>CM060931.1:609378211-614178211 GCA_030765085.1 Allium cepa
TACACTAGGTCGGCTTCCATACTAGGTCGGAACTTTCCTTAGGTCGGCATAGCCTCGTTAGACCGGCATCCCTTCAAGCCTTAGGTCGGTATTTCTTCATGCCTTAGGTCGGTATTTCTTCATGCCTTAGGTCGGTATCTATGGGAAAGCATTGGATCGGCGCGTTTCTTAACTAATTAGGTCGGCACCGAACTAAGTCGGCCACCTTGTTAATTGGTTAGGTCGGCAAAGTCTTTGGGTTGTTAGGTCGGCAACTCTTCTGAGTCGGCATCTCTTGAGTCGGCGCCATCTCCACGTACTAGACCTGCTGAGTCGTAACCGAGATAGGGTTAACATTTGCCCCTCGAAGTATACGCCTTAGGCTTAAGTCGTGTGCTTCGAAACATCTCTTATCTCGGCCCTTCACTGAGTCGGCACGTTATTAGATCGGGCACGGTCCAAATGTTAAGCCGGCGAATTGCCGCTTCAGTTCCTTTCACTACGAGGTATAAATCATATCCCCTTCTTCTTTCTCATTACCTGCTCTCTTAACTCCGCCATTAAAATTCTCTTGAGTTCTTTAAGGCGATTCCATCCTACCTGATCACCAGCAATTCCTACTATTCAGAGCGTAAGTGAATCCGTCCCCTTCTCGATCATAGATTGCTATTGGTTCATGAATTCTGTCACTTGAATACGAATTGTCTCTTCGCGCAACGTTCCATCACGAATCTCACTATACCTGTAGTCGATGAAGTTTAGGTTACTCGATTTTGGCTTCAGATGATCGTTGAGATGATGAAGAAGGTTTTATCACTCAGGTTCAATGATCTCTGAAGGCAGAGCAACGGACTTATGCGATTTGGAGCTGTTTTATTGGATGATCCGATAGCTTGAATGAAAGGCTGCTGTTGAAGAAATGGCTATTGGGTTATCGGGTTTAATGCTATGGGATGTTGGCTCGAAGGCGAGTTAGTGGGTTTAGGTGGCTTAGCCTTCGACCGATCTAGCTCTTACACGACCTTAAATCGTGGTTGAGATAATGCTTGAAAGAATCTCGCCGACCTAAACATTAAAGCTTAGATCGTGACCGAGTTAAGACTTGGAGGAATTCCTGCCTTTCGACTTGGAGCTTGCCTTCTTATCTCCCCCGTGCGAACTAGAGGAAATGAGTCGCCAAGCTGAACCACCTAGATTTTGACCCGTTACCGACTCAGTCTTATCTCGCATGAGAATTTTTGAATCGTAGCCGAGCTAACACTTGGGCTCTGGACGTATTGACACTTAGAAACATAGGCCTTCTTCAAGTATTTTAACCCGGACTACCGAACTAAATTGAATAAACCTTGAACCGGGATTAAGATTTGAAATGCCCCAACTTTAAATTTGTTTGAATGTCATTGTGTCACTTCACATATCATTCTCACTTTTGAGCTGTAAACCTGTTGATAATAACATACAAACAAAGAAAACCAAGGCGCACATACTGCCATTGACTGCCCATATCAAATGACAGATTAGTTAAGACAAGATAAGAGATATGAACATATTGCATGAAATGTTGTAAATTAATTGACTAAAGTAGAATATTAATGCAAAGTATCAACAATTTGAACTGATTTGTTTGCATCAACATTGTATTTGCATATTCAAACTCAAAACAAAGATTCCTGGTTTTTATAACTAACAAATGTTTGCTAGGTTTTATTCCAGTTACCTTTGCTTATTGTTTGATTGATACTTGTACAACACTTCACACACTTTAGGAAACGTGCACCTTCATGTTTGAATATCCAATTGCTTGTGTAGAATGACTTCCCATCAAGGAGAAGAAGCAGCAAGTCAAGAAGAAGAAACTTTCCCGATAGCTGTTCCTATAGAGAATCCTCCGGAAAGAACTTCGACTATTCTATCTTCGAGAACATTTATTCAGTTGCGTACTCAATTCGGCTTTGCTGAAGATGATGTCATATTTCCTGGACCGAATGATACTGCTGACAGACCTCCCTATGGTTTTGTCGCGGTTAATCGTCAAATGTGCTTAAGTGGGGCGATCCCACCTTTCAATGACTTTCTTCGAATTCTTCTTCTTCGGATGTCAATTTCTCCGTTCCAACTTCATCCTAATGGTTACGCTATCTTGATGGGGTTGGGTGTTTTGTTCAGAAGAAATCTTGACCGACTGCCGAGCTTCGAAGAAATTCGCTACTTATGCTCGTTTGCAAAGAGCAAAGACCATCCTTCTCTTATCATTGTGAGAAGTGCAAGAAACCGCAAGCTCATTCTTGATCTTACTGAAAGTGTCCATGGATTTTTAAACCAATTTTTCTTTGCCCGCAGTCCCCCAGAGTTTTATGCTTCTTGGAGAGTAGGAAGTAAGATCATTTATTTCCGTCTTTCCACTTTCTTTCTTAACTCTTTTCGGGGTCCAAATTGCTAATCTCATTCTTTGCTTTTTTCAGCACTTCCCCTTCCCTCTAGAGATCCGATACATAGGCAGACTTTTGATAGACTGAGCGCTGTAGCCGCAGAAGAGAGAAGTATCAAGTTTCTACTAAGCGACGAATTTCTACATCAATACGAACTTCTCCACCCTTCTCGCTATACTCAGCTTTGTGAAGCTCCGACTGAAGTTCCCGATTCCCCGACTGAAGCATCGGATGCCCCCGTTACTATCGAACAACCCTCATCAAAAGAGTCTAACATCGAAGCTTCATTGGTGAAATGTTCCACCCCTACCGACATTATGGGGTCATCTAGTAAGACGGCACTTGCCCCGATTGAGGAAGAAGAAGAACCTTCACAGCCTCTCGGGGGATTAGCTGATGTAGGAACTGAGAAAACAAGTCTCACCGAGCATGATGGTGACGATGTTTATGATGGGTTGAGCGACATAATAGTGACCTCACAGGAGCTTTTTAGAGATGACGTGTCTAAAACTATCTCTCCTATAGTTGAGGCGACGTCCCTTCTTCGACTAACACCAACACAAACACCAACTCCTCATACCCAAGCTATCATCACCTCTACACCAATGAGTGGTTTGTAGCTTAATGCGCGTAGCTTGCACATCACACAACACTTAGGATTTTTTGGCATTTGTTCACATTTAACTTCTTTTCTCCGGAAGTTTCTAAGACTTGCTATTTTTGCCTTTTCAGATTCCTCTATGGGGCGCAGCGGCAGCGGTTCTTATTACAAAGACTTTCGACGCTATGGAGGGCGTGGCAGCTATGATTACAAGCAATACTATACCGATCCCAGAGAGACCAATGAGCAGAGAGCTGCGCGAAAAGCTGAAGAGAGGAGAAGGTATGAAGAACGTCATGAGGGAGCGGGCACGCGACATGAATCTTTCCCAAGGGATGATGATTCCCATAAACGTAAAACGCACGATGATAGGGGGAAGAGCCATATTGAGGATTCGAGAAAGCGGACCAAACTTGGCGAGGAGCACGTGCCCGTGACATCTGAGAGACCTGGTGCCTCAGTTTCTATTGACATCCCTTCCAAATCTCCTGCTCTTGAAGGAAGTGCCATCCAAACACTTCTCAACAGGCCTTCATACCATGTTGAAAGGGCCCCCCGACTTTGCAGAGCCGATTCCCGAACTGGTGTTTGAGGGGGGTACGCTTCGACCTTGATTTGGTCCCCATCGACAAAGAAGCTATGTACAGAAATCTCGATGCTGTCAAGCTTGATATCGATAGAATGTCTGGATGGCAAAAGCTGGTTGATGAACTTCAAAGAGTTAATCGGGCTAACATCGAAGCAATGCTGACCATGGAAAATGACAAATCAGAATGGCAGAAGATTCTTGATCAACACAACACTGAGATGAAGGAGATAGCCGAATACAATGAAAAACTCGAAGCTGAAGTAAAGCAGCTCAAAGATGATCTTGCCTCTTCTACTAATACTTACACCCAAAGAGAAGAGGTATTGCAAAAACAAGTGCGAGATGCGCACGCCAGCCAGAGGGACGCTGAAGCTAAAGCTGAGAGGTTGGAACAAGCTGTAGAGAACCACCGCACTGATGTCACCCAGCTGCAGAATAAACTGAGCGCCCGGGACATGGAGATTGAAGCGCTAAAAGCCCAACTTGCTCAGACCGAAAAAGATCGAGATGAGGCCATGGCTGGCAAAATTGCAGCCGAAGAAACTGCTCAGACCATGGAAAACGATATCAATTCGACTTTATTCGATTTTTATTTACATTGTGTCTTGGGACGCGGCAGCCTCTCTTTTCTTGGTCCTAAGTATGAAATCACCCTGGCCGAGGTGTGGGAAGCTGCTCTTAACATGTTTAAAGACGCCGGGTATGGCGATGAAGATTTTGAGGCGCGTTACCTGGATGAGGGAGCTCGCGCTGCTCTTGCGAAGGGGCGAGAACAACTTGCCAGGATGAGAACTGGAATGGCGGAAGAGGAATGTTCTGGAAAGGAATTAACGCTTATTTCCTCTGTCCATCCTCCAGTTTCTCCTGTGGTTGACATCACGGGTTCTAGCTCCTCTACTCCGCCTGCAACTAAGACAGTAACTGAAACTACAAGTGCACAATGCGGGGATGAAGGTGGTGAAAGCAACGAAGCACAGCGATATGAAATCAGCCTCAGAGATCCAACTACCCCAGGTAAACTTGACACCGGACCAGCTCAAGTGGTGAACTGCTCGTTCGCTCCTTGTGAACTTGACGATCTTCTTGATTATTTTTCAAATGTCAATGAATTCCCGACTTTTGATGAGCCGTCATCCCCTCTCTTTTCGAAAGATACTGATATTTTAAGTTTTTTCTCCTTTGTAGAGAAAGCACCGAGTCAAACTCAAGCTTCTTCTCCCCCGGTGATCCTTCCTCCATCTCTTCAAGTGGCGCCTCCTTCTGCTTCGCAACCTGGGTCACAAGAAGAACAAATAGAAGCTCTCCATGGCCTGGATGATCCCATTGCTTCGCAAGAGCAAAAAGATGAGGGACTTGAGGGAGGTGACATATCTCCGGAGCGGACTCCTTCTGACGATATAACTTTATCTAAACTTGTCACTCCAGGAAGTGAGTCTTCCTCAAAGAGGAGAAGGAAGCAAGGAGCATCAAGGAGGAGAGGGAAGATAATCACTGCCACTGAAGAGGAGCCAGAAGTTGGGCCAGCTGCGCCTACCTCTCCTTCCTCCCTTATACCCACTGGCCGACCTGAAAAGCTGGTCATTCGGTCGGGTAAAGGGTCCAAAGGCAGTAAAAAGAAGTGAAGACTTTAGCTTTTTGTCTTTTGTATGAACTGGCCGAGAGTTGTGCGGGTATCGGCCTCCGCTTTTATTTTGAGAACCTGTATCTGCATTATAGTTGAATAAAATGATTCTTCGTTTGTACAAACTTCTGTTTGAATTTGAGAATGCATTTACTATTTATTTTTGCACAAGTTTGTTTATATAGTGTTGCAGCGGGCTTGTGGTATGTTGCTTGAGTATTACTCTGCTGATGCATCTATACTACTATACCATGTTGCCCCCATACCTTAAGCTTGCTGCAATATTTTATACTTCGAGGGGACTTGCACTCTTATTTGCTAAAGAATAATTATTTTATTCTTTAAAGAAAATTTTATAGAGTACAACTCCCTTCGTATAAGTTTTTACGCTTGGTCGTTCGAAGAAATCACTTTTTTCTTTTGCTTATGTGCATATCTCATCAAGTGAATTCCTCTATGTGGTAAAGCGGACCTCTGAAGGGTACTTTAACTTCTTTTCTTTTTACGATCATTTCCCATAGTAGGCAAATTACTTTTCCTTTGAAAGTTAAAGTACGCTTTTGATGAGGATTTTTTTTTTATAGAAAGTTGTACCTCTGAGGAGGGATTTTTTCACGTTTCAACACTTGGAAGTTTTATTTCAATCTCGGTGAAACGTGTACCTCCAAAGAGTTATGCTTTAGAAATCCTTTTCACGTTTCAACACTTGGAAGTTTTATTTCAATCTCGGTGAAACGTGGGTTTCCAAAGAGGTCTTTCTTCTTAATTGTGTTCCCGGGAGGGGGTTGTACCTCTGAGGAGGGATTTCTCACGTTCCAACACTTGGAAGTTTTATTTCAATCTTGGTGAAACGTGTACCCCCAAAGAGTTGTGCCTTTGAAGAAAGCCTTTTCACGTTTCAACACTTGGAAGTTTTATTTCAATCTCGGTGAAACGTGTGCTTTCAAGAAGGTCTTTGTTTTTACATTTCAACTTTGGTGAAGTGAAATTCCGAAGAGCGGCTGCTACACTTCAACTCCTGGCGAAATGGGCCTCCGAAGAGGGCTTTTATTTTGTTTACATTTCAACTCTGGTGAAGTGAAATCCCGAAGAGCAGTTATAACACTTCAACTCCTGGTGAAATGGGCCTCCGAAGAGGGCTTTTATTTTGTTTACATTTCAACTCTGGTGAAGTGAAATCCCGAAGAGCGGTTATAACACTTCAACTCCTGGTGAAATGTGCCTCAGAGAGGGTTTTCATCGCCTGGAAGTTACTCTCTCATGGTTGGAGGGTCATGACTCCTCCAATCTTTTTTGTTGAGTAGAGAACTTTCTTTTTTGTGGCATATGACCCATTAGAGGTCTTTTATTATCCGAAGAGTTGCGCCTCCGAAGAGGACTTGTGGCGCTGATGGTAGCTTTGGTTGTTCCTCTGTTCACTTGCTTATGCCTTTTCAGCGATCCTTTTTTTTTTTTTTTTTTTTTTTCTTCTTTCTTTTCAAGTTTTCATCCCCCTTTTTCTCACAAGTGGCTTGTTTAATCCAAGGAAGTGTACTTCATTGCCAGGCAAGTTCGTGAGAACGGGCACCAGCTTCCTAATTGGATGTTTGTTTGTTTAAACAATCTCAATTTATCAGCAAGGGCTCGTTCCTATCGAAATCATTAGCCGTTCAATTGAAGCATTTCCTATCTAGGATTTGAATTCGGGGTCTTTGTGACTTGAAATTTGTTTGTTGAATGATGGTGAGAATCGCTCGGTCTTATTATGCGCAAGTTTTATCTCCACTGTCTGCAAAAATTTAAATCGATATTTCAGCAATACATTTTGTGTATTTTTATATCGAAAACAAAGCAAACATATAATGATAATAAGGAACACAAGATTTATAGTGGTTCGGCCATGAAATTGGGCCTACATCCACTTTATATTCTTTCATTATTTACTTGCATCAGTTTCACAATTGCTTTCAATTACAGGAATCATACATTCATAATTCTTTTTACAATGTTTCAACAAAATTTTCAAGTAAAGTATGGACGCAAGTGATTGCTGTTCCATGCCCTTGGAATTTGATCTCCATCAACTGTGGTGAGCTTGAATGTGCCGTCAAGAAGTTTCTGACCTATCACATACGGTCCTTCCCAATTTGGCCCAAACACACCTGTCGCTGTCATAATTCTTTTTAGGACTAGATCTCCAATTTCAAAGCTGCGTTGACGAACTTTGGAATTGAAATGTCTGGCTATCCTTTGCTGATGAGCTGCAACTCTGAGGTTAGCTTCATCTCTTTTTTCATCAAGGAGATCCAGCGCTTCAAGTTGCAGCTTTTCATTTTCTGCTTGATTGAAATGGATTCTTCTGTGTGAAGGGACCTCTGTTTCAACCGGGATCATTGCTTCCGATCCGTATGCTAACGAAAAAGGAGTATGCCCAGTTGCAGTTTTGTGAGTAGTTCTGTATGCCCATAGTGCAAGCGGTAGTTTATCGACCCAACCACCTTTTGCTCTTTCGAGTTGCTTTTTGATGGTTGATTTGATGATCTTGTTCACTGCTTCCACTTGCCCGTTTGCCTGCGGATGAGCTACTGCCGAAAAGCTTTTCTGGATTTTGAATCGCTTGCAAAAATCCTGGAATTCCTCGCTTTCAAACTGAGTACCATTGTCTGTGATTATTTTCTGAGGCACACCGTATCTGCAAATGATATTCTTAGTCACAAAATTTATCATCTTTTTGGAGGTGATAGTTGCCAATGGTTCAGCTTCAGCCCATTTAGTGAAATAATCTACAGCAACAATGGCATATTTGATTCCAGATTTGGCGGTTGGTAAAGGTCCGATCAAATCTATTCCCCAAATCGCAAACGGCCACGGACTGGTCATTTGTGTGAGCTCAGTAGAAGGTGCTCTAGGAATTTTGGCAAATCTTTGACATCTGTCACATTTTCGAGAGTAATCTGCAGCATCTCGATTAATTTCTGGCCAAAAATATCCATATCGGAGAATTTTCTTTGCTAAAGTTTGACCACCTGAATGATCCCCACATTCTCCTCCATGTACCTCTGATAGGATTATTTTGGCTTCTTCTTTGGATACACATCGAAGCAATGGCATTGAGAATCCTCGTCTGTATAATTGACCATCCTGGATTATATATCGAGAAGCTTTTCTCAGTAGCTTTTGTCGTTCTTTAGAGTTTTCTGGTAAAGAGCCATTGAGTAGATACTTTGTTATTGGAGTCATCCATGATTCTTGCTCTTGCGACATACTCATAACCCAATCGATATCCATTTCATCAATGCTCGGATTTGACAAAACTTCCACTGGAACTAACCCTAAGGATTGGGCTTCGCCAGAACTTGAGTATTTTGCGAGAGAATCTGCTTTCATGTTTTCTTCTCGAGGAATATGACTTATCGTGTAATGGTCGAATTCACATAAAAGTTCCCAAGCCTTTGACACATAAGCGGGCAGATTTCCTCCTTTCGTTTGAAACTCCTTCTTGACTTGACATACTATAAGCTGCGAATCACTGAAGATCTGTAACGCTCGAATGTTTAGTTCTTTAGCAATTTTCAAACCAGCGATCAGAGCTTCATATTCTGCTTCATTGTTTGTTGAAGGAAATTCTAATCTTAGCGCATAGCATAATGACCGGCCTTCAGGAGTTTCAAGAACAATTCCAGCACCTGAACAGTAATCATTTCTTGCGCCATCTACAAATAACTTCCATTGGGTTGGGGAGTTCTCGATTGTTTCTTCCTCGCTGTTACCCTTGTCTGTAAATTCTGCAATAAAATCTGCCAAAGCTTGTCCGTTGATCGCTTTTCTAGGATGATAAGTGATGTCATATTGGCTCAATTCAATATTCCACTTTAAAAGGCGGCCCGAAGTCTCAGGGCGAAACAAGACTTGCTTTAAAGGTTGATCAGTGAGGACTTTGATAGGATGAGCCTGGAAATATTGCCTCAACTTTCTTGAGGCAATCAATAGACAATAGGCGAGTTTTTCCAACTTGGAGTAATTCATTTCTGCCCCAGTGAGTCTTTTGCTGATATAGTAAACTGGATGTTGAATCCTTTTGTCTTCCCGTACCAGCGCTGCACTTAAAGCATGAGATGAAACTGCCAAGTATATAAGAAGATCCTCGCCATCGCCGGGCCTGGAAAGTATTGGAGGCGTTTCCATATGTTGAATCAATTCTTCAAAAGCTTTCTGGCATTCGGGAGTCCAGTCAAAGTTTTTCTTTCCTTTCTTTAGAGCGTCGAAGAATGGAATGCATTTATCAGTAGCTTTGGATATGAACCGACTTAAGGCGGCAATTTTTCCATTGAGACTTTGCAATTCCCTCTTTGTTTTAGGAGCTTTGACTTCTTTTAGAGCAGTGATTTGAGCTGGACTAGCTTCAATGCCCCTAGCGCTCACGATGAAACCCAAGAACTTCCCAGATTCTACCCCGAAAGAACATTTTAAAGGGTTAAGCTTCATTCCGTATCTTCGGAGAATTGCGAACATTTCTGCTAAGTGTTCGATGTGATCCACTGCTTTCTTAGATTTTACTAGCATGTCATCAACGTAAACTTCCATAGTCTTTCCCAACTGCGGTTTGAACATAGCATTTACCAGTCTTTGGTATGTTGCCCCCGCATTCTTCAACCCAAAGGGCATAACTCTGTAACAGTAAAGACCGACATCGGTGATAAAGCTTGTGTCCTCCTGATCTGGCTCATGCATCATGATCTGATTATATCCGGAGTAGGCATCCATAAAAGACAACAATTCATGACCCGCTGTTCCATCTACCAGTTGATCGATCCTGGGTAATGGGAAGCAGTCTTTGGGACAGGCCTTGTTTAGATCTGAAAAGTCGATGCACACTCTCCATTTACCATTGGCTTTCTTAACTAGCACTGGATTTGAAACCCAATTTGGATAGGTAGATTCTCTGATGAAATTATTCTCCATGAGCCGGTCAACTTCCTCTTTCAATGCTGTCGACCTTTCTAGACCTTGGATTCTTCTTTTCTGCTTTACTGGCGTGAACTTTGGGTCAATATTCAGAGCATGTACCGCAACTTCTGGGGATATTCCGCACATATCGGCATGGGTCCAAGCGAAAACATCCAGGTTTGCTTTCAAAAAAGATATCAAGGCATTCTGAACTGACACATTAAGTTGTGAACCCACATTCAGCACCTTGTTTGGGTCCTTCAGATCAACGGGCACCGGTATCGTTGTTTCTGCTGGTACCACCCTACTCTCCCCCGCACTGGCCTTTCTAGGATCCATCACTTTTCGTGCCCCGCTATGCTCGCCAGTGCAGGGTCCGCCCTGTAGTTGCTATAGGGTTGGTGTTTTGATGCGGATTGGGGTTGCCGCATCTTTCCCCATTTCTCTCTTCCTTGTTTCTCGCAGCTCTGTCATATAACATTCTCGCCCAGCGTTCTGGTCTCCTTTAATAACTCCTACCCCATTGTCTGTAGGGAATTTAATAGTAAGACACCATGGGGCAAGGACAGCTTTGAATGCAGCAAGAATAGGTCGACCAAAGAAAGCATTATAAGCAGAAAATTCATCTACTATCACAAAAGTCTGCTTGCGAACTACTTTTCTTTCTCCTTCTCCGAGTTCCACAAGCAAGTCAATGGTTCCTACTGGTTGCTTTGGCTCCCCAGTGAAGCCAACAATCTTCTGAGATGAGGCTTGCACATCCGCCATCGGGATTCTCATCTGGTCAAACGTTTTCTTGAAGAGGATGTTGCAAGATGCGCCGCAATCAATAAGAACTCTTCTGACAATAGCCGGTCCAATACCGGCCGAGATGACTAACGGGTCCAAAGTAGGGGCCTCAATGCCCGTGGAATCTCTAGCCCTGAACACAATATCATCATTAAAAGTCCTTTGTTGTTTCAGGGGTGTAGAGTCCTCTAAAACAAAGACATTCTCTTCAGTTGGCATATGTTTCAGAGCTCGAGTGTACCTCTCCATTTCACCCCAGCTTCTGCCTGCTGGGTGGGGTCCTCCTGTGATGACATTAATAACTGGCCTTCCAGATTCATGTCCTGCGGCCTTCTCATTTGTCCTGGGCTGATGAGCAAGAGCTTGTTGCCCCTGACTTGACGAAGCAGGATCATTACCACTCTTCTTCACAAATTGCTGCAGCTTATTTTCTCTTAGCAATTCTTCGATTATATTTTTCAATTGACGGCAGTCGTCTGTGTCATGACCAGGCTGATTATGGAAGCGACAGAACTTCCCACTTTGCACAGCTTTTCTTCCGGTTCTGAGAACAGGAGGTTTGGGATACTCAAAAGAATCTTTTGTAGCCAGGTAGATGCGCTCTGGTGTCTCTAACAAAGGAGTATATTCTGATGGCTTGAAGGATCGAGGCTTCTTTGAATTGTGTTGTTTCCTTCCATCATTATTTTCTCTTTTCTGTCCCACAGATCCATTCTTACGTGGCGCAGCAGTGTTGTCTTCAGCTTTCTCTACTGTTGCCTTTGCCGGGACAGGACGGCTTTCCAAACGCATGAATTCATCCGCCTTTTTGTAGAACTTTTCCAGAGAATTTGGCTCCTTCATGTTCAGCCACTTTCCGAATTCACTTGACTTATCAATAGCTCTCATCAAATAGGTCAAGACCATGCGGGGTTCTGCATTATCCACCTCAGCTAACGCTATATTAAAGCGATTTAAAAAAGACTTGATAGTTTCCCCCGGATTCTGTTCCAAACCGGACAACGACATGATGTCTTTTGCCTTTGAAGCATACAGCCTAAATTGCTCTTTAAATTTCCTGGTTAGGTCTGAAAACTGATCGATGGACCGGACAGGCAGTTTTGTGAACCAAAGCAGAGCTACCCCTTCCAAATACACAGGAAAATAGCGGCATTTTATCTCGTCAGAAGCTCTGGCACCTGTCATGTGCCAATCATATTTGTACAGGAACTCATTTGGATCACTTGTCCCTTTGTAAGCTGGAATGGTCGGAGGGACGAACTTCCTTGGGAATTCAGCTTTTAGGATCTTTTCAGTAAACGGAGTCTTGCTCGGAGCGAAACCCCACTCTTTCTCATCTTCGACCCTTTGCATACTTTCTTTCATAATCTGTCGAACCATACCAGAAAGATATTCTTCGTCATTCCTATTTCTGGATCCTCCAGCCTCAGGCAATGTCTGTTCAAAGGGGCTAGCAGCCCTTTCGGGAATGTTTCTAGTTTCAGCATCATGGACATTACCGACAAAGTTCCTTTCATTATTCGCAGGTTGACGGTTTGCCCCGAGCAGATCGTTTAACCTATTCAGAATCAGAGCATTCTGAGCATTCTGAGCTTCCAATTGCGCGTTCTGGGCATTTATTTGCTGATTCAACCCAAAGATAGCAGCGTCCAATTCCGCTTTTGAAACTCCAACAGCTGGAGTGGCTTGATTTGGTGTTGGGGAAGCGGAGGTTCCCTCTTGAATGTTTGCAGATCTCACAGATTTACTTTTCCTTCCAGGAGCCATGATTTCGGATAGACTTCTGGTTCTTAAAGAAACTCTATCTACAAATCTTTCTGAAACAATGATGATAGATGTCCTGAGTTCAGTTCTCAGTGAAAGCACCAAAATGTTAACGCTAAAATTTGAACGCTAACACCCTGGTGTAAAGGATGTGATTGTGAAAGCACCACCCGTTCGTACGGGAAACAGAAATAAGCAGAAAGTATGCAGAAAAACAGTAAGAGACACAGTATTTATAGTGGTTCGGCTTATAATCCAGCCTACGTCCACTTTAATCTTTTTATCTCTAGTTTGATTACAATCCTTTACATGATCTTTCAATTACAACACACTTCAAGTTATAGGATATGTAAAACAAGTGGCTCAAGCTTTGAAGTAGTCTGGAATTCGGCAGAGTAATGGCGCTTGAAGAGAATGAGCAAAAGTCCCCTTCATGTTGAAGGTAGGGTGGTATTTATAGGCAAAGATTAGGCTCGGTCTTAACTCCTCACCGACCCAGTTAAGTCGCAGCCGGCTTATAGGAGCTCTGATATGGTCAAGCTGTGTTGATCCTTCTTCGCTGAATTTGCACAAGTCCAAAGTCGTTACCGGGTCAAGCTAGGTCGCGACCGACTTATCTTATCCCTTCGCCGATCTAACGAGTCAAGCCCTACGACTTAATGGAAACAAGCTAGGTCGCTACCGAGTTAGTATGTCACATGCTAAACTGCCCCGCTACTCCATCCTTTACACCCTTAGATCGGTTACGACTTACTATAAGTCGGTAAAGTCCTCGAGTTGCTAGATCGGAGCATACACTAGGTCGGCTTCCATACTAGGTCGGAACTTTCCTTAGGTCGGCATAGCCTCGTTAGACCGGCATCCCTTCAAGCCTTAGGTCGGTATTTCTTCATGCCTTAGGTCGGTATTTCTTCATGCCTTAGGTCGGTATCTATGGGAAAGCATTGGATCGGCGCGTTTCTTAACTAATTAGGTCGGCACCGAACTAAGTCGGCCACCTTGTTAATTGGTTAGGTCGGCAAAGTCTTTGGGTTGTTAGGTCGGCAACTCTTCTGAGTCGGCATCTCTTGAGTCGGCGCCATCTCCACGTACTAGACCTGCTGAGTCGTAACCGAGATAGGGTTAACAGTTAAAATAAAGAAATGCAAGTAAGGCATATGTTAATCATATTGAAATAGAAATGAATTGGTTGTAATAAATATGAATGGTATATAGTAAACTTGAATGTAAATCATTCAGTGAAATGAAATGAAGTTGGTTTGGATGAAAGTAGAATGGGCTAAAATCTTAATAAATGGATTTGAGTATAAATATAAGAGAGTTATAATAGAAATGCTAATGTAACAAATTGAAATGAAATTTGCTTGGTGAATCAATTCGGAAATTGGGTAAAGTATAAATTGGAATAGCGGAACTTGTATGTAAATCCTTTGTGTGAAATAAAATAGAATTTGGCATTAGAAAGGGAAACTTTATGCATGTTATAAAATATGGTTTACTTATGGAACCATGCAAATTGTTGATTTGATTATGAAATGGATATGTTTGGCTTACATTTATATTAGAAATGTTGTTAAAATGTTCATATCTTTGAAAACTGATGAGTTTGTTGAGTAAGTACAGGTACGGGAGGCGTTCGAGAGAGTTGGAGCGCGTATATGCGTTATATTAGCCGCTTGCTATTAAAATTTGCTAAAAGGTACGCCTATGCAAATATAATTGGGAAATGATATATTTGTTGTGATATATATTGGTTTCCGACCGTGTGGGTCGATGTTTATATATTTATCTGTATCGCGATATCGCGAAAGCTCCTTCGTACAGGGGAGACTTTGCCAAAAAAATTCGGAAATTCTGGGAGTTGGAAAATTTTATTTACTAGTGAAGTGTTTTGAAATGATGTTGGAATAAAAGCTTTAGAATAAATAAAGCAAATGAGTTTGGATTTGAGTTAAAGGGGTTTTGGGAAGTGTATAGAAGTTTTTAACTAAGTAAGTTGGGTAAATAAGTGAGTTTAGAAGTATGTTCTAACTTAGCAAATTTCGAGGACGAAATTTTTTATAAGGGGGAAGGAATGTAACATCCCAGAATTTTGGGCATTAAATTTTTGAACATTTAATTCATTTTAAACATTCAATGTGGATTTTGAATTGGTCTTAAGATAAAAAGAATTGGGTGGAATTAATAAATTACTTATAATTCCAAATATGGTAACCCAATTGGAATTTAAATAGTAATAATAAAATATTGAGTCAAGATAAATTGTGTATATGGAGGTAAATAGATATGGAAATGAGTTCTAAAATTTATTTTAAATCTATTTGGTCATTAAAAGTGTTATTGGATTTTTAGATGAATTTAAAGGTTAATAAGTTATTATTTGGGATTTTATATTAATTTAATAATAAAATTTAAAGATAAAATATTGCAATTAATCAGATTTTGGTCTGGAATGAGGCGGAATGATTTTTAATGCGATTATAAATTTTATATGATTTATTATCAAGTTAATAAAATTTTAAAAGTAAAATTTTAAGCGTTTTCGACAATTTTGAAAATCGCTCGATTTGATAGACGGGTTAAAATAGCCTTCCGGGGCACAGTCTCGGAATTCGACGAAACCAGTTCCATTGGATCCGTAATAGTTAGTTATTATCGGATTTCAATTTTAGTAGCAATCGGAGTTGTCGTTTGACCGTGGCAGCTCGAAACACATAGAAATCGATTTAATCGATTTAATTTTAAATCGATCGTTTAATTCCGTAACTCACGCATGCGACTGAATTAGCTAACGAAACATGTTTCATTGTGTCCGGAACGCGGGAAACCCTAGGAACGCCTATTGGTACGTGAGAATTGGAGTTTGTTTGCAATACGATGTTAAATTGAGAATTATATCAATAAAATAATATTAATTATGTTATATATACATTTTATTGCTCAAACCCTAGCTTATATGGAGCCGCCGCCTCTATTTCGTTTCTATGGCCGGGAACGATTCTTTTTCCCCAATTTTCCATCAATTCACGCTTCAATTCGAAATTCTTCCAACATGGATGTTGTAGAGAGCGAGGGGATCTTCAGATCCAACGGTCGATTTCTTGTGAAGCTGTCGTTTGGAGGTGGTTTTTAGCCACGTTCGTCGCGCGTTTTTGCACGACTTTCAGTGCAAATCGATGATCGAGCGTGCTTCGTTTCATGGTGGTAGAGCGTGGCGACGTGGGCTTCGATGTGGAGGTCACCGATCGTGGGTTAGATGATCGTGGGAAGGTCGATGTTCAACCCTAGAGCACGGTGTTGGGTTTTGGTTTGCAGGGAGGGCCGTGTTCGCGTAGGAGGGGAAGAAACTGGCTTCGGCCTTGATTTTGATCTACGGACAGATCTTGGTCTAATAATAAAATGAAAATTTAAAGGAAATTTGTTTTAAATTTTGTATTCAAACTTATAAAATTCATATCTATTTCATATGTAATCAGAATTTGACGAAATTTGCGGCGCCGGAATCGCAGAGATGCGTACTACGCAATGGTGCAGTTCGGGAATCATTCCGGGCAAGTAGAAATTTGAGTTAAATCGAACGTCGTTCGGTTCAATTTAAATTTCGAACGCTCGCCGAAACCCAAGGTGATTTAATCTCACTCACATCTGGAATGTTAGCTGATTTAAGTAGTCGATATTTAAATAATTGTGTGACTGGTTGAAATGTTTATTTATATCAGCCTGGATTGATATATATATGTGTGTGTGTGTGTGTGTGCGTGTGCGATGTGCTAATAATTGTGGATGCAGGGAAAAACTGGTTGGAGGGATCCAACGGGATTCCTCACAATGTAGTGATTATTTTTAGAATTGATAATGCAAATTGTATGTATGTTATGATTGATAAATCTGAAATTAAATTGTACTGTGATATTGTTGAAATAAATATAAATCCAGAATTTTAATTATAAATGGATTTAATTGGGATTTAATAAGTAGTTTTATTCTACATATTTGAAATTATATTTTTGAGTAATAACTAGAAGTAAATTTATATATTTAAAGTATATTGCAGAATAAAGTGTTTTTAAATTGGTTTTAAATCTAAATTGTTTTGAACTTGGTTATTTCCAATGGGAATACATGTTAGATAATTTTCCTTGTAAAGGAAGAGATTTTGGGAATTGTTTCAAATGGGTTTTGGAAATTTGAAAATATATCTTTTAAAGATATTTGAGGCAAATAAATAATGTGGGAATTATTATTGTGTGATGGATGTTTGTGAATAATAATTGATAGTTAAATCACCGACTATCAATATTGGACTAATACGTTGATCGTTTCGAAGAGACCGAGATCGGGATTTATTTCTCGAAAACCAATTCGATCCGGTTTGTACGTTTCGTGGAAAAACGTATTCGGAGTCGAAGATGGAGCAATGAAGTGCAAGGGCTAGTCGCACTAATCCTGAGGATATTTTCAAAATGGATGTAGTAGGAATAGTGCCTTCGGTTCTATTCGAACCCGGGACGAACTTGTATGGACGAATGCCTTCGGAACATCGTCAGATGGGCGATGGGCATTCTAAGTGAAACGTTCTAAAAGGTAACGCTTAGCCTCAAGCATCATCAAATGGGAATGACTGAAAATCAGGGGATATGCAGCAAGGCTTCGTGGGTAGCCCCCACTGGAGAGTAAGGTCATCCCTGTCTAGATGTCCCTTTTTATTCGGCTTAGTGAGCGGTTGCTGATCCCAACCGCAGGGTGATCTTATTCGGAACTGTCCAGTAAGGGATGGGTCCGGCCTTGTATTGCAGGGGATCGGGAGTGGTCCTCGGTATGGTGATCTAGGCCTCGTACTGTGACAGGTGGTACCCCGGTGCCTAGTAATTATTGGAAATCCATTCTCCCTACGAGCCTTGTATGAGTTTTGTTTGTATTACCCACTTTTGTGGCTAGTAGCTGGAATTTAATGAATGTAACAATTTCGGCTATTTTATAAGTATTTGTATATAGACCCTATTTTAATATCAGAGAATTTCTATAAAAAGTGTTTTAGCTAGCGTAAGGTAAAAACCCGACATGCTTATTTGTGGCGTGGTCTTACGAGATGCTTTTGTTTTCATAAAAGATTTTTGAAACGTTAATAATCAATTTGGATGCATTATTATCAGCTCGTATTCCAGACTGACTCGGGTATTATTTTATTATAATGCTCGGGTTAGACCGAGTATTATTTGTTCAGGACAGGATGCTATGGAGCAGGAGAGGAGCTGGAGCCCGAGACGTATTATCTGTACCCATATATATATATATATATATATATATATATATATATTCCGCTGCTGTGATTGTATGGTATGTCTGATTGGTAATTTGATGTATGAGATACTCTGATGATATGATGTATGAAACAGATATAGATTTCATTTTGTGTAAAGATCTATTATTTACTATTATATTTAATTCCGCTGCGACTGTGAGATTCTGACATTATTTAGCTTCTTCTACTTCTATCTCTTCTTCTTAAACACAAATGGTTCGCATTTCTATGCCACTTGAGTTAACAAAGGTAAAATAATGTTGATTCAAGGGGTACGGATTTGTGGGCTATCATAGTGGATAAGAAGCTTGATAAGATCAAAGGATTCTTCTCTACTATATGGGATGCATTATCGTATTCTTCTTCCACTGCTGCCATATCTGTCGCCCAAGGAAAGCGTCCAGCACCTCGATTTACATGGTCTACATCAGAGGAGCATACTAGTAGCGACACTAATGGAGCAGGCAGTGGTGCTCAAAGCATTTCTAGACCAGGAAAAGAGCCTGCACCGGAAGGAAAGTATAATTGGGATCTTGATGAATAGGTTTTTTAGTGGGTGAGTATGGTGTGAACTATTTGCTTATTTGAAACTTTATTGTTAGTTTAAAACATTTGGATGTTTTTTTCTAATAGTTTATCTTTGAGACTTGTACTAATTAGTCTCACTTTGATATTTATTTCCGCACTTTATATTGAAACTATTTTGCTATATCTCCTTTTTGTCGATGACAAAGGGGGAGAAGAATTGTCCTAATTATTTTTATGCAGGAACAAGAAGTGTCATATATTCAGGGGGAGTTTTTATATTTGTTCTCTAGCATCTTTTGTATACAGGTTTGCCATCAATCAAAAAGGGGTAGAATGTTGAATCACTAGTTTGATTCATGACAAAGCAAGTTAGAAGAAAAAGAGACAATCAAAGGATTATGGCTATATCAAGCCTTTTAATCTATGTTTTCACTGTCTATTATTTATGATCGAGTCTTAAAAATTTGCTAAAATCTATCCTCAAGTAGTCCACATTTCATATTTCTCATTATCAATCAAAACAAAGCATGTTGTGTAAAAATATCACAGCCAGTCGACTGGATATAATCAGTCGACTGTATATAATCACCCAGTCGACTGACTGGTGTACATATACGATATGCACTGCTTATTTTTTTAAAACCTATTGCATAGTCAGTCGACTGACCAAGAACGACCTGTCGACTGATCTGAGACCAACTGTCATTTTTTGAATAGACATCTTCTTCTGCGAAAGGAAGCAATCCTTCTCTTAACGGAAATTGACGCTCCTTTTGGTCAGAACCCTTTACCAATGGCAGTAACTCTTCAACTACTATATATACATTTTCCCAAACACAACACATTCAGCAAAATTCATTCTAACTCTCTAATATTCTTCTTGTGCTTTAATATTTGCATTCAAACAGCAAACAAACATTTTTATTGCTTTGAATCTATAAATAAACTTTCATAATCTTCGATTCTTAGCATACCTTCTCTTCATATCTTCACATACACTTCATATACTTGAGAATTTGAGTATAGGAGGTTTGTACTATCAGAGACAAATCAGTGTTATCAAGAAAACACAGTGTCAGATATTATTTTGTATTAGTGAAGTCCTCTTCTACTACTGAGGCGAAAATCCTGTTCTGTTGCTCAGGTGTCTATTCTACTGCTCAGACTGTATATACCTGTTCCCCCGGGTTAAGTGAGGGTTATTGTAGTTGAAATTTGCGAAGGAGTTTGGGACTGGACGTAGAACGGAAAGTTCGAGCCAGTATAAAATTTCCTGGTGTGCTTGTTTTATTTTACTTATTTCCATTTACTTTTCTATTATCATCTGTTTCCACATTAAGATTTAATTATATTCCATATTACACGATCCTACAAACTTTCAACTTCTAATTTCAGAGGTAAAACCTTTTTAGGGTTCTTATTCAAAGCACAGATAAACCTTTGATTCTTTACAAGATCCAAAAGTTGTTGGGCAAATATGAATACGCCATCCATAGAAGGACCACTGGATCGATCACGCTACGACTGCCAGGTCTAACCATCTCTTCTTCTTAAGAAAGAAAGAAAGAATGAAGAGGAAAAAGGTTATTCTCAAAATGAATTCAAATAAGCTTGATTGATAAGACAAAGCATCATAAAAGAAAATAGGATAGAACGGGTCGTATGACTCGAATTAAATCTAAGGCACGATTCCTTGGAGAGACTTAGGACAATGATCCTTGCTAGATTATTCTACATTATTTCGAAGTTTGGCTTTGATATCAAGTTGTGACGCCCCACCTCTATACTCACACTAGCCAAGGATACTACGGGGTAATGCGGTCGACTAGCACGAAGAATAAGGCTGTTGAGGAGTGACCATCTGTGTAATTGATTTGTGCGAGTACTGCTATATCAGACAGCAAGTCATGCATTTCATTTCAAGAGAAAATCTAACATATCAAATACAAACTCAAAGCTACTATACAATGGCTATGTAGTCTTCAGAAACAAATATAAAATAAGTATAACACAAAATCAGTCACAAACATTCATATCACTAAGGTGGAAACATATATGAATATATCACATAGAAGTGGACGTCAAAGTAGTGGTCATACAAGATCCAGTACATCATAAAAGATTAGATACAAGTGCTAGGCAAAAAAATATTTATACATCAAGGAGTCTCTATCTCAAATGTATAAAAAATAGAAACTACTAAGCTAAAGTAGTTAGCCAAAAGTCAGAAGCTAGTCCTTGCTAAGAAGTTAAGTGGAAGCACCTGAAACACCTCGGTCTGACCCGAGTATTATTTAAGAAGAAAAATAATAAATGGATTAATCTAGATATAAATATCATACAAGATGGGATAGGATAAGAGATATGACAAAAATTTATGACAACAATAATGTCATACCGTGACAAGTATATATCTGATAACAATGAAAATCATACAATATCTCAAATCTCCTCAAGTATCCAAAAAGAACATCATGTTATTTACCTATTTACCAAACCTCAAATATTGAAAAAACATATCAATGCAAATCGCAAAAATTGGTAAAACACAAATTCCAAAAATCATCAATTAGAAACCCTAAAATCCCAAAAGGGGAGGCCTATCACAAACGAGAGCATGAAAACTTACCAACACGTGTATCACAAACGGAACGCTATCCCATGGTTGCTAACCCATCAAATTTGAGCCGAAGCTCCACAAACGGCCCAAAGATCGTGGGTCGCTACCCCACCAATTTTGAGCCGAAACTCCACAAACGAGGTTTAGTCCCCTACGTAGACAAAGAGACATCGCACATCGCTAGTCTAAATCATAAAATGATCATCATTGATCAATAAGTGTAAATTACACTAAGTTAGTAAATAATTGAGTTTGGCTTCATGTCCGATAACCACTGGCTTAACTTAAATATTTGCGAACAAATTGTAGACTTCCACTAAAAAACAAGTGTAAATTACACTAAGCTAGTAAATAAATGAGTTTAGCTTTATGTCCCGTAACTACTGGCTTAACTTAAATATTTATGAACAAATTGTAGACTTCCATGCAAAAATTGTCACGAGATTTCAATCGAACATGTCCATGAATTAACCGACGAAGTAAACGCAAGTGTTTCATACCACTTGTTTTGCAAAGTCATTTAATTTGATTTCTCATACGAATGAGGTATAGGTATATATATACTAATAGATAGGAAAATGGTTTTAAAAACAAGGTTTGTATTATAAATAGTGTTGAAATCGTTTTTGTGAAAGAGTTTTTAGTATGTACTACTAGTATAAAAACCTTTGTATTTTAAAGTGATAAATCACAGAAATGATTGTATAAATAATCTATCATAAAAATCCACATTCGATGACGTGAATCAAGATCATAAAAATCGATATCAAATCCATCAAATGGATTTTTCCAAAAATCCACAAATGAAGTCATCAAAGTTGATAATAAAAACAACTATCCGAAACAACAAAAATCGATAAAAATTGGAAATCCACTCAAAAACAGCCAAAATAGGAAAAATTGAACAGTACCAGAAGTGTGGTAGGTTTAGCTAGATGTCTGGCCCTGGATTCTGGAAATATATATGTTTTTTCTCCTTTTTCTTTTTAATTCCAGAAGCCTTCCAAACGTCTAGTTGGGTTTTTACCAAACGTCTGGATTTTGGCTCTGCTATGTTTTCCGCATTTGCTATTTTTTTCTCTTTTATAAAGACCCCTATGTCTGGATTTTTCAACCAGGCGTCTGGATTTTTCTGCTAGGCAAAATTTGCCTAGCCCAAAGAGTGCAAATCCAAACCGAAAGCGATCAAATGAGCGATTGATGCTAGGAATTTATGCCAAGCAACAACCTAGCCTTATAGGCTCTTGATACACCACCAATACAAGTCCAAACACCAAGATAAGATCTTTAAAGATTTTGACTTCAAAATACCAAAATTGGGAAATTCACCAAATCAATTCAAATCAAAAGCAATTGAACATGGAATAGATGTTAGGAATTATACCTAACAATAATGAAAGCTATAGACATAGATGTGAGTTCAAGAACTCAACTTTAAACCCATATATAGAAATGTGAAGCTCTAAATCAAGCTAAGATTGATTTCTCTTCAACAACACCTTTAGAATCTTCGATCTATTATCAAATGAAATAAATTTCCTATGTTAGGTTATAGGAAATTCTGAAAATTGAAGAGAGATTGAGATGGAGAAGATAAAGAGGATGCTTACCTAAGCTTCTCTTTGATTTAGAACTAGAACTTGAATTTCCTAAGAAAACCAGGGCTTAGGAATTTCTAATCTCGCATCTTTCCTCAATTTTTCTTTTAGCTTGAGTGTTAGGAATTATTATGAGTAGAATGAATGAAGGGGGAGGAGTTAGGGTATTTGGTAGAAGAGTTTGGGTTCTATTATTGGGTTAGTGGACTAGAACCAAACCCAAAGCCCAAATGAAAATACCAAATTCCTAATCAACTCTAAACATATCGATGTTTATACTCAAACAAGTTGTAAACATCGTTTTAAAATCAATGCAAGCGGTCTCGAGTCCAAATTCAATTATTTACAAAAAGTCACATTTTGGAATTTAATCCAACCAACAATTCTATATTTAATAAAATATTTAAATATATAATCGTAAAATTGCGGGTTGTTATACTCCACCAAAATCTGATTCTACTCCAACTTCCCCTTATTTCAACAACTCCTCCTTAATCTACTAACTCCCCCTTGATCTAAAGCGAACTGACATCCTGACTATCCTATTTTACAATTCTCTTCCTTTGTTGTCAACAAAAACTATGCCTAACTACATAACTCCCCCTTAAACTAATACTATGAAGCTAAATGCTAATACGAAGTGTAATAAGCGAAACATAAATCTAATTTTATTATTTATGATGTTACATTACACATATATATGAAACATAGACACAATTATATACAAGTACATAAAACATAAAAAAAAATTAATATAATAATAATCTAATGAAAGTTACTGACAATTGGTGACTTGTGAATCGAACAATTAGGATAACGGAGATAAAAGTTTCCATGTTGTTCGACCAAATTACCATTTTTGTCAAAACAAACTTCTCCAACGCAAACAACATTATCGTCCTTGTCCATTTGCGCTTCTTCCTCTTCTTCTTCTTCATCGTCCTCTAAGGATTATGAATACATATGTTAAAGGAATCATCTTCAATCACAATAGGATCTGCATGATTATCCATTAGAAATTTTTGCAAAATTCCTAAGAATCTTACCATGTTTCTCTTATTCCTTTGCCATCCTTATTTGCATGACGTGTAATTCAATCAGCATTTGTAGAGAATCCTTCATAATTTCCTCTATCTTCATTACTCGAGCCAATGTAGTATGTTTGAATGAACCGGAATTAGGAGAAGGGAAGGAAATGATTGCATTTTTGTTTGATTTAGAAGAGGAGGCCATTAATTTGTATTTTTAGAAGTTTATTATAGAGAAAATGAAGTGTGAAGTCAAATGAAGTGAGAAGTCAAATGAATTCGAAATATTATGGTTATATAACCACCAAAACGATTTTAGAGGGAAAATCAAAATGTCAAATTTGACTGTTGTATGTCAACATGGGGGTAGGAGTATGTCAACATCCCTTTGAAAATTTTGACAATTTTGTTTATCTCTGTTTATTTAAATATATATGTTACTATATTTATATTCTATATCTCAGTTATAGAATTAATACCCAATTCTCTTTTTAATTTAGTAAAGGTTGATTGATTGAAGGGTTTGATTAGAATATCAGCTGTTTGATTCTCAGTGTTGATAAATTCAAGAGAAATAATCTCTTTACTTATATTATCTCTGAGAAAATGATGTCTGATATCAATATGTTTGATTCTGGCATGATGAGTTGGATTTTTGGATAAATTTATTGCACTTATATTGTCAAAATAAATTGGTGTTTTTGAAATATTTAATCCAAAATCCTTTAGGGTCGGTTCCATATAGATAACTTGAGAACAATCAAAAGCAGCAAAGATATATTCCGCTTCAGTTGTTGATAGTATGACGGTATTTTTCTTTTTACTAAACTAGAAAACCAGAGAATGTCCTAAAAAGTGACAATTTCCACTTGCATTTTTTCGGTCTGATTTACAACAAACATAGTCAACATCACAATATGAGATTAAATCGAATGAATCATTTTTAAGGCAAAATAGGCCATATTCTAAAGTGTGTTTAACATATCTTAGGATATGTTTAACTGCTTTTAAATTAGTTTCTTTGGGTTGAGATTGATATCTTGCATAGAGACAGACACTATGCATGATATCATGCCTACTCGTAGTTATATAGAGTAGCGATCCAATTATCCTGCTGTATAGTTTTTGATCAACATTTTTGACATGTCTTCTTTATTCAAGGCTTCATTTGTTGCTATAGGAGTGGGTTTTCCACTCCCAGTGATCATACCAAACTTACCAACTAGGTCCCTAGCATACTTTTATTGACTAATGAAAATACCACTATCTAATTGTTTTATTTGCAATCCTAAAAAGAAAGTAAGTTCACCCATATGACTCACCCAAACTCTTGTCATTATTTCAGAAAAATCTTTGCTCATTTCATTGTTTGTTGATCCAAAAATAATATCATCTACATAAATTTGTACTAATTGGATATAATTTTTGTTTCTTTTATTTAAAAGAGCGTTATCTACTCTATCAATTTCAAATTTTGATTGTAATATGTAAGATCTTAGTCTGTCTGTGATTTTCCGGAAATTTGGCAATATAAATTTAATAATCTGTGTTAAAAAATTAATTTGATTTGATAATAAAATTTTGAATTGATCTAATAATCATGTTTTCATAAATATTTAAATTGGAAGATTTTATCTTTTTAAAGGTAATAAATTGTTTTCTGTTTATAATATATATAATTGTATATATTGTAAATTGATAAACTTTGATTTGGAACTTAATAAATGAATCAATTTTTAATTCTAATATATATTTGGTAAATTGGGAATTTGATTTAAATTTAACATTTAAATTTTCAAACCAATTCAATAAATAATTATATGATTTATATTTAAGGTAAATCTTATTTGTTTAAATTTATATTTTAATTAGCTTAAATATGAATTTGAATTAGATTAACATTAAAGCTTTGTTTTATTTTTCTTTTTAAAAATATTGCTTGAAATTTTATATAAGAATTTAAAATACAATTTACATATGATTTTAATATATTGAGTAATAAAGGAAATTTATAATCTCTTTTATAAATTTAAAATTGTTTAATTTGTTATTAATCAAGTAATAATTATAATACTTAGTTTTTATAATCATAATAAATTTTGTTAGAAATAGGATTTGTTATTTTTAATTTTAATAATAATTATCTACGCATCTATATATAACTTGATTTTTAAAATTGGATTTGACAAATTAATTTAAAATGTGAATTCAATGTTCTGAATTTGATAGAATAAACACTTAAAAATATTTTTGAATAAGCTTATATTTTAAATTTGTTGTTTCATTTCTTTTTAATTTAAAAGGAAATAAATTCATTTATATATACATAAGAATAATAAATTTATATTTAAAAGCTTTTGTAAACTATTTAAATTAAAATAAAGATACTTAAAATACAAATGTAAATTTCATAACACACTAATTTACATATGCAAGTTTATTAAGACTTAAAAAGACATGTGTTAAGCCATTAAATTGTCAAAGTGACAAATGTTTAAAATCCAAACAAGTGTCTTTTGAGATTTTTTTTATTTTCTTTTAATTAAATCAAAAATTTCTTTTATAAACCCATCTCCTCTAAAATTGATTTTCTTTCTATTCTTCTTTTTCAAACTTGAGTAATCTTCAGCTAAAATCTGCAAAACTTCTTCTTCAACAAGACAGAAAATTATGTTTAAATAAAATCTGCAAATCTCCTCAAAAACCATCTGTAATCCCTGCACTAATATCTCCTCCACCCAAAATCATCTAAAAACTGTTTGAATCTTCTTTAAAACATCAACCATCTTCAACTGAATTACATGTAAACCTGAAATCCATTCTGCAAATCAAATATAACCTGAAATGCAAATCAGAAACCTGTAGCCTCTTAAATTCATAAACTTAAAGCAAATTTTCAACTGCAACTTCACCAAACCTGCATGCAACATCCTCAAAACCTGTAGCACTTCAATTCATTAACCTGCATGCATCTGGAAATCATTTGCAACATCAAAGTCCTGCGTGCATTTTCTTTTCTGAAGCCTGCAATTCTTTGTTATATCTAGAAACATGCAACTGAGTTTTAAGTTCAAAAGCAAATTGAAGTTCAAAATTCATAAGCAAAGATAAAAGAAGAAATCTGAAGCTTTCAAATTTAAAGCACAATTCAAGTTCCGGGTTGTCAAAGCATGGATACTCTGCTCCTAAAATTCGATGAGTAACACTTTTATTTAAAACTAACTTAAGTATTAAATTCGTTGATTGTTTAGTTCTAGAAATAAGTGTGTTTGCATGTTATATTTCAAGTTCATTTTTGATAGATACTAAATATATATGCTTGCTGTTGAATATATGATCTTGCCTGTCCAGAATTCAGATTTTAATCCTGATCAAATTTCATGATTTCATATTAAAACCCTTGTTATAGTTCAAGATTTAAACAAAGTATGTTTGTAAAGTAAGTTAAAGCTTTAATTTTATTTAATAAAAAAAATAATGACAAAAACTGTGATGACTCTGGAAAAACAAAATGCAACAGAGCAAACTTTTGTAAGTAATATTTATATGTTCCAAATTCATTGATTGAAGTTTATAAACCAATTACATGATCAATGACTTGAATTTTAAAACTAAAATTTGAATTTTAGTTTGAATGTGATTTAGTTTTTCTAGTTTGACCAAAAAGGATACTTTGGTATGATACTGTCGATTTAGGAAGTTTGGGTAGCCTGTTTCTTTTCTGGTAATGGGGTGTTGATCGAAATTTCATGGAAAAATATTATGAGGTAGATTAAAGCATGGAGGCAGTGGTGATTAGGGATTGAAATAATTAACCCTAGTTTTTCTGTGTTCAAGATAATTGATCGGCGCGGCTTAGATATATGATCGAGTTCTTCCTAATTCGAGCTGGTGATAGATGGGGTATGGAGGAGTTCATGGCCGGAGGTGAAGTTTTTCTGATGATCTGATCTTGGTGTTTGAGGCGGCTATAGGTTCGACCATTGATCCAGTTTTCGAGCTCGAAGCTCAATTTTGATTTTGGGGGTTCTGCAGTGGATTGGATGGTCGGTGTCGAGTTGGGGGGTCGTCGGCGACTTGCGCGAGTGGTCGCGAAGTGGTCGGAGTTGATGGGTGATGGTGCAGGTGCACGACAATTTTGGGTGTATCCGTTTGTTTTGGGGATGAAGGAGTACTCATGTTTTTGTTCGGGTTAACTCGTGTTTGGCTCGAAGCATGTGGGAAGTGAACTCGAAGCATTGTATTGTGGTCTCGGGTGAGTTTGACAGTTACAGGTTTGCGTTAAACCTGTCAATGTTAGTTTGAAAGGATTTCAAAATGAAGTGATACTCGAGTATTTTAGTGTTTAGCTCGAGTTAGTTTGTTCAAGTTTGGAACTTGTCCTATTTCAAAATTTAAACTAAATTTTAAACATTAAGCAAAGATTTAAAATGAGTTTTAAATCTAGTTTTAATTATGGATTCAAGTTAAATTGAATCATAGCTGAAAATGAATGAAGTTTTAAAACTCAAATTTGTTTTAAAATAACTTAAAAAGGGATTAAGTGTTTAAAATGTTTTTTAAAAGAAATTTGAATTTAAATTGAAAATTGAAATATAAAGAAATGTTTTAAACAAAGCTTAAATTTGATTCAAAATCTGGATTTGAATCTTTGTTTCAAAATAAATTTAAGTTTTATAAATTTAAGTGTTTAAAACAAATTTGAATGATAATGTAAAATTTAAATATTTTGATTTAAAAAGAAATTTGTTTTAACTCTTGTAAAATTTCTTTTATAAGAAAAGTTTTAAATTGATTTAAAACTGGGTGAAGTTAAATTATATGATTGGAGTTTCATTTAATTATTAGGGTAATTAAATGTATAATTAATTTATTTTATAAATTAATGAAATGAATAACCACTCAAAGTAATTAAGGGCTTAATCTTAAAGGATTAAGATTAATTGTTCTTAGAATAATTAACTTGTAATTTAAGATCCATTAACTAAATAAGATTAGTTTTTAATTAATGATTAATAATTAATTAATCAAGTAATAAAAGATTAATTAAATTGTAGTTAACACTTAATTAATTAAATAATTAGGGATTAATTAATGGGTTGTTAATGATTAATTAATTTGTAATTAATAATGATTAAAATAAGTTAATTATTTTAGAAAAATAATTAATGAATTATTTAATAGTTAATGAAGGTCATTAACTAAGGATTATTTAATAATTAATTAATGTGATTAATTTTTAATAATTAATTAGATTAATTAATTTAAAGATAATCATTTTGTAAATTGTTAAGTATAATTACTTATGGAAGTAATTAAGGAAATAAATTACTTATAGTAATTAATTGAGTTTAATTGATTAGATTAAGTTAATTAATTCAGTTTAATTAATTTAGATTAATCATTTGATGATTTGTGAAGTATAATTACTTAATTTAATTAAATGAAGAGAAATTACTTAGGGAAGTAATTTATGGGTAATTACTGTATGTAATTAATTGAAGGTGATTTGTTGATGAAAGTAATTTGAGTATAATTACATTGTGAATTACTCAAGGGATTAATTTGAGATAATTAATTAATGAGTAATTAATTTATTTTGTGAAGTAATTAAGGGAAGTTAATTACTGAATGGAGTTAATCAAGGGTGATTAACAATTATGGTTTTAAATAATGATTAACTACCTAATGTAATTAATTTAAATAGGAAATGTAATTAGGAATCATTAACTATTATAATTAATGATGTAATTAAGAATAGATTTATTTAGAAATAATTAATAAATGAAGGAATTAATTAATGTAATTAATTAAGGATTAATGTAATTAATTATAGTTAATTAATTAAGGAAATAATTAAAGATTAATTATTGTATTTGGTTAAGTATAATTAATTTGAGAAATTAATTAGTGAATAATTACTTGAATGTAATTAAAGGTTAATTAATCAAAGATGATTAATTAAAATGAATAATTGGTTGATGATTAATTAATTGGTTGATAATTAATTAATAGTGATGTAGGCAAGTTGATATTGATGAAGTAATTAATTTAATTCACTTTAAATTAATTAGAATGATGTAATTAATTTAATTCATTTTAAATTAATTATATTTAGTGAGATTATTAATCATTGCTTATATGGATGGATAATGTTGTTGCCTTGAATGGTTTGATCTCAGATATGAGATAGATAATGTTGAGTGATATGGATGCATTGGTTGCATTGTGATGATGATTTAGATTACCTTTTGGATAATGATAATATGGTTTATCTGTTGAGATGATAATGTTGATTATCTATTGTGAATCTGTGATTTATCTATCTATGTATATAGATAATTGAATTGTTTTAAACCTTTAAAACAACTTGGCCTTAAAAGACACGCTTTGGATTTCGATGAGACCGGGATCGGGTTTCCATATTTGGATATCCGAAAACCACATCGATCCAAATTAACGATAGGTCGTGAATCTCTTATGAAGAGTGAAGACTCGAGGTGTAAGAACTATACGTTGGTATAACTCTAGGGGTGATTCCATGATGAGTTTGACGGTTCGAGATGGTGATTTATAGTGCAAGGGTTATCGTCGTCAACTCTGAGGGTGATTCCAAAATGAGTGTAACGAGATAATGCCTTCGGTTTCGTTCGGACCTGGAACGAACTTGTATGGATTGAATGCTTTCAGAACATCGTCAGGTGGACGATGAGCATTCTAAGAGATCTGTTCTCTAAAGGTAATCGTAGCCTCAAGCCTCATCAACCGGGAATGGCTAAAACAGGGGAGGTGCAGCAAGACTAAGTGGGTCATTCCCAAGTAGGACGAGATTTTCCCCTGTCTAGAGGTCCCTTTTTATTTCGGCTGTGTGGGAGGTTGGACGTACACCAACTGCATGGTTGTCTTGTTCGAGACTATCCATTAAGGGATGGTTCCAGTCGTGTGTTGCAGGGGAGCGGGCGTACTCCTCGGTACGTTGATCTAGGCCACGTACTATGACGGGCGGTACCCCAGTAGCCTTGCCATTGATGGTAATCCAAAATCCAATAAGTTCCAACGGTTTTGATTGTATTACCCACTTTAGTGGCTAGTAGCTGGAATTTAATAGATGTAACAATTTCGGCTATTTCATATTTACTTGAAAACCCTAGACCTATTATAATATCACTGGATTTCCTATCAAATGTTTTGATTAGTGTAAGGTAAATTTTTTCCATGTTTATGTGTGAGAAGTCTTAAGTGATACCTTTCTTTCAAAGGTTTTTCAAAGTTAAGCAACTTTAACCTGTTAGTCACACCAGACCCATGTCTGACCCTGAGTTTATCTTCTGTTTTCTTAAACTCTTGGGTACTCAAATTCTTACGAGTAGCCAAGGGATTCAGGTGCTTTGACGAATTATGGAGGAGCAATGGAGCAGGAGGCTTCTGCGTTGTAGATATATAGTTCCGCTGTGTGTTCTCTGTGTTGGTATCTCTTTATTGAGTTGTATTTGGTTGTAATAACTAGACAGGTGTTTATAACTGTCTAGTATGTGATGTATATGTGGTGTAACTCTGATTAGTGTTGTATACTATGTAATATTTATGTTATTAATATAATTTATTCATTCCCCTGTTGAGATTCTGATGTTGTTTCTTCTTTCTTCTCTTTCTTTTCGCATTTCTATCCCTTTCTTTCTTCATGATGATGCGAGTTTCTGTGGTGAGAAAGTCGGGTCGTCACAGGTGGTATCAGAGCGCTAGGTTAAGTGAATACCTAGGCTTTGAAATGATTTCTTTCTTGAGAGAGCATATTTGTGTATATATATATATATTTCTACCTATTTGTTGGGTTAGCTGTTCGGGGTTTGCTAATATAAGTTATAAAGGCAGATAAGGTAGCGGGGTGTGTAACACGACTACTACCATTGGTTGGAGTCTGAATGTTGAGGTTGAAAGTGTATTTGTCGAGACTGTAGGCCTAATACTGTCTCGAGTGAGTTTTGCTTGGAGTAAGGATTTCGTAGATCTCTGAAGGTAACATGTAAAAGTTCGGAGTCCATCTTTGAAGTTGGTTGAGTAGAGTTTGGATCTGTCGGTTAGGCAGAAGAGAATAATGGTATCTTGATACCTCAGGAATTAGTAGCTATGTGATGAGACGCAGTGACTATGGATGTTTCCGAAGATTTTCTTTGGAACAAGTTGAAGAAGTATGTCTGCTTCGATGTTGTGGCTGGGTTCAGCAGGATGTTTCTGTCTGGTTTGAGGTCCGAGTTTCTCGAAGAGTTTTGGATTAGGAAGCCTTTAGCATCGGTGTCAGTAGTGCAGCTCGGAGTGTTCTGTGCTGGCAAGAAAGTCTTTTGGTTAGCAGTTTTTCTGGAAGTGGAGTTTAGAAGCAGCCGAGTGGATCCATTTCTTCGATGGGTTGGTTAAATAAGCGTAAGCTGTTCTGATTGGTAAAGAGAGAATAGTTTTCTTTGGACATTGGACTGGTTGATCACAAAAGTGACTTGCGATAGTTTGAGTGTTCTCTTGAGTTATCAGAGGTTTGTCCATATCTAGAGGTTGAGTTTTCTTATCAACTGGATTCCAGGAGTGCTACCGGTGGTTCAGTTTAGTAGAAGGATCATGTAGGGCATCTGAGTTTTCTTTTATGGATCTGTTGAACCATGTTTCTAAGATGTGTTGTCCAGTTTGTGCTCGAGTTTTTCATCAACTTTAGATCAGAGTTATGCAGCGAAAGCAGTTTGGGAGTGCTTTTGTTTTGTCTCTTCCGGATAGGAGAAGTAAGTTAGTTTTCTGATGTTTGTGGAGTAGAGTTGGTATTCTTGGTTTTGGATTAACCCTGAGAAGATCATTCTGTTGGGTTGTTTTGGCCCAGTTTGTTTCTAGAAGAATCAGCAAGAGTTGAGCTGATTGAGAGAGATGAAGGCAGCCCAGGATCGTCAGAAGTATTCTGTGGATAAGAGACGAAGGAATTTGGATTCCGGAGTCGGAGATTTGATTTTGGGTAAGTTTTCTCTGATCGAAGGAGCTATAAGTTTGAGAAAGACTGGGTGAGTCAGCTCCGAAGTGTTTTGGATCTTTTCTATGTCCTTATGAGGATTAATGTTTGATTTTCAAGGTTGAATTGCCAGTTTGGATAACTGGGATTCGTTGTGTTTCACGTATCTCCGAGGGAGTACGTGTATGATCTATCTCTGGTTGTGGAACCAGCATTTCAGGAGGATGTGATTATTGAGTCAGAATTGTTTGTAGTCTGATATCCTGTTTAGTTTTGTAGAACTAGTTGGATAGGAGCTCTGTAGCTTAGTAGTATTGATTGTTTGGATTTTGTAGAGAGAGTATCCCGGTATATATATATATATACTTGGGAAACTCGGAGAAATTCTATCCAGAATTTTGTCTGGATAGTTAGATTTATTTGTTTGACGAATTGGTTGCTATGGTTGTTGGCATACGATTGATATATGCTGTGTTTTAAAATAAAATCTTAAGATAGATTATTAAATTACCATTGCTTTTAAATTTCGGGGACGAAATTCTTTTAAGGGGGGAGGAATGTGATATCCCGGAAATTTGGCAATATAAGTTTAATAATCTGTGTTAAAAAATTAATTTGATTTGATAATTTTGATAATAAAATTTTGAATTGATCTAATAATCATGTTTTAATAAATATTTAAATTGGAAGTTTTTATCTTTTTAAAGCTAATAAATTGTTTTCTATTTATAATATATATAATTGTATATATTGTAAATTGATAAACTTTGATTTAGGACTTAGTAAATGAATCAATTTTTAATTCTAATATATATTTGGTAAATTGGGAATTTGATTTAAATTTAACATTTAACTTTTCAAACCAATTCAATAAATAATTATATGATTTATATTTAAGGTAAATCTTATTTGTTTAAATTTATATTTTAATTAGCTTAAATATGAATTTGAATTAGATTAACATTAAAGCTTTGTTTTATTTTTCTTTTTAAAAATATTGCTTGAAATTTTATATAAGAATTTAAAATACAATTTACATATGATTTTAATATATTGAGTAGTAAAGGAAATTTATAATCTCTTTTATAAATTGTTTAAAATTGTTTAATTTGTTATTAATCAAATAATAATTATAATACTTAGTTTTTATAATCATAAATAAATTTTGTTAGAAATAGGATTTGTTATTTTTAATTTTAATAAGAGTTATTTATGCATCTATATATAACTTGATTTTTAAAATTAGATTTGACAAATTAATTTAAAATGTGAATTCAATGTTTTGAATTTAATAGAATAAACTCTTAAAAATATTTTTGAATAAGCTTATATTTTAAATTTGTTGTTTCATTTCTTTTTAATTTAAAAATAAATAAATTCATTTATATATACATAAGAATAATAAATTTAGATTTAAAATCTTTTGTAAACTATTTAAATTAAAATAAAGATACTTAAAATACAAGTGTAAATTTCTTAACACGCTAATTTACATATGTAAGTTTATTAAGACTTAAAAAGACATGTGTTAAGCCATTAAATTATCAAAGTGACAAATGTTTAAAATCTAAACAAGTGTCTTTTCAGTTTTCTTTTTATTTTCTTTTAATTAAATCAAAACATTTCTTTTATAAACCCATCTCCTCTAAAATTGATTTTCTTTCTATTCTTCTTTTTCAAACTTGAGTAATCTTCAGCTAAAATCTGCAAAACTTCTTCTTCAACAAAACAAAAAATTCTGTTTAAATAAAATCTGCAAATCTCCTCAAAAACCATCTGTAATCCCTGCATTAATATTTCCTCCACCCAAAATCATCTAAAAACTGTTTGAATCTTCTTCAAAACATCAACCATCTTCAAACTGAATTGCATGTAAACCTGAAATCCATTCTGCAAATCACATATAACCTGAAATGCAAATCAGAAACCTGTAGCCTCTTAAATTCATAAACTTGAAGAAAATTTGCAACTTCACCAAACCTGCATGGAACATCCTCAAAACCTGTAGCACTTCAATTCATTAGCCTGCATGCATCCGGAAATCATTTGCAACATCGAAGTCCTGCATGCATTTTCTTTTCTGAAGCCTGCAATTCTTTATTATATCTGTAAACATGCAACTGAGTTTTAAGTTCAAAAGCAAATTGAAGTTCAAAATTCATAAGCAAAAATAAAAGAAGAAATCTAAAGCTTTCAAATTTAAAGAACAATTAAAGTTCAGGTTTGTCAAAGCATGGATACTCTGCTCCTAAAATTCGGTGAGTAACACTTTTATTTAAAACTAACTTAAGTATTAAATTAGTTGATTATTTAGTTTTAGAAATAAGTGTGTTTGCATGTTATATTTCAAGTTCATTTTTGATGGATACTGAATATATATGCTTGCTGTTGAATATATGATCTTGCCTGTCTAGAATTCAGATTTTAATCCTGATCAAATTTCATGATTTCATATTAAAACCCTTGTTATAGTTCAAGATGTAAACAAAGTATGTTTGTAAATTAAGTTAAAGCTTTAATTTTATTTAATAAAAAAATGATGATAAAAACTGTGATGACTCTGGAAAAACAAAATGCAACAGAGCAAACTTTTGTAAGTAATATTTAAATGTTCCAGATTCATTGATTGAAGTTTATAAACCAATTACATGATCAATGACTTGAATTTTAAAACTAAAATTTGAATTTTAGTTTGAATGTGATTTAGTTTTTCTGGTTTGACCAAAAAGGGTACTTTGGTGTGATACTGTCGATTTAGGAAATTTGGGTGGCCAGTTTCTTTTCTGGTGATGGGGTGTTGATCGAAGTTTCATGGAAAAATAATATGAGGTGGATTAAAGCATGGAGGCAGTGGTGATTAGGGATTGAAGTAATTAACCCTAGTTTTTCCGTGTACAAGATAATTGATCGGGGCGGCTTAGATAGATGATCGAGTTCTTCCTAATTCGAGCTGGTGATAGATGGGGTATGGAGGAGTTCATGGCCGGAGGTGAAGTTTGGTGATCTGATCTTGGTGTTTGAGGCGGTTATAGGTTCGACCATTGATCCAGTTTTCGAGCTCGAAGCTCAATTTTGATTTGGGGGTTTTGTAGTGGATTGGATGGTCGGAGTCGAGTTGGGGGGTGGTCGGCGACATGCGCGAGTGGTCGTGAAGGGGTCGTTGTTGATGGCATGACGGTGCAGGTACATGGAAATTTTGGGTGTATCAGTTTGTTTTAGGGATGAAGGAGTACTCGTGTTTTTGTTCGGGTTAACTCGTGTTTGGCTCGAAGCATGTGGGAAGTGAACTCGAAGCATTGTGTTGTCGTCTCGGGTGAGTTTGACAGTTACAGGTTTGTGTTAAACCTGTCAATGTTAGTTTGAAATGATTTCAAAATGAAGTGATACTCGAGTTATTTTAGTGTTTAGCTCGAGTTAGTTTGTTCAAGTTTGGAACTTGTCCTATTTCAAAATTTAAACTAAATTTTAAAAATTAAGCAAAGATTTAAAAAGAGTTTTAAATCTAGTTTTAATTATGGATTCAAGTAAAAGTGAATCATAGCTGAAAATGAATGAAGTTTTAAAACTCAAATTTGTTTTAAAATAACTTAAAAAGGGATTAAGTGTTTAAAATGTTTTTTAAAAGAAATTTGAATTTAAATTGGAAATTGAAATATAAAGAAATGTTTTAAACAAAGTTTAAATTTGATTCAAATCTGCATTTGAATCTTTGTTTCAAAATAAATGTAAGTTTTATAAATTTAAGTGTTTAAAACAAATTTGAATGATAATGTAAAATTTAAATATTTTGAATTTAGAAAGAAAATTTGTTTTAACTCTTGTAAAATTTCTTTTATAAGAAAGGTTTTAAATTGATTTTAAAACTGGGTGAAGTTAAATTATATGATTGGAGTTTCATTTAATTATAAAGGTAATTAAATGTATAATTATTTATTTTATAAATTAATGAAATGAATAACTACTCAAAGTAATTAAGGGCTTAATCTTAAAGGATTAAGATTAATTATTCTTAGAATAATTAACTTGTGATTTAAGATTTATTAATTAAATAAGATTAGTTTTTAATTAGTGATTAATAATTAATTACTCAAGTAATAAAGAATTAATTAAATTATAGTTAACACTTATTTAATTAAATAATTAGGGGTTAATTAATGGGTTATTAATGATTAATTAATTTATAATTAATAATAATTAAAATAAGTTAATTATTTTAGAAAAATAATTAATGAATTGTTTAATAGTTAATGAAGGTCAATAACTAAGGATTATTTAATAATTAATTAATGTGATTAATTTTTAATAATTAATTAGATTAATTAATTTAAAGATAATCATTTTGTAAATTGTTAAATATAATTACTTATGGAAGTAATTAAGGAAATTAATTACTTATTGTAATTAATTGAGTTTAATTTGATTAGATTAAGTTAATTAATTCAGTTTAATTAATTTAGATTAATCATTTGATGATTTGTGAAGTATAATTACTTAATGTAATTAAATGAAGAGAAACTACTTAGGGAAGTAATTTATGGGTAATTACTGTATGTAAGTAATTGAAGGTGATTTGTTGATGAAAGTAATTTGAGTATAATTACCTTGTGAATTAACCAAGGGATTAATTTGAGATAATTAATTAATAAGTAATTAATTTATTTTGTAAAGTAATTAGGGAAGTTAATTACTGAATGGAGTTAATCAAGGGTGATTAACAATTATTGTTTTAAATAATGATTAACTACCTAATGTAATTAATTTAAATAGGAAATGTAATTAGGAATCAGTAAATATTATAATTAATGATGTAATTAAGAATAGATTTATTTAGAAATAATTAATAAATGAAGGAATTAATGTAATTAATTTAGGATTAATGCAATTAATTATAGTCAATTAATTAAGGAAGTAATTAAAGATTAATTACTGTATTTGGTTAAGTATAATTAATTTGAGAAATTAATTAGTGAATAATTACTTGAATGTAACTAAAGGTTAAATAATCGAAGATGATTAATTAAAATGAATAATTGGTTGATGATTAATTAATTGGTTGATAATTAATTAATAGTGATGTAGGCAAGTTGATATTGATGAAGTAATTAATTTAATTCACTTTAAATTAATTAGAATGATGTAATTAATTTAATTCATTTTAAATTCATTATATTTAGTGAGATTATTAATCATTGCTTATATGGATGGATAATGTTGTTGCCTTGAATGTTTTGATCTCAGATATGAGATAGATAATGTTGAGTGATATGGATGCATTGGTTGCATTGTGATGATGATTTAGATTACCTTTTGGATAATGATAATATGGTTTATCTGTTGAGATGATAATGTTGATTTTCTATTGTGAATCTGTGATTTATCTATCTGTGTATATAGATAATTGAATTGTTTTAAACCTTTAAGACAACTTGGCCTTAAAAGATACGCTTTGGATTTCGATGAGACCGGGATCGGGTTTCCATATTTGGATATCCGAAAACCACATCGATCCAAATTAACGATAGGTTGTGAATCTCTTGTGAAGAGTGAAGACTCGAGGTGTAAGAACTATACGTCGGTATAACTCTGGGGGTGATTCCGTGATGAGTTTGACGGAGATAGTTCTTAAAGGTTCGAGATGGTGATTTAGAGTGCAAGGGTTATCGTCGTTAAATCTGAGGGTGATTCCAAAATGAGTGTAACGAGATAATGCCTCCGGTTTCGTTCGAACCCGGAACAAATTTGTATGGATTGAATGCTTTCAGAACATCGTCAGGTGGACGATGAGCATTCTAAGAGATGTGTTCCCTAAAGGTAATTGTAGCCTGAAGCCTCGTCAACCGGGAATGGCTAAAACAGGAGAGGTGCAGCAAGGCTAAGTTGGTCATGCCCAAGTAGGACGAGATTTTCCCCTGTCTAGAGGTCCCTTTTTATTTCGGCTATGCGGGCTGTTGGATGTATGCCAACTGCGGGGTTGTCTTGTTCGGGACTGTCCAGTAAGGGATGGTTCCGGTCTTGTGTTGCAGGGGAGCGGGCGTACTCCTCGGTACGTTGATCTAGGCCACGTATTGTGACGGGCGGTACCCCAGTAGTCCTGCCATTGATGGAATCCAAAATCCAATAAGTGCCAACGGTTTTGATTGTATTACCCACTTTGGTGGCTAGTAGCTGGAATTTAATAGATGTAACAATTTCGGCTATTTCATATTTACTTGAAAACCCTAGACCTATTATAATATCACTGGATTTCCTATCAAATGTTTTGGTTAGTGTAAGGTAAAAACTTTTCCATGTTTATGTGTGGGAAGTCTTACGTGATACCTTTTTTTCAAAGGTTTTTCAAAGTTAAGCAACTTTAACCTGTTACTCACACCAGGCCTATGTCTAACCCAGAGTTTATCTTCTGTTTTCTTAAACTCTTGGGTACTCAAATTCTTACGAGTAGCCAAGGGATTCAAGTGCTTTAACGAATTATGGAGGAGCAATGGAGCAGGAGTCTTCTGCGTTGTAGATATATGGTTCTTATGTGCGTTCTCTGTGTCGGTATCTCTTTATTGAGTTGTATTTAGTTGTAATAACTAGGCATGTGTTTATAACTGTCTAGTACGTGATGTATATGCGGTGTAACTCTGAATACTGTCGTATACTATGTAATATTTATGTTATTAATATAATTTATTCGTTCCGCTGTTGAGATTCTTAGGTTGTCACTTCTTTCTTCTCTTTCTTTTCTCTTTTCTATCCCTTTCTTTCTTCATGATGATGCGATTTTCTGCGGTGAGAAAGTCGGGTCGTCGCACTGTCATACCAGGCTCTAGGAGCTTGTTTCATACCATGTAAATCTTTCTTTTATTTGTAAACATGATTTGGAAACTTTTCTTCTTCAAAAAATGGAGGTTGTTTAACATAAACATCCTCTTTAACAAAACCATTTAAAACGGCACTTTTGACACCCATATGAAATAATTTGAAATTGTTGTTGTTTGCGAAAGCAAGTAGAATTCTAATGGCTTCTAATCTTGCTATGGGTGTAAAGGTTTCATCAAAGTCTATTCCTTCTTCTTGACAATAACCTTGCATGACTAACCGAGCTTTATTTCTAACGACCTCACCTTTCATTCATTTTAATTTTTATAAACCCATTTAGTACCTATTATAGTTTTGTCCTCAGGTCTAGGAACGATTACCCAAACATCATTTCTGGTGATTTGATTCAATTTTCTTGCATAGCAAGAATTCATGAATCATCAGATAATGCTTCCTTTGGATTTTTGGATTCAATTTGATATAAAAGCTACATTACTCATCTTGTTTAGTATATTTCTAGTTCAAACAACATGTTTAATATTTCCTAGTATATTTTCTATAGGACGATCTTTTAAAAGCTTGAACCTTTTATTAGGATGAACACTTTCATAATTTGTATCATATGATTCATTATTTAAAGTAACAAAATCATCTTCATCATTTATATGAATAAAATCTTTGAAATTTTCATCAAAAGGTACATGCATTGTTTCTTCAATGATGTTAGTTTTTAAATTGAAAACTCTATATGCTTTACTTATATTAGAATATCCGATAAAGATTCCTTTGTCGAATTTAGGATCAAATTTATCCTAATTGTCTTTTGTATTTAGAATAAAGCATTTACCTCTAAAAACTTTAAAATAAGATACCCTTGGTTTCTTACTGAAAAGAAGTTCACATGGTGTTTCACTAGTTAGAGGTCTAAATAAAATCCTATTCAAAATATAACAAGCTGTAGCGACTGCTTCAGCCCAAAAATTTCTTGGTAATTTACTATCTGAAAGCATAGTTCTTGTACACTCTTGAATCGTCCTATTTTTACGCTCCACACTCCGCTTTGTTATGGAGTTCTTGAAAAAGAAAATTTATGAGTTATTCCCTTTTTATTACAAAAATTCTCAGAATTTTCATTTTCAAATTCTCCATTGTGATCACTATGAATAGTTTTGATTTTTAAAGAACGTTGATTTTGATTTCTATTTGCAAAAATAAATCAAAAGCATCACTTTATGTTTTAGAAAATTGTCCATGTAAATCTAAAATAATCATCTACAATAAAAAAACATATTTACTGTGATTCAATGAATAAATTTGAGATGGACCAAATAGACTTAAATGAAGTAACTCAAGAGGTTTTGAAGTTGAAATCATATCTTTCAATTTGAATGAACTCTTCCTAAGTTTTCCTAATAGACAAGCATCACATATACTATCTACTTTAAAATCCATTTTAGGAAGACCTCTTACTAGATCATGTTTTGAAAATCAAGACAAGAGTTTGAAATTCAAATGCCCAAATCTTTTATGCCAAATCCGAGTGTCACTCGTATTAGCTAAAAGACATAGGTTATCTTTTGAAATTTTCATACTGAGAATATAAATATTTTTCTTCCTAATTCCTTCAAAGATAATATTTGATTTATTATCTTCGGTGTGACACTTATCCTTTTCAAATTTAATTTTGTAGCCCATGTCGAATAGCTGACTTATGCTAAGTAAGTTGTGTTTTAGATTCCTAACTAATAGAATATCAGAAATAGTAGGAGTTTTAGAGTTACCAATATTGTCGATGCCAGTCACATATCCTTTTGAATTGTCTCCAAAGTTGACCAGTCCTCCACCTTTATAAATTATGTCATTCATTATCATTGGATTACCACTCTTGTGTCTTGAACATCCACTATCAAGTATCTATTTGTTTTTCTTGATTTGCACCATTTGTCCATTGAGTGTTGATTCTTCAAAAGCTATGTAACACGTCTGTTCCTGCATAACACACCGGTTCGGTAGATAACTTGATTTTCTATAATAATAATAATAATATGCAGACTTATGAGACAATAATGATTTGGACAGTTTTGAACTAGTGTTAACAGAATCTCCAAAAATTTCCATTTTAAACTTTTTCAAAATTCAGATTATGATAACTTTGAAAACCAATGCTCTGATACCAAATGTAGGAAATGCGGTACGGATCTTCAGGCAGAATTAACACTAGAAGAGGGGGTGAATAGTGTTTAATTAATTTTATGAATCCTTTTGAAATCTTTTCAAATTAAACCCAAAGATGAAATTCACAAATACAGAGACAAGCACAAAACCAGGCACAGATGCAACTAGTAAATAAAAGTAGTAAAGGAAAGAATACACCAAAATTTTATACTGGTTCGTAGTTGCCCTACATCCAGTCCCACACAATTTCTTGTGCATATTTTTTTTCAAATATAATTTCGATATTACAGCCTTGATTTCAAGGCCACGACATACACCCTACTGTCTCTGAGTCCAGTGTAAACTCTCTTGATTTAACCAGGCTATAAGATCACCCAATTGATCTACGGGCGACAATAACACCCAACTGATTTACGGGCTACAATCACACCCAATTGATTTACGTGCCATAATCACACCATTTTCAATCACACTTTGATAGAGAGAAACATGATACACTTTGATCTTTCAATCTTTGATTACAAATGATCCTATAACTCTGAATAGCACAGAGATCTTTGAGAGGGAGTGGAAGAGAATCAAACCAGAGACGATCCAGTTTGATTCACTTAAGATTTCGGTAGAGTTTTGTTAAGAATGTTCGAAAATAAGAATGGAAGAGAAATAGGAGAGAAAATAAAGAAATCTTGAGTAAAAAATCATTGAAAACTACTGGTATATATAGGAAAATAATGGTGATGTCATTCGTGAAAGTTTATGACGAATAGACACTTCTTTTGAAAATTCGAATTTTAAAATCTATGGCTACCATGTCGACATGGGAGGTTTAGGCATGTCGACATCCCCTAGTATTTTTTGAAAATTGATTTTTTTTTTCAAATAGATTTTCTTTCTAATCTTAGAACTGTGTAAACTATTTTGAATATACTTCAGGATTATAAAATTCTTTGGAAAGTGATTTTACGAAATATAAAAGTAATAAAAAACTAAATATGTAAATATTTTCAGATTAAAGCTAAAAAATTTAAACCAGGAGATAGTTTTAAAACAAGAAATTATTTTGAATTTAATATGATTAAAAATAGTTTTTGAATGAAGGCTAAAATATTTAAGCCGAGAGATGTCTTATTAGAAAGATAGTTTTGAAAAAAAAATCTAAAATAAGTCATTATGAAAATTTCATGGATTCCATTCCACTAGAGAAGGTCATGGGTTCCGTCCCACAAAGGAGATCATGGGTTCCATCCCACTATTAAAGCGAGTAGGTGGATTCTATTCCACAATTAAAATCCAATAAATATTTTAGTGCTATTATGAAGTTTTAACATAATCTCTATTACTTATTTTGATGTCTTGAACTCTTGAAATCTTGATAATCTTTATACTCATGAGTCTTCGGTCTTGATTTTTGTAATCTTGAATTCATCAGTCTTGAATCTCTTTACGGTACAGTCTTCATTTTCAATACCTGCATACATACATATATATATATATATATATATATATCCTACATATACATATATGTCTAGACAAAGATATTAGTATTTATATTTTATAACAAGTCCTAAGGTTGTTGTCATCAAAACCATCATCTTAGGAACTAACAAATATGAACCATTCATACAAAATTATAACATAAAACAGTAGAATGTGAATCTCATGGAGTTCCTCAATATGTTATTGTTAGCCGAGTCACATTCTAAGAATCAAGGCCCTGTACTTGCTGTTAAGGGTAGTACACCATCTTTAAAGAGTTCTAAGAAGAGGAAAGAGCAGGCAAGAAAAAGTAAGTAAGAAGAGCGACGACAAGGGTGAATTTCATCATTGTCATAAGAAAGGTCATGGGAAAAGGAATTGTACTGACTACTTGAAGTTTGTTAGTGAAAAGAAACAGAATGTTTCTCTAGCTCCATCGGATATATTTATGGTTCAAAATTGTTTTGTAATCAAAATAATGTCTTGGGTCTTAGATACTAGATAGGTACTCATATATGTAATTCGTTGTAGCACCCCTAATTTTAAGTAGCATTATTTAGGAGATATAATTAGTTAAATTAAATAGAATAATGTAAAGACTAGAATGATAAGGGAATTGAGGTTTGAAAACTAAATAAGGTTGTACCTTATCGAAATTAATTAATGAGAAATAGTTTTGACTAAAATACTTAAGAGAATAGGGCAAGGGCAATATGGAAATAGCCAAACCCCACAACCCCTAATACCCCTTACCACTTTTTCATTTCATTTACATTCTTACAAAACAAGAATATAAAAAAAACAAGGCCGGCCATAACCCTAGGAGAAGAGAAGCTTAAAAATCAATTAGAGGCTAAGATTCAAGCTAGGAAGACTAAAGTGTGGAACAAATCTCAAGTTCCTTATCCAAATAAGGTGAATAATGATCTAAATCATATCATATAAGTCATTTTGAATGTTTTAAATTTGGGTTTGAGGTTTAAACCATATGATTGGACAAATGATGTTATATTTGATTTAAATGGCATGTTATACTTTAAATGAGGATTTTGTAGAATAATATAGTTCGGTTTTAAGGCTAAAATCATGTAAAATGTTTCAAAATGCCATGATTTTTTTAGTATATTCTATAAAACATTATTTTGGAGATGGGTTTAAATTTTCTTATTATTCCAAGCCGTGGATAATTTATTAAGAATTTTCGAGTAAAAGAAATGGATATTCAAGCTTTAATTAAATTAAGGAATTTATTAATTATTTTCGGGCTAAAAATTTGATATGATAATAATATTATCATTTTGAAATTTATGTGAATTTCTGAGATTCTTCTCAAGTGAATTGGGTGAATCTGGATTTAATTAGAAATATTAGTACTTAATGATCAATTAAATATAAGGGGTTAGTTAATAATTTTTAATTAAATATTGGAGCACTGGGAACTAAATGCCGCAGAAAATTATAAAAAGAATTTATAAAGGTTTTGTTGTCCAATAGAAAATTTACAACATAAGGGGTTAGTTAGGAAGAAATTGCTTTACTTAGTTAAAAATCAGTTTTTATGATAATTACAGCAACGTTGCTTGGCTTTGAAACCATTGATGCCTCGAGCATATAATGCCACTTTTCATTGAATACTAAGGGGATATGGTGTCACTGTGGTTAAACATATACTAGAATGAAGTCGAAAGGGTCCTTCCGCACTAATCAATAGTGTCTAAGGGGTCCCTCTACATACATACACTTTAGTAAGTGTGCACTGCCACATTAATTGATCCAACTATCATGGAAAGGACCTTTTGCACCGGTAGATAGTGTCGAAGGGGTTCCTTGCACTCTTATATGCTCTACAAGTACGTTAATCAATGAAGATGGAAGGGAGGTGTCAAACCAATCAATGGTGTCAACAACGTACCTTTTCCACCTTTATACTCGAATAAGTCCAACCATTACGGAAGGTACCTTCCACGCTAGTTGATAGTGTCGAAAGGGTCCTTCTACATGCATGTTTAATTATAGAGGTGGAAGGCTTGTGCCGCACACAATCAATGGTGTCGACAGGGTTCTTTCGCATGGTTTCAAAGATGTAGTGGATGATCTTCCGCATTGCATAAGCAATGATTTTGAAAGGTTCAGCCGCTACAGTAGAGTGGCGAAAGGGGCATAGCCGCTTATTTCGATCCCCTTATTTAAATGGAATGGAACGGAGGGTTTGGTTGCACTATGATGCCGAAAGAGAGAGTGACGGAGAGTAACTCATGATGTCACAATGATCCAAGGATATAGTCTAAAGCTTAGCTTTCAGATTAGAGAAACTAATCTCATTTTTAAAGTAAATACATGGCAATGTAAAAGACTTTTGAAATGGAATTTAACTCTATAATTTTAGAGAAAGATTTCCTTATTAAAGATAGTGGGTTAAAGGTATTAACCATATTTTATTAGAAAATGATTACAAGGAATTAAACTATGGATGTTTATATTGTTGTGTTATTTGATCAGTTATCATGTATGCTTGTGTAACATATTCACTTCATTAACCCATAACTTCATTTTGGGGTGTTAAGGGAAGAATAACAGGCTAGGTTGACCCAGTAAAGGATATATATTGAATTAACTCCTGAGTGAGTAGAATTGCATCTAGCAGATCAAACAGACTAGAATATAGGATGTCCAGGACTGATCAAAAGATTATTGGTTTAGACAGGTTTATAGTAAACCCATAAAAACTACATTATGGAAATTGTTATTGGCAGGAGCCAATAGGTTTTTAGTGATCCTATGAAAACTATGTCCGTAACAGGTTGTTGAGAGAGATCAATAGGTTCATAATTAGCCCATAAAAACTATGACATGAGACATGTTATTGGAGAATCCAATAGGTTCACAGCAACCCCATGAAAACTATGATTGGATGATGTTATTGGTAGATACCAATAGGTTCTTAGTAATCTCATGAAAATTATGAAACCGAACAGATAATCTGTAAGCTCAGAACATGTTATTAGTTAGCCTATGAAAACTAATAGTTTAATAGTGACCCTAGAAATTATAACTTGAGACAGATGGTCAGGTGAATGGATGGAAAATTTAGCGCTTATTGCATGTTTGCATATCATCATGCACATTTTATTAGGTTATGTCTTAACCATTGTGCATGCAGGTGCATAATATATGACTATTATAAATTGCGTTAGGATACTAGTGACAGGAAAACCCGTCCCGCTAAGCGACGTGGACTCACTGGATACCCATATGGTTTGAGATGGTAGGTTATTGTTCACACTATACTTTTTGTCTGACTCGAAGTTTATGTTTTCCCCTTAAAATTTCGGGTGCTCAATTGAATTTGAGTAGTTTGAGAGCTAAGGTTTTCAGGTCCTCCTTTAAACGAATAAGCTTTTAGAGACATGCAAGAAGCAAGCTAGCTATTAGGAGTTCTTTCTATTTGATTCTACTGTGTAAATTTGATGTAACGTCAAAGTTATTTAGTGCCTATATTTAGACTCTGATCAACCACTGGGCATCTCCATATGTCATTCTTTGTGCAATTTGTAGTAGTTATATTTCTCTGGACGTGATTTATGAATTAGGATTATGTAATGAATCTGAAATGTGATTGGAAATGGAATGAGAATTTTTTTAAATTGAGTTTAATTTTTTTTCATATCCATATGTTTTTGATATATCAATGTATCTAATATTACTACATTTGGTCATTGAAAAATAATAATTGTAGATGACTCCAGCATCTGTAGCGGTTAGTTTTGAGCCTCCAACAGGGGGATGTTATCAGTTGGTATCAGAGTATCGGTTTATGTAAATTTAAAAGAAATTTGAGCCTAAAATATTTTCAAAACATAACCCAATGAATCAACGAATGAGACTGGGGTTTGGATTTACGCAATTGTAACATACTTGCATTTGTTATATATTTATTTATCTATAACAACATATTCCCTTCTCTCTTAGGCTATTCTTATGTATCTTACTAAGGCTCGTATGTAGATATACAAGATAGAAAGATACGGAGACAAGAAATGGAGGAAATCTAGGTGGAGGAAGCACCGCAATTAATGGAAATGCTTGACCAATACCAGAAGGAATCCGAGTCGATAGGAAAATGTTCATCCAAACACAAATGCCAACGTAGGTGCTAGAACCCACGCATTGATATGGGATAATGTTAGTACCATAATTAGTCACTAACACCCTTGAGTAAAGTTATGTAGAGAGATTAATGAAGAAAGTAAAGTTAACAGAGAACAGTACGCAAATTTAAATGCAGAAAATACGGACACCGGATTTATAGTGGTTCAGCGTAATTGCCTACGTCCACTTTGTGGTTAATCTTCATTGCTTTTCTCAATAATCGATTACAGATACAACCGTATACCAATTACTTGAATACAATTGCTAAGCAAAAAAGATAAGTTTTGAATGAGTCTTCAATGCGGCAGAGTCACCCCGGTGTTCTTGAAAAAGAGGTCCCTTTCACTGTGCCTCTTCCCTTCTATTTATAGACGAAGATGGGCTGGACTTCCCACATGGGCTTAGGAACAAGATACCTCGGCCCATAGTAGGTGACTTCTGTGCACCGGGCCAGGCGGGCCAAATGCTCTTGCTTTTCCTTGGGCCTGACAACTTGCTAACACCTCCAGTCTGCACTGTGCCAGGGATGCCGAAACATGTCGATTGCATCAAACCCTTATACCTCCAGGATCTTCTTGGTCAGAATCTTGTCTAGTGCTAATAATAATATCTTTACCTGTCGTTTTGTAGCCGGCCCAAGGTGCCAGGTAACACTTGCCTTCCAAAAGTGTGTCGTGTGAAGCAACATGACACACTTTGTATCAGCGAGTATTCCTTGTTAACAGAAAGAAATCCATCATGTTTCCTGAATAGTCATTATTCTTCAATTTTATCCTCCCAAGGTTTCGTAACCTTCTTTGGTCGTCATGACGCTTGGTCGATTCCTAATATTATAAATCCAGGGTTGTAATTCATCAGTTGTGACGCCCCATCTCTATGCTCACAATAACAAAGAGTATTAAAAGAATTACTGTCTGTTATTACGAAGAATAAAGCGGATAGCAGCGGCCATCCGTAGTTAGGTCTTACACTAGTATTGATTATCTCAATATGAGTGGTATATATTGTTTTTTTCATCTCTTTATTTATTTACTCCCATCGACATATCCAATTCCAGTATAAAACGAACTACGATGGTTCATAATAGTTTAGGACAAGATATAAAATAATAACACAGATAAGTTAAGCACGGAACACAGGTAATAAAAAGTCTCATGTGTATATATATATATAACTGATGTCAGTTACAATACATGTGATACAATACACATGATACAACTACAACCGTCGACACTGGAAGTTACATATACAAGTACAATATTGACAATAATATACATGAATACATATCATCCTATACTATGACAATGACTACTCCAAAAGATATAAAGAGACTTCATAGCTCAAGCAGCAACCCAAAGCAAGATATCTACAACATGAAATAACTCGGTCTGACCCGAGTATTAAATTCAAAAGAAAATAATACGCGGGTCAGTCTAATTCAAACTCAGTTATTAATGCACGGAAGCGGTAATAATTAAATAACAAATAGACGACACTCACAATAAATCTCACGTATCCAATCCTTTAATAAGGAATCGGATAACGATAAATATAACACGTAATAGTGTTAAACATCAAATCAGCAAATTCAAATCATCAACAAAGATAAATAAAAGAATTATCAATGAAGATAATTTAGAAAACAACAGGATTGCCTAAACGACAATTAACAACAAAATCTAATTATTAAATAAATAATTAGAAACTCATAATCTAATTATCAAATAGATAATTAGACCACAACAAAATGATCAATCAAATCAAAATACAATTTCAAAATATTGAATTGGACACACAAAACAATTCAAGCAATTGAAATATCAATTAAAACGTCACTTCTGTTTGGCTGCAGTACACGCACGCATGCACTGCCTCGCCACTACAGTGACGAATTACACAAAAGCTCAGTGAATCAAAAGCAAATGGCACCATCTCGAGATCAAAATGAACCAGATGGAACTGCACAGCAAGCACAGCATCCATCCCTTGACCATCAAATGAACGAAGTGCACATGAAGGCACAATGAAAATTCATAATCAAACACAAGTTCAAACCCAAAATACCGAATTCAACTCAAGTGTAGTAAAATAATGTCACAACTTTCAGCACGACGTCAAATCGAGCTACGAGCTAGATTCAACTCAAGTGTAATTAGAAAAAAACAAATCCAATTGCATCATTGCAATGCAAACAATACAAGGGCAAGACTGCATACAAAACGAAACTACAGTCACCACATGAATGCAACAGTTCAAATTCCAAAATGTCAAGAGAAGATGACAATAGTGGTACAGTGGACCACCTTGAAACCAAACCAATATGCATATACAACTGCAAACTAGACAGTACACATAGGAGTGCAAAAGCAAATAGATCAAACGACAATGCAAGCCAACATCAAAGACACAGCCGAACAAAAAATCAGTGCATCAGTGATGTCAACAAGTATGCAAGTGAATCACAAACCAAAGAAGTGACATGAACAAAGATATAACATGTATGCACTATAAAACTGGACAGTGCAAATATCATACTCAAGAACAAAGGCCATAGTACAACTCAATTCAACTATAAATACACAGTACAAAAATGAATGCATACACTTGTATTGACACAAGTATATACACATTGTTTTTAAATATGCAGATAGTGTAGTCAAGGCAACATAAAGTGAAACCACACTACACAATCAAAACTTAAACCCAATAAGAGACCAAACAAACAAGTACACATTTAAGTACTTGATCCAACGGCCTGAACCAACAACACAATGCACAAGGGTAGTTGTACAAGAGCAAGTGCAGCCCCAATATGAAGCTTGAACACTTACAACAGAAAGTGGTGAAAATACAACCAGTAATAAAATACAGATTCAAATTATCAATGAAAACTCAAGTAAAGCAAAAATCAGTGATGTACACCTAAATGCAACAGTAGACAATGCAAGTAGTGCAACTTGACAACAAAGTAACCAGCATATGCAATGATACGTAAAGAACAAATACAAATGGGTGTGCATATAAATGATGTACGTAGTGAGAACTAACATCACATCTCGAATGGTACATGTGCAGTGACCAGAAGCACTACAATGACAACCCAATCTACTATGCAACAAACTCAAGTGATACAAGTTCGAACAAATACTCAATGCAACTACAGCCAAGACTTAAATGAAATTATAGAGTATCAAGTCAAGGCCGAAGCGAGCATAGTGACACAAATCAGATACAAATAAAGTAATTAAGGAGGAAATGCATAATGTCACTGCTACATGTTGCAAAGCACGGTGCTGGAAAAGGTTTCAGAAATTAACAAAGTTTCAGGCGCGTGCCTAAAAGTTTGCAGCGTTCAAATCAGAGTTGAATAAATCAGAGTCAAGGACACTCATACACAAAATCATACGACTGATGTCAAATGCAAATCAAGCCATAGTGGTCACGAGAACAGCAATGCTCAGATAACCAGAAAACAAGAAACCATCAACATCGAAACACAATTGACAGCCGAAAAATCAAGTTGAACGAAGTCACAAATTCAAAACCGCGTGAATTGAAAAAGTCAGAGAAATCATCAACACTCACACGAAATCAAATGGCCGAAGCTAAATGTTGAAGATGAATTAGGATGTGAGTGAAAAGAATCACTCACCTTATCTTGACGAGCACGAAGCCAAAGATCAAACAGCTCCGAGTTGAAGCTGTGGCATCACGAAGTCGATCGAAGCCCAAAAAACGAAACCCTAGCAGCGGCCAATTTTTTTTTTCATTTGGGGCTTGCGAAATGAACAAATGAAGGAGGAACCAGGTCTATTTCGATATAACCCAACCCCAAGACAAAAGAACGTGGGCCAAGATTCGATTAAAAGCCCACACAACATTTAACAATTTTTCAAAGAATTACAACTCGATAAAAAATTTCCAATAGCAATTAGTTAGAAATTTTAATAGTTTAATGACGATAAACAAACTGATGCGAAATCCCGGGTTGTTACGGATTCCCCTCCTTATTGAAATTGCGTCCCCGCAATTTTCATGATTAAGGTCGTCACTAATAATTATTTTTCTAATATAAACTGGTTAAGCTAGAAAAATAAAGGTCAAGAACACAGACGCCAAAGAAATCTATTAATTTCATAAAAGAAATTTACAATTTCTCAACAAAATCTAATTATCAAGTAGATAATCAGAAAACAACGAAACTGAATAAATACAATTATCAGCAATATTTAATTATCAATTAGATAATTAGAATACAGAAATCACAAAACAGCAATATCTATTTACTGATACGATAATTAGAAAACGTCAAAATCTAATTATCAACAAAGACAATTAGAAAACACAAATCACATATCGCAAAACCGCAAATATCTAGTTATCCAACAGATAATTAGAAAACATGAACTTCATAATCAGCAAATATCTAATTATCAACAAAGATAATTGGAGCTCAAATCAACAAATACCCAATTATCAAAAGCGATAATCAAAAATCTCAAATCAACCAATATCTAATTATTAAAAACGATAATCAGAAATCTCAAATCAGCAAATATCTAATTATCAAAAACGATAATCAAAAATCTCAAATCAACCAATATCTAATTATCAAAAACGATAATGAGAAATCTTAAATCAACAAATATCTAATTATCAAAAACGATAATCAAAAATCTCAAATCAACCAATATCTAATTATCAAAAACGATAATCAGAAATCTCAAATCAACAAATATCTAATTATCAAAAACGATAATTAGAAATCTCAAATCAACAAATTTGATCAAAAACGATAATCAGAAATCACAAATATCTAATTATCAAAAACGATAATCAGAAACAACAAATATCTAATTATCAAAAACGATAATCAAAAATCTCAAATCAACCAATATCTAATTATCAAAAAAGATAATCAGAAACAACAAATATATAATTATCAAAAACGATAATCAGAAACAACAAATATCTAATTATAAAAACAATAATCAGAAATCTCAAATCAACAAATATCTAGTTATCAAAAACGATAATCAAAAATCTCAAATCAACCAATATTTAATTATCAAAAACGATAATCAGAAATCTCAAATCAACAAATATCTAATTATCAAAAATGATAATCAGAAATCTCAAATCAACAAATATCTAATTATCAAAAATGATAATCAGAAATCTCAAATCAACAAATATCTAATTATCAAAAACGATAATCGAAAATCTCAAATCAACCAATATCTAATTATCAAAAACGATATTTAGAAATCTCAAATCAACAAATATCTAATTATCAAAAACGATAATCAAAAATCTCAAATCAACCAATATCTAATTATCAAAAATGATAATAAGAAATCTCAAATCAACAAATATCTAATTATCAAAAATGATAATCAGAAATCACAAATATCTAATTATCAAAAACGATAATCAGAAATCTCAAATCAACAAATATCTAATTATCAAAAACGATAATCAGAAATCACAAATATCAAATTATCAAAAACGATAATCAAAAACAAAAATATCTAATTATCAAAAACGATAATCAAAAATCTCAAATCAACCAATATCTAATAATCAAAAACGATAATCAGAAACAACAAATATATAATTATCAAAAACGATAATCAAAAATCTTAAATCAACAAATATCTAATTATCAAAAACGATAATCAAAAATATCAAATCAACCAATATCTAATTATCAAAAACGATAATCAGAAATCTCAAATCAACAAATATTTAATTATCAAAAACGATAATCAGAAATCACAAATATCTAATTATCAAAAATGATAATCAGAAATCTCAAATCAACAAATATCTAATTATCAAAAACGATAATCAGAAATCACAAATATCTAATTATCAAAAACGATAATCAGAAACAACAAATATCTAATTATCAACAAAGATAATCAGAAATCACAAATATCTAATTATCAAAAACGATTATCAGAAATCACAAATATCTAATTATCAAAAACGATAATCAGAAACAACAAATATCTAATTATCAAAAACGATAATTAGAAACCACAAATATCTAATTATCAACAAAGATAATCGGAAACAACAAACATCTAATTATCAACAAAGATAATTAGAACTCATAACAACAAATATCTATACCTACAGATAATTAGAAACAACAAATATCTAGAAATCAATTAAGATAATCCAGAAAATCAACATAAAAGGTGGATCGATACCAACAAATGATGAGTCTAAGCTATGCCGCATGTGCATCAACATATGGCCGAAGCCTACCAAGTACTATCAACATAATTTTGACGCCCAACAAATGACCCGAAGGTCCAACAAATGAACCGAATGTCTAGTATTGGTATTTGACCCGAAGGTCCATCATATGACCCGAAGGTCCAACATATGACCCGAAGGTCCATCATAGTGGCTCGAAAGCACACAAAATCATCATACAACAAATATTTCAATTAATGAGTCCGGAATTAATCGAAATAGAAAACGCACATGTCCCATACCATGATTTTTACTAAATCGTTTAATTCACTTCATCTTTCCTTGAAAGTGCAAAATTGTGTATTTTAAATAAATAACATTTTACGTTCTCAAACGGACAAGTCCGGAATTAAGCGAATCAGTAAAAGTGAGGGTTCATAGTCCTTAATTTTGCTGAAGTGTTTAAATCGCTTCCTCATTCTTTTGAAAGCGCAAACTGTACAATTTTTTTTGAAACAATTTTATTTTAAAACAATTTGCAAATCCGTGATTAAATAGCAACATCTGTAGCAATTTCGATAAGGAAATTGCACTTCTCAAAACACTGTAAAAACGGATCTCAAAATCAACATTGCGGGATTACCGCTTGAAAATTCACTTTAAATTTGACGGTTACTGAAGCCAAAGCGATAGTAATTTTTATACGCCAAAATCTCGTCAAAACAATTCGCATCAAAATATAATACCAGAGAATTTTCATTCATCAAAAATGTCAACAAAACACCGTGCTTCAAAAATTAAGCACGGTTGTGAAAATCCCGTTATAAAAATAACGACAACAAAATACATTTAAAACCAAACACAGTTCAACGTAAAATTAATGCAGTAATGTGCAACTCATGTTTGCACGCATACTACAAAATGGACAAAGAAATCACTCGAATATATCTTTAATGAAGATAAATTTAAAACAGCAAAAACCTCAACAAAATCACATAACTGCAATCGCTTCGGATCCTCAAATCGGATTCGAAATTTTCAAAGAAAACAAAAATAAACACATCTATGTAACAACACAATGGAATTTATTTCATTTTCATATTTTGATTTTTAAATCAAAAGGGTTATCAACTGTACTCAGCGAAGGCAGTTTCACTGTTTCCGCTGCGCACTCTGATAAACAGAACACAAATTACTCAACCATCAAAACACAATTTCACTTTTATTTTTAAATAAACATATTTAAAAATTTCATCATAATTTCAAAACTTTAGTTTTGATTCAAGGCACAAATAAGACATCAACAAATAGTTGTAACACATGTTCCATCTAAGTTATGTTATATATTATGTCCATAAACCCCTCGCTCTGATACCAACTGTGACGCCCCACCTCTACGCTCACAATAACAAAGAATTACTGTCTGTTATTACGAAGAATAAGGCAGGATAGGAGCGGCCATCCGTAGTTAGGTCTTACACTAGTATTGATTATCTCGATAGGAGTGGTATATATTCTTTTTTTCATCTCTTTATTTATTTACTCCCATCGACATATCCAACTCCAGTATAAAACGAACTACGATGGTTCATAATAGTTTAGGAAAAGTATATAATAATAACACAGATAAGTTAAGCACCGAACACAGATAATAAAAAGTCTCATATATATATATATAACTGATGTCGGTTACAACAATACATATGATACAACTACAACTGTCGACACTGGAAGTTACATATACAAGTACATTATTGACAATAATATACATGAATACATATCATCATATACTATGATAATGACTACTCCAAAAGATATAAAGAGACTTCATAGCTCAAGCAGCAACCCAAAGCAAGATATCTACAACCTGAAATAACTCGGTCTGTCCTGAGTATTAAATTCAAAAGAAAATAATACGTGGGTCAGTCTAATTCAAACTCAGTTATTAATGCACGGAAGCAGTAATAATTAAATAACAAATAGACGACAGTCACAATAAATCTCATCTATCCAATCCTTTAATAAGGAACCAGATAACGATAAATATAACACGTAATAGTGTTAAACAACAAATCAGCAAATTCAAATCATCGACAAAGATAAATAAAAGAATTATCAATGAAGATAATTTAGAAAACAACAGGATTGCCTAAACGACAATTAACAACAAAATCTAATTATTAAATAAATAATTAGAAACTCATAATCTAATTATCAAATAGATAATTAGACAACAACAAAATGATCAATCAAATCAAATCAAAATACAATTTCAAAATATTGAATTGGACACACAAAACAATTCAAGCAATTGAAATATCAATTAAAACATCACTTCTGTTTGGCTGCAGTACACGCACGCGTGCACTGCCTCGCCACTATAGTGATGAATTACACAAAAGATCAGTGAATCAAAAGCAAATAGCACCATCTCGAAATCAAAATGAACCAGATGGAACTGCACAGCAAGCACATCATCCATCCAGTAACCATCAAATGAACAAAGTGCACATGAAGGCACAATGGAAATTCATAATCAAACACAAGGTCAAACCTAAAGTACCGGATTCAATTCAAGTGTAATAAAATAATGTCACAACTTTCAGCACGAGGTCAAATCCGAGCTATGAGCTGGATTCAACTCAAGTGTAATTAGAAAAAAACAAATCCAATTGCATTAATGCAATGCAAATCAACAAGGGCAAGACTGCATACAAAACGAAACTGCAGTCACCACATGAATGCAACAGTTCAAGTTTCAAAATGTCAAGAGAAGATGACAACAGTGGTACAGTGGACCACCCTAAAACCAAACCAATATGCATATACAACTGCAAACTAGACAGTACACATAGGAGTGCAAAAGCAAATAGATCAAACGATTATGCAAGCCAACATTAAAGACACAGCCGAACAAAAAATCAGTGCATCGGTGATGTCAACAAGTATGCAAGTGAATCACAAACCAAATGAGTGACATGAACAAAGATATAACATGTATGCACTGTAAAACTGGACAGTGCAAATATCATACTCAAGAACCAAGGCCATAGTATAACTCAATTCAACTACAAATACACAGTACACAAATGAATGCGTACACTTGTATTGACACTAGTATATACACACTGTTTTTAAATATGAAGATAATGTAGTGAAGGCAACATGAAGTGAAACCAGACTACACAATCAAAACTTAAACCCAAAAAAAGACCAAACAAACAAGCACACATTTAAGTACTTGATCCAACAGCCTGATCCAACAACACACGTGCACAAGGGCAGTTGTACGAGAGCAAGTGCAGCCATAATATGAAGCTTGAACACTTACAACGGAAAGTGGTGAAAATACAACCAGTAATCAAATACAGATTCCAATTATCAAATGAAAACTCAAGTAAAGCAAAAATCAGTGATGTACACCTGAATGCAACAGTAGACAATGCAAGTAGTGCAACTTGACAACAAAGTAACCAGCATATGCAATGATACGTAAAGAACAAATACAAATGGGTGTGCATATAAATGATGTACGTAGTGAGAACTAACATCACATCTCGAATGGTACATGTGCAGTGACCAGAAGCACTACAATGACAACCCAATCTACTATGCAACAAACTCAAGTGATACAAGTTCGAACAAATACTCAATGCAACTACAGCCAAGACTTAAATGAAATTACAGAGTTTCAAGTCAAGGCCGAAGCGAGCATAGTGACACAAATCATATACAAATAAAGTAATTAAGGAGGAAATGCATAATGTCACTGCTACATGTTGCAAAGCACGGTGCTGGAAAAGGTTTCAGAAATTAACAAAGTTTCAAACGCATGCCTAAAAGTTTGCAGCGTTCAAATCAGAGTTGAATAAATCAGAGTCAAGGACTCTCATACACAAAATCATACGACTGAAGTCAAATGCAAATCAAGCCGTAGTGGTCACGAGATACAACAGTGCCGAGATAACCAGAAAACAAGAAATCATCAACATCAAAACACAATTGAACAGCCGAAAAATCAAGTTGAACAAAGTCACAAATTCAAAACCGCGTGAATCAAAAAAGTCAGAGAAATCATCAACACTCACACGAAATCAAATGGCCGAAGCTAAATGTTGAACATGAATTAGGATGTGAGTGAAAAGAATCACTCACCTTGTCTTGACGAGCACGAAGCCAAAGATCGAAAAGCTCATATTTGAAGCTGTGGCATCACGAAGTCGATCGAAGCAAAAAAAACGAAACCCTAGTAGTGGCCGTTAATTATATTTTTCGTTTAGGTCTTGCGAAATGAACAAATGAAGGAGGAACCGGGTCTATTTCGATATAACGCAACCCCAAGACAAAAGAACCTGGGCCAAGATTCGATTAAAAGCCCGCACAACATTTAACAATTTTTCAAAAAATTACAACTCGATAAAAAATTTCCAATAGCTATTAGTTAGCAATTTTAATCGTTTAATGAAGATAAATAAATTGATGCGAAATCCCGGGTTGTTACATTAGTGGCCATCCATGTCCGATTCTACAGGGCCAATAACCTTCAGCTATGTGATCCAGTCTTTTCTTAGTAACCTTAAGTGAGAATTCAATTCCCTGTTGATTTCAAGAAGTTGAAGTTTTTTCGGATGTACACATGCATGTTCGGGTACATGTTCTTTCCATTGGCTGTCGGATGCGTTTTATATGCTCATAAGTCGTCGCCAATTCCATCTAGTTTAATTGCAATTCAATTGCGATTCCTTGTTTGTATTTTCTCAAAGCAGTAAGCAAGGGTGAATGGAGTACGGCCAGTCACAGACCCATGGGTAGTTCTATAAGCCCATAATGTTGTTGGGAGTTCATCCACCCATTTACCTCTAGCCTTTTCCAAACTTCTCTTCAGAACATGCTTTTTGATTTTGTTCACATCTTCAACCTCTCCATTTGCAGTAATAATAGATCATAGAAGGTCATAAGGACAGATGACGTTACGGACGGTTAGGCTGATTTTTTTTTATCTTGGTTGTGGCTAAAAGTTCTTTGTTTGCCCATTTGGTGAAGTAAACAACTGCTATGATGGTGTATTTTGCACCACCTTTAGGATCAACAAGAAGATGATTTCAATGCCCCTAAGTGGCAAACGGCTATGGACTAGCCATTTGAGCAATTTCCATCGGTGGGGTTCTTGGGATTTTTGCAAAAATCTTGCACTCGTCGCATTGTCTAGCATGATCAACCACATCTGGATTGACAGTTGGCCAGTAATACCTATAGTAGAGTATTTTCTTTATCATGGTTTTCCCCTTGATGTTATCGCCGCATTCTTCTTCATAGACTTTTCTCAAGATATCATCATGGGTGATACACCGAAGCATGGGGATGGATAAACTCCTTTCTACACACGATTTATTCTTGGATGATTTGGGGTGAAGCTTTGAGGAGGATTTGTCATTTTCCATTCCTCCGTTCAGTAAGAATTCCTCATTATAGATAGTCTTTGATAGGAGTCAACCATGACACCTTTTCTAGCTCTGCCTCCAAAACCTAGCCGATCTCCATCCGTCACTGCTTGGAATATTAAATATTTCAACTAAAATAATGTATGTTCATTGCGTGTCCCTAAAACTGGCCAGCTTGGCTAGTGACTGGACTCTTTTCATTTTGTTCGCTGAGTATGTGTGTAATGATGTAATACGTGAAGTCGGTTAGTAGCTCTTGGACCTGACCGACATAAGGAGCAAGACAATGCTCCCTAGCAGATCAACTTCCTTAACTTTGCATACTACCAATCAAGAAACACAAAAGATATGTAAAGTTTCCACTCCAAATCCTCTAGAAAGTTTGAGGCTGGCGGTCAAGGCTTCATACTAAGCATCGTTGTTTTTATAAGAAATCGAGTTTCAGGACGTAGTAGATCGATCTTTCTACAGGAGTCATTAACATGACTCCTACGCCATAATACTGATCATTGGATGCTCTTTCCACGTACATGTTTCACCTATTGTTGGTTTTCGGATGAGCAACTGCTGCAAACTTTTTCTCAATGCCATATTTTTGGCAAAATTCTCTGAAATCCTTGCTTTCGAATTGAGTTCCATTGTCTGTAATGATAGTTCATGGAAGGCCAAAACGGCATATAATATTTCATACAACGAAATTAATGACCTTTTTGGTGGTGATAGAGGCCAAATGCTCTGCTTCTGCCCACTTAGTAAAGTAATCGACCGCAATTATCGCGTATTTCGCTCCACCTTTGGATATGGGTAAGGAACCAACTATGTCGATCCCCCACATTGCAAACAGCCATGGACTAACCATTTGTGTGAGTTCCGTCTACGGAGCTCTCGGGACTTTTGCATATTTCTGGCATTTGTCACATATCCTCACATGGTCTGTGGCATCTCGATTTACAGTCGCCCAATAGTATCCATAGCGGAGGATTTTCTTTGCTAACGTTTGCCCCCCAGTATGGTCACCGCACTCTCCTTCATGGACTTCCTTCAGGACTCGTTTTATCTCATCATGGGCTATGCATGGAGTAAGGGGGTCGAGAATCCCCTTCGATACATTATTCCTCTTCCCGTTACATATCACGAAGCCTAACGAATGACTTGTCATCTTTCGCTCCTTCTTTGGGGGTAAGACCCTATGTAGTAAGTATTGCTTAAATGGGGTCATCCATGATTCCGTCTTGATTTCGGTTTCTAACACGAAATCTACCACCATCATGTTTATACTCGGAGTATGTAAGGTTTCAACGGGAACCAATTCCATTTGCTGGACATCGCCAGTGCTCGCAAATTTGGCAAATGAATCAGCTTCTTTGTTTTATTCACACGAGACATGCGAGATATCATAATATTCCAGATTTGCTAGCAACTCCTGAACCCGTGCAAGATACAGGGCAAGTCTCCATCCCTTTGCTTGATAGTCTCCCCGCATTTGGTACACCACTAGTTGCGAGTCACAAAAGATTTCAACCGATTTTACTCCTAGTTCTTTGATAAGTCTCAAGCCAACAATCAATGCTTCATACCCGGCTTCGTTATTTGTTGATGGGAATTCAAGCTTCAAAGCATAACAAACTGATCGGTTTTCAGGAGTCACAAGAACTATGCCAGCCCCGAACAACGGTCGATAGATGCCCCATCGATGTACATCTTCCATCAAACGGGAGGTATGACATTGTGGCCGTTTGAGTCGTCTGACACAGTGAATTCAGCAATGAAGTCTGCTAGTGTTTGCCCCTGTATGGCCCTTCATGGCAGGTATGTAATATCGAACTGACACAACTCGATATTCCATTTTATCATCCTTCCAGAAGTGTACGGTAGTTGGAGTACGTGTCACAAGGGTTGATCAGTGTAAACACCGATTGAGTATGCCTGAAAATATGGGCGAAACTTGCGTAATGCAATCACCAAGCAATAGGATAATTTCTTTCTGCCCCCGTCAGACGTTTACTAATATACTAAACTGCTTTTGAACTCAGTCCTCTTCGCGAACCAAAGCCGTACTGATAGCATGCTGGATACTGCCAAGTACACATACAACATTTCGTGGTCTATTGGTTTCGATAGCACCGGGGGGACTTTCCAAATGCCTTACTAGAGCTCGGAATGCTTCCTCACAATCGGATGTCCACTCGAAATTCCTATTTCCTTTCTTTATCACATCGAAGAAAGGAATACACTTGTCTGTAGCTCTGGATATGAATCGACTAAGCCCAGCCACCTTTCCATTCAAGTTTTGTACTTGCTTTATAGTTCTAGGCACTTGCATGTCTCAGATAGCTTGAATCTTCTCCGGGTTAGCTTCGATTCCCCGCGCATTCACAATGAAACCCAAAAACTTTCCCTATGCTACGCCAAATGAACACTTCAAAGGATTGATTTTCATTCCATAATGCCTGAGTATATCAAACATCTCCGCTAGGTCTCGGATGTGGTCGTTTGACTTCCGTGACTTCACGAGCATGTCATCCATATAGACTTCCATCGTTCTACCAATCTGCTGTTTAAACATTCGATTCACCAGACGCTGATAAGTTGCTCCTGTGTTTTTCAATCCAAAAGGCATTACTACATAGAAATATAGCCCCACATCTGTGACAAAACTGGTGTGTTCTTGGTCTGGAATGTGCATCGCGATCTGATTGTATCCCAAATACGCATCAATAAAAGACAATAATATGTGTCCGGCCGGAGAGTCGATGAGCTGGTCGATTCTAGGTAAAGGGAAACTATCCTTCGGGCATGCTTTATTCATATCAGAGTAATCAATACAAGTTCTCCACTTCCTATTTGCTTTCCTCACAAGCACAAGGTTAGAAACCCATTCAGGGTAGAGGGCATCACGAAAGAACCCATTGGCTTTGAGTTTGTCCACCTCCTCTCTGAGAGCAGCGGACCTCTCCGGGTCCATGTCTCTCCTTTTTTGTTTTACAGGGACGTATTTCGGGTCTATGTTCAACATGTGACTCACAATAGCGGGAGAAATCATGCACATATTAGAATGCGTCCAAGCGAAAACGTCTAGATTCGCTCGGAGGAAATAAGTAAGATCTTCGGGCAATGACGGGTCGAGTTGCGACCTAATCTTAAGGACTCGTAACGGGTCATCCTAGCTGACTGGTACGTCAATTGTCATCTCAGCCGGTGCTGCATTCGTTTCCCTAGGTTCCCCATCATCACCTCTCGGATCTATGTCTCTATAGATCCGAGAATGCTGCCCGAGCCAAGGCTCGGGCACTACTTGTCAATTGTCAGTGTTTTGGATGCGGACAGAGCTGTCTACCTTGTCTACATCTCGACTCCTGAACACTATATCGTCTGTCATCATGTGTTGTTGTTTGGCAGGGGTTCCATCTTCCACATTCGAGCAACATTCATGATTGCATGCCTCGAGTTGGAGTGACAGTTAGTTGCCCACTAGCTTAGGTATCGATTTAATGATTCTATCCCTAGGCATTCTTTCGGTCGTAGCCTTGAGTAGTTGTAAACATTATATATAAGTTTCAATATTGAGCTATCGCAGCCAGTCTTTGGATGACCACGCGTCTGCTCCCAGTCTTGGGTTGATAAATGTACTGCATGGACGGTTGAGTCTCGTCCTAGCTATGTTTATATTCCCACCTAAACTTCGAAAACATAGAGTTGATCGATGAATAGTCGATTCACATTCATGTTGCTTCTAGCTCATGCCTCCAGGTCTGGGTCATATATACCAATAAGTAGGAAGGTCAGCCATGCCCACTTTAGCATTACTCTCTTTCTCATTGAATCGGGGATCAGGTCAGTCGATGGGAGACGGGGCTCGCTTATCTTGGATTTTATCATGATTTTTCATTCCAAGAGGAATACTTCGATGCCTCGTCAGTTTTAGGGTGTAATTTGGACACTGGACGGTCATCCACGTCCACTTTGGTTCATGTTATGTAATCAGATCTCGAGGTAAAGTTGGCTACAAATGCAGTTGGGTCATGCCCATCCAGTTTCATACTCCTCCTAATGGATCGAAGGAGGGTGTTGGAGAATTTTTGACCAAGTCTTCAGGGTTTATTCACCTTTCCACACTCTGAAGGTTATAGTTTTTCAAGGAACATCCCAGTCACATTTGTATGTGCTTAATGCGTCCGTATTGACCCTCGATCTAAGGTATGATATAGTCGGTTGCTCGTAGCTTTGGATGCCGTTTCGATTAGTTCTGTATTGAGGCCTCTATGTAGTCGTTGCCTTAAGTTATAAAGAACGCCAAGCTAGAGCTATAGTAAGCTATCATATTCAGCTTTTAGTGATTTGTACCCCTGCTCCCAGCATTGATTTAGCCAGGCCACTAGTTGGATTGTCGAGCTCCATCCTTAGCGAGTTAATAATCCTCCTATCGATTTTAGGCCGAAGTTTGCGGAATAGAGAATGGTCGGAATCCACTCGTCTATTTGTCAATGTTTATATACTACTCTGCATTTTGGTGACTTAGTGTTATTCTCCCCTCGTTCGACTCGCGCCCAATTTGTGTCATGCTTTGGTCCACGCTCTGGGGACTTAGAGATTCGTCGAACGGTTTATGCTTTAGTCCACAGTTCGGGACGCAGAGATTTTTGTCAATTTGTTTATACTCTAGTCCACATTCCGGGGACTGAGAGTACTCTAGTCCGCTTCAGGGACTTAGAGGTATTTAAGTCATTTATACTCTCGTCCTCACTCAGGGGACATAGAGTACTCTAGTCCGCACTCTGAGGACGCAGAGGTTTTTAAGTCGTTTATACTCTAGTCCACGCTCAGGGGACTGAGAGTACTCTAGCCCGCTTCAGGGACGGAGAGTTTTTTAAGTCATTTATACTCTAGTCTGCACTCTGGGGATGTAGAGGTTTTTAAGTCATTTATACTCTAGTCCGCACTCATGGGACTTAGACTACTCTAGTCCACTTTAGGGAATTAGAGGTTTTTAAGTCGTTTATACTCTAGTCCGCACTCAGGGGACATAGAGTACTGTAGTCCGCACTCTGGGGACGTAGAGGTTTTTAAGTCGTTTATACTCTAGTCAGCACTCAAGGAACTTAGAGTACTCTAGTCGGCACTTTGGAGACGTAGAGTTTTTTAAGTCGTTTACATTCTAGTCCTCACTCAGGGGACTTAGAGTACTCTAGTCCGCACTCTGGGGACGTAGAGGTTTTTAAGTCGTTTATACTCGAGCCCGCACTCTGGGGACTCAGAGTACTCCTGTCCGCACTCTAGGGACTTAGAGATTTTTAGTCGTTTATACTCTAGTCCGCACTATGGGGAATCAGAGTACTCCAGTTCGCACTCTGGGGACTTAGATATTTTGAGTCGTTTATATCTGGTCCGCACTCTGGAGACTCATAGTGCTCCAGTCCACACTCTGGGGACTTAGAGATTTTGAGTCGATTATACCATGGTCTACACTTTGGGGACCCAGAGTACTCCAGTCCGCACTATGGGGACTTGGAGATTTTTAGTCGTTTATACTCTGGTCCGCACTCTGGGAACTCAGAATATTCCAGTCCGCACTTAGGGGATTTGGAGATTGAAGTCATTTATACTCTAGTCCGCACTTTGGGGACTTAGAGTAATCCAGTCCGCGCTCAGGGGACTTGGAGATTTTTAGTCGTTTATACTCTGGTCCGCACTCTGGGGACTCAGAGTACTCCAGTCCGCGCTCGGGGGACTTGGAGATTTTTATCGAGAGCAGTCATATTTCCACCAATTTAATTCGTATTTTATTTACCGTATCTAGGCTAATGTTGTCGAATGAATGATCGGACCATGTTTGCTCATGGAATGGGACTCTACCCCCAGCATGAAGGACGAAACTTAAAGAATGGACGGCTGATTCTCGTCTGCTTGGTGATTATAGATCTTCCAATCAAATCAAGGAAGGAGGTATATGACAGATGGTTGGATCACATCCATGCTGGGTTAGATAGTCAAATCTCACATAATTTTTTCGTATCTCTTTCTAGAAACTAAGAATAATGGATTATTGAGTAGACACAGTAAGTTGCATATGTTTCAAGGTGCAGTCGTGTCCATGTATTGAGAGCGATGGTTGACGAGTAGGTAATCCATCACAACTACTCCAAGTCGGGCTTTCGAACAACCTTTTGTGTTCAAGGTAGGATTTGATGTGTAGACGATCAAATCACGTCCACTCTAGACAGATCCCGACGTCACTGAGCTTCAAGAGGGGCATCTGTATTTTGTCGAACTTTGTTATGTGACTCGATTTGAGTGGATGATCGGGCCATACTCATTCCAAGCCTTGCTTAGGTCTCCAAGTCAAATGTAGAGGTTGATGAATGTGAGGTCAGTCGTGTTCACTTTATATTAAGCTCTGATCGTGATGAGCTTTTCAATATCTAGTCCATAGCCCCAAATCAAAGGCATATGGTTGATGATGAGTGATTGAATTATGCTTATCTAGATGTAACTCCACACGTCCGATCATGGTGGATTGGTTGGCGACCAAATCTGAGTACCTGGTCACCTGCATCATTTTGAAAGTAGTTTAGTTCAAGCTAGTCGTAGTTCATAGAACAATTGAAATAAAAATAGTTTTGGAAATAATTCAAAGAAGATTAGGATAAATCTCATTGATAAGTGAAGCAGCATCGTGTGCTCGCTATTCGACTTAGCCCCTGGCTCCTTTCAAAGGGATGTCGGCCGTCAGCAGTCCAATTGATAATCATAGCCCTTTATTAATAGGCATTGGATGTTCGCTGCCTGCCATTCTGCAGGACTTGTACATACTATTGAAGCTTTCCTTTCCAGATCGGCTTTTCGATCACACCTCGGAGGTGTTTGTAATCGCCCGTGTTAGGATCAGTGTGCATTTGGGAATATACAACATTCCCCTGATTTTCTTTAGACTTTGGCGTACTCTCTCGAGGTTGGTTTCCAGTGCCACTCCGAGTCGCGAGTCTTCAAGTAGAGGTGGTCAATTAAATCTTTCAAAGAGCATATGAGACAAATTTTGAGGTCTTGTTTTGGCTACTGGGATCTGCATCCTTAGCCAACGGGCCTTCAATGTTATTTTTCTTAGTCTGTTCCGCTCCTCCACACTTTGGTTTAGATTCATTTTTTCATAGAAACGATCCATGGTCGTAGGAGGCTCTCCAGTTAACTAGCTACCAAAATATATCAGTAGGCCGACTTTCCTCAAACGCGATCAGTATAATATCCTTGTTAGCATTTGGAATAAATTCTTAGAGCCAAACATTGGTCTGCTTGGAGTCACTAAATTTGAAGTGTAGGGTCAGTGAAGAATGGTGCTTGGAGTCATCTTGGCATTTTCCTAGAATCATATCATCTATGTTCTCCAACCTTTCGGAGTATCGTTTGAGTAGCGGTTGTTTGTCCATTCCCTTGTTGTCGTTCAAAAGCTGTCGCTAGATCGTCTATGCCCTGGTCGATCATGGGATGTAAGGAAAGTGGATATAATGTGCTTTATTAAGTTGAGTTTTGAATTCATTACTTGGAAGCACTGCGCTGCGGCATAGGAATGCGGCTCGTTGTGGATGTGGCTCGGCATTTCTAGGCGATCAGCATTTCTGGGCGATTGGCATTTCTGCGCGTTCGGCATTTCTGGGCGTTCGACATTTCTGGGCGATCGGCATTTCTGGGCGATCGGCATTTCTGGGCGATCGGTATTTCTGGGCGTTCGGCATTTCTGGGCGTTCGGCATTTCTGGGCGTTCGGCATTTCTGGGCGTTCGGCATTTCTGGGCGTTCGGCATTTCTGGGCGTTCGGCATTTCTGGGCGTTCGGCATTTCTGGGCGATCGGCATTTCTAAGCGATCGGCATTTCTGGACGAGCGGCATTTCTGGGCGATCGACAATTCTAAAAAATGGGCATTTCTGGGCGATCGACATTTCTGGGCGTTCGGCATTTCTAGGCGATCGGCATTTCTGGGTGATCGGCATTTCTTGGCGATCGGCATTTTTGCGCGATCGACATATGCCTTTTCTGAGGCGATCGGCATACGCCTTTTCTGGGGCGTTCGGCATACGCCTTTTCTGGAACGATTGGCCGAATTGCCTTCAGAGGAGGATCGGCCTTCATTCAACTTGAGTACAAACTTCAACGTCCAATTTCCAAATCTTGTGTACATAAGTGAATCCAATCTATGGTTATCAGCTTCCTTCAGATTTCTTTCAAATCTGAGTAGAATAGGAAGTTTTCTAGTAAACAACTGGATCTATCTCGCGAATATGAAAATCCGCTAGTAGACGATGAGATCCGATCAAGCCGAGAATTCAATTCTCAGTGAAAGCACCAAAATGTTAGCATTAGAATTGGTCAATAACTCCCTTGAGTAGAGTTATGTAGAGATATTAATGAAGAAAGTAAAGTTAAACAGAGAACAGTACGCAAATTTAAATGCAGAAAATACGAACACTGGATTTATAGTGGTTTAGTGTAATTCCCTACGTCCACTTTGAGGTTAATCTTTATTGCTTTTATCGATAATCGACTACAGATACAATCCGTATACCAATTACTTGAATACAATTGCTAAGCAAAAATGATAAGTTTTGAATGAGTCTTCAATGCGGCAGAGTCTCTCCTGTGTTCTTGAAAAAGAGGTCCCTTTCACTGTGCCCCTTCCCTTCTATTTGTAGACGAAGATGAGTTGGACTTCCCTCATGGGCTTAAGAACAAGATACCTCGGCCCATAGTAGGTGACTTCTGTGCACCGGGCCAGGCATGTCAAATGCTCTTGCTTTGCCTTGGGCCTAACAACTTGCTAACACCTTCAGTCTGCACCATGCCAGGGATGCCGAAATATGTCGATTGCATTAAACCCTTATACCTCCAGGATCTTATTGGTCAGAATCTTGTCTAGTGCTAATAATAATATCTTCACCTGTCGTTTTGTAGCCGGCCCAAGGTGCCGGGTAACAGGTAATGTATCAGTTCTTCATCAATCTGATGCAAGTTGGAGAAGTTGTAGGAGCAGCTAGGGAAAATGCCATGTTGTTGGAGGAAATCTCGTGGCTCCAGTTGGCAATAACAATGCCAAGCTGAGCTAGGATTATGCCAGTCTTAGTGGGAAGCCTTTTTGGGAACAGAGGATGCAGTTGAAGTAGAGAACTGGTTATTGCACTATGAAAGGATTTTTTTGACTTGGGATTAGATGATGAAAGAAGAGAAGACTTGCTTCCAAATATTTGTAGGGAGCAGCATTATACTGTAGAATGGGTTACTATTGGAGTACCTAAAGAAGAATTAACTTAGGCCGAGTTTCAAAGGAGATTCAAAGAGAAGTTTCTACCCAAATAAGCCAAGTGGGCATTGATGAGGAAATTTATGGATATAGAGCGGGGGGTGATGTCGGTTATCGAATATGCCATGAAATTTAATAAGCTACCCAAATACAGATATGCTATGATTCACATCGTCATCAAGAGAAATGAAAATTTTATTCAAGGACTAAAGCCAAAGATTTCCAAGGCAACCATGCCACACCTCCATAACCTAAGCAATGTTGTAGTAGAGATGGTCATCAGGAACGAAGAGATGCACTCTATGTTTAGCAAGGAGAAGTCAGTTGAGGTTCAAGATCCCTAGGGAAAGAAGAGAAAGTTCTTTAAGAGAAAATGAGCTCAGAAAGAAGGAGGGGCCAAGAAAGGGAATGCCTATGTAGTTTGCTTTAAGTGTGACAAGAAAGGACGTTTTTCTTATGAATGTCGAACTAGAAAAGGTAAGAAGGTTGCAGATAAGAAAGGAGTGAAGTGCTTCAACGATAACCAGATTGGTCATTACAAGAATTAGTATCCAGAACTAGTTAGAGCAAACAAGGTAAAAGTTTTTGCCTTGGAACCATCATCTTCTAGACCAACCGCTGTTGAGAAGGGAAAGATTTTGGTGGAAGGTTTGATTCATAGTATATCAGTTAGGGTACTATTTGATAATGGTGCATCGCATTCATTTATATCTCAGTGTTTGGTAGATGAAATATGTTTAGAACCATCATACCTCGTTACTTCCTTAAGGGTTGCAAATCCAATAGGAGGGTACGCAATTTTGGGGATGAGATGTCACAAGTTAGAACTTGATTTATTAGCTCATAAGTTTGCATATAGTTTGTATGTTTTTGATTTCGTAAGCTTCAGATCATTTGGGTATGGATTGGTTAGATAGATACAATCTAGGATATTTTGCCAAGATAGGGAAATATTGCTAAGACACCTTGTAGTCATAACCAAACTATATACTTGGTTGAGAAGTCAGACTCAAGTGCTTGTGCTTTACTGAATGCAATGGAAGTGGAAGAAGAATTAAATCAGGTGTTGGTAGAAAAAGAGTTTGCAAATGTTTTTGAGCTAGTCATGGAACAACCACCGAAGCGAGCCATTGAGTTTCGAATTGATCTTGTGCCATGAGCAGAATTTAGAAGTAGACCATCTAGCAGAATGACACCTATCAAGATGAAAGAATTTAAGGTGCAACTAGTGGATTTAATAGGAAAGAATTTCTTTAGACAAGCAGTTTGCTTTGGGGAGCAGTCGCGGTGTTCGTGAAAAAACCGGATGAGTCATTAAGGATGTGTATCGACTATCATAAGTTGAATGAGAAAACGATCAAGAATAGGTACCCTTTGCCGAGAATTGATGATTTATTTGATTAGTTGAGTTGAGCTAGAGTATTTTTCCAATTGGATTTGGCAAAAGATTTCCATCAGCTAAGAGTGGAAAAGGACAGTATTTCATTGACGGCATTGTGGACTAGCTATGGTTCGTATGAGTGGTTAGTGATGCCATTCGGGCTGATGAATGTGCCAGCTTTCTTCATGGATTTGATGTACTGGGTTTTCCTAGAGTACTTGGATAGGTTCATTTTGGTATTCATAGATGACATCTTAATATACTTTAAGGATGAAAGAGAGCATGAAGTTCAACTTAGAGTGGTGCTTGAGACGCTAAGGCAGTATCAACTGAAAATGAAAGTTTCAAACTATCATTTCTAAAAGAAAGAACTTAGGTTTCTTGGTCAGGTGTTTTGAGAGAAGTGTTTGCCAGTTAGTCCGGATAAGATAGAAGCTATTAACAAATGGAAGAGACCAAAGATGGTGACTGAGATCAAAAGTTTTCTCGAGATTATTAGTTACAACCAGAGGTTTATTAAGGATTTTTTGCGGGTAGTACGCCTTTGACTAAGCTGACTAGGAAATATGTGAAGTTTATCTTGTTTGACAAATGTGAGGAAGCATTCCTTAAGTGAAAGCACTTGTTGACCAATGCGCCTGCGTTAGTAGTTCCAGATGGGAATTAGGGATTAGTGGTGTATACAGACGCATGTGGAACCAGATTGGAAGTTGTATTGATGCAGAAAGATAGATTTATTGCCTACTTTTCATGATAGCTTAGACCACATGAAGTGATATATCTTATTCATGATCTAGAGTAGGTAGTGGAGATCTTTGCATTGAAAGTATGCAGTCAGTACCCCTTAGGGGAGAGATTTGAGTTATACATAGATCATAAGTCCTTAAGGTACTTATTTTCTCAAAAGGGGTTAAATATGAAATAGCAAAGGTGGTTGAAGTTTTTATCAGAAAACATTAGAATATGGTGCTATTTTAGCACAGTGGAAGAACCTAGAGGCTTTGACTACTTGTAGTGTGCAATTAAGAACGGTTGCTAGTTCTAGTCAGAGCAATGCCATGTTATTCTACTTGGAAGTTCTGACCAGCTCTGATCGAAAGGATTGCTTTTAAGTAGAAAGAGAATCTATGGATGGCCATGAAGATTAAAAGGCATGAGGTAGAATTAGAGATTGATGATTTAAAATATTTTACTCTTGATTAAAGTGGTTGGTTGAGAAAGAAGGGACTGTTGTGTGTCCCGAAAGTGGAAAACCTATAGAAGGAAGTCCTTAGAAAATGTCATCGATCAAAATTTACAATTCATTCTGGGGAAACCAAGACATATTAGAATATGAAGATGAGTTTCTAGTGGGAAGCTATGAAGAGGGATGTTGGCTTATGGGTAAAGAAGTGTGTGAGCTATCAGCAAGTAAAGGCTGAACATTAGATCAACTGAGTGGGTTGCTTCAACTTTTGGAGATACCAGTTTGGAAATGAGATTTGATATCCATGGATTTTATAGAGGGGTTGCCAAGTTCGAATCGAGGAAATGAAAGATATGGGTCACAGTGGACGGGTTTACTAAGAGTGCCCATTTCATTCCAGTCAAATCAACTAGGATAGCACTTGTCCTGGCTAAATTGTTTATGAAGAACATAGTTAGACAACATGGGATTCCTAGTAGCATAGTTAGTAATAGAGATGCCTTTTTTACTGGTGAATTCTGGAAGAGTCTATAAGGAATGTTGGGAACCGAGCTTAAGATGAGTACCGCTTATCACTCAAAGACGGATGGGCAGACAAAGAGAGTCAACAAAGTACTCGGGATCTATTAAGAGCTTGTGTATTAGATTTTGGTGGATCATGGCGGGAAGCCCATTTGCACTTGGTTGAGTTTTCCTATAATAATAGCTACCAGGCTAGTATATGAATGGCGCCTTTCGAAGGTTTATATAGAAGGCCATGCAAATCACTAGTATGTTGCTTGGAAACTGTAGATATACTAGTCTTAGGTATAGATTTGGTAAGAGAGGCAACTAAAAAGATTGAGTTGATCCGAGGTAGGATGAATGATGCTCAGTTAAGACAAAAGAATTACATAGATAAGATGTGTAAGGATTTGGAGTTCTTAGTTGGGGATAGGGTTATTAAAGTATCACCGACGAAGGGGTGCTACGATTCGAAAAGTCAGGGAAACCAGCACCGAGGTATGTTGGGCCGTTCCCAGATATAGAGATGATCGAAAAGCTCACATACAGAGTAGAATTGCCGAGCAGTTTGGCAAGTGTCCATAATGTGTTTCATGTGTCTCATCTTTGTAAGTATGTGCATGATCCAGAGACTACTATCCCTCTGATTGCATTGGAAGACTTTATAGTAAAACCGAGTCTGACTTTTATTAGGCAACCAATTTGAGTTGTACCAAGAGATGAGAAGAGGTCAAGAAATAAGACAGTCAAGTTGGTAAAAGATTAGTGGAGCGAAAATGAGAAGGACTGTACTTGGGAGAAAGAAGACATGATTAAATACTTATCATGATCTATTATAAGGGTATGTTCTATATCTATTATACATATATACATATAGACTATTTGCTAGTCAGGTGGCTAGTATGTTAGTTATGAGATGTTATAGATGATTGCTATGCTTAATATACAGTCCTTGCTGAATTTCGGGGATGAAATTCTTTAAGGAGGGGTGACTGTAACACCTCTAATTTTAAATAGCATTATTCAGGAGATTTAATTATATAAATTAAAAATAATAATGTAGAGTTGAAAACTAATTAAGGTCGTACCTTAACTAAATTAGTTAATGATAAAGTATGACATAAATACTTGAGAGAATAAGGAAAGGGCCATATGGGAATAGTCAAAACCCATAACCCCAAAAATCCTTTACCACGTTCTTATTTCATTAACATTCTTACAAAAAAACATAAACAAAGGAGAAAAAAAGGCAGGCCATAACGCTAGGAGAAGAGGAGCTCAAAAATCAATTATAGATTAAGATTCAAGGTAGAAAGATTAAAGTGTAGAATAAATATCAAGTTCCATATCCAAACAAGGTTGTAAATGATCTAAACCATCACATATAAGTCATCTTGAATGTTTTAAATACTGGTTTGAGGTTTAAACCATATGATTGGAAGAATGATAATACGTTTTGATTTAAATGCCATGTTATAATTTAAACAAGGATTTTATGGAATAATATAGTTCGGTTTTAAGGCTAAAATCGTGCAAAATGATTTTCATATACTATGACTTTTGATTATGTAAAACATTATTTTGGAAATGGATTTAAATTTTCGTAATTTTCCAAGCTATTGATAATTTATTATGAATTTTCAAGTAAAAAAATGGATATTTCGGGTTTTAGTTAATTTAAGGAATTAATTAATTATTTTCGGGCTAAATTTTTTATATGATAAAGATATTATCATTTTGAAATTTATGTAAATTTCTAAAATTCTCCTAAGAGAATTGGGTGAGTTTGGATTTAATTAGAAATATTAATATTTAATGATTAATTAAATACAATGGGTTAGTTAATAATTTTTAATTAAATATTGGAGCATTGAGAATTCCAAACGGCAGCAAATTCTGAGATGAATTTATAAAGTTTTTGTCCAGTAGATAATTTACAATATAAGAGGTTAGGTAAAATGAAATTGCTTTACTTAGTCAAAATCTGGATTTACGATAATTACAGCAACGCCACTTGCCTTCGAAAGCATTGATGCCACCAAAAGAACACGATGTCGCTTTTCTTTGAATACTAAGGGGTTAGGTTTGTCAATGTAGTTAAAATATACTAGAATGAAGATGGAAGGGTCCTTTCGCAGTAATCAATAGTGTTGAAGGGGTCCCTCCGCATGCATACACTTTAATAAGTGTGCACTGCCTCATTAATTGATCCAATTATCATGGAAAGGAACTTTCGCGCTAGTAGATAGTATCGAAGAGATTCCTTCCGCTCTTATATGCTCCATAAGTATGTTAATCAATGAAGACAAAATGTGCGTGCTGCACTAATCAATGGTGTCGACAGCATACCTTTTGCACCTTTATACTTGAATAAGTCCAACCATTACGGAAGGTACCTTTCGCACTTGTTGATAGTATCGAAAGGGTCCTTTTGTATACATGTTCACTTATAGAGGTGGAAGGGTTGTACCGCACCCAATGAATGGTGTCGACAGGGTCCTTCCGCATGGTTCCAAAGAAATAGTGGAAGAGGACTTCCGCATTGCATAAGCAACGATTTCGAAAGGTTTTGCCACTACAGTAGAGTGGTGCAGGGGGCATAGCCGCTTGTTTTGAACTCATTAGTTAAATGGAAGAGGAAGGAGGGCTTGATTGCTCTATGATGTCGAAGGGAAGGGTGACGAATTGTAACTCATGATGTTACAATAGTCCGAATGATATAGTCGGAAGCCTTAGTTTTCAAAATTAGAGAACCCAATCTCATTTTAAAGAAAATACATGGCAATGTAAAAGAGTCTTGAACTTTCATTTACCTTTGAAATTTTAGAGGAAGCTTTCCTTGATAAAGATAGTGGGTTAAGGGTATTAACTATATTTTGTTAGAAAATGATTACAAGGAACTAAACCATTTGTACCAAAAATGGGCATAACACTCTTCGGATGTAATTGAAGAGATTAGAATGAAGAAATTAAATGGAAAATGAGGCTAATCTAATAATCACACAAAGAAAAGTAAGCAATAATAGAAAAAGACAAGAATTTATAGTGATACGACGTTGTAGCCTACATCCACTTTGAAGATTTTGATGTTTATTGCTGATTCTAAACTGAGTTACAATAGTACAATAGCTAGCACTCAAGTTACAATGGAGTATCAGCAGAGCAGCAGCGTCAAAATTCAAAAGTCATTTTTTTAGTTGGCATAGGGGTGTTATTTATAAGAGTAGATCTGGAAATATCTACCTCAATTCTCGGAATTCCCTTTCTCACATGTAGGTTGGCCCACATGATCGATCTGGAGTTGTTTGGGATCGATGGTGATTGATTAATACCCACCTCATATTGATCAAGAAATGGCCCAATAGGGTTGCGATCGATCATGGGAGTTCTTGAGTTGATACGCAAACTTCTGAACATTTCATGGAATTTAGACTTGTAATTTGAGAGATATGATCGATCCATGACTGGGTTTTCTAGTTAGGCTGAATAGTTCATGTCGATACATGCGTGTCGATGGACATCGTATCCATGACGTGGCATGAGTGTTTTGTGGTGATCCATATTTCACGTTTAAAGACCGTTTCCTTCGAATTGACCTCCCCCTTCATATCCATCCTATACATTGCCCTACGTATCGATACTTGTCCGAGGTTTCGTATCGATGCTTGGTCCCTATCTTCATAACAATCAGATATAGGATCGATATGAAATGTATAGCTATTAACGAGTTGACTCCGATCGATCCGTGAAGTACTGAAAGCTATTGAAATCTGATGGATACGAATAATGGATGTTGAGTGGTGGATCCGGGTAGATACAAAATGATGGATATGGGTTGATGGATATGAAATTTGCTAGATGTATCGATACAAAATAGACATGCTTCATATGGATTTTGATCGATCCACATCTTGAGCATACGAACTCCGATTGACCTGAAATTTGGAATGTTTCCTTTTATGGCTTTGCTTGTCATACCGTGCTAATTGTAGCTCGATATGGACTCGAACTAGGTTTGCCTATATCCATCATGGACCTTTCGATAACTGATCTCCCGGTGGATTGTCTTCAGTCTCTGGTCAAGTCTTTGGTGTCACGGCCTTGCCCAAAGGCGGGATAACGTAAACCATGGATGTTTATATAGTTGTGTTATTTGATCAGTTATCATATATGCTTGTGTAATCATATTCACTTCATTATTAACCTATAACTGGATTTTAGGGTGTTAAGGGCAGAATAACAGGCTAAGTTGAGCCAATAGCAAATATACATTGAATTAACTTCTATGTGAGTAGAATTGCATCCAAGAGGTCAGACAGACTAGAATATAGAATACCCAAGACTGACCAAAAGATTATTGGTTTAGATATAGTAAGTCTATAAAAACTATATTATAGAAATTGTTATTGGCAGGACAATAGGTTCTTAGTGATCTCATGAAAACTAAATCCAAAACAGGTTATTGATAGATATCAATAGGTTCATAGTCATCCCATGAAAATTATGACATGAAAGATGTTATTGGAGAATCCAATAGGTTTATAGTGGCCTTATGAAAACTATGATTGGATGATGTTATTGGTAGATACCAATAGGTTCTTTTTAATCCCATGAAAACTATGAAATGGGACTGAAAATATGTAAGCTAGGAACATGTTATTAGTTAGCCCATGAAAACTAATAGGTTACAATGACCTAAGAAACTAGAACTTGAGACTGATAGTCGGTGAATGGGGATAGGAAATCCACAGCATATTGCATGTTTGCATATCATCATGATACATTTTATTATGTTATGTCTTAACTATTATAGATGCAGATGCACAGTATATTATTATTATTAAATGGGCTAGAATACTAGTGAGGGGGAAACCTGTTTCGATAAGTGGCATAGTCTTACTAGATATCCATATGGTTTGAGATGGTAAGTTGTTATTCACACCGGACTTTTTGTCCTACTCGAAGTTTACATTTTCCCCATAAACTCTCGGGTGCTCAGTTGATTTTGAGTAGTTTGAGAGTTAAGGTTTTTAGGTTCTCCTCCAAATGAGTAACTTTCGAAGACATGCATGAGGCAAGCTAGTTATCAGGAGTTCTTTCTGTTTGATTTCGTTGTGTAACTGGATGTAATGGAAAAGTTATTTAGTGCATATATTTAGATTCTGACCAACCAAGGGGGTATCTTCATATGTCGCTTTTGGCGCAATGTAATAGTTATATTTCTCTAAACGTGATTTATGAATTGAGATTATATAACACATCTGAAATGTGATTTGAAATGGAATGGGAATTTTTTTTAAATTGAGTTTAATTTTTTTTCATATTCATATGTTTTTGGTATATCAATGTATCTAACATTGCCACATTTGGTCATCGAAAAATAGTAACTGTATATGACAGCAGCATCTACGGTTACTTTTGGACCTCCAAATGGAGGATGTTACATTCATTACAGGGGCTTAGGAACTGGCATTGCATGGAAAAAGAAGAAGCGAGGCTCTAATTTGCTGATGATCAATCGTAGATGCAACAACGGTAGGAGATTATCATTTTGTTTTGCCTAGTGGAGTAGTATTAGTATTAAATTATTGCTATTTTGTAAAAGACTTCATTTATGGGATTATTTCTATTTTTAGATTGTCTGAGATTGGATATATATTTTATTATGCAAATAATATTATGAACATTAGTTTGGAATGAACTGCGATGTTATTCCTAAAAATGGCATTTATGTGATTAATACTATTTATATGTGTTCTATTAACAATGCTTCAAATAATATAAATGATAGTTATCTTTGCTATTATAGACTAAGTCATATTAGTGAGAAACGACTACATAAATTGAAAACCGAAGGTTTTCTACCGTTAATCGATTCCAAATCAATTGAAACGTGTGAGTCGTATCTCAAAGGTGAAATGACCAAGCACCTCTTCAGTGGGAGCAATGAAAGAGTTGATGACCAATCCGATGTCTATGAGAAATTAGTTGAATACAAAATGTAGTAGAAAACCAAATGGGCCGAAAGATTAAAATTCTTCAATCAGATTGAGGAGGTGAGTATGTTGGATAGGAATTCTAACAATACTTAAAAGATAATGGGATCATCTCTTAGGTTACTCCACGTATAGTCCACAACATAATGGTATGTTCGAACGAAGAAACCAAACCCTATTAAATATGGTTCGTTCCATAATGAGTAAGGCAGAGTTACCTCGGTCCTAATGGGAATACGCGCTCGAAATTCATATGTTAAACTTGTTGCCTACTCAATCTGTGCCTAAAACACCATATGAGATGTGGTATGATAAAAAAACCCAACTAAAATATTTAAAGATGTGGGGTTGTCTAGTTTATTGAGCACGTTGGTTCGAATAAACTAAAAGCAATATTGGTAATGTATAAATTTATAGGATATCCTAAAAATTGAATGAGATATGTATTCTACGATATCGAGGAACAAAAGTTCATTGTTTCTTGACATATTACTTTTTAGAAAAGGAGTTTTTTCGAAAGGAATTTAACAGTGAGATTATAAACTTGGATGATATCCAAGAAAATAACACTGAGGCCGAACCAGTCGGAGAACCAAGTTCTTACGTATATGAAAACATACAACCTATTAGAAGGTCTAGCAGAGAATCTCGCACATCAATAAGATACTATGGTTTTATTATGGATTGTGAGAAGGAAGACTGTGACTTAGATGAAGACACTCCTCTTTTTTCAACAAGCACTACAGAATAGAGACTCTGCACTCTAGCTTAGAGCAATAAAATCTAAGATGGATTCCATGTACAAAGACAAAGTTTGGACTTTGTCTGACGTACCCTAAGGGACAAAACCCATTGGCTGGAAATGGATTTCTAAGAAAAAGCTAAATGCAGATAGAGAAGTAGAGACTTATAAGGAAATGCTAGTTGATAAAGGATTTTTGTCAAATTCAAGGTATTGATTTATGATCAGACCTTTTCAACCATAGCCATGCTAAAATACATTCAGATTATTCTAGCCTTTGCTGCATTTTATGACTGCAAAATGTGCAAATGGATGTAAAGATGGTTTTTCAAATGGTGATTTAGAAGAAACTGTTTATATGTCAAAGCTCGAGGGTTTTATGCTCAGTGGGAGGGAGGGAAAGGCTTGTATGTTCTTAAAGTCCAGACTTAAACAAGCTTTGAAAAGTTGGAATGAGTGGTTTGATAAAGTAATTAAACAGTTTGGTTTTTATTAGAATATAGAGGAAGCATGGGTATATGGAAAGAAATAGGGCAATTCTATCATTTTCTTAGTGCTTTATGTCGATAATTTATTATTGATTAGCAACAACACTTCATTGTTGCAACTAGTGAAAGCTTCACTTTCCAAGAACTTGTCTATGAAAATTTGGGAGAAGTATCCTATATACTTCGTATAAAGATCTATAGAGATAAATCTAGAAGGCAGTTAAGATTGCCTCAACCCTTAATACATAGATACCATACTAAAAAGGTTAAGTATGGAATATTCCAGGCATGGGAACATTCCAACACAGCCTAGAATCATCCTTTCCAAGAAGGGCGCTCCTCATACCGATGAGGAGAAAGAATGAATGAAGAGGTTCCTCTATGCTTTAGCCATAAGTTCTATAACGTAAACTATTTTATGTATTAGACAGGATGTGGCATATGCATTAGGATGCTTAAACCGATACCAGTCTAATCCTCGAGAGAAACATTGGAAGACCTTAAAATGTGTACTTAAGTACTTAGGAAATACTACAGACTTGTTCCTCATATATGGGAATGGAGACCTCTTTATGAAGGGGCGTACAGATTCGAGATTTCAAAATAGTATAAATGATAATAAGTTAGCATCCATCTATGTCTTTACGCTTAACGGTAGAGCCATTAGTTGAAAATTTTCTAAGCAAGAAACCGTTGCTGATTCCATAATGGAGACCGAGTATGTCGCCCTCAACAAAGCAACAAAAGAGGCAGTTTGGATGCACAAATTTTTAAGTGCATTCAGAGTGTTTCCCGATATAGAGAATTCTATAGCAATGTTCTTTGACAATAGTGCAATAATGCAGATCACAAAGGAGCCTAGAGTGTTCAAGAAGTTATGACACTTTCTTCAAAAGTTCCATCTAATTAGAGAATTCATTGAGAAGAAAGATGTCATGATACAAAGGGTAGATACCAAGGAAAACATTGCAAATCCATTCTCTAAGGGTCTAATTCAATCATCTCTCGAGAAGTTGATTGGATGAATTTGATATAGATTTCATAATTGACCCTAAGTGCAAGTAGGAGATTGATAGAGTTAGGGGTATGCTCTAGCGGTAATTCTGTAATTTACTATAAATTAATTAACTCTGCAATCAATTCTCATTCATAATAAAAGTGTTTTTCTTTTGTTATATGTTTGTTATGATATGTTATAAGTAATTAAATACTTAACTAAAATATATTTAATATAACATCCATAAATAGTCTGTTTGTGATAGTAATTACAAATAGTTGTAATCATGAGCATTGTATCACAATATTATAAAACGCATCATTTTTTATATTCCTAGTCAAGATATCAATGTATCCATTGAAATTAGAGTATCCATTGAAACTAGGGTATGTAACGCTACCCAAATGTTGTGCAATGTATTAGTCACGACTGTTGGGGGAACCTAGGGGTTACATACTAATAGTTACTGCGTAACTACATAATAACTCACTCGATAATTTTTTGTTGGTTAATATAACTACGATTAAACCTAAAATATTGATGTGGCTAATTCACATAGTTCATTCGACTTGAAAATACCGTGGATCTTCAATATGAATGCTTCTCTTTGATTATTGTTAAATTATGGTATGATGCCCATCGAGTGACCATAGTTAGGTTCAATGGAAGTTTTGGAAGTGAAGCACTATTCAAGAAAGGATTCGTCTCCTCAATTATATGGGATTAGTATCAAAGTCAACTCAAAATCAAAATCTCTCGCTAGAGTAGTCCAGTTAATGATAATAATTATTATTAAACCAAGCACTTTTTGTTTGGACTATAGATTTGAATATGGATGATATTGGAATTTTGACCAATACCAAATTCCATAAGTCCAAAACGACATAGTTTTGATGAAGAAAATTGGTATGAATAAAAGTCACAACCGGGTAATGCTTAACAAAGTAAAATTGGATTTTTCCAAAACTAATGAAGCAATAAATTTTGCTAAAATGTCACACCACCTACTAAGTGATGTGTGAACATTAATATTCAAATTTCAAGATTTATCGCTGACCAAATCTACACTCGATGAGTCACATAACCGAAACGATGAATTCTCCTTTGACCAAACGATTTAATTAATATATAATTTTCATAAGTTAATTAAATTAAATAATGCTTATGAAATATTATTATAAATTTTTGAATATGATTTGAGGAATAAGTATTATTAAACATATTTTTAATAATTATAAACATATCAATCGATATACGATATCAATAAACAATTTATTTGGATTGAATCACATAATATATTATTTGGGCATAAACGGGTTTTTAGGCCCATCATAAGGGTAAAATTTTTGGCTAAAAATAGATTATATAAGTTGCTTATATTTGGGTTAGATAGGCTTGGTTTTGGATGGTTCATATTAAAGGAGAATGAGCATGAGATCAGATCCACATTTCTCTCCTTTCCATCCACTATATAATCATTTCTAACCTAATTAGACTATATCCTTTTGGCTACCTCCTCCTCCATTACTTGCTAGTCAAAAATAAACCTAGTCCCTCCATCACTTCAAATTCAGATCAAGTCAGGTTCAATCGCTATCCGACAACTGAAGATCAATGATTCAAGGACTAGATCTCTGTTGAATCGGAAAGAGTTTCAAAAGGTAGATATCATATTTTCAAGGTGCACTTGAAGGCATTGGAATTAAGGAATGGTTTTTACCAGATCATGGTTATTAATTCTGAATATAATGTTTTATTACATATGAACATATTATATATTGTTAGTTACGTGACGATTCCGATATGCAAGCATTGTTATCACATAGTAGTTTGGTTATATGCATATGTATATATATGTTTAATATATATATATATATATTAGGTCTGTGTAGCTATAAATAATAAATATATTCTTATTGCATTAAATTAATATATATGTATATATTATCCAAATACATATACATAGTTTGTAACTAATTTCAACATCATACTATAGTAAGAAATAATCATGTAATTTATATATAAAGAAATAAATTAATGATAAATTTCGACAGTGAAAAATAATTTTTTATAATTTTTTATATTATTTAAATCTATTTGTCATATAAATATATCATATCAATTCAAATATGTTTTGAAAAATTATACTTAAATTTTATAAATTTATATTAACATACGAGAAGCTCTTCTCAAAAAAATACATTTTTTATTTTAAATTAATTATTTAATTTCAGTTGAAAATAAAGAAAATCATTTTCAAAATAATTTAAACCTAAAAAATTATGAATTTTATTCTCACACTTTAATATATCATTTGAGACTTATTGGAAATTTAGAATTTGAAATAAGTTTCAAGATTAATTTTTATTTAATTTTTTATTATTTTCAAATGGATATTTAATTAAAATATACTTTAAAATTTAAATTTTTTAAATTATTTGTTGAGCCGTGTGTAAGATCTGGTATGCTATATTTATCTAATTTTTTGTTTTATTATATATATATGCATATTCTATTATGCATATATTTATGTATGTGTGTGTATGCATTTAAATTAAATATATATATATATTAAAAAACTACTTTATGTTTATGTATCACTCACGGTTTATAAAAAGAATTATTTTAATATCTATAAATAATTTATTTATATAATTCTATTACAAAATTTGTGCATATAATATTAATATTTTATTTATATGATTATATAAATATGTACGCACACATATTTATATACTTATATAACATTATTTAAATAGAACTTAATACATACATATACATATACATATTTATAATATTTATATACAAATAATAGTATATATATACATACATATATTTGGACAACATATACTTGCATATTAAATGAGGCAACATGTCCATTGCGATGTGAATCCCAACATCTATGCACGGGCATGTTATACCTTGCACATATTGATATGTTACACATGCACACACATATGTGTGTATATATATACGTATGTTTGTTTGTATATACTAGTGTGAACCCATGCTACGCACACGGTGTTTATCGCATAACCTTTTTACAAACAACTTGAAAAATATTCTATTTAAAAAGTCAGAAGTGCACAATATAGAACATAACTTCTAAAAATCAAATGAGATCTCATGCATGATACATTTGTACAATGCCTTCTTATTCATCTTGAAATCTAAAATTTTGACACACCCATTCTAATATTTTATATGCAGATAAAGAAATTCTATGAGTGTAATCTAAACTAACATGAAGAGAACAATGGGAAAAAATATATACTTTGGTGCTACACGTTAAACTTGCATTTAGAAATGATTTTTTTTCAGTTATAAAAATATCCCTCTTTATCTCTCAGCCATGAATGATCTTACATTATAACAGTTAGAAAAACACTACTTAGAACTATTAATATCTATAATTGCATACATCATGTAAAACACAAAACTGTGGATGATAAAATAACAAATTGAATTATGGGATGCGACCATCTTCTAATTCCAAAGTTGAAGTCAGATTTCAAATACTTTCACATGCTCATCCTTTTCTGGTATTCTTACCACTTATATTAAGCATACATCCATATCATTGTTACCTCACTTTGTACACTTTTGGCTTTTAACTTATTTCAAATTGTATGATATAAAAGTTAAACAGGGAGTAAAGGATGCTACTATACCCAACATCCAACCGTATATCTTGTGATGCCAATCATCTCCAACGATTGTATCATGCAAACCAACATCAGCTTTATACGTACACATAATAAACATAATTAACCATAATTGATATATATGCATTATACTTGTTACTTTAAAAGTGACCAATAATAAAATTAATTATTACAATAAAATTTTATATTCATGATACAAAAAGTACCTTTTTTCGTCCAACTTTCACCTTTCAACTCCTTTAAAAATACTTTTTTGTCACATTGCTTTTGCTTTGTGGAAAACACTTCTAGGAGAAGGAAATGACTTCTATGTATTGCAGCAAATTAAGGAACGTAAAAGTAGCATGATAGATCACATGACCAATACCATACACACATTAATAATGTTTGGAGTTTGATTGCCACAGGTTTAAAATGGAAATTCGGCATAGAGTTGTAAGCGAAATATAAATGAAACACGTTCATAACTCTGTTTCCTGAAATAAATGGATATGTGAAATAATTCTTTATAACCTACACATAATAAACCTAATTGACCATAACTGATATATATACAATAAATGGATATGTGAAACATGTGCACAACAGTACTAAAGGAGGAATGGTTAACCAATATCAGCTTTATAACCTACACATACTTAACATAATTAACCATAATTGATATATATAACCATGCAACCTAGATGAGTGGACATATATTATTCTCCGTCACATTTACAGCCAATGGAGAAAGAGAAATATACCTACCGATAACAGTTATGAGTGATTAAGTCACTCATAATAGTTATATTCAAAAATTAGACGCTTATTAAAGTCAATCTAGTGGTGGTATAATATCTTTTCATAATAGTCATAATAGATTTGATCCTTCAACAATTTTAACTTGGAAGCCGCCATCCAAATGTAAGTTGTTAAGTGGATCCTCAAATACGGTTCCTTTTATGTCGAAATCTTGTAAGATTGCCCCTATAAAGAAAAGTACATTCCAACCATAATGCTAGAAATAAAACCTGCAACAAACCAAAATGACAACCCTCGGTATGGAAAAGCTTTTCTTACACTGATAAGTTTTACAAACGTAGGCATGCAATAATAACGGAGAAAATAAATCTGTTTAGTATCAGTTTGAGTAAAGTCAATTTTAAAATCGAGAAAGCTAGCATTGCAAATATATATCATAAACAATGATGGTTGGGTTCAAATTGTGGACTGTTAAATAAAATTGCATATTTCCTTGAAAAGATTTGTCATTTGTTCCAAAGCTTACACCATGCAAGTATATGTATTATGCATCTATCAAACATAATCATATACTCAAAAATACTGAATTACTCAAAAGTCCACTTAGCTTTACCAATACCCAAATGAATAATGTATGAAAAGTTTTAAAAAAATCAATAGTGCAAATAATGAAAGTGGAGAAAATATAGAAACTGCATTGCATAAACCTAACGATCATTGCTGCAACGGTAGGGTGGATGCCTATATTAAAGTAGGATAGTACCCTTATGAAAATACTGATACTATTATCAGGAGGTTGGGATTTTTCTTATAGCAATGAACATCAAGGCATTACATATTTATGGTCATTTACTTTTCTATAATTCTGATTTGTTTATAACTACAGTTGTGTTGGTGGATAAATGTACTATCAATTAATTTTACTGTTAATTAGTCAGGAAGCTCAATAGTCGTCTTTATTTATCTATTTGTTCCCATTTGTGCAAGAGCTATTATTAAATAATACACCAAGTTGAATAGCAAGTTCGAGGATGCAAAAACTATCTGTATATGTATATAGTTTTTGCATTCATGTCATGATACATAATTAAGTATTTGAGTGATCACTCTTGTATACAATACCCAACATCTTGAAATTGTATGTTGTAATTGTTCGAAACCATTCAGTGCATACAGTTAAGTGTGTTAAAAATCAACTGGGGAAGTAAATGATAGTTCGCAAGTGCAGAACAACCTATTACTCATTACATAGGAAAAGAAAAATAAAAAGATGTGATGAGAATGTATCGTGGCATTCTACCTCCATTCTAATTTCAATAATCAACCAACAGTAAATCAAATAGATGTAGTATATAGACAACTAAACACATTTTGCCAATACTACGATTAAGAAATAACAATCATGCAATAATTGATTAATGCTATTTAATTGAATGATGTAAAATGATTATAGTCAATTGGCTCTAAAACTATTGGGGATATGCCAAAATTCTTTCATAATATTTTCTAATTGAAAACCCTGAAATTTACAGCTCATGTAAAAAATTATGAAATTCATATAACAAAGTAAATCAAAGAGTGCATGAAGAGATGGTGGAGAGTTTCTTTAGGAGAATGGGACAAATAAGAATAGTGGGAGTTGCTGGAAACCAGAACCAAAGGCCAGGAGCTGGAGCAAATGCACTTGGGAGCCGAGTAGATCAAATCAGAACGAACCTCGAACAAGTTGTATGGATCGATACCGATCTACAAGTACAGATTGGTATTGATCCATAAGAACATAGAGGCATAGCTACCGTTGACTTGGGTGGAAATGATGCATGTCTAGGAGATAATGCAGAGTGTTTGAATGTGAATCAGAATGCAAAAGTTGGACCGAAGGAGTACGTGCTGGAATTCCCTCATGGAAACATGGGGCAAGCTGAGAATGCAAACTTGAGAATTCTTATAGAAGAAAATAATATACTTGTTGAGATAGTGTGATGAGGAGTGGATTGTGTAACCGAAGCCTGGAGGACGTAATCAGGAGTCCATTTACTCCGAATGTTCGGTACATTAGGAATCGCCTGATTTCAAGCTGCCTATGTTGGAGACATATAATGGAAGGACGAATTCAATGATTCATTTGATAAGTTACGTCAAGCACATGGAGGTACTGAGTGCATCTAAAGAGATCATGGGATGGTATTTACTTATTTGGTGGCATTACGGAGGTAGCTGGAGAATGGTTCCTTTAGCACATGGGTCGAGTTAGTAAGCAGACTCATGAAGCATTTCTGGATCTATATTTCATAACCTATAAAAAATTATGACATTATCAAGTGTGAAAAAGAGGGCCAGCGAGTCTCTTTGGGGTTTTTTGATAAGTTTTAATGCGGCAGCTACCGTAGTAAATTGGTCATACCCATAAATGGTTCTAATGGTGGAAGTTTTGGGAGTGACTAGTAAAACAATTTCACAGTTTGTTTGGAACAGGATCCACGATGGATCTCACAGAGTTTTATCATGAGGTCGAAAGGTACTTACATTAGGAGGACGCTAAAGCTGAGTAAGAAGAAATCGATGCTGTGGATGGTAGAGGAACATCCGACACAGGATCTAATGAGGATAAAGGAAAAAAATGGACAATAGCTTTGGGGACCAAAGTGTTAAAGAAGGGAACCGAAGTTCTCTTCTTATACAGATTTGAACAAGACAGGAAGCGAATTTACCAAGATACCATGGGACCAATTACTAATTGGAAACTAGCAAGGAGAGATCCCATGGACCGTATGAAATAACATCCAGAAAATATTGCATATTCCATGAGATGGATGGGCATAACATAAATGATTGCAAATACTTGCGTGAATTGTCGAGGAACAAGTTAAGAACGATCAATTGCAATAGTATATTAAAGGCGAGCAACGGCGGTGGAACAGGAGCTGCCATCATAAACAATGAATGAAAGAGACCTTGGATCAACGTCGAGGATAGTCATCTCCTGATTGGGATTACATGGACTCAGGTTCATTTCCCTTAATTTACTTTTCTATTCGCAATAAACGATATGGTACTGTCATTGAGCCGCTTACTCGTGTATAGGATATCGATTGATCCCTAGGAACGCTCTAAGTTGGATGCAAGGCTACAATACTTAGATGGATGTTTTGATGTGAATTCGGTGTTTTTTTTAACACTATAAATGAAAGCTTGATCTTTTATTCACTTATTTGTAATGACCAATATTGATCGTGGTAGTCCCGATCGGAGAGACGGGCAATGATCACTGTGTGTAAGTTCGCTTGCTGGAGAGTAAGTGGATGGACTTGTACGATATAGATCGCGTTAAGTCCCTATCGGAGAGTCGGGACTAGAATGAAGGAAGCAAGTCCTCTTACAAGAGCATGAGCAGATGGACTTTCTTAGCGCTGAGTCCTCTTATCGGATAGTGAGCGGATCGAGCTTTGTAAGGGTCCGGAGAGACCATGGATTTAATTATCGACCCCGAATGACCATGGATTCGATTAACGGTCCATAGAGACCATGGAGTTAATTATCAGTTCCGAATAGATATGGATTTGGTTAACGATCCAAAGAGACAAGGGATTTAATTATCGGCCCCGAACGACCATCGATTTGATTAAGGGTCTGGAGAGATCATGGATTTAATTATTGGCCCCAAATGGCAATGGATTTGATAACGGCCTAAATAGACCATGGATTTGATTATCGGTCTAAATAGCTATGGATTTGATCAACGGTCCTGAGAAATCAGGAATTTGTTTATTGACCCTGAACGACTGTGGATTCAATTAATGATCCAAAGAGATCATGGACTTAACTTCTGCCAACCCTAAGAAACCACACATTCATTTAACGATCCAGAGAGATCAAGCTTTAGATTAATGATCTGGAGCGATCAAGAATTGAAATAATTATTGAATTCATGACTCGAGGAAATTGGGTTTTATATGCTTGTTTTGAACGCTTTTGACCTTGGAATGAATCTTTAACAATTACCAAATCAAGTCATTGATCTCGACAGATGACTGCTAGCCCCCAGATAAACACGAGATGATCCTGATTAGTTATACAGCCCACGACTTATCAATTCTGAGAGAATATGGAATCATTATGTATGACTGACACTCAAGCAAGGACTTGAATCCATAACTATCATGGTTTGGAACGACCTTTGGTTTACATATGAATCTAAAGGAATATGATGATTCTCACAGCTCAATCGACTAATAACCAGAAATTTCAACTACTAAAGTTCCATTAACTTCAACATTTATTCTTGAGCAATGCACACCTACCATTCGCAAGGAATGCTTAGGGGGTAAGTATTATGACCGAATTTGTCGTAGTCTTCGAATAGGCTTAAACGATCAAATTAGATGAGCAAACGACAAATAATTTCCTAAGGGCTTTGGAAATATTATAAAAAGGAAAACAAAAAAAGAAATATGAAAAAATAAGCGAAAAAAGTTAAGAATTTTGAGTTTCAAGTTTTTGAAAGAGCCGACTCAGTGCTAACCCACAAAATCCTTATGCCATACTCGAAGTAGGATAGCCTTGGAAAAACTCCAAGCACGACTTGAAGCAATCCATACAGAAACCCCAAGTGCAATCCGAAGTTGGTTTGATATTGATCCCTGAGTCATGGATCAGTACCGATCAATGAAGACTCAGGTCGGACACGTAGAAATCTTTGGTCTGACTCCAAGGCAGCAAAGGAAAACTTGGACCATGAAAATATCAAAGGATCTTCAAGTCAAGCCTCAAGCAAACACTCAAATTTCACAAGTCAGACTCCAAGTCAGTTCAGGTTAACAAAGATAGAGGCGATTGCAAGGCCACCTTGAAATTCAACAACATCTATCCATCAAAGTGATGGATCGATACCAATCTATAACAACTGCTTAAGAATAGGGATAAATTCCGACCTAGAATTGGCCCATTAAAACTTAAACCCATTCTAAAGCTGGTCGTTGGTTGGTAAAAATATAAAAATAGAGCTAGATTTCTATTCTTTTAGAACTCAAAGTGGAAGGAATAAAAAATAGTAATAGTTATAGTACCGATTTATTTAAAATATCATGAAACATTACATAACATCATTCGTTACAACATTTTGTTCGAAAATACATTTCATGGGTACAATAGAAAATAAAAGAAAAAGATAAATAGTAATCCCCACAAGCTTCACTCTCTCCATCTTCAAGCATCACCAACTCCTCCTCCAACCTGTGTTATAATGAGGAGGGAGTCAGAACAACAAAAGTCTGGTGAATAGAATTCTCGAGCCTTACTATTTAAGTATTTGGGCAATATAATTTAAATAAGAATATGTCTTATGTAATTAAACTACTTAATATTTCAAATAAGAAAAGGGGCGGATTCTCGATCAACCACTTAATACCTTTCATTCCTGAAGCAGATTTATAAATCTCATAACCCATGACCAACGTCATAAATGTCTAACAGTGCTAAAGATAGTACCTAAGCCACTTAATACGTCTTATTAGAAAATAAGCAGACTCTGGCCATTTAAAACTTCAATTAAGGCAGACCCAATCATTTAATACCAATTCCCAAGGCAGACCCCTTAGTAGTGACTATTTAGTTGACATCACATGGAACCTTTGGAGCCACTTAATATTCCTTTATGAAAAGGAGGATCCTCAATCGGTTACTTGATATCTTATCATAAAGCGGACCCCTATAGAGATACCACTTATTACGACGACCCGGAATTTTGGGCAATATCAATTTAATAATCTGTAGAAATAATTAAATTGATTTAATAATTTTTCTTTATAATTTTAATTTAAATTGGTAAACATAATCTTTTAAAGGTTAATAAATATTTAATCTGGCAATATTGATCAATATCTTTATAACAATTTAAAATTGATAAGAATTATCTTTCAAAGCTAATAAAATTATATTCTATTTATAATATATATTTGATATATATATTGTGAATAGGAAGATCTTTTGTTTTAAATAAAAGATGAATTTTCAAATTGTAATATATATATGTATGTAAATGTTATAATTTGAAGTTGTTTTGAAATTTAATATAATCTATTGATAATATATGTATGTATAAATATATATTGATTTGAAGCTTTTTTTAAATTTAATATTTTTCAAAAGTTAATTTAATATTAATTCAATTATTTTCAAAGTATAAGATAATTATTTATTTTTAAAATATGATAGTTTAAATAAGATTTAAACAAAGTTTTATTTTGTTTTCTTTAAAATGCTTAAATTAAAATGGTTATATATATATATATATAAAGTTATTAATAAACTTTCTTTTTAAAAATTATCTCTTAAACAATAAAGATAAATGTTTTAGATTTTAAAATCCATGTATAAGAATTTATTTGTATTATAATTAGTTTTATAATATTTTCTTTAAAAAGTAAATTTATATATACATATATAAGTATTTATTAATTAAGTGAGTTAGATATGTAAGCTTTCTATTAACATTTGAATTAAATAAAAATTTATTTAAAAATAAATTAATAAACATGTGTTGATATCTTAAGACATCTATGTAACATATGTTAGGCAATTAAGAGATATGAGTGACAAATGTAAGTTCTAAAACAAGTGTCTTCATTTAAAAATTTACTTTCTTTAATTTTTAATAAACCATAACATAATTCATTAAAATAAACTTTTCATCTCTTCACTCTTCTTTTCTTATTTTTCAGCTGAAGCAAAAAGAATTCAAACCAAAATCTTGTAAAAAAAACTTTTCAACCATTTCAAAATTTTCCAAATCTTGTAACCCATTTTCAAACCTGAAATTGAATCCCAAAAGCAAAAAAATAAAATCTGAAATTAAAAACTACAACTTCAATCTGCAACTAAAATGGAAGATCAACAGCAAGTTTCAACACTTAAATCAAAGATTTTTGAGCATGCAAAGGTTTTCATCAACAAACTAATCAGAGGCATTTTCCAGACAAAAATTTCAAATCCTGGAAGAAAATTAAAACCTGCTCTGCCTTCTCAAAGAAAATAGGTGAGTAAACATTATTATTTTTTAAACAGTTTTTAATCTTAATTTCATTTTGGCTGATGTATAAAAATCAAGATGTTTGCCTGAAATGCTTGGATTAAATGAATGCATGTTTGTAATAAGTATTGAATGCCTGTAATTGGGAATATAGGTTCTGTTGTTTAACAGATTTTGATTTTTTTCCTCTTTAAACTTAATATCTCGTTCTTTAATCAGTGTTAGTCTTTGATTTGCAAATAAGGAATGATTGAAATCGTGAAACATCACTACCAAAAATCATTCCAAGTATTTATAATAAACATTCATTTCGAAAATTTTAAAATAACAGTGAAAACCCAAATTTTCATAATAATCAACTTTCTTAATTTCAAATTTGCATTATAGGAATGAATTCGTGATTGAAAATCATGAATTTTGACATGCATTTCGAAATTTTTAATTTGATTTTCGATTGGGAATTTTGAGTTGAACGGTTTCGGCAAATTGATGAATTGTCGATGATCAACTCGATGATTGGAGTTGAATTCTTGGTCGAAGCAAGCTTTTGTAGTGTTGATGAGGGGAAAAATGATCTTGAATTTTTCCTATGGCCGAATTGATCTAATTCGATCGAACTAGGGTTTAAGCTTGTTTTTGGTTCATCTTGGCTGTCGAGATAATTTCGACATTAGTTAGGGATCGGATGCGGTCGCGTTAGGATGGATGGATGCTCGGGGTCAAGGTGATTCGATGGTGAGGTCGGCAGGGTCTTACGGCGTCAGGTTCGTCAGCGTTGGGGAGGTTTTCGTTCGAGTCTCGTTTCCAGTTTTTAGGCCATGATGCTCGATTTTGAATTGGCGACATTTTTATGGATTTGGTTGGTCATGAAGCACGTCATGGTCATCGGCGACTTAGAGATGGCCGGAGGAAGGGTCGGTGTCGCTTGGTTCGCCGTGCGACGTGCACGCGTGTTTGATGTATCTGGTAGAAGAGAGGGAGTTTGGGAAGAAAGGGTTTGCTCGGGTTTTGGTTTGTGGAAAGGAAGGGTTGGTCTTGAAGCTTTTTGAGTTGGTGGTTGCCCCGAAGTTTGCTCGAGTTTTTGGTGAGTTCCACACGGGTTTGACCCGAGATGATTTTTCACGTGCTAATAAAAAGCTTTAGTTTTTATAAAAGAAAATAAATTTACAAATTAAAAACTTGTTCTTTGAAAAAAATGTTAATCAAACTTTCAAAAGTGTAAATTGAATTTATTTTCAAATTTAAATTGTTTAAGATGATTTCTTTTGAAAGTAATTAACTTAATTAAATTTTGAATTTTAATTTAAAATGAGTGTTTTCAATTTTAAAATGTTAAATCAAAGTTTTAAGTAAATTTTAAAGTAATGTTTTAAGAACTAAGTTTTCAAATTATATTGAAAATGAATAAGTTTAAATTAGATGATTAAATTGTTTTAATTTCAAATTAATTTTTAAATGCTTTATTTTCAAATAAGATTATTGTTATAATTTTGTAAACCAATAAAATAGTTTGTCTTTAGGTTATTAAGATTTTATTAATTCAAATAATTAATTTGTGAAAATAAATAAGGTTAATTTATTATTGTTATGAACTTAAGAATACTTAATTAATATGATTTGTTAATAAGTAAAAGGTTAATTAAGATAAATGATTTTCTTAATTAATTAAGGATTTTTAAATATAAGAAGTTAACTAATTATTTAATTAATCTTAAATGATTAGTAAATTATTTGTCTAATTTTAAATAATCACTTAATTATGAATCAATTAAGTGTAATTATTTAATGATGAATAATTACTGAATGTAATTAAGAAGAGGAATTACTTATGAAAGTAATTGAGTGAAGTGATTAAGGGTTAATCACTTGATGTTATTAATTAAGGGATTAATTAATATAATTGATTTGAAGTTAATTAATTAATTAAAGAATTAAGGTTAATTAATGATAGGGTTAATTACTTGTTAAGTATATTAACTTAGAGAGTAATTAACTAATGAAAGTGATTAGAATAGTTACTTATAGAAGTAATTAAGGGTTAATTACTTAGTTAATTTAGTTAATTAATTAATGTGATTAATTAATTAATTAATGTGATTAATTAATAAATGTAATTAATTAAAAATGTAATTATTTAATAAAGTAATTAATTTTGAATTATTAATTGATGTAATTAATTAATAATTTCTTAATGAAGTAATTAAAGATTAATTAGTTAGTATAATCAATCAAAGATTAATATAATTAATTTAATTAATTAAGATAAGTAATTACAAGTTTTTTAATTACTGTTTATGATTAATTAAGACTAATTAATGAGATGGTTAATTACAAATTAATTAATTAAAGGGATTATTAATTAATAAGGATCATTGGTTAATATAATTAATAAAATTAATCAAGGCTGATGAATGAGTGATTAATTAAAGTACGATTAATTGTAATTAATAAAGGATTAATGTAATTAATTATAGTTGATTAATTAATGGAAGCAAATGAAGGATCACTAATTAATGATAGTAATTAAAGGTTAATTACTGTATATGGTTCAGGCTAATTACTTGAATGTAATTAAAAGATAATTAATCAAGGAAGATTAATTAAGGAAGATCTTTAAGGGATGATTAATAAATTAATTTGTAATAAATTAATGAAGCAGGATTAAGATATTCCAAGTGATTAAAGGATAGTAACTAATTTAATTAAAGGTTAATTAAATTGATTAAGAGTTAATCAAACCTGCTTATGGATGATTTATTAATATTGGATGAGTGATTAATATTGGATGATTGGTATTGGATGTTTGACTGATGTTGGATGATTTGGGTGTGATATCTCTGATATGTGATATGCTGCTTTGTGAGATAATTAGTTGATATGAATTATCTATTGTGATAATGTGATTCATCTATCCGTTATATTATGCTGAATATAAGTTTAAATTGTTTAAACCCTTAAACAACTTGGACATTAAAATGGCATTTGGATTTCGGTGAGACCAAGATCGAGTTTCCATATTTGGATATCCGAAAACCAAAACTATCCAAATTAAATGTTAGGTCATGAATCCAAGTGGAGTTCAAGTGAAGACTCGAAGTGTAAGAACTATTCGTCAGTATAACTCTAAGGGTGATTCCGTGATGAGTTTGACGGAGATAGTACTTTCAGGTTCGAGATGATGATTCAGAGTGCAAGGGCTATGGTCGTTGACTCTGAGGGTGATTCCAAAATGAGTGCAACGAGATAGTTCCTTCGGTTTCATTCGAACCCGGAACGAGCTTGTATGGATTGAATGGTTTCAGAACATCGTCAGGTGGACGATGAGCATTCTAAGATAGATGTGTTTTATTAAGATAATCGCAGCCTCAAGCCTTATCAACTGGGAATGGCTAAAACAGGGGAGGTGCAGCAAGGCTAGGTGGGTATCACCCATTTCAGGGTGAGGTCATCCCTGTCTAGATGTCCCTTTTTATTTCGGCTTAGTGGGTGGTTGGTCGCGCCAATCACGGGATGATCTTACTCGGGACTGCCCAGTAAGGGATGGTCCTGGCTTTGTGTTGCAGGGGATTGGGAGTGATCCTCGGTATGGTGATCTAGTCCCCGTACTGTGGCAGGCGGTACCCCAGTAGCCCTTCTATTGATGGAAACCCATTCTTCCTACGAGACCCTACGGTTTTGATTGTATTACCCACTTTTGTGGCTAGTAGCTGGAATTTAATCATGTAACAATTTCGGCTATTTCTTATTTACTTGAAAACCCTAGACACTATTATAATATCACTGGATTTCCTATCAAATGATTTGGTTAGCGTAAGGTAAAAGCTTTTTGATGTTTATGTATTGGAAGTCTTACGTGACACCTTTTCTTTTCAAAGGATTTTCTAAAGTTAAGAAATTTTAACCCGTTTACTCACACCAGACCCCTGTCTGACCCGAGTGTTTATTTTCTGCTTTATTAAACTCTTGGGTACTCATATTATGTATAAGTAGTCGAGGGATTCAGGTTAGCTTGACGAATTCTGGAGGAGATCTGGAGCAGGAGGCTTCAGCGTGTAGATATATTATGGTTCCGCTGTGTTTATGTGGTATTTGTATCTTGTGATATCTTGAGTTGTATGGTTATACAGATGTTTATAACTGTCTAATATATGATGTATAAGTTGTGTACTCTGATGTATATGATACTATGTAATATTTTATGTGATATATTATATTTCATTCGTTCCACTGTGAGTATCTGATGTTGTTGAGTTTCTTCTTTCTTATCTTTTCTTCTTCTATCCCTTTTTTTCTTAAATCATGATGCGTTTTTCTGGTGATAGAAAGACGGGTCATGACAGTTGGTATCAGAGCGTTAGGTTGAGCGAATACCTAGGCTCTGGAGTGGTGACTTTCTTGAGAGAGCGTACTTGTAATTTTTACATATAACTATATATATATATATATATATATATATATATATATACATACCTAATCTGTTGGATTACCTGTTCGGGTTTTCCAAAATAAGTTTTAGAGGTAGATGGAGCAGTGGTGTGTGTGTAACACGACTACCACTAATAGAAGAGGCCCATATGTTTGAGGTTGGATGTGTATCTGTCGAGACTGTAGACCCAATATCGTCTCGAGTGAGCTTTGCAACTTGTAGTAGGATTTCTCTGACCTCCGAAGGAAATCTATTTAAAGGATTCGGAGTCCATCTTACAAGTGTAAGTTTGGATTGCGCTCGGGTGAGCGAATTTTCTAAAGTTTGGATCTGTCGGAAATGCAGAAGCAAGTGATGGTATCTTGATAACTGCGTGGTGAGATGCAGTATCCATGTGTATTTCCGAAGATGTTTCTCTTGAAGCAGTTTTAGAAGTAGTTGAGGAGCAATCTTTACCTGCCACAGGGAAGACTTGTCTGTGTGGAAGTTGTCTGGATCTTTAGCTTGGAGGTTAGCTGTTTTGGAATATGAGACTAAGGTCTATGATTTGCTTCGCTTTGGCATGGTCTCATTTTCATCCCTTAAGGAGAGCGAGAGGTTGGTGCTTGGTTTGGAGCCCGAATTTCTTGAGAGGATGCCTTCCATCTCGAAGTTCTGTTGTGTGGTTTGTTGATGGATTTGGGTTCGAGGAGCCTTTGGATTAGAAGTTTTTGGTTAGCTATGGTAGCAGTGCAGCTCGAAGTGTTCGGTGTACTGACAAGAAGGTCTTTTGGCTTTGCAGTATCAGCGAGGTAGAGTTTGGAAGCAACAGTGTGGCCCGTTTCTTCGATGGTTCAGGAATCTTAGTGGTCCTTCTTTCAACAGTTCGGGTAGATGGTAAAAGTTTTCTTGAAGGGTTAACCTTGTTTGGAAAAGCTTAAGGCTGTTCTAGATTGGATAAGAGAGGATAGTTTCTTTGGAATCCGAACTAGGTAGGATCGCAAAAGTGACTTGCGATTAATTTGGAAATTTATCTTGGGCAATCTTTTGTTTGAGACTGAGGGTTCTCATGTGGAAGTAGGAGCTACTGAAGTAATCAGAAGTTTGTCTACATCTGGAGTTGAGTTCCGTATCAATTGGTTCCAGAAGCGATACTGGTGGTTAGCCTGGTAGTAGGATGTTTTTGAAGAAAGAAGAGTTGGTGTAGCAGCTCAGAAAGTTTTGGGAATTTGGATTGGTCAGATCTAGTTTCTGAGTTGGATTCTGCTATAAGGATGTGCGACCGAGTCAGATGGGTAACTAAGATTTTATGAATTTGATGAACAAAGTTTCCCAGGTATATTGGATAAGTTTGTACTCGTGTTCATCAACAGTATTCTCATCTACTTCAAAATCAGAGTTGTGCGGCGGAAGCGAGGTAGTAGCTACGTGAGGAAGGAAGCAAGTTCAGTTGCTATTGCTTGGGAAGTAGAGCTTGTGTTTTGGATTTCGACGGATCTTGGAAGACCATTTTAATGAATAGAATCCAAAAACTGGTTTGCTTTGGCCTAGTTGTTTCTGGAAGTATCAACATAGGTTGAGCTGATCAAGAAGGATGGCCAGCCTAGGATTGTCCGTTGAGTTATGCAGATATGAGATAAGGAGTTTGGAATTCGAAGTTAGAGACTTCATTGTTGTTAAGGTTTCTCTGGTTAAGAGAGCAGTAATTGGGTAAGATTGGATGGCTAGTTCTGAGGCATTTGGGATTTCTTATCGGTATTTTTAACAGGATAAGTTCTTTTGTCTATAAGATTGAATTGCCAGTTTGGATAACTGGAATTCATTGTATTTTACGTATCTATGAGGGAGTACGTGTATGATTCATCATTGGTTATAGAACCTGCAGTTCAGTTGGATTTGGAAGTTGAGCTAGACTTGAGTATAGTCTGATGTTCTGTTCAGATTGATGGATCTAGAAATGAGAGGAGCTCTGAATTATGGTGGTGTGGTTAGTTTTTGTAGAGCGAGTCTCCCAGTGATTTATACTTGGGAAACTCTAGATAGTGTTATGAAGATCTATCCTGATCTGTGTTAGGATAATTAGTTAGGTTTGTTTATTTGATTGGTTGCTATGGTTGTTAGTAACTGGATGTTAAGTATGCTTTGGTATTTGAAATTAAAATCTTTACTGGACTATTAAATTATCTTCGCTTTTAAATTTCGGGGATGAAATTCTTTTAAGGGGGGAGGAATGTGATGACCCGGAATTTTGGACAATATCAATTTAATAATCTTTATTAATAATTAAATTGATTTGATAATTTTTCTTTATAATTTTAGTTTAAATTGGTAAATTTAATCTTTTAAAGGTTAATAAATATTTATCTGGCAATATTGATCAATAACTTTCTTACAATTTAAAATTTATAAGAATTATCTTTCAAAGCTAATAAAATTATATTCTATTTATTATATATATAATTGATATATATATATTGTGAATAGGAAGATCTTTTGTTTTAAATAAAAGATGAATTTCCAAATTGTAATATATATGTATGTATATGTTATAATTTGAAGTTGTTTTGAAATTTAATATAATCTATTGATAATATATATATATATATATATATATATATATATATATGTATGTATGTATAAATATATTTTGATTTGAAGCTTTGTTTTAAATTTAATATTTTTTAAAAGTTAATTTAAGATTAATTCAATTATTTTCAAAGTATAAGGTAATTATTTATTTTTAAAATATGATAGTTTAAATAAGATTTAAACAAGGTTTTATTTTGTTTTCTTTAAAATGCTTAAATTAAAATGGTTATATATATATATATATATATATATAAAGTTATTAATAAACTTTCTTTTTAAAAATTATCTCTTAAACAATAAAGATAAATATTTTAGATTTTAAAATCCATGTATAAGAATTTATTTGTATTATAATTAGTTTTATAATATTTCTTTAAAAAGTAAATTTATATATATACATATATAAGTATTTATTATTTAAGTGAGTTAGGTATGTAATCTTTCTATTAACATTTGAATTAAATAAAAATTTATTTAAAAATAAATTAAGAAACATGTGTTGATATCTTAAGACATCTATGTAACATACGTAAGGCAATTAAGAGATACGAGTGACAAATGTAAGTTCTAAAACTAGTGTCTTCATTTAAAAATTTACTTTCTTTAATTTTTAATAAACCATAACATAATTCATTAAAATAAACTTTTCATCTCTTCACTCTTCTTTTCTTATTTTTCAGTCGAAGCAAAGAGAATTCAAACCAAAATCTTGTAAAAAAAGTTTTCAACCATTTTAAAATCTTCCAAATATTGTAACCATTTTCAAACCTGAAATTGAAACCCAAAAGCAAAAAAATAAAATCTGAAATTAAAAACTTCTACTTCAACCTACAATTAAAATGGAAGATCAACAGAAAGTTTCAACACTTAAATCAAAGATTTTTGAGCATGCAAAGGTTTTCATCAGCAAAGCAATCAGAGGCATTTTCCAGACAAAAATTTCAAAGACTGGAAGAAAATTAAAACCCGCTCTGCCTTCTCAAAGAAAATAGGTGAGTAAACATTGTTTTTTTTAAAATAGTTTTTAATCTTGATTTCATTTTGGCTGATGTATAAAAATCAAGATGTTTACCTGAAATTGTAACGACCCAGAATTTTTAGAAATTAAAATTTGAATATTTAATTAATTTTAAATATTAAAAAGTGAATTTATAAGTCAAATAAATTTTTATTTGAATTTTTGGATTTAATTGCATAATTAAATCGATAATTTAATACGTTAAATTATGGAAATAATTGAAAATTGAGTTAAATATGATTGAAAATGATTTGTAAAATTTTATTTTATCATATGGGAGTTAGAACGATATTTTAGAACTTTTAAAATCGAATTAAAAGTTAATTTGTGAAAATTGAATATTTTAATAATTAAATCGACTAGTGAAAATAGTCAATTTTTGAACAGTCTCAGAATTGAACGAAACCAGTTTCATTGGATCCGTAATAGTTAGTTATTACCGGATTTCAATTTTCGTGTCAATCGGAGTTATCGTTTGATCGTGGCAGCTCGAAACGCATCGAATTATTTTTAATTTAAATTTGGCGAGTCAAAATAGCCATTTTTCAAAAAGTCTCGGATTTCGACGAAACTAATTTCATCGGATCCGTAATGTAATATTATTGTAAGGTTTCAAATTTCAAGTCAATTGGATTTACCGTTTGTCCGGTACAAATTAAAACGCCTAGAAATCGATTTAAATCGGTTTAATTTAAATTGAACGTTTACAGCCATAACTCGCACAGATGTCCGAATTAGCTTTCGAAACCTATTCCATTGTGTCCGGAACGCGGGATAAACCCTAGGTACGTCAGTTTCGGCGCCTAAATCGGAGTTCGGAATTTCCGGATGAATAGTGTCGTTCAAAACTCTATAAATACACACCCACACCCTTCATAAATTAAAAAAAAATATCAAAACCCTAATTTTTTAACCCTAGCCGCCACTTATACAACCAAGGGCCAGAATTTGTCAAAATTCATTCATTAATCTCTCTCAATCCGTAAGGAATTACGCGAAGTGCTCAACTACAAAGTCGAAGAGCTCGACGAGAGCTTCGATTCCATACGGTGATGATCGGAAATGGTGCAACGTAGGAGGAGCTATGGTGGGTCGTTCATAGCAGGTCACGCACGCATTTGTGGGCTGTAGAGCAGGCCGAGCTTCATGATGGGGGTGGTGGAGGTAGCTCTTGCAATGGTCTTCAACATGGAAGTGGTTTGATGAAGTATCGTCGAGCGTAGCGATCACAAAATCAAACCCTAGTTCAAGTTGGATGGGTTCATGTTACGGCTTTGTATCTGTAGTTGGAACGTGAGGAGGAAGGAGAGGGGGCACGGCTTGGATTTGCTGGGAAGAGATCCTATGGCCAGAAACTGTTTAGGTTATAAATTATAAAAGTATAAGTAAATTTGTGTATATAAAAAAATCGTGTAACTTCATAAATTCATAACTTTTTCATACGAGGTCGAAAAAATGCAAACCCAGTTGCGTTGGAATCGTATGGACGAGCACTACGCGATGGAGTTGGTTTGGAGTTGTTTGGAGTTAGTGAGAATTTTGGGTAAAATTAAACGTCCGTTTAATTTTATTCGAAATAAATCGCTAAAACGGAAATTAAAACCAAGGTGAGAACTTCTCACTCAATCGAATCAGTTTCGATTTTATTTTAAATAGTTAGATTTAAAATATTTGAATGCATGTTTGAATGATGATTGATATCTATTGATTGTTAAAATAGACATTATACGCCGTTAGTAAGCGGATGTTATTTAATAAAAACATATACCGCGAATATTTCATAAACAGTGAAATTGGTATTATAAATAATATCAATATATATATATTGGCATATGTATATATTGCAGTTGATTGGTTTCCCGCATTTTCTTTTAGCGGATGAGACCCTATTGCGCCGTTATTAAGCGGATAATATTTAATAAGAACATATACCGCGATAATTTCGTACTGGAGCGAAATTGGTATTGTGCTAATGTTTTTGGATGTAGGAAAACAGGTTGGAGGGATCCAACTGGATTCCTCAACAGTTTTTACTTGATTTCAGATATTTTGATATTTGATTGATTTTCATATTGATATATGATATCGTTGTAGTCGTGATTGACTATTTGGTGTGTAGCATCATTGGACCCAGATTTTGGGATTTTAAAATGATTTTAAAAGTGATTTTGAAAGTATACTATATTTTTGGAATTGATCCATTATAAATAAATAAACGTTATAATTTTTAAAGTTATAAAAATTATGATTTTGTGAAATATAGTTAAAAATTGATTTTTGAGAAATATGGGATTTATGATTTTATAAAAATAGTTTAAATTGGATTTTTGAATCTATTATGAAAAGATTAAAAATAGGATTTATAAAATTTAATTATTTTATAAATCAATAGAATGGTGAAATTATAAAGGAATTTAAAGACGTTTTAAAATAATAATATAAATTGATTTATATTAAGAGATTTATAAATGGATATTTATAAATTGAGATATAGACATTATAAAACGAGTTTTTATAAGTGTTTGAATGAAGTGAAAATGAATTTCATTAAAGAATGAAATTAATAGAATTATAAACGGTGAAGTTATAAATGGAATTTTATAAACAGTAGGTTTATAAAATTTGTAAAGTTATTAAAAGAATAGACTTGGGTAAATAATTGAATCTCATAAGTTATAAGATTTATAATTATGAAATTCTAAGGAACGATTTTGTAAAATAATCGTTTTATAAGTATTTAACTTATAATATGAACGTTTAGTTTATAATTTAGTTATAAACTGGAATAGGTTAATAAAGAAATTTATAAAAAGGAAGTTTTTATAAAATAAATAGAAATGGAATTTATAAACGTTGTTTTATAAATTTCCAAACGACTTATTTTGATAAGTTAATTGTCATAACTTATTTAATGGAGTTATATTCACATTTTTGAATAGTGAATAATCCTTTGAATTAAAACGAATAAAAGGATGAGATTTCTTAATGAAGTTTATTCACATTTTTGAATAGTGAATAACATGTTAAAGAAATTGTTTTGAATGTGATATTTTAAATAGAATTAAAACGATCTAACGATGTTTTTAAAAGGTGTTGAGATTCGAAACCATAGATTTCAACATTTATTGTTGAAATAGATGTTTTCGAGAAATAAAAGGAAATGGTGGACTATAACACTGTTGTTATAGTAAATAATTTCCGAAAGGAAATGTTTTGTATAGTATTGGGATTTATATATCTATTTTTAATTTCGAATCCCTATACTAGTGATTTTGGGTTGTCGTAACGATGTTTTACGCAACATTCGTTTTGGCCCAAATAAATATGTTAAAGAGAATGATTTCCTTAAAGAATGAAATATATACTTAATTCGATTTAAGTATATTGAATATTTTCCAAGGTTGGAAATAAAAAGATTTGTGAATTACTTATGAATAAATAAGTATGGAAATGTTTTCCAATATGAAGTGAAAAATTAGAATTTATCTTTTGAAGGTAAATTGAAAATGGATTATTGAAATCATATGCATGGATATTTTGAAATATAAATTCATTATGGAATTTATATGTGAAAGTGGAATCTGTTTAAAAATAAATATTGATTTATTTTTGAAGTGTTGAAATTTTATATCTTGTAAAGATATTTTGGAAAATAAATAATTTGGAAAATTATTTGGAAACTGGTGATGTGTGCATATCCATTGATAGTTCAATAACCGACTATCAATATTTCCCTTTGAATGGGTATTGGATATGATTTGTTTGAATGTGAATGCCACACTTATTTTTGAATAAGCGCTCACTATTCGGGTTAACCGGGAAAGGACCATGGGGTCGTATAACCCATTCCGAATATGTGATACGTCGTTGTGAATAGCATTGAAGATCGGTGTTGAAGACCCGGTATTTGCGAAAGCGATAGGATGACCTGTCGATTGACTCTGCACCGAGTAGCTACGGTATTGAGTTCTCCATATGTGATGGTGAATCCGATCAGGATTGTGAATATCCGAATTGCAAGGACTTCTTTGTAAGTGCCTTCGGTTCTGTTCGAGCCCGGAACAGACTTGTATGGATTGTATGTCTGACATTACAAGTTGAGATATAAAGCCGATTTCATTCAAATATATTTCTGTTGGTGGCGGAGAATTTATTCTTTTAGCTTAACACCCTTCTCTGAGACGTACGAGCTCAGAGGTTATGTAGTTGAAGGTTATCAGCGATATATTCCCAATTTGGTAATGTGACATGCTGAGTGTTGCTGTGAAATGATCATTGTGTTGATTATTTGAGATAGGATCATTTATTTGATCGTCTATCCTTGTGATCATTGTGTTGATCATTTGTTGACCCAAAGCATGGCTTTTGTATAAAGTATGTTTTTGTGGACGTGACTTCGTCGAGCCTCACACCCCGTGAATGGTCAAAACAGGAAAGATGCGGCAAGGTTATGAGGGGTAGCGCCCTTTAGGATGTGTCCATTTCCTTCTGGAAAAGGGTGGTATCATGGTATGGAGCCCAGATACTTACTCATGTTGAAAACACTTTGTTATGATTGTGTGAATTGATTACGAGCGCTCGGTGATAAAGGTCCCAAAGGACCGGGGGATGGCATATTCGGTCAGTTGTTACTCAGTTAGGGGTAACCCGGCCTTGTGTTGGTAGAGATCCGGTTTGGTTCTCGGGGATGTCCATCCAGAGGCATTCTCATGTGGCAATGGGAAGTTCCTTGGCCTGATCATTCGTTGGAAATCCAATTCCCAATACGAAACTTGTACGGTTTTAGTTGTATAACCTGCTATGGAATGTGGCGGTAACCTGCTATTGAACATAGTTAGCTATAGTAGGCATACGATAATGGTCGTATGTTGGCTAAGATTTATATTCTACTTTCGAAATGAATTTTTCTCTACACTATGCACTAGTAATAATATGAAATGTTCTTTTAAATGCGTATCAAACATCTTTGACTATCATAAGGAGAAATCTCCTCCGATTCTGCGTTTGCATGTGTGTGTGCGGGAGGCCTTATGGTAGTCTCATTTTTAAAAGCATTGCGAATTGATTTAAAAATATTCCTCTATTTTGATTTCAAAGTTAAATAAACTGTTTTGAGTTCTCACACCAGTCACATGACTGACTTGGAGTTTATTGTTTTCCTTCCTAAACTCTGGGTGCCCACCAATTTCCACACGGGCAGTCAAGAGTTAAGGTTTATCAGGATATTTTGGATATTCTGGAGTTGCTGGAGGCAAGCTGGATGGCATGGCGTATTACTACTATATAGTATTTCTTTTTCCGCTGCACTGTTTGTTGTTGTATGATGTTGTACACTCTGATGATATGATGTAATGAAATGTGATGTAATGTAATAACTGATATAGTTCTTTGTTTAAAGATTATTCATTTATTATTATATGTTGTTCCGCTGCGAATTGTGAGATTCTGATGTGATTCTGTTGTTTTCTGTTCTATTCTATGTTCTATGTTCTTTTCTCTTCTATTTTAAAATTTTCTGTTCTCTTTTCTATTTTCTCTTCTCCCTATTTTCTATTTCCTTCTTTCTCTCTTCTTCTACCTTCTTCTCTTTTCTTTTCCTAAATTCTTTTTAAAACCCATAACATTCCGGTTTTTGACCTTCGATTTCTCGGCAGTCGATAAAGTGAGTATCGATGTTGAATTTTCGAAAGTCGAAAATTTTCGGGGCGTTACATTTGGTATCAGAGCATATGGTTAAGCGACAACCATGGTTCTGTTGGGTATTACTCATTAGAGATAGAGTCAGCAGTACTCTAGAATGAGTTTGAGTGTAATAATAGCTATGAGAGCGTATTTGTTAGTGAATATAAAATTGTTTTATATTGTGATGATTGGTTTATTGAGTGGCATATGAACCTTCGTCAGCGTGGTCTCGACAACTATGTCGAAGGGGTTTCTAAACACTTGAATAGAACAATTCGACATAATATTTTTTTAAATTGGGTAAATGGAATAATTTTACCTTGATTATATTTTATATATAAAGGAATAATTTTTCAGAATTATTAAAGTGTATATAAGTAGATTGTTTGGTTGTTGAACAAGTTGTTTGAATAATCTAAATAAAAGAATAATTGTATAAGTAAAAGAATTATAAGAATTGAATTATAATTAATGTGATTTACAATTGTGAAATAAACTTATATATATAAGAAGTGAAACTATATGAATATGAGTTGTAAATAAAAGTGAATTTAAAGTTAAATGGAAATATAACTTAAGAAGATGTTAAATGGAGTTGATATTGGTATCGAAGTAAATAATCAAGTGGATTAAATGAATATGAACTTAAGTTATATAAATAAAATTCAACTTTGGAAATTGAATTGAATTAATGGATTGAATGATTAATCAATTAAATGTGAATAATTGATATGAAATAATGAATGAAAGTGTAAATTCATTAAAATCAAATGTTATTGGAAATTGAAAAAAATTGAATGAAAATCAATTTAAAGTGAATGAATTTGGTTGTAATTAATAAACGTTGGTTGTTATTTGATTGATTAGTTGATTGTATATAATTCATTAAGAGTTAATGAAATTGGAAGCTATGAAATTGAAATTCAAATTAGAAGTAAATAAATTTGAATAGAATTGAATGTGAATTGGATTTAATTAGTAAATGATAACTAATTGAATTGAGAATGAATGTTGATAAAATCCAATGTAAATAAATCAAATATGATTTAGAGTGAAAACCCATTTCATTGAATATTAAAGAGAATATGAATGAATATTTATTGGTTATGGATGTTAGTTGGTTGATGGTTGAATATATATTGCTATTGAATGCATTTCTATGTTAGCATATATAGTTATTATGTTGCTATATGTTGTATATTGAGATTATTTCCTATATGCATGTTCTCATGTTGTTTGTTGAGTGATTAGTAGGTGCGGATCGCGTATGCTTCGCATTTGGAGCTCGCTTTCGCGCTATATTAGCCGTATATGCTTGCTAATAAAAATATAAGGTACATATCTCGGATTAAATATCGTACTTTTACATTTTTTCCCTTCGGGATGCCTCATTACTTGATGAGATGTATATTTGTGATATATATACTGTCATTTTTTTTTCGGATCGAGCCGCGCAAAGGAGACTATGGCGAATTTTTCTGGAAATTTAAGGCGTTAGAAAATTTTGAGAAAAATTGGAAAATTTTGAAAACTTTAACTTTGATTTTGGAATTGAAAGTTAAATGATATAGTTTGTTTCTGAAAAGATAACTAAGTATGATTTGAAAACTTAGTAAAGTATTATAAGAAGTTTAATTATGAATTTTGGAAAAATTAATAAATTCTGTAACTTTTCTTACTAATAATTTCGAGGACGAAATTCTTTTAAGGGGGAAAGATTGTAACAACCCAGAATTTTTAGAAATTAAAATTTGAATATTTAATTAATTTTAAATATTAAAAAGTGAATTTATAAGTCAAATAAATTTTTATTTGAATTTTTGGATTTAATTGCATAATTAAATCGATAATTTAATACGTTAAATTATGGAAATAATTGAAAATTGAGTTAAATATGATTGAAAATGATTTGTAAAATTTTATTTTATCATATGGGAGTTAGAACGATATTTTAGAACTTTTAAAATCGAATTAAAAGTTAATTTGTGAAAATTGAATATTTTAATAATTAAATCGACTAGTGAAAATAGTCAATTTTTGAACAGTCTCAGAATTGAACGAAACCAGTTTCATTGGATCCGTAATAGTTAGTTATTACCGGATTTCAATTTTCGTGTCAATCGGAGTTATCGTTTGATCGTGGCAGCTCGAAACGCATCGAATTATTTTTAATTTAAATTTGGCGAGTCAAAATAGCCATTTTTCAAAAAGTCTCGGATTTCGACGAAACTAGTTTCATCGGATCCGTAATGTAATATTATTGTAAGGTTTCAAATTTCAAGTCAATTGGATTTACCGTTTGTCCGGTACAAATTAAAACGCCTAGAAATCGATTTAAATCGGTTTAATTTAAATTGAACGTTTACAGCCATAACTCGCACAGATGTCCGAATTAGCTTTCGAAACCTGTTCCATTGTGTCCGGAACGCGGGATAAACCCTAGGTACGTCAGTTTCGGCGCCTAAATCGGAGTTCGGAATTTCCGGATGAATAGTGTCGTTCAAAACTCTATAAATACACACCCACACCCTTCATAAATTAAAAAAAAATATCAAAACCCTAATTTTTTAACCCTAGCCGCCACTTATACAACCAAGGGCCAGAATTTGTCAAAATTCATTCATTAATCTCTCTCAATCCGTAAGGAATTACGCGAAGTGCTCAACTACAAAGTCGAAGAGCTCGACGAGAGCTTCGATTCCATACGGTGATGATCGGAAATGGTGCAACGTAGGAGGAGCTATGGTGGGCCGTTCATAGCAGGTCACGCACGCATTTGTGGGCTGTAGAGCAGGCCGAGCTTCATGATGGGGGTGGTGGAGGTAGCTCTTGCAATGGTCTTCAACATGGAAGTGGTTTGACGAAGTATCGTCGAGCGTAGCGATCACAAAATCAAGCCCTAGTTCAAGTTGGATGGGTTCATGTTACGGCTTTGTATCTGTAGTTGGAACGTGAGGAGGAAGGAGAGGGGGCACAGCTTGGATTTGCTGGGAAGAGATCCTATGGCCAGAAACTGTTTAGGTTATAAATTATAAAAGTATAAGTAAATTTGTGTATATAAAAAAATCGTGTAACTTCGTAAATTCATAACTTTTTCATACGAGGTCGAAAAAATGCAAACCCAGTTGCGTTGGAATCATATGGACGAGCACTACACGATGGAGTTGGTTTGGATTCGTTTGGAGTTAGTGAGAATTTTGGGTAAAATTAAACGTCCGTTTAATTTTATTCGAAATAAATCGCTAAAACGGAAATTAAAACCAAGGTGAGAACTTCTCACTCAATCGAATCAGTTTCGATTTTATTTTAAATAGTTAGATTTAAAATATTTGAATGCATGTTTGAATGATGATTGATATCTATTGATTGTTAAAATAGACATTATACGCCGTTAGTAAGCGGATGTTATTTAATAAAAACATATACCGCGAATATTTCATAAACAGTGAAATTGGTATTATAAATAATATCAATATATATATATTGGCATATGTATATATTGCAGTTGATTGATTTCCCGCATTTTCTTTTAGCGGATGAGACCCTATTGCGCCGTTATTAAGCGGATAATATTTAATAAGAACATATACCGCGATAATTTCGTACTGGAGCGAAATTGGTATTGTGCTAATGTTTTTGGATGCAGGAAAACAGGTTGGAGGGATCCAACTGGATTCCTCAACAGTTTTTATTTGATTTCAGATATTTTGATATTTGATTGATTTTCATATTGATATATGATATCGTTGTAGTCGTGATTGACTATTTGGTGTGTAGCATCATTGGACCCAGATTTTGGGATTTTAAAATGATTTTAAAAGTGATTTTGAAAGTATACTATATTTTTGGAATTGATCCATTATAAATAAATAAACGTTATAATTTTTAAAGTTATAAAAATTATGATTTTGTGAAATATAGTTAAAAGTTGATTTTTGAGAAATATGGGATTTATGATTTTATAAAAATAGTTTAAATTGGATTTTTGAATCTATTATGAAAAGATTAAAAATAGGATTTATAAAATTTAATTATTTTATAAATCAATAGAATGGTGAAATTATAAAGGAATTTAAAGTCGTTTTAAAAGAATAATATAAATTGATTTATATTAAGAGATTTATAAATGGATATTTATAAATTGAGATATAGACATTATAAAACGAGTTTTTATAAGTGTTTGAATGAAGTGAAAATGAATTTCATTAAAGAATGAAATTAATAGAATTATAAACGGTGAAGTTATAAATGGAATTTTATAAACAGTAGGTTTATAAAATTTGTAAAGTTATTAAAAGAATAGACTTGGGTAAATAATTGAATCTCATAAGTTATAAGATTTATAATTATGAAATTCTAAGGAACGATTTTGTAAAATAATCGTTTTATAAGTATTTAATTTATAATATGAACGTTTAGTTTATAATTTAGTTATAAACTGGAATAGGTTAATAAAGAAATTTATAAAAAGGAAGTTTTTATAAAATAAATAGAAATGGAATTTATAAACGTTGTTTTATAAATTTCCAAACGACTTATTTTGATAAGTTAATTGTCATAACTTATTTAATGGAGTTATATTCACATTTTTGAATAGTGAATAATCCTTTGAATTAAAACGAATAAAAGGATGAGATTTCTTAATGAAGTTTATTCACATTTTTGAATAGTGAATAACACATTAAAGAAATTGTTTTGAATGTGATATTTTAAATAGAATTAAAACGATCTAACGATGTTTTTAAAAGGTGTTGAGATTCGAAACCATAGATTTCAACATTTATTGTTGAAATAGATGTTTTCGAGAAATAAAAGGAAATGGTGGACTATAACACTGTTGTTATAGTAAATAATTTCCGAAAGGAAATGTTTTGTATAGTATTGGGATTTATATATCTATTTTTAATTTCGAATCCCTATACTAGTGATTTTGGGTTGTCGTAACGATGTTTTACGCAACATTCGTTTTGGCCCAAATAAATATGTTAAAGAGAATGATTTCCTTAAAGAATGAAATATATACTTAATTCGATTTAAGTATATTGAATATTTTCCAAGGTTGGAAATAAAAAGATTTGTGAATTACTTATGAATAAATAAGTATGGAAATGTTTTCCAATATGAAGTGAAAAATTAGAATTTATCTTTTGAAGGTAAATTGAAAATGGATTATTGAAATCATATGCATGGATATTTTGAAATATAAATTCATTATGGAATTTATATGTGAAAGTGGAATCTGTTTAAAAATAAATATGGATTTATTTTTGAAGTGTTGAAATTTTATATCTTGTAAAGATATTTTGGAAAATAAATAATTTGGAAAATTATTTGGAAACTGGTGATGTGTGCATATCCATTGATAGTTCAATAACCGACTATCAATATTTCCCTTTGAATGGGTATTGGATATGATTTGTTTGAATGTGAATGCCACACTTATTTTTGAATAAGCGCTCACTATTCGGGTTAACCGGGAAAGGACCATGGGGTCGTATAACCCATTCCGAATATGTGATACGTCGTTGTGAATAGCATTGAAGATCGGTGTTGAAGACCCGGTATTTGCGAAAGCGATAGGATGACCTGTCGATTGACTCTGCACCGAGTAGCTACGGTATTGAGTTCTCCATATGTGATGGTGAATCCGATCAGGATTGTGAATATCCGAATTGCAAGGACTTCTTTGTAAGTGCCTTCGGTTCTGTTCGAGCCCGGAACAGACTTGTATGGATTGTATGTCTGACATTACAAGTTGAGATATAAAGCCGATTTCATTCAAATATATTTCTGTTGGTGGCGGAGAATTTATTCTTTTAGCTTAACACCCTTCTCTGAGACGTACGAGCTCAGAGGTTATGTAGTTGAAGGTTATCAGCGATATATTCCCAATTTGGTAATGTGACATGCTGAGTGTTGCTGTGAAATGATCATTGTGTTGATTATTTGAGATAGGATCATTTATTTGATCGTCTATCCTTGTGATCATTGTGTTGATCATTTGTTGACCCAAAGCATGGCTTTTGTATAAAGTATGTTTTTGTGGACGTGACTTCGTCGAGCCTCACACCCCGTGAATGGTCAAAACAGGAAAGATGCGGCAAGGTTATGAGGGGTAGCGCCCTTTAGGATGTGTCCATTTCCTTCTGGAAAAGGGTGGTATCATGGTATGGAGCCCAGATACTTACTCATGTTGAAAACACTTTGTTATGATTGTGTGAATTGATTACGAGCGCTCGGTGATAAAGGTCCCAAAGGACCGGGGGATGGCATATTCGGTCAGTTGTTACTCAGTTAGGGGTAACCCGGCCTTGTGTTGGTAGAGATCCGGTTTGGTTCTCGGGGATGTCCATCCAGAGGCATTCTCATGTGGCAATGGGAAGTTCCTTGGCCTGATCATTCGTTGGAAATCCAATTCCCAATACGAAACTTGTACGGTTTTAGTTGTATAACCTGCTATGGAATGTGGCGGTAACCTGCTATTGAACATAGTTAGCTATAGTAGGCATACGATAATGGTCGTATGTTGGCTAAGATTTATATTCTACTTTCGAAATGAATTTTTCTCTACACTATGCACTAGTAATAATATGAAATGTTCTTTTAAATGCGTATCAAGCATCTTTGACTATCATAAGGAGAAATCTCCTCCGATTCTGCGTTTGCATGTGTGTGTGTGCGGGAGGCATTATGGTAGTCTCATTTTTAAAAGCATTGCGAATTGATTTAAAAATATTCCTCTATTTTGATTTCAAAGTTAAATAAACTGTTTTGAGTTCTCACACCAGTCACATGACTGACTTGGAGTTTATTGTTTTCCTTCCTAAACTCTGGGTGCCCACCAATTTCCACACGGGCAGTCAAGAGTTAAGGTTTATCAGGATATTTTGGATATTCTGGAGTTGCTGGAGGCAAGCTGGATGGCATGGCGTATTACTACTATATAGTATTTCTTTTTCCGCTGCACTGTTTGTTGTTGTATGATGTTGTACACTCTGATGATATGATGTAATGAAATGTGATGTAATGTAATAACTGATATAGTTCTTTGTTTAAAGATTATTCATTTATTATTATATGTTGTTCCGCTGCGAATTGTGAGATTCTGATGTGATTCTGTTGTTTTCTGTTCTATTCTATGTTCTATGTTCTTTTCTCTTCTATTTTAAAATTTTCTGTTCTCTTTTCTATTTTCTCTTCTCCCTATTTTCTATTTCCTTCTTTCTCTCTTCTTCTACCTTCTTCTCTTTTCTTTTCCTAAATTCTTTTTAAAACCCATAACATTCCGGTTTTTGACCTTCGATTTCTCGGCAGTCGATAAAGTGAGTATCGATGTTGAATTTTCGAAAGTCGAAAATTTTCGGGGCGTTACATTTGGTATCAGAGCATATGGTTAAGCGACAACCATGGTTCTGTTGGGTATTACTCATTAGAGATAGAGTCAGCAGTACTCTAGAATGAGTTTGAGTGTAATAATAGCTATGAGAGCGTATTTGTTAGTGAATATAAAATTGTTTTATATTGTGATGATTGGTTTATTGAGTGGCATATGAACCTTCGTCAGCGTGGTCTCGACAACTATGTCGAAGGGGTTTCTAAACACTTGAATAGAACAATTCGACATAATATTGTTTTAAATTGGGTAAATGGAATAATTTTACCTTGATTATATTTTATATATAAAGGAATAATTTTTCAGAATTATTAAAGTGTATATAAGTAGATTGTTTGGTTGTTGAACAAGTTGTTTGAATAATCTAAATAAAAGAATAATTGTATAAGTAAAAGAATTATAAGAATTGAATTATAATTAATGTGATTTACAATTGTGAAATAAACTTATATATATAAGAAGTGAAACTATATGAATATGAGTTGTAAATAAAAGTGAATTTAAAGTTAAATGGAAATATAACTTAAGAAGATGTTAAATGGAGTTGATATTGGTATCGAAGTAAATAATCAAGTGGATTAAATGAATATGAACTTAAGTTATATAAATAAAATTCAACTTTGGAAATTGAATTGAATTAATGGATTGAATGATTAATCAATTAAATGTGAATAATTGATATGAAATAATGAATGAAAGTGTAAATTCATTAAAATCAAATGTTATTGGAAATTGAAAAAAATTGAATGAAAATCAATTTAAAGTGAATGAATTTGGTTGTAATTAATAAACGTTGGTTGTTATTTGATTGATTAGTTGATTGTATATAATTCATTAAGAGTTAATGAAATTGGAAGCTATGAAATTGAAATTCAAATTAGAAGTAAATAAATTTGAATAGAATTGAATGTGAATTGGATTTAATTAGTAAATGATAACTAATTGAATTGAGAATGAATGTTGATAAAATCCAATGTAAATAAATCAAATATGATTTAGAGTGAAAACCCATTTCATTGAATATTAAAGAGAATATGAATGAATATTTATTGGTTATGGATGTTAGTTGGTTGATGGTTGAATATATATTGCTATTGAATGCATTTCTATGTTAGCATATATAGTTATTATGTTGCTATATGTTGTATATTGAGATTATTTCCTATATGCATGTTCTCATGTTGTTTGTTGAGTGATTAGTAGGTGCGGATCGCGTATGCTTCGCATTTGGAGCTCGCTTTCGCGCTATATTAGCCGTATATGCTTGCTAATAAAAATATAAGGTACATATCTCGGATTAAATATCGTACTTTTACATTTTTTCCCTTCGGGATGCCTCATTACTTGATGAGATGTATATTTGTGATATATATACTGTCATTTTTTTTTCGGATCGAGCCGCGCAAAGGAGACTATGGCGAATTTTTCTGGAAATTTAAGGCGTTAGAAAATTTTGAGAAAAATTGGAAAATTTTGAAAACTTTAACTTTGATTTTGGAATTGAAAGTTAAATGATATAGTTTGTTTCTGAAAAGATAACTAAGTATGATTTGAAAACTTAGTAAAGTATTATAAGAAGTTTAATTATGAATTTTGGAAAAATTAATAAATTCTGTAACTTTTCTTACTAATAATTTCGAGGACGAAATTCTTTTAAGGGGGAAAGATTGTAACGACCCAGAATTTTTAGAAATTAAAATTTGAATATTTAATTAATTTTAAATATTAAAAAGTGAATTTATAAGTCAAATAAATTTTTATTTGAATTTTTGGATTTAATTGCATAATTAAATCGATAATTTAATACGTTAAATTATGGAAATAATTGAAAATTGAGTTAAATATGATTGAAAATGATTTGTAAAATTTTATTTTATCATATGGGAGTTAAAACGATATTTTAGAACTTTTAAAATCGAATTAAAAGTTAATTTGTGAAAATTGAATATTTTAATAATTAAATCGACTAGTGAAAATAGTCAATTTTTGAACAGTCTCAGAATTGAACGAAACCAGTTTCATTGGATCCGTAATAGTTAGTTATTACCGGATTTCAATTTTCGTGTCAATCGGAGTTATCGTTTGATCGTGGCAGCTCGAAACGCATCGAATTATTTTTAATTTAAATTTGGCGAGTCAAAATAGCCATTTTTAAAAAAGTCTCGGATTTCGACGAAACCAGTTTCATCGGATCCGTAATGTAATATTATTGTAAGGTTTCAAATTTCAAGTCAATTGGATTTACCGTTTGTCCGGTACAAATTAAAACGCCTAGAAATCGATTTAAATCGGTTTAATTTAAATTGAACGTTTACAGCCATAACTCGCACAGATGTCCGAATTAGCTTTCGAAACCTGTTCCATTGTGTCCGGAACGCGGGATAAACCCTAGGTACGTCAGTTTCGGCGCCTAAATCGGAGTTCGGAATTTCCGGATGAATAGTGTCGTTCAAAACTCTATAAATACACACCCACACCCTTCATAAATTAAAAAAAAATATCAAAACCCTAATTTTTTAACCCTAGCCGCCACTTATACAACCAAGGGCCAGAATTTGTCAAAATTCATTCATTAATCTCTCTCAATCCGTAAGGAATTACGCGAAGTGCTCAACTACAAAGTCGAAGAGCTCGACGAGAGCTTCGATTCCATACGGTGATGATCGGAAATGGTGCAACGTAGGAGGAGCTATGGTGGGCCGTTCATAGCAGGTCACGCACGCATTTGTGGGCTGTAGAGCAGGCCGAGCTTCATGATGGGGGTGGTGGAGGTAGCTCTTGCAATGGTCTTCAACATGGAAGTGGTTTGATGAAGTATCGTCGAGCGTAGCGATCACAAAATCAAACCCTAGTTCAAGTTGGATGGGTTCATGTTACGGCTTTGTAGTAGTTGGAAAGTGAGGAGGAAGGAGAGGGGGCACGGCTTGGATTTGCTGGGAAGAGATCCTATGGCCAGAAACTGTTTAGGTTATAAATTATAAAAGTATAAGTAAATTTGTGTATATAAAAAAATCGTGTAACTTCATAAATTCATAACTTTTTCATACGAGGTCGAAAAAATGCAAACCCAGTTGCGTTGGAATCGTATGGACGAGCACTACGCGATGGAGTTGGTTTGGAGTTAGTGAGAATTTTGGGTAAAATTAAACGACCGTTTAATTTTATTCGAAATAAATCGCTAAAACGGAAATTAAAACCAATGTGAGAACTTCTTACTCAATCGAATCAGTTTCGATTTGATTTTAAATAGTTAGATTTAAAATATTTGAATGCATGTTTGAATGATGATTGATATCTATTGATTGTTAAAATAGACATTATACGCCGTTAGTAAGCGGATGTTATTTAATAAAAACATATACCGCGAATATTTCATAAACAGTGAAATTGGTATTATAAATAATATCAATATATATATTGGCATATGTATATATTACAGTTGATTGATTTCCCGCATTTTCTTTTAGCGGATGAGACCCTATTGCGCCGTTATTAAGCGGATAATATTTAATAAGAACATATACCGCGATAATTTCGTACTGGAGCGAAATTGGTATTGTGCTAATGTTTTTGGATGCAGGAAAACAGGTTGGAGGGATCCAACTGGATTCCTCAACAGTTTTTATTTGATTTCAGATATTTTGATATTTGATTGATTTTCATATTGATATATGATATCGTTGTAGTCGTGATTGACTATTTGGTGTGTAGCATCATTGGACCCAGATTTTGGGATTTTAAAATGATTTTAAAAGTGATTTTGAAAGTATACTATATTTTTGGAATTGATCCATTATAAATAAATAAACGTTATAATTTTTAAAGTTATAAAAATTATGATTTTGTGAAATATAGTTAAAAGTTGATTTTTGAGAAATATGGGATTTATGATTTTATAAAAATAGTTTAAATTGGATTTTTGAATCTATTATGAAAAGATTAAAAATAGGATTTATAAAATTTAATTATTTTATAAATCAATAGAATGGTGAAATTATAAAGGAATTTAAAGACGTTTTAAAAGAATAATATAAATTGATTTATATTAAGAGATTTATAAATGGATATTTATAAATTGAGATATAGACATTATAAAACGAGTTTTTATAAGTGTTTGAATGAAGTGAAAATGAATTTCATTAAAGAATGAAATTAATAGAATTATAAACGGTGAAGTTATAAATGGAATTTTATAAACAGTAGGTTTATAAAATTTGTAAAGTTATTAAAAGAATAGACTTGGGTAAATAATTGAATCTCATAAGTTATAAGATTTATAATTATGAAATTCTAAGGAACGATTTTGTAAAATAATCGTTTTATAAGTATTTAACTTATAATATGAACGTTTAGTTTATAATTTAGTTATAAACTGGAATAGGTTAATAAAGAAATTTATAAAAAGGAAGTTTTTATAAAATAAATAGAAATGGAATTTATAAACGTTGTTTTATAAATTTCCAAACGACTTATTTTGATAAGTTAATTGTCATAACTTATTTAATGGAGTTATATTCACATTTTTGAATAGTGAATAATCCTTTGAATTAAAACGAATAAAAGGATGAGATTTCTTAATGAAGTTTATTCACATTTTTGAATAGTGAATAACACGTTAAAGAAATTGTTTTGAATGTGATATTTTAAATAGAATTAAAACGATCTAACAATGTTTTTAAAAGGTGTTGAGATTCGAAACCATAGATTTCAACATTTATTGTTGAAATAGATGTTTTCGAGAAATAAAAGGAAATGGTGGACTATAACACTGTTGTTATAGTAAATAATTTCTGAAAGGAAATGTTTTGTATAGTATTGGGATTTATATATCTATTTTTAATTTCGAATCCCTATACTAGTGATTTTGGGTTGTCGTAACGATGTTTTACGCAACATTCGTTTTGGCCCAAATAAATATGTTAAAGAGAATGATTTCCTTAAAGAATGAAATATATACTTAATTCGATTTAAGTATATTGAATATTTTCCAAGGTTGGAAATAAAAAGATTTGTGAATTACTTATGAATAAATAAGTATGGAAATGTTTTCCATTATGAAGTGAAAAATTAGAATTTATCTTTTGAAGGTAAATTGAAAATGGATTATTGAAATCATATGCATGGATATTTTGAAATATAAATTCATTATGGAATTTATATGTGAAAGTGGAATCTGTTTAAAAATAAATATTGATTTATTTTTGAAGTGTTGAAATTTTATATCTTGTAAAGATATTTTGGAAAATAAATAATTTGGAAAATTATTTGGAAACTGGTGATGTGTGCATATCCATTGATAGTTCAATAACCGACTATCAATATTTCCCTTTGAATGGGTATTGGATATGATTTGTTTGAATGTGAATGCCACACTTATTTTTGAATAAGCGCTCACTATTCGGGTTAACCGGGAAAGGACCATGGGGTCGTATAACCCATTCCGAATATGTGATACGTCGTTGTGAATAGCATTGAAAATCGGTGTTGAAGACCCGGTATTTGCGAAAGCGATAGGATGACCTGTCGATTGACTCTGCACCGAGTAGCTACGGTATTGAGTTCTCCATATGTGATGGTGAATCCGATCAGGATTGTGAATATCCGGATTGCAAGGACTTCTTTGTAAGTGCCTTCGGTTCTGTTCGAGCCCGGAACAGACTTGTATGGATTGTATGTCTGACATTACAAGTTGAGATATAAAGACGATTTCATTCAAATATATTTCTGTTGGTGGCGGAGAATTTATTCTTTTAGCTTAACACCCTTCTCTGAGACGTACGAGCTCAGAGGTTATGTAGTTGAAGGTTATCAGCGATATATTCCCAATTTGGTAATGTGACATGCTGAGTGTTGCTGTGAAATGATCATTGTGTTGATTATTTGAGATAGGATCATTTATTTGATCGTCTATCCTTGTGATCATTGTGTTGATCATTTGTTGACCCAAAGCATGGCTTTTGTATAAAGTATGTTTTTGTGGACGTGACTTCGTCGAGCCTCACACCCCGTGAATGGTCAAAACAGGAAAGATGCGGCAAGGTTATGAGGGGTAGCGCCCTTTAGGATGTGTCCATTTCCTTCTGGAAAAGGGTGGTATCATGGTATGGAGCCCAGATACTTACTCTTGTTGAAAACACTTTGTTATGATTGTGTGAATTGATTACGAGCGCTCGGTGATAAAGGTCCCAAAGGACCGGGGGATGGCATATTCGGTCAGTTGTTACTCAGTTAGGGGTAACCCGGCCTTGTGTTGGTAGAGATCCGGTTTGGTTCTCGGGGATGTCCATCCAGAGGCATTCTCATGTGGCAATGGGAAGTTCCTTGGCCTGATCATTCGTTGGAAATCCAATTCCCAATACGAAACTTGTACGGTTTTAGTTGTATAACCTGCTATGGAATGTGGCGGTAACCTGCTATTGAACATAGTTAGCTATAGTAGGCATACGATAATGGTCGTATGTTGGCTAAGATTTATATTCTACTTTCGAAATGAATTTTTCTCTACACTATGCACTAGTAATAATATGAAATGTTCTTTTAAATGCGTATCAAGCATCTTTGACTATCATAAGGAGAAATCTCCTCCGATTCTGCGTTTGCATGTGTGTGTGTGCGGGAGGCCTTATGGTAGTCTCATTTTTAAAAGCATTGCGAATTGATTTAAAAATATTCCTCTATTTTGATTTCAAAGTTAAATAAACTGTTTTGAGTTCTCACACCAGTCACATGACTGACTTGGAGTTTATTGTTTTCCTTCCTAAACTCTGGGTGCCCACCAATTTCCACACGGGCAGTCAAGAGTTAAGGTTTATCAGGATATTTTGGATATTCTGGAGTTGCTGGAGGCAAGCTGGATGGCATGGCGTATTACTACTATATAGTATTTCTTTTTCCGCTGCACTGTTTGTTGTTGTATGATGTTGTACACTCTGATGATATGATGTAATGAAATGTGATGTAATGTAATAACTGATATAGTTCTTTGTTTAAAGATTATTCATTTATTATTATATGTTGTTCCGCTGCGAATTGTGAGATTCTGATGTGATTCTGTTGTTTTCTGTTCTATTCTATGTTCTATGTTCTTTTCTCTTCTATTTTAAAATTTTCTGTTCTCTTTTCTATTTTCTCTTCTCCCTATTTTCTATTTCCTTCTTTCTCTCTTCTTCTACCTTCTTCTCTTTTCTTTTCCTAAATTCTTTTTAAAACCCATAACATTCCGGTTTTTGACCTTCGATTTCTCGGCAGTCGATAAAGTGAGTATCGATGTTGAATTTTCGAAAGTCGAAAATTTTCAGGGCGTTACAGAAATGCTTGGATTAAATGAATGCATGTTTGTAATAAGTATTGAATGCTTGTAATTGGGAATATAGGTTCGGTTGTTTAACAGATTTTGATTTTTTTTCCTCTTTAAATTTAATATCTCGTTCTTTAATCACTGTTAGTCTTTGATTTGCAAATAAGAAATGATTGAAATCATGAAACATTACTACCAAAAATCATTCCAGGTATTTATAATAAATATTCATTTCGAAATATTTAAAATAACAGTGGAAACCCAAATTTTCATAATAATCAAATTTCTTAATTTCAAATTTTCATTATAGGAATGAATTCGTGATTGAAAATCACGAATTTTGACATGCATTTCGAAATTTTTAATTTGATTTTCGATTGGGAATTTTGAGTTGAACGGTTTCGGAAAATTGATGAATTGCGGATGATCAACTCGATGATTAGAGTTGAATTCTTGGTCGAAGCTAGCTTTTGTAGTGTTGATGATGGGAAAAATGATCTTGAATTTTTCCTATGGCTGAATTGATCTAATTCGATCGAACTAGGGTTTAAGCTTGTTTTTGGTTCGTCTTGGCTGTCGAGATAATTTTGACATGGGTAAGGGATCGGATGCGATCGCGTTAGGATGGATGGATGCTCGGGGTCGAGGTGATTCGATGGTGAGGTCGGCAGGGTCTTACGGCGTCAGGTTCGTCAGCGTTGGGGAGGTTTTGGTTTGAGTCTCGTTTCCAATTTTTGGGCCATGATGCTTGATTTTGAATTGGCGACATTTTTATGGATTTGGTTGGTCGTGAAGCACGTCGTGGTCATCGGTGACTTGGAGATGGCCGGAGGAAGGGTCGGTGTCGCTTGGTTCACCGTGCAACGTGCACGCGTGTTTGATGTATCTGGTAGAAGAGAGGGAGTTTATGTGGTATTTGTATCTTGTGATATCTTAGTTGTATGGTTAGACAGATGTTTATAACTGTCTAATATGTGATGTATAAGTTGTGTACTCTGATGTATATGATACCATGTAATATTTTATGTGATATATTATATTTCATTCGTTCCGCTGTGAGTATCTGATGTTGTTGAGTTTCTTCTTTCTTATCTTTTCTTCTTCTATCCCTTTCTTTCTTAAATCATGATGCGTTTTTCTGGTGATAGAAAGACGGGTCGTGACACTTATCATGCCTAATGACTAACCCCATGGCCATTTATTACTTCATTTGAAAAAATAGAAGGTCTTCAATCAACCACTTAATACCTGAAGATCACGAACCAGGCCTTTCGTATTATGACCCAAATTCATAATGACGTCTCACATTAATCCGACTATTCATAGAATTGGTAGCCAGATTAACTTAGAAGATTTACCCTATCGAATTTGGGACTAACCACACGTCATCACAAATACTTGTCGTAGGAGATGTCTCACATTAACCTTAAGGTTGCACTGTTGGTAGCCCGATTGATTGGGCAGACTTCTACGTGCCTTTTGATTAACCTCTCATATCTAGGACTTAACCATAATTTAAATACATTCTGTGTATAATACCCATCTGAACATTCCATTACGTTTAGAATATTAACTATTTCCTTTAGGGGGGTTTAAAGACAGTTATTACCTAATGAACTTTGTAATTATACATTATAATATATGTCTATTACGCAAATTAATATGTAAATAAGCATGCATTTATTACTCTATGCATGTGGAGATTATGCCCTAACTAGCGTTAAATGTCAATTCTTTTAACCATAATAATACAAATCTTCCCTTTCTTTTCCATTATATACAAATTCCAATATCCATAATAAGGTATTATAATATCCATAAGGGGATTCAGTACTCATATCCAAAATTTCAATAAACAGACTTGTATACAAAATCTAAATCCAACTTTTCTCATATTAAAACAATGGAATAAAACAAAAATGGAAACTTACAATTTAATCAATTCTATGCTCTATTCAACTTCTTTTACGTGATTAAACAATGGAAATTCTATTAAATTTTATAGAAATATGCGATACGAATACAGATTCATCCTTTACACATCATTTCTCAATTAAATCCCTTAATTAGATCTAGGGAAGAAGAATAAGAAGTGGAATGGAAGGTAGAATATATAAACTGCAAAATCCATAAAACTATTATTTTATCACAAAACAATTAAGATTCCAATCCTAAGAGTTGACATTTCGCTGTAGGGGAATTTTAGGGATTTTTAATGTGATGGTTTCGTAATCCAAAACTCCCCTAAACATATACTAAATCCAACTATACTATTCAACTACTAAAATAGAAAAACCATGACAGTCACAGTTGATCCTTAGCTTTGCTTCTCTTTGGATTTTCAGTGCCCATTATTATCTCCTTCAAATCTCTTATTTTTAATATATACAACAAGGGTTTGTGTATTTATTAGATTCAGAAAGGTTGAAGTAGAAGAGGTTTAGAAATTAAATGATAAACAAAGATAGATATATATGATTTCTTACATGAAACTCTAGTGGATTTTTTTGAATATAAGAAGAGATGAAATGAAAGGGCTTCGCCGATGTACCCAAAATATTTGTGAATGAAAATGGAGAGGGTAGGGTTCTATTTATAGAGGTTGAGAAGTACCAGAACCATAGGATGAAACTAAGTTGAAAATGGATAAATTTAGAGCATTTAACTATCAAAAACCTTAGCCTCCACCCCGACGAGCGGTCTATCATCCTCTATATACTGCTCGACCGCTGGGGTCGATCGGTTATTCCTAGAGGTCGACCGATCGGGCCTAAAGGTCGACCGCTCATGTTATTTTGGGAATGTTTTATTAATTTTCGTTGCGTATTATTTTATTACTTAACTTTTAACATTAACTGTTAACTTTAACGTTTACTTAAAATCCAAGTCTAATCATAGTTAATTTTTGAAATTCAAACTTTAAATTTAATTACTCATTAGACTTCGAATTAAACTAATTTAAAACTAAAAATGTTAAATACCCATTACTTCTTCGTTTGAGCTCCGTTTTTAGCATATTATATATGAAAATTGATCGAAATTTCACCATGATTATAGCGACATAACTTTCATGGTCAAATTCCAACTTTTAAAAAAATTCATTTTTATCCCTACCCTAATTAATTAAATTTCTCTTGATTCACTTATTTATTTAGGATTGATTTTTCGGAGTGTTACATTCCCCCCTTAAAAAGGATTTCGTCCCGTAATCTTTCAATAGCCAAACAACATAACACATAATAACATCCATGTTATATAACCAAGTTATCTACACAGTCATCTACTCAACCAAAGTGCAATGTGATTTTGTACTATAGATGTACTATAAATGAGCTCAATCCTAGCGTGAATGTGTAATCGTGCTTTGAAAATATGTATGTAAATAACTAAACATGCATAAAACTTATATATTAGTGTAAAGTGATTGTGTAAAAGTGTGACAACCATCTTTTACCATCCAATCTAGCAACCACGACGTAACCAAAATCCTAATTTTGGAGAGAAAAATTATTAGAGAAAGGCTTAGGATGAGAAGTCTTCAAGCCTTCTACCAAATTTTCTCCCATTGTACTCAGATCAATCTAATTTCTTTATTGTCGAGCTTCCTAGTTCCATGCTCTACAATGCATGCAATGGTGCAGGATTCTATTAGCTACATCTCAAAATATACCAATTAATTAGGCTCTATCACAATTGTTATACTATAAAGGTATTTCCTCAAATGAAAAATATGCAAAACGTCATGGACTCCTGCCAGCTTACAAGTTTTTTTAATCTTTTTACCATATTGAGAAATGCCCAATAAATTTGGTGCTAACTTTTCCAACTATCCAAATCTTATGACCTTCACATGCTACTAATCAACTCCGACTTTGCAAAATCTCTCAATCCAAATCTAATCTGAGTAGAATTTGTTGGTGGTTTCCCACCCATAATCTGGCAATTTGCATGGCCTTTCAAAAATTGCTTCAAGGGTGGCCTACCAATCATTTATTGGTGACTACTAGTGTATGTGAATTCTATTGAGAGTAAGTGCTGCTTATACTGTCCTCTAAAGACCAACATGCAAGCTCTCAACAAATTCTCCAAGTTCTCATTCGTTCATTCAATTTGCCTGTCGGTCTTCAGTTGGTAAGCGATGCCCTAATTTAATGAAGTTCCTAAAGTTAGTTATTTAAGCTACTAACAAACTCCTTCAATATTTGCTGGCAAACTAAGAGTCTCTATCACTAACGATGCTAACCACAACTCCATGAAGCTGTGTTGGAGACGAGACGATTTTATTGATTCTAGTTGAAAATTCTGCCACCTTCTTCTTCGTCCTAGATCGGTAGGAAATTCTCTTCACATTCCTATATATATATATATATATATATATTATATTTTCCTTGAATGGTGACAGTATATGAGCTAAAAAAAATTTCTTCTTAAAATTCTAAAGTTTTAGAATTGTATCATTTATTCACTTTAGGATGCTAACCAAATTTCCTCATTAACTTCCAGTCTTACCTATGGTTTATCGCTAATTAAGTATCATCATAAATTTTCTTATTTACTTTGCTTCTCAATATGTGTATATATATATATATTCATCAAGTGGTTTAATTCAATTCATAGAGTCAACATAGGAATAAAAGAGGGATATATCTTATACCACATCATACAGTTTTCCATTAACTATGGGAGACAACTAGCGACTACAACCCAAGAACTCTAAAAAAAATTTGCTGAAATCTGCCATTTATTATCAGTTGATATAAACGGTGTTGAGGCTCTAACATTTCTTACTAAATTAAGATAGGTATTTCTATTATGTCATTCACTGTTACCCATTTTCATTAATTTTCCTTTTCGGATTTTAGTAAATGTTGTTCATCCCTTACTTTAATTAATATCCATAGCAATTGATCATTACTGTCAAAATTGAACAATTTCCAATTGATCCTTCTTCAATCCTTTTAACCTAATTCAGGTTTTCAAAATCCATTCATTACTCAAATTTATTTCTTCCATAAATACCATATCCAGTTTTCTTAATCAGTCCCCATTTACTTCCCCTTTTCCCTCATTAATTGCAAATTTATTGTAGGTTAAATTTGTAATTAAAGTCCATAAATCATAATCCATTAATTACTAACTAATGTGATAGAGTTGGGGTGGGTAATTATGTAATTTATTACATATATCTAACTCGTTGACTAATCTTGTTCGAAATAAAGGTGTTTTGTTCTATTATATACTTGATATAATGTGGTTATACTAATTAATCAATTTAATTAAAAGTATATTTAATAGAAAATCTATAAATGGTATGTTCTATGATAGTAGTTATAAAGTGTTGTAACCGCGAGTAATTTATTACAATGAAACAAATATACCATTTTAAATGTTCCTAGTCAAGATGCATCGAGACTGGATATCAATGTATCCATTGAGACTAAAGTACGTAAGGCTCTCCTAATGTTGGACAATGTATTACTCATGATTGTTGGGGGCACCTAAAGGTTACGTACTGATTGTTATTGGATAACTATGGAATGACTCACTTGATAGTTTTCTATTGGTTAATATAACAAAGGTCAAATAGAAAATATCGATGTGATTAATTTACACAATTTTTTTGGCTTGAGAATACTATAGATCTTCGATGTGGAAGCTCTGCTTTAATTATAGTCAAATTATGGCACGACGTCCATCAAGTGACTATAGTTGGTCAAGTGGATGTACTAGAAGTGAAACAATATTCAAGAGAGGATTCGTCTCCTTGGTTATATGGGGTTGGTATCATGGTCAACTTAAGTCAGCACAGAGTCAAAATTTCTGGCCAAGTAGTTCGATTAGTAATAATTGTTATTATTGAACCAAGGTCTTTGTGTTTGGATTATAGAGTTGAATATGGATGATATTGGAATTTTGACCATAACCAAATTCAATAAGTCCATAATGATATAGTCTTGACGAAGAGAATTGGCGTAAATAATTTTCACAAAAGGGCAACGCTTGGTAAAGTGAAGTTGGATTTAACCAAAGTTTAGTAAGCGATAGATTTGGCCATAATGTCACACCACTTGCTAAGTGAAGTGTGAACGTTAACATTCGGATAGTTCGATGTTAATTGCTGACTAAATTTATGGCCCAGAGTTACACAACCGAAATGATAAATTCCCTTAAGACCGAATGATTTAATTAGTTTGTAATTGTTACAAATAAATTAAACTAATTAATATTTATGAAATATTAATTATAAAAATTTGAATATGGTTTGAGAAATAAAAATTGTTATATATTTATAATAGTTATAAAAGTACCGATCGATATACGATATCGATAACCAATTAAATTAGATTTAATTGCATAGCATTTTGGCTTGGGCTTAAATGGGTTTTGTAACGACCCTAGATTTTAATTTAATATAAATTGATAATTAAATGAAATTTTGAATTAAAATTGTAAAATTGATTTAAATGAAAGCGAGTTTCCCCGAATTCGACTAGAAAATATATAAAGTCATATGGATTTGACAATTTGTATATATGTGAATATATATTTAAAATTGGATTTGAAATAAAATTTTAAATAAATGATTTTTAAAAATAAATATAGAGATATATATGTGTATACATTTGATATGAATTGTAAATGAATGGTTTAATAATAATTGATAATAATAAGTATTACAATTGATGGTTAATAATAATTTGAATTTATAAATTTAATATAAAACAATAAATATTAAAGTAAAATAAACAATTTAAGTTAAAATAAAATAGGAATAAAAATACAACATAATAAGTATTTAAGTTGAAAATTAATATGTAAGTCATAAGAAAAGAAAAGAAATGACATTTAAATATGAAACAAAGTTGAAAATAAATATGCAAAATAAACGAAACAAAAGTCTAAAATGATAACAAATAAAATACATTTAAATATGAAAAAGAATGTAGACGAAAATAAAACAAACAAATAAAATACAAAGGACTAAAACAAAAATATGTTTTCATGAACACTTAAACAAACATATATGCAAAAGCTTGTGAAAGAAAATAAAGTAAAATAAATATCCACAAAACAAAAATAAAAGCAAACCTGAATAAATACAAGCAAATATAGAACTAAATATGTAGGCAATGCAAATAAAGTATACAAGACAATATGAATATATATGAAATGGTACAAATCAAATAGTGCAGCCCCCAACAACACTAAACAAAGAAAAAATTACAACATATAAGTACAAAATAAAACATAAAACAAATTAAAATATACATATGCGTAAATAAGTACAACCAAAACATAACTAAAACAAATAAAGTACAATAGCATATCAAAGAAAAAAGATATCAGCCGAGTAGAAAAAGGGTTGAGTTATCTTCACCCATGCCTTTGTACAAACCATATCATTACCCTGTACACTTTCTTTTATATGATCAACAAATAGCAATAGCCAAAAGAAAAAAAAAGAGAGCTTCAGTTTATAACTGAAACAGGAAATCAAAACTAAGAAAAGAAAACTGAAGCTTACCATCTTTAAAACTCAAACAATAATTCAACTGAAAACAATGGCAAGCTCTAACTTGATCAAAGATTAAAGTCTGGAGCATTCAAAGCTGGAAGTCTGGAAAGCAAAACATCAAAGTTTAAAGAAAAAAAGTGTACAGGCTCAAAAACATCACTCTCTATTTCTTCCTGTGCAAAACATGTGAGCAAACTTTCTTTCTTTTATTTGACTTCTTTGTTTTTACCTGTGAGTAAACAAGTGATTTAAAACTCAAGTTATTTTAATTTATATATATATATATCTATCTGGATGTTGCTTTGTATGTTGATGCCTGTATTCAATGCTCTGTAAATTATCATCCTCTGCTAATTCACAGGGTATATGACAACCAAGAAATCCAATTTCTCATCATCTACTTAGTGTTAGGATGTGATGTCAAAAGCAAAGTTGTGTATTCAAGTAAGAATTATGATTTAAAAATATATTAATTTTTTTTTAGATGTATACAGGAGGAAAAATAAAACTTTTACAGATGAAACTTTAAAACGTAGAAATTTCGAATTCAACAAAACAGTGATTCATTAATATAACTTGAATCCTTACCTAAAGCTATGATTTTTAAAATGAAAATGGTGATTTTTAGTTGTGTATGCCATGAGCAGTTCACAGTAGAACAGGATACGCATTTTAATCAAATTCAGGTGATCGAGTAAATCTTAGGTGCTGGATTTTTGTTTGAAGCTAGTTGGTTGATCGATGATTTCAGGAAAATTGTTGAATAAATTTTCCATTGCACAAGTTGATGAGACGAAGTAGAATTAGGGTTTGATTGCTAATTTTTGTTGTCTGATTTTAATGGCTACCGAGGCATCTATGGATGATCGGGTTTCACGAGACCAAAGGGAAAAGGTGAGTAGGTCTTTGGGTGAGGCTAGGTCAAAGTGGCGGGGTGACCGGAGGTCGAGATCGTCGGCACGGACTTGATTTAGGCAACTTGTTTTAGTTTCCAGGTTGAGCTCAATAGCTCGATTTTGAATTCATGAGGATATCGACGAATTGGAAGTTTGGATTTGTCGTAGGTGTTGTTGGCGACGTGTCGGAGGTTTTGGGGGTGGTCGGCGGCGACTCGATCCAGCGTACACGTGCACACGTTGGGTCTTGTGTCAGGTGGGGGTGCTCACATTTTAAAAAGAAGTGTTCAGCAGTTATAAAAAAAAAAAGAAGAAGAAGGCTCGGGTTCGTCTCGAGGAAATTGTGAAAATACTCCGGGGAGATGGTGCTTGGCTTCGGGGAGGAACTCGCATTCGCGAGTGTGCTTCTTGTTGCCTAGTTTGAACAATTTAAGTTAAACAAAAGAAAAAAAAGGGGGAGTTTTAAAATAGGCTCGGGTTCGTTTAACTCGTTACCAGATTTCAAATTTTAAGCAAGCTTTAAAATAAGATTTTAAGAAATATAAATTATGTTTTCAAAGGTAAAATAGGCAAGTTTTATGGATTTTGATTTTAAAAGTTTAATTGTTTTAAAACTTGTTTGGTTTATATAATTTGGTATTAAGTTAATTATCCTATTAAATTTTGATTGTTTTCAAATACAATTAAATAAAATTACTTGATGTATTAAAGAATGGATAATTAAGATTAATTGTCAAGGGATTAATACTTGATTGCGTAAAGACTTATTTAATGTGATCAATTAAGTGATCAATTATGGGATAAATTAAAGATTACTTGAGGTGATTAATAATCTTTAAGGTGATTAATTTATAGTAATTAATGGTTAAAATTGATCGAGTGGTTAGGGATGATCACTTATTGGAATTTTATTAAAATAAATGGTAATTAATCAAGTGATCAATATATAATTACATTTAATGTAATAAAAAGTTGATTTATTTATAAAGGTAATAAATTACTTAAAGATAGTTATTTAACGAAATTAATTAAGGTTGAATGATTTTGTAATTAACTTAAGGTTAATTTAATTAATTTATTAATTAAGAATAATTTAATTAATTTAAGAGTTTGATTAATTAATTATATCAAATGATTTGTAATTAATAAATCAAGATTGGGTAATTAATTCGTAAGCAATTAATTTACTTGGAAATAAATTAGGATTAAACGATTTATGAATCCTACTTATAAATAATTATTGAGTGTTTGCCTTACTATGAATGATTTTATTTTATGAGATGCCTTGAATTGATTATCCTATCTGATTTGTGATATTTTGTTCCGTAGATTGAGCAGTGTATATTTATTTACATTTGTATACTATCGGTGAATCTGTGAATGGACGATGAGCGTTATAGTTTTATATCGCTTATCAACTATATTTCTATGTTTAATCTGTGATGATTGAAATAATGTTGCACTAGCGTGTTAAACCCTTGGACCACACTTATACACCACCAATATGGATTTCACGAGGAAATCGATTAAGTCATAGATTTTTGAAATAGTTTTAAAATTTGAATATTTGAATTCAACTGTTTTTGAAATTGAAATTTTAATTTCAACTGATTTTGAAATTAGAAATTTGGGTTTAAAGTGAAAAACTTTTGAAATGGGATTTCAAAGATAAAAGTTATTTTGAATAACTTAATTAAGTTTTGAAAATTTAAATAATTTGATTTAAATTTAAATTCAAGTTTGAAATAGAATTCTATGATTCGAAACTAGGAATTTAAGATGCTATATAAGTTATATGAATTTAAACCACTTTTTAAAAGTATTATTTGAGAATTTGGATTTAACCCAAGGATTTCAACTCGTATAAATAAATCAGATTTCCAAAATGGAAACTGTTGTTTTCAAATGATAAACACTTTTTAGATAAGAACTGAGATTCCAGTTAATTAGGGTTTCAAGATTGAATAGAGAAATGATTTTCCTAAGTTATGAATGAATTCTTTTTGAAAGCTATGAATTAAATCTGTTTATTTTTAACAAGATTTAAATTGATGATTTGTTTAAATCAAATTGAAATGAAATTGTTTCGAAGGGTATAAGTTAAATCTTTGATTTAAAGATTTAACGAGTTAATCAAATTGAAATGAAAATTGATTTGGAAAATCTGTGAATGAATCTTTTGTTTAAAAGATTAAAAACGTGAAAATTGTTTAAACCGTTAAAGGTTGTGAAAATGAATCTTTTTGTTTAAAGATTGAAAATGGTAATTTGTTAAGCCATTTGAAAGAAAAGTTTTGGATTATTAAGTTGTGACTTAATTGAAATTCCTTATCCATATGTTTTAAATACCGCGCTCACTATTCGGTTTAGCCGGGAGAGGACCTTTGTGTCATATATCCCATTCCGAATATGTGATATGTCGTTATGGATAGCATTTGAAGACCGGTGTTGAAGACCGGATATTTTCGAAAACGTAAGAACAACCGTCGAATGTCTTTGCATCGAATGGTCCCCGGTATAGAGACTCCATATGTGATGGGGAGTCCGAACGTGATTAGTGAATATCCGGATTGCAAGGACTTCTTTGGAAGTGCCTTCGGTTCTGTTCGAGCCTGGAACAGACTTGTATGGATTGTATGTCTGACATTACAAGTTGAGATATAAAGCTGATTTCTTTCAAATATATTTCTGTTGGTGGCGGAGAATTTATTCTCTTAGCTTAACACCCTTCTCTGAGACGTACGAGCTCAGAGGTTATATAGTTGAAGTTATCAGCGATATATTCCCAATTTTGGTAATGTGACATGCTGAGTGTTGCTGTAAATGATCATTGTGTTGATTATTTGTGATAGGATCATTTGTTTGATCGTCTATCTTGGTGATCATTTCTATGATCATTTGTTGACCCAAAGCACGGCTTTTTGTATAAAGTGTGTTTTTGTGGACGTGACTTCGTCGAGCCTCACAAACCGGAAATGGTCGAAACAGGAATTGTGCGGCAAGGTTTTCAGGGATCGCTTCCCTAGGGTATGACCATTCCTTCTGGAAAAGGGTAGTATCATGGTATGGAGCCCAGATACTTACTCATGTTGAAACACTTATTATTATGGTGTGATGTTGGTTAGAGAGCTCTCGTTTAAAGGTCCCAAAGGACCGGGGGTGGCATATCTGAGGGTTTGTAATATCCCTTGGGAAAAGGGGTTCCCGGCTTTGTTTAGCAGAGAACGGTTTGGTTCTCGGGGCGTCCTTCCAGAGGCGTTTCCATGTGGCAATGGGAAGTTCCTTGGCCTGACCATTTGTTGGAAATCCATTCTTCAAATACGTACCTTATACGGTTTTAGTTGTATAACCTGTCATGGAATATGGCGGTAACCCGCTATTGAACATGGTAGCTATAGTAGGCATAGTTCGAAATGTCTATGTTGGCTAAGATTTATATCTTTACTTTCGAAATGATTTTTACTACACTATGCACTAGTAATAATATCAAATGTTTCTTTTTAATGCGTATCAAGCATCTTTGACTATCATAAGGAGAAATCTCCTCCGATTCTGCGTTTGCATTGTGTGTGTGTGCGGGAGGCCTTATGGTAGTCTCATTTTTAAAAGCATTGCGAATTGACTTTAAAAATATTCCTCTATTTGATTTTGAATAAAAGATAAACTGTTTTTGTTGCTCACACCAGTCCCACGACTGATCCGGAGTTTATTGTTTCTTTCCTAAACTCTGGGTGCTCATTATTTTCTACACGAGCAGTCTAGAGTTGGGTTTTTCAGATAGTTAGATATAGTGGATTATCTGGAGTTAGTTCAGTCTTTGGATCACACCAGTCTTGCTAATGCTTGGTGCATCGTTATTGGGGGTTCGAGCTATTGCCGGATTGATTATTGGAAATGGAGTTGCAGTTATCTTTGGAGTTCTTCCTTGAAGACTATTTTAGAGTTATTTGTTCCGCTGCTAGATGTTATCTATTTTCTTTCCGCTGCTATTTTATTGTATCATATCTCTGATGTATATTGATATCTATTGGATCATCTGTTGTAGCAGATATTATATCAAAGCTGTATATCAATGTATTATTCTTTTATTCCGCTGTGTTATGTACTTAATGTTGTTATAAGCTCCGGCGAATCGGATTTGAACGATCGAATCTATGGCATTCGAATACGATATGAAGTATGGATGTCGATATTCGAGCGGGCAAAATCCGTCTCGTTACAGTTTAAAGCCCATCATTAGGGCTGCAAATTTCGATTTTGAAAAGTTATTGGAGGCGGCTAAAACTTAGAATTAGACCTAGAGATGGATGGCTAAGATTAAGAGAGAATAGGTAATGAGATTGTCATAATATCTCTCTTGATAAGGCTATATATGGATCTCTAATCCCTTAATCAAAAACAACTTTTGGCTACCATAATTATCAAGTCTGTTAGCTGAAATTAATCCCCATATCAGTTCTAAAAATCTCAAATCAATTCAAGTTAAGTAAAAGAACTATTTGATAGAAAAAATCGACGATTCCAGACTTGCAATCTGACGGATCGAGCATAACTAGAGAGGGGAATTCATTGATTCAAGTGGACACAAAGGCATCATCAATTGGTATTGTATTTATGTATTACAGTAATTATATCATATTTTATGATTTAATATTTATTAATCCCAAATCTATATATATTAACTTTGTATATCTAGTTAGGTGAGATTTTCGTAGGTATATGTTGTTTTCACAAATTAGTTTGGTTATGTGCATGGTTACATTATTATGTTTTATAATTTATGTATAAAAAATCTAATTTTATGTATGAATTTTTTTTCATTATTTATAATTTTATGTATATTTATATATTAATTTAAATATAGACTAATGTATATTTTGAACTTATAATTACATATATGTATATTTATACTGTATAAATAACTTAGAATTTTTCCTTACACCTATTTAAACATAATATGAATCATCAAATTCAAAAATAATTTATATATATATATAAATAATTTTAAATTATATTTTATTGATTATTTAAATTGTTTATTATATCTAAAATAATTATTTCACTGAAAATTCGATTTTATTTTTTAAATTACTATATCTATGTCGTAAAGCATGGAAAAAATTTCAAAAATTTTTGTTAACATTTAATACTTTTAGTAATTAAATTAATTTGGTCGAATATTTCTTTTATTTATTAAAAATAATATTTTATTTCAAAAATACTAAAAAAAATTTGAACCTATAATTAATGGTCCTAAATTTTTGTAAATTTTAAAATTTTATTTTTTAATATTTATTACTAATATTTTTAATTATTTTGATCAAAACTATTTATTATACATATAATAATGATAAATTATAATGATATTATTTTATTTTGTTATGCTAATTTTGATCTGAGAATAATTATAAAATATATATGTTTATATTTTGAGTATTTGAGTGTGATTAATTATTCGTATATATATATTTTATTTAACCTTATATATATAATGTTAATTATTATATATATAATTGTATGTATGTATGTATGTATGTATAATCTTATATGTTTAATTATATGTATATATATTTAATTTTTAGACTTTTAGCTATAAAATATATTTAAATATATGTATTTGTATTTATATAAATATACTTTGCATTATAGATTTATGCACATATTTAGACAACATACAATACATACGAAATGAGCTAATGTGTCCGTTGCAATGTAAATCCCAACATATATATATGGGTATGTTATAACCTTCTTCGAATATTATTTTACACATGCACACATTTATGTATATTTATATGATACATGTTTATATATAAATTAAACCATTCAAATTAACTTTACATTGTTAAATACTTAAATTTAAATAAAATACATGATTCTATTTAAAAAAATTAGAATTGTTCTAAACGAATTAGACTTCATAGCCCAATAAAGATTCAATTAGATAAAAAATTGAAATACACCCACCGTTACCACTGTGGGCTAGCCCAGTTTCAACAATGGTATCAAAGCCCAATAGCCTATGCGGTCTAAGTCAGTCGTGTTAAGGCTAACTAATTAAACTTGCGCACTTAGTATGGTGTCTAGAAAGCTGATATCTAGGATTGGAATTGGGTAATCAAGTACCCCATCCTACTTGGTTACCTGCTTGGCCTAAAATGTGAGTGTGCCCAAAGGTTACCCCTAATAGTAAAGGCCCAATTTGAATTGGGCCTTGTGCTAATTTTAAAAACAATTTTCAAAATTAAGATATGATTTTAAATTTAAAAGTTATATTTAAAATAAAATTATGTTTATTATGAAAGGTTATAATATAACATAAATTTTCAAAATGTTTGAAAATATAATGAAAAAGTTCAAAATGTTTCAAATGTTAAAATTACTAATAAGATTAATAATATAAATTAATTAAATGAGTTAATTAATTAATACGTGTACAATTATATTATATAGTTGATATACGTTATGTTATTTTAAAGTGTTTAAGATAACATAAACATATAAGTATGTATATAAGATAAAATTTTGAAATTTATATAATCTAATTGAAATTGTTTAATTAATAAATTAATCAAAGGTTAATTAATTAAATAAAAAAACACATATATAAGATATATATGTTACACTATAAAGGTTATAATATATATGTCCAATATAAAAATTGTATTGGAATACTAATATAAAATTAATTAAAGAGTTAATTAATAAAAATTAATTAAATAATATTTAATTAATGAAATATTATACATATGACTATCATATAAGTAATATGAATTATAATAGTTATTTACCAACAAAATTTATATGATATGAATGTATAAACTAAAAGTGGAACATTAAAGAAACCCAAATAGACTTACAGAATAAATACATGCATAAATGTACATATATTGTGATTTCTGATGTGTATTACACTTGAATCACGTGGGTGTTTCATATGAAATACATTATTCCATATGTCGGTATCACTCAATATAATAAATTGAAGATAATGAATCTTCAATATAATGTTGTCCACTACCATATATATTAATAAATTACTTGCATACTCTTTAGTTGTTGAGCAAACTCAAGCTGGGGATGTTATATGTAGTATTATTAATATATTTAACAGATGAGGTAAGATAACTATATGTATTTGTTGAGAAAACTCATGGTACATACGCTATACTTAGGCCATCACGATATGGTAGGTATGAGTGAATAATCTCTTTCGATTTGTTGAGCAAACTCAAGGTCGAAATGAGATTAGGACAAGGAAAAATGGGTTAGGAGTTGTATATGATATAACCGATAAGGAGTTATCCACTGTTTGTAGGGCTATGATTTGTTGAGCAAACTCAAGGTCGGAATACCGAGATAGATGAGTCCTAACACCCACTATTGAAGTCGAAAGACTTCTTTGTTTCATCTTAGGGTTTGGAGAAACATAAAGGCTAGTGGGAATCTTATTAGAAAAATGAAATGGTAACATTTAACATTTCTAACATTATAAGAACATATGTTAAATAATATTATAATTATCTACAACGATAAATTAGTGCATTTAATATGATTGATAAAATGTTTATCAATTAGCATATACAAACGAACTGAATTGAAATTTGACAAATGGAAATATAATGCACACTATTAAATTCCTATTGCATGTTAACATTTCAACACCCATGCAAATGCCTCATTTCACAACTACTTTCGTGGTTTGGTCACTTATGCATTTATTTGGTCAAGACTGTACATTGCATTTTATGAGTTTTGAAATTTGAAAGAAATATAAGACTATGGATATTTGATCCATATACAATTGCATATAAAGGTTATATGGTGAATGGTCAAATTTTGTAGTGTACAATATTTCGATGAAATTAGTTCATTCGAAAAACCAAATAAACCTTAGTGCAGGATTGAGTATTCAATCTGAATGATTGCAAAAGGGATCATATTGTGTTAATGTAACACGAGACCAAAAACTACAAGATAGATATAAGAACCCGATCACTGAAATGTCATTTTGATCAGTTTATGTAAACTGCAACATATTTGATGTCCTTAAATGTTAAGCATAATCAAACGTGCTTTTGTAAAGAGTTTGTTATGATATTATAGTATGGTTTTCTTTTGAATAGTTTGACCATTTAAGAGGAAAATGAATGTATAAGAATAGATGTAATTTAAGGTACAGTTAGGATGAAGAGAATGAATAGTCGCTTATGCTTCATAGAGAAACATTGGAAACGAGAATCATAATAATAATTGATACTTAATATTGGAGTAAGAAATACGATTTTTATTCCAAAATGTATTTTCATATAGAAAATTATTTTCTATGAGATTTATTTCTTTGAGCTCAAGATATTTGATCAACGAACTCTCCACTGTAAATAATTGTATGAAATAAACAAATTGTATTAAGTGAACGATGGACCTTCGAATTTAGTACGCTGTTATTGTTGGTGGAAATAGTGGGAGCTACCATATAGCACTTACTAATTACATCACAGTATGAAAATTGTTTTTGTAAAGCTTACCATATATTATTTATGAAACAATGATTATTTTTCGGCACCATTAACAAAATAGACATAGCTATATTTCAATATGAATATTATGAATATTCTTTCTGAAATTAAACTAAAATGTGGTAATTTTTTTAATCACAAAAGTGATGCATTGGAAAATACAAAAGTATCTAATATTATTTATAGTTGTTATGGAATTATAGGCTAAGCCATAGTTTGGGGAAATAATTTTATTGTATGATTTTGATTCATGTGATACTTGTTAATTATATTTCAAACAATAAAGGGCTACGCACCCATTTAGCGGGAGTATCATAAGAATTGATGAACTCTCTAGATTGATACGTATAGATGCATGCAATCATAATTATATAAATACCAAAAGGGTTCAATGTACTTCGTCATATTCACCGATAAGTTATCATCAACATGGACATGTGTATTTGATACACATGTAGTATGTCGATGGTAAACTTATAGAATATGAAACAGAAATAAATAAAATAACATGAATAGAAATGATTCAATGTGATCGAATAAGTGAGCATATAAGAATAAGTTCTGAACGTACCTAAAAATGAATAAAGATTCAATTTCAAAAGTCATTCCTGATAGAGTTAGGGGTATGCTCTAGGGGTAATTATGTAGTTTGTTACATATATCTAATTCGTTAACCAATCTTCTTCGAAATAAAAGGTATCATCTTCCTATTATATACTTGATACAATATGATTATATTAATTAATTAACTTAATTAAAAGTGTATTTAATAGAAAAATCCATAAATGGTATATTTTGTGATGGTAGTTACAAAGTGTTGAAACCATGAGTAATTTATCACAACGAAACAAATATACCATTTTAAATGTTCCTAGTCAAGATATATCGAGACTGGATATAGATGTATCCGTTGAGACTGGAGTACGTAACGCTCTCCAAATGTTGGACAGTGCATTACTCGTAACTGCTGGGACACCTAGGGGTTACGTACTAATAGTTATTGGATAACTATGAAACGACCCACTCGATAGTTTTTTGTTGGTTAATATAGCTAATGTCAAACAGAAAATATCGATGTGATTGATTTACATAGTTCCCTCGACTTGATAATATTGTGGATCTTCAATATGAAAGCTTCGCTTTGATTATAGTCAAATCATGGCATGATATCCATCGAGTGACTATAGTTGGGTCAAGCGGAAGTATTGAAAGTGAGGCACTATTCAAGATATGATTTGTCTCCTCAGTTATATGCGGTTTGTACCATGGTCAACTCAAGTCAACTCAAAGTCAAAGTCTCTGGCCGTAGCATTTCGGTTAATAATAATTGTTATTATTAAACCAAGGACTTTGTGTTTAGACTAGAAAGTTGAAGGTGGATGAGGTTAGAATATCGACCATTACCAAATTCCATAAGTCCAAAGTGATGTAGTTTTGACGAAGAGAATTAGTGTAAACGAATGTGACAACTAGGTAAGGCTTATTATACTAATTGGATTTTACCGAAAATGAGTAAGCGATTAATTTGACATAATGTCACAGCACCTGCTAAGTGACGTGTGAGCTTTAACATTAGAATAGTTTGATGTTAATCGCTGACCAAATTTTTACCCAAGAGTTACACAACCAAAATGATGAATTCCCTTAAGACCGAATGATTTAATTAGTTTATAACTATTATAAATTAATCAAATTAGTTAATATTTATGAAATATTAATTATAAAATTTGAATATGATTTGATAAATAAATAATGTTATATATACTTATAACAGTTATAAATATATTGATCAATGTACAATATCGATAACTGATTAAATTAGATTTAATTGCATAATATTTTGGCTTGGGCTTTGATTGGTTTAAGGCCCATCATTAACTGCAAAATTTCGGTTTTAGGAAGGTCTAAGAATGGTTAAAACATAGGGATTGGCTTGGAGATAATGAGTTTAGATAAAGTGAGAATGGGTAAAAAAAGGTTTTCCTCGTCTCTCTCTAATACAACTCTATATATATATATGTATGTATGTATGTATGTATGTATGTATATCTATATATGTATGTATGTATATATCCTTAAAAGCAATTACTGACCTTTTTGTCCGCTTCTACCTTTTACATTGTTGGTTAAAACATAGCTCTCAATCCACTTCAAAATTCTCAAATATATTTCGAATTAAAATAATACTATTCGATAGTTAGAGGTTGGTGATTCCGAACTTGCAATCTGACGAATCAAGAACTGTAAATGGAAGGGAAGTCATTGCTTCAACGTGGAATTAAAGGCATCATTAAACTGGTAATTTTAAGTCATGTTATAGTAATTAAATTATATACGATGATCCTATAATGAGAAATTTTATATCTGTTTAAATATATTGCTACTATTTGTTTAGCTAGGTGAGATTTTGTAAGTAGATGTGATTGTCACAAATCAGTATGGTTATTTGTATAATTTATTTATTATACTATTTGATTTATGTATTGAGAAATGTTGTTTACTGTACAAAATCAATTTTTGTCATTAATAATTGTTTTATATATATATTTATTACTAAATTCATATATATATATATATATATATATATATATATATATATATATTAGTGTATATTTCTCTCTCATAATAGCATATATGCATATATAAGAGATATATATGATTTAAAAAAATTAGTATACTTATTTATATATAATATGAATTTACAAATTCAAAAATTAATTATCATACATATATTCATATTTTTAAATTAACATTTATTGAATTTTTGAATTATTTATTATATATAAAATAATTATTACATTAAAATCTTTAATTTGAAATGTTGAAAATGTAAAATTGATTATGGTCAGTTCAATGAAATGTTGAGACAATTAGCTTGAATAGCGCTACAATAAGTCAATGTATATAGATATAAATGCATAAATTTATAATTGAGCCAAAGGTGATTCCAAATGTTAAGATTCCCATAATATTTATCACGGCCTGGATTTTTGACTTTCGAAAATCGACATCAATACGTTCACTATATTAGATGTCGAACAATCGAATATCGAAAATACCAGATCGTTAGGTAAAAAGAAGGAAGATGTAAAAGAAGAAACAGAAAACAATAACATAGAATCGCACAATCATAGCGGAATAATATATAATAGAAAATAACACGTCTTATACAAAAAGAACTACAGCTGTTACTTACATATTACATCATCAGAGCACGACACATCAATAACACAATACCGGACAGCTAAAATAACTTATCCTCACAAATACTGAATACACAGCATATAATACACAGCGGAATAAAATCAAGTACGAGTAATACATCTCCGTCATCTAGCTCGTCTCCTGAGCTCCATATCATCCCATCCTAAATATGAAATACTCAGTCTGACTCGAGCATTATAATAAAATAACACCTGAGTCAGTCTGGAAAACCAGCACGAGGAATACACACTCAATTTGAAATATTAAAGCTATCAAAATCCTTTGAAAAATAAAGGTATCTCGTAAGACCATGCCATACATAAACACGACTGGTTTTTCCTTACGATAACCAAAAAAATTTATATCAAAATCATTTGATATTATAATAGTGTCTAGGTACAAATACTTACTCAAATAGCTGAAATTGTTACATTAATTAAATTCCAGCATATTAGGCTCTACAACCAAAATCGTAAAGGCGTAAATTCCAGCATATTAGGCTCTACAACCAAAATCGTAAAGGCGCAAATTGGAGAATGGATTCTGTATGATGACTAGGCACCGGGGTGCCACCTGTCACGGTACACATCTAGCAAAATGTACCGAGGACTAGGCTGAGATCCCCTGTAACACAAGACCAGACTACCCCTAACCTGGATAGACCGAATATGCTATCACCCCAGGTGTTCCCACTCTTTTCGAGTTCTACCGCGCACCATAGTAATAATATCCGAGGGTATCTAGAGAGGTGATAAATATGCCCTAATTAGGTGCTCCCCACTTAACCTTGCTGCATCTCCCCTGTTTTTCAATCATTCCCAGTTGATGAGGCTAGAGGCTACAATTACCTTTGAGGGAATTTTCACTTAGAACATTGATTCTCCTCCAATAACAATGTACTGATAACATTAATCCATACAAGTCCGTTCTGAGTCTGAATAGAACCAAAGGCTCTATTCCTACTACATCCATTTTGGAATCATCCTCAGGATTAGTAGCGATTTGCCCTTGCACTTCACTGCTCCATCATCAATTCCATTCTCTTGTCTTCACTTTGAAAACATACCCGTTGGATCGAAGTGGTCATTTGATCCCGGTCTCTTTGAAACAACGTTCCATACTTCCATTAAACTTAACCCCAGTTTTTTAGGAAATAAGCAGACGGAAAAAAGATCGGAGATCACCTCCTAACCGTTAGTGGACGGATTTCCTTATTATCGTCGTAGAAGAATGAATTTATACGTACAATATAGCACCTTCCGACAATAACTGTACCATATAATCCCCGCGTTTCTCCTAGATATTCCCAAAGTTATGTTTTGGGTCCAGATTGATAGTCGGTTATTTAACTATCAAATATACAATCATTCAACCAATGATCATTTTCCACTAAAAAAATTAACTCTTATTTAATTTAGTTTTAATAAATTAAATCTCTTTATCAAAAGTATGTACTTATCTTATCGGAGTACTTATGTTCACCAACCATTCTTTTCAAAAATATTTGAAACCCCTTTAAAATAAATATGGAAAGCATCCCACGGTATCAACCATGGATTCACAACTTAATGATTATGTCTCCATCATAGAGAAATCTAAACTTAACTGCAGGCAATCTCTGCCTCCAATTCCGCCACGAAAGTATATCACTACTTTTCGAAAAATTTATTCAAATTTTTTCTTAAAACAATACTTATAAAATTCTATACAAACTTCCAAGTTTAGTTTAGGAAATACTTTTTAAATAAAAGTTATTATATAAAATAATATTAATGTTGAATGATTTATCTTTCAGAATAATCATACTAATTGAATTTTAAATAATAATTAACTTAATATCAACTCATTATAACTAGCTTAATTAATAACTAAATATACTTTAAACAATTTAAAATATTCACCTAATTTTGAAACAATAAGTAATTGATTTATTAATAAGATTCTAGTCGATTTACAGGACTTATTTATAAACTTATAATCCATTTTGACAAATTTAAAAATATTTAAATAATTGATTTTCTGAAATAATTTTAATCGCATTTAAATTTCGTAGTTTAATAATTTAAAATCCTCTGTTTAAACAAACTCAACTTATCAATAAAATATATTTCCCAATCATAGTATTGCCAGTCTAATATTTGTAAATCTCTCTAGATTTATCACTAATTGATTTACGTCCCAATTCCGTAGATCTTTTTTCTCATGTTTCTACAAAAATAAATCTATCATTTATTATTTTAAGCCTATTTACCCATCTTATTATAAATCCTCACCTTGAATTTGTATCTTTAATTTATCCACTGATAATCACTTCACTTTATTTGTAAAACTCGTTTATAAATCCCATAGTCTCATTTCGCATTTTTATAACGGTTTCACAATACTTAATCGATTTAAAATCGATTTCTAAATTGAATTCCATTTTTAAATCAATTTCTTAAATAACCCAACTATATTCCAAACCCCATTAAATTGCGATTCCACTTCCATTTCACAATTTAAATTCTTATTTAATATCCAATATAATAATTTTTTATATTATTTCAAATTTCCCTTTTATTTTCCCAACTATTTAAAATGTCGATTTTCAAAATAAACCCTTTTACACTTAAACAAACATCGCTTAACTTTTATTATTTAAAATCTTTTTATTTACATTATTCCAAAATCTCTATTTACCATATCTCGAAATTATTATGTAAAAATTTAAAATCAAACTATTTATTTTATCCAAATTCATTTTTTTATTAATCCAAATTTCACTATAAATATTATACCTCCAATTTCCCTTTTTATTTTCTTTCCAAATTCAAAACATTTATTATTGGTACTTGAAAATACCAATATCTAGGCCAAAACAACCTTGGCATCCAATAAATTCAAATCACATTATAATCTTCCATAGATTATTCAAACAGACCATATATCAATATATATGAAATTTAATTCAACATTTTTGAGGAATCCAGTTGGATCCCTCCAATCTGTTTCCCTACGTCCATAGATGTTAATACAACATAAAAATACCAATTCCACTTCGAGAGGGATATCGCGGTATATAGAGTCATCCGCTATTATATGGGAAGCATAGGAGCTCATCTACTCCAATAGGTGGGAAAATCAATCCAACTACTAATATATACAACTATATATATATATATATTATAAGATCCAATTGATAATAAAAATTACCAAATCATCCAATCAACCAATAATTTAAAATTTCAACAATTTAATTAAACTAGCAATCCAAAAATGACTGCGATTTACTCACCTTGGCTTTCTTTTATATTCTAATAGTTCTGAATTTAAATTAAACTGAACAACATTTAAATTAATTTAAAATCCCTGCTAACTTCAAATGATTCCAACCACATTCCAGAATGTAGAAAATATCCATAAAGTGTCGCACAACATCAATACCTAATTCCGACTTCACATAAATGAATTTCAAGTTTATTAACATCGATATAATTTAACTAAATTAAATTAAATGGGATACAGTTTAAATTTTAAATTACCCAAATTAGCGTTAACATCTTCTTCCTCATGAATGAGCTGTGCACGCAAATGTTTAGTGCACGGAACCCTTCGTCAGCCGAAAACACCTCCATCTCTCGATGAATTACAACACTGACAATTTCATAGCACATGCTCTTGATCTGCAGCAGCAATAGACATGTGATTCGAAAATATAATGCACTATTTATTCCTGCTCAGCTTCTCCCCTCTGTACACGAGATAATGAACGAAACCAAGCACTTCCACCAGCTTTTCACTTACCATACCTTCTTCAACTGCATAGCAGTGAACTCCATATTCGCAGACTCTCTATCCACACACCATAGGTTAGGGTTCACACCCCTACACAAGAATGCGACCCATAGAAAACCACCACACGCTCGTTCCAGGTCTGACCGCCCATTGCTCAAGCACGCACGGGGCTTCGAAGTAACCCCAACGATTCATCCATGATTGAGGCGATGCGAATGGCCCTTGCAATCCTTGGATTTTGACTTAAAAATTTTGAATTGGGAGATTTCGTTTTGGGCAAGTGAGAAACGAAGAGGAAGAAGGAGCGAACCAACTCGAATGCGTGACCCTCTTTTTTTATTTTAGAGCTCGTCTATGCAATGCTCTTTTCTTTTCTTTTTCTTTTTCCTCTAAAAGGCAGAAGGAGGATGTGAATTTAAAAGGAGAATGGAGAAAGGAACAAGAAGTGATGTTGGCGTGTAAGACGAAGGTACAATGTTTTTGATAGTAAGGAAAAGGCTGATGTGAAAAAAAGTCAAGTCAATTAAATATGTATATTTAAATTTCCAAATCGTCTCATTTACGTAACTTAAAATCTCGAACCCCTATTGAGGCATACCGTTAGGCATTTATAATGTTAAACATCTATTCCGAACATAATGGAAAAGGTTTCGAGTCCTATTCTGATCATATGGCGAAGATAGCTTTTTGGTCCCAGATATTATATTGGATTTTCAATATATATTTCAGCGTTTTTATATCACGTACAACCACACAATAACTCGAAACACTACGAAATTTAAAATCCAATAATAATACACTATTACGGATCTAATGGAACTGGTTTCATTGAAATTCAAGACCGTGCCTCGGAAGGCTATTTTTATTCGTTAATTTAGTCAATCTATTTTTAAAATCGAACAAATCACTTTTAAATTCAATTTAAATTTTTTTATTACCTTCATTATTATTAATATAAATTTTTTAAGCCTTTAAATTTTTTCATCAAGTTTAAAACTCAAGATTCAATATTTTAACCACTTTTGAATTATTAAATTCAATAATTAAACTATCCAATATATCGTTATATTTGAAATTCAAGTTAAAAATTAACTTTCAAACATTTAAAATCAATTAAATATTCCAATTTCAAATAACCAAAATTCAAGGTCGATACATTCCTCCCCCTTAAAAGAATTTCGTCCCCGAAATTGTTAGGTAAGAAGAATGGTCCAAAACTCATTAACTATTACCCAAAACCACACAGTTTTAAACAACTTCCTGAAAATAATTTTATTGAAACCATGCTATCTCTTTTCCTAATCTCAAAATTCATCCATAGATTTCCAATAATATTATCTATTCAATTATTTCAGATTCTAAGTCAAATTCAATTTTAATTACTAAAAATTTTCTAACTCCTTAAATTTTCGAAAAATTTCGTCAGCGTCTCCTTTGCGCGTCTAGATCCGAACAACTACAAATTGCCATTAGGTCCCAAGTTATCAAAAGAAAAAAAAGCCAAGCGGCTCAATCATAAAATCATCAATATCAAACACAATTTAAACACATATCTTTTTGTCGGACAATCAAATTTTCCTTCTGAAAATGAAGATATCAATTTATATATTGCTTTTAAATACCTGCATCTTGCTTACCAATAATATCCAATCATACAATTCAAAATCATTTTACTCAGCATTTTCAAATTTCCAACATTTATTTCACCAACCCATACGATGTACATATATCATCCGTATGCAATATCAAATCTATTGCTCACTCGATCATGCAATTTCACTTTCAAACTAGTATCGTTCACATGACTCTCTAGTTTGGGCTCCGATCTGGTTCCTTGATTAGAAACCGTCATTCTCCTTGCATAGCCATATACTATGATAGAGAATTCTAGAATCAATCAAAAATCCATTTCCAGTGTTCGCCGTCTAGAATTGAGTGAAAGATCCTAATTTGGATCAATATGAATTATCTCAAAATTCTATGCCCGAACCTGGATCAACCGTCATGCAAATAAATAATATACGTACAACATACATATTAATTCAATTAGTTCTTAGCTATATCTGCTTCTTTTATTCTCACTCATTCCATTTACCCTCAATTATTCACAATTATCCTTCTCACTTATAATTCGAGTATTTACTGAGTATATTTCCTTTCAATTCTAATTTCACTTAAGAATTTCCTCTTTTAATTTCTTAATTCAATTATAAGTTTTTTATACAAAATTTCTTATGCTTATTATCACTTCATAACTTAATTTTATATCCATTTCAATTCAAATTCAATTTCATCCTCAAATTCAGTATTCAATTCCAATTCCATTTAATTTACTAATCATATTAATTAGTTCGTTCACTAATTTATTTCCAATCCTAATAAATTCTATTTCCAATAATTATTTCATTTAGCCCACTTGGCTAAATTCTCAAAATTCACTCTTTTTTAACTTGGTTCAAGTTATTTTCCGATCTAAATCAAATTTCAAATTTTTATAAGTTATCAAACTTACTCATATTCTATAAAATGTTTTAAATCAATCTCCAGAGTTTAAACAATTTTGTTCTAAGTATTTCAAATCATTTTTGAAATCATATATACCCAAAATCCCTTGGTATATCACATCATTCCTTTGAATTTCAAACCCAAAACTAATTTTCCAAAACAGAACTTCTAATTGTAGCAATTCCTCCTTGGAAACTCAAAAAAGAACACCGATGATGCCGCGATCATCATCGAAATTATTTTCCAACGATCGAAGTGAATTCAGCGTTTTTTCCTATTTTTTGAAACCATTTTAAATATTTCTATTCTAATTCAAAAAAATTCTCCAAATAATACCATTATTATTTTCACATCTTTTGAAAAGCATTTTAAAACCAACGGAAATTTAATTTCCATCTTTCCAACTTTTAAATCCTTTATAAATCATTGTTATAAACCATATCAATTTTAAAATCACACTTACAAAACCATATTTCAAAAATCCCTATTTTTATATGAATTATTTCTTAACTGTTGACCAAAATATCAAATTTTATTTAATCACCATAATAACTAATGATAATAGTTTAATATTATCATTTCCTAACAACCAAGCACACCATATACAACTATGATAATTTATGAAAAAGTATTCCTTTCATATCTAAAAATAATAGGGGTAAATTATTTCATTTACTGATTCAAACACTACTATTTCGAATTGCGATGTTGAAGTGTTTAGAGATCCCTATAAATAACGTTAATTACTTGTATTGACCAGATTCCATAAGCCAATCAATAGATCAATCAACACAATATAAAACACTTTTTATATCACTAAAAAATGTGCATCCATATCGATTAATATACTTAAACTCATTCTAGGGTGCTATTGACACTATCTCTAATGAATTACCCCATCAAAGCCAAGGTTCTTGCTTAACCCTCGACTCTGATACCAAGTGTCAAAGCCCGGATTTCCAACCTTCGAAAATCAACATCAATACGTTCACTGTATTACATTCTGAGCAATTGAATGCTAGAAATACCAGATCATTAGAGAAAAAGAAGGAAGAGGTAGAGGAAGAAACAGAAAACAACAACACAAAATCTCACAATCGGAGCAGAATATATATAATAGATAATAACATGTCTTATATAAAAAGAACTACAACTGTAATTTACATATTACATCATTAGAGTACAAAACATCAATAACACAATACCGGAGAGTAAAAATAACTTGTCCTCACAAATGTTGAATGTACAACATACAATACATAGCGGAATAAAATCAAGTACGAGTAATACGTCTTCGTCATCCAGCTCGTCTCCTGAGCTCCATAGTATCCCATCTTGTATCTGTAAAACTTGGTCTGACTCGAGCATTATAATAAAATAACACCCGAGTCAGTTTGGAATACCAGCATGAGGAAAACACACTCAATTTGAATTACTAAAGTTATCAAAATCCTTTGATAAACAAAGATATCTCGTAACACCACGCTACATATAGACACGACGGGTTTTTACCGTACGATAACCAAAATATTTTATATCAAAATCATCTTATATTATAACAGTGTCTAGGTACAAATACTTATTCAAACAGCTGAAATTGTTACACTAATTAAATTCCAGCATATTAGGCTCTACAACCAAAACCGTAAAGGTGCATATTGGAGAATGGATTCCATATGAATGACTAGGCACTGGGGTACCACCTGTCATGGTATACATCTAGAAAAATTTACCAAGGAACATGTCGAGATCCCTACAACAGAAGACCAGACTACCCCTAATCTGGATAGACCGGATATGCTATCACCCTGGGTGCTCCCACCTTTTCCGAGTTCTTCCACAGACCGTAGTAATAATATCTGAGGGTATCTAGAGAGGTGATAAACATACCCTACTTGGGTTTGACCCACTTAACCCTGCTGCATCTCCCCTGATTTTCAATCATTCCCTGTTGATGATGCTAGAGCTACAATTACCTATGAGGGAATTTTCACATAGAACGCTCATTGTCCTCCATTGACAATGTACTAATAGCATTCATCCATACAAGTCCTTGCTGGGTCTGAACGGAACCGAAGGCACATTCCTACTACATCCATTTTGGAATCATCCTCAGGATTAGTAGCGATTATCCCTTGCACTTCACTGCTCTATCTTCGATTCCATGCTCTTATCTACACTTCAAAAACATACTCGTTGGATCGAAGTTGTTTTCGGATGACTCATCCGATCCCGGACTCTTTGAAACAATGTTTGATACTTCCGATAAACTCAACCCCGTTTCTTTAAGAAATAAAACAGATGAAAATAAGATCGGAGATCACCTCCTAACCATTAATGAGTGGATTTCCTTATCATTGTCCTAAAAGAACGAAACGAGTTTATACATACAGTATAGCACCCTCTGACGGTAACTGTACCATATAATCCCCGTGTTTCTCCTAGATATTCCCAAAGTTATGTTTTGGGTCCAGATTGATAGTCGGTTATTTATCTATCAAATAAACAATTATTCAACCAATGAGTTCATTTTCCACTAAAAACACTAAGTCTCATTTAATTAAATTCCAATAAAGTAAATATCTTTATCGAAAAGTATATATTTATCTTATCGGAGTATATATGTTCACCAAAAATTCTTTTCGAAAATATTAGAAAAACCCTTTAAAATAAATATAGAAAGTAACCTGCGGTATCAACCACGGATTCACAGCTCGATGAATACGTCTCTATCCTATAGAAATCCAAACTTAACTGTAGGCAATCTCTGCCTTTGATTCCACCATAAAAGTATACCATTACTTTTCGAAAACTTTATTTAAATTTTTTTTCAAAACAATACTTATAAAATTTCTATGCAAATTTCCAAGTTTAATTTAGCAAATACATTTTGAATAAAAGTTATTATATAAAATAATATTAATATTGAATAATTTATCTTTCAAAATAATAATACTAATTGATTCTTAAATAATAGTTAACTTAATATCAACTCATTATAACTAACTTACTTAATAATTAAATATACTTTAAATTATTTACCTAATTTTGAAAAAATAATTAATTTAGGTTTATTAATAAGATTCTAGTTAATTTACAAGACTTATTGATAAACTTATAATCCATTTTGACAAATTTAAAAATATTTAAATAACTTTTTCTAGAATATTTTTAACCGCTTTTAAATATCCTAGTTTAATAATTTAAAATCCTCTTTTAAAATAGACTCAACTTATCAATAAAATATATTTCCCAATCACAGTGTAGCGAGTCTAATATTTGTAAATCTCTCTAGATTTATCATTAATTGAATTACATCCTAATTTCGTAAATCCTTTTTTTCATATTTCTAAAAAAATAATTCTATCATTTTCTGTAAGCCGATTTATCCATCTCATTATAAATCCTCACTGTGTACTTATATCTTTAATTTATCCACTGATAATCACTTCACTTTATTTATAAACCTTGTTTATAAATCCCATGGTATCATTTCTCATTTATAACGGTTTCACGATACTTAATCGATTATAAATCGATTTCTTGATTGAGTTTCGTTTTTAAATCAATTTCTTAAATAACCCAATAATATTCCAAACCGCGCTAAATTCTGATTCCGCTTCCATTTCATAATTTAAATTCTTATTTAATATCTAGTACAACAATTTTATATTTTATTTCCGAATTTCCCTTTTATTTTCCCAACTATTTAAAATCTTGATTTTTAAATAAATCCTTTTACACTTAAACAAACATCGCTTAAGTTTTATTATTTAAAATCCTTTTATTTACATTATTCCAAAATTTCTATTTTCCATATTCTAAAATTATTAAGTATAAATTCAAAATCAAACTATTTATTTTACCCAAATTCATTTCTTTTAATTAATCCAAATTTCACTATAAATATTTTACTTTCGATTTCCCTTTTTATTTTCTTTCCAAATTCAAAACATTTATTATTGGTATTTAAAAATACCAATATCTAGGCCAAAACTATCCTAGCATCCAATAAATTCAAATCACATTATAATCTACCATAGATTATTCAAACAGACCATACATCAATATATATGAATTTCAATTCAACATTTTTGAGGAATACAGTTGGATCCCTCCAACCTATTTCTCTACATCCACGATGTTAATATAACATAAAAATACCAATTCCACTTCAAAGAGGATATCGTAGTATATAGAGTCATCTACTATTATGCGGGGCGCATAGGGTCTCATCCGCTCCAATATGTGGGAAAATCAATCCAACACTAATATATACTACTATACATATATTATAAATCCAACTGATAATAAAAATTACCAAATCATGCAATCAACCAATAATTTAAATTTTCAACAATTTAATTAAACTAGCAATCCAAAAATGAGTGAGATTTACTCATCTTGGCTTTCTTTTATTTGCTAATCGTTTCGAATTTAAATTAAACTGAATAGCGTTCAAATTAATTTAAAATCCCTGCTAACTTCAAATGATTCCAACCACATTCCAGAATGTAGAAAATATCCATATAAGTGCCATACAACATCAATACCTAATTCCGACTTCACATAAATGAATTTCGATTTATTAACATCGATAAAATTTAACTAAATTAAATTAAATGGGATAACGGTTTAAATTTTAAATTATCCAAATTAGCGTTAACATCTTCTTCCTCGTGAATGAGCTATGAAAGCAAATGTTCAATGCACGGAACCCTTCGTCAGCCGAAAACACCTCCATCTCTCAATGAATTACAGAACTGACAATTTCATAGCACATGCACTTGGATCCGTAGCAGCAATAGTCCTGTGAATCGAAAATATAATACATTACTTATTCCTACTTAGCTTCTCCCCTCTGTACACGAGATAATGAACAAAACCGGGCACTTCCACCAGCTTTTCACTTACCAATACCTTCATCAACTCCGTAGCAGTGAACTCCATACTCGCAGACTCTCCACCCACATACCATAGATTAGGGTTGCACCCCTACATAAGAACGCGACCCTTAGAAAACCACCACACGCTCGTTCGGGGTCAGATCACCTATTGCTCAAGCACGCACGGGGATTCGAAGTAACCCCAACTATTCGACGATTGAGGCGATGCGAATGGCCATTGCAATCCTTGGATTTTGACTTAAAAATTTCGAATTGGAAGATTTCGTTTTGGGCTAGTGAGAAACGAGGAAGAAGAAGGAGTGAACCAATTCAAATGCGTGACCCTCTTTTTTTATTTTAGAGCTCAGCTGTGCTATTCTCTTTTTTTTTTCTTTTTCTTTTTTCTTTTTCCTCTGAAAGGCAGAAGAATGATGTGAATTTAAAAGGAGAATGGAGGGAGGAGAATGAAATGATGTTGATGTGTAAGAGGAAGGCTACAGTGTTTTTGATAGGAAGGAAAAGGCTGATGTGAAAAAAGGTCAAGTTAATTATATATATATATATATATATATATATATATAATTAAATTTCCAAATCGTCTCGTTTACATAACTTAACATCTTGAACCCCTATCGAGGCTGCCACTATGTGTTTATGATGTTATACCCCTATTCCAAACATGATGTAAAAGGTATCGAGTCCTAATTCGATCGTATGGAGAAGATAGCTTATTGGACCTAAATACTATATTTGATTTTTCAATATAAATTTCAGCGCGGTTATATCCCACACGACCACATGATAACTCCAAACACTACGAAATTTGAAATCTGATAATACACTATTACAGATCCAATGGAACAGGGTTCGAAATCCAAGACTATGTCTCGGAAGGCTATTTTTATACGTTAATTTAATCCGGCTATTTTTAAAATCGAACAAATCACTTTTGAATTCAATTTAAAAAGTTTTATTATCTTCGTTATTATTAATATAAATATTATAAGCCTTTAAATTATTTTTATCAATCTTAAAACTCAAGGTTCAATATTTTAACCAATATTCAATTATTAAATTCAATAATTAAATTATCCAGTATATCGTTATATTGAAATTCAAGATAAAAATTAACTTTTAAATATTTAAAATCAATTAAATATTCCAATTTCACATAACCAAAATTCTGGCCCGTTACATTATTGTTATAAGATAACAATGTCATGAAATTGGTCATGATAGAACTTAAAGCTCGCTAGAAGTAGAAAGACACACTTCGAATCGTTCTACATGATAAAGGTGGTTTATTAGTGTTGGAGAGAGTTAATCGACAAAGTAGATAACTAAAACATAATAGCATACCCATTCACCGAGGGACTGACCTAATTGGTTTTGAGGAAACTGATTGGAGAAGTTGGAATTAGATTCCAAAATTGACCCCCGAGTGCAAGTGAGGGATTAATAGAGTTAGGGGTATGCCCTAGGGGTAAGTATGTAATTTGTTACATATACTTAACTTTTTTTCCAATCTTGTTCAAAATAAAAGGTATTTTCTTCCTATTATATACTTGATATAATGTGATTGTATTAATTAATTAACCTAACTAAAAGTATAATTAATAGAAAAAATCCATAAATGGTATATTTTGTGATAGTAGTTACTAGTGTTGTAACCGTGAGTAATTAATAACAACGAAACAATTATACTATTTTAAATGTTCATAGTCAAGATGCATCGAGACTGGATATTGATGTATAGTTGAGATTGGAGTATTTAACGCTCTTCAAATTTGGGCATTGTATTACTCATGACTACTAGGGTCACCTAGGAGTTACGTACTAATAGTTATTGGATAACTATGGAATGGCTCACTAGATAGTTTTCTGTTGGTTAATATAACTAAGTTCAAATAGAAAATATCGATGTAACTGATTTACACAGTTCTCTCGACTTGAGAATACTATGGATCTTTAATAAGAAAGCTCCGCTTTGATTATAGCCAAATCATGGCATGGCGTCCATGGAGTGACTATAATTGGATTGAGTGGAAGTATTGAAAGTGAAGCACTGTTCAAGAAAAGATCAGTCTCCTCGGTTATTTATGGTTTGTTTCACAGTCAACTCAAGTCAGCTCAAAGTCAAAGTTTCTGGCCAAAGCATTTCGGTTAATAATACTTGTTATTATAGAACCAAGGACTTTGTATTTAAACTATAAAGCTGAATGTTGATGAATTTTGACCATTACTAAATTCCATAAGTCCAAAGTGATAAAGTTTTGATGAAGAGAATTGGTGTAAACAAATGTCACAACTGGGTAACGCTTATTAAACTAAAATTGGATTTTACCGAAAATGAGTAAGCAATAAATTTGACCATAATGTCACACCACCCGCTAAGTGACATGTGAACGTTAACATTAGAATAGTACGATATTAATCGTTGACCAAATATACACCCAAGAGTTACATAGCTGAAATGATGAATTCTCTTAAGACTGAACGATTTAATTTGCTTATAATTGTTATAAATTAATTAATTAATTATGAAATATTAATTATAAAATTTGAATATTGGGAAATATATAATGCTATATATATTAATAACAGTTATAAATATATCGATCGATATACAATATCGACAAGCGATTAATACAACCCTTAGTTAGAGGTAAAGTGAGTCATTCCATCAAATAGGGAATTGGCTTGGAGATAATGAGTTGAGATAAAGTGAGAATGGGTAAAAAAACGGTTTTCCTCATTTCTCTCTAATAAAACCCTATATGTATGTATGTATGTATGTATCTCTAAAAACAATTACTAACCTTTTGGCCGCCATTACCTTCTACATTGCTAATTAAAACATAGCTCTCAATCCACTCCAAAGTTCTCAAATATATTTCAAATTAAAATAATACATTCGGTAGTTAAGGTCGGTGATTCCGGACTTGTAATTTAATGAATCATGAACAGTAAAAGGAAGGAAAGTCATTGCTTCAACATCGATTCAAAAGCATCATTAAATTGGTAATTTTAATTTATATTATAGTAATTTAATTATATTCTATGATCCTATAATGAGAAATTTCATATCTGTTCAAATATATTGCTACTATATGCTTAGTTATGTGAGATTTTGTAAGTGGATGTGGTTGTCACAAATCAGTTGGTTATGTGCAAAAATATTTTATTATACTATTTGATTTATGTATAGACAAATGTTGTTTACCATACATAATCAATTTTTGTCATTAATAATTATTACTATATATATATATATTAATAAATTCATATATATATATATATATATATATATTAGTGTATATTTATCTCTCATAATAGCATATATGCATATATAAGATATATATATATATATATATATATATATATATGATTTAAAAAATTTAGTACACTTATTTATATATAATACGAATTTTCAAATTCGAAAATTAATTATCATACATATATTCGTATTTTTAAATTAACATTTATTGTATTTTTGAATTGTTTGTTATATATAAAATAATTATTACATTAAAATTTCAATTATATATTCTTTAAAAATATCGTATCATTTTAGAAACGTATAGAATTTTTTTAATAATTAATATTAGTTTGAAGAAACTGTTTATGATTTATTAAAATAATAATTTATTTGAAAAATTCTTAAAAAAATTTCGTGACCTTGCATTCATTATCCTAGAATTTTTTGAAATCTTAAAAATTGAAATTTCAGTATTATATTACTTTATATTAAAAAATTATTGCCAAAATCAGTGTATTTATTTTTAAAAATAATAATTCAACTATGAAAAATCTTTAGATTTTGCCTAAGTTCTATTTTATGATCCTAGATTTTTGAAAATTGTAAAATTTGAATTTTCATCAATAGATTATTTTATGTTAATTATTTATGGATAAAAACATTATTTTATTCATAATATTTACAAATTAAAATACTAAAATTATTGTGTTTGCAAAATTAAATTAATTTTCAATTATAAATAATTTTTAACAATTTTTCTCTCTCTTTCTATATATACATTTATCTATATATAAATGTTTCGTGTTCATATATTATATATAATACATTTATACTTACATGTGTGTGTATAGTTTTTTGTGTGTGTGTGTTATAACGCATATACATGCATATATTTTGACAACATACATGACATACAAAATGAGCTAATATGTCTGTTACGATGTAAATCCCGACATCTACATATGGGCATATTATACCTTTTCACGGAATATTATGTTACGCATGCACTTACACATATATGTATATCATACACTTATGTATAAACTAAATCAAATAAAATAATTTCACATCTTAATATATTTGAATTTAAATAAAATAATGATTTATTTAAATGAAATTTAGAAATGTTTTAATTCAGTTAGACTTTATAGGCCCAATAAAAGATCTAATAGGGTAAAATTTTCGAAATTCACCCATAACTTCTGCAGCGGGCTAGTCTAGTTCCAATAGTTCCTCCATGTGATGCATAATGATGCACCAATGAGGGGTAATCAAACTTTGTTGGACAATGTATGATTAATTATGAGTGAACTTGAGTTAGTTTCTTTCTATAAAGTCATGTACTTAAGAGTATCGCACAAGGTTAATATTATTTCATCTAAATAACAGTTTACAAAATTACACAAAGTAAGGGTTTACAAGAAACTCCAACATATCCTAGGTCAAGGAGTTGGCAGATTTTGCGAGTCGAAAGACTGCACATAATAATTGTTCATGAAGGATCTTGTATGAATCTGCCCAAAAGGATTTTGCGAAATACTGTCATTGAATGACATATTTTATGTTTTGAATGTGAGTTTTGTAAACTAAAACCAAATCAGTTTTATAAGTAATGAAATTCATAAAACGTTTATGAATACCTATTCTATTGCATCGAGAAACAATTGTTGTTTCAAGATATACCAACTTCATTGTAAAGAAATTTCTTTGTGGAATTATTAGCATTAAAATGAAATTGGATATGATCCATGGATAGAAATGATTATAAGATGAAATTAACTAACCTAAATGAACAAATAGCATTGGAATGTCTAATAAGTATTCTTGCACATCAAAGAGAAACTATGAGTTTCTTATTAATGTCGAAAATATACAATCCTAGATTGTTTAATTAAAGCATTAAGAGTGTTAACTCCGTATGGTATGATGCGCAAATCCGAAAGAATTCCAAGTACGCTATCAAAATATAGATTTTGGTGGTCGTAACTAAAGGGATATGATCCATCAACCTCGATTGTGTCTTCAAGAGGAAGACTAATGCAATTGGAATTAAATGAGCAATGTTGATAAAATTAATATCGAAAATTTCAATTTTTGAAATTAGCACAATAGATTCAATATTCAACATGTTTAAGTCAATTCAGATTTACTCACAAATTATTGCTTGATAAGTCCTAGTATTTTGATACATATGTATTGAAACAGAAAATTCAAAATAACAATTTACAGTAAGTTGTTTGCGCATACTAACCAAAAATGTCTCAAAGTCGATGGGAGTGATATTGAGTTTGTGAGTCTTTGGATATGATCCAAGAAATGATACGAAAGTATCATTTTATAAGCATCAAGATAGAAAAAGTATTTTGATAAAAATATAAAATAATTGGATTATTAATCAAAATTCAGAGGAAGCGTGTTCATAAGAAAGAACGTTAAAAGGTATATTAATATTTCTAAACTATAAGTAAACAACACGTTGGTTATTTTAACGATGTACTTATGTCAAAATCATCCGCAATTGTTTTAATACTCAACTTTGGATTAATAAATGACGTCTTTTATAGTAAGTATAAAAGATGCCGAGAATGTCCCAAATGATGTGCATGGACACCTTATTAAAATGTTTAAAATGGAACATGTAAGATTGATTCCTTAGCATTGATTATAGGAATTATCATACATGTTATGATGTCTACGATATCATGATTTGCTTATGTATTTGATACACGAAGCAAATATCAAATCCAAATTGATATCACTGAATGGTTATTTGAAGTGTTCTCATGTATTTATGAAATACTAGAAAATTGTTTATAGAAATATAAATTCCTTATAAAGGAATGTTTAGATTCAAACTTTCACAAGTAATATTGAGTATGATATGTCAATAACAAATCATTAAGTTGGAAATGTTCCAAGTAAAAGACTGACTGATTCAATAAAAAAGGCTACGTACATCGCCTTGAATAACGGCGCAATCAAAATAATGTATGTAAAATATTTAGATGCACAAATTTATGACTGAGCCGATTCCAAATGTTGAGAATCTTATGACAGACTTATATGATAACAATGTCGTAATATAGTTCATAATAGAACTTAGAGCTCACTAAAGGTCAGAGACATACTTTGAATTTTCCACATAATAAAGCAGTTTATCACCATTGGAGAGAGTTGATTGACAAAGTAGATAATTAAAACATAATAGCATACCCTTTCACAAAGGGACTGACCTAATTGGTATTGAGAAAACCTATTTGAGAAGTTGGAATAAGGTCCCATAATTGATCCCAAGTGCAAGTGGGAGATTGATAGAGTTAGGGGTATGCCTTTGGAGCAATTATGTACTTTGTTACATATATCTAACTCGTTGACCAATCTTATTTGAAATAAAAGTGTTTTCTTTCTGTTGTATACTTGATATAATGTGGTCATATTAATTAATCAATTTAATTAAAAGTATATTTAATTGGTAAATCCTTAAATGGTATGTTTTGTGATAGTAGTTACAAAGTGTTTTAACCGTGAGTAATTTATCACAATGAAACAAATATACCATTTTAAATGTTCCTAGTCAAGATGCATCGAGATTGGATATCGATGTATCCTTTGAGACTAGAGCACGTAACGCTTTCCAAATGTTGGGCAGTTTATTGCTCATGACTGCTAGGTGCACCTCGATGTTACGTATTGATAGTTATTGGATAACTATGGAATGACTCACTTGATAGTTTTCTATTGGTTGGTAGAACTAAGGTTAAATAAAAATATCGATGTGATTAATTTACACGGTTCTTTTAACTTGAGAATATTGTAGATCTTTAATGTGGAAGCTCTGTTTTAATTATAGTCATATTATGGCACGACATCCATCAAGTGACTATAGTTGGATCAAGTGGAAGTATTGGAAGTTAAATACTATTCAAGAGAGGATTCGTTTCCTCATTATATGGGGTTAGTATAACGGTCAACTTAAGTCAACACAAAGTCAAAATCTCTGGCTAGAGTAGTTTGGTTAATAATAATTGTTATTATTGAACCGAGGTCTTTGTGTTCGGATTATAAAGTTGATTATGGATGATATTGGAATTTTGACCATAACCAAGTTCAATAAGTCCATAGTGATATAGTTTTGACGAAGAGAATTGGCGTAAATAATTGTCACAAAAGGGTAACGCTTAATAAAGTGAAATTAGATTTAACCATAGTTTGTAAGCGATAAATTTGGCCATAATGTCACACCACTTGCTATATGACGTGTGAATGTTAACGTTCAAATAGTTTGGTGTTAATTGCTGACCAAATTTACACCCAAGAGTTACACAGCTGAAATAATGAATTCCCTTAAGACCGAATGATTTAATTATTTTATAATTGTTATAAATAAATTAAATTAACTAATATTTATGAAATTTTAATTATAGAAATTTTAATATGGTTTGAGAAATAATTTTTTATATATATATATAATAGTAATAAATGTACCAATCGGAATACGATGATGATAAGTGATTAAATTAGATTTAATTGTATAGCATTTTGGCTTGGGCTTAAATGGGTTTAAAGCACATCATTAAGGCTGAAAATTTCGGTTTTGACAAGTTATTGGAGGTGGCTAAAACTTAGGATTAGACCAAGAGATGGATGGCTAAGATTAATAGAGAATAGGTTATGAGATTATCCTAATATCTCTCTTGTACAAGGCTATATATATTGATCTCTAAAACCTTAATCAAAAACAACTTTTGGCTGCCATAGTTATCAAGCTTGCTGGCGTAAATTGATCCCCATATTAATTCTAAAAATCTCAAATCAATTCAAGTTAAGTATAAGCACTATTTGATAGAAAAGGTCGATGATTCTAGACTTGCAATTGGTATTTTAACTAGAGTAGGGAATTCATCAATTGGTATAGTGGACTCATAACTTGAGTGGGGAATTCATTGATTCAAGTGGAATTCATTGATTCGAGTGGACTTCATTAATCCCATAACTAGAGTAGGAATTCATTGATTCAAGTAGACTCAAAGGCATCATCAATTCATATTTTATTTAGTGGAAATTACGAAGGCATCCCTATCATACTTTCATATTGTAAAGAGGGTCCCTGTCAAAGTTTCGTTATAAAGCGGGTCCCTGTTTTCTGGAAACGAAGAAAAATTATTGCTGGAATGTCAGCAACTTTTATAAATAAGTGTTGATATTTCAGTAACTTTCCCTGTCAAAGTTTCATTGTAAAGCGGGTCCCTGTTTTCTGAAAACGAAGAAAAATTATTGTTGAAATGTCAGCAACTTTTATAAATAAGTGCTAACATTTCAGCAACTTTCATACACTGTGTTTACTGTATACATAAATGTTGCTGAAATGTCAGCACCTTTTATAAATAAGTGCTGATATTTCAGCAACTTTCATACACTATGTTCACAGTGTACGGAAAAGTTACGAAAATGTCAGCAACTTTTATGAAAAGTTGCATCATGCTCTACAATAATCGTAAAGAAAAAACAGGGACCTAATTTATACTGAAATTTAGTGAAGGACTTTTCGTGAATTTTGAAACTTAATAAGGACCTGTGCCAAAAGTACCCTTTTATTTACATATTACAGTAATAATATTATATTTTGTGATTTAATATTGATTAATCCCAAATCTGTATATATATATACATACATATATATATATATATATTAATGTTGTATATCTATTTAGGTGAAATTTTCATAGGTATACGTAGTTGTCACAAATTAGTTTGGTTATGCACATGATTATATTATTATATGATATAATTTATGTGTAAAAAGATCTAATTTGTTGTAAAAAAAAATTAAATTTTGTCATTATTAATTATTTTATGAATATTTATATATTAATTTAAATATAGACCAATGTATATTTTAAACATATAATTACATATATGTATATTTATAATGCATAAACTCTTAGTATTTTTCCTTGCACCTATTTAAACATAATATGAAATATCAAATTTGAAAATAATTTTTTTACATATATAAATAATTTTAAATTGTCTTTTATTGATTATTTGAATTTTTTATTGTATCTAAAATAATTATTGCACTGAAAATTCGATTATATTTTTTAAAATCACTACATCTATGAAGTAACCTACAAAAAAAAATTAGAATTTTTTGTTAATATTTACTAATTAAATTACTTCGATTGAACATTTCTTTTATTTATTAAAAATAATATTTTATTTCGAAAATCTTAAATAAAATTTTGAATCTGTATTTTATGTTCCTAAATTTCCATAAATTGTAAAATTCGATTTTTTAATATTTATTACTGATATTTTTAATTATTATGATCAAAATTATTTATTATATATAATAATGATAAAATATAAAATTATTATTTTATGTTTGTTATCCTAATTCCTATGTGGAAATAATTTTAATATATATATATATATATATATATATATATATATATATTTTTGGTTTTTGAATGTAATTAATTATTCAAATATACATTTCATTTAACCTTATATATATAATTTTAATTATTATATGTATATGTATGTATGTATAATTTTATATGTTTAATTATGTGTATATATTTATACAAATGTTTTAAATTATATATATATATACACATACATACATATATATATATATATTTAACGAGACTTTTAGTTATAAAATATACTTTAAATGTATGTATACGTATTTATATAAATATACTTTGCATTATAGATTTATGCACATATTTAGACAACATACATTACATACCAAAATGAGCTAATGTGTCGGTTGCGATGTAAATCCGAACATCTATATGCGAGCATGTTATACCCTTTACGGATTATTATGTTACACATGCACACACATATGTATATTTATATGATACATGTATATATAAATTAAATCATTCAAATTAACTTTACATTACAAAATACTTAAATTTAATAAATTAGGTAATTTTAATTAAAATAAATTTAAAGTTGTTCTAAATGAATTAGACTTCATAGGCCCAATAAAGATCCAATAGGATAAATTTTTTGAAATACACCCACCACTACAGCTGCGGGCTGGCCCAGTTCCTACATAATACGCATATAGTCATAGTCTATGTTATTTTTATATATTTTAATCATTAAGCATGGTTATACTTATATATATTTATAAATACTTATTTTTTCAACTAGAATACTCATTTCTATATTTTGATTTATTGAAATTGTCATTTTAAAAATATTACCATCATAATTTCTCATAAATTAACCACAAGTGAGATTTTTCTTTGTTTGAAATTACAAGAAATCGTTTCTTTTCTTTTTATTTAAATTGACACTGTAAACTACCGCAAAGAATATTCATCTCTTACATATCACTTTCCATTTTAGTTTATTCATTGTTACTTTAAAAAATGCACGCACATACACACAGATATATATATATATATATATATATATATATATATATTGAAATTAGGTAATTTATTGAAATTACACAAAAAATACTCCAAAATTAAAATTCATATTCTATGGGAAACCTAATTTACAACCCAATTATAGATCTGTAATATCTTAACAACTTTACCAACATCTTCAAATAGAACTTTCAGGTTGATTTCAAATTTCCAAATTAGGACGTGCACTCTGCTCCTATTTTATTCATATCCTGAAAACCTTTGTTTGTCTACCTAGGTTGTAATCCCTATCTACTCCACAAAAATTATTTTTTATAAAACCAGAATTTTTGTAATCGTACAAAATGATTTTAAAGAAACTATTTTCATTAAATTCAAAATTGGTATTTATTACCTCATTTCTCGTTAAACTTAAAATTTCACAAAAATTAAGTACCAAACTCAAAATATCCTTCTTTAAAAATATGTACTTAAAAACCTTTACCAAAAATTCAAAATTTCTTAGTTCTAAATAGGAGGAAAATAAAAAGTTTCTTCATCAAAGATTTATCTCTTTAAAAGTTAGACTTTAATTCCTATCATTCAAGGACTAATTAGTTTTCCAAAAAGAACTATGGAAAACTTTCCTTTCTAATTTCTTACTGTAATAAAGACTTACACCTTTTGAAAATAGGATCTTTAACACAAAACTTTCAAAACTCAATCATCACTCTAAAATAATAAATTATACCTTTATTATTCCAAATAGTTTTCTAGTTACATGAATTATCATTTCCAAAATAATAATTTTTCCTTAATTATAAATTTAAATAATAGTATATCAAATATATATTAACATCTATTGCCTTATTTTTCAAAATATACCGTTATTTGTTTGCAACTTTGTTCAAAACTCTTTAATCCTTTGCAATCCTTTTCTTATCAATTCTAATAATATTATTTCTCAAAAAAGTTCTGAATTTGTATTAGGAAAGATGCATATATAAAATTCTCAACTTTACATGATTGCTTTTCCAAACATAACCAACTTTTTTTATTAATGAACATCATTTAGATTTCCAAAACACATTATATATAGCTTTAAACAATGGTGAAATAGGGTAGACAAAGATAAATCCTACCTTATTCCAATCTCTCCTCGTCTGTATCCTTTATTACTAGATTAAAATTATCAATTCTATCACCACCTAAATTCAGCCATGATTATTCGCATTTCCTTATACGGGACTGTTCCTTCTATCTACCTTATCAGACATTCTTAACCTTCTATTCTTTCTATCTTACGCTAATCAAGTGACTTTTCCATTTGTACACCCAAAGAAATTTAAGGAAAATAACCTCTCTAATTGTATAAGGTAGGAAAAATCATGCATTTAACAAAACAAAATTATTTGGATCAAAAAATTTTGTCTCAATAAATTTAACCCCAGAATTTTAAGAATGCAAAATCCTTTTTAAATTAAAACTTGTTAACTCAACTATTTATGAATTATAAATATCTAAACTTCCTTGCTCTTTTCAAAATAACAGCTTCCAATTTTTTGAAGTAGAAGATATCATAAAAAATTAGAAGAATCCAAAAGTTGAAAACTTTTAGTTCACCAAAATTTTAATTGAAAAGTTAATATATGAGAACCTTCTTAATTTTAAATTTTCAAGTAATTAAAAATCATCCACCATTTGTTTTTAAAATGTCACCACCTATTTCTAAACCTTTACAAATAGTAATATATTTCCAAACTGTTAAAAATCACTTTCAAACAAAAATTTCCAACTTACAACATATAAGGTTTCAATTAATAATCTTTTGAAAAAGATCACTCAAAACTTTCAAGAGGTTTTCAAACCCTTTTTACCACTTTCTTTCTTAAGGGATAGGATTTTAAAAATTGGCTTTAATTGTTCTTCCCTTTGAATTCTCTACTCAATCATCTTGAAAATCTAATTATCTCCTTATGGTGATTAATTTACACCTTCTTACAGAAGCTTGTTTCACTACTATATCCCTTACTTCTGTATGCTTAATAATAACTAAATATTACTTAACATTTATATTTACTATTCTTGTAAATGTCACTTTGTCTATATCAAATGGTTATTATTTTAACGGAAGTTCCCTAAAGACATTTATTTGCTTATTCAAACTTACCTAATTATCTTCTTCCTTATCTTCCCATAGTTGCCTTAATGGTCCGTTTAAGCTATTTAATTTCCCATAACTCCTCGCTTATTGAAATTAATTACCTACTAAATTTTTGGATTTACAACCTTTCCATCTACGATTCATATCTTTATTATTTAATATGCTTAAGGGTCCACAATGATAAGGAAGTCTAGGTCCAAAAAAAAGATGCATAAATTTAACCATATTTATTTTTCCATCTAATAGTTTCTTGGCTTACCCTTTTAGAATATGGTAGAAACTAAAACTGTAGTCGAAATTTATAGAGTCAGACGTAAATTCAAAATAAATGTGTATGTATAGTAAGGTTTGTGAAAAATATTTTCAAAAATAACAACTCCGCCACTCATACATATACTTTTCTCTGTTGATCAGGTAACCTAAGCTCTAATGCGAAATGTAATAACCCACTCCGGAACAGGCCTAAATTGCGATCCAGAAAGGTCCATCGAAACTTAGTCCTATTCTAAAATTGGCTTTTGGTTGGTAAAAATAAAAAACAGAGCTATCTATCTATTCTTTCAGAACTAATAGGGGGATGAATAAAATATAATAGTATTAATAATGACTATTTATATGAAATCATATCAAATGTCATAAAACATTATATAATGCCAATCGTTACTACATTTTGTTCAAAATTACATTTTATAGGTATAACAACACAAAAAGATAGAAACTGCCACAAGCTTTAATCTCGCTGTCTTCAACCATCACCAAATCCTTCTCTAATATGTGTTGTAATGAAGAAGGAGTCAAAAAAACAAGTTTTTGATGAATTAAAATCTCATGCCATACTATTTTAGTACTTGGGTAGAATAATTTAAATAAGAATTTGTCTTCATAATTAAATATTTTAATACTTAACATAAGGAAAGGAGACAGTCCTCGATCAACCACTTAATAGCTTCAATTCTTGAAGTATAATTCTTAATCCCATAACCTATAACCAATGTCATAAATGTCTAACAATGCGAGAGATAGTACCCAAGCTACTTAATTTCCTTTGTTGGAAATTAGTCAAACTCTTGCCATTTAAGACCTCAATTGGGGTAGATCCCATCATTTAATACATATTCCCAAGGCATACTCCTTAATGGTGACTATCTAGCTATTAACCTAAAAATGGATCAAGACCGTGGATCAAGTGTGAAAGTACCAGTGTAGAGAATCAGCAACACAAATCTCATATAAACAACAAATAAAGAGGAGAAGTAAAAAAAGAGACACAAAATAGTTCGGCTGACTCTGGCCTATGTCCATTTTAATCAATCTTTATTATAATTATACTAGCTGAATCTCTCTGGATATCAACTAGTTAGTCCTTAGATCTAAGTTACAATGAGTTAGAATAAGTTGCAAGTTCAAGGGTTGACTGGAGAATCATGGTAACCTTCTTGATGACTGTTGTGAGGGAGAAGAAAGTTGAAGAAATGAAGGAATTCTAGTAGAGTAATGGCAGCTCTCTCTCCAAAAAAAGATCCATCTCTAGTTGCAGGTATGTGAGTATTTATAAGGAAGTTCAGTGAGCATTGGACCAGAAGTCCAGGTGCATAAGAATCCAGCTGTTATGCCAAGTCATCAACAAAAATCTCAAATCAATCTGAGTCATTTCTATGGACCGGTAGCTATCCATAGGGGATGATCGCTAGTTATCCATAGGAGATGGATCACTAGCTATCTATCAAATTAGCATACTTTTCTACCAAAATCCTTTACTTAGTGCAACAAAGGAGCTTGGAAAGTTTAAGGGATATCTGATTATCTTGATGGATCGCTAGCTATCCATAGGAGATGGATCGCTAGCTCCCCATCCACATAGCATATTTTTGAGTGATTTTAGTTTGGTTTTCTTTCTATATTCTATTTAAATTTCTTATTTAAATATTAAGTCGTTTGGAGTTAGTTTGATCATCCGTCTTCATGGGTCATATGGTCTAAAAGAATCGTCCATTTATCGCTAAAATATTAACAAAATCAAACGAAACATTGCAGGAACAATCTAGAGGGTGTTAGGGATCTACCATAAAAATTTAGGGTGGTGGAGCCCACTCTAGATGGGTCGCTAACGATCCATCTAGATGGATCGCTAATGATCCAGCAAATCAACTCAAACTGACTTCATTTTTTTACGAGCCTTCTCTTTTATTTTCTAAATGTTCTCCTAAAACTTCAAGTAAATCCGACTTCGTATGAGTTCTGAATGTCAATTTTAAGTTAGCTGATTCTAGCCAAACAACTTGAATCAGATGAGTCTTCACTTCTCGAGCTAGATTGTTTGGCATGCTATGAAACCTGGCAAGCATGCTTAGAAATGGTAATAGATTATGATGCAAGGGTTTTGGAGGGTCCAAGAGCAAGTCTTGTGGATCGCTAGTGATCCAGCACCTTAGATTATTTTTGTATCTTTCCTCTGGGGTCTTTCTCTTCTTCTTTTTCTTGTCATTTTGGTTGATTTTTGAGTTATTCTGGTGTAGTATGAATGTTTTAATTCTTATTGAATTTTGATGGGTTAAAAACACAGTTAACACTTGCCCTCCAAAGTATGCCTTTTGAATGAAAGATGTTCTATGTTTAAGAACAACTTCTTGTCTCCGGTCTTCGATAACTGAGCTTTTTAGCTGCTTTAGCCTTGGTGAGTCGTCCAGTTCCTTCAGATTCTCTTTCCAATCACAAGTAATTCCAAACCAGTTACATCCTAAGACTCTACCCAAGTGTAATCTATACATCACAATCATTCTGATTTCATTTGGAGTTATTACATCATATATCTCTAATTAAATCGCATGCTTCCAATTACATCGCATATTTCCAATTACATCACATATCTCCATTTACATCACACATCACTAATTGTCCCATGTTCATTCGAAATTTACATCATTATCATTTTTCTTCTCATTCAGAGTTGTCATGTCATATATCAACATCACATTATATATAAAAAATCACATCATATATCAGAATCATATCATATATCGAGATCATCTTGTGTTCATCCATGATTTATCAACTTTATTCTATTTATAAGGCATTCAAATCCTTTTATTTAATCAAATTTGTTTTATGGCACGATCTCTCCTGATCGTTTAAGTTTAATGCATGATCCCTTTGGATCATTTAATATTTTAAGTTGTGGGGACGATCTCTCTGGATCGTTTGTTTGTTAAGTTAAAGGGGATTAAGTAAGTCTATTTTATCACTCTTCGGTGATGGAACTTATTTCTTGCACTCTAGTCCCGTCTCCCCGGTTGAGACTTTATGTCGATCAATATCGTACAAGTCCGTCCACTCGCTCTCTTGGAAGGGGACCCGCATCTTGCACTTCGGTCCCATAGCGGGACTCTAAGGCGATCAATAACAGTCATCACAATCAATGTGGATTTTTTAAAACTCAAATATTTAAATCAAAACAAATAAGCAGAAATCAAACAAGCACGAATTAAAACAAGAAGAAATCCTGGATGTTTGAAGATCCGACTCATAGTATGCTTAGAGACCAATCTGTATCTTGAACACTGTAAGTGGTCCCAGTCATTATTGTCCTAAACAGTCATCTCATGCAACCGAATCAGAGCGTGCCTAGGGATCGTTTGGGACCCATACACGTGTAAGCGGCATGAGATTTTTATTGTCCTAAATAGTCATTTCAGGCATCCGACTCAGAATGTGCCTAGGGACCGTTCGGGATCCCGTACATATGCAAGCGGCCTAAAATTATTGAGGGTAAAGAAAGCAGAAGATAGAGAGTAAGGGACGAACCTACCCCATGTTTCAACTGTAGGGTTCTGGTTTTAGCTCATGAATTTGTGTATTCGTGCTTTAATTTTCTACTCTAGCTCCAACATCACCCATTCCCGGCATTAAAGCTTATCTTAGATCCAAATCTATCATCCCCCTAAGTCATGTGGGCATTATTTTAGTTTGCTTTGCTCTAAATCCAGATGCTCCTACATTGGGTTCTATTGTTGATTTTAGCATTGCCTCCAAGTATCAGTCGCTCTAGGCATGGGAGCAGGACTCCGTCTTGTTCCAATCTAACTCCGGCAGCTCCTATGTCGTTCTTTGGAGTTTGATTCTAATTTCCTACAGGTCTAACCATCCATTGCTGCTCCATCCTCTAAAAGAAGCTATTCATCATCTCTTGTTGCCTAGACAAGATCCCTTCTTGCATCTTCTTCATCATTCTTTTCATTTCTTCTCTAATCAGATAGATGGGTTGATGAAAAATTGAGGACACCTCATGGCTGTCCCCAGGCTCTTGATGACTTGCTACAGCTCTAGATCTAGTAGTAAGCCTACTCATCTCTCTAAATCTTAGATTCAAACTTCAATTCTTCATATCTCTTTCAAGGTTCTTAGCGAAATCACCAAAATGTTAACCCAAAAAATTTATCAACACCCTGGATCAAGTGTGAAAGCACAAGTATAGATAATCAGCAGCACAAATCTCAAATAAACAACGAATAAAAAGAAGAAGTAAGAAAAGGGATATAAATTTTTTATAGTGATTCGGCTGACTCTGGCCTACGTCCACTTTAATCAATCTTTATTGTAACTATACTAGTTGAATCTCTTTGGAGATCAACTTGTTAGTCCTTAAATCTAAGTTATATTGAATTAGAATAAGTCACAAGTTCAATGGTCGACTTGAGAATCATAGTAACCTCCTTGATGACTGTTGTGAGGGAGAAGAAAGTTAAAGAAGTGAAGGAATTACAGTAGAGTAATGGAAGCTCTCTCTCCCAAAAAAGATCCATCTCTAGTTGCAGGTAGGTGAGTATTTATAAGAATGTTCAGTGAGCATTAGGCCAGAAGTCCAGGTGTAGAAGAGTCCAATAGTTATGCCAAGTCATCACCAAAAATCTAAAATCAATCTGATTCATTTCTATGGATCGCTAGCTATCCATAGGGTATGAATCGTAAGCTATCCATCAACTTAACTTACTTTTCTACTAGAAGCCTTTACTTAGTGCCACGAAGGAGCTCGAAAAGTTTGAGGGCAATCCGACTTATCTTGAAGGATCGCTAGCTATCCATAGGGGATGGATCACTAGCTATCCATAGGGGATGGATCGCTAGTTATCCATCCACTTAGCATATTTCTATGTGATCTTTGTTTGGTTTTCTTCCTATCTTTTATTTAAATGCCTTATCCAAATATCAAGTCGTTTGGAAGTAGTATGATCATCCGCCTTCGTCGGTCATCTAGTCTAGAAGAATCATCAATATCTTGCTCAAATCTTAGTGTAATCAAACAAAACTTTGAAGGAACACTCTAGAGAGTATTAGGGACCCACCATAATTTTTTTGGGCGGTGGGTCTCACTCTAAATGGGTCGCTAGCGATCCATCTAGATGGATCGCTAGAGATCCATCAAATCACTTCAAATGACTTCATTTTTTTGTTAGCCTTCTCCTATGTTTTCTAAATGTTCTCCCAAAATTTCAAATCAATCCGACTTCATATGAGTTTTATAAGTCTATTTTAAGTTAGCTAATTTTGGTCAAATAACTTGAAGTGGATGAGCCTTCACTTCTTAAGCTAGATTGTTTGGCATGCTATGAAACTTAGTAAGCGTGCTTATAAATGGTAATGAATTATGATGCAAGGGGTTTGGAGGGTCCATGAGCAAGCCTTATGAATCGCTAGCAATCCATCACCTTAGCTTATTTTGGCATCTTTCCTCTTGGGTCTTTCTCTTCTTCGTTTTCTGGTCATTTTGGTTAATTCTTGAGTTGTTCTGGTATAGTCTGAATGTTCTAATTCTTATTGAACTTTGATGGGTTAGAAACCCAGTTAACACTAGTTGACATCACATGGACTCTCTTAGGACACTTAATACTTCTTTATGGAAAGACGGACTCTCAATCAGTCACTTAATACCTCATCCTGAAGCGGACCCTTATTGGGATACCACATATCATGCCTAATGACAAATACCTTGGCGATTTACTACTTCATTTAAGGAAAATAAATGGGCCCTCAAACAACCATTTAATACCTCAAGACCTCAAAGCAGATCCTTCGTATTATGACTCATACTCATAATGACATCTTACATTAGTCCGACAATTCATAGGAACTGATAGCCAGATTAGCTGGATAGATTTACCCTATAGAATTTGGGACTAACTTCACATCATCACAATTACTTATCATATTAGATATCTCACATCATCTCTAAAGTCACACTGCTAGTAGCCAGATTGGCTAGGCAAATTTCTGTATGCCTTTTGACTAACCTCACATCGTTATGACTTAGCCATAATTTAAATACTCTCTATATATAATACCCATCTCACCGTTCCACAATTAAGGCCTTATAAGGAATTTTCCTTATTATGCCTTAAAATATTAATTACTTTTCTAAGCAGGGTTTAATGACAATTATCACCTAATTAACTACATGATTATACATTAAAATTATATGTATTACGCTAGTTAATATATAGATAAATATGCATTTATCATTCTATGCATGCGAAGATTACACCCTAATTATTGTTTAATGTCAATTCCTTAATTAATTTATCTCCTATTAAACCAATGGAATAACAAAAATGGAAACTTACAATTTAATCAATTCTATGCTCTATTTAACTTCTTTTACATGAATTTATACAAGGAAAATTCTATTAAATTTGATAGAAATAGATAGTGTAAACTACGGATAAAGATTCGTCCTTTACGCACCATTTCTCAATTAAATCCCTTAATCAGCCGAAGAAGAAGAATAAGAAGTGGAATAAAATGTAGAATATATTAACGCAAAATCCATAAAACTCCATTACTTTATCACAAAATAATTAAGATTCCAATCTTAAATTGATATTTTTCTTTGAGAGAATTTTGGGGATTTTTAATATGATGTTTTTGTAATCCAGTAGTCCCCAAGGCATATATCAAACCCAATTATACTATTCAACTACTAAAATAGAAAAACTAAGATTTCCACTCACAGCTGGTCCTTAGCTTGGCTTCCCTTTAGGTTTGCAACATATATTATAATCTCCTTCAGACCTCTTCTTTTTTATGTATACAACAAGGGATTTGTATATATTAGATTCAGAAAGGTTAAAGGAGAAGGCATTTAGGAATTAAATGATAAACAAAGATAGGTATATAGGATTTCTTGCTTGAAACTCTAATGAAGTTTTTTAAATCCAAGAAAGATGAACTGACAGAGCTTTGTTGATGTTCCAAAAGTATTTATGAATGAAAGTGGAGAGGTATGGTTCTATTTATAGAGGTTAAAATGTACCAGGACTGTAGCATGAAAATTGGTTTAAAACAGATAAATCTAAAGCATTTAACCATCAAAAAATCCTGGCCTCCACTATAAGGAGCGGTCGACCGCCCTCTATATATCAATCGAGCGCTATGGATCGACAGGTCGGGTTTAGAGGTCAACCGCTTATGTTATTTTGGGAACGTTTTATTATTTTCCATTGCATATTATTTTATTCCTTAATCAACTTTTAACTATAACCATTAACTTTAAATTTTACTTAACCCCCAAGTCTAATCATAGTTAACTTTTGAAATTCAAACTTTAAATTTAATTGCTTATTTGAGTTTGAATTCGAATTAAACTAATTTAAATTTGAAGACTTCAAACGCCCATAACTTCTTCGTCTATGCCCCCTTTTTAGCATTATATATGGAAATTAATCGGAATTTTGCCATGAACGCAACAATATAACTTCCACTGCCAAATTCCAACTTTTGCATAATTTCCATTTTTATCCCTACCACCAATTAACTGAATTTCTCTTAGTTTACTTATTTAGTTAGGATTGATTTTATGGGGTGTAACATGATCCATACCCATGGATCATATTAATCCATAAAACTTGCTCAAAATCACTCTATATTCATCATATGACATATCCTTGATGCTAGAAGCCTATTCTAAGCTTCATGGATCGATCGCCTATCATTTTCTATCGAATGTCTCAAGCACTAGAAATCAGCAACTTTACTTTCCCACCAATCCATCATTTAGACTTTGAAAAAAGCTCATAACTATGCAAACAAGATGGAAACCCCGAAGCTAACCGCAAGTCAAGCCTAGAAAAAAATTCAAAATGATCAATATGGCAGCCTTATGGATCGATACCAATCCAAGTCCATGGATCAGTACGGATCCATAGATATTGATGAAGTGTCCATCATTTTTCCCAAGTAAACTAGTTTAGGCATGGAAAATAATGTGGAGATCATGAAGGCGAATTTTCAGGCAACCTCAAGCTATAAAAGGAGTGCATGAGCTCATTTTTTAGGATCTTTTTCACATCTCTACAATTTTTCTATAGTTCTCTTATACTCCCATGGATCCATACCGATCCTTAAAAATCAAAGTGTAAACAATATTATAAACCATCAACAAAGTTAAGTGGACATAGACAACGATAGTCAAACCGCTATAAAACTTTGGTGTCTTATCTATTGTATATTTTTATCTAGTTTCTTCAATCTTTTCTATATTATGCTCGTTTGGGTGTGTCCCATTTTTGGTTCAATTTATATATATACACATCTATGAAAATAAATTATTAACTTCAAAATTATTTTTAAATTACAACGTGTATATATATATATATGTAAATATTTTAAATCTAAAAGCTATTGTTCAAATTTTTATAATATATTAAAATAACTTTTTTATATTTGTAAATATTTTTATTTAATTTTATTAATTTATATTCATAATTTTAAATCTAATAAATATTAAAACAAACCATATTTTACTTCGGGCATTATTTTATGTATATATATGTCATAAAGTTATATATCTTTCATTAATGTATTAAGGTATATATTTATTTATTTATTTATTAGCAAATTATTAATAAGTATATGTACGTATGCGTGTATATTCTGAAAAGAAAAAAATCAAATTTTATTTTCGGTTTCTATAGTAAAATAAATAAATAAATTTAGTCTTTTATTAAAATGATTTTGCACTTATTCACATTAGCATATATGTGTATAGTTATACACATGTTTTACAAATTCATTATATATATATATTATTCAAAATTATATAAATATATATATATATATATATGTTTCTGTGTATTTGTTATATTTTGTATTTATAAATTAAAGCACATAAGAATACATTTGGACGATATATTTTATATTAGAGGGAATAACATGTCCATTACGGTATAAATCTCAGCACTTATACATGGGCATGTCAAACTTTGCTTGCGGGGCTACGTCATATATATGCATACATATATATATGTGTGTGTGTGTGTGTGTGTGTGTGTATGATACATGCATATATATAATATAACATTAATTACATAATATAAAACCACATTATAAATTTAAATAAAATAATGATTTTATGTAAAAGTAAATTAGAAATGTTCTAAATAAATTAGATTTCATAGGCCCAATAAAGATCTAGAATGGTAAAAAAATTAAAATTCACCTATTTCTTCCACTGCAGCTGGCCCGGTTTCAATAATGTTATCAAAGCCAAGTAGCCTACACGATCCAAGTTAGTCATGCTAGGGTAAACTAATTAAGCTCGCAGCCAAATTAAGAGGGTGTCTAAGGAAGGTAATGTCTAGGCTGGATTATTAGGTAACCAAGTACCTTGTCCTACCTGGTTACCGGCCTAGCTCGAACCATTATATGAGCCTAAGGTTGTCCATAATAGAAAAGGCCTAATTTGAATCAAGCCTTAGGCTAATTCCAAAATTATTTTGAACTTAAATTAATGTTTTAAATTTTAAAATTTAAATAAATATAAATGTTATAACATATATTATCAAATTGTTTTGAAAACTAAAATAAATTTTTAAGTCTAAAAGTTAAATTTAAAATAAAACACATATTATTGTTACAATATAATTTCTCAAAATGTTATAAAATTAATTTCAAAAATAATATTTATTAATTAATAAAATAAATGAATTAATTAAATAAGTTAATTAATTAAATATATATACATATATAATATATAATGATATATTTTATTTTATGTTGAATTATTTAAGATAATATGAGTATACATGTGTGTATAAAAGAATTTTTGAATTAATAAAATTTATTAAAATTCTTTGATTAAATAAGTTAATTAAATGTTAAATAATAAGTTAAAATACATATATACAAGATATATATGTATTACTGTAAAGGTTATAGTGTATATATATCCAATATAATGCGTTATAAATGAATAATATAATAATTAATTAAAGTTTTAATTAATTAAATTAATTAAAGTTCTAATTAATTAAATTAATTAAATGAGATTTAATTAATATAATGTTATACATAAAATATTATATAAGTTAAATAAATTACAAAAGTTATATAATAGTAAAACTTATATAATATAAATGTATAAACTAAAGGTGGAACATTAAAGAAATCCTAAATAGAGTTAAGGAATAAATACATAGGTAATTGTATGTATACCATGATTTATGATCTATTCAACACTTGAATCATGAGAATATTTCATAAGAAATACATTATTCCATAAGTCGGTATCACTGAATTAAATATACTAAAGATTATGGATGTTTAACATATGTATTGTCCTCCACTATTATATATTAATAAATTACTCGCATAGTCTGCGGTTGTTGAGCAAACTCAAGATAGAGATATTATGCGTAGTGTTATTAATTATATGAGGTAAGATAACTGTATGTGTTGTTGAGCAAACTCAAGGATCATATATTATACTTAGGCAATCGTGAAATGGTAGGTATGAGTGAATGATTTCTTTCGATTTGTTAGGCAAACTAAAGGTCAAAACGAGATTAGGACAAAGAATCATGGGTTAGAAGTTGTATATGTTACAAACCAATAAAGAGTTATCCATCATTTGTGGAGCTATGACTTGCTGAGAAAACCCAAGGCCAAAATCCTAAGACAGATGAGTCTTAACACCCAGTACCGAAGTCGAAAGACTTCTATGTTTTGTCTTAGGGTTTGGAGAAATAGAAAAGACTATTGAGAGCCTTATTAGAAAAAAGAAATTATAGTGTTTAACCTTTCTAATATTATAAAAAGATTTTCTATATAATGTTACAATAATCTACATCAATAAATTTTTGCATTAAATATAATTGATGAAATGTTTATTAGATAGAAGATATATAAATGAACTGAATTAATATTGACAAACAGAAATATAAAATATACTTACTAATAATTTTTGCATGTTGACCCATGCAAGCGCCTAATTATACAACCACTAAATACATTAGTAACTTGGTTATTTATGAGTTTACTTTCCTGAAACTAGGTACCATATTTAATGAGTTTCAACTCTAAAAGCAATACAACAGTACGGATATTTGATCCAATATGATCATATATATATGTTATATGCTGAACTATCACAACTCATAATGTACTAAATCTCGATGAAAACAGTTCGTTGAAATAACCAACTAAGCTGCAGTGTGGGATCATGTATTCAATATGATTGATTACAATAATGATCTTGTTGTGTCAAACGTAACACTGGATTAAAGGCTACAATATAAATTTAGGAATTTTTTCACTGAAATATCAGCTTGATAAGATTACATGAAGTGTGGTTTATTTGAAGTCCTTAAAAGTTAAGGATAATCAATGCATTTTTATAAAGAGTTCATTACGATATTGTATTAAGGATCTCATTTGATTGGTTCAACCGTTTAGAAAGAAAATCGAATGTAACGGTTAGGATAAAGAGAGTAAATGATCACTTTTTCTTCATAAAGAAATATAGGAAACGTGAATTGTAAAATAATAGTTGGTACATAACATTAGAATGAGAAATATTATTTCTATTCCAAAATATATTTTCATGTAGAAAATTATTTTTTATGAGATTTATTCTTCTGAATTTAAGATATTTGATTGAAAAACTCTTAATAGTAAAACCGGTTATAGTTTATGGAATAAATAGTCTACATTAAGTGGTTGAATGAACCACCATATTTCGCACGCTATTTACGTAATGGTAGAAATAGTGACGGTTTTCCATATAGCACTTATTGGTTGCATCAAGTTACAAAAATTGTTTTCGTAAAACATATCAAGCACTATTTATGAAATAATAATTATCTTTTAGTGTTGACTGAAAAATACATAGTTTTATTTCAATATGAATATTCATTATAAAATAAAACTATAGTGCTAGTATTTGTGGTGCACTAGAAAATACAGAAGTATCTAAATTTATCCTTAATTATTTTGGAATTATGAAAAGTCACGGTTTTGAGAAATAATTTGGTCGTATAATTATGAATCATATGATACTAGTTAATTATATCTCAAATAATTAAGGGCAAAACACACATTTAGTAGGGGCGTGATAGGAGTTGATGAAATCTTCAGATTGATAATATATGTTTATGTAATCAAAAGTCTATTACTTCCCAAACGATTCCATATACTTTGTTGTATTCATCGATGAACTATCACAAACATGGACATGTGTATATGATGCGCATGTGGTATGTTAATGATGATTTCGTAGAATATAAATGGAAGTAAATAAAATAACGTCCGATAGAAAATAAAATTGATTCAATTTGATTGAATAAGCAAGTATATTGTAAAGTGTTCCAAACGTATTTGAAATAAATAAAGATTCAATTACCAAAGTCACTCCTTCCTATGATATATTGTGATGTATCGGTAATGAGTAGTCAAACTTTATTTAACAAAGAATGATTAATGGTGTGACGCCCCACCTCTATACCCACGCTAACCAAGAACACTACAGGGTAATGCCGTCAACTAACACGGAGAATAAGGCTGGTTAGGAGCGACCATCTATAGCCTTGCTCTAACTATCTATTGAATACATCGACAATAGTCATACCAAGCAGGTCGACATACCCAATGAATACTTAAAACAAAACCATAGGTGGTTGGAGGATCTATCAGAACAGAATATAACAACTCAAACGTAATATACATTACAGAACAGTAGATCATCATATACACATATACAGATACATAACAGAGTTTACAAAATAATACATGTCAAGTGGTATAGAAAACCACAATGTACAGACGAATCAAAAGAATACATATATCAGAGTTACAATAAAAGGACTACACAAAAAGCTTTAACAAAAAGGAACAAGCTGAATAGTCCATGCGGAAGCAAAATAGGCTAAGTCCAAAAGCACCTAACCTGAAACATCTCGGTCTGACCCGAGTATAAAATACACGGGTCGGTCTAGCTAAACAAATCAGTTAGATAAACTGAACAACAATAAACCTGCAAGGTTACAAGGTATAACAAATATCTCAAAAAAAGATAACACAATCATCTAATCAAAAGATGAATCATATGATAACAAAACAAGCCTCATATCATCGGCAACTCATAGAAACAAAGGATAGGAATATCCCAAAACAAGCCATAAAGGCAAATAACAAATACCCATAAGGTATACAAGTTCCACTAGGTAAACGCTACGCATCATGCGGCTCAAAAAGACCAACACCGAAGGGCGATACCTAGGGAATATACATATGAATGAAATATAAGAAAATTTGCTCGAGCTCAGTACTGTGCAAACAAGGATCCATGAGCCCGAAGACTCCAAACCCAATATCACCCATGCGGCTCATAACGACCAACATCGGAAGCGATACTAAAGGGCACCCCAATATCACCCATGCGGCTCATAACGACCAACATCGGAAGCGATACTATAGGGCAACAGACCCGAAGGCAACATACCCGAAGGCATCATAACCGAAGGCAACATACCGTCGTGGTGAAGGTCGAAGACCCAGTACTGGACACCACTAACTGGCGGAATGTGTCATAACTCTCAAAAAGGAATCCGAAAAGTGGTAACATGAGTCCCATAACCACTCGTTCGCACTAAACGGTTTACTATTCGTCAGTCAATTTCGCACTCAAAGCAGTACAAAATTCACCTCATATCATCGGTAAACCAAACCCGAAGGTCAAAATGATCAATTGAATAGGTCGGGGATTAATCGGAGAGATAAACGCATGGATTCATGGTCCGTGTTTTACCTAACCATTTAATCTCCTTTCCACTCCGCTCGAAGTGCGAAATTGTGTGTGTGCATTTTAAATAGAATTTATAAATTAGAGAATTTATAAATTAGAGAAACGAGCTTTTAATGCAATTTGAAGATTATTTTATAAAACCCATGGATGAAGTAAAAAAAAAGAAATCATCAAGGTCAAATATGCATAAACCACTAATTGGAATCAATCTAAATCGATAAAAGTGGAAATCACAAAGAAATAGGCACACTAGATAAAATGAAGCAGGTCAGTCGACTGAACCATAACCCGAGAGTTTTTAAACTCTGCAGTCAGTCGACTGGCTGTAGCTGGAAATGTTTTCTAGCCTAGCAAATGGAGAAGCAAACTCACCGCATTTGCAACCTGTCGAGCAATGGACTTAAGGGGCTTTGGCCAATCGATAACCCAACACCATTGACTCCGATTCACAACCAAAAACATGATCAAACATCAAATTTATGATTTTCAAGGATATGACTCCAAAACACCAAAAAGTGTAATGTTCACCAATTCAATTCAAACCAATGGAAAATGCACATGAATAAGGGTTAGGAACTCATACCTAACAATCCAACATAGTTGTAAACATAGATGTGAGATAAAAATCTCACCTAACATCAATAATATTAAGAGAAGTAGATGTGAGTTCACAACTCACTTTTTAATTCAAAACAAGAATAGAGAAGCTCAAACACAAGAAGGAGACAAACTACTCTTCACTTCAACTCTACAAGCTTCAATCTAAGAATAAAACACATATTTCCCAAAAGTTAGGTTTAGGAAAACTTTCAGAAATTGAAGAGGAGAAGAGTTGGAGAAGATGAAGAAGAAGCTTACCAATAGCTTCTCTTTGATTTGGAGCAAGAATTCAAGTTTGCAAAAAAAACTAGGGCTTGGAATTTCTAATTCCCATTCTCTTCCCCCATTTTTAGTTTTTAACTTAAGTTTTATGAAAATGAAATAAGTGAGTAGAGGAGAGGGACTGAGTTAGGGTTAATTAGTTAGTTAGTGGGCTGAACCCAACCCAAAACCCAACTAGAAAAGTTGCAAAATTCAACTTACTCCAAACATATCAAAGCTTATACTCAAAAAGATCGCAAATGCCATTTTGGACTCAATGGAAACGGTTTCGAGTCCTAATTCGGCCATTTGCAAAAAGTAACATTTCGGACCCAAAAATCCGACTGACGACACTATATTTAAATAAAATATTTAAATATATAATCGTTAAATATGCGGGTTGTTACAGATCTCCCCTCCTAACAAAATTGCGTCCCTGCAATTCCTAGAGACGGATTGTAACAACTACATACATACAAAATTCAAAAGAAAAGAAAATAAGCTTGATATGAAAAGATATACTCACTGTTTCCAAGCAAAGATAGAAAACCCGGATAGGATCGCTCAATAAACTCTCTGGTTTCCCAAGTACAGTCATTGGGATTAGCGGACCATTGAACTTTAACGAGCGGCACGTCCTTGTTCCAAAGGTGTCGCACCTCCGTGTCAAGTACGCGAATAGGCTGCGGTACAATAGATAAGTCCGGTGAGACCTCAAGCTCTTGCAAATCAGGAGAATCAATAACAGAATCCGATTCCCGAAGACACTTCCGAAGTTGCGAGACATGAAACACGTCATGAATGCCACATAAATGAGCAGGAAGTGAAACTCTATAAGCCACAGGGCCAATACGTTCAGTAATAGAAAATGGTCCTATAAAGCGAGGAGCCAATTTCCCAGTCGTACTGAAACGCATAACCCCTTTCAAAGGAGAAACACGAATAAAAACAAGATCACCAATCGAGAACTCAAGAGGCTTCCTACAACTATCCGCGTAGGATTTCTGATGGCTCTGTGCCTCTTTCATTCTCAACCGAATAAGATCATTCTTCTCGGAAGAATCACGAACAAAATCTGGACCAAGAATAGGCTTCTCCCCAAATTCCAACCAACAAGAAGGTGATCGACATGGCCTTCCGTATAAAGCTTCAAAAGGAGCCATACCGATACTAGAATGAAAACTATTGTTGTAGGAGAACTCTATAAGAGGTAGGTGATTCTCCCAACTACCACCGAAATCAAAAATACAAATACGAAGAAGATCTTCCAAGATATGATTCACCCGTTCAGTCTGTCCGTCAGACTGCGGACGATAAGCTGTGCTAAAATTAAGCTTTGTTCCCAAAGCTTGCTGAAGACTCTACCAAAAATGACTCGTGAATAAGGGATCACGATCACTCACAATAGAACTAGGAACACCGTGAAGTCTCATGATTTTCTTAACATACAACTTAGCCAAATGCGAAGCAGTCCTATTAGACTTAATAGGAACAAAATGAGCAGACTTGGTGAGGCGATCAACAATAACCAGATACTTGAATGGCCCGATCTCGAACGAGGTAGGCCGTCAATGAAATTCATGGAAACCCGATCCCATTTCCACAATGGAATCTCTAGAGGCTGAAGAAGACCCGAAGGACGCTGATGTTCGGACTTAAAACGCTGACAAGTTATGCAATTACTCACATAACTCGCCACATCGTGCTTCATTCCTTCCCGATAATAAAGACGACGCATATCGGCATACATCTTACTACTACCAGGATGAATGGTATACTTAGAACGATGACAGTCATCAAGAATGTCATGCCTAAGTGAAAAATCAGAAGGCACAAAAAGATGGTTCTTCTTGCGAAGACACCCATGAGAATCAATGCTAAAATCCCGCAACGCATCACCAAAGGACCCGACTCACAAAGCTGAATAAGATGCAACAAATCAGAATCACGCCGCTGAGCATCGGCAATACGATCCAACAAAATGGGTCGAGCTCCCAAACTAAATACTAGAACAGGAGAATCAGAAGATGAACCTCGATCACGAATTTCACAAAAAGATAGAGTCTCAAGAATATTCACTTCGGCAAGCATCATAGAAACTACAGCCGAATGTTTGCGACTAAGCGCATCAGCAACACGATTACCCTTTCCAGGGGTATACTGGATATCAAAGTCATAGGAGGCAAGAAACTCGAGCCAACACTGTTGTCTCTTATTGAGTTCCTTCTGAGTGAACAAATACTTCAAAGATTTATGATCGGTATAGAGAATGAAGCGCTCGCCCAATAAATAGTGTCGCCATATCTTCAAGGCGAAGACAATGGCGGCTAATTCAAGATCATGAGTGGCATAGCGAACTTCATTCGGACGCAGTTGCCTAGAAGCATAAGCAACTACCCGATCCTTCTGCATGAGAACAGCACCGAGACCACTACCACAAGCATCGGTGTAGACAACAAGATCATGATTCCCCTCGGGAACCACAAGAATAGGAGCATTAGTGAGAAGTTCCTTCAATGTTAGAAAGGAAGCTTCACACCTGTCGGACCAAATAAAACGAATGCCTTTCCGAGTAAGGCAAGTGAGAGGAAGCACAACACGGGAAAAATCCTTAATGAACCGACGGTAATAACCCGCCAATCCAAGGAAACTACGAATCTCATGCACATTCTCAGGCCTCTTCCAATTCTGAATGGCTTCGATCTTTGAGGGATCGACTGAAATGCCATCGGAAGATACAACATGGCCTTAGAACTTAACCTTATTCTCCCAAAAGTGGCACTTGGAGAATTTGGCTCTAAGCTGATGATGATAGAGAGTACTCAAGACAATTCTCAAGTGATTAGCATGCTCGACTTCAGACTTAGAATAAATAAGGATATCATCAATGAAGACAAGGACGAACTTATCAAGATATTCTCGGAATACCCAATTCATGAGATCGACAAAGAAAGCAGGAGCGTTCGTCAACCCGAATTGCATAACGAGCCACTCAAAAGAACCATAACGAGTGCGGAAAGCGGTAAGAGGAATGCTACTCTCCGCGACTCGTAACTGATGAAAACCTGTGGCAAGGTCAAGCTGAGAAAAGACCTTAGCACCACTCAATAGATCGAACATATCATCGATCCTAGGCAATGGATACCTATTCCTGATGGTTAACTCGTTAAGCTTGCGATAGTCAATGCAAAGCCTAAGAGTTCCATCAGCCTTCTTCACGAAGACGACCGCGGATCCCCACGGAGAAAAACTGGACTGAATCGAATGCTTCGACTCAAGCTCTAAAAGCTGCTTCTTGAGTTCCTCATTTTCCCTTGTAGACATCCTCGTGGGAGGACGACTAACTGGCTACGCGCCTGGAATGAGATCAATGCGGAACTCAATTGCCCGCTTAGGTGGCAAACCCGAGACAGGCTCAAAAACATCAGAAAAGTCACAAGCAACAAGAATACGAGATATATCATCATCATCTCGCGAGTCAAGAGAACGTAAAGCCATTTCAGAATTATCCACATCCCGAAGAATAAGAGATAGCTGAGTAGGCGAATCCGGATGTCGAAGATATATAATTCTCTCCGAACAAATAATCCTGGCATCATATCTCACTAGCCAGTCCATACCCAAAATCATATCAAATCCCAGACAAGAAATAACGTGCAGATTCGCACGAAAAGGAAAGCCACATAAAACAATCTCAACATCATCACAAAGCAGGCTAAGGGTCGTGGATCCCCCAATAGGATTCGCAATCCTTAAAGAAGTAACCAAACAAGAAACATCCAAAGATAAATCATTAACGAGCTTTTTCAATACGAAAGAATGTGAAGCACTCGTATCGAAAAGAACTCGAATACAAAGATCACGAAATAAAATAGAACCTTCCAAAATTGATGGAGATATACCTTTGGGCTGAGAAGGACCTTCAGAAGCCTTAGCAGCATAAAGCTTGCTAGACTTGGCACCAGCCGGAACAGTAGGGCAAGCAGAAACATGATGACCTTCCTTCTTGCAATAGCGACAGAAGAGAGGCTTGGGACAAGCTCGAATAATATGATCCGGAGAACCACAATTAAAACACTTCCGGATGAAAGGTGTTCCAACAGACTGAGGCTAAGAACTAAAACCACCAGTCTTCTTCTTCTTAGAAGGAAAAGGCTTCTTCAGAAATGGAAACGGCCTCTTGTTGGAGTTCTTGGAAACCTCAACACCAACATCACTATCACACTCCTTCTCGACGGTCTCGAGATGAAGTGCCGAATCAACCAACTCCTCAAAAGAATGCTTAAGCTGGAGCAACAAAGACTTCTTAAGATATTTCCTAAGACCAGAAACAAACTTCAAATTCTTCTTATAAGAAGTGCTAATAAATTCAAGACCATACTTAGATAAAGCCTCGAATGATACAACATACTCAGAAACAGAAGATTTCCCTTGCTTTAACTCAAGGAAGCGACGGGTCAATAAAACTTTTTCAGATTCAGGAATGAACTTGAGTTCAAATCGCTCCCGAAACTGAGTCCAAGAAAGAGTAGACTCATCAATTTCGGCTACAATAAGCTCATACCAATCAAGAGCACGCTCTTGTAATAAGCTAGAAGTTAAAAGAACTCTATCATGGTCAGAAAGATCCATGCGAGAGAAAATACGCTCGCACATGCTAAACCAAGCTTGGACTTCAAGAACAGACTCGGAGCCCTTAAACGGCTTTCCTCCAAGATGAGAAAAATCACTGCACTGACGTGCGAAGGCAGACTTGCGAGGTGGAGAAACTCGAGGAGGAACTGGAGACTGAGTGCTCCTAAACAATTCCAAAAACTGATCGGCAGACATATAAACGCCATCCGGATGTGAACCACTAGATCGTCCAGCATCCGAACGCCGTCCCCTGCCTCTTCCAGCCATATGCTGAAGGTAAGATAAGAACAAGATTAATCACAAGGTAGATACTTCAATGCGGAATACTACGGAATAAAAATGCATTCCTAGACGTATTCCCCAAATTCTATCTAACCTTTGATCGTAGAAGGAATAGAAAGGCATGATGATTCAAAGATTTGTATCACTTATACACTTTAACGTACCATAATATGTGCATCTATTCTGTGTTTATCATATTTTGTCCTGAACTCAGCTCTGATACCAGGCTGTGACGCCCCACCTCTATACCCACGCTAACCAAGAACACTACAGAGTAATGCCGTCAACTAACATGGAGAATAAGACTGGTTAGGAGCGACCATCTATAGCCTTGCTCTAACTATCTATTGAATACATCGACAATAGTCATACCAAGCAGGTCGACATGCCCAATGAATACTTAAAACAAAACGATAGGTGGTTGGAGGATCTATCAGAACAGAATATAACAACTCAAACGTAATATACATCACAGAACAGTAGATCATCATATACACATATACAGATACATAACAGAGCTTACAAAATAATACATGTCAAGTGGTATAGAAAACCACAATGTACAGACGAATCAAAAGAATACATATATCAGAGTTACAATAAAAGGACTACACAAAAAGCTTTAACAAAAAGGAACAAGCTGAATAGTCCATGCGGAAGCAAAATATGCTAAGTCCAAAAGCACCTAACCTGAAACATCTCGGTCTGACCCGAGTATAAAATACACGGGTCAGTCTAGCTAAACAAATCAGTTAGATAAACCGAACAACAATAAACCTGCAAGGTTACAAGGTATAACAAATATCTCAAAAAGAGATAACACAATCATCTAATCAAAAGATGAATCATATGATAACAAAACAAGCCTCATATCATCGGCAACTCATAGAAACAAAGGATAGAAATATCCCAAAACAAGCCATAAAGGCAAATAACAAATACCCAAAAGGTATACAAGTTCCACAAGGTAAACGCTACGCATCATGCGGCTCAAAAAGACCAACACCGAAGGGCGATACCTAGGGAATATACATATGAATGAAACATCAAAAAATTTGCTCGAGCTCAGTACTGTGCAAACAAGGATCCATGAGCCCGAAGACTCCAAACCCAATATCACCCATGCGTCTCATAACGACCAACATCGGAAGCGATACTAAAGGGCACCCCAATATCACCCATGCGGCTCATAACGACCAACATCGGAAGCGATACTATAGGGCAACAGACCCGAAGGCAACATACCCAAAGGCATCATAACCGAAGGCAACAAACCGTAGTGGTGAAGGTCGAAGACCCAGTACTGGACACCACTAACTGGCGGAATGTGTCATAACCCTCAAAAAGGAATCCGAAAAGTGGTAATGTGAGTCCCATAACCACTCGTTCTCACTAAACGGTTTACTATTCGTCGGTCAATTTCACACTCAAAGCAGTACAAAATTCACCTCATATCATCGGTAAACCAAACCCGGAGGTCAAAACGATCAATTGAATAGGTCGGGGATTAATCGGAGAGATAAACGCATGGATTCATGGTCCGTGTTTTACCTAACCATTTAATCTCCTTTCCACTCCGCTCGAAGTGCGAAATTGTGTGTGTTCGTTTTAAATAGAATTTATAAATTACAGAATTTATAAATTAGAGAAACGAGCTTTTAATGCAATTTGAAGATTATTTTATAAAACCCGTGGATGAAGTAAAAAAAAAGAAATCATCAAGGTCAAATATGCATAAACCACTAATTGGAATCAATCTAAATCGATAAAAGTGGAAATCACAAACAAATAGGCACACTGGACAAAATGAAGCAGGTCAATCGACTGGCCTACTGCAGTCAGTCGACTGAACCATAACCTGAGAGTTTTTAAATTCTGCAGTCAGTCGACTGACTGCAGGGGGTCAGTCGACTGGCTGTAGCTGGAAATGTTTTCCAGCCTAGCAAATGGAGGAGCAAACTCACCCCATTTGCAACCTGTCGAGCAATGGACTTAAGGGGCTTTTGCCAATAGATAACCAAACACCATTGACTCTGACTCACCACCAAAAACATGATCAAACATCAAAGTTAGGATTTTCAAGGATATGATTCCAAAACACCAAAAAGTGAAATGTTCACCAATTCAATTCAAACCAAAGGCAAATGCATATGAAAAAGGGTTAGGAACTCATACCTAACAATCCAACATAGTTGTAAACATAGATGTGAGATAAAAATCTCACCTAACATCAATAATATCAAGAGAAGTAGATGTGAGTTCACAACTCACTTTTTAATTCAAAACAAGAATAGAGAAGCTCAAACACAAGAAGGAGACAAACTACTCTTCACTTCAACTCTACAAGCTTCAATCTAAGAATAAAACACATATTTCCCAAAAGTTAGGTTTAGGAAAACTTTCAGAAATTGAAGAGGAGAAGAGTTGGAGAAGATGAAGAAGAGGCTTACCAATAGCTTCTCTTTGATTTGGAGCAAGAATTCAAGTTTGCAAGAAAAACTAGGGCTTGGAATTTCTAATTCCCGTTCTCTTCCCCCATTTTCAGTTTTTAACTTAAGTTTTATGAAAATGAAATAAGTGAGTGGAGGAGAGGGACTGAGTTAGGGTTAATTAGTTAGTTAGTGGGCTGAACCCAACCCAAAACCCAACTAGAAAAGGTTGCAAAATTCAACTTACTCCAAACATATCAAAGCTTATACTCAAAAAGATCGCAAACGCCATTTTGGACTTAATGGAAACGGTTTCGAGTCCTCATTCGGCCATTTGCAAAAAGTAATATTTCGGACCCAAAAATCCGACTAACGACACTATATTTAAATAAAACATTTAAATATATAATCGTTAAATATACGGGTTGTTACAAATGGCGAGTGCGGTTGATTTAATTTCTTTTTATAAGGTCATACACTTAAGAAGTTTGAAGTTAATTTTATCTAAAGAATAGTTTATAGAATCATATGAGAAAAAGGTTTATAAGAAATTCCAGCATATCCTAGGCTAAGGAGTTGGCAGGTTGTGTAAGTCTAAAGCTACATGTAATAATTGTATGCGAGAGATCTTATATGAATTTCCCTAAAAGGAGTTTGGGAACGATTGTCATTAGATGACCTATTTATGTTTTAAACATAAGTTGTGTAAACTAAAACCAAATCGATTTTATATACAAGGCAATTCATAAAGTGTTTATGAATACTTATTCCACTTCACTAAGAAACAATTGGAGTTTCAAGAAATACCAACTTTGTAGAGAAGGAATTTCCTTAAGGAATTATTGGTATTAAAATAGATTTGGATACAATCTAAAGATCAAACTGATTAGTTGGATGAATGAAATTAACCTAACCTAAATAAACACATTGCATTAGAGTATCTAATAAGTATTCTCACACATTGAAGAGATAATGAGTTTCTTATCAATATCGAGAATAGATAATCCTTAGTTTTCAATTAAGCCATTAAGAGTATTGACTCTACGGTATGGTATGATGCATAAATCCATAAAGATTACAAGTACATTATCAAAATATGATTTTAATAGTTATTCTCGAAGTGATACGATCCATCGACCATGAATGTGTCTTCAAGAGAAAGATTAATGCAGTTGGAATATAATGACCAACATTGATAATAATAACATTGTAAATTTCAGTTGTTGAAATTCACGTAATTGATTCATCAATGAACGTGCTTAAGTTATTTTTGATGCAAAAGTATCATTTTATAAGAAATGATACAGAAGTATCATTTTATAAGCGTTGGAACTGAATAAGTATTTTGGTAGAAATATCGAATGGTTTGATTTTCAGTCAAAATGCAGAGAAAGCATGTGTCCATAAGAAAGAACTACTAAAAGGTACATAAATATTTATAGACTATAAGTGAACAACATACTATTGATTGTTAGAGATGTACTTATGAAAAAATCAGTAATACTTTGTTGTTTAATACTCGATATTGGACTTGTAAATTATATCTTTTATAATAAGTATAAAGAATGTTGGGAATGGCCTAAACAATATGCAAAGACGCCATACTAAAATGTTTAATATTGAACTTATAAGATGGATTCCTTATGTATTGACAATATGGATTATCATATTGAATTGTCTACAATATCGTAATTTTCATATGTATTTGATGCATGAGGGCAATAGCAAATCCAAATCAAGATCGACAAATGTTAGTTTATATTGATCTCGAGCATTTACAAAATACTAGAGAATCATTAACAGAAACAACAAACTCTTTATGAAAGAGTGTTCAGATTCAAACTTCAAAAGTGTCATCGAATATAATATGTTGAAATTAAATTCATGTTCAAGGTTAAGAAGCTTAAGGATGAAATGTTCCAAATGGAAGGTTGTAATGGATTCAACAAAAGGCAAAGTATATCACCTTGAATGGCACCGCAATAAAATCAATATATATAAATATAAATGTACAAATTTATAACCAAGCTAGGGGTGATTTTAAGTATTAAGAATAATTGAGACGACCCACATTGCGGAAGCTTTATATCGACAATAATCCACACATGTCCGACTTAAACAATCCGGAACGTAGATAATCAATGGGGTTAAATAAGACAAATAAGAAGAGAAGAAGAAAACAAAACATAGAATCTCACAGCGGAATAGATAAAATATAATAATCAAATAAAAATTCAAAAGCTGTTTACTATACATCTGATCATAATCTATACACATCTATTAGAGTTATATCTATACATCAGGGATAAATAATCAATACAGCAAAATAGCATGATGCAGGGGATAATAAGAATAGTAATATACCAAAACTCCGTCTTCGTTCTTAAGAGAATAGTCTTCAATACGCTGGAAAAAAACTCAGGACTGACCCGAGCATAATGAGAAGGAAAACATTCAAGTCAGGACTAAAATACTATTATGTTAGTCAAATCAATATCACAAATATGAGAGCAATAACTTAAGTGATGTTACGGGATTTTCCATCTCCTAAGGATCCGTTAAAATATTTATATATAATAGTATACGCTATAATAGATAATATCTATCAGTAAAATAAATATCAAAATAGCGTTAAGGCTTTACATTGATCCACCTTAACACGTTTTACAGTTTTAAACCAAAGTCGTAATGGGCTCGTATAGGGATAAATATGACAAGGTACATGAGGCAATGCCTAAGGTAGGATTCTACTAGTTTACACTTTCTAGCTGGTCGTAACGCATCCGTGGCCGACCACGACAATCAATCCAAACGACAAAGGTGCATCCATCGAATATGAAATCACAATAGTAATACGAGGGATCAACATCGCTAGAGGCAGCTAACCTCAATGGCTAGACATAGGCTCTTGTTTTAATCACTTTAATTATGACACGAATGTCAAGGCTATCCATCATCGTTCTCTTACTTCGTTCCAGTAAACGTCGCCAATTCAACCAATACATTCTGAATATCATCCACCGCGAACACAGTTGTTAAAGTGGTTCCAATATTGAAAGAGAGTACTTCAATAAGTGGACACGGTCTCTTTAACAAGCAATCGTCATTTTACACACCAGTTGGTACTTTTACATTTCGAAAACATTTCGTACTTGATATCAAAATATCATATTCGCTTCAAAATCGAATCCATTTTGTATTCATCATATTTACTCAAAAATCATATTCATTTCGGAATCATCATATTTACTCAAAAATATCAACTCAACTCGATATATTTGTTATCCCGCTTTTTGGCAAAGTCGCGATAACAAAAGATCGATCGAAAACGGAGAACAGTTCGTCTCAGAGGTTGGTCATACTTCATTTCGCTATGGATATCACTAAATTTTGTCCAAGTCCAGATTGAGCTACAATTGATAGGACATGACAAGAAAGATCGTAGAAGTCCGCATCTCAAATTTCATGTCAATCCGAGTTCATACGCTCAAGTTATGATCGTTTCAAATTGAAGGGAGAAACCTAGATTTCGAACCCATCACCAAACGCTGTTTCGAACCGATCACCTTCATATCGATCACCTTCGAATCCATTGAAGTACCTCAGGTTCGACTCCATCAACTTCGAATCCATCGAAGGGTTCAAGTTCGCGTCAATTGACTTCGCATCTATAGATAAGTTACAAAGCTCGTATCCATTAGAGCAAATGCAGGTTCGTATCCAGCAAGCATCGGTTGTTCGAACCCATCTGCGAAACCCTGTTCGAATCCATCAATGAAGCTTCGTTCGAATCCACTGGGTCAACTAGCCATGGTGACGTGTCTTTCATCGGTTCGAATGCGTCGAGATATATGGAGTCGAAGTGGTCAACTCGGAGCAAAACCGGGATCGAGGCGAAGTGTGTGCTCCACGTCAATACAAGGACACGTGCCACCATCGATTCGAAACCATCGATTCGAAGGGATGGTTTCGAACCAAACAGCCACTCGAAGAGCGTCATCTCGTATCTATCATATCTCTCAATCTACTGATCCAAATGCCACGAAATTTTCACAGAAGCTTGCATACATGTTGAAGAATGTCCACACCAAATTTCACCTCGATTGGATGATTTTATGATCGATTCGAATGGAGTTCGAATCGATGCCAAAGTGGGCCCAAATTTCCTGAGGCCGGGCGCGTGGGCCCCCTCACGTGCCAGAAGTGGTCTCCTGAGTTTTCACTGAAATATCAACAACTCACGCCTATAAATAGAGCCCCAGAGCCAACAGAAAGGGGATCTTTGGACTCTCAAGCGCCCAGACTCTGCCGGATTGAGATCTCCATCACCCTACATCATAATTTTGTTGTTGATTTCGAATTTCCAATTGCAACTTGATGTTGATCGCTGTAACAACTTGTAATCATTGAAAGAGAATCAATAAAACATCAAGAAACTTCACAGTGGACGTAGGCAACACGCCGAACCACTATAAATCGCTTGTCTACGCATTTACTTTATTGTTGATTGGAGTTTTTGTTAGACAATTTTCGTTTTGAATCTATATTCTACATTATTATCTCCTCAACGACTCCCGAAGAGTGTTGTGACCAATTTTGGTGCAAACACTTTGGTGCTTTCACCGAGAAAACCCAGATTTTCTCCTGCTCTTTGGATCGGTCATCGATACTGGATTGAATAAATCTAAGAGAAAGATCCAGATCATCAAATCCAAGTTCCTTCCCTTCTATTCAGATTTGCACAAAGTCTAGGAAAGGAATTCAACTTTCAAGATGGTTAGTACGAGAACCACCTCTAACGCTGTCAATCAAGAAGAACGGGATAGACAGAATCCTGCTCTGCCACCTCCATCTAATCAAGATGCTACTGGACACTTGGAACCGTCGGGTCCGGTTACCCGACAAGAGTTACAGTTGCTACTCCAAGAGCTGACTCAGAGTCGGCAACAACTAGCAGAACAGCTACGTGCTAATGCCGAGCTGATCAACAAGCTGGATCGCCAGAAGCGAAAGAGATCCAAGAGAAACCACGCGTCTCGCTCCTCCAGCGAGAGTTTTTCATCTTCTGATTATCACAATCGATCTCCGCGACCCCGACTAGATGGGAGTCGCATGCCAGCTGCTGGAGATCAACCCACACTGACCGTTGGACAACTGAGAGTTAATCCATGGCTCAGTTTCCAAACCGGACCCTCCTCCCGAGGAGGTGCCATACCTCACCACACTACAGAATACCGCACTACTAACGTTGCGGCTGAACCAGGGGTCGACGTCCAAGATCAATCGGACATGGACCGTCGTCATAGCGGACGTACTCCTGAACCATACTTCCCAGAGGACTATGAGCCAAGAAGGCAAGACTTGGACCGTCGACGACATCCGGTTCAAACCCAAAGTATGGAACGTAATCATACTCCGGCGCAAATGCTGGATCTTTTAACTATGATACGTCAGATGATCCGTGAGAGCCAGGGATTCACAAATAACGATTGAGGAGTTTCCCGAAGTCACACTCCTTTTACAGACGATATCCTTATTGCTGAACCTCCACGGCGATTCAGAATGCCAACTCTACCCATGTACGAAGGAAACTCCGACCCCAACCAACATATTCTGAAATATGAATGGTCAATGACCGCTGCCAAAGCTGACAATGCAGTGAAATGTCGTAGTTTCCCCATATCCTTGGGGGGCATCGCTACCATGTGGTTCACTCGACTGCCACCTCGATCCATCTCTTCATTCGACCAGTTGGCCACAAAATTTGTTGAGCAATTCCGCATGCATGTCGCAAGGCCCAAATATGTCAACACTCTGTCTAGTGTCACTCAAGATCCTGGAGAAACGCTCAGACACTACTTAGAGAGATTCCATACTGCATGCGCAGAGATTAGTATTCCAAACGATAACTCCATCCTTATGGCGTTGACTAAGGGGATCGACCCCGACTCTGAATTTGGCAACTGGCTAGTTGGAAAACCACCTGCATCATTGGACCGTTTCCACGCCAAGGCGGCTCAATTCCTGAGACGGGAAGATGCGAAACAGTCTAGGAAGCAAACTGATGCAGGACCAAGTACGGAAGGGATCCAAAGCAATGTTGCAATCAAACAGTCCGGCGAGAGCTCCGTAAAAGTTCAGTTGAACGTTAAAAACAAACAAGCTCGGCGAAGAGAGAGCGTGAATCAAACCAGAAAACGAGATCAAAATCCTGCCCCGCAGCGCAAGAATCCAATGTTTGACAGTTACACCCCTCTGAATACATCACTAGAGGACTTGTACTTACAGACCTATGATACAATTCGGTACCAAAAACCTGCACCAAGGCCGTCGTCAGAGAGACAAATCCAGACGGGAAAGTTTGCAGGTTCCATGAAAGCTACGGGCACAATACGAACGAGTGTCGTCACTTACAAGATCTCGTTGAAAAACTGATCAGAGAAAGAAAGCTGGAACAGTTTGTGCGGAAACTGCAGCCCAGAGAAGTGGGCCCATCAAATCAAAACAATGAACCCAACCGACTGAGACAGGAGGACACGACTTGTCCCCGCGGAAGATTAGTGATAAACACCGTCAGTGGCGGACCAACTTTCTCAAGAGCCTGGAACGACGAATATCTTCGTCACTGTCACACATGACAGGCTCATTCAATCTATGAATACTTTACAATTTCTTTTACATTCTGAAATTTGAGCTTGTAATAAGGCATTGACTTTGCCATATTTTCTTATTTCAGCAATAAAGTACTATCTCTTCAAGCTAAAGCTGTGATTCACCGAATGCAACGTTCAACGATCACGACACATGAAGAGCTAAATTCCATCAAACAATGGAATTTATTCAAATAGCGAGTGACTGTGATATGACCGGCCACTCACTAAGTGAAACCCCAGCTCGAGGGCAAGCCAACACATCAAAGGCTGAACTGGACCAACACACGACAGTACATTCAACAACTCGTTCCCAGAGCGCGAATGGACTCCAACTTCCCAGAGCGTGAGTTGGAGTATAAACATTCAATAACTCATTCCCAGAGCGTGAACGGACTCCAACTTCCCAGAGCGTGAATTGGAGTATAAACATTTAATAACTCGTTCCCAGAGCGCGAACGGACTCCAACTTCCCAGAGTGCGAATTGGAGTATAAACATTCAATAACTCGTTCCCAGAGCGCGAATGGACTCCAACTTCCCAGAGCGCGAATTGGAGTATAAACATTCAATAACTCGTTCCCAGAGTGCGAACGGACTCCAATTTCCCAGAGTGCGAATTGGAGTATAAACATTCAATAACTCGTTCCCAGAGCGCGAACGGACTCCAACTTCCCAGAGCGTTAATTGGAGTATAAACATTCAACTACTCGTTCCCAGAGCATGAACGGACTCCAACTTCCCAGAGCGTGAATTGGAGTATAAACATTCAACAACTCATTCCCAGAGCACGAACGGACTCCAACTTCCCAGAGCGTGAATTGGAGTATAAACATTCAACAACTCGTTCCCAGAGCGCGAACGGACTCCAACTTCCCAAAGCGTGAATTGGAGTATAAACATTCAACAACTCGTTCCCAGAGCGCGAACGGACTCCAACTTCCCAGAGCGTGAATTGGAGTATAAACATTCAACAACTCGTTCCCAGAGCGCGAACGGACTCCAACTTCCCAGAGCGTGAATTGGAGTATAAACATCCAGTGAATCGTTCCTAGAGTGTGAACGGACTCCAAATTCCCAGAGCGCGAAATAGAGTGTAAACATCAAACCCATCGTTCCCGGAGTGTGAACGAATTCCTAAAGAGCCCAATAGGTGTGACTGACCATCTACCGGGCAACTCCAACTTCCCGGAGCGTGAATGGAGTACAAACATAAATTACAGGTTCCCGGAGCGCGAACCCAAACATACATGCTATCCCCAAACTCCCAAGGTGCGAATTGGAGCACAAATACTACGTCAAAGTTCCCAGGGTGTGAACCGAAATATCAATACTGACTCCAAGTTCCCAGAATGTGAAGTGGAGTATAAACATCATTTCCAGGTTCCCGAAGCGCGAACCGTGTTACAAACATTGATAACTCTCAAATTCCCAGAGTGCGAACCGAATTATCGATCTTGAATTATCCTAAGTCCCCAGAGCGTGGACATGTGCTTAAGATCTGCAATAAGTGCGATCAACCACCAAAATACAAATGTTGTTCCCCGAGACTAGGGGGAAAAAAGCTAAGTGTTAGTCACTAGCCAAAGTGATACAATGTCTGAAGTTCAACTTGTTCATCGATAACAGCATATGACCAAGATTTTCAGACTTAGCAAATAAAACGAACTCTACTCGACGGTAAAAACGCCACAAGTACACCGGACTAAAAGCTAAACACTGCAAGTACTCAAGCACAAATGAAATGAGAATTGAAACAAAGAAATTGAATTTTATTTCAACTAACTAGAGACAAGGACTGACATGCGAATAAGTTCTTCCAAAAAAGAATTCCTACTAGCAGGGGCCGAACCTGCGTCTATACATGGCCTACTAACAAAAAAACAAACACCAGTTCCTATCTACCAAAAAATCCGCTTAAACGGCCCATCTACTTCTTCTTTTTTGAATCTCCTTATCAGTGGTTCATCATCGGACTCGCTAGAAACAGAGATTCTTCGTTTGGAGTGCTTCCTCTCCGGCGGCTGCTCTTCGGCTGAGGGCATAATGTCAATGTCCTCCTCAGAACTCGAATCTACGTGAAGGCTTTCCACTGGAGGAGTAGGAGGGACTGGGTCTGCAATAGAAGACGGGGCGGACACCCGAGTACCAGCCACAGAGCCACTTGGCAATGTCACATTTAGAGGTGCTGGACTATGCATCGTAGTCCTAACTCCAGCGCTGCCCTCACGCCCCGCAGCCTCTATTTCGGCGTTGATCTCGGCCAAGATTTCCTCGTCTCGAGCTGATTGGGCCTGGCTGGGGGCAGCTGTAGTCTGTGCAAAACTAGAGGCCGGGGGAAGATCACTGATGATAAATGGCAAGTCAGTAAAAGGGTCACCCTATTGTCCAAGCAGCTCACTCACCATTTGTTCTTCGAGAGATAAGGATCTCCCCAGTGCCATCTCAGTAGACACTGCCATCGTCACGACAATCGTTTCGGTGGTGATGGCCTTTTGCCCTTGAATAGACTCCTGAGCCGAAGATGCCGGAGTAGTTTCGGTTACTGAGCAAAGAAGAGAAGGAGTTATAAGCAATCACTTCAAAACAAACGCTTTAATAGAAACACACTTGAGATATGTTCAAAGTACCTTCCTCAGTTTGACTCGTTGACGATTGGACGGCCTCAGAGACGTGCTCCCGAATGGGAGATAACCGCGATTGTTCTAGGTCATAAGCAGGAACAGATTGTGAACCAACCACAGATACAGGCTCTAACGAAGGTGGAGCGGTGATTTCAATAACAGTAGCGTGATGCTCAACACCTGATCCCTCTCCAACCTCCAGAGATCGGCCACCAATCATCTCCATCTCATGAGCAATAATAGCGTCATGGAGGATCTTTTTCTCATCATCTGCCAGCAACCCGTTTTCGAGTTCAAATCGGTCGATCGATTCATCCGGATGCGCTTCCTCTTCCTCCTCAACCAATCAGCCCCAAGCGCTACGGAGGTGTACCGGGTAGTCCTGAAGCCAGGCCAAATTTCTGTGTCCCAACACATTGGCGTTGTAAGTGATGAGAAGATCTTCAATATCGGCCTCCAGCCTGGCCACCGCTTGTTGAACTTTCTCCTCGACCTCCGTCTCGACCGCCTAGACCTTGGCCACTGCCGCATCCCGTTCAGTCTGGAGCATCACGGCTTGTTCGCACGCCTCTTGGGCTGCGTTGTTCACATCATCCCTATCCTTGGCGATTTCGGCAAATTTGGACTTAAGCTCATTTAGCTCCTTCAGGGCTGCGTCCCTCTCGGCAGTGACCAGGGTGTTTCGATGACCCATATCCTCTACCGTGGCATAATGCTCACGATTCATCTTATCCATCGTTGCCTGGGCTTCGTCGGCTTTTTTGATAGCCACCATTTCAGATTTCCGAGAAGATTCAGCTTCAGTGTTTAGCACCTTAATAATGGGCTCTTTTGAGCTAACTCAGCCTGCAACCTCTCGATGGTGGCCCCACGCTCAAAGGTCAATGCCGACGCTTTGTCAGCCGCTTTCGCCCACGCCTTGTACTGGGCATAAAAATCATGCACGTAGTCATGAACCAGCTGCTCGGCTTCCTCTGGGATCCTTTTTAAATGAGGAGGAAAGATGTAGTTGTCAAAGCAAATGTTCGGAAAATCTTTCTTTAGCTGAGCAAGCTTGATTGGTCCTTCCCCTGAAATTTCCACGGGAGGCTGTTCTGTAACGGCAGCAGTTATTGTTTCGCTCCTAGAATGGCGGGATTCATGCCTAGAAGATTGAGAAGCCGACATGTAGTGTGAAGATTCAGAGGGACGAGAGACATGAGCAGGAGGTTGTATGGGATCTCTGGGAGGAGGAGGAGTACGCGATCGAGATCGACGCTTATAGCCTCTATCTATATCATATCTTTCTTGACCAGAATACCCAGAGCTTCCCTGGTCGTAATCTCTGTCTCCTTCTCGTCTGCGCGACCCATGATATGAAGACTTGCGCGCGTGTCGGAGACTCCCTAACATTGAACCTCGCCCGGACATGGTATCTGCAGAGCAAAATAAAATAGGATTAATCACCCTTCGGTACAGGTAGTTTATAGTCAAAGGTTATGCAGTGTTGTGAAATATGTATGAATGTGCAACCCCCTAACAAACCGGATGTGTCTGCCACACCAGTGGGAAAAGACTCGCTCAAAACTAAAGTTTCTGAAAGTTCTTCCAATCCGGCATCATGCTGCAGGGACACATCGTCCGGAATTGGAATATCGGCGAGCCCTTCATAAAGACTTTCAGTTCTCGAAGGAGACATCTCTGAAATTCTAACTCCGGGAGAGGATCGGGCCGTGACAACCGATTTCCATCTCTCCTTCTTAGTTGACTTGACAACGGCTGCCTTGCCTTTTCTCTGCTCTGCGACATCCTGGACTATGTCTGTAGGCTCCGACAATGGCTCGTCATCAGTATGAGTTCTTTCAGAATCAGCCTCCTCGGCTATAATAACTTTGGGCTTCTTGTGCTTGACTCGTTTTTTCGAAACGGTCCTTAATGCTCTATCAAACTTTATGCTCTGCCCTCGTTCGATCAACCCGTAAATCCGGAGATTCCTATCTGTCAAAAGCGACTCGATATCCCTATCTTCGCTCGGGACTTCTCAAAGTACTCGCACCATCTCCTTAAAGTGTTCACCTTCAGGTCGCTGAATCGTCACTGTAAAAAAGGAAAAAACATAAGTTTCACTTTGACTGCAATTGCCTTAGTAATTATTTGATAACTCAGCTACACTCACGTCTGAATAACCATCACCGGGCAAACCCCGGAGGACATCTGACATAGAACCATTCCGTCCTGTAATAACTCAACCTGGTCCAAGATCCAGTGGCCACTTGGCAATTCCTCACTGCTTCCAGAAATGTGAAGGAAGGACAATCACCTCGGGTTTTGAAATTAAATAGATATCTGATCTCGGTCGGGATCGGTGGTCTATGAAGGTACTCTATGAAGACGATGAATAAACTGTTCACGGAAGCATATCCGTTCGGGTGTAGTTGAGATGGAGCGATCCTCAAAAAAGACAACACTTCCCTTATGTACTCGTTGAATGGAGGAAGCGTCCCGACCGCGCACGCGTGGCGATTAAATGTTGTATATCCCTCTGGCGGATTGTGTGGTCTATCATTCGGCCCCGGCAATAACACATCATCCAATGACAGGCCATGCCTCAAGCATATTCTCCCCAACATATCTTCAGAAATATTAGATTGAATGGAATCCGACGATTGGCAATGAAAGACGCATTGGGGAATTCGTCCGGGGCTGGACCGATGATCTCAGGTTCAATATCCGGAACCTCTAGTCTCGGAGTGACTGTGCTTTGAACCTCCTGCTGCTGCAAACTTGAAAGTTCCATGACTAGCTAACTCATGAGAAACCATCGTTAGACGACAAAGGACCCGTGCGTTCCCCAGTGTAAAGTGTATGAATGTATGTTGTACGGTGCCATGCATTACTTGAATAAATGTCGCAGAATTAAAGAAAATATGCAAACGATAAAGCTACGAAGTCCAGTTATAATGACCGTCATCGCTGACCGTCATCACTAAACCGTTTATATGATGGAAATTGATTCGGATAGAAGTTGTCATGGTTCCATCGACGAGCTTCAAAAGGTGGTCAAGTATGCAGTTTAATTATCAAGTCCAAATATGAAAGGATGAAGCTCGTCGGAATTATGCTTAGAAAATGTCAAACTTTGGTATCCATCATAGAGGATTCGAACCGATCACAGGGAACTCATTCGAACCCATCCTAACATCACTTCGAATCGATGCGGAAAGGCGCGCTTCGAATCGATGATCAGGTGTCAAGTTCGAACCGATCAATGAAAGATGACTACGAATCGATCCTTGGTTAACTGGTTCATACCGATCAGGAAACCCTCAACTTAACATTGATCATGTTCGAATCGATACCCTTTGTGTCGATGTAAAGTTGAGAACTTCGAACCGATAGCTGATGGATTCGAATCCATCGATTCGAATGGACCCATCAAGATAGTCAATCGGTGCGAACTGCGTCACCCCTATAAAGTCATCCCATGGATCGATGCGAAATCCAAGGAAAAATGACGCCGCCATCATCGATTCGAACTCGAGTCCCCATATGGTTTCGAAGCTCTCCCAAACCAGATCCGGTTTTACCAATCACCAGAGTGGCCAATCGATGAAGAAGAGGGATCGAATACTCATCTTGTTACGAATACAACAGCCAACGGCTAAGCACTATTATACAGCAATCAATCGTATCTACACAAGGTTCCAGCAATACAGAATACGAGTCTCAACAAAAGAGAGGGCAATGACTGTTCAGAGAGAAATTGCAGCTATTCAAAGCACGTCATGTTCCCACAAGACGTACTTTGGGGGGCAAAGTGTTATCCCGCTTTTTGGCAAAGCCGCGATACCAAAAGATCGATCGAAAATGGAGAACAGTTCGTCTCAGAGGTTGGTCATACTTCGTTTCTCTATGGATATCATTGAATTTTGCTCGAGTCCAGATTGAGCTACAATTGATAGGACATGACAAGAAAGATCGTAGAAGTCCCCATCTCAAATTTCATGTCAATCCGAGTTCATACGCTGAAGTTATGATCGTTTCAAATTGAAGGGAGAAACCTAGATTTCGAACCCATCACCAAACGTTGTTTCGAACCGATCACCTTCGTATTGATCACCTTCGAATCCATTGAAGTACCTTAGGTTCGACTCCATCAACTTCGAATCCATCGAAGAGTTCAAGTTCGCGTCAATTGACTTCGCATCCATAGAGAAGTTACAAAGCTCGTATCCATCAGAGCAAACGCAGGTTCATATCCAGCAAGCATCGGTTGTTCGAACCCATCTGTGATGCCCTGTTCGAATCCATCAATGAAGCTTCGTTCGAATCCACTGGGTCAACTACCCATGGTGACGTGTCTTTAATCGGTTCGAATGCGCCGAGATATATGGAGTCGAAGTGGTCAACTCGGAGCAAAACCCGGATCGAGGCGAAGTGTGCGCTCCACGTCAACACGAGGACACGTGCCACCATCGATTCGAAACCATCGATTCGAAGGGATGGTTTTGAACCAAACAGACACTCGAAGAGCGTCATCTCGTATCCATCATATCTCTCAATCTACTGATCCAAATGCCATGAAATTTTCACAGAAGCTTGCATACATGTTGAAGAACGTCCACACCAAATTTCACCTCGATTGGATGATTTTATGATCGATTCGAATGGAGTTCGAATCGATGCCAAAGTGGGCCCAAATTTCCTGAGGCCGGGCGCGTGGGCCCCCTCACGTGCCAGAAGTGGTCTTCAGAGTTTTCAGCAAAATATCAGCAACCCACGCCTATAAATAGAGCCCCAGAGCCAACAGAAAGGGGATCTTTGGACTCTCAAGCGCCCAGACTCTGCCGGATTGAGATCTCCATCACCCTACATCATAACTTTGCTGTTGATTTCGAATTTCCAGTTGTAACTTGTTGTTGATCGCTGTAACAACTTGTAATCATTGAAAGAGAATCAATAAAACATCAAGAAACTTCACAGTGGACGTAGGCAACACGCCGAACCACTATAAATCGCTTGTCTACGCATTTACTTTATTGTTGATTGGAGTTTTTGTTAGACAATTTTCGTTTTGAATCTATATTCTACATTATTATCTCCTCAACGACTCCCGAAGAGTGTTGTGACCAATTTTGGTGCAAACAATATTGATTTCACTTCAAAACTTTATTCGAATTACAGTTTTGGTTTTAATTCACTTTAACCCAATTCGCATTTTCAAGATTTAAATATAAACATTCCACCCTTTTTCCAGTTTGGATTTTAAAAATAGTTTTAAAATAGTTAAATAATTAAAATGGTTAAATAGAAAATATTTTGAGAAATAAAAGGGTTTATAGTTGGAAAAATTAAAATATTTTGAATATTTAAAGAAAATAGATTTGAAATAGTTTATACTAAAATAATTTATTTAAAAATAGTTTCCAAGCCAAACTGATTCAATTCCCAAATTTCCAATCCAAATCAATTTCCATTTTGATTTACTCGATTCAATTCTGATTTCAAGTCGAATTTATATTCTACTTCCTAATTAATTTCACTTCCAATTTCAAATTAATTTAAATTCCAATTGCAAATTAATTTAAACTCAATCCCAAATTTAAAACCGTTTTGATTTATATCAATTCCGAGTCCATTTCCAATTATTAATTCAAAACACTTAAATCAAATTTCCTTCAATATCCAATTTAAAAATCCAAATTTTTAAATATGATTCAAATCCGAGTTAAATTTCAAAATATCATTTTATCACTTTTACTTAGAAATATTCAAAGTTCGAATAAAATATCCAATCTTTAAAACAATCGATTTTTGAAATTCAAATAATATTTTGATTATAACTTCAAAGTCTCAAATTCGATTATTTAAACAATTTCGTTTATGAAATTCAAATTTCAACATTTTGAGGTCAAATTTGAAAATAAAATTGATTTCCATAAACTCGATTTTTCATTTCTTAAAATCAAATCGTTTAAATAATTTTAAAACAAATTTTAAAATCATATAATTTAACCAATCCCGTGTCCATGTATAATTTTCTACCCTATGGCCAAGTGAATCAATTATTTCAATTAAAATTCCAATAATGGATATATATCATTTCAATTTCAAATTAAATGCCATAGGTATATATCATCTCAACCTATTACTTAATTTGTTCGATATAAATCAATTTACAGTTTTATATACCGCAAATAATATATAGGGTAATTACATGATATTAAAAATAAATAAACATTCAAATATCAACCAATAACATCCATCACAACCAAACATTCAAATGGTCAACTTCACAACAATTTCATAATTATCAATATTGGGTATTTTACGGCAATTAAATTTTTATTCAGTTTAACTGTCAATTAAATTTCTAATGATTAAGTCAGATATCAATTTAATGTCAATTAAACTTGTCTAACAACAACAGATAAATTTCAATCACTTCACGGTATAAATTTAACTGCATAAAAAATATATTATAGTCTACTGTGAGTGTATAAATACTCACCTCCCATTCGATACTGAAAAATTTTCTCCACTTCAAATAAATTCCAGCTTAATCCCATATCGTAGAAGACGTCGATACGAATTCCCAGCAACTCGTATCACGTGAAATGGACCTCGTACGAGAGAGTTACAATTTAATTAATATTTGTTAAAATAAAATATAATTAACATAAACTAATTAATTAACCACTAAGCTTAAAGAATTACCTTAACTTCACTGTTGCACGATAACCTCCAAGCAAACGCAAGCTTCTCTCAGCCGAACGCGATGAACCAGGTCAGTGCCTTTGTGCTCCTTCCAGATTGAGATTTATCTGTGTTTTTTCGATCCACAATTGCCTGTCACCTCAACCCCCAGCCTCCAGCGCATGCAAAGACGAGACACCAAACCACACGACGATGATGAACTCAAAATCTAACGACGAACGCTACTCCATTCTATCCCATGACATCGTTGCTCCGGCAAAGTCGCCCTTCATCCCATCGCGCGCGTATCTAGGCGCTGCTGCACCCCCTATCGAATGCGATTTCGATCGCGTGGTTCATTTTTTTCAATCACTTGTCGCTTTTGATTTTGTTTTTTTAAGATCGAAAGTTCTTTTATGTATATATATATATATATATATATATATATATATATATATAATGTAGATCCGCGGTTAGAAAAAAGGGGAAGGAAGCGGGTATACGGTTGTGATTCAAAAAGAAATGGGTAAGGAAAATATACAAGTGGATATAGCTGGACCTTGGGGTACGAATATCTAGGCCGGAAATAAATATTATTTTAATTTGTAAATATCTCGACTATAAACACCTAAAATTCTCGAGCCCTAAATGAATCATGTTGCCGGGCATTCATAATGTTTTACTCCCGTTAGAAGGCAATGGAACTAGCCTCGATGCCTAATTCGACCGTATGCGAAAGATAGCTTTTTTAATCGAACATTTTAATTAAATTTGAAATTGAATTTCTACACGTTTCAAACTTGCATGGCCAGATGACAAGTCCGATCGCTATGAACTTGAAATCCTACAATAATTCACCATTACGAATCCGATGAAACTGGTTTCGTCGAAATACGAGACAGTTACCGAAATGGCTATTTTTTTACTCATCAATTAAAATATAAAATTTTCAAATTTTTATTATTCACATTTATATCTAATTTTAAATATAAACAATCATAATTGTTGTTTATATAAAATTTAAATCAACTTACGACATTATTTCTTTTTGAATTTTTTAGTTATAAAAAATATTTCATTTCTATCTAAATAATTGAATATATAATATTCAATACTAACTATTGGTTATAATTTTATTGCATATAAATAGTCCTTAAATTCCTAAAATTGTTTATTTCAAGATTTTATCCAAGTTCATATTCAATAACAACATTAACCAATTATTAAATTTTATTTCTAACCATTTTTATTCAATAATCACATAAAATTTAATAATTTAAAATAGCCAAAAATGCGGGTCATTACATACTCCCCCACTCAAAACTTTTCGTCCTCGAAAAGGGACTAAATAAGGAATATTTAACACTCGATATATTTAACTCAAAACTATCAACTTATAAAACTTAAAATCTTAATTACAAACTATTACTACGTTTCTACTACGCCACTCCGATCGATTTACGAAAAATATAATATAGATTTAGAAAAACAAGTTATAAATTATTTTTAAAAAAACTTCAAAATTTTTCTTACTCCTGGATTTACGAAAAATTTCGACAGAGTCTTCTTTGCGCGGATCGATCATAAGAATTTTACAATTCAATATATAACACAAATATAACCAATATATATCAAATATACATCTCATCTCAATGATGAGGCATCCCGAAGGGCAAAAATATAAAATCGCAGCATGTAGTCCGAGTAACGTACTTATTAATAATACGAGCGAGTTCGCTTGTATTAAGCAAGCAAAAGCGTGTAAAACCTCACATATACACCAAATAGTCTTCATATGTACCTATCTCAACACAATTTAAGATATTAGTTGCATATAACGTTGTAGAAGCATGTGTAAGTCTAATATAACCATATTACATGATTTTTGAATCCAAACAACAAATATAAGCATAAATACACAACATACAATAATCATATGCAATCAAAACAGTAAAAACAATGGTTTGCAACAAAAGAAACCATCCAACGATCAATATCCATCCAACTAATCCAATTAATTCATAACCATTGAAATTTTCATTATCCAATGTCAATTTTTAATTTAAACCCTTCATTCTTATTAACATTCATTTCATTAACATTTTAATTGATTCCTTTCAATTTATTTGCATTCAACCAACTTTTATTAAATTAGATTCATGTTCCATTGATTTTTCATTCAGTTTGCTTACTTCGAATTAGTTTGCATGCACTAATCAACATTAATTAATTTTCATTCTATTTATTTACACTCATTTATAGTCACATTCATTTTTCTTTCTTCACTTCCATTATTTTATTTTAATAATACATATAATTAATTACACTTAAGACAATTAATTCCTTACCACATTCCATATGTTTTAAGTTGATTATCATCCCTTATTAATATTCATTTCGTTAATCATACAATAGATTTATATTCATTTCATTCGCTTTTAATTTTTACATTCAACTAATTTGATTTCAATTCTTTTTTTTTCTTTTTCTTCTTTTTCATCAATATCTATTGCATTCACATTTGGTTTATTTCAATTCAATATACTTACATTCAATTGATTTGTTCCAATTATTTACATTTGTTTCATCCACATTTAAATTTAGTGTACATTCCATTGATTTCTTTAAATTTATTAACATTCATTGCAAATTCGTTATTCAATTTTATTCAACTCAATTTGTGAAATTCTAATTGTTTCACCCTTTTTCTATTTAGTTAACATATTTCATATACATTCATTTATGAACCATTTATAAAAATTATTCGACTTAACCATGCTTAAGTTAAATCTATTTTGTTTCCACTTAGTATCTCTTTCTTTTATTGTATACTAACATCATTTATAAACCATATAAATTTATTATAAATTTTCTGTTTTTCCTCTTTCACAATTAAATCATTCAACTTCTCTTAAGTGCACTCCAATTTAACATTTATTCTAATAACTAATTCCACAATATATTAGTTAACATCCAAATTTTATTTAAACTACTCCACTTGCATTTTATTTACTTATATCCAATTTAAATTAAATATAATTAACCATATTAATTTTAGTTACACTCATTTATTTCATTTCTTTCACACTTAAATTAAGTTTCATTCTGAAATTCAAGTTCGTACTCATTTTTAATTCATTTTATAGCTTAAATGAAATTTATCCACCTTATTAAATTATGCAGTTTCACTTAATATCCAATTGAGAAAAAAATTTCTTTAAGTTAAACTTCATTTCATTTTAATCCATTACTCATTTTATCTAATTTTTTCAAGTTCAATTTCCTTATCATCCACATTTAACAAATTTAAATTTTGTTTAGCTTAAAATTCTCAAATCTATAAGTTATATAATTTATTCATTCAAAATTCCAATTTATTATTTTATCTACTTCATTTCAAATGCAATTCATTTTCTTATTTAAGCTTCTTGGGCTAAATGTATTTTATTTACTTCTTTCACTAATTCCATTTAGTTTTACAATGCTAAGCCAATAATTTATTTGTATCTCAAATTCAAAAAAAGTTTCTTTCTTCTATTTTTTTAACAAAAATTTTAACCATTTTAAATTTAATTTCATTTTCCTATTCAAATTTATAAGTTATAACTTATTTTTATATAATATTTTCAATTATAAATTCAAACAATTTCCACCTATTTATTAAATCATGGTTAAAATATTTTTCTTTCATAATCAAAACATGTTTTAATCGAAAAGAAATTTCTTATGGTAACAATTCTCATCCACAAACTCGAAAATGAATACAGGCGATGCTGCAGTCATCCCTAGAATTATTTTCCAGCAACCAAGCGAGTCTAATGCTTTTATTTCTTCAAAAATCCTTTCAAAATATTTTTTCTAGTTAAAACACCTTCAAATAATACTATTTATTAAATTTTAAGGCTTTGAAAAACAAATTTTGAAAACAAAAGGAATTTAATTCTAAAATTCTCAATTTTTTCAAAAAATCATTTATATATATATAAGTTATATTATAAGTATGCTTAAACAAATTTTCTTAGCTTATTATCGAAATATTCCATTAATTTACAAGTTGGTCATTTTAAACAGTTCTTATTGCAATTATATTTTAATTCAATTTAATTATCAATACTTTATAAAATAAAATTCATTAATTATTCATTTTATTTTAATTCAACCAGTAATTGATGATAATTAATATATTACCATCTCCTAACAATAATTTCATTAAAAATTATCATTATATATATAATATAATTCAGGAAAAATTATTTCATTTACCAAATTTTAAAACAATATTATGTCAACTGGCCTCATTTAAGTGTTTAGAACTTTCTATCTATACACGGCGTCCCGCACATCGACCGGAATTCATAAATAACTCAACGGATAAGTAAAATTTTTATAAAATATTTTATAAAAGTAACAAGTACGCTCTCTCATATATATACATACTCAAACTGACTCATTCTAGAGTATTACTACCCAATCTCTAATGAGTCAAACCCCACAAAGCCAAGGTTATCGCTAAACCTTTGCTCTGATACCAACTGTGACGGCTCACATTTCGAAAGGCTTAAATCGACAACAATCCACACATGTCCAACTTAAACAATCTGGAACGTAGATAATAAATGAGGTTAAATAAGAAAAATAAGAAGAGAAGAAGAAAGCAAAACATAGAATCTCACAGCGGAAACAATAATATATAATAATGAAATAAAAATTCAAAAGTTGTTTACTATACATCTGATCATGATCTATGCATATTTATCAGAGTATATCTATACATCAGGGATAAATAATCGATACAGCAGAATAACATGATGTAGGGGATAATAATAATAATAATAATAGTAATATACCAAAACTCTGTCTTCGTCCTCTAGAGAATAGTCTTCAATGCGCTAAAAAAACTCAGGATTGACCCGAGAATAATGAAAAGGAAAACGCTTGAGTTAGGACTAAAATACTCTTATGTTAGTCAAATCAATATCACAAATATGAGAGAAAAAACTTAAGAGATGTTACGGGATTTTCCATCTCTTAAAGATCCGTTAAACTATTTATATATAATAGTATACGCTATAATAGATAATGTCTATCAGTAAAATAAATATCAAAATAGCGTTAAGGCTTTACATTGATCCATCTTAACACACTTTTACAGTATTAAACCAAAATCGTAATGGGCTCGTATAGGGATAAATATGACAAGGCACGTAAGGCAATGCACAAGGTAGGATTCTACCAGTTTACCCTTTCTGGCTGGTCGTAACCCATCTGTGGCCGACCGCGACAATCAATCCAAATGACAAAAGCTGCACCCATCGAATAAGAAATCATAATAGTAATACGAGGGATCAACGTCGCTAGAAGTAACTAACCTTAATGGCCAGACATAGGCTTATGTTTTATTCATTTTAATTATGACACGAGTGTCAAGGCTATCCATCATCGTTCTCTTACTTCATTCCAGTAAACGTTGCCAATTCAACCACTACATTCTGGATATCATCGACCGCGTACACAGTTGTTAAAGTGGTTCCAATATTGAAAGAGAGTATTTCAATAAGTGGCCCCGGTCTCTTTAACGACCAATCGTTATTTTACACACCAGTTGGTACTTTTACATTTCGAAAACAATTCGTACTTGATATCAAAATATCATATTCGCTTCAAAATCAAATCCGTTTCAAAATCGTCATATTTACTCAAAAGTCATATCCATTTCGAAATCATCATATTTGCTCAAAAATATCAACTAAACTTGATATATCGATTTCACTACAAAACTTGATTCGAATTATAGTTTTGGTTATAATTCACTTTAACCCAATTCGCATTTAAATCCAAGATTTAAATATAAACATTCCATCCTTTTTCCAGTTTGGATTTTAGAAAATAGTTTTAAAATAGTTAAATAATTAAAATAGTTTAATAGGAAATAGTTTGAGAAATAAAAGGGTTTATATAGTTAAATGTTGGGAAAATTAAAATAGTTTGAATATTTAAAGAAAATAAATTTGAAATAGTTTATACTAAAATAATATATTTAAAAATAGTTTCCAAGCCAAACTGATTTAATTCCCAAATTTCCAATCCAAATCAATTTCCATTTTGACTTACTCGATTCAATTCCGATTACAAGTCGAATTTAAATTCTAATTCCAAATTAATTTCACTTCCAATTTCAAGTTAATTAAATTCCAATTGAGAATTGCTTTCAACTCCAATCCCGAATTTAAAACCATTTTGATATCAATTTCGAGTCAATTTCCAATTATCATTTCAAAACATTAAAATCAAATTTTCTTCAATATCCAATTTAAAAATCCAAATTTTTAAGTATGATTCAAATCCAAGCTAAATTTCAAAATATCGTTTTATCACTTTTACTTAGAAATATTCAAAGTTCGAATAAAATATCCAATCTTTAAAGCAATCGATTTTTGAAATTCAAATAATATTTTGATTATAACTTCAAAATCTCAAATTCGATTATTTAAACAATTTCGTTTATCAAATTTAAATTTCACTTTTCGAGGTCAAATTTGAAAATAAATTTGATTTCCATAAATTCAATTTTTCATTTCTTAAAATCAAATCATTTAAATAATTTCAAAACAAATTTTAAAATCATTTAATTTAACCAATCCGGTGTCCGTATATAATTTTCTACCCTATGGCCAAGTGAATCAATTATTTCAATTAAAATTCCAAGGATGGATATGTATATCATTTCAATTCCAAATTAAATGCCATAGGTATATATCATCTCAGCCTATTACTTAATTTGTTCGAGATATATCAATTTACAATTTTATATACTGTAAATAATATACAGGGTAATAACATGATATATCAAAATAAATAAACATCCAAATATCAACCAATAACATCCATCACAACCAAACATCCAAACGGTCAATAAAATTCACAACAATTTCATAATTATCGATATTGGGTATTGTACGGCAATTAAATTTTTATTCAATTTAACTGTCAATTAAATTTCTAATGATTAAGTCGGATATCAATTAATGTCAATTAAACTTGTCTAACAACAACCAATAAATTTCAATCACATCACGATATAAATTGAACTACATAAAAAATATTATAGTCTATTGTGAGTGTATAAATACTCACCTTCCACTCGATACTAAGAAAATTTCTCCACTTCAAATAAATTCCAGCTTAATCCCATATCATAGAAGACGTCGATACGAATTCCCAGCAATTCGTATCACGCGAAATGGACCTCGTACGAGAGAGTTACGATTTAATTAATATTTGTTAAAATAAAATATAATTAACATAAACTAATTTATTAACTACTAAGCTTAAAGAATTACCCAAACTTCACTATTGCACGATAACCTCCAGGCAAACGCAAGCTTCTCTCAGCCGAACGGGACGAACCAATTCAACGCCTTCGTGCTCCTTCCAGATCGAGATTTATCTGCTTCTTTTTTTTGATCGATAATTGCTTGTCACCTCAACCTCCCAGCATCAAGCGCACGCAAAGACGAGACACCAAACCACACGACGACGATGAACTCAAAATCTAACGACGAAATCTGCTCCATTCTACCCCACGACATCGTTGCTCCAGTTAAGTCACCCTCCATCCCATCGCGTGCATATCCAGGCGCTGCTGCCTCCCCCCATCGAACGCGATTTCGATCGTGTGGTTCTTTTTTTTCAATCAATCGTCGCTTTTGATTTATTTTTTTAGATCGGAAGCCCCTTTTTTATATATAATGTCGATCTGCAATTAGAAGAAAGGGGAAGGAAGCGGGTATACGGTTGTGATTCGAAAAGGAAGGGGTAAGGAAAATGTACAGGTGGATATAGCTAGGCCATGGGGCACGAATATCTAGGCCAGAAATAAATATTATTTTAATTTGTAAATATCTCGACTATAAATGCCTAAAATCCTCAAGCTCCAAACGAATCATGCCGCCTGACATTCATAATATTTTACCCCCATTCGGAAGGTAATGGAACTAGTCTCGAGGTCTAATTCAATCATATGCGAAAGAAAGCTTTTTAACTCGAACATTTTAATTAAATTTGAAATTTAATTTCTATGCATTTCAAGCTCGCACGACCAAACGACAAGTCCGATCGCTACGAAACTTGAAATCCTACAATAATTCACCGTTACAGATCCGATAAAACTGGTTTCATCGAAATACGAGACATTTGCCAAAATGGCTATTTTTTTACTCGCCAAATTAAATATAAAATTTCTAATTTTAATTATTCAAATTTAAATCTAATTTTAAATATAGACAATCATAATTGTTGTCTATATAAAATTTAAATCAACTTATGACATTATTTCAATTTGAATTTTTCAGTTATCAAAAACATTTCATTTCTATCTAAATAATTGAATATATAATATTCAATACTAACTATTGGTTATAATTTTATTGCATATAAATAATCCTTAAATTCCCGAAATCGTTTATTTCAAGATTTTATCCAAGTTCATATTCAATAACTACATTAACTAATTATTAAGTTTTATTTCTAACCATTTTATTCAATAATCATAAAAAAAATCAAATAATTTAAAATAGCCAAAAATATGGTTCATTACAATAATACATCTTTTTTATATGATAATAATGTAATACTAAGATCTCACTAAAAGTTAAGAAATATACTCTGAATAATTCCGCATGATCAAGGTAGTTTGTCAGCATCATAGATAGTTGATTGACATGGTAGTTAATTAAACCAATGTAGCAGATCCATTCATGAAGGATCTAACTCAATCACTTCTCATCAACTAATTAAGGGGATGGGATAGAGATTCCATAATTTACCTCAGGTGCAAGTGGGAGATTGATAGAGTTAGGGGTATGTCCTAGAGATAATTATGTAATTTGTTACATATATTTGATTCGATAACCAATCTTGTTCGAAATAAAAGGTGTTTTCTTTCTATTATATACTTGATATAATATGTTAAATTAATTAAATAATTTAATTAAAATATATTTAATAGAAGATCCATAAATAGTATGTTTTGTGGTAGTAGTTACAATGCGTTGTAACCATGAGTGATTTATCTCAATAAAATAAACATATTATTTTAAATATTCCTATTCAAGAAGCATAGAGATTGGATATCGATGCATCCATTGAGACTAAAGTACATAGAGCTCTCTAAATATTGGGCAGTGTATTACTCATGACTGCTGGAGGCACCAAGGGGTTACATATTGATAGTTTTTGGATAATATGGAATGACTCACTTGATAGTTTCCTGTTGATTAATATAATTAAGGTCAAATAGAAAATATTGATGTGACAAAATTACATAGTTCTCTCGACGTAAGAATACATTTGATCTTTATTGTGGAAGCTCCACTTTGATTACAGTTAAATCATGGCACAGCATCCACAGAATGACTATAGTTGGGTCGAATGAAAGCATTGGAAGTGAAACACTATTCAAGAGAGGATTCATCTCTTAGGTTATATAAGGTTTGTATCGTGGCCAACTGAAGTCAACTCAAAGTCAAAGTCTTTGGGCATAACAGTTTAATTAATAATAATTGTTATTATCGAACAAAGGGTTTTGTATTTGGAATATAAAGTTGAATATGGATGATATTGGAATTTTGACCATTACCAAATTTCGTAAGTCCGATGTGATATAGTTTTGACAAAAAGAATTGGTGTGAATAATCATCACTGCTGGCTAACACTTAACAAAGTAAAATTAGATTTTATCAAAACCAAGTAAGCGATAAATTTGGCCAAAATGTCATCCACTTGCTGAGTAACATGTGAACTTTAATATTCGATAGTTCATATTAATCGCTGACCGAATTTACACATAAAGGTCACACAACCGAAATGTTGAATACTCCTTTGTCCAAATATTTAATTAATTTATAATTATTATAAATTAATTAATATTTGTGAAATTTTAGTTATAAAATTTTATTTGATGTATTAAACAATATTAATAAATATTTTTTATAATAGCTTTAAATATATTAATCGATATACGATATCCATACATGTTAAATTGGATTTAAATCCAACAAATACTGTTTGGGTTTGAAATAGGTTTGAAGCCCATATGGGGTAAGGGGATTTCAGCTATGGTATGTCCAAGAATGGGTGAATATGAATGGTTATGGGGTTTAGGATATTGATATATTAAAAGGGAGAATGAGTAAGAGAAGAAAGGGGCCCTTGATCGTACTTTATCTCTCTATCCTTTCCTTTACCCCATTGCTAGTCGAAAACCATCTCCATCGTCTCCTACATTTCCAAACTTAAATCAGATAAATTTAAAAGCTATTTGATAGTCGGTGGTTAACATTTCAAAGCTAGCATGTTTGGATTGGAATAGGATTTAAAGGAGCTCATATCATCATTTCAATGTTTATTTGATAGGCTTTGGTGAAGATATATTTCTTATTTGCAAATATAAATTAGTGTTACATTTTAAATCATATGATGTTTAGACTAATATGTGATGAATCTTGCATATCGATATATTCTCGTGTTTATGAGGGTTGTTTACTTATGTGCTTATATAATCAAAAAAATTCACGTAACATATACGTACCTAATACTCAAGGCATAAATAAATAAAAATTAATATAAAACTAATTTAATATAATTTGATTCATATAAGTTTCATAAATTTGAATATTAAATTTTATGTTGCACGAAATATGTTTTAAATTTTATAAAAATAGCTCTGGACCTAAAAGACCTACAACAAAAGATTTTTTCAATATATATATATAATTTAATTATTTAAATCATATATATTAAATAAATATATAAAATAAATAAATATATCATATAAAATACAATTTAAATTTTATAAAGTTAATTTCACGCGTGATAAGTTATCGGCAGATTAAAAAATTTATTTTAAAAAATTAAATAAATATATATTTACATATTTGAAGAAATTAATAATTGACATTAAAATTATTTTTAAATTACAATATATATATATATATATATATGTTTGTGTGTGTAAATATTTTAAATGTAAAAATGTAACAACCCGCATATTTATCGGTTGTATATTTAAATATTTTATTTAAATATAACGTCGTTTGTCGGATTATAGTCCAAAAGGCTACTTTTTGCAAACGGCCGAATTGGGGCTCGAAACCATTTCCATTGGTTCCAAAATGGCGTTTGCGATCTTTTTGAGTATAATCTTTGATATGTTTGGAGTAAGTTGAATTTCGCTACTTTTTCTATTGGGTTTAGGGTTTGGGTTCAGCCCACTAGCTTAAACTAATACCCTAACTCAGCTCTCTCCTCTCCATTCTCTCATTCCACTCTTCTAAACTCAAGCTCCAACTGAAAATGGTGGAAGGCAAAGGGAAATAGAAATTGCAAACCCTAGTTCTTCTTGCTAGCTCATATTCTTACTCCAAAATCAAAGAGAAGCAATTAGTAAGCCTCTTCTTCATCTTCTCTATCTCTTTCTCTCTTCAATCTCAGAAATTCCTAAACCTAAACTTAGGAAATATTTGTTTGATCTTAGATTGAAGCTAGTAGAGTTGAAGTAGAGAGTGGTTGGCCTTGTTCCTTTGCATTTGAGCTTCTTCTTCTTGTTCTTGAGTTAAAAAGGTAAGATTTTTATCTCACATCTTCTTCTCTTGATATCATTGATGTTGGGTATGAATTCCTAACAAGTATGCGTGTGCCATTGCTTTGGATTTGAAAAGGATTGACATTCATTGAAAATAGGGCAGGAAGTGCAAATCATCAGGTTCGGCCGGCCGAACTCAGTGTCCGGTCGACTGACCTGCTACCTGGGCACTTCCCTGCCTCTGTTTTGGAAGTGCAGAAATTTGGGCTCCGGTCAACCGACCCAGAGGTCCGGTCGACCGACCTGATGCCCCGAGCACTTCTCTGTTTCTAGCCCGGTCAACCGACCCAGGAGGTCGGGTCGACCGACCTGCTCCTGTTTTGCCTGTTTTGCCTATTTTTGCATATTTTGATTGGTTTTCCAAATTTTATCGATTCAAGTTGCTTTTTAGTAGTTGTTATTGCATCTTTGACTTTGATAACTTATTCTTGACTTCATCCACGGGTTTTTATAAAATAATCTCTCGAATCATATTTAAAAGCTCGTTTCTCCAATTTATAAATTCTATTTAAAACACACAATTTCGCACTTCGAGCGAAGTGGAAGGGTGATTAAATGGTTGGGCAAAACATGGACCATGAATCTGTGCGTTTATCCTTCCGATTAATCCCCGACCTATTCAATTGATCGTCTTGACCTTCGGGTTTGGTTTATCGATGATATGAGGTAAACTTTGTACTGCTTTGAGTGTGAAAGTGACTGACGGATAGTAAACCGTTTAGTGCGAACGAGTGGTTATGGGACGCACGTTAACACTTTTCGGATTCCTTTTCAAGAGTTGTGGCACATTCCGCCAGTTAGTGGTGTCCAGTACTGGGTCTTCGACCTTCACCACTACGGCTTGTCGCCCTATAGTATCGCTTCCGATGTTGGTCTTTATGAGCCGCATGGGTGATATTGGGTTTGTGCCTTCGGGTTTGTCACCCTATAGTATCGCTTTCTATGTTGGTCGTTATGACCCGCATGGGTGATATTGGGTTTGGAGTCTTCGGGCTCATGGATCCTTGTTTATACAGTACTGAGCTCGAGCAATCATATGTTTCATTAATATTATATTCCCTTGGTATCGCCCATCGGTGTTGGTCTTTTTGAGCCGCATGATGTATAACGATTACCTTGTGGAACTTGTATACCTTATGGGTATTTGTTATTTGTCTTTTTGGCTTGCTTTGGGATATTTGTATCCTTTGTTTATCTATGTTGCCAATGATATGAGGCTTGTCTTGATATGTTCATCTTTTGTTAGATGATTGTGTTATCTCTTTTAGAGATATTTGTTATACTTTGTAACCTTGCAGGTTTATTGTTGTTCAGTTTATCTAACTGATTTGTTGAGCTAGACTGACCTGTGTATTAATTACTCGGGTCAGACCGAGATGTTTCAAGTTAGGTGCCTTTGGACTTAGCCTATTTTGCTTCCGCATGGACTACTCCGCTAGCTTCTTTTTGCCATAGCTTTTTGTGTAGTCCTATTTTTTTGTAACTCTGATATGTATTCTTGTGAACTGGTCTGTATATTGTGGTTTGCTATACCACTTGACATGTATTATTATGTATACTCTGCTATGTATCAGTATATGTGTATATGATGGTTTACTGTTCTGTGATGTATATTGCATTTGAGTTGTTATATTCTGTTCTGATAGATCCTCTAGCCACATATGGTTTTGTTTTAAGTATTCATTGGATATGTCGATCTGCTTGGTAAGGCAATTGTCGATGTATGCAATAGATAATTAAAGCAAGGCTATAGATGGTCGCTCCTAAACAGCCTTATTCTCCGTGTTAGCAGACGGTATTATCTATTAATACTCTTTGCTAGCGTGGGTATAGAGGTGGGGCGTCACAGCTTGGTATCAGAGCTGAGTTCAGAACAAAATTTGATAAACACAGAGTAGAGCACATATTACGATACATCAGAGTGTGATAAGTGATACAAATCTTTGAATCATCGTGTCTCTCTATTCCTTCTACCATCAAAGGTTAGATAGGATTTGGGAATATGCCTAGGAATGCATTTAAATTCTGTATTATTCCGTATTAAATTATCTACCTTGGGAATAATATTTACCTTATCTTAACTTTCAGCTTATGGCTGGAAGAGACGGAGGACGACGCTCGGATGTTGGGTAATCCAGTGGCTCACATCCGGACGGCGTTTATATGTCTGCCGATCAGTTTTTAGAGTGGTTTAGGAGCACACGGCCTCCAGCTCCTACTCGAACATCTCCTCCATGCAAGTCCACCTTCGCACGTTTGTGGAGTGATTTTTCTCATCTTGGACGGAAGCCATTTAAAGGCTCCGAGATTGTTCTTTAGGTCCAAGCTTGGGTTCGCATGTACGAGCATGTTCTCTCTCGCATGGATCTTTCTGATCATGATAGGGTTCTTGTAACTTCTAGCTTATTGCAAAAGCGTGCCCTTGACTGGTACGAGCTTCTTTTAGCTGAATTTGATGAGTCTGCCCTTTCTTGGACTCGGTTTCGAGAACGATTCGAACTCAAGTTCGTTCCTGAATCTAAGAAAGTTTTATTAACCCGTCGCTTCCTTGAGTTGAAGCAAGGGGAGTCTTCCGTTTTTGAGTATGTTGCATCATTCGAGGCCTTATCTAAGTATGGTCTTGAATTCATTAGCACCTTGTATAGGAAGAATCTGAAGTTTGTATCTGATCTTAAGAAATGTCTTAAGAAGTCTTTAATGCTCCAGCTTAAGCTTTCTTTTAAGGAGTTGGTTGATTCGGCACTTCATCTCGAAGCCTTCGAGAAGGAGTGTGATTGTGGGGATGGTGTTGAGATTCGCAAGAACCCTAACAAGAAGAAGTTTCCATTGGATAAGCGGGAATTTTTCCCTTCCAAGAAGAAAAAGCCCGTTGAATCTAATTCTCAGTCTCAGTCTGCTGGAACACCTTCCACTCGGAAGTGTTTCAATTGTGGTTCTCCTGATCATATGATTCGAGCTTGCCCTATGCCTCTCTTCTGCCACTATTGCAAGAAGGAAGACCATCGTATTTTCACTTGTCCTATTGTTCCGAATAATCCTCTATCTGGCAAGCTAAAGATAACAGATGCTTCTAGAGGTTCTTCTCGGAGAAAAGGTACATCTCCATCTGTTTAGGAAGGTTCTATTTTATTTCTTGACTATTGTATTCGAGTTCTATTCGATACGGGGGCTTCGCATTTTTTCCGTATCGAAGAAGCTCTTCGATGATTTATCTTTGGATGTTTCTTGTATGGTTACTTCTTTGAAAATTGCGAATCCGAATTGGTGGATCCGCAATGCTCAATTTGCTTGTATTAATGTCGAGATTATTTTATGTGATTTTTCTTTCCGAGCCAATTTGCATGTTATGCGTTACTTAGGCTTCGAAATTGATATTTTTTTTGTAAGGATTGACTTAATTATTATGAAGTCATATCCTATATCCTGAGTGGACTATTCATCCTCAACATTTTCAATCTGTTAAACAGATTTCTATTTTCTTTGTGATTTAGATTCCAATTTGATCTCATCATTTTATTCTTTAAGCCCTCATGATGAGGAAAATGTTGTTTCTCTAATGCTTGTAGTTTGAGAATTTTCCAGTATTTTTGGTCTTGTCTTAGGGTTATTACCTAAGCAATCTTTTGAGTAGTGTTAAGGTCTTTTTAGCTCGACCTTACCACCGGTTTTCATTTGGCTACGAGTTGCGGAAGTTAGGATCCCACTTACCGCATTCCGCACTCGTTGTGATTCTTATGAATGATTTGTTATGTCATTCAGTTGTCTAGCTCATTTCATCCATTTTATGAATCGAGTATTCTGTGAATATCTCGATGATTCCATTTTTAGTATTTTATTGGTTTTGGATGGAAATTAGCAATTTAAAACTTTTGTAAATCTTTTTCATAAGATTTATTTATAAGTATAAATGGGATTTTTGTTTTTAAAACGAACAAAGAGAATTTTAAAAAGTTTTTAGAAACATGTTTATCATATAGAAGATGGTTTTGTGATTGTATTGCCCATTGAGTGCTTTAAGAATTCTGGTCGATGCGCTTGATCAACATTTTCAATAGGAATTTCCTAAACGCTTTGATGAGACAATTTGACACAATAAATTGATTTGAAATAAGAAAAAATTTCTCGAAATATGATTTCATGAAGGTAATTGAAATTTTGAAGCTTTAGCTTTTTGGTAAAGAATTTTATTTGAAAGTTTTAGCTTTTAAGAAAGTAGATTATTTGAAAGGACTCTTTTCCGGTACTCTTATCTTGGGATTCCCGAAGGGAACCAAGATTTTATCTTTTTACCAATACTAGTCGTGTTGGTTTGAATGTCGTTCTCTTGCAAGAGAAAACGTGCGATCACTTGTGCTTCTAAATCATTAAAGCCGATAGAGACTAGGTATGCCACTCATGATCTAGTGCTCACGGCTATTGTTTTCGCTCTTTATATTTGGCATCATTATTTTTAGGTAAGGAATTTTGTTCTCCTCACCAATCGTAATTTTTGAATGTTTAATTTCTCATAAGGAACTTAGTGTTGGCTCGAGTTCCTTGCATCTTATGATCTTGATATTCTTTTTATTCCCGAAAAGGGGGATCGTGTTGCCAATGCATTTAGTTGTAAGCAACAAGTGATTGTTTCTTTGTTGATGTCCGAATGGAATGATCTTTTTACCAAGTTTATCAGACGTTTTGTTGCACTTCTTTTGTTGAGCTTTGGATCATTTGACGTATTGTTTGTACCACGTCAGTGTTCCGAATTATTTTGAGCTTAGGAATCCATAGAATTCTCTGAGCAAGCAAGTTCAAGCTTATCTTTTCGTGCACTTTATGGTGAACTTCTTATTCTGTTATTCTTATGTGTTGATATGTTTTTGGGTTGTTACTCTTTATTTTCTTCTTAAGAATTGCGAGGACGCAATTTCTTTAAGGAGGGGAGTCTGTAACAACCCGCATATTTATCGGTTTTATATTTAAATATTTTAAATATAACGTCGTTTGTCGGACTATAGTCCAAAAAGCTACTTTTTGCAAACGGTCGAATTGGGGCTCCAAACCATTTCCATTGGTTCCAAAATGGCGTTTGCGATCTTTTTGAGTATAATCTTTGATATGTTTGGAGTAAGTTGAATTTCGCTACTTTTTCTATTGGGTTTAGGGTTTGGGTTCAGCCCACTAGCTTAAACTAATACCCTAACTCAGCCCTCTCCTCTCCATTCTCTCATTCCACTCTTCTAAACTCAAGCTCCAACTGAAAATGGTGGAAGGGAAAGGGAAATAGAAATTGCAAACCCTAGTTCTTCTTGCTAGCTCATATTCTTGCTCCAAAATCAAAGAGAAGCAATTGGTAAGCCTCTTCTTCATCTTCTTTATCTCTTTCTCTCTTCAATCTCAGAAATTCCTAAACCTAAACTTAGGAAATATTTGTTTGATCTTAGATTGAAGCGAGTAGAGTTGAAGTAGAGAGTGGTTGGCCTTGTTCCTTTGCATTTGAGCTTCTTCTTCTTGTTCTTGAGTTAAAAAGGTGAGATTTTTATCTCACATCTTCTTCTCTTGATATCATTGATGTTGTGTATGAATTCCTAACAAGTATGCGTGTTCCATTGCTTTGGATTTGAAAAGGATTGACATTCATTGAAAATAGGGCAGGAAGTGCAAATCATCAGGTTCGGCCGACCGAACTCAGGGTCCGGTCGACCGACCTGCTACCTGGGCACTTCCCTGCCTCTGTTTTGGAAGTGTAGAAATTTGGGCTCCGGTCAACCGACCCAGAGGTCCGGTCGACCGACCTGATGCCCCGAGCACTTCTCTGTTTCTGGCCCGGTCAACCAACCCAGGAGGTCCGGTCGACCGACCTGCTCCTGTTTTGCCTGTTTTGCCTATTTTTGCATATTTTGATTGGTTTTCCAAATTTTATCGATTCAAGTTGCTTTTTAGTAGTTGTTATTGCATCTTTGACTTTGATAACTTATTCTTGACTTCATCCACGGATTTTTATAAAATAATCTCTCGAATCATATTTAAAAGCTCGTTTCTCCAATTTATAAATTCTATTTAAAACACACAATTTCGCACTTCGTGCGAAGTGGAAGGGTGATTAAATGGTTGGGCAAAACACGGACCATGAATCTGTGCGTTTATCCTTCCGATTAATCCACGACCTATTCAATTGATCGTTTTGACCTTCGGGTTTGGTTTATCGATGATATGAGGTAAACTTTGTACTACTTTGAGTGTGAAAGTGACTGACGGATAGTAAACCGTTTAGTGCGAACGAGTGGTTATGGGACGCACGTTAACACTTTTCGGATTCCTTTTCGAGAGTTGTGACACATTCCGCCAGTTAGTGGTGTCCAGTACTGGGTCTTTGATCTTCACCACTACGGCTTGTCGCCCTATAGTATCGCTTCCGGTGTTGGTCTTTATGAGCCGCATGGGTGATATTGGGTCTGTGCCTTCGGGTTTGTCACCCTATAGTATCGCTTTCTATGTTGGTCGTTATGAGCCGCATGGGTGATATTGGGTTTGGAGTCTTCGGGCTCATGGATCCTTGTTTATACAGTACTGAGCTCGAGCAATCATATGTTTCATTAATATTATATTCCCTTGGTATCGCCTATCGGTGTTGGTCTTTTTGAGCCGCATGATGTATAACGATTACCTTGTGGAACTTGTATACCTTATGGGTATTTGTTATTTGTCTTTTTGGCTTGCTTTGGGATATTTGTATCCTTTGTTTATCTATGTTGCCAATGATATGAGGCTTGTCTTGATATGTTCATCTTTTGTTAGATGCTTGTGTTATCTCTTTTAGAGATATTTGTTATACTTTGTAACCTTGCAGGTTTATTGTTGTTCAGTTTATCTAACTGATTTGTTTAGCTAGACTGACCCGTGTATTAATTACTCGGGTCAGACCGAGATGTTTCAGGTTAGGTGCCTTTGGACTTAGCCTATTTTGCTTCCGCATGGACTACTCCGCTAGCTTCTTTTTGCCATAGCTTTTTGTGTAGTCCTATTTTTTTTAACTCTGATATGTATTCTTGTGAACTCGTCTGTATATTGTGGTTTGCTATACCACTTGACATGTATTATTTTGTATACTCTGCTATGTATCAGTATATGTGTATATGATGGTTTACTGTTCTGTGATGTATATTGCATTTGAGTTGTTATATTCTGTTCTGATAGATCCTCTAGCCACCTATGGTTTTGTTTTAAGTATTCATTGGATATGTCGATCTACTTGGTAAAGAAATTGTCGATGTATTCAATAGATAATTAAAGCAAGGCTATAGATGGTCGCTCCTAAACAGCCTTATTCTCCGTGTTAGCAGACGGTATTATCTATTAATACTCTTTGCTAGCGTAGGTATAGAGGTGGGGCGTCACAAAAAAAACATTGTTTAGATTTTTATACTATATTAAAATACAAAATTTTATTTTTGGATATATAATTTAATATAATTTTAATAATTTCTGCTTAAAATTTCAATACTAACAAATATTTAAAATAAAAAATATCATTTTTTTACCGTGAACGTTTTTTGATGTATATATATTATATAAGTTATATATATTTCATTTATATTATTAACATATATGTATATACATATTTTTGTTAGTAAATTATTTATGGATATATATATATATATTCATAAAATAAAATTTTGTTTTCTGTTTCTATAATAAAATAAATAAATAAATTTAGTCTTGTATATAAAATTATTTTTCATTTATTTACATTCGTATATACATATATAATCATGTACATATTTTTTAAATTCATTATATATATATATATATATATAAATTATTCAAAATTAATTATGTGTGTTTGTGTATTTGTGATTTTTTGTATATATAAATTAAAGCACATAAGCATACATTTGGACGATATATTTCTATAATAAAGGGGCTAACATGTCCGTCTGTTGTGGTGTAAATCTCAGCCCTTATACACGGGCATGTCAAACTTACATGGATTTCTATGTTACACATACGAACACACACACGCTCTATATATGTATGTATGTATGTTATAACATTAATTACATAATATAAAACTATATTATAAATTTATATAAAAGAATGAATTTTTTAAAAGTAATTTAGAAATGGTTTAAATAAATTAGACTTCATAGGCCCAATAAAGATCCGAAATGGTTAAAAAAATTGAAATTCACCATTTTTTTCGTTGTGAGCTGACCTACTTCGAATATAACTAATCTCCATCGAGCTGGTAAGCTAAGTTTAACCTAGAAGTCTTTATATTATTTTTTAATGAAAACAATAACATGGAAAGTAATGGTAGGAAAACAATCTCTATAAAGTAAGACTACAATCATAAATAATTCAAGATGAATATGAAGTGAAAAACTATTAATGAATTCAATCAAATTCTAGTTAGATTAAATTTTTTAAAGATATTGCCTAAAAATTATTTGGATAATTTTTTTAATTTGATTCAAATTTGGAATAATATTTTCTTTTGAATTATAGCATGCATATGAAAAGGGAAAAAGGCAAAGAGATAATATTATAGGGAAAATGAGATAGAAGTGAGAATTAGAAGATGATAAATATCTAATATGTATGTAAATAATAAAACTAATGAATGCATGATTATTGTACATGGAAATAAGAATACTAAACTTTTATATAATTAGATAACAGAATAGAATAGATAGATACACACACACATACATATATAATATTTAACATAAAGACATTAATGATATCATTATGTATTCTATGGGCATTAATGGTATCATTAATATTTGGGGCATTTGAAACTAGAGTTATAAATAAGACTAGGTCGTGTAACACAATATAAAATGTATTTAAATAATAAAGGTTTATTAAACATTTCACTACTTAGAATTAAACTACTAACAAAATTTCAAAGTAGCTTGCTGTAGTTATATCAAAAGTGCTACTTTTGTTCTTCAAAACACTTCACCAAAGTTTGTTATTTCAACATTATTTTACTTCATATATAATGTTTTGCCTAAAATTATTTTTTATATAATTATATATGGTAGAATTGGAAAAGAATGGACATTACCTTTAATAGATTATGCAAAACTGATATATATATATAGTAATGAACTAATTATTCCCCATAAAATAAATGAATTAAAAAAATAAAACATCACACAAAACAAAATAAAAATAAAATGAAAGTTAATTATTATACAAAAATTGAAAATAAAATAAAGTTTATAACTTTACTTGCAACAGATTTTAATAATCAATAAGAGATTATGCATGTGGTATCCACCTACTTATAAAATCTGCAATTTTCTCCAAGGCAAATGAAGAGAACTATATTCATAATCTTATAAACTTAAAATTCAACCTTAAATTAGAAATTGGAACAAAACTACAATTTTAATGTCGGATTAAATGAAAAGACAACTAATAAAAAAGTCTAACTTTTTAATCAAGCTCGATCGAACCAGTAAGCTAAGTTTTTCTTGGATTTCTTTGGATTATTTTTCCATTAAAACAATAACATTGAAGGCAATCGCTAGGGAAACCATTATTGCAAAATATGAATAAAATCATGAATATGAAAAATCACTGACAAACTCAAGCAAATTCATGTTAGATCAAAAAAAATTTCTAAAGAGAGGCTCGGTTGGCTGGCATTAATTATGAACGCTGTTCAAAAAATTTGTTTGGAAAGAAATTTTAATTTGATTTAGAATGAAAATTGAATTGTTTATGAATTGTACATGCATATCAAACTAGAAAAGGGTAACGTACAATATTATGAGAAAATGAAGTGAAAGTCAAAAAATTAGAAGATGATAATGTCAAAGGTGTACGTTGTATTTCTTTTCAGATGTATAATGTGAAGATAATTTATAAAACATTAATGTGTCCATTAGTATTTCCTTTAAGGAATAATAGGAATAAGAAAACGTAATGAAAAAGTATAGGATGATTAATTTACTAGGACATAAGGCAACAAGTGAGATTATTGAGAAAATTGAAATGAAGAGGAATGTGGATTTAAACTCAACTTTCATATAATATAATAATACTTCCAAAAAAAAGAAATACTATTTCCATTAAAAAAATTCATTAAACAAAATACTTGATTTATTAATTTGACAAGTATTCAATAATTAATATAGTTGATTTGAATATCATTTAAAGGTTACTACACAGTCAGTATCAGTAATTAGGAAAAATAAGCACGCTTAACCCAATCAAAATTCAAATTTGGATAAAATGAAGTAGTGGATAAAATATGGTTCTAGCTTGCATTAGTAACTACAACAAATCAGCTAGCAAATTGAATTTCGAACTCGAATTCGTTCTAACTTGAATGAATTCGAAAAAAATCAAATTCTTTCTAGTTTGAAGTTCGAATTTGCAAGAGTACCCATCCTAATGTTGATGAGACAATATAGTTGTTGAGAACTATATATAATCAACTAGCTGAGAACTACGAGTGCTATAGAGGATGAAACTTGAAGTTCGCCAACTTTTCGATCCTCTTTATAATAGGGAATGGTCCAACTTATCCCCGTGCTAGTTTTCTTGACTTTTGAAAACTTACGACACCCTTCATCGATGATACTTTAATAAAGAAACTCGGTCTCCAACTAAGAACTCTAAATCTTTACGTCTTTTATCTGTGTAACTTTTCTGCATAGACTTAGCTTCTCTCATCCTAACTCGGATTAACTCAATTTTCTCTATAGCTTTCCTTACCATATCTCGATCAATGACCAATCTTTCTCCGTCTCTAACCAGCATGCTGGTGATTTACAAGGCCTTCCTTATAAAGCTTCGAAAGGCGCCATTCCTATACTAGTCTGATAACTATTATTATAGAAAAACTCAACCAAGTGCAAATGGTCTTGACACAACCCACCAAAATCAAGTATATAAGCTCTCAACAAATCTTCAAGTACATTATTGTCTATCTCTATCTACCTATCCATCTGTGGGTGATAAGGGAACTCATCTTAAGCTTGGTACCTAGGTACTTCTGTGGACTTTTCTAGAATTCACTAGTGAACAATGCAACTCTGTTACTTACTATGCTACTAGGAATCTCATGTAGACTAACAATATTCTTCATGAACAACTTAACCAATGCAGGCACCGTCCTGGTAGACACATGGAAAGAAATGGATACTCTTGGTTAATCTATCTACCACAATCCATATGCTTTCATTTCCCCTGTTCGACCTTGGTAACCCGTTAATAAAATCCAAGGATATCGAATCCCATTTCCAAAACGACATATCCAAAGGCTAAAGATATCCACTTGGCTTTTGATGTTCGACTCTCACTTGTTGGCTATTCGCACACTGCTTTACCCATAAGCCTAAATCCCTTTTCATACCTTCTCAAAAGAACTTCTCTTTATATCTTGATACATCTTGGTTCCCCCTAGGATGAATCATAAACTTCGATCGATGGCATTCCTTAGGACATCCCTCCTTAGGTTTCCAACATCATGATTAATCATCCCTTCTTTCTTAACCATCCCATTCGGTCAAGGCTAAAATCCTATAGATCATTGGTCTCTGTTCCACCTTGCAATCCACTAATCTTTTCGACTAACAATGGACCTTTCAATCAATAGTGGTCGAACTTCCAAGCAAGATAACAAGTCTATACTTTGACTAGAATTAGCAGTTGATCTTAACTGTACACTATAGTAGCCAATGCCTCTAGATCCTTCCATTCTACCAACGTAGTTCACACAACATTCTGATGTTTTCTGCTAAGTGCATGTATAACTTTATTTACTTTTACTGGTGTATACTCAATACCAAAATCATAAGTTGTTAAAAACTCCAATCACCTTAACTAAAATAAGATTTTTGTAACTTCATTTTCAAAGGTAACTTCACAAGAGAAATGGATTTTTGGTCCATTACCTTAGGTAAAATGAAATCTTGTATACTCTTAACATCTATGTCATGTCGAATGAAGATTTTAATGAAATAAGATGCAAAGAACATAGCATGTCTAGAGCATGCATTAAAACTCTTGATTTCATCATAAATGATCTTAGCCCAATTCAATTTCTTATTGGAGAGGATAGCATATAAAATCTTGTAATTATTGCTGTTGTAATGACCCACAAATTAATCAATTTCATAAATTATATTTATTTTATATTTAAGCTTTTTAAAATATAGACTATGATGTTTTGAACAATAATGATGGTAATCTTATTTTGAATAAGTATTTACAAAAATATAAACTTTGAGTGAATATCGATAAAATGGTTGAAAATCATTTTATTAATAAGCATCTCTATAATTATCAGAAGTTTCTTATGGAGATAGATACATTCGTTTATTTATCCATTTGAACAAGAATGTGAAATAAAATTATTTATTTTATTTTTGTGAAATAAAAAGTATTTATGACATCATCAATAAAGGCATTATATTTAGTAATTTATTTATGAATTTAAATTGAGATTTAATGATTTAATAATTATTATAATTATTCAAATCACTATTTTAAAATAATTTTAAATCATTTTAATTAGTCATATAGTGATAGTAAATCATTTATATGTTTTGAAAATACATCTAATTAATATGAAAATATAAGAAAATTCATATCACTTTATCGATATAGCAGCCCTTTTTGTAAACAATTGGTTTAAATTGATTTATATGGTTTTATAATAATAATGGGACCATTTTAATTAGTTAAAAATGAAAAGATTTTTTTAATTTTTTTTACATTTATGTGTAATTTAATTTATAAGTGAAACATGGGCATGAATCGAAATCGGAATTCATAACGGTTTAACATAAGTATGTTGTGCAACGGTTTTTATATAACTTGTACACACATGGCATGCACATACATATAGATACATATACATAATAAATAACATATATAAATATATACATACATATTTACCATTTACATTTATATTTACATATAGTAAAAGTTAAAAATATCTAAGATATTTTCACACTTATAAAGCAAACTTCACTTCACTCTTATACACATCAACTCACACATGTGGAGGCACAAAGGGGAGGCTTATTCATGCATTAGTGATGGGAAGGGGAGTGTGTTGGTAAGGGCATTTTGTCCCTTGCACATTTGTATATTTATTTCCAAAAAATTTCTATATATACACATCCACTCTTTCACATTTTAAACACAATTCTTCATCTTCTTCCTCCTCACTTTCAAGCTTTTTAATGGCTTCTTGTCTTGGGAAATTTATGAAGAAAAATAGTGGAAAACGAAATTAAATTAAAATAGTATATTATCATTTCATCTCAAAACTAAGGCAAATCACTCCACATCTCCACTCAAAGCTCACGACCACCCCCATATCCATGCTTGGTCGAGCCCACCTCAACTTTCAAGCATGGACCGAGCCTATCCAAAAATCTTGGGCTCGATTCTATAGACTTTGATTTGAACGTAGCAGAGCTATAGTCCTTTTAAATAAGTTTAATATCCAACAAGTGTGAGAAACTCTATTTATATTATGATATTTTGGAAAATATATACGTTTGGTTATACTTAGTTATGATTATTTTGAACAACGTTTGGATATGATAATATGTTTGTTCGGATGTGTAAACAATTTACATTTAATACACATCGAATATCACAAAGGAAATCAATTTCCATTAATAAATGGTATATATGAAAATGTTAAACCTCTTTAAAATGGTTTAAAATGATTTAGTCATACTTTATAGACATTTAAAAGTGTTTCTAAAAAGTTTGGAAAAGAATAGGAAAATTGAGTTAAAATAGGCGCATCGTGCAACGACAGTTCGTGATTTCGCATCGTAAAAGTTTAAATCCATGTATAGGATGGAATCAGAGTCGGAATTCTTTAGAATAAGAATTTTTCAAACTTCTATAATCGTAATTTTCAAACAAAGGAAAAAGATCGATATTTCATTTAGTATATTTTGAAATATGAGTAAAACAAGTTTTCAAAATAATTGCGCTTTGGCGGTTCGGAAACCAAAGCGATAAATTCTTTAAAATGTATATTTTTAGTTCTTTAAAAATATTAAATAAATTATAAAAATATTAAATAAATTATAAAAATATATTAAAATGTTTTAAAAGAGATTTGAGTTATAGAAATGGATTTGTAAATGATGCAAAAGTGTTTTTTGATCAAATAACCCTTAAAGCCACTATTCAAGCACTTTTTGCAGCGGTTTTAGTTTGAAATATGGATTTAAACCTAATTATTCTTTTCCAAATCTTTTATAATGTTTTCAAATAGATAAATTAAGTATTTTAAAGATGATTTGGAGGTTTATAATTATTTTAAAAGAGTTTAAATAAGCGGTTAAAAGCAAAAGCTATAATAAATAAATGATTTAATCTTAGCTCTAAAAGCTAATGAATAGACTGGATTTTTTATTCATGAGATCCCGATGTGGGATGCTTAAACTAAGGAGATTTTCAGAAGCAACCAATGCCCTATGTAATGACCATGATTTCTAGCCATCTGTTATTGAAATAATTAACCAATTTTAAATACCGAAACATTAATAAGTCGAATAACCTAATTTTCTGATATGTAAAAATATATCTAAATCCATGAATTTTGAAAGTTATACTATATTTTCAAATGCTAACTGCTGAATATGATAAACACATACACACTCATTTCTCCATTTCAAACTTATGATAAAAATAAGTATATGTAAATATACATACATACATATATACGTATATATATATATAAGTTTTATCATTTAAAACTTAAAATAAAGCATGCAAACATTAAATCAAGCATGCAAACATTAAATCAAGCATACAATAAATCAAATTAGCCCATATGTATAAAAAAAATCAAGCACACAAAAGTTGAAAAAATATAAAAAGATGATGAAGCCTAAAGTCTATCGGCCACCCTATTTCTTCATTGTTCTCTTTTTTCTCATATATATATATATATATATATATATATATATATATGTTGTTCATTAATAAAACAAAAGAGAAGATTTGCTGTTTTGATAAAAAGTTTTGAGTCATTCTAAAGCTTAAAGATAAGGTAGTGTTCATCACTTTAAAAACAGTGAGTAAAATAACCTTAGTTTGTTTACTGGTTATTATATATATGTATATAACTGTGATTATGGGTGAAATCTTGGATCTATGTCATGTGTATATGCATATGTTATGTAAATTTATGCATGTATGTTTGTGCTTGCCATGGTCAGTTTCACCAGACACTGTACTTCTTCCATATAAGCTCTATGTTCTTGTTTTTTTGATAAAATTATGAAACTTTTCATTTTAAAAATCAATAACTCAATACCCTTTTATTTTTAAATTATGATATCCAAAGGAAAGTTGTTTGTTTTTTAGTATAGAATATTTTAAAATTGATTTCATTCAATTTCATCAAGCAAGGAGAGAGAAAACCCCGTTTTACAATGAGTAGGTCAACTATGGTCGAAATCCAACTATCATAATATAAGAAATGGATCACGTGTTTGCCGTTGAAAAATATGATTTTTAGAACTGATTTGGGAATTTATAGTGTTGTGTGGAGGGAGAATTTAGGGGATGAATGGATTTGGGTGTTTTGCCGAATTCCGACGACGTGATCGATTCCGTGTCTTGTCATTTAGCATGGAGGAGGAGTAGGTGATGACACATCTAGGAAAAATGGAGCGGCGATTTTTAGATGCGTATGCAAGGTGGACTAATTCGAACTAGGGTTAATGTGTTTATTTATGGTCTTGGGTTTGAGAATAATGGCGATAATGGAGGAGAGAAAGAGGAGTGCACATAGGGGGTGTTGATAGAGGAGATGATGGGGATGTTCTGGTTGGATTCTGGTGATGGATGGTAGCCGTGGGTGGCATGGTATGGTGAGGCAGATTGATGGGCATGCCTTCATATAGTTTTTGGATGATGCATTCGTATTTCGAACCTAATGTTGGATCGTGTGTTCAGGTGGATAAATGTAGTGTGGTGATCGGAGTTTACCTACGAGGATGGTTGGCGGCGAGTATCATTGGCTGGAGGCAGTGTGTACGTGCACGTTTCATGCATAGTTTCGTGCACGCTTTGGTATGTTCGAATGGAAGAGAGGAGAAGAAAGCTGGGTGGAAGAAGAAGGGATGGGCTGAGTCTTGAACTTGTATTGGACTGAGTTTATGTTTAAAAGAAAATTAAATTAATTCTTTTATTTAAAAATCTATAAAATTCAAAACAATATTTCTTCTTCATTTCAAATCTAATCAACACGTAGATTTTTGCATCAGGATCCTACCGCCGAGCATTTTCATCTGAAATAATATTGTTAAGTTTTTTGCAACGTAAAATTTAATGATTTACAACAACCGAAATGAATAATTAAGTAATTTCTTATTTAACTAATTATATGTTAATTAATCAATTAATTATTAAATGGACTGTTTAATTTTAAGTTAACTATGAATAAATCATGTTGTTAATTTTCTTTGATTATAAGTAATCTGGATTAAAAATATAACTTGACTCGGTTGATTGAAACCAAGTTAGTTCTGACTTTGAATATTGATTTAATATTAATTATTAATCGTTGATTGGGTTAACAATCTATCTTTGACTTTGTATTTCTATTAGATATTTATTTCAATTATCTTTTGTCTATGCCATTCAGTAGCCAAACAAATTAAAGTAGCTAGAATAAAGTAAATCGACTTGTACCAACACTATTCTGAGTTTTGGAAAATGTGATGATTACAAGAGAATTAATTTCGGTGGATAGGTCATGATAAAGTAAACATATTGAATGAATCTCCATATGTGAATATTTACACTCTTGTTGTAGAATTGTTATTTAAATAAATTTGGCCTTTAAAAATTTATTGTTTTGGTTTGAGGAGACCAGGATCGAATAATAGTAATATCCGAAAAACACTTCGAACCAACTTAAGCGAGCGATTTGGATGATTCTAAAGGCAAGATCCAAGATGCAGATTTTGTAGTGAAAGGACTATTTGTCACCAACTTTGATAGTAATTCCAATAATGGGTGTAGTGGAAATGACACCTTCGATTTCGTTCAGACCTAGAACGGACTTGTATGGACAAATGCTATCAGAACATCGTCATTGGAGGGCGATGAGCATTCTAAGTGTAATTGTTCTTGTAAGGCAAATGTAGCCTCATGCCTTACCAACTGTGAATGGAAAAAACAGGGTATCCAGCTGGGCTAAGTGGGTCGCTCCCATTAGGGTATGTCATAACCAGATTTAGACTCGATATTTGACCCATTTTGGTATGCTTCAGTATGGTTGCTAATCACAACCATGGTGGTGATATATTCGGTACTACTGGTCAAGTTGTAGGCCGGCATGTGTATCATGGGTACAAGTTGTTCTTGTCAGAGCCCGAGTGCATTTTATCTAAAGGTGCACTCTTCGGAAGGTAGTTCCTTACCTTGCCATGTATGGAATCCAATTCTCTAATAAGCATCATACATTTTTTATTGTGCCCAAATTTATCGGAACGTAAGATGCAAGCATTCCAGCTACGTTTTATTTTATTTGAAAACCCGAGACTTTATGATAATATCACTAGATTTTCTATAAAAAGTGCTTTGGTTATCGTAAGATAAAAACCCATCTGTGTTTATATGCGGCATGGTCTTACGAGATACCTTTGTTTTCAAATGATTTTCAATGTAAAGTAATTTAATCATTTTACTCACACCAGACCCATGTCTGACCCGAAGTTTATTTTTCTGTTTACCCTAAACTCTTGGGTACATAAATTATTACGAGTAGTCAAGTGATCTAGGTTCTCATGATTTTATTTTGGAGGAGCTATAGCAGGAGACTTCATCGTTAATTAGTTGCTGTCTATTTTCACTGTATCTGTATATGTAATTTTGATTGTAATGTATGGACAGGTAGTTATAATTGTCTAAGTATGGTGTCTATATTACTATTACTTTGATGTATCGTATTGTCAGTGACTATGTAAAGCTTATGTTATGTAACATATATTATTCCGTTTCGATGTTAGATTCTGTGTTTTGTTTAGTTCTTCTTTTCTACCTCTTTCTTTCATCCTTAATGACTCGTCTTTCTTTGGAGTAAGAAAGGTGGTTGTAACGATTGGGATTTTCGACTTCCAAAAATCGACATTAATATGTCCACTGTATCAACTGCGGAACAATCGAATGCCGGAAAACCAGACCTTTAGGGTTTAAGAAGAAGAAAAAGATAGAAGGAGTAAGAAAGAAGAAGCAATAGAACAATATCAGAATCTCACAATTGCAGCGGAACAACATATAATAGATAAATGAATAATCTTTAAATCAAAAGAACTGTATCAATTTATTACATTACATCACAATTACATTATCAGAGTTTACAACAACAAACAGCGGAAAAGAAATACTATATACTAGTTGATACGCCACGCCATCCAGCTCGCCTCTTGATCTCCACAGCACCTCCTGAATTCCAGAATATCCTGATAACCTGACTATAGGCTGCCCGTGTAGAAAATGATGGGCACTCAGAGTTTAGAAAAGGAACAATAAACTCCAGGTCAGTCATGGGACTGGTGTGAGAACTTAAAACAATGCTTTTAGAAAATGTAACTACCATAAGGCCTCCCGCCACACACACAATGCAAATGCAGAATTGGAGAAGATGTCTCCTTATGATAGTCAAACATGCTTGATACGCAAATTTCTTTGATATTATTACTTTAAGTGCAAAGTGCAAGAAACATTTCGAAAGTACAATATTAATCTTAGCCAGCATATGTACCATTATAGTATGCCTACTATAGCTACCATATTAGATGGCAGGTTCTACAACTAAAACCGTACAAGGCTCGTATTGTTTCTTTGGATTTCCAACAAATGGTCAGGCCAAGGAACTTTCCATTGCCACATGGGTACGCCTCTGGAATGACGCCCTGAGAACCTAACCGGATCTCTGCCAACACAAGGCCGGGTTACCTCTGCAAAAGTAGGTAACTACTGACACGAGTATGTCATCCCCCAGTTGTAAACAACCTTTTTTCGAGGATCCTCAACCAACAACAATCATAAAGTCATATATATCTGCGATATCCACATAAGTTAAGTATCTGGGCTCCATACCATGATACCACTTCTATCCAGAAGGAAATGCACATACCCTAAGAGGCGCTACTCCCTATAACCTTGCTGTAATCTTCCTATTTTGGTCATTCCGGGGTGTGAGATCCGACGAAGTCTCGTCCACAAAGCTACGCTTTACACAAAAGCTATGATTCGATCAACAAATGATCAGCAGCACTTCGTATGCTACATTACCAAATTGGTAATGTATCACTAGTAACCATCATCTACATAACCTCTGAGCTCGTACGTCTCAGAGAAGGGTGTTAAGCTAAGAGGATAAATTCTCCGCCACCTACAGAAATGTATTTGATAGAAACCAGCTTTACATCTCAAATGTAACGTCAGACACACATCCATACAAGTCCGTTCCAGGATCGAACGGAACCGAAGGCACTTCCAAAGAAGCCCTTGCAATCCAGATATTCACTAATCACGTCCGGCCTTCCCATCACAAAGGGTGATAAAATCTCTATATCGGAGATCAGCCAATGCAGAGACATTCGACGGTAATCCTTCCGTTTTTGAAAATATCCGGTCTTCAACACCGGTCTTCAAATGCTATCCATTACGAGTTTCACTATTCGGAATGGGATTCATGACCCAAAGGTCCTCTCCCGGCTAAACCAAATAACGAGCGCTTATTTTAAAATAAGTGTAGCATCCAAATTCAAGCAAATCACAACAAATACCCATTTAAAGGTAAATATTGATAGTCCGTTATTTAACTATCAAAGCAAATAAACAAATATTCAGCACCATAACAATCACTAGGCCCTTTTTATTAATCTTCTAAATTTCTACATTGGAAAACATTTCCAAATACTTATTTAACAATAAGTAATTCACAAATCTATTTATTTTCAATACTTAGAAAATATTCAATATACTTAAAACACGATTAAGTATATATTTTATTCTTTTAAGGAAAACGTTCTCTTTAAACACATTTATTTGGGTCAAAACGAATGTTGCGTAAAACATCGTTACGACAACCCAAAATCAATAGCATAGGGATTTGAAAATACGATAGATATATAAATCCCAATACTATACAAAAACATTTCCTTTCGAAAATCATTTACTATAACAACAATGTTATAGTCCATCTTTTCCTTATTTCTCGAAAACGTCTATTTCAACAATGAATGTTGAAATCTATGGTTTCGATCCTTAACACATTTTAAAACAACTTCAAATCGTTTTAATTCTATTTAAAATGTAACGACCCAGGATTTTTAGTAATTAAAATTTGGATATTTAATTAATTTTAAATATTAATAAGTGAATATATAAGTCAAATAAATTTTATTTCGAATAATTGGATTTAATTGAATAATTTAATCGATAATTTAATATGTGAAATGATGGAAATAATTGAAAATTGAGTTAAATATGATTGAAAATGATTTGTAAAATTTTATTTTATCATATTGAAGTTAGAACGATATTTTAGAACTTTTAAAATCGAATTAAAAGTTAATTTGTGAAAATTGAATATTTTAATATTAAAATCGACTAGTGAAAATAGTCAATTTTTGAACATTCTCATAATTGAACGAAACCAGTTCCATTGGATCCGTAATAGTTAGTTATTAGCGGATTTCAATTTTCGTGTCAATCGGAGCTATCGTTTGATCGTGGCAGCTCGAAACGCATCGATTATTTTTAATTTTTAATTTGGCGAGTTAAAATAGCCATTTTTCAAAAAGTCTCAGATTTCGACGAAACCAGTTTCATCGGATCCGTAATGTGATATTATTGTAAGGTTTCAAATTTCGTGTCAATTGGATTTACCGTTTGTCCGGTACAAATTAAAACGCCTAGAAAATCGCTTAAATCAGTTTAATTTAAATCAAACGTTTATTGCCATAACTCGCACAGATGTCCGAATTAGCTTTCGAAACCTGTTCCATTGTGTCCGGAACGCGGGGTAAACCCTAGAAACCCTGGTTACGGCGCGTAAATCGGAGTTCGGAATTTCCGGATGAATAGTGTCCGAATTTTTCCTATAAATATACCCCCTACCCTTCATAATTTTAAAAAAAAATAAACCTAACCCTAATTTATAAACCTAGCCGCCTCTTTTATATGAATGGCCAGAAATTGCTCTCACTTCTCCCTCAATCTCTTCCAATCCATCAACAATTAGCCTTAGGTTTCAACTAGAGAATGGAAGAGCATGAAGAGAGCTAGAGATCTATACGGTGATGATGGATTTTGGTGCAACGGAGGGGGAGCTGGGAGAGGCCGTCGGCCCTAAGTTGCGCACGCAACTCGAGATAAACGGTGAAGCCGAGCTTCAAGGCCTTGAGGCCGATGATGATGTTGGTGTGTGGCTACGCGTTGCAACTTCCTGATCGAAGTTTCGTCGAGTGATCGCGATGCATAATTTAACCCTAGTATTTGATAATGGGTTCGAGTGTATCGTGTAATGTCTGTAGATGGAGATGAATGCACACGGGTTTGGGAAGGAGAAAGGAGAGGCATTGGATCTGGATCTAACGGCCTGTAGAAGCTAGGTTTAAAATTTAATTATAAGTTGTAAATTTATATTAGTTTAAAATCGTGTAAACTTGTAAAATCAATAACTTTTTCATACGAGGTCGAAAACGCGCGAAACCAGTTGCGTTGGAATTGTATGGACGAGCACTACGCGATGAAATTGGATTTGGAGTCGTTTGGAGTTAGTGAGAATTTTGGGTAAAATTAAACGTCCGTTTAATTTTATTCGAAATAAATCGCTAAAACGGAAATAAAATCAAGGTGAGAACTTCTCACTCAATCGAATCAGTTTCGATTTTATTTTAAATAGTTGGATTTAAAATATTTGAATGCATGTTTGAATGATGATTGATATCTATTGATTGTTAAAATAGACATTATACGCCGTTAGTAAGCGGATGTTATTTATTAAAAACATATACCGCGAATATTTCATAAACAGTGAAATTGGTATTATATATAATAGCAATATATATATATTGGCATATGTATATATTGGAGTTATTGATTTCCCGCATTTTTTGTTTAGCGGATGAGACCCTATTGCGCCATCTATTAAGCGGATAATATTGTAAATCCTATATACCGCGATAATTTCGTACTGGAGCGAAATTGGTATTGTGCTAATGTTTGTGGATGCAGGAAAACAGGTTGGAGGAATCCAACTGGATTCCTCAATAGTTTTTATTTGATTTCAGATATTTTGATATTTGATGGATTATCATATCGATATATGATATCGTTGTTGTCGTGATTGACTATTGGTATGTAGCATCATTGGACCAAGTTTTGGAATTTTAAAATGATTTATAAAGTGATTCTTGAAAATGTACTATATGTTTGGAATTTGATCTATTTTAAATAAATAAACGTTATAATTTTTAAAGTTATAAAAATTATGATTTTTGAGAAAAATAGTTAAAAACTGATTTTTGAGAATATAATGCTATTGATTTTATAAAATAGTTTAATCGGGATTTTAGAATTTATTGTGAAAAGTTTAAATATAGGATTTATAAAATTTAATTATTTTATAAATCAAAATGGTGAAATTATAAAGGAGATTAAATATGTTTTAAAGAATAATATAAATTGACTTATATTAAGAGATTTATAAATGGATATTTATAAATTGAAATATAGACATTATAAAACGAGTTTTTATAAGTGTTTGAATGAAGTGAAAATGAATTTTGTAAATGAATGGAATTTATAAAATTATAAATGGTGAAGTTATAAATGAAATTTATAAATAGCAAGATTTATAAATTTTGTGAAATTATTAAAGAATATATTTGGATGAATAATCGAATCTATAAGTTATAAGATTTATAATTATGAAGTTCAAAGGAACAATTTTTGTAAACGAATAAATTATAAGTATTTGACTTATAATATGAACCTTTGTTTTATAATTGAGTTATAAATTGAATAGGTTAATAAAGGAATTTATAAAAGGAAGTTGTTATAAATAAATAGAAATAGAATTTATAAACGTTGTTTTATAAATCCGCAAACGACTTATTTTGATAAGTAAATTGTTGAAACTTATTTATGAAGCTATATTAACGTTTTTGAACTGTGAATAATCCTTTGAAATAAAATGAATAAAAGGATGAAATTTGTTAACGTAGTATATTCACGTTTTGAATAGTGAATAATATGTTAAAGAAATTGTTTTGAATGTGATATTTTAAACAGAATTAAAACGATCTAACGATGTTTTAAAATGTGTTGAGATTCGAAACCATAGATTTCAACATTTATTGTTGAAATAGACGTTTTCGAGAAATAAAAGGAAATAGTGGACTATAACACTGTTGTTATAGTAAATGATTTCCGAAAGGAAATGTTTTGTATAGTATTGGGATTTATATATCTATTTTAATCTCGAATCCCTATACTAGTGATTTTGGGTTGTTGTAACGATGTTTTACGCAACATTCGTTTTGGCCCAAATAAATATGTTTAAGGGAATGATTTCCTTAAAGAATGAAATATGTACTTAATTTCGATTTAAGTATATTGAATATTTTCCAAGTGTTGAAAATAAATAAAATTTGTGATTTACTTATGAATAAGTAAGTATGGAAATGTTTTCCAATATAAAGTGAATATTAGAGAATTTATCTTTTTTGAAGATAAATTGAAATGAATAATTGAAGTCATATATTCATGAATATTTTAGAATGAAAATTCACTATGGAATTTATGAATGAAAAGGAGAATTTGTTTAAAAAATAAATATTGATTTATTTTTGAAGTATTGAAAATAATATATCTTGTAAAGATATTTTTGGAAAATAAATAATTTGAAAAATTATTTGGAAACTGGTGATGTGTGCATATCCATTGATAGTTCAATAACCGACTATCAATATTTCCCTTTGAATGGGTAATTATGTGAATTGTTTGGATTTGAATGCCACACTTATTTTTGAATAAGCGCTCACTATTCGGGTTAACCGGGAAAGGACCATGGGGTCGTATAACCCATTCCGAATATGTGATACGTCGTTGTGAATTGCATTGAAGATCGGTGTTGAAGATCGAGTATTTGCGAAAGCGATAAGATGACCTGTCGATTGTCTCTGCACTGGGTAGCTCCTGGTATAGAGATTCCTTAAGTGATGGGAAATTCGATCGGGATTGTGAATACCCGGATTGCAAGGGCTTCGTAAGAAGTGCCTTCGGTTTTGTTCGAGCCCGGAACAGACTTGTATGGATTGTATGTCTGACATTACAAAGTGAGATATAAAGCCGATTTCATTCAAATATATTTCTGTTGGTGGCGGAGAATTTATTCTTTTAGCTTAACACCCTTCTCTGAGACGTACGAGCTCAGAGGTTATGTAGTTGAATGTTATCAGCGATATATTCCCAATTTGGTAATGTGACATGCTGAGTGTTGCTGTAAATGATCATTGTGTTGATTATTTGTGATAGGATCGTTTATTTGATCGTCTATCTTGGTGATCATTTCTATGATCATTTGTTGACCCAAAGCATGGCTTTTGTATAAAGTATGTTTTTGTGGACGTGACTTCGTCGAGCCTCACACCCCGTGAATGGTCAAAACAGGAAAGAAGCAGCAAGGTTATGAGGGTTAGCGCCCTTTAGGATGTGTGCATTTCCTTCTGGAAAAGGGTGGTATCATGGTATGGAGCCCAGATACTTACTCATGTTGAAAACACTTTGTTATGATTGTGTGAATTGATTGCGAGCGCTCGATGAAAAGGTCCCAAAGGACCGGGGTATGGCATATTCGGTCAGTTGTTACTCAGTTAGGGGTAACCCGGCCTTGTGTTGGTAGAGATCCGGTTTGGTTCTCGGGGATGTCCATCCAGAGGCATTCTCATGTGGCAATGGGAAGTTCCTTGGCCTGATCATTCGTTGGAAATCCAAAGAAACAATACGAGACTTGTACGGTTTTAGTTGTAGGACCTATCATTCACTTATGGTGTCGCAACACTGTTTGGATGGTAGCTATAGTAGGCATACGATAATGGTCGTATGTTGGCTAAGATTTATATTCTACTTTCGAAATAAATTTTTCCTACACTATACACTAATAATAATATCAAATGTTCTTTTAAATGCGTATCAAGCATCTTTGACTATCATAAGGAGAAATCTCCTCCGATTCTGCGTTTGCATGTGTGTGTGTGCGGGAGGTCTTATGGTAGTCTCATTTTTAAAAGCATTGCGAATTGACTTTAAAAATATTCTTCTATTTTGATTTTAAAGATAAATAAACTGTTTTGAGTTCTCACACCAGTCACATGACTGACTCGGAGTTTATTGTTTTCCTTCCTAAACTCTGGGTGCCCACCAATTTCCACACGGGCAGTCAAGAGTTAGGTTTATCAGGATATTCTGGATATTCTGGAGTTGCTGGAGGCAAGCTGGATGGCATGGCGTATTACTAGTTTATATAGTATTTCTTTTTCCGCTGCATTGTTGTTGTTGTTGGTTGTTGTACACTCTGATGATATGATGTAATGAAATATGATGTAATGTAATAACTGATATAGTTCTTTGTTTAAAGATTATTCATTTATTATTATATGTTGTTCCGCTGCGAATTGTGAGATTCTGATGTTGTTCTGTTGTTTTCTGTTCCGTTCTATTCTCTTTTTCTTCTATTTTAAAATGATCTATTTTCTTTCTGTTCTCTATTCTCTTTCCTCTCTATTTCCTATTTTCTTTTCTCTCTATCTTCTATCTTATTCTCTTCTCTTTTCTCTTTATCTTCTACCTTCTTATCTCTTCTTCTACCTCTTTTCTTTTCTTAAACCCTAACTATTCGGTTTTTCGGCAACGAAAAATCTCGTACGTTACATTTGGTATCAGAGCTTATGGTTAAGCGACAACCATGGTTCTGTTGGGTATTACTCATTAGAGATAGAGTCAGTAGTACTCTAGAATGAGTTTGAGTGTAATAATAGCTATGAGAGCGTATTTGTTAGTGTATATAAAATTGTTTTATATTGTGATGATTGGTTTGTTGAGTGGTATATAGATTCTGGTTAATACGAGTAATTAACGTTGTTGATAGGGATCTCTAAACACTTGTACAGAACAATTCGACACAATATTGTTTTAAAATTGGGTAAATAAAATAATTTTTGCCTTGAGTATATTTTATATATAAAGAAATAAGTTTTCAAAATTATTAAAGTGTATATAAGTTGATTGTTTAGATGTTTGAATAATCTAAATAAAAGAATAATTGTATAAGCAAAAGAATTATAAGAATTGAATCATAATTAATGTGATTAACAATTGTTAAATAAACTTATATATATAAGAAGTGAAACTATATGAATATATTTATGAATATGAGTTGTAAGTAAAAATGAATTTAAAGTTAAATGGAAATTTACTTTAGAATTGAAATATGAATTTATTTACAAGTGGGAATTTAAGTTATGTAAAAAAAAAAAAAAAAAAAAAAAAAACCAAGTGATGAATATGAACTTAAGTTATGTAAATGAAATTCAACTTTAGAAATTGAATTTAATTGAATGAACCAATTGAATATAAATAAAATTGGTATGAAATAATGGATATAAGTGTTAATTCATTAAAATTTAATGTTATGGAAAGTTGAATAATTAAATGAAAATCAATTAATTAAACCAATTGATAAGCAAAGGAATTTGGTTGTAATTAATATATATACATTGGTTGTTATATGATTATTGTTAGTTGATTGTATATAATTCATTAAGTGTTAATGAAATTGAGTTAATGAAATTGAAAGCTAAAGTAATTAAAAATTCAATTGGAAGTTAAGTGAATCTTGAATAGAATTGAATTTGATTTGGAAGTGAACCAGCTTGAATATGATTGAAAATGAATGTTAGTAAACATCCACTGTTAATGAATCATATGTGATTTAAATTGAAAACCCAATTCATTGAATATTAATGAGAATATAAATGAATATTGATTTGGTTATGAATGCTAGTTGGTTGATGGTTGAATATATTGCTTTTGTTTCAATTGCTATGTTAACATATATAGTTATTATGTTGCTATATGATGTATATTGAGATTATTGTCTATATTCATGTTCTCATGTTGTTTGTTGAGTGTTTAGTAGGTGCGGATCGCGTTTGCTTCGCATTTGGAGCTCGCTTTCGCGCTATATTAGCCATATATGCTCGCTAATAAAATATAAGGTACATATCTCGGATTAAATATCGTACTTTTACATTTTTTTTCCCTGCGGGATGCCTCATTACTTGATGAGATGTATATTTGTGATATATATACTGTCATTTTTTTTTCGGATCGAGCCGCGCAAAGGAGACTATGGCGAATTTTTCCGAAAATTTAAGGCGTTAGAAAAATTTGGGAAAATTAGAAAATTTTGAAAACTATTAACTTTGATTGGAATTGAAAGTTAAACCATAGTAATTGTTTTTGAAAAGATAACTAAGTATGATTTGAAAACTTAGTAAAGTTATTGTAAGAAGTTTAACTATGGATTTTGGAAATAGATTCTGTAATTTTCTTACTTAATAATTTCGAGGACGAAATTCTTTTAAGGGGGGAAGATTGTAACGACCCAGGATTTTTAGTAATTAAAATTTGGATATTTAATTAATTTTAAATATTAATAAGTGAATATATAAGTCAAATAAATTTTATTTCGAATAATTGGATTTAATTGAATAATTTAATCGATAATTTAATATGTGAAATGATGGAAATAATTGAAAATTGAGTTAAATATGATTGAAAATGATTTGTAAAATTTTATTTTATCATATTGAAGTTAGAACGATATTTTAGAACTTTTAAAATCGAATTAAAAGTTAATTTGTGAAAATTGAATATTTTAATATTAAAATCGACTAGTGAAAATAGTCAATTTTTGAACAGTCTCAGAATTGAACGAAACCAGTTCCATTGGATCCGTAATAGTTAGTTATTAGCGGATTTCAATTTTCGTGTCAATCGGAGCTATCGTTTGATCGTGGCAGCTCGAAACGCATCGATTATTTTTAATTTTTAATTTGGCGAGTTAAAATAGCCATTTTTCAAAAAGTCTCGGATTTCGACGAAACCAGTTTCATCTGATCCGTAATGTGATATTATTGTAAGGTTTCAAATTTCGTGTCAATTGGATTTACCGTTTGTCCGGTACAAATTAAAACGCCTAGAAAATCGCTTAAATCGGTTTAATTTAAATCGAACGTTTATTGCCATAACTTGCACAGATGTCCGAATTAGCTTTCGAAACCTGTTCCATTGTGTCCAGAACGCGGGGTAAACCCTAGAAACGCTGGTTACGGCGCGTAAATCGGAGTTCGGAATTTCCGGATGAATAGTGTCCGAATTTTTCCTATAAATATACCCCCTACCCTTCATAATTTTAAAAAAAAATAAACCTAACCCTAATTTATAAACCTAGCCGCCTCTTTTATATGAATGGCCAGAAATTGCTCTCACTTCTCCCTCAATCTCTTCCAATCCATCAACAATTAGCCTTAGGTTTCAACTAGAGAATGGAAGAGCATGAAGAGAGCTAGAGATCTATACGGTGATGGTGGATTTTGGTGCAACGGAGGGGGAGCTAGGGGAGGCCGTCGGCCCTAAGTTGCGCACGCAACTCGAGATAAACGGTGAAGCCGAGCTTCAAGGCCTTGAGGCCGATGATGATGTTGGTGTGTGGCTACGCGTTGCAACTTCCTGATCGAAGTTTCGTCGAGTGATCGCGATGCATAATTTAACCCTAGTATTTGATAATGGGTTCGAGTGTATCGTGTAATGTCTGTAGATGGAGATGAACGCACGCGGGTTTGGGAAGGAGAAAGGAGAGGCATTGGATCTGGATCTAACGGCCTGTAGAAGCTAGGTTTAAAATTTAATTATAAGTTGTAAATTTATATTAGTTTAAAATCGTGTAAACTTGTAAAATCAATAACTTTTTCATACGAGGTCGAAAACGCGTGAAACCAGTTGCGTTGGAATCGTATGGACGAGCACTACGCGATGAAATTGGATTTGGAATCGTTTGGAGTTAGTGAGAATTTTGGGTAAAATTAAACGTCCGTTTAATTTTATTCGAAATAAATCGCTAAAACGGAAATAAAATCAAGGTGAGAACTTCTCACTAAATCGAATCAGTTTCGATTTTATTTTAAATAGTTAGATTTAAAATATTTGAATGCATGTTTGAATGATGATTGATATCTATTGATTGTTAAAATAGACATTATACGCCGTTAGTAAGCGGATGTTATTTATTAAAAACATATACCGCGAATATTTCATAAACAGTGAAATTGGTATTATATATAATAGCAATATATATATATATTGGCATATGTATATATTGGAGTTATTGATTTCCCGCATTTTTTGTTTAGCGGATGAGACCCTATTGCGCCGTCTATTAAGCGGATAATATTGTAAATCCTATATACCGCGATAATTTCGTACTGCAGCGAAATTGGTATTGTGCTAATGTTTGTGGATGCAGGAAAACAGGTTGGAGGAATCCAACTGGATTCCTCAACAGTTTTTATTTGATTTCAGATATTTTGATATTTGATGGATTATCATATCGATATATGATATCGTTGTTGTCGTGATTGACTATTTGGTATGTAGCATCATTGGACCAAGTTTTGGAATTTTAAAATGATTTATAAAGTGATTCTTGAAAATGTACTATATGTTTGGAATTTGATCTATTTTAAATAAATAAACGTTATAATTTTTAAAGTTATAAAAATTATGATTTTTGAGAAAAATAGTTAAAAACTGCTTTTTGAGAATATGATGCTATTGATTTTATAAAATAGTTTAATCGGGATTTTAGAATTTATTGTGAAAAGTTTAAATATAGGATTTATAAAATTTAATTATTTTATAAATCAAAATGGTGAAATTATAAAGGAGATTAAATATGTTTTAAAGAATAATATAAATTGACTTATATTAAGAGATTTATAAATGGATATTTATAAATTGAAATATAGACATTATAAAACGAGTTTTTATAAGTGTTTGAATGAAGTGAAAATGAATTTTGTAAATGAATGGAATTTATAAAATTATAAATGGTGAAGTTATAAATGAAATTTATAAATGGCAAGATTTATAAATTTTGTGAAATTATTAAAGAATATATTTGGATGAATAATCGAATCTTATAAGTTATAAGATTTATAATTATGAAGTTCAAAGGAACGAGTTTTGTAAACGAATAAATTATAAGTATTTGACTTATAATATGAACCTTTGTTTTATAATTGAGTTATAAATTGAATAGGTTAATAAAGGAATTTATAAAAGGAAGTTGTTATAAATAAATAGAAATAGAATTTATAAACGTTGTTTTATAAATCCGCAAACGAATTATTTTGATAAGTAAATTGTTGAAACTTATTTATGAAGCTATATTAACGTTTTTGAACTGTGAATAATCCTTTGAAATAAAATGAATAAAAGGATGAAATTTGTTAACGTAGTATATTCACGTTTTGAATAGTGAATAATATGTTAAAGAAATTGTTTTGAATGTGATATTTTAAACAGAATTAAAACGATCTAACGATGTTTTAAAATGTGTTGAGATTCGAAACCATAGATTTCAACATTTATTGTTGAAATAGACGTTTTCGAGAAATAAAAGGAAATAGTGGACTATAACACTGTTGTTATAGTAAATGATTTCCGAAAGGAAATGTTTTGTATAGTATTGGGATTTATATATCCATTTTAATCTCGAATCCCTATACTAGTGATTTTGGGTTGTTGTAACGATGTTTTACGCAACATTCGTTTTGGCCCAAATAAATATGTTTAAGGGAATGATTTCCTTAAAGAATGAAATATGTACTTAATTTCGATTTAAGTATATTGAATATTTTCCAAGTGTTGAAAATAAATAAAATTTGTGATTTACTTATGAATAAGTTAGTATGGAAATGTTTTCCAATATAAAGTGAATATTAGAGAATTTATCTTTTTTGAAGATAAATTGAAATGAATAATTGAAGTCATATATTCATGAATATTTTAGAATGAAAATTCACTATGGAATTTATGAATGAAAAGGAGAATTTGTTTAAAAAATAAATACTGATTTATTTTTGAAGTATTGAAAATAATGTATCTTGTAAAGATATTTTTGGAAAATAAATAATTTGAAAAATTATTTGGAAACTGGTGATGTGTGCATATCCATTGATAGTTCAATAACCGACTATCAATATTTCCCTTTGAATGGGTAATTATGTGAATTGTTTGGATTTGAATGCCACACTTATTTTTGAATAAGCGCTCACTATTCGGGTTAACCGGGAAAGGACCATGGGGTCGTATAACCCATTCCGAATATGTGATACGTCGTTGTGAATTGCATTGAAGATCGGTGTTGAAGACCGAGTATTTGCGAAAACGATAGGATGACCTGTCGATTGTCTCTGCACTGGGTAGCTCCTGGTATAGAGATTCCTTAAGTGATGGGAAATTCGATCGGGATTGTGAATACCCGGATTGCAAGGGCTTCGTAAGAAGTGCCTTCGGTTTTGTTCGAGCCCGGAATAGACTTGTATGGATTGTATGTCTGACATTACAAAGTGAGATATAAAGCCGATTTCATTCAAATATATTTCTGTTGGTGGCGGAGAATTTATTCTTTTAGCTTAACACCCTTCTCTTAGACGTACGAGCTCAGAGGTTATGTAGTTGAATGTTATCAGCGATATATTCCCAATTTGGTAATGTGACATGCTGAGTGTTGCTGTAAATGATCATTGTGTTGATTATTTGTGATAGGATCGTTTATTTGATCGTCTATCTTGGTGATCATTTCTATGATCATTTGTTGACCCAAAGCATGGCTTTTGTATAAAGTATGTTTTTGTGGACGTGACTTCGTCGAGCCTCACACCCCGTGAATGGTCAAAACAGGAAAGAAGCAGCAAGGTTATGAGGGGTAGCGCTCTTTAGGATGTGTGCATTTCCTTCTGGAAAAGGATGGTATCATGGTATGGAGCCCAGATACTTACTCATGTTGAAAACACTTTGTTATGATTGTGTGAATTGATTGCGAGCGCTCGGTGAAAAGGTCCCAAAGGACCGAGGGATGGCATATTCGGTCAGTTGTTACTCAGTTAGGGGTAACCCGGCCTTGTGTTGGTAGAGATCCGGTTTGGTTCTCGGGGATGTCCATCCAGAGGCATTCTCATGTGGCAATGGGAAGTTCTTTGGCCTGATCATTCGTTGGAAATCCAAAGAAACAATACGAGACTTGTACGGTTTTAGTTGTAGGACCTATCATTCACTTATGGTGTCGCAATACTGTTTGGATGGTAGCTATAGTAGGCATACGATAATGGTCGTATGTTGGCTAAGATTTATATTCTACTTTCGAAATAAATTTTTCCTACACTATACACTAATAATAATATCAAATGTTCTTTTAAATGCGTATCAAGCATCTTTGACTATCATAAGGAGAAATCTCCTCCGATTCTGCGTTTGCATGTGTGTGTGTGCGGGAGGTCTTATGGTAGTCTCATTTTTAAAAGCATTGCGAATTGACTTTAAAAATATTCTTCTATTTTGATTTTAAAGATAAATAAACTGTTTTGAGTTCTCACACCAGTCACATGACTGACTCGGAGTTTATTGTTTTCCTTCCTAAACTCTGGGTGCCCACCAATTTCCACACGGGCAGTCAAGAGTTAGGTTTATCAGGATATTCTGGATATTCTGGAGTTGCTGGAGGCAAGCTGGATGGCATGGCGTATTACTAGTTTATATAGTATTTCTTTTTCCGCTGCATTGTTGTTGTTGTTGGTTGTTGTACACTCTGATGATATGATGTAATGAAATGTGATGTAATGTAATAGCTGATATAGTTCTTTGTTTAAAGATTATTCATTTATTATTATATGTTGTTCCGCTGCAAATTGTGAGATTCTGATGTTGTTCTGTTGTTTTCTGTTCCGTTCTATTCTCTTTTTCTTCTATTTTAAAATGATCTATTTTCTTTCTGTTCTATTTTCTCTTTCCTTTCTATTTCCTATTTTCTTTTCTCTCTATCTTCTATCTTTTTCTCTTCGCTTTTCTCTTTATCTTCTACCTTCTTATCTCTTCTTCTACCTCTTTTCTTTCCTTAAACCCTAACTATTCGGTTTTTCGGCAACGAAAAATCTCGTACGTTACATAAAAGATCACTTCCTAAAACATTTCTTTAATATATTATTCACTGTCCAAAATCGTGAATATAAATCGTTACCAAATTCAACACTTCTACATATTTAATTAAACGACTATCCACTGTCCAAAATTGTGGATATATCTCCTTTAATAAGCTTTCATATTTACTTATCAAATTCAATTGATTTCAGATTTATAAAACAATGTTTATAAATTCACATTTATATATTTTATAAAAACTTCAACTTATAAAATCCCTTAATTAACAAATTCTATTTATATCTAATTTAAATGCCAAAATCCAATTTATGAGTTAATTACTTATAAATCTTTTATTTTACAAAGTCTATTCATTTTATAACTTTACAATTTATAAATCTATAAATTTCATTCACTCATGAAATCCATTTATAGTTCATTTTAACACTTATAAACTCGTTTTATAATTCCAATATTTTAATTTATAAATATCAATTTTATAAATCTTTTATATAAACCGTTTATAATAATTCAAAAATCTCAATTTAAACCATCTTACAAATTAATCAACTACTTATTTCAAAAATCACATTTCGGTTATATTTCACAAAAATCATAATTTTTATAACATAAAAATTATAACGTTTATTTATTTAAAATGAATCAATTCCAAAATTCAATAAAATGTGTACTTTCAAAAATCACTTGAAAATCCTTTTAAATTCGAAATCGTTACCTTAACATTTTTTAAAACTCCAAAAAAATAGGCCCAATGCTGCAACAACACCAATACATCAACTACGACATCCAAACATCATATATCAATATGATAACAGAATATATCATAAATATCTGTAAATAAATCAAAACTGTTGAGGAATCCAGTTGGATCCCTCCAACCTGTTTCCCTGCATCCACATATGTTAGCACAATACCAATCCCGTTTCAAGACGGAATATCGCGGTACATGGGATTATATAAAAATATTATCCGCTATTATACGGCGCAATAGGGTCTCATCCGCTATATCATGCGGGAAATCAACTCCAAGTACATATATAATACCAATTCCACTTCAAGGTGGAATATCACGGTATATGTGTTTAATATAATAACCTCCGCTTAATATGCGGCATATAGGGTCTATTTCAATACAACAGATAGCAACCATCATTCAATCACACAATCAAGCAATTTAAAATTTAACTATTTAAAATTTAAATCGAAACAAATTCGATTGAGTGAGAAGTTCTCACATTGCTTCCAATAGCGGTTGCAGTGTTTCGTTCCGAATAAAATTAAACACGCGTTTAATTTTACCCAAAATTTACACTAGCTCCAATCAACTCTAATCCAGCTCCATCGCGTAGTATTCGCGAATACAAACCCAACGCAATTCGTTGCGTGCGAAACGGACCTCATATCAAAAAGTTATACATTTTTAAATTTCGAACGAATTAATAACATATAAATTTCAATTTCTATTTTATATTTTTAACCTAGAATGCATCTGAGCCGTTCATTTTTGCAAAACGAAATGTGGCCGCATACTCTTTCTTCCCACTCATGTACAACATCAGGTAATTCACGCGAATGAAACCCAATGGCCGTCGACTTTCATGAATTAACGCACGAACCACGATCGCCGAGGAGACGATCAGACAACGTCGTTCGATTGCCCTTCGCTAGTGCCACTATCGGCCATGATTTGGCCAAGCTCGGTCAAGCTTTTGCCTTGAAAAACGCGAATAACTGCCGCACCCTTGAACGAACATTGCCACGAATCTACTCCACTAAACAAGATCATAGCCGTATAGATTGAAAGTACTCGACGTTATCTACAACTTTGTAGTTGAAAACTTTGGCTAAATGTTTACGGATTGGAAGAGATTAAGAGGAGAAAAATCAAAATTTTCGGCCATTAATTCATGAAGCTGGCGGCTAGGGTTTAGATGTTAGGGTCTGAATGAAAAGAATGAATGTTGATGTCCTTTTATAGAAAATATTCGCGCACTATTCATTCCGAATTTTTTCCGAACTCGAAACGAAGCATGCCGCCTGGCGTTTATAATGTTTTACCCCTATTTCAAACGCAATGGAATATGTATCGAGAGCCAATTCGATCGTAACTGGAAGATGGGTTTTCAAATCGACTATTTAAATTTAAAATTCACTTAAACCGATTCAGTGCGTTTTAGCTTGCCCCGGACAAACCGTAAATCCGATTGACATGAAATTTGAAATCTTACAATAATTTAACATTACGGATCTAATGAAACTAGTTTTGCCAAAATCCGAGACTGTTTGAAAAATGAGTATTTTTACTCGTCAGTTAAATATTAAAATATTCAATTTCCATAAATTAACTTTTAATTCTGTTTTAAAAGTTCTGTAACATCATTCTAACTCCAATATGATTTAATACAACTTTACAAATCAATTTTTAATCACATTAAACCCAATTTGTAATTATTTCCGTAATTTCAAATATTAAATTATCGATTTAATTATCCAATTAAATCTAGATATTCAAAATAAAAATTTATTCGACTTATAAAATTTACTTGTTAATATTTAAAATCAATTAAATATACGAATTTCAAATGACAGGAATTTTGGGTCGTTACAAACTTCCCCCCTTAAAAGAATTTCGTCCTCGAAATTGCCAAGTAAGAAAAGTTATAAAATCCATTAACTTTTCAAAACCATTTGTTCAAATTAAATTTCAAATTCATTTAAACATTTTAACTTTTCCAAAATCCGATGGTTACACTTTTTACAATAACTTTACTAAGTTTTCAAATCCTGCATTTTCATTTCAATTTAGAAATTGACTTTCGTTAACAAAAATTTTCTAAAAATTTTCAAAATTTTACCAACTCCCAAAATTTACGGAAATTTTTTGCAGAGTCTCCCTTGTACGGAGGAGCTTTTGCAATATCACAATAGATATAAATATATATACATCGACCCACACAGTCGGAAAACAGAAAAACAGTTCATATTTCCTATTTTTATTGTGTAGGCGTACCTTTTTAGCATTTTTAAGCAAAGCAGTTATTTATTAGCATTTTAGCGTAACCAAATCCAGCCAACTACAGCCCTGGTACCTGTACTTAATCAATTTAAACATGTAAGTGACATATATAGGAAATTCATTTACATTTCACTAATTTTCAATGGAAAACACATAGTTTTCATAAGCAATGCAATCAAAATAATTCCCATAAGCATTTTACAAGGTTTCAATGCAAATTTTAGTTGCTTACAACCAATTCACATTAGTTTACTTTCAATTCAAATTCAATTACATAGCTTTCCATTTATCAATTTACTTTGATACCAAAATCAACTTCACTCAACATTACTTAAGTTATATTCCATTTCAAACATCATTTGTTTAACTTAACTTAAATTCCCACTTATAAATCCAATTCAGATTCCAATTCTGAAGTAAATTCTATTTAACTTTTACCAAAGTCCAATTTCGTCACTTATTCAAATTCACATCTCATTTTTCTTAACAAAATTGTTTAACTATTTTATCATTTGGTTTCACTTACATATATTACACTGGACTTCCAATTCTATATGAATAAAATTTACTTTCATAAAAAAAATATTGGATTCAATTCATTTTAAACCTTATCCATTTAATCATTCTTCAGTTAGTTGCACTTACTAATTTTAGTTTAATACTTCACTTTGTTTTTCACAAATCAAATTCAATTCCAATTCCAATTCTATTTACTTACAAATTCGAAATGAATTTCAACATTCAATTTCATTTTTCTTACACTTGCAATTGCAAATTTTATTTATTCATTCACAATTTATTTTCCAACTTAATAATTGTATTCCAATCATTTAGTCTATTAGACTTCTAAAATTCACCTTTATTCTAATTAACTCAGGTCAATTTCAGTTTAAATCTGAATTTCCTAAGTCATCCAAACTTATTTATTATTCCATAAACATTTTATATAACATTCCAGAGTCTTTTCAATCTTTCAAAAATTATTTTTGAAATCTATTCAAATTATCTTTTAAATTTTAAAAACCAAACTCAATTTCACAAACAACTTCCATTTAATTATAATTCGGCAGCAATTCCTCTCATGGAAACTCGAAAATGAACACCGATGATGTCACGATCATCATCGGAATTATTTTCCAGCGACCGAAAAGAGTTTAGTGCTTTCTTCCCTTCAAAACAATTTTCTAAAACCCTTGAAAATCATTTTTCAAACTCCAAAGAATTTAAATTTCCCAAATCTCAAAATTTCAAATTCTTCAAATTTGTTTTCAAATATTACTTTGGTATTTCATTTCAAATTATGAATCACTTTTACAATTTATATTTACAAATCTCATTTGTATATGGATTTATTTCTCAGCTTTTGATTATGATTTCAATTTCTTATTCAATAATCGATGATAATAATTTAATATTATCACTTCCTAACAACCAAGCAACCATAATAATTTTTGGAAAATCATTCCTTTTATTTACGAGATAGTCTGGGTAAAATTATTTCATTTACCCTATTTTAAAACAATACTGTGTCGGTTTATCTTGTTTAAGAGTTTAGAAACTCCTATCGACACAGTTAGCTAGACTGCACCGACTAGAATCTATAAACAATTAACCGATAAGTCAACACAATACAAAACAATTTTATATTCACTAACAAATACACGCTCATATCTATTATTACACTCACACTCATTTTAGAGTACTACTGACTCTATCTCTAATGAGTAATTTCCAACAGAGCCAAGGTTGTCTCTTAACCAAATGCTCTGATACCAACCGTAACGTTTCGAGACAGCGGCGACCGCTAGGCTTTGCAACCATCCCAGACCCACCATGGCTTACACTGATACCCAAAACTTGCTTTTATGGCCAGCCTTTCGACTGTCATGGATTACGCCTAACCAACCCCGTAAAGAGGACGTGTAGTGGTAAGAGTCTCCCGTTCGCCACCTAACGCGAAGCGAGCACCCCTCATCACATTTCACTAAGACAAGCAAGTCTTGTCCGCAAAGCTACGCTTTATACAAAAGCTATGCTTCGATCAACAAATGATCAGCAGCACTTCGTATGCCACATTACCAAATTGGGATGTATCACTAGTAACCATCAACTACATAACCTCTGAGCTCGTACGTCTCAGAGAAAGGTGTTAAGCTAAGAGAACAAATTCTCCGCCACCAACAGAAATGTATTTGATAGAAACCAGCTTTACATCTCAAATGTAACGTCAGACACACATCCATACAAGTCTGTTCCGGGATCGAACGGAACCGAAGGCACTTCCAAAGAAGCCCTTGCAATCCGGATATTCACTAATCATGTCCGGACTTCCCATCACAAAGGGTGATAAAATCTCTATATCGGAGATCAGCCGATGCAGAGACATTCGATAGTAATCCTTCCGTTTCCGAAAATATCTGGTCTTCAACACCAGTCTTCAAATGCTATCCATTACGACGTATCACTACTCGGAATGGGATTCATGACCCAAAGGTCCTCTCCCGGCTAAACCGAATAACGAGCGCTTATTTTAAAATAAGTCTAGCATCCAAATTCAAGAAAATCACAACAAATACTCATTTAAAGGTAAATATTGATAGTCGGTTATTTAACTATCAAAGCAAACAAACAAATATTCAGCACCATAACCATCACTAGGCCTTTTTTATTAATCTTCCATAAATTAAAAAACTTGCCAAATATTCACTTTAATTTATCTTTAAAAATATATATTCTCTAAACCATTTCAATTTCTACATTGGAAAACATTTCCAAATACTTATTTAACAAGTAATTCACAAATCTATTTATTTTCAGTACTTAGAAAATATTCAATATACTTAAAACACGATTAAGTACATAATTTATTCTTTTAAGGAAAACGTTTTCTTTAAACACATTTATTTGGGTCAAAAGAATGTTGCATAAAACATTGTTACAACAACCCAAAATCAATAGCATAGGGATTTGAAAATACGATAGATATATAAATCTCAATACTATACAAAAACATTTCCTTTCGAAAATCATTTACTATAACAACAGTGTTATAGTCCATCTTTTCGTTATTTCTCGAAAATGTCTATTTCAACAATGAATGTTGAAATCTATGGTTTCGATCCTTAACACATTTTAAAACAACTTCAAATCATTTTAATTCTATTTAAAAGATCACTTCCTAAAACATTTCTTTAATATATTATTCACTGTTCAAAATTGTGAATATAAATCGTTTACCAAATTCAACACTTCTACATATTTAATTAAAGGATTATCCACTGTCCAAAATCGTGGATATATCTCCTTTAATAAGCTTTCATATTTACTTATCAAATTCAATTGATTTCGGATTTATAAAACAATGTTTATAAATTCACATTTATATATTTTATAAAAACTTCAACTTATAAAATCCCTTAATTAACAAATTCTATTTATATCTCATTTAAATGCCGAAATCCAATTTATAAGTTAATTGCTTATAAATCTTTTATTTTACAAAATCTTTTCATTTTATAACTTCACAATTTATAAATCTATAAATTTCATTCACTTATGAAATCCATTTATACTTCATTTTAACACTTATAAATACTCGTTTTATAATTCCAATATTTTAAATTATAAATATCAATTTTATAAATCTTTTGTATAAACTGCTTATAATAATTCAAAAATCCCAATTTAAATCATCTTACAAATTAATCAACTACTTATTTCAAAAATCACATTTCGGTTATATTTCACAAAAATCATAATTTTTATAACATAAAAATTATAACGTTTATTTATTTAAAATGAATCAATTCCAAAATTCAATAAAATGTGTACTTTCAAAAATCACTTGAAAATCCTTTTAAATTCGAAATCGTTACTTTAACATTTTTTAAAACTCCAAAAAAATAGGCCCAATGCTGCAACAACACCAATACATCAACCACGACATCCAAACATCATATATCAATATGATAACAGAATATATCATAAATATCTGTAAATAAATCAAAACTGTTGAGGAATCCAGTTGGATCCCTCCAACCTGTTTCCCTGCATCCACATATGTTAGCACAATACCAATCCCGTTTCAAGACGGAATATCGCGGTACATGGGATTATATAAAAATATTATCCGCTATTATACGGCGCAATAGGGTCTCATCCGCTATATCATGCGGGAAATCAACTCCAAGTACATATATAATACCAATTCCACTTCAAGGTGGAATATCGTGGTATATGTGTTTAATATAATAACCTCCGCTTAATATGCGGCATATAGGGTCTATTTCAATACAACATATAGCTACCATCATTCAATCACACAATCAAGCAATTTAAAATTTAACTATTTAAAATTTAAATCGAAACAAATTCGATTGAGTGAGAAGTTCTCACCTTGCTTCCAATAGCAGTTGCAGTGTTTCGTTCCGAATAAAATTAAACACGCATTTAATTTTACCCAAAATTTACACTAGCTCCAATCAACTCCAATACAGCTACATCGCGTAGTATTCGCGAATACGAACCCTACGCAATTCGTTGCGTGCGAAACGGATCTCGTATCAAAAAGTTATACATTTTTAAAGTTCGAACGAATTAATAACATATAAATTTCAGTTTCTATTTTATATTTTTAACCTAGAATGCATCTGAGCCGTTCATTTTTACAAAATGAAATCTGGCCGCATACTATTTCTTCCCACTCACGTACAACATCAGGTAATTCACGCGAATGAAACCCAATGGCCGCCGACTTTCATGAATTAACGCACGAACCACAATCGCCGAGGAGACGATCAGACAACGTCGTTCAATTGCCCTTCGCTAGTGCCACTATCGGCCGTGATTTGGCCAAGCTCGGTCAAGCTTTTGCCTCGAAAAACGTGAATAACTGCCGTGCCTTTGAACGAACATTGCCGCGAATCTACTCCACTAAACAAGATCATAGCCATATAGATTGAAAGTACTCGACGTTATATACAACTTTGTAGTTGAAAACTTTCGCTAAATGTTTATGGATCGGAAGGGAATAAGAGGAGAAAAATCGAAATTTTCGGCCATTAATTCATGAAACTGGCGGCTAGGGTTTAGATGTTAGGGTTTGAGTGAAAAGAATAAATGTTGATGTCCTTTTATAGAAAATATTCGCGCACTATTCATCTCGAATTTTTCCCGAACTCGAAACGAAGCGTGTCGCCTGCCATTTCTAATGTTTTACCCCTATTCCGAACGCAATGGAATATGTATCGGGAGCCAATTCGATCGTATTTGGAAGATGGGTTTTGAAATCGACTATTTAAATTTAAAATTCACTTAAACCGATTTCAGTGCGTTTTAGCTCGCCCCGGACAAACCGTATATCCGATTGACACGAAATTTGAAATCTTACAATAATTTAATATTACGGATCCAATGAAATTGGTTTTGTCGAAATCCAAGACTGTTTGAAAAATGACTATTTTTACTCGTCAATTAAATATTAAAATATTCAATTTCCACAGATTAACTTTTAATTCAATTTTAAAAGTTCTATAACATCATTCTAACTCCAATATGATTTAATACAACTTTACAAATCAATTTTTAATCACATTAAACCCAATTTCCAATTATTTCTGTAATTTCAAATATTAAATTATCGATTTAATTATCCAATTAAATCTAGATATTCGAAATAAGAATTTATTCGACTTATAACATTTACTTGTTAATATTTAAAATCAATTAAATATACGAATTTCAAATGACAGGAATTCTTGGTTGTTACATGGTTCGTCACATTTTATATCCGAGCTTAGGTTGAGTGACCACCTAGGCTTTTGGGTTAGTATCAATCTTGAGAGAGCGTATTTGTAATTTTATATTCTTATATATATATATATATATATATATATATATATATAAATCCCTAATAGTTAGATTAGCTTTGATATATTTGATTAATGCCATCTTTGGAGTGCATTCTGCCCAAGCTTTCTAAGTATCATCTTTCTATATCTAGGTAGTAAGCAATAAGCACTAGGGGCAGACGTGGAAGCGGAGCTAGCAATAACGCAACCATAAATGGTCGGACCTAGAATCCCAAAAGAGTACGAATTAATGAGGAAGCAAAGTCGGTTCAGCCAAGGGCAAACTTTGCAACATTGTGCAAAGACTACGCAAATCTAGGAGGGAAACCATTTTAGAGGACAGAATCTATCATGGTAGTACAGCATGGTTAAAAACCTATGAAAAGATTTTCAAAGGACTTGATCTGACCGATGAGCAGAAACGCTTTTTAGCTTCTTGGCAGTTACAAGAAGGAGCAACCGCATGGTGGGATTCTCTAACTGCAAATGTTCCCGAAGAAGAGTTCTCCTAGAACAAATTCAAGGAAGAATTTGAACCTCGATTCCTGCCTGCTAAGGGTAAGAAAAGGATGTATCGAAATATTATGGATTTAAAACAAATAGATTTATCCGTGGAAGAATATCAAACCAAATTTATGAACTTTCATGCTTTGGACCTGAACTGATCAATACCCCGTTAGAGAAGAATGAGATGTTTGTGACTGGATTGAGGGAAATTTTTCATGAAAAGATGATGGGCCATCTCAAGGGATCTTTCATTGACTTAATGGGTATGGCTCTTCGATCTCCAGCATTGGATAAGAAAAAGTCAGTTCTAGCAGCACTTAGTGGAAATGCAAGTGGGAACAATTCCAACAAAAGGAAGCTCAACCCCAACTAGAAGAATCAAGAAAAAGGGAAGCGGTGCAGAGAGACTCAAGGGAATCGTCCATAAGTGCCAATAGAAGGTCCACATCGTGAAGTTTTGCAAAGAATTCTAAAGTTCAAAAGCAACAACTGCAACAACCTCGACAACAAAATGGACCCATCTCTCCAATGGTCCAAAAGACCCTCTGTTTTAACTGTCATCAGCTTGGGCACATGGTAAGAGACTGTCCACTCATGAAGAAAGTGCAGCAGCCCAAGGTGTATGCTATAAAGGATAAGCCATCAACTTCAATAGATGTGAAAGGAAAAGGTGTCCTTGAAGGTACCTTGCATTTATGTTCAAGCATTGTTTGATATGGTGCCTCTCATAGCTTTATTTCCTTAGATACAGTGGACAAGTTTCACCTCATTCTTACTATTGTAGAAAACCCTATTTGCGTATCTAACCCCATAGGTGGGTTACACTTGAATATGATCTGTAATAATGTGCCAATTTTCTACCTTTTTCATAACTTTACTTGCGACCGCATGTCTTAGATTTTAAAGGATTTGACATTATTTTGGGTATGGATTGGTTATCTAAGTATGAGGCTGTGTTAAAATGTGATAAGAGAATTGTATCTTTAGTAACCAATATAGGGACAAAGGCTAAGGTATCATGTAAGAAACCCGATATCCATATATGTAGTTTCCTTTATGCCCTTGAACCAGCTCAAGAAAATTTAGGGTTTATTGAAGTTGTTAGGAATTTTTCTGATGTTTTTGAGGAAGTTAAAAGCTTACCTCCTCGCTGAGAAATAGAATTTTGAATTGATTTAGTTCCTGGTGCAAGGCTTGTGATTCAACCCAAAAGAAGAGTGGCTCCGAGGGAGAGAGGAGTTAGTAAATCAAACCCAGGATTTATTGAATCGAGGGTTGATTTGACAAAGTTATTCGAGTTGGGGCTCAGCAGTAGTTTTTTTGGCAAAGTTCGATGGTTCCCTAAGACTGTGTGTGGACTATCGCGAATTGAAAAAGGTGACCATTAGAAATAAATATCCTTTACCCCGCGTTGATGACATTTTTGACCAACTCCAAACAGTATTTTCCTAAATGGATCTAGCTACAGGAGTTCATCAATTAATAATTGCCTAAGATAGTATATCCTTAAATGTATTTTGGGGTCTAGATTTTTTTTCGAGTGGTTGGTTATGCCTTCGGGCTAACTAATGCACCTACATATTTCATAGACTTGATGAGTCGGACAAGTCCTGAATAAGTCTATGTTGGTTTTCATCGATGATATTCTCATCTATTCTAGGTCTAAAGAAGAGCATAGACACCATTTGGAGGTGTTGTTAGAAACTTTGCGGAGGTATGTCCTAAAGGCAAAGTTCTTCAAGTGTCATTTTTAGCAGTCGGAGGTAAGATTCTTAGGCCATATTGTGTCAGGAGAGGGTATTTCAGTAGACCCGATAAAAGTTGAAGTTGTACAACAGTGGAAGCAACCACAGACTCTTATGGAAGTTCATAGTTTCTTAGGATTAGTTGGATACTATAGAAGGTTACACAAAATTATTCCAAGGTCTTCTCTCACTTGACGAAGTTGACAAAGGAGGGTAAGAAGTTTATATGGACTCCAAAGTGTGAAGAAGCATTTTTGGAATTGAAGAAGAGATTGATTAGTGCACCAGTTCTAGCTGTTACAGACGGAAAGAGTGGATTCATGGTTTATACTGATGCATGTGGAGTAGGCTTGGGCATTGTTTTAATGCAAGTAGGGTGTTTGCATATGCAAGTAAACAATTGAATCCACACAAAAGGAATAATGCAACACATGATTTGGAGCTGTAAGCGGTTGTCTTTGCATTGAAAATGTGGAGACACTATTTATTGGGTAAGGATCTCTCTATTCTTCTTATTTCTTTCTCATCTCTAAAATTCTAGTAACTTAGTCTTCTCTCTCTAACTAGGTGAAAAATTTGAACTCTTCACAGGTCACAAGCCCTTTAAGTATCTTTTCACTCAAAAGGATATGAATCTGAGGCAACAGAGATGGTTGGAGTTTCTGGTGTCTACGACTTGGATATTCTTTATATGCCAGGGAAGGCGAATGTTGTACCATATGCTCTAAGCAGGAATGCGGTTTTATCTCTTTTGGAGGTTACACCAACTCTACAGGAAAGAATTAAGTATAGTTAGAGAAACGATAAAAATCTAGAGGAATTAATTCAAGAAGTTGGTGAGGGACGATATTCAAACTTTCAAGTGGACAATCGTGGTGTTTTTAGGTTAAATAAATGACTGTGCACTCCAGATGTAGACGAATTGAGGCATGAAATTTTATTGGAATGCCACAAATCTAAATTAAGTATTCATCCAGGAGTTCATAAGATGTACAATGATGTGAAAAGAGTATTTTGGTGGTCGGGAATAAAGAAGGATGTCTCTATCTTTGTAAGTAGGTGTGTGAGTTGCCAGTAAATCAAAGGTGATCATCAGAAGACAGCTGGATTGTTACAACCTTTGGAATTCCAAAATGTAAGTAGGAGATGGCATCCATGGATTTTATCGATGGTTTACCTAAAACTAGAAAGGGCAATGACGGAGTATGGGTCATTGTGGATCGGTTAACCAAGAGCATCCATATTATACCAGTAAAACCATCTAGAACTACGACTTCTTTATCAGAGATTTTTATGAGGGAGATCGTTAGATTACACGGAGTCCCAATAAGTATAGTAAGTGACTGTGATCCTATCTTTACTAGTAAATTTTGGGATGTATTGCAAGTATCCCTGGGAACAAAGTTAAGTTTGAGTATTGCTTACCACCCTTAAACCGATGGTCAAACTGAGAGGGTTAGTCGCATCTTGGAGGATACGTTGAGAGCCTGCATCTTGGATTTTGGAGGATCATCTACACTTTGTGGAATTCTCCTACAACAATAGTTATCAAGCTAGCATAGGCATGGCACCTTATGAAGTTCTCTAAGGAAGTCGTTCAAGTCACCAGACTGTTGGGTAGAGTTTGGAGATCGTTTAATCCTTGGTCTAGATATGATTCGAGAAGCATCTGAGAATGTTGAATTGATTAAGAGGAGGATGAAAGAAGCTCAAGATCATTAGAAAAGATATGCTGATCAAAGACGTAGGGATCTAGAATTTTCTATTGGAGATCTTGTATTTGTGAAAATTTCGCCAATTAGAGGAGCAATTAGATTTGGGAAGGCTGGGAAGTTAGCTCTAAGATATATCGAATCTTTCCGTATTCTTGAAAGGATTGGGTCTCTTGCTTATAAGATTGAGTTGCCGGAAAGGATGGCCAGAGTTCATAATGTATTCCACATATCTCATCTAAGGAAATACATTCATAATCCATCATTGATTGTGGAGCCATCAGTTTAGGAGGATTTAAAGATAGAACGATACTTGACAGTGGTTAGACATCCAGTTTATATTGTAGATCAGGATGAAAAGAGACTTTGGAATAAACTGGTGAAACTAGTCAAGATTCAAAGGAGCGAGGATCCCAGAGATTGTACTCGGGAAACCACGGATTGTATGAGGCAAGCCTATCCAGAAATGATGTTAGGGTAGCAAGTTGTTGGCATGTATAGTGTATGCCTTATTTTCCTGGGTTGTTCAGTGTATGACTTTTTTATGTGCTTTATGATATAAATATATGACTTTTTGTATAGCTTGAATTATCTCTTGCTTTCTAATTTCGGGGACGAAATTATTTTAACGAGGGAGGAATGTAGTGTCCTAGAGTTTTAGCCATCTGTTAGTGAAATAATTAACTAATTTTAAATATTGAAATATTAATAAGTCAAATAACCTAATTATTTGATATTAAAAAAATATTCGGATATATGAATTTTGAAAGCTATACTATATTTTCAAATGCTAGCTGTTGAATATGATAAATACACACACTTCACCATTTCAAACTTAAAATCAAGCATGTAAACATTAAATAAAACATACAATAAATCAAATCAGCCCATATGTAAGAAAAAAAATCAAGCACACATAAGTTGAAAAAAATATAAAAAGATGATGAAGCCTAAAGTCTATCGGCCACCATATTTCTTCATTGTTCCCTTATTTCTCATATATGTGTGTGTGTGTGTGTATAAATGTTGTTCATTAATAAAAAAAGAGAAGATCTGCCATTTTGATAAAAAGTTTTGAGTCATTCTAAAGCTTGAAGATTAGGCAATGTTCATCACTTTAAAAATAGAGAGTAAAACAACTTTTGTTAATTTACTGGTAAGTATATATATGTGTATAACAGTGATTATGGGTGAAATCTTGGATATATGTCATGTGTATACGAATCTTTTATGTAAATTTGTGTATATATGTTTATGCTCGACATAGTCAGTTCTACCAAGCACTGTACTTCTTCCATATAAGCTCTCTTTTCTTGTTTTTTGATAAAACGGTGAAAATTTTCACTTTACAAATCAATAACTCAACATCCTTTTAGTTTTAAATCATGGTATCAAAGGAAAGTTGTTTTTTTAGTATAGAATATTTAAAATTGATTTCATTCAATTTCATTAAGCATTGAGAGAGAAAACCCCATTTACAGTGAGTATGTCAACTATGGTCGAAATCCAACTATCATAATATAAGAAATGGATCATATAGCTGTGTTTGTCAGTGAAAAATATGATTTTTAGAAGTGATTTGGGAATTTCTAATGTTGTGTAGAGGGAGAATTTAGGGGATGGACGGATTTGGGTATTTTTTCAAATTCCGATGACGTGTTCGATTTCGTGTCTTGTCATTTAGCATGGAGGAGGAGTAGGTGATGGCATATCTAGGAAAAATGGAGTGGCGATTTTTAGATGCATGTGCAAGCTGGATGAGTTCTGACTGGGGTTTCTTGTGTTTATTTGTTGTCTTGGGTTCGAGAATAATGGCGATGATGGAGGAGAGAAAGAGTGGTGCGCATAGGGAGGGATCGATAGAGGAGATGATGGCGATACTCTGGGTGGATTCTGGTGATGGATGGTGGTCATTGGTGGCATGGTGAAGCAGAATGATGGGCATGACTTCATACAGTTTTTGAATGATGCATTCGTATTTCGAACCTAATGTTGGATCGCGTGTTCAGGTGGATAAATGTGGTGTGGTGATCGGAGGTGACCTGCAAGGATGGTCGGCGGCGAATATCGTCGGCTGGAGGTAGTGTGAACATGCACGTTTCGTGCGTAGTTTCGTGCACGCTTTGGTATGATCGAATGAAAGAGAGGAGAAGAGAGTTGGGTGGAAGAAGAAGGGATGTGCCGAGTCTTGAACTTTTATTGGACCGATTTTATGTTTAAAAGAAAACTAAATTAATTATTTTACTTAAAAATTTATAAAATTTGAAACAACATTTCTTCTTCATTTCAAATCCAATAGACACGCAGATTTTTTCTTCAAGATCCTGCCGCTGAGTATTTTCATCTGAAATAATATTATCAAGTTTTCTGCAATGTAAAATTTAATGATTTATAACAACTGAAATGAATAATTAACTAATTTTTTATTTAATTAATTATATTTTAATTAATCAACTAATTATTAAATGGACTGTTTAATTTTAAATTAAATATGAATAAATCATTTTGTTAAGTTTCTTCGATTATAAGTAATCTGGATTAAAAATATAACTTGACTCAGTTGACTGAAACCAATTTAGTTCTGATTTTGAATATTGATTTAATATTAATTAATAACCGTTAATTGAGTTAACAATCTATGATTTGACTTGTATTTCTATTAGATATTTATTTTAATCATCTTTTGTCTGTGCCATTAAGTAGCCAAGAAAATAAAGTAGTTAGAATAAAAAGTTGACAAGTTTTGTTGAAAGCAATTGACTTGCACTGATCGCTATCCCGAATATCGAAAAATGTGATGATAAAAACCGAATTAATTTCGATGGCCAGGTCATGATAAAGTAAACATATGGAATGAGTTTCCATATGTGAATATTTACATTCTAATTGTAGAATTGTTATTTAAACAAACTTAGCCTTTAAAAATTTATCGTTTTGGTTTGAGGAGACCAGATCGAATAACAGTATTATCCAAAAACCACTTCAAACCAATTTAAGCAAGTGATTTGGAAGAGTCTAAAGGCATGATCCAGGATGTAGATTTTGGAGTGCAAGGGCTATTTGTCAAGAACTCTAAGGGTGTTATCCCAATAACGAGTGTAGTCAAATGGTGCCTTCGGTTTCATTCATACCTAGAACGAACTATTATTGACAAATGCTATCAGAACATCGTCATTGGAGGGTGATGAGCATTCTAAGTGTACTTGTTCTTGTAAGGTGAACGTAGCCTCAAGCCTCACCAACCGGGAATGGCAAAAACAGGGTATGCAACAGGGCTAAGTGGGTCGCTCCCATTAGGGTATGTCATCACCAGATTTAGAGTCGATATTTGTCCTATTTTGGTATGCTCCGGTACGGTTGCTAATCACTACCATGGTGATAATATATTTGGTACTAGTAGTCAAGTGGTAGGCCAGTTCTGTGTAGCAAGGGTACAAGATGTTCTTATCAGACCCTGAGTGCATTTTATCTAGAGGTGCACTCTTCGAAAGGTAGTTCCTTACCTTACCATATATGGAACCCAATTCTCCAATAAGTACGTACGTTTTTTATTATGCCCAAATATGTTGGAACATATTTTTCAAGCATTCCAACTATGTTCTATTTTATTTGAAAAACCTAAACATTATGATAATACCACTTGATTTTCTATAAAAAGTGTTTTGGTTATCGTAAGATAAGAACCCGTCCGTGTTTATGTGCGGCGTGGTCTTACGAGATACCTTTGATTTCAAATGATTTTCAGTATAAAGTAATTTAACTGTTTTACTCACACCAGACCCATGTCTGACCTGGAGTTTATTTTTCTGTTTTCCCTAAACTCTTGGATACTCAAATTTTTATGAGTAGCCAAGTGATCTAGGTTCTCATGATTTCATTTTGGAGGATCCAGAGCAGGTAGCTTCATCGTTAACTAGTTACTCTCGCTATGTCTATATATGTATTTTGGATTGTAATGTATGGACAAATAGTTATGACTGTCTAAGTATGGTGTCTGTATTACTATTACTCTGATGTATCATATTATCAGTGATTATGTAAATCTTATGTTATGTAATATACATTATTCCATTCCACTATTATATTTTTTGTTTTGTTTAGTTCTTCTTTTCTATCACTTTCTTTCATCCTTAATGACTCGTCTTTCTTCCGAGTAAGAAAGGCGGTTCGTTACACGCTGGCTCACGTCGCCTCTTTCCTGGATGAGGAATAGATAAGGCCAAAATGTCGGAAGCGAGGCAAGTATAAAAGATTCAAATTTACAAATTTAACACAACTTGTATTATGTAGAAATAATCTTCTTATACTTGGTATTAAATTCCAAGGGGGGAACCCACGCTATCCACATGAATTAAAAGGTGATTGCTACTATTATTCAATGGATAATAAAGGTTGAATACATGAACTGATATTGAGTAGAATTAGTATAATTTCTATTGACCCTTTTTACTCAATAAGATTTTACAATGTGATTTATGAGAGATTATATTGGTTTGGTACTTCCAAAGTTAAAGAGAGGTTTAATGATTCCATTTATATTGGAAAAGAATATGATTTAAAGATTTATATCTCTAAAAGAGACATTTATTTGATAAAAGATATTGAAAAATTAAATGATAATCACCCTCAAACTTAACATCTTTTATCGATGATTGATTCGAAGGAACTGGGATCAGATTTGGGCATCGAAAACCACTTTGAACCAATATATGTGTTCGAAGTGAAGACATGGAATGATAATAAATTAGAGATGGAATGCAGAGCTGCTTATCACTAACCCTCGGGGGAAAGATTCCCATATCATATATATGTGGCAGTTGTATCTTCATTTGATCTTCGATGCACGGGCTGCTCGTTACAAATACTAAGGGTGATTCTAGATAGGATGTAGTAGCAGAGTTTCTTCGGTTTGCCATGTTCTTAGACAACTTGTAAGGATGAATGTTTGACATTGCATTTCTAAAATGCACGTACATTTATGTTTACAAACTTACATCTATTTGGTGGTGTAGGAGATAACTCTCCTATACTTAACATCTTTCTCTGCTATGTACGAGCTTGGAGGTTGTACATTTATGGAAATCAATAGTGTGATGGAATTGGCAATATGGTATTTAAGTTAAATGTGTGCTATGAGAAAGATAGTTGTTATCTCGAGCCTTCATTCAGGAATGACAAAACTAGGTAGAGCAATAGGGTTATATGAGTCGTACCCAGTGCGATATGGTCATTATCTTTCTAGATTACCCTTTATATATATAGTATGCAGTGTATGCTATGAGAGCTCTCAGATAGATCGGGAACTACCAGGGAGATGTCATATTTGGTACTATCTACAGTAAAGGTAGGCCAGTTTTGTGTTGTTAGAGGACCATCTGTTGGTGCCTCGGTGCATTTTTCTAGAGATGTACTGTCAGAAGGTAGTCCTTTACCTTATCATTATATGAAATCCATTCTCCAATACGAGCCTTTACGGTTTTAGTTGTAAACCTATTATGCCATCGTATTTAACAAATGCAACAATTCTAGCTATGATTAATTTGTTATTTGAAACGATTTTCAAAGAATGTCATTAAAGATAATGACCTGCATAGTTAGACCTAGTGGATAGTGAAAGAAGTGTAGTTAAGTCGCCTTCTAGAAAAATACTTGTTATACCATAATATTTATTTAAAAACTTTATTGTGGAATTTGAAATGACCTGCTTTGACACCACATGAAAGCACATAGGGATTGTAACACTCCGCATTTTTACATTGACTAATTAAAAAAATTATTTAAAAATAGTAAACAGTGGAAAATGGAATTTTCGCAAATGTCAAACTCTAGCTATGAAACTTGCACCATTGTTTTATGGAAATTTTCTGATCAGTTTTCATATATAACGTTTTTCGATCGGAGTTCAAATGGAAAATTTATTAACATTTGAAGTTTTAGCATCAAAAACAAATATATATGTAAATATAATAAAAAATCAATTAAGAACAATTAGGTGTTAATGAATGTTATATCCAAACCAAAAATCTCAAAGGATTTATCAAAAGGGAAAATAACTAAAGGGATCAATTAATAGGCGAAAACAAATGAACACAATTAATTAAAAGAAGTAACATAATCAATAAAATCAACTCACATTAATAATGTTCATAAATGCACTATGTAAGCCAACCATGACCTCCTATAGGTCGATCTGGGCAGTCGACCATAGGCCTAGGAGGGTCGACCCAAAGGGTTTTGTTAGCGACAGTGAATTAAGGCTGTGTGGCCCAGATTTAATCTAGTTTTACCCGACGGTCAACGCTGATTTGCACCTTTGTAGATTAGGACCTAGGACTTCACTTCTAGCTGATAAATTTCTAATGAGCGTGGAAGCTCTGCCATTTTCTTTTCTCCTCCAAAATTCTAAATACACATAAATAGTTTTAGATTGCATGAATACACTTCGGAGAAGAAATAAGAGATGACGGGAAATAGAAAACACTTTCAAGCCAAGGTGCAACATTGAAGGTAAATATTAGATCTAATTTTAATTGGTGCGAACCCGTGCTACGCGCACGGGTTGTAGCTATATGATGTTTCCGCAAATATTTTTGAATCTTCATTTTTTCCTTTGCAATTACATTATTTAACTCAAACCAATGTTTTTTTCCTAAAGAAGGCCTGTATAAAAGAGAAATTCTATCGTGGGTAATGCTAACTAATGTAGTAATCTTTTAGACTGTTAAACTGAAATGAAGGGGAAATACAAAACGACATCATAACAAACTCTATTGATATAAGGAACTACCAATGGTTCAGATTGTGAAGTTGCCAAAACAAATATAAAATCCATACATAAAACACACATCACAATAGAGGTTTTGAGTATATGAGTGTGTATACGTTCGACAATTATGTACGCCCACTCATAAGGATGAATGGTGAAATAAAAGTAAAATACCTGCATGGAGGCAGGGAAGAAAAGTAAAGGTGTACATGTAAAGTATTTGACGCTATACATTTGGTGAACATAGGCCAAAACTAAATTGTTACATTAAATTGTTACAGAAAGATAGCATGCTTAAGTTTCAAGTCAGATACCCAACTATGATAAAGGGAAATTTTTTGCCAACATTAGTGTATAAGGCTCCAGCTGAATAGACCTGAGCTAAAGCTGTGGGCAACTTTATGCCCAACTGGAAAAGGTTGGTAATTTTTAGTAGATAAGATTTCAATGATTATGTACTTATAACATCTTGAAATATAAAATATAATTTATTTCATACACCATCCTAGCAAAATATGCATAGTCTAGCATAATACGTGTAAGTTAAAACATTTAACCAACACAGTCCACACACAAATTTGCAACCATTGAATTTACATTCTGGTTTATATGGATCAAATATCATCTTAACAAAGCCTTGGTATAAAACGAAGTGTAGTTCAAAGTTGTAAAGATTTAAAATACAATAGAAGGCTCATTAACCACTGCCAGTTGGAACATGTAACATATTCAACAGGAAAACAAATTTGAATGGTTTCTATTGAAGACTTCATGTACATTAATTTGATGAAGCTTCCTTTGGAACAAACAATGCAGAAAAAGCGGCAAGTGATCTGTTGAAACCAGGCCATTTGTAGAGTTGCCTATGACCATATATTACAACTAAAAATGACTTGCCCATGAAAATTCATATGCTGAAATTAAAAAAAGCAAATAATAATTTTAATAAATAAAAATCAAGAAAAAAGAGAATAGCTAAAATCAACAGGGAAATATATTAAAAGTAAGACACATTTGCCAGAAGTATGTTCTGGTTGTAATACATTAGAACATAAAAAGCCGAATAAAAATAGGAAGAGTCTCATTTAATAGAAACAATTCTTCATTAATGAAAATACAAAATATTGAATGGATTTTAACATTATTGGAATGCCATATTCCTTGCAATGCATTAACCTGCAGCAGCATAGCATAAGTAGTGGTCATAAATGGCGAGCAATGATTATAAATGTAAGGGATAAACAAATGGGTCACTACCACAGTTTAGGCCATAATAGGTCGATACAAACAATAATGTTTGAGAAAAACGTAAGTAAACCTAAGCCAGGCTGATAGAGTTTTGCTAATCCAACTAAAGCAGAAATTAGAAGCAGAGCAAATAGCAAAAAATAAGGCAAACATCAATCCTGCCTGTATTGCTGTTTCTATTAATATAAGTCATGGAAAAAGTGACGTCCAAAGGGAGCCTTGAAAACTTGGTAGCATTGGGAAAGAGAGCTAGGAGTTACGCCTAAGGCATAGGGGTATCCAGGACAAAACGAATTATGTAAAAAAAAAAAAAAAAAAAAAAAAAAAAAAATTGAAAATCGAATGATAAACAACAATTGGCATGAACATAAGATGATAATAAAATGCGGTGCACCTTTGTAGTTGAAGTTGTAGTGGGTCGTTAAATCGTAATAGCTTTATGTATCCATTACCATGAACGATCTGTTCACGTCTGAACCAACGTTTATCCAAGAGGAAGCAAGTGTGACCTAGTAATGTTAGTTTTAATGTAGTAGAGGTCTATAAAACCATTTGAATGCACTAACTTAGTTTAAGGCTAATAATTTTAGGCTTACCATATTTTTCGTCGGCCAACTATCACTACTGTAACAAGGGATGCAGTTTTTGATATCAGCAATTTGTCATTATATATTTTAGTAGAAGATCGTGCTATACAAAGGTTGTTTGGTATAAGAAATTATTTATATCAATCTAATCGTAGAAACAATTAATTTAGAATTCAACATGCATGTAAGAGTGCACAAATACATTGAGTATTCTCTTATGGACAAATAGCTGTAGCAATACTCTTGTTCGCTGCATTTTGGCCAAATTATATAAGTAAAATTTGGCAGTTGCACGTGCTTAGAACAACAGTAATAATGTGTCGGTTTGGTTATTATTTTATTTTTGTAGTGTGGTTTGAACCATACCTTATATGGACAAATCTCATGTGCATCACCATTCTATATTAGTGCCACTACATCTTCAATGTAGTTGTCCACCTACAGGGCAAAGGTGTAATTTATGTGCTTCAGTGCAAACATGAAATGTAGTCGATGAACACTATTATAAAATATAAAAAAGAACTTATTGGACCGTATATGTAGATCTTTCTTCTTGTTGTTCTCTAGCTCAAAGTAGTTGTCGAAAATGTATATGTATCATGGTAACATGTAAAGAATAAGTCGGTGGTTGGTTAGGAGAACGAAAGGTAGTATGGTGCAAACCTGTTAATGCAAGGAGGGTGCACGCATGTCCTACTACTTAGTTCAATAGGATCGGTGTCTAATTAAGTGACACCATGGTTATTAGTCGTGCCTTTTGAAGTGCCAAAGGATGCATTTGTGTATTGTCAACGGCTATCATAGACGCAAAGTGAAATGTACTGTATGACATACTATTATTCAATGCGTATGTTAGTTCAAGGACGTAAAATGCAGCTAGAAATCTCCTCTAATATTCTGATGGGTCAATGGGTTCTATTTAGTGTGTTATATAGTGGGTAATGGGCATATAGTCTCTTCAGCCGTTGCAGTTTAATGAAATATCTAGTAGTTGACATCCTTCAATATTTTATATCCTGTCACATTCATTTCGGTTTCATTATAAAAAAAATTGTTTGGTCTATTAAGCAATACGTAACTGCTGAAATACCAGGTGAATGGTTTTTTTAATGTACCATTATTTTCTAAAAGCAAAATGTAACTACTATTGGGAGAGGTAAGGAAAACTTTTTCTTGTTTTGTAAGAGTACATGTAAGTAATGGGATGACAAATAAAATATAGAGTAAATTTCAACTGCTATTTTCTTATTTTTCTTGCCAACATTTATGGTAAACATTGGGAAAATTCTATGACTATCAGGAATCCTCCAAAAATAAATATAATTCAAGATACGCTAAGGACCTCTAACACTTTAAACTCAGTAGAGAAAGTTGAATAGAAAAAGCTTCTTTACACAGTTGTGTATTATCAAGCTCCAAAAGGATATTAGATGTGTTTATTTGGCTAATTTGCTTAATTCCTAGATAGCTAGGCATGTGGGATCTAGTTTAATTTTACAAAAAATGAATCGTCTCCATTCCATTTTTCCTGTATTTTGATAAAGACTATAAAAAGGAGTAGAAATAAAAAAAACACAACCAATCAATGGGAAATAGAGGTGACTTCATAATTGTACCGTTAGAAATGAAGAAGATATGGATGAGTTTTAAAAACATTAATATACATACTTTTGGACAGGAGGTTAAGCATGAGCTGGTATATGCTAAAATGTCACACAACTGGTACATATACCTACACCATTTTCATTATAGCTAATACCTTTCCAGTATAATAATAATAACTAACTAAATTTGTTGCACTTCACTTTCATCATCATGGTTCAATATACTATATGAAAAACAACTTATCATACTGAATGATGAATGATAACATGTGCATTTAAGATGCTTTAAAAATAAATAGAACATTGTGTAGACGAATCATAGCCGAGCTTTATATTAGCTTAGCTAGGGAGTATATAATAATAGAATAAGGTTACAGTTTGAGTAAAAATAGGTTCTGCTAAAGCATGAAACTAAATATTTGTAAATGTATGAACCAAGCTTATGCATAAAGCTGTATTTTCAAACATACTGCCACCCTACAGTTTCTAGTCCATGATACGATTGCCGAATGAATATAACTTAACAACTATAATAAGGATGCATATGAATCCATAAGCATTAAATCCAATAGGAAATTGAAATACTCCAGTATTTACAGTATGCAACAAAAAATATGAACATTAGCTTAAGTATTTGTAAACTTCTTATTTGCTCTAATATTAAAATTCAATTGGGTTTCCTTTGATATATTAGAGTTTTCCATATTGATTGGAATTGTTAAGCTAACTGATTTTGAAAATTCAAACAGAATATTAAAAACAGGCAACAAAGGGAATAGAGTATTTCATTGCATATCGAGTGATAGTATTTCATTGCCTTAACTGATATATAATAATGCATAATCAAATCTCCAATAGGACAAAATAAACACTTCCATTTAACATGTAGGAAAAAAAATTAGTGTGAAATACTTAGAAGCAAAACAAAAATGTAATCCATGACGTATTGGCAGTAACTTACATTGGGTAAAATAGCAACTTCAAAGAAATTCAGTTTATTCAAATCATTTTTTATCCTCTAAAAGCTATGGAAATTTTAATAGGTAAAAAATCCGTAAATTTAAATTGTTGGATGACATACACACAAGATAGAAAAAAGTATGAGTTTCTTTCTTACACAATTAAATGCATCTATTTTAACACAAATATGTTTTCTACTAAGATTACTCTCATATTAAATGATTTTAGACCTAAATAAATTTGCACATTTCAATCACAATTTCATATTGACTTTTTTCAACCAAGGTAATTTTGATATTCCACGAATTTGTTGAATTCAATCACAATTTCATATTGAATTATTTCAACCTTGATAAATTTGATATGTCACAAATTTGCTGATTTCAATCATAATTTGCAATATGTGCTGACATATTCCTGATTTCAATCATAATTTCATGTTGAATATTTTTAAGCAATAACTTGGTGTCCGAAACAACCAAGGGACATAATAAATGCAACTGTAATCAAGGAAAATAGGCAAGAACATTAAGCTAATTCAATAAACATGCGTGTAGAGGAACATACCTATTCAGAAGGAATAGCACAAAGAGAAGAAGAAGTACTTACATTGGGAGAATTGACAACTTTCTAAGAAATTTAGTCGATGAAATGCTTTCCAACAGTCATACGACGGTCGGAGAAGATGACGGCTTTATGCAAATCGATGGGAGAAATTGAAGGCATGGAAAAGGAAAGTAGCTGGACACGAAGAGGGAGAGCGGCTGGAAGTCGTTCTAGCAATGAGGCAGAGTCAATCGAGCTAGCAACGGTGGTAAGAGGGAAGTGCAACGGCGGTAGAAGGAAAGCACGAACGGTGATAAAGCTGGGCAGTCAGAATTTATGCCTGAATTTCTTATCTAGGGCGAACGAAATAAGAGGAAGAGGCTAGCAGGGACAGTGAAGAAATTGAAAGGGAAACGTAAAAAGAGGCAGGAGAGAGGTGTGATAGAAAATGGGAAAAAGCAGAAACGTGACCTTTGAGTTACAAATTACTCTGAATGGTTGTGCGACCTTTAAACCTAACTCAGTAATCATTGTAATTGTATAGTATAGGTTAATAAAATTAAATATAAATCTCTTTTCTTAAATTGAAATTCTAATACTATATAAATGTTATTTGTGAAGCCAAATAGGAAATCAAAAATAGAGAATACAAGTAACTAGCTTTAGATCTAGATTAGATCTAAAGATTTGGAAGCACTAATAGAATGCGAGTGGCAAAATTACGTATTTTGAAATAAAATTGGATATATTATGATAGCCTATTTTGAATTATGCCTATTTCTAATTGTTTTGAATTATAATTTCAAGTATATAATGATTAAAATTATAATTGCAAATGCGTAATGGTTTAAATTGGTATTTTTACATCGAATATTAATCTTAATGAATGCGTAATGATTAGGGACTTGTTTTTATATGATGTTATGAAAAAAATTGAAATAAGAGTATATTTTAACCTTTTAGGGGTTTTTGTGATATTTTAATATAATGGAACTTGAAATGTTGCAAGTTGATGTTCGCATATTATCAAGTTTAAAATAAATAAAAGTGCAACAATTAGAATAGCAAGGATGCACATATGGAATTAAAAAAAGAGATGTAGAAAACAAGAAAAATTTCCATGTTTTGTACTATTTATTTCAAGAGAAATTAAAAAGGCAATTATTTGTAATTACAAATGCCTTATAAACATCTCCTCTTTTGATAAAATATGAAAATTTACTGTGTTAACATATATTGAATAAAAGATTAGTTACAGTATATTAAAATATAGAAAACTCCAAGAGGTGAACATTAAGATAAGAATGAAATAAACATACAAAATAAATAGGAAGTAATGAAAAGGAAGTTTGAGTAACGAGCAAGGATAAAAAGGAATATAAAATGAAATGAATTGAAATTAAAGTTGAAACCAATGAATGTAGTAGCAACGATATTGATAAATAGAAATAAGAAGTGGTAAATGAACTTGAAGAAGAAAAGTAAAATGCATAAAAATAATGATTTAGGGTCAAATAGAAAAGGATGTAGAGGAATTGTAGAAAGAGTAAGAAGATTTTGTGCATGTGTATGAACATCGAATATTTGTATAAGTAGCCTCGGATATGCGTTTATAACGAGTATGAATTATTGTAATTTAGTTATAAATCATAGAAAGAAAATGACATGAGTCAATCGAATAGGATGGAATGCAAAAACTCATCCAACCGTAGGACTCGTGGAGAGTATACATTTGCGTATAGAGAAAGGGATACCCATAGGTTAGGACTGTGTTGAAACAGAACCTCCGTAAACAGTCATAAGCCCATTAGCAATAATGAACATTTATTGTTAGGTGAATGTCGAGGCTAGACTTGCATAGTCAAAATAGGTCTGCTTCAAAATTAGTTAGATAGGGGATCACCTAGATTTCGTTGAGCATCTAAATGGATGGTGGTTGGATCAGACATTATGCAATATGTGTGGTACCAGTTTTATTTAGGGGGTAGGGTTGCATAGGCCATGGGTCCGTCATCAATCCCTTGCGGACAACATGAAGGACATGGTTACACCTAATTGAACTTCGCCACCTACCAGGGTTGATTCAATATTGCACCACTGTAGTTGTTTGTTAGTTGACTCAATAAGGCAAGACTAGGTAACCCATAATGAGATTCCTTAAAAATATGGGCGGGCGAGTTAATGGAGTCGTGTCCTCGTTATAAAAGCAGACAAAGTAGAAAATCCCCAAAGGGAACAGGCCTAACGGATAGAGGTCATCGGTGCGCATTACAGGATTTCCTCGAATTATGCAGTGATCATGATATAGAGAGGCGATGGATCATGACGAGGTGCGAAACAAGAGATTCTAGCGGAGACGGTATCTAGGTCTACTAAAGGACCATGGGATATATATATATATAGTTATACACATAGATATAAATCAATGGAAGGTAAACGAGAATGGTTCATATGCGGGTATGGAGTCGAGATGAAAAATAAAATGTAAAAAGACATAACATGAAATAGTGAACAATCGACACAAGCTAGTGTTATATACAAGATGTCTAATTTTACCAATCATCAGAATATTTTTCTGACCCCATCCTCATTAGAACCCACAGGATAGTTGAAGGTCGGGTACTAGTGCTTGGCGTGTTCGGTACTAACAAGGACACTTGACCTTTAAAGTGTCAAATCTTGGTCAGTAGTTATGTAATCTATTATGTTTTATAATTCCACTACAAATTATTTCGTTAAAGCTCTTATATGTGTTCATTGTTTTATTTGCAGGATACCATACCAACAATCCATACTTTAGTGGACTTAGGCTTTTGATTTAGTAAAAAATTGGGCCCATTGGGGTGTGAGTTGTTACAGGGATCTCGTATAACATGGCTTCGATGTGTATTCAAGTGTATACTCAAAACTAAGCAACACTGGTTAGTAGAGTATTATAAAGTAAAGTAAATAAAAACAATCACACTAGCGTTTTTATACTAGTTTAGACCTCACATCCTACGTCCAGTCCCAAACTTCTTCTGGAATTAACTAACCAACCCTTACTTAACTCGAAGGAACATGTATCTTATAGAATGGCTGAGCAGCCAAACAAGACTTCAACATTTGCTTGAAGATCTCTAATAGGACTTCATAAAACAAGAATAATTCTATGATTTCTAATGAATTCTTGATAAGTCGAATACAGTCAATTGTAATACAAGACTTCCTATAATCTCCTTGATGGTTCAATATTCGTGCTCCATGACTATGGAAGTATATATAGTGATTCTTGAGTAGAGAGTATAGTTTGATAGCAAGAATGTTTAAGAGAGCTCAAGAGAGAATAGAGATTAAGAAAGTAAATTGAGAAAGTTAAAATGATTTGTGAAAGTTGAAATCTATTTCTAGATATCAAAGAGTTTTATGAAAGAGTTGTAATCATTCGGAACAATCATTACCATTCGTAGAAATGCTCTTGAAGGATTGCAATTACTCATAGCGACTTTTCAAAAAAATAGCCCTTATAGGGTAATTATTCAACCGAGCATAAAATGTCAGTTTATTAAGTATAACATTAATTTACATGGCAAAGTTAAAAACAAGTTTGTATAATAAAATATAAAGGTTCAGTCGATGAGATATATTTTCAGTCGACCACCCTCAGTTGACTAAAAATATATTCAATCGACTGAACTCTACAAATTATATGTTTTTTATATACACAGTCCATTATAAACTTGTTTACCTCTTTGATCTTTGAAAATATTTGTATGCATGTGTATATGCATATGACCTAACAAGGAGATTTTACAAGTATAACAAAGATCAAATATATACATTTTGACGATATGTATTTCCTTAGCTTTTGATACGTAGATGACCTGCTTTGTTTTCTCCTTAATTCTCCGACTCATGATCTTTTGATATCTGCATAATATTATATGGATATATATAGAGATATGTTTGTCATTATTAAAACGTACAAATAGGGTTCTGAAAAATTATGCTTGCTTCAAAGGATACAGTATGATTCGTAAAGGACCTAGGAATTTAGAGTACATCAAAAATCACCAATACTTGCTTCAAAGGGTACAGCAAGGCCTACACCAGTTCGACTACTCTAGATGTGACTCGGGGTTTATGATACAATTTGCCACTGACTCTATATGTCATGAAATTTTGAAGGGAATTATTGAATCGTGATAGATGTCAGTAGTTTCCTCCACCCATCAATGATGATGGTATTGATTTGAATTCCTTAATTATCTTTCATTGTTATGTTGTGCTCATGCTATATTGGTTAATTCATATTATCATTGGGCGTAGTATAGGATGAACTTATATTATCACACTTTTATCACTTATACACTTATGTACTGCGATTTCCTTTATCACAGTATATTGTTGTGTGCCAATCATATTATATTAGTTGTATTGACTTATTGACTACATGAGAAGAGCATGTTATAGTATGATTCCCTATTTTGAGATGGGTTTACTATACTTGTTTATAACCAGTCTGGACTACCCCTGAGCATGTTTGTGGAGATGGCAGGCTGTGATTTACTAGGTTTTATATAGTTTTAATATACAATATTTTGAGATTGTTCCCTTTACACTAGGCTTTATGTCTGACCAGTTAATTGTATATGAGACCATTGTATCAGATGTGCATTAGAGCTCTTCGGAGGCACGACATTGATATTTTATGATATGTATACTTAATATTTTAGTAGTACATGACAGACCAGTTAATTGTATATGAGACCATTGTATCAGATATTTATTCAAAACATCATTCTTTTCGGAGTTGATGTATTCTGACTTTTTGTATTGATACCTGTTTATCAATTTCTTTCATTAGTGCGGTCTCTTATACATTGTTATTTTATTCTTTTCATGTATATTCAGTATAATATATATTGTCATTCCATTATGAGATCTTATTGTGTCTTGCTTTAGTACTTTGTTCTAACTTTATCCCAATGATCTGTCTTTTGTGGTATTCGGAAGTCGGTCGTTGTTATGAGAAGACGTCTTTTTAGGTTATACAAAGGGTGGGTTGTTATAGTTGTACCTTCCTATACACACACTCCATTATCAACGTAATAAGTAAAAGTTTATCAATATAACAACACGCACTATATCAATTGATTTTAGCGGACATTAGGGACACATCCCTCTTTTTAAAACTTATTTGTTTTACATCTCTCTTTTAGAAACTATTCCATGCATGCATTCCTCTTTTTTGAATTTCTTTCTCTTTTACTTCTTCCATTTCAAATTTAAAAATCACCGCCAAAATGTATATTGTGGCCGGTTATGAGTTATAGACGCATACCTTAAGAGCACATGTTAATATTAATCAATTTACCCAAATACCCTCCTGAATTTCATTTTTTTTGGTAAATTGGAAATGTAATATATAAAAGAAAATTGGAAGTACTTTAAGCTATTTATAAAAGAAAATTTGGTTTGATATCAAGTGTAGTCAAATTTAGTTTACCAATAATAACATACTAGAGCGAACCCGTGCTTCGCAGAAGGAGTTATGGAATAATTGAAACCAAATTTGTGTAGTATAAATGTTAAATTTTAGGCAAAAGGTGTTCAAGATGGTTACTTTTAAGTATACTATAAAAAGATGAATACCAAGTTCCTATTGTACTTTAAAATTTTAATAAATTAACAAACAACTGGAAAAATATTTATATGAACAAATTAACGCAAAAATCATGAACATGTTGTCCGTATATTGTTAAGAAAATATCGGTTGAAAATATAAGAGATATTTTGTTTGAATTGGCCACATATGTATAAAAAATTTAAGATTTATAAACATTATAATTTAATGAAACTATCAATTACTTCATGTGTAGATATTCCAAAAGTTCATTATGACAAACTTAGTAAAAATGATTACTATTAAGGATGTAATATTATCAAATAACATGATAATCGAAATGTTTGATAAAATATTTAGTCAATGGCTCTAGAAGTCCTAGAAATTTTTTTATTATACATGTATATGTAACATCAAAATCACTAGAAAGACTAAAGAAGAAGTATAATACCATAAAAAAATCAAATTATGCAAAAATTTGAAGAATTAAAACAAAGTGGATTATTAGAACTCTAAGAATATCAAATAAGATTAAATAATTTACTACCAATTATAGTGTTGAAATATCTTGATGATAAGGAAGAATCGAATGCACGACCTTTTTACGATAGGAACATGAAATTATATGGCAAATGTTTTGTTAAGATACTGAAATGGAGAATTAGGAAACACTGAGTCTACGATGACATTTGATATTCATTAATATGTAAATTATACAATACATGTTAGTTATCTCTCAATTCATTCCTCTAGGTTTATGGGTACACATATTAATTCCACTTTACAGGCATATTTATATCAGTTTGAAGTCAAATTTAACCATCTATATTTCAAAGTGATTTTATTAATTAAAATGAGTGTAGCATTATTGAAAAATAAAAAGTTAATTATGATTTGAACTGAAACATCAAGTATATCGTAAGAGTCAAAAGAGATGGGAAGAAACTTTTTAAGTAATTTAAAGCCTTAGGCATGAAAAATGCAATGACCCGTAATTTTGATAATAAAAAATAGTTAATTTAATAAGGTTTTGTAATTTAATGTTGGAAGAAATTAAATTTTATGATTTATTAATGAGAGTAATAACCAAATTGAAATGTAATAAAGTAATTTGAGTTAATTATTAATTATTTTAATGTAATTCCAATTTAGTGAAATGATTGAAAGCTTATAATTGGTTATAAATTGTAAATAAGGAAATAGATTAAATTTTTTGTGAAATGTGTAATAAATTGTAGTTAGATAGAACTAGTGTTCTGTAAGTAGGTATAGCATTTGTTTGTAGATAATAAACCATAAATTTGATTAAATTAAGTAAAAGGTGGCCATTCTGATATGTTACCTATTTATTTAAGCTGTTGAATTAAATTGGAAATCAATTGAAATTAAATGTAACTAAATGTTACGTTATTGGAAATTAAGATGGAATTGGAGAATATTAATGTAATAAGATATAAATCAATGTTAACTATGCCCATAGACTAATGATTGATTGAATAAAAAGATTGAAATCAATTAAATAAATTTATTGGAAACAAAGTATAATTAATTGTATTTTAATTGCCATTGAAACTGAACACTGTAATTAGTGTAATATTTAACACTGAATTGATATGTAAATTCGTTTCAAAGTATTGGAAATGTCTAAGTAATCAAAAATGATAAAATTTGTTAGTTATTAAATTTGAAAAAAAAATGATTTAATTAATTTAATAATAATTTACTTATTCAATGTGAAAATAGCCATTTTGGACACTATCTCGGATTTCGACGAAACCAACTTTATCGGATCCGTAACAGTGAATTTTTGTAAGGTTTCAAGTTTCGTGGCGATCGAACTTGTCTTTTGATCGTCCGAACTCGAAACGCGTGGAGATCGATTTAATTGATTTCAATTAAAATAAAACGATTTTAAAATCTAACTTATTTATATGATAGAATTAGGACTTGAAACCTATTCCATTGAGTTTAAAAATATCAAAAAAATCTATTTTGATATATGGGATGATCTACTTTTGTTTCGGAAGCGAAACGGGCTTTTCGGGTTGTTATTGTCATTATAGATCGATTCGATATGTTCATTCTTTCCTATCGGATCTTGTTTGTATAAATAGATTTTTGTTTCTCAAACCCTGGCAGCTATTCAGTTATTATGTATGTACAATTCTATCTACTTATTCCTTTCTTCCAATGGCAGAAACAAAATTCAAATTACAAACCCTAATTCAATTCTAAAATCAAATCGAAAAATTAAAACTCCTCAAACTATATCGAATTATATGTAGTTAGAAAGCTCTCAACGAGCGCAATCCACTGCCGTGATTCATTTTCCGACTGGATGCGCTATTTGACTAGAAATCGAGGTTGAATCTCGACCGTCGAAATAGGTTTACGATCCAACGGTGGATCTTCCTTCGATTGACAATCGGGGGGCGGCGTTGGGAAGAGGGTGGCATGCAGGTCGTGGATCCGAGTGTTAGTTCATGCTTTTGGTGATTGGAATCGTCTCAAAATGGATAATGAACCGACGAAGGCTATGTGCGTTTGGAGGTGTTACGGCATGGCGCGAGTAGGGCCAAGGGCCTCCTGACCGAGGGCAAGGCAGTGGCGACGTCTAATCAAGCCGGCGACGATGGTATAGGCGGCGATGATCGTTTTTAGGCGGCGAACATTCTTTGTTTCAGTGTGTTCGAACACAAATGAGATAGGGTTTACGGCTTGGTGACGTGGTAAACTATTTTGGTTATATTATTATTATTTTATTTAAATTTTGATTTCAAATGTTCTAATGATCGTAACTTTTCTATACGAGCTCGAATTCACGTGCGATTTTCTCCATTGGGATCGTATCAAAATTCCAAACATTATGGAATAGGTTTGGACGAATTCGAAGACTATTCAATTTTCGGCCTTATTTTGAATTTCAAATCGATTTTAAATCAAATGTCGGTGTTTTAACCCACCCACAAGTACTACATTGTCTTATGTTAGTTAAATTAAATTTATGATGTGATTAGAAATTGATTGGTTGTTGTTTGATATATTTAAATTGTCATTCCAGTTAAACATGACTTCGATTGCATTTAATCCTCATATAATTTAATATTAAAATTTAAAATTTCCTGTTAATACTAGTTATCGATGATCAGTAAATTTTTATTATTTATTGGTTGATTTGGATGATGATTGTGATGGATGTTTGATTGTTGATATTGGATGACTGGATGTTATATTTTATATTGTTATAACACTACAAGTTCTCTATGGTTGAAATGGTACATACCTGAACGATCTATAGATTAGGAAAAATAATTATGGGATGAAATGATAGACTCAAGCAATTTTATGGATTTTATTTTAATTCGGGATTTCGGGGTGAAAAGATATATACCCATAAATTTAAATAATTGCAGATTGAAATGATAAATATCTGTATCAACTGACCACATGGTCAAAATTATATACGGACACCGGATTGGTTCAATCAAATGATTTTAAATCATTTGATTGAACCAATTCAGCTAAATGATATTTTGAAATAGAATTTGATTTATATAAACTGAATTGTTTAAATGAATTGTTTAAAAGATTAATTTGAAATTTTGGAATTGTATTAAGTAAATTGCTTAGAGGGTTTAAATTGGAATGCTAAAGTTGAATTTGAAGTATAAATGAAACTTATAGAAATTAAGTCATTGAAATGTTTAAAATTTGTAACTTTGAAATCTATTGAAATTGAAATAGCTGAAAATTGATATTTTAATATTTGAAATTAGGTTTTGATTGGAAATCTAGATATGGTACAAATTTGTTGAAATGGAATAGTTAAATTTAATGTTAATTTCAAATTTAGTATTTTAATATAAACTATTAAAAATGTTATTTTAAATTCTAATTAGTAAGATTTTCGAACTATTAAACTAAGTTAATCTATTTTAAAATATTTTAAGCCATTTAATCAGTTTAAACTATTTTAATCTGTTTTAATCAATTTTAATCTATTTAATCCAATTTAATCTATTTTTTCCTATTTTAAAACTAATTAACCATTTTAATTTATTTTAATTTTATTTAATCTATTTTAAATCTATTTAATATATTTTAATTCTACAAAACTATTTTAAATCTATATAAACTATTTTAATCCACTTTTAAAATTATTTTAAAGTATTTCAAACCATTTAAATTATATTTTCAAACTAAGCTAAACTATTTGTAACTATCTACACTATTTTCTAAAGTCTAAATTGTAAAGTGGAAGTGGTTATATTTGAATCCTTGATTTGAAAGCAAACATAATTAATGATGAAATAACCTAAGTTAGGATTTGAGATGATATTTGCTAGTAAAATGTTATCTTTGAGTAAATGTGATGATTTTGAAATGAGGATTTAATTAACCCATCTTATCGATATGATTTCGAAAATGAATATGGTTTGAAAGTAAATATGGTTTCGAAAGTGATATGGTTTGAAAGTGAATACAATATTTTGATATCAATTATGAATCGATTTTTGAAAATGTAAAGGAACCATCTGGTGTGACATAAGCATTTAGTTGTTAAAGATACCGGGATCGAATATTGTTATACTCTCTGCCAGTACTGAAAACTACTTTAACAACTGTGTACATGGTGGAGGTTCCAGAAATAAAGTAGGACGGTTTGGGGAACGATTCTGTTAGAGGCATTTACGTGACCCTGACTCCCGTGAGTTAGCTTATATGTGACTGAAACAGGAGCCATGTCGGGCCAAGTGAGGTTATTCCTTCTATCGGACATGCTTCTTTGATACCGTACTATGACTTTGATTTTGATTATGGAAGTGTGTTCCGAGGTGGGCGGTAGTAGCTGCTAAGCGTTACCACCAGTCCGGATCCGCATTTGGTAGAATCCTACCCTAGCATTGCCTAGAGTGCCGTGTTTACATGCCCTACCGCGCCTTCTATGAGTTTGGTTTGTACCATACCTATGAAGTGCCCTCTGAGTAAACCTCACGGAGGAGCTAACGGTACTATATAGACTATAGGAATACATAAAATGTGTTAAGAGAGATATGGGTAATGCCTTAACGCTTAATACTTTACTTTACCTTAGACACAATTATAATAGCGTATTGTACTATTTATGTAGATAGTTTAACGGATCCTTAGGAGATATAATCCTAAACATTTCTTAAGTTATTGCACTCATGTTAGACATTGGATATGAGATGTAAAACCCCGTAAATATCCCTGAACGCCATTGCACTCATATTTATTTACTGTTGATTTAACTTACATAAGATCTTTTAGTTCTGACTCGAATGTTTTATCTTTTCAATTCGCTCGGGTCTGACTGCGCTTTTCAGTGTATCGAAGACTGCTTTTCTAGAGGACGAAGACGAAGATTTAACACTATTATTATTTAATTATATTTATTCCACTGCATCGTGTTGTTCCGTTGCATTTATTTAGTTATTGTTGTTATGTAACTCTGATTCTATATTGTAAAAGAATAATCAAATGTACTTGTAAAACAGCTTCACGAACTACTATTTGATTATTATATTTTTCATTCCACTGTGAGATTCTGTTTTTTATTCCTTTCTCTTCTTTTTCTTATTCACCCCATAACAATCCTCGCTTTTGAATGGTTTGAGTCTGACGTGTGTGTTTTATCGTCGATTTAAACCGTCCAAAAAAGATGGGTCGTTATAAATAACATACCGACATATAGGGCAATCTACCCATAATATAAGTAATAAAGAATTTAATATCCAAAATTTTAAAGGTTAAATATGCTACAATGAGTGTTTCTTAACTTTGAGTTTGAAACTCTGAACTAATTATTATTCTTTGTAATTACTGGTAATTTTTTTAAGCTGTATCACGTTTTTACTCATTTCATATGGAAGTTCGTATTTCATTGATATCAAATGTTTATTGGTTCACTCTACAAATTATTTTCTTGAGTATTCAAAACAATTTCTGTTTTTTCCATCATTTTCCCTTTCATTTCTCTTAGTAATTCTTGTGTAATTTCTATTTTTGTGTGCATCAAATAAAATACAAAACTATTATGGGTCTTCGTGTTTTTATTTAAGAAACATGAAAATTAGAAAACAAGAGTTGTTACATTTAATTAACAAATAGAAAATACTAAAGTAATAAAAGCAAAAACATTCAACACTTTGAATAAAATATACAAATAGAAGTTTTTCTCATTGTTTGAAAGTTTTTGTTATTAGTTGGAGAATGATAAGAGATTATTTTTGTGAAATTTTCATTTTACCATTAAATTGTAAATGATGACGCTGATGAAGTGATAGAAAATAAAAGGCAGGAAAAAAAAATTATTCTCGTTGATCACATAAAAAAAAAAATATAGAAAGCTGAAGAGCTAAAATATTTCGTTAGATTTTAAATTTTAGCGAGGCCTAAAAGCAAAAAGGAATAGGTGAAAGGTATAAGTATAAAATGTTTTTACGAAATGAATGAGGGTAAGTATAAATGTCTTCGGATTGAATGCAAGATACGAATGGAAAAATATTTCATTATATTTCAAATACTTATGTATGAAATTTTGAAAGTTATAAATGCCAAAAGAGTTGTTCCTTGACATTGAGTTTGAAAATATAAACCACTCTTTATTTATTATTCTTGGCAATTGTTCTTGTTTAAATTTTGTTTACTATCTTCTTATGGATGTTTGCATTCCATTGATATATCAAATAAATTTGTATTTGCTCCTCTTATAGTTATATTGCAGAAAGTAGGAATGCATCCCTCTTTCTAATATTACATCAACCTTTTGAAAGATATTTTCTACATTTCTATTTTTATATAATTCTTTCTCTTTTACATCTCTCGTTTTTAAATTTAAGAGTGGTTGGCAAGGCGCATATTGCATATGGTTATAAGTTACGAAAATTGTAACGACCCTGGTTTTGAGTTAAATTTAAATCGGTAATTAATTTAATTTTTGAATTAAATTGTGAATTTATTTGTAAATTAATTTGAAAATTTCCAAAATAAAAATATATATGTATATAAATTGATTATAAATAGAATTTGGATTAGAAATTCAAAGATAAGTATTTTTAAAATAAATTGGATTTAAAACTTTATATTTCGAAATTAATTGAAATTTATTTTCTAATTATAAGAATTAATAAATAGTTTTAAATTATACATATCTTTTGGAAATTAATAAGAAAGCATATATATGTTTAAAATTGGTTTGTAAATTTATAAAATGAGATTTAATTAAAATATTTAAAATACTTTTTTATATACTTGGAAAAAAAATAGTGAGTATAAATGCAAAGCCTTAATATGAATATATCTTTTGAAAGTATTAGTATAAGATTTGAAAATATAATGTATATGTAAATATAAAACTAGACAAGGGATTAGCATAAAATAGTTGTTTATAAATTAAGCAACATATTTAAACGAAGGGTTAAAACTAAATTTATAAATTAATTAAAGTAAAGGATTTAAGCATAATTTTTAAGTGAGGGTTAAAAACATAAAAAATACAAATTAGGACATCTGTGAAACAAGGGAAATATGAAATAGACAAGTGTTAAACTAAATAAACAAGTGGCAAGATAACAAATTTTCAAGAGGTCCCCCCTATTTTATTTCCAGGAAGGTTTTCTTTTAATTTAGTATTTTAGAAAAATATGTTAAGGAAAGAAAAACAGGCCATTCTCTTTAAAACTTCAAAACTGAAGCAAACCACCTCATACAAAAATTAAAACCAAGAAACTAAATTCAAAACCAAAAGCAATTCAAAACCAAAAGCCAGGAAAATTAAAATAATTCAAACCTGAAGCATACCAGGTTACAAATCCCAATCAAAAGCCTGAAACAAACTACAATCTGAAAACAAAAGAAAAAAAATCTGGAAACCCAAAATGAAAATAGCTTCAACAAGTAGCAATTCCAGATCAAAAATAAGTAATGAATCAAAGCACAAATTAAAGCTGAATCAAAGCATGATCAAGGCAGATCTGGTTCAATTCAAAAGATTTTTAAACCTAGAGTAAAATCTGAATCAAGCTAAACAGAAATTCAACTCAAATACTGTCTCTGCATCAAATCTCTCAGGTGAGTAAACATCGTTTTTTTTAAAAAGTCTTAATATGTTATATCTTGATGGATGTGATGAATTTTTAAAGTAATGTTATAGATTTGTTTGCATGGATGTGAATGTGTTTGTGTATAGGAAATATGCATATGTTTAAAAATGCATGCCTGCACATATACTTGTAAGGCTCTGTTTAGTTACAGGAAAGAAAAAAAGAAAAAAAAAATTAATTATTCTTTATCAAATCTTCCTTAGGTTATGATTTATAAACAAAATACTCGAATTAATAAGACATTCGTTTTAAAAATTGTTTCTCATAAAAATACTGGGTAAATATTTCTGGAAATAGAAGATTACAGTAATAATCAAAAATAAGTTGAAAATCAGTGATTAAAATTTCATATTTAGATTTCATAATCTGATTTGTATGAGAAATTCATGAATTTTGAAATGGGTTTTGAGATTTTTAAGATTGTGGTCGATGAGATTTTATGGGTTGATCAGTTTGGGAGTTTCAACGTTATCTGGCGAACTGGAGGGGGAGGCGTATCATGACTAGTGCTGGAGGTAGCTTGCGGGTTAGAGATCGTGGGAATAATAGTGTGAGGATTTCTGGGTGGTCATGGAGGTCGGTCGACGTCGTACTAGGGTTTAAGCCTAGATTTTTGTTAGCATCAGAAAATTGATCGCCACTTCATCGTCGCCGCGTCGGAGTCGACCGGAATGGTGTGGATAGAAGCGTGAAACTTCAGTGGTGATCTGAACGTGATCGCGAGTGTTCTGACAATCGGAGGCGGCGGCACGAACCATTTTTAGGCGATCGAGTTGGTTCCAGTGGAAGCTTGATTTGTTCGATTTTGATTCCCAGCATATCCTGATGATCTGGGTGTTTGGAAGGGACAACGGTGTCGTCAGTGATTTGTTGAGGGGATCGGTGAAGGTCGGTAATCAATCTGGTGATCGTGCACGTATACCATGTATCACCAGTATCTAGTTTTGATTAAAAGATTTGAGAAGATGATGGTTACTTAGGTTCAAGCACGGGAAAAAGAAGTTTGACTCGAAGCATGAGAAGGAGGCGGGTAACTCGAAGTAAGACTTGGGTTTTACTCGAGTCATCTCGGGTTCGTAAATTTGCAGTTTTAAAATTTTAAAAATAAAACAAGTTTATATTCAAATTTTAATTAAATCAAGTTTGAACGGTTTTAATCCATTTCTTTTTGAATAATAAATGTTTGATTTAAGTTTGCATTAATCAAGATCTTAAAGCAAATTATTTTAAGTTTAAAATGTTTAATATATACTATAACTTTATTTTTAAAACTTATTTTAAATAAACTTAATTTTTTTGTAATTAATTAAGTAAATAAGTAAAATAAATTGTTTTAAAATTATTAATTTAATTTAACTTAAAAATCTTGAGTTAATTAATGTATTAATGATGATTTATTTCCCATAAGTCATTAACAAGATTTTTAAAGATAATTAAAATAATAATTTAAGATAAAAGACTTTAAGGGATTAATTAATGAAGGTAATTAAAGGTCAATTACTTAATGTAATTTCTTAAAAAGGTTGACTACTTTAATTAAAGGTTGACTAATTTACAATAAGTAATTAAAGGATAATTAATTACTTAAAGATAATTACTTAATGAAAGTAATTAAGGATAATTATTTAATGATTATAGGTTAATTAATCAAGTGATTAAAGGTTAATTATTTAATAATTTGAAGGGGGTTGATTTGTTAATTAATCAATTAAGGATTAATTATTTAATTACTTAAAGATTTATTAATTAATGTGATTAATTAATTAATGCGATTCCACCCCCTATGTGTTTATGAACCAGTTGAGTTTGATATTGTAGAGGAAAATGGAGTGATGATTCCACCCCCTATCGTTATGCAAGCCGGTATGGATTTTTGGTCAGAATATGTAGTTGGATTCTTTTTGGACCCTAACCATATCCTTCATGATGCGACTGCTGTTTGTCGTAGGGCCTGGAGACTTCGCGGTGACCTTCGTGTTAAGCTGGTTGACTCCTTGTACTACCTGTTGTTCTCCTCCCCTGAGGAACGTAGACGTGTACTAGAGGCCGAGCCTTCTTTCTTTGGTGGACAACCCTTTATTATTACCCCCTGGTCTCCAACGGTAGCTAGTGCTCGTGAGCAAGTTTTTTCTATCCCTGTTTGGGTTTATTTCTCTCAAATTCCTTCTGCTCTTCAACCGCTCCTTGGATTGAATTGGCTTGCTTGCAATGTAGGAAAATTGAAATGTTTTGACTCTAGTACAGTTGCGCGTGATAAGCTTGTTTATGCTAAGGCCCTGATTGAGATTTCTCCCTTTAAGCCTCTTCCTACCTCTATTCCTGTCCAGCTTGTTGTTGGTCACGTGGTGGATGTTCGTGTTCGTTATGGATGGGTCCGTGACATTTGTTCCTCCTGTCACTCCTTTGGCCATATAGCTACCGCCTGCTCGCAATCTACTGCTGTTGCCCCTAAGATCCCTCTGACTCGGCCTCCGCTCAGGAAATGGGTCCCTATAGTCTCTTTGGTTGCTACTCCTTTATCTGACCATGGACCTCCTCCTTCCATAGCTAAGCCTGCTTCCCTCTTGGATGGTGATAGTCCAGTGGTACACATTGATGCTCCGGATCTTTCTCCGCCCCTCGTTGTCTGGGCTGAGTCTGAACATTGTTGGGTTGATCGTCGTTCTGATATAAGATTCAAACCGGTGGATGATTTCTATTTTAGATACGTATCCGATGATCCTATGGACCAATGATGCCTTTATTACAGCATTTCTGGTGATTCCTTGGTCCTAGACTTGCATGGTACGTATGCTGAGATTAATTCTGTAATTCTTGCTGATTCTGCCTGGGATCGATCTTTTATCTACTCTTCTGATGCTGTGATTTATGATCCTTCTCTTGCTGTTCTATTTCGCCCCTATTTTGGACTTCTTGGGAGTGGTTCCCTGGCTTCTTCCCAGGTTGTTGAGGACATTGGTGTTTCTTCTTCTGTTGAGAAGATCTAGTCTTGTTATTTATATTTAGTAGGCGTGACATGTCTGTCATACTCCTGTGCTATTTTTTTTTCTTTCGTTTATAGTAGCTAAGGTGCCTCTACCTTACTCCTGTACTTCAATTTTTATTACGTTCGTAATAAAAGTGGACGGCCCACTATAAAACCGGCTGGCCTTGCCAAAAAAAATCTTAATTAATGCAATTAATTAAAGGGTAATAAATCAAGGTGACTAATTTAATTAATTAATAATTAAGATCGATTAATTAACGATTGGAATAAATTAAGGTTAATTAAATATTGATTAAAAGTTAATTAATTAATAATTAAGGATTAGTTAATTAATAATTAAGGGATAATTAATTATTAATTAAGGATTTATTAATTTATAATTAAGATAATTAATTTTTAGTTAAGGATAATTAATTAAATGGTAATTAATTAAGGATTAATTAATTAATGTAATTAATTGATTAAATAATAACTAAATAATTATAATTATTCAATGATTAAAGGTTGATTTATACATTAATTAAGGTTGATTAATTAATAATTAAAGGTTAATTAATAAATGATTAAAGGTTAATTAATTAAGATGGTTTGTAATTAATTAATATCAATTAACCAGGATTAGTGTTTATTCATAAGTAATTAATCTGATTTTAGTTAATCAAATAATCAATTGACCTTACTTATGGATGTTTGGATTCTATTGAATATTGAATTGTTTGATATCCCTAATGTGTGATACTCTGTTTTGATTTGAGCTATGATGAATGTAATTTATTTATCTGTGATGAATGTAATTAATTTGCGTATGATAAATTTATAATATGTGAATCTGTGAATGAGGGTAAGAGTTATAGGATTATACCACTTATCGATATTGCTGTGTTTGGATTTGTGATGATTGAGGAAATTGTATTGTTGTGTGTAAAACCCCTGGACTGCACCATACACACGCAAATATGGATTGCACGAGGAAATTGGTTAAGTCACGGATATTTGAATTTAATGAAATGGTTTTAAAGTTGAATTTTGAATCCAAATGGTTTGTAAATGGAATTGGGTTAAATATGAAAAGCTTTTGAAAAGGAGTTTTGAAGATAAAAGTTATTTTGAATAACTTGATAAATTTTTGAAATTTAAATAATTTGATTTGAATTTGAATTCAAGATTTGAAATTGAATTTTATGTTTGGAAATTATGGTTTAAAAAGGTTATTCAGGTTAACCATTTTAAAAGTATTATTTGGGAATTTGAATTTAACCAAAGTTTTATACTTGAAGGGCTTAACATCATTCTCTTAGCTAACACCATTCTCTTAGCTTAACACCATTCTCAGAGACATACGAGCTCAGAGGTTATGTAGTTGATGGTTACTAGTGATACATTTCCAATTTGGTAATGTGGCATACGAAGTGCTGCTGATCATTTGTTGATCAAAACATGACTTTGTGAAAAGTGTAGCTTTGTAGACGAGACTTCGTCAGACCTCACACCCTAGAAATGGTCGAAACAGGAAGAATGCTGCAGGATTATAAGGGTCGCGCCCTTTAGGGTATGTCATTTCCTTCTGGAAAAGGGTGATATCATGGTATGGAGCCTAGATATTTAACCTATGTGGTTACTGCAAATTTATTACTTTATGGTTGTTGCTTTGTGGTTGAGGATCCTCAGATAAAGGTCGCTAACGACCGGAAGATGGCATACTCGTGTAGTAGTTGCCTAGTTACAGAGGTAACTCGGCCTTGTATTGTCAGAGATCCGGGTAGGTTCTCGAGGCGTCCCTCTAGAGGCATACTCATGTGGCAATAGGAAGTTCCTTAGCCTGACCATTTGTTAGAAATCCAAAGAAACAATACGAGCCATTTACGATTGCAATTGTATAACCTGTCACCTCAGGTGGTAGCTACAGCTGGCATAATATAATGGTACCTATGCTGGTTAAGATTTATATTATACTTTCGAAATTGTTTTCTGCACTATGCACTAGTAATAATATTATCAAATGGTTTTCACGTATCAAGCATGTTTGACTATCATAAGGAGAAATCTCCCCCAAGTGTGCGATTGCATTGTGTGTGTGCCGAGAGGCCTTATGGTAGTTTCATTTTCCAAAAACCATTGCAAATTTCTTTTAAATTCTTTTGTTTTGCTTTTGATAAAGATAAAATGTTTTTGTTTGCTCACACCAGTTCCATGACTGACCTGGAGTTTATTGTTTCCTATCTAAACTCTGGATGCCCACAATTTTCCACACGGGCAGTCTAGAGTTGGGATTTTCATATAATCAAATAGCAGGTGTAGATTCGGCAGCCTTCAATCTTTGGAAATCTTCTTCAGTCTTTGGATTTGGCTATCGCTTTGTGCCTCTCATCAATATCCGAGATCTGATCTTGCTTAAGTCAACTTGGTGGTGGTTCGAGCTTTTGGATTTGGTGTCCTTGGAACTTCGGTAAAGGGGTTGCATTCTATTAGATTCTCTCTTTCTCTCGGAGTCTAAAGATAACATTTTCGCCACTGTTGTCTTGATGCGTATTGATATCATTTGTGTCAAATTATTGCATCGAATGTTGTATATCAATGATATTATTCTTTTGTTTCCGTTGTGATATTGTACTTAATGTGTTATAAGCTACGACAATTCAGATTTTGGCGTTTAAATCTGCGGCATTCGAATACGGGTGAAGTATGGATGTCGATTTTCGAGCGCGAAAAGTCGGGTCGTTGCATTTGGTATCAGAGCTGAAGGTTGAACTTTAGCTCAGGAGTATAACACATTACGTAGCTCATTAGAGATAGGGTTACAAATGCCTTAGAATGAGTATATCCCTAAGATATCCATCCATATGCCTCAGTAAATTCTCTTACTATCCACTGATAGTAAGTATGAGTGCAAGAAGAAGACGAGGTAGGGGACAGGGGAGTACCACTACAAATGGTCGATACCTTGCAACAATGGAAATAAATTTTCTTTATCGATCTCTTTTGATCGTCGTCCAATTTTAATTCTTTGATGGCTTTGTGGCAACTACAAAAGGAGCTTTGGTGTGATGGTGGCCTTGCGAATCGTTGTAGAAAACTCGTATTTAGTATTCTCTTCATCAGTTGTCTATCATCTTTTCGTTTTAAACTTTAATGAATTTGAAATTCTGTTTAAAATGAATTGATGAATAAAATATGAAGATTTGTATCGACAAAACGATTTCGATTAAAGCCAAATTTGAAATTCTATTGTAATTTCTTGTGAGAATCAAAGTCCGAAGAGGGACAAGCTGGTGTAAACTTTGGGGTATTCCGACCTGAGTTTGGAATCCATACCTAGTGTTTGAGAATTATGGAGGATTGAATCAATTTGTTTGTTCTTTAGGGTCCAGATTTATTCTATGAATGGTTAGTTGTCCCTTCGAACTAACCAATGCCCCTGCATATTTCATAGACTGATGACCCGAATATTTTGTGAAGTATTAAATGAGTTTGTTCTCATTATTGTTGATGATATTCTGATTTAGTAAGCCAAATGCAGAATAAAAATTTTAGTTTGATCTGGTAAACTATATCTTAGACGCGTTCATCTGATTTTCGTTATCTCCCTGTCTTGTAAATTTCGAGGATGAAATTTTCTTAAGGGGGGAATCTGTAACGGTCCCCGTTTTGAGTTAAATTTAAATTGGTAATTAATTTAACTTTTGAATTAAATTTTGAATTTATTGGTAAATTAATTTGAAAATTTCCAGAATAAAAATATATATGTATATAAATTGATTATAAATAGAATTTGGATTAGAAATTCAAAGATAAGTATTTTTAAATAAATTGGATTTAAAACTTTATATTTCGTAATTAATAGAAATTTGTTTTCTAATTATAAGAATTAATAAAAAGTTTTATATTATACATATCTTTTGGAAATTAATAAGAAAGCATATATATGTTTAAAATTGGTTTGTAAATTTATAAAATGAGATTTCATTAAAGATTTAAAGTACTTTCTTTTATATACTTGAAATATATATATATATATATATCATTAGTATATATGCAAAGCCTTAAATGAATATATCTTTTGAAAGTATAAGATTTGAAAATATAATGTATATGTAAATATAAAACTAGACAAGGGTTTAGCATAAAATAGTTGTTTATAAATGAAGCAACATATTTAAACAAAGGGTTTAAACTAAATTTATAAATTAATTAAAGTAAAGGATTTAAACATAATTTTTAAGTGAGGGTTAAAAACATAAAAAATACAAATTAGGACATCTGTGATATAAGGGAAATTGAAATAGACAAGTGTTAAACTAAATAAAAAAGTGGCAAGGTAACAAATTTTCTTTTAATTTAGGATTTTAGAAAAATATTTTGAGGAAAGAAAAACAGGCCATTCTCTTTAAAACTTCAAAACTGAAGCAAACTACCTCATACAAAAATTAAAACCAGGAAACTAAAATTCAAAACCAAAAGCAATTCAAAACCAAAAAACAGGAAAATTAAAATAATTCAAACCTGAAGCAAATTAGGTTACAAATCCCAATCAAAAGCCTGAAACAAACTACAAGCTGAAAACAAAAGAAAAAAAATCTGGAAACCCAAAATGAAAACAGCTTCAACAAGTAGCAATTCCAAATCAAAAACAAACAATGAATCAAAGCACGAATTAAAGCTGAATCAAAGCAAGATCAAGGCAGATCTGGTTCAATTCAAAAGATTTTCAAACCTGGAATAAAAATCTGAATCAAGCTAAGCAGAAATTTAACTCAAATACTGTCTCTGCTTCAAATCTCTCAGGTGAGCAAACATCATTTTTTTTAAAAAGCCTTAATATGTTATATCTTGATGGATGTGATGAATGTTTAAAATAGTATTATAGATTTGTTTGCATGGATGTGAATGTGCTTTTGTGTATAGGAAATATGCAGATATTTGAAAATGCATGCCTCCACATATACTTGTAAGGCTCTATTTAGTTACAGGAAAGAAAAAAAAGAAAAAAAATCAATCACTCTTTATCAAATCTTCTTTAGGTTATGATTTATAAACAAAATATGCTCGAATTAATAAGACATTTGTTTTAAAAATTGTTTCCAGTAAAAATACTGGGTAAATATTTCTGGAAATAGAAGATTACAGTAATAACCAAAAATAAATTGAAAATCATTGATTAAAATTTCATCTTTAGATTTCATAATCTGATTTATATGAGAAAATCATGAATTTTGATATGGGTTTTGAGATTTTTAAGATTGTGGTCGATGAGATTTTGAGGGTTGATCAGTTTTGGGAGTTTCAACATTTTTTGGCGAACTGGAGGGGGAGGCGTATCGCGACTGGTGCTGGAGGTAGCTTGCGAGTTAGAGATCGTGGGATTAATAGTGTGATGATTTCTGGGTGGTCATGGAGGCTGATCGACGTCCTACTAGGGTTTAAGCCTAGATTTTTGTTAGCATCGGAAAATTGATCGCCGCTTCATCGTCGCTACATCGGAGTCGACCAGAGTGGTGTAGATAGAAGCGTGAAACTTCGGTGGTGATCTGAACATGATCGCGAGTGTTCTGACAATCAGAGGCGGCAGCACGAACCATTTTCAGGTGATCGAGTTGGTTCCAGCGGAAGCTTGATTTGTTTGATTTTGATTCCCAGCATATCCTGATAATCTGGGTGTTTGGAAGGGACAACGGTGTCGTTAGTGATTTGTTGAGGGGATCGGTGATGGTCGGTAATCGATCTGGTGATCGTGCACGTATACCATATATCACTAGTATATGATTTTGGTTAAAATATTTGAGAAGATGATGGTTACTCGGGTTCAAGCACGGGGAAAAGAAGTTTTGACTCGAAGCATTAGAAGGAGGCGGGTAACTCGTAGTAAGACTCGGGTTCTACTCGAGTCATCTCGGGTTCGTAAATTTGCAGTTTTAAAAATTTAAAAATAAAACAAGTTTTTATTCAATTAAATCAAGTTTGAATAGTTTTAATCCATTCCTTTTTGAATAATAAATGTTTGATTTAAGTGGATTAATCAAGATCTTAAAACAAATTATATTAAGTTTAAAATGTTTAATATATACATATAACTTTATTTTTAAAACTTATTTTAAATAAAATTAATTTTTTGTAATTAAGTAAGTAAATAAGTAAAATAAAATATTTTTAAATTATTAATTAAATTTAACTTAAAAATCTTGAGTTAATTAATGTATTAATGATGATTTATTTCCCATAAGTCATTAACAAGATTTTTAAAGATAATTAAAATTATCATGTAAGATAAAAGATTTTAATGGATTAATTAATGAAGGTAATTAAAGATCAATTACTTAATGTAATTTCTTAAAAAGGTTGATTACTTTAATTAAAGGTTGACTAATTTATAATAAGTAATTAAAGGATAATTAATTACTTAAAGATAATTACTTAATGAAAGTATTTAAGGATAATTATTTAATGATTAGAGGTTAATTAATCAAGTGATTAAAGGTTAATTATATAATAATTTAAAGGGGGTTGATTTGTTAATTAATTAATTAAGGATTAATTATTTAATTACTTAAAGATTATTAATTAATGTGATTAATTAATTAATACGATTAATTAAAGGGTAATAAATCAAGGTGATTAGTTTAATTAATTAATAATTAAGATTAATTAATTAATGATTAAGGAATGAATTAAGGTTAATTAAATATTGATTAAAAGTTAATTAATTAATAACTTAGGATTAATTAATAATTAAGGGATAGCTAATCATTAATTAAGGATTTATTAATTTATAATTAAGATAATTAATTATTAATTAAGGATAATTAATTAAATGGTAATTAATTAAGGATAATTAATTAATGTAATTAATTAAATAATAAATAAATAATTGAACGCTACTTTTTTAATGATTAAAGGTTGATTTATTCATTAATTAAGGTTGATAAATTAACAATTAAAGTTAATTGATAAATAATTAAAGGTTAATTAATAATTAATTAAAGGTTAATTAATTAAGATGGTTTGTAATTAATTAATATTAATTAACCAAGATTAGTGTTTATTCATAAGTAATTAATCTGATTTAAATTAATCAGACAATCAACTGACCTTACTTATGGATGTTTGGATTATATTGAATGTTAAATTGTTTGATATCCCTGACGTGTGATGCTCTATTTTGATTTGAGCTGTGATGAATGTAATTTATTTATCTGTAATGAATGTAATTTATTTATCTGTGATAAATTTATAATCTATGAATCTGTGAATGAGGGTAAGCGTTATAGGATTATACCACTTATCGATATTGCCGTGTTTGGATTTGTGATGATTGAGGATATTGTATTGTTGTGTGTAAAACCCCTGGATGACACCATACACACACAAATATGGATTGCACGAGAAAATTGGTTAAGTCACAGATATTTGAATTTAATGAAATGGTTTTAAAGTTGAATTTTGAATCCAAATGGTTTTGTAAATGGAATTGGGTTAAATATGAAAAGCTTTTGAAAAGGAGTTTTGAAGATAAAAGTTATTTTGAATAACTTAATAAAGTTTTGAAATTTAAATAATTTGATTTGAATTCAAGATTTGAAATTGAATTCTATGTTTGGAAATTATGGTTTAAAAGGTTATACAAGTTATATAATATGGGTTTTAAACCATTTTAAAAGTATTGTTTGGGAATTTGAATTTTACCCAAGTTTTATAGTTGAAGGGCTTTAACTTGTGAAAATGTAATCAGATTTTTCCGAAACGAAAACTATTGTTTTCAGATAATAATAGCTTTCATATAAAGAAAGGATTTCCAATCTGCGTTGAAAGGATTTCAAGTCTTTGAAATGAAAATAGTTTGAAAGCTATGAATGAATCTTTGTAAAAGATTGTTGAACTTTGTTTTGAAATCGAAGAGTATCTTAAAGGTATATCTTTTGTATAAAATATTTGGAATTGAAATAGTTTTTAAAATTATGAATGAATCTTTGTGAAAGATTGATAAACTTTGTGAAGTAAATCTTTTTGTATAAAAGATTTGAAAATGGCAATTTGTTTAAACCATTTGAACGAAAGGTTTTGGGTTTTAAGTTGTGACTTAACTAAGATCCCACTATATCCATATGTTTTTAAATACTGCACTCATTATTCGGTTTAGCCGGGAGAGAACTTTGTGTCATATAACCCATTCCGAATAATGATACGATGATATAGATAACATTTGAAGACCGGTGGTGAAGACTGGATATTTTCGAAAGCGAAAGGATAACCCGTCGAATATCTCTGCACCGAATGGCCTCGATATAGAGATTTGATCACCCTTTGTGATGGGGAGTCTGGACGTGATTAGGGATTATTCGGATTGCAACGGCTTCTTTGGAAGTGCCTTCGGTTCTCTTCGAACCCATAACAGACTTGTATGGATGTGTGTCTGACGTTACACTTTGAGATGTAAAGCTGGTTTCTATCAAATACATTTCTGTTGGTGGCAGAGAATTTATTCTCTTAGCTTAACACCCTTATCTGAGACGTACGAGCTCAGAGGTTATGTAGTTGATGGTTACTAGTGATACATTCTCAATTTGGTAATGTGGCATACAAAGTGCTGCTGATCATTTGTGTAACGACCCGACATTTTCAACCATTCGCATCCGCACATGTCGGACTTGAATTGCTCAAAATACCGCATTGTAAATAATTTTTTTGGCAATACTCATAAGATACGGTAAATAAATAATCACAGATCACAGACACAGAGTAATATAATGCAGCGGAAGTAGAAGATATAGTAGTTTATGAAGCTACTATATATATATATATGTAAGATACATCAGAGTTAAACAAGATACAACAGAAGGGTAACAAGGTAAAAATCTGACTACATAACTGGAAGAAACTGGATAACTGAAATCAACTGAGTATCTGAAGAGAATAGATAGCTGGGTCTTCAAGCAAAGCTCCAACTCCGAAGGTGAGTCTCAAATGCTGTATCACTCAATCTGACCCCAGCGTAAAGCAAAACACCAAACACTCGAGTCAGGACATACATACTTATGAACTGTAAATCGACTCAAGTGAACAGTAACAAATGCATCAGTAACTTAAAGAATGCTTGGGATCGCCCATCCTTTAAGGATCCATTAAACTATTTACTATGTAGTAATATTTCGCTATTATAATAATGTCTATTTATAAAATAAACTTACTTTTTTCATAGCATTAAGAAGTTACCTATATAGCCTTTAACACGTAATAGTCCCAGTAGTCCATCCAATATCATAGTCCCTCCTGATCGGGAAGCCACCAGAGGATACCACACGGGCTACGGGAGAAAACCAAACTCATACAAGGCGCGATAGGGTAGGTGACACGGCACAACTAGGCAATGCCAGGGTAGATATACCAATTACGCTTCCGGGCCGGTGGTAACGCGTAGCGCGCAGCTACCTCCTACCTCGAGCCACACTGCCATATAAAAAAAATCAAAGGTGGCCACCGAATCAATCCAAAAATCAAAGTATAATATCGAAGGGATGTGTCCGACCAAAGGTGCTACCTCATTAGCCCGTCAATCGCTCCTGTTTTAGCCACCTTATGCCAACTCACGGGAGTCGGGTCCACGTATTTACCTCAAAGGAAACGCTACCACCATCCTACTTCATTCTAGAATCTCCACAGCGTACACGGTTGTCAAAGTGATTTTCGGTATCGACAGAGAGTATGCCCATATCCGATCCCGGTCTCTTTGCCAACCAATCGTTATTATAACACCATGGTCATTTTGAAATAGTATATACTTCCCAAAACCAAAGATATCATTTCAAAACTATATCCCTTTCAAAATAGTTTATACTTCGAAATCAAAACCATTTTTATTTCAAAACTATATTCATATCAAAACCATTTCAATCATTTCCTATCAAATCCCTTATCAATTCATTATCATTCTTAAATTCAAATATTCAATTTAAATATCATTTTTTAAAATCAATTATGTCATTCATTTATTATTTCAAATATCATTTCAAAACACATCTCAAAATTCCATTCAAAAATTCATTTATCCCATTACATTTCATTCCATTTAACACCTAACAAAGTAAACCTTATTTAAATTCAAATTCAATTTAGATTCCTTTGAAATTCAAATTTAAATATTAAATTATATTCAAAACTCCTTAAAATTCATAAACAATCAATTCCAAAAGTTAAATCATTTAACACTTTAAAATATAACTCCAAAACAGTGTTAAAATCTATAATATTTCAAAACATTGTCAAATTTCAGCAACGACAGCACTTACAAAATGTTATCGTAGCTCATATTAAGTATTTCAGCATACAGTTTAGCAACCATAGCACTTACCAAGTACTATAGCAGAGATGTTTTGTTTATTTACAGCAACAGCGGCACTTACAAAGTGCTACAGTAGCCATTCTTATTAATTCAAAGCTTAGTTAACTTTAGCAACGGCAGCACTTACAAAGTGCTACAGCAGCCTATTATTAAAATTTCCATAGTCAAATAAACTTAAATTTTAGCTATTTTTAAACTTAAAAATCATATTTAGGCTTCAAAATTTCACATTTGAATCATTTTTAACATATGATTTATCGCAACAATTTTTTTTATAATTAAATATCCAATTTAAACCAAATTCATTTGTTAAGTCAAAATTCCACTATTTTCTTAACTTGTTAATTTAATAAAACTTAACATTTACTTCAAATATCCATTTAAAATTTATTTCCATTATTTACTTGCATTTTTAAGTATAAATTAAAGTCAAAATCACATTTACTTCAAATTTACATACTCAAATTCATAATTCAAAACTTAATATTTAAATTTCTTAAACCATAAAATATATATTTTTAAATCAAAATTTCAAACTTTTAAAAAAATACATATCTTAAGAAAAATTATTTAAAAATATACCACGGGGTTTGTATATAATTTTCTATCCTAGGTCAAGTGATACGGATATGTATCATTTCAATCCGCAATTTGAAAGAAAACCCGGGTTCTATCATTTCAAACCCGCAATCCCAAGTCAAATAAAATACAATGAAAATCACTTGAGCCTATCATTTCAACTGATAATGATTTCTCCCTATTCTAATGTTCGTTCGGGTATGTATCATTCCAACCCATAGTGATTATTCTAACAAGGAGCTTGCAGTGTGAGTATGTGCATAAACAATATAAACAAATATACTAACATGTCAATGTCACAATATACTGTCATTTATCATAGGTTAGGTGATAATGAACAAAGTTAACATGGTAAATACATGGAATAATATATCATAATATCATCATTAACTTGCATAATATTTCAATTACTAATCACTTGTCATCCATTTACCATTTCATAAGTAATAATGTCAGAGTGAGAAGGACTCACCTTTATCAAAGCTAGAGACCCAAAACAACACATAAGAATGATTCCAAAAAGCACGAAAAGCACGATTATATTTGAATGGATGGAGAGCCTTATATCAACCCAAAATAATACATACATAAGCAAATATATTTAATTTACATACAAATAAAATTAACAAATTTTGATTTGCAAAACAATTTCAAAACAAGGAAAGATAACCAAACCTTAGAAGCAAAAGACTTGTACAAGACAACATAAGCTTGGCCAAAATGCAAATGGGCTTGATCTAACCACACCTAGGCTCGGCCTAGGTCATGTACGCTCAGCCATGAGTTATGAGACATGGCTATGGGTATGAAAGTGGAAGGAAAAACATGAGGAAGATGAAGGCAAGCAAGTGGAAGGGTTTGGGTCAAGGAATGGAAGGTTTTGGTGTACATAGGCTCGGCCTATGGTCCTATGGGCTCGGCCTACGGTCTGCTACAGGTCATGTCAGAGGTTATGTTGGTAGCTAGAGGTCAGGTTATGATGGTGGTGGAGCTAGGGATGGTGGCCGAGGCAAAGTATGGAGGTGGTAGTGGAGTTTTTGTCGGCTAAGCATTGTTTTATGGAATTTTAGCATGGTTTTGTGGTGATTTGAGTCATGGCACTCATGGCTTGGCTTAGGGAGGAGATGACGGTGGCGTAGGCCGTGGATGGGAAGGTGGAGGTGATGGAGGTTGTGGCCGAACAAAACTAGTGAGGAGCTAGGCAAAAACCAAAGAAAAAATGAAGAAGAAGGATAAAATGGAAGCCATGGATCTAGACTTTTACCTTCCTCACGCAAATGATACAATAGAAACCTTTTTTTTCACGTGAATGATAAGAGGAGGCTAGGTTTACAAAAAGATTTGAATGGCTAAAGTTTAGGAATAGTTAGAAAATAAAAAGGCAAGGAAATTTAAAAAGGCACAATTTAAGGAGGAAAAGATCTTGTATATATTTTTCTTAAACAAATGAAAAGAGGAGTTTGGGAACTTTATACGTGATTGAAAAGGAGCAAATCATTGCTATTCATTTATGAATAGATATGGTAGAAGATTAAAAGGTGGGAAAAAGGCAAGAAATAAATTAAGAAACGTATGACTACATTTAAAACGTATCTTAATTGATTTGTTGCTTATCCAATAAATATAGATGTATATACACAAAAGAAACCTTCACTAAATAAATAAAGTTTATACACACCATAGAAGTAAATAAGAAGATGGATATAGAAATAAAAAAAATGAAACGCAGAAATTAATTATTATTTTTAAAATGTTGTATGTTACCCAAATCTACAAAGCAAAAATCAAAATTAATTGAAACAAAGCAGAATGGATGTTATAAATATCTACAGTTTTAAAAATAAAATATATACAAAAGAAGCCTCTAATAAACAAAATAAATGCAAGAACATTAAATAAATAAAATTTAAAATATATGCCTTTAAGGCAACATAACATATATTTATTTGAAATTTCTTTCCAAGAAATAAATAAGGGATCAGAACACAACCATTCAATTAATCTAAATAAATAAGATAAAAAGATATGGTAAAGATAGATATTATGAAAAATAAATAGATAGTTTTAGGAAAATAGAAAATTAGAAGGCACAATATAAGGGAAAGAATCTTGTCTATTTCTTTCTTTATTTACACGCAATGGAAAAGGCAACAAATACACAAAGCAGGTAACCTATATCTCGTAAAATTCCTAAGTTATTATTAAGAGTAAAAATCAATCAAAATCAAATAAATATATATTCATAGTTTATACGAACAAAAATAGAAAATAAAATTAGAGAAACAAACATAGGGAAATAAAAAAGACAAAAGCAACCAAAAGACTCTTGATTTTTCAAACTTCATGTCATGTACAAGTTCAAATAAATAAAATATATACACATGGCATGTCATGTTACCCATGTAAACAAAATTAGAACATGACATGACAAATAAACATATTATTTATATAAATTAAAATAAACAATTTTGTTAAATAAAATAATTTACAATAGTTTTAAAAGCATAACTTTCACAATATTAATCAGGTTCCAACGAAAAAAACAAAAAAACAGTATACTTAAAATTTTATTTACTTTAATAAAATAAAGATAAATTTCAAAAGTTCACATTTTTAAATTTTAAAATTAAAAGTCAAAGTTTGACCACATTGTTAAAAATTCACATTTCTGGAAGATATTCTATTTATTCATGTTTGGAATTTATCATTCACATAAAAATCAAAATTATATTTAAAATAACAAAATTTATTAATTTTAATAAAATAAAATAAAGTTTTTAAATCAGGAAATTCAAATTAAAAATAATTACAAAATACAGGGTTGTTACAATTTGTTGATCAAAGCATGGCTTTGTGAAAAATGTAGCTTTGTGGACGAGACTTCGTCGGACCTCACATCCCGGAAATGGTCGAAACAGGAAGAATGCGACAAGGTTATGAGGGTCGCGCCCTTTAGGGTATGTCATTTCCTTCTGGAAAAGGGTAGTATCATGGTATGGAGTCCAGATATTTAACCTATGTAGTTACTGCAAGTTTATTACTTTGTGGTTGTTGCTTTGTGGTTGAGGATCCTCGGATAAAGGTCGCTAACGACCGGGGGATGGCATAGATCCGAGTAGGTTCTCGAGACATCCCTCCAGAGGCGTACCCATGTGGCAATAGGAAGTTCCTTAGCCTGAACATTTGTTGGAAATCCAAAGAAACAATACGAGTCCTTTACGATTGCAATTGTATAACCTGCCACCTCAGGTGGTAGCTATAACTGGCATAATATAATGGTACCTATGCTGGTTAAAATTTATATTATACTTTCGAAATTGTTTTCTTCACTACGCACTAATAATAATATTATCAAATGGTTTTCACGTATCAAGCATGTTTGACTATCATAAGGAGAAATCTCCCCCAAGTGTGCGATTGCATTATGTGTGTGCAGGGAGGCCTTATGGTAGTTTCATTTTCCAAAAAGCATTGTGAATTTATTTTAAATTCTTTTGTTTTGCTTTTGATAAAGATAAACTGTTTTTGTTTGCTCGCACAAGTCCCATGACTGAACTGAAGTTTATTGTTCCCCATCTAAACTCTGGATGCCCATAATTTTCCACACGGGCAGTCTAGAGTTTGGATTTTCAGATAATCAAATAGTAGGTGTAGATTCGGTAGCCTTCAGTCTTTGGAAATCTTCTTCAGTCTTCGGATTTTGCTATCGCTTTGTGCTTCTCATCAACATTCGGGATCTGACCTTGCTTAAGTCAACTTGGTGGTGGTTCGAGCTTCTGGATTTGGAGTCCTTAGAGCTTCGGCAATGGGGTTGCATTCTATTGGATTCTCTCTTTCTCTCGGAGCCTAAAGATATCATTTCCGCTGCTATTGTCTTGATGTGTATTGATATCATTTGTGTCAAATTATTGTATCGAATATTGTATATCAATGATATTATTCTTCTGTTTCCGCTGTGATGTTGTACTTAATGTGTTATAAGCTTCGGTAATTCGGATTTCGACGTTTGAATCTTCGACGTTCGAATACGGGTGATGTATGGATGTCGATTTTCGAGCGTGAAAATTCGGGTCATCACAGAAATCGATAACATGGGCACATGTTAATGTTAGTAAAATTATCCAAGTGCGCCTTGAAGTACACCTATTTTTTCTGAAAATAGGGATGTATATTACTAAAGAAAACTACGAGGGACCTAAAACTTAGTTTTTATGATTGTAAGGATGTAAGTCAAAAATTCCCTATTTGATTTCCTTAATTGCACAAATTAAGTTTCTACTTTTTTTCATAATTTTCATTTTCGTTTCTTTCTGTAATATTTTAGATACAATTCGCATATTTTTATATGTGTCAAATAAACCATAACATGATTTTTTCTTCTTCATATTTTCCCTTAAGAAGAAACAAAAATAGATCATGGTTTTGCGAAATATAATAAAACTATTACCATCAATCAATTAAAGTAAGATGTGATCTCATATACAATAACAGGATCTTAAGAAGGATTGGAATACATAATTAAAAGTAATATTGTACTCTTAATCGGTAAGTTTTAATATAAAACCGATAAATGTATAAAAGTAAAAATTCATAATAAAAGTAATAATGATATTTTTTTATACTTAAAGAAACGATAATAAACTTTCATACTTATTAGAACTACCAACATAAATACAATAACACCAGATTATAAATATTTTATCAAAAATAAATCCTTATGGCTAAATTAATCAACATTCATACTCGTATAATCAGATACATTTACCATTCTCTGCAATAACATATACAAAAACAAATAAAATAAAAGTTCAAAAGTCATATTAAAGCGTGATATTTTTCAATTGATTCAAAAAGTTGAAACAAATCTAGAATCATGAAAGATTGTTAGTGGATTCATTATAATGGAGATGAAAGTAATGTGTATATACAAATAAAAGAAAGATAAAAATTGAAAACATAGAAAAAAAGTAAACATATATAATTATAAACTGAATAACTAAAATATAAAAAGAATAAAATAACACTAAACGAAAGTGACATAGTAGAAGGTTCTCTTATTTTATATTAATTTTTTTAATTCTTAGTGGAAATATGAAAAAATACTGTTTTAGGAAAAGTATCGATCGTTAATGAGAGAATTATAAAAGTTCATTTTAGGGAAAAAATAACCTTTGCATTAATGAGAATACTAATGAAGATTTAATGCAAAATAAAAATGTTAAATTGGTGTTTATTTATCTCAATCAACATACCAAATTATCTGCATGAAAATGAAGGATTCAATTAAATGGTTTGAATTTAAATTTTAACGAGGATGAGAAGAAAATGGAGGATAAAGATAGTTTTATAAAGAAGTATTTTATTCTTAATGGGAGAACCATGTAACATCATTTTACAAAATAACATTTCACCTTTGAATTAATGAAATGATGATGAAGACACAACGAAAAATAAAAAGTTAATATGCTATTTATTTACACAATAAAAATAATATATTATATGCATGAAAATGAAGGGTTGAACTAAATTGTTGGAATTTAATTTAACAAAGATGAGAATGGAATAAAGAACATGTATATGAGGTAGTTGTAAAAAGATTCTTCTGATGAACGAGAGTTAAATATACGACTTCAGACTGAATGATAAATTAAAAAATTGCTATTTAACTTTTTATACAATAGAACAGGCAGCTTGTAATAAAAGAAAACTAAAATTTAAAAATATTAAAAAATCGTAATATCTCTCAATTGATTCAATGAGCCTAAAAGCATAGAATTTTTTTGCAAATTCAAACGTTGATAGATTTATATTAATGAAGACGAAAGTAATACATATAAAGGTTAAAAATAAAAAATGATGAACATGGAAAAAAGTATTATCTAATTATAAATCAAAAGCTAAACTTAAACCGTGAAAGTGGCAAATGTTGTGCAAAAATTGCACAAGCCAAAAAAATAAATAAACAAGATCTAGATTTGCCAATTTGAATATCACTCAGCAGCAATTATTCCATTACGCCAGATAAATAGTAAATAACTATAAACAAAAAAAGGAGATGCACAATACTTATACTAGGTTCCACTATCATCAAGATACTGTACGTCTAGTCCAAAGGAGAGAAATTTTATTACACATGAGTAAGTTACAAGATAAGAGTTAGCATACTCTATTTGGTAATCGTTGGCTAAATGACAAGATGGGTTTACAATGAAGTCTACCCTCAACATATACTCAATGTAAATTCATATGTGTTGTTGATTAAATTACCAAGACAGGGTAAGAAGACAATGGAGGCAGGTTACAATGGTAACAAATGTTGCAAACATAGCAAGTAATTCACTCATTTTTTTAATTAGAAAAGATAGAAGAAAATAGTCCCACGACAATGTGATTACTAAGTAAGAGCATATCCTTTTGCATATATATTATTTCATAACGTGCGTATGCATTTATTTCCTTGCCATCTCATGCAAATGTGATCCAATAATTTATCCATTTCTATAATGAATACATGTGAGTACTTTCTTTTTTACATATTTGTTTCCTTCTATTTATGGTTTTGTATCACCAAAATTTAACACTTCATTCTGATGCAAAATCACATATCTCCAACACCCCACCTCAATTCAAATTCTTTTTTCAACATAAAATTATTAAAAAAATGAACTTTTCCTTTAACCAAAATCTCTTAACAAGATAAAACAAAAAATAAATACTTACCCAATGGGTTTTGGCAAGGTCACTCCCATCACACTTTGCCAACAAACCTAGACTATATCCCCGCTTGCATTTTGTTGTAAATATCCAAAATCAAAAGAAGGTAGGTACCAAAATAATCTCAAAGCCATAAAGACCAAAAAATCCTCTCAACCACCAATCAAATCTCTCTTCTTCCACATACCTTAACAGGCAAACAACAAATTTCCCATGGAAATCGACTTAAAACTCTCACATCAACATTGAACCATGAAGCAGATATAGGTTGTCAAATCCAGACGTCCCTTCAACAAACTAAACTCCTTATCACCAAAATTCCAAAATGAAATGCTCTTCTCTCTCAACATAATCTCCTCTATCTTTATCTCCCATATTGCACAAAATCTCCTTTTCCATTTAAATGAATAATAGCATAATTACCACTGGATCTATCGCTCTTTAAAGAAACCATTGATGCACAATTTAAATAAATTGTCGTGCTCTGATGCCAATTTGTTGAGCAAAATCTACTGCTCTAATACCAATCCGTTGTGCAAAAATTGCACAAATGCGGAAAAAATAATAAACAACTTAGATTTTCCAATTTGAACATCACTCAGTCTAGCATTAATTATTCTATTACTCCAAATAAATGGTAAATAACCATAAAGAAGAAAAGGATATGCATAATTATACTGGTTTCTCAATCATCAATATAGTGTATGTCCAGTCCAAATGAGAGAGATTTTATTATACATGAGAGTTGTAAGATAAGCGTTTACACACCAAAACACTAAATTAGGGTTAACAAGAAGAGACACACTTTTTAGGGTTCGCCGGCTGAATGCCAGGATGGATTTACAATGAAGCCTACGCTCAATATATAGCTGATGTAAATTCATGTGAGTCATTGATTAAATTATCAAGATGTGGTAAGAAGATAAAGGAGGCAAGTTATAATGGTAACAAATGGTGCAAACATTACAAGTAATTCACTCACTCGAATAAAATAATCTCAAAGCAATGCGATTACCTAGAAAAAACAATATGCATATCCTTTTGCATATATATCATTATATAACACGCGATTGGATTTATTTCCTTGTCATCTCATGCAAATCTGGCCCAATAATTTATCCATTTTCATAATGAACACACGTGGTTACTTTCCTTTTGCATATTTGTTTTCTTTTATTTGTGATTTTGTATCATCAAAATTTAACAGCAAATAACTTGGACCAAAGTGATAAAATGTTTATTGGTTTTTTGATTATTAACGGGAGAATGATAGGAGATCATTTAGTAATATAAAGCCGATAAGAACGATAACGAAGATAGAATGGAAATTAAAAATAATTGAGGTGAGATTTGTTTACTCAATCAAAGGAATAAATTACATGCATGAAGATGAAGGATTGAAATAAATGGTTGGAGTTTAAACTTTAAAGGAGATGAGAAGTGAAAACGGATACATGTACGAGATAATTTTAAAAAATTTCTTTCAATGAACGTGAGTTCAGTATATGAGTTAACATCGAATGAAGTATTAAGACACAAAATGTAATTTATTGAACTCTATATATAATTGAATTTACTGAAAGAAAATCAATATTATTTGAAGGAAAATAATTAAATGTAAAATTTATTATATTCTAAGAACTTCAATATATCACTTTGTTATAATTATGATATTATAATAATATGAAAGATCAACAACAAATTGGAGATCCTTCATCTACAATAACTATTAATTCATATATATGATAGAAATGGAGAACTAAAGGGAATTAAAATATAATGTATAAATAAAAAATAATAATTTGATAGGAAAATTACCGAACATTCATCATTGTGAATTTGAGCAGAATTTCAAAGGAATGGAGTTGTAGAGGTATTTTTGGAATCGATTAATTAATGGACATCTGATTCCTTAGTTGATGTCTTATGGAATTTTTCATTGGAAAATGATAATTAATATGACAACAATAAAAAAATAGAGATCGTCCATATACAACGATAGTAAATTAGTAACTCATCGAGAGGATGGGTTAATCCAGTCAATTTTAACTTTAACACAGATATATGCATATATGTACGTACGTATGTATGTATATAACAAATCTAAGTGCAACACTTTAGAAATTCAAAGGATAACTATTCAAATGAATTATATATAGTGATAAAATTTATTTATGTACAACGTATAACAATAGCAATCTTTTGAATATGCAAGAGAGTAATTATTTTTCAAGAACATTAATTGATGTCAACAGTGTTGTAGCAAAAACATATTGGAATAGAGTTAACGAAAAAACTCAAAAAGTATCATTAACTGTTTAAAGTACATATAAAATGCGTATAAACTTATATAAATGGAAATTGGCAGAGGGGAGATCATAACATACCTGATAATGCAACATATCATATTTTTGTTAAATAAATAAAAATAAGAATCATAATTAAAAGATAAATAGTAGAATCCTATTGTGATGGAAAGAACATTCCATTAGAAAATTAAGGAAAAATTTACCTTTGATAATGATCAATGGAAAAAGATTCATACAGATTAGGATCATGAAAGTATATATTCATATGATTTATTTTGTAAAACTTATAACAGATATGTAACAACAGATTCTTCATTAGAAATTAATAATTTGAACTTACATCCAAATGAATTGTTTTTATCGAATCTAGCTAAAATTATGGTTGTTACAAGTATCTTTTATAAGTGTATAATTATTGATATATTGCTGGAGCAAAATTTGCACCCCATTACATTCTCACATATACTATACAAGCTTTAAATTTTTGCTAAGTTAATTTTGTTTATTGGGTTAATAGTTTCAAACCAATCAATTCTACTAACTCTCAATTAACATAATCAAGTAATTGCGATTAACCTATAAAAGTTTTACATAAAATATTTATATTTACTCGATATGAATACATACATGTGTATATGTGTGTCTTTGTAAATACATACATAAATATATGTATGTATTTACATGTATACGTGTATGTGTGAACGTTATTTGTAATTATTTTTTGTTTTTCATAACATCAATATGCAATCTATACTATTATATCTGAAGAGAACATAAGGCCATTTATGTTTTCTATTCTCAATCAAACTCAAGTTCTAGCAATTTTTTACCATTACATCCTCAAAAAAATCTTTGTGCAATGAAAACTCAAGAGTTAATTCTCTCCTTAATTACCTTGCAATCAATTTACACTTCCATCGTTAAATGCAATTAACTGGGTTCCTTTATCCTCGCTTCATAGTATCCCGTCTCTTCAGAGTCTTAACATCTTTAGTTCTCATTACCTCCTTAATCTTTTACCCAAACTTTCATTGTTCCAATTTCCTTGACTTAATCATCATCCTAACCTTTACCCAGATCGAAGTTTTTTAGCGAATCGCTCTTATGCTCAAGTAGTAAAGGACGCGATTCATGCGGTTCTTATTTCATCTGAACGTCATCAATTATCATTGAAGCACGGATCTTTTGATTGGGTTAAGTTTAGATGTGGCAAGAGATTATGCTTTCGATGTGGTGATTTTTCTCATCTGGCTAAAGATAGCAGAGATCCAGTTGTTTTGGATGTGGATCTTTTGGACACAAAAAAGTCGAGTGTTCGATGAAATTCATCCTGGTTACAAATAAGTACAAGAATTTCTCTATTCAGGAAATTGTTTCCAATTTGTGTTAAAATGCATGAGACTCAAGAGAGTATTATTAGATCACTTATGGATCTAAAGATTTGAGGGGATTGAGATTCCTGAGGAACTTTTCAAGCATTTCGAAGTGATTAACGAAGTTAATATTGGTAATGAAGTTCGGGAATCCAGAAGATTATTTTGGAAATTCTACATTTTCTTCAGATAAGGATATCTTTGTTAATGGCCAGTCAACTGATCGTATAAGAACTTCGAGTAATTCTTTTGATGTTTTTGAGGATGTTGATGTATCTGTTGGAGTGTTTTTGGGGACAACTATAAATTCTGCGATCCTATATTATTAGACCCCACAGTTGTTTCTTGTGGAGGATAATTTCATTCTTTAGACTGTGAAGTTGTTGTCGATTTTGAAAATTCAGTTTCTCCTATCCTTCAGCGAGAAAAGAAGGTTGATTTTGTTTCTATTCACAACAAAAGATCCATTGCAAAATCTAGTGATGTGAGTTGTTTCATGTTAGATACGTTCAATAGATGTAATTGTCTGATGTCTAAGGATGATAATGGAGTTGACTTTGTTTTGATAGAAGAAGCTAATATGACTGCTGAGAGAAACACTATTATTGGTTTGGGTAATTTGAAGAAGAAATATTTTGATAGAAACAGTGATAAGAGTTCGGAGGCTCGTGTTGATGATTCTGCTAGTTCTATTAATAAGATCGTTTTAGCTCAAGTTTTTGAAGATAAAATATTGTCTGCTGATGTTTCGAAGGACTTGAGAGATAGTTGTGTAGTGACAGATTATTATGGGGATGAACTTAAGTCTAATGGAGCTGTTGTATTATATATTGATAAGGAAAATCCTGTATCTCTAAGAGTGATTTATGATGGTAATGTTGATAAACACAGTGGAACATGCACAATATATTCCATGAACGAAGGAATCGAACATGAGTGTGATGATGCTCTGGGTTCTGTTGTTGGTCTTATTTCGAATGACAGGGTGAATGATGATAAGTTTTGTAGTAGGGTTCAAGTATTAAGTGATGATGGAAAATTGAGTTGTGAAGATGCATAGGATAACATGCACAGAGAAGTTAAGGTCTCTGCTTCTTTTGTTGATGCTCACATAGCTACTGATATCAATATGCATGGAGACATTGCATACGTAAATCGTGTTGCTTCAATTGATGAATTGCACAAAGATAATGACAGTATATTGAACAGCTTGATGATCAATGTTGATAAATTAAGGGTTATGGCTGGGGTTATTTCAGAAGTAAATGCTCTGTATATTTCTAATGTACTGGTGAATGGGGTGGATATGTCAGAGAACTGCCTTGTTAAAAATCATTCTGTTCAAGTTAGTGAAGGGATGGAGGTCATTGATGATCTGGATGGAGTTATCGAGATACACAGAGATGAGTCCTTGTTTTCCAAATGTATGGTGGGCTATGATGAAATTTTTTGTGATGTGGATGGGGTTAATAAAAAGGAAACTGTTAGTTCTTTGTCTGTTGAAGCTTTTATGGAGGGGGTTTGTTTGCCAATTAGACTCGATATTACAGCTAGTAATGTTCATTCATGTGAGGTGGTGGGGATCGCGGATGATGTGATTGTGGATAGTTTGTAAATGGAGAGGCAAACGCAGGATGTAGGTAACTTGAAAGATGATATTAAAGGGAACTCAAATAGGCATAATTATATGGATAATCTCATCAGCAAAAGGAGGTCATTCTTGATTATAATAATCAGTTAGAGCGTGCATCATGTACAACAAAGGCAGATTCTAGCATCTATATTATTGGTAGTAAATCTGCACCGTTCTCATCATCATCTAGGAGAGGTAGGCGTAAAAAATCTATGGTCGTATGTGTGTCGGTTCGACGCGGTGTCGGGATATGTAATAGTCATTCTCCATTTTTGGGTGGGTTATCTGATTCGAGTGCATGAGTAGTACTACGAATTCCGGCTTAGGTATTTCTTCCGATCTAAGCAATACTTATTCTTCTTATGCTTTGAGTAGTTTGTCTTCCACTGAATTTTGTTAGTTAGCCAGAGATACCACGCTCATTTTTACCGATGTTAAATTAGATATTGATTATATTAGGAATATGGAGTTAAAAGAGAGTTAGATCAGCTAGATCATGAGGATTATTAGCTGGAATATTAGGGGTTTAAATGATATAAATAAATATGATAAAATTAGAACATTTTTTAAGGATTATTCTATTGATATTGCGCTCTTACAAGAAACTAAAATAGATTGTCCCGATATTCGTTTTTATAAAAGACTATTAGAACTTCTGGGGATTCACTATAGGGTGGTGGGATAAGTTTTTTAAACTTCTTCAAAGCAACACTCTTTACATATTATTCTCGTTAACCTTAGTGATAACTCATTATTAAATATTTCAAATGTTTATGGCCTTAACTCTAAAATTGGACGTAGAGTTTTATGGAATGAATGTCTGGAATTTAAATCATTTACTCCTGGATCTTTGATTATGGGTGGGGATTTCAAGGTTACGCATTTTTAGGTGAGTGTTCACCTAGGGAGGGAGATTTCTCTTCTATGGAAGAATTTGACCAATTTATTATTAATACTAATTTAATAAAATTACCACTATCTAATAGGAAACTCACTTGGAGTAATGCTAGAGAATCCCCATCTATGGCCCTTCTAGATAGATTTTACATCAATGACGAAATTAAGGATAAATTTCCAATTTGTAGAGTTTTTGGTGTACCTTACACTTATTCTGATCATTGCCATATTATTCTTACGTGCGATCAACATAGAATTGTTAATAAAACTTTTAAATTTGAAGAAATGTGGTTGTTAGAATCCAATTTCTCTAATCTAATTAAAAATAAATAGATTTCAGTGAACTTTTATAATATTAGAAATATGAATAATTCTGCGAAAATCATTGTTTTAAAACTAGGGGGTCTTAGGAATTTTCTTAAAATTTGGAGTAAGAATGTTTTTGGTAGTATTAAAATTAAAAAAGAGAATGTTCTTTTCGAAATGCTTAAAATAAACAAGATAGAAGAAACTAGACAACTGAATTTAGGTGAGCGTAATGTCCTTGCTAATTTAGAAGAAGAGCCTAGTTCTATTTTAGAAAAAGAAGAGGTTATGTGAAAGCAGAGATCTAGAATTCAATGGATTAATGAAGGTGACAATAATACAATTTTTTTTAATAATATGGCTAATGGTAGAAAACGCGGTAACACGATTAATTCTACTTTTGTGAATAATGTAGAATTGGTCGATCAAAGAGATCTTAATAAGGCTTTTACTGATTATTATAGAGATATTTTCGGTAGTAAAAATATGCATAGAATTAATGCTGGATGGAATGATCTTTATCCTTCAGAATTTAGAATTTATCCTTCTGAATCTAGAATTGACCTTTCTGAGTTTAATAATCTTTTTCTAAAGCGGAAATTTTGAACGCTATTAATGATATGCCTAGTGATAGAGCCTCGAGTCCTGCTGGATTCCCTATTTTCTTTTACAAAATATTTTGGGATATTTAAATTTTGATTTAATTAGCATGTTTAACGATTTTTATAATGGAAACTTATAATTAGGAAGATTTAATTTTACAAATGTAATTTTATTACATAAAAAATTCGAAGTTAATAATTTAAAAGATTTTAGACCTATTTCCTTAATTAACCGTTCCGTTAAAATATTTCAAAAGTTTAGCTAATAGACTTATTAAAAGAATGAATGATCTAATTGATTGTTCACAAACTGCTTTCTTTAAGGGTAGAAAGTCACTAGAACGGACCACGCAAAAAAAAAAATCTATCACTGATGGTGGGTTGTTGTTCAAGAATACATTAATCACTGTTGTAAGAATAATCTTACTTGTGCAATTCTAAAACTAGACTTTGCGAAAGCTTTTGATTTGGTGGATAGAGATTTTCTAGTAGATATGTTACATGTTAGAGGCTTTAGTCACAAGTGGATAGATTGGATTTGTTGAATATGCAAGCATATGATTTTTCTTTGATGGTAATAAGCATATATATATATATATATATATTATTTTTCACATAACTAAATAAATATTTGGTGAATAAATAACACAGAATTTAAATTCAAACAGATATTTTATTCAAAAAAATATTTATTGTAATTTTGAAAAGTACAAATTTGTGCTCTCACTATATGTATATATACAAATTTCATTTATATTATAATTTCATTCACATAACAATTTTTCATTTACAAATGTCCTCACTACATATCGCTCATTCACTCATATTTATCTTCACCATTCCAGATTGAATCCAGCATCTGAGCAATCTGTAAAAATATACACTGACGCAGTAAAATTGAAAAGAAAATATTTTTGCAGTGTAAAGTAAAATGTATTTTGAAAATATTATTTGTCTTAGTTGTTTGGTTTGTTCGTCATCATTTAGTTTTGAATTCATTATACACGAACAGCTTGTGACATGCACAGTGTATCACTGTACATGCCGTAAGATCGTGCACACCGATATATACACTTGATAATGTTACAGGGATAAGTGAGCACAAGGTTAAACCCAAATCAAAAGCCGGGTTCAACTCAAGTGCAATAAAAATAAAGCCATGTTATCAGCACAAGGTCAAACCCGAGCTATAAGCTAGATTCAACTCAGGTGCAAATTAAAATGTACAACATGAAATGATCAAGTTCAATATCAAAGCAAACCCAAATGTACATGAACACAAGCTCAGACTCAAGTGAAAACAACAGTTGCAAACATAGTTCAAAAATACAAACAAACACTAACACATATATGCAACTGTATGCAAATTACCTCAACTCAAGCAAATGCATATCAGACGATGTCAACAAGACTCGACATGTACATGAAGGTAGCAAAACTCAAACCAGCAAAAATAGGTACAACATAATGCACCAGTGGACAAGAAAATGAAAATAGGCTAACCAACAGTCAAGTCTCACATGGCCAAAAGCTCAAATAAGTCAAAACAGACCAGTGAGATCAATGCAATAAATGAAACTGGCCAGGAAAAATCAAAATGCAACCATATGTCCAAAGATTCACATCAACTATGGGACATATCAGAAATGAACCAAAAGCAATTTGGATTATAAACCAGACAAGTTCAAAAGCACATGAGGAGTTTCAGAGAGACCAGGCCAACATTAATACAAACACATGTGTACATATATAGTCAATACATATGAAAACAGAATTAGTACCGCAACTAGGTGAACCAGACCAGATGAAGCCGTTAATGAAACAGCGACGCGAATGAACAGTGGACAAAGCCGAGGCTATAACCCAATACATATGCATCACATACATGTGGATATACAATGAACACAAACCAAAGACAGAAGACAAAACCAAAGCAATGTTAGTGCCGAAGTCACGGATACCAAATAACAAAGTCAAAACCGTGGGTCATCAAAGAAGAGTTCGAACAAAAGGAATTCACATAGCAGTTTTTTTTTCAAAGTCAAGCAGTTTCAAACCAGAATCAATCAAACCGTGATGACCAAGGAAATCAACCAAGTCAAAAATCGAAGCCATGAAAATCAAGTAATCAAATATATGAAACTGACAAAGTCAGAAATTATCATCAACATCCAAGCAACATCGAACGACCGAGCAAAATTATTGACGAATTCAAATGAATTCAGACGAACGAAATTAAAGGGATTCGAACCCTCTATAAATGTTTAACATCATCGGCTACGAATCCATTCGAGTTCAAGCAACAAAGAGTAATCATTCAACTCGAATCAAAGTCGAGTACAGTATAAATCGAAAAAGGAATTTCACGTACCAATCTTTCAATCAAGTGAAGGCACTCGATAATTTAAAGCAGCCGAGAAATCAACCAAGAAAGAAAACGAAGCATCATTCAATCTACCACTGAAAGCGGCAGCTTCAAAGAATTCCATGAAACACTTAATCAGGAAGAGGAACAAACGAGCTAAAGGTAACTGCCATTTTTCACAAGCCAAAGAAATAAAAAAAGAACGGGCCGAAAGTATAAAAAGAAAAGGGGAACATTTCTTTTTTACTTCAAAATCTTTTGGGCCGGTTACCTCATATTAGTAATTGGGCTTTAGTTTATTTAAAATTAGGGTTTTGTGTTTTATTGTGTTTTTAAATTTGTATTTCTCTTTTAAACTTGTGTAAATACTAGTCATGTGACTAGGGGATGAACTACGGTGGTGTAGTTTGTGAATTCGCAACTCAGTGGCTGAGTTGTGGCAGGGTTTTGAGCGTAGAGTTAGGTTAGTCGATAGCGGGTGTCATGAGTTTTTATGTGTAAGCGTCTGACTACTTAATTTCTAGTCGAAACCTTAGGGGCAGCACGTAGGCAGGGTTCTGCCGAAGCTGGGTAAATCTGCATGTTTTATTTTCTGCTTTTAATATTTTACTATTATATGTGCTGCTATTACTCTGCTATATCTGTGTTGCGATTATTCTTCCGCAATAATTTTTATAATTAATAGTATCACCCTATTCATCCCTCTCTAGGGTGAAATCGATCCTACAAGTAGTATCAGAGCAAGGAACAAAAGCCATTTTTGTTTTAAAAAGTTTGATTTTTCAAAGACCCTTTTTTCACAAATTTGAATTTTTAAAATGGCTACTTTTGTTGAGGGTCAGTTCAGTCTTATCCCTCCTATTTTTGATGGAACATATTTTTTGAATTGGAAATTGAAAATGTAATTTTATTTAAAATTTGTTAATGTTAAATATTAAGATATTATTGAAAATAGGTGTGATATAACAGACGAGAAAATTATCCCGATTAATGCTCTTGCTATGTGTATATTATATTCTCGTATTAATCAAGATAATTTTAACTTTATCTCTCATTGTGAAAATGCACAGAAAATCTGGAATACTTTTGATGCAATATATGATGCAAAAGTAAACAGCAATGACAAATACTCCACAATCAACTCAAAAATGTGCTTGACAGGACTGGCAAAATGCAGCAATGATGAAGATTCAATAGCCAATGAGATAAGTGATTTTCCAATCAATGATTTATTTCTCTTGTGCCAAAAATTAATTGAAAATAATAATGCTCTTGAGTTGAAAATTAATAAGTTGGAAAGGGAACAAGCTAAACTTCAGAAAAATAATGATTTGGAAAATGAGCTTGAAAATATTAAGAAACATAAAAGTTCTAATTGCAAAAGGTGTTTGAATCATGAAAAAGTATTTGCCCGTCTTCATGAAAAATTTCAAAAGTTATAAAACGAAATTTTAATTCAAGAGAAAAACAAAACTGAGTTGATTTGTAAAAATAATAATTTGCAAAAAGAGTTAGATAGCTTTAAGAAGTCAGAAAGTTCTAAAAGTACGATTTTTGAGAAGAAATTAAATAAGATTAACGAAAATTTCAAAACCTTTGAAAAAGAAAACGTGATTTTAAGTAAACCTGAAATTACTGGATTAAATCACGAGTTTGAAAAGGAAATTGAAAAATTCAAGGATTTTGAAAAAATTAAATTTAAAAAACTCTAACCCTTTGAAAGTGAGATGCTTGAAATTGAGAATAAAATTAGAGAGCTTAAAAAGGAAAATATGTACTGAAAATGAAGAATTTTGAAAAGAGAGGAAATAGCATTAGTTGTTGTTCGAAGCTAATAAATGAAAATAAAATTTTAAAATCCAAAATTAATAAACTTGAGTTGGTTACTCGGAAATTTCACACTAGAGATAAATCATTTATTATGCTCCTAGAAAATCAACTCTTCGGGAATAAAAGGAAAGGATTTGGATTTAAAAAAGTGTCAAAATATGAACAAACGACTAATAACAATGTTAAAAGGAAAAGTGTGATACCCAAACACTTGAAAACAATTCCAATTTGGGTTCCAAAAGGCATAAATATAAAATCTCTTAAAGTTAAACAAATCTGGGTGCCAAAAGGAACAATTATAAATAGTTTTGGTCTCCATAAACTTATTTTTCAAAATCATTTGCCACTAACAACCATGGACCTATAAAAACAAATAGGTCACAAAAATCTTTTATCATGTAGTGTGGTCGCAGGCTAAGGAACAACAACGGTGTTATCTGGATTCTGGCTATTCCAGGCACACAACTGGCGATAAATCAAAGTTCCTTAGCCTAATACAAAGGTGGCAGAATCACAACGGGCAAAAACAAAATATTATTGGTAAAGGTAAAAGAGGTAATGGAATATTCATCTTAAATGATATATTAACGTGATAATCTGTACCATAATCTGAATTTAATTCAGCCAATTGTGTTATAAAAAGATGAATGATAATTTTGATTCTGACTTATTCAAAATTTGACTAATCATCTTTGAACTATAGATTTTCTTAGACTAATGATGATGTTTTATTGATTGTTGATTACTCACGATACAAGTGGATATATTTGTTCTGACACTATGGTCATTATTTGTTTATTTATACAGCTTCAATTAAAATTCAAAAGAATTTCATTTAAATGTTGTGAAAATGATTTTAAGATATTGTGTTGCACACTTCACGGCCTGGTCTATGACTTTCAATAAATGATAATTTTGAGTGAAAGAAAACTTTAGATGCAAATTACACTGGTAACCTGGTTGATAGAAAAATTACAAGTGGAACATTATTTATGTTGAGACATCCAGTAGCTGCATCGTTTTTCAAAGAAAATATCTGCATATTTTTCATTTGAAATAATTTTCAAATAGCAGAAATTTTTCTTATAAAACCCCTTCCAGAAAATCATTTTTTTGACCTTGTTTCAGATTATTCATTTTGGAAAATATGATTTTATAATTATTTCTGGATATGATTTTAAATGACTATATTAACTAATCTGACTCCCTACCGATTATCGAAAAGATAAATAGTGACTGAAAAAATGATGAGTGTTGATATTAATCATATATTATAACTTGAGACGGTATATTTAGTAAATTTCTTTAGAAATTTGAACAAGAGTTATAAAAACTTTTTGTTGGTAAAAATTCCATGATCATCTCTATTGTTATCATATTTCTATCGTCCATCATTCATCAAAATCCAATATAGTATGTCAATATGTGGTGTTATAAATAGGAATCATTTGTTATTCATTTTATTATATTTTTAGCAATAAAAACATCCAAAGTATTCACTCTCATTTAAAAGTCCTCACGGTTATGCATGAGTGAATTAGTTGGAATTTTTGATTATGTGTTTCCATTCTCATTTAAAAGTCCTTACGGTTATGCATGTATGAAACACATATCAAAATTGATTAATTAAATAAACAAGTTGATTCTAATCCCATTTAAAAGTCCTTACGGTTATGCATGGTTAGAAGATACTTGAATTCATTTAAAATAAATAAATAGAATACTACTAATCTCATTTAAAAGTCCTAACGGTTATGCATGGTTAGTAGATATTCAAATTCCTGAAATAAATATACCACAAATAGACACAACTATATGGTTTTATATGATGACTTCATACCTATCATTCTAAAGTGGAATATGCACCAAACAGAGTATTTATGATTTTTGTTTGATTTTTTTATTGAAATTTAATATTTATACTCGATTCGGAATAATGTTGTATTAATGTTTATCACTTTATCTCTATTTTTCTGACACTATTACTCTTTTCGTGATAACAAAAGGGGGAGAGAAAAGTAAATATTTTGGAAAATAAAGGTCAAATATTTTATTTTGTATTTTCTATTTGCATCAGGCTCATTTGCATATTTTTTTATTTCCATGCATATATGAAGGGGTCCTTTGTTGTAGAGAGTGAGTATTCAAATAGGGGGAGCAAATTGAATGACCAAATACATTTAATATATTCAAAATCTTAAATATATGTTTGTTATTATCAAAAGGAGGAGATTGCTGAATATGCAAGTATATGATTTTTGTTGGATGATAATAAACACACACACACACACACACATATATATATATATTCATTTAAATGTATTTGCTTAATGTAATATTTTATTTTCACATAATTAAATAAATATTTGGTGAATAAATAACACAGAATTTAAATTCAAACAGATATTTTATTCAAACAAATATTTATTATAATTTTGAATAGTATAAATTTGAACTCTCACTATATATATATATACATACACATATATATACACACATACACACGCATAAATTTCAATTACATTACAATTTCAATCAGATAACAATTTTTCATTTACAAATGTCCTCATTACATATCGCTCATTCACTCATATTTATCTTCACCGTTCCAGATTGAATCCAACATCTAAGCAATCTGCAAAAATATACACTAATGCGGTAAAATTGAAAAGAAAATATTTTTGCAGTGTAAAATAAATTGTATTTTGAAAATATTATTTGCCTTGATTGTTGGGGTTGTTCGTCATCATTTAATTTTGAATTCATCATACACGAACAGCTTGTTACGTACATAGTGTATCACTGTACATGCCATAAGGCCGTGCACATCGATATATACACTTGATAATGTTATAGGGATAGGTGAGCACAAGGTCAAACCCAAATCAAAAGTCGGGTTCAACTTAAGTGCAATAAAATAAAGTCACGATATCACACAAGGTCAAACCCGAGCTATAAGCTGGATTCAACTCAGGTGCAAATTAAAATGTACAACATGAAATGATCAAGTTCAATATCAAAGCAAACCCAAATGTACATGAACGCAAGCTCGGACTCAAGTGAAAACAACAGTTGCAAAGATAGTTCAAAAATAAAAACAAACATTGACACATATATGCAACTGTATGCAAACTGCCTCAACTCAAGCAAATGCATACTAGACAATGTCAACAAGACTCGGCATGCACATGAAGGCAGCGAAAGTCAAACCAGCAGAAACAGGTACAACATAATGCACCAGTGGACAAGAAAATGAAAACAGGCTAACTAACAGTCAATTCTCACATGGCCAAAAGCTCAAATAAGTCAAAACAGACCAGTGAGAACAAAGCAATAAATGAAACTGACCAGGCAGAATCAAAATGCAACCATATGTGCAAAGATGCACATCAGCCATGGGACAGTTCAGAAATGAACCAAAAGAAATTTGGATTATAAACTAGACAAGTTCAAAAGCACAAGGGGAGTTTCAAAGAGACCGGACCAACATTAATACAAACACATGTACACATATAGTGCTGTAACCAGGTGAACCAGACCAGATGAAGCCGTTAATGAAACATCGACGCGAATGAACAGTGGACAGAGCCGAGGCTACAACCCAATACATATGCATCACATACATGTGGATATACAATGAACACAAACCAAAGACAGAAGACAAAACCAAAGCAATGTCAGTGCCGAAGTCACAGATACCAAATAACAAAGTTAAAGCCATGGGTCATTAAAGAAGAGTTCAAAAAAAGGAATTCACACAGCAGTTGTTTTTCGAAGTCAAGCAGTTTCAAACCAGAATCAATAAAACCGTGATGACCATGGAAATCAACCAATTCAAAAATCAAAGCGGTAACAATCAAGTAATCAAATATATGAAATTGACAAAGTCAGAAATTATCATCAACATCCAAGCAACATCGAACGGCCAAGAAAAAGTATTCACGAATTCAAATGAATTCAGACGAACAAAATTAAAGGGATTCGAACCCTATATAAATGTTTAACATCATCGGCTACGAACCCATTCGAGTTCAAGCAACAAAGAATAATCATTCAACTCGAATCAAAGTCGAGTACAGTATAAATCAAAAAAGGAATTTCACGTACCATTCTTTCAATCAAGTGAAGGCACTCGACATTTGAAGCAGCCGAGAAATCAACCGAAGAAAGCAAATGAAGCATCATTCAATCTACTTCTGAAAGCGGCAGTTTCAAATAATTCCACGAAACCCTAAATCAGGAAGAGGAACGAACGAGCTAAAGGAAACTGCCATTTTTCACAAGCCAAAGAGATAAAAAAGAACGGGCCGAAAGTATAAAAAGAAAAGGGGAACATTTCTTTTTTGCTTCAAAATCTTTTAGGCCGGTTTCCTTATATTAGTAATTGGGCTTTAGTTTATTTAAAATTTGGATTTTGTGTTTTATTATGTTTTTAAATTTGTATTTCTCTTTTAAACTTGTGTAAATATTAGTCGTGTGACTAGGGGACGAACTACGGTGGTGTAGTTCGAGAATTCGCAACTCAGTGTCTGAGTTGTGATAGGATTTTGAGCGTAGAGTTAGGTTAGTCGATAGTGGGTGTCTCGAATTTATGTGTGCAAGCGTATGACTACTTAATTTCTAGTAGAAACCCTGGGGGCAGCACATAGGCAGGGTTTTGCCGAAGCTGGGTAAATCTGTGTGTTCTATTTTATGCTATTATCTGTGTTGCTATTATTCTGCTATATCTGTGTTGCGATTATTCTTCAGCAATAATTTTTATAATTAATAGTATCACCCTATTCACCCCCTCTAGGGTGAAATCGATCCGACGGGATTATGATTTTGCATAAAACGAGTAATTCTAGTATAATGGTTAAAGGTATTTTAGGGAATTAAATTCAATCTAAACGGGGATTAAGGCAGGGTGATTCTTTATTGCCTCTTTTGTTTAATCTAGCAACAGATGTTTTTGCTATAATAATTAAAAGAGCAGTTGGTAATGGATCATTGGGGAGTGTAGGTAGTGAAATATCTCGTGATGGTATCTCTGTTCTTGAATTTGCGGATGATACCTTACTATTAACCACCCACTTGCCTAATCATGTCATTACTCTTAAATTTATATTATACAACTTAACTTCTTTTAGGGCTTAAAATCAATTTTGAGAAAAGTTCTGTTTTAGTATTAAATGACATGATAAGGTTGAAGGATTAGTTGCTAATACGTTTAATTGTAAAGTGACTTTCCCTTTTGATTATATTGGTTTTCTGATTAGACTAAGTAAACTTAAACACGATGATTAGTTAATTATAATAAATAAGATTAAAAATATATTTTCTAATTGGAAGAGGAGGTTTTTATCGAGAGCGAGTTGACTAGTTCTTATCAACTTTGTTTTATCAGCTATCATGATCTGTTGGATGTCCATGCATCTTTTTTCAGATTGGGTAATTGATAAAATTGATAAAATAAGAAGGGACTTCTTATGGACTGGTGATAATTCCAATAGTAGTCTTAAATGTTTAGTCAGTTGGAAAACTGTTTGTAAATCTTAGGAGTTATTACGTAACATGAATTCATCTTTACTAGGGAAGTGGTTATGGAAATTTAAAGATATAAATGATAATTCTATTTGGAAAGAAATTATTACTAAACATTACTATAATGGCAGTAATAATTTACATCAAATTACACCTAATGTTATAAATAAATTGTCTAATTTTTGGAAATCAATTTTAAAATGTCATTAGATTTTTAACCTTGGTACTAATATAATAGTTTATTCAGGAAATAATACCTCTTTTTGGCATGACCGTTGGATTTCTATTATCCCTCTTAGGATAGAATTTAAAGAGCCTTATGAAATTTGTAGCTTGAAGAATGCTTTAATTTTAGAATTTTTTTTCTCCAAAAAATGATCCCCTTGGAATGTAATTTTTAATAGAATTTTAGAAGGTACAACGCTTAGGCAACTTACTTTGCTCTATGCTAGATCGAATCTATATAATATTGATAATGAAAATGATAATATTAGCTAGGAAAGAGATAAGAGTAAGAAATTTACTTCTAATTCTTTTTGTAAATTTCTTAATTTCTCGAGTGTAGCTAATAACTCTTTTAATTTTATTTGGAAAACAATTGCTCCTCCTAAATCTAATATTTATATGTGGTTAATCATGCATGGAAAATTAAATATTATAGAATTTTTAAAAAGAAAAATATGCAAATTGAAAATAAATGTTCTTTTTGTAATCTGTATCTTGAAGATGTTAAACATATATATTATGATTACATAGATACTTGCTGCATTTTAAATAATACTCTCAAAATCTTTAACTTTAGTCTTACAACTAAAGTTATTGATTGTGAACATTATTTGAATAATTTAAGATTTAAGTTTAAAAAGGAAAATATAATTTTACTTCATACTTTATTCATTATAATTTGCTGGTATATTTGGTTTGAGAGAAAACAGAGACTTTTAATAATAATGTAGTCATTTTAATAAATTGGTTTTTATAATATTATCATTTTGTTTTAACTGGATCCCAAATCCTAAATATAGGTTAGCTAAAAGTAATCATTTCAAAGAATATCTTAATAAGGTTAGTAATAGTATTAAGATTTTTAAACATAATAATAATATTTTTAACATCAACAATTATAGCATTAACATTTTTTCTAATTTGAATGATGTTTTTACTGATTATCATAATGTCCTTTTGATTAAAGGAGCATAAGATTAATCCTTAGATTGTTTTAATATATAGGAATTTAACCTTTTGTTTTATTAATCTTTTGTATATCTTTAGTGTTGGTTAAGATGATGCATTAAGGATTTGGATTCCTTTTAAGTCTGCTTCTTATTTTATCGCTTTTCCATCTTATAATTTTAGATATAGTATTACTTCTTTTACTTCTTTAATATATATATATATATATGTATGTATGTATGTATGTATATAAATTTCATATATATATATATATGTGTGTGTATATGTATTACTCTTATTATTTTATTTAGTTCATTTTACAGATACATGTTTAAACCAGAAATGGTGCTAGATTACTATCTATAGGTTCTTAGGATTGCTGCTGACAGGATTTTAGAGAGACGTTCATTCTAGTTCTTCCGCTTACGTAGTGAGGAGTTCTTAGTCTACACTATGGCGCTCTTCATCCAGGATCTTACGCATTTGCAGAGGCGTTCTTTCCCGTTCTTCTACATCGACAGAGTTAGGGCTGTTACGGTTAAACCGTTCAACCGCTCAACCGCACCAACCGTTCATGCGGTTACCGTCTACAACGGTAACGGTTACGGTTGAAGAATTTGAAAACCGCGGTTAACCACACCAACCGTACATGATTTTTTTGTGTAATATTTAACATTAAAGTATAAAAATTAGAAAATTAAGTTAAAAGAATAACATGAAAATTAATAATATGTGTCTAAATGAACTAATAACATGTGCATTCATATTGGTCATTTTATAAACAAATAAATAAATTTGCAAAAACCAGTTAGAGCTATATTAATTTATCACCAATAATGCATATAATTGAAAATATATGTACGACATGTTTCAAGATCGAATATACAACGGTTAACCATCATAAACAGTTGCGGTAACGGTTATAAGAATTTATAACCGTCAACAACGGTTATGGTTACGGTTGGCAGTAATAATGACGGTTACCGCAACCGTAACACCCCTAGACAGAGCGGCGTACATCACTCTGGATCATTCTCATTTGTAGCGAGGAGTTCATTCTAGATTTTCTGCGTTTGCATCGAGGCGTTTTTTTCTCACAGCTTGAGATGCCTTCATATTTCATCCGCACTGAGTTGCTTCATGGTTTTTGGGTACTTCTAACACCTCATTACGGGCGATGGCCTAATCGGAGTTCGATAATGAGGTGTAGTGGGCGATGACCTTGTCAAAGCTCATTCTAGTTGTATCTGAGACCTATACATTGTTTTTTGTATTTTTGTTAGCTACTTGCTAGGCATGTTGGCAGTATCTTTGTTTGTTGTGATACACACACACACATATATATAAAGACACACAAATACATGTGTGTTCTCTGAGAGGATCACACATTTCTCTCAAAAAAATTAACACTTAATTTATAAAAAGGTTTAGCTAATTCATGTGTAAAAATTCATGATTAAAACGTACATGCGCACTTAAACAAAATAGGCCAAAAGTGTATTAACAAATTACTATGGTTGTTTCACCAAAAAACAAACATTTAATCATCTTGAAATTCCTCAACCCCAAAGATTTGAAATGAATTAATTGTTGGAAAAATATTTTAGGATTGAAATTATACACTTAAACTTTTCACATCTTTATAAGATAATCATCAAAAATATTTTCATGGTGGGCATCCGATTTTGTCCTCAAATAAAGTTATCAATCAAATAAATCCGTGAACAAAAATAGTTCGCCAAACTTTGGTAATATTTGGGGTGGCTAAATATACATAAAATATTGATTAGGGTTAATAACAATTACAAACAACGAAGTATGTGAAATATAAAATTCAATACCGAATTGCTAATAATAACAATAACAATTACAATCAAGATCCAGTATATGTAAAATTCAATATCGAATCGTAGAAGTAATTAAATAGTATTAATAAAATTTAGTGACTTACCATCTCACACAAACATTAATCCATTTGTAAAATGTAATTAGGGTGTTGAAAAAGTATATTACTTGTAAGTTGAGAAGATTGGAGCTATGGTTTCAGATGATAGTCAAGATAAGATTCAATTTGATCTCGATGAAAGCAGTGGTTTTAGAAAATAAAAATACAAAGTGATAATTGAATGGAAAAGAATAGTAAAAAATTAGAATGAAGTAGTTGAAGAGAGAAAAAAAGTGCGAAGGTTTTTCTTTCAAAAGTAAAGAATAACCTAGTAGAATGGTAAAGAACAATAAGATATTAGAATGAAGGAGTTAGAGAAATAAAAAATGAACGTTTCTGTTTCAAAATTAATGAATAACGTGGATATTTAATGTAAGATTTAAGAAGGGATTAATATTTTATCATGGAAACAAACATAGAATAAGTAGAGCACCTAAGCGAATTTCTTTACCTTAAATCAACCAGAATTGAGTACTATTTGAAAGTGAACGTCAAAAAGAGTTCAAATGACCACACACACCTACACCCTTGCCCCCACACAATAGAATAGATGTAACTAATATGTAACGTTATTTCCAAAATGGTACTTTTAACAATACCCACTTGTTCAATCTTAACCCTCCAACGAAAATCAGGCAACAAAATTCATGCTCCTCTTTATTGCTCTTATCTCACCCCAACCTCTTATTTTCTTTCCTCTTATTAGCTCTGATTTTCTCGATTCTCCATTGCCCCACACACCCACACCAAACAAACCCAAACCCCCACCCCCACAAACCACAAAACAAAAACCCCACCCCCACCCACTAGCGCGCTCGCTCAATAAGCGTATTCTGCCTGTCTGAATGGGAACCACTGGTTACCAATTTAAATCATGCTTATCCTTTTATTTAAGTGGAACTGTACTGAAGTTGTTTGATGAAATGTTTCTACGGTGATATTTATTTCTCGATCTGGAGTATGTTCACTTTGAGGCATACTTCTTGTGCCTGTCTGTCGGCACGGTCATTATGGTTGCTGAAGTTGGGATGTAGGAAGATTCCACACATTGGCATTTGCAGAGGAACAATTTCTACAGTTTTGAATAAAATGACATAAGCTGACAGATAAGTTCTATTTTCACGTCTCTATATCAGGAATTTGTCCTTAAAAAAGAAAACAACAATTGTCACTTATTTGCTCAGTTGACTGATAATGCATTCTTATTTGTTATCTTTCTAGTCTCCTTAATAACATGTCAGAAATTCACCGTGTTCAAGATTATGTTAAAGAATCCAAACTTTAAGCAATGTCAGAAAGTGTCCCTAATATTAATATAAGCCAACAATCCATGTCTTACATTCAAACTAATATATACACTGTATCTTCATTATATATTTCTTTCGAAAGGCTATAACCCAGCAAGCCAAATCATCAAAAGAGCAAGTAGAGTGTTTATACAGCCAACATCACTACACACAAAGGTACATACATGTCCACGTATACATACACATGAAGGCGTGCACACAGACATATATCATATACGGACATGTAAACACATGCACATTTTCTTAGTTGCACTTTATTTTGAATTAAACTGACCAAATGTCACAATGTTGTTGATTTCAAGAAGTAACTAAGATGTATTTTCATTTTCTTTTGTAAGGTTTTTTCAGCATATGATCGTTTAGTGATGCTTTTTGCCCCTGGATCAGTCCATTTTTATTATAAACAAATAAAGTTATTTTCATTCTTTGGAGATCTAGAAATTTGACCTTCGCTCATAAGATTTTAAGTGCTGCCACCAATATATATTTTGAACTTTGCACCTCTTACGTTTTAAGTTGATCCTCAAGTACATTGCCTCTTTGGAGGCTAAAATATGGAATAAATATGTTTACATATTGAAATGAATAAAGATTTGATTTTGTATTAGACTCAAGATATGGCAAACGTAGCAATAAAACTAAACATGTATGGTATATAGAGTTAATTTTAGCTGTAGTAATCAGTTAACTGGAGGTATGACAGACCAATAAGTTAACATATACCAAGTATTAAATTGTAACATTAGCTTTCATACAAGTTTAAAAAGGAGGGACTACAGAAAAGGAAGTTCTACTGAAACTTCAATGATTATCAGAGTTGCGATGTTGAATACTCTGACTATCTACTGATCAAATTTCATTAGAGACAGCCAAAGGTAAGTTAGCACTTTTGGAATTCTTTGAACATGTTAGTTGTGTAGTAGTCTGTATGTAGGATAGATAAGCTTAAATTAGAAAGGAAAAGAGAGGAAGAGAACAACACAGGTTAAATTTCCTTCACAATCTCTGCTCCATCCAATATTTTTCAACAGTTTCAACCCACACATACCTCAACCTAAATATGAACAACTAAGCCTCTCCACAAAGCAAGCACCACCATTAGCATGTAAAACTTCTGTTTCCTATAACTTCTCCTTGTCTTTCTCCTAGCAAAATAATATAAGTCTTGCCCATTTCAGCAGAATGGAGCTCACATCTTAAACCAACATATGGAGGCCTTAGGCCATTCGCTTCTTTCTTTCTCTCTCATCTTCTTTCTCCTTTCTTCTTACACAACGAAATGCTCGGTAAGCGGGCTTTCTGATGAGGAGGCAGCCTTTTTGGCCCGTCGCCAACTTAGTGAGTTTGGAGAGGGCGAGGGTGATTTGCCCGATGATTATGAGTATAAAGTCAAGACTGATGTTGATATCGATAATCCTAGACTTAGGCGTGCTTATATAGCACTTAAGGCATGGAAGGATGCCATGCATTCTGATCCTCTGAATTTTACAGCCAATTGGGTTGGCCCTGATGTCTGTTCCTATAATGGTGTCTTCTGCACCGCTGCTCTCGATAGCCCTAGCACTCAAGTTGTTGCAGGTGCTTTCCTATTCTTATATATCTACATAAAAATGAAAAGCATGAATTAAACCCCGAGCAATGTATGTATTCCCCTAACATGTATCTAGTTGAGTATTGCATTCTGATTTTAACTGCCTCTTCCTCTCCTCTACCATATCACTCTTTGGGAGCTTTTGATTTCTTAGGGCGTTTCATTTAGTTTGGTATGATGCCTGCGTTGTTTTTTTCTTCCATACATTTGTGTAATTATTGAAAATGGGCCAACTACTTAATTGCATCAATGCATTCCTTGAAGAACATTTTTTAATATTCGCGAGACAAAAAAAAAAAAAAAAAAAAAAAAAAAAAAAAAAAAAAAAACTTATTCATAGGTTAAGGCTTGTCCAAACTTGTTACGAAAATAGAACTAATTTTCGCATAGTTAAGTTTTATGCTTACAGCTAAAGAAAAAAAGAAAAAATTTCCAAAAAAATGTTGTAATTGCGTACTTTAAAAGTGCGCAATTATAAAATCTTGATTAAGCAAAAACTTGATATATTTTTATAATAAGTTTAGTCGAGATCTTTACTTCAAATATGTTATTTTTTGAAGTTTAATTATAGAATTCGTCATTTCTTGAAATAACAGCCTTCAAATCAAGCTTGGTTAGATCATTTAGATTGGACCTTAACCAATATCTTTGATTATAATTTCTGACCACATATAGATGATCCAATGCCTGAGATTTCAGGAAATAGGATGCTCAGGAGCATAGCTGATGAGCCTTCTTCTACAAATAAACAATGTATCTCTTTCCATACAAAGTTCTTTAACAGTTGGAGACAAACTTCCAACTCGTCCATTTCACATGTGTACTGCCTACAAAATTGATATATCTACCAAAAATTAGTACACGTATCAGCTTTTGACATGCAGTACACCATACAAATGCCAAAATGCAGTATTAAAGTTGTTTCCAGTTGATGGTTCAACTTCTGCTGTCCTTTCTTATGTCTGAACCATCTTTATAAGTACATTTTTTGAACACTATGCACAAAAGAGTTGAAGACTAAAGATAACATATAACAAAAATTGCTATCTTTCTAACAGGAATCGATTTGAACGGCGCGGATATAGCAGGCCATCTTCCAGCTGAACTAGGCCTATTAACCGACATTGCAGTTTTCCACATCAACTCAAACAGATTCTGTGGCATCATACCGAAATCAATGTCGAAGCTGTCTTTATTATACGAATTCGACGTAAGCAACAATCGCTTTGTAGGAAAATTCCCTAAAGTAGTCATCGGTATGCACAGTTTGAAATACCTAGACCTCAGGTTCAATGATTTCGAAGGTAAATTTCCTTCAGAGCTTTTCGATAAGCATCTAGATGCTATATTCATGAACGACAACCGATTCAACGCTCCCATCCCTAAAAATTTTGGAAATTCGCCTGCTTCAGTTGTGGTTCTAGCAAATAATAAACTGGGTGGCTGCATCCCTACAAGCATTGGTAAAATGACTGACACTTTGAATGAGATTGTTCTGATGAACAATGGACTTGTAGGGTGCCTGCCCTCCGAGATAGGGCAGTTGAGCAATGTCACAGTGCTCGATCTAGGGTCGAACTCTTTAACTGGAGTTCTGCCTAAGAGTTTTGATGGGTTGAAGAATGTGGATCTTTTGGATGTGTCGAATAATATTTTGACCGGTTTGGTTCCTGATTGCCTATGCGACTTGCCCAATTTGTCGAACTTCACATTTTCGTATAATTACTTCAACGTGGAAGCGAAAGAATGCTTGCCTGGTTCGAATTCAAAGGTTGTGTTTGATGATAAGGGTAATTGTTTGCCGAATCGGGCCGGGCAGAAGCCCTCTAATGTGTGTGCAAATGTGGTGAACCGGCCCGTTGATTGTAGCAAGGCCAAATGCGGCGGCGGCGGCGGCGGCGGGTCATCGTCTGGACCGAGCCCGAAACACGAAAGCCCAAAACCCGAAACTCCAAAGCAGTCATCTCCTTCAGAGGCTTCACCGGTAACGAGGGTACACTCTCCGCCACCACCGGTAAGCTCACCACCTCCTCCGGTCATGTCACCTCCTCCACCGACACCGGTAAGCTCACCACCTCCTCCGGTCATGTCACCTCCACCACCTACACCGGTAAGCTCCCCACCTCCTCCGATGAAATCACCTCCACCACCAGCACCGGTAAGCTCACCACCATCTCCAGAACCGGAGGATGTTTCTCCTGTGACACGCACACGACCACCTCCACCACCACAGCCAGTGAGCTCACCACCTCCTCCGGTTAAGTCACCTCCACCACCAGCGCCAGTGAGCTCACCGCCACCTCCAGTCAGGTCACCTCCACCACCAGCACCTGTAAGCTCACCTCCTCCTCCAGTTAAGTCACCTCCACCTAATAGCTATTCACCTCCTCCGAAAGCACAAGCACCATCACCAGAAAGCTATTCACCTTCGCCAGAAAGCTATTCACCATCACCAAAAAGCTATTCACCATCACCAGAAAGCTATTCACCATCACCAGAAAGCTATTCACCTGCACCAAAAGCACCATCACCATCGCCAGAAAGCTATTCAACTCCATCACAAGCACCATCACCAACACAGACACCTACAGCAGCACCAGTACCCGCACCAGTCGAAGAACCAGTGCATGCACCGTCACCTACTCCGATTTCTTCCCCGATATCTTCACCCACGTCATCGCCTGTAGAAGCACCTAAACAGTCGCCATATGCAGCACCATATTCAGCGCCTGTAGGGGCACCTACTAATGCACCCACACCAGCCCCATTTGTGAAATCACCATCTGTAAGCTCACCACCACCTCCAGCTTACTCTCCTCCTCCACCGCCACCTTCTTCATCACCACCACCACCGATATTCTCGCCCCCACCACCAGTACTTTCGCCTCCTCCAGCGCAACAGGCGTCGCCTCCACCTTCAACGTTTGACGATATAGGACTTCCGCCATTGGACAACATTGGAAGTAGCTATGCATCACCTCCACCACCTGTATACAAAGGGTATTAAATTTGTTTTTTAAGTTCAGAGTGTTGAGTTTTGTTTGACCGGAAGGAAAATTGCTGATACATTGCTTATGGTTTGTTTATCTTGCTGGCAAACAAAGAGGGGTACAAAATGGATGTTTGTAAACTTTTAAGATTCATGTATGAAAAATGTTTGTAAATTCAAATTGATGTTATTTGGATGGGTTTACTTGTATTCTTATTATATTTTCATTGTTTTGTTCCTTGTAAACACGTATTGTTATACTTTGTATCATACCTTTATTCTATCAGAAACTTTTCAGACTTAGCACAACGTTCAATTACTAGGCAAAACATCTAGCATAAGGGGTGTGTGGGATAAAGTGTGCTAGTTTAGTGCACACTTGTTTAAATAAAAGTTCAATCAGTGCCAACCAGCTTACATGATGAAAGATATTCATTGCTCTATTAAAAAAAAAAAGGTTATGGTAATTCATGTTGCAATACATCATAATCTAAGCTAACAAATTGCAGTGTAGTAAAATGAATGTTCAGGGATATCATTAAACAATGTTTAAATAATAATAATTTTTCTTCTGAGCTAGGTAAAACAGCATTCAACTTAGAACACCTCGTAAGGTCAATTTTAAATCACACCGTATCATATATATAAGGGTTGATCCCCCCGACATGATTCGACACCGGAAGGGATTTATGCACGATATCGGGTTTAAGATTCAAACTATTGACCAATGCACTTACAATGAATGATATGTACCGTATCAAACAATGTACGACCAGGAGAATCACATAATAATAACACACCTTCTATCACTATCTACTTCTCCTTCTTCTAAGCAGATGGTGGTGCAATGCTTGCAGTGACAATGACATTCAGGGCATATGCCTTGACCGCTTGACCTTCCTTGGAGAGTCGGGTATTCCCTCTTCAGATGACCATACTAATTGCAGTTATAAACCTTCGCCTTCGGAAGATTTGCTCTACATACTTCCGCAGTATGACCCACCTTCTAGCACCTCCTACGAATAATTGCCTTTCTTGCCCTATCATTCTTAGGGTCCATTTCCCTTGTGCTTCTCTTGTCGTTGGTTCTTCTCCTTTTTAGACTACTCTTCCTTAGTCAGTTCTCCATCAATCGAGTTCAACATGGCCACATATAGCAGGGCCGGTCCTGTGAGTTTTGTTACCTAAAGCCAATAGCAAAACCAAGACCCTTGTACTAATGTTAGTATCGTTAATTAAATCATCAAAATAATTTGTCCCTATAAATAATGATGGGAGGAACCAAAATAAATAACTTTATTTGAAACAATAATTCAAATCACACAACAAAATTAAAATTGCTTATGAACGTTTTCTAGCTCTCTGACTACAAAATTACTAATAATATTTTCATACAAGTCCATTGATCATACCTTGTTCAATCGATAAAAGTGATAAACCAATCAATCTTTCAATCGATAATGCTTTCTAACCCTTTTAGCATGTCCAGATTCTTATTTACATGTTTCTAAACACTATAAAACATCAAATAACATTGTATATTAATAATTATTGAAATAAAAATATATTTAACAATATGACTATCTAATCCATAAGTTATAATTTAAGCGAAAATTCTTTTTAACCAATCGATTCCACTAAAAAAAATTAACTATAATTTCCTGCAAAAACAAAATTGGTTTTTTATCAATAAAATTTACATTAATTAGCGATTAAAAAAATCTATTAACTATTACCAACTCAATCCTTATTAGTTATTATACAATTATTTCAATAACAAACTAACCTAAAATTAGAACATAGGGATCAAAATTGGTAATAGAACATAATGCTATTTACAAATTACAAATATAACTAACTTAAAATTAGAACATACAAACAAAACATTTGAGTTTTATAGAAAATTTAAATTGCCGATTGATCTGTTACTATTTTTCTAATGGTATAATTTAATAAAGAAAGAAACATATACATCTATATAGTAAACAAAATGTCAATTTTCAAAACAGAGACAAGGACATATAATAATTGATAAATAATAAACTAATTACCTTTCATAATTTTACTTTTCAGCAAAGAAACAGAAGCATGGTTACAAAAGTGGCAAAATAGTCAATGGAAGAAGATTGGAAGATGTTTAACTGTGCCCTAGCTGTGCTGGAGGAGGCTGGAGCGAAGCCTGTATATGCATATTGCCGTCGCAGTCGAGTCGCCATCGATTGGAATGACTGCTTAATCGTCGTTGGTTGGAGTCGTGGTCGCTGTCGGTTATCCTCGTCGTCGCTATTTATTATCGTCGATTAGAGACTTGGAGTCCCGATTTGTGGTGGATGGTAACCTTGTTTTTTTTTTCTTTTGCAATGATGGCCTAAAATTTTTGTGGCCCAAAGCTGTTGCTTTGCCTGCTTTACCCAAAGGCCGGCCTTGACATATACCGACTATTCAAATGTAGCTTATATTGGAGCGGATCAGTCGAAAGCGACTGAAATAGATAGATTTTAGAAAATATTTATTTTTTGGATCTATGGTCTTATGAAGTCTAAAGGTTAAATTAGATCCAAGCTAATTAATTTAAATAAAATCATATTTTATTTAATTTCTCTGATTTATTTGATTATTGAATTTAATTTAATGAAATTTATAAATTTTATAAGCATTTCAATATATGCTCTCAAGTTTGTGAAACGTGCACGTGCAACAAATTATAGGGTGTACATTGTTTATATGTGTGTGTACGTTTGTCATTAACCATCGATAATATTTCATGTAATATGTACACATACAATATTATATATATCATTTAGAAAGTATCGTATGAAATTTTGATTAAATGTATATCTCAAATTTGAATTTTAAATAAATATCTAATTTGCACTAGTAATTTTTTTTTTAATTTAAAATAGGACACGAGATCCTAATTTGAAGTTTACTATATATCTTGAAAAATAGAATTTATTATTATTTTATAAAAGGTATATATGAAGTTAAAATATTTGTAATATGAAAAAATAATATTATTAATAATTAATTAAAATAAATCTGATATTAAACATTTCATAAATGTAAATATTATAATTTTAACACATATACATTTATATAAAATGTATTTCATCCAAAATAAATTAATTTAATATGCCGAAAGAAAATTTAATTTTTTTTAAACATATATATATATATTATATATATATAAATGTTTTAACTTAAAATTAGTTTTATTATAATTTATATTTAAATATATAAACACAAACACGCACATACATACATACATACACAGATATATATATATATATATATATATATATATATATATATATATATTGAACGTAGTTTTGGTTTAAATTTATTTATTGTCAAACCAAAATAAATATGTATATAATTTGTATATATTTTGATTTTATTTTAACTTAATATATATATAAACAAATAATTATGTAAACAATGTTTCAAATAATAAATTTATATTTTACATAGTTTTTTTAATAATCGTTAGGCTGAAAATATTAGACACACACACATACACAAATTATATACATATTATATACATATATGTGTTATATTTAATTTACATGGTCAATACAGAACCAAATAATTAAACAACCTAGCAATAGATTTAGTAACGACATATTTATAGGTGGTGATATATCTACATTATTATACAGTCAATATCATACACAAATATTATATATATATATATGTGTGTGTGTGTGTGTGTGTTCAATTGTAAACAACCAAAGGATTACTATAGTTGTCTCGACTTGGTAACACTATGAAACTTCAGTGTGATAACATCTAGCTCGACTACTTGAGCTTTAAAGAATATCAATGAAAACCCGCCTTTCTCAAATTGCACGAAAGAGCATCCGAGAAATTAAGGGAAAGAAAAAACCATGAGATAGACATAAGTCTGGTATGAGAAACTCGATAAACATGTGATCAGCATTTAATAATATCTTTTGAGACTAATCGAATCACCATAATGGTTTTTCCCTAAAATGAATCAAACCATCTACTAAGTACATAAGGTGATATAATAGATAATGTCTAAGGTGTAGACTATAAATTAGAAAATATTTGTGCACTTGCATCTCACAATGCAACGATATTAGGTATACAATCAAAACTGCTAAGGTACGCTCACATATGGATTTTGTAGGAGGCACCTTAGTACATCGAGGCTGGCCTCCGTACAAGGGTCACAAACTACCTTTTGAAACCATGTATATCTCTAAATGAAATATAACACAAAGGAAAATAGCATTGGTCCATGCTCAAACAAGTGATACCAAATACCATTAACTCCCGTACACTCAACTAAAAGCATCTCTAGGTATTTGAAATTGATGTACCCTTAGATTAGCTAAACCCATTGGTTATAAGGCCTACTCTTTTTTCTATCATTTTTGATGGTGAACTCACCTCAGAATTTCTCATAGAGTCTTCATCACTTGAACATATCACTAATCTCTCCATGGATTCCAACACAAGCCATTCGACGAATGTTAATGTTGATGTAACAACCCGGATTTTGAACACTTCATATTTAAATATCTAAATTATTTAAATATTTAAATCTTGGATATATTGTGAGTAAATGTGATTATATAACCTTATTAAACCCCTTTTAGTTAATAACTAATGAAGGAAAACTTGTTATTGTAACTTGTTTACAAAAATAAATGGTTTGAAAAAATATCGACAATGTGACCGAAAATCATTTTATCGATAAATGACATTTTATTCAATGCAAATTCTTCGAACTCTTTGTAACTTGTATAGTAATATGTGAACACATTAACATGTCTTTAAAAACCTCTCTTTCTTAACAAAAATATTAACTAATATATAAGATTAATTAAAGGGACATAATCCCTTGATTCAGGGCATGGGAAGGGGAAGAATAAAGGAGCCTTGTTTCAAGGCATGAAAGGGAAGCACATGGATTTGATCGGCTATAGGAAGGGTGTTTTGGGGTCTTTTTGGGTTGTCATTTTCTCTATCTCTCTTATATTCATTATTCTTTCATTAAGTTTTGGCCAAAAAAGGAAAAGAATTCAACACTTCTATCTCCTCTTCAAATTCTTCAAAATAATACCAATTCAACTCCCATCTTTTATATACTTTTCCAAAGGTCTTAAAACACCATTAGGACATGGTTTAGTATCAAAGAAGTTAAACAGTGATGAAGAAATGGTGATCTCCATCTAGGCCTTGAATAACTTGGAGAGTTTGGAGGTCTTAGATTGGCATAGGATGAAGGAAGGTGGTAGCTTTAGGCTTTAATGACCCATATTTTTGATAACTAAATTTTTTAAATTTAATAAGATTTCGGAATTTAATACTGTAAGAAACAAAAATTTATGACTTATAAATAGGAAAAATTTGATTACAATATAATTTAATAATGTTGTTGAATGTTATTGACAAATATTTTAACATAATTTCAATTAATGGTAATAATAAAGGTTAGTGAGGAATTAAATGAATGTTGTATTAAAAGGAGAAACTACATGTAATTAATTGAAATTGGTTAATATAGAGTATGAAATCAGTGATGTTGTAAGTAGTTATAACCTTTGTTTGTAAACATGAGTTATTAGAGATGAGTTATTAATGTATAACAATTTCTTTAATTATCATTTTAGTATTTAATTAGTTGAAATTAATTTGGAAACAATAAAATTAATGTAATTAAATATTGCAGTTAACATGGTAAAAAGATGTTAACTGTAGAGTTGAGTGAAATATAATGTAGACTAATGTTAATTATATTCATAAGGTAATAGTTGATTTAATAATAAGAATTTAAATCAAAATAAAAGCATTTGTTTAGGATTTAATTTATAATGAATGGATTTATTACAGTTGTAATTGAACACTGTAATTAATGTAATATTTAATCATGAAATTAACATTGAAAACTATATTGCAATACATTATTAATTTTTGTGTAATTAAGAATGATAAAAATTGTTAACTTATAATTTAGAATTTAAAAGTGATTAAATTGATTTTTAAAATAATAATTTGTTTAATTAACGTGTAAAATTAGTCTTTTTGGGCACTGTCTTGAATTTCATTGAAACTGTTTTCATCAGATCTGTAATAGTGAATTATTATAGGATTTCTAGTTTCATAATGATCGGATTTACCGTTTGATCGTGCGAGCTCGAAACGCGTAGAAATCAATTAAAGGAATTTAAATGAATATAATTTGATTTTAAAAGCTAACTTCTATATACAATGGAATTAGGGTTTGAAAGTAGTTCCATTGAGTTTAACAATATCGAAAACCTATAGGCCTTCCTGACCCAATCGATTTATATTCAAATTAAAAAGAAGTTATTTTTGAAATATAATTATTCAAATTGATTCAAATATGGAATAATAAAATCAAATCATTAATGAATGCCGTAATTTGTAATAACGTGGTTGTAAATTAGAATATTGTTTTTGTCCATAATTGTGAATTGGTAAATTATTTGAATATAATTTAATTTAAATTTATCGAACAATAAAATGTTAATTTTTGTATACAATGGAATTAGGTCTCGAAACTAGTTCCATTGTGTTTAGAAGGCCTTTTAACATTAAGATTGCCTGTAAGCACGCCTCTATTGGAGTTTGGGCTGTTTTGGACCTTCCGTTGTAAATAGGCACGCAAATCGAGATGAAAATATTATTAAAATATTCGAAAACCCTAAGTTTCTTTCATGGCAGCCGCCACCTTATTCTACAGCCATAAATCCTCTCTTCTTTTGCTAGATCTCTCTCATCTCTTATCAGATCGCAATGACTCCAAAAGCAAAGTTGAAGAGCTCGATGAGATCTACAATCTGTACGGTTGGATAGAGCTAATTGCTTCTGGATTCGCAGGAATCTGGCCATGAAGGCGCGGCATTCAAGGCTTGATCGGAGGTGATTGAGGGCACCGGAGGCGGCGGCGTTTCAGGCGAAGGTGGAGCTTATCAAGGCGCACGTGGTGGTGGGTTCTGATGAGGGTGCGTTGGCTCGTGGTTGGTGCAGCATGGACCTTTTAGTGGTGGTTATGTGTGATGACCCAAAATTTTGGGCAATATAAATTAATAATCCGCATTAAAGTTTGAATTGATTTAATAATCTTCTTTTAATAAATATTTAATTTATGAATTTTATCTTTTAAAAGTTAATAAATTTTTTTCTATTTATAATGTACATATTTGTATACATTGTAAATATGTAATCTTTGGTTTGAATTTAATAAATAAATAAAGTCTTGTTTTCAAAATTCTAATGATATATTCAATATTTTAGGAAATATGATTTAAATTAATATTAAGCTTTTCAAAGCTATTTAATAAATAACTATATGGTTTGTAAATACTTAAGGTAAATATTATTTGTTTAAAATTATATTTTAGCTTAAGTTAAAATTTAAATAAAAGGTTTGTTTTATTTCTTTTTAAATATTACTTGATATATATGATTTAAAAATAGAAGTTTAAAATGTAATATAGCATATGATTTATTAATTCATTTAATAATAGAAGTAATTTATAATCTCTTTTATAAATTATTTAAAATTTAAAATAATAATTATAATACTTTGTTTTTATAAACATAAATAGACTTATAGAAATAGATTTGTTATTTTTAAATTTAATATGTAGCTATATATGTATATATAACTTGATTTTAAAATTGATTTTAGAATTTTGATTTGAATTAATTTTGAATTTCAAAAGATAGGCATTTTGAAATATTTGAATTAAAGATATTTGTATAAGCTTTATTTATAAATATAATTGGTTTATTTCTTTTAAAATTATCTACATGTATATATAAATACTAATTAACTAATTAGTTAAAACATAATCTTTCATTAACATAACAAATTAACCCTAAAAGAGACATGTGTTAGATTGTTAAGTAACTTATATGACAAATGTTAAAATAAAGGACATGTGGCATTTCAAAAGTTAGTTTTTCTTTTACCTTTATTTAAAAAAAAAATTCAGTTTGGATATTAACAAAAATTTTCCTTTCATTCTTTTCCTTTTCTAAATCTAAAAGTTAAGTTCGAATCCAAAGCCAAACACAAAATCTGAAAGCACTTCCTCTAAAAACAAATCAGTAATTCTCTTCAATCAAAAAAATGCAAACCAGATCATTTCCCTGTAACACCTTTTCAAATCTGAAGCCTGCATCATATTTTTCTTCAATCTGGAATTTATTACTGCATGTACCTGCATCTTCAAATCAAGGCAACTGCATTTTTTTCAAACAAGCAGAAGCAACTCAACTAGGATTCACAGTTCAAAAATCAAGCAGAAAAAATTAATCCATCAGCAGTTTATTCTGAAAACAAGTGCTCTATGTTCAACATCAAAAAGTGAGTGAACTTTTACCCTAAATAAAGAAAAATTTGATTCTGTTGCAAGTGATAAATTTGTATGGATATAAGTAACATGTTTGCAGAGATAAATCTTTTATGAAATATGAATGGAACTACCTGTATATATGGATATAAATGACTATGAATATATATTTGTCACTACTATCATTACAGACTCAAAGACTTCAAACCAAAATTCCTATCTACTATTAGGATCCGTTTTAGACTTCAATTTCTGAAAGATAAGGTTTAAAAGGAAGTAACATCATTTATAAAATGATTTCGAGTTCAATGGTCGAGTATCCATCTCTGAAATGAAAATTACAGTAGAATTTTTGAATTTGGGAAAACTTTGAACCTCTCGATTTAATAATTGGTATCTTAAATCAGGTTAGTTGTCGTAAATCATGAATTTAGGTGTAACATTCGTGATTTTTAGCATTGTGTTAAACGAGTTATGCTTAGTTGAACGGATTTGGGTGTTTAGTTGATTTTCGATTATCGACGGCGAAAGAAGCGGCGAAGTTTAGTCTGAAGGTTGTCAGTGGATTGAGGGTCTCTGGAAAAATAGTGGAATGAATTATCGATGGAAGGAGCGGCCATAGATCGTCAATGTAGGGTTTGGTTCCAGTTTTTATCGAGGTGGATGACGAGCTTTGTTCGACGCGGGTGATGCATCGGGCCAGATCGCGATGGGGGTAAGTGAAGCAGGTGGTAGTGTCGTAGCTTCTGGTTCATGGGCGTGTGGCTCGGTGATCGGAGTTGGTGGCTGGAGTTGGTTTTATTCGGTCGAGTTTTGATTCAGTTTGATCAAGAAACCAATTTTCGATTCGATGCATTTTCTGTCGATCTGGGTTTACGTGGGGGTTAGCATGGAGATTGATGGCTTGTCGAGAGCCGCAGCAGTGGCCTTCGATGGTCGGAGTAACGGTGGATGTGCACCACGTGCACGTTGTATCAGGTTAGGCTTGACTGTGTTTTGTGTTGAGGTACTCAGGAATGAGCTCGGGTAGTTCAGGGTTTCGGCTCGAAGCAAGAAAGGGTTATGCTCGAAGATAAGGGGTTGTGTGTTTGAGCTTCGGGTGCATTGTTGTTTTTCTTCGAGTCAATCTTTGGTTTTCGTAAGGAAATATGAAGTAGGAAGGGGAGAGAAGGGGGTGATCAGTTGATCTCGTGTTCTTCGAACTTTTGTTCGGGCCTGTACCGAAGAGTTTGGCAGTAGTTTAATAGGTTGTTTTACCTGTTTTTAAAAAGCAAGAAACAAGGGTTTCAAGAAGAAGTTTTGACAGCAAGTTTCAAGTATAAGATTTTAAACCAAATGTTTTGAAAATTTAGTTGTTTGGTTTGAAATTATTAAGTTAATTATTTGTTAATATTTCTAAGTGATTTTTTCAAACGATATTTAATAATGATTAAGTAATCAATTAAGATGATGGATTATCCTAAGTTAATTAAAGTAATTATGGATGGTTAATTACTGTATGTGATAAATCAAGGTAATTAATATGATTACTTGTTAAATGTAGTAAATTTAAATGAATAATTAAGTTATGAAAATAATTAGAGGATCCTTAATTAATGATATTATTTAAAGTAAAAGGATAATTAAAATGAGTGTATAGAGATAATTTAATTTGTGTAATTAATTAAAGGATAATTTCTTAATGTAATTAATTGGGGATTAATTACTTAATATAATTAATGTAGAAAGTAATTAGTGGATGGTAAGTAATTAAAAGAAATTACTTAATGAAAGAATTAAGGATTAATGACTTGGTATAATAAATTAAGAATTATTAATTAGATAATTAAAGATAATTAATAATTAGTGGTTAATTAATTTAGTAATTAATTAATAATTAGTGATTAATTAATTAAGTAATTAAGTTATAATTAGTAATTAATTAACTAAAGTAATTAAGGATTAATTACTTAGTGTAATTAATTGATTGACTAAGGAAACTAATCAATTAATTAAGGGAAAGTTGATCAATGAAGTAATCATAAGATAATCAATTTGAGGATCAATTATGTAATTAATTGAGAGTTAATTACTTATTGAAATAAAAGGATAATTAATCAAAGGTGATTAATTAAGATGGATAATTAAAGGATGATTAATTAATTGATTTGTAATTAGTCAATATTAAATAAAGATCTAAGTGATTAAAGATTAGTATATAATTTAATTAGTGACAAATTAAATTAATATTGGAAATGATCCATCTTTTTTTATATGAATGATTGAATAATGATTAAATACCTTGAATTGATTGATATCTCTAATATGAAATGTTTTGTGATATGATATGATTATATTGAACAGTGATAATGTGGTTACCTATTGATGATGAATTGATGTGTAAAAAGGTGACATCCTATATTTAAAGTTGAATTGTTCTTAATGGAAAAATTTGGGTTAGGGTGACATGACATTGGATTTGAAGAGACCGGGGTCGGGTATTAGTTAATAACCGAAACCACTTCGATTCTTGTGAATTGATATGTGAAATCAATAGGCTGGACTAGAATGATTTAAGTGAATATGACCATTTAATCTAAGTTTTGTACTTAGAAATTGATGTGTGAAATAAGTAATGTCCATAACGACTTGTGAACTTGTAAAATGATATAAGTTACCCCGGGTTCATATCAGTTGTATGCTTTTGTATTCCATGTTAGATGGGTTTACTCACGCTGGTTTCCAGCCTGACCTGGGTGTTACTTTGATGTAATGCTCAGATCAGACCGAGTATTGCAGATTTTCAGGTAAGGACGTTCTGGAGCTCAGGAGTCGAGTTGGATGGCAGGAATGTATGTAGAGTATTCCGCTGTGTTTTATTGTAGCTTATCTGGGGGCATGTTGAATTAAACTACCCAGTGTTATGCCAATATTGTAACTCTGATATATTAAAGTGTAATTTGACAAGTACACTTTTCCTTTGTATAACTGCTATTTATTTAATATTGTATTTTGATCCACCGCGAATGTAAGAATCTGTGTTTTGGTGTTTCTGTTTCTTCTTTTTCTTCTATCTCTTTCATTTTTTTCCTAACTATCTGAAATTTTCTGGATCGAAAATTTTGGGTCGTTACATTTGGTATCAGAGCAGAAGGTTAAGCGAGAACCTTGGCTCTGGTGGGATTACTCATTAAGGATAGGGTTAATGGTATCCTAGAATGAGTTGAGTATGTGTGTGTGTGTGTGTATATATATATATATATATGAGAGCGTACTTGTTATTTTCTTATATAAAGATATTAAATGATTTTACATAAGATTATATCTTGATATATAAAGCAATATTTCTTTCTAATAAATATTGAGGTGATTGGTTGTTAAATTATTGAAATTAAATTAAGTGGTAATAGAAATACAATCAAATTGAAATTAAATAAAGATAAGTTTGAAATGGACTCAAACTAAAATTAAAATCTTGAATTTGGAGAAGAATTTTCAGAATAAGATAATAATGAATTGATTTCCAGTTGTAATAACCTTGGTTATTATCCTAAAATAATAAAAAGTTTTAAAGAATTAAACTTAGTTGGGTATAACATCTAAATTGAAGTAGGTTTTAAAATTGTGAAGTTTTAAAACCTAAGTTTAGAAACATTTGAATTGTTTCAAAAAATTAAAAGAAGGAATAAATATTCAGATTATTTTGAATGTGATCTTAATTTAAAATAGGAGTTGTTTGGAAACTTTAAAGGAATTTGTTTTGAGTTAACCAAAGGTGGTTTAAAATTTAAAGTATGGCCTAGTGGGCTAAGAAATAAAATATGTATATATGTGTGGATATAATTAAGTATCAAAGATGATTTGAAATAAACTCTAAATGTTGAGTTTTAAATTTGGAATGAGATGTGACACCCAAAGTGATAAATTTTTGAACTTAATAAGTGGGAAGGTAATTAATGTGAAGTTTAAAATTTGAATTGGAAATTCAAATTAAGTAAGATTGACTGGATTAAGTAAATTGAATTTAACTTGGGGGAAGTTAAATAAGTTAATGAACAACCCGATTTGGAAATTTCAAAATGAAATCGGGATTTAACTTGGAAAGTTAAATGGTTAATTTGAATTGGGAGTTTGTGCGATCTCAAAATGGGTTTGAGATCTGGAATTTGAAAATGGATGGATGTTTTAAAATAATTTGAATGATACCATCCTGTTGTTATTAATAATCTTTAAGCTGAAATTGGATTTGCTTAAATAAATAAAGAAATGGGGTATGGTAATATATTCATTATAAAGATAATATGGAATTTGGATTCCGGATTAGATGGTTTAAAGATATAAGTTGATTTGACTTGATTTAAGAGATTAAATCAACATTTAAAAATTTAGCTTGAATTTATATAATTCGGGTTGGTTTAAATTTGGAATTTGAATTGAATTATTTAAAATTGAATTTGATTTGAATTAAGTGGAATTGTGATTGAAGATGGATAATTTTAAAAATTCAAATGGAAAATTTGAGTTGATTTGAAATGAAATTGAAGTTTAATGAGTTCAAATTCAAATGGGAATTGGGATTAATTCAAACAGGAATAGAGATGATTTGAAATAGAAGTAGGTTCAATTTGATATTAGTCCAAATTGATTTGAATAATTTAGAATTGTAATTAAAGTTGAATAGGTTTAAAATTCGAATGGAATTTGATTTGAAGTTGAATAGAAATTGAGATTAATTCAACTTGGATTGGGGTCAAATCAAGTCCAATGGAAATTGGAGTTATTTAAATTGGAATTGGGTCAATTTAAATGGAAGTGGAAATTTAGATTGAATTGATAAGAATGGAGATTGGGAATTGAACCGTTTGACTCTGGACTATTTTCAAAATAAATTGTTTTAATATAAATCTATTTTCAAACTCTTTACTATACAACCTTTCTTTTTAAAGACTAAAACTATCTTATACTTGTTTTACAGTTATTTTTGGAACTATTAAGCAATTTTTCAACTGATTACAAAATAATTATTGTTTTTCAACTACTTTATAACTAATTACTATTTTATAGTTATTTTGCAATTATTTAAAATTTCTATAACTATTTGACTATTTTCCAACTATTTTACAATTACTTAATTATTTTACAACTATTTACAAATTAATAATTATTTTTCAACTAATTATCTATTTTAAAAAATTTCAAGCTATTTTCAAAATATAAACTGGTCAGAGTTCAAATTGTTTATGATTAAATACCCAATTGAGATAAGATTAGAGGTGTTAATCCAAATGGGATTGGAACAAATGTGAATAAGTAAATAGAAATTTGAGGAAATGTGAATAGAAAACGAGATTGTTTTGGCTAAAAACCAATGAGGATAAATACGTAGGATGTACGTATACTATTCTATTCGCATAATGGTTTGATCCAGATTCGAGCACAGAATTTCGAGATAGTTATAACAATCCGAGTTGGAATTTTCCACTCGATTTTTGAAGGCGAACCTGGATATGGATTGTTGATTGGTTCTGAATATTCTCTATCATAGTTATGACTATGCAAGGAGAATGGTTTCTGATCAAGAAACTAGATCTGTGTCCGCACTAGGAAGTCGAGTGGACGATACTAGTTTGGAAGTGAAATTATGTGATCGAGTGAGCGATCAGATTGGTATAGCGTACGGATGATATGTGTACATCGTATGGGTTTAAATGAAATTGAACTGGGAATTTGTGGATAAGAAATGTGAAATGGTTTTTGAAATGAAGGTTATATTTTGTAAAATATATGATGAAGTAAAAGTGGAAATTGGATATTTCTATGGTAGAAATTTACTTTATGGTAGTAAGTAAGTGACTTTATAGAGTAATCAAATTTGAATATTTGATTTTGAATAAACAAAGTTATATATCTTTGTTATATAAGATAAATCTCCCCTTGTTGAATCTATAGCCAGAAGAGAAAGTATTTTGAAAGTGCTTGAAGTATAAAAGGAGTTTTATGCAAGTTTGAAATGATCCAAAGATTTTTAAAGTTATATATATCTATATATATAAAAAGGATCTTATATAAAGGATCTTATGAGGATTTTAGGAAAAGGTTTTGGGAACCTTTGGATTTGGAAAGGCTTTTGATTTTTGGGTAAAATCAATATTGAAATTTGGAAAGCCTAGTTTGAGAATTATCAATTTTGGGATAATCGATTTTGTGTAAAGGAGCTTTGTGTGAGATCATACTAGGTGTATGATTTGAAAGATACTATATGTGTAGTATAAAGTGTTTTGATGATGGCTCTGGGGAAAAAGGCACTCCCTTGAAATGGACTTCTCGGGAGTGCCACTGGGTGGTGCTGTCTTGAGCCCCAAGGGGGGGTTCTAAAGTTGATCCTGTGAGGAGTCCGGACAAAACTAGTTCCTGAGGATTATGAGTAGAGTATACCATAGCGAAAGTCGTGTGTGCCGCTGAGAGCCAATAGTCTGCTTTTGATTTTATATCGGTAGACTACGACCTATGTAGGAGTGGAGAAGTTTCATTTTGACAGCGAAAATCGTGTGTGCCGCTGAGAGCCAATAGTTACATGGACTTTTGCTGCGATGGCAACATAACCCTGGAATGTAACTGCGATCTGTTGTGGGTTCCATGACGTAATCGAGAGGCGTGGAGTGCCTACAGTTACATGGACTTTCGCTGCGATGGCAACGTAACCCAGGTTGTAACAGCGACCCAGGATGTAAGCACTTGTTGAGACATCGAGTTATAAAAAGTATTTTAAAAGTGTTTTAAAAATGATCAAAGAAAATTTGTATGATTTTAAGTATTTTAATAAATTCTGATTTCGTTCCTTTTCGAGGACGAAAAGATTCTAAGGGGGAGGAATGTGATGACCCGAAATTTTGGGAAATATAAATTTAATAGTCTGCATTAAAGTTTGAATTGATTTATTAATAGTCTTTTAATAAATATTTAATTTATGAATTTTATCTTTTAAAAGTTAATAAATTGTTTTCTATTTATAATGTACATATTTGTATACATTGTAAATAGGTAATCTTTGGTTTGAATTTAATAAATAAATAAAGTCTTGTTTTCAAAATTCTAATAATATATTCAATATTTTGGGAATTATGATTTAAAATAATATTAAGTTTTTCAAAGCTATTTAATAAATAACTATATGGTTTGTAAATACTTAAGATAAATGTTATTTGTTTAAAATTATATTTTAGCTTAAGTTAAAATTTAAATAAAAGGTTTGTTTTATTTCTTTTTAAATATTACTTGATATATATGATTTAAAAATAGAAGTTTAAAATGTAATATAGCATATAATTTATTAATTCATTTAATAATAGAAGTAATTTATAATCTCTTTTATAAATTATTTAAAATTTCAAATAATAATTATAATACTTTGTTTTTATAAACATAAATAGACTTATAGAAATAGATTTGTTATTTTTAAATTTAATATGTAGCCATATATGTATATATAACTTGATTTTAAAATTGATTTTAGAATTTTGATTTGAATTTGAATTAATTTTGAATTTCAAAAGATAGGCATTTTGAAATATTTGAATTAAAGATATTTGTATAAGCTTTATTTATAAATATAATTGGTTTATTTCTTTTAAAATTATCTACATGTATATATAAATACTAATTAACTAATTAGTTAAAACATAATCTTTCATTAACATAACAAATTAACCCTAAAAGAGACATGTGTTAGATTGTTAAGTAACTTATATGACAAATGTTAAAATAAAGGACATGTGGCATTCCAAAAGTTAGTTTTTCTTTTATCTTTATTTAAAAAAAAAGATTTTCAGTTTGGATATTAACAAAAAATTTCCTTTCATTCTTTTCCTTTTCTAAATCTAAAAGCTAAGTTCGAATCCAACGCCAAACACAAAATCTGAAAAAACTTCCTCTAAAAACAAATCAGTAATTCTCTTGAATCACAAAAATGCAAACCAGATCATTTCCCTGTAACACCTTTTCAAATCTGAAGCCTGCATCATATTTTTCTTCAATGTGGAATTTATTACTGCATGCACCTGCATCTTCAAATCAAGGCAACTGCATTTTTTTCAAACAAGCAGAAGCAACTCAACTAGGATTCACAGTTCAAAAATCAAGCAGAAAAAATTAATCCAACGGTAGTTTATTCTGAAAACAAGTGCTCTCTGTTCAACATCAAAAAGTGAGTGAACTTTTACCCTAAATAAAGAAAAATTTGAATATGTTGCTAGTGATAAATTTATATGGATATAAGTAACATGTTTGCATAGATAAATCTTTTATGAAATATGAATGGAACTACCTGTATATATGGATATAAATGACTGTGAATATATATTTGTCACTGCTATCATTACAGACTTAATGACTTCAAACCAAAATTCCTATCTACTATTAGGATCCGTTTTAGACTTCAATTTCTGAAAGATAAGGTTTAAAAGGAAGTAACATCATTTATAAAATGATTTCGAGTTCAATGGTCGAGTATCCATCTCTGAAATGAAAATTACAGTGGAATTTTTGAATTTGGGAAAACTTTGAACCTCTCGATTTAATAATTGGAATCTTAAATCAGGTTAGTTATCACAAATCATGAATTTAGGTGTAACATTCATGATTTTTAGCATTGTGTTAAACGAGTTATGCTTAGTTGAACAGATTTGGGTGTTTAGTCGATTTTCGATTATCGACGGCGAAAGGAGCGGCGAAGTTTTGTCTGAAGGTGGTCAGTGGGTTGAGGGTCTCTGGAAAAATAGTGGAATGAATTATCGATGGAAGGGGCGGCCAAAGATCGTCAATGTAGAGTTTGGTTCCTGTTTTTATCGAGGTGGATGACGAGCTTTGTTCGACGCGGGTGATGAATCGGGCCGGATCGTGATGGGGGCAAGTGAAGCAGGTGGTAGTGTCGTAGCTTCTGGTTCATGGGCGTGTGGCTCGGTGACCGGAGTTGGTGGCTGGAGTTGGTTTTATTCGATCGAGTTTTGATTCAGTTTGATCAAGAAACCCATTTTCGATTCGATGCGTTTTCTGTCGCTGTGGGTTTACGTGGGGGTTAGCATGGAGATTGATGGTGTAACGGCCCAGAATTTCTGTCAATTAAAATTTGTATATTTAATTGATTTTAAATATTAATAAGTGAAATTTATAAGTCGAGTAATTTATTTTTCGAATATAAGGATTTAATTTGATAATTAAATCGATAATTTAATATTTGGAAATACAGAAATTATTGAAAATTAGGTTTAATATGATTAAAAATGATTCATAAAATTTTATTTAATCATGTTGGAGTTAGAATGATGTTATAGAACTTTTAAAATTGAATTTAAAGTTAAATTGTGAAAATTGAGTATTTTAATATTTAATTAACGAGCTAAAATAGCCATTTTTCAAATAGTCTCGGATTTCGACGAAACCAGTTTCATTGGATCCGTAATTTGATATTATTTTATGGTTTCAAATTTCGTATCAATCGAATTTACAGTTTGTCCGGGGCAAGCCAAAACGCATAGAAATTGGTTTAAATCGATTTAATTTAAATTTGATCGTTTATATTCGTAATTCGCATAGATGATCGAAATTGCCTCCAAAACACGTTCCATTGTGTTCGAAACGTGGGGTAAACCCTAGAAATGCCAGCCGGTATGATTCGTTTGGAGTTCGGATAATTTCGGGTGAATAGTAATTTGGCAATTTTCTATAAAAGCACCTTTATCTTCACTTTTGCAAACAAAAGAAACCTAGCTAGGGTTTTATTCTTCAGCCGCCACCTTCATATATTAATGGTTGAAATTCATTTCCATTCTCCCTCAAATTTAGTCAAATCCACAAAGCAATTCGTGAAACTTCCTAAATGAAAGTTGTAGACAACGACGAGAGCTAGCTATTCAACGGTTATGATCAAAAATCTCATGATGGATCGATGGAAATCGAGTTTGAACGCACACGTTTGTTCACGTTTTTCGAAGCCTGGAGATGGCCGAGCTTGGCCGTGCTTTGGACGAGTAGGGAGTCGAGCACGAGCTTTCTGGTGGTGGTCGTTGATCGAGTTCGTGTTGGCCGTGGTGGTCGTAATTTTTAACCCTAATGGGGCGGCTTTGGCTTCGATATACGTGAGTTTCACGCGATGGGGAAGAAGGATCTGGACATGGCACAGATCTCATATCATCAAAATGAACGACCACGAATTAAAGTAGGGTTTTGTAATAAAAATAATACTCAAATTGATTTACATAATATTCGTACGATCTTTAAAATGCAATATCTTTTTGATACGAGGTCGAAAATGCAAGAAACAACTTGCGTTGGGTTCGTATGGACGAGCACTAGGCAATGGAACTAGATTGGAGTCGTTTAGAGCTAGTGAAAATTTCGGGTAAAATTAAACGCGCGTTTAATTTTATTCAAAATAAAACGCTACAACTATTGTCGAAAACTCAGGGTGAGAACTTCTCACTCAATCGAAATTGTTTCGATTTAAATTTTAAATAGTTAGATTTAAAATTGCTTGAATGTATATTTGAATGATGATTGTTATCTATTGATTGTTGAAATAGACATTATACGCCGTATATTAGGCGGAGGTTATTTATTAAAAACGTATACCGCGATAATTCCAACTTGTATGGAATTGTAATTATATATGTACTTGGAGTTGATTTTTCCCGCATTATATAGCGGATGAGACCCTATTGCGCCGCATAATAGCAGATAATATTTTATAAATCCCATATACCTGCGATATTCCGTATTGGAACGGAATTGGTATTGTGCTAACATCTTTGGATGCAGGGAAACAGATTGGAGGGATCCAACTGGATTCCTCACCAGTATTTATTGATTACAGATATTGTGATATTTTTGATTATCATATAACGATATATGATGTCTTTGTTGTCGTGATTGACTATTTGGTGTGTTGCATCATTGGGCCAATTTTGGAATTATAAAAAGATTTTAAAGTGATGATTTTCAAAATTTAAAAGGATTTTAAAGTGATTTTTTTGAAAATATACATTTTATTAAATTGTGGAATTGATTCATTTTAAATAAATTAACGTTATAAAATTTAATATTATAAAAATTATGATTTTTGAGAAATATAACCGAAATGTGATTTTTGAAATAAATAGTCAATTAATTTATAAAATGGTTTAAATTAGGATTTTTGAATTATTATAAATGATTTATATAAAAGATTTAGAATATTGATATTTATAAATTAAAAGTATAAGAATTATAAAACGAGTTTTTATAAGTGTTAAAATGAAATAAAAATGGATTTCATAAGTGAATGAAATTATAGATTTATTAATTGTGAAGTTATAAATTGAATAGATTTTGTGAAATAGAAAATTATAAATAATTAACTTGAAAATTTGATTTTTCACATCTAAATGAGAGTTAAATAGAATTGGTTAGTAAAGGGATTTTTATAACTTGAAGTTTTTATAATATATAAATGTGAATTTATAAACATTGATTTATAAATTCAAGATTGATTAAATTTGATAAGTTAATTTTTATAGCTTATCAAAGGAGTATATTCACGATTTTGGGACAGTGGAATTTTTTTGAATTGAATATGTAAAAGTGATGAATTTGGTTAATGATTTATATTCACGATTTTGAACAGTGAATAATATATTAAAGGAATGTTTAAGAAGTGATCTTTTAAATGGAATTAAAACGATTTGAAGTTGTTTTAAAATGCATTAAGTATCGAAACCATAGATTTCAACATTCATTGTTGAAACAGACGTTTTCGAGAAATAGAAGGAAATAGTGCACTATAACACTGTTGTTATAGTAAATGATTTTCGAAAGGAAATGTTTAATATAGTATTGGGATTTATATATCTATCTTAATTTCGAATCCCTATACTAGTGATTTTGGGTCGTCGTAATGATGTTTTACGCAATATTCATTTTGACCCAAATAAATGTGTTGAGAGAACGTTTTCTTTAAAGAATGAAATATATACTTAATTTCGATTTAAGTATATTGAATATTTTCCAAGTGTTTTCAATAAATGGATTTGTGAATTCCTTATAATTAAATAAGTATGGAAATGTTTTCCAATATGAAGTGAATATTTTGAGATTTTATCTTTTAAAGATAAATTGGAAATGAATATTAGAAATCGATTTGGAAATCGTATATTCATAGATATTTTGGAATTGTAAATTCACTATGGAATTTATAAAAGAAAGGGAAATTTGTTTAAAAATAAACGTTGATTTATTTTTGAAGTGTGGGAATAAAATTACGGATTTGGAACGTAAGTATAAAGTAAATCGGTAAGGATTTATTTAATTGGTTTAAATGAACCATTTTAAAATGAAAATGAATAAAGATTTGTGAATATATCCCGTGTAGGGAAACGATTTGAAATTTGTTTTCAAAAGTTGTAAAGGTGAAAAGTGATTTGAAATTTGTTTTCAAATGTTGAAGTGTGGAAAATATATATCTTGTAAAGATATTTTGGAATTAAATAATTTGGAGAATTATTTGGAATCTGGTGATGTTAAGCATACCTATTGATAGTTAAATAAATGACTATCAATATTTACCTTTGAATGGGTATTTGTTGTGGTTTGCTTGAATTTGAATGCCACACTTATTTTCAAAATAAGCGCTCACTATTCGGGTTAGCCGGGAAAGGACCTTGGGGTCGTATAACTCATTCCGAATATGTGATACGTCGTTATGGATTGCATTTGATGACCGGTGTTAAAGACCGGATATTTTTGAAAACGGAAGGATTACCGTCGAATGACTCTGCATCGGCTGATCTCCGACATAGAGGTTTTATCATCCTTAGTGACGGGAAGTTCGGACGTGATTAGTCAATATCCGGATTGCAAGGGCTTCTTTGGAAGTTCCTTCGATTCTGTTCGAGCCCGGAACAGACTTGTATTGATTGTATGTCTGACATTACAAATTGAGATATAAAGCTGATTTCTTTCAAATATATTTCTGTTGGTGACGGAGAATTTATTCTCTTAGCTTAACACCCTTCTCTGAGACGTACGAGCTCAGATGCTATATAGTTAAAGGTTATTAGTGATTTACTCCCAATTTGGTAGTGTGATATGCTAAGTGCTGTTGAACATTTGATGATCAAAGCACAACTTTTGTATAAAGCGTGGCTTTGTGGACGAGACTTCGTCGGACCTCACACCCCGAAAATGGTCAAAACAGAAAGGATGCGGCAAGGTTATTAGGGGGTAGCGCCCTTTTAGTGTATGTCATTCCTTCTGGATAGAGGTGGTATCATGGTATGGAGTCCAGATACTTAACCTATGTTGTTGCTGCAAATTTATTACTTTGTCGTTGTTGGAATCGAGGATTCTCGGATATAGATCGGTTACGATCGAGGAATGACATATTCGTGTCAGTAGTTATCCAATTTGAAGGGTAACCCGACCTTGTGTTGGCAGAGATCCGGTTTGGTTCTCGGGTCGTCTTTCCAAAGGCGTACCCATGTGGCAAAGGAAGTTCCTTGGCCTGACCATTTGTTAGAAATCCAAACTTCAATACGCACCTTGTACGGTTTTAGTTGTAGAACCTATCATTCACTTATGGTGGTCACCACTGTTTGGATGGTAGCTATAGTAGGCATAAGTGCGAAATGCCTATGCTGGCCAAGATTTATATCTTTACTTTCGAAATGTTTTCTACACTATGCACTAGTAATAATATCAAATGTTTCTTTTTAATGCGTATCAAGCGTCTTTGACTATCATAAGGAGAAATCTCCTCCGATTCTGCGTTTGCATTGTGTGTGTGTGCGGGAGGCCTTATGGTAGTTTCATTTTCTAAAAAGCATTGCGAATCTATATCCTGTTCTTTGTTTTAAAAATAAACTATTATAAGTTCTCACACCAGTCCCATGATTTATTGTTTTCCTTCCTAAACTCTGGGTACCCACCAATTTCCACACGGGCAGTCTAGAGTTAGGTTATCAGGATATTCTGGAATTCAGGAGTTGCTGGAGGCAAGCTGGATGGCATGGTGTATTCACTAGTATATAGTATTTCTTTTCCGCTGTTTGTTGTTGTTTGTTGTTGTACACTCTGATGATGTAATGTAATGTAATAACTGATATAGTTCTTTATTTAAAGATTATTCATTTATCTATTATATGTTGTTCCGCTGCGATTGTGAGATTCTTCATTGTTTCTGTTGTTTTCTTTTTCTTTCTTTCTTCTTCTACCCTTTTCTTCTTCTTTAACCCTAAAGACTCGTAAGTTTGTTCCTCTTTGGCTGGATTGTTGTAGAATGTTGCCAGTTCAAAGGAGTACGGATTTTCGGGCCTTTACATTTGGTATCAGAGCATATGGTTAAGCGACAACCATGACTCTGTTGGGTATTACTCATTAGAGATAGAGTCAGTAGTACTCTAGAATGAGTGTGAGTGTAATAATAGATACGAGCACGTATTTGTTAGTGAATATAAAAATGTTTTATATTGTGTTTGCTTATCCGTTGAGCTGTTTGTGAATTCTGGTCGGTAGATGGAACGCCATATTATCGATAGGGGTTTCTAAACTCTTAAACGAGATAAACCGACATAGTATCATTTTAAATTGGGTAAATGAAATAATTTTACCTTGATTATATTTTATATATATAAAGGAATAATTTTTTAGAATTATTAAAGTGTATATGAATTGATTGTTTGGTTGTTGAATAAAAACAACAATTTTCAAAAGAATAAATTATATAAGCAAATGAATTATAAGTATGAAGTTATAATTAAAATGATTTACACTTGTGAAATAATCTTATATATAAGAAGTGAAATTATATAAGTAAAGGTTTATAAATGTGATTTATAATCTGAAGTAAAATTCCAGAGAAGTATTTTGAAAGGATTTGATATTTTGGAAAATTGTTTTGGAAAAATTAAAGCTCTAAACTCTTTTCGGTCGCTAGAAAATAATTCTGATGATGATCGTGACATCATTGGTGTTTATTTTCGGGTTTCCAAAAGAGGGATTGCTGCCAAATTTTTTAAATGAAAGTTGTTTGAAAAATTTGGGTTTGGGTTTTGAAATTCAAAGGATAATTGAATTGGTTTTAAAAAAATGGTTTTGAAAGATTGAAAATACTCTGGAATCCTATTTAAAATATTTATCGGAATGATAAATGGGTTGATAACTTATACAATTTGAATTTTGATAAAGTAAATTTAACTTAAAGGATGGAGTAAAATTAAAGGAAGTATAAGTGAATCAATAAAAATCCAAGTGGTAATTATTGAATATAAGTTGTATAACTTATGAAATGAGAAAATGAAAGTGAAACAAATTGTTAAAAATGGTTAAGCAATTTTGTTAAGCAAAATAAATCTGAATTTGAATAAGTGATGAATATGAACATGAGTTATATAAATGAAATTCAACTTTATATTGTTAAAGGAATTAGCAGTTGAATTAATTAATGGATGGAATGTAAATCAATCGAATGTAAAAGAATTGATATGGGATAATGAATGTAAGTGTAAATTCATTAGAAGCTAATGAAGTTGGGAAGTTGAATAATTGAATGAAAATCTATTTGATATAAACCAATTGGAATTAAAAGTGTTGGACCAAATTGGATGTAAATTAAATAATTTGGTTATGTTGAATATACATTGGTTGTTATTTGATTGTTAATTGATTGTGTATATTTCATTAAGTGTTAATGAAGTTGAATTGATAAAATTGAAAGCTATATAATTTGATTTGAATGTGGAAGTGACCCTACTTGAATGTAAATTAATGAATGCAAACTAATTGAAATTAAATATGAATGAATGTTAGTAAATCCAATGTAAATGAATCAAATGTGATTTAAATTGGAAAAAACAATCCAATGAATATTAATGAAAAGTGAATGTATATTGATTTCGTTATGAATTGATTAGGATAGACATTGATTTGTTGGATGTTAATTGGATGATAGTTGTTTGATGGTTGCATTTGTTGATTGAATGCATTGCTATGTTGGCACATATTGTTGATATGTTACTATATGATGTATATTGATATTATTTTCATATATACATGTTTCTCATTTGTTTGTTGAGTGTTAGTAGGTGCGGATTGCGCTCGCTTCGCATTTGGAGCTCGCTTTCGCGCTATATTAGCCGTATACGCTCGCTAACAATAAATAAGGTACATATCTCGGATTACATACCGTATTTTTACACTTTTTCCCTGCGGGATGCCTCATCACTTGATGAGATGTATATTTGTGATATATATACTGTCATTTTTTTCCGGATCGAGCCGCGCAAAGGAGACTCTGGCGAAATTTTCCGAAAATTTAAGGCGTTAGAATATTTTTGAGAAAATTGGGAAAATTTTGAAAATTAAGTTTGGATTTGGAAACTTAGTAAAGATTTTGTAAGAAGTTTAACTATTAATTTTGGAAAAGTTAAACACTTTAGAGATTTGAAGAAATCTAAATTGAACGGTTTGTTTTGGAAAGTTAATGGATTCTGTAACTTTTTCTTACTTGGTAATTTCGAGAACGAAATTCTATTAGGGGGGAAGTTTGTAACGACCCAGAATTTCTGTCAATTAAAATTTGTATATTTAATTTATTTTAAATATTAATAAGTGAAATTTATAAGTCGAGTAATTTATTTTTCGAATATAAGGATTTAATTTGATAATTAAATCGATAATTTAATATTTGGAAATACAGAAATAATTGAAAATTGGGTTTAATATGATTAAAAATGATTCATAAAATTTTATTTGATCATGTTGAAGTTAGAATGATGTTATAGAACTTTTAAAAATGAATTTAAAGTTAAATTGCGAAAATTGAATATTTTAATATTTAATTGACGAGTTAAAATAGCCATTTTTCAAACAGTCTCGGATTTCGACGAAACCAGTTTCATCGGATCCGTAATGTGATATTATTGTATGTTTTCAAATTTCGTATCAATAGGATTTACGGTTTGTCTGGGGCAAGCCAAAACGCATAGAAATTGGTTTAAATCGATTTAATTTAAATTTGATCGCTTATATTCGTAACTCGCACAGATGATCGAATTAGCCTCCGAAACACATTCCATTGTGTTCGGAACGTGGGGTAAACTCTAGAAACACTAGCCGGCACGCTTCGTTTGGAGTTCGGAAAATTTCGGGTGAATAGTAATTTAGCAATTTTCTATAAAAGCACCTTAAATCTTCACTTTTGCAAACAAAAGAAACCTAGCTAGGGTTTTATTCTTCAGCCACCACCTTCATATATTAATGGCCGAAATTCATTTCCATTCTCCCTCAAATTTCTTCAAATCCACAAAGCAATTCGTGAAACTTCCTAAATGAAAGTTGTAGACAACGACGAGAGTTAGCTAACGGTTATGATCAAAAATCTCGTGATGGATCGATGGGAAATCAAGTTTGAACGCACATGTTTGTTCACATTTTTCGAAGCCTGGAGATGGCCGAGCTTGGCCGTGCTTTGGGCGAGTAGGGAGTCGAGCACGAGCTTTCTGGTGGTGGTCGTTGATCGAGTTCGTGTTGGCCGTGGTGGTCGTAATTTTTAACCCTAATGGGGCGGCTTTGGGTTCGATATGCGTGAGTTTCACGCGATGGGGAAGAAGGATCTGGACATGGCCCAGGTTTCATATCATCAAAACGAACGGCCACGAATTAAAGTAGGGTTTTGTAATAAAAATAATATTGAAATTGATTTACATAATATTCGTACGATCTTTAAAATGCAATATCTTTTTGATACGAGGTCGAAAATGCACGAAACAACTTGCGTTGGATTCGTATGGACGAGCACTACGCAATGGAACTAGATTGGAGTCATTTGGAGCTAGTGAAAATTTCGGGTAAAATTAAACGCGCGTTTAATTTTATTCGAAATAAAACGCTACAACTATTATCGAAAAATCAAGGTGAGAACTTCTCACTCAATCGAAATTGTTTCGATTTAAATTTAAAATAGTTAGATTTAAAATTGCTTGAATGTATGTTTGAAGGATGATTGCTATCTATTGGTTGTTGAAATAGACATTATACGCCGTATATTAAGCGGAGGTTATTTATTAAAAACTTATACCGCGATAATTCCAACTTGTATGGAATTGGTATTATATATGTACTTGGAGTTGATTTTTCCCGCACTATATAGCGAATGAGACCCTATTGCGCCGCATAATAGAGGATAATATTTTATAAATCCCATATACCGCGATATCCGTATTGGAACGGAATTGGTATTGTGCTAACATCTTTGGATGCAGGGAAACAGGTTGGAGGGATCCAACTGGATTCCTCACCAGTATTTATTCGATTACAGATATTGTGATATTTTTTTATTATCATATACCGATATATGATGTCTTTGTTGTCGTGATTGACTATTTGGTGTGTTGCATCATTGGGCCAATTTTGGAATTATAAAAAGATTTTAAGGTGATGATTTTCAAAATTTAAAAGGATTTTAAAGTGATTTTTTTTGAAAATATACGTTTTATTAAATTGTGGAATTGATTCATTTTAAATAAATTAACGTTATAAAATTTAATATTATAAAAATTATGATTTTTGAGAAATATAACCAAAATGTGATTTTTGAAATAAATAGTCAATTAATTTATAAAATGGTGTAAATTGGGATTTTTGATGTAACGACCCAGAATTTTTGATAATTAAAATTTGAATATTTAAATTAATTTTAAATATTAATAAGTGAAATTTATAAGTCAAATAAATTTAATTTGAATTATTGAATTTAATTGAATAATTAAATCGATAATTTAATATGTTAAATTATGGAAATAATTGAAAATTGGGTTAAATATGATTGAAAATGATTTGTAAAATTTTATTTTATCATATTGAAGTTAGAATGATATTTTAGAACTTTTAAAATCGAATTAAAAGTTAATTTGTGAAAATTGAATATTTTAATATTAAAATCGACTAGTGAAAATAGTCAATTTTTGAACAGTCTCAGAATTGAACGAAACTAGTTCCATTGGATCCGTAATAGTTAGTTATTACCGGATTTCAATTTTCGTGTCAATCGGAGTTACCGTTTGATCGTGGCAGCTCGAAACGCATCGATTTATTTTTTAATATTAATTTGGCGAGTTAAAATAGCCATTTTTCAAAAAGTCTCGGATTTCGACGAAACCAGTTTCATCAGATCCGTAATGTGATATTATTGTAAGGTTTCAAATTTCAAGTCAATTGGATTTACCGTTTGTCCGGTACGAATTAAAAGGCCTAGAAAATCGTTTGAATCGTTTTAATTCAAATTGAGCGTTTATAGCCATAACTCGCACAGATGTCCGAATTAGCTTCCGAAACCTGTTCCATTGTGTCCGGAACGCGGGATAAACCCTAGGAACGTCGGTTACGGCGCGTAAATCGAAGTTCGGAATTTCCGGATGAATAGTGTTCGATTTTTTTCTATAAATACACCATAAATTCACAAATTTTAGAAAAAAAAAAACTAAACCCTAATCTATTTGCCCTAGCCGCCAGTTGCTTCATCAAAGGCCAGAATTTTTCAATTTTCTTCCCTCAATCACTCACAATCTGTTGACATTCACGCGAAGTGTTCAACAGCAATATCGTAGAGCGTATCAAGAGCTTCAGATCCATAGGTGATGATCGTGTTTGGAGCGTCGGAGGGGGAGCTAGGGGAGGCCGACCGTGGCCAGTTGTGCACGCAACTCGAAGAGGAAGAGGGGGCCGAGTTTCATGGCCTTGCAGCCGAACATGGAGGGAGGTGAGGGCTTCGAGATGGCGTTTCCTGATCGAGTTCTAGTCGAGCGAGGTGGTGGCAAAAATCAACCCTAATTTCGTTGTGGTGGGTTCCTTTTGTGGCGTGCCTGTACGTGAACGAGGGAGAAGGAGGAAAAGGGGGGAGCGGCCAGATTTGCCCTGATTAAAATCGACGGCTCAGATTGCTTAGGTTATAAAAATAAAAATTTATGTTATAAAATTTGTAATAAAATTCGTGTAACTTCATAAATGCATAACTTTTTCATACGAGGTCGAAAACGCGCGAAACCAGTTGCGTTGGAATCGTATGGACGAGCACTACGCGATGAAATTAGATTGGAGCGTTTGGAGTTAGTGAGAATTTTGGGTAAAATTAAACGTCCGTTTAATTTTATTCGAAATAAATCGCTAAAGCGGAATTTAAAATCAAGGTGAGAACTTCTCACTCAATCGAATCAGTTTCGATTTTATTTTAAATAGTTAGATTTAAAATTATTGAATGCATGTTTGAATGATGATTGATATCTATTGATTGTTAAAATAGACATTATACAACGTTAGTAAGCGGATGTTATTTAATAAAAACATATACCGCGAATATTTCATAAACAGTGAAATTGGTATTATATATAATAGCAATATATATATATTGGCATATGTATATATTGGAGTTATTGATTTCCCGCATTTTTGTTTAGCGGATGAGACCCTATTGCGCCGTTATTAAGCGGATAATATTTTAAATCGCATATACCGCGATAATTTCGTACTGGAGCGAAATTGGTATTGTGCTAATGTTTGTGGATGCAAGAAAACAGGTTGGAGGGATCCAACTGGATTCCTCAACAGTATTTATTTGATTTCAGATATTTTGATATTTGATGGATTATCATATCGATATATGATATCGTTGTTGTCGTGATTGACTATTTGGTATGTAGCATCATTGGACCAAGTTTTGGAATTTTAAAATGATTTATAAAGTGATTTTTGAAAATATACTATATGTTTGGAATTTGATCTATTTTAAATAAATAAACGTTATAATTTTTAAAGTTATAAAAATTATGATTTTTGAGAAAATAGTTAAAAACTGATTTTTTAAGAATATGATGCTAATGATTTTATAAAATAGTTTAATCGGGATTTTAGAATTATTGTGAAAAGTTTAAATATAGGATTTATAAAATTTAATTATTTTATGAATCAAAATGGTGAAATAATAAAGGAGATTAAAGAAGTTTTAAAGAATAATATAAATTGATTTATATTAAGAGATTTATAAATGGATATTTATAAATTGAAATATAGACATTATAAAACGAGTTTTTATAAGTGTTTGAATGAAGTGAAAATGAATTTCAGAAATGAATGGAATTTATAGAATCATAAACGGTGAAGTTATAAATGGAATTTTATAAGCAGCAGGTTTATAAAATTTATAAAGTTATTGAAAGAATAGATTTGGATAAATGATTGAATCTTATAAGTTATAAGATTTATAATTATGAAGTTCAAAGGAACGATTTTTCAAACAAATAAATTATAAGTATTTGACTTATAATATGAATTTATAGTATATCATTGAGATATGAATTGAGATAGGTTAATAAAGGAATTTATAAACGTTGTTTTATAAATTCGTAAACAACTTATTTTGATAAGTAAATTGTTGAAACCTATTAATGGAGTTATATTCACGTTTTTAACTGTGAATAATCCTTTGAAATAAAATGAATAAAAGGATGAAATTTGTTAACATAGTATATTCACGTTTTTGAATAGTGAATAATATGTTAAAGGAAATGTTTAGATTTGATGTTTTAAATAGAATTAAAACGATCTAACGATGTTTTAAAATATGTTGAGATTCGAAACCATAGATTTCAACATTCATTGTTGAAATAGACGTTTTCGAGAAATAAAAGGGAATAGTGGACTATAACACTGTTGTTATAGTAGATGATTTCCGAAAGGAAATGTTTTGTATAGTATTGGGATTTATATATCTATTTTAATTTCGAATCCCTATACTAGTGATTTTGGGTTGTCGTAACGATGTTTTACGCAACTTTCGTTTTTGGCCCAAATAAATATGTTTAAGAGAACGATTTCCTTAAAGAATGAAATATATACTTAATCTCGATTTAAGTATATTGAATATTTTCTAAGTATTGAAAATAAATAAAATTTGTGAATTACTTATTAAATAAGTATGGAAATGTTTTCCAATATAAAGTGAATACTTTGAGAATTTATCTTTTTGAAGATAAATTGAAATGAATAATTGAAAACGTATATGCATGAATATTTTGGAATATAAATTCACTAAGGAATTTATAAAAGAAAGTGGAATTGGTTCAAAAATAAATATTGATTTATTTTTGACATATTGAAATTTTATATCTTGTAAAGATATTTTGGAAAATAAATAATTTGGAAAATTATTTGGAATCTGGTGATGTGTGCATATCAATTGATAGTTCAATAACCGACTATCAATATTTCCCTTTGAATGGGTAATTGATGTGATTTGTTTGAATTTGAATGCCACACTTATTTTTGAATAAGCGCTCACTATTCGGGTTAACCGGGAAAGGACCATGGGGTCGTATAACCCATTCCTAATATGTGATACGTCGTTGTGAATTGCATTTGAAGATCGGTGTTGAAGACCCGGTATTTGCGAAAGCGATAGGATGACCTGTCGATTGTCTCTGCACTGAGTTGCAACGGTATAGAGACTCCCTAAGTGATGGGAAATCCGATCAGGATTGTGAATATCTGGATTGCAAGGACTTCTTTGTAAGTGCCTTCGGTTTTGTTCGATCCCGGAACAGACTTGTATGGATTGTATGTCTGACATTACAAATTGAGATATAAAGCCGATTTCTTTCAAATATATTTCTGTTGGTGGCGGAGAATTTATTCTTTCAGCTTAACACCTTTCTCTGAGACGTACGAGCTCAGAGGTTATGTAGTTGAAGGTTATCAACGATATATTCCCAATTTGGTAATGTGACATGCTGAGTGTTGCTGTAAATGATCATTGTGTTGATTATTTGTGATAGGATCGTTTATTTGATCGTCTATCCCGGTGATCATTTCTATGATCATTTGTTGACCCAAAGCATGGCTTTTGTATAAAGTATGTTTTTGTGGACGTGACTTCGTCGAGCCTCACACCCCGTGAATGGTCAAAACAGGAAAGAAGCAGCAAGGTTATGAGGGGTAGCGCCCTTTAGGATGTGTGCATTTCCTTCTGGAAAAGGGTGGTATCATGGTATGGAGCCCAGATACTTACTCATGTTGAAAACACTTTGTTATGATTGTGTGAATTGATTACGAGCGCTCGGTGAAAGGTCCCAAAGGACCGGGGGATGGCATATTCGGTCAGTTGTTACTCAGTTAGGGGTAACCCGGCCTTGTGTTGGTAGAGATCCGGTTTGGTTCTCGGGGATGTCCATCCAGAGGCATTCTTATGTGGCAATGGGAAGTTCCTTGGCCTGATCATTCGTTGGAAATCCAAAGAAACATGTATTAGCTGTAGAACCTATCATTCACTTATGGTGGCGCCCCACTGTTTGGATGGTAGCTATAGTAGGCATAGTTCGAAATGTCTATGCTGGCTAAGATTTATATTCTACTTTCGAAATGAATTTTTCTCTACACTATGCACTAGTAATAATATCAAATGTTATTTTAAATGCGTATCAAGCATCTTTGACTATCATAAGGAGAAATCTCCTCCGATTCTGCGTTTGCATGTGTGTGTGTGCGGGAGGCCTTATGGTAGTCTCATTTTTAAAAGCATTGCGAATTGACTTAAAAATATTCCTCTATTTTGATTTTAAAGTTAAATAAACTGTTTTGAGTTCCCACACCAATCACATGACTGACTCGGAGTTTATTGTTTTCCTTCCTAAACTCTGGGTGCCCACCAATTTCCACACGGGCAGTCAAGAGTTGTTGAATATGCGCTTTGCGCTATATGATTTTTGTTTGATGATCATAAACATATATACATTCATTTAAATGTATTTGTTAATGTACTATTTTTCATAGAATAAATAAATATTTGTTGAATGAAATAAATTACACAGAATTTGAATTTGAATTCAAACAAAATAAGTTACACAGATTTTGAATTCAAACAGAAATTTTATTCAAACAAATATTTATTACAATCTTGAATAGTACAAATTCATGCTCTCACTATACATATACATTTTTGATTACATCACGATTACATCACAAATATTTTTACATTGATAACCTCACTACATATCACTCATACTCGTATTTTGTCTTCAACTGCATGCCAGTTTGAATCCAGCATCTGAGAAATCTGCAAAAATATTCACTAACGCAGTAAAATTGAAAAAGAAATATTTTTGCAATATAAAATGAAATACGATTTTTGAAAATATCGTTTGCCTCAGTTATTTGGGTTGTTCGTCATCATTCACACTTGAATTCATCACAAAGTCGTGCACATAGATATTACAGGGACAGGTAATCATAAGTGGCTGCAATACACACGTGTACATTCATACACGTGTGCATTGCCTCGCCAACTCGTGTGCACAGCTCCAACCAGAAATTCAAGGCAACAGAGACCAAGCAATGAACAACTCAAAGCAACAGTCAACTGGCCAAGACTACAAGTACAAGCAGCAGTGTGCAACTCGAAAATGTACACAAGTGAAACCAGGAAAATCATGACAGCAAGTATGATCAAGACCACTGCATGCAACATGGAATGCACAAACAATGCAGCACTGCAAATTCAAACAATGTCCAAACAACAAACATGAAAATGAACCAAAGTAATACAGCAGCCCCAAAATCAGTGACACAACAACAAAAGTGCAACAGATCAAATGGCACAGTGCACCACTGATTTGAAGAACATATGAATAAAGAACACAAGTACAAGCAATGTGCAACTGCAGTGATACATAGGCAACATGAAGCAATGCACATGTCACCAGAACATAATGAAGACTGCATCATGATACAAGGCTTCAAATATACAAATGCTCAAACTCAGATGAACAACAACAGGGATGAACACATGAGAATGGACAAGGCACAAATCAAGTCCAGCTACTAGTTGCAGACTCCAAGTTGCAGACTCAAAGCAAACATGAACACAGTATCCACAGCAAACAACATGGTGCAGCAACCTAAATATATAGTGACGCAGTGCAAACTCAACAAAACCAAGTGCAACTGTAAAACCATCATGAGCTCAATGAAGACCACTAATATATGCAACATGAACATTTAAACCAGAATACACAGTGGCAACCACAAAATGCAGACAAACTCCAATGCAAACTAATCAATGAGTAACACAGTGGACACAGCAACGTTCAAGACCAAGGTACAAGTCGAAGTGGCAGTGAAATCAATGTTGAACAAGTCAAAAACCAAGTCGAAGTCGAGCAAAGAAATGCACAGAGACCGGTTGCAAATGACAACAAATTACAAAAGTACAACTACAAGATCAGTGTATCAAGTTTGCATCTTTGAGAAAGTCAAAGCCGTAATTTTAGAAATCAAAACAATTTCAAGATGAACGAGTCAAGGCCGAAGCCAATTGGGAACCAGTCAAAATCAAAACCGTGATAAGCAAGGCAATTCAAAGCCGTGTGAATCAAGCTACTAAAAATACGAAATTGACGAAGTCAGATTTTATCACAAGCATCCAAGTGTAATCGAGTGACCGAGATGAACAAATTGACAAATTCAAACACGAATTCGAACGCATATAAAACCCTAATCATCATCGGCATTTATTTCATCGAGTTCAAGCATCAACCAGCAAAGCAAAAGGAGAAAAATACATACCGAAAAACAGAACGAACTCGATCCAAAATTGAAGAAGCCGTAAGCAAATCGAAGAAATAAAGGATCGTCAAAGCAATCACGACAACAACCATCAGAACGATCAACGAAGTCGGCGCCTTTAATTTTGCACAAACCCTAATTTGGAAATCAGGGACGAAGCCCTAAATTCAGAACTGAGAGGAACAAAAGAGAAGAACAGTCGCCATTTTTCACAAGGAGATAAAGGAACGGGCTAACGAATAGTGAAGAGGGCCGGCCTTTCTTATTATTAAAAAGGGTTTAGTGTTAGTTTTAGGGCTTTATTATATTAATTAGGGGTTAGGGTTACATTTATTTGTCTTTTAATTATCGTTTTTTATTTTTCGAATCAAAACTTTGTAAATCACCACCTAGGGTTTAGGTAGTGTCAGATTGTCTAGTTAGAGTTAGTTCAGTGAGCAGGGTGTGCGAGTTTGCAAAATTCTATTGTAGGCGGGAGCAGAGTTTGCGAGTAAACGAAGCTCTATAGGCGGGATGCAAAGTTTGCGAGTAAGCGAAACTCTATAGGCGGAGCAGGGTGTGCGAGTCTAGTAGAGTGTTTGTGAGCGTGGAGCAAATGTTTGCGAGCAGGGTGTGCGAGTCTATTAGAGTGTTTGTGAGCGTGGAGCAAATGTCTGCGAGTCTAGTAGAGTGTTTGTAAGCGTGATACTGTTTAATTCTAATAGAAATCTGTGAATGCAGCAGTAGGCAGGGGTTGCCGAAGCTGGGTAAATTTTGTGTGTGATTTACTTTTTAGCATATTTATTTCTACAATTATATCTCTGTGTTTAATTCGAGAAAATTTGCTATAACCCTATTCACCCCCCCTCTAGGGTTAATCTAGATCCTACAAGTGGTATCAGAGCCCGGTATATTTTTTACTTTAACTCTAGAGATATGTTTAAACGTTTTTTAACTTTTGTATACAAAGTCTTTGAAGCAACTTGGGATGGTGAAGAAGGAGAGGAAGCTAATATATGTTTGATGGCAAAATCAGATTCAGAAGCCAGCTCAGAGGAAACTAGTGAGATTTGTTGGCAGGCTAAGGAGCAACAAGAATGGTTTCTAGATTCAGGCTGTTCTAGACATATGACAGGTGACAAATCGAAGTTCCTTAGTCTAGAGAATTTTAAAGGCGGAAATGTGATCATGGGAGACAACAGTAAGTGTAGATCATTGGTAAAGGTGAAGTAGGTAACGGTAATTTTTCTTTAACTAATGTTTTATATGTTGAGAATTTGCATCACAATCTCATTTCTATTAGCCAACTATGTGACAAAGGTATGAATGTTGTCTTCGATAGTGATACTTGCAAAATCATTGATAAAGATTCTAATAACATTGTTTTTATGGGCAAAAGAAAAGGAAATGTTTACTCACTTTCATTTGATAATCTAAATCTGTCTAGATGTTTGGTAGTCACAGATGAAGAAGCATTTTTATGGCATAGAAGACTTGGTCATGCTAGCATGAGCCTCTTAGAAAAACTTGAAACAAAAGAATTAGTCAGGGGGTTACCACATCAGAAATTTAAAAATAACAAAGTGTGTAAAGCATGTTCCTTGGGCAAGCTTAGTCGATCATCATTTCGTCCTAAAAACATTGTTAGCACATCAAGGGTTCTTGAATTAATTCACATGGATTTATTTGGACCAAATGAAATTGCAAGCTTAAATGGAAAACGTTATTGTTATGTATTAGTTGATGATTACTCTAGATTTACATGGGTTTATTTCTTAGCCAAAAAGTCTGAATCTTTTGAATATTTTTCAAAATTTGCAAAACTTGTTCAAAATGAAAAAGGAGTTTCAATTAAAAACTTGAGAAGTGATCATGGAGGCGAATTTGAAAATTTGGAATTCGAAAGTTTTTGTGAAGAAAATGGTTTAAAACATGAATTTTCTACTCCACGAACACCTCAACAAAATGGGGTGGTTGAAAGAAAAAATCGTACATTGCAAGAATTGGCAAGGTCCATGTTGAGTGAGTATAATCTACCTCTAACCTTTTGGGCAGAGGCAGTAAATACGTCATGCTATGTAATGAATAGAGTAATGGTTAGACCAATACTTGGCAAAACATCTTATGAATTGTGGCATGAAAGAAAACCTAACATTTCTTATTTTCGTGTATTTGGATGTCCTTGTTTTATTCTTAACACAGGTGATCAACTTGGAAAATTTGAATCTAAGGCTGATGAGGGAATTTTCATGGGATACTCAACAAGGAGCAAGGCTTACAGAATATACAACAAACGAACAAAAACAATTGTTGAATCAATCAATGTGAAATTTGATGAATCTGACCAATATAGAACGATTGAAAAGATGGTTGACGATGGGGTAGATCCTGAAGGCACTGAAGAAGGGACATTTAGTGAGAAAACTGAAAGAAGGACTGTTGATGCTGATAAATTAAGGTTCAAACCTAATCATCCTCCTGAATTAATTATCGGTGATCCTACGGAAGGTATACGTACTCGTTCTTCATTTAATAAAAATTTGTGTGCGTTTTGTTGTCATAGTGGTTTTATTTCTGAGATTGAACCTGATTCTGTTGAAATGGCTCTTAATGATGAAAATTGGATTTTAGCAATGCAAGATGAACTTAATCAATTTGAGAGAAACAAAGTTTGGAAATTAGTTCCTAGGCCTAATGACTATCCAATTGTAGGGACTAAATGGGTGTTTAAAAATAAACTTGATGAATCAGGAAATGTAATTAGAAACAAGGCTAGGTTGGTTGCAAAAGGTTATAACCAAATAGAAGGCATAGACTTTGATGAAACATTTGCTCCAGTTGCTAGGTTAGAAGCCATTAGAATCTTGCTAAGTTTTGCATGTTACAAGGGTTTCAAACTTAAACAAATGGATGCAAAAAGTGCCTTTTTGAATGGCGATTTAAAAGAAGAAGTTTTTGTTGAACAACCACCCGGTTTTGAAAACCATGAATTTCCAAACCATGTGTATAAGCTAGAAAAAGCCTTATATGGTCTTAAGCAAGCTCCAAGAGCTTGGTATGACTGCCTCTGTACATATCTTTTGGAAAATGGTTTTAAAAAGGGTAGTGCTGACACGACACTGTTTCTATTACATAAAGAAAGTGATTTTTTGATTGTTCAGATTTATGTGGATGATATTATTTATGGTGCTACTAATGAGCTCTTGTGTGAGAATTTTGAACAAGTCATGCAGGCTAAATTTGAGATGAGTTTGGTTGGTGAATTGAAATACTTTCTTGGATTTCAAATTAAGCAAAGCAGTGATGGTATTTTCATTTCACAATCCAAATATGTGTTGGAGCTATTGAAGAAATTTGGAATCGAAAATTCCAAACCATTGAGAACTCCTATGAGTCCATCAACAAAGTTGGACAAAGATGAAAAATGAATTGCAATTGATCAAAAGAAATATCGAGGGATAATCGGTTCACTTCTCTATCTTACTGCTTCTAGACCTGATATTATGTTTGCTGTGTGCTTGTGTGCACGTTTTCAAGCTAATCCCAAAGAATCTCATTTAAAAGCTACTAAACGAATTTTGAGATATCTTTCACACACACACAAATTTGGACTATGGTACCCTTCTTGTGAAAATTTTGATTTAGTAGGTTATTCCGATGCTGATTATGTTGGTTCATTAGTTGACAGAAAAAGCACTAGTGGAACATGTTTCATGCTAGGACATTCATTAGTCTCATGGTCAAGTCGGAAACAGAATTGTGTTGCATTATCCACCACTGAAGCAGAATATATTGCTTTGGGAAGTTGTTGTGCTCAAATTCTATGGATGATGCAAACTCTTTCTGATTTTGGCTTAGTCTATAAACAAGTCCCATTAAAATGTGATAGTAGGAGTGCTATAGATTTGTCAAATAATCCTGTTCATCATTCTCGCACAAAACACATTGATGTGAGACACCACTTTCTTAGAGATCACATTGCTAAAGAAGACATTTGCATTGAATATATTTCAACTGAAACTCAACTTGCTGATATTTTCACAAAACCTCTTCCCGAAGACAGATTTTCCAAATTACGATTAGATTTGGGAATTATAGAGATTGACTGATCATTTTTTTAAAAATTTGATTTTTGAATTTGATTCTAAATGACAAATTTTTTTGACTAATCTAACTCCCTAATGATTATCGAAAAGATGAATAGTGATTGAAAAAGTGATGAGTGTTGATATTTATCATATATTAAAACTCGAGAAAATATAATTAGGAAATTTCTTTAGAATTTCATAACAAGAGTTATAAAAACTTTTTGTTGGGTAAAAATTCCATGATCATTTCTATTTCTATCATCTTTCTATCGACCATCACTCATCAAAATTACACATAGTATGTAAATTTGTGGTAGTTTACAAAGGAAATCATTCGTTCTTCAATATCTTTAAATCTGTGAAGGAAATTATTTGTGCTTCAACTTATTATATTTAGCAATAAAAATAAATATCCAAAGTATTCACTCTCATTTAAAAGTCCTCACGGTTATGCATGGGTGAATTACTTGGATTTTTGATTATGTGCTTCCATGCTCATTTAAAAGTCCTCACGGTTATGCATGTATGGAACGCATATCAAAATTAATTGATTTAATAGACAAGTTGATTCTAATCCCATTTAAAAGTCCTCACGGTCATGCGTGGTTAGAAGATAATTGATTTCATTTTTTAAAAATTGGAATACTACTAATCTCATTTAAAAGTCCTAACGGTTATGCATGGTTAGTAGATATTCAAATTTCCTGAAATAAATATACCACAAATAGACAGAATTGTATGATTTTTTGATGATTCTATCCCCATCACTTCTGAAAGTGGAATATGCGCTTGACAAGGGTAATTATGATTTTTTGTTTGAGTTTTATTGAAATTTAATATTTATATTTAATTGAGTTAAATGTTTGATTCATGTCTATCACTTCATCCCTATTTTTATAACACTGTTATTCTTTTGCTGATAACAAAAGGGGGAGAGAAAAGTTAAGATTTTGTCAAATAGAATCAATCAAAGGTCAAATAATTTTCACTTTGCATATAGGCTCATTTACATATTTTTATTTGTATGCATATATGTAGGGGGAGCCATATATGTAGGGGGAGTATCACATAAAAAGGAAGCATTCAAATAGGGGGAGCAAATGAAATTATCAAATACATTTAATATATTCAAAATCTTAAATATATGTTTGTTATCATCAAAAGGGGGAGATTGTTGAATATGCGCTTTGCGCTATATGATTTTTGTTTGATGATAATAAACATATATACATTCATTTAAATGTATTTGTTAATGTACTATTTTTCATAGAATAAATAAATATTTGTTGAATAAAATAAATTACACAGAATTTGAATTTGAATTCAAACAAAATAAGTTACACAGATTTTGAATTCAAACAGAAATTTTATTCAAACAAATATTTATTACAATCTTGAATAGTACAAATTCATGCTCTCACTATACATATACATTTTTGATTACATCACGATTACATCACAAATATTTTTACATTGATAACCTCACTACATATCACTCATACTCGTATTTTGTCTTCAACTGCATGCCAGTTTGAATCCAGCATCTGAGAAATCTGCAAAAATATTCACTAACGCAGTAAAATTGAAAAAGAAATATTTTTGCAATATAAAATGAAATACGATTTTTGAAAATATCGTTTGCCTCAGTTATTTGGGTTGTTCGTCATCATTCACACTTGAATTCATCACAAAGTCGTGCACATAGATATTACAGGGACAGGTAATCATAAGTGGCTGCAATACACACGTGTACATTCATACACGTGTGCATTGCCTCGCCAACTCGTGTGCACAGCTCCAACCAGAAATTCAAGGCAACAGAGACCAAGCAATGAACAACTCAAAGCAACAGTCAACTGGCCAAGACTACAAGTACAAGCAGCAGTGTGCAACTCGAAAATGTACACAAGTGAAACCAGGAAAATCATGACAGCAAGTATGATCAAGACCACTGCATGCAACATGGAATGCACAAACAATGCAGCACTGCAAATTCAAACAATGTCCAAACAACAAACATGAAAATGAACCAAAGTAATACAGCAGCCCCAAAATCAGTGACACAACAACAAAAGTGCAACAGATCAAATGGCACAGTGCACCACTGATTTGAAGAACATATGAATAAAGAACACAAGTACAAGCAATGTGCAACTGCAGTGATACATAGGCAACATGAAGCAATGCACATGTCACCAGAACATAATGAAGACTGCATCATGATACAAGGCTTCAAATATACAAATGCTCAAACTCAGATGAACAACAACAGGGATGAACACATGAGAATGGACAAGGCACAAATCAAGTCCAGCTACTAGTTGCAGACTCCAAGTTGCAGACTCAAAGCAAACATGAACACAGTATCCACAGCAAACAACATGGTGCAGCAACCTAAATATATAGTGAAGCAGTGCAAACTCAACAAAACCAAGTGCAACTGTAAAACCATCATGAGCTCAATGAAGACCACTAATATATGCAACATGAACATTTAAACCAGAATACACAGTGGCAACCACAAAATGCAAACAAACTCCAATGCAAACTAATCAATGAGTAACACAGTGGACACAGCAACGTTCAAGACCAAGGTACAAGTCGAAGTGGCAGTGAAATCAATGTTGAACAAGTCAAAAACCAAGTCGAAGTCGAGCAAAGAAATGCATAGAGACCGGTTGCAAATGACAACAAATTACAAAAGTACAACTACAAGATCAGTGTATCAAGTATGCATCTTTGAGAAAGTCAAAGCCGTAATTTTAGAAATCAAAACAATTTCAAGATGAACGAGTCAAGGCCGAAGCCAATTGGGAACCAGTCAAAATCAAAACCGTGATAAGCAAGGCAATTCAAAGCCGTGTGAATCAAGCTACTAAAAATACGAAATTGACGAAGTCAGATTTTATCACAAGCATCCAAGTGTAATCGAGTGACCGAGATGAACAAATTGACAAATTCAAACACGAATTCGAACGCATATAAAACCCTAATCATCATCGGCATTTATTTCATCGAGTTCAAGCATCAACCAGCAAAGCAAAAGGAGAAAAATACATACCGAAAAACAGAACGAACTCGATCCAAAATTGAAGAAGCCGTAAGCAAATCGAAGAAATAAAGGATCGTCAAAGCAATCACGACAACAACCATCAGAACGATCAACGAAGTCGGCGCCTTTAATTTTGCACAAACCCTAATTTGGAAATCAGGGACGAAGCCCTAAATTCAGAACTGAGAGGAACAAAAGAGAAGAACGGTCGCCATTTTTCACAAGGAGATAAAGGAACGGGCTAACGAATAGTGAAGAGGGCCGGCCTTTCTTATTATTAAAAAGGGTTTAGTGTTTTAATTTTAGGGCTTTATTATATTAATTAGGGTTTAGGGTTACATTTATTTGTCTTTTAATTATCGTTTTTTATTTTTCGAATCAAAACTTTGTAAATCACCACCTAGGGTTTAGGTAGTGTCAGATTGTCTAGTTAGAGTTAGTTCAGTGAGCAGGGTGTGCGAGTTTGCAAAATTCTATTGTAGGCGGGAGCAGAGTTTGCGAGTAAACGAAGCTCTATAGGCGGGAGGCAAAGTTTGCGAGTAAGCGAAACTCTATAGGCGGAGCAGGGTGTGCGAGTCTAGTAGAGTGTTTGTGAGCGTGGAGCAAATGTTTGCGAGCAGGGTGTGCGAGTCTAGTAGAGTGTTTGTGAGCGTGGAGCAAATGTCTGCGAGTCTAGTAGAGTGTTTGTAAGCGTGATACTGTTTAATTCTAATAGAAATCTGTGAATGCAGCAGTAGGCAGGGGTTGCCGAAGCTGGGTAAATTTTGTGTGTGATTTACTTTTCAGCATATTTATTTCTGCAATTATATCTCTGTGTTTAATTCGAGAAAATTTGCTATAACCCTATTCACCCCCCCTCTAGGGTTAATCTAGATCCTACAAGAGTAAGGTTTATCAGGATATTCTGGATATTCTGGAGTTGCTAGTGTAACGACCCGTATTTTACGTGTCGATAAAACGTAGAATTTGCAGGTCGATAGTGTTGTTTGTGTGGCCTCTAGCTTGAGTCGTTTAGGAGTTGACCCGAGTGCAAGTGATGAGTCGTGACCGACTCATAGATAAGTCGTAGACGACTTAAGGGGATGGACCGAGTTAAGGGATAGAACGGCATAGTAGTTGCCGACTTAAGAAGAGAGGCGAAATAGGGGTCAAGTGATGAGTCGTGGCCGACTCATAGAGGGCCGACTCATAGGCATTGCCGAGTTAAGGGTTGAGTCGTGACCGACTCATAGGATAGGTCGTGTACAAGTTACGACTCATAGGATGGAAGGCTTGGGAGTTAGGTCGTTTGAAGGATAGGTCGTAGGTAGGGGTGAGCGACCTAAGGAGCTAACGGGTTAGGATGTTAATGTGTTGAGAGTTAGGTCGGTTGAGCGACCTAGGATAGAGGAACGACCTAAGAAAGTGACCGACCTAGTGGAGAGCGACCTAAGAGGGGGTAGCGACCTAAAGGAAATAGGTTGAGTCGTGAGTCGGCTATGTTGTTAGGTCGTAGCATGATAGGTCGGCAACGACCTAAGTTAGGTCGGAGGCTTTTGTATTGTGTGTTTGTTAAGTCGTTGGGGACATAGGTCGGCAGGGGTTTGAGTCGGCACTGGTATTAAGTCGTAAGTCGGCATGGTGGTTAAGTCGTCATACGACTTAGGACTTGGGATATGCGGCCTGTGTTTTAGGTTAGGTCGCATGAGTCTTGGGTTGGCCATGTCTTTAGGTCGGCTGTGTTGTGTTGGTTAGGTCGTAGGTCGTAGGGGCTGATGAGTCGGCAACGACTCATAAGTAGGTCGGGGACGACCTAAGGGGCGACGACCTAAGGAGTTTCCAGCCTATAAATAGAGGGGTTCGGCTCACTTTTTGGCACCGGTTTTTGAAGCGACGAAGTGCTGCCATTTTGAAGACTCGACTACAACATTTCTTCATCTTCTTTTCTCCATTCCAATCAAGTGTTAGCATCCATCCAAGATCGAAGATCGGGATCGAAGATTCAAGTGTCCAAGTTGAAGATCTTCATCCGTTCGGGCTAGATTTCATCGATTGAAGCGAGATCTTGCCGGATCAAGCCTTGTTCTTCGCTGTCCAGATCTGAAGTGTGTGGTTTTTTGAGGTGTTTGGGTGATTTGGTGAGTGGTAGTTATCTCTCACGCGGATCCAAAGGAGTATATGGGATTGGTGATATGTTTATGTGTTAAAGTTAGCGTTTTCTCGCATTTTCCTTAAGTCTGCATGTAGATCCATCATATTTGAAAATGTTTATCTATAGAAGCTATTTAACAAGTATTAGAGACAAAACCCATGTTTTAGATTTGATAGATCTATGCTAAAAACTATGATCTCACATATGTTGGACTTTTGCTCACTTAATTACGAAATTGCCATTATAGTTGATATTGCTTAATATATCTTGTTTGAATGCTTGAATGTTTGAATGTATGTTAGATTTGATTGCTCCAAGTTAGCTTGTAGTTGATTTGGAACAAGATGGTTGAAGATGATTCAAAAGCTAAGTGGAAAGGCTCTTGAATGGTGAAAGCTGCCGATGGTATATGAAGCGGATGTGGAAGCTCATATGGATGGATTCGATGATGGGACTTTGCCGTGATGCGAAGAGGCGAAGTATGAGATCGAGATGGGACTTTGTCAGGATGCGAAAAGGCAAAGTATGGTTGAGTTGAGACTTTGCTTTGGTACGATGAAGCGAAGTATGATGTGAGTCTTGGCTTAATCCAGGCAGGGATCATTCCAAGCATGTTGATAACTTGAAGGGTAGTTCAAGTTGGTTGATAATGGATTGCTCGAGAGGAAGCTTGGGCTAAGTTGATAGAAGTCGTCAAGAAGGATGACAAGGAGGCTTGGATCTCATCGTTATTGAAGGTTCTAGCAAACCTAAAGCAAGAGTACATAGGGACGCCTAAAAGACTACAGGCAGTTAGTCGAGTACTCTGGGCCAAGAAGATAAGTCCTAGGCACAAGGCAGTGTGCGGGGTTTTGTCTAGAACCGGGGTTACCATTAGCCCTTGACAGATGGCTCAGGAAGGAGTCGGTCATTCAATTAACGGTGATTTCGAAGCAAGGTTAACAGTGATAGCCAGAGTCATGGATGTTTGGATGTTTGGTTGTATCATCATTCGGCTTCAAGAGCGGTGTTTTCTGGGTGCTTATCTGATCTTGGTTTAGGCCTTGGGGGTTTGTATTTGGAAAACATCGTCCTTGACTCGAGTGATTATTGCTTTACCTTACTTATCTGCTATGTTATGCTTACTTCTCCTTAGTGTGTGTCTGGGGGCTATCACTGTAGAAAGAGGTGGAGTGGGATGGTTTGGTTCCTATTCCTTTATTTCCTTATGCTCTTTTGGTATGCTTGATTGTTAATTTACTGCTCACTAAGACTTTGTCTGACTCAAGGTTTTATGTCTCCTCTTATTACCTTGGGCTGTTCATCCATGTTTGGGATGGGCAGACTGGGTAGCAGGTGGCAGGTGCTGTGCTTAGAGTAGAGTTTTCCGTTGAAGATGACGAAGACGAGCAGGAGGCTTTGCATATTAGTTTTCTTACTATATGTACTGGGTATCCGCTGCTGTTTTTGGTTGAGTGATTTGTAGTGAGGCTTTCATGTATGGGTTTGAGTAGATGATTGTATAAAACTACTGTGATGCTTATATGATGATGTTCTGTTCTATGGAGCTTCACTATATTATATTTCTCTATTGTATTTTATCCATGCGCTGTGAGTTGTACGACAGAGATTCTTTTGTTTTGTTTTACCCTGACTATCGTCCATGGCTGCCTGGCACGCCTTTCAGCGCATTATTTCCTTGATTTGGTGCGGGAGTCATGGGCGGTCGTCACATTTGGTATCAGAGCATTGGTTAATCGATTTCAGCCAACGCTCGCTGATGTAACTACGTATGAGAGACGTAATTGTATTTTGATGGATGATTACTATATATAATATAGTAGCCTAGAAGGATTTGAACTCCTTATGCAGTTGTTTCTTAAGGTGTTCTAATCATTCTTATTACAGATATTAAGGATGAGTCGAAGTGAGAGACAAGCTGCGAGGGGTAGCCGTGATGCTAGGGAAGCTGTTGATTATGCTCCTATGTTTGAGGCCATGATGACTTCAATCATGAGGAGAATACCAGCTTCAGGATCATCTGTGGATGTGGGAGTTCAAGTCCAAGCTCCGAGACCGGTGGATTTTGCCAAGCTTTGCAAGGGTTATACTGCTCTTGGAGGGAAAGTTTTCTTGGGGACGGAGTCGACTATTGAGGTGCAGAGATGGATTGATGCTTGCAAAAGAATCTTTGGTGACTTAGGGATTGAGGATGCAACTAAGAGGAAGCTTGCATCGAGACAGCTTCAGGGAAGAGCTGCTGATTGGTGGAATTCTATCACCATCGATACTCCAGAAGAAGAGATTACTTGGGAGCAATTCCAAGCTAGATTTGAAGCTAAGTTCATCTCTACTTCCCAGAAATCTGTCTTGTTTAAGAGGTTTGTGGAGCTCAAGCAAGGGGGAAGGCCTGTTCTTGAGTACATTTCTGAGTTTGAAGCTTTGTCCAAGTATGCCAGATCGTATATTGATTCTCCCTACCAGAAGAATGAAAAGTTTGTGACTGGTCTGGATGCTTATCTTGGGAGGCAGTTAGTGGATCATCTGGACGATCCATTTGAGAAGCTTGTGGAAAAAGCTTTGAGGCATGAGAGTTTGTTCCCTAAGGAAAGTTCTGTTGTTGCTGTAACCAGGGAAGTATCTAAACCACAGCAGAGTGGCAACAGGAAGAGGAAGCAGCAGCAACAGAGGGGTAGGGATGGCCAGAAGAAGCCGAAAAGTGAAGTGACTTGCTATAACTGCCAGCAGAAGGGCCATCTTTACAAAGATTGTAAGAATCCCAAAGTGCCGGGAAAGTGTTACAACTGTGATAAGCTGGGACATATCAAGAAGGATTGTCCAGAACCGAGGAAAGATAGGCAGGTTGTGCAAGCCTATGCTTTGGAAGCTGTGCCGTCGTCTTCAAGAGTTCCTACTGCTGAGGAGAAGGGGAAGAGTGTGGTGGTTCAAGGTACTCTTTCTATTTGTGGTGTTCCAGTTAGAGTGTTGTTTGATACTGGAGCGTCGCATTCTTTTGTTTGTGATGATTTGGTAAGCCGGTTAGGTATGAAACCGGATATTGTTGATAGGCCATTGGTTGTGACTAATCCGGTAGGGGGTTCGTCATGTTTGTGTATGTTATGCCGTGGTCTAGTTGTGTCGAGTCATGATTGCTCGTTTGTTTGTGATTGCTTTGTTCTGAACTTTGCGGGGTTCGGAATTATTTTGGGAATGGACTGGCTTAGGAAGTATGCGGCAAGGATAGATTGTGAGAGGCTTGAGGTGACAGTCGGGAATGTGGAAGGGCGAAAGGTTGTGATACGATGTAAGCATGAAGAAGGCGTCTTCATGAGCTTCATGTATTCGCTAGTTGTTCCACGGGATGGACTGTCATTGGTGCCTATTGTGAATGAGTTTGGTGATGTCTTTGAGGAAGTCAAAGGGTTACCGCCGCATAGGGAGATCGAGTTTCGTATCGATCTAATTGAGGGAGCCAGACCTGTTGTGATGCCTCTTAGGCGAATGGCACCGAGGGAGCAGCAAGAGCTGAAGGTGCAAGTTGATGACCTTTTGCAGAAAGGATTCATTCGGAGAAGTGTGTCCGAATGGGGTGCGCCAGTTGTGTTCGCAACCAAAGCGGATGGATCGTTGAGGTTGTGTGTTGATTATCGTGAGCTGAATAAGGTGACTAAGAAGAACAAGTATCCATTGCCGAGAATAGATGACTTGTTTGATCAGCTTCACGAGGCTAAGGTGTTTTCTCAGATGGATTTGGCAACGGGATTTCACCAGTTGAGAGTGGCAAAGGATAGTGTGCCGAAGACTGCTTTCAGAACACCATCCGGGTTTTATGAGTGGCTGGTAATGCCGTTTGGATTGACTAACGCGCCAGCATATTTTGTGGATCTTATGAATAGGGTATTCAGAGATCAGTTGAATAAGTTCGTGCTTGTGTTCGTGGATGATATTTTGATTTATTCCAGAACTGAGGAAGAGCACAAGACGCACTTGAGGATTGTTTTGGAAATTTTGAGGAAACATCAGCTGAAGGCTAAGTTTTCGAAGTGTCACTTCTGGAAGAGTGAAGTGAGGTTCTTAGGCCATGTTATCTCTGGAAATGGAATAGCGGTTGACCCCGCTAAGGTGGCAGCGATCCAGGATTGGGTTAGGCCTAAGAATGCATCTGATGTGAGAAGTTTTCTTGGATTAGCAGGATATTATCGTCGGTTTATCAAAGACTTTTCCAAGATAGCTGCACCGTTGACAGGATTGACGAAGAAGAATCAAGTGTTCAAATGGGATGATAAGTGTGAGCAAGCTTTCGTAATCCTGAAAGAACGACTGACAAGTGCTCCTGTTTTGACTATTCCGAGTGGGAATGATGAGATGGTGGTTTACACCGATGCATGTGGCACTGGACTAGGAGCGGTGCTAATGCAGAAGGATAAAGTTGTTGCGTATGCTAGTCGACAACTAAAGCCGCATGAAAGGAATTATCCGACTCATGATTTGGAGTTAGCGGCGATTGTGTTTGCTTTGAAGATGTGGAGACACCATCTATTGGGAGTTAGATTCGAGCTGTTTACAGATCATAAGTCGTTGAAGTATCTGTTCTCCCAAAAGGATTTGAATCTTCGACAGCAACGGTGGCTAGAGTTCCTAGCATCTTATGATTTTGGTATAGCCTATACTCCAGGGAAAGGTAACGCAGTGGCTGATGCGTTAAGTCGAAGACATGCAGGATTGGGAGCCATGTTTTCGGAATGGAAGAGTCTTGAGTATTTGGCTGGATTTGATTTCAGGCCTAGATGTGAATTGGAACCTGAGATGTTGGCAAACTTATCGATAAGGCCTACTCTTGTGGAAAGAATTGGCGAGAGGCAAAGGAGAGATGATAAGCTTATCAAGATTATCCGTGATTTGGAATCCGGATTGGATCCAGAAAAGGATAAAGGATTTGAAGTCGATCGAGAGGGTTGGCTTCGAAAGCAAGGGCGACTAGTTGTTCCCGATGTAGATGGATTGAGAGATGAAGTTCTGAGGGAGAGTCATCACTCGAAGTTGACAATTCATCCAGGTGGAAATAAGATGTATCGGGATATGAAGAGAGCTTACTACTGGGAAAGTATGAAGAAAGATGTTGGAAATTTTATTTCCAGGTGCATGAACTGCCAGTTGGTGAAAGCTGAGCAGAAGAAGCCCAGTGGATTACTTCAGCCATTAGAGGTTCCTACATGGAAGTGGGAGCAAGTGTCGATGGACTTTATCGATGGTCTACCTAGGACGAGAGCAGGAAATGAAGGAATTTGGGTCATAGTGGATCGTTTGACTAAGAGTGCAAGATTCATTCCTGTTCGATCGACTAGGACTGCATCGAAGCTGGCTGAGCTTTATGTTAAGTGGATAGTTCGATTCCATGGTGTTCCGAAGAGTATAGTGAGCGATCGAGATCCATTGTTCACTAGTAGATTTTGGAAGAGCTTCCAGGAAGTTTTGGGAACTGAGTTGTGTGTGAGTACAGCTTATCACCCTCAAACAGATGGTCAGACTGAGAGAGTCAACCGAGTTTTGGAAGATCTTCTTAGAGCATGTGTTTTGGACTTCGGAGGATCATGGGAAGATCACCTTCATTTGGTGGAGTTTGCTTATAACAACAGTTATCAGTCTAGCATTGGTATGGCACCATATGAAGCCTTGTACGGAAGACCGTGTAACTCTCCGACATGTTGGTTGGAAACTGGAGAAAAGCTGATACTTGGGCCAGAGATGATTCGACAGACTTCAGATTGTATAGAGATCATTCGGCAACGAATGAAGGCAGCCCAAGATCGTCAGAAAAGTTATGCCGATAATCGTCGTAAGGATTTGGAATTCGACGTAGGTGATATGGTTTTTGTGAAGATTTCTCCATTGAAGAATGCTATAAGGTTTGGGAAGAAAGGAAAGTTAACTCCGAGATTTGTTGGACCATTCCCGATTATCGAGCGTATTGGAAAGCTCGCTTATAGATTGGAGTTACCGGAAAAGATGGCGGGTGTGCACAGTGTTTTTCATGTATCTTATCTACGGAAGTATATGCACGACCCAACTACGGTGGTTTCTGCTGATAGCTGTGAAGACTTGGAGGTTGATCCAGTTGTTTCGAGACCTCGTAAGCCGCTTCGTATTGTTGAAACCGATACGAAACAGCTTAGGAGGAAGACGATTACGTTGCTCAAGGTACAATAGAGTGATGATGTTAACGACTGTACGTGGGAGGAGGAAGAGAGGATGAAGGCAGCTCATCCCGAACTCTTCGAGGTATGGCCCTAAAGTGTCGTGACATCTCATGAATTTGTAGCTTGTTCTAAGTCTTAGAATTCTGCATGCTAGGTTAGAATTGGTTGCATGGATTGTTGATTGCCATGGATGATAGGCATGCGGAATAATTTTGATTGCTGTTGTTTGCTTGGAATTTCGGGGGCGAAATTCCTAAGGGGGAGAGAATGTAACGACCCGTATTTTACGTGTCGATAAAACGTAGAATTTGCAGGTCGATAGTGTTGTTTGTGTGGCCTCTAGCTTGAGTCGTTTAGGAGTTGACCCGAGTGCAAGTGATGAGTCGTGACCGACTCATAGATAAGTCGTAGACGACTTAAGGGGATGGACCGAGTTAAGGGATAGAACGGCATAGTAGTTGCCGACTTAAGAAGAGAGGCGAAATAGGGGTCAAGTGATGAGTCGTGGCCGACTCATAGAGGGCCGACTCATAGGCATTGCCGAGTTAAGGGTTGAGTCGTGACCGACTCATAGGATAGGTCGTGTACAAGTTACGACTCATAGGATGGAAGGCTTGGGAGTTAGGTCGTTTGAAGGATAGGTCGTAGGTAGGGGTGAGCGACCTAAGGAGCTAACGGGTTAGGATGTTAATGTGTTGAGAGTTAGGTCGGTTGAGCGACCTAGGATAGAGGAACGACCTAAGAAAGTGACCGACCTAGTGGAGAGCGACCTAAGAGGGGGTAGCGACCTAAAGGAAATAGGTTGAGTCGTGAGTCGGCTATGTTGTTAGGTCGTAGCATGATAGGTCGGCAACGACCTAAGTTAGGTCGGAGGCTTTTGTATTGTGTGTTTGTTAAGTCGTTGGGGACATAGGTCGGCAGGGGTTTGAGTCGGCACTGGTATTAAGTCGTAAGTCGGCATGGTGGTTAAGTCGTCATACGACTTAGGACTTGGGATATGCGGCCTGTGTTTTAGGTTAGGTCGCATGAGTCTTGGGTTGGCCATGTCTTTAGGTCGGCTGTGTTGTGTTGGTTAGGTCGTAGGTCGTAGGGGCTGATGAGTCGGCAACGACTCATAAGTAGGTCGGGGACGACCTAAGGGGCGACGACCTAAGGAGTTTCCAGCCTATAAATAGAGGGGTTCGGCTCACTTTTTGGCACCGGTTTTTGAAGCGACGAAGTGCTGCCATTTTGAAGACTCGACTACAACATTTCTTCATCTTCTTTTCTCCATTCCAATCAAGTGTTAGCATCCATCCAAGATCGAAGATCGGGATCGAAGATTCAAGTGTCCAAGTTGAAGATCTTCATCCGTTCGGGCTAGATTTCATCGATTGAAGCGAGATCTTGCCGGATCAAGCCTTGTTCTTCGCTGTCCAGATCTGAAGTGTGTGGTTTTTTGAGGTGTTTGGGTGATTTGGTGAGTGGTAGTTATCTCTCACGCGGATCCAAAGGAGTATATGGGATTGGTGATATGTTTATGTGTTAAAGTTAGCGTTTTCTCGCATTTTCCTTAAGTCTGCATGTAGATCCATCATATTTGAAAATGTTTATCTATAGAAGCTATTTAACAAGTATTAGAGACAAAACCCATGTTTTAGATTTGATAGATCTATGCTAAAAACTATGATCTCACATATGTTGGACTTTTGCTCACTTAATTACGAAATTGCCATTATAGTTGATATTGCTTAATATATCTTGTTTGAATGCTTGAATGTTTGAATGTATGTTAGATTTGATTGCTCCAAGTTAGCTTGTAGTTGATTTGGAACAAGATGGTTGAAGATGATTCAAAAGCTAAGTGGAAAGGCTCTTGAATGGTGAAAGCTGCCGATGGTATATGAAGCGGATGTGGAAGCTCATATGGATGGATTCGATGATGGGACTTTGCCGTGATGCGAAGAGGCGAAGTATGAGATCGAGATGGGACTTTGTCAGGATGCGAAAAGGCAAAGTATGGTTGAGTTGAGACTTTGCTTTGGTACGATGAAGCGAAGTATGATGTGAGTCTTGGCTTAATCCAGGCAGGGATCATTCCAAGCATGTTGATAACTTGAAGGGTAGTTCAAGTTGGTTGATAATGGATTGCTCGAGAGGAAGCTTGGGCTAAGTTGATAGAAGTCGTCAAGAAGGATGACAAGGAGGCTTGGATCTCATCGTTATTGAAGGTTCTAGCAAACCTAAAGCAAGAGTACATAGGGACGCCTAAAAGACTACAGGCAGTTAGTCGAGTACTCTGGGCCAAGAAGATAAGTCCTAGGCACAAGGCAGTGTGCGGGGTTTTGTCTAGAACCGGGGTTACCATTAGCCCTTGACAGATGGCTCAGGAAGGAGTCGGTCATTCAATTAACGGTGATTTCGAAGCAAGGTTAACAGTGATAGCCAGAGTCATGGATGTTTGGATGTTTGGTTGTATCATCATTCGGCTTCAAGAGCGGTGTTTTCTGGGTGCTTATCTGATCTTGGTTTAGGCCTTGGGGGTTTGTATTTGGAAAACATCGTCCTTGACTCGAGTGATTATTGCTTTACCTTACTTATCTGCTATGTTATGCTTACTTCTCCTTAGTGTGTGTCTGGGGGCTATCACTGTAGAAAGAGGTGGAGTGGGATGGTTTGGTTCCTATTCCTTTATTTCCTTATGCTCTTTTGGTATGCTTGATTGTTAATTTACTGCTCACTAAGACTTTGTCTGACTCAAGGTTTTATGTCTCCTCTTATTACCTTGGGCTGTTCATCCATGTTTGGGATGGGCAGACTGGGTAGCAGGTGGCAGGTGCTGTGCTTAGAGTAGAGTTTTCCGTTGAAGATGACGAAGACGAGCAGGAGGCTTTGCATATTAGTTTTCTTACTATATGTACTGGGTATCCGCTGCTGTTTTTGGTTGAGTGATTTGTAGTGAGGCTTTCATGTATGGGTTTGAGTAGATGATTGTATAAAACTACTGTGATGCTTATATGATGATGTTCTGTTCTATGGAGCTTCACTATATTATATTTCTCTATTGTATTTTATCCATGCGCTGTGAGTTGTACGACAGAGATTCTTTTGTTTTGTTTTACCCTGACTATCGTCCATGGCTGCCTGGCACGCCTTTCAGCGCATTATTTCCTTGATTTGGTGCGGGAGTCATGGGCGGTCGTCACAGCTAGAGGCAAGCTGGATGGCATGGCGTATTACTACTATATAGTATTTCTTTTTCCGCTGCACTGTTTGTTGTTTGATGTTGTACACTCTGATGATATGATGTAATGTAATGAAATGTGATGTAATGTAATAACTGATATAGTTCTTTGTTTAAAGATTATTCATTTATTTATTATATGTTGTTCCGCTGCGAATTGTGAGATTCTGATATTGTTCTGTTGTTTTCTGTTCCGTTCTATTTTGTTCTATTTTCTATCTCCTCTTCTCCCTATTTTCTATTGTCTTTTCTCTCTATTTTCTACCTTCTTATCTCTGCTTCTCCTGTGTTTTTCTTCTTCTTAAACCCACAGTGTTCGGTTTTCCGTTGTTCGATTACTCGGCAGTCGATAAAGTGAGTATCGATGTTGAATTTTCGGAAGACGAAGAATCGGGTCCTGACATTTGAATTGTTATAAATGATTTATATAAAAGATTTAGAATATTGATATTTATAAATTAAAAATATAAGAATTATAAAACGAGTTTTTATAAGTGTTAAAATGAAATAAAAATGGATTTCATAAGTGAATGAAATTATAGATTTATAAATTGTGAAGTTAAATTGAATAGATTTTGTGAAATAGAAAATTATAAATAACTAACTTGGAAATTTGATTTTTCACATCTAAATGAGAGTTAAATAGAATTGGTTAATAAAGAGATTTTTATAACTTGAAGTTTTTATAATATATAAATGTGAATTTATAAACATTGATTTATAAATTCAGGATTGATTAAATTTGATAAGTTAATTTTTATAGCTTATCAAAGGAGTATATTCACGATTTTGGGACAGTGGAATTTTTTTGAATTGAATATGTAAAAGTGTTGAATTTGGTTAATGATTTATATTCACGATTTTGAACAGTGAATAATATATTAAAGGAATGTTTAAGAAGTGATCTTTTAAATGGAATTAAAACGATTTGAAGTTGTTTTAAAATGCATTAAGTGTCGAAACCTAGATTTCAACATTCATTGTTGAAACAGACGTTTTCGAGAAATAGAAGGAAATAGTGGACTATAACACTGTTGTTATAGTAAATGATTTTCGAAAGGAAATGTTTTATATGGTATTGGGATTTATATATCTATCTCAATTTCGAATCCCTATACTAGTGATTTTGGGTCGTCGTAACGATGTTTTACGCAACATTAGTTTTGACCCAAATAAATGTGTTGAGAGAACGTTTTCTTTGAAGAATGAAATATATACTTAATTTCGATTTATGTATATTGAATATTTTCCAAGTGTTGAAATAAATGGATTTGTGAATTACTTGTTATTAAATCAGTATGGAAATGTTTTCCAATATGAAGTGAATATTTTGAGATTTTATCTTTTAAAGATAAATTGGAAATGAATACTAGAAATCGATTTGGAAATCGTATATTCATAGATATTTTAGATTTGTAAATTCACTATGGAATTTATAAAAGAAAGGGAAATTTGTTTAAAAATAAAGTTGATTTATTTTTGAAGTGTGGGAATAAAAGGATTTGGAACGTAAATATAAAGTAAATCGGTAAGGATTTATTTAATTGGTTTAAATGAACCATTTTGAAATGAAAATGAATAAAGGTTTGTGAATACATCCCGTGTAGGGAAACGATTTAAAATTTGTATTCAAAAGTTGTAAAGGTGAAAAGTGATTTAAAATTTGTTTTCAAATGTTGAAGTGTGGAAAATATATATCTTGTAAAGATATTTTGGAAAATAAATAATTTGGAGAATTATTTGAAATTTGGTGATGTTGAGCATACCTATTGATAGTTAAATAATCGACTATCAATATTTACCTTTGAATAGGTATTTGTTGTGATTTTCTTGAATTTGAATGCCACACTTATTTTCAAAATAAGCACTCACTATTCGGGTTAGTGGGGAAAGGACCTTGGGGTAGTATAACCCATTCCGAATATGTGATACGTCATTATGGATTGCATTTGATGACCGGTGTTGAAGACCGGATATTTTTGAAAACGGAAGGATTACCGTCGAATGACTCTGCATCGGCTGATCTCCGACATAGAGGTTTTATCACCCTTAGTGACGTGAAGTACGGACGTGATTATTGAATATCCGGATTGCAAGGGCTTCTTTGGAAGTGCCTTCGGTTCTGTTCGAGCCCGGAACAGACTTGTATGGATTGTATGTCCGACATTACAAATTGAGATATAAAGCTGATTTCTTTCAAATATATTACTGTTGGTGGTAGAGAATTTATTCTCTTAGCTTAACACCCTTCTCTGAGACGTACGAGCTCAGAGGTTATGTAGTTGAAGGTTATTAGTGATATACTTCCAATTTGGTAGTGTGATATGCTAAGTGCTGTTGAGCATTTGATGATCAAAGCACAACTTTTGTATAAAGCGTGGCTTTGTGGACGAGACTTCGTCGGAACTCACACCCCGAAAATGGTCAAAACAGGAAGGATGGGCAAGGTTATTAGGGGGTAGCGCCCCTTTAGTGTATGTCATTCCTTTCGGATAGAGGTGGTATCATGTTATGAAGCCCAGATACTTAACCTATGTTGTTGCTGCAAATTTATTGCTTTGTGGTTGTTGGAATCGAGGATCCTCGGATATAGATCGGTTACGATCAGGGAATGACATATTCGTGTCTGTAGTTACCCAGTTTGAAGGATAACCCAGCCTTGTGTTGGCAGAGATCCGGTTAGGTTCTCAGGTCGTCTTTCCAGAGGCGTACCCATGTGGCAATGGGAAGTTCCTTGGCCTGACCATTTGTTGGAAATCCAAACTTCAATGCGCACCTTGTACGGTTTTAGTTGTAGAACCTATCATTCACTTATGGTGGTCACCACTGTTTGGAAGGTAGCTATAGTAGGCATAAGTGTGAAATGCCTATGCTGGCAAAGATTTATATCTTTACTTTCGAAATGTTTTCTACACAATGCACTAGTAATAATATCAAACGTTTCTTTTTAATGCGTATCAAGCATCTTTGACTATCATAAGGAGAAATCTCCTCCGATTCTGCGTTTGCATTGTCTGTGTGTGCGGGAGGCCTTATGGTAGTTTCATTTTCTAAAAAGCATTGTGAATCTATTTTAAAATTATCATGTTCTTTGTTTTAAAAATAAACTGTTTTAAGTTCTCACACCAGTCCCATGACTGACCTGGAGTTTATTGTTTTCCTTCACCTGGAGTTTATTGTTTTCCTTCCTAAACTCTGGGCGCCCACCAATTTCCACACGGGCAGTCTAGAGTTAGGTTATCAGGATATTCTGGAATTCAGGAGTTGCTGGAGGCAAGCTGGATGGCATGGCGTATTCACTAGTATATAGTATTTCTTTTACGCTGTTTGTTGTTGTTTGTTGTTGTACACTCTGATGATGTAATGTCATGTAATGTAATAACTGATATAGTTCTTTGTTTAAAGATTATTCATTTATCTATTATATGTTGTTCCGCTGCGATTGTGAGATTCTGTCATTGTTTCTGTTGTTTTCTTTTTCTTTCTTTCTTCTTCTACCCTTTTCTACTTCTTTAACCCTAAAGACTCGTAAGTTTGTTCCACTTTGGCTGGATTGTTGTGGAATGTTGCCAGTTCAAAGGAGTATGGATTTTCGAGCCTTTACATTTGGTATCAGAGCATATGGTTAAGCGACAACCATGGCTCTGTTGGGTATTACTCATTAGAGATAGAGTCAGTAGTACTCTAGAATGAGTGTGAGTGTAATAATAGATACGAACGCGTATTTTTTAGTGAATATATAAATGTTTTATGTTTTGTTTGCTTATCCGTTGAGCTGTTTGTGAATTCTGGTCGGTAGATGGGATGCCATATTATCGATAGGGGTTTCTAGACTCTTAAACGAGATAAACCGACATAGTATCATTTTAAATTGGGTAAATGAAATAATTTTACCTTGATTATATTTTATATATATAAAGGAATAATTTTTCAGAATTATTAAAGTGTATATGAATTGATTGTTTGGTTGTTGAATAAAAACAACAATTTTTAAAAGAATAAATTATATAAGCAAATGAATCATAAGTATGAAGTTATAATTAAAATGATTTACACTTGTGAAATAATCTTATATATAAGAAGTGAAATTATATAAGTAAAGGTTTATAAATGTGATTTATAATATGAAGTAAAATTCCAGAGAAGTGTTTTGAAAGGATTTGATATTTTGGAAAATTGTTTTGGAGAAATTAAAGCTCTAAACTCTTTTCGGTCGCTGGAAAATAATTACGATGATGATCGCGACATCATTGGTGTTCATTTTTGGGTTTCCAAAAGAGGGATTGCTGCCAAATTGTTTTAAATGAAAGTTGTTTGAAAATTTTGGGTTTGGGTTTGAAATTCGAAGGATAATTGAATTGGTTTTAAAAAAATGGTTTTGAAAGATTGAAAAGACTCTGGAATCCTATTTAAAATATTTATCGGAATGATAAATGGGTTGATAACTTATACAATTTGAATTTTGATAGATTAAATTTAACTTAAAGGATGGAGTAAAATTAAAGGAAGTATAAGTGAATCAATAAAAATCCAAGTGGTAATTGTTGGATATAAGTTGTATAACTTATGAAATGAGAAAATGAAAGTGAAACAAATTGTTAAAAATGGTTAAGCAATTTTGTTAAGCAAAATAAATCTGAATTTGAATAAGTGATGAATATGAACTTGAGTTATATAAATGAAATTCAACTTTATATTGTTAAAGGAATTAGCAATTGAATTAATTAATGGATGGAATGTAAATCAATCGAATGTAAAAGAATTGATATGGGATAATGAATGTAAGTGTAAATTCATTAGAAGCTAATGAAGTTGGGAAGTTGAATAATTGAATGAAAATCTATTTAATATAAACCAATTAGAATTAAAAGTGTTGGACCAAATTGGATGTAAACTAAATAATTTGGTTATGTTGAATATACATTGGTTGTCATTTGATTGTTAATTGATTGTGTATATTTCATTAATTGTTAATGAAGTTGAATTGACAAAATTGAAAGCTATATAATTTGATTTGAATGTGGAAGTGAACCAACTTGAATGTAAATTAGTGAATGCAAACTAATTGAAATTGAATATGAATGAATGTTAGTAAATCCAATGTTAATGAATCAAATGTGATTTAAATTGGAAAAAACAATCCAATGAATATTAATGAAAAGTGAATGTATATTGCTTTGGTTATGAATTGATTTGGATAGACATTGATTTGTTGGATGTTAATTGGATGATAGTTGTTTGATGGTTGCATTTGTTGATTGAATGCATTGCTATGTTGGCACATACAGTTGATATGTTACTATATGATGTATATTGATATTATTTTCATATATACATGTTTCTCATTTGTTTGTTGAGTGTTAGTAGGTGCGGATTGCGCTTGCTTCGCATTTGGAGCTCGCTTTCGCGCTATATTAGCCGTATACGCTCGCTAACAATAAATAAGGTACATATCTCGGATTACATAACGTACTTTTACCCTTTTTCCCGCGGGATGCCTCGTCACTTGATGAGATGTATATTTGTGATATATATTGTCTTTTTTTTTCGGATCGAGCCGCGCAAAGGAGACTCTGGCGAAATTTTCCGAAAATTTAAGGCGTTAGAATATTTTTGAGAAAATTGGGAAAATTTTGAAAACTAAGTTTGGATTTGGAAACTTAGTAAAGATTTTGTAAGAAGTTTAACTATGAATTTTGGAAAAGTTAAACACTTAAGAGATTTGAAAAAATCTGAATTGAACGTATTGTTTTGGAAAGTTAATGGATTCTGTAACTTTTTCTTACTTGGTAATTTCGAGGACGAAATTCTTTAAGGGGGAAGTTTGTAACGACCCAGCATTTCTGTCAATTAGAATTTGTATATTTAATTGATTTTAAATATTAATAAGTGAAATTTATAAGTCGAGTAATTTATTTTTGGAATATAAGGATTTAATTTGGTAATTAAATCGATAATTTAATATTTGGAAATACAGAATTAATTGAAAATTGGGTTAATATGATTAAAAATGGTTCGTAAAATTTTATTTATTCATGTTGGAGTTAGAATGATGTTATAAAACTTTTAAAATTGAATTTAAAGTTAAATTGCGAAAATTGAATATTTTAATATTTATTTGACGAGTTAAAATAGCCATTTTTCAAACAGTCTCGGATTTCGACGAAACCAGTTTCATTGGATCCATACTGTGATATTAGTCTATGGTTTCAAATATCGTATCAATCAGATTTACGGTTTGTCCAGGGCAAGCCAAACGCATAGAAATTGGTTTAAATCGATTTAATTTAAATTTGATCGTTTATATTCGTAACTCGCACAGATGATCGAATTAGCCTCCGAAACACGTTCCATTATGTTCGAAACGTGGGGTAAACCTTGGAAACGAAGCTGGCACGCTTCGTTTGGAGTTCGGAAAATTTCGGGTGAATAGTAATTTGGCAATTTTCTATAAAAGCACCTTTAATCTTCACTTTTGCAAACAAAAGAAACTTAGCTAGGGTTTTATTCTTTAGCTGCCACCTTCATATATTAATGGCCGAAATTCATTTTCATTCTCCCTCAAATTTCTTCAAATCCACAAAGCAATTCATGAAACTTCCTAAATGAAAGTTGTAGACAACGACGAGAGCTAGCTATTCAACGGTTATGATCAAAAATCTCATGATGGATCGATGGAAAATCGAGTTTGAACACACACGTTTGTTCACGTTTTTCGAAGCCTAGAGATGGCCGAGCTTGGCCGTGCTTTGGGCGATTAGAGAGTCGAGCACGAGCTTTCTGGTGGTGGTCGTTGATCGAGTTCGTGTTGGCCGTGGTGGTCATAATTTTTAACCCTAACGGGCGGCTTTGGGTTCGATATACGTGAGTTTCACGCGATGGGGAAGAAGGATCTGGACATGGCCCAGATCTCATATCATCAAAACGAACGACCACAAATTAAAGTAGGGTTTTGTAATAAAAATAATATTGAAATTGATTTACATAATATTCGTACGATCTTTAGAATGAAATATCTTTTTGATACAAGGTCGAAAATGCACGAAACAACTTTCGTTGGGTTCGTATGGACGAGCACTACGCAATGGAACTGGATTGGAGTCGTTTGGAGCTAGTGAAAATTTCGGGCAATATTAAACGCGCATTTAATTTTATTCAAAATAAAACGCTACAACTATTATCGGAAACTCAAGGTGAGAACTTCTCACTCAATCGAAATTGTTTCGATTTAAATTTTAAATAATTAGATTTAAAATTGCTTGAATGTATGTTTGAATGATGATTGCTATCTATTGATTGTTGAAATAGACATTATACGCCGTATATTAAGCGGAGGTTATTTATTAAAAACGTATACCGCGATAATTCCAACTTGTATGGAATTGGTATTATATATGTACTTGGAGTTGATTTTTCCCGCATTATATAGCGGATGAGACCCTATTGCGCTGCATAATAGCGGGTAATATTTTATAAATCCCATATACCGCGATATTCTGTATTGGAACGGAATTGGTATTGTGCTAACATCTTTGGATGCAGGAAAACAGGTTGGAGGAATCCAACTAGATTCCTCACCAGTATTTATTTGATTACAGATATTGTGATATTTGTTGATTATCATATACCGATATATGATGTCTTTGTTGTCGTGATTGACTATTTGGTGTGTTGCATCATTGGGCCAATTTTGGAATTATAAAAAGATTTTAAAGTGATGATTTTCAAAATTTAAAAGGATTTTAAAGTGATTTTTTTGAAAATATACGTTTTATTAAATTGTGGAATTGATTCATTTTAAATAAATTAACGTTATAAAATTTAATATTATAAAAATTATGATTTTTGAGAAATATAACCGAAATGTGATTTTTGAAATAAATAGTCAATTAATTTATAAAATGGTTTAAATTGGAATTTTTGAATTATTATAAATGATTTATATAAAAGATTTAGAATATTGATATTTATAAATTCAAAATATAAGAATTATAAAACGAGTTTTTATAAGTGTTAAAATGAAATAAAAATGGATTTCATAAGTGAATGAAATTATAGATTTATAAATTGCGAGGTTATAAATTGAATAGATTTTGTGAAATAGAAAATTATAAATAATTAACTTGAAAATTTGATTTTTCACATCTAAATGAGAGTTAAATAGAATTGGTTAATAAAGAGATTCTTATAACTTGAAGTTTTTATAATATATACATGTGAATTTATAAATTCAAGATTGATTAAATTTGATAAGTTAATTTTTATAGCTTATCAAAGGAGTATATTTACGATTTTGGGACAGTGGAATTTTTTTGAATTGAATATGTAAAAGTGTTGAATTTGTTTAATGATTTATATTCACGATTTTGAACAGTGAATAATATATTAAAGGAATGTTTAAGGAGTGATCTTTTAAATGGAATTAAAACGATTTGAAGTTGTTTTAAAATGCATTAAGTGTCGAAACCATAGATTTCAACATTCATTGTTGAAACAGACGTTTTTGAGAAATGGAAGGAAATAGTGGACTATAACACTGTTGTTATAGTAAATGATTTCCGAAAGGAAATGTTTTATATAGTATTGGGATTTATATATCTATCTTAATTTCGAATCCCTATACTAGTGATTTTGGGTCGTCATAACGATGTTTTACGCAACATTCGTTTTGACCCAAATAAATGTGTTGAGAGAACGTTTTCTTTAAAGAATGAAATATATACTTAATTTCGATTTAAGTATATTTAATATTTTCCAAGTGTTGAAAATAAATGGATTTGTGAATTACTTATTATTAAATAAGTATGGAAATGTTTTCCAATATGAAGTGAATATTTTGAGATTTTATCTTTTAAAGATAAATTGGAAATGAATATTAGAAATCGATTTGGAAATCATATATTCATAGATGTTTTGGAATTGTAAATTCACTATGGAATTTATAAAAGAAAGGAAAATTTGTTTAAAAATAAACGTTGATATATTTTTGAAGTGTGAGAATAAAATTACGGATTTGGAACGTAAATATAAAGTAAATCGGTAAGGATTTATTTAATTGGTTTAAATAAACCATTTTGAAATGAAAATGAATAAAGATTTGTGAATATATCCCGTGTAGGGAAACGATTTGAAATTTGTTTTCAAAAGTTGTAAAGGTTAAAATTGATTTGAAATTTGTTTTCAAATGTTGAAGTGTGGAAAATATATATCTTGTAAAGATATTTTGGAAAATAAATAATTTCGAGAATTATTTGGAATCTGGTGATGTTGAGCATACCTATTGATAGTTAAATAACCGACTATCAATATTTACCTTTGATAGGGTATTTGTTGTGATTTTCTTGAATTTGAATGCCACACTTATTTTCAAAATAAGCGCTCACTATTCGGGTTAGCCGGGAAAGGACCTTGGGGTCGTATAACCCATTCCGAATATGTGATACGTCGTTATGGATTGCATTTGATAACCGGTGTTGAAGACCGGATATTTTTGAAAACGGAAGGATTACCGTCGAATGACTCTGCATCGGCTGATCTCCGACATAGAGGTTTTATCATCCTTAGTGACGGGAAGTCCAGACGTGATTAGTGAATATCCGGATTGCAAGGGCTTCTTTGGAAGTGCCTTCGGTTCTATTCGAGCCCGGAACAGACTTGTATGGATTGTATGTCTGACATTACAAATTGAGATATAAAGCTGATTTCTTTCAAATATATTTCTGTTGGTGGCATAGAATTTATTCTCTTAGCTTAACACCCTTCTCTGAGACGTACGAGCTCAGAGGTTATGTAGTTGAAGGTTATTAGTGATATTACTCCCAATTTGGTAGTGTGCTATGTTAAGTGCTGTTGAGCATTTGATGATCAAAGCACAACTTTTTTATAAAGCGTGGCTTTGTGGACAAGACTTCGTCGGATCTCACACCTCGGAAATGGTCAAAACAGGAAGGATGGGCAAGGTTATTAGGGGGTAGCGCCCCTTAGTGTATGTCATTCCTTGTGGATAGAGGTGGTATCATGTTATGGAGCCCAGATACTTAACCTATGTTGTTGCTGCAAATTTATTACTTTGTGGTTGTTGGAATCGAGGATCCTCGGATATAGATCGGTTACGATCGAGGAATGACATATTCGTGTCTGTACTTACCCAGTTTGAAGGGTAACCCGGCCTTGTGTTGGCAGAGATCCGGTTAGGTTCTCGGGTCGTCTTTCCAGAGGAGTACCCATGTGGCAATGGGAAGTTCCTTGGCTTGACCATTTGTTGGAAATCCAAACTTCAATACGCACCTTGTACGGTTTTAGTTGTAGAACCTATCATTCACTTATGGTGGTCACCACTGTTTGGATGGTAGCTATAGTAGGCATAAGTGCGAAATGCCTATGCTGGCTAAGATTTATATCTTTACTTTCGAAATGTTTTCTACACAATGCACTAGTAATAATATCAATGTTTCTTTTTAATGCGTATCAAGCTTCTTTGACTATCATAAGGAAAAATCTCCTCTGATTCTGCGTTTGCATTGTGTGTGTGTGTGCGGGAGGCCTTATGGTAGTTTCATTTTCTAAAAATCATTGCGAATCTATTTTAAAATTATCCTGTTCTTTGTTTTAAAAATAAAGTGTTTTAAGTTCTCACATCAGTCCCATGACTGATCTGGAGTTTATTGTTTTCCTTCCTAAACTCTAGGTGCCCACCAATTTCCACACGGGCAGTCTAGAGTTAGGTTATCAGGATATTCTGGAATTCAGGAGTTGCTGGAGGCAAGCTGGATGGCATGGCGTATTCACTAGTATATAGTATTTCTTTTCCGCTATTTGTTGTTGTTTTTTGTTGTACACTCTGATGATGTAATGTAATGTAATGTAATAACTGATATAGTTCTTTGTTTAAAGATTATTCATTTATCTATTATATTTTGTTCCGCTGCGATTGTGAGATTCTGTCATTGTTTCTGTTGTTTTCTTTTTCTTTCTTTCTTCTTCTACCTTCTTCTTCTTTAACCCTAAAGACTCGTAAGTTCGTTCCTCTTTGGCTGGATTGTTGTGGAATGTTGCCAGTTCAAAGAAGTATGGATTTTCGGGCTTTACAGATGGCTTGTCGAGAGCCGCAACAGTGGCCTTCGATGGTCGGAGTAACGATGGACGTGCACCACGTGCACGTTGTATCAGGTTAGGCTTGACTGTGTTTTGTGTTAAGGTACTCAGGAACGAGCTTGGGTAGTTCAGGGTTTAAGCTCGAAGCAAGAAAGGGTTATGCTCGAAGATAAGGGGTTGTGTGTTTGAGCTTCGGGTGCGTTGTTGTTTTTCTTTGAGTCAATCTTTGGTTTTCGTGAGGGAATAGGAAGTAGGAAGGGGAGAGAAGGGGGTGATCAGTTGATCTCGTGTTCTTCGAACTTTTGTTCGGGCCTATACCGAAGTGTTTGGCAGTAGTTTAATAGGTTGTTTTACATGTTTTTAAAAAGCAAGAAACAAGGGTTTTAAGAAGAAGTTTTGACAGCAAGTTTCAAGTATAAGATTTTAAATCAATTGTTTTGAAAATTTAGTTGTTTGGTTTGAAATTATTAAGTTAATTATTTGTTAATTTTTCTAAGTGATTTTTTTCAAACGATATTTAATAATGATTAAGTAATCATTAAGATGATGGATTATCCTAAGTTAATTTAAGTAATTAAGGGTGGTTAATTACTGTATGTGATAAATCAAGGTAATTAATATGATTACCTGTTGAATGTAGTAAATTTAAATGGATAATTAAGTTATGAAAATAATTAGAGGATCCTTAATTAATGATATTATTTAAAGTATATTGCTAATTAAAATGAGTGTATAGAGAAAATTTAATTTGTGTAATTAATTAAAGGATAATTTCTTAATGTAATTAATTAGGGATTAATTACTGAATATAATTAATGTAGAAAGTAATTAGTGGATGGTAAGTAATTAAAGGAAATTACTTAATGAAAGCAATTAAGGATTAATGACTTGGTGTAATAAATTAAGAATTATTAATTAGATAATTAAAGATAATTAATAATTAGTGGTTAATTAATTTAGTAATTAATTAATAATTAGTGATTAATTAATTAAGTAATTAAGTTATAATTAGTGATTAATTAATTAAAGTAATTAAGGATTAATTACTTAGTGTAATTAATTGATTGAATAAGGAAACTAATCAATTAATTAAGGGAAAGTTGATCAATGAAGTGATCATAAGATAATCAATTTAAGGATCAATTGTGTAATTAATTGAGAGTTAATTACTTATTGAAATAAAAGGATAATTAATCAAAGGTGATTAATTAAGATGGATAATTAAAGGATGATTAATTAATTGATTTGTAATTAATCAATATTAAATAAAGATCTAAGTGATTAAAGATTAGTAATTAATTTAATTAGTGATAAATTAAATTAATATTAGAAATGATCCATCTTTTTTTTACATGAGTGATTGAATAATGATTAAATACCTTGAATTGATTGATATCTTTGATATGAATGTTTTGTGATATGATATGATTATATTGAACAGTGATAACGTGGTTACCTATTAATGATGAATTGATGTGTAAAAAGATGACATCCTATATTTAAAGTTGAATTGTTCTTAATGGAAATTTTTTGGTTAGGATGACATGACATTGGATTCGAAGAGATCGGGGTCGGGTATTAGTTATTACCTGAAACCACTTCGATTCTTTGTGAATTGATATGTGAAATCAATAGGCTGGAATGGAATGATTTAAGTGAATATGACTATTTAATCTAAGTTTTGGTACTTAGAAATTGATGTGTGGAATAAGTAATGTCTATAACGACTTGTGAACTTTTAAATTGATATAAGTTACCCTGGGTTCATATCAGTTGTATGCTTTTGTATTCCATGTTAGATGGTTTTACTCACGCTGGTTTCCAGCCTGACCCGGGTGTTACTTTGATGTAATGCTCGGGTCAGACCGAGTATTGCATATTTTCAGGTAAGGACATTCTGTAGCTCAGGAGTCGAGCTGGATGGTAGGAACGTATGTAGAGTATTCCGTTGTGTTTTATTGTAGCTTATCTGGGGGCATGTTGAATTAAACTGGTCAGTGTTATGTCAATATTGTAACTCTGATATATTAAAGTTTAATTTGACAAGTACACTTTTTCTTTGTATAACTGCTATTTATTTAATATTATATTTTGATCCGCTGCGAATGTGAGAATATGTGTTTTGGTGTTTCTGTTTCTTCTTTTTATTCTATCTCTTTCATTTTTTTTCCTAACTATCTGAAATTTTTTGGATCGAAAATTTTGGGTCGTTACGTTATGGGTTGGCTGGTAATGATTTGGAGATAGTAGGATATTTACGGTTTTTCCCTTGAGTTATTTTTTTAATTTTTAATATTCAAACGTTCTAACATACATAACTTGTGCATACGAACTCGAATTTAGACGCGGTTTTTTCTGTTGGGATTATATCAAAATTCGAAACAATAGGAAACTGGTTCAATTGAATTTAGAGACTGTTCAAATTTTGTACTTTATTTGGATTTTTAATTGACTATAAATCAAAGGTGAGTGATTTAACCTACTCATGTAATACTGAATTTTCCTATGTTAGTTAATTTAAATTTATGAAGTGATGAAAATGTTATTGGTTGTTGTTTGATAGTTTAATTTGACTTTTTTTATTGAAATTGAATATTATTAAGTTAAATTTCCGTTTAAATTAATTTTGAAATTTATTGATAGTTAAATACCTCCAAATGGATAATAAGTAACTACTGTGATACGGTGTTTGATTTGGATGTTATTTGTTATTGTATTCTATCGATTGATGTATGATGTATGGTTGTTTATTTATTTGGATATATCCCTATTGTTATCCTATTTATTATTGACATTATATAAATTATCATTTATATTATTTCAAATAAATTAAGAAATAAGTTGAAATGATATATACCTATGACATTTTGATTCGGATTGAAATGATATATATTCATCCCTATAATTGAAATTGAAATAAAAAATTGCTTGGCCATAGGGTAGAAAATAACAAGATTGGTTAAATTAAATAATTTTAAAATATTGATTTTTGGATGTTGATTAAACAACACTATTTTGAAGAAATTTTTTTTGTGGATTTATACGAATTAAATTATTTCCTAATTCAAGTTTTGAAATTGAAATTGGGTAAAAGAATTGTTTTAAGAATTTAATTGGAAACGTAAAGTTATAATTAAAATATGGCTTTTATTTTGGAAATCTAATTATTTTAAGATTTGGACCTTAAAATTTAACAATGAAGTTTAAATTGATTTAAGTGATTTAAATCAGTATTTTGAAATTGGACAAGAAATTGATGGAAATTGAAATAGTTTAAAATAAGAATCGAATTGAAATGTAAATCATTGAATTGAATTGTTGAATCGAAATTGAAGTTCAGAAGAATGCTTTTGGAAATTGAATTTATTTCGAATTGAAACTGAAATCAAGTTGATTTGAAACTAAATTGAAATTGAGTCAATTGAATGGAAAGATTGAAAATTGAATTTGTTGATTTGAAATTGGATATGGATCCAGATTGTTGAAATGGAAAGAAACGATTTGATTTGATATTATTTTCAAAATAAATTGTTTTAATATAAACTGTTTAAAATCTACTTTTATTAATATTCAAGTTACTTTAATTTCTCCAAACTATTTTACTAAATTAACCATTTTCCATACTCAAACGATTTTATATCAAACTATTTAAACTACTTTTAAACTATTTATAACTATTCAAACTATTTTTCTAAATTTCAAACTGTACAAAGTTGGAATGTTTATATATAAATCGTTGATTTAAATGTGAATGTGATTAAATGAAGTTATAGCCTAAGTTGGAATTTCAAATGATACTTTCAAGTGGAATGACATATGTTGAGTAAATATGATGATTTGTGAAATGAAGGATATTTTGAGTTGAATATGATATTTTGATATCAAATATGAATCGATTTTGAAATGTAAAAGGACCAACCGGTGTGAAAAATGACGTTTGGTTGTTAAAGAGATAGGGACCTCCTATTGGCATACTCTCTATCAATGTTGGCCACTTTAACAACTGTGTATTGATCTAGAATAAAGTGGTTGAATTGAAGGCGTTTGCTGGATTTAAAGAAATAAAACGATGATACATGACCGTGGTACTTAGGCTAGTTTGACATGACTGAAACATGATGGCTTGTCAGGACCAAGTAGGCTAATTACTCCTAGCGGACACACCTCTTCTTATTACAATTGATGTTGGCTTGATCGGTGCACCTTGATTTGATTTGATTTGATTTTTGGGGTGTTGGATGCGGTGGGCGGTCTAGCTACGATGCGTTACCACCAGCCCTACGACCCGAACCGGTAGTATCCTATCTTGGACATTGCCTCACATGCCTTGTTATACTCTTTATCCTTATTTGAGTCCACTACGATTTTTTTTAGTATGGTATATATAGGGGGACTCACTGGCTGCCGACGTTACTGGTTGTGTTACATGACTTACATAGACTACCTGCTAAAAAACTTGTTAAGGGGGATCAATGTAAAGCCTTAACGCTATGAAAAATATTTGCTTTACTGATAGACATTACATATATAGCATATCTTACAACATATAAATCGTTTAATGGATTCTTAGGAGATGGAAAATCCCGTAACATCTCTTAAGTTATTGCATTCATGTTGTACACTTGATAGGAGATATAAAAACCCATAAACATCTCCGAAGCTATTACACTCATATTTACTCATTGTCGATTTTCTTACATAGGAACTTTTAGTTCCGACTCGAGTGTTTTGTCTTTTCATTATGCTCGGGTCAGTTTGAGCATTCCAGTGTTTGAAGACATTATTTCTAAAAGACGAAGTTTGGTATATTATATATTTAGTGTGTTCTGCTGTATCATTATTGGTATGTATTAATTGTACTCTGATTTCTTGTAAAAATTATGTAATCAAACGTATATTGTAAAACAGCTTCATGAACTATTTATTTGATTAATACATTTTGTCATTCCACTGTGAGATTCTATGTTTTATTTTTCCTTCTTTTCTCTTATTTTCTTATTTACCCCATTGATAATCCACCCTTTTGATTGGTTTGAGTGAGGCATGTGTGGTTTATTGTCAACTTAAATCGTGCAAAAAGGTGGGTCGACACACTTGGTATCAGAGCTTTGGTTTATAGATACCTTAGCCTATTTGGAGTTAACTCATTAGAGATAGAGTTAGTAATACCCTAGAATGAGCCTGAGTGTATATATATGAGAGAGCGTATTTGTTAGTGATATAAAAATATATTTTTTATATTGTGTTATTTTGTTCGGTTTAGTATTTATAAATCTTGATTGGTATATAGGATGTTATAACATCGATAAGGATTTCTAAACACTTAATAGGGCAAACCTACACACTTTTGTTTTGGAAATATTGGTAAATGAAATAATTTTACCTAGTATTATATTTTGTATATAAAGAATAATTTTTATAAATGGATATAGTTGTATGTGACATGTTTGTTTGTTAGGAAGTGAAATTTTATAGATATTGGTTGCAAAATAGGGTTTACAAATAAAGTGAATATGAGCGGGAAATTTGAGAACTTAAGTTCTAGAGTTTCGAAATTGGTTTTTAAAGATTTTGGAATATAATACTAGTATTTTTTGAAGTATTTTCGGATATAAATATTTTCAATGTGATTTGAAAGAAATATTTTAAATGAATTTTTAAAGGAAATAAGTTACGTACTCCTCTCTTATGTCGCTAAAAAATAATTTCGGTGATGACTTTGCAACATCATCAATGTTCATTTTCTAGTTTCAAAGTGGGAAGACCATTGTAGTAGTTTGACTAAACATTTATTTTGATAAACAAAATTTTGTTTTTGATTTCCTATATATGATTTGATATATGTAAAAGGTATGAGTACATATATATTATTTCAAAATGATTTGAAAAGAATCTGGTATTTAAATTCTTAAGTTCCTGTTAATTAATGATTTTCAATTGTTGAAATAAAGTGAAATTTTAATAGTTGGAAACTTCTAAAATGAAAAATAAGAAATTAGAAGCTAAGTGGTTAACTAAACTATAAAGATATTGGAGATTTGTCACTTATAAATTAAAGGGTAATGAAATTTAGAAGATGTAAATTATTGATATTTCTGCTAACTAAAATGAATAAGATAAATTTATATAACACTCAATTACATTTTAAAAAAACATATATCAAACTTACCAAAAATGTTGAAATGTAATATGAATATGTAATAGAATTTTATACAAGAAAACTTAAGTAATGGAGTTATATCTACAAATAAGAATTATGATGTACAAGAAATATTTTAAACACAAGTTAATATTTTGAAATGCTAGTAATTAAATTAAATAGAAAAAGTGTATATTGTTTAGGTAAATGATTATAAACTCAAGAAAGTGACTGAAATTGACTCATTGATGAATATTTATATTAAAATGGATATCAAGGTTATAAGTAAATAATAAATGTGAAATAAACTGCAATGAAACGTGCGTAATACTTTAATAATAGATTCATTGATGATTTTGAATATTGAATAAGAAAATTTATATAAGTAAATGAATGTAAATTAGTAAAAGATGTTCTTGTACGAATGAATGAAAATATATAAAAGAGGATCTTGTATGAATGAAAATAAATAAATGGAAGTAAAGAATGTGTAAAAAGAAACCAATAGAACAGACTTAAGTAATATTTAAAATTCTATGTTGTTTGGCATGTGGGAAGTTTGGGAAATGATACTTAAATTGTATAAGGTTGTATGAATAATCTATTGAGTAATTACTAAGGCTGTTGAGCGTATGGTATACTTGGTAGTTAATCTATCATCCTTGTATGATGAAAAGTTTTTGAACCTAAACAAAACATTAGTCTTGGTTGCTATGGATGTATGATTGATTCTTTTTATTTCATATAATGGTTGTGCTAATTTGTTTGCATATGATTGTTATAAATTTTCTGTTGCTTGTACTATTAATTGAAATAACTAATATATTATTTCACTTTTACATAGTTTAACACTCTTTTGGATTATGTAAGTAAAATACAGATAATGGAAGCAATAGCTACTGCTTTTGGTTTCATAAAATAAAGTTAGTTTATTTATGAATTACGGTTTTTGAATGATATTTTATTGTTTTTCTCATAATTTGGGATATTTTATTATTGAAATATGATATATATATATATAGTAATTATTGATATTATTTTTTTTGGACCAAACCGCGCAAAGAAGATTTTGTGAAAGTTTTCATAAATTTAGGACTTAGAATTTTTTTATAGAAGTTATGTTATTTTTATTATTTTGTTGAACTTAAATGTGTAGGTTTAATTGTGTGTAAACTGATTATTTTGAATAAAATATAACAAATTTCTTGATCCTTTCTTGTTCCTTTTTAGGGACTAAAAGTTTTGAGTGGGAGAGATTGTAACGACCCTATTTTTGATAATTAATATTATTAAATTTAATAAGATTTCAGAATTTAATATTCTAAGAAACAAAAATTTATAACTTATAAATAGGAAAATTTTGATTATAATATAACTTAATAATGTTGTTGAATATCATTGAAAACTATTTTAACGTAATTTCAATTAATGGTAATAATAAAGGTTAGTGAGGAATTAAATGAATGTTGTATAAAAAGGAGAAACTACATGTAATTAATTGAAATTGGTTAATATAGAATATGAAATCATTGATGTGGTAAGTAGTTATAACCTTTGTTTGCAAACAATTAGTTATTAGAGATGATTTATTAATGTATAACAATTTCTTTAATTATCATTTTAGTATTTAATCAGTTGAAATTAATATGAAAATCAATAAAATTAATGTAATTAAATATTGCAGTTAACATGGAAAAAGATGTTAACTGTAACAACCCTGTATTTTCTGATTATTGTAATTGTATATTTTAATTATTTTAATTTAAATTCCTAGTTTAAAAACTTTATTTTATTTATTAAAATGAATATATTTTGTTAATTGAAATATAAATGTTGATTTTGATGTGGATTAGAATTTCAAACATGCATAAATTGAATATTTCCAGAAAATGTGAATTTTGGTCAATCTGGTCAAACTTTTACTTTTAAATTTAAATTTTAAAAGTTTGAAAATTTAAAAATTTTCTTTTATTATGAAAGTAAATAAAATTTCAAGAACACTGCTTTTCGTTTCGTTGAAATCCGAATAATATTGTGAAAGTTATGCTTTTTACAAAATTGGGTGTAAATTGTTTTATTTAACACTACTTTTTATTTTAAATTATATAAATAATCTTTTTAATTGTCATATATTATTCTAAATTGTATTATATGTTATGTTACATATATTTTTACCTTTTGAACTTTTTAAAGTGATGTTTGAATTTTTCCAAAGCTCATTGAATTTATTTTCTATTTTTAAAGGTTAGTTTCCATTTTTCTGTTATTTTCTTTATTTAAATTATATTTAATTAAAATTTATTTATTCATTTTTATGTATGCATTTTATTTTTATGTTTTTATCTTTATTTATAAATATGTTTCATGTACATACAATTTTTCAAAAGTTCATTTCATTATTTTCAAATTTTCAAGCCTAGTTTACATTTTCTTTGCTATTTTCTTAATTTAATTATATTTAATTAATATTTATTTATTTATTTTTGTTTATTTACAATATTTTCGTGTTTTTATATGTATTTATATATATTTTACATGTATTTAAAATTTTAAAAGAAATGGTGGAAATTTGAAAGGTTTGTGACTCTTTATTTGCTCAAGCCTTTTTGTATTCTGTCTTTTTATTTCTCAACCAACATCTCTTCAATTGGCTGTCTTAACTCCACTCTTCAGCTGACATTCCATTTTCATTTTCACGTGAAAACTCTTCCTCATCTTCCCCCTAAAAATCACGGCCATGTATGAAAAAAAAAACAAAAACAAAAAAAACAATGGCTTTTCTTTCACATTTTCCCCTCTTCTTCACTGATTTAGCCTTCCTCTTCTTCATGTTTGCTTGGCCTCACCTATCTCCTTGCTGACCACCATCCTCTCCACCATCTACAGCAGCACCAACCCCCTCTCCTCTGACCACCACCTCTAGCCATGACCATTAGATGAAGCCACCACCTCAAATTTGCAAAGCACTTCACCAAAACAATGCTAGCCAAGCCTATACTCCACTATTGCCTTCATAGTTGCCTTTGGCCACCCCTTAGCCGCCACCACCACCATCTACTTCACCTCTGGCTGCCCTTTTCACTACTTTTCAGATCTGACCTGACATGAAGACCCCATGGCCGAGCCTATATGTGGTCATAGCCGAGTCAAAATGCACCAAAAACTTCACATATTTGCCATGAACCCATGTATGCTTCATGTTGTAACTCTTTCACTACCTTCATCCACTTGTAACCTAACCTTTATGGTTGCCATACCTGACCCAAAGCAGAGCCTAGTGTGGTGAGATCAAGCCCATTTGATCATGTGACAAGCTTATGTTGTCATGTGCAAGTCTTTTGCTTCTAAGATTTGGTCATCTCTCTTGTTTTGCAACTGTTCTGCAAACTAAAGTTGTTGATTATATTTGTATGTCGATATCTATATTTGTGCTTATGTATGTTATATTTTGTGTTGTTTACAAGGGTCTCCATCAATTCAAATCAAATCGTGCTTGTCGTGCCTTTGGAATCGCTCTTGTGTGTGTTGTTTGTCTCTAGCTTCGTAAAAGGTGAGTCTTTCTCACTCTGACATTTATACTTATGAAATAGTGAATTGATGGCAAGTGTTTAGTAATATAAAATGTTATGCAAGTTAATGATGATCATATGATATGCTATCCATGTTATTACCATGTTAAAACTGTTAATTATCACCCGACATGTGATATATGACATTATATTGTGACACTGGCATTGTTTATATTGTTTATGCATATATTCACACTGCAAGTTCCCTGTTAGAATAGAATCACTATGGGTTGAAATGATACATACCCAAACGGACTTTAGATTAGGGAAAAATCGTTATGGGCTGAAATGATAGGCCTGAGCGATTTTTATTGTATTTTATTTGACTTGGGATTGCGGGTTTGAAATGATAGAACCCGGGTTTTCTTTGTAAACCGCGGATTGAAATGATATATATCCGTATCACTTGACCTAGGTTAGAAAATTATATACAGACCCCGTGGTATATTTTTAAATGATATTTATTAAAATATGTATTTTTAAAAGTATGAAATTTTGATTTAAAAATATATATTTTATGGTTTTAAGAAAATTAAATATTAAGTTTTGAAATTGTGAATTTGAGTACGTAAATTTAAAGTAATTGAGATTTTAGACTTTATATTTTATTTTAAAATGTAAATAAATAATGGAAATTAAATTTAAAGTTTTGAAATTGTATTTGAAGTAAAATTTTAAGTTTTGTTTAATTTATATGTTAATAAACAGTGAATTTTGACTTAATAAATGAATGGAGTTTTTAAATTGAATATTTGATCTAAAAATTTTGTTGTGTTAAATCATATGTTAAAATGATTTTAAATGTGAAATTTTGAAGTCTAGAAATATGATTTTTGAGTTATAATAAAATTTGGAGTTTTATTATTTTTTTTGAAAAGCAAAAATGAAATATGGAATTCATAGCATTTTCAAAATGTTGTAGTCTTTTGACAGCATTTTTAAATGCTATTGTTTTGAATCTAACAATGTTTGAAATAACTAAATATCTATTACGACATTTTATAAATGCCGTTATTCTTGAACTAAACCATTTTTGGAAGCTATAAGCTACGATAGCACTTTATAAATGCTGTCGTTGCTATAATTTGACAATGTTTGAAATGTTATAGTATTAACACTGTTTGAGTTATATTTTAAAGTGTTAAATGATTTAAATTTTGGAAATTGATTAATTGTGAAATTTAAGAAGTTTTGAATATATTTTAATATTTAAATTTGAATTTTTAAGGAATTTAAATTTGAATTTGAATTTAAGTAAGGTTTACTTGGTTATGTGTTAAATGGAATGAAATGTAATGAGATAAATGAATTTTGAATGGAATTTTTAATGTATTTTGTAATGATACTTGAAATAACAAATGAATGACTTATTTGATTTAAAAATGATATTTAAATTTGAGTATTTGAATTTGAATTCAAATAATGATTTGATAATAAGGTTTGGAAATGATTTGATCTTTATTTTGATAAAGAATATGAATTAGAATGATATGTACTTTTGATAAATGAATATTTGAAGTTTATATTGGTATGAAAGGATATTTAGTTTAATTGTAAATTGAGTTTATTTAAATAGTATTGGATTTATGAAATGAATATTTCAAAACTAAGTAATAATGAAACTAGATTTGAGATATATGAAATTATAAAATTTAGTTTTGAAATGCGGGATATTAAAGCTTTGAAATTTATTAAAAATTGAATAGTTTAATTTGTGGATCAAATCTATATTTGAAAATGATATGATTTGAAATGGTTATTGGGAAATTTAATTGAAACTGATGGTTTGAATTGAATTAAGTTGGAAATTGAAAATTTGGGATTAATTGAATGAATTGTAAAATGTAAAGAATTAAATGAATATCCGATGATTTCAAATGTATGATTTTGAAAATATTATGATTTTGAAATGAATATATGTTTGAAATGTTTTTGGTTTTGAAGTATAAACTATTTTGATTGAATAAATAGTTTTGAAATAAAAATGGTTTTGGTTTCGAAGTATAAACTATTTTGAAAGAAATATAGTTTGAAATGAAATGATTTGATCTTTTTAAAGTATAAACTATTTTGAAATGACCACGGCGTTATAATAACGTTTGGTTGTTAAAGAGACCGAGATCGGAAGTTGTCATACTCTCTGCCAACTCCGAAAACCACTTTAACAACCGTGTACGCGGTGGAGATTCCAGAATGAAGTAGGATGGTGGGGACGTTCTTGAGGTATATTACGTGGACCCAACTCCCGTGAGTTGGCATAAGGTGGCTAAAACAGGAGCGATCTCCGGCCAAGTGAGGCCATTCCTCCTATCGGACACATTCCTTCGATACTATACTCTTACTGGTGATTGATTAGATGGCCATCCTCCGATTTTGATATGGGAGTGTGTTCCGAGGTGGGCGTATGTGGCTGCTGCGTTACCACCAGCCCGTGTGCGTAATTGGTATATCTACCCTGGCATTGCCTTGTGTGCCGTGTCACCTACCATACCGAGCCTTTACTACGAGTTTGTTTTTCTTCCGTAGCTCGTGTGGTATCCTCTGACAGTCACCCGGAGTGGAGATGGCATGATATTGGATGGACTACTGGGAATATTATGTGTGAAGGGTGATATGGGTAGCCCGGAACGCTATTTAAAAGTATGTTTATTTTACTGGAGACACTATTATAATAGCGCAATATTACTACATAGTAAATAGTTTAACGAATCCTTAAAGGATGAGCGATCCCAAGCATCCTTTAAGTTACTGATGCATTTTTGTTACTGTTCACTTGAGTTGATTTACAGTTCATAAGTATTTATGTCCTGACTCGAGTGTTTTGTGTTTTGCTTTACGCTCGAGTCAGATTGAGTGAGTTAGCATTCAAGATTCACCTTCGGAGTTGGAGCTTTCCTTGAAGATCCAGCCATCCATTTTGCTTTCTGTATCCAGTGATTTCAGTGATGTATTCTGATTTGTACCTGATGTATCTTGTTACTTTTTGTTGTATCATGTTTAACTCTGATGTATCTTATTTTTATATAGTAGCTTCATGAACTACTATTTCTTTTAAATTCCGCTGCATTATTAAATACTCTGTGTCTGTGATCTGTTGTTATGTATTTGCTGTATATTCTAAGATTTGCCAAATTTTATTTACAACGCGGTATTTTGAGCAATTCAAGTCCGACATGTGCGGATGCGAATGGTTGAAAATATCGGGTCGTTACAGTTGGTATCAGAGCTTTGGTAGCTCTAGGCAAAACTCAGCATATAGAGTAAATGAATTTGCAGAATCACTTTCATTCGAGTTTGAATCCCTTCCTTTTGACTCGATTCCTTTGATTTTGGAACGTTCCCTGCGGTTTCAAAATCCATTTCGTGTCCCTCACTATTCATCTTCATTTGATTCTGGAGTATCCCATGACTCCACTTTGAATGATCTTTATAATGAGTCGGCGGTCTCGCCAACCTCAAATTTATTTGTAAAGGGGGAAACTACTTTACAACAACATCGATTCTCTAGAGATTCTATATCCTCGGTTTAGATGCTAGTATCTCTTATAATTTCGAACTCTACATCTTGAGATCGAATGTCGATTTACCCAAGAAATCCACATCGATCTTGTTCTTTAAGTCACGGTTGACCCGGTTAAGGTTGCCCGCGATTTATATAAACTCATCCATCTCCCTATTCTGTTATTTAATCATCTCATCTTTGTTTCCAACTTATCTTCAAATTATTCTTGAAGTGTATTTGTAAACTAATATTTAAAATGTTTTATATATTGTGTTGTTTGAGTTGTTAATGTTGATTTGGGTTTCTAATCGATTCGTCTGATCAACGCTATCGATATGATTTCCAAAACACTTGAACAGAGCAAACTGACACAATATGTTTTTCAAAATGTAGTAATGAAATAAATTTTGTGAAATAAATTTTGTAACTATATTATAAATCTTTATCTGGATTTTATTTGAATTGGTTGTTAAGAAATAATATTTGATTTTATATATCATTTTCTATTGTTTCATATATCTAATTGAACTATAAAACATGGTTATAAATTTATTTGGAAATTTAAAACGAATGTAAAAAAAGAATTTGAGAATTTAATTTCCGATGGATTTCAAACTTTGTGTTTAAAGTTTTAAAGGATAGATTATTTAAAGTATTTTCGAATAGAAATTTGTTTCCAAAGAATTTTAAATTTAAATTTAGTGCTCTTCTCTTTGTCGCTGGAAAATAATTTCGGTGATGACTGCAGCATCATTGACGTTCATTTTCGAGTTTCGAAGTGAAGAGACCATTCTGTATTCTTGCTACAGTTTTGTTTTGGGAAAATTTAATTGATTTTAATTTCTAAAATAAGAATGGATTTATAACATATGCTGATATATGATTTAAATTTGAATGGATATATACATATAGTATATGAGCATTTATTTATCTCTAAATAGTTTGGAATTTATCGAAAATTTAATTCCTAAATTTTATCTACAAAGATAATTTCTAAGTATAATTTCAAGATTCGGATTAATATTCAAGCTTGAAATAATTTAATTAGAAAGTTTTATTTGTATAATACACAATTTCATTCCAATATAACTTACCTTAATTTTCAGAAGTTGAATAGGTGATTGGATAATGTACAATATAAAAAAAAGATTTTATAAATAAAATTTGAGTGGTTATTATAAATGTTATATACTTAAATTTAAGTTATAAAAGGATTAACAGAGGTAAATAAAGAAAAAGGGTAATGGAATAATTTACAATATAAAATGATGATAAAGGAATTAAGAATAAATTTAAGCCAGTTGCAATGAGTGTGAGTATATTTAACATAGGTGATAAAATATATTGAGAGGAACAAATTTAATTTTAATTAGTAGTGAAGAAGAATTAAATTTTATTTGGCACATTTTGAGTATAATAAAAGATTTTTCAAATACATGATTTTAGGGATTTGTTAATTTAAGATAATTGGATGATAGGATAATGAAATTAGAGACGCTTAAGATTTATTTGACTTATGTAAAATTAATTTTCAGTTTATGTTGAAATTTTATGGTTTCAAATTTATTATTTTATTTTGTTTTTCAAACTATCTTTTGGTTGTCCTAGTTTCCCTTGTCTTGCTACAGAATGAGAGGTTATTGCTTATACCAGTCTGTTTAGAAATCTTTCTATAATCTTTAATAATCTTTGGTACTCATCTTTGAATCTAAGCACTGCTTGCCATCCACAGACCGTCGGTTAAACGGGAAGGGTGAATCAGATTCTAAAAGATTTTTTTTCATGCTTGTGTTCTTGATTCTGGAGGATGTTGGAAAGATCATCTCCACCTTGTTAAACTTACCTATAGCAACGGTTATCAGGTATAATTTTAATCTTCTTGTCATCTTGTCTTAATACTATTTCATTCTATCTTTTTTTGTGCTTTCCCGTACCTCATTCCTTTTCGGGGACGAAAAGTTTTAAGTAGGGGAGAGTGTAACAACCCTGTATTTTCTGATTATTGTAATTGTATATTTTAATTATTTTAATTTAAATTCCTAGTTCTTTATTTTATTTATTAAAATGAATATATTTTGTTAATTGAAATATAAATGTTGATTTTGATGTGGATTAGAATTTCAAACATGCATAAATTGAATATTTCCAGAAAATGTGAATTTTGGTCAATCTGGTCAAACTTTTACTTTTAAATTTAAATTTTAAAAGTTTGAAAATTTTAAAATTTTCTTTTATTATGAAAGTAAATAAAATTTCAAGAACACTGCTTTTCGTTTCGTTGAAATCCGAATAATATTGTGAAAGTTATGCTTTTTACAAAATTGGGTGTAAATTGTTTTATTTAACACTACTTTTTATTTTAAATTATATAAATAATATTTTTAATTGTCATATATTATTCTAAATTGTATTATATGTTATGTTACATATATTTTTACCTTTTGAATTTTTTAAAGTGATGTTTGAATTTTTCCAAAGCTCATTGAATTTATTTTCTATTTTTAAAGGTTAGTTTCCATTTTTCTGTTATTTTCTTTATTTAAATTATATTTAATTAAAATTTATTTATTCATTTTTATGTATGCATTTTATTTTTATGTTTTTATCTTTATTTATAAATATGTTTCATGTACATACAATTTTTCAAAAGTTCATTTCATTATTTTCAAATTTTCAAGCCTAGTTTACATTTTCTTTGCTATTTTCTTAATTTAATTATATTTAATTAATATTTATTTATTTATTTTTGTTTATTTACAATATTTTCGTGTTTTTATTTGTATTTATATATATTTTACATGTATTCAAAATTTAAAAAGAAATGGTGGAAATTTGAAAGGTTTGTGACTCTTTATTTGCACAAGCCTTTTTGTATTCTGTCTTTTTATTTCTCAACCAACATCTCTTCAATTGGCCGCCTTAACTCCACTCTTCAGCTGACATTCCATTTTCCTTTTCACGTGAAAACTCTTCCTCATCTTCCCCCTAAAAATCACGGCCATGTATGAAAAAAAAACAAAAAAAAACAATGGCTTTTCTTTCACATTTTCCCTTCTTCTTCACTGATTTAGCCTTCCTCTTCTTCATGTTTGCTTGGCCTCACCTATCTCCTTGCTGACCACCATCCTCTCCACCATCTACAGCAGCACCAACCCCCTCTCCTCTGACCACCACCTCTAGCCATGACCATTAGATGAAGCCACCACCTCAAATTTGCAAAGCACTTCACCAAAACAATGCTAGCCAAGCCTATACTCCACTATTGCCTTCATAGTTGCCTTTGGCCACCCCTTAGCCGCCACCACCATCATCTACTTCACCTCTGGCTGCCCTTTTCACTACTTTCCAGATCTGACCTGACATGAAGACCCCATGGCCGAGCCTATATGTGGTCATAGCCGAGTCAAAATGCACCAAAAACTTCACATATTTGCCTTGAACCCATGTATGCTTCATGTTGTAACTCTTCCACTACCTTCATCCACTTGTAACCTAACCTTTATGGTTGCCATACCTGACCCAAACCAGAGCCTAGTGTGGTGAGGTCAAGCCCATTTGATCATGTGCAAGTCTTTTGCTTCTAAGGTTTGGTCATCTCTCTTGTTTTGCAACTGTTCTGCAAACTAAAGTTGTTGATTATATTTGCATGTCGATATCTATATTTGTGCTTATGTATGTTATATTTTGTGTTGTTTACAAGGGTCTCCATCAATTCAAATCAAATCGTGCTTGTCGTGCCTTTGGAATCGCTCTTGTGTGTGTTGTTTGTCTCTAGCTTCGTAAAAGGTGAGTCTTTCTCACTCTGACATTTATACTTATGAAATAGTGAATTGATGGCAAGTGTTTAGTAATATAAAATGTTATGCAAGTTAATGATGATCATATGATATGCTATGCCATGTTATTACCATGTTAAAACTGCTAATTATCACCCGACATGTGATATATGACATTATATTGTGACACTGGCATTGTTTATATTGTTTATGCATATATTCACACTGCAAGTTCCCTGTTAGAATAGAATCACTATGGGTTGAAATGATACATACCCAAACGGACTTTAGATTAGGGAAAAATCATTATGGGCTGAAATGATAGGCCTGAGCGATTTTTATTGTATTTTATTTGACTTGGGATTGCGGGTTTGAAATAATAGAACCCGGGTTTTCTTTGTAAACTGCGGATTGAAATGATATATATCCGTATCACTTGACCTAGGTTAGAAAATTATATACATACCCCGTGGTATATTTTTAAATGATATTTATTAAAATATGTATTTTTAAAAGTATGAAATTTTGATTTAAAAAAATATATTTTATGGTTTTAAGAAAATTAAATATTAAGTCTTGAAATTGTGAATTTGAGTACGTAAATTTGAAGTAATTGAGATTTTAGACTTTAAATTTTATTTTAAAATGTAAATAAATAATGGAAATTAAATTTAAAGTTTTGAAATTGTATTTGAAGTAAAATTTTAAGTTTTGTTTAATTTATATGTTAATAAACAGTGAATTTTGACTTAATAAATGAATGGAGTTTTTAAATTGAATATTTGATCTAAAAATTTTGTTGTGTTAAATCATATGTTAAAATGATTTTAAATGTGAAATTTTGAAGTCTAGAAATATGATTTTTGAGTAATAATAAAATTTGGAGTTTTATTATTTTTTTTGAAAAGCAAAAATGAAATCTGGAATTCATAGCATTTTCAAAATGTTGTAGTCTTTTGACAGCATTTTTAAATGCTATTGTTTTGAATCTAACAATGTTTGAAATAACTAAATATCTATTACGACATTTTATAAATGCCGTTATTCTTGAACTAAACCATTTTTGGAAGCTATAAGCTACGATAGCATTTTATAAATGCTGTCGTTGCTATAATTTGACAATGTTTGAAATGTTATAGTTTTAACACTGTTTGAGTTATATTTTAAAGTGTTAAATGATTTAAATTTTGGAAATTGATTAATTGTGAAATTTAAGAAGTTTTGAATATATTTTAATATTTAAATTTGAATTTTTAAGGAATTTAAATTTGAATTTGAATTTAAGTAAGGTTTACTTAGTTATGTGTTAAATGGAATGAAATGTAATGAGATAAATGAATTTTGAATGGAATTTTTAATGTATTTTGTAATGATACTTGAAATAACAAATGAATGACTTATTTGATTTAAAAATGATATTTAAATTTGAGTATTTGAATTTGAATTCAAATAATGATTTGATAATAAGGTTTGGAAATGATTTGATCTTTATTTTGATAAAGAATATGAATTAGAATGATTTGTACTTTTGATAAATGAATATTTGAAGTTTATATTGGTATGAAAGGATATTTAGTTTAATTGTAAATTGATTTTATTTAAATAGTATTGGATTTATGAAATGAATATTTCAAAACTAAGTAATAATGAAACTAGATTTGAGATATATGAAATTATAAAATTTAGTTTTGAAATGCGGGATATTAAAGCTTTGAAATTTATTAAAAATTGAATAGTTTAATTTGTGGATCAAATCTATATTTGAAAATGATATGATTTGAAATGGTTATTGGGAAATTTAATTGAAACTGATGGTTTGAATTGAATTAAGTTGGAAATTGAAAATTTGGGATTAATTGAATGAATTGTAAAATGTAAAGAATTAAATGAATATCCGATGATTTCAAATGTATGATTTTGAAAATATTATGATTTTGAAATAAATATATGTTTGAAATGTTTTTGGTTTTGAAGTATAAACTATTTTGATTGAATAAATAGTTTTGAAATAAAAATGGTTTTGGTTTCGAAGTATAAATTATTTTGAAAGAAATATAGTTTGAAATGAAATGATTTGATCTTTTTAAAGTATAAACTATTTTGAAATGACCACGGCGTTATAATAACGTTTGGTTGTTAAAGAGACCGGGATCGGAAGTTGTCATACTCTCTGCCAACTCCGAAAACCACTTTAACAACCGTGTACGCGGTGGAGATTCCAGAATGAAGTAGGATGGTGGCGACGTTCTTGAGGTATATTACGTGGACCCAACTCCCGTTAGTTGGCATAAGGTGGCTAAAACAGGAGCGATCTCGGGCCAAGTGAGGTCATTCCTCCTATCGGACACATTCCTTCGATACTATACTCTTACTGGTGATTGATTAGATGGCCATCCTCCGATTTTGATATGGGAGTGTGTTCCGAGGTGGGCGTATGTGGCTGCTGCGTTACCACCAGCCCGTGTGCGTAATTGGTATATCTACCCTGGCATTGCCTTGTGTGCCGTGTCACCTACCATACCGAGCCTTTACTACGAGTTTGTTTTTCTCCCGTAGCTCGTGTGGTATCCTCTGACAGTCACCCGGAGTGGAGATGGCATGATATTGGATGGACTACTGGGACTATTATGTGTGAAGGGTGATATGGGTAGCCCGGAATGCTATTTAAAAGTATGTTTATTTTACTGGAGACACTATTATAATAGCGCAATATTACTACATAGTAAATAGTTTAACGGATCCTTAAAGGATGGGCGATCCCAAGCATCCTTTAAGTTACTGATGCATTTTTGTTACTGTTCACTTGAGTTGATTTACAGTTCATAAGTATTTATGTCCTGACTCGTGTGTTTTGTGTTTTGCTTTACGCTCGAGTCAGATTGAGTGAGTTAGCATTCAAGATTCACCTTCGGAGTTGGAGCTTTCCTTGAAGATCCAGCCATCCATTTTGCTTTCTGTATCCAGTGATTTCAGTGATGTATTCTGATTTGTACCTGATGTATCTTGTTACTTTTTGTTGTATCATGTTTAACTCTGGTGTATCTTATTTTTATATGGTAGCTTCATGAACTACTATTTCTTTTAAATTCCGCTGCATTACTAAATACTCTGTGTCTATGATCTGTGATTATGTATTTGCTGTATATTCTGAGATTTGCCAAATTTTATTTACAACGCGGTATTTTGAGCAATTCAAGTCCGACATGTGCGGATGCGAATGGTTGAAAATATCGGGTCGTTACATTAAATGTAGATTTGAGTGAAATAAAATGTAGACTAATGTTAATTATATTCATAAAATAATAGTTGATTTAATAATAAGAATTTAAATCAAAATAAAAGAATTTGTTTGGGATTTAATTTATAATGAAAGGATTTATTATAGTTGTAATTGAACGCTGTAACTAATGAAATATTGAATCGTGAAATTAACATTGGAAATTGTATTGTAATAGATTATTAATTTCTGTGTAATCAAGAATGATGAAAATTGTTAATTTTTAATTTAGAATTTAAAAGTGATTAAATTGATTTTTAAACTAATAATTTATTTAACTAACGTATAAAATTAGTCTTTTTGGATATTGTCATAGATTTCGACGAAGCTAATTTCATTGGACCTGTAATAGTGAATTATCATCGAATGTCAAGTTTCGTCGCGATCGGACTTACCGTTTAATCATGCAAGACCGAAATGCGTAGAAATCAATTAAAGGAATTTAAATGAATATAATTTGATTTTAAAAGCTAATTTCTGTATACAATGGAATTAGGGTTTGAAACTAGTACCATTGAGTTTAAAAATATCGAAAACCTATATTTTGATATATGGGATGACCCATTTTCGTTTCTGGAACGAAATGGGCTTTTCGAGCCTTTTTGACCTAATCGATTTATATTCAAATTAAAAAATGTTATTTTTGAAATATAATTATTCAAATTGTATAACAAACCGTAATTTCGCTACTTCGAAAATGATAGAGTTTGTTTATTTTAAATTTGAAAGGATTTAAAACTTAAATAAATATGTTATATATAATAAATAATAATAGAGGAATTTATTGTTCTTATAATTACTAATTAAAAGTATAAGTTTGGATTTTAAAACAAATCAACAAAGTTAAGTTTTGGTCAAAATAAATAAAGGCTTAAATAAATAGGTTTAAATATTTATTTGAAAAAGTAAATATTATTTAAATCATCTAATAAAGATAATAAAGGTTTATTACAGAATTTAGAAGAATATTAATAATCGTTTTACGAAAATAACCAAAATTTGTTGCATTTTGTCAATTTTACATATACTGTAAAAACAGAGATTTTGATATTATTTATATATGATTTTAAAAATATAAACAAACATGTTTCTATCTTTATTTATGACTTTCATGGTGCAATACTCTTCTGTTTGGGACCTAGATCAAGGATGAATAACTCAGACTCCATGTACTGTCGTGTTTAGAATATGCATACTAACCTTCAGCCATGGATCAATCACGACCATACTGTTCCACATGCTATGGTATTAGCTAACCGATCATCAATGTACTCAGTTCTGTCTTCTTCCACTCGGTAGTCATGGCGTTAAGATTGTGTAATTAGCCCTATCAGTTTGCAATCAGTTTATGTCACCGCTGTAGTCTTTCAATCTCCAATTTTAATCGCTTAGCACTCCTATTACCTACTGCATTGGTTCAGGCAGCTAGCTCAGAACCCACATTCTATGCTTCAGAAACTTTCAGTGTCATATTGTTTAAGTCAATGCTTCAACAATGCATCTGATAATAGTTATTCAATAGCAGTAATCCTCGCTTCAACTAAAGGTTTCACTACTCACTACATCACGCCGTAGGAATACTCAAGCCACTTTAGTTTGTTGTAGGTCGACGAGCAGTACAAGGATAGTCTTAGCTGCATCTATTTATTCCATTCGCATCTCTCCGTTTAGGCTATATTCTCTTGAGGGTGTCTCCAAATAATCATTAGCGTTAGGTAGATATGTTTTGATCGCTCGTTCATAAAGTTTACACTACACATTTCATCAATATTTATATATATATACACTGTTTTTATGACAATTAGGGTTGTTGAATCATTTGAGTAGTTGTCAGTAGCAACCTAATTTAAGTCCTATGAAAATTAATTATCTTTGATATTCAAGGGTCTAATACTAAGTCAGATGCAAGAACCAAAACAAATTAGAGTTAACATTAAGATGTAATATCTTATAAGTGTAGAGATATTATAAGAAAAAGGCTGGATTAATTGAGTCGTACCTCTAGAAAAGAAAGGCAGGCCAATTAATTTATATAGCTACTGTCCAATTTTTATACATCGGTGTTGTAACAATTTATCTCATCTTCTTATTCCTCTATTTACTTTGTTGAAGGATTCAGTTATTGTGGGATTGAAAACATTTACAATGTTGGTATACATTATCATAACTAATTAGAATGAAATCAATTGTATTTCTTGGTAGCTGAGTTATCATGATTTAATCGTAGTTATTTGCATATTAACTTTGAGAGCCTGTATCGACATTTTGATTCTATACTGTATTGGAAGCTGTCGTTGCTCCATAGCCTCCATGTACTCTATAGCCCATTTTAGGAGAATCCAAATGTACCACTTGAAAAAAAACTTTTGAGCTACCAACCCTTTATCAAGCTATTGCTTTAACTTATATCATTCTCATACTATGTCAGTCTTCAGTACGGTCTGAATTTAAAATTAAACTTTTATTATGACATGTATGTATTGAAATTTAAATTTTTTTCACATTACTACAAAATTTAACTCAATCTTTTATGACTTTTCTATTATAGCTTGAGGTATAATATTGTTGAAGATGTATGTGCAGGATTTGAGAAGATGGCTGTAGAATTTCATCGACCGAGCTATATTTAAGTTTTATTAAAATACAGGTAATTTGCTTTCTTTGGGTTGGGTACAATAATTTCGCTTTCCAGCACTATGTTCTTTTACTCTATGTTTTTTATACATCAAAATAGACTTTACTCACTGCAAAGGAGATTTTTTTTGCATGGATAACACTTATACCAAGCTCTAGGCTTTGTTCCTGTATACTATTGCTTCAGGCTAGGTTGTTTTAAATCATTTCTTTCTACACCTGGTTATTTTACACATGCATATGCACAATTATATACTTTTTGTTAACATTTCATTTGGAGGTAAGCAACATAGTTTAATTATTTTGCTTAAATAAATTAAGATATGAAACTATGCGACAACAAAAATAGTAAAACATATTACAACTATATATTATAAAATGCTTAATATTGAAACACTATTCTTTTCATATTTGATAATTGTTTAACACAGTATACTAAATGATCTTGCTATGATATTTTGTGTTACATCAATCAAATACAAGTATCATGTCAATACTTCTCTTAATGGGTAAGGGAAATAACACACTAACTTTTTTTGTGGTTTCTTTTTTTTTTTGAAATGGTACTTTATATACATGTCACTGGGACAACATATCACATGTCAATGAACGTTCGAATCACGCTACGCAAGTTTCGAACTTGTGACCTCTCGCACCAAAGCCAAATCACTTAACCACTTAGACAATGGTGCTTGTAATGTGGTTTCTCTTAATGGGTAAGGGAAATAACACACTAACTTTTTTTGTGGTGCAATTACTGCAAATATTTTTTTATACATCAAGAATCTCCTTCATTGGAATTAATCTTAGGCAAATTTGTATATGTGTTATGGTGTCACATATTAATTATGTTAAAAATAATATATTAAAATGAATTTAGTTGTAATTATTTCATTGATATTTCTGAATTTTTCAAGTAGACTTACAATTATGTAGGCATTATATTCTTATATGTTGTTATTTTGTATTTTTATTTATTACACTATGCCCATGAGGTGGTCTCTATGAAACCTTATATATTAAAGCATTTATTCGGTCTTTTTTCTAGGGATGAAGAAATTAATTATGTGAATCATTAGTTACACCTAATAACTTATTGAAGCAGAAATCTTTTTGGTACTTTGGGCATAGATAAACTGTTAAAAGCAGTTGGTAAAAGATACGAGTGAACAAACAATATAAAAGGATCACCGTAATATTTTCACTATAGCACACTATTCAAAAATTATGATAAATGTATTGATTTATTAAAGCTTAAACCCATTAACATGTTTTTACCAAAAATAACTATGAAAACAAAGTCCCAACTCTTAAGGTATAGCTGATTATTTCAAGCTATTAAGAAAAATTAATAATCATGGTGCTAGGTATATGCTATGTGAAAGCGAGCCTACCTGATACTCATTTCAACATGCTTAGTACTTCAACTGTTTACATCTGTTTGTTAAATAAAGCAAGTTTTGTGAATTGATATACGATAAAATTGAATAACAACAGAAGGTGTGCTCCTTAAATCTATGTTGTATGCCAAAAATTGATTTTTTATTTTTATTTTTTTAACATTTGAGATGAACAATACATGTCTATTTAGTAAACAAAATTACTTTGCAAATTTTATGTATAACATATAAATATTTTCCAACTTTCCTATTATGTATTTCTTAACTACAGTAGATGATACACTAAATGGATTTAAGTCTTTGACAAATGCGCTTGGTGATTTATTGAATTGTTTGTTTGATTGTCAATTTACATCATGACTATTTAGCTTCAAATTTTAATATTCATTAAGTAAAATGAGAGTTTTAAAGATAGTGTAAATTAAAAGAGTTATATGCTCAGAATATGTAAATTTATATTGTAAGATTGGGGGTTGGCATGATGTCATTTTAGCTTAACTATTTATATCTATACATTACTTTTATAATTACATTTCATTAATTTTACAATGCTAACTTTGACTTCATATTTTCACATATCTGTTTATACATTTGCTCTATATATTCATAAATACTTTCTTTGAAATAAGGTAATTACACAAATTACTACCTTTCCTTTTACAGGTACAAAAAACTTCAATGGTGAGAATGTTTAATCAAGTATAGTGCAACCAATAAAGAGCAGCAAATATAATTTACTCCTATGTGAATCCACTTTATGAATCCACTAAACGAAGAAGCTGATTCCAATTTCTCCCCAAACTGCTCATAAAAGCATACTGAGAAATTTATAGTCTAATTTAAGGTTTTACACATTCAAAAATCTAGGTTATCAAAGACAGTAAATAGCGAAATTTTATGAATAGTATTGATATTATTAATTACAAAAATTTATCACAGATTTGGTTGTGTAATATATTATGGACATCTTGATTATAAATTTTAAATAAATTTTTAGCACTAACAAAATATAGACTCGTTATTTCTATTTTTTGTTGACATTCTTAAAGTCTGTACATTTATGACTTATTTGATGCATTTAATCTTTATAGTGCTTTGATGCTCAACTGCAATTGATTTCAAAACGATCTATATATCCATCAACAAATAATATTTCTAAAATTACTTTGAATGTATTAAACAGAACATTGACGTGACTGTGTGCACGGATTATTAACTAGTTGTATGGCCTTCCAAGAACATGATCGTATAAGATCCTTATACCTAGGAAAAATGTCTTATAATGTTATTTTTACAAATGTTAATAAATATATATTACTTTTATTTATACTAACAAATCTTTAACACATGATTTATAATCTAACCCCATGTGGCAAGGGTTCACAATAGTTATCTCATATAATACTCAGTTCAGATCGAGTATTACGGCACACCTGATTGATCATTAGTGATGTCTAGCTTTAAGTTATCTCTTGGGACCCATCTATTTCCATGTTTCATCTTGCTTAGACTACAGATTAGTACATTATATATATTGTCGAGCATGGGACCCATTTTGTTTGTTATCATTTTAGATGGTCGTACTTGTATATTAAGTGGAACTCTCATTGTCTACTATTTGTGACTCTCTTTGTATATGTCCAAATGTGCTCTTCTACTATGTATCATATATATATATATATATATATATATTCTGCTGTGTACTCTGTGGTTTGTGTTTTTGATATCTTATATTAATCTGAGCCATCATATTATTGTTTTAGGCCTAGATTGTATACGTCGAATCCGTTCGGGAAAAAAAATCATTACCTAATTCAATGTCTCAAAACTCACTTTATGCAATATTCACGTATGGTCGCTCCTAACCAACCTTATTCTCCGCATTAATAGACGATATTGCTTAGTAATATCCTTTGTTAGTGTGGGTCAAATGTAGGGCGTTACCACTTGGTATCAAAGCTGTGTTTACAACAATATATAATATTTAAGATGAGAATATTGACCTAGACAAATCTTAGAGCCTATCCCTGAGTATAGAGAGTATAATTAAGAGACCATTTCCTATTCAGGATAAATATACGAATGGTTATTAAGGGAAATTATTGGATGCATTTGTGTGATTACTCTCATACACTATAATTAGTATCTTGAAGTGACCTTAGATTTGAACCCAATATCGAGTTTAGACATTAGATGGATCCAAATTGAATTGTGTATCTTGGTCTTTAGTGATCAGAGTTGCACAATGGAGGCAGATGAATTGCTTTCAACCGAGCACATTAATTAATTGTCATATTTATATATTTACCTATTTGTTTGGCTGTTGGACAATTGATTATTTAGAAAGAAAAGTAAAAGAAAATTGTAACGATCATTAAAGAGTGATATTGAGTCGGAACTATCATTTGAGAGTTTAAAACCTACCTGATATTAATAATAGACCTTGTGATGACTTTGAATGTGGAGCTACTGCAAGGCATAATTGAAAGTTTGAACTGATTAAAAATAACCTATAAATTTATATGTTTGACTAATTAAAAACTAAGATGAAGTTCAAAATTTGGGGGATTGCTTGATGGATGCATGGATGAATCGAGTGTCTAGTTATGTTTAACACTAGAAAATTAAATTTTGCGAAAGTAATATTTTTCAAGAATTCCTACACACACACACACACCATATTAAGGAAACTCTTGGAAAATATAATTTGTGTTAAATTGCCCGTTAGGTGCTTTAAGAATACCGGTCAAGACGTCTAGCCAACGTTCTCGAAAAATATTCCTAAATTCTTAAATGACACAATTCGACGTAGTACTTTGGGATATAATGTTTTGTAAAACTTATGAATGTTTAAGGAGCATTATGGGAAATAAATTTAGCTATACATATATACTTATGATTAGAAAAGAAGGTGTTAATAAGTAGTTTTATGATCATACTAAAATATTGATTTTAGATTAAATACTACTAATGAAAAATATAAAATATCATCTAGAAAGAAGTTTTGGTAATAAGTTGGGCATATAAACATCCATTCTAAAGATAATACATACATACATACATATATATAAACATTAAAACATTGATGGTTAAGAGTAATCTATGAAAGATGCCTTATGTATGCTAGCATTTTAGATAACAGATATAGCTACTGAATATTAGCGATAGTCGAGGTCAATGGCGAGGAAATGCTGATTGCACTATTAACATTGTGGCCATTTGACAAGATAATTCACTAATAACGAATAGTGTAGTAATATCATTAAAATATTAGAGACATGTTTATGGAAGAGTGTTCATTTATAAAATATAATCTAAGATGAATTAATGTGATGCTTTGATTGATTGTGCATGCCATGTAGTGTTTTAAACGAACATTAAAACTTTACATACAAGTCCTAAATTAAGGGAGATTGAAATGAGAAGTAATTTGTTATAAAAGCTAGAAGATAATTTTGTAACAAAATTTTGGAAAGCATACAATAGAGAAATGCTCTTGTAATTTGAGTATGTTAGAAAAAAATACCGGAACTCATTAATAAGGTAAGTTGGGATAGAGCTTAAATAAATTAGTTAAATAGAATACCATAATAAATGACTAAATTAATCGTAAAAATGGTAGAGTCAGAAATGTAATGATCGAAAAAGAAAATTTATCAAAACCAACACATGTGAAGTCTAAATAGAGAAATTTTCATGGTTATTGGAATTAAAATTATGGTGAATATGCATTGTGAATGATTTAACTTTCAATAGATTAGTTGAAAAGCAAGACTGATGACGAATATGAACCTTGAAAAGAAATGAGACATTCTTGGAACTTTGGTCAAGGGAAAATTATAGTAAATTAGAAATAAAGTAATTTCTTTAATCCTATCAATTATTTCTTTTTTCGAAGGGGAAAACTCTATAGTTCTATCTTTGAATAATTAAATTAAATTAATGAATTATTTGAATACTGAAATGTGATATAAAAGATCCTTTATAAAGCAAAGAAAATGAGAACTATGAAAATGAGATTTGGAATTCATGAATATAGATGCTATATATTTCTATATTATGTAAAAATATTTGAAATTATTTCAAAGAAATAGAGTTCATTAAAAAATTATATAAATATTATTTATAGAGTAAAGATGGGTATATATAAAAGAAAATTTGATTATTCTTGACCTATTAAGTTTAGTAGTCTATTAATGAAATTTAATTTTTGCAACTATTAGTTTTCGGAAATAAGGCTTCAAAAATATTTAATTTGGTGTATTAATATAATTGATATATTATGCTCATACGTGATTTTGTGAGGTAGTGAAATTTAAAAATTGATGGTTTGAGGAAAAAATAATGATAATTTTATATATCCAGGAATGATGGAATTATTCATGTAATGTAAATATCTATAGTTTACCCACCGTATATGTTTCAAAAAAATTATTTGAATTGTAAAGAAAATACATTCCCATTTGCCGACTAGCATGATCCATAATGAGTGAAATCTTTAATGCGGTTATTTTGCTAAATAGTCGAATCCACAACGTAAGGAATTATTAAAGTATGTAAAGTAGCAACTCACTGGTAGTAGATTGGCATAATGTACTTAGGCCTATATTTATCTCCTACTACGAATCTTTATCTCATACAATTATAATTGATATTCTTATTACTATAGCTTGGAAATCATTTACAAACATAGATATGGCCATGATTTCTGAAACTGGTAAACCCGTATGTTTAGTTAAGTTGATCTATGCAATAAGCATATGTTTGGAAAAAAGAAAAAAAAGAGAAAGATTCAAAGAAGAATCGATGAAATGCATAGTGGTGATTAAGTGTTATTAGAGAGATAAGTGCTAAAAGGAAATAAAAATTTAGAAATTTTATACTTTAAAGGCACTTAACAAATATGAACATAACTTTTTACTTAGCTATCCGATTTTGACGATTCTTTTTTTATGAAAGATATATTATTATGGAACAACTTCTATATTCGTTGATTTCAAAGAATTTAAAATCTATTGTGTTAGATTTGATTTAAACTTAAATAAAAAATCTAGCTGGGATACGCATACCTTAAATTGCTGAGCTAAAGCATTTTACCCATAACTTTTGAATGGGTTGTCTAATTTTGACTATCTTACACTTTTTGAAAAGATAAGAGTATATGCAACAACTTGCATGTTAAAGGTTCTGATTTTTTTTGACATATTCAATTCTAAAAATGTCATTTCATAAGGAGGGCCTGCATTTTTTTTATAAATTCCTAAATTGTATAACTTAAGGAAATATATTATAACTTATGACAGGCTCTTCATATTGATGATTCAAAATTTGATTGTGAAATCTTACCCATTGCATAACTCTTTTGCTTCTGAAACCTATGTCTATTTTGTGATTTTAGACTTCAAAACCTTGTTGATAAGTTGCTTAACTAAAATGCATGATCCTTTCATATAAATGAAGGCATATTTAATATATCTCTTTCTATATGTGACTAACATATAAATTTTAGGTTGAGAATAGAAGTACAAGAGGACATCGTGGACTATTAGGCAGCTTTAACTTGCTTTTGCTTGTAATTAATAAGGTAACTTGCTTTAAATGTTAAGATAAGATATGCTTTCTATTTAGAAATATAGAAATGTCAAAATATTGATATCAATTGTGTTTTCGACCATGTGGTCGATGTATATTGTTGATATCATATTTGTGAAATTGGAAAAAACTCTTCGTACAAAGGAGACTCTGTCAATTTTATTGAGAATTTGAACACTTAGAAAATTTTCAATAATTTTTCATACACAATGAAATGAAAATCAATAATTGAGCCTATTTAAATTTATAGCATATGATAAGATTAACTCTAGTTAACTACTTAAAGGATTGAGTTTCCGCTTAATCGTAGTTTTTAGAATACAAATAAAGTAAATGGTTTGGGTTGCATGAGACGTCTCCCTACATGGAATTGTGTCTGCAACAACCCTGTTTGAAGCTGTAATATTAAACTAATTTAATTGAAATAGAAGTATTTGTAATTGAGTTTTGATAAATATTATTTTAAAATTCACTTTTACTTGATTAGAGTTTATTTAAAATAGATTTTTGTTTTAACAAGTTGAATTAATTAATAAATTCTTTTCAGAAAATTTATTAACTAGATAAAGTGGTATTGTTGAATTTAAAATATTTTAGAGTGTAAATGATACCTATATAACCGAAATAGTTGAAAATGATATAGCTATTTTATAATAATATAAGAAATGATAAATAATAATAACAACAATAAGCGTAAACAAGTATAGAATTGAAAAAGTTGTCTAGTTGTTGAGGTATAATTTGTAGAATGTAGTGTAAATCGATTTAAACTAGGTTGAATTATATTTATAAAAATAAATAAATAACAAGGATTAATCTTTAAATTTTAAATGTAAAGGAATTAATTATCAAAGTAGAAACTTAAAAATATCCTAAAACAAATGCATCCCAAAAATATTCCCAAGCACAATTAAAATAATTCTCTTTTCCCCTGTCCAATTTCGCGCAATCGATTCGAGCCTTAACAAAAGAACAAATCATGATCAAAGACGAAGTATGGTAGCATGTGTCTTCATGAGCGAGGTCACGTGTGAGGTACGATGCTAGGATTGACTGCGATGGCGACTGGCGGCAGCAGTATGGTTTTGCGTGAAGCCTAGGTTCCGTGATAGGGAAGTGCTTGTGTGCAAGGTGGATGATGGCAATGAAGCGAAGCTTAGGCACTATTGCTTTGCTAAGGTACCGAGGCAGTTTTCATTCCAACTGGTAGGAGTGTTAGGAACCGTTATCCTACCTTTTGGCAAGGCAGTGATATCATCGTCTTGGATAGTAACGGATGGTTATCAGCCTTAAGAATCGATTATACACAATACTATGAACAATGGTCAGGCAGATCCGGACCAGGTCCTAGTCGAGGTGCAATCAGTATGGAGTGACTGGCATAGCCCCGTGAAGTTACATTTCAAACTTGGATTTGGTCGGAGTTCGTATGCTCGAGTAACGAACGAAGCAAGGATTTACATAAACTGATTGGGAACGATCCATTAAGTGGCTTAAATCAGCAGATATCGATTGATATCTCAAAATCCATGAGACCAATTCACTTAAAACTTTAAGGCATCAATATACTAAAGAGTGGAGCCCATAGAAACTATCGCTGGTCAAAACCTTCAGATATGAAGACAGTCGATGGTTTTAAGATGATCGTTTTTGCCAATCCTTCCTAACGATCGATGTTGCTCAGTGAACATTCTGAATGTAGCACAGGTTGATCCATATCTCGCAATCTACAATTCAAAATGACCTCATAATTTAGGGACAAGTTCAAGAGGGATATCGGACCCCCAAAAACAATCGCACATAAATTAGAGACCAAAAATAACGATCGGTGTAACTTTAGCCGATCATTTCAAGTTATCAAGTTTGGGCCACAGATCGTAATGGTGGGCCCCCGATCGTTATGGTGGGCCCATATGGACCTAGAGACCCATATACCGAAATCTTAGCGAAATATCTCATCATCTCTCCCTATAAATACGAGCCTTTTGGTTAATTTTTTAGGATCTTTACGCTACTATTTACTCTAGACTCCATTGTAATCAATCACTTACTATCTTCTAATGTTGTAATCAGATTAAAAAGTTATTAATAAGGATAATCTTCAAAGTGGACGTAACGCCGAACCACTATAAACTTCTGTATCTTTGATTACTGCATATTATTTGTTGCTTATCTATTTATCCACACAGTTTAATTTTTTTTCTTCTTCACTTACTTCTCTGAAAAAACTATTTTTAGGTATTTGTGATCGTTCTAAGTACAAACATTTTGGTGCTTTTACTGAGAACTTTGATTTTCAGTTCATTAGGATCCCCTTGTTTCTACTGGATTAGATAAATCCCCCAAAGGAGATCTGTAGTAATCTTTAGGAAGTTTCCATACCACTCAAATTTGTAGAAATCTATGAAAAGCTATCAATAATGATATGGAATAATAGATCTACTTCTTAGAACGTGAAAGGAATGAAAATGCTACTATCCAACAAGAAGGCCCATGCAGTCAACCGGCAAATGTAAATGCTGAAACAGTTAAAGTCCAGAACCCAACCAACTCTATTACGAAAGCTGAATTCCAAAATCTGATGAGAGAGCTAATGAATAGCCGTTGAGAGTTAAATCAGCAGATCTAGGGCAACTCGATCTAGTTCGTCGAATGGGTATCACAGACATAGACATCATAGAATAGTTAGAGATCATGCAGCAACTTCAAGGCATCAACAGGCAGATTAGCGTGGTCTACCAGGAATGATCAGTGTTGATCCCTCTGCCAGAGAAGAGAACTTGCCTTTGCACGCTGGGATTCATATCAAAACCGCTATAGCTAATTTGAATGATGGAGTTTGGTTAAATGTTAACCAATTACTTCCTCGGAATGACGATGAAGTAAATTTATGAGACGCACATCGAAAAGACGGTGAACCAAGAAGGCATAAGATGACCTGCCAACATCGACTGGACCATTCACACGAGGTGAAACACAACCACCGCTTGGCAACAACCATCCAAATGCCGAAATTATCACCAACGGTCAAATAGTTAGTGAGAGAGAATCAGGGCTTAACTAACGACGACTAGGAAATCTCAAGAAGCCATACCATGTTCACTGATAATGTCTTGCATGTAGCATATCCAAGGATTTTCAACATGCCGTCGATGCTTGCTTATATGGGAAAAACCAACCTTAGACAACACATCATAAGATATGAATAGCTAATGGATTATGCGCGATCGGATGATGAAACCAAGTGTATATGTTTTCTCACAACTCTCTCTGGAATAGCGACAATGTGGTTCACAAGGCTACCCTCGCGATCAATATCTAGATTTGATGATTTGGCAAATAAGTTTGTGGAGCAATTTCGAATGCATACAACTCGTCCTAAGAATGTAATGTTCCTGTCCAGCATGATCTAGGCTCCAAGAGAATCGTTAAAAGATTATTTAGAGAGATTTCATACGGCTGTTACGGAGATCGGCAACCCAAATGACCATGCAATATTAATGGCCGTAACAAGAGGAATAGATCCAAAATCGGACTTCGACGATTGGTTAGTTGGCAACCCGCCCTCAACATTGGAACGCTTCTATGGAAAGACAGCTTAGTATTTGAGAAAGGAGGAAGCCAGATCCTACAGGAAGAAGAATGTTGTAAGACCAAGTGGAGAGGGAGTGCAGAGTAATTTGCAATAAAGTAGTCTAATGAAAGATCTGGAAAATTTAAAGTGAATGTCCAGAACAAACGAAATCAGCAAAAGAAAGGCAGAGATAGGAGCCGATTTCAGAAGAGGGATTCCGAAAGAGGAAAGCCTAGGATTTAAATGTATGACACTTACGCGCCACTGAATACGACCTTGGAGATGCCCATTTGTCCACCTGTAATACAATGCAGTACAGGAAGTCGCCTCTAAAAGGATCAACAGAGAAGCACAGAAACAAACTGAGAAATATTACCGATTTCACGAATGCTATGGGCATAGTACCAATGAATGTAGACACCTCTAGAATGTTATTGAAAAGCTGATTCGAGAAAGGAAGTTACAACTGTTCGTAAAAATCCCACAGGATAGCGACGGGGGACATCCGAACCCAACCGAGGACAGGTACCGCTCATTGCCGAGGAACCTGTGTAGACCGGAGGAAGATTAGCGATCAATACAATAGTCGGAGGACTGCATCCGGCTGATAAAAGTTAGCATGAGATGAAATGCTATGCTTGTACGATTAAGCATATGGAATTTGAATGTTGTTCAAGCACGGAGGATGGAGCTTCGGCGAAACAACAACGTATGTTGACAGATGATTTCGTGTATAGAAATAGACATGTAGACAAGGTGGAGGCTACAACGATCAACCCAATGGTCATTTCAGCCATGAACGGCCCCGCTTTTGTGAAAAGAATGTTGTTGACATTGGGAGTTCCGTAAACATAATTTTCAAGAAAGTTATGATCAAATGAGGATAGAAGCAAAGGATTTAAAGCCATATAAAGTCCGCATACATGGTTTTAACAGTGTTGCAATTAAAGCTGGTTGTTATTTGGAACTACCTATAGAGTTAGAAGAAGGAGACCGAAGGAGAGTGCGAATCTTGCCGTTTGTTGTTTTGGATGTTGAGTCTCCATACAATGTTTTTCTAGGTTGACCGGCCCTGCAGAATTCCAAGCATCCCTTGCCCCATGGTGTTCAACTTTGATGTTTCCGACAGACAATGGTGTTGGACTTACCATGGTGATTGGGCAACAAGATGTGCATGTTATATAGCTGATTGAGGGATGCTCAATGCAGAGAGAAATGTAAGGGTCTGGACAAGACCGTCTGCTTCCAAATTACAAAAGATCGAAAACCAATGCCTGAGCCTTGGCTCGGGCAGCACAATCAGATCTACAGAGATATAGATCCAAGAGATGACGAGGAGGAGCCTAAAGAGATCAAGGATGCTGGCTGAGCTGATAATTAATATCCTGGTCAGCCACGCCGACCCGTCACGGGTCTTAAAGATTGGATCACAAATTAGCCCTCCAATGATGAAAGAACTCATTAGATTTCTCCCAGCGAATCTTGATGTATTCTCTTGGACTTTCTCTAACATGCGTGGGATCTCGCCTGCCATTGCGAGTCATGCATCGAATATCGACCCGAGGCATGTCCCGATGAAATAGAAAAGACACGGCACGGATCTAGAGAGATCTACCTCTCTCAAAGAGGTGGCGGATAGACTCAAAGATAACGATTTATCCATAATTCCCTCTACCCTAAATGGGTATCTAATCATGTAATTTTGAAAAAAAGCGAATGGAAAATGAAGAACATGCATTGAATACTCAGATTTGAACAAGGCGTGTCCAAAGATAGTTTTCCCCTTTCGAGGATCAACCAGCTAGTGGATTCAACTGTTGGACATGAATTGCTATCTTTCATAGATGCGTACTCGAGATATAGCCAAATCCCGGTGCATATTCCCGATCAGGAGCACACCAATTGTATTCCTGATGTTGGATTGTACTGCTATGTAGTAACGCCATTGGATTAAAGAATGCAGGAGCGACTTATTAGCGCTTAGTCAATAGGATGTTTAAAGATCAGATTAGAAAAACGATGGAAGTGTATGTGGATGATATGCTCGTGAGGTCACGACGATTAAGCGACCACATTAGAGACTTGGCAGATATGTTCGAAATCCTTCAACATTACAAGATGAAAATCAATTCTTTGAAGTGTTCTTTTGTTGTTTCAACATGTAAATTCTTGGGCTTTATTGTTAATGCCCATGGAATAGAAGCTAATCCAGAGAAGATCCAGGCTATTTGCAATATCCAAGCGCCAGGACTATAAAACAAGTATAGAGTCTGAATAGGAAAGTTGTTGACATAAGCCGATTTATTTCTAGAGCTACCAGCAAATGCATTCCTTTTGTTGACTTGATTAGGAAAGGGAAAGAAACTTCGAATAGACATAGGATTGTGAAGACGCATTTCAAGCTTTGGTGAATCATTTGGAGAGACCCCAATCTTGTCAAAGCCAGCGGATCATGAAGATTTGTACATTTATTTAGCCGTATCGGCACATGCTATAAGTGCCACATTGCTTCGTGAGGAGGATCGATTCTAGAAGCTGGTGTACTACATTAGCAAACGATTAATGGGAGCTGAAAGGAGCTGTCCGAAAATAGAGAAACTGGCATACTGCTTGTCGATTGCATCATGAAAGCGTCGTTCATACTTCGATGCACACTCGATCATTGTTTACCCAGACCAGCCATTACGATAGATTCTACAGTGACCCAAGACGTCTGGAAGATTACTCAAGTAGAATTTCGAGCTCGAAATATCGAGCTCGGTCAATTCGATATTACGTATATTCCTAGAAGGGTTGTCCACGTTAGGCACTGCAGATTTTATAATAGAGTTCACCATGCATGATGATTTCTCGCAGGGCAGCGAAATCCCTACTATACGGTGGAAATTGTATACCGTGGAGCATCTAATGAACATTGTTCTGGAGCTAGAATTGCGCTTATAGCTCTGAAGATTGGTCAATATGTTATGCTTAAAGCTTGATTTCCCAACGACAAACAACAAAGCTGAGTACAAAGCTTTGATTGCTGGGCTTAAACTCGCCAGAGAACTAGGAATAAAATCTCTTTGATTCACAGTTGGTAGTGCACCAAGTCAGGGGAGAATATCAAAGTAAAGGACAACGGCTTGCTCCATACCTTACCTAAGCCCAAGAATTATTGACAGAATTTGACTACTACGACATTTTGCATATTCCATGGGGTCAAAATAAAGAGGCTGATTCATTGGAAAAGTTTGCTAGCACCAGGTGATGCAGAGCAAATGGGCTTGGTTCCAGTCGAAGTATTAAATGCCCCAAGTATAAACATGATAGAAATTGATCAGACACTACATGTAACGACCCGTAAATTTTAATATTTTTTATAGCATAATTAACAGAAAATTTTGCTTCAAATTAAATTTAGCAATGAAAATTTGATATTTGGAATACGTTTATTTAAACTCAGCAAATGATAAATTTTTATCAGAAAATATGGAAGTTAGTTTTGTGTGTAATTTTCAATTTCAATTTAAAATCAGTTAAATTTGATAGAAATAAAATGTTTTCGAAATCTGAATATTTTTATATAATCAAAAAATTTAAATCATTTTCTGAGTGAGACGTCATATTTCGTTTTGTCAAATTTGGACTGCTCTAACTCCGTTTATAATATTTTCGGCGTTTTAGCAACATTTGGCAGTGAATATCAACTTTTGATAGGATGATCATATTGTTGATATCTTTGTACCATTCTTTCGTCTCGTCATGCCGATCTTTGCAGTATATTCATTTGTGCATTGCAGTTTCCGGTACGCAGCAAAACCGATGAAATGGCTAGCGTATCGGTACCCATTTTAACCTCTTTGTTTCCCTGTCCTTTCGTTATCCACCATGTTAATCAATAGCCACTTGCCATAAATAATTTTTGGATTCAACGCATGAATTCTTTTGTTCCCTATTTCATATATTATTTCTCTTGGTTCAACGCATGAGTTTATATCTTTGTATTGAAAGAAATTTTTTATAATATATATATATATATATATATATATATATATATATATATATATATATAAACAAACCCGTATTAATTCAAAGCCTATTCTTATTCTACTATTTCTTCTTCAATAAAAATATATACTTCCTCTACCAGGCCGTTACACCGATTACCTCTGCCAGCCGAGCAAGCAGCAAACCAAGCGACTTTCCCCTGCTGTTCCACCAGACCACCAAATTCCCATGCCTTGTTACCCACACCATCCCACCGCCCCTCTTCCTAAACCCGCCGCTTCTCTTTCCCACATGCAAATATTCCATGCCTTCCCCGCCTTATTTTTCCCTCCGCGACCATGACAACATCCATGCCGATAGCCCTGCACCTGCCCTTGGCTCCTCCGACTACAACAGTCGTGAGAATTCGGTAGGAATCTGCATCCGTGCAAGTCTCCCCTTCCCATACCCTTGCTTTAGCCGTGGCACAGCCTAGCATGCTCCATACTTCCAGCAACCTAACTCCGACCATCTCTCCACCACCATGCAACACACCATTCCCTGACTGCGTGCAGATCCCTAGTAGCATGTGCACGACCACAAGCTTCACCTTTGACAGCCAAAATCTCCTTCCTCGGTCGCAGTCTCCTATCTACTGCAGCCTGCCTTTCCATCGAGTGTACAGCCTTGCCACTAGCTTCATCCTCTTCTTTTGTTTTATAAAAAGGAAAGTATATATATTATATTGTATATATACTTTGAAACCAATATCCTGCCATGTTTTCCTATATATGTTTTCTTATATGAAGTTAGGTTTGGCAACTTTCTTTTATCTTATATTGTTTAAAAATATTATATATACATATATAGATATGTTGATTTTAGAAATGTATGTATGTATATATATATATATATATATATATATAAATGTTATGCATATTGGTCCAGTATTGATTTTTTATAATGTATATATGTGTGTGTAGGTCCATATGCTAGTTTATATATATGTGTGTGTGTGTGTATTTGGTTATGTATTGGGTCTGCACATATTTTATTCATAAACATTGAGTCTGCATATGTATGTTCACATACATTGGGTCTCATGTATTTGTGTATGTGTATATAGTATGGTATATTTTGTTGATAGCCTGTATATGTTATAACCTATATATGTTTATATATATTGTTTTAAATATAATATGTAGGTACTATAAGCCTAAGGAATATTATATATATGAGTTAGTGTATTTCAGATTTGAAGTGTAATTTTAAGTTAAAGAACATATCTGCAAGTCTGTGTACATATATTTTAAGTATATATATTTTAAATAGAGTATACTTGGATCCCACTTTTAAAGTATATATATTTATTGATTTTAAATATAATATATATATATATTTGATTTTTAAATATTTGTAATTTTAAGAATAATGATTTTGAATCATATATATATTATTTTATTATTTTTCTTAAATTAAAATATTAATTATAATAAAATAATAATAACAATATCTATATTTTTCGTTTATATCAAGCTAATTAGATTTGTTCTTATCGATGCCTATTTATCAGCTTTGTCCATCAAATCCATGTTCATCTTACTTCGCTTTTAGATTTGTTGTTTAGATTGGTCGATTGTCTAGATCGTGATTCAAATCGTATCTTGTCATGTTGACTATTTTCTCCAGCCTTAAGGGTAAGCAACACTCACGATTAACATTCTTATATTTAGTCAATTTAATTAACATGAAATGGTGATTGAAATATGCTGCTAAATTTGAATTGTTAAGCTATTTAATTGTTAAATATGATATTCCATTATCTGAAATTGTTTACCTATGACATATGACACTATAACTGTTATATATATTACATTTAAATTTTTTACTGATGATATATAAATGTTGTTGATATGTTAGACATTAATCATATTTTTTCTTACTCTGCAAGTTCTCTGTTAGTTTAGAATTTCCTATGGGTTGAAATGATATATACTTGAACGATCTCGTAGATTAGAAAAAATCGTTATGGGTTGAAATGATAGACCCAAGCGATTTTATTGAATTGAATTTTGAGATTGCGGGTGGATATGATATATATACCCATAAATATTAAATTTTAAATTTTAAATTGCGGATTGAAAAGATAAATATCCATATCACTTGACCATAGGATAAAAAATTATATACGGGCACCGTCGGTTTATTTTGAAAATGATTTCAAAAGTTTGAAAACAAATACATGGGTTTGAAATAAATATTGATTTTAAATTATAATATAAAGATTTATTATATGTTTTCAAAATTTTGAATTTATAAGTTAGTTTTGGAAATATAAAATTTAAAATTCTTCCGATAACTTCATTATTTTAAATATATATATATGATAAGATTTAGTTTTATAAAATTTAATTTAATTAATATATACCTTATTTTTAAGTATTTATATAAGAAAAAAATAAAAATTGAAACTTATTAAATTTGAGATTTTAAAGATAGGATTTTATAACTTGATTTTGATAAACGGTGACAAAATGAATATTTTCGAATTTAAATAATTTGAAAATTGAATATATAATTTGATTTGAAGGTGTAATTGGAGATTTTATTTAATTATTATTAAAATGATTAAGTGAATATTTTAAATCGGAATAAAAATAAAAGTTAAATGTTGAAATATAAGTGAAACTTATATTAAAAATATTTGAATATTTAACTTAGAATCTTATTGCACTTGAAATGATAGTTCAAACCTGGATTTGAAATCGATAGAAATTGAAATGGTTTATTATGAATTTGAATTAAATCTTTAACCATTAAAATTTAAAGTGTAGAATGGTGATTAATTTAAATTGAATTTTGGAATTTAAGTTGGTTTGAATCGATTTGTGGAATTTGATGAAACAATTCTAATTGGGAAACTATTTCATTATAATCTCCTTGAATAAATATAAACTATTTTTAATTTACAACTATTTTAATATATATATATATGTGTGTGTGTGTGTGTGTGTTATTTTAATATATGTATTATTTTAATATATATATATATATATATTATTTTAATTTATAACTATTTTAATATATATACGATTCAATATCTAAACTATTTAAGTTGGAACTGTTATGATTACGGAAGTGTTATGATTTCAAAAGTGTTATGATTTCCAAAGTGTTATGATCACTGAAGTGTCATGATTTCAAAAGTGTTATGATTTCCAAAGTGTTATGACCTCGAAAGTGTTATGATTTCGTAAGTGTTATAGACTTAAAAGTACTATGATTCTGGAAATGAATATTTTTTTAAAGTGAGTAATGATTGATATGGTTTTGAACTGAATATGATATTTTCATATGAAGTATGAACTCTTTGAAATAAATGGACCACGGTGCGAAATAAGTGTTTGGTTGTCAAAGAGACCAGGATCAGATATTGTCATACTCTTTGCCAATACCGAAAACAACTCTAAAAACTGTGAACGTGGTGGAGATTCCAGAACGAAATAGGATGGTTTGGCGATGATTCTATATGAGGTTTTAGCATAGCCCCGACTCTCGTGAGTCAGCTTGATGTGGCTAAAACGGGAGCCATATCGGGCCAAGTGAGGTCATTCCTATGATCGAGCACATTTCTTCGATATCATTCTATTAATTTGTGATTTGATTGGGTGCAACCTTTGATTTAGGAGTGTGTCTTGAGGTGGTCGGTAGTAGCTGCTATGCGTTACCACCAGTCTGGATTCGCAAACGGTATATCTACCCTGGCATTGCCTCGTGCGCCTTATCACATACCCTGTTACGCCTTCTACGAGTTTGGTTTGCACCATACCTATGGAGTGCCCTCTGATAGCCCTCTATTTTAAAGAGGAATTACGGTACTATATAGACTATGAGAATATATAAAAATGTGTTAAGGGGGATATAGGTAACGCCTTAATGCTATTTTAATAGTTTACTTTACTACAGACATATTATAATAGCGTATATTACTACATAGTAGATAGTTCCACGGATTCTTAGAGGATTGAAATCCCAACTATCCTTTAAATTGCTTGTATTTCAGTTGACATTTCACTTGATTTGAATTTACTAGTATAAGAATGTTAATCTTCGAGTGTTTTGAATTTTGCTTTGTGCTCGAGTCAGACTGAGTGTTACAACATTTGAGACTCACCTTTGCAGTTTGGAGCTTTGCTTGATGATCGGTCTTTGTCTATTCAGCTTTCGAGTTACTTTACTGTATTTCAGTTGTTTTGTTCAGACTTGTCATTGGCATTTGTGTCAGTAACATCTGTGCATTCAAGATATCTATTGTATTTTACTTTAAACTCTGATGTTTAAATAGCAGCTCCATGAACTACTATTTATCTATTCCGCTGCTTATTTTTTGTAATACTCTATGTCTGTGATTCTATGATTGGTTTATTTACTGTATATGCTGAGTTTTGACAAATATAAATTTACAATATGATATTTTGAGCAATTCAAGTCTGACATGTGTGGATGTGAATGGTTCGAAATATTGGGTCGTTAGAGTTGGTATCAGAGCTCTGGTTTAGGCAAAACTTAGCATATGGTGTAAAAATTAATTATAGAATCACCTTATTCAAGCTTGAATTTTCCTCTTTAATTTGGATTTCCTTTGAATTTTTGAAACTTTCCCCTTCATTCTAAAAATTCATTCTTATCTTCTATTGTTCGCGTTCTTTTGATACTAGAGCATCCCATAGTTCCAACCTCAACTGCCAACTTCATCCTTTGTGTGACTAATCCCATCGGCGGTCTTGCCAACCTATGTATGATTTGTAAAGGAGTGAAACTTCTTCATAACAAGCGTCGATTCACCGTAGACTTCTAGCTCCTCGGTTTATGATGCTGTTATTTCTTGCAAAGCCCGAACCATTCTTTAGTAGACGACCCAGGAAAAATCATTTGTGATCGAATGTCGCATGCCTTCGGTTATGCAGGCAGTTCTTCCTTTTGTTTGATACCCAGCCTAGTGATCTTGACTGCATCCTGATAACCAGGGAATATCCTGATGTTTGGTGAAGTCACATCTCTCCCATTTAAGAGGGAAATTTGAATTCTGCATCAATCCAATTCCTAGAGCTCGACCAGTTGTCCTACCTCCCGGACAAATGATTTCTATAAATGCTAGTCATCCCATATGGATAACCAATGCTCATGCCTTCTTCGTCAATCTCATTAATGATATTTTCACTTTTCTAAGTCTCGTTTGACCAGGTTAAGGTCGCCGCGATTAATAAGTCTATCCATCTTTCCTCTTTTGTAATTTAACTATCTTATCTCCTTTCGAAACCATCTTCTTTGTTAGAATTCACATTGATTAGAGTTTCTCTAGCTTTGAATCTCTTTGTCCTAAAATCCATTCTTGAATCATCCTGTGAAGGGGTGTATTTGTAACTGATATAAAAATATTTCATATTGTGTTGTTTGAGTTATTAAGATCGATTTGGGGTTTCATCGATTCTCTGGCCAACGCCGTTGATAGGAATTCCAAACCACTTGAACAGAGCAAATTGACACAATATTGTTTTCAAATTTGGTAAACGAAGTAAATTTTGTATGATTATGTTTTATATTTATAAGTATAATTTTATGAACTAAATAGTTAAATGAATTAGTTATTAGAAATGATAATACTAGATTTTCATTTATTGTTTTACCAACCATTAACCATTTTTCTATGATATAAGAAGTTAAAATTTATAAACAAGGTTTATAAATCTGAATTGCAAACGAAATGAATTTAAATTAGGATTAGAGAATTTAGTTTCCAGTGATTTCAAAATTTGGTTTCAGAGTTTTGAAAGAGAATATATTATTTGAAAGTATTTTCGAATGGAAATTGTTTCCAAAGAATTTTAAAAGGAATAAGTCAATGCTCTCCTCTTTGACGTTGGAAAATAATTTCGGTGATGACCGCAGCATCATCCACATTCATTTTCGAGCCTTAAAGTGGAGAGACCACTAGTAGCTTTGCTACACATTTATTTGGAAAATGGATTTGATTTAATTTGAAATTTTTGAGTATGATTTGAGATCTAAAATCTACATATATTTATATCAAAATAGTTTGAAGTGAAACCGAAAATTTAACCATTAAATTTTACGTCAAGTGATAATTTTCAATTAATGAAATGAAGCAAAATATTGAAAATTGAAGTGTTTAAAATGGGAAAATGAAACTAAGACACAACTTGAAAAGGTTGAACTTTAATAAAATTTATTTACATAATACGCAATTGCATTCTAAAACATTAATAAAATTTACCTGATTATTCAAAAAGTTAAAATGTAATAAGAACATGTAATTTAATAATATATAATATGAAAATGTAAGCAATAAGATGTCCAAAGTTCGAATTTTGTTGAGGTAATTTATAAATTAAAGCCGAGTTGTTAAATTGAATGTATATACATTTAGTTATTGTTATAATAAATGTTAATTGAAATAAACTGAGTAATAAAAGGAGAATGTGTTGATAAATATGAACTTAAAAGCTAAATAGGTAATAAAAGTAAAAAAAATGGTAAACTTCAAAGAATATTTGAAAATAATATGATGTGGAATTTACTTAAGGATTGTCGAAATTGAATTTTTAGGTGGAATCAACTTAACTGAAGATGATAAAATAAATGAGTTAAATAAAAATAAATTTGTTTTGAAATAAATGTTAACAAATTGAAAGTGAATGAAAATACAATGAATTGAAATCTATTAGTTTAATATAGACCAATTTGAAAATAAATGAAATTCATATGGTTTCGAGTTAATTGTTGCATTTTGTATTTCAATCAATCTTTTCTTTCTGGTTATTTATATTCTCCCACCTCGGTCCTTTTCGGGGACGAAACGTTTTAGGTGGGGAAGAGTGTAACGACCCGCAAATTTTGACGGTTTTTATAACATAATTAACCGAAAATTTTGCTTGAAATTAAATAGCAATTGAAAATTTGATATTTGGAATACGTCTATTTAAACATAGCAAACAGTAAATTTTTATCAGAAAATATGGAATTTAAATCTGTGTATAATTTTCTATTTCAATTTAAAATCAGTTAAATTTGATGAAATAAATGTTTTTGAAATCTGTATATTTTTATATAATAAAAAAATGTAAATCATTTTCTAAGTGAGATGTCATATTTCGTTTCGCCAAATTTGGACTACTCTAGCTCCGTTTATAATATTTTCGGCATTTTAGCAACATTTTGGCAGCAAATATCGACTTTTGATAGGATGAGCGTATCGTTGATATTTGTGTACCATTCTATTCGCCTCGTCGTGCTAATCTCCGCAGTATATTCATTTGTGCATTTCAGTGTCCAGTGCGCAGTGAAACCCGCAAAATGGCTAGCCGTATCAGTACCCGTTTTAACCTCTTTGTTTCCATGTCCTTTCGTTATCCACCATGTTAATCAATAGCCACTTGCCAAAAATAATTCCAAGACTCAAGGCATAACTTTTGTTGTTCCCTATTTCATATATTATTTCTTCCGGTTCAATGCATGAGTTTATATCTTTGTATTGAAAGAAATTTTTGTTTTATAATATATATATATATATATATATATATATATATATATATATATATGCAAAACCGTATATAATTCTAATCCCATTCCTATTCTGCCGTTTCTTGTTTAATAAAAATATGTACATATAAAGCTATTATATAATCCTAGTTGTTTCATTTTGGGAAGAATTTGCTCACATCCTTTCAATTGTTCGAAGCAGATGCCACCTCATCCCTCTCTCTCTCCCTCTACCAGGCCATTACACCCATCACCTCTGCCAGCGGAGCAAGCAGCAAACCAAGCAGCTCTCCCCTCCTGTTCCACCAGGCCGCCAACTTCCCTTGCCTTGTTGCCCACACCATCTCATCGCCCATCTTCCCAAACCTACCACTTCTCTTTCTCGCATGCAAATATTCCATGCCTTCCCCACCTTAGTTTTCCCTCCACGGCCATGACAAAACCCATGCCGATGCCCCGCACCTGTCCCTACAACTACCCTTGGCCCCTTTGACTACAACAACCATGAGCATTCACTAGGAATCCGCAGCCGAGCAAGTCCATAGCCTTGCTTTCGCCGTGCCACAGCCTAACAGGCTCCATATTTCCAAAAACCCAACTCCGACCATCTCTCCGTCACTATGCAACACCACCATTCCCTGACCGCGTGTAACGCCCCGCCTTTTCGCACGATTTAAATAGACACCCATGCTGATTCAAACCACACGGAAGGGCGGATTGTTATGGGGTAAATAAGAAAAACGAGAAAGAAATAAAAGAAAACAGAATCTCGCAGCGGAAAGATAAAATATAATAATAAAATATATAGTTTATAAATCTGTTTACAAAACATTTATATAATACATATCAGAGTTACACATACCAATAACAATGCAGCGGAACAGTGTGTAGTGCACTAGTATAAATAATAATAGTAATACTACAAATCTTCGTCTTCGTCCTCCAGAGCTAAAACTTCAAATACTGAAATGCTCGGACTGACCCGAGCGAATTGAAAAGACAAAACACTCGAGTCAGAACTAAAAGATCTTATGTGAGTTAAATTAACAGAAATAAATATGAGTACAGTAACTCAAGAGATGCTCGGGATTTACATCTCCTAAGGATCCGTTAAACTATTTACTATGTAGTATATTGCGCTATTATAATAGTGTCTATTTATAAAATAAACTTACTTTTAAATAGCGTTAAGGGGTTACCCATATAGCCCTTAACACAAAATATATTCCCATAGTCTATACAGTACCGTAATCTCCCCCGTACTGGGCGTCGTCAGAGGGCACTCCATAGGTATGGTACAAAGCCAAAATCGTATAAGGCGCGCTAGGGTAGGTGACACGGCACAACTAGGAAATGCCAGGGTAGATATACCAATTACGCTTCCGGGTCTGTGGTAACGCATAGCCGCAGCTACCGCCCACCTCGAGCCACACCCCCAAATCAAAGAAATCAAAAGTGGCCACCGAATCAATCCAAAAGTCAAAGTATAATATCGAAGGGATGTGTCCGATCAAAGGTGCTACCTTATTAACCCGTCAATCGCTCCTGTTTTAGCCACCTTATGCCAACTCACGGGAGTTGGGTCCACGTATTTACCTTACAGGAAACGTCGCCACCAACCTACTTCATTCTGGAATCTCCACCGCGTACACGGTTGTTAAAGTGGTTTTCGGAGTTGGCAGAGAGTATGACAACTTCCGATCCCGGTCTCTTCAACAACCAAACGTTATTATAACACCGCGGTCCTTTAAAAATAGTTATACTTTTAAAACCAAAATAAAATATCCATTTAAAACCCATATAAAAACGATATCATTTTCTTTTAAAACCCGATTTAATATGATATCATTTTTCCAATATATATTCCTTCCAAAATCATAGGGTTTCCAAAGTAAAATATTTAGAAATCAAACTCTTGAACATAATATTTCCAAATTATACTACCTTGAAAAACATAGCTTTGAAACAAATTTCCATCTCTCAAATGGTTAAATATTAAACTACTTTTATAAAACAAAATAGCTTCTTTAGATTTCACAAATCAATTTCAAATATCGATTTACACTTCCAAATACCATTTCACTTCTTATGTTTCAAGGCTTTAAATATTTCACCATTTCAAAAACAACTCATTTGACAAATACATATATATTAAATTCAATTACTTATTTATTTTATTTTTTTACTTGAAATCTTTACTTAATGGATTCAATATAATTTCAAGAAACCTTTAACTTCACATGACTGGAAAATCTTTTAGTTTATTTATATATTCATTTAAATCAACCTGATATTCATTTAAATCACTCTACACAAAATCAAGTTATAAAATCATATCCTTTTAAAATTCTAACTTTTCATTAAATTTCAATTTAACTTAATATTCATCTTCCAACCTTGTTCTCTTTAAGTCATAAAAACTCCAAAAATTAAATTTTAAATAAATTCTTAATCGTATTTGATCTCGAAAATCAAACTTTATTTTATACTTCAAATCAAATTTATACAAAGCTTAAAACCTGAAAATTTCTATATATATATAAATAACCAAATCAATATCCATAAACCATATATATATAGCTTTACAAAACCAAAACATTTCAACGTATATTTTATGTATATATCGCGGTGCCTGTATAAAATTTTCTACCCTATGGTTAAGTGATACGGATGTTTATCATTTCAATCCGCAATTTAAAATAAAAATTTGGTTGTATATCATTTCAAACCGCAATCCCCAATGAATGAAATGCACGATAACTTACAATCTATACGATACAAAATACAGCATCCATTCATCCAAATATCAATCATCACCCATTTATTACAATCATCATCCAATTTAAACAACATCAATATAGAGCATATAAATTATACAGGTAATAAATAACATGTTTTAACTAACAGTTTATATTCAATAATAAATTTAATAACTGTTACTAGCAGTTTATATGCAAAAATAAATTCAAATTTAACTGTCAGTTGATATGAAATAAAAATTTAACATAACTATAACTGACAGTTACTATGCAAATAAATAAATTCTAACTGTCAAATTTATGCAATAAATAAAATAAATTAACAGTTAAATTAAATAAATGAAATTTAACAGAGATAATGAATAAACATGCCGAACAGTCATAAATAAATTTCTACTCATATCTAAAATTAATTTAACAGATATAAGAAGTTTTAGAAGTTGTGAGTGGGTTAAAACACTCACCTTTTGAATTTAAATTGTATTTAAATCCAATTTAAACTCAAAAATTCGACGGTTTCAGAATCCATCCAAACTCGTGTCAACAGATCCGGAATTTTATTACGATCCTAATAAAAAAAATCTCGTGTGAAACGGATGTCGTACGTAAAAGTTATTCAAATAAACGTTTTGAAATTCAAAATTAAATTAAATAAAACTCACACCACCTTTTATCCACGTCAGCAACTCAACAGGCCGTTCCCTCTTTATTTCCAGAAACTACATCACGCGTTTTATGGCTACAGGAACCGAGAATTCGAACGTCTCTGCCAAACGCAGCCCACCCTTCATCACGCAATCGCCGCGCCTACACCTGCTCGGCCGGCCGCACCCATCGCTCGTCCTCCCCACGCAACCACCTCGGCGACCCCCCATCATCGTTGCTCACGAATTCGTCCAGCCGCCACAAGAAATATCTAACCCTAGTTGAATTATCGAGCTCGATCCAACCGCTAGAACTCCAAGCGAACCATACCGATCGATTTCCCTTGGTGCTCTCTACGATACCCAGAAGGGGTTTCTCGATCAGACTCCGTTTGATTCCGGCACGATGAATGGCCAAAAATCAATTGCAAATTCCAGGGTGAACGATGACTCGGATCGAAAAACGAACACCACCAGTGGATTACGCTCTTCGAGAACTATGACATATAATTTTTTTGGAATTTTTCTAGAGATTTTGAATTTTGACTTTTGATTTAGAACTGTAAATGAATCTAGGTTTTGCAACCATTGGGGAAGAGAAAGGGTTGAAGAAATGAACGCACAACCAAATGACAATAGATGGAGGCTAGGGTTTATCATAGCATATTTATAGACAACTGCAATAGAATAGGTAGGCACGAATTAATAAACGTTCTAAATGGTAGTTGGCCCAAAAAGCCCATTCTGACACCGGAACAAAATTTGTTAAACCCAAATATCCAGATAGGTAATTTAAAATATTCTGAACGCGATGGAAAAAGTTTCACGTCCAAATTCGATCGTATGAAAAAGTTATGCTGAAAACAAATTTTCAAAATTGATTTCAAATTGATTTTTAATAAAATCGATTTCAAGGCGTTTCGCGTCCGTACGATCAAACGACAAGTCCGATCGTTACGAAACTTGAAACCTTATAATATTTCACCGATACGGATCCGATGAAACTAGTTTCGTCGAAATCCGAGTCCGTGGCCAAAATGGCTAATTTTATAATAATTAAATAAATTAAAATAAATTATAAAAATCCAATTTTATAATTAAATTCTAAAATTGGCCAAATTTTATCGCTTATATAATTCTTAATCAATTTCAATGATTTAACAAGTTTAGACATGAATTAAAAGTTGATAAGTCTATCAATTGCAGTGTTAATTTCTCCACTTCCTTATATTTAGGAATTATAAATTAAATTCTCAAAACCCATTTATTAGATTTCAACTTTTATATTCTCCCTTTATATCCAAAATAAGGATGCCACTAACATTGGTTCATGATTTCACATTATTATCCTCAAAGTCCATTTAAAATTTCAATAACGAAATATTTAACCGTTAAATTCCATTTTATTATGCAATAAATGCAACTGTTGAATTTTATACTCTAATTAAATTATAAATCTTGCTTTCTATAATCTATATCAACAAATGGTCCAATTATAAATAGAATTAGCATTAACTTCATCTTATAGAATTAACTACTCCAATTACAAAACAAATCTACGCTAACTGCACGATTTAAGTCAATTAATTGTAATTGAGTCTACATTAAATGTTATAAATTATAAATTGGAACCTAAATAAATTCGTTTATTGATTTAAAATCTTTCTATTCAGTAAATAGACATTTTATGGGTATAAATAACATTTGAATTATAACATATATCATTAGTGCATGCTTCATTTCTTATAAACTCCCCTTTATTAACTAGAACACATTAACCAAAACAAAATAATTAATTTAGATTTATTTCAATCGATTGCCATTCTTAACTTAACATACTCAAAATGGTTAACCTAAATAATTATTACCCTTTTACATTCAAATTCACTTACAACCATCATTACAACAATGTTGCCATAGATTTAGATTTAATTAAATAAATTAGATAAATGGGTAAAGTTTTGTAATTATCACTAATGCCAAATATATATGCATTAATTACTACTTATTATTATGAATTCATTTATTAATTTACTAGTTGCCTTTGTCTTCTTATATCCTATTTACTATCAAACTTTCTATTTAGTTATAATTTATAAATATATAAATGCCTAGGCAAATCAAGTTCTTGTTCTTTCTGTTATTCCAATTTAAATCGGGTATGTGCAAATAAATTGTTTATTAACTTATTCTTACAAAATTATTTGCATACATTCTGTTATACCTAATTTAATGCATTGATTTTCATTTATAAATTAAAGGTTTTCCTTTAAAAGCTTTCTTTACTAAACCATACAGGACATTGATCTAATTCAATTTTCCATCTAATAATATTAATTCATTTAAATAAATTCACAACTTACCCTTGTTTCCCTATATTCTCTTCTTATCCTAGTATAACCATTTACATTACTTCAAATTTATTCGTCATTTTATATTAACCGATAATACTTAGCTTAAATTCCTATGGTTTCATTTCCTTTTCAACATATGCTTTATTATAAATTATAAATCTTTACTTCTTTCTAAATTTAAAATTATCAAATCTTATTAAAATGACAAAATTAACTGACGAAAATTTACGGGTCGTTACACTCTCCCCCACTCAAAACTTTTCGTCCCCGAAAAGGAAAAAGAAGGGAAAAGAAGAATTTCGAAATCAATATCATAATTAAATATTATATTTATAAAAATTTAAATTTACAAAATTAGTTAATTTAGGTAAAATATACAAATTTATATAAAGTGAAATATTTAAGCGGTTTCAACCATTAATCAACTCATCAATACAACAACCATCAACTTTACAAACAACATACATACAGAAGACAAAGCAACCATTTAATCCAACAAACAAATAGTTGTTCGGGTTCAAAACTTGAAATTGTATGGAATGAAAATAACTTTCAAGTGCATCCTTTACTCAACAGTCTTAGATGGAACAACGATAGATTATTTATTCATCCAACAACTTCAGATTCTCTTACCCAACCAACCATAAGTCAAACAATAACAATTCAAACCAACAACCAAATTAACTTATTATAAATTTATATTTCATACATTAACAGTTTGATCCTTTCATTCATATAACAGTTTATCTTTTATTTTCATTTATTTCTTTAAATTATCCTTTTATAATTTACATTTATTTCCAACAACTTTTAATTTTATTCACTCATTTATTTTCACTTACTAATTACTATTATTCATTCATTTATTATTGCATGACCTCTTTTATTTACACTTCAATTACTTAAGTTTATAATCATCTATTTGTCATACTTACCTTTATTATATTTTACTTGGTAAAATTTCAATTATAACTTAAGTTCATAACATTAAATTCTCATTTAACAGCAATTTCATTGAATACTTTTACTACTTGTATAATATTCTATTACAATCTCTTATTAAACATTTCAACTTTTAATATTTGGTAAGTTATATATATATATATATATATATATATATATATATATATATATGTTATTTAAGGATGTAATTGAAAGTTATGCAAAATTTTTCACAATTCTTTTAATTAATTAATGGTTCAATAATTATATCTTTGTTTTATAAGTTACATATTTCAAATTACCTTCAGTTCCTTTTATTCTATTGTTTTTAATTATAGTAACATTTTAATTACACTTAAATTTATAACCTTATAACATCAATTCTTATAAATAAAGAATTTCATTAATTCATTTACTAAGGTTTACAATCATTTACATACATTACTTATCTCCCTATTATTAAATTTTTACTTTAATTAAAGGTTCCAATTATTAATTACTAACCTTTCATTTCACTACAATAATTGAAACAATTTATTAACAAAAATTTAAGAATTTAGATACCAGGTTAAATTTCAAATTATTTTAAAATAACAGATAAATATATTCTTACAACTTATATCTCAATTTATATTTAAAACAATTCAAAATATATATAAATATTTTTTTCAAAAAAAAAAATCGGTAGTAAAACTACTACAGCGGCCTTTCCCTCTCGAAACTCGAAAATGAATGTCGATGATGCGTGCACTCATCACCGAAATTATTTTCCAGCGACAGAGAGGAAAGTACAAAACTTATTTTCTCCAAAATCTCCTTTAAATAAATCTTCCGAATTATATTGAAATATTTATATAAGAAAATACTTATAAACAATATTATTATATTCCAAAATTTATTCGAAAGAAATTTCAAAACCCCGGATCTTAAGTCCTAAATTTCCAAATTTCATTGATTTTATTTTTCAATCTTATTCCTATTATCAATTATACACTTTATTACCTAACAACCAATCTATTACAGCCAAATATAGATATTATTTTGAAAAATTATTTTATAGAAAATATAATAGGTAAAATTATTTCATTCACCTATATTGAAAACAAATATTATGTCGGTCTGTCCTATTAAGTGTTTAGAAATCCCTATTGATGTCATAGCATCCCATGCACCAACCAGAATTTATAAATACGAAATGGAACAGATTAACACAATAAAAAAACCTTTGTATAACACTAACAAATACGCTCTCTTATATATATACACTCAACGACTCCCATAGGGTATTACTACCCTATTAGTAAAGAGTCAAACCCCACAAAGCTAAGGTTTATCGCTAAACCAAAGCTCTGATACCAGATGTAACGCCCCGCCTTTTCGCACGATTTAAACAGACACCCATGCCGATTCAAACCATACGGAAGGGCGGATTGTTATGGGGTAAATAAGAAAAACGAGAAAGAAATAAAAGAAAACAGAATCTCGTAGCGGAAAGATAAAATATAATAATAAAATATATAGTTTATAAATCTGTTTACAAAACATTTATATAATACATATCAGAGTTACACATACCAATAACAATGCAGCGGAACAGTGTGTAGTGCACTAGTATAAATAATAATAGTAATACTACAAATCTTCGTCTTCGTCCTCCAGAGCTAAAACTTCAAATCCTAAAACGCTCGGACTGACCCAAGCGAATTGAAAAGACAAAACACTCGAGTCAGAACTAAAAGATCTTATGTGAGTTAAATTAACAGAAATAAATATGAGTACAGTAACTCAAGAGATGCTCGGGATTTACATCTCCTAAGGATCCGTTAAACTATTTACTATGTAGTATATTGCGCTATTATAATAGTGTCTATTTATAAAATAAACTTACTTTTAAATAGCGTTAAAGGGTTACCCATATAGCCCTAAACACAAAATATATTCCCATAGTCTATACAGTACCGTAATCTCCCCCGTACTGGGCGTCGTCAGAGGGCACTCCATAGGTATGGTACAAAGCCAAAATCGTATAAGGCGCGCTAGGGTAGGTGACACGGCACAACTAGGCAATGCCAGGGTAGATATACCAATTACGCTTCCGGGTCGGTGGTAACGCATAGCCGCAGCTACCGCCCACCTCGAGCCACACCCCCAAATCAAAGAAATCAAAAGTGGCCACCGAATCAATCCAAAAGTCAAAGTATAATATCGAAGGGATGTGTCCGATCAAAGGTGCTACCTTATTAACCCGTCAATCGCTCCTGTTTTAGCCACCTTATGCCAACTCACGGGAGTTGGGTCCATGTATTTACCTTACAGGAAACGTCGCCACTAACCTACTTCATTCTGGAATCTCCACCGCGTACACGGTTGTTAAAGTGGTTTTCGGAGTTGGCAGAGAGTATGACAACTTCCGATCCCGGTCTCTTCAACAACCAAACGTTATTATAACACCGCGGTCCTTTAAAAATAATTATACTTTTAAAACCAAAATAAAATATCCATTTCAAACCCATATAAAAACGATATCATTTTCTTTTAAAACCCGATTTAATACGGTATCATTTTTCCAATATATATTCCTTCCAAAATCATAGGGTTTCCAAAGTAAAATATTTAGAAATCAAACTCTTGAACATAATATTTCCAAATTATACTACCTTGAAAAACATAGCTTTGAAACAAATTTCCATCTCTTAAATGGTTAAATATTAAACTACTTTTGTAAAACAAAATAGCTTCTTTAGATTTCACAAATCAATTTCAAATATCGATTTACACTTCCAAATACCATTTCACTTCTTATGTTTCAAGGCTTTAAATATTTCACCATTTCAAAAACAACTCATTTGACAAATCCATATATATTAAATTCAATTACTTATTTATTTTATTTTTTTACTTGAAATCTTTACTTAATGGATTCAATATAATTTTAAGAAACCTTTAACTTCACATGACTGGAAAATCTTTTAGTTTATTTATATATTCATTTAAATTAACCTGATATTCATTTAAATCACTCTACACGAAATCAAGTTATAAAATCATATCCTTTTAAAATTCTAACTTTTCATTAAATTTCAATTTAACTTAATATTCATCTTCCAACCTTGTTCTCTTTAAGTCATAAAAACTCCAGAAATTAAATTTTAAATAAATTCTTAATCGTATTTGATCTCGAAAATCAAACTTTATTTTATACTTCAAATCAAATTTATACAAAGCTTAAAACCTGAAAATTTCTATATATATATAAATAACCAAATCAATATCCATAAGCCATATATATATATAGCTTTACAAAACCAAAACATTTCAAAGTATATTTTATATATATACCGCGGTGCCTGTATAAAATTTTCTACCCTATGGTCAAGTGATACGGATGTTTATCATTTCAATCCGTAATTTAAAATAAAAATGCGGTTGTATATCATTTCAAACTGCAATCCCCAATGTATGAAATGCACGATAACATACAATCTATACGATATAAAATACAGCATCCATTCATCCAAATATCAATCATCACCCATTTATTACAATCATCATCCAATTTAAACAACATCAATATAGAGCATATAAATTATACAGGTAATAAATAACATGTATTAACTAACAATTTATATTCAATAATAAATTTAATAACTGTTACTAGCAGTTTATATGCAAAAATAAATTCAAATTTAACTGTCAGTTGATATGAAATAAAAATTTAACATAACTATAACTGACAGTTACTATGCAAATAAATAAATTCTAATGCAATAAATAAAATAAATTAACAGTTAAATTAAATAAATGAAATTTAACAGAGATAATGAATAAACATGCTAAACAGTCATAAATAAATTTCTGCTCATATCTAAAATTAATTTAACAGACATAAGAAGTTTTAGAAGTTATGAGTGAGTTAAAACACCCACCTTTTGAATTTAAATTGGATTTAAATCCAATTTAAACTCAAAATTTCGACGGTCTCAGAATCCATCCAAACCAGTGTCAACAGATCCGGAATTTCATTACGATCCTAATAAAAAAATCTCGTGTGAAATGGATGTCGTACGTAAAATTTATTCGAATAAACGTTTTGAAATTCAAAATTAAATTAAATAAAACTCACACCACCTTTTATCCACGTCAGGAACTCAACAGGCCGTTCCCTCTTCATTTCCAGAAACTACATCACGCGTTTTTTGGCTACAGGAACCGAGAATTCAAACGTCTCTGCCAAACGCAGCCCACCCTTCATCACGCAATCGCCGCGCCTACACCTGCTCGGCCGGCCGCACCCATCGCTCGTCCTCCCCACGCAACCACCTCGGCGACCCCCCATCATCGTTGCTCACGAATTCGTCCAGCCGCCGCAAGAAATATCTAACCCTAGTTGACTTATCGAGCTCGATCCAACCGCTAGAACTCCAAGCGAACCATACCGATCGATTTCCCTTGGTGCTCTCTACGATACCCAGAAGGGGTTTCTCGATCAGACTCCGTTTGATTCCGACACGATGAACGGCCGAAAATCAATTGCAAATTCCAGGGAGAACGATGACTCCGATCGAAAAACGAACACCACCAGTGGATTACGCTCTTCGAGAACTATGACATATAATTTTTTGGAATTTTTCTAGAGATTTTGAATTTTGACTTTTGATTTAGAACTGTAAATGAATCTAGGTTTTGCAACCATTGGGGAAGAGAAAGGGTTGAAGAAATGAACGCACAGCCAAATGACAATAGATGGAGGCTAGGGTTTATCATAGCCTATTTATAGACAACTGCAATAGAATAGGTAGGCATGAATTAATAAACGTTCTAAACGGTAGTTGGCCCAAAAAGCCCATTCTGACACCGAAACAAAATTTGTTAAACCCAAATATCCAGATAGGTAATTTAAAATATTCTGAACGCGATGGAAAAAGTTTCACGTCCAAATTCGATCGTATGAAAAAGTTATGCTGAAAACAAATTTCAAAATTGATTTCAAATTGATTTTTAATAAAATCGATTTCAAGGCGTTTCGCGTCCGTACGATCAAATGACAAGTCCGATCGTTACGAAACTTGAAACCCTATAATATTTCACCGATACAGATCCGATGAAACTGGTTTCGTCGAAATCCGAGTCCGTGGCCAAAATGGCTAATTTTATAATTATTAAATAAATTAAAATAAATTATAAAAATCCAATTTTATAATTAAATTCTAAAATTGACCAAATTTTATCGCTTATATAATTCTTAATCAATTTCAATGATTTAACAAGTTTAGACATGAATTAAAAGTTGATAAGTCTATCAATTGCAGTGTTAATTTCTCCACTTCCATATATTTAGGAATTATAAATTAAATTCTCAAAACCCATTTATTAGATTTCAACTTTTATATTCTCCCTTTATATCCAAAATAAGGATGCCACTAACATTGGTTCATGATTTCACATTATTATCCTCAAAGTCCATTTAAAATTTCAATAACGAAATATTTAACCGTTAAATTCCATTTTATTATGCAATAAATGCAACTGTTGAATTTTATACTCTAATTAAATTATAAATCTTGCTTTCTATAATCTATATCAACAAATGGTCCAATTATAAATAGAATTAGCATTAACTTCATCTTATAGAATTAACTACTCCAATTACAAAACAAATCTACGCTAACTGCACGATTTAAGTTAATTAATTGCAATTGAGTCTACATTAAATGTTATAAATTATAAATTGGAACCTAAATAAATTCGTTTATTGATTTAAAATCTTTCTATTCAGTAAATAGACATTTTATGGGTATAAATAACATTTGAATTATAACATATGTCATTAGTGCATGCTTCATTTCTTATAAACTCCCCTTTATTAACTAGAACACATTAACCAAAACAAAATAATTAATTTAGATTTATTTCAATCGATTGCCATTCTTAACTTAACATACTCAAAATGGTTAACCTAAATAATTGTTACCCTTTTACATTCAAATTCACTTACAACCATCATTACAACAATGTTGCCATAGATTTAGATTTAATTAAATATATTAGATAAATGGGTAAAGTTTTGTAATTATCACTAATGCCAAATATATATGCATTAATTACTACTTATTATTATGAATTCATTTATTAATTTACTAGTTGCCTTTGTCTTCTTATATCCTATTTACTACCAAACTTTCTATTTAGTTACAGTTTATAAATATATAAATGCCTAGGCAAATCAAGTTCTTGTCCTTTCTGTTATTCCAATTTAAATCGGGTATGTGCAAATAAATTGTTTATTAACTTATTCTTACAAAATTATTTGCATACATTCAGTTATACCTAATTTAATGCATTGATTTTCATTTATGAATTAAAGGTTTTCCTTTAAAAGCTTTCTTAACTAAACCATACAGGACATTGATCTAATTCAATTTTCCATCTAATAATATTAATTCATTTAAATAAATTCACAACTTACCCTTGTTTCCCTATATTCTCTTCTTATCCTAGTATAACCATTTACATTACTTCAAATTTATTCGTCATTTTATATTAACCGATAATACTTAGCTTAAATTCCTATGGTTTCATTTCCTTTTCAACATATGCTTCATTATAAATTATAAATCTTTACTTCTTTCTAAATTTAAAATTATCAAATCTTATTAAAATGACAAAATTAACTGACGAAAATTTACGGGTCGTTACACCGCGTGTAGATCCCTAGCAGCATGTGCACGGCCACAAGCTCTACCTTTGACAGCCGAAATCTCCTTCCTCAGTCGCAGTCCCCTATCTGTCGCAGACTGCCTTTCCACCGAGTGTACATCCTTGCCTCTAGATTTATCCTCTTTTTTTGTTTTATAAAAACGAAAGTATATATATTATATTGTGTATATATTTTGAAACCAATATCCTGCCATGTTTTCCTATATATGTATTCTTATATGAAGTTTGGTTTGGCAACTTTCTTTTATATTATATTGTTTAAAAATATTATATATATATATATATAAGGATATGCTAATTTTAGAAATGCACGTATATATATAAATATAATGCATATTGGTTCCAGTATTGATTTTTATGATATATATATGTGTAGGTTCATATGCTTGTTTATATATATATATATGTATGTATGTATGTATGTATGTATGTATTTGGTTATGGATTGGGTCTGCACATATTTTATTCATGAACATTGAGTCTGCATATGTATATATACGTACATTGGGTCTGCATGTATTTGTGTATGTGTACATAGTCTGCATATATTTTGTTGATAGCCTATATATATTATAACCTATATATGTTTATATATATTATTTTAAATATAATATGTAGGTACTGTAAGCCTAAGGAATATTATATATATGAGTCGGTGTATTTTAGATTTGAAGTATAATTTTGAGTTAAAGAATATATCTGCAAGTGTGTATACAGATTTAAAGTATATATATTTTAAATAGAGTACACATGGATCCCACTTTTAAAGTGTATATGTAACATCCCGCCTTCTCGCACACTTTAAACCGACACACATGCCGATTCAAACCATACGGAAGGGCGGATTTGTTATGGGGTAAATAAGAAAAAAAAACAGAGAAGAAATAAACAAATAGAATCTCACAGCGGAAGGATAAAATATAATAAGAAAATATACAGTTTATAAAACTGTTTACAAACATTTATATAATACATATCAGAGTTACACATACCAATAACAATGCAGCGGAACAGTGTGAGTGTAGTGCAATACTATAAATAATAATAATACAAATTCTTCGTCTTCGTCCTCCAAAGCTAAAGTCTTCGATCCTGAAACGCTCGGACTGACCCGAGCGTATTTGAAAAGACAAAAACACTCGAGTCAGAACTAAAAGATCTTATGTGGGTTAAATTAACAGAAATAAATATGAGTGCAATAACTCAAAAGATGTTCGGGATTTACATCTCTTAAGGATCCGTTAAACTATTTACTATGTAGTATATTGCGCTATTATAATAGTGTCTATAGTAAAATAAACATACTTTTAAATAGCATTAAGGCTTTACATTTTCCACCTTAACACGTAATAGTCCCAGTAGTCCATCCAATATCATGGTCCCTCCTGATCGGGAAGCCACCAGAGGATACCACACGGGCTACGGGAGAAATCCAAACTCGTACAAGGCGCGATAGGGTAGGTGACACGGCACAACTAGGCAATGCCAGGGTAGATATACCAATTACGCTTCCGGGTCGATGGTAACGCGTAGCCGCAGCTACCGCCCACCTCGAACAAACTCCCCCAAAATCAAAATAGAAGTGGCCACTGAATCAATCCAAAGTCAAAGTATAATATCGAAGAGGAGTGTCCGATCAGAGGAATGACCTCATTAACCCGTCAATCGCTCCTGTTTTAGCCACCTTATGCCAACTCACGGGAGTTGGGTCCACGTATTTACCTTACAGGAAACGTCGCCACCAACCTACTTCATTCTGGAATCTCCACCGCGTACACGGTTAGTCAAAGTGGTTTTCGGTATCGACAGAGAGTATGTCCATATCCGATCCCGGTCTCTTTGCCAACCCATCGTTATTATAACACCGCGGTCATTTAAAAATAGTTTATACTTTAAAACCAGAATATAATCCATTTCAAAACCATAATATTACGATATCATTTCTTCTTTAAAACCCAAAACGATTCATTTTGATATTATTTTTATAAAACCCAAATCAATGATATCATTTCCCAAATATAAATCTTTTCCAAAAATTATGCCACTTTTAAAATTTATAACTCCTTGTAACCAAATATTTGAATATTAACTTTCAACATAATACTTCGAAATTCATAGTTTTTAAAACCATTACTTTCAAAACTAAATGGTTTGGATATTCAACAATATATAAAATAAGTGATTTAACTTTATGGTTACTTTGTAAAGAAAATAATTTACATGGCTTTACAAATATGGTCCTTTATTAAAGTTTAAACCATAATCACTTTAAGTTCTAAAACCCCTTAAATTTCTATGTGTATAAATCATTTGGAGTATTAATATTCAAAACTAAAGATGGAATTTAATTTTTTTTCAACAAATTTGATGTTTATTATTTAGTCTTGAATATTCACATAAATTCATAAACAACTCCCAATTTCTAGCAATTAAATATCTCTTTAATTTAATTTATACTAGAATATTCATTTTATACTTATATTGGAAAAATCCAGTTATATCTTAAAATTTCCAAATTTAAACATTTAACATACAGTATAAATTATCAAACACTATTTTCCTAAAATTTCCATTTTTATTAAAGGGATTCGTATACATTTCATATTAAAAATTTACTCCATATGTATATATATATATAAATGGAAGAATAATATTTATAAAATACCAAAATTTAATTTTTATAAATCGTATCACATCCAAACCATAGAAATCACATAAAAATAGTTATATATAGACCGCGGTGCCTGTATATAATTTTCTATCCTATGGTCAAGTGATACGGATATCTATCATTTCAATCCGCAATTTAAAAGATATAAAATTTTGCGGTTGTATATCATTTCAAACCACAATCCCGAATGAAAGGAAATATGCATGATAATTTGCAATTAAATGATATACAATAAAACATCCATCAACATCACCCATCATCCAATCACTGATCATCAAGCAATATCAATCAATAACAATTTATATTTGATAATATATAACAGGTAATAACTGGCAATTTTATTCAGATTAAATTTAACAACTATTAATCTAACAGTTTATATTCAGTAATAAATTATATAACTGTTAACTAGCAGTTCATATACAAATAAATAAATTCTAACTATCAATTAATACGCAATAAATATATTAAATTAACAGTTAAATTCAATAAATGCAATTCAGCAGATATGAATGAAATAAACATGCCAAATACTCATAAATAAATTTTATTCATTTCTAAAATTAATTTAACAAACATAAAAGCTTCTAGTAGTTGTGAGTGGGTTAAAACACTCACCTTTTGAATTTAAATCGAATTTAAATCCGATTTAAACCCAAAATTCGACGGTCTCCAAATCTGTCCAAACTAGCGCCAACAGATCTGAAATTTAATTACGATCAAAAGAAATTTCGTGTGAAATGGAGTTCGTATGTGGAAGTTAAATATATTAACGTGTTCGAAAAATCAAAATTAAATTAAATTCAAACAAAATAAACCTACCTATTACCACTTGCCATGTCAGCGTTTCCTGTGCACCCCTAGTGACTAATCTCACCAAACCCATGTTCCAATTTCGCAAAAAGATGAAGAAATCAAAAAGCCCCAATTCAACCTTTAGGGTTTCGAAATTCAAGGTTTGACCGTGATTTCTGGTAAATCCGGTCACCATCTTGGAAAGCGAACAGCAGATGTAGATTCGCATCGATGAAATCTATAACACATAATTTTTTGTGAATTTTTCCGAAGACTTTAAATTTTTAGCTTTTGATTTGGTTTGAAATTAGATCTGAAATTTGCATCCATTGAGGAAGAGAAAGAATTGAAGAAATGAACGTACAGCAAATGAACATAGAATGGAGGCTAGGGTTTAATATTTGGGTTTATATAGATAGGTTAGAATTAGAGTAGATGGATCTGATAAACAAACGCGCTGAACGATAATTTAAATTAACGTAATAATTACAAATCACCATACTATGCAGACATTTACGTTATTTCCCATTTATTACTTTATTTAACACAACCCTTAATTTACATCTATTGCAATGTTTTCAAATTGATTGAATGTTTTAATTATATCACTCCTAATAATTGTTGTAAGACTCTAAATTCCACATTTGTAAGTATATATTATTTCCACTCAAATCTTATAGATATATACAGAGTATATGTTTCCATTAAATCATTATTTATTATGTATTCAAATTAACTAAATTCACTATTGAAGTCCGTTTATATTTATTACCAAATATCCATTTACCTTTTCCAATAAATTTGAATCCCATTCATTTAATATAACAAATCAAATTTCCATTCACACCTTATTATCAACCCCTAATATTGGTCAAATTTCATTACTTATATAATCCAATCAATTCCAAATGATTTAGCAAGCTTGGATGTGAATTAAAATCTATAAATATATCAATTTGCAGTGTTAATATCTGCACTTTCTTATTATTTGGACATAAAATCTTTATTCTCAAAACTCAATTATTAAGTCTTATACTCTCAACTTGAATCCAATTAGATAAATAGATTTGATTTCCATTCCAACTCATTTTATTGCAAATAAACTTTTTACCATACATTAAATTCCAAATTATTAATAAACTTTTATTCTCATTTCCTTTACACACAATCATCGTATTATAAAGGTATCTTCCATTGATTTGCCTTAACTTATTTAAGGTAACCTTACATTAATATCTATTGCTATGATTTCAAATTATTATCCCCTCATTTTTATTAACTATTATTAATTCCAATCTTAATGAATTCAACATTATAAGTTTGATAAATTTATTAAATTCACTCAATTGTTTACAAATTCCATTTTAAATTCAATAACGTAATATTTTACATTTAATTCTATTTTATTTGTAGTAAATACCCTTTGTTGGATTTAATATTCAAATTATAAATAAAATCTTGCTTTCTAAAGTTATATCAACAATGGTCCAACTAAATTTGAATTAGCTTTAACTTTATTTTATGGAATTAACTATTGCAATAAATCCAAATTGATAAATAAGGCTTGATTCCTATATTAACTACTTTGGTTCCAATTAACCTTTTATGGTGAATATGAATTTCAAGGTATAATTGAAATCTTTATATCCATTTGATTTCACCGTTTCATTTTTATTATTAAATCCATTATAGCCAAATGCATGAAATTTATATACATAAATATTTTAAATCCCAACTTAAGTTTTACTTAACGTATTAATAAACGTTTAAATTTTCTTAATTGCAATAACTCAATTACCTTCATTCTTTTTATTCACGTAGCTAAATCTTGATTTAAAATCTTTACTATAACCCATAGTCTTATTAAAATAGGAATTTACACTACCTGTAACGTTAATTTCCATCAGTAAAGATCTTACACCCTTTGTTCCATAGATTTAGATTTCACAAATTTAGCTACTGCATTAATTCTTATTTATATAACATAAATGTTCATATACTTTGAATTCATTCCCAATTCACCAACTCAATTAATTATGCTTTACAAATGTGTTTCCAATATATAGGTATTTTATACTAATTGTTATCATACCCATAATTACACGCTTATAACTAATTCCCACATTTGCATAAATTTATTAAGTTAGAATGTTTATTAAGGTTTATGCATTTCCAACTTGTACTGATTTTACACAATTATTATGATTTCTCACAGAACGTTAAATTTATTAAATGACCATTTATTATAATTAACTCCCTTAATTGAATCAACTGCTTATTATTATATTTTCATTCTTACCATTTCTTCCCATTATAAATTCATTTACGTATTTACACATCTATATCTTTCAAATATTAATAACCAAACAGATTACATACACTGTTCTTACCAATCTTCATATATTTGTTCAGATCTATACTCTTTCTCATATAATTAAAGTTTATGTTTCTATTAGATTTTTTTTTTCTACAGACATTGAATTTTACTATCTACACTTATTGCATCTTTGTATACATGAATACTATTAAAGTTAATATTTATATTAACTTTTATAAATTCAACTTTCATTCGTTTCTTATCACTAACTTTGAACAAAATGTGACCATCTACATTAACCAAACCTGTTGTTATAATGTTTTATTGTTACACTAAGTTACGCAACTACTATACCAAATTTCTACATTTATTCCTTAACAAATTAGAAATTATACTAATCTAATTTATTACATATTATTAATTTAACGGGTCGTTACAGTATATATATTTATTGATTTTTAAATATAATATACACATCTTTGATTTTTAAATATTTGAAATTTTGAGAATAATGATTTTGAATCATATATATATATATATTATATTTTAATATTTGTCTTAAATTAAAATATTAATTTGCATAGAATAATAATAACAGTATCTATATTTTCTGTTTATATCAAGCTAATTTGATTTTTTTCTCATTGATGCTTATTTATCAGCTTTATCCGTCAAATCGGTGTTCAACTTATTTCGTTTTGAGATTTGTTGTTTGGATTGGTCGATTGTCTAGATCAAGATTCAAATCATAGTTTATCATGTTGTTTATTTTCTCTAGCCTCGAAAGGTGATCAATCACTCATGATTAACATTTTTATATTTAGTAAATTTAATTCACATGAAATGACAATTGAAATATGCTGTTAAATTTGAATTGTTAAGTTATTTAATTGTTAAATATGATATGCCATCATCTGAAATTGTTTACTTATGACATATGACACTATAACTGCTGTATATATAATATTTAAATTTGTTACTAATGATATATCCCTTTTGTTGATATGTTATATTTTTATCATATTTATTCACACTCCGCAAGTTCCCTGTTAGTTTAGAATTCCTTATGGGTTCAAATGATACATACCCGAACGATCTTACAGACTAGGAAAAATCGTTATGGAGTGAAATGATAAACCCAAGCGATTTTATTGAATCGAATTTTGAGATTGCGGGTTGAAATGATATATGCCCGTAAATGTAAAATTTTAAATTGCGGATTGAAATGATAAATATCTATATCACTTGACCATAGGATAGAAAGTTATATACGAACACCATTGGTTCATTTTGAAAATGATTTCAAAAGTTTGAAAGGAAATACATGGGTTTTGAATAAATATTGATTTTAAATTATGATATAAATATTTATTTTAATATATGTGTAAAATTTAGATTTTTAAAATTATATGTTTTGAAAATTTTAAATTTATAAGTTAGTATTGAAAATAAAAATTTTAAGATCGATGTTATAACTTTATTATTTTAAAAATATACATATATATATAAAATAAGATTTAGTTCAATAAAATTTAATTTAATTAATATATACCTTATTTTAAGTATTTTATAAGAAAAAAAATAAGAATTGAAACTTACTGAATTTGGGATTTTAAGGATGGGATTTCATAACTTGATTTTGATAAAAGGTGACGAAATGAATATTTTCAAATCTAAATAATTTAAAAATTAAATATATAGTTTGATTTAAAGGTGTAATTCAAGATTTTATTTAATTGTTATTAAAATGATTAAGTGATTATTTTCCAATTGGAATAAAAATAAAACTTAAATTTTGAAATATAAATGAAACTTATATTGAAAATATTTAACTTTGAATCTTATTGGACTTGAAATGATTGTTCAGACCTGGATTTGAAATCGATAAAAATTGAAATGGTTTATTGTGAATTTGAATTGAATCTTTAATCTTAAAATTTAAAGCGTGGAATAAGGAATGATTTAAATTGAATTTTGAAATTTAAGATGATTTGAATCGATTTGTGGAATTTGATGAAACAATTCTTATTGGGAAACTATTTCAGTATAATCTCTTTAAATAAATATAATCTATTTTTAGTTTACAACTATTTTAATGTATATATTATTTTAATATATAAACTATTTTAGTTTATAACTATATTAATATATATACTATTTTCAATATCTAAACAGTTTAAGTTGGAACAGTTATGATTATGGAAGTGTTATGATTTCAAAAATGTTATGATTTCTAAAGTGTTATGATTTCAAAAGTGTTATAATCTCAGAAGTGTTATGATTTCAAAAGTGTTATGATTTCCAAAGTGTTGTGATCTCGAAAGGGCTATGATTTTGAAAGTGTTATAAATTTGAAAGTGCTACGATTTTGGAAATAAATATTTTTTAAAGTGAAAAATGATTGATATGGCTTTGAAATGTATATGATATTTTGATATGAAGTGCGAACTATTTGAAATGGAATGACCACTGTATGAAATAAGCATTTGCTTGTTAAAGAGACCGAGATCGGATATTGTCATACTCTCTGCCAATACCGAAAACAACTTTAACAACTGTGTACATGGTGGAGGTTCCAGAACGAAGTAGAATGGTTTGACGACGATTCTATATGAGGTTTTAGCACAACCCTGACTCCTGCGAGTCAGCTTCATGTGGCTAAAACAGGAGCCATGCCGGGCCAAGTGAGGCCATTCCTCCGATCGTGCACATTTCTTCGATACCATTATATTGCTTTGTGATTTGATTGGATGCACCCTTTGATTTAAGAGTGTGTCTTGATGAGCGTTAGTAGCTGCTATGCGTTACCACCAGTCTAGATCCGCAAACAGTATATCTACCCTGGCATTGCCTCGCGTGCCTTGTCACATGCTCTATCGTGCCTTCTACGAGTTTGGTTTATACCATACCTATGGAGTGCTCTTTAATATCCCTCCAGTTTACGGAGGAATTACGGTATTTTATAGACTATAGGAATATGTAACAATGTGTTAAGGAGAATATGTGTAACGCCTTAACGCTATTTTAATAGTTTACTTTGCTATAGACATATTATAATAGCGTATTTTACTACATATTAGATAGTTCCATGGATCCTTAGAGGATGGAAATCCCAACTATCCTTTAAGTTACTTGTATTTCAGTTGACATTTCACTTGAGTTGAATTATTACTGTTATAATAATGTTAATCCTGACTCGAGTGTTTTGTGTTTTTCTTTATGCTCAGGTTAGACTGAGTGTTACAACATTTGAGACTCAACTTTAGAGTTTGGAGCTTTGCTTGAAGAGCAGTCTTTGTCTATTCGGCTTTCCAGTTACTTCAGTTTATTCCAGTTGTTTTGTTCTATGTTGTCATTGGAATTTGTATTAGTAACTTATGTGCATTCAAGATATCTATTGTATTTACTTTAAACTTTGATGTTTATATAGTAGCTTCATGAACTACTATTTACCTATTCCGCTGCTTATTGTTGTAATGCTCTGTGTTTGTGATTCTGTGATTGATTTATTTACTGTATATTCTGAGTTTTGCCAAATATAAATTAACTATCTGATATTTTGAGAAATTCAAGTCTGACATGTGTGGATGCAAATGGTTCGAAATACCGGTTCGTTACACTAGAAGCGGAGCCTAAGAGGGAATCGTGGATGACTCCGATCAAAGACTACTTGCTACAAGGAGTTCTTCCCGAAGAAGGATTGAAAAGCGGAAAATCCATCGCAAAGCTTCATGGTATATCATGCAAGAAGAAATTATGCACAGGAAAGGTTTCTTTGTTCCCCTACTATGGTGTGTCACCCATGATGAGAAAAAATATGGCCTAAAAGAAGTTCATGAAGGTGAATGTGGCGATCACACTGGGGGGCAAACTCTGGCAAAGAAAATTCTTCATTACGAGTATTATTGACCAACCATAAATCGAGACGCCGCTGACTATGTAAGGCGATGTGATAAGTACCAGATATATGCAAAATTTCCAAGAGCACTGCCAATAAAGATCGTGCAAATTGTCATCCCATGATCGTTTTCCATATAGGGTATAGACATTATCGATTCCTTACCGATTTCTAAAATTGGCGCAAAGTACGTTATTGTCGTAGTTGATTACTTCATCAAATGGGTCGATGCAGAACCTTTAGCCAAAATTAAAACCAAGAAAGCAATCAACTTTATTGTCCGAAACATCATATGTCATTTCGGTCTACCACGAACTATTGTAACAGATAATGGAACTCAATTCGACAGTATCGAATTCAAAGATTTTTGTCAGAGGTATCATATCGAAAAGTGGTTTGCAGCGGTCTCTCACCCTCAAGCAAATGGACAGGTTGAAGCTATAAGCAAAATCATAAATTCCATTCTGAAAAGGTGATTGGAAAAGGCTAAAGGCATGTGGGTGGATGAACTCCCTATAACAATGTATGATTACATGACCACCCACAAGTCCGTGAACTAGTCATACTCCATTCGCCTTTGCTTAGGTTCTGAAACCATCATTCCTGTTGAGCTTGAAGTTCCTTCTCATCGAATGACTAACTATGATTCCAAAACAAAAAAGATCTCCACTTGGAATGTCTTGATTTTATAAATAAGAAGCATGAGGAAGCCAATCTGAGGGCAGCTGTGCATCGACAAGGAGTCAACCGATATTACAACATTAAAGTCCAATCTAAAACCTTTGAAATTGGCGATCTCGTCCTAGAACGATTTTTTCCTACCCCGTTGCACATGAATCCAATCTGGGGAAGACTATATGTAACACCCTTAATTTTTAATAACATTATTCAGGAGATTTAATTAGATAAATTAAATAAAATAATTTAAATTCTAGTGTGATAAAGGGATTGAGATTTTAAAATTTAATTAAAGACATAGCTTAATTTGATAAATGGGCTATGAAAGGTTTCATATGTTAATTAATAAGAAAACAATTAACACAAGGGTATTGTAAGAATTGCTGCCATCATTATCCTATTACCTTTAAAATTCTCATTTCATTTCTTCTTTACGTTCATTTTGCAAAACACAAATACATAAAACCCAAAGCTCAAGCCGACCATTTCTTAGGAGGAAAAGAGGAGAAAATTTTATCAAAAGCTAAGGAATCAAGAAAGGGTAATTTATCAAGGATCAAATCTCAAATTCCTTATCCTAATCAAAAATAATAATAATCAAAACTATCTCTATTTTTCATGATCATTTGATTTTTGGTTTAAGTTTAAATCCATTATAATGATTTTTTATGATGATATGCTTGAATTTCATGATATGATGTTTTCAAACAAGTTTGTCTGATAATTAATTTACAGGGTTTTAAGGTTAAAATCACTTCTTTTGGATTTTCGAATGCCATGAGGAATTTATATGTTATGTAAAACATTAATTTGAAGATGGGTTTTAATTTTTATAATTTTCCATGCCATGGAAAATTTGTTACGGATTTTCAAAGGAGAAAATGAATAATTTGGGTTTAAAATATTTCGGTTTATATATGGAAGAATTTGGGTCTTAAATTTCTATATGTTGGATAACATATTAAAAGTGAATTTCTATGATTTTTATGGATTTTTCCTAAGTAATTTACCATGGAAATTAAATTATTTTAGGTAGATGACTAATTTTTTTTATTAGCTTAACTTAAGGAAGGGCTTATTTGCTAAATTATTTTTATTAGATCTGAAATAATTATGGCATTTTATTTTAAAAAGAATTTGAAAAGTTTATGGTAACCAATTAAATGTTTACAAATTGGCAGGTTAGTTAAAAACCAATTACTAAGAAAGGCGTTAAAACAGTCTTTACCTAGAAATTACGTTTCTCCTCTTTTAGTAGTACCTTTCGAATTTATACATTGCCTCAACCAAGTCAAAACCACCCACGTCGAAACTAATACACAAGATATCAATAAGTTAGTATGCAGTGGATTGGACAAAGGCTAAAGGTATGGTGTTGAGACATAGCTTTAGAAGGTTCGAAGCCTTTGTTTTACTCTCTAAGTAGGGGTGTTACACCATATGTCATTGAACAGAGGCTTGGAGAGGGAACTTTCAAGCTAACGAATGCCGATGGCATCACACTCCCAAGGGTGTGGAATAGCGAGCATTTACGATGCTATTTCACTTAGTTGATTTCTTTTTCATTCGGTTGTATTTGCTTGCGAAATTTGCTTTAGCATTTGATTTTCCATATATGTAATAAGACAGATTGTGTCATTTTTTCCATTTAGCAAATAAATCTTGGACTCCTTTTGTATTGATGTAGCACTATGTATCAGTTACATGACAAATCTGAAATAAAATAAGAGTGACCAAGACACAACATATTGCTCGCTAAATTAAACCACCGGCCCCAAAGGGTAATTCAATCAATTATGGAGAGTACGATCCGACTGTTCTCCAAAATTACTTCAAGTCCCCATAGTGGGAATGGAGTATAAACATAAATCGGGTGTGATTTGACCACCCACAAAATAAGTATATGTCCCCGGAGTGCAGACTGGAGTACAAGCAGGAATTGGGTATGAATCGACTATCTGCAAAATAACACTAAGTCCATAGAGTGCGGATTAGGGTATAAACATAAATTGGTGCAATTCGACTACCCATTTACTAACTCTTATCCCCAAAGTGCAGATATGGGAACAAATAAATAGATCGTGAGGTTCAACCATTCATTATTCCACGAACTCTGGCCTAAAATCGACAGGAGGAATGTAAAACACGCTAAAGATGGAGTTCGACCTTCCACCAACTAACTTCGCTAACATAAGACTGGTGGCAAGAGTATAGTTACACAAACCATTGAGTTTGGCAACCGTAACATTAATTCTCGAGCCTATTATTTGGTACAACTCGAGACCACGACCTCAGAGAGGCCTTGGAATGGATAAATTGGATCAATATCTGATCTAATGAGCAACGAATCAAAAATACATAAAGTGAAAAACATGATAGTTCGATCATTTAAACAAGTTTATACAAGAATCATACACAAAAATAAAAAATATTCTTATTCACACTAAATCTTACTGTACACAATACAAGTTTATCCGAGATGACAAATAAAAGGGGGGTCGTACCCATAAAACATGATGGAAAAAAAGAAAAATTAGCCATCCAAGCTATTTACATATCACTCGAACCTAAATATTATTTCCTAGAATTCTTATCTTTCCTTTGCTTCTGGAGTGGCTCCTTCCAAACCGCCACTCGATTCTCTCTTCAACCCTTTTCCACTTTAGCTTCTCTTTGAAGAAACATCTTCAGTTGTATGGATCAAGGCAGTATCATCTTTAGAAGCAAGAGGTATCAACACACTCTTAGTACCAAAAGCGAAGGGGGGTATCATCCCTAGGAATTGTCCCGCCAGGAGGGATCATCTGGAGCGGGACTGGAATCGATTCATTGAAGTCCAAATAAACAAGCTTTGTTTTTGCCTTTTTTCAACAATTCTTACCTCTCAATGCGCTCTTTTGTGTTGATCTTGTCACTCGGGTTGGAAGAACCCGGGATCACAAATCCTCATCAAAGGGAATTTCATGGTGTGCGTCACTTCCTTCCTTGAATATCCATGAAATGATCATCAATAACAAAGGATTCTTCTTGAGCACCCTAAGCAGCAAGCAAAGTTTTAACTTTAATGGATTCCGTTGTGGCCGCTTCTGACCTAATTGAGGAGCTTGCGATGGAAAAGGAATGGCACCTGATAAATTCAAAGCTGAGGAAAAATAGGCAAAAAGATTAGGAATATCAACTGATAACACCCAAACTTTTGGGAAGATGGGAAACGTCAATGGAATACCTTCCTCGGTGTGGCTTCCAGGTTGACCCAAAAATCCTTAGAAATGCATTTAGTAATTGGAGAAAGTTGAGGCTTGTCTGGATCATACCCAGGGATTGTTGAAGGGCATGCCGTGGAGCTAGGGATGACCTGGGATGACGGGGGCAATTCAGTTATAATATCGAGTTGTGTCGACCCGGATCCTTGGCCCACTTCATGTGAAGAAGTAGCAGCAGATTCGTTTTGAAGTATAAGCTGGATATCGTGCAATGATTTGGGTTCATCACCCAATAGCATTTCGCTTTCAAGCCTAGACAAGTCGATATCCTCTGGATTAAGAAGTTTCTTATCTTTTGCAATGAAAAATTCACACATGCACTAGAGCTGGTAGGGATAATCATCAATAATCCATGTTAAATTATTATGCTTGAAAACGTTGGCGTTGTAAAGAATAAGAACTGGGCCAATCTCATTAATTTTTGCATCCCTAACATTGTCCTTTGTAGCTTCTGCTTCATGCTAAATAAATGCATCGACTTTGTTGGCCCTTTTAATAGTCGTGTTTCTCTCAAGTCTGACATGCACCAGCTCGTCACAAGCATCTTGAGCGACTTTCGGAGTATTATCTTTTTTCTTATTTGTATACTCTAGCTTAGCCTTATGTTTCGCTCTCTCCTTCAAGGCTGCGGATTCATTACTTCGAGCTGTATCCCACTCAAGCACTATTTCTCGATGTTAATGATGCAACACTTGAACCGTATTAAGATGACTAGATTTCATCTCCTCCATGGATTTGACAGCAGCATTAGCTTTTCCTTCGACCTCTGCTAGGTGGTCCTTGAAGCCTCTAACTCATTTGTCAAAGTATCGATAATTCTCCTATCTTGAGCTTCCTGGCATTTTAACTTTTCAATTTCTACAACGTGCTCGAACGATACTTTTGACATTTTCTCTACTGCCTTCATCCATTTGCGGTATTGCATGTGGATGTTAGTGACATAATCAATAGTCATTTTCTGAACATGGCCTGGGACCCTCTTCAGGTTAGGAGGAAAAAACCCTTCAAAACATAATTTTGGAAACTCTTCATGAAGCGATACCATACAAGCAGCTGGATTGATCATAGGATCTTCAGTAGCAGCTACAAACATCAGTAATTTCCTTGCTAGGCCTTTGGGCAGCAACAAGTTTATTATGGCGATGATGATCACTCGGCAGTTGAGAATGAGAAGAATCCAAAGGCTGTGGAGGAACTGAAGTAGGAGGGGAACCATGCAAGGGATCAATGGGTAGGTCCCGATGATCAGTTGGCTTTTCGGAACCCTTTGGGGGTATCTCGATTTTGATCGATGTTTGTCTTGGGGTGGCTTATCCGTATCACCTCTGTGTTTATGACCCCGATCCCGACTAGAGCAATAACTGGAATCATAATACCCTCGGCTACCACCATGACGGTAAGAGCCAGAGTGTGACCCAAAGGATTGGTCGTGAATATCCCAAAGGGAATCAAATATGTTACTTTTCTTCATCGCCATTTCTACAAAAGAAAATAGAAATCATTCAAGTTTAAGTATTAAAATGCACAAGTTGAGCATAATGCAATGTTGAGGGTTGCAAGTGCGTGCAGCTGTCCTTGTGTAACCCTCCCCCCCCCCCCCCCCACAAACTAGGTGCAAGAGCTTTGCTCATTAGAGTAACTTCTCCTCCATAAGTTGGAATCTCGATGCCGATTCTAGTAGGAGATTCCGACCCATCGATGCTCACATCAATAAAATAAAAAGCGTCAAGGTCATGTGGAATCGGTAGACTGGACAAAGAATCAAGTGGTAAACTTGAACGCTCTGATGTTTGAAAAGAAGATTCATCTTGAACAATCTTAGGAGCCATCGATGAATTGGACTGATCAGAGAGATGACTTTTTGGAAATCTTGATCAAAAGTTTTTTTCTTTCTTCTATCAGGAACCGAGGGTTGTGAAGGATCTGACATCAAACACACGACAGGATTCATCACCATAGTGACCGGGCACATCCCCTTTATACCCTTCGGTGTCGATACCAACGAATTCCTGAGCACTCATGATTGGGAGTACCACGGGATCGGTTCGATCGTCCCTCTGACTGACTACAGTCCATGGTCTAATCCCTGCAGTTTGGATGTCTTTGGTTATCCCTACATTGAGGCCCTCTTCTATCAACAAAAAAGTAGTGAGATGTTTGTCCATGAGAAGATATTCGATGTTCCTGTCCTCAGGCTATGCATTTTTTCGAGTTGTTACCGCCTCTTCATAAAGATCGCCGCTAGGCTGGGTGACAATATCTATAAAGGAGTAATGTGGCCAGGAATTCAAACCGAACATTGTTTTTTCTTGCTATTGTAAAGATAGTGGATAACAGTTATGTCTTTCCAGCCATTGTCAAGAAAAACCGGGCGAACAACGAATGAAGGGCCACTCCCTTTTAAAAGCGCTTAATTTGTTCCATATGCCAGTTAGAATCTGACACCTCTTCGCCAACTCAAGAAATGTAAACGAAAGACTCCATGTTTGTCGCTTAAAAGTGAATACGAATTGAATGTCATCAATGGTTGGAGGACGGTGCATGAAGTCCATAAATACCATATAAGTATAGTTGAGAAGAGCATAGCCATTTGGATAAAGCTGCGCTTTAACTATCCTTTAATAATAAAGAATTTCCCAAATGTATGAATTAAAAGGCCGGATGCATTTGGCCCTGCACATGAACTTGTACCATGCCTTATATCCTTCTGGGCGTCTATAAGCCCCGTCATCCCGCGACGGAACCAACACGTTGTCAAAAGGAATTCCATGCCTTACACAAATTCAAGAAAGAGCGCCTTCCTTAATTTTAGAGGCTACTGGATCAGTAGGGTTCTCTAGAATAACTACGTTTCCTAGAGTGTCGGGAGCACGATCGACAACTTTCGGTAGAAGAATGGAAACAGCATCAAAAAGATCAAATTAAGAGCCTTAGCTTTCCGATTGTTCCAAATAATGACTAAAGGACGGACTATCAGATTCAGTTATAGTACTTGATTCCACACCAAGGTTATCTTGATGAGAAGATGATCTAGCCGGCATACCTACAAAACGCCCAGAAGGTCTAGAACTCATTGCCATCAAATTTAGTAAAAATCACGGTTAGATAAGGTAACTTGTACCCCCAGTGCATAGCAAGTGCTAGTGTGGTGGGTGAAGTACTATACAATACAGTAATAAGTTGTACGAAACTATTGATGAAAAAGATGACAAGATTTCGAAGTTTGACCAGAGTAACCGTCATCGCTGGCCGTCTCAACCAGTTCATTACATCATTAAGGAATGATTCAACTTGATTTTCAAGATCGATTGTGAGCTGGAGATCGGTTTTTAAGTTCAAGTCATAGATGATCTTCAAGAGAATTGTTTAAAGCATTGGTTCACATTATAGTTCAAAATGTCATGAATGTCCAAATATGCAGTTTGAGTCATATGTTAGTCCAAGTGTCCATTCAAGTGTCTAAAGCCGAAGCTCATCTCAAAATTCAGGTTCAGGTTCTCAAGTTCCATTTTAAAAATTAATTATTGACAGCTGATCCATCCATCAAGACATTGCTGATCATTTCAGAATGATCGTTTGTAAACGATCGTATTATAACGATCGTCAATAGCCGTGCCAAATCCCATCCAATGATCGTTCATCTCCAATCTCCAATCGATCGTTCATCTCAACCATTCTATACGATCGTTCTTTCCATTTCACCCTCTTTTACTGATCATACGCTCCATCACTTCATCTGATCGTCCAAGAACAATTATCCCACATCAAGATAGCTACTCCATCTTCGCCAAAAATGATTTGGTTGAAGTTTCCATCTTTTCCAACTGCTACTCGCTCCATGGATCAAATCAAACACCACAAAACCAATGAAATAAAAAATCTAACCTACCTAAATTTAAGTTTAAAGAAGCGAATCGATTCGAATTCTGATCTATGTGAGGCCTGAAGGGACAAAGGAAACAATAATTAATGTGGCGGTAGATTGATTAATTGCTTTAGGAGTTTGGGTCGTCGCTTGGAACCATGGAGGAAAATGGGAGAGCAAGTTGTTCTCTTATCTAGTTAAAGTTAGAACGATATTAAATGAAGAGAAGTGTAAATGGCTAAGAGGAGACGCCTTTATATGGGGAGGCATGCCGATCCTTTGTGGCCTAAGAATGGAACTGATCGCTCCTTAAGTACGAATGTTACGATCGTTTTTTGCACCAAACGAACCAAAGTTTTGTTGCATCCGATAATGATCGGCTATGATCATAAAAAAGAAGAGAAATAATAATGATCGGTGGTGATATTTTTTCAAAAAAATGGAAATAACAATTATTAGAGATTATTTATAAAATTCCAAAACTCGATAACATTCCGTGAACGTGGAACCGTGATCGGGAATCAGGTAAAAACACTTATATGTGCTAGTATACGTTTCAAAATTCAATTCCTATAAATCAACAAAATTAAATGTTCACCTAAAATTGACTGAAGAAAGATTAAAACCAAGTTGTGGAAGCTTAGAAATCGCTAGATACAAAGTAGGATGATCATTAACAAGTTATGATCCCATATTTATACTACTACAAATCGGCCAAGCGTCGTGACAAATAAGGAAATTACGACCTTCGATAAGAAAATAACTCAATGGAAGGATAATGACTATATGGTGAACCAGATGGGTTTTTTTCCGATGATTCTAGCTTGTAACGAATTCAAAGCACATCATGTTTGAAACAAGACGTACTTTGTAGGGGAAATATTATCACGCCTTTTGGTAGGGCCATGATATGATCGGCTTAGCTAGGAACGCATGGTTATCAGCCTTAAGAATTGATTAAATACATTACTATTGACAATAGATGGATAGATCTGGATCGCGCCCCAATCGAGGTGAAATCAGTATGGAATGACTGGCATAGCCCATGAAGTTATATTTCAACTTTGGAGTCGATCGGAATTTGTATGCTCGAGTAAGGATGAAGCAAGAATTTATATGGATTGACCGGGAGCGATCCATAAAATAGCTCAAATCAGTGGAGTTCGATCAATATCTCAAAATCCACAAGGCCTATTTACTTGAAACTTTCAGAGCATCGGTATGTTGAAGATTGAAGCCCATAAAAATAGTCGCAAGTCAAAACCTTCAAATATAAAGATAGTCAATTGTTTTTGTTGATCCTTCCTAACTGTTAACCAAAAAAATGGATCAACACCCTGGATTGTGTGTGAAAACACCAGCCATATTCTTACAAACAGTACTATAAAGAATAAATGTAAAGAGTAGAAATAGAAAGAATATAAGAAGATTTTTATAATGGTTCACCTGTTAACGAAGCCTATGTCCACTTTATAGTTTTTATTATTGACTAATTGTTATTGCAGAGTTGATAGGAATACAAAGTTCTAGAATATCCTTAGCTAGATCAAGTGTCTAATGTTAGAGTTCACTGGAGAATCATAGTAAACCCTTTAGATGACCGTTGTGAGGAAGGAGGAGAGTGAAGAAATCTTTCTGCAGAGTTTCAGCAGCCAGTCCAGAGAATCTTGTTTATGTTGTAAATAAGAGAGTATTTATGGAGATTGGAGAGCTTTTGGGACAAACCTGTTTGCCAACTACTTGCAGATGATCATAGAAGGAGCTACTAAAACTTGCCTCGCTACCTGAGCCAAAACCATGGGTCGCTAGCGATCTATTATTTATGCTTGAATGCAAGCTGATTACTTAGCTTTTCCCTCTACTTTGTTACCGATGAAGCTCAGCGATCCTTTGATGATGTATGGACCACCAGCGATCCATAGTCCGCCAGCGATCCATACAGTTAGTCTATTTTTGGACCTGGGAAAATAGAGTGCCTTCGTCGTCTTATGTTGATGTTGTTCATATAGTCTTGTTAGACGTCATCTTGTTTTGATGATGGTTTTCCTAATACTTGTTGTTACCCAGCTATGTGTTCAAGCTGCAGGGCGATAGTTGCTGAGGCTATATATGGGTCTAGATGGGATTCAAGCCAAAAGGGATGTAGAAGTATGATGGTCCGGTGTAGCCCAAGTAATATGAAAAGTGTATGGTTCGGACTACGTGTATGGTTTGGCCTATGTACATGGTTCGGCCTTTAAGCATGAATCGGCCAAGTTAGAAAGGTCGTGTGCCGCTGGGCCAAGGTGAGAAGTTTGTGTATTGTTCGGTCTAATAAGGCAGTATATGTGGGTCGGCCAAGTTAGAAAGGTCATGTGCCTCACGGCCAACGTGAGAAGTTTGTGTGTCATTCGGTCAAATAGGGCAGCATGTACGGGTCGGCCAAGTTAGGAAGGTCGTGTGCCACTCGGCCAAGGTGAGAAGTTTTTGTGTCGTTCGGTCTAATAGGGCAGCATGTATGGATCGGCTAAGGTAGAAAGGTCGCATGCCGCTAGATCAAAGAAGAGAAGTCAAGACGAATCAGTCGATGATTCAGTGTTTGTAGTTCGGCCTCGCTGATTCGATAAGTACAGACCGGCATGCCTTGCTCGGTAAGCCTTGTATGGAAGTTGACAGCTTCTTTGGTTTACAGCAAAGTGATGCGGCCAACTTTCCTATGCTTCGAGTCACACTACCGCTTGCCTCGAGTTCCTTGAGGATCTGCTTCGAGTCAACAATGGAACAACCACTGGGTCGGCCAGATTGGTTCGGCGATCACCGTCCAACATCAAAGACTCAGCAACCACCGTTCGGTATTGTAAGAATTGTCAGTAGTAGGTACTTCACGGGCTTACACGAGAGAACTAGCCTATCTTCATCTATAAATAGAAGGGGGGGGGGGGGTACAGTTGAAGGGGACTTTTTTAGGGAATTCTAGGGATACTCTACCATTTTTTATACTCACACCTTTCCTTTTGAAACTTGCATTCAAGTTGTTTGTTTATGGATTGAATCTGTACTCAAGTGATTGAAAAAGTAATAAAAATCATATTTAAAGTGGACATAGGCAATTACGCCGAACCACTATAAATCTGGTGTTCTCGTTTTTGTTATTCATTTTTGTATTCAACTATGTTATTCCTCTATTCCAATTTATTTTCTTCATTAACCTCTCTACACAAATCTACTTAAGGGTGTTAGTGATTAATTTTGGTGCTAACATTTTGGTGCTTTCACTGAGAAGGCATTCTCAGGATGTTAATATCTACTTTGTCGCTACTGGATTGAAGAATTCCCCCAAAGGAGATCGAAGTTCATTCACAAGAAGTTCATATATTCTACTCAGAGTTTCGACCGATAACACTACAATGGGAAGACCGCATATCAGATCAGCCTCCCACAATGCATTTGTCAACAAGACCGCCAGCGTCTAACAAGTAGGACCCATCGACCAACAAGCTAACCTAGGTGTAGGGACCGCCACCGTCCTAAACCAAACAGAAGTTGTCACTAGAACAGAGTTCAATGAGCTGATGAGAGAACTCATGGAAAGAAGGAGACAGCTTAATGAGCAGATTCAAGCTAACGTCAATCTCATGATCCATCTTACTCAACAACAGTATCAGAATGCTGGAGGAAGTCTCGCTTCCTACTCATTAGTCGACAACTCCGCTTTGTCTGATGAACATCCCAGGTATAGACGCCATAGAATTGAAACAGCGTAAACAAGTGCAATAGCTCAATCCAACAGGAAAGGTCTAGGTTCCCTACCGGAGTCGTGGATCCTCATTTGCACTTAGGAAACCACACTCAAGTTGGAATGAGAAACTTAGGATCTAGAGCACGAGTGGAAACTGAACAACCGGCTCAACATGGACGCAATGAAGCAGGTCCCCAGGGAACTCATTTGGAACACCACCAATCAAGGAGGCACCAGCCGGGACGGTCACGTAGGACGAAGTCCAACTTGCCGCCTCCTATCTAGACCCCAGATTTTTCAGCCATGGTTAGACAGCTAATGAGAGAAAATCAGGGCTTATCTAACGACGATTGGGGCACAGCTAGAAGTCATACTTCATTCACAGATGTTATCCTACAAGCTGAGTACCCCCGAAAATTCAACATGCGGACTATTCCAGCCTATGAGGGGAAGACTGATCCTCGACAGCATATAATGAGATACAAATGGATGATGGACTCAGCCAGGACAAATGATGCGAAAAAATGTAGTTGTTTCCAATAACCCTATCTGGAATCGTTACCATGTGGTTCACCAGACTTCCTCCACGATCGATCTCCAGATTCGATGAGTTAGCGAAGAATTATTTGGAGCAGTTCAGAATTCATACCACTCGCCTAAAGGATGTGATGTCTTTAGCTAGTGTAATCCAGGCTCCTAGAGAGTCCTTAAAGGAATATTTGCAAAGATTTCATGTTTCTGCTACTTAGGTTAGCAATCCGAATGACCATGCTATTCTTATGGCTGTGATGCGAGGAGTAGATCCATACTCGGAGTTTGCTGATTGGCTGGCAGAAAACCTCCGGCTACCCTGGATCGTTTTTACTCAAAGGCGCACCAATTTATGAGAATGGAGGAAGCCAGGTGGACGAGGCGAGGCAATGCGCCACGACTTGGAAAGGAGACGATGGAAAGAAACATTGCAGTAAAATAGGCTAGCGGCAACTCTGGAAAAGTCCAGGTTAATGTTCAACACAAGCACGAGCAGTCTAAAGGGCCAGAAGGGGGAAATTCCGGAAGGATGAGGGAAGCAGGAAAGTGGAAGAAAGGATCCCGACCTACAACGAATACACTACTCTAAACACATCTCTGGAGAATATTTATTTGTCAACTTGCAATACCTTCTAGTACCGGAAACTGCGCTCAAAAGAATCTACCGAGGTACAAAAACAAACTGGGAAGTACTGTCGGTTTCACGAGACCTACGGGCACAACACCGAGGAATGTAGACACCTCCAAGATGCTATAGAAAAACTAATTCGGCAAAAGAAGTTACGACAGTTTGTTAAGAATCCACTGGAAGGCGGACAGCGAACGTCCGACCCCGGTCATGGGTAGGCTTCACAGTACCCTTAGGAACCTGCTCGGACCGTAGGTAGACTGATCATAAACAGGAGAGTCAGTGGGCCTCATCCAGTAGACAAGAGTTGGCAAGAAATGGAATGCTCTGCCAATTCCTTGAAACATGTGGATTTCGAGTGCTGCTCGAACTCGAAAGACAGGACTCTAGCGAAATAGTGGCGAATGATGACAGATGATACAATATTCAGAAGCAGGGATGCCGACCGTATGGGCATCCACTATCGACCCGATGGTCATTTCGGCCACTATTGGGCCAGCGTTTATGAATAGGATATTGATTAATTGCGGGAGTTCTGTGAACATTATTTTCAAAAAGGCATACGACCAAATAAAGATGGAGGTGAAAGATCTAAAACCATCTAAAGCACGTTTTCATGGCTTTTAATGGTGTGGCTACAAATGTAGTAAGTTTTGTCGAAGTACCAGTTGAGTTAGAAAAAGGTGAACGTAGGAGGGTACAGATCCTACCGTTCATTGCTTTGGACATTGATTCCCCGTATAATGTTTTTTTGGACAGACCGGCCTTGGCGGAGTTTAGTGCGGCTTTGGCCTCGTGGTATTTAACTTTGAAGTTTCCGATGGATAGAGATTTTTGTTAGTGCATGGCGATCAAGCGACTGGTCGTGCATGTTTTGTGGCTGAGCTGAGAGAGGCTGAAAGGTTGCGGACAACTCTGCCTGCATCCACGTTGCTCTAAGTTGACAAGTAGTGCCCAAGACTTGGCTCGGGCAGCGGAGTCAGATCTGCAGAGACATAGATCCGAGAGACGATGATGAAGAACCTAAGGAGTCTAAAGCAACACCGGCTGAATTGATGATTGACATTCCAATCAGCCATGACGACCCATCATGCATGCTGTAGATAGGATCACAACTTACCCCCTCAATGACTGAGGATCTTACTGATTTCCTCTGAGCGAATATGTATGTTTTCGTTTGGACACATTCTGATATGTATGGGATTTCTCCCACCAAAGCGAGTCATATGTCGAACATAGACCCGAAATACGTGCCGGTGAAACAAAAAAGGAGAGGTATCCACCTGGAGAGGTCCACTGCTCTTAGAAAGTGGAAAAACTCAAAGACAATTGGTTCATCCGTGACACCCTCTACCTAGAACGGGTCTTTAACCCCGTACTAGTGAGAAAAGCGAATGGGAAATGGATGACTTATGTTTATAATTCAGACCTGAACAAGGCATGCCCTAAGGATAGTTTCCCTTTACCCAGAATTGACCAGCTGGTTGACTCAACAGCCGTACACGAGTTTTTGTCATTTGTGGATGCGTATTCAGTATACAATCAAATCTCGATGCACATTCCAGATTAGGAACCCACTAGTTTTTCACGGATGTCGTACTGTATTGTTATATGGTGATGCTTTTTAGGTTGAAGAATGCAGGAGCAACTTATCAACGCTTGGTAAATCGGTTGTTTAAAGACCAATTTGGTAGAACAACGGAAGTCTAGGTGGATGACATGCTCATGAAGTCACAGTAGTCACATGATCACATTCGAGACTTAGCGGAGATGTTTGATATACTCAGATACTATGAAATGAAAATCAATCCACTAAAGTGTTCCTTTGGTGTTGCGTCGGGAAAGTTTTTGGGTTTTGTTGTCAATGCACGGGGAATTGAAGCTAATCCAGAAAAGATTCGGGCTATTCGAGACATAAAAGCACCTAGAACTATAAAGCAAGTACAAAGCCTGAACGAAAAAGTCGCCGCGTTGAGTCGATTCATATCCAGAGAGAGTGACAAGTGTATTCCCTTCTTTGATGTAATAAAGAAAGGGAAGAGAAATTTTGAATGGACGCCCGACTGTGAGGATGCATTCTGAGATCTAGTAAGACATTTGTAAAGTCTCCCGGTTCTGTCAAAGCCTGTAGACCATGAAGTGTTATATGTATGCTTGGCCGTGTCTCAGCATGCCATCAGTACGGGCTTGGTTCGCGAGGAGGACCAAATTCAAAAGCCAGTGTACTATGCCAGTAAACGTCTAACTGGGGCAGAGAGAAATTATCCCAAAATTGAGAAACTAGCCTACAGTTTGGTGATTGCATCACACAAGCTTCGTCCATATTTTCAGGCACACACGATCAGTGTTTATATTGATTAACCTCTACGACAGGTGCTCCAATGACCAGAAACCTCTAGAAGGTTATTAAAGTCGAACGTTGAGTTGAGTCAACTCGATATCACCTGCCTGCCATGGAGGGCTATCAAAGGGAACGCGCTAGCGAACTTCATTACAGAATTCACCATATCAGACGATCCAAGTAGTGATAATGTTGTTCCTCCCATTCGATGGAAACTATATATCGATAGGGCATCCAACGACCATTGTTCTGGGGCTGGTGTTATTCTTGTAACTCCTGAAAATCGATCAATTTGTTATGCTTTGAATTCCCAGCTACGAATAACGAATCCGAGTATGAAGCATTGATTGCTGACTTAAAACTTACCAGGGAACTCGAAGTAAAATCGGTTGAAATCTTTTGTAACTCACAATTGGCGGTGTACCAAGTGCCAAATGACTATCAGACAAAGGGGCAGAGACTTACTCCATACCTTGCTCGGGTTTAAGAGCTGTTGGCAAACCTTGAATATTATGATATTTCACACATCCCACGTGAACAAAATGGGGAAGCCGATTCATTGGCGAAATTCGAGTATTGGTGGTGCGCAGCAGATGGGCTTGGTTCTCGTCGAAATCTTGCTTGCTCAGAGTATAAACGAGATGGAAGTAGATTTTGTGTTAGAAACCGAAATTGAAAGGGAGTCATGGATAACCCCATTCAAACTATACATATTGCATGGGACTTTGCCTTAGAGAAAGAACGAAAGATGACAAGTCATTCGCAAAGCTTCACGGTATGTAATGTTGGACGTAATAATGTGTTGGAAAGGATTCTCGGTTCCCTTACTTCAGTGCATTGCCTATGATGGGATAAAGCAGGTATTGAAAGAAATTCACGAAGGAGAATGTAGTGACCATACTAGGGGGTAGACATTAGCCAAAAAGATCCTCCGCTGTGAATACTATTGGCCAACCGTGAATCGAGACGCCGCAGACTATGTAAGAGGATGCGATAAATGTCAAAAGTATGCAAAAATCCCGAGAGGTCCATCGACGGAGCTCACACAAATGGTTAGTCCTTGGCCATTTACTATATGGAGGATCGATATAATCAGCTCCTTGCCAATCTCTAAAGGTGGTGTAAAATATGCAATTGTTGCGGTCGATTACTTTACTAAGTGGGCGAAGGCAGAGCCCTTAGCTACGATCACCACCAAAAAGGTCATTAATTTCGTTGTGCGAAACATCATATGCTGTTTTGGCCTCCCACGAATTATCATTACGGATAACGGAACTTAATTTGAAAGTAGGGAGTTCAAAGAATTTTTCCAAAGTATTGTATTGAGAAAAGGTTTGCGGCAGTCGCTCACCCTAAAGCCAATGGACAAGTTGAAGCTCTAAATAAAATAATCAAATTATATTTAAAAAACATTTGGAGAAGGCTAGAGGCAAGTAGGTGGATGAGCTTCCGACAGCACTTTGGGCTTACAGAACCACCCACAAGTCCACGACTGACCACACTCCATTCACTTTGGCATACGACACTTAAGCTGTTATACCTATCGAACATGAAGTTCCGTCACATCGGGTGACTCACTATGATCCAAAGATGAATCAGGATCTCTTGCTGGAATTGCTGGATTTTGTCAATGAAAAATGTGAAGGTGCTGATTTAAGGGAGGGTGCATGTATGCATCGAGTCACTTGATATTATAATGAAAAAGTTCTACAGTGAATCTTTGATGTGGGTGATCTCGTTTTGAAGCGAGTTTTTTTGATCCCATCAAATATTAATCCCGCATGGGAAGGTCCATACTTCATCGAATGGAAGCTTAGAGAAGGAACTTTCAAGCTAGCGACCGCTGATGGTAAAATGCTACCTCGAGCATGGAATAGCGAGCATTTGTGCCATTATTACACTTGACCTATTTCTTTTGCATTTTAGTAGCAATTGTTTTCAGTATATGATTCTTTTATTGCTCTTTGTTTTCGGCATGTAATAAGACAATTCAGTTTGTTCCTATTTGTTATGATCAATAAAGGTTTGAAGTCATTTTTTCTGTGAACAGTTAATATTCCATGTGTTATAATTCCATGGCAAAAGTTAAATTACATTATTCTGTCCGGCGTATGAATGCACACACAAAATTAAAAGTCAATCGATAAAACAAAAATCTTTAAGTCCCCGAAGCACGGACTAGAGTACTCTGAGTCCCCAGAGTGTGGACTAAAGTATAAATGACTCAAAAATATCTAAGTCCCCAGAGCGAGGACTAGAGTACTCTGAGTCCGCGAAGTGCGGACTAGAGTATAAACGATTTAAAAATCTCTAAGTCCCCGGAGCATGGACTAGAGTACTCTGACTCCTCGGAGTGCGGACTGGAGTATAAATGACTTAAAAACCTCTAAGTCCCCAGAGCGGACTTGTGTACTCTAAGTCCCCGAAGTGCGGACTAGAGTATAAGCGACTTAAAAATCTCTAAGTCCGCAGAGTGTGGATTAGAGTACTCTGAGTCCCCGTAGTGCGGACTAGAGTATAAATGACTTAAAAATCTCTAAGTCCCCGTAGTGTGGACTAGAGTACTCTGAGTCTCCGGAGTGCGGACTAGAGTATAAACGACTTAAAAATCTCCAAGTCCTTGGAGCGCGGAGTAGGATACTCTGAGTCCCCGGTGTGCGGACTAGATTATAAACGACTTAAAAATCTCTAAGTCCCCAGTGCGCGGACTAGAGTACTCTGAGTCCCCTGAGTGCGGAATAGAGTATAAACGACTTAAAAACCTCCAAGTCCCTGAAGCGGACTATAGTACTTTGAGTCCCTAAAGTGCGGACTAGAGTATAAACGACTTAAAAATCTCTAAGTCGTCGAAGCACGGACGAAAGTACTTTTAGTCCTCAGAGTGCGGAGTAGAGTATAAATGATTTAAAAATCTCTAAGTCCCCGGAGAGCAGACTAGAGTAATCTAGGTCCCCAGAGTGTGGACTAGAGTATAAATGACTCAATAATCTCTAAATCCTCGGAGCGTGGACTAGAGTACTCTAAGTCCCCGGAGTGCGGACTAGAGTATAAACAACTCAAAAATCTCTAAGTCCCCAGAGCATGGAGTAGATTACTCTGAGTCCTCGGAGTGCAGACTAGAGTACAAACGGCTCAAAAATCTCTACGTCTCCTTAGCATGGGTTAGAGTACTCTGAGTCCCCAGAGATCGTACTAGATTAGAAATGACTCAAAAGTCTCTAAGTACCCAGAGCGCGTACTAGAGCACTCTGTGTCCCCGGAGTGCGAACTAGATATAAATGACTCAAAAATCTCTAATCCCCGGAGCGCGGACTAGAGTATAAACGACTTAAAAATCTATAAGTCCCCGGAGCATGGACTAGAGTACTCTGAGTCCCTGAAGTGCGGACTAGAGTGTAAACAACTCAAAAATATCTAAGTCCCTCGAGCGTGGACTAGAGTACTCTGAGTCCTCGAAGTGCGGACTAGAGTATAAATGATTCGAAAAATATTTGAGTCCTCAGAGTGCGGACTAGAGTATAAATGATTCAAAAAATCTCTGAGTCCCCGGTGCGCGGACTAGAGTACTCTAAGTCCTCGAAGTGCAGACTAGAATATTTACGATTTAAAAAAATTTCAAGTCATGCAAAAGCGGACCGGAGCTTATGTAACCCACAAGATTTCAAATTTCGACTACAAGTTAGACAGTAAGCTAAACAGTGTGAATCATGGAAGACAAAGAAACAAACTTTTATTTAATAATCCAAAATAAAGTTCCATTACAACTTTTCTGGAGTTTGGAGCAAAAGATTATTCACTACAACTGTAAAATAAATAGAAACAACTACATGACCCGAGTTCATTCGGGCTGAGCGAGGCATGGCCTGACAGCTAACTTATTGATTTTTTTCTCCTTCTTTGGATTCTCTAAAGGCTCCTCATCCGAGCATTTTCTCTTAGATGCCTTCCTTCCTAGCGAGGTGGTGCCCGGGGAAGGAGGAGGAACTTCCAATGGCGTAGTCCCACCGGGAAGAATGACCTTCAGGGGCCTACTCAGAGGATCATCAAGTTCCACCACCTGAGGCTCGACCTTAATTTTGGCTTTCTTCTTGCTTCCATGATTTTCTTCTCCTTTCTTAGTTCGAAGTGTGTTCGGAGGCACCCATGATTTCATCCTCATCATGTTCTTCTACACGTGAGGGATTCTCGAGTTTGTCCTCATCGAGCTCTCCGATCATTTGAGCATCAGGTTCGGGAGTATTCCCAGTGTGAGATGACTCTCCCAATTTCGCTTCCCTCTCCGCGGCGACATCGCTCCTTGGAGTTGGTTTGGGATCAAAATGACCTACACGAAGTCATAAAAGACAAATGTTAGAATACATTTATTATTCGTCAAAAACATTAGTCCTTTCAAACCTAAAAAGAAAAATTACATACCAGCTTCCGGTTAACTCTCAGTTGTTTAAGGAGCCTGACCCTCTGGAATAGGGGAAAGAACATGAACATCAATCCTGGGTTTCTCTAGGTTATAGCCAGCATGCTGCTCGAAAGAATCGAGTGATGTGCAACCAGCCGGATGAGCGGAATGAGGAATGGAAGACTCGATTCTGGAAGGGCTATCAACGTCGTCCTTCCCTATCGATGAGGAGGAATCTCTTCCATAGACTTTAGTTGCAAATAAGTTACAAGGCTCGTTTCCTCGAAGCACTTCCTTCATGAGAGAATCCTCGCTAACCTCTTCAGTACATAGCTCCACTCATTTAATTTTCACTAGAGTACCCTATGCTTCGGCTAATGATTCGAGGTAACCCTCGCCCGGAAAAGATAGATCTCGATGCATGAGAACTCGAGCTTTATATTCAGCAATAATTGGATATAATAAGCATTTAATTTCTTCCCTGCCGGCTTCAGCAACTGGCTCGAGGTGAGAATCGATTTCTGTTAGCGCCATTCTTTTGCCCTCCTCATGGGCTACGTTCTTTGACGCTTCAGCTTTAGAAAGTTCCTTGTCCAGCTTCTTCTTTAAGAGTCGTGTTACAATAACAACATCGCAATATCGCTGTGACTCCTGTGTTGTGATTTTTCTTCTTTCTCTTTAAGAAATAGCTCCTTCAGTTCTTTAACTCATCGAGTAAGGATATCCTTTTCTTTTTGGATGAAGTCTTTTTCAAAGGCTAGAGCACCGCTGCGTTGAACTACCCCATTAATTTTCTTTTTGTGAGTCGCTTCCAGACGACTGAATGCCTCGGTAATATCATTAGCGCTTTGCTGGACTGCTTCAAGTTGAGATTTGTACAAGGAAAGCTCTTCATCCTGGGCTTTGATAATATCTTTATCATGGATGGCATCAAGTTTCAGGCGATCAATCTCGTGTTGACGTTCCATAGAAACTTCTGAAACTTTTTCTACTAAATGAACAAAGGTATTATGTTGGACATATACAACGTTATTGTAGGCGATGGCGCTTTGTTTGACATGCCTTGGAACCGGGTGAATCACAGGAAGAAATTTCAACCCGTCGAAATATATCCTCGAAAATGTGGCTTTAAGCTCGGCTAATCTTTCGGCTATCGAGGGATCACGTCCAGAGATTGGAGGAGTTTGCTTAGCCGGAGTCACCAACTGCTTATGGGGCTCACGAGAATTCTTAGTGCTAGACGAGCCGGAATGATGGTCACGGGGAGCTTCAAATTGAGATCCCCTCTATGCAGATTTCTCCCTATTTTGCTCTGAATGAGAGGGAGGATCATTAGGATATGAAGAGTGGCTATAAGTTTTTCTTCGGGAAGATGACGAGTCTTTGGGACGGTAGTCTCTATCTCCATTATCATTTCTATCTTAACATCCACCTGATGTCTAATCTCGACCAGAGTGATGAAAGATAGAGGATTCACGAAAGCGTTCAAAGCCATATGTGCGTCCCGTATCACCTGCACAGAAACCAAGCGAAGACGATTTAGTGAGAATCGCATGATGGCTAAAACTTAGGGGTAGAGTGAAGTGTGAGTGTTCGTGTGTGTCTTAAGGTTTCCATCGACGGAGCAGTTTCTTTTGCTTTACTTATTAGACTTTTTCTCCTTGATGATGACCTTGATCGCCTTCATCGCCTCTCGCGGGCGAATTAAGTCCCAAGGCCACTGGATCGTTGAAAGTGTAATTACGCAATTCATTATGGATGGTCAGATCTGATAGACCTTTTAGTAAACGCTCTAGATGTTGGGGAGATGACTCTTTCTCAAACGGAGTAATTGTAACTTTTGAGATTCCACCCACTGCTTTCTTTCTTAGTTTGTGGGCTAATTTCCTTTTCCCCTTTGAAGGAGGAGGTGGTTCATTGATGTCGGGTACATCAGTCGTCGGGGCTGAATTGGGACTTATATTCTCATCAGATGCTCCTAGCACCACGGCTTCTTTAATTTCACCTTCCTCGGATGTGTTGGGTCCCCACTAGTAAGGGCACCGAAGGCTTGGCCTGATTTTTTCTTTTCTCTGCCGCATATCCGGTTGTAGTGGCACCAGTTGGGACTAGTTCGATGACCTTCCACCAACAATCCAAACTTTAAAAGCAATTCATTGAAAATAACAGATTTGATCTCCCGATCTTCCACGGGAATGGTTTGAATAGCCTCGACGGCCGCAGAATACCTCATGCCTTCAGGACGTGGGCTGATACCTATAAAAATCAAAAGAAGTTTAGAAAGGACGCACTTCGTGCCTTAGATAAATATTAGTCTGGAAATGAAACTTACTCCCTTCCAGCCATCTTCTCGCAAAGCCAGGGGGCAGCGTGCATAAAAAAATTCTTGCTTATACTGGAAAATTTTACTTCATGCCTCCGTCAGGATCCGGCACTTGGAGTATGGCTCATGGAATATGAAGGATGGACTGTCAGACCATCTTTTGAAGCGGTAGATATAGCGGATGTCTTCGGGAGTAGGAAGTCTGAGTAAAGTGCCCATGAAGAGAATACAAGTGCCATAGATAAACGCATGACTATTGGGATGTAGCTGTGTCATGGGGATCCCGATATAGTGTAACACTTCATGGAGAAAGGGGTTGAAAGTTGGCACGCTACCGACCCAACACATGAACTTATTGCATGTTGTATATCTAGCTACGGGCAGGTGAAGCCAATCTTGCCTCGATGGAATTAAAACGTCGTCGGAAGAGATTACATTAATTGTACACAACCGACGAAGATCGGTTTCGTCGATTTTTGAAGCTTGTGAATCAATAGGATTATCCAGGATAACTGCTTCGTCTATAACGTCAGGAGCCGGGCCTACAAAAGCAGCGGATGGATCTAGAATACCTTGTATAGGAGTTGTCGGTGGATTCTAAGTTTCTACTACCTCCTGCCGAGAACTTGGCTCAGGCTTATCGAAAACAATGACAGAGCTGGATCTTATGGACATCTTCGATGAGCGTTAAATATGGGTAGATAACTGTTCGAACTATACTTAAAAGACCATCGGTGTTAGATATAACAACAAAATATTCCCCCATGTGGTGTGTGAACTAGTGCAACCATTCGAGCATGAGTACAAAAGAATTAAAGTTCTAAAGACTAATAAAACATGATTAAGCTTAAAACTATCGTCTTCGAAGACCGTGGTCTCCGACAGCTTAACGTATGTTTGGTAGTAGAAGCATTGGGATCAGGCATTGGCATCATATATTGTGAAGGCTATTATTTGTTTTATTGAGTCAAATTCGCGTTTAGAATCACTTGAACTGTGAAGTTTTAAATCTGGATTGAGCTCTTAGGCTTATGTGCTTTGGTCCTTGTCATAATTCATTATGTTATGCTTAGACATGGAAATAAGTTATTCAAGTATATGTTGTGTCCAAGTTAAAACAATTTTGATTACCAATGCTAACTCTGACATGCCGACCCACTCACTCTCCATCTCTCCCTAATTACCGACCCGACCTCACTTGGACTCTTACCGACCTACTTCGCCTCACAAGATCCCAAGCCACTCTCTCTCACTCGAGATAACGACCTAAAATCTATTGAGCAGCAACTACTGAATGACTCCATCTTAGAATGCCTACCCAACATTATAGTGTCCTCTGCCAAGCGGCCATTGTCGAACGACCTCCCCTCTAAAAAAAAAAAGAGGGAGGAGACCGACTGCCTTCTTCCACATATCGTTGACTTCGCTTCCTAAAGCCGTCAGTAACTGCTCCTCCCAATTCGGCACCTGCCCATACCAAAAAAGGTCCCATCTTCCTCACCCATACCTTTTCTTTATATGCTCCTCTCCTCTCATGCTCGCCATGTTGAGCCATGTTCCTACCAAGCTCGACCCCTAGCTTGGGTTCTAGAAGATATGGGTTAGGAATTTAAAGTAATACATGGAACCTCATCTATATGAAAGTTGGAGGATAAGGCAAATGATTCTTGAGATTTGGGGTCGAGAAAGATAGGATGAAATGTTTGGGAGACAATGAATCAAGGTGGAGAGACAGTTCAGTGGAGAGGAGGATTCTGGATCTAGAGCGGTGTTGGAGAGGAAGGGAAATAAAATAAGAAGTGAGAGGAAGAGGAGGAAGGTGTGAGTTTATATATAGAGATGGGGAGGCAAACATGCATCGTCCCATGGAACCAGTCAATGTGTTTTGGTGGGTCGGTGAGGAAGAACGCCATTCATTGCTAGGCGAGCCGACCGTATGGCTCATTGTTGGTGTGCCAATCCACTCTTTGTATTTAAAAAATGACAACAACAAAGAAAAACAAAGAAAGAAAGGAATGACAATAGTAATTAATAGAATTTTTATAAACGGTGATTAAATGATAAGAATATAGATAACAAAAAAATGTATATATGGCAACGTATACATAAGATTGAGGATGGTAACCCTAAGAGGAGACAGATATTGTTGTGATTCAGCCTTTGAAAGGTTGCAAATCTTTAGCTTTTGAAAAGTTAAAGATGGATTTCAAGGATTTCTATGAAATTAAACTAGTACGATCGGGCGACGCGAGGTTCCCTCAAAGGCTAAGGAGAAACGATAATCAGCTATCATTCTGAACAAGCTAGCTTTTGAAAGCAAGGACTAACCACTATTTCAAAGCGCATCATATTGACTTACACAACGCACTTTGGAGGGAAAATGTTACCCATCTATGTGGTCAAGCTATAGGGCGATAGTTGTCGTGGCTATGGATGGGTCTAGACGGGATTCAAGCCAAAAGGGATATAGAAGTATGAAGATTCGGTGTAGCCCAAGTAGTATAAAAAGTGTATAGTTCGGCCTATGTGTATGGTTTGGCCTATGTGCAAGGTCTGGCCTTTAAGCGTGGTCCGGCCAAGTTAGAAAGGTCTTGTGCCGCTCGACCAAGGTGAGAAGTTTGTGTGTCATTCGGTCTAATAGGGCAGGGGGTAGGCCAAGTTAGAAAGGTCATGTGCCACTCGGCCAAGGTGAGAAGTTTGTGTGTTGTTCGATCTAATAGGGAAGCATGTACGGGTCGGCCAAGTTAGAAAGGAAGGTGAGAAGTTTGTGTGTCGTTCGGTCTAATAGGGTGGCATGTACGGAACGACCAAGGTAGAAAGGTCGTGTGCCGCTCGGTCAAGGAAGGGATGTCAAGACAGATCAGTCGAGTGTGATTCAGCGTTCGTAGTTCGGCCTCGCTGATTCGATATGTGCAAATAGGCATGCATGGCTCGGGAAGCCTTGCATGGAAGCTGACAGCTTCTTTGGTTTACAGCAAATTAATGCGGCCATCTTTCCTATGCTTCGACTCACACTACCACTTGCCTCGAGTTCCTTGAGGATCTACTTCGAATCAGCAATGGGACAACCATTGGGTCAGCCAGACTAGTTCGGTGATCACCATTCGGCATCAGAGGCTTGGCAACCACCGTTCAGTATTGTAGGTACTTGTCACTAGTGGGCCGGAGTACCTTGGTCATAGGCATACACGAGAGAACCAGCCTATCTTCGTCTATAAATAGAGGGGCAGGGGTACAGTTGAAGGGAACTTTTCTCGAGAACTCCAGGGATACTCTGCCAGTTTTTATACTCATGCCTTTCCTTTTGAAACTTGCATTCATGTTATTTGTTTATGGAATGTATCTGTACTCAAGTGATTGGAAAAGTAATAAAGATCATATTCAAAGTGGACGTAGGCAATTACGCTGAACCACTATAAATCTGATGTTCTCGATTTTGCTATTCATTTTTGCATTCCACTATGTTATTCCTTTGTTCCAATTTATTTTCTTCATTAATCTCTCTACACAAATCTATTCAAGGGTGTTAGTGACCAATTTTGGTGCTAACAGTTGCCTTTAGCCGGTAATTAGACTGGATGGATGCTTATCTCTTGATTTAGCTAACTCGAAATCTCGTCAAACTTAGTTATTGCTTCTAGAATATGTGTTTGGATAATGATGCAAGAGAAGCAGTTGAACCCTTAGCTAACCCTCATGTCCTTTGTGGATTTTCCTGTTCCTTTTCCTGGCTTCCTTTGGCTTGTTACTCTGGTTCTTTTGGTTGACTTCTCGGCTATTCTGACTCAATCAAATTGTTCTAACTTCTCTTGGATCCTGCTAGGCTAAAAACGCGAATAATGTTTGCCCTCCAGGGTTCATCTTCGTTGAAAACAATATGTGCTCTGGAAGTGATCGATTTTTAGTCTCTGCTTGTTGAATTTCTAGTAGTCGTGTTTGAGTTATACGAATTTGAATCAGACTAGACTGTTGCTTGCTAAGTTTTGTCCTAGACTACCATCGCTTGTCATAGAAGAGAGAACTTTACTCTATAACTTTCCACCATGTGTCGAAGTAGCATATGGATGTCGCTAGGCAAATTCGAAACAAAAGGCAAGCATCTTTATGGATCGCTAGCAATCCATAGCAGATGGATCGCTAGCGACCTGACTACTTAGCATTTTTTTGACATATTTTCTTTTCTTATTTAAACTCCCGAGCCGATCCATTCCATATTTATCATACAACTACTTCCTTCTGCGATCTAAGCTTCCTTCAGCGATTTGATCTACCGTCTCTAGCGATCCAGCCTTGTCCAAACTTTCACTTGATTCCTTCAACGTTGCAGCTCCACCGTCGACTCTCAAGCCTCAACACCGCTTTCCCTTGTCGCCTTTGATTGAAACCCTAGTTCACATGCTGCCTTAAATCGTCATCGATCCATTTTTTAGCTCGCCGACTTGCATAGGCCGACGTCGATCCACTGTTTAAGCCACTAGATCGAGAACTTCAACCTTTCTTGCCTCTTGATTACTAATTCAAGGTGGTTTTGCTGATTATGACATTGGATTGTCATTTTAGCGGCGGAGTTGTATTCGTGTTGTTATCCGTAAAGAGTGGAGTCAATTGCGGCTCAATGGAGGAAGATAATATACCGAGTCTTGAGTTCTTCACGGAACTCATTCAGGCCTTCCCCGATGCTTGACACGTTTTGTTGTCTTCATCCGTTGAGAAAGGATTGACTTGTGCCAAGTCCCAAAGCTGATATCACACGACACATCATGAATTGGTTTCATCCTTCTGGAGAATTCGTATTGATTTTTATTTCTTTCGTATGCATGGTGTACCTGTGCTAGAAGAGATTTTCCATGTCATTTTGAATAACGGATCCATTATCGATTGTTGATCAATAACTGGTAAGTGTAGGAGAAGTAATTTCAAAAGGAAAGTGATATGGGAAGTCCTTTTACCTTTTAGCTGCGAGCATACTATCAACATGGGATAGAGCATTTGTAGTGTTTAGGACATCTTGCACACCACCGATAGATAACACACCACACTTTCCCCGGTACATACTTGATATCCGACACAGTAGTGTGAATCGATATTTCTTTGGAATTCAATTGTAGTACGGGGAATTCTTATTTTAGAGTAGAATTGCCTGACCATTTCGGACGTAAGTTCTATTGTTTAGAATGAAGTACCCATCTTCTCGCTGTAAGCCTAGCGGAGGAAGTCCTGCACTTTCAAAGGCAGAGCCATCTTCTATCATCCCTTCTCCTTCCGCTTCATAGGCTGAGTACGACTAGTTAGTTCCAATCGTCCGGGTCATGGATCAAACTCCTCCTAACTTTAGAGTTCTTCTCAATCTGCTACAGAGAGCTTCCTCGGTGATTTCTGCCAAAGTCTTGCACAATATCTTCCTGCAACATGGCATCCCAAAGGAAGATATGCGGATCTCAAAGAAGGATGAATTTGCTTACATGCCGCCCCTAGGATATACCGCTTGTCATTTATATATATGCTTGAATGGAGTTGTGCCCCCTTTTAACGATTTCCAGAGAGAGACCCTCTTGAACTTAGGAATTGGTTCATTTCAGATTCACCCAACGGATACGCTATCTTAACTTGTTTGTACGTCCTTTTCATGCGAACATTCAACCATGCCCCCGAGCTTTGACGAGTTGACAAACTTTCTTTCATTCAAAAGAAGAGATGAGTGTCCATCCATGGTTGTAATCGAGGCCCAAAGGAATCATAGAAGTGTTTTACAACTGCAGAGCAACTTTTCCCAATTCAAGACTCAATACTTCTTTGTCAAATGTCCTAAGGGGTCCAAACATCTTTGGAAAACGGTGGATAAGTTCCATTTCTTACTCATTGAGTTCCGAAGTGTCACTGTGGAATTTCTAACAAGTCGAATACTTCCTACAATTATTTTGAGGTCGAAAAAGGACCGGTCACTTAATGAAACTTTCCGAACCCTGAAGGCTATCACGCTGGGGAAAGATCCGTTAAAGTCGTGTTGACTGAAGAAAACTTGCTTCAATACAGACAGTTGCATCCGGGGAGATCTTCTGCTCCAGTTGTGGTCCCATCCCCTACTCGATCCAGGGTACACATGCGATCCACCTCCTTATCTTATGGTTCTGAAGAGGGTGCCTTTTGAGAATAGGAAGGCTCCTCCGACGAGTCGGTTGATGAGACTCGTGAGAAAAAAGACGTCGCAATTGAAGCCATTTGTCCGGTTAGAACGCCTTCGATTTAGGAAGAAGAGGAATAGTAGTTTAATCAAAGAAAAGGCAAAGCCACGATAGACATAGAAAAGGAGGCAGGTTAGATTGAGACCAGTAGCAATGAGTCCTCCTACGACGACGAGGATGATTTCTATGCAAAATCCGATGATTGAGATATTGAATCATGCGACGAGACTCCAAGGATGAGTCCCATTGTTCTGAGCTCGCCTCCCCTAAACATTAGTGATAAAGATGATTCTTTTGAAGTCAAATGACGTTGAAATTCTCCGATTAAAGATGTTGGCATAACTTTAGACATGTGAGCAATGTTTACTTCGATTTTGATGTGCTCATGGAAAAAGACTTCAAATTTGGGGGGCTATCTTCTTGCCCAGGCCATGTTGTGCTCGAAGTTAGTCTGATTCCTTCTACGACGTCTGCACGATCTGGTTTGTGACATCATTTTAGGCTCTCCTCCCAAACTCATTACACGTTTCCCTAGGGTTACACTCACTTATACACATATTTTCCATGTTTATCTTCCATTTTTAAGGCTCTTTATTTATTCTTCGAGTCAGGTACCATGAGAGGACGCGGCCTTTACAATGACCTTGAGGAATTTATCGACTCTCAAGGCTGGTCGAAACAATCTTCCAGCCGTCATCAGACTTGTGAGACAGAGGAGGAATATCTATGAAGAAAAGATTTAGAGGCTGAAACTCATCACTGAGATGAGAAAGGGAATGGGGGCGAGTATACAAAGGTAGGTATGAGAAATGAAATACTTTCGGTGAGCGAGAGGAGCCGCCTAAAAAGTCCAAATTTGATCGCGATTCTCATTCTGCGAAACAACAGGCCTTCGCTCCAACCCCTGCCTTAATCGGTACCAAAATCCTGATTTCTTTTGTCCACATTCCATCTTCAACTCAGGTTACATCATATCATGTGACTCTTACCCCTGGTTCTATATGCCCCCACCAGAGATCTGACTATGTTCTTCCATCTGATCCTCCCAGGCTTGAAGTAGCGCTCCTCAGTTGGTTTTTAAGAAGGGTTAAATTTGATCATGATCTTCATCTAGTTCGTAGAAATACACACATGCCCCACCTTCAGGCAAACCAGAAGAACATCGTCGGCTTGCTGAAAGAGCTAAAAGAGGCTTGTGAGAGAATAGAAATCATATAAGGGACAAAATTAAGAAGGCTCATGCAGAAGAGGCCAAGTTAAAAAAGGATTTGGCAGCTTGTAGTACGACAATTGAGGCCAAAAAGAAGACCATTTCCGATCACGACCTTATCATAGAGGGGCATAATAAAATGATTATGGAATATGGAGAAGCTATGAATTCGAGTAATAAAACCATCTCCAACCAAGTTGAGACAATTGCTAGCTCCAAAATCAAGTTGTGTAGCTTAGTGCTGATAAAGCTGGTGTTAAAATTGAAAAGCCTGTCGTTACGGTGGATTATCTGGAGCGTCAAAACGCCTTCAAAAGAAAGGTGGAGTAGATAGATGAAACCATTTTGAACATTTATGTCAACTCCCTGTTGCACCAGGGGAGTCCCAGTTACTTAGGCCCTAAATTCCCGTGCACTCTCGCTATGGTTTGGGAGGAAATCGTGACTCGTTTTCATGATAGCGGGGATGTTTATACTGAGTGAGAGCTAGAGAATGCCTGTCTCGATAAAGAATCAAAGAAGGCGCTGCTAGAACGCTGGGAGATTTTATAAGTTAAAAAAGAGAAGGATGCTGTCGATGCTGCCATTGCAGCAACCGCCAAAGCGTTACTGGACCTTTTATTTCCGGTCCTGGCGAACCATCGGGGTAGCCTCATGGTCTGTCAGCAAGTACAGGGCTTGAAGCTTCCCTTCAGATTGTGGAACCATCGAAAGAGGGTGAAGGCGGTGAATACGAGGTCGACATTCTCGGTTAATCTTCTAGTGTAGGTAATCTACTTGCTTCTCCCGAGTTTGAAAATTTTCATCCCTGGCATCACTGGCACTGAAGAGGTTGTCGACATCACTGGCAGCGACACCACCCCTAAGGCGAAGCAAAAACTTTTGACAAAAGGCGGGAAGGGGAGTGGTGGAAAGAGGCACTGAGAAGCTTGGGTGGTAGCTTATTCGGTTTTGATTCATTTTGCATTGTTTTGTTCAAGTGCAGAGTGTGCCCTTAGTACTTTTATTGTGCTCGGATGGTGTCTGTACTCTTCCTTTGGTTAGCTGGAATTATATGGGTGCAGCCCCCATATTTTGACCTTGTACATAGGAAAGTTATAAGTAATACATTGTTGATATTTTGATTGCATCTTTACTTATCTGCTCATATGCGTTCTGTGCACTTATGTCTATTTCGTTTACTACCATTTTAGTTTATCTAGTCCTACGATTACTGAAATTATTTGTTTGGTGTGACAGAACTTGTGAAATTTTTGTTTTTAAGCATTTCTTTTTAAGTATTAAAAGTATCGATGTACACCACCCAGTTCACATGGCTATTTACTTCAAACATTTTGATAGACAACCTGTAACTTATGGCTCGAATAGTTTGCATGCCAAGACTTTGGAATTTGACTAAGTCGCAATTCGATTTTTCCTTTTACAAGTTTTGTAACTTACATTTTTATGCTATTTTGGAAAGTATATAACATATGCATGTTTGAAATGTGCACAAAAATGCAAACTTATTGCGGAACATACAATTATGAGATTAACTATTTAAAAAATTTAGAAGCATACGGTTATAAGATTAACTTTAATGAATAATCTTTGCAAATTTTTGGAAGTTAAATCACTTATGCTTCTCAAAAACATAAGTTGGTACTTATGAGTATCATTTCTTTGGATTTTTTCAATCTTCAAGTATGCACTTCATTGCTTAGGGCGTGCACATCATACGAGTTAACTTAGACAGTCAAACGTTATTTACGTTAAATGTTACAATTCACTATGGGGTGTCAGCAATTGAAGTTTTTTGCTAGTTTATAGCACTTCGATATTTTCGGGGTCGCACCCCGTTACTCCTGATAATAGTAGTGGGTTGATCCTCGCAATTCCTATGATAAATGAGTCTACCAGTATTGCCGGAGAAATTCTGGTACTTAAAAGTGTGTGTGGCTTTATAGGATGTGTGGCTTTTGATACTTCTCAATGTTGCCTATCTTTAGACAATGTGAGGAGTTTATGTTTTGAGAACGTGATTTCCTGGCTTGGAGAGTTGGTGCACGGCTTATAGGATGCATGACTTTTGATACTTCTTAATGTTGCCTATCTTCGGGCAACGTGAGAATTTTATGTTTCGAGAGCATGATTTCACGACTCGGAGAGTTGATGCACGGCTTATGGGATGTGCGGCTTTTGATACTTCCCAATGTTTCATATCTTTAGGCAATGTGAGGACTTTATATTTTGAGAGCATGATTTCACAGCTTAGAGAGTTGGTGCACGACTTATGGGATGCGCGACTTTTTATTTATGCCTTCCCTATACTGCCAGAGCCGCAGCGGTTCTTAGAAGGCAGGGATCGGGTTCCACAGATCCAACGGTTTGAGTCGGTTTTCTTCTATCGGCCTGGCGGGTAGGTCGGGAATACTTGAGCATGATTCCACTTTCTCAAGTAGCGATTGCATGGTCTTGAGTTGATTGGACCCTGTTGACTCAGCATGTTACTATTATGAACATAGTTTTGTTGGTTCAAAAAGCGAATCAATTTTATTAATAGGAGTTGGACAAGTTTTTACATATTTACCATACCACCGGCATCCCAGGATGGCTTGTTTGCTGAAAAATAGAAAGTACATAAGGTAGTTATCAGGTGAAGTACCGGTGCAACGACTCATTGTTCCATGCTTTGATAATTTGTTCCGTCGATGGTTGTCAATTTAAAAGTTTCATCACTTAGCTTTTGATTGATAAAGCTTTTGATTGATCACATACGGCTCTTCTCACTTTGGTTAAAAGGCTCTTGGCACGGGATAGATTCGTTTGAGGACGAGGTCTCCACTTCCAAGGTTTGGTTGTGAACTTTGGAATTCATGTATCGCGCGACCCTTTTTTGGTCGGTGGCTGTCTATAACTTGGCTTTTTTCCTCTTTTCATCAATCATGTCTACTGATTTGAGTAGGATCTTCTATTTTGCTTCTGATTAAAGTTTTGGCTTCGATGAGTGGGGATTTCTAGTTCGATAGGAATCATTGCTTTTGAGCCATATGCCAAGGCGAACAGAGTCTGTCCAGTTGTCGCTTTATGAGTTGTCCTGTAAGACCATAATGCGAGTGGAAGTTCATCAACCTAATTCCCTTTTGCTTTGGTTAGTCGCATTTTGAAATGGACTTGATGATCTTATTTATTTCTTCCACTTGCCTGTTTTCCATCAAGTTAGCGACTGTGGAAAATCTCTTTTCAATTTGGAAGCGTTTGCAGAAGTCTTTGAATTCAGCGCTTTCGAATTGGGTCCCCTTATCAGTGATGATTTTCTGTGGCACGCTAAACCATGTTTTTAGTAAAATATTAATGACTTTCTTAGTGGTAATGGTGGCCAGCGCTTTCCTATTGATATCCTTTCTTAGATGATAGGCAATATCACGTCTGCTCAGTTTGATGTTCCACTTGAGAAGTCATCCAGAATTTTCAGATCAATACAGTACTTGTTTCAGAGGCTAATCAGTCAATACTTTAATTGGGTGTTCTTGGAAATACGGTCGTAGCTTCTTGAATGTGATCAGGAGGAAATATGCTAGCTTTTCCAACTTTGGATAATTTTTCTCGGTTCTAGTAAACCGCTTGCTAATGTAATATATGGGTCGTTGGACTTTTGTTTCTTTACGCACAAGGGCAGCACTTAACGCATAAGGTGAGATTGCTACGTAAATGAATAGGTCCTCTCCATCTAATTGCTTTGACAGGACTGGCCGGGCTACTCCAAAGTGATGTTTAAGTGGATTGAGTTTCATTTCATACTTTCAGAGTATTTCGAATATTTCAGCGAGATTTTTTAGGTAATTGGCAGCTTCTCGTGATTTGACCAAAATGTCATCCACGTAAACCTCCATAGTCTTCCCGATGTAGCGTTTGAACATGGTATTCACTAGTCTTTGGTTGTTACCCTAGCATTCTTAAGACCGAACGACATTTCCCTGTAGTAATATAATCCTAGATCAGTGATGAAGCTGGTGTTCTCTTGATCAAGTTCGTGCATTAGGATCTGGTTGTACCTCCATCCATGAATGGCACCATTTTATGTCTCGTCGTTCCACCTATATGCTGGTCTATCCTGGGTAGTGGGGAGCTATCTTTTAGGAAAGCGTTGTTTAAGACTGAGTAGTCGATGCAGGTTCGTCACTTCTCATTGGACTTTTTGACTAAGACTGGGTTAGAGAATAAGTTGCACCACGGATAAAGCCATTGACCATTAGCTTGTCCACCTCTTCTCTAAATGCTTTGGACAGTTCAGAACCCAGGCTGTGCCTCTTTTTCTTTACTAGTGTGAACTTGAGGTCAATGTTGAGTGCATGACATGCGATCTCTGACTACACCCCCGCCTCCGCATATATCGGAATGCGTCCACATAAACACATCCAAGTTGGCAAGAAGAAATTTAGTAAGTTCAAACCGCATCTTGTTTCCAAGGTGCGATTTAATTTTCAAGACTCCTGTTGGGTCATCAATATCGACTGGGACAGACACCATCAATTTTGCCAATGCTGCCCAATCCTCCCCCGAACTCTTCTTTCTAGAGTCCGAAGCGTTATCAAATCGACCATGATATCCGAGCCAGGGGCCGATCTATAGTTGCTATTCAAAAGGTTCACTAATGTGGAGAGTTCTCCCCACATCCTTCCCTTTTCTCTTCTCATAGACTTGCGTAACTCTATGATGTAACATTTTCTGGTGCGCATTGATCTCCTTTGACCACACCGATTTCATTTGCAGTCGGGAACTTTATGGCAAGGCACCATTGGGCCAGAGAGACTCTGAAATCAGCTAAAGCGGGTCGTCCCAAGAAGGCATTATACCCAGAAGTTTCATCCACAATTACGAAGGTTTGAATGAGGGTAACTCTTCGATTGCCCTCTCCAAGATCCACTGGCAAGTCAATTGTCCCCACGAGTTATTTAGTTTTGCCAATAAATCCTTGGATTTTTGTTTGGCATATAGACATGCTTTTCATGCCGATCATCATTTAGTCAAAGGTACATTTGAAAAGTATATTGACGGAGCCACTATCGACCAATACTCGTCGGATCATAGCGGGTCGGATTCCTACTGTCATCACCATTGGATCAAGAGTTGATCCCTTCGGTATCTCAATTCCTGAATACAACGTCATTGTTTAAAGTTTTATGCTACTTGGTTGGATCTCTATCTTCTATTGTGAGACATGATTCCATTGGAGCATGCTTTAATGAACTTGCATACCACTCCATCTCTCCTCAACTTCTCTATGTAGGATGTGGGCCTCTAGATATTGTTCCAATAACGAGTCTCTGGTCAGTTCGCTTTGATCCCTCTTCACTGGTTCCAGCTTGGTTTCTTTAATTCCTAAGGGCTTGAAGAGTCGCGGGATGGTCATGATTCTATGGTTTCTTACGTATTGCTAAAGCTTTTTCTCCTGAATTAGCTCTTCAATAAAGTTCTTTAGGTGTCGGCATTTGTTTGTGTTGTGACTATGGGTCTCGTCAAAGCGACAAAACTTCCTTCAGCGCTTCTGTTGTTCGGTTGGTTCCTTCTTAGGGTTTTTTTTATATTTCTCAGTCCCTTGTGTCGCAAGATAAATGTTTTCTGGAGTCTTATTGAGAGGGGTGTAATCTTCAGGCTTGAAGCCTTTAAGGCATTAATTGTTTCTATTTTTCTTATTGGAATTCTAATTCTTTTTTTATTTATTTCCATCTTTCCCTGTGATTCCTTCAGCAGTTCTGAAAATGTTTGTATTCTGATTCATTGCCACATCACTCTGCCTGACGTTCATTGGTTGCATGCTAGTCAAGTGCCTTTCTAGCTCCTGTGCCTCCACAAATCTTAAGTATTGACTTGCTTTGTGATTGAAATCCTTCATTAGAGTGGGTTGCTTCACCTTGATCCACTTTTTGATCTCGGTTTCATGATGAATGACTCGGATCAAAGCCATGAAAACCATGTCCTCATTTGGATTGCTAACCTCTATCACTGCGGTAAAGAACCGGTTCATAAAAGACTTCAATGATTTGTTTCGTCCCTAGCATAGTCCGGACAGGGACATCACATCTTTAAGTTATGAGGTATGGATTCTGAACTGGTCGAGGAATCTTGTGGCTAGTTGGTCGAAAGTAAAGATGGATTTCGGCGGAAGCCTAATGAACCAAATGGAAGCGATTCCTTCCAGGAAAATGGAAAAACATCCACTCTGAACATCTTTTGACGCATTTGCTCCATCCATGTACCAACTATACTTGTACAAAGGGGGTTTTCGGTCCTTCGTCCCATCTCAGCATGGAATAGTTGGCATTGTGAACTTTTTCGGATACCTCTAATTCAAGATCTCCTCAACGAGGGGATTTTGACTTGGTGTGAATCCCTATTCATCATCTCTTCTATTTTTATTCTCATTCATCAATCGCTTAACCATATCCATGATGAATGCCTCTAATGTCTTGTAGTCATGGAGACAACTGTCAGTCAGTACACCAAGTGTTTGACTTTGTATAACCCTTTGTATTTTTAGTAATATTATTTAGGATATTTAATTTACTAAATAAAATAAAATAATATAATTTGATTAATGGATTGAGATTTGTGATTCAATGGGGGTAGTCATGCCATATTAATGTGTAAACCAAAACGAGATAACATGAAAAAAATAGATAAGCGCAAAATAGGGAGAAGGATATTCATATACCCTAAACCCTTAGGAATTTACTTCCCTATGTTCATTTCATTGTTCATAATTTTAAGTCTAAGGCCTGCCACCATTAGAAATCTCAAGAGAAGATAAAGCTAGAATTTTCAAGAGGAAGAATCAAATCACTTAATCAAGATCAAATTTCACATCCTAAATCACGAAGCTAAGAAGAATAATAACTACATCTTTTATTTCTTAAATGTTTTCAGTTTTAAGGAAATCCGAATTTATCTTGCATAGTTTAGCCATGATTTTGAAGGACAAAATGTTTATACATGCTTGTTGATGATTTATGCTTATTCATATAGATTTTATGACATGTTTTAATGTGAAAACCATATTTAATGACATCTAAATACCTTGCGATTTTAGATATAGATTAGAAATGATATTTTATAGATGGGTTTCAATTTTCATAATTTTCTGAATTGATGTGAATTTTATATTAATTTTCTCGTAAAGAAAATGATTTATTGGGTTATAAATAGTTTACGGTTAAATCATAAATATTATGGGTCTGAAATTTATATATGTTAGAAAACGTATTAAAAATGATTTACTGGAATTTTTGTATGTATTTTGGTGAATATATAAAATTATTTAAGGTATGAGACTTAAATGTTTTATATATTTATAAAAGGAGAAGGGGTATCTTGTAAATGATCTAAATTAATTAATTCTGAAATTATGGCAGCGCTTTTAGAAAAGAAAAAATAGAAACCAATAAGACTTTGATAAACAAGGCAGGTTAGTTAAAAAGATTACTTTAAAACGCAAAAATTTAGTTTTTACATGCTTTCAACATGTTTTGCCACTTTCGGCACCCTGCTATCGACTTAGTTTGCTTTCAATTGAGTTCCCCTGCCACCATCATCATCTAAACCAATATGCATGGCGTCAAAGCCTTGGTGCGCTACGAATTAGACATAGGCGGAAGGTATGAGGTCAAAATATGGGGTTCCGAATGAGGTCGAAGCCCTACTTAGTTTTAAATTGAAAATGCGTCTGCTTTACTTTCGACTATATTGCTTTCGACTTGGTTAACTTCCGACCGGGTCAAATGGTTTTAAGAAATGTTTTTAATAAATGGTTTTAAGAGGATGCGCCTTTGTTTTTAAATAACCGATTTTAACTAGGTTAAAGCTTAGTTGATACTTTTCTACCGTTCGAAGTCAATGGTTTTGATTTGAAGGAGTAACTTTGTTTTATAAAGCCTGTCACTTCTCCAATGCATTCGAAAGGTTGGTTTTAGCACCAATACTTCTTCATTTAGAAATAACTTTCGAAAGAGTTGCTTTCAACCCTATAATTTTGTGATCCTTGGAGATTTTTAAAGATTAAGCCAAAGGTTTCGAAGGATATGGCTTTGAAAGGATGCTCCACATAGTTTACTTGAAGCCCAATGCTTTCGAAAGGTTTGACATGTTAATGCTCTCGAAAGGTTTTAATGAAAGTTTCGAAGGGGTGGTTCCCTAATGTTTTGGAAAGGTTTTTAATGAATGGTTTCGAAGGGGTAGTTCCCCAATGGTTTCGAAAGGTTTAAAGGAAAAGGTTTTTCTAATGTTTTCAAAAGACAATTTTTAAGTGTTTTAAAGATAGGATGTCTAAGATTTTATAGCTTTTGAACGAAAGGGTTTTTAATGGTTTCGAAAGATTTGTAGCAATGATTTCAAAAGGAAGGTTTTGGTCTTTCGTCCTTGGTTATAAAGGGTTTACTTTGTTTCGAAAGGATACTTTCAACGGGATTGAAATGGGTACTTTCAAAGTTTTAAATGTTTCCATCAACAAAGATTTGAGTAAAGTATATATACATATATATATAACATGGTAAGATGATTTTGAGTAAAGCATAGAGTATATATACTTTCCTTGTTTAAGTTTGATTTAAAGGTTTTAAATCAATTTGAGATGAAAAGATTTTCAAGGAAAATTTTAGGAAGATTAATCTTAGTAAAATGACTCGGTATTAAGATACCATATGGGACTGGTATAGGCGCACGCCTTATACGTTAGCTATTAGCCAGCTAATTTAGTTTAAAATTCCTGTGTGTAGGGATTTGTCACAGGTAAGACTAAAATTATGATTACACATAGAAAGGAATATATATTATAGGTTATTAATGATCCCCAAAACTATTAGGACCAGGTGACACTGAGAGATGTTAAGCTAGGGACAGACCATCCAAAAGAGGAGAATCTAATAGGTGTTTGTTTATTTTGATTATATTGTTTGGTAGGCCCCAGTCCGCCAAAGGTTAGTAGTTTGCCAAACAAAACTATAGTGCTCGGACAGATTGTCCATTTATTACTTGATATGTATGTTTACATGATAATGCTTTATAGTTTTAACCAGTTTTGATTGCAGGGTTAAGATTTGAAAAAGATACGTTTAAAATGGATATTAGTGAAGGGAAACCTATTTCACTAAGCGGCATGGTCTCACTTAATATCAGATAACCGAGATGTATAGTATTATTCACATCAGTCTTTATGTTTGACTCGAATTTTATGTTTTCCCCTTAAACTCTCAGGTACTCAAAATTAATTTGAGTAGGCTGAGGGTTGAGGTTTTATAGGTTTTAGTAGGTTGATGAATAAAGCTTATGGAAATGAGCAGTTGGCTGACAGATAGCTATTTAGGAGTTGCTATTTTGTTTTGTTGTATTCTGCTATGTAGTATTTAGAATAGTTATGTCTATATAGTACTCTGGTCAACCAAGGGGGCATCATCATATGTTGTACTTGGAGTACTTATGTAATAATCATATTTTACCTGAATCTGGTAAATGATTATGGGGTTATGTAATTTGAATGTGAAACATATGTTTTGAAATGTAATTAGTAAAATGTTGTTTTTGAAATATGTGATTTTGTTTCATATTCAAATGCTTCTGATATTATAGATACCGTTAACATTGACGTATTTGGTCACTGGATGTTAATACTATAGATGACTATAACATCTGTAGAACTTTACTTTAGGCCTCCAAATAGGGCATGTTACACTTTGCGAACGGTCTTGGCAAGTGGCCTGAAGCCTAGGCTCTCTTATCTTTGGGAGAACCACTCCCTCGGGACCCCATTGGCTTGCGATTGGCCTAACTGGGTGATTTTGACATTTCCAACATTATCAAACATGTTGGAATTCTCTTCCAACTTATCATCATTGAATTGTTCTCCATCTTTTGAGTCGAAGAGGTCCATGGCTATATCCTCTCGTGGGGTTTTCACCCCTTGGTTCAAGTACAAAGTTGTTGCCTTGCGGCAAGTGGAGCACTTGTATTTCCTACATAGGCACCATTTATTTCAATTTCCCAATGATTCATATCTTCTTGAGCCACTACTACCCCTATGGATCTTCCAGAGGAAGTTCTCCTCCTTCCTGGAGCCATTGATTCCAAGCAAAAGATTTTTCAAGAAAAGATTGAGGATCTGACTTCTGGACCTATCTGATCCGAAGTAGATAGCTAGATCAGAACCCTAAGTTGGATTCTCGGTGAAAGCACCAAAATATTTTCCCAAAAAATGGATCAACACCCTGAATTGAGTGTGAAAGCACCACCTATGTTCTTACAGACAGTATTATAAAGAATAAATGTAATAGATTCGAAATTGAAAGAAGACAAGAAGATTTTTATAGTGGTTCGGCTGTTAATGAAACCTACGTCCACCTTATAGTTTTTATTACTGACTGATTGTTGTTGCAGAGTTGATAGGAATAAAAAGTTCTTAAATATACTCAGCTAGATCAAGTCTCCAATGTTAGAGTTCACTAGAGAATCATAGTAAACCCTTTGGATAACCATTTTAGGGAATAAGGAGAATGAAGAAATCTTTCTGCATATTTTCAGCAACCAGTCTAGAGGATCTTATTTATATTGCAGATAGGAGAGTATTTATAGAGATTGGAGAGCTCTTTGGCCAAGCTTGTTTGCCAAATACTTGCAGATGCTCATAGAAAGGAGTTACTAAAAATTTCCTCACAACCCAATTCAAAACCATGGATCGCTAGCGATCTATAGTTTATGCTCGAATGTAAGCCGATTACTTAGCTTTTCCCTCTACTTTGTTTCTTATAAAGCGCGGCGATCCTGTGATGATGTGTGAACCGCCAGCGATCCATAGTGTATGGATCGCTAGCGATCCATACACTTAGTCTATTTTTGGACCTTAGTGAATGGAGTGCCTTCATCGTCTTATGTCGATGTTGCTCGTGTAGTCTTGTTACACATCGCCTTATTTGATGAAAGTTTTCTTGCTATTTGTGTTTAGCCGGTAATTGGAGTGGACAGATGCTTGTTTCTATATTTAGCTAACTCAGAATCTCATCAAACTCGGTTATAGCTCCTAGAATATGTGTTTGGATCATGATGTAAGAGAAGCGATTGAACCCTTAGCTAACTTCATGGATCGCTAGCGATCCATGTTCTTAGTGGATTTTCTCATTCTTATTCCTTTGCTTCCTTTGGCTCGTTACTCTAGTTCTTTTGGTTGACTTCTAGGCTATTCTGACTCGACCAAATTGTTCTGAATTCTCTTGGATCCCGCTGGGTTAAAAACCTAAACAAATGTAACAAAGGTTGATCCATTTCTGCAATCTGCAACTTAGAATGACTTCTTATTTTATGGACAAGTTTAAGAGGCATGTGAGACCCCCAAAATGATCGCACATAAATTGGAGACCAAAAATAATGATTGGTGCAACTTTGGCCGATCGTTTCAAGATATCATGTTAGTGCCACCGATTGTTATGGTAGGCCCATATGGACCTCAAGAGCCTTCTATTGAAATTTTAGTGAAATATCTCATCATCTCTCCCTATTAATATAGGCCTTTTGGTTCATTTTCAGGATTTTTACGCTGCTGGTTACTCTAGACTCCATTGTAATCAAGCACTTGCTATCTTCTACTGTTATAATCGGATTAAAAAGTGATTAATAAAGGATAATCTCTAAAGTGGACGTAGGCATACAACACACTGAACCACTACAAATTTCAATATCTTTGATTACTGCTTATTCTTTGTTCCTTATCTATTCATCTACGCAATTTAATTTTTTTTTTTTGACTTACTTCTCTACAAAAACTATTCTTAGGTGTTTGTGACCATTTTAGATGCAAACAGGTATGAAACAATAAGGAGCAGTAGTTGTAATGATACTTATTAAGGTAAGAAAGCTTGGAGCAGTTGGATTTTCATACATGTCGAAGCGAAAGGAGGTAAACTGTTGCTAAGGAATCAATTTAATGAGCTGTTTAACTTATATTTATATCTAAAATATATGAACGCTTTGCTTTGATTATAAATTATGGTAATCTGTATTTGTGAATCATTGAATGAGCGAATGCTTGCATGTAATGGTTTCAGTTGGTTGATGCTTGAATTGGTAGAATAGAATGTTTGGAATATCGGATTTAATTCGATAACGGGTTGTGAAATTGCATATACACACACACATTATGCTTTTAGTTGCATGTAAGTTTATTCAGATTGAAAATGTCATGCTTCTCTCCGTGGTCTAATTTCCCCAGTTTTCTTGCCTTGTTTTGCTTTGTTTAGTCTACTTTGCTTTTAATGATTTTTTGTCTTCATTTTCTTCTTTATTATCTAATTTTTGGTTCTTCAATCAGAAGATGTGATGATTGCGAAATTTTCAGTATTCATAAAAATATCTATCAAAGTTATATATGGATTGAATTCAAGAAGCTTACGAAAGAAAGTTTACTAAAAGCCGCCGTTTCCAAACTATGTTTTTAAATCAATTCAGTTTCAAAACTAATTTTTAGTAAAAGTTTCAATGACATATATATACACAAATACATATAGAATTCTATAAGTTTACAAAAGGAAGTTTATGTGTTATTTCAAACCGTGTTTTAATTTAATTCAAAAAGCAATATAGTTTCGAACCTACTTTTGAAAATAAAATGTTTTAATAGAAATTATGATTTCAAAATCTATTTGTAAATATTGTTTTAAATTATTAATTTTATGGTCACTTGACCAATATTTCAAGTGATTTCAAAGAAACTATTTTTCTAGTATAAAACTATTAGTTCATTCGGATGAGAAATTTAATTAAACAATTTAGTAAAACAAATGATATGGTATGTTCGCATTTACTTTATCGGTTAATTATTAGACTCCCCCGACTAAATATTTTATTATTATTTTTTGTATTGCTCTTGATTTGGATTTATGATCACTTAGTAATCATTTGGAATATCGCCAGGTGGTATGGGATGCTTTGGAGAAATCTATTTGGTTACTATATGGAAGTATATTACACTCTCTTATCCGTCATAGCCATCGGGTTCGTCTTTGTTTCGACGAAACCTTCATGTTCGTCTTAGTGTTTGGCGTAGCCTTCATGCTCAGCTATCGTTTGGCATAGCCCTCATGTTTGTTTATCACTTCGACGTAGCCTCCTTGCTCGTTTAATGTCTGACGTAACATTCAAGTTCATCTAGTGGTCCAAGAGGGAATAATACCTCTACCCAAAGGGGCGGTACCTCTATCCATAAAGGGACGGTACCTCAATTGCATGCATAATCGGTGGGTTTCAGCTCGTCGATCATGTGGCATCAATTTTTGATATTTTGTGAATCAAATATTATAGTTTAAATTTTTGATTCTAGTTTCTCCATATTTTTTATATATTGCCTTTGGAAGGTATATTTTTGGAGAATTTGCTTTGGTGATTCTTTCGGATTTTATTGTTACCATTTGATTCATTTGGGACTTTGGTGAATAGCAACTATTTTTTGGTTTACACTTTTAATAAGTGAATAATACATGATGTTATATGATCTTGTTTCTTATATACATGCATTATGGATAACACCCTTATTATGCTATGTTACTCACACTGATTTATATTAGTATAAGACTGCCTATTTATTATCTCGTATAATACTCAAGTCAGACCAAGTTATTAAAGGCACATTTCGTTGATCACTACGGATATCTAGCTTGAAGTTATCTTTTGTGGTCCAGACTATTTCCATATTTTATCTTGCTTAGACTATGGATTTCTACATTATGTATACATTATCGAGCATGAGACTTATTTTGTATGTTATCATTTTGGATAGTCATACTTGTATTTTAGGTGGAACTCTAATGTCCATTATTTTATGGACCTTCTTTGTATATGTCCAAATGTACTCTTCCGCCATGTATCACATATACATTTTGCTGTATACTCTATGATTATGAGTTTGTGATATGTTGTTCTAAATAATTAATATAGCCACCATAGTATCGTTTTAAGCCTGGATTGAATCCACTTCGAAAAAATCAATGCCCAATTCAACGTGTCAATACTCACTTAATGCAATTTTTAGGGATGGTCACTTCTAACCAGCCTTATTCTTTTTATTAATAGATGATATTACTTAGTCAAATTCCTTGTTAGTATAGGTCTAAAGGTGGGGCATTACAATATTCAGAGTTGGGTCGAATCAAGAAAATAGTCACGTAGTTCTCAAAAAAATAGAGAGACCCAAGTTTTATTTTAGCTAAAACGGTGACCATTTGCTCTTGAAAGTGGATGAGGGAGAAGAGTGGGAGATGGATTTCATGGGGAGAGGAAAATAATATGATTAAATAAGTGGGTATGTGGCTACAGCAGATGGTATGTATTTATAGATTGTGACTGGGGTTAGGGTTCGAATATACCTTATTAACATTTGTTTCCAAAAATTTAATACACGTTTTATGGTCATGCAACTTGTAGGAATGTTGAATTATGATGATTCTTCGATGGCATGACACATCTTATTTTTCTATTTGCAATGGCTAAGTTTCATCAAAATCTAAGACTGTACCCTAGGAGACTACTTTTGGTTGATTTTAAGTCGTATGAGCTGTCGAAACGTCTGATCTTGAAATTTCTTCAACTGCATAGCTCGTATAATTTTTTCGAACCGTAGATATTTTGCATTCGTCCAAATTCTCCAATGCATATCGGTGCACATATATCCATGAAATATGTATAACTACCGAAAATGTTGGAAAATATATCAACGTTGGGAAATACATCTACGCTTAAAGTCATCGAGTGAAATTACTAAGGGACGAAAATGTCAATACTCAACACCACCTTAAACTATATCCAAATATGTGCCAATGTAGATTTAAAAATAATATTTTATGATCATACGATATGTGTGATATGGGTCGTTGTAGTTACGTACTCCAGTCTCAATGGATGTATCGATGTCCTGTCTCAAAAGATCTCGACGAGGAGTATTTAAAACAATATTTTGTTTTTGTTGCGATAACTTTCTAATGATTAGAACACGTTGCAATTACTATCACATGACATATCATTTAAGGATTTTCTATGTAATGTAGTTAAATTAAATAATTAATTAACATATCACAATATGACTAGTATATAACAAAAAAATACCTTTTATTTCGAATGATATTTTAGCAAAATGTTAATAATTCACAATAAGTAATAAAATTGCCCCTATGACTTACTTCTAACTCTATCGATCTCTCACTGGTCCTTAGGACCAATTATGAAATCTAAATCCCATCCCTTCAATTAGTTTGCTGCAAACTAACCAAGCTAGTCCCTTAGATCTACTATGTTATTTTAGTTATCTCTCTATCAATCAATTCTCTTCGATGTTGATAAATTGCATTTATTGTATTACAATTCCGGAGCATGTTTCTCGACTTCTAGTGAGCTATAGGTTCTTCCGTGATATGTATCACGACATTGTTATTATACATTAATGACATAGGATTCTCATTACTTGGAATTGCACCAGCTCAGTTATAAATTTGTGCACTTACTCACACACGCACATATTGCTTTATTATAGCGGTATTCAAGGAGATGTACTTAGCCTTTTGATTTAATAAGCCCTAATCTTTTTGTTTGGAACATTTCCAACTTAAAGCTCCTTAAATAAGGTTGACTAAGAATTCCAAATTAACATATTGTACTTGATATCACTTATGAAGTTTAAGTCCGAATACGTCTTCATAAAAAGTTCATTATTTCTATAAATAATACTCTAGTATTTCGTAAATACTCGTAACTGCCATTTAATAATCTTTATTGGAATTTGATATTCGCATTATGTGTCATATATGCAAGCATAATGCGACATTGTAAAGAATACAATATATATGATATTTCCTATTGCCAATGTATAGGAATCCATATTGCGTTCTTCGTATTAAACACTTTACTATGGTGTGTGTGTATCATTTGAGATAATCCCACCATCCTTTTACACCGATTATAGAAGATATCATTTACAAATCCAATATCAAGTATTAAATATGCAAACTATAATGATATAATTTGGGTACATCGATAATAATCATAAGTTTATTGTTTACTTAAGTTTTACAAATATTCTAGTACGTTTGTAGTTCTTTCTTACAAACACACGCTTCCACTATATTGCCTTCATTGAAAATGAAACTATTTAGTATTTATGTGAAAATACTTATTCAACTCGGATGTTTATCGAACGATACTTTCATATCAATTCTTGGATCATAACCAAAACCCACAAACTCGGTATTGCTTCCACTGGCTTAGGGACACTTTGGTTTTATGTGCAAACGCCATATTTTAAATCAACATATATGTACCAAAATCAAAATCATATTGAGCGATAATTTTTTGATTAAAATCCAAGTTAACTTAAATATGTTGAATGATGAATTTATTATGTTAAATCCAAAAATTGAAATTTACGATGTTATTCTATCAATGCAGCTTACTATATTCTCAATTGCATAAGTCTTCTTTTGAAAACACATTTGTGGCCGATGGATCATATCCCTTAGTGTACAATTATCAAAATCAAATTTTGATATGGTACTTGGAATCTATTCGGATTTGTGCACTATACAATATAGCAGAGTTGGTACTCTTAGTGGTTTTAATAACAATAGAGGAAAAAATATTCTTAATATTGATAAGAAACTTATTGCTACAAAAATCAACTTAATCTCGTCAAAGCCAAAGTGTGGCGAAGAGAAGTGTTATGCCATCAACAAAGAAGCAACAATGATACAACCGCAGGTAAATTCCTTTTATAAAGGTTGGTTCCACTAATGCTTTCCTTCCGTAGGGGTTGGCTTCCCCAGTATCATCCTTCCACAAGCCTTATCCTTCCGCAGGAGTCGTCCTACCCCAACTATTGCCTCCTTCCATCGAAGTTCCTAGTGCAAGTGTTGTTCTACTGCAAGCATTGCTTCAATATGAGCTTCATTCTAACAACATAGCTCCCGTCATCAACATTGCTCCATCCACCAATGTAGCATCCTCCTCTGGTATACTTTCCTCCTCTTGTACATCTTTCCTCCGCATGCATGGTACTTTCACCTTCCGCAATTCCATGATGACATCAAAGCTCAACAAGGATGAAGGGAATCAACATGCCTTCGCCTACTTTCCAACAACATATTACCACATCAACTCCCTTCCGACAACATCGAAAGCATTCAAACAAGCATTATTGATTGGTATTAAGTAAACATCCATAAAGACATTGTTTCCAACAATGGCTAAGGGATCAATTCAAGTAAGGCGGAAGCATTATATAAGACGTGTAAAGCTGCTTTAACACCTACGCCCATCCTTTTGAAATTGTCAACACCACGCATGACGGCACCATTGAGGCTGAAAGGCCTAGACCCGCATTTATAAGTACGACACAAGGGGCTATATTTCGATCAGGTTTTCTTTTCCCAAATCACTTCTTGTAATCAGATTCTCTTAAACCCTAAATCAATTTGGTGGATCTTAGTAACCTGTTATTTGTGTAATTCATATGCATAAGAAATAAAGATTGATCGCTTCTTCAAACATGAATGACTTCAATACTTGCGACAGGGTCACGTATAAGAAAATATTGGCTTCACCAGACTTCATTAAAACTTCTAATTGATCACCTTCTCATCTCCACACTTTGAGGTATTAGACCATATTTTTGTTTAATATTTTTAGCACTAGAAGGAGGGCTCGAACCTCCGACTAAGTTGAAATCCTAAAACCACTATTCCTTATCCCTAGTTATCCTACCATACCAAGTCTACCTTTAGTCATTATGATGAATAACCATGTCAAAAGATCAGAACAAGGGTCCTTTAAACCTTGGGTAACCAATTACACTTGTCAAGATAGTAGTGACCTTCAACATTATGAAGAGAAAGTACTCAAATTTAAGGCATGACAAATCATACATGAGAAGAAAAAGTTAGACTTGTATGATCTAGATAATTGGCATATTAATCCATTTCACATTGGCTCTACATCGATTTTTGCATTAGGAGGAGAGTGCTCTGCGAAGAAAAATCTGTTTGTAAAATGGAGAAAGCTATCCAATTTTATGCTAAAGGAACCATATTTGAAGAAGGGATGATGGCTGATTACTGTACATTTTCTCAAAACGGCATAAGATCACGATTAGCTCATTAATCCCAAATGAAGTTTGAAAAGCTTAAAAAAGAAAGATGGATTGAAAAAGAAGTGCCTGAACCAAGCAGCAAAAGGAATACCAATCAAGGCAGATGGCCTTCAAAATGAAGCTTCCAAAAGATTGCAACTTCATTACATCATTGGATAATATCTATTTTCTTTGCAAGAGTGGGCTTAATTATTAGCCATCACAAAATAAAATGCTAATTTTGAAACGAACCTAGGAGAGTCATATTGCTACTACCATACACCTAACAGACACGATACAAACCAATGCAAGAAACTGGAAAGAATGATTATCAGCCTCTTTAGACAGGGCAAGCTCGGTAACTTCGTAAGAAGATCTTAAATGAATTCAATAATAAAGGTCAGTTGAATAAGTAAATCTATATGGATGAGAGTATGATTCTTCTCAAATTCGAAAACCACCTAAGATGGTAGAAAGCCTTTGATCATGCCAGGATGGCCAGATTCATAAGCCTACTAGAGGGAGGTCGGAATAAACCTTTAATTGTGCCAGAAATGGCTAGGCTAAAACAATTGCAATTTCTTGAATGTGCATATGTGGCCATGTTAAGGTACCTCCTATATGGAGGACGGAGTAAGTCTTTGGTTCTTGCCTAAGACGGCTGGTTCAAAGCACCGACCAGCCTTCATTCTTGCTTATAAAGCCTGTCTAAAGCACCTCCTAACCTGACGACGGAGTAAGCCTTTGGTCACTTCCAAAGATGTCCAGGTCAATGCACCAAACCAGTCTTCATTCTCGCCTATAAGGCTTGTTTGAACCGCCTAGTAGAGGGAAGTTGGGTAAATCTTTCGTCCTGTTTGATGAAAGCTAACCAAATGCACCGGATGACCTGATGCATCACCTCAGATGGTGTATGGGTCAAATCAAAGGATTAACAACATCCCGAGCCCAAAGAGTGGCATAAATCAAAGCTCAAGGAGTGGCACGGAATAAAGGATCAAAACATCCAATTCCCAGAAGGTGGCACAAATCGTAGGATAGACAATCGAAGCCCGAAAAGTGGTGTAAAATAAAGAAAGCAAATATTCAAAGCCCAAGGGTGGCATAAGATAAAAGAATTATCCTATTATTTCAAGATGATGATTTTTTGACTTCTCTTATTATTATTAGATGTGGATTTTTGCTCTTCCTCTATTATTTTCAAATGATAATCCAGACTTCTCTTATTATTACCAGATGTGGATTTCTAGTCTTCCTCTATTATTTCCAAATGATGATTTCTAGACTTCTCTTATTTTTACCAGATGTGGATTCCAAGTCTTCTCTCATTATTTTCAAATGATGATTCTACTAAATAAGATCTCCTACGAATGTCCCCAGCCAATTAAATGTTGATGAATTTATTCTTAAAAGCAAACATGGAAAATTTGGTCATTAAATAGAATTGCTAAAGAGTAGGTTCAGGGAAAACAACCAAAATTTGGTTTAGAACTACAAAGGAGGTAATATTCATTCAATTTACAAAATCATTTACAAAATATATTCTAAAATATTGCAACAAATAGGTACAAAAGGATCAAAATAAGTTTGTGGTTCAAAGATCCCACACGATCTCATCTAAATTCTTAGAAATTAAGGGATCACTAATATTGCAAATAGCTTCGTAGAGAACTCCCATAAGCTTCTTCTCCCTCTTCCAAGTGTGTCAGCATCATCAATAGACTCAATGTGAGTTTTCAAGACACAATTGTAAGCATTATTAGATCTCTTAATGGTCTTGTTTTGACTTTCTAACTCAACAATTTGCTTTTTGAGGAAATGTTTCTAGCGCTTAAACTTTTGAACTTTGCCTTCATAATCCATGAAGTGTTCAAACGTCTTTTTCTTCCCATTTCTTATTTACGTATTGCATGATTTTGAATTTAACCTTTTTGCACCATTTACCAACTAGTAATTCGTTCAAACTTTGAGGAGGGTTTATTGTAGAAGGAAATTCTTGAATTGCTAGGGAGCGAGATCTTGCTATCCTTCCAACATTAGGAGTGGGATGTGCAACTGGGGAGTTGAGATTTGGAATGCTTTCCCCAACAATGAATTATTAAGATTTACGATAAGCTTGACTATCTAATGACTATTTTTTCGAATAGCTTATTGATTAAGCTTAGCCATCTCATTATCAAAATCAATTGAAGGATTAGACTTTATCTGCTACTTTAAGCTTGAAATTATTTCATCCTTTCTCTTAGGTTCTTTTTCCAAGCTAGTGATTTGTTCATTAAAACTTCTAAAAAGCACTCTTTGAAATAAGATCTTCCAATGCCATTCCAGCACTTTCGGATTATTTGGGAATTTGATAGCATGGGAATCTTTATAAGAACTCCTTTGTTTGAAATCAGCAGCCAACCTATTTTTAAAATCAGTCAGTTGAGAATGAAAGTCTGTAAGGGAAGGCACGACTATTAACTGTTTTTCCTATTCAAAGTATGTGAAAACAAGAATTAGCATATGAAAAACTATTTCATTCATTATGACAATAATGGTTACAATTTAAAGTGAACAAGGTTAAAACTACATCACCCTCCTACCAAAGATAGGTCGTAATCACAATATATCTTATTTTATAGCATTCAAAGTTCTCAAATAACATTTTTAACATTTCCAAAAGATTTAGCTAACAAAGTGAGTGACGCCTCAAAAGGATTCTTGATTATTTCTAGAGTATAAATAGGGTGAAATCCTCTATAGTCCTATTCTCCAGCTGGAGGATTGTCGCGACCACATATAATCTCTAAGAAAATAGTATCTTGCCAACTTTGATGTTTTGAGAAGTGGGGATTTTTCAAAAATCTCTTCTTAACATGACATATTTCTCAGAATATCTCTGGAAACCGAGATGAACGAGAGGGGTTTGTTCTATATCACATAATGAAATAAAAACTAAGAATAAGAAAACTAAAATAGTATAATTCATGAGCAAAATAAATTCCATATTACAATCTTATTATGGTTCATACAAAATAGTTCTCTTAAAGAACTTGGAAATAAATCTTTTCTTGTTGTACTTAAGTTTTTCAGAAGGTAGTGATAACGAATAGTGTGTACTCCTGCAAGTTTCCAGCTCTCCCTGGGGTAGGAATTAGATTTGAACTCATCTAAATATCTCTTATGGAAACGTCTAAGTAAGCCTCCACTGTAGTCGCCTAAATAAGAAAAGTCAATAATTTTCCCTCTACGGTAGTCCTTGCACAAAAATTCCACTAAAATTCCTTTATCTTCAACCAACATCCAAAAGAGTGTTTTTAGTTCATTATTTTCTTTTATGAGCTCATCTCGATGAAAACACAATTTTTTCAATCTTGGGGCAATCTCTTTGTCCTTAAATTCATTTAGCTTTGAAGTCTTTTTGAGAAGATTTTGATATTGTTATAAGAGCTTATTATGCTCTTTTATCTATCTGTTAAACTCCATGTTCAAGTGATCTACTTCTGCCTGTCTCTTCTCAAGTATTACATTGTAATACTATTTTGTTCTGCTCTTAGTCTAAAACAGTCAACGTATTATCTAAGAATCATTCAATAGCTTAAGACATCAGAACAAAGAAACCAATAACTGATAAACTGGAAGTTAAGATGATTGTGCTTTCCTTTGTGATGACCCATTTTTTCGACCCTTAAAAATCAACAATAATACATCCATGTTATTCACGTGCCATAATTCAAGTGCCGGAGAGGTGGATGATCAGGGGAAAATGAAAATAAAGATAGAAGATGGAAACAAAAATCCTCACATTGCATTGAAAAACATTAATTTTTACATATAGATAGTACATATAATCACTCTCAAAATAATGTATCAGAGTTATGGCATGTACTTATTCAACTAGGAAAAATTATAACTACCTATCCTAACACAGGTACTGGTATAAATTTATACATAATATAGTGGAAATAGAAATGGATAACTATCTATGAAGGAATCTTTTGCTCCATACTCCAAGCTCCTTCAAAATGCTATGAAATAAACTTGACTACTTGGCACCTAAAAAATAGGGCATAAAGAGTTGAAGGGAAAAGAAAATAAACTCTAGATCAGTCATGAGACCGTGTGAGAATACTCAAAAGAACAGATTCTTTTGAAATCAAAGGGTATCTCATAAGACTACGCTGCAGATAAACATAGACAGGTTTTTACCTTATGATAACAAAAAACATTTGATACATGAAATCAGGGATATTATTTTTACTGATATTCTTTGAAAACCCTATCAATAACATAATAATCATAACCAAAATTGTTGCATTAATTAAATTCCAGCATACTAGGTCCTTCAATCAAAACTGTAAAAGCACATATTGGAGAATGGATTTCCAAAAATAACTAAGTAAGGGACTTCCTTTCGAGAAAACATCTTTAGAGGAATGTACTAAGGCACAGACCCACTGCCCTCTACCAGCAAAGAACCGGCCTACATCTACGATTGATAGTACTGAATATCCCATCACACCAGTCCTTCCTGTCCTATCCGTAGGATCCTAAAGCATACACAACAAACCTAGGGTAATTTAGAAAGGTGATGATCATATCTAACGGGTGAGAACCACATAGCCATGCCGCATCTGCCATGTTTTTGTCATTACCAATGCGTGTGAGGCTTGAGGTAACGTTTTACCTTTCACATGACAAATCCCACTTTGAATGTCACATTGTCATCCCCAACGATAAACTAATTGGTTTCCACAAAATTACAACCCCCAAGTTCGCACGCCTCAAGAAAGGGTGTTAAGTATAAGAGAGGTTACCTCCTACACACAAAATAGATGTACGTGGTCTTAGAAATGCAATGTTAGACTCGTTCATAAAAGTTGTCTAGGAATAGGACAAACCGAAAGTACTACTTCTACATACTGTTTGGGAATCACCCTTAGGATTTGTAGCGAGAAGTCCTTCCAAATGAAGATACCAATGCTACCATATATATAATATGGAAATTATCCCAAAGGTTAGTGGCAAGCATCCCTTCATTACGAAGATCTCCATCTTCAAAATCATTGTTTCAATAAGTCTTCGCTTTCAAATGGATATGTTCGAAGTGGTTTTCGGATAGGAATCATCTAAATCCAACACATGTTTCTCTGAACTAATTATCGATAAAAGATGTCAAGTATGCATGTGATTATTCTTCAATTAATCAATATCTTTTATTCAAGTAAAATATCTTCTTAAAGATATATGTCTTTAAACCATGTTCTTTTTCAACATATATAGGATTATTAAACCTTTTTCTAATTTTGAAAATACTAAATCATTTCTCTTCAGCTACATAGTAAAACATTTCCATCTTCTGTTATTAGTATAATTTCAATCTCAATGGAGATTACCTATTTCTAAAACATATCTTTTAAAAGGGTTTAAAAAAATGTTATTTAAGACATCGTTTACAGTAAACACAAACCACTTAGTATTGAGTAAAAAGGATTCACAAAGTTTAGATTAATCATACTCAATAATAATTTCTGTATTCAACCTGTACTATTCATCGAATAACAATGAAATTGCCTTTTAAATTCATATGGATAGTACGTATTTCCTCCTCGGAGTTTAATATAGAGTTTAATTAGAATGTTTTCTTTAACAACGAACATCCTGTTTTAAATCTGCCTAACTCTTAGAAAGCTCTAAATCTCTTTTCTTTTATCTTAAGAAAATGTAGACCAAGTAAATCAAATTATTTATCCCCTCCGTCGGGCCAGTCCAGATTGCTAGGAAGAACATGAAACTGGTTTTCCAAATTCAGCCTAAAGACTATCTCTCGATCACCCATAAGGAGGTCAAGTTATTTAATCAACTCTAATCCCTTGAATTGCTTTCAAAATTCTTGGTTTTTTATTTGAAAACCATTCACAAAAGATTTGGGAAGAGAATTAAGTTTAAACCATGATTTTCAAGAGTTACCAAAATCGTTGCAAAAACCACTACGTATAGTGTTTTTAAAGCTTCTTTAATCAAACACTAATTTCTTTTCATCTATGTCCATGTTTAATAACTCCTTTTTAAAATATTTTAACATATTTATGAAATTTATTTCATATTTTTTAAAATTTAAAAACATCCATTTTAAAGAGTTGAAACCATAGTTTACGGACTGCCAAAATGCGATGTTTTTGGAAATTTTATTTGGACATATCCCAAAATTTATAAAAAGAAATCTTGATTTTTCTTCATCATTTGAAAATTATCAATGTAGGAGTTCGGAAAATTCTTATTTAGAATAACTCTAAGCTATATCTCATTCTACACATTGATTTAGCCTTTACAGTATGAAATCGCGAACTACCGTTACGCGATGCGCCTATTTTGTCTCCAATCTCGTATCTTTTCAAAACTTTTCCGAAATGATTTTTAATGTTTATGAAACATTTATAAACCATTTTAAAACCATTTTATTCATGTTTAAAGAGATTTAACTATACTATAACACTTTTATAATTCATAAGAAGAAAGTGACTTCTTCGTATAAATTTGGCGTGTATTTAACATGAATTATTTTCATACCCAAGCAAACATATTATCCTCTCTAAACATGATAAACAACCATCATAAATAAGCATAGAATATCATAGAATATCATCATAGATTTTATAAAATAAATAAGTAGAGTTTCTCACTTAACAACTTTCTTGATCTAACTTTAAATGCTACAAAATCGACTATAGCTCTGATATTCCTGTACCAGAGTTTATGAATCCTACTCTGGGACTTTAAGGGGGGTTTGGCCTTAGGCTTGTAAGGGTGGATAAGTGCTTAGATGGGCTCGGTCTAGGTAGGAAAAGAAGAGCAGATTAATAACTCGACTTCAAACTCGAAGTGGTATATCTCATTATGTATTATGACTAATTTTGGTAGAACTTTGACTCTATTTTTGAATTTTCCTAAAATACCATGGAAGCCATTAATGAAGAGGAAAAACAAGATGAAGAAAGGTTAGGAAATTAGAGAAGGAAGTGTAAATGAAAGTGAATAGGTATGCCTTGTATTTATAGGCAAAAGTTTGAATAAAAATATCATGATATTTTCATCAAGCATCACATCATCTTTCCACCTCACCACCACTACCACACCCTCCATATGCTTCGGTCGAATATTCCCAACCCCTCCACGTCATCTCCATTCCTACCCTTAGCATGTAAGGCATGTATCAAATTGACTTAAGGAAGATATGTTATCATTAGCTTAGATTCCTCCTTTATAAAGTTATCATTCGCTTAGATTCCTCCTTTATAAATATCATGATATTTATTTTATTTACCATTAGTAATTCGTAAATGTAAATGTTAATTCTAAGTTGTATATATATGTACATGGATGTACGTATGTGTATTTGTGTGCATGTATGTCACATATAACATATAATGTTGCACAAATTTCCTATGTCAAACCGTTACGTATTCGGATTTTGATTTTCGATCACATTTTTATTTCTTGGTTATTATGCATATATTTGTAAAAAAAAAGTTCAATGATAATATTTCTATTATTGTTTAATAATTATAAAAGTCTCGTTTGATTTTAAAATAATTGTTAAATCATTTAAACTCAATTTAAATTCAAAAATAAATTATTTGAAAAGATGATATCATTGATGATGTCAAATAAAATAAATAATTTTATTTTTCAATTTTATTTTATTACATATTCTTGTTAAAATGGAGAAATAAGCAGACGTAAAAAAATCACGAGCAACTTTTGACGGTTAATGTTTATCGATAATCTGATTATCGGTCATATTATCGATATTTTACGAAAATCGAAAATCCTTATTTTTGGAAAAAAATTTTAGAAACAAGACCACTATTATTATTGATCACATAAAACGTGATTATTGTGTTTTACAAACCTATATTTGAATATTTAAAATTAGTCAAATATTGTAATTAAAGTAGTAAAATTACGAGTTGTTACATCCTTTATCTTTGGGTCTTTCACTTTGAGAGACATCATCTTCCTAGGAGGGGATATATGGGGAAGATCAGTAGTCTCGAGTCACCCCCATATCTTATGCGCTCGATGAAGCATGGTATCCCTTGATCCGTCCTTATCTTTTGATAGCCTAGAAGGACCGTCTCCACCACCTCAAGGGCATCATTATAGCCACTATTTTTGTCATAATTATCCTCATCGTTGCCCTTTAAATCATTATTCATCATTTTCTTTTTCCTTTTTATCTAAATTAGTCTTCTCATCCATTGGAGAATCATCAAATGCTAATTACTTAGCCGCATCTATTATTTCTTTTTCGGGTACTATAGACCCTTGTTCCATCCCCTTGAATTTAGCCATAAATCTATCATTCAACTATGGATCTAGCGAAGGGAAACCAAAATCTGAACATTTCTCTGCACTATCAATGTAGGCAACGAGAAGTGCATCTTCGTAAGAATTTATGATGATCTCATCAAGAAGTCCTCTACGAGAGTGAGAGACTTTTTGTTTGGCATCTTTTTTATAATGTTTGTCGCCTTGATAAAAAAAGGTTATTTTTATTCTCTAATCTATTCTTGAGTGAAGTGCAACTCTTCTCAAGTGAGGTGCATTTGGAAATATGCTTACTCTTCTCTTCTTCGACCTTTTTAAACGTTATTTCAAGCATAATCATTCTATCATTTGAGATTTTCTTATCACCTCTCTCCTTAGTAATTTTGGATTCGGCTTCATTTGGAGAGGCACTTAACCTTTAATTTTCATGCACCACCTCATCCTTGGCCGCAGAGAGGTTAATAACCTAACTATTCAATGAATAAGTCTCCCTTTTAAGTTTTTACACTTCATTAGTTTTGCCAGAAGCATTTTCTTGTAAAGAAAACAAACTTTTATTAACTTGAGATAAGTAGCATTAACTTAATTTAGAAGGCTATGTGTAAAATTAAGGATCTAAGGTAATAAAACATGGAAATACATACCAACAATTGTTGCTTGATAAGAGTGATTCGACGTCCTTCCATAAAATTTGAAGAGGACAGTGGTTGAAAAGCAGCATACGATGGGGTTTGGATAATCCTCTGAAGAAGGTCATCAAATTTATTGGGAGGGATAAATGAAGATTCAAGAGGGATCAGACCTTCTAGAGCAGAAAAGAAGCCAAGATTGTTGTAGATTTGGTTAAGCATTTCAGGAGTGTTGGTAATGGTAATATGAGCCAGTGGATCACCTCTTAGGGGCCACTATGGTTGCATGTTGAGCTTCAAGATCTAGAGAGCTAGGATGTGACTCATGAGCAGAAGCGGTAACATTGGAATCTTCTAAGATTTGATCAAGATTGGTGACTTCTTCCCCTTCTGGAATTATAGAGGTTTAAACTTCATCGGTTCTGGGCTTCTTATTGGATGAAGCAGCGATTACGGCTTTTTCTTCAATTTTTCTCTTAGTCGGAGATTTACACTTAGCAATTGCAGCTTTAAGAGCAGAGATCTTGGCTGTCATGGATTGAGAGGTTTGGTTGTCCTTTTTTAGCTCGATGGAGGGAGTGGTGGTAATAATTTCTTTTCCTACAGAGACAATGGTTGTAACTTCTTCTCTGTGAGAACTTCTATTAAGATAATGGAACCTAAACTAATAAAATGACCTATGAGATAACATTGTAGTAAGTTATAAAAGAATGCGATGAAATCTCACCTAGATATATCTAGTTGAATGGGGGATGCAGATGCGAAGGTCGTGGAATCTTTCACTCTAAAGAGCTCTTGCCCTTATAGTTGAGCTGGATGAAGGGAGGTTTTACAAGGATCTTTTGACCAGCTGGAATAATGGAACATTTCCAGATATTATTGAGATCGGTAATGTAAGCCTATTTCCGATTACTTTTGCAATGGCAGTCATCAAGGCTACAGTTTTTGATCTGCTTCATTAAGATTCTTGGGGGCAGGATCTGGGAAAGAAATGCTCATTAGCAAAACACAACAAACTAATGGGAATAAGGGGAATAAAACACTTACTAGGAGAAGAAAAGTCTCCTTGATGCCAGGAAAACACTTGACATAGAAAAATTGCATTCCCTCAACTTTGAACTTGTTTACACCTTCTGAGACTAGCTTTGGATGTGGATTAAGCCGAAATTTTTAACAATCTGACGAGTCGTCAACTTTAGCAAGATATGCCATGTGATAAAGAACATCGGCGTTTGAAGAAGGGATTACAGTTTCTAAGGCCATGAGCTCCAAACATGTCAAGTATGTATACGTATTTGGTGAGAGTTGGATAGAAGAAATATTGAGACACCTCAGAAACCTTGATATAAAGTCCGAGATGCGTAGGAAGCTAATATGCCATATATGAACCGCTATATAAGAAAAATACCTATATAGTGGATTATAGATAGCGTCTGTAGGATTAGAAGGAATGGCTTTGAAGCCAGTAATTCAAAAGTCCCTAAGAATGGAATCCACTTCAACTTGGGAAGAGATATATGAGTATTTGGAAACAGCTTCTTTTTTACTATCAGAAGGAGATGGATAGGGTTCTTGGATGGCCTGCCTAGCAAGTTTCTTGCTAGTTCTCTTATTACCCATAATTCTATAGGTGATATTATTTCATATTTAGGAAATAACCAAAGTCTTTATTTAAAATGTGCAGTACATGCAAAGTGAAGTTTGAATTGTTCAAGCAATACACTATAGTAAAAAAAGTGGAAATCCTTAGGAAAAATATTTCTTAAGGTTTAAACCAAATAAGTTAAGATAAAATAAAATTAAAAATTTAATATTACCGAGTATCATAGCCTTTCAATGACGTCAAAACCAATTAAAACTGCTAAAGGTTAATGCTGCAGTCCTTTAGACTAGCCCTTTGACAGTGTCGAAGCTGCTTACAACTGTTCATGATTCCCATTGAAATCTTCTGGTTTCCACTTTGACAGTGTGGAAGTCATTAAGTCCTACTTTCAATAAAAATGAAACTATTCACATTATAATTACTTAAAGTAAACAATGATGGAATGCTACATTTCAACTAAGTCGAAAGACTAAAAATAAGTTGGCTCCAACACTGTCGGAGGGCCATAGTAATATGCCAACAAGGTTTATTATTGAAACAAACAATGTGAATAGCTTCACATTTCTTTTAGCCGCTGGTTGTTTCGACTTAGTCGGAGGGACAATTGACAATGCAGACAGTGTTGGAGAAAGTCATCTTCCCTAAGTTGAATTAATGACACGGTAGATTTATAGCAAGTTCTAAACCCCGTTAGGCCTTAATACATTAATTAACTACTATAATTCCTTTAACTAGTCTGCAATTGAAGATTCGGGCTTGAACCCGTGTCTAGTATCAATAAGAAACCCCCAAATCAACGAACCTATTTTCCAAAGCAACTTACTGTTACAAACTAAATGAAATCAATATAAATTGGTGAATGAAGACATATAAGCAAGATCAAACATTGTAATCGACTAATTCAAATCCAAACCACATTTCAAAATAGTAAAATCGATATCAAACACTTAAAATGAAAATTCAAAAATTAATTGTGAAAATTAACTTAAGATTCGAGGCGAGGGGAATCTTACCTTAAATCCAAAAAAAATCTATCTAACAACTTGAATTTGAAAGAAAGAATTTGATTCTCGTTTGAGGTTTTAATTACAATTAGAAGAGGAAGAAGAAGAGGAGTCGATATTTATAGGAAAAGTAGGTAGAAGGAGAACCATTAAATCAAATTCAAATGGAAGGTTTTGATCAACGTGTGGAAACTAACAGGTGAGAATGAATTGTTGTCGAAATGATTGACTTGAAAAGTCAAATTATTCCTTTGCTAGGGGGAAAATGTTACTACAAAAATCAAACCAATCCCGTCAAAACCAAAAAGTGGCACAGGGAAGTGTTACGCCATCAAAGAAGCAACAATGATTCCACCGCAAGTAAGTCCTTCTGTAGAGGTTGGTTCCACTAATGCTTTCCTTCTGTAGGGGGGCTCTGTCCTTCCACAAGCCTTATCCCTCTAAAGGAGTCATCTTGCTGCAACTATTGCATCCTTCCATCGAAGTTCTTCCCACTGGAGGTGTTGTTCTGCTGCAAGCATTTCTTCAATATGGGCTTCCCTCCAACAACATAGCTCCTATCATCAACATTGCTCCATCCTCAACTGTAGCATCCTCCTTCGGCATACTTTCCTCCTTTTATACACCTCCCCTCCGCATGCATGGTGTTACCGCCTTCCACAAATATTGCTCCTTCAAACTCTTCTGTGTCTATTCAAATAAGTACCATCCCATGGTGACATCGAAGCTCAACAACAACGAAGGGATTCAACAGGCTTTCACCTACTTTCCAACAGCATAATACCGCATCAACTCCCTTTCGACAACATCGGAAACATTCAAACAAGTGTTATTGATAGGGTATTAAGTCAACATCCACAAAGAATTTGTTATCAAAAGTGACGAAGAGGTCAATTCAAGGATGGCGGAAGCATTATATAAGACGCATAAAGCTGCTTTAACACCTACACCAAGCTCCTTTTGACACTGCTGACATCAAGCATGACGGCACCATGGAGGCGGAAGGGCCTAGACCATCATCTATAAATACAACCCTAAGGGCTATATGTTGACCAAGTTTTATTTTCCCAATATCTTCTTATAATCAAATTCTCTTAAACCCTAAATCAATTTGGGGGATCATAGTGACTTGTAATTTTTGTAATTCATATGCATAAGAAATAAAGATTGATTGCTTCTTTAAACATGGATGACTTCAATACTTGTGATAGGGTCGTGTATAAGGAAATGTTGGCTTCATCAAACTTCACTAAAACTTCTACTTGATCACCTTTTCATCTCCACACTTTAGGATGTTAGACCATATTTTGGTTTAACAAAATTAATAGTTTTTCTTTAATGTACAAGAATATCTATTAGACATTCTAATATGTTATGTCTATTTAGTTTTGGTTACTTCCATTTCATCCCTCTTTATCCGTTTTAACTTTGGATCGTACCCAATCCAATTTACTACCAATAATTTATAAAAGAAATTCCTTCATTATAAATATGGTGTTTCTTGAAACAATAGTTTTTTTCTTAGTATAATGGAATATGTATTCATAAACATTTCATGAATCATTGTATATGCAAAATTGATTTGGTTTTAGTTTACAAAACTTATGTTCAAAACATAACTGGGTTAATCAATATCGATTGATCCTAAAATTATTTAGGATGGTCCATACAACATCTTTCAGGAATAATTATTACGTGCGGCCTTTCGACTAGCATGACCTATCAACACCTTAACCTAGAATATGTAGTGGTTTCTTATAAACTCTTGTCTCGTATGATATCATAACTATGCATTAGATGAAATTAATTTTAACCTTATGTATTACTCTTGAATCCACAACCTTACAGAAAGAAGGAAAGTCAATTCCACATAATGTCAATCGTATTTCATTTAACAAAGTCTGGTTACCCCTTATTAGTACATCATTGTGTATCATAAGAAGGAGCGGCATTTGAGATTGAATCAATATACATATTTTTGGTACATTTGGAATTCTTTTCTCTTATACTCACCCATTGAATCGAATCATTTTATTTCCTATTGCATGTTGCATTATTTATTTCCCTTTTATATTTTATGAACACCTGCTACATGTGTATCAAATATATATTTTCATTTCTATGATAATTCATCAGTGAATTTAAATGAAGTATGTAGAACCATCTTGGTATTAATAGACTTATGATTGCATACATCTATATGTATCAATCTGAAGAGTTTATTAACTCTTTTATTACTCCCACTGAATGGGTGCTTCGCCCTTAACTTCTGAGATACAATTCATCAGTATTATATGATTCATAATCATATGATTATCGAATTATTCCTTAAAAGTTAAGTCTTAATTCATAATTCCAAAATAGTTGTAAATTTGTTGGGTACTTTGTGTTTCCTAATGCATCATTTTTAATGAAAACAAACAATGTAATTGTAGCTTTATCTTATAATGAATATTCAAAATATTCATATTGAAATAAAGCTATGTCCATTTTTAGTGAATACTGCAAATAGATATTCTATCATAAATAATATTTGGTACGTTTACAAAAATAAGTTTTCCTAACTTGATGCATCCACTAAAAAGTGTTATATGGTATGCTTCCACCATTTAGGCCAATATTGTAATAGCTATGAAATACGAAGTTACGTTCGACCACTTGGTGTGGAATTTTTTCACACACTTTAATTAGTTTATAGATTTCTAAACAAATCTGTTATACTAAGAGAAATATCATTCAATGAAAACAAAGTTACATATGAAAATACAATTGAAATAGAAATCACATTTCTCAATCGATGTTAAGTGTAATATATTATATAATTCTCATTTCCAATGTCCCTTTATGAAGCAAATGTAACCATTCACTCCCTTCATCCCAACTATGCCTTAAGTTACATTCACTCTCATACGTTCGCTTACCTTTTCAAATGGTCAAATCATTCAAAAGGAAACCCTTACCACAAGAGCGTAATGAACTCTTTACAAAAGCGCATTTGGTCATTCATAACATTTGAGGATATCAAATAAGTTGCACTTTACGTAAACCAATCAAATTAACATTTTAGTGATCAAATTCCAAATTCTTCTTGTAGTTATTGGTCTAGTACTACATTTAACTCGACTGCTTATTGCAATCCATGATACCGAATGCATGATATTACATTATGTTTTACTTGGTTATATCAATAGGACAAATTTCATCGATTTTTCGCATATTACGAACTGCCATTATTCACCATACAATATTTAATTATGACTGAATATGGACCAAATATCCATATTTTTGTATTGCTCTTAGAACTCAAAACTCATAGGTGACAATACATAATTTTAAACAAATAAACACTTGAGCAACTAAAGTACGAATGTTTTAGTAGTTGTGTACTTAGGCACTTGCATGGGTCTTGAAGTGATAACATGCCAATGTATTTACTGGTATGTATATGTGACGACCCGGAAATTTTAACAATTTAAATTGGAATATTTAATTGATTTTAAATATTTAAAAGATAATATTAACTTGAATTCAAGATATCAATATTTACTTGATAATTAAAGCATTGAATTATATGGTTTAAGAAATGAATTTAATAATTGAAATTGGGTAAATTGTTGAATCTGGAATTTCTAAGCCTGTTTAAAATAATTTGAAGGCTTATAAAATTTATAAGGATGATTCCGAAGATAATTGAATGGTTGAAATTTAATTTAAAGGTAATTTGTACAGGTTTAATAATATATCGTTTAAATTGAATTTAAAAATATCCTTCCGAGGCACAGTCTTGAAATTCGACGAAACCAGTTCCATTGGATCCGTAATAGTTAGTTATTATCGGATTTCATTTTTCGTAGCCATTGGAGTTGTCGTTTGACCCTGGCAGCTCGAAACGCTTAAAACGATTTTAATCGATTTAATTTAAAATTGATCGTTTATTTCCGTAACTCGCGCATATGATCGAGTTAGCCTTCGAAACCCGTTCCATTGTGTTCGAAACACGGGTAAAACCTTATAATCGCTTAGCGGCACGCCTCGATGGTGGTTCGAAGTTTTGAGTTGGGTAAAGTTAGATATTTATAGTCAAATAATATTTTAACCTGTTGAATCAAGGCTTTGCCTTCTCCGATACGCTTGCTTCTTCCTTTAATCACGCGTCTCCTTTCCCTTTCTTCCCTCAGTATTATGAGATGAAATCGAGTCTCTTGTTTTAAAAAAAGAAACAACAGAAGATCGAAAAGAAAAAAATATGGCGGACGCGAATCACGCGAAGGAGTGTCGCGAGCTAGTGGAAGTCGCGTGTGAATGCGGCGACGACGTCGACGCGACCGAGGTTAGGGTTCCAATTTTTGGGAGCAGTCGCGACGAGCAACGGGGTTTCAGGGTTTCGATTATTGTGATGTCGACTCGACTCGGCATAGGGAAGGCCACATCGTCATTCACGTGATTGAAGGGGGCTCCGGCATCTCGTGTCGCTAAAAGGTGGTCACGCGAGTCAAATTTCGGCATGGAGCTTGAATCGAGCAACGTCGCGGCGACACGAAGGGGGAGTTAGGGCGTTCGTCGGCTTTGACAACTGTTGGTGGGGCTTGTTAGCTGAGAGGTATTAAACTTTCAATTCTCGATTAACTTAGCTTATTTAATTATTTTAACTTAGCTTATTTATTTAATTTCATATATTCACTTACTGTTAAAAAAAGAAAAAGAAAAAAAGAAGTACTAATGTGGTTAACTTAGCTTATTTAATTATTTTAGGCATTAAAAATAATTTATTAAAGGAAGATTAAGTTAAATAAAATTCTTATTTAACTAAATTAATAATTGGCAATTAATTGTTCGATTAATTCAAATAATAATAAACTGTAACTGATTATACAAGGTCAAAATCTGGAAAGAAATAAGCTGGCCTGGATGGATTGCAAATTAAAATCAAAGGTGAGTAAATCTCACTCTGTTGGAGTTTTATTTAAATTTTAAATGGTTAAATTTAAATATTTGGTTGAGTGGTTGAATGATTTGATGTGCACTATGAATTGATGATCTTTTGATTTTGGTTTTTGGTTGATTCTCGAGTTGATTGTTGTTTGACTCGAAGCGTTTGGCGATTCATTAAATAAATAGGATAATTTAAGGCATAATTAATTGATTAAATTAATTTATGATTTGGGTTAATTAATTGGGTTTAAATCAATAAGAATGATCATTGGGTATTTTGATAAATAATTACTCAATGAAATTAATAAAATATAGTTACTTTGCGTAATTAATCGAGCGATAAATTATGATAATTAATTAAGGAGAATTAATTTGTTTAATGAAGTAAATAAGAGGAAGATAATTTCGGGTGGAGATAAATCAAATATGATTAATATTGTGGTTTAATTAATATAATTAATTTAGATTAAGGTAAATTGAAATATAATTGGAAATCATTAATTTATATAATCAACGAAGTAATTAAAGATTGATTAATTAAGAGGAATTAATCAATAAGTGACTCATGAGAAATTAATTAATATAAGTAATTAGAATTAGTGTGATTGATAATGGTTAATTAATTTGTGAAGTAATTAAAGATTACTCATTGATTTGGTAAGAATAATTAATATCGTGAAATTAATTAAAGATAATTACTTGAATGTAATAGGAAGATAATTAATCCAGAGTGATTAATTAAGATGAATGGATATGGAAGAGTTGATTAATTAAGAAATTTGGAATCAATTAAGGAAGAAATCTAAGAAATTGAGGTTTGAAATTCAATTAGAATCAATTGAATTAATTTGGAAGCGATAAAATTTGCTTATAAATGATCGAATACTATTGGATGCTTTGAATGAGTTGATATCTCTGATATGAAATGTTATATATATTTCATTTAGATAAATTGGGTTAGAATGACACGAGATTCGAAGAGGCCGGTGTCGGATATTGGGAAATACCCGAAACCACTTCGAATTTTTATAAATTGATTTGTGAAATCAATAGGCTGGAATGAAATGATTTAAGTGAATTGGATTATTTTATCTAAGTTTGGTACTTAGAAATTTATATGTGAAATAAGTTATGTCTATAACAAATTGTAACTTGTAAAATTAGTTGAGTTACCCGGGTTTTTTTATATGAGTTGTTGCTTGGTATTCCATGTTAAATGGTTTACTCACGCTGGTTTCCAGCCTGACCCGGGTGTTACTTTGGTGTAATGCTCGGGTCAGACCGAGTATTACAGATTTCCAGGTTAGGACGTTCTGGAGCTCAAGAGGCGAGCTGGATGGCAATATCGTATAGAGTATTTCCGCTGTATTTATATTATTGTTAATCTGAGACATGATAATTGTAAATATTCAGTGACTGTATATAATGTGAAACTCTGATGTATTAGTATATAATCGACAGATATAGTATTCTTTTGCAACTGTTATTATTTATTATTATATTTTATCCGCTGCGAATGTGAGATGTTTGGTGTTTCTGTTCTTCTACTTCTATCTCTTTCTTCTTTTTCATAACTATCTGGAATTTTCGGGATTGAAATTTTCGGGTCGTTACATTTGGTATCAGAGCCGAAAGGTTAAGCGAGAACCTTGGCTCTGGAGGGGATTACTCATTAAATAGAGTCTGAAGTACTCTAGAATGAGTTGTGTGTGTATATATATACGAGAGCGTACTTGTTATTTTCTTATATTAAGGTTTTAAACGATTTTATATAAAAATATTTTTTTTTTGATATATAAAGCAATATTTCCTTCTAATAAATATTAAGGTGATTGGTTGTTAATTATTAGAATTAAATTAAGAAGTAATATAATACAACCAAACTGAAATTAAATAAAGATAAGTTTGAAATGGATTCAAACTGAAATTGTAATCTTGAATTGGAATTAAATTAAGTAGAAATAGAAATATAACCAAATTAAAATTTAATTGATTGAAAATGAAACTCTAAAATCTGGTCCCAGAATTTGAAAATTTTGTTTCAAAGTGCTAAAAGAATAAATAAGTATTATTTGAATAAAAGGGACTTGTTGAAAACAATGGGTTGTTTGAAGTTTGATTTAGATTTAAAACCAAGGGTGGTTTAAAATTTTAAAACATGGCTGGGAGGGCCAAGAAATAAATATGTATATATGTATGGATATACATGATATCAAAGATAATTTGAAATAAACATTAAGAGGTCGAGTTTTGATTTTTCCATGAAGTGTGAAGTAAAAACCCAAAGTGATATAAGTTTTGAACTTATGGGAGGGAAAGAATAGTTAATTACAGATTGAGATTAATCGAGAATGACTAATATTGGGATCGAATTAAAGTAATTAATTTATATTAGAACAAATCAAAACATAATTGGAAATGGATGGATGTTTTAACATAAATTGGATAATATCATCCTGTTGTTATTAAAAATCCTTAAATTGCAAATTGGATTTGTTTAAATGAATAAGAAATGAAGTGTGGTAATATATTCATTATTGAGACAAAAGGGAAATCTAAATTTAATTTGAAATTAAGAATATGGAATCACTTTAAATTGAAAATTTGAATAATTGAATTATAAATTAAAATTGTTTAGGAACTGACTTCAAACTGGAAGGTAAAATTTAATAATAAATTATAATTTTTAAAATAAATTGTATTGAACTCTTATTTGAACCTTGAAATTCATAAGTAAAAATAATTTAAAATGGAATTTTGAGAATTGGACTCAGGAACTAAATTGTTTAAAAACTTTAAATAAAGGTTAATTTGGTTTAAAGAGATAAACCAACCTTTGAGAATTTAACTCGAATTTATATAATTCGAGATAGTTTAAATTCAAGATTGAAATTGAATTGGTTCAAAACTGAATTTGGTTTGAATTAATTGGATTGGTGATTGAAGACGTATAAGATTAAGAATTTGAATAGGAAATTGATTTGGATTATATTGAAATAATTTGAATTTGAAATGGGTTCAGTTGCTAATAATTCAAATTGATTGGAATAATTTGAAATTAGAATTAAAGTTGAACAGGATTAAAATCAAATGGAATTTGATTTAAATTGGGAAAGGAATCAAGATTGATTCAACTTGAATTGGGAATAAATCAAGTCCAATGGAATTTGGAGTTATTTGAATTAGAATTGGGTCAATTTAAATGGAAATTTAAGTTGAATTGTTGGGGAAGTGAACAGTTGGCTCTTGACTATTTTCAATATAAATTGTTTTGATATAAACTTATTTTTTCTAAGCTATTAAATATATACAACCTTTCTTTCTCAAAGCCAAATTGTTTATACTTGTTTTACAATTATTTTTGCAGCTACTTAACCATTTTTCAACTGTTTTCTAAACTAATTACTATTTTTCAACTATTTCACAAACTAATTTCTAATTTACGACTATTTTGCGGTTATTTAAAATTCCTGAAACTATTCAACTATTTTTCGACTATTTTACAATTAGTTAACTATGTTAAAGCTATTTAGCAAACTAATAATTATTTTTCAGCTACTTATCTATTTTTAAAATTTTCAAGCTATTTTCTAAATATAATATGGTCGGAGTTCAAACAGTTATTGATTTAAATACCCAACTGAGATAAGAATTAAAGTGATAATCCAAATGGGGATTAAGGCAATTGTAAATAAGTGAAGGGGAATTTAAGGAAATGTGAATAGAAAGGAAATTGATTGGGCTGATAATCAATGGAAATTAGTACGTAGGATGTACATATATTATTCTATTCGCATAGTGATTTGATCCAGAATCGAGCGCAGAATTTCGAGATAGTTTATCGATCCTAGTTGGGATTTTTCACTCGATTTTCGATGACGGACCTGGATATGGATTGTTGATTGGTTCTGGATATTCTCTATCATAGTTATGGATCTGTAAGGAGAATGACGGTTTCTAATCAAGAAACCAGATCTGAGTCCGCACTAGGAAGTCGGGTGGACGATACTAGTTCGGAAGTGAAATTGAGTGATCGAGTGAGCGATCAGATTGGTATAGCATACGGATGTTATGTGTACATAGTACGGATTTGAATGGAATTGATATTGGAAAGAATAATCAAATTTGAATATTTGATTTTGAATAAACAAAGTTATATATCTTTGTTATATAAGATAAATCTTTCCTTGTTAAACCTATTGCCGGAAGAAAAGGATTTTTGAAGGTGTTTGAAGGTGTTATATAAGATAAATCTTTCCTTGTTAAACCCAAACCTGTCAACACGTCGCATCCACTCCTCCGACCACCGGAGCACCAGAACCACCGGCCACCACTTCATCATCGACCCTACCACCATCTCTTGAAGGCGTTTCGCACTCGGTCCATCGTAGAGGACGAGCGAATCAAAAATTCGAACCCTTTGCTAAACTAGGTTTAGAAATTTTAAACGTCCGCCGCCGCTGCCACGACCACCTACCGATCATCTCCCTATTTTTCCTAGCAGCGTCGTAGACTCCTTTACCTCCACGCACGATCTCGACCTCTACAACTCAGAGGATCATCAGGAATCATGAAAATAAAGAAATTCTTTTAACCCCGAACTGCTCTTAAACCTTTGATCGGAAAATTATAATCTTTGTTTTGAAAATCATATTATAGCATACGAATTCAGACTGCATACCTAAATTCGAAATTTAAAAAGTTTAAATTTTGACTTATTGGAAGTTGTATTCGAATTTCTTGCTTCCCAGAGAAAATCCTAAGTTGATTCAACTTAAATAAAATTTAAATCTTGAATATACACTATAACAATCAATTCTTGTATTAACACTAAACCCAAGCATCAAGTAGATTAGGTGAAAATGAATTTTAAATCAAAATCTGGTATCTTACAAATCTTAGAACAGAAAACCTGTATAACAATAACTTGTACTTCCAGTTTTTCAAATGTATTCAGAGGGTTTATATGTATGTAAAAACAGAAAAATATATGTAACAAATTAAACTTTTAAATAAATAAATAAAACACATATGTTACTCACAGGCATTTCGATTAACATAGAAAACTGGGTTGAATTACTCACAATTTTGAAACTGTCTTGAGTTGTTAGCTGAAGCTTTTAAATTTGATCCTCTGGTTTGAATTGTTTGTATAGTGTTGTTGAAGTTTTGTTTTAGTTTGAAAGGATATTTGCTTCAGTTTTTTTTTTCTTGTTTAGTTTCGAAGATGGACAAAATTAGATTGAGGAAGGCTGGGTATATAAGAAAATGAGTTGTACAGGGATGATATCTTTGTTTATACATAGGTATGGGTGATATGCTATGTTATGGTGGCTGAGATGTTTTTATTAAATGCTTTGGTACTTTATTTCCATGCTTTGCATTTCGGCTGATATATGAAATGTTATAGTGTACTAGAGGTAGTAGCATTGACTATCATATGTCTTGTTTATAGATATAAATATGTTTGCACTGTTTTCTTTTGTTAATTCACTTGGATGTATTTGATTTTTCTTTGCATTTTTACAGGCAACATTCTTTTGCCTTATTACTTTTATACCTTGATACTTGATTTTGCAAGCTACTTCCATATATCCATACTTGCCTTACTTTACATGCTACTTACAGGCTACATGTTTATTATTGTCTTCTCTTGTACTTCTTTGTTTCTTTTTATAATCTGGCCATCAAGATTGCATGGAGGCTATGCAGATTTGTTTCGGCTGAGATGGGATTGTTTATGTTGAGATGATTTCTTTTTTTTTTAGTGCTTTGTTTTATTCTTGCATATTTATTTTACTTCTACTTTGCTTTGAGTACTTTGTTTTAATATTTGTTTTGAATTTTTAGCTTATGTACTTATGTTTAATCCCAACACATGTGCTTATTTTCTTCTTTTGTTTTATCACTTGTCATATGAATACATTTCAAATCATATTTGAATGCATATTGTTTTTTTTCTTTTGCAAGCCTACACATTTCTATTTATTTCCTATGTTTTGTTTGTACATATTTGAACATATTTCTTTTGTTTCACATTTTATATAACTGTAAATTTATTTGAATATTTGTTTAACATTGACACAAACACTATTTCTTTTTTAAAGTTTAACCTGATACCGTTTGATAATTTATTTTCAAATATTCAAATTTATTCTTGATTATTAAAATTTAACTAACATTTGATATAAATTACCGATTATTACACAATTTTTAAATCAAAAATTAATTTAATTATCAATTTAAACTAAATTAAAATCCGGGATCGTTACAGACTACCCCCCTTAAAAAGAATTTCGTCCTCGAAATTCGCAGGCACGAAAACAACACAGAGATAGATAGATAGATTCGATCTCCTATAATTCCTCAAACTTAAGATATGAATTCCAAACTCAAGTCGGAATATCTCAGAATACATACCAATTTGTCCCTCTTCGGACTTTGGTATTCACGAGAAATTACAATAGAATTTCAAATTTGGTTTTAAACAATATCGTTCAATTGATTCAATTCAATTTATCCTTCATATTCTATTAATCAAGTTAACTCAATTTAAATTTCCAATTTATTTCAAATTTCAGTTTCAAATTTCCAATTCATATTCATTAAGGTTTAAATCAAAACTGATAAGAAACCGATGAAGATACGAAGTAAGAATTTCCAACAACGATTCGTAGGGCCATCACACCGAAACTTCTTCTGGAGCTGTCACGAAGCAATCAAAAGAAATTTGGAAACGAATAAAAAAAAATTGATAAGAAAGTTGTTTCCACTGTTGTTATAGAGTATCGACCATTTATATTCATATTTCCCTGTCCCCTATCTCGTTCTCTTCTTGCACTCATACTTACTATCAGTAAATAGCAAGAGAATTTTCTGAGGCATTCGAACAGATATCTTAGGGATACACTCATTCTAGGGTTTACTTCACCCTATCTTTAATGAGCTACTTAATGTGTTATACTCCTGAGCTAAAGTTTTACCTTAGCTCTGATACCAAATGTAACGACGCGAATTTTGCCCGCTCGAAAATCGACATCCATACTTCATATCGTATTCGAATGCCATAGATTCGACCGTTCAAATCTGATTCGCCAGAGCTTATAACAACATTAAGTAAACAACACAGCGGAATAAAAGAATAATACATTGATATGCAGCTTTGATACAATATCTGATACAACAGATGATCCAATAGATATCAATATACATCAGAGATATGATACAATAAAATAGCAGCTAAAAAGAAAATGATAACACTAGCAGCGTAACAAATAACTCTAAGATAGTCTTCAAGGAAGAACTCCAGCAGCAGCACGGACCAATATCTCGATTCACCAAGACAAGCAAGTCTCGTCCACATCCAACGACTGAACTAGCTCCAAATAACCTACAAATCTGACTATCTGAATAACCCAACTCTAGACTGCCCGTGTAGAAAATTTTGAGCACCCAGAGTTTAGGAAAGAAACAATAAACTCCGGATCAGTCATGGGACAGGTGTGAGCAACAAAAACAGTTTATCTTTAAAAACAACAACGAAATATTTTAAAATCAATTCGCTATGCTTTTTATAAATGAGACTACCATAAGGCCTCCCGCACACACACACAATGCAAACGCAGAATCGGAGGAGATTTCTCCTTATGATAGTCAAAGATGCTTGATACGCATTGAAAGAAACATTTGATAATATTACTAGTGCATAGTGTAGGAAAAATTCATTTCGAAAGTAAAGATATAAATCTTAGCCAGCATAGACATTTCGCACTTATGCCTACTATAGCTACCATGTTCAATAGCAGGTTACCGCCACATTCCATGGCAGGTTATACAACTAAAACCGTACAGGATTCGTATTGTTTCTTTGGATTTCCAACAAATGGTCAAGCCAAGGAACTTCCCATTGCCACATGAGAACGCCTCTGGAAGGACGTCCCCGAGAACCTAACCAGATCTTTGCCAACACAAGGCCGGGTTACCCCTAATTGGGTAACTACTGACACGAGTATGCCATCCCCCGATCGTAAACGACCTTTTCTCGGGATCCCGATAACCAACAACCACAAAGTAATAAATTCGCAGTAACCACATAGGTTAAATATCTGGGCTCCATACCATGATACCACCTCTATCCAGAAGGAAATGCACATACCCTAAGGGGCGCTACCCCCAATAACCTTGCCGCATCTTTCCTGTTTCGACCATTTCGGGGTGTGAGGTTCGATGAAGTTTCGTCCACAAAGCCACACTTTGGTACAAAGCCATGCTTTGGGTCAACAAATGATCAAAGTAATGATCACAAAGATAAACGATCAAACAAATGATCATATTACAAATGATCAAACAATGATCATTTCACAGCAACACTCAGCATGTCACATTACCAAATTGGGAATATATCGCTGATAACCATCAACTACATAACCTCTGAGCTCGTACGTCTCAGAGAAGGGTGTTAAGCTAAGAGAATAAATTCTCCGCCACCAACAGAAGTATATTTGAAAGAAATCAGCTTTATATCTCAAATTGTAATGTCAGACATAACAATCCATACAAGTCTATTCTGGGTTTGAACAGAACCGAAGGCACTTCCAAAGAAGTCCTTGCAATCCGGGTATTCACAATCCTGGTCGGATTTCCCATCACTTAGGGAGTCTCTATACCGGCGCGACTCAGTGCAGAGACAATCGATAGGTCATCCTATCGCTCTCGCAAATACCTGGTCTTCAACACCGGTCTTCAAATGCTATCCATAACGTCGAATCACATATTCGGAGTGGGTTATATGACACAAAGGTCCTTTCCCGGATAAACCGAATAGTGAGCGAAAAATATTTTTAAAACATATGGATATGGGATTTCAATTAAGTCACAACTTAATAATTCACGCTTTCTTTTCAAATGGTTTAAACCAATTACCATTTCAAATCTTTTAAACAAAAGATTTATTTCACAAAATTCCATTTACGGATTTCAAAACAATTTCCATTTCATTTGGATTAACTCGTTTAAAATCTTTAAATTAAAGATTTATCTTATAGCTTTCAAACCGTTCCCAAATATTCACTTTCAAAATTCATTTCCAAATATTTATCAATAACTTGGTAAACTATTTCAGTTTAAACTTGAAATCCCTTTTATATAATTTGAAATTCGTTTCTCCTATGAAAGCTTTTTATTATTTAGAAACAACAGTCTTATTTCGAAAAACCCGATTTCATTTGTACAAGTTACAATCTTTGGGTTAATTCAAATTTTCAAAAATAATACTTTAAAAATGGTTTAACTCATAATGACTAGTATAACATCGTTAATCCCTAGTTTCAAATTACAGAATTCAATTTCAATATTGAATTCAAATTTAAATCAAAGTTTTTAAATTCTATAACTTAATCAAGTAATTTAAAAATAAATTTTTATTTTGAAATTCCATTCCAAAAGCTTTTCACATTTATTCCGATTCCATTTCCAAAACATTTGAATTTAAAAATTCAAATTTTAAACTATCTCAAAATCTGTGACTTAACCGATTTTCTCGTGAAATCCATCATTGTGTGTGTATAAGTGTGGTCCAGGGGTTTAACACAATAGTGCAACATCATTCAATCATCACAGATTAAAACATAGAAATATAGTTGATAAGCGATATAAACTATAACGCTTATCTTTCATTCACAGATTCATAGATAATATACAGATGTATCATCAATAAATGAATAAATTTTATATAGCACAATCCATAGAACAAAATATCACAGATCAGATAGGACAATCAATTCAAGGCATTTCATACAATACAATCATTCATAAGTAAGGTCAAGCATTTAATAATCATTTATAAGCAGTATTAATTAATTGTTTTAATCCTAATCAATTCAATTTATTTCCAAGTAAATTAATTGCTTATGAATTAATTATCAAATTCTGATTAATTAATTACAAATTATTTGATATAAATAAATCAATCACCTTATTATTAATTATTTCCTTAATTATTCCATTATAAATTACATCATTAATTTTATTAATTAATCATCTCTGATTATATTTAAATTAAATTACTTTATTTAAATTTATTTAATTAAACACAATTATTAATCATCCTTGATTAATAACAAAAGTAATTACCCAATTTACTTCATTTATAAATCATATTCACTAATTGCCTCCCAGTAATTATCATTTATTACTTCCCTAAGTAATTATCTCTCTTGATTTCACTAAGTAATTTCACTTATCAAATTATCAAATGATTTTCTTAAGTTAATTAAACTGAATTAATTAATTAACTTAAATTAATCACATTACCAAAATTAATTACTATTTAAAACCACTTATAAAATACTTTATCATTCATACTTAATTACAACATTTTAAATTTATAACTTTTATTTTCTTTTCAAACCTAAGATTCAAATTCAAATTTGAATTCAGATCTAAATTTAAAGATAAATTTTAAAAATCCTATTTAAATTTCATTTTTAAGATTTTTTAAACAGTTTATAAAAATACTTAAACAATTTAAAGTGGTTAGAAACATTTCATTTTTATAAACTTATTTTAAACTTGTTTTAAACTTTTTGTTTTAAACTTGCTTTGCTTCTTTATTTAAATTTAGTTTTAAATTTCAAAACTACACACTGACAGGTTTCAAAACCCTGAAACCTGTAACCTAACTTTACTCGAGACAAGCTAACATTTCCCCGAGTCCAAATCCAAAAATCTTCGAGTCACATTATCAACTTGCTTGAGAACAAAATCCCTGAAACCAAAACAACATCCCCTGACAACTAGCAGTGCACCGTGCACATGCACTGTCCATCCTCCAACTCCGATCAACTCTGATGACTTAGACAAGTCATCGATCACCAATGTATTTTATCTCAATCACCCCAACCTTGATTCCTCCTCAAAATCAAAATCCAGGCATCACCCAAACCTGGAAACGCACAAAACACAAAAACCCAAACCTGTCAACACGTCGCATCCACTCCTCCGACCACCGGAGCACCAGAACCACCGGCCACCACTTCGTCATCGACCCTACCACCATCTCCCGAAGGCGTTTCGCACTCGGTCCATCGTAGAGGACGAACGAATCAAAAATTCGAACCCTTTGCTAAACTAGGTTTAGAAATTTTAAACGTCCGCCGCTGCCGCCACGACCACCTACCGATCATCTCCCAATTTTTCCTAGCAGCGTCGTAGACTCCTTCACCCCCACGCACGATCTCGACCTCTACAACTCAGAGGATCATCAGGAATCATGAAAACAAAGAAATTCTTTTAACCCCGAACTGCTCTTAAACCTTTGATCGGAAAATTATAATCTTTGTTTTGAAAATCATATTATAGCATACGAATTCAGACTGCATACCTAAATTCGAAATTTAAAAAGTTTAAATTTTGACTTATTGGAAGTTGTATTCGAATTTCTTGCTACCCAGATAAAATCCAAAGTTGATTCAACTTAAATAAAATTTAAAATCTTGAATATACACTATAACAATCAATTCTTGTATTAACACTAAACCCAAGCATCAAGTAGATTAGGTGAAAATGAATTTTAAATCAAAATCTGGTATCTTACAAATCTTAGAACAGAAAACCTGTATAACAATAACTTGTACTTCCAGTTTTTCAAATGTATTCAGTGGGTTTATATGTATGTAAAAACAGACATATATATGTAACAAATTCAACTTTGAAATAAATAAATAAAACACATATGTTACTCACAGACATTTCGATTAACATAGAAAACTGGGTTGAATTACTCACAATTAAGATTATCTTGAGTTGTTAGCTGAAGCTTTTAAATTTGATCCTCTGGTTTGAATTGTTTGTATAGTGTTGTTGAAGTTTTGTTTTAGTTTGAAAGGATATTTGCTTCAGTTTTTTTTTTCTTGTTTAGTTTTGAAGATGGACAAAATGAGATTGAGGAAGGCTGGGTGTATAAGAAAATGAGTTGTACAGGGATGATATCTTTGTTTATACATAGGTATGGGTGATATGCTATGTTATGGTGGCTGAGATGTTTTTATTAAATGCTTTGGTACTTTATTTCCATGCTTTGCATTTCGGCTGATATATGAAATGTTATAGTGTACTAGAGGTAGTAGCATTGACTATCATATGTCTTGTTTATAGATATAAATATGTTTGCACTATTTTATTTTGTTAATTCACTTGGATGTATTTGATTTTGCTTTGCATTTTTACAGGCAACATTCTTTTGCCTTATTACTTTTATACCCTAATACTTGATTTTGCAAGCTACTTCCATATATATCCATACTTGCCTTACTTTACATGCTACTTACAGGCTACATGTTTATTATTGTCTTCTCTTGTACTTCTTTGTTTCTTTTTATAATCTGGCCATCAAGATTGCGTGGAGGCTATGCGGATTTGTTTCGGCTGAGATGGGATTGTTTACGTTGAGATGATTTCTTTTTTTTTTTGGTGCTTTGTTTTATTCTCGCATATTTATTTTACTTCTACTTTGCTTTGAGTACTTTGTTTTAATATTTGTTGTGAATTTTTAGCCTATGTACTTATGTTTAATCCCAACACATGTGCTTATTTTCTTCTTTTGTTTTATCACTTGTCATATGAATACATTTCAAATCATATTTGAATGCATATTGTTTCTTTTCTTTTGCAAGCCTACACATTTCTATTTATTTACTATGTTTTGTTTGTACATATTTGAACATATTTCTTTTGTTTCACATTTTATATAACTGTAAATTTATTTGAATATTTGTTTAACATTGACACAAACTGTATTTCTTTTTTAAAGTTTAACCCGATACCGTTGATAATTTATTTTCAAATATTCAAATTTATTCTTGATTATTAAAATTTAACTAACATTTGATATAAATTACCGATTATTACAAAATTTTTAAATCAAAAATTAATTTAATTATCAATTTAAACTAAATTAAAATCCAGGATCGTTACACACTCAGCATGCCACATTACCAAATTTGGAGTATATAGCTGATAACCTTCAACTACAAAACCTCTGAGCTCGTACGTCTCAGAGAAGGTTGTTAAGGTAAGACAATAAATTCTCCGCCACCAACAGAGATGTATTTGAAAGAAATCTGCTTTATATCTCAAAATGTAATGTGAGACACGTAACCATACAAGTCCGTTCCGGGATCGAACGGAACCGAAGGAACTTCCAAAGAAGCCCTTGCAATCCGGATATTCACTAATCACGTCCGGATTCACATCACAAAGGGTAATAAATCTCTATATCGGAGATCAGCCGATGCAGAGACATTCGACGGTAATCCTTCCGTTTTCAAAATTATCCGGTCTTCAACACCGGTCTTCAATGCTATCCATTACGTCGTATCACTATTCGGAATGGGTAATCCGAATAACGAGCGCAATAATTTGAAAATAAGTGTAGCATTCAATTTCAACCAATTTACAACAAATACCCATTTAAAGGTCAATAATGATAGTCGGTTATTTAACTATCAATCAATATTCACAACATCACCCGATTATAAATAATCTTCCCAAATTATTTATTTTTCAAATTATCTTTACAAGATATATATTCCAAATTTAACCATTTGAAAACCAATTTCAAATCAATTTTCAACTTTACAACTTTCATTTCAAAATGGTTCATTTAAACCAATTAAATAAATCCTTACCGATTTATTAAATTTACGTCCCAAATTCGTAAATTCATTTCCACACTTTAAAAATAAATCAATGTTTATTTTTAAACAAATTTCTCTTTCTTTTATAAATTCCATAGTGAATTTACCTTACCAAAATATCTATGAATATACGATTTCCAAATCGATTTCTAATATTCATTTTCAATTTATCTTTAAAAGATAAAATCTCAAAACATTCACTTCATATTGGAAATACATTTCCATACTTATTAAATAATAAGTAATTCACAAAACTTTTTATTTTCAACATTTTGAAAATATTCAATATACTTAAATTCAAATTAAGTATATATTTTATTCTTTAAGGAAAACTTCCCTTAAGCACTTTTATTTGGGTCAAAACGAATGTTGCGTAAAACATCGTTACGACAACCCAAAATCACTAGTATAGGGATTCAAAACTAAGATAGATATATAAATCCCAATATTATATAAAATATTTCCTTTCGGAAATCATTTACTATAACAACAGTGTTATAGTCCACCATTTCCTTATTTCTTGAAAACGTCTATTTCAACAATGAATGTTGAAATCTATGTGTTCGATATTTAATGCATTTTAAAACATCTTTAAATCGTTTTAAATTCTATTTAAAACGTCACTTCCCCAAAACATTTCTTTAATATATATTCACTGTCCAAAATCGTGAATATACTTCATTAACCAAATTCAACATTTTCTACACATTTTATCTAAAGGATTTTCCACTATCCAAAATCGTGGATATACTTCCTTTAATAAGCTATAATAATTAACTTATCAAAATAAGTTGATTTCGGATTTATAAAACAACGTTTATATATTCCACTTATATTTATTTTATAAAAACTTCCACTTATAAAATCACTTAATGGACAAATTCTATTTATATCTCATTTAAATGCCAAAATCCAATTAATAAGTGAAATACTTATAAATCCATTATTTTACAAAATCTATTCATTTTATAAGTTCACAATTTATAAATCTATAAATTTCATTCACTTATGAAATCCGTTTATACTTCATTTTAACACTTATAACAACTCGTTTTAAAATTCCAATATTTTTAATTTATAAATATCAATTTCATAAACCTTTTATATAAACCGTTTATAATAATTCAAAAATCCCAATTTAAACCATTTTACAAATTTATCAACTATTTTTTTCAAAAATCACATTTCGGTTATATTTCACAAAAATCATAATCTTTATAACATTAAAATTATAACATTTATTTATTTAAAATGAATCAATTCCAAAATTAAATTTTATTATGAAATCTCAACTTAAATTTTCAAAAATCCAATTTTATTTATTTTCGGCATCTAACGATACCAAAAATATATTCGGCTAAATTTTAGCCTTTAACGATCTCAATCACAAAGATAATCACAAAGATTATAAATAGGTCAGCACACAACGTTGAAACCAATTCAGTCATTTGAGGAATCCAGTTGGATCCCTCCAACCTGTTTCCCTGCATCCACAGATGTTAGCACAATATCAATTCTGCTTCAAAACGGAATACCGCAGTATATGGGATTTATAAAATACTATCCGCTATTATGCGGCGCAATAGGGTCTCATCCGCTATATAATGCGGGAAAATCAACTCCAAGTACATATATAACACCAATTCCAATTCAAGGTGAAATATCGCGGTATATGTTTTTAATAAATAACCTCTGCTTACTAACGGCGCATAATGTCTATTTCAAAACAATAAATAGCAATTTATCATCCAAGCATATAATCAACACAATCAAGCAATTTTAAATCTAACTATTTAAAATTTAAATCGAAACTAATTCGATTGAGTGAGAAGTTCTCACCTTGATTTCAATTCAGTTCCAGCGTTTTATTTCGAATAAAATTAAACGTGCGTTTAATTTCATCCGAAATTCAAACTAGCTCCAAACGACTCCAATCCAGCTCCATTGCATAGTGCTTGTCCATACGAAGACAACGCAACTTGTTTCGTAATTTTTCGACCTCGTATGAAAGTGTTACACATTTTTAAAGATCGTACAAATTATTATATAATTAATTTACAAATTTTCTTTTAGATTTTTTTATACCCAGGTTCATCAAGGCCATTCATTTCTAGAACGCAAATCTCGGCCGCCCCTTTTTCTTTTCCTTCTTCTCATTCACGCTCGGCTACAGGTAATATACACACGGCCGAACCCATCTTGTCATAATCACGCGACAAACCACGCCGGGCGACGATCAGGTGACGCCAAACGAACGACCATCATGCGAGCCACGCTCGGCTGCAATTTGGCCCAACTCGGTCGCCCCTAGGTTGAAATATTGACCCACGAACGCACGGCTTCATATGCAAATTGCCGTTGATTCTTGACTTCGATTTCGATCATAACCGTTGAGATTATAGATGTAACGACCCGTATTTTACGTGTCGATAAATCGTAGAATTTATAGGTCGTTAGTATTGTTTGTGATGTTTCTAGCCTAAGTCGTATAGGAAGATAACTCGTGTGATAAGTGTTGAGTCGTGACCGATTCATACATGTAGCGACCTATGGGATTTGGCCGAGTCATAGGAGTAGCCGACTCATGGCGCGACCGACTCAAGGGGTGACCGAGTTACAGGGTGTTACGACCTAAGAAGTGACCGACCTAATGGGAATCAGCTTCATAAGATAGTGACCGACTCATGGATTAGCGGCTTAGGGAGTTAAGGCTTAGGTCGTGGGTAGTTGAGTCGGCAGAGTCTTGAGTCGTGCCAGCGTTGAGTCGTAGGTTGCGCACATGCGTTGAGTCGCGCATAGGTTGAACCGTGGACTTGTTAGGTCGTGAGTCGCATCTGGTCTGTTGAGTCATAGACGAGTCATGGCTTAAGTGTAGTTGGGTCGTATGAATGATAGGTCGGCTAAGCCGAGTTAAGTTTAGGTCGTTTGGAACGACTTACCGACTTAACGAGTTAAGGGTCAAATTGTGATAGGTCGGTGGTAAGATGGGTCGGTGTCTCTGTTGAGTCGTGAGCCGTTAGCGTCTTAATGGGTCGGCCTTGGGTTAAGTCGCGTGAGCAACTTAGAGTTAGGGTTGCTGTGTTGGTTAGGTCGGCTCGTGTTTAAGTCGTGTGTGTTAACCCGCGTGTGTCGTTGAGTCGTGAGGTGGCCTAGGTCGTGAGTCGTGTGCCTGCTGCCGTGTGTGTGTTGTGTCATGATGAGCCGTGAGTCGTGGGCTTATAAGTCGTGGACGACTCATAGGGGCGGACGACTCATGGTGGTTTCAGCCTATAAATAGAGGGCTTTGGCTCACTTTTTGGCACCGGTTTTTGAAGCGACGAAGTGCTGCCATTTTGGGAACTCGACTACAACATTTCTTCATATACTTTTCTCCATTTCAATCTAGTTCTAACATCCATCCAAGATCGAAGATCAAAATCAAAGATTCAAGGGCCAAAGTTGAAGATCTTCATCCGTTCGAGTGAGATTTCGTCGATTAAAGCAAGATATTGCCGGATCAAGCCTTGATCTTCGCTGTCCAGATCTGAAGTGATTTGTTTTTGAGGTGTTTAGGTTATTTGGTGAGTGGTAGTTATCTCTCACGCGGACCCAAAGGAGTATATTGGATTGGTGGTTTGTTGGAGTGTTGTAGATAGTGATTTTGTGCATTTTCCTTAGATCCAAGTATAGATCCATTGTTTGTGAAGATGTTTACTTATGCAAGCTCATTTATTAAGTTATAGAAACAAAACCCATGTTTTATATTTGCTAGATCTATGCTAAAAACCCATGATTCATGTATGTTAGTTCTATGCTCATTTATTTACGAAATTGCCATTGTAGTTATGAATGCCTAATTAGATCTTGATTGAATACTTATTTGTTTGGATTAATGTTTGCCTTGATTGATTGTTGAGAATGAGTTATCTAGTTGATAGATTTGGACAAGTATGGTCAAAGATGATTCAAAAGTTACAGAAGAGGCTCTTGAATGGTGAAAGCTGCTAAAGGCATATGTGGCGGATGTGGAAGCTCATATGTATGGATTGAATGATGTTGAGATGGAACTTTGCCATGATGCGATGAGGCAAACCATGTTGTTGAGTTGAGACTTTGCTATGGTGTAATAAAGCGAAGTATGATGTGATGTAGACTTGGCGTAATCCAGGCAGGGATCATTCCAAGCATGTTGATAACTCGAGGGATGGTTCGAGTTGGTTGATAATGGATTACTCGAGAGGTAGCTTGAGCTAGTATGAGGATAGTCGTCAAGGAGGATGACTAGGAGGCTTGGATCTCATCGTTGTTGAAGGTTCTAGCATGCTCAAAAGCAAGAGTACATGGGGTGCCCATAATGACTACAGGTAGGTAGTCGGGACAACCAAAAGACTACAGGTAGGTAGTCGAGTACTCTGGGCAAAGTAGATAAGTCCTAGGCACAAGGCAGTGTGCGGAGTTATGTCTGGAACCGGGGTTACCATTAGCCCTTGACAGGTGGTCATTCAACTAACGGTGAAATCGAGGCAAGGATAACAGTGATAGCCAGAGTCATGGATATTTGGACGTTTGGTTGTATCATCATTCGGTCTCAAGAGCGGTGTTTTCTGGGTGCTTATCTGATCTTGGTTTAGGCCTTGGGGGTTTGTATTTGGAAAAATCGACCTTGACTCGAATGATTATTGCTTTACCTTAATTATCTGCTATGTTATGCTTGCTTCTCCTTAGTGTGTGTCTGGGGGCTATCACTGTAGAAAGAGGTGGAGTGGGATGGTTTGGTTCCTATTCCTTTTATCCTTTATGCTCTTTTGGTATGTTTGATAGTTGATTTACTGCTCACTAAGACTTTGTCTGACTCAAGGTTTTATGTCTCCTCTTATTGCCTTGGGCTGTTCATCCATGTTGGGATGGGCAGACTAGGTAGCAGGTGACAGGTGCTGTTCTTAGAGATCTACGCTGATGATGACGAAGACGAGCAGGAGGCTTTGCATACTAGTTTTCTTACTATATGTACTGGGTGTTCCGCTGTTGTATCTGATTGAGTGTTATGTAGTGAGGCTTGATGTATGAATGATCCATATGTTGTATAAAACTACTATGATGCTTATATGATGATTTTCTGATATGGAGCTTCACTATATATTTCTCTATTGTATTTTATCCATGCGCTGTGAGTTGTACGATAGAGGTTCCGCTGTTTTAATTTACCCTGACTATCGTCCATGGCTGCCTGGCATACCTTTCAGCGCTCCTTTCTCTTGTTTTGGTGCTGGAGTCATGGGCGGTCCTCACATTTGGTATCAGAGCTTTGGTTAATCTATTTTAGCCAACGCTCGCTGACGTAACTACGTATGAGAGACGTAATTGTATTTTGATGGATGATTACTATATATAATGTAGTTGTTTAGAAGGATTTAAACTCCTTATGCAGTTGTTTCTTAAGGTGTTCTAATCATTCTTATTACAGATATTAAGGATGAGTCGAAGAGGGAGACCAGCTGCAAGGGAAAGCCGTGCTGATGAAGGAGCTGTTGATTATGGAACTATGTTCGAAGCGATGATGACTTCGATCATGAGAAGGATACGAGCTTCAGGATCATCAGTGGATGTGGGAGTTCAAGTTCAAGCTCCAAGACCGGTGGATTTTGCTAAGCTTTGCAAGGACTATACTTCTCTTGGAGGAAAAGCTTTCTTGGGGACAGAGTCGACCATTGAAGTGCAGAGATGGATTGATGCTTGCCGAAGGATCTTTGGTGACTTAGGGATTGAGGATGCAACCAAGAGGAAGCTTGCATCGAGACAGCTTCAAGGGAGAGCTGCGGATTGGTGGAATTCTATCACCATTGATACACCAGAAGAAGAGATTACTTGGAAGCAATTCCAAGTCAGATTTGAAGCTAAGTTCATCTCTACGGCTCAGAAATCTGTTTTGTTTAAGAGGTTTGTGGAGCTCAAGCAGGGTGGGAGACCAGTTCTTGAGTATATTTCTGAGTTCGAAGCTTTGTCCAAGTATGCCAGATCGTATATTGATTCTCCCTATCAGAAGAATGAGAAGTTTGTGACTGGTTTGGATGCTTATCTTGGGAGGCAGTTGGTGGATCATCTGGACGATCCATTTGAGAAGCTTGTGGAGAAAGCCCTCAGGCATGAGAGTTTGTTTCCTAAGGAAAGTTCTGTTGTTGCTGTAACCAGGGAAGGATCTAAACCACACCAGAGTGGCAATAAGAGGAGGAAGCAGCAGCAGCAGAAGGGTAAGGATGGCCAGAAGAAGCCGAAAGGCGAAATGACTTGTTATAACTGCCAACAGAAGGGCCATCTTTACAAAGATTGTAAGAATCCCAAGGTGCCGGGAAAATGTTATAACTGTGATAAGCTGGGACATATCAAGAAGGATTGCCCAGAGCCGAGGAAAGATAGGCAGATTGTGCAAGCTTATGCTTTGGGAGTTGTGCCGTCATCTTCAAAAGCTCCTACTGCTGAAGAAAAGGGGAAGAGTGTGGTGGTTCAAGGTACTCTTTCTATCTGTGGTGTTCCAGTTAGAGTGTTGTTTGATACTGGAGCGTCGCATTCTTTTGTTTGTAATGATTTGGTAGGCCGGTTAGGTTTGAAACCGGATATTGTTGATAGACCATTGGTTGTGACTAACCCAGTTGGGGGTTCGTCATGTTTGTGTATGATATGCCGTGGTCTAGTTGTGTCGAGTCATGATTGCTCGTTTGTTTGTGATTGCTTTGTTCTGAACTTTGCGGGGTTCGGAATTATTTTGGGTATGGACTGGCTTAGGAAGTATGCGGCAAGGATTGATTGTGGGAGGCTAGAGGTGACAGTCGGGAATGTGAAAGGGCGAAAGGTTGTGATACGATGTAAGCATGAGGAAGGCGTCTTCATGAGCTTCATGTATTCGCTGGTTGTTCCACGGGATGGACTGTCATCGGTGCCTATTGTGAATGGATTTGAGGATGTCTTTGACGAAGTCAAAGGGTTACCGCCGCATAGAGAGATCGAGTTTCGTATCGATCTAGTTGAGGGAGCCAGACCTGTTGTGATGCCTCTTAGGCGGATGGCGCCTAGGGAGCAGCTAGAGTTAAAGGTGCAAGTTGATGACCTTTTGCAGAGAGGATTCATTCGGCGTAGTGTGTCCGAATGGGGTGCACCAGTTGTGTTCGCAACCAAAAGCGGATGGATCGTTGAGGTTGTGTGTGGATTATCGTGAGCTGAATAAGTTGACTAGGAAAAACAAGTATCCATTGCCGAGAATAGATGACTTGTTTGATCAGCTTCACGAGGCTAAGGTGTTTTCTCAGATGGATTTGGCAACGGGATTTCACCAGTTGAGAGTGGCTAAGGATAGTGTGCCGAAGACTGCTTTCAGGACACCGTCCGGTTTTTATGAGTGGCTGGTAATGCCGTTTGGACTGACTAACGCACCAGCATATTTTGTGGATCTTATGAATAGAGTGTTCAGAGATCAGTTGAGTAAGTTCGTGCTTGTGTTCGTGGATGATATTCTGATTTATTCCAGAACTGAGGAGGAACACCGGACACACTTGCGGATTGTTTTGGAAATCTTGCGGAAACATCAGCTGAAGGCTAAGTTTTCGAAATGTCACTTCTGGAAGAGTGAAGTGAGGTTCTTAGGCCATGTTATCTCTGGAAATGGAATAGCGGTTGATCCCGCTAAGGTGGCAGCAATCCAGGATTGGGTTAGACCTAAGAATGCATCTGATGTGAGGAGTTTTCTTGGATTAGCAGGATATTATCGTCGGTTTATCAAAGACTTTTCCAAGATAGCTGCACCGTTGACAGGATTGACGAAGAAGAACCAAGTGTTCAGATGGGATGACAAGTGTGAGCAAGCTTTCGTAATCCTGAAAGAGCGACTGACAAGTGCTCCTGTTTTGACTATTCCAAGTGGGAATGAAGAGATAGTGGTTTACACCGATGCATGTGGCACTGGACTTGGAGCAGTGCTAATGCAAAAGGATAAAGTTGTTGCGTATGCTAGTCGACAACTGAAGCCGCATGAAAGAAATTATCCGACTCATGATTTGGAGTTAGCGGCGATTGTGTTTGCTTTGAAGATATGGAGACACTATCTATTGGGAGTTAGATTTGAGTTGTTTACAGATCATAAGTCGTTGAAGTATCTATTCTCCCAAAAGGATTTGAATCTTCGACAGCAACGGTGGCTAGAGTTCTTAGCATCGTATGATTTTGGTATAGTCTATACTCCAGGAAAAGGAAACGCAGTGGCAGATGCGTTAAGCCGAAGACATGCAGGTTTGGGAGCCATGTTTTCAGAATGGAAGAGTCTCGAGTATTTGGCTGGATTTGACTTCAGGCCTAGATGTGAATTGGAACCTGAGATGTTGGCAAACTTATCGATAAGACCTACTCTTGTGGAAAGGATTGGCGAGACCCAAAAGAGAGATGATAAGCTTGTCAAGATTACCCGTGATTTGGAATCTGGATTGGACCCAGAGAAGGATAAAGGATTTGAAGTCGATCGAGAGGGTTGGCTTCGAAAGCAAGGACGACTAGTTGTTCCCAATGTAGATGGATTGAGAGATGAAGTTCTGAAGGAAAGTCATCACTCAAAGTTGACAATTCATCCAGGTGGAAATAAGATGTATCGGGATATGAAGAGAACTTACTACTGGGAAGGCATGAAGAAGGATGTTGGAAATTTTATTTCCAAGTGTATGAACTGCCAGTTGGTGAAAGCTGAGCAGAAGAAGCCCAGTGGATTACTTCAGCCATTAGAGGTTCCTACATGGAAGTGGGAGCAAGTGTCAATGGATTTTATCGATGGTCTACCTAGGACAAGAGCGGGAAATGAAGGGATTTGGGTCATTGTAGACCGTTTGACTAAGAGTGCAAGATTCATTCCTGTTCGATCAACTAGGACTGCATCGAAGTTGGCTGAGTTGTATGTTAAGTGGATAGTTCGATTCCATGGTATTCCGAAGAGTATAGTGAGCGATCGAGACCCATTGTTCACTAGTGGATTTTGGAAGAGCTTCCAGCAAGTTTTGGGAACCGAGCTGCGTTTGAGTACAGCTTATCACCCGCAAACAGATGGTCAGACCGAGAGAGTCAACCGAGTTTTGGAAGATCTTCTCAGAGCATGTGTTTTGGACTTCGGAGGATCATGGGAAGATCACCTTCATTTGGTGGAATTTGCGTATAATAACAGTTATCAGTCGAGTATTGGTATGGCACCATATGAGGCATTATATGGAAGACCATGTAACTCTCCGACATGTTGGTTAGAAACTGGAGAAAAGCTGATACTTGGGCCAGAGATCATTCGACAGACTTCGGATTGTATAGAGATCATTCGGCAACGAATGAAAGCAGCCCAAGATCGTCAGAAAAGTTATGCCGATAATCGTCGAAAGGATTTGGAATTCGACAAAGGTGATATGGTTTTTGTGAAGATTTCCCCTCTGAAGAATGTTATAAGGTTTGGGAAGAAAGGGAAATTGACTCCGAGATTTGTTGGACCATTCCCGATTATCGAGCGAATTGGAAAGCTCGCTTATAGATTGGAGTTACCGGAAAAGATGGCGGGTGTGCACAATGTTTTTCATGTATCTTATCTACGGAAGTATGTGCACGACCCAACTACGGTGGTTTCTGCTGATAGCTGTGAAGAGTTAGAGATTGATCCTGTTGTTTCAAGACCTCGTAAGCCGCTTCGGGTTGTTGGAACCGACACGAAACAGCTTAGGAGGAAGACGATTACGTTACTCAAGGTACAATGGAGTGATGATGTTAACGACTGTACGTGGGAGGAGGAAGAGAGGATGAAGGCAGCTCATCCTGAACTCTTCGAGGTATGGCCCTAAGGTGTCGTGACATCTCATGAATTTGTAACTTGTTCTAATCTTAGAATTCTGCATGCTAGGCTAGAATTGGTTGCATGGTTTGTTGATTGTTATGGATGGTAGGCATGCAGAATAGTTTTGATTACTGTTGGATGTTTGGAATTTCGGGGGCGAAATTCCTAAGGGGGAGAGAATGTAACGACCCGTATTTTACGTGTCGATAAATCGTAGAATTTATAGGTCGTTAGTATTGTTTGTGATGTTTCTAGCCTAAGTCGTATAGGAAGATAACTCGTGTGATAAGTGTTGAGTCGTGACCGACTCATACATGTAGCGACCTATGGGATTTGGCCGAGTCATAGGAGTAGCCGACTCATGGCGCGACCGACTCAAGGGGTGACCGAGTTACAGGGTGTTACGACCTAAGAAGTGACCGACCTAATGGGAATCAGCTTCATAAGATAGTGACCGACTCATGGATTAGCGGCTTAGGGAGTTAAGGCTTAGGTCGTGGGTAGTTGAGTCGGCAGAGTCTTGAGTCGTGCCAGCGTTGAGTCGTAGGTTGCGCACATGCGTTGAGTCGCGCATAGGTTGAACCGTGGACTTGTTGTCGCATCTGGTCTGTTGAGTCATAGACGAGTCATGGCTTAAGTGTAGTTGGGTCGTATGAATGATAGGTCGGCTAAGCCGAGTTAAGTTTAGGTCGTTTGGAACGACTTACCGACTTAACGAGTTAAGGGTCAAATTGTGATAGGTCGGTGGTAAGATGGGTCGGTGTCTCTGTTGAGTCGTGAGCCGTTAGCGTCTTAATGGGTCGGCCTTGGGTTAAGTCGCGTGAGCAACTTAGAGTTAGGGTTGCTGTGTTGGTTAGGTCGGCTCGTGTTTAAGTCGTGTGTGTTAACCCGCGTGTGTCGTTGAGTCGTGAGGTGGCCTAGGTCGTGAGTCGTGTGCCTGCTGCCGTGTGTGTGTTGTGTCATGATGAGCCGTGAGTCGTGGGCTTATAAGTCGTGGACGACTCATAGGGGCGGACGACTCATGGTGGTTTCAGCCTATAAATAGAGGGCTTTGGCTCACTTTTTGGCACCGGTTTTTGAAGCGACGAAGTGCTGCCATTTTGGGAACTCGACTACAACATTTCTTCATATACTTTTCTCCATTTCAATCTAGTTCTAACATCCATCCAAGATCGAAGATCAAAATCAAAGATTCAAGGGCCAAAGTTGAAGATCTTCATCCGTTCGAGTGAGATTTCGTCGATTAAAGCAAGATATTGCCGGATCAAGCCTTGATCTTCGCTGTCCAGATCTGAAGTGATTTGTTTTTGAGGTGTTTAGGTTATTTGGTGAGTGGTAGTTATCTCTCACGCGGACCCAAAGGAGTATATTGGATTGGTGGTTTGTTGGAGTGTTGTAGATAGTGATTTTGTGCATTTTCCTTAGATCCAAGTATAGATCCATTGTTTGTGAAGATGTTTACTTATGCAAGCTCATTTATTAAGTTATAGAAACAAAACCCATGTTTTATATTTGCTAGATCTATGCTAAAAACCCATGATTCATGTATGTTAGTTCTATGCTCATTTATTTACGAAATTGCCATTGTAGTTATGAATGCCTAATTAGATCTTGATTGAATACTTATTTGTTTGGATTAATGTTTGCCTTGATTGATTGTTGAGAATGAGTTATCTAGTTGATAGATTTGGACAAGTATGGTCAAAGATGATTCAAAAGTTACAGAAGAGGCTCTTGAATGGTGAAAGCTGCTAAAGGCATATGTGGCGGATGTGGAAGCTCATATGTATGGATTGAATGATGTTGAGATGGAACTTTGCCATGATGCGATGAGGCAAACCATGTTGTTGAGTTGAGACTTTGCTATGGTGTAATAAAGCAAAGTATGATGTGATGTAGACTTGGCGTAATCCAGGCAGGGATCATTCCAAGCATGTTGATAACTCGAGGGATGGTTCGAGTTGGTTGATAATGGATTACTCGAGAGGTAGCTTGAGCTAGTATGAGGATAGTCGTCAAGGAGGATGACTAGGAGGCTTGGATCTCATCGTTGTTGAAGGTTCTAGCATGCTCAAAAGCAAGAGTACATGGGGTGCCCATAACGACTACAGGTAGGTAGTCAGGACAACCAAAAGACTACAGGTAGGTAGTCGAGTACTCTGGGCAAAGTAGATAAGTCCTAGGCACAAGGCAGTGTGCGGAGTTATGTCTGGAACCGGGGTTACCATTAGCCCTTGACAGGTGGTCATTCAACTAACGGTGAAATCGAGGCAAGGATAACAGTGATAGCCAGAGTCATGGATATTTGGACGTTTGGTTGTATCATCATTCGGTCTCAAGAGCGGTGTTTTCTGGGTGCTTATCTGATCTTGGTTTAGGCCTTGGGGGTTTGTATTTGGAAAAATCGACCTTGACTCGAATGATTATTGCTTTACCTTAATTATCTGCTATGTTATGCTTGCTTCTCCTTAGTGTGTGTCTGGGGGCTATCACTGTAGAAAGAGGTGGAGTGGGATGGTTTGGTTCCTATTCCTTTTATCCTTTATGCTCTTTTGGTATGTTTGATAGTTGATTTACTGCTCACTAAGACTTTGTCTGACTCAAGGTTTTATGTCTCCTCTTATTGCCTTGGGCTGTTCATCCATGTTGGGATGGGCAGACTAGGTAGCAGGTGACAGGTGCTGTTCTTAGAGATCTACGCTGATGATGACGAAGACGAGCAGGAGGCTTTGCATACTAGTTTTCTTACTATATGTACTGGGTGTTCCGCTGTTGTATCTGATTGAGTGTTATGTAGTGAGGCTTGATGTATGAATGATCCATATGTTGTATAAAACTACTATGATGCTTATATGATGATTTTCTGATATGGAGCTTCACTATATATTTCTCTATTGTATTTTATCCATGCGCTGTGAGTTGTACGATAGAGGTTCCGCTGTTTTAATTTACCCTGACTATCGTCCATGGCTGCCTGGCATACCTTTCAGCGCTCCTTTCTCTTGTTTTGGTGCTGGAGTCATGGGCGGTCCTCACAATAGATCTCAACATCCTCTACAACTTTGCAGTTGAATGTTTCTTGGATTAGAGTGTGGATTGGAAGAAATTAAGGGAAGAAAATGATAAATTTTCGGCCATTGAATAGCTTGGTGGTGGCTGAAACTAGGGTTAGGGCTTTTTAGTGCAAATGTGAATTCTAATGTCCTTTTATAGAAAAACTTCAAAACACTATTCATTTCCAATTTCTCCGAACTCCAAATCTCGCGCGGTGACCGGCGTTTCTAGGGTTTACCCCGCATTCCGGACACAATGGAATGGGTTTCGAAAGCTAATTAGATCATCTGTGCGAGTTATGGCAATAAACAATCGATTTAAAATTAAATCGGTTAATCAATTTTCTAGGCGTTTCTGCTTGCCCCGGACAAACGGTAAATCCGATTGACACAAAATTTGAAACCATACAATAATATCACATTACGGATCCGATGAAAGTAGTTTCGTCGAAATCCGAGACTGTTTGAAAAATGGCTTTTTTAACTCGTCAATTAAATATTAAAATATTCAATTTTCACAAATTAACTCCAAATTCAATTTTAAAAGTTCTATAACATCACTCTAACTCTAATATGACTAAATAAAATTTTACAAATCAATTTTAACCATGTTAAACCCAATTTTCAATTATTTGTGTAATTTCGACTATTAAATAATCGATTTAATTATCCAATTAAATCCAGATATTCGAGATAAAATTATTCGACTTATAAATTTCGCTTATTAATATTTAAAATCAATTAAATATTCAATTTTTTATTAACAAAAATTCTGGGTCGTTACAATCTTCCCCCCTTAAAAGAATTTCGTCCTCGAAATTACCAAATAAGGAAAAGGTTACAGAATCCTTTAACTTTCCAAAACAAACCATTCAATTTAGATTTTTCAAATCTCTTAAGTGTTTAACTTTCCCAAAATTCATAGTTAAACTTCTTTCAACAACTTTACTAAGTTTCCAAACCAAACTTAGTTTTCAAAAATTTCCCAATTTTCTCAAAAATATCCTAACGCCATAAATTTTCGGAAAATTTCGCCAAAACCTCCATTGCGCGGCTAACTCGGTACGACTATAAAATGGCACCGCGGTCCCCAGATTTCAAAAAGAAAAGAAAACGCCAAACGGCTAGACAAGAAGATCATCAAATTCCATACTGAAATTGAAATACGTACCTTTTGTCGAGCAATTCAATTTTATCTTTGAAATCAAAATCCCAATTTCCTTTAATCCACCTATAAATCCTGCTAACCATAATATCTATTTTCATTCAATCTCACATTTTCAATTTCATTTGAATTCAATTTACAATTTCAATTCTATTTGGATTCAATTTATTTTCTGAATATTGAATTTTATCAACTATTGAATTCAATCTCATTAACACTTAATGAATTATATTCAATCAATTAACAATCAAATAACAACCAATGTACATTCATTACAACCAAATTTATTCAATTTACATTTCTTTACATTCAATGTGGTTTAGCACTTTTAATTAGCTTTAATGAATTAACATTTACATCCATTATTTCATATCAATTTATTCACATTCAATTGATTTACATTCAATTCATTCATATTAGATTGATTAATATTCAATCCGTTTATTAATTCAATTGCTAATTCATTTTACATTCCAAGTTGAATTTCATTTATATAGCTCAAGTTCATATCCTTAATGACTTCATTTCATTAATTCACTTATTAATTTATTTCGACACCAAAATCAAGTTTATTCAATTTTTATTCGATTTCACATTCCAATTTTGTTCAACTTATCTTAAGTTATATTCCATTTTAAAAATGGATATGGAAAGCATATTCCCCCATGGATCACAATTACTCGGCGGTTACGCTACTATCCCAGTAGAATCACTTGTAATCTGTATATTTCACATCTCTTGAATTTCGCCATGGTTGTTGCCATAGATCGTAGTTCACACGGCGGTTACGCCACTATCCCAGTGGAATCGCTTGTAACTGTAGGCATCTCGACCCTCGAATTTCGCTATGGCATCTAGATCGCAGTTTACACGGCGGTTGCGCCACTATCCCAGTGGAATCGCTTGTAACTGTAGGCATCACATCCCTCGAATTACGCTAGTATACATCATGATCAATCAACATGATCCCATCACGCGGGATTCCAATTCAAATGGACACTCATACCGAGTTCCAACACCTTCACAAATTTTCAATGGAAGGTACTTTTCCATATCCTTTGTTTTATTACATTTAAAACACTTTTCAAATTTTTTCGGAATTTAAATTATGGTTTAAATCAAATTTAGTTATTCTTCCTTTGGATAAATCATACTTATAGAATTCTATTTGGTTATAAACCCTTTCAAACTCTAGGTTCTTATATTTGATTATTTCATTAACAACCAAACATCCAAAGATATATAATATAGCTAGAAAATTATTCCTTCTATATCAAAATAAAAAATTTCGGTCAAAATTATTTTCTTTACCCACTTTAAAACAATATCGTGCTGAATTGTTCTATACAAGTGTTTAGAGATCCCTATTAATAACGTTAATTACTCGTATTGACCAGAATCCATATACCAATCATCACAATATAAAACAATTTATACTTACTAACAAATACGCATTCATATCTATTATTACACTCAAACTCATTCTAGAGTACTACTGACTCTATCTCTAATGACTAATACCCAACAGAGCCAAGGTTGTCACTTAACCAAATGCTCCGATACCACTTTGTAAGGACCCGATTCTTCGACTTCCAAAAACCGACATCAATACGTCTACTGTATCAACTGCCGAGCAATCGAATGCCGGAAAACCGAATTCTTATGGTTTAAGAAGAAGAAAAAGGTAGAAGAAGAAAGAAAAAATAGAACAGAATAGAAAGAAACTACAGAACAATATCAGAATCTCACAATCGCAGCGGAACAACATATAATAGATATGTAACGACCTGCTATTTTCAACCATTCGCATCCGCAGATGTCGGACTTGAATTGCTCAAAATATCAGATTGTTAATTAAAATTTGGCAAAACCCAACATATACAGTAAATAAATCAAACACAGAATCACAGATACAGAGTAGTACAAAAATACGCAGCGGAATAAATAGATAGTAGTTCATGAAGCTACTATAAAAAAATCAGAGTTAGAGATAAAGTACAATAGAATATCTCAGATACAGTGAAGTCTCCAGTACGTGCGGAAGACTTCTCTGGACCAATCAACTGGATGACTGAAAGGATAGATAGCTGGATCTTCAAGCAAACTCCAACTTCGAAGGTGAGTCTCAAATGCTGTATCACTCAGTCTGACCCGAGCGTAAAGCAAAACACAAAACACTCGAGTCAGGATTAACATTCTTATCTAAATAAATCCAACTCAAGTGAAATATCAACTGAAATACAATTAACTTAAAGGATGTTTGGGATAACCATCCTCTAAGGGTCCATAGAACTATCTGCAAGGTAGAAATATACACTATAACACCGTAGTCCTTTCAACTTAATTTATACTTCAAAACCAAATATCATTTTCACTTCAAATATCTCTATATTTCCCAAAATAGTATTTATATATATATATATATACATATTAAATAATTTATAGAGTAATGTATTTTCAATTTCCTCAACTTATCAAATTGTTTCAACGTCAACCCGACATTCCTATTCAAATTAACTCCAATCTTAATTTATCAATTTAAATTCAATTTAGTTTCTAAATTACGAATTCAACTATATTTATTTCAAATACAGATCCGAATCTCAAAATAAACCATTTAAATTCCAATATAGTTCAAGGCTTTAATATTTAAAAGTTTAATATAACAGTTTCATATAGATCTCGATTTAACCTCATTATTATTTAGTCTTGAAATACTCCCTTATAAGATTCAATATCATTTAAGTAACCTTAATTACATTTTACTCAATATTTTCTTTAATATATTTAAACGTGAAATATTCGTTAAATCACTTACATCAAAAATCCAGTTACAAAATCATACCCTTAAATTTCCCATTCAAAATTTCAAATTGATTTAATTAAATAAATCCTTATTTAAATATCATGTAACGACCCGTAAATTTCGACCATTTAATCTGTTTATTTAATAGGATTTTTATAATTTATTTTAGTAAATAATAAAGGTGGTAGATAAATAGTAAAATAAACGCTGAATTTAATTATGTGAATGGAGACTTTAAAACCTATTTATAGAAATTTGAATAAAAATCAAATTGATCTAAGTAGAAGAAGATTCTTACCTGTATATAAAAATCTAATAGGAGGAAGTTATGAAGGTATTAATTTGATTTAGTGCAATAAAAGATTGTAAACGGAAATGGGAATAAATTAAGGAAGCATATTAGTGCAAGTTAATAATTTATGACTTGAATGAAATTCCAATTCAATAAAATCATCTAAATGTATGTTTTGATTTTATAGAATATGAGAAGAAGAAAAAAAAACAAAACGTAAGGATTTGATTAATACGTATGTTATTTATTCAGGATATTGAATAAATTGGGAATCCAATTGTAATTAATGATAATAACGTTGGTATTAATTAATAAATAAATTTCAATGCAATACTCATAAATGAATGTATATAAATTGTAACGTTATAATAATAAATAAATTGGATGTCACTAATATAAGATAACAAATTGCAGATTTTGGGTTTTTATTTAAAGTGTGAATGACAATTTTTGTTTGGTTATTAATAGAATGGAATTCAAATCTGTTGGGAAAGGTAGATGGATATTTGGTAAATAAAATTTAAACGGACCGGAATATTGAAGTTTTATAATTAATATATAATAAATAATGATTAAATGAAACACAATACTCTGTAAATATCTATAATATTTGAGTGGAAGTAATATACTTATAAATGTGGGATTTAAGTAAATTGTTAATGCAAGGTAATTAATGCTAAATTTATGTCAATAATAATGAGTAGCGATTAAATCAAAACTTGCAACATAGATTATTTAATTACCTGCTTACTCGTTAATGGAATTTGAATGTGTAATGAGTAATAATAAGATAAATGAATGTACACTAATGGAAAAATGAAATACTTAAATGCTGGGAAATTTTTGAATCATATTTATTATAAACGTACTTAAATAATTGTGGTTGAGGGTGAGATCAATATGGGAATGTAGAGTAATAACTAGGGTAGTAATACGTTATAAATAAGTGTAACCTAAACTTAAGTATAGGTAAAAGGTTGACATTGAATAAAATCCATTGGAAACTTATTTAATTAAACTGGATTTAATTTATAATAAAAAGGGTTGGTTTGAGAGACTGTATTGCATACTATAAAAGGGTAAATTTAGTTACTTTAATTTGAAACGGGAATTGATTTAAATTAGTATAAATAAATAAGTAATTTTTACGTTAAATCAAGGATTAAGTTGAAATGAGATATTTATGTGATAATTTTTAATCCAATGGTAAACCCTTATAATTGAAATAAATATAGGATAACTCAATTAAAAAGGTAAATTTGGAAATTATCTATAAATTAGAATTTTATGAAATTGAGAATTTATATTGAAAGTTATAAGTGAATCATCAAAAATTTACATTTTTAATAGGTTTAAAATCAATGTAAATGTATGAGGATTATTAAGTGATAAAATTTTCCAATACTAAAACTGGAATATAAAAATTTTGGATTTTTCTTACTAATTTTTAATCTATTTAATTAATATAAAAATAGCCATTTTGGCCACGGACTCGGTTTTCGACGAAACCAGTTTCATCGGATCCGCATCGGTGAATTATTGTAGGGTTTCAAGTTTCGTATCGATCGGACTTGCCGTTTGATCGTACGAACGCGAAACGCCTTGAAATCGATTTAATTAAAAATCAATTTGAAATCAATTTGAGAATTTTGTTTTCAGCATAACTTCTTCATACGATCGAATTTGGACGTGAAACTTTTTCCATCACGTTCAGAATATTTTAAAATACCTATTTGGATATATGGGTTTAATAAATTTCGTTCCGGGGTCAGAACGGGTTTTTGGGCCAACTACCGTTTAGCACGTTCGTAAATTCGTACCCATCTAGCCTACTACAGTTTGTCTATAAATAGACGATTATAAACCCTAGCCTCCATCTTCTATCATTTGTCTATACGTTCATTTTCTTCATCTCTTTCTCTTCCTCAATGGTTGCAAAACCTAGATCTATCTACAGTTCAAAATCAAAAGTGAAAATTCAAACTCTCCAGAAAATTCTCAAAAAAATATATGTTGTAGCTGTCGATGTATACGTCACAGATCCGTGATTCGTTTCTCGATTCAGTTGTTCGTTCGTCCAGTAAAATTCAAATCATTTTCGGCCTCTCATCATCGTCGCAACAAAACTCGCCCGATCGGAAAACTGTTTATAGGTATTGTGGAGATAACCGAGGGGTTTGCATCAGTATAGTTTTTGGGTCGAATCAACGGTGGGATTTGCGGCGAAAATTCAACTAGGGTTACACAGTAAGGGGCGGCGGCAGTAGGACCTAGGCACGATCGTGACGTGGGGGATGCGGAGGGCAGGCGGTGAACCTCAGGTGGATGGCGAGTGGCCGCGATGGGCCCCAGCGCAGAGGCGCGCGTTCATGGGGTGGCAGCGTTCGATTTACTGTACGTGCATTTGGGTTTTGTCCCTGTTGTTTTGCGCGTGCGTGTTCAGGGTGCAGGGAGAAGACGTGAAGTGTAGGGTGACGTGGCCTGTTGGTTAGGGTGAGTTTGATTTCTTTTGTTTTAATTTAATATTGAAATTCAAACCCATTTTTGGCTATATCTTTCTCATACGGAGTTGTATTTACGCGAGATTTTTTTTGTTAGGATCGAAATTAAATTTCGGATCTGTTGACGCTTGTTTGGACAAATTCTGAGACCGTCAAAATTTTGGGTTTAAATTCAATTTAAATTCAAAAGGTGAGTGTTTTAACCCACTCACAACTACTAAAAGTTTTTATGTTTGTTAAATTTATATTAGATATGAGTAGAAATTTATTTATGATTGTTTGGCGTGTTTTATTCATCATATCTGTTAAATCGCATTTATTTAATTTAACTGTTAATTTATTTTATTTATTGCATATTAATTGACAGTTAGAATTTATTTATTTGCATATAAACTGCTAGTTAAACAGTTATAAAATTTATTACTGAATATAAACTGTTAGTTGAATAGTTGTTAAATTTATTTGAATATAACTGCCAGTTATTACCTGTTATATATTATCAGATATATATTGATATTGATTTATTATTGGATGATGGTTGTATGATGGATGATGTTGATGAATGGATGTTTTATTTTATATCATTAAACTGCAAGTCATCATGCATTTTCATTTCATTCGGGATTGCGGTTTGAAATGATATACAACCGCATTTTTATTTTAAATTGCGGATTGAAATGATAAATATCTGTATCACTTGACCATAGGATAGAAAATTTTATACAGGCACCGTGGTCTATATATAAAATATTTTTAAAGTGATTTCTATGGTTTGGATGGGATACGGTTTATAAATTTTTTTTAATTTTGATACTTTATCAAAATTATTCTTCCATAAATATATACATATGAAGTTAAATTTTTGAATTTAAGCTGTGTATAAATCCGTTAAATAAAAATGGAAAAAATTTGAGAAATGGAATTTGATAATTTATATTATAAGTTCAAGTTTGGAAATTTTAAGATATGATATTTATAACTGGATTTTCCAAGATAAATTTAAAATGAATATTTTGGTATAGATTAAATTGAAGAAAATATTTAGATTGCTAGAAATTGGAGTTTTAATTATGGAATTTATGCGAATATTCAAGACTAAATAATAGAGCATTAATTTGTTGAAAGAATAAAATCCAACTTTAGTTTTGAAATATTAATACTCCAAATGGATATATCTATATAGAAATTGAAGTGGTTTTGGAACTTGAAGTGATATTTAAATCTACGGTTTAGACTTTAAATAAAGAAATATATCTGTAAAGCCATGGAAATTATTTTTCTTTACAAAGTAACCTTAAAGTTAAACCATTTATTTTATATACCGTTGAATATCCAAACCATTCAAGTTTTAGAAGTTATGGTTTTAAAATATATGAATTTCGAAATATTATGCTTTGAAAGTATAAGCCAAATATTTGGTTTCCAGATACTATACATTTTAAAGCAGTATTGTTTTTGGAAAAGAAATATATTTGGATAAAATGATATCATATTGTTTTGGGTTTAAATTGATATCATATTCATAGTTTTGAAATGGAAATTTTTTATTCTGGTTTTAAAGTATAAACTATTTTTAAATGACCGCGGTGTTATAATAACGATGGGTTGGCAAAGAGACCGGGATCGGATATGGACATACTCTCTGTCGATACCGAAAACCACTTTGACTAACCGTGTACGTGGTGGAGATTCCAGAGTGAAGTAGGTTGGTGGCGGCGTTTCCTATAAGGTAAATACGTGGACCCAACTCCCGTGAGTTGGCATAAGGTGGCTAAAACATGAGCGATTCTCGGGCCAATGAGGTCATTCCTCTGATCGAACGCACTCCTTCGATATTATACTCTGACTTTGGATTGTTTCGGTGGCCACTATTGATTTCTTTGATTTGGGGGTGTTAGTTCGAGGTGGGCGGTAGCTGCGGCTATGCGTTACCATCAGCCCGAGTAGCAATTGGTATATCTATCCTGGCATTGCCTAGTTGTGCCGTGTCACCTACCCTAGCGCGCCTTATACGATTTTTGTTTTGTACCATACCTATGGAGTGCCCTCTGACGACGCCCAGTACGGGGGAGATTACGGTACTGTATAGACTATGGGAATATATTCTGTGTTAAGGGCTATATTGGTAACCCCTTAACGCTATTTAAAAGTAAGTTTATCTTATAATTAGACACTATTATAATAGCGCAATATACTATATAGTAAATAGTTTAACGGATCCTTAGGAGATGTAAATCCCGAGCATCTCTTGAGTTACTGCACTCTTATTTATTTCTGTAAATTTAACTTACATAAGATCTTTTAGTTCTGACTCGAGTGTTTTTGTCTTTTCAAATTCGCTCGGGTCAGTCCGAGCGTTTCAGGATTTGAAGATTTAGATCTGGAGGACGAAGACGAAGATTTGTATTATTATTATTTATAGTATTGCACTACACTCACACTGTATTCCGCTGCATTGATATTATTGGTATGTGAACTCTGATATTTAATTGTATAAAGAAGAATCAAATGTTTTGTAAACAGTTTTATAAACTGTATATTTTATTATTATATTTTATCCTTCCGCTGTGAGATTCTATTTTGTTTTATTTCTTCTCTGTTTTCTTATTTACCCCACAACAATCCGCCCTTCCGTATGGTTTGAATTGGCACGTGTGTCTGTTTAAATCGTGCGAAAAGGCGGGATGTTACAGCTGGTGTCAGAGCTTTGGTTTAGCGATAAACCTTAGCTTTGTGGGGTTTGACTCTTCGTTAATAGGGTAGTAATACCCTATGGGAGTCACTGAGCGTATATATATGAGAGAGCGTATTTGTTAGTGTTATATAAAAAAAAGTTTTATATTGTGTTAATCTGTTCCGTTTTGTATTTATAAATTCTGGTTGATGCATGGGACGCTATGTCATCAATATGGATTTCTAAACACCGAATAGGACAGACCGACATAATATTTGTTTTAACATAGGTGAATGAAATAATTTTGCCTATTATATTTTCTATATATAAAAATATTTTATAAAGATATATATATTTGGTTGCTATAGATTGGGTGTTAGGTAATAAAAATATTTATAATAATTGAAGCTAAGTTGAAATTATAATAAATCAAATTGGAGATTTTAGAACTTAAGTCTGGGATTTTGAAAATCTGCTTTCAAAGGATTTATGGAATATAATGATTTGGTTTATAAGTATTTTCTGATATAAATATTTAGTATAATTCGGAAGAATTGTTTAAATAAGATTTTGGAGAAATTAAATTTTGTACTTTCCTCTCTGTCGCAGGAAAATAATTTCGGTGATGGCGGCCGCATCATCGACTTTCATTTTCCAGTTTCGAAGGGGAAAGGCCACTGTAGTAAATTCTACTGCAAATTTATTTTGAAATTGTTTAAAATTTTAATTGTTTTAAATATAATTAGAGATATAAAAGTTGTAAGAAATTATTTATCTATTATTTTTAAAATAATTTGAAATTTGACCCGGTATTTAATTCTTAAATTTCCATTAATCAATTGTTTAAATTATTTTAGTGAAATAAAAGGTAAGTAATTAATGAATTGAAACCTCTAATTTAGGTAAGAGAATTAATGCAAAGTTATATAGGGAAATTTGAAATGTTTAACATATGAGACAAAGAGTAATATTGATTAACATTTAATTTAATTAAAAAAAAAGAGATAAAACTTGTATAAATTCTTTTGCATTTTCTTTAACATATATAACTTACCAAATATGTAAAGTTGAAATGTTAAATAAGAGATTAGAATAGAATATTATACCAGTAGAAATTTTGGAAATAATGAATTATTCAATGAATTGCTGTTATAAATGAGAATTCAATGTTATAAACTTAGGTTATAAATTGAAATTTTACCAAAATTAGAGGTAAGTATTATAAATAGGTGATTTTAAAACTTAAGTAAATAAAATGAAATTCTTTAATAAATAAGGATTGATGTGTAGGGTTATAAACTTAAGTATGATATGAATGCTACTATTTGAATATAGTGGAAAGTAGGTAACATAAATAAATGACTGCAAACCCTAGTCAAAGAATTAAATAAATCTTTTACCTATAAGAATGGATGTTATAAGGTTAAGAATTTAAGTGTAATAAAAAGGGTTACTATAATTAAATATAATATAAATGTAAGCATAGAATGAATGATTGAAATTGAGAAGTGCATTAAATATAATACAAATAAAAGAAACTTACATGACCCGATTTAAGCAAAAAATGAATAATTGTAAGAAACAACCACTGATGAGTAAATAAAATTAAAAGTTGTTAGAAATAAATGTAGATTATAAAAAGATAATTTATGTGGTATATGAATGAAAATAAATAAAAGGTAAACTGTTATATGAATGAAAGGATCAAACAGCTAGTGTATGAAATAAAAATTTATAATGAGTTAATTTACTTGTTGGTTGAATTGTTATTGTTTGATGTATGGTTGGTCGGGTAAGGAAATTTGAAGTTGTAGGATGAATAAATAATCTATTTTGTTCCATCTAAGACTGTTGAGTAAATGATGCACTTGATAGTTATTTTCACTCTGTACCATTTCAAGTTTTGAACCCGAACAACTATTTGTTTGTTGATTGAATGGCTGTTTTTTTTTTGTTGTGTATGCTGTTTGTTGAAACTAATGGTTGTTGTACTGATTGGATATTAGTGATTGAAGCCATTTAAATATTTCACTTTATATAAATAGTTAACCCTTCTAGATGATATAAGTGAAATACAGGTATGGAAGCAATTGCTACTGCTTTTGTTTCCATAATAATAAGCGTAAATTGCCCGACAAATGGGTACGTTTTCGGATTACGTTTTGTAGCGCTATTTTATATATTTTTCCCGTGTTGGGATATATTATTTTGAATATTATATATGATATTTTGTTATATTTAATATTATATCTTCTCCCGAACCTCTCCGTACAAAGGAGACTCTACCAAAATTTTCCGAAAATTTTGGACTTAGAATTATGTTGAAAATGTTTTCCAACTTTAATTATTTAAGTATAAAAAGATATAATGATTATCAAACGGGTATATTTTATTTAAGTTAATAAATTTAGTAAATTACTATTTATAAGTTAATATTACGATTAAGATGTACTGTTATTAAATTCTTCCTTCTCCTTTTTCCTTTTCGAGGACGAAAAGTTTTGAGTGGGGGAGAGTGTAACGACCCATAAATTTCGACCATTTAATCTGTTTATTTAATAGGATTTTTATAATTTATTTTAGTAAATAATAAAGGTGGTAGATAAATAGTAAAATAAACGCTGAATTTAATTATGTGAATGGAGACTTTAAAACCTATTTATAGAAATTTGAATAAAAATCAAATTGATCTAAGTAGAAGAAGATTCTTACCTGTATATAAAAATCTAATAGGAGGAAGTTATGAAGGTATTAATTTGATTTAGTGCAATAAAAGATTGTAAACGGAAATGGGAATAAATTAAGGAAGCATATTAGTGCAAGTTAATAATTTATGACTTGAATGAAATTCCAATTCAATAAAATCATCTAAATGTATGTTTTGATTTTATAGAATATGAGAAGAAGGAAAAAAACAAAACGTAAGGATTTGATTAATACGTATGTTATTTATTCAGGATATTGAATAAATTGGGAATCCAATTGTAATTAATGATAATAACGTTGGTATTAATTAATAAATAAATTTCAATGCAATACTCATAAATGAATGTATATAAATTGTAACGTTATAATAATAAATAAATTGGATGTCACTAATATAAGATAACAAATTGCAGATTTTGGGCTTTTATTTAAAGTGTGAATGGAAATTTTTGTTTGGTTATTAATAGAATGGAATTCAAATCTGTTGGGAAAGGTAGATGGATATTTGGTAAATAAAATTTAAACGGACCTGAATATTGAAGTTTTATAATTAATATATAATAAATAATGATTAAATGAAACACAATACTCTGTAAATATCTATAATATTTGAGTGGAAGTAATATACTTATAAATGTGGGATTTAAGTAAATTGTTAATGCAAGGTAATTAATGCTAAATTTATGTCAATAATAATGAGTAGCGATTAAATCAAAACTTGCAACATAGATTATTTAATTACCTGCTTACTCGTTAATGGAATTTGAATGTGTAATGAGTAATAATAAGATAAATGAATGTACACTAATGGAAAAATGAAATACTTAAATGCTGGGAAATTTTTGAATCATATTTATTATAAACGTACTTAAATAATTGTGGTTGAGGGTGAGATCAATATGGGAATGTAAAGTAATAACTAGGGTAGTAATACGTTATAAATAAGTGTAACCTAAACTTAAGTATAGGTAAAAGGTTAACATTGAATAAAATCCATTGGAAACTTATTTAATTAAACTGGATTCAATTTATAATAAAAAGGGTTGGTTTGAGAGACTGTATTGCATACTATAAAAGGGTAAATTTAGTTACTTTAATTTGGAACGGGAATTGATTTAAATTAGTATAAATAAATAAGTAATTTTTACGTTAAATCAAGGATTAAGTTGAAATGAGATATTTATGTGATAATTTTTAATCCAATGGTAAACCCTTATAATTGAAATAAATATAGGATAACTCAATTAAAAAGGGAAATTTGGAAATTATCTATAAATTGGAATTTTATGAAATTGAGAATTTATATTGAAAGTTATAAGTGAATCATCAAAAATTTACATTTTTAATAGGTTTAAAATCAATGTAAATGTATGAGGATTATTAAGTGATAAAATTTTCCAATACTAAAACTGGAATATAAAAATTTTGGATTTTTCTTACTAATTTTTAATCTATTTAATTAATATAAAAATAGCCATTTTGGCCACGGACTCGGTTTTCGACGAAACCAGTTTCATCGGATCCGTATCGGTGAATTATTGTAGGGTTTCAAGTTTTGTATCGATCGGACCTGTCGTTTGATCGTACGAACGCGAAACGCCTTGAAATCGATTTAATTAAAAATCAATTTGAAATCAATTTGAGAATTTTGTTTTCAGCATAACTTCTTCATACGATCGAATTTGGACGTGAAACTTTTTCCATCACGTTCAGAATATTTTAAAATACCTATTTGGATATATGGGTATAATAAATTTCGTTCCGGGGTCAGAACGGGTTTTTGGGCCAACTACCGTTTAGCACGTTCGTAAATTCGTACCCATCTAGCCTACTACAGTTTGTCTATAAATAGACGATTATAAACCCTAGCCTCCATCTTCTATCATTTGTCTATACGTTCATTTTCTTCATCTCTTTCTCTTCCTCAATGGTTGCAAAACCAAGATCTATCTACAGTTCAAAATCAAAAGTGAAAATTCAAACTCTCCAGAAAATTCTCAAAAAAATATATGTTGTAGCTGTCGATGTATACGTCACGGATCCGTGATTCGTTTCTCGATTCAGTTGTTCGTTCGTCCAGTAAAATTCAAATCATTTTCGGCCTCTCATCATCGTCGCAACAAAACTCGCCCGATCGGAAAACTGTTTCTGGGTATTGTGGAGATAACCGAGGGGTTTGCATCAGTATAGTTTTTGGGTCGAATCAACGGTGGGATTTGCGGCAAAAATTCAACTAGGGTTACACAGTAAGGGACGGCGGCTGTAGGACCTAGGCACGATCGTGACGTGGGGGATGCGGAGGGCAGGCGGTGAACCTCAGGTGGATGGCGAGTGGCCGCGATGGGCCCCAGCGCAGAGGCGCGCGTTCATGGGGTGGCAGCGTTCGATTTACTGTACGTGCATTTGGGTTTCGTCCCTGTTGTTTTGCGCGTGCGTGTTCAGGGTGCAGGGAGAAGACGTGAAGTGTAGGGTGACGTGGCCTGTTGGTTAGGGTGAGTTTGATTTCTTTTGTTTTAATTTAATATTGAAATTCAAACCCATTTTTGGCTATATCTTTCTCATACGGAGTTGTATTTACGCGAGATTTTTTTTGTTAGGATCGAAATTAAATTTCGGATCTGTTGACGCTAGTTTGGACAAATTCTGAGACCGTCAAAATTTTGGGTTTAAATTGAATTTAAATTCAAAAGGTGAGTGTTTTAACCCACTCATAACTACTAAAAGTTTTTATGTTTGTTAAATTTATATTATATATGAGTAGAAACTTATTTATGACTGTTTGGCGTGTTTTATTCATCATATCTGTTAAATCGCATTTATTTAATTTAACTGTTAATTTATTTTATTTATTGCATATTAATTGACAGTTAGAATTTATTTATTTGCATATAAACTGCTAGTTAAACAGTTATAAAATTTATTACTGAATATAAACTGTTAGTTGAATAGTTGTTAAATTTATTTGAATATAACTGCCAGTTATTACCTGTTATATATTATCAGATATATATTGATATTGATTTATTATTGGATGATGGTTGTATGATGGATGATGTTGATGAATGGATGTTTTATTTTATATCATTAAACTGCAAGTCATCATGCATTTTCATTTCATTCGGGATTGCGGTTTGAAATGATATACAGCCGCATTTTTATTTTAAATTGCGGATTGAAATGATAAATATCCGTATCACTTGACCATAGGATAGAAAATTTTATACAGGCACCGTGGTCTATATATAAAATATTTTTAAAGTGATTTCTATGGTTTGGATGGGATACGGTTTATAAAATTTTTTTAATTTTGATACTTTATTAGTATTATTCTTCCATAAATATATACATATGAAGTTAAATTTTTGAATTTAAGCTGTGTATAAATCCGTTAAATAAAAATGGAAAAAATTTGAGAAATGGAATTTGATAATTTATATTATATGTTCAAGTTTGGAAATTTTAAGATATGATATTTATAACTGGATTTTCCAAGATAAATTTAAAATGAATATTTTGGTATAAATTAAATTGAAGAAAATATTTAGATTGCTAGAAATTGGAGTTTTAATTATGGAATTTATGGGAATATTCAAGACTAAATAATAGAGCATTAATTTGTTGAAAGAATAAAATCCAACTTTAGTTTTGAAATATTAATACTCCAAATGGATATATCTATATAGAAATTGAAGTGGTTTTGGAACTTGAAGTGATATTTAAATCTATGGTTTAGACTTTAAATAAAGAAATATATCTGTAAAGCCATGGAAATTATTTTTCTTTACAAAGTAACCTTAAAGTTAAACCATTTATTTTATATACCGTTGAATATCCAAACCATTCAAGTTTTAGAAGTTATGGCTTTAAAATATATGAATCTCGAAATATTATGCTTTGAAAGTATAAGCCAAATATTTGGTTTCCAGATACTATAAATTTTAAAGCAGTATTGTTTTTGGAAAAGAAATATATTTGGATAAAATGATATCATATTGTTTTGGGTTTAAATTGATATCGTATTCATAGTTTTGAAATGGAAATTTTTTATTCTGGTTTTAAAGTATAAACTATTTTTAAATGACCGCGGTGTTATAATAACGATGGGTTGGCAAAGAGACCGGGATCGGATATGGACATACTCTCTGTCGATACCGAAAACCACTTTGACTAACCGTGTACGTGGTGGAGATTCCAGAATGAAGTAGGTTGGTGGCGGCGTTTCCTGTAAGGTAAATACGTGGACCCAACTCCCGTGAGTTGGCATAAGGTGGCTAAAACATGAGCGATTCTCGGGCCAATGAGGTCATTCCTCTGATCGAACGCACTCCTTCGATACTATACTCTGACTTTGGATTGTTTCGGTGGCCACTATTGATTTCTTTGATTTGGGGGTGTTAGTTCGAGGTGGGCGGTAGCTGCGGCTATGCGTTACCATCAGCCCGAGTAGCAATTGGTATATCTACCCTGGCATTGCCTAGTTGTGCCGTGTCACCTACCCTAGCGCGCCTTATACGATTTTTGTTTTGTACCATACCTATGGAGTGCCCTCTGACGATGCCCAGTACGGGGGAGATTACGGTACTGTATAGACTATGGGAATATATTCTGTGTTAAGGGCTATATGGGTAACCCCTTAACGCTATTTAAAAGTAAGTTTATCTTATAATTAGACACTATTATAATAGCGCAATATACTATATAGTAAATAGTTTAACGGATCCTTAGGAGATGTAAATCCCGAGCATCTCTTGAGTTACTGCACTCTTATTTATTTCTGTAAATTTAACTTACATAAGATCTTTTAGTTCTGACTCGAGCGTTTTTGTCTTTTCAAATTCGCTCAGGTCAGTCCGAGCGTTTCAGGATTTGAAGATTTAGATCTGGAGGACGAAGACGAAGATTTGTATTATTATTATTTATAGTATTGCACTACACTCACACTGTATTCCGCTGCATTGATATTATTGGTATGTGAACTCTGATATTTAATTGTATAAAGAAGAATCAAATGTTTTGTAAACAGTTTTATAAATTGTATATTTTATTATTATATTTTATCATTCCGCTGTGAGATTCTATTTTGTTTTATTTCTTCTCTATTTTCTTATTTACCCCATAACAATCCGCCCTTCCGTATGGTTTGAATTGGCACGTGTGTCTGTTTAAATCGTGCGAAAAGGCGGGATGTTACATATCATTTTTAATAAACTCAAATTTATCTCCCAATCTTAATTTATCCCAATTATTGCGAAAATCTATTTGAACTATAATTTACCTAAATAATTAACATAATTTATGTATTAAATCAATCTTAATTGAATTAAATATTGTTAAATCTATATATATATATATCATTACCCTTTATATATAATAATTTAAGAATTAATATTTATTAAGACCATATATTTCTTTCCAAAAAAATGAATTTATTTCAAAATATTTTTATATATATGGACCAACGGTGTCTGTATATATTTCCTATCATATGGTCAAGTGCTACGGATATTTATCATTTCAAACCGTACACTAAATATATACGGGTGGATATCATTTCAACCCGTAATCCCAAATTCAATTAAATGAAAATCGCTTGGGTCTATCATTTCAACTCATAACGAAATTCTTCTATTCTAAAGTCCGTTCGGGTATGTATCATTTCAACCCATAGTGAATTCTAAACTACAGAGAACTTGCAGAGTGATAACATATAATAATAATATAACAGGCATATATCATCAATAACAGTATAATATAAACAACAGGATATGGTGTCATATCCCACAGGTGAACAGTTACAAATAATAGCATATAAACAATTTAAATAACTAATAACAACATATTTCAATTGTCGTTTCAATTGAAATCAAATTTAATAAATATAAGAATGTTAAATCGTGAGTGATTGCTCACCTTTCGAGGCTAGATAGATTGGACAAAGAATTGAGCTACGCTGGATCACAATCTAGACATCGAACAAATCCAAACAAAATTTTCAAAGCGAAGCAAGATTGGCACGAATACGATGGACAACTGATAAATAGAGATCGATGAAAATAGATCAGAAACTGCTTTATGTAGACCGAAATGAAATACAAATATTATTCTATTATATTACTCTCTTAACCAATATTAGTTTTGAAACGCATTAAAATTACATATACATACATACGTTTTCAAACAAACGTAAATAATAGAAAACTGCAAAACTATGTTTAAAACCAATATTAACATAAATTTTTTATAATCATATTTAAATCAACATTTAAGTCAACATTCCACATTATTATTGTTAAGACCAATATCGACTTTTCTTAATTTGTTGAAACACTACACACCTTATACTTGATATAAATTTACCTTTTGCAAAATATTTATAAGAAAGAGAAGGGCGAGAGCACAGCTCCAACTTAATTTAACAATTTAAATTCCAGTACTTTCTTTAATATTAAAACAGGCTTCAGGCATTTCTTACATGTTAACACTTACATTAAACTTTCTTTATCATCTTAAAAATATCAATGTCAAATTTTAACCCATATAATCACTAGTATAAACTTACATTTTAAAACAACAAATCTTAGATCTTATAAAACTGTATTTGTATAATAATTCATCTCTGCACAGACACACAAACTAACTTAAAATATATTATACTATATATTCTCCCCAAAATTTTATAACTCTACAACTATATTTTAAACAACAGAAGGAAATTTAAACCCATGCAAACTCTACCTATATATCAAACTTATGTTTTATAACTTACTGTATATTAATATGTTTATAAATGTATACTGTTTCACAATATATATATTATAAAATTAACACCTTTTTATAAACAATACAATATAAAATTAACACCTTTCTTTTTTTTTTTATAAAAATCTTACATGCTATAACATATATGCAGACTGCTAAACATCTTATATTATATATAAACAGTATGAAATAACCCAATGTATATTCAAAAGTCATACTAAACAAATTTCAATAAATACTCATATAAAACTAACCATCGAACAAATGCAAATGTTTATAACTTTATATTTAATGTATACTTGCGCTGCACTATATAAACATACTTATAATGTAAAATATATACTTGAAGCATGTTATGCTTAAAATAAAGGAAAAGCAAAAGCAATATAAACAATAAGAAAACAAAAGAAAAGGAGGAAAAAGAAGAAGAAAAAGAAAAGAAATAAGAAGAAAAAAAAATTAGTGCAGCCATTTACCTACAGAAGAAGCTTCACACGCAAGAGAGGAGATGAAGATCTATTAATATGGAGTAGGGTATGTACGAGTGATTTGTATTTATAAGAGAAGCCTTACATTGATAGAGTGGAAAGAAATTTTGTTTAAAGTGGAAAGAAATAAAGATAGTAATGGCTAGAGGAAATTTAGGAATTTATTCCTATAATTTAAGGAGAGAAAAAAAAAGAGGAAATAAATTAAAACAAATATATAAAGATTAAATGCTGGTGAACAGAGGAAATAAAATGAAACAAATATGTATATAAACATTGAATGCTGGTGAAAAGAGAAAATAAATTAAAACAAATATGTATAAAGATTGAATGCGCATGAATAGAGAAAATGAATTAAAACAAATATGTATAAAGATTGAGTGTTGGTGAAAAGAGGAAATAAATTAAAACAAATAAGAAGAGAATGGATTGATTTAAAGGAAAGGCAATGGATGGTTTAGAAACAAATAAATGTAAAACGTATACGTTTTAAATTTCAAAAAGGAAAGAAATAAATACGGGAATGGCAACAGATCTTGCAAGCAGGGAAATAACGTAAAAAGAGGAAGAGAAAGAGGCGTATAAATGAATGGTAAATAAATTTAGATTTCAAATGAAATAAATGGAACAGCAGAGATTAAAGTATGGATGTAAATCAAGGAATAATAAAAAGCAACGGTTATATGTCGATTAAGAAAAATAATTAAAACAATTAATGGCTTAAATGGGGCAGCATGTTTCAAATTTTTGAAATGCAAAAGAAACGTACACTATAAATATAAAGTTTTCAAAAGCAAAAGAAACGTAAAGCTGTCCATTGATTCATCAAAACGTTATTAAGTAATAAATTGAAATGAATATAAAAATAAAAGTAATTGTAATGGTCAATAGTTGATTTAGCTATACACTTAAAGCAATAAATTTTTGTTTGTTTGTACAACACAAAATGAGTTTCGAAAGTCAAGGATATAAAAATGGATAAAAGGAAAGAAATCAGGAAATTTTTTGAGCAATAGCTTTCTAAGGAAAGGTAGGCTTACATTATATATACATGCTGAGATGATTAGGCACGTTCAAAAATTTTGAAGCAAATGAAGGAATTGGAAATAAATATAAAATGAAAGAAATTTGAAAAGTCCGTAGCTATGATTTAGCCAAAATTTATTAAAGCCATTTACTAGGAAGGTTGGAACCGAAATAATAGGGAGAGGAAGGCACATTAAATTTGATGACAAAGTTGTGTTTAGATCTATAAGCAAGTTGTTTATATATTATAGGCCTTATGAAAGCGAGGGAAGGAACGTATGCTACTAGCTTGATGATTTGAGATTCTTTCGAGCGTTAAAAACAAAAATAAAGGGAGACCAGAATAAACGCACCACCATAAATATAAATATACGCTTCAATTGCAAAAGAAACGTATAGAGAAAATTATGGGTAGTGGGAAAAGTAAAGTCAGTGCACGAAACTACAAGGAATAATAAAAGCAAGGTCGATGATCTCAAATTTATTAATGGTTACGAATGGAAAAGTCTACCTGAATTGGAAAAGTATTAAGCAATAGAAATCTTTAACGTTAGTAAAAAGAAACCGTTACGCACTGATTCAGAAATCAATTAAAGTAATTAATAGCTTGAATTGGACAGCCCGTTTTCTCAATTAAATAAACTTCCATAAAATTATTTGAAAATTTACAATCTACTATATTTAAATATACGTATTCTAAATATATAAACATTTTATTTAAAAATTCAATTATTATAAGATTTCACAAATATTCAATTAAATACGTTATAGAATCAATTAAAAATTGTTAAAATTTTCCGGGTCGTTACACTCTTCCCCACTCAAAACTTTTCGTCCCCGAAAAGGAAGGAGGTAGGAGAATAAAACAACCAGAAAAAAATAGATTGAAAGCCAAGATAAACAATAAATTTTAAAACTATATAAATTTTATTTAAAATATTTATTTGAAAACTTCATTTGAAATTAAATTTTCTTTAATATTTAATACTTCTCAAACTCCTTTGCAAACAATTATTTACATTATTACTTCTATTTACAAAGACTATTGAAAATATTAAATCCAAAATTTATGAAATTTTTAATTTATCTCAAGATACCTTTCAAATATTATCAATAAATTAATAATCATTTTCTTTAAAGATGTTTTATTTAATTTATAACTTCAAAAATATTTATAACACTAAAATTTTATATAAAACAATGTAGTATACAAATAAGCAATATTTAAAAGATTTATTCAAAAAGGAAAGGAAGGTAGATTCCGAAAACGGAATATAGGTGAAAAATAAAGCTGAGCAGATGAGGTAGATTCAAAAGAATAGAATCGGGCATGAATAATTTATTTCAAACCATAAGAATTTAAATTTCAAATATTAATACAAAATTTCTTTGTTGAAAATACTTTTATAATAAAATACCTTTATAAATAAAATACTTTTATATCGAAACCAATTTTTCTTTCGAAAATACTTTTATAACTCGATGTTTTAACAAGTTTATCCTCGTTCTTGCAGACTCTGGCCATGCGTTGATCAGGAGCAAAGCTAGAGTTCTTCAAGTACTTAGTAGACCTGTTTCAACACCCAGTGAAAATATTTGAAAAACCTTTTAAAAACAGATATGGAAAGTACAATCCAAACAAATCAACCAAACCAAAACCTTTGTCCGATCATGGTTCGCAGATACACAATGGTTATGCCTGGGTCCCCCAGGAAACAATCCATATCCGTAAGCTTTCTCAGCCCTGCGAGTTACGTCATGATGACTAGTAGAGTGCAGGATACACAATGGTTACGCCTGGATCCCCCAGGAAACAATCCGTACCCCTAGGCAAGACTCAGTCAGGCACTTGCGCTACTATTCGCGACCTACACAGATTGCAGGATACACAATGGTTACGCCTGGATCCCCCAGGAAACAATCCGTACCCCTAGGCAAGACTCAGCCAGGCAATTGCGCTATGCAATCACGAGAGAAAAAAAACCATGGGTTACGCCACGGTGGGAACACTCGAGTATTACATCCGGAAAACCAAAAATCAGAGAGAATAATATCGATAGAATGAATCCACGATGTGGCCACAAAGCGGATATCAAGCAGAAGGTACTTTCCATATCTTTACTTCGAAAATATATATCATATAGTACCTTTTCAAATCACTTTCAAATATCGTACTTATATAAAGTCCATATATATAGGATTTCATTTTTCCCAAATCGAATACTTTCCAAATCAATAGTAGATCAAATCATACTTATATAGACTTCGATTATATAAAATCTCTTTCGAAATTGAGTACCTTTCAAATCAATAGATTTCAAATCAACTTCATACTTATACAATCCATTTTATATAGGTTCGACCACTCCCAAATCAAGTGCTTAATAATATAAGGTTCTCAAATTTCAAATCATTTCAATATCAGTTTCAAAATCATATATGATTTCACCAAATTTTCTTCCAAATTAAATATCTCAATTTCAAAGTTTCCAAAATAATAGGTTTAGAAAATTATCCCAGTTTCCAAATTAAAATAATTCAAGTCAAACAAATTCATTTCCAAAATCACAATATAAGTACTGGTTTTTAATTTCAATTTAATTTCAAAACCAAAAATTTTCTCAAAATTAATTATACTCAAATGGTTTCCAAATTTATAATTATCCCTTTAAACCCTTTAAAGTATTTATTTTTTTATTTGAAATATCAAATTTTCCTTTCTGAAAACCATTATTTAAAACTAATAGTTTTTCAAAACATTTAAAACTAAATTCCATATTAGTATAATTTCAAAATAGTCATATTCATTTACCTAACAAAAGGTTTCAAACTTAACATACAAAACAAAACTTATATGCTTTATCAAACATTTTGTACTCTTCGAAATTTCTTAGCTTTAAAAATTTAATCTCGATTTGGAAGTGTTCGAACATTCAAAATAGTTAGGGAAATCAAATTTCCAAATTCAAGATTTGAAAATTAACATAAATCAATAAACCAATTATTAAATCTGAATATCGAGGACTGAACACCGGTCTCATTTTAAATTGTTTTAAAATATATACCTATATCTTTCTAAAATATCAAATTATACTTCGGAATTTGTAATAAAAAAGGTTTTACAAAATCACTTGCATAGAGAAGCTATTAAAGTGGCATCTCCCCCACTTTGAAACTCGAAAATCAATGTCGATGATGCGTGCACTCATCACCCAAATTATTTTCCAGCGACATAAGTGAGTTCTGGACTTCTATTTTCTTGAAAACTTCTTTGAAATTTCTTCAAAATTATTAAAATTCATTAGAAACATTTCTTATTCGAAAAATAATTTTAAATCGTATTATTTTTATATATCTTCCAAAATCTTAAAACCAATTTCAAAATACCGGAATTCAATTCCCGAGTTTCAAATTTAACTCTACAGTTATAAATCAATTTTATATAAATCAATTTCTTATAATTTTTCAAAATTTCAAATCCTTTCAAAACCTTTTTATATAGGTATAAAATCCTTATCGAAAACATTTTCACTTTTATATATAGAATAAAATCATAGTTATCAAAATAATAATTTCGGTATAAACAATTTCAAAAATACAACATACCCGATTTTTCAAAGAATGGGTTTCAAACAAAGATAGAGATTTAAATTAGCGGAACTCCAATCAATAGAATCCTGATTCGAAGATAGACTCGATCGAAGATGAGATAATTAAATTACAAAATAGAAGATGGATATACTTCTACAAATCGCGGGCGACCTTAACCGAGTCAACCGTGACTTCAGGAATATAATCGATGCGGAATTCCAAAACAATTCGACATTCGATCGCCAGAGATAGAATTCGGCATACCAAGATACAACAGCATCGTAAACTGATGATACAAAAAAATCTTCGGTGAGTCAATGCCAATTGAAAAGGAGTTTTCACCCCCTTTTACGAATCATTCAGTGGAGTTATGGGATACTCCAGAATCAAACGAATATAAATAGGAAGAGACAAGAATGAATTTCGGAACCGAGGGACATTCCAAAACTCAAAGGAAATTGAGTCAAAAAGGAAGAGATTCAACTCGAACGAAAGTGATTCTGTAATAAATTTACCATATATGCTAAGTTTTGCCTAGAGCCAAAGCTCTGATACCAACTGTAACGACCTGCTATTTTCAACCATTCGCATCCGCAGATGTCGGACTTGAATTGCTCAAAATATCAGATTGTTAATTAAAATTTGGCAAAACTCAACATATACAGTAAATAAATCAAACACAGAATCACAGATACATAGTAGTACAAAAATACGCAGCGGAATAAATAGATAGTAGTTCATGAAGCTACTATAAAAAAAATCAGAGTTAGAGATAAAGTACAATAGAATATCTCAGATACAGTGAAGTCTCCAGTACGTGCGGAAGACTTCTCTGGACCAATCAACTGGATGACTGAAATGATAGATAGCTGGATCTTCAAGCAAACTCCAACTTCGAAGGTGAGTCTCAAATGTTGTATCACTCAGTCTGACCCGAGCGTAAAGCAAAACACAAAACACTCGAGTCAGGATTAACATTCTTATCTAAATAAATCCAACTCAAGTGAAATATCAACTGAAATACAATTAACTTAAAGGATGTTTGGGATAACCATCCTCTAAGGGTCCATAGAACTATCTACAAGGTAGAAATATACACTATAACACCGTAGTCCTTTCAACTTAATTTATACTTCAAAACCAAATATCATTTTCACTTCAAATATCTCTATATTTCCCAAAATAGTATTTATATATATATATATATATATATATATTAAATAATTTATAGAGTAAAGTATTTTCAATTTCCTCAACTTAACAAATTGTTTCAACATCAACCCGACATTCCTATTCAAATTAAATCCAATCTTAATTTATCAATTTAAATTCAATTTAGTTTCTAAATTACGAATTCAACTATATTTATTTCAAATACAGATCCGAATCTCAAAATAAACCATTTAAATTCCAACATAGTTCAAGGCTTTAATATTTAAAAGTTTAATATAACAGTTTCATATAGATCTCGATTTAACTTCATTATTATTTAGTCTTGAAATACTCCCTTATTAGATTCAATATCATTTAAGTAACCTTAATTACATTTTACTCAATATTTTCTTTAATATATTTAAACGTGAAATATTCATTAAATCACTTACATCAAAAATCCAGTTACAAAATCATACCCTTAAATTTCCCATTCAAAATTTCAAATTGATTTAATTAAATAAATCCTTATTTAAATATCATTTTTAATAAACTCAAATTTACCTCCCGATCTTAATTTATCCCAATTATTGCGAAAATCTATTTGAACTATAATTTACCTAAATAATTAACATAATTTATATATTAAATCAATCTTAATTGAATTAAATATTATTAAATCTATATATATATCATTACCCTTTATATATAATAATTTAAGAATTAATATTTATTAAGACCATATATTTCTTTCCAAAACAATGAATTTATTTCAAAATATTTTTATATATATGGACCAACGGTGTCTGTATATATTTCCTATCATATGGTCAAGTGCTACGGATATTTATCATTTCAAACCGTACACTAAATATATACGGGTGGATATCATTTCAACCCGTAATCCCAAATTCAATTAAATGAAAATCGCTTGGGTCTATCATTTCAACTCATAACGAAATTCTCCTATTCTAAAGTCCGTTCGGGTATGTATCATTTCAACCCATAGTAAATTCTAAACTACAGGGAACTTGCAAAGTGATAACATATAATAATAATATAACAGGCATATATCATCAATAACAGTATAATATAAACAACAGGATATGGTGTCATATCCCACAGGTGAACAGTTACAAATAATAGCATATAAACAATTTAAATAACTAATAACAACATATTTCAATTGTCGTTTCAATTGAAATCAAATTTAATAAATATAAGAATGTTAAATCGTGAGTGATTGCTCACCTTTCGAGGCTAGATAGATTGGACAAAGAATTGAGCTACGCTGGATCACAATCTAGACATCGAACAAATCCAAACAAAATTTTCAAAGCGAAGCAAGATTGGCACGAATACGATGGACAACTGATAAATAGAGATCGATGAAAATAGATCAGAAACTGCTTTATGTAGACCGAAATGAAATACAAATATTATTCTATTATATTACTCTCTTAACCAATATTAGTTTTGAAACGCATTAAAATTACATATACATACATACGTTTTCAAACAAACGTAAATAATAGAAAACTGCAAAACTATGTTTAAAACCAATATTAACATAAATTTTTTATAATCATATTTAAATCAACATTTAAGTCAACATTCCACATTATTATTGTTAAGACCAATATCGACTTTTCTTAATTTGTTGAAACACTACACACCTTATACTTGATATAAATTTACCTTTTGCAAAATATTTATAAGAAAGAGAAGGGCGAGAGCACAGCTCCAACTTAATTTAACAATTTAAATTCCAGTACTTTCTTTAATATTAAAACAGGCTTCAGGCATTTCTTACATGTTAACACTTACATTAAACTTTCTTTATCATCCTAAAAATATCAATGTCAAATTTTAACCCATATAATCACTAGTATAAACTTACATTTTAAAACAACAAATCTTAGATCTTATAAAACTGTATTTGTATAATAATTCATCTCTGGACAGACACACAAACTAACTTAAAATATATTATACTATATATTCTCCCCAAAATTTTATAACTCTACAACTATATTTTAAACAACAGAAGGAAAGTTAAACCCATGCAAACTCTACCTATATATCAAACTTATGTTTTATAACTTACTGTATATTAATATGTTTATAAATGTATACTGTCCCACAATATATATATTATAAAATTAACACCTTTTTATAAACAATACAATATAAAATTAACACCTTTCTTCTTCTTTTTTATAAAAATCTTACATGCTGTAACATATATGCAGACTGCTAAACATCTTATATTATATTTAAACAGTATGAAATAGCCCAATGTATATTCAAAAGTCATACTAAACAAATTTCAATAAATACTCATATAAAACTAACCATCGAACAAATGCAAATGTTTATAACTTTATATTTAATGTATACTTGCGCTGCACTATATAAACATACTTATAATGTAAAATATATACTTGAAGCATGTTATGCTTAAAATAAAGGAAAAGCAAAAGCAATATAAACAATAAGAAAACAAAAGAAAAGGAGGAAAAAGAAGAAGAAAAAGAAAAGAAATAAGAAGAAAAAAAAATTAGTGCAGCCATTTACCTACAGAAGAAGCTTCACACGCAAGAGAGGAGATGAAGATCTATTGATATGGAGTAGGGTATGTACGAGTGATTTGTATTTATAAGAGAAGTCTCACATTGATAGAGTGGAAAGAAATTTTGTTTAAAGTGGCAAGAAATAAAGATAGTAATGGCTAGAGGAAATTTAGGAATTCATTCCTATAATTTAAGGAGAAAAAAAAAAGAGGAAATAAATTAAAACAAATATATAAAGATTAAATGCTGGTGAACAGAGGAAATAAAATGAAACAAATATGTATATAAACATTGAATGCTGGTGAAAAGAGAAAATAAATTAAAACAAATATGTATAAAGATTGAATGCACATGAATAGAGAAAATGAATTAAAACAAATATGTATAAAGATTGAGTGTTGGTGAAAAGAGGAAATAAATTAAAACAAATAAGAAGAGAATGGATTGATTTAAAGGAAAGGCAATGGATGGTTTAGAAATAAATAAATGTAAAACGTATACGTTTTAAATTTCAAAAAGGAAAGAAATAAATACGGGAATGGCAACAGATCTTGCAAGCAGGGAAATAACGTAAAAAGAGGAAGAGAAAGAGGCGTATAAATGAATGGTAAATAAATTTAGATTTTAAATGAAATAAATGGAACAGCAGAGATTAAAGTATGGATGTAAATCCAGGAATAATAAAAAGCAACGGTTATATGTCGATTAAGAAAAATAATTAAAACAATTAATGGCTTAAATGGGGCAGCATGTTTCAAATTTTTGAAATGCAAAAGAAACGTACACTATAAATATAAAGTTTTCAAAAGCAAAAGAAACGTAAAGCTGTCCATTGATTCATCAAAACGTTATTAAGTAATAAATTGAAATGAATATAAAAATAAAAGTAATTGTAATGGTCAATAGTTGATTTAGCTATACACTTAAAGCAATAAATTTTTGTTTGTTTGTACAACACAAAATGAGTTTCGAAAGTCAAGGATATAAAAATGGATAAAAGGAAAGAAATCAGGAAATTTTGTGAGCAATAGCTTTCTAAGGAAAGGTAAGCTTACATTATATATACATGCTGAGATGATTAGGCACGTTCAAAAATTTTGAAGCAAATGAAGGAATTGGAAATAAATATAAAATGAAAGAAATTTGAAAAGTCCGTAGCTATGATTTAGCCAAAATTTATTAAAGCCATTTACTAGGAAGGTTGGAACCGAAATAATAGGGAGAGGAAGGCACATTAAATTTGATGACAAAGTTGTGTTCAGATCTATAAGCAAGTTGTTTATATATTATAGGCCTTATGAAAGCGAGGGAAGGAACGGATGCTACTAGCTTGATGATTTGAGATTCTTTCGAGCGTTAAAAACAAAAATAAAGGGAGACCAGAATAAACGCACCACCATAAATATAAATATACGCTTCAATTGCAAAAGAAACGTATAGAGAAAATTATGGGTAGTGGGAAAAGTAAAGTCAGTGCACGAAACTACAAGGAATAATAAAAGCAAGGTCGATGATCTCAAATTTATTAATGGTTACGAATGGAAAAGTCTACCTGAATTGGAAAAGTATTAAGCAATAGAAATCTTTAACGGTAGTAAAATGAAACCGTTACGCACTGATTCAGAAATCAATTAAAGCAATTAATAGCTTGAATTGGACAGCCCGTTTTCTCAATTAAATAAACTTCCATAAAATTATTTGAAAATTTACAATCTGCTATATTTAAATATATATATTCTAAATATATAAACATTTTATTTAAAAATTCAATTATTATAAGATTTCACAAATATTCAATTAAATACGTTATAGAATCAATTAAAAATTGTTAAAATTTTCTGGGTCGTTACAAGATAAATGAATAATGTTTAAACAAAGAACTATATCAGTTATTACATTACATCATATTACATTACATTACATCATCAGAGTGTACAACAACAAACAGCGGAAAAGAAATACTACATATGCTAGTTAATACACCATGCCGTCCAGCTTGCTTCCAAATCTCTATAGCAACTCCCGAAACCAGAATAACCTGATAACCTAACTCTAGACTGCCCGTGTGGAAATTGGTGGGCACCCAGAGTTTAGGAAGGGAACAATAAACTCCAGGTCAGTCATGAGACTGGTGTGAGAACTAAAAACAGTTATTTTCACAAAGAAAATCAAAAGAATTTCGCTATGCTTTTGGAAAATGAAACTACCATAAGGCCTCCCGCCACACACACAATGCAAACGCAGAATTGGATGAGATTTCTCCTTATGATAGTCAAATATGCTTACTACGCAAAATCATTTGATTTTTGTTATTTTTAGTGCATAGTGTAGAAAACATTTCGAAAGTATAATATAAATCTTAGCCAACATACGACCATTATCGTATGCCTACTATAGCTACCATGTTCAATAGCAAGTTACCGCCACATTCCATGGCAGGTTATACAACTAAAACCGTACATGGTTCGTATTGTTTCTTTGGATTTCCAACAAATGGTCAGGCAAAGGAACTTCCTACACCGAAATGGGTACGCCTCTGGAAAGACGCCCCGAGAACCTAACCGGATCTCTGCTGACACAAGGCCGAGTTACCACACGCTTCAGGGTGCAATGAAGCTGTAACTTGATAACTCCCACAAAAAGTATGTCATTCCCCGGCCGTTACCGACCTTTATCCGAGGATCCTCAATACCAACAACCACAAAGTAATAAATTTGCAGCAACCACATAGGTTAAACATCTGGGCTCCATACCATGATACAACCTCTATCCAGAAGAAAATGGATATACCTTAGGGGCGCGACCCCAAGAAAAACCTTGTCGCAACGTTCCTGTTTCGACCATTTCCGGGTTGTGAGGCTCGACGAAGTCTCGTCCACAAAGCCACGCTTTGATCAACAAATGGTCAATAAATAATCATCACACAGCAACACTCAGCATGCCACATTAACAATTTAGGAGTATATCGCTGATAACCTTCAACTACAAAGCCTCTGAGCTCGTACGTCTCAGAGAAGGGTGTTAAGCTAAGAGAATAAATTCTCCACCACCAACAAAGATGTATTTGAAAAAAATCTACTTTATATCTCAAAATGTAATGTCATACACGTAACCATACAAGTCCGTTCCGAGATCGAACGGAACTGAAGGCACTTCCAAAGAAGCCCTTGCAATCCGGATATTCACTAATCACGTCCGAATTCCGATCACAAAGGGTAATAAATCTCTATATCGGAGATCAGTCGATGTAGAGACATTCGACGGTAATCCTTCCGTTTTCAAAAATATCCGGTCTTCAGCACCGGTCTTCAATGCTATCCATTACGTCGTATCACTATTCGGAATGGGTAATCCGAATAACGAGCGCAATAATTTAAAAATAAGTTTAGCATTCAATTTCAACCAATTTACAACAAATACCTATTTAAAGGTCAATATTGATAGTCGGTTATTTAACTATCAATCAATATTCACAACATCACCCGATTATAAATAATCTTCCCAAATTATTTATTTTTCAAATTATCTTTACAAGATATATATTCCACACTTTAACCATTTGAAAACCAATTTCAAATCAATTTTGAACTTTACAACTTTCATTTCAAAATGGTTCATTTAAACCAATTAAATAAATCCTTACCGATTTATTAAATTTACGTCTCAAATTCGTAAATTCATTTCCACACTTTAAAAATAAATCAATGTTTATTTTTAAACAAATTTCTCTTTCTTTTATAAATTCCATAGTGAATTTACCTTTCCAAAATATCTATGAATATACGATTTCCAAATCGATTTCTAATATTCATTTTCAATTTATCTTTAAAAGATAAAATCTCAAAACATTCACTTCATATTGGAAATACATTTCCATACTTATTAAATAATAAGTAATTCACAAAACTTTTTATTTTCAACATTTTGAAAATATTCAATATACTTAAATTCAAATTAAGTATATATTTTATTCTTTAAGGAAAACTTCCCTTAAGCACTTTTATTTGGGTCAAAACGAATGTTGCGTAAAACATCGTTACGACAACCCAAAATCACTAGTATAGGGATTCAAAATTAAGATAGATATATAAATCCCAATATTATATAAAATATTTCCTTTCGGAAATCATTTACTATAACAACAGTGTTATAGTCCACCATTTCCTTATTTCTCGAAAATGTCTATTTCAACAATGAATGTTGAAATCTATGTGTTCGATATTTAATGCATTTTAAAACATCTTTAAATCGTTTCAAATTTTATTTAAAACGTCACTTCCCCAAAACATTTCTTTAATATATATTCACTGTCCAAAATCGTGAATATACTTCATTAACCAAATTCAACATTTTCTACACATTTTATCTAAAGGATTTTCCACTATCCAAAATCGTGGATATACTTCCTTTAATAAGCTATAATAATTAACTTATCAAAATAAGTTGATTTCGGATTTATAAAACAACGTTTATATATTCCACTTATATTTATTTTATAAAAACTTCCACTTATAAAATCCCTTAATGGACAAATTCTATTTATATCTCATTTAAATGCCAAAATCCAATTAATAAGTGAATTACTTATAAATCCTTTATTTTACAAAATCTATTCATTTTATAAGTTCACAATTTATAAATCTATAAATTTCATTCACTTATGAAATCCGTTTATACTTCATTTTAACACTTATAAAAACTCGTTTTATAATTCCAATATTTTTAATTTATAAATATCAATTTCATAAACCTTTTATATAAACCGTTTATAATAATTCAAAAATCCCAATTTAAACCATTTTACAAATTTATCAACTATCTATTTCAAAAATCACATTTCGGTTATATTTCACAAAAATCATAATCTTTATAACATTAAAATTATAACGTTTATTTATTTAAAATGAATCAATTCCAAAATTAAATTTTATTATGAAATCTCCACTTAAATTTTCAAAAATCCAATTTTACTTATTTTCGACATCTAACGATACCAAAAATATATTCGGCTAAATTTTAGCCTTTAACGATCTCAATCACAAAGATAATCACAAAAATTATAAATAGATCAGCACACAACGTTGAACCCAATTCAGTCATTTGAGGAATCCAGTTTGATCCCTCCAACATGTTTCCCTGCATCCACAGATGTTAGCACAATACCAATTCCGCTTCAAGACGGAATATCGCGGTATATGGGATTTATAAAATACAATCCGCTATTATGCGGCGCAATAGGGTCTCATCCGCTATATAATGCGGGAAAATCAACTCCGAGTACATATATAATATCAATTCCACTTCAAGGTGAAATATCGCGGTATATGTTTTTAATAAATAACCTCCGCTTACTAACGGCGCATAATGTCTATTTCAAAACAATAAATAGCAATTTATCATCCAAGCATATAATCAACACAATCAAGCAATTTTAAATCTAACTATTTAAAATTTAAATCGAAACTAATTCGATTGAGTGGGAAGTTCTCAACTTGATTTCAATTCAGTTCCAGCGTTTTATTTCGAATAAAATTAAAACCCGAAATTCAAACTAGCTCCAAACGACTCCAATCCAGCTCCATTACGTAGTGCTCGTCCATACGAAGACAACGCAACTTGTTTCGTAATTTTTCGACCTCGTATGAAAGAGTTACACATTTTTAAAGATCGTACAGATTATTATATAATTAATTTACAAATTTTCTTTTAAATTTTTTTATACCCAGGTTCATCAAGGCCATTCATTTCTAGAACGCAAATCTCGGCCGCCCCCTTTTCTTTTCCTTCTTCTCGTTCACGCTCGGCTACAGGTAATATACGCACGGCCGAACCCATCTTGCCCTAATCACGCGACCAACCACGCCGAGCTACACGACGATCAGGTGACGCCAAACAAATGGCCATCATGTGAGCCACGCTCGGCTGCAATTTGGCCCAACTCGGTCGCCCCTAGGCCGAGATATTGACCCACGAACGCACGGCTTCATATGCAAATTGTCGTTGGTTCTTGACTTCGATTTCGATCATAACCATTGAGATTATAGATCTCAACATCCTCTACAATTTTGCAGTTGAATGTTTCTTGGATTAGAGTGTGGATTGGAAGAAATTAAGGGAAGAAAAGGATAAATTTTTGGCCATTGAATAGCTTGGTGGCGGCTGAAACTAGGGTTAGGGCTTTTTAGTGCAAATGTGAATTCTAATGCCCTTTTATAGAAAAACTTCAAAACACTATTCATTTCCGATTTCTCCGAACTCCAAATCTCGCGCGGTGACCGGCGTTTGTAGGGTTTACCCCGCATTCCGGACATAATGGAATAGGTTTCGAAAGCTAATTCGATCATCTGTGCGAGTTATGGTAATAAACAATCGATTTAAAATTAAATCGGTTAATCAATTTTCTAGGCGTTTTGGATTGCCCCGGACAAACGGTAAATCCGATTGACACGAAATTTGAAACCATACAATAATATCACATTACGGATCCGATGAAACTAGTTTCGTCGAAATCCGAGACTGTTTGAAAAATGGCTATTTGAACTCGTCAATTAAATATTAAAATATTCAATTTTCACAAATTAATTCCAAATTCAATTTTAAAAGTTCAATAACATCACTCTAACTCTAATATGACTAAATAAAATTTTACAAATCAATTTTAACCATATTAAACCCAATTTCCAATTATTTATGTAATTTCAACTATTAAATAATCGATTTAATTATCCAATTAAATCCAGATATTCAAGATAAAATTATTCGACTTATAAATTTCACTTATTAATATTTAAAATCAATTAAATATTCAATTTTTTATTAACAAAAATTCTGGGTCGTTACACTCAGTCCCCAATGAATTGTCCAACATTGTACTAGTGTTGAGTAAATAAATATATCACACTCGGATGTCCCGTAGCGCCAAGTGAAATATAATCATATACACAGCACCCTCAATTAATCAATATCAAATAAATTTCTGCTTCGCTTATTAGTTCATTCTCGCTTAAATTGTTTCCTAATTCATTATTCTTCATTTTTATTACTTCATAATTCAACACAACGAATAATTATAACTTCATCTCATTCTTAATAAACAACCAGCAATCATCGATTCACACGTTAATATACGACTCAATTAATACTTAACGAGATGAATAGTTTATTTAAATACATTTCACTTCATTCTCTTTCTTTTATATAAGTATTCAGTTTAATTTAACGTCAAAATTCTCTTTTATTTATTTTCATCTTCTTAAAATAATTGGTTCTCACTTCTAATTTCAAAAATCCATATTCTAAAATAATTTATTTGGTTTTTTTGAAACCTTAATCCCGTAAATAAATTTTAAAACCTCAAAATTAATCAAACTTCAAATGATCATTTTAATAATATAGAACTACTTCAAAGGAATTTATTTTTTCCAATCACTTTTAAAATCTCACCAAAAAATATTCACGATTCAAAATATTTGCAAATCCAACTATATCACTTCGAAATCATTATTTAAAATCCTTCTTTATTTCAAACACTTCTTTTTAAGTTATTAATTCATCAAAAAAAATTAAATAAATAATAATAGTAATAATAACTTTCAAAATTCAATTCACAATTTATAGCAAATGTTACTTTCCATTTAAAAATGAAATAATTTGCATCCATCTAACCGTTATTTCAAAATATCATTTTATAAATTTTCCATCTTTTAGTTCAGATTATTCATCATTTATACATATAAATTTAAAATTCATTTCACAAATATCCTCTTAAATATTTTTATAATCATCGGTATATAAAAATATAAATCTTTAAAATTTCCTAATTTTATCTGAAATCCTAGAATTCGTCAAAAATCCTTAAAATTATTAAGCCTGTATATTTTACTCAAAATAATTCCACTTTCAAATTCCCCATTAATCCAAAATCTCAATATTAAATAAAACATTATTCCAAAATACACTATTTACTTTCAAATTATTTCTCATCCTTTATTAAATAAGAAATCATTTAAAATTCACTATTTACCTCCAAATTAATATATTTTTTCAAATTTACGTCTTTTTAAATTTATTCCCTCCTTTCTAAGTAATTTCAAATTCCATTCAATTATTTTTGAACATCTAGTTATTACTTAATAATCACAAATTAACCGTCTAGCAATAGTCATTGCAACATCAAGTAAATCATAATTTACAACAAAATTCCATCCAATTCAAACAGCATCAATAATCAACAAACAACCAACTCCATCCAATAAGGACAAATTTTCAAAAGAGACCAATTTTCAAAACAATTTGCAGATATATGCTATTTTTGAAACTAATTGCAGAAATAGGCTTGTTTTGGCCAGCTCAGCAATGAGCTGGCCATAGTTTAAAAAAAAATATCGGGGCGCATTTCTGAAATGCGCCCCTTTGAATTTGCACTGGCGCATCTGCAAAATGCGCCAGTGTAAATCTCTGCACAAAACAGAAAGCAAAATACTAATGTACCCAACTCACATTTTTTATTTAAAACAAAACAGTCTACTCCAAACTCCAATTCCGAACCTTCCTTCCATTCAGCTCAAAAATTGATCAATATCTACTTAAATCTCCAAAATATACAAGGATTACTAGTCGGATTATTTCTATCAGCTACTTGGCATCAATTTGAAGGTAAAAACTCAAACCCTAGCTTAATTTTTGGGTATTTTCATATTCTAACTTTCACATGTCCATCCTTTCATTTTTATGCTTTATTATGTCATTAGTATTTGTGTAGTAATTGATTGTTCTAAAATTAATAATGTTTTCTTTTTAGAAGTATGTCGGATTTCATCCCAATAATTTGCTACTTTGATGGAAAATTGGCTATAAAAGAAAATAATACACCGGTATATGTTGGCGGTAAACAAAAAGGGTCGAAGGTTAAAAAATTTTGCTCCTATCATGAACTAAAAGAAACAGTGTATAGGGTGACAAATATTAATTCACAAGAATATGATGTAAAACTAGTAAGCAAGTGGTTACTGATTCTGGATCTTCTGCTATCGACGTAAATGATGATGAAGATGTCGATGCTATGTTTTCCGTTAATATGAAAGTGATCGAATTGTTTGTAATAAAAGAGGAGTTGAGACATTTTGAAGATGCAAATACCACTAATTTGAACCAACATTCTACTCAAATTCTTGGTACTATTCCGAGTTATCCTTATCAGAGCATTCCAAGTCCAGTATTCCCTACTTGTGTGAATACAAAGTAAGTAATTTGTTAAAGTATTTACATTCGAGTAGTTGAAATTTATAGCGTTTTGATCTCATACTATTTTTTTCACAGTTCTACGATGCATCCGGGTGGTTCAAGCTCTAGATTGGCAAATGATCAATTTTTACACTCCGTTCCTACAAATGTTAGAGAGGTTAACAATGATGATGGAGGTCGTAGTTCACCGCATATAGATAGTATGCAAATTGCTTCAATGGATAATGATATGTCATGGATGGATAATATGGAAGTTAACAATGAAGCGCTAGAGTTTGAAATTAATCATGAGAAAGAAAATGAAATTAACGAAGCATCTTTGGTGGAAGAAGAAGATGACGATGATAACGATGAACATATGGAATTTGAGATGCCTTTGACAGATGATTTATGTACTGCGAAAATTATGGCGGCTTCATTAATTGAAAATGTAACTCCTATTAGAGATGTTTTTACCTCAGAATGTGTTGATTCTGATTTTCAAGTGGGAATGCAATTTCAAACAAAGGAAATACTTATTCAGCAGTTAAGTGAGTGGCCCATCAAGAATTCTGTTTCTTTTAAACCCATAAAATCCCGCAAAACAGAGTACACCGCGATTTGTAGTGTTGATAAAAATTGTCATTGGAGACTACATGCAATTGTCCCTAAAAAATCATTGATGGGGTGGTGGAAAATTAGAAAATATGATGGCAATCATACTTGTGTTAATCCGATTATTAATTCAAATCATAAACAAGCTACAAGCAGGTTTATTGCTAATAAAATACTTCCTTTTGTGAAATCGGATTTGAATACAACTCCTTCTGCGATTCAAGTGCTAATGGCTGAAACTTTTTTTATCAAAATCAGCTACTTCAAGGCATATAGAGCATTGCGTAAAGCACCGGAGAGAGTTTTCGAAGATTGGGAAACATCGTATGCTGAGTTACCACAATATTTAGCTACCATTAAAAAACATAATCCGGAAACAATTTTCAAAGTTGATGTCGAAAGAATCACCAATGATAAATTTCTTTTTAAGAGTGCATTTTGGGCATTTGGTGCATCTATTGATGGTTTTGCGCATTGTCGACCGTTGCTTTGCATTGATGGCACTCATCTATACGGTAAATATCAAGGTACGTTGCTAGTCGCGACTGGAGTAGATGCAAATGATGGTATATTTCCATTAGCATATGCAATCGTAGACTCTAAATCAAAAGATAATTGGGATTGGTTTCTTAGATGCATGTACTACCATATACGTAGTGTTCGTAATAGGTGTTCAACCTTTATATCCAACCGAATGAAAGGTATTCCGAGAGCATTAGATAATTGGCCACAAGAACACCATCACCGTTTTTGTGCTAGACATCTCAAAGCTAACTTTCAAGTTGCTGGATTTAGTCAAAAAAAATTAGTAGACTTGTTTTATTCATGTGCTAGTGCTATAGATGATTTGCAATACAAAGAGTTAAGGGGACACTTGAAAACTATTGCTCCAGATGCACATGCTTGGATTGAAAGAAGTTTACGAGGTGCGGAGGAAAATTGGACTCTACGCAAGGATAATGGTGGAAGATTTATGATGACAACAACAAATGTGTCCGAAAGTTTTAATGGAGTTCTAAGAGGCGCCCGTGCTTTGCCAGTTAAGTCATTAGTAGTAAGAACGTTTTATCGTTTAAACGACTATTTCATGAAACGTCGTTCCGATGCCGAGGGATTTGAAACGCAAATGAGTCCAAAAGTCGAAACTCTTTTAGCCAAAAGAGCAAAACAAGCAAGATCTTGCTCTATTGTTAGATTCAATCAAACCGAATGGCAAGTGAATGATCAATTTGGAAAAGCGTTTACAGTGACATTACAGGATAATATATGTAGTTGCACTTGCAACATACCTTTATTGCAAAAGTTGCCATGTTTGCATGTGATGGCCGCTTGTGCTCGAACCATTGGAGGAGCGAATAGATCATATTACGATTTTTGTTCAAAGTGGTTTTCAGTAGAAAATTACAAAGCAAGTTACTCTCCAAGTTTTCATCCAATTCCAGATAGTAGATATTGGGATGCATATTACGGTCCGACCATATTGCCACCGCCTACAAAAAGAAAGACGGGACGTCCACGGTCGACAAGAATCAAAGACATGATGGATAAAATGGGAGGAAGTAAACAAAATACTTGTAGTAAATGTGGTCAAAAGGGACATAAAAGATCAACTTGTCCGTCAAAATAATTTGCATATGTTGTAGTGTATGATTTGAACGTGTTGTAGCGAATGATTTGAATGTTGTTTGGTTTGGATGTTAATCTTCAGTTTGTATGTTGTTTGGTTTGGATGTTAATCTTCAGTTTGTATGTTGTTTGTATGTTGTTTGATTAGGTCAAATTGTGCAATGTTAATTTTCACTTCGTAATATGAATGTGTGCAACAGAATTGAATGGGCGAAATTTATAAAGCAGGTCTCTGTTGACAACAGAATTGTATGGGCGCATTGTGCAGTTGCGCCCATAAAAATTTGTGTGGGCGCATTTGGTAAATGCGCCCCGTGTTTGCAACAGAATTTATGGGCGCATTTTGCAGTTGCGCCCATGAAAAATTATGTGGGCGCATTTGTTAAATGCGCCCCGTCCTGTTAACATACCAACTCAGCCAACCTACCTTCCTCATTTCATCTCATCCCACCATTTCCCTCAAAATCCCTAAAACCCTAAATCTACTAAATTCTAAAATCCAACATCAATTTTAGTTATTTCTTCGTCAAATCTGTTGACCAATGGAAGGATCATCGTCATCTTCTCAAGTTAGAGGTATAATCTTCAACTTTGTTTATCAATTTGGAATTTTAGCAATTTGGAATTTTATTTATCAATTTAGTTTTGCACCACCAAAATGAACATTGAAGCAAGTACATTCACTTACGTCAAAGCATTTACATCAAAGCAATTACATTCGTTTACATCAATTTGTTTAGATTTACATTCATTTACATCAATTTGTTTATATTTACATTTATTTACATCATTTGTTTACTTGAAGAGTTGGTACCCGGTCCCGTGAATGCAAGTGTTTTGTATCTTCAGAATGAACATCGAAGCAATGATAGGAACTTGATGCAGGTATTTTTCAAGAAAATTAAAATTACCATTGAGTGTTTGTTTTTGCGAAATCTAGATGAGTGTGCACGATATTCTTGGGGCAGTGCTATATTGGCAACATTATATAACGAGTTAACAAATGTTGCACTCATGAAATCTAAATCGATAGCTGGTTGTCTCTCGCTTTTACAGGTACAATATGCATAGATATATTTGCTATAAACTCATATGTAATATTTAATTCTAAAGTATTCAAATTTTTAATTTATTTCACAGCTTTGGGCATGGGCACATCTTCCCATTGGTCGTCCAAATGTGACTTCATCCATGCAAATCGACAGAACATTGCCTTATAGTGCAAGGTAGTGAATTTCCAACTACATTTACATGTGTGTATTTTTGTATTAATAAAACTCTACTTGTATAACCATATATATAGGTGGTTTGGTTCAAGGAGTTGGGTTGAGTCTCCAAAGCAGGTGGCCACTTACTATCGCGACCAGCTCGACATGTTAACAGATGAAGCTGTTATATGGAATCCGTATACACAGGATGTGCTAGTCGATCTTCCACAGATATGTCTAAGTGGGATGCATAGTTAGCTTTGTAAGACACCTATCATATGCATGCGAGATGTAGAAATGTATAATCCTGATCGAGTGATGCGACAGTTTGGTCTTCAGCAACACATACCCGATCCATGCGAACCAAAGCCGGATTTGGAGTTTGCTATCGTCCAGTGGAACGATAGACATAACCGTATCGTACACCAACAACTTCCTACGATTCCTATTTCGAGATACATGACTTGGTATTGGTCGATTACTCGAAGATTCATTGTAGCAGATCGGACTTCTCACGAACGAGCATACACCGCTCGTGCACCGCTTGAGCGAGATGTGGTAAATCTTGATATTATCGTGATATTTTTAGTTTGTTCGCTTGAATTATATTTCTAATTTTGAATAAATAACTTTAACTTGTAGGTCGATGTAGTAGAGACGGTAGCAGGAGGGTTAGCTGATATCGGACATGGTAGAGTACCCGAACGAGAAGTCCAACCACGGTGCCTTGATTTGAAGAAACTTATTGACACGCTCCTTTTTAGAAATCGATTAACACGGCCAAGCTCTTCCGAACAAGCTATGCGGACTAGAGAGCGAAGAACTAAAAGAAGGCAGGATACACACCAATCGCAACCTGCTGGACCTTCTCAACCTCCACCTACTCAAGATGATCCAACTCAATCATGAGCACTCCTATTTTTAGTTTACTATTAATTTGCTTTTGTAATTGAACTATAACTTCTGCTTTAATCGAATGTAATCGGATTTGAATTATGTTATGCTGGAATTTATTTAATGATAGTTTTATTCGTTGGCTTGCATATTGATAAACGTTTGTTATCACTTAAGATGGTCCAATTGAATTTCGATTTTGTGTATTTTAATTCGAATTGAAATATATAGTTTGCTGTCCAGGTTTGTACAGCAAGTTTTTGCACTGGCGCATTTTGCAAATGCGCCAGTGCAAATACAAAGGGGCGCATTTCAGAAATGCGCCCCGTTATATTATTTTTTTAAACTGTGGTCAGCTTATCGCTGAGCTGGCCAAAACAAGCCTATTTCTGCAATTAGTTTCAAAACTAGCCTATATCTGTAAATTGTTTTGAAAATTGATCTCTTATGAAAATTTGTCCATCCAATAAATCAACAATCCAATCAACTAAGCAAATCAAGTAAATAAATAGCGAATTATGTATCAATAAAAAGAAAGAGACATTTTTGAGTGAGATTAACTCAACCAAACGATGCCAAAATTCCAACAAACAAACACTCAGCCTTTTGGATGAACCATCAACGTTCAAACTGCCTTCGGCCACCAAATTGTAGCACGTGAAACTTGCTCGACTAGCCTTCATCTTCACTCAAACTCTACACCACAAACTCCTCGCAACTTACTTCAACCGCCACACCTTCCTCAAATTAGTAGCTACATCCGTCAGCTCTACCTCCACCAAGTCATCGTCCTTTCTATCAACTAGTTGCTGGTCGACTACGACGGTAGCAAACTCCAACATCGCGGCCACCCACTGGCAATAGCACTCGCGCCTCCCTCCCTGCTCAGGTTGCTTGACGTCAATCTCTGCCTCTTCCCGCGTCATCAACTACATCGGGAGAATCCAAGTCGCGATATCAGGTCGCGCTCCCATCTTGAATGTAAGCTCCTCCATTGCGTTGTATGCCGTCGTCGACTCGAGTGGCCCCTCCCCCTTGCGTCGTTGGCATCGCCAATCTGGGTAGGCCTGATCGCCACTTCAATTTCTTTTTTTAACGTTACGAATTGATTTGAGAAAGAGGGGTTAGGTTAAAGTCTAATAAGGGAGAATAGGTTTGGGTTTTGTCATGAAGCCAGGCGACACTTCCAGAAGCACGGAGATAATGAAAATGGGTTTGGGCTGGATTGAAATAGTTTTGGTCATAATCTAGTCTTTGGTCTTAATTTTTTTAGTTAATTTGCAATGCGTTTAAAATTTTAAATCCTTAAAATAAATTTTAATCTAGTATAAATTGGTTTACATTTCATTCTACAAGTTACATCTTGATAATTGACAATTTTATTCAGTTCAATGCGCGCTTATTTTTATTTAACCATTCACTGTTCTATTACCAAATTAATTTACTTCTCAACTATTTAAATAATATAAAAATTATTTACCCCTCAAAATAGTTTATATTGATTAAAACATCTCATCTGATTTCAATAAATTATTTAAAGTTCAAAATATTTTCAAATCCAAATATATCAGTTTTAGTTAAAATCCTTTTTTATTTCAAACGCTTCTTTTAAGCTATTATTCCACAAAAAATAGTAGTAATAATAATATATTACTTCCAAAATTCGCTTCACATTTTATACCCAATGTTACTTTCCATTTAGTAAATAAAATAATTTGCATTCATCTAACCATTACTTCAAAATATCATTTTATAGACTTTCCAACTTTTAATTCAAATTATTCATCATTTAATAAATATAAATTTCAAATTTCATTTCACGAATATCCTCTAAATATTTTTATAATCATTGGTATATAAAAATACAAATCTTAAAAATTTCCTTATTTTATCGAAAATCCCAAAATTCGTCTTTTCCCCAAAATAATCTATCATTTCAAAATCCTCAAAATTATTGCGCCTATATATTTTATTCAAAATTATTCCTCTTTCAAATTCTCCATTAATCCAAAATCTCAATATTAAATAAAACATCATTCCAAAATTCACTATTTACTTTCAAATAATTTCTCATCTTTTATTAAATAAGAAATCATTCAGAATTCACTATTTACCTCCAAATTAATATATTTATTTCAAATTTACATCTTTTAAATTTATTTACCTCCTTTAAAAAAAATTCAAATTCCATTCAGTTATTTTCGAACGTCTAATTAGTACTTAATAATCACAAATCAACAATCTAGCAACAATTATCACAACTTCAAGTAAATTATAATCTGCAACACAATTCCATCCAATTCAAAAAGCAACAATCATCAATCATCAACAAGTAACTAATTCCTTCCAATAAGTCAACAATCCAATCAACAAAGAAAATCAAGTAAATAAATAGAGGATTATGTATGAATAAAAAGAAATAAACATAGTTGTGAGTGAGGTTAACTTACAAAAACGAAGCTCAAATTCCAACCAACAAACACTCAGCCTTTGCGATGAATCATCGATGTCTAGACTGCCTTCAGCCACCAAGTTGTAGCACGCGAAACTTGCTCGACTAGCGTTCGTCTTCACCCAAACTCTGCACCGCCAACTCCTTGCAGCTTACTTTAACCACCACATCTGCCTCAGATCAGTAACTACACCCCTCGGCTCCATCTCCACCAAGTCGCCGTCTTTCTCCATCACCTAGTTGCTGCTCCACTACGCCGCCAGTTAACTCCAACATCGCGGCCACCCACTAGCAATATCACTCACACCTCCCTCCCTGCTCAGGTCGCTCGAAGTCGACCTTCGCCTCCTCCCTCTTCGTCAACTACAGTGTGACAATCTACAGTGTGACAATCGATGATTGCCACGTCGATTTCTTTTCTTCTAACGTTACAAATTGATTTGAGAAAGAGGGGCTAGGATAAAGTCTCATAAGGGAGAACGGGTTTGGGTTTAGGCCTGAAGCCAGGCGATACATCCAAAAGCATAGAGATATTGAAAATTAGTTTGGGCTGGGTTGAAACAGTTTTGGGCATAGTATAGCATTTGGTCTTAATTTAATTCAACCCAATTTTAGTGAATGTGCAATGCATTTAAATTTTTAATTTCTTAATCCTCAAAATAAATTTCGATCTAGCATAAATTGATTTACATTTTATTCTACAAGTTACATCTTAATAATTGACAACTTTATTTAGTTCAATGCATGCTATTTTTATTTAATCGTTCATTGTTCTGTTACCAAATTAAATTTACTTCTCAACTATTTTAGTTATATAAAAATTATTTATCCCTCAAAATAGTTTATGTTGATCAAAACATCTCATTTGATTTCAACAAATTATTCAAGAAGGATTCATTGATTTAATTCAATTTATTAAAACAATGTCTTTTATTAAATGGAATTTAATTCACTATAATTTATTTTTAAAATGTAGTCATCTCAATTCAAATTCAAGCACTTTTTATGTTAATAAAATTTATTAATTTATACGATGTAAAAAGCCGGGCTGTTGCACACGTCCAAATCTCTCCTCCTTTTTTCTTTTCTTGCTTCATTCATTTGCTGGAAGTTAACAGGAGGAAACCCACACACAAGCATCCCTGCTAAGGCTAGACTCCAACTACCTTAAACCACCACACCTCCATCATCAGCCACACCATCTCGTAACTGCGCCTCCTATTTCTTTCGGTTTGCACCATTTTCCTTGTTCTTTGTCAACTGCTCGGACATGGCCCTACGATCGAACCAAGACCATTGTTGTACTTAGCTACGCAACACAATCCTACCAGCACTTTGTGTTCTAACCCTAACGCGCCCCTTCAAAGATACGGATGTGGACACGGGGTCCGACGACAAGACGAAAGATAGTCTATTTGTTCGTATCGCTTTCCACTACAACTTTGCTTCCTATGTCAGGTCTTAACGTTCAATGGTTTGAGATATATTAACAATCAAAGTTTATAAAACATATGGTTTCATATGTATATTTATATAAATACATGAGAAAACATTACGCTGCTTTGTATATTTGTTTACTGGCTAAGGATGGAGCAAGACAATAAAGTATTGAGAATGAAAATATATAATTGTGCAACCCAAATTGATCTTTATGAGTACACAGTTTTATAATGGAGATGAAAAAACAAGGAAATATAATAATAAAATGTGCGTACTCATTTATGCTATTTATAAGCCATGAAATGGATAGTTTTTAATAGCACAGGTTTATAGTAAAATGGTGAACAAGAAGTTTTACAGTAACTTAAGTAAGGAGGCCAAAGAGGGAAGGAGCATACTCACTTTCTCTTACCAATGAAATGAAAATTTTGGTTGATGAATACGAAGAATGTCACCATGATCTCTGGCTTCAGGGAATAGGTCGAGTAAAGCAGGAAGAATGAATATGTGTATATAGATTAGGGAATGGGTTACTTAAGGATTAAGCTGCCTAATATGTTAAAACATAATGATTAGTATGATAAGAAAAATAATTGAGGTCCAATAAGCTTTAGTTTATTATTTTAGTAACCTCGTACCCCTAACCACTCTAACCATTATATAATCCGATCATTCATCCATCGCCAATTAAAATTCCACTCTAGTCGTTTTAATTTAAATTTTATTTTATTTTATAATAATTTTCTTTTTGAAAAATATTAGTTTTAAATTTAAACAATTGTTTTATTTTTCAAAAAAAATCCAAATTAAATTTTCAAAATAAAATTATATTATTATAGATTAAATAGCGAAAGGTGGAGCCTTAACGCACCAGTTAGATCATCCACATGGTGATTTGGACATCCAGATTCGAGTTAGAAAACAGCCTCTTTGCAATGTGAGAGAAAGGTTCCGTACAAGTGTTTGTAATTGGAAAGGTGCAAGGATAAATGTTAGAAATTGTGCTTGTGAATTGTTTAAAAATTAAATACCTGGGAATAAGTGCATTTATTGCTTGAGTCGCACACCATAGAGATTACAGAAAGGTACCCACACAAACACACACACACACGCACGCGCACACACACACACACACACATATATATATATATATATATATATATATATATATATATATATATATATATATATATTTGTGTGTGTGTCTCTTAGCTCCTAAATTGGACCCTTTGGGCACCCAAATGTTGCTTTTGTGTTGAAGAGGGAGCGCATGCATGACCATCATGCGCGCGCATCGATCGATTGACTCGACCTGGACCGGGCTGAACTCGAGCTCGAGCTTGAACTTGTTGTGGTGTAGCACTTATATTTTTGGACGAAATTTATTAGGCGTTTTCTGCCAGTTATTTTATTTGAAATGGTAAAACTATAGATCCAAATTTTTAGCCAACGTCACCCTACTATTCAGTAATACGTTCGACATGGTATTCCATTTATTTAATTAGTTTATAAATAAAATCAAAAGAGAAAGACACTTTTTCTCTATGAAAACCTAAACCTATCTTCATCTCCTCGAGATTCTTAAATTATAAGACGAGCAGTCATTTTTAAGTGCAACTGAGTCAGTTTCATCTGTGCAAGCAAATCGATATTGAATAAGAGGTTGTTTTATCCTAGCAGCGGTGGCGTTGGCTAGACTGCTGTGCACCACTGAACAGAATGTCCAAACGTCTTCAAGATAGTGAACAAGTACATGACTCTACCGAAGATCATTTATTTACAACAATTTTAAGACATGCCAACAGCGATGACTTCTGCTGCAAATTTGAATGATGATGCCTCCACATCACTACTCCAGGTTCTCATGGCGTCTGTTGCACCCTTCAGGTTTGAGGGCCTCCATTTCAAGGACTAGAGGTGTCAGGACAGGATTTTTCGTTGCCGAAAAAACCGAACACTGAGGGGGTTTTAAAGAAGAAAGAGGTAGAAGAAGAGAGAAAGAAAAACAGAACAGAAAGAACAACAAAACAACAACAGAATCTCACAATTCGCAGCGGAACAACATATAATAATAAATGAATAATCTTTAAACAAAGAACTATATCAGTTATTACATTTTATACATTACATTACATCATATCATCACTTCAGATTGTACAACAACATACAACAACAAACAGTGCAGCGGAAAAAGAAATACTATATACTAGTAATACGCCATGCCATCCAGCTTGCTTCTAGCAACTCCAGAATATCCAGAATATCCTGATAAACCTAACTCTTAACTGCCCGTGTGGAAAATTGGTGGGCACCCAGAGTTTAGGAAGGAAAACAATAAACTCCGAGTCAGTCATGTGACTGGTGTGAGAACTCAAAACAGTTTATTTATCTTTAAAATCAAATAGAGGAATATTTTTATTTCAATTCGCAATGCTTTTAAAAAATGAGACTACCATAAGGCCTCCCGCACACACACACATGCAAACGCAGAATCGGAGGAGATTTCTCCTTATGATAGTCAAAGATGCTTGATACGCATTTAAAATAACATTTGATATTATTATTAGTGTATAGTGTAGAAAAAATTCATTTCGAAAGTAGAATATAAATCTTAGCCAGCATAGACATTTCGAACTATGCCTACTATAGCTACCATCCAAACAGTGGTGACCACCATAAGTGAATGGCAGGTTCTACAACTAATACCGTACAAGTTTTGTATTGGGAATTGGATTTCCAACAAATGGTCAGGCCAAGGAACTTCCCATTGCCACTGAGAATGCCTCTGGAAAGACACCCCCGAGAACCAAACCGGAACTCTGCCAACACAAGGCCGGGTTACCCCTTAACTGGGTAACTACTGACACGAGCACGCCATTCCCCGGTCCTTTAGGACCTTTTCAACCGAGCGCTCGATATCCAACATCACACCATAATAAATAGAGTGTTTTCAACATGAGTAAGTATCTGGGCTCCATACCATGATACCACCCCTTTCCAGAAGGAAATGCACATACCCTAAGGGGAGCTACAGCAACCCCTAATAACCTTGCCGCATCTTTCCTGTTTTGACCATTTCCGGGATGTGAGGCTCGACGAATTCACGTCCACAAAAACATACTTTATACAAAAGCCATGCTTTGGGTCAATAAATGATCAACACAATGATCACTAAGATAGACGATCAAATAAATGATCCTATCACAAATAATCAACACAATGATCATTTCAGCATCACTCAGCATGTCACATTACCAAAATGGGATATATTGCTGATAACTTCAACTATATAACCTTTGAGCTCGTACGTCTCAAAGAAGGGTGTTAAGCAAATAATAAATTCTCCGCCACCAACAGAAATATATTTGAAAGAAATCGGCTTTATATCTCAACTTGTAATGTCAGACACACAATCCATACAAGTCTGTTCCGGGCTCGAACAGAACCGAAGGTACTTACAAAGAAGTCCTTGCAATCCGGATATTCACTAATCACGTTCGGACTTCCCATCACATATGGAATCTCTATACCGGGGACCAGTCGATGCAAAGACATTCGACAAGAAACCCTTTCGTTTTCGAAAATATCCGGTCTTCAACACCGGTCTTCGAATGCAATTCATAACGACGTATCACATATTCGGAATGGGTTATACGACCCCATGGTCCTTTCCCGGTTAACCCGAATAGTGAGCGCTTATTTTAAAAAAAATAAGTGTGGCATTCAATTTCAAACAAATTCACAACAAATACCTATTCAAAGGTATATATCGATAGTCGGTTATTGAACTATCAATAGATATGCCAACATCACCCGAATCCAAATAATTTTCCAAATTATTTATCTTCCAAAAATATCTTTAGGGAATAAAAACTTAATTTCCATTCTTTAAAAATAAATCAATATTTATTTTTAAACCCAATTTCCCAATTCCATTTATAAATTCTATATTGAATTTACAATCCAAAATATTTATGGATATATGATTTCCATTCAATTTCTAATATTCATTTTCAATTTATCTTCAAAAAGATAAATTCCAAATATTCACTTAATATTGGAAAAGCATTTCTATACTTATTAAAAATAAGTAATTCACAGATCTTTTTATTTTCTATACTTAGAAAATATTTAATATACCCTAATCGAAATTAAGTATATACTTCATCCTTTAAGGAAATCATTCACTTAACCATATTTATTTGGGCCAAAACGAATGTTGCGTAAAACATCGTTACGACAACCCAAAATCACTAGTATAGGGATTAGAAATTAAAATAGATATATAAATCCCAATACTATACAAAACATTTCCTTTCGGAAATCATTTATTATAACAACAGTGTTATAATCTACCATTTCCTTTTATTTCTCGAAAACATCTATTTCAACAATAAATGTTGAAATCTATGATTTCAAATCTCAACATATTTTAAAACATCATTAGACCGTTTTAATTTTATTTAAGACATCACATTCTAAATAATTTCTTTAACATATTATTCACTATTCAAAAACGTGAATATATTGTTAACCAATTTCATTACTTCTATTCATTTTAGTTTAAGGAATTATTCACTGTCTAAAACATGAATATAACTTCATAAATAAATTGCAACAATTTACTTATCAAAATAAGTAGTTTGCGAATTTATAAAACAATGTTTATAAATTCTATTTCTATTTCTTTTATAATAACTTCCTTTTATAAATTTTCTTTATTAACTTATCTCAATTCATATCACAATGATATATTTAAAAATTTCATATTATAAGTCAAATACTTATAATTTATTTGTTTATAAAATCATTCCTTTAAACTTCACAAATTTTATAAATCTTATTACTTATAAGATTCATCTATTTATCCAAAATCTTATTCTTTTAAATAACTTCACAAATTTTATAAACCTACTGTTTATAAAATTCCAATTATAACTTCACCGTTCATAATTCTATAAATTCATTCATTTGTGAAATTCATTCACAATTCATCCTAACTCTTATAAAAACTTCGTTTTATAATTCCAATATTTTTATTTACAAAAATCCGTTTGTAAATCTTTTATATAAATCAATTTATACTGTTTATAAAATTTTATTTATAACTTCATCGTTATAATTCTATAATTCCATTTCTATTTATGAAATTCATTTACAATTTATTCTAACACTTATAAAAGCTTGGTTTATAATTCTTATATTTTTAATTTATAAATATCAATTTATAAATCTTTTTAATATAAAACAATTTATATTATTACTTTAAACATCCTTAAACTCTTTCATAGTTTCATCATTCTGATTTATAAAATAAAGATTTTATAAATCCTATTTTTGAGCTTCTTATAATAATTTCAGAAATCCCAGTTCAAACTATTTTATAAAACCACTGATCCCATATTTTCAAAAATCAACTTTTAACTACATTTCTCAAAAATCATAATTTTTATAACATAAAAATTATAACGTTTATTTATTTATAATAAATCAATTCCAAAAATTATTTATAACATATATTTTCAAAATCACTTTAGAAATCCCTTAAAAATAAAAATCGTTATTTTTAAACTTCAAAGTTGGATCCGATGATGTAACACATCAAATAGTCAAACACGATTTTCAAACATCATATATCATCCATGATAAACAATCAAATATCACAATATATGAAAATAAACAAACACTTGTGAGGAATCCAGTTGGATCCCTCCAACCTGTTTCCCTGCATCCACAGACATTAGCACAATACCATTCCGTTTCAAGACGGAATATCGCGGTATATGGGATTTTATAAATATATATCCGCTTACTAACGGCGCAATAGGGTCTCATCCGCTAAAAGAAAATGCGGGAAATCAATCAACTGCAATATATACATATGCCAATATATATATATTGCTATATATATAATATAATACCAATTCCACTTCGAGGTGGAATATCGCGGTATATGTGTGTAATAAATAACCTCCGCTTACTAACGGCGTATAGGGTCTATTCACATCCAATAAATATATATAACAATCATTATTCAATCAATCAATCAACACAGTCAATCAATTTTTTATTTAACTATTTAAAATTCAAATAAACAATAAAAATTCCTTTTGAGTGAGAAGTTCTCACCTTTTATTCCTGTTTGCCATCCACTTCCAATTCAACTTGTTTTCTTCATTTATACCTTGTATAACAATTTTATACAATTCAATTAATATTCGAACAGATCGAATAAATTAAATTTTCATTTAATAATTTTTAATTCATCAGTTTTCTCCTTTAATAGTTTAAATTAACTGATAGTTTTATTTTTAAACCAATTTCTCGTTTAATAAATTTATTTAAACTAATTTTCTTCTTTAATAGTTAAATTAATTGGTAGTTTTATTCTTAAACCAATTTCTCGTTTAATAAATTTATTTTAACTAATTATTTTACTTTAAAATAATTTTAACTAGAAATTTCCAATTGAACAAAATTTCCTTTAATAAATCGTTTCACTTAATAAATTTAAATTTCCTTTTACTTACCAAAATTATATTTTTAACTAATTCTCCCTAAAAAATAAATTTGGCCACTAACAATTAAAATAAACTTATTAACCCCATAAGTTATCTTAATAAATTATTTTTAGTAAAAGAAATAATTGAACAAGTTAATTTCTATTTTATAAATTAAATTTAATTAACTCAAAAAGTTATTTTAAACTAATTTATAAGTTTCTAAAATCAAATTTTCTCTTTAATCATTTCTAACAATGTATCCCTTTTTATTTTAAATCAATTCCTTTTATATAAATTTCTTTTAGGAATTAAACGAATCAAACAATCCAATTCGTTTAACTAAAATTTTGGTTTTAAAAAGTTAAAATTTACTTTTAATATAACTTTATTAATTCTTAAACAAATCCCTTATATAAAACAAGTTTTCCTTTTTTTTATAATTTATTTAACTAAAATTTAAATTTAAAAACTAATCTTCCTTTTATAAATTTTTTTTATATATATATCCAAATAAAATTTTCTGTTTACTGTAAACTGCAAATAATCCCCTCTTTTTTTTTCTTTTGTTTTTTTTTTTTTTTTATTTACTGTTAATAACATGTATAAATGTTTATGATATTAAATCAGAAATAAAAATAAAATCAACATACCTTACTGCTAAAATTCCCAAGCCCTAGCTCGCACGTGAAGTCGCGCCTCGCTCCTCCTTCAATCGCGCAACCCACATCGCCGCGCCTCCACCTTGCGCGCACACGAAGGCGCTCGCCCCCTTCGATCGCCGCAGCCACCGCTTCGTCGTGCCTCGATTGTCGCACGCGACTGTGCGCCGCCGTGCCTACGCGTGCGCGCCGCGTACGAGTGTTGCCGCGAACCCCCACTTCCTCCATCGTCCATCGCGACTTCGGCCTCGACCCTATTCGCGCGAACGCGAGGCGCTCCAACTCGAACTCGCGAGCACAAAGAACTCCATCGATCGTTTTCTGTGAATCGGCCGCGGCCATTTTTTTTTTTTTTTTTTTTTTTACTCGATCGAATTTCTGAATTGAAAATGGAAGGCTTCGGGATTGATTTGTAAAGGAGGAGGGAGTATTTACAATCAAAAGGAGTATGGTTTACACGATCTCTATATCGTGATTCTTGGCATGATACCGGGCGTTGATTTAGGGATGTTGTCTGTACCCCTTTTTTTTTATTTTAAGTTAAATTTAAATTGAAACTCAATTTAATTTTGATGCGTTTACCCACCGTACGGACACACAACAACTCCGATCGATACGAAATTTGAAATCCGGCAATAATTCAATATTCCGGACCCAATGGAACTGGTTTCGTCAAATTCCGAGACTGTGCCTCGGACGGTTATTTTTAAATATCGATTCGAACGATTAAATTCCAAAACTGAACAATTCACTTCCAAATTCGATTCTGAAGCTTCTAAAATCTTCAGTACTATCAATATAAATTTTACAAGCCTTTGAAATATTTTTAATCGGCTTAAAATTTTAGATTCAAATTTTTTTATTCAACTTAAATAGATTAAATTTTAAAATTTAACCGTCAAACTCATAGTTATATTGAAAATTCAATCCAAACCATCATTCAAATATTTAAAATTAATTAAATATTCTCGTATTTAAATTGTTTAAAATTCAGGATCGTTACAATCTTTCCCCCTTAAAAGAATTTCGTCCCGAAATTACAAGTTAAGAAGAATGCCCTTATCCCGTCTACTATTTTTCACAATTCAAATAGTTTTATCAACTTACTAGCCTAAATCTTTTTTTTACTAGAGATTCATTATCATTTCAACTAGCTTTTCCAACTCCAATTATAGGTTTCAAACAATATTGTTTTACTAACAATTCAAATTTAAATTCAAATTCAAATTTCAAACTTTCAAATTTTCTCAAAATTTTTCTAACACCCTAAATTTTCGAAAAATTTCGCCAGCGTCTCCTTTGCGCGGCTAGCTCGGTACGACTACAAAATGGCACCACGGCCCCTCAGAATCAAAAAGAAAAGAGAAAAGCCAAGTGGCTAGAGAAGAAAGTCATCAAATCTCATATTAAAATTGAAATACGTACCTTTTTGTCGAGCTATTCAATTTTATCTTTGAAATCAAAATCTCAATTTCTTTATATACCTGTATAACCTGTATAGCCTGCTAGTAGTAGCATCCATAATATCCAATTACAACATTCAAACCAATTTGCCAATTCTATTGCAAAATTTCCAATATATGTTTCTTATACGTTTTTACTTCACTATTGAAGTTATATATTTAATTTTTATTAAATTTTACACTTCGATTCAATTCACGATTCCAATTTATTTGAATTCAATTCACAATTTAAATTGAATTCAATTCACAATTTTAAATCTATTTGAATTAAATTCTCAATTCTAAATATTGAATTCTAACGATTAACTTTCATTCAGTAATTCACATTACTACATTGAATTAGTTTTATTCACTAATTCATTTCAATATTCAATTTATCTCAAATTTACTTAGAAATCCAATTCTATTTTACATTTCAAATTTCATTCACATTCCATATTCATTTGTCCATGAATTACTAATTTATCAAGTTAGTTTACTTGAATTCAATCCATTTTATTTAATTCCATTACTAATGATAATAATTCAATATTATCACTTCTAACAATCATGCAATCATATACTATAATAATTCATAGAAAATCATTTTTTTTCTATTCAAAATAGTTTTGGGCAAAAATTATTTTATTTACCCGATTCAAAAATAATTTTTATATTCACTAACAAATACGCGCTCATATCTATTATTACACTCAAACTCATTCTAGAGTACTGCTGACTCTATCTCTAACGAGTAATACCCATCAGAACCATGGTTGTCGCTTAACCAACAGCTCTGATACCACATTGTCAGGACAGGATTTTTCGTTGCCGAAAAAACCGAACACTGAGGGGGTTTTAAAGAAGAAAGAGGTAGAAGAAGAGAGAAAGAAAAACAGAACAGAAAGAACAACAAAACAACAACAGAATCTCACAATTCGCAGCGGAACAACATATAATAATAAATGAATAATCTTTAAACAAAGAACTATATCAGTTATTACATTTTATACATTACATTACATCATATCATCACTTCAGAGTGTACAACAACATACAACAACAAACAGTGCAGCGGAAAAAGAAATACTATATACTAGTAATACGCCATGCCATCCAGCTTGCTTCTAGCAACTCCAGAATATCCAGAATATCCTGATAAACCTAACTCTTAACTGCCCGTGTGGAAAATTGGTGGGCACCCAGAGTTTAGGAAGGAAAACAATAAACTCCGAGTCAGTCATGTGACTGGTGTGAGAACTCAAAACAGTTTATTTATCTTTAAAATCAAATAGAGGAATATTTTTATTTCAATTCGCAATGCTTTTAAAAAATGAGACTACCATAAGGCCTCCCGCACACACACACATGCAAACGCAGAATCGGAGGAGATTTCTCCTTATGATAGTCAAAGATGCTTGATACGCATTTAAAATAACATTTGATATTATTATTAGTGTATAGTGTAGAAAAAATTCATTTCGAAAGTAGAATATAAATCTTAGCCAGCATAGACATTTCGAACTATGCCTACTATAGCTACCATCCAAACAGTGGTGACCACCATAAGTGAATGGCAGGTTCTACAACTAATACCGTACAAGTTTCGTATTGGGAATTGGATTTCCAACAAATGGTCAGGCCAAGGAACTTCCCATTGCCACTGAGAATGCCTCTGGAAAGACACCCCCGAGAACCAAACCGGAACTCTGCCAACACAAGGCCGGGTTACCCCTTAACTGGGTAACTACTAACACGAGCACGCCATTCCCCGGTCCTTTAGGACCTTTTCAACCGAGCGCTCGATATCCAACATCACACCATAATAAATAGAGTGTTTTCAACATGAGTAAGTATCTGGGCTCCGTACCATGATACCACCCCTTTCCAGAAGGAAATGCACATACCCTAAGGGGAGCTACAGCAACCCCTAATAACCTTGCCGCATCTTTCATGTTTTGACCATTTCCGGGATGTGAGGCTCGACGAATTCACGTCCACAAAAACATACTTTATACAAAAGCCATGCTTTGGGTCAATAAATGATCAACACAATGATCACTAAGATAGACGATCAAATAAATGATCCTATCACAAATAATCAACACAATGATCATTTCAGCATCACTCAGCATGTCACATTACCAAAATGGGATATATTGCTGATAACTTCAACTATATAACCTTTGAGCTCGTACGTCTCAAAGAAGGGTGTTAAGCAAAGAATAAATTCTCCGCCACCAACAGAAATATATTTGAAAGAAATCGGCTTTATATCTCAACTTGTAATGTCAGACACACAATCCATACAAGTCTGTTCCGGGCTCGAACAGAACCGAAGGTACTTACAAAGAAGTCCTTGCAATCCGGATATTCACTAATCACGTTCGGACTTCCCATCACATATGGAATCTCTATACCGGGGACCAGTCGATGCAAAGACATTCGACAAGAAACCCTTTCGTTTTCGAAAATATCCGGTCTTCAACACCGGTCTTCGAATGCAATTCATAACGACTTATCACATATTCGGAATGGGTTATACGACCCCATGGTCCTTTCCCGGTTAACCCGAATAGTGAGCGCTTATTTTAAAAAAAATAAGTGTGGCATTCAATTTCAAACAAATTCACAACAAATACCTATTCAAAGGTATATATCGATAGTCGGTTATTGAACTATCAATAGATATGCCAACATCACCCGAATCCAAATAATTTTCCAAATTATTTATCTTCCAAAAATATCTTTAGGGAATAAAAACTTAATTTCCATTCTTTAAAAATAAATCAATATTTATTTTTAAACCCAATTTCCCAATTCCATTTATAAATTCTATATTGAATTTACAATCCAAAATATTTATGGATATATGATTTCCATTCAATTTCTAATATTCATTTTCAATTTATCTTCAAAAAGATAAATTCCAAATATTCACTTAATATTGGAAAAGCATTTCTATACTTATTAAAAATAAGTAATTCACAGATCTTTTTATTTTCTATACTTAGAAAATATTTAATATACCCTAATCGAAATTAAGTATATACTTCATCCTTTAAGGAAATCATTCACTTAACCATATTTATTTGGGCCAAAACGAATGTTGCGTAAAACATCGTTACGACAACCCAAAATCACTAGTATAGGGATTAGAAATTAAAATAGATATATTAATCCCAATACTATACAAAACATTTCCTTTCGGAAATCATTTATTATAACAACAGTGTTATAATCTACCATTTCCTTTTATTTCTCGAAAACATCTATTTCAACAATAAATGTTGAAATCTATGATTTCAAATCTCAACATATTTTAAAACATCATTAGACCGTTTTAATTTTATTTAAGACATCACATTCTAAATAATTTCTTTAACATATTATTCACTATTCAAAAACGTGAATATATTGTTAACCAATTTCATTACTTCTATTCATTTTAGTTTAAGGAATTATTCACTGTCTAAAACATGAATATAACTTCATAAATAAATTGCAACAATTTACTTATCAAAATAAGTAGTTTGCGAATTTATAAAACAATGTTTATAAATTCTATTTCTATTTCTTTTATAACAACTTCCTTTTATAAATTTTCTTTATTAACTTATCTCAATTCATATCACAATGATATATTTAAAAATTTCATATTATAAGTCAAATACTTATAATTTATTTGTTTATAAAATCATTCCTTTAAACTTCACAAATTTTATAAATCTTATAACTTATAAGATTCATCTATTTATCCAAAATCTTATTCTTTTAAATAACTTCACAAATTTTATAAACCTACTGTTTATAAAATTCCAATTATAACTTCACCGTTCATAATTCTATAAATTCATTCATTTGTGAAATTCATTCACAATTCATCCTAACTCTTATAAAAACTTCGTTTTATAATTCCAATATTTTTATTTACAAAAATCCGTTTGTAAATCTTTTATATAAATCAATTTATACTGTTTATAAAATTTTATTTATAACTTCATCGTTATAATTCTATAATTCCATTTCTATTTATGAAATTCATTTACAATTTATTCTAACACTTATAAAAGCTTGGTTTATAATTCTTATATTTTTAATTTATAAATATCAATTTATAAATCTTTTTAATATAAAACAATTTATATTATTACTTTAAACATCCTTAAACTCTTTCATAGTTTCATCATTCTGATTTATAAAATAAAGATTTTATAAATCCTATTTTTGAGCTTCTTATAATAATTTCAGAAATCCCAGTTCAAACTATTTTATAAAACCACTGATCCCATATTTTCAAAAATCAACTTTTAACTACATTTCTCAAAAATCATAATTTTTATAACATAAAAATTATAACGTTTATTTATTTATAATAAATCAATTCCAAAAATTATTTATAACATATATTTTCAAAATCACTTTAGAAATCCCTTAAAAATAAAAATCGTTATTTTTAAACTTCAAAGTTGGATCCGATGATGTAACACATCAAATAGTCAAACACGATTTTCAAACATCATATATCATCCATGATAAACAATCAAATATCACAATATATGAAAATAAACAAACACTTGTGAGGAATCCAGTTGGATCCCTCCAACCTGTTTCCCTGCATCCACAGACATTAGCACAATACCATTCCGTTTCAAGACGGAATATCGCGGTATATGGGATTTTATAAATATATATCCGCTTACTAACGGCGCAATAGGGTCTCATCCGCTAAAAGAAAATGCGGGAAATCAATCAACTGCAATATATACATATGCCAATATATATATATTGCTATATATATAATATAATACCAATTCCACTTCGAGGTGGAATATCGCGGTATATGTGTGTAATAAATAACCTCCGCTTACTAACGGCGTATAGGGTCTATTCACATCCAATAAATATATATAACAATCATTATTCAATCAATCAATCAACACAGCCAATCAATTTTTTATTTAACTATTTAAAATTCAAATAAACAATAAAAATTCCTTTTGAGTGAGAAGTTCTCACCTTTTATTCCTGTTTGCCATCCACTTCCAATTCAACTTGTTTTCTTCATTTATACCTTGTATAACAATTTTATACAATTCAATTAATATTCGAACAGATCGAATAAATTAAATTTTCATTTAATAATTTTTAATTCATCAGTTTTCTCCTTTAATAGTTTAAATTAACTGATAGTTTTATTTTTAAACCAATTTCTCGTTTAATAAATTTATTTAAACTAATTTTCTTCTTTAATAGTTAAATTAATTGGTAGTTTTATTCTTAAACCAATTTCTCGTTTAATAAATTTATTTTAACTAATTATTTTACTTTAAAATAATTTTAACTAGAAATTTCCAATTGAACAAAATTTCCTTTAATAAATCGTTTCACTTAATAAATTTAAATTTCCTTTTACTTACCAAAATTATATTTTTAACTAATTCTCCCTAAAAAATAAATTTGGCCACTAACAATTAAAATAAACTTATTAACCCCATAAGTTATCTTAATAAATTATTTTTAGTAAAAGAAATAATTGAACAAGTTAATTTCTATTTTATAAATTAAATTTAATTAACTCAAAAAGTTATTTTAAACTAATTTATAAGTTTCTAAAATCAAATTTTCTCTTTAATCATTTCTAACAATGTATCCCTTTTTATTTTAAATCAATTCCTTTTATATAAATTTCTTTTAGGAATTAAACGAATCAAACAATCCAATTCGTTTAACTAAAATTTTGGTTTTAAAAAGTTAAAATTTACTTTTAATATAACTTTATTAATTCTTAAACAAATCCCTTATATAAAACAAGTTTTCCTTTTTTTTATAATTTATTTAACTAAAATTTAAATTTAAAAACTAATCTTCCTTTTATAAATTTTTTTTATATATATATATCCAAATAAAATTTTCTGTTTACTGTAAACTGCAAATAATCCCCTCTTTTTTTTTCTTTTGTTTTTTTTTTTTTTTTTATTTACTGTTAATAACATGTATAAATGTTTATGATATTAAATCAGAAATAAAAATAAAATCAACATACCTTACTGCTAAAATTCCCAAGCCCTAGCTCGCACGTGAAGTCGCGCCTCGCTCCTCCTTCAATCGCGCAACCCACATCGCCGCGCCTCCACCTTGCGCGCACACGAAGGCGCTCGCCCCCTTCGATCGCCGCAGCCACCGCTTCGTCGTGCCTCGATTGTCGCACGCGACTGTGCGCCGCCGTGCCTACGCGTGCGCGCCGCGTACGAGTGTTGCCGCGAACCCCCACTTCCTCCATCGACCATCGCGACTTCGGCCTCGACCCTATTCGCGCGAACGCGAGGCGCTCCAACTCGAACTCGCGAGCACAAAGAACTCCATCGATCGTTTTCTGTGAATCGGCCGCGGCCATTTTTTTTTTTTTTTTTTTTTTTTACTCGATCGAATTTCTGAATAGAAAATGGAAGGCTTCGGGATTGATTTGTAAAGGAGGAGGGAGTATTTACAATCAAAAGGAGTATGGTTTACACGATCTCTATATCGTGATTCTTGGCATGATACCGGGCGTTGATTTAGGGATGTTGTCTGTACCCCTTTTTTTTTATTTTAAGTTAAATTTAAATTGAAACTCAATTTAATTTTGATGCGTTTACCCACCGTACGGATACACAACAACTCCGATCGATACGAAATTTGAAATCCGGCAATAATTCAATATTCCGGACCCAATGGAACTGGTTTCGTCAAATTCCGAGACTGTGCCTCGGACGGTTATTTTTAAATATCGATTCGAACGATTAAATTCCAAAACTGAACAATTCACTTCCAAATTCGATTCTGAAGCTTCTAAAATCTTCAGTACTATCAATATAAATTTTACAAGCCTTTGAAATATTTTTAATCGGCTTAAAATTTTAGATTCAAATTTTTTTATTCAACTTAAATAGATTAAATTTTAAAATTTAACCGTCAAACTCATAGTTATATTGAAAATTCAATCCAAACCATCATTCAAATATTTAAAATTAATTAAATATTCTCGTATTTAAATTGTTTAAAATTCAGGATCGTTACAAGAGGCAAAAGATGTAGTTCTTTTTGACGATGAGGAAAGCGGCCGATGCGCTAACAACAAATAAACCACAACTGCAAGACAAACCTAACAAAGTAGACGCAGATCATATGAGAGCTTGGATAGAGAAATCATAGGCGTTGCAGAACTGGTTAGAGCATGGTTACTTGTGCAAGAACTTTATCCTCAACGGACTCAACAACGATCTGTGTGACTATTACTACTCTGATGAAAAAGCAAGGAAGATCTGGGAAGCGCTGTAGAAAAAGTATGATATAGAGGAAGTAGAAGCAAAGAAGTATGTCACCAACTGCTACCTCAAGTATTATGTAACGACCCGCTATTTTAGACCATTCAAATCGACAATAAAACCATACATATCCAACTTGAATAATTCAAAATACCGAATTGTTAATTAAAATTTGGCAAAACTTAAAATATACAATAAATCAATCAATCACAGGTCACAGAGTAATATAATGCAGTGGAATAGATAAAGAATAGTAGTTCATGAAGCTACTATATACATCAGAGTTAGAAATAAAATACAACCGAATAGTTCAAATGCAGTGAAGTCTCCAATGCAACAGATGACTTCTATGAACCAATCAACTGGAAAGGCTGGAATCTGAATCGATAGTTGGATCTCCAAATGAAACTCCGAACTCCAAAAATGAGTCTTTAATGCTTTATCACTCAGTCTGACCCGAGCGTAAAACAAAACACAAAACACTCGAGTCAGGATTAACATTCTTATATCAATAAATCCAACACAATTGAAATATCAACTGAAATAGAAATAACTTAAAGGATGTTTGGGATAACCATCCTCTAAGGGTCCATGGAACTATCTACAATTTAGAAATATACACTATAACACCGTGGTCATTTCAGCTTAATTTATACTTCAAAACCAAATATCATTTCACTTCAAATATCTCTATATTTCCCAAAATAGTATTCATATATATTAAATAATTTATACAATAAAGTATTTTCAATTCCCTCAACTTAACCAATCGTTTCAACATCAACCCGACCTTCCCTTTTAAATTAAATTCAATCTCAATTTATCAATTTAAATTCAACTCAATTTCTAAAATAACCACTTAAATTTTATCGATCTCAAATTCGGATTTATAATCACAAATACCCCGTTATATTTCCATATGTTTCAAAACTTTAAGTATTCAACGTTTCATCTTAATTTTCATTCAATTTAGTTTTCTAAATAATAAATTCAAATTTAGTTCAACTTAATTTTTCATTTTAATTCAATTTAGTTGCTAAATAACAAATTCAACTACGTTGATTTCAAATACAGATCCGAATCTCAACGTAAACCATTTAAATTCCAATATAGTTCAAGGCTTTAATATTTAAATGTTCTATATAACAGTTTCATATAGATCTCGATTTAACCTTATTATTATTTAGTCTTAAAATACTCCCTTATTAGATTCAATATCGTTTAAGTAACCTTAAATTACATTTTACTCAATATTTTCTTTAATTTATTTAAACGTGAAATATTCATTAAATCACTTAAATCAAAAATCCAGTTATAAAATCATACCCTTTAAATTTCCCATTCAAAAATTTCAAATCGATTTAATTAAATAAATCCTTATTTAAATACCATTTTTATAAACCCAAATTTATCTCCCAATCTTAATTATTCAATTTATTACAAGAGAATCTATTTGAAATATAGATTTACATAAATACTTAACCATATTATGTGTATTAAATCAATCTAACTTAAATCAAATATTACTACTAAATCTATATATACAATTTTTATTTATATAATATCTTAAGAATCAAATTTATTAAACCATATATTTCTTTCCAAAATTATAGAAATTATTTTCAAAATATTTATATGGACCAACGGTGTTTCCTATCATATAGTCAAGTGCCGCGGATAATTATCATTTCAATCCGTATACTAAATATATACGGATGGATATCATTTCAACCCGTAATCCCAAATTCAATTAAATGAAAATCGCTTGGGTTTATCATTTCAAGCCATAAAGATTTTCTCATATTCTAAAGTCTGTTTGGGTATGTATCATTTCAACCCATAGTGATTTCTAAACTACAGGGAACTTGCAGAGTGATAACAGAAAATACAATAAAATAACAGGCATATATCATCAATAACAATATAATATAAACAGCAAGATATGGTGTCATATCCCGCAGGTGAATAGTTACAGATAATAGCATATATAACAAATTTAAATAACTACAGCAGCATATTTCAATTGTCGTTTCAATTGAAATCAAATTTAATGAATAAAAAAATGTTAATCGTGAGCGATTGCTCACCTTTCGAGGCTAGAGAATATAGAAGGAGACACAGATACACACACTGATACAGACACTGAATTAAATTTCAAATCCAAGCAAAGCAAAATCGGCACGAATTCAACGATCAAAGCTGATTGGCTCGAATTGATGAAACGGATCAGACCAGAACTGGAACGATAAAGATAAATGGTATAAGCGAACTTTTATAACCACCTATAACTATATATACACATATGAAAATTATATTCTAAGTTCAAACATCACAAATTTAATTTACATGTTTTTCAAACATATAAATAAATAAATAAATCAAGCTTATATTATTTTTTAAAATCAACATACGCTTAAAATATATATATATATATACACACACACTAACACCTTTATACCAAACTTATATAACTAGTGTATATATATATATTCTCAAACTGATAAAATAAATGTTTAAATATGAATACCTAAAATATAACTTTTTATATATATATAACTATTTCTATATATATTAAATGTTATACATATAATTTAAATCCATCTATGTTTTTACATTCAATAACATATTATATTCAACCTATATAAATTTCCAAATTATGTGTATTAAAATAATTTTTAAAGTAGAGTATTTATAGAATCATCTTAAATCCAAAATAGTATAAATATAATACTGTACATAACCTATATCAACCAAAAAGAACAAAAGTTGACTATTGTTTCTAAAATATGGGCATAAACACAGACTGCTCATGTATAAACTGAACTAACTCTTATATAACCAGAAACATATTATAGTTATAAATATACATATTATTCATACGTGCTTAAAAAAATTTCAAAACGTCAATAAAACTAACTACTGACTCACAACATCCTATACAACCCGTTGTATAACAAATATATGATATATACTCATCTTAAAATAGTAAAATATAGAATGACAAAACAAAACAGCCTGGATATAATATATATATGTGACGCACCAGATGTTCAAAATACAGCTATCTTAAACTTATATAATATAAACTTTACATATATAATAACTCGTATTAACATATATCATAAATTTTATATAAACCTTATAGTATATAAATAACTTACTTTATATACTAAATAGAACCTATGCAAGTTAAAATATGTAAGCTAATATAGGCTGCGGCCATTTTTAAAAAAAATCAAAATACATTATATACTTAAACAACAATAAATTATGTACACAGTACATATTAAAAATTAACTTAGTCTTACTATACGTATCATATAATAATAATATATATATAAAACAAAAACCGATTTATATAAACAGACATATTGAAGAATAACATATCAAACTTATGTAAACTTTATATATACACAAAATGTCATTTCTACTAACATATATACACTGTCAAACTCATATATTACTAACATTTACATTGGAAAACTGACATAAATCATTTATACCAAAAATCCTTTTTTTTCATAACATATTTTATAAACATAACATACCAAGCTGTTAACAAAACATATTTTGTATAAATATATACTCTGCCAAAATATATAATAATACTATAAAAGCTATATATTTTATATGCAGAAACCATATAGCCTGCATATACCTAACACAAACAACTAATATATATAATAATTTGTACAACATAAACTTATCCAAATATGCAGAAATCATATATACATACCGAAAAATAAATATGTGTTATGGAAATCTATTTCAAACTTATAAATAAAAACTTAAAATAACCAAGCAGATTATATATATACGCTCTAGAACCAACTCACCAGGATACTTGAAATCTTGTATAAAATAAAATATACATATAAATCCATGTTTTAACAAACCTTTCGTATGGTTGAATATATATAAAGCTGCAAGTATAAGAAATAGATATAATATATAAAAAAATACTTACATATAAAGAATGAAAGAAGAGAGGAAACGGTTGTGGGTAATCGAGCATGCGGTGAACGCGTGGAGCAAAAAGGAATGAGGGGAAGAGTTTTTTCTAGAGAATGAAAAGAAGAAGGAGAGATATGCTTATCACGTACAATATATATATATATATATATATATGCGTTGTTCTTATTTTTTTCTTCATATAGTTAGTACAAGATACGCTAAATTTATACAAAAATAACGTATCTAAATTTATACGTTACTTATTTATTCTCTACCTATTAATTTATACGTTTTATTCTCTACCTATTAATTTATACTATTTATTCTCTACCTATTAATTTATACGTTTTATTCTCTACCTATTAATTTATACTATTTATTCTCTACCTATTAATTTATACGTTTTATTCTCTACCTATTAATTTATACGTTTTATTCTCTACCTATTAATTTATACTATTTATTCTCTACCTATTAATTTATACGTTCTATTCTCTACCTATTAATTTATTAAAAATTATTAAAAAAAATTGGGTCGTTACATATTAGATGATGGATAACAGGTCAGTAGAGATACAGTCTCATGAGCTTCAAAAAATAGCTCATGAGATCATCTCTGAAGGTATGAATTTGGATGAACTGTTTAGTAGTTTTGAATGATAAATTACCTCCCAGCTGGAAGGATTTTAAGAATAATCTTAGACATAAAACTAAGGAATTTTCATTGGAAAGACTAATAACCCATGTCATATTGAGGAGGAATCTCGTAAACATGATATAAAGGAAGCAGTGCTTGCTGTTTCAGGCAACACTAAGAAAGCTATAGTTCTGAAACTAAATCCCAAAAAATTTAAGAATCGAAGCCTTGGGGTTAATCAGAACCGCAAAAACAGAATTTAAATTCGTAAGGAAACCATAGAGGTCAAAAAAACCACCTCAAAAGAATGACTCTAGATAGTTGTTTCTTTATTACAACTATGGAAAACCAGGTCATATGGCACATAGGTGTCGAAACAGTCCAAGCTCTGCACCACAAGCTAACCTGACTGAGCTTACGGCTATGATTTCTGATGAGATTCGCCTTGTTGGGGGATCATAGGGCTGTGGGTAGATACCGATGCTACATGTCACGTCTGCTATGACCGTGCTATGTTCAAAACATACAAGGATACTAAGGACAAGAAAGTGTTGTTGGGAGACTCTCACACCATTATTGTTGTTGGGATTGGAAGCGTATAGCTGAAGTTTACCTCTGGAAATACCGTCATTCTGGAATACGTAATGCACACTCTAGAGATGAGAAAGAATCTTCTTTCGGGTTATCTTCTTAATAAGGCTGGGTTTACACAGACTATTAGGGTTAATATGTACACCATCACTATGAATGGTATGTTTGCGGGTAGGGGTTATGCATATGATAACATGTTTAAACTGAATGTTGAATGTTATAAAATGTCTGGTTCTTCTTATATGTTATGTGATTTTAATATCTGGCACTCTAGACTATGTCATGTAAATAAACAAATAATAAAGAACATGAGTAGCTTAGGTATAATCCTTAATACATCCCTAAATGATTTAGAAAATATGATTTTTGTAGTCAAGCAAAAATAACTAAAACCCCACATAAATCTGTAATTAGAGAATCAAAACCTTTAGACTTGATTCATTCCGATATATGTGAGCTTGATGGCACTCTGACTAGAAATGGGCACGGCCACTTTATCACTTTCATTGATGATTGCTCTGATTTTACTTATGTATATCTTATGAAAAATAAAAGTGTTACATTTGAGATATTTAAATCTTTCATAACTAAAATTGAAAATCGATCTAATAAGAAATTTAAAACATTGCGTAGTGATAGAGGAACTGAATATGAATCAATTTTGTTTATTGAATTTTACAACTCACATGGAATAATACATGAAAGAACTGCACCATATTTACTTGAAATGAAGGGTAAAGCGGAAAAAAATAGAACATTAACTGAATTAGTAGTTTCTATTTTACTTAATTCTGGTGCATCATTACCTTGGTGGGGGGAAATTTTATTGACCGTATGTTATGTTTCGAATAGGATCCCTAAGTCAAAAAGCATAATTTCACCTTTTGAAATCTTAAGAAATTATAAACCAAATGTGGCTTATTTTAGAACTTGGAGATGTTTAACATATGTTCATATACCCGACCCTAAGAGTATAAAATTAGTAAGTAGAGCATATGAATGTGTATTTATTAGCTATGCTAGTAGTAGCAAAGCATATAGGTTTTATGATCTGAATACACACAATATAATAGAATCTAATGGTGCTGATTTTATGAATTGAGATTTCTTTTAAATTGAGGAATAGTGGGGGCACATCAAGTAACACTATTCCTATTAGAATAGAACATGATGAATCTTTTGAAAATGAACCTAGAAGAAGTAAAAGAACAAAAATTACAAAAGATTATGGCTCATATTTTTGCACTTCTACTATAGAGAAGGATAATTTAAACCTTCAAAAAGCCTTGTCTTCTTTAGATGCCAAATTTTGGCAAGAGGCTGTAAATGATGAGATGGATTTTTTGCAATCCAATAAGGCTTAGCACTTAGTAGATTTACCACCTAGTTATAAGTCTATAGGCTGCAAATGGGTACTTATTAAAACCTAATGGCACAGTTGATAAATTTAAATCCCGTTTATTAGCTAAAACGTTTAAGCAAAGAGAAAATGTAGACTTTTTTTTACACTTTTTCACCTGTAACTAGAATTACATCCATTCGGGTACTAATTACACTAGCATAGATTTATAAATTAATAATACACCAAATGGATGTTAAAATCTCTTTTTTAAATGGTGTAGAAGAGGAAATTTATATAGACTAACCCGAAGGTTTTGTAATTCATGGTCAAGAACATAAAGTATGCAAATTAGATAAATCATTATATGATTTAAAACAAGCACCTAAGCAATGGCATGAGAAATTTGATAACTTAATAATCTCACATGGTTTAAAGTTAATGAAAGCTACAAATGTATTTACTATAAATTTGAGAATGACATTTGCACTATTATATGTTTATATGTGATGATCTACTTATTTTTGGGTCGAACATTCATGCTATAAACAATGTCAAATCTTTATTAAGTGCCAACTTTGATATGAAAGATTTAGGTGAAGCGAGTGTAATCCTTGGAATTAAGATTACTATATCAAAAAAGGAAATTTCTTTAGATCAATCTCATTACATTGAGAAGATACTAAAGAAATAAATTTACTTTGACTGTAAACCTACATGTACACCATATGATCCTAGAGTAAAACTATTTAAGAACACTAGTGAAGGTGTAAGACAATCTGATTACGCGAGCATCATTGATAGCCTTCAGTATGCCACTGATTGTAATAGACCCGACATTGCCTATATCGTGGAATTATTATACAGGTTTACTAGTAGACCGAGTATAAAGCACTGGCATTCTATCGAAAGGGCCATGAGATACCTAAAACAAACTATGAACCTTGGGTCACATTATGTAAAGTTTTCAGCTATTCTTGAAGGATACACCGATGCAAACTAAAATACTTTATCTGATGATTTGAAAGCAACCAGTGGCTATATCTTTAGCGTTACTGGTGGAGTTGTTTCTTGAAAATTTAAGAAACATACTATTTTGGCTCAGTCCACTATGGAGTCTGAGATGATAGCACTAGCCACAACTAGTAAAGAAGCAGATTACTTAAGAAATCTACTTGTTAAGATTCCATTATGGGAAAACCAGTTACCGGCTGTGTTGATCCATTGAGATAGTACCGGGCTATCGCAAAAGTGTAGAACCGAAATTACAACGGTAACAGACGACATATACATCATAAGCATAGCATAGTTAGAGAGCTGCTCTTTTCAATATCTATTGGAGTGGATCACATATGCAGTGATGAGAATTTGGCCGATCCTTTGACGAAAGGACTAGCTAGAGAGAAAGTCCTTAGAATCTATAAAGAATGGGACTATCGCCCTTAGATTGTTGAATCCTGCACAATGGTATTCCAACCTAATGACTGGAGATCCCAATAACTAGGTTCAATGAGTAAAAACAAATTGTGAAGTGATACAAGTTACACATGCTATTTTTATATATTTAAAGCATGTATTCCTTAGAGGATAAGTTAATAGAAACTCTTAATGAGGTATATACTCTATATAGAGTGGAGTACCTACCTTCAGGGGTGCTCTTGACAGACTCACCTATGTGGATGCGAAAATGTGGTCATTTCTATGAAATTTGAGCAAAATTCTTATAGCATTCACTTAATTGGGATAGATGTACGTAGCATTAAATGTACATGCTTATTTAATTGCACTCTAGAAAGATTATATGTTGTTTGATGTTAGGAACAGAGTTCAATACTACGTGCCACTCTAGTAAAAACTGAATTTTATCCACTATGCAATGGTTCAAGTTGAAAGACACCTTTGCTTATGCGCAATCTTATGTTTTCAGAAACTGCTCGAAAAGTATTTTAAAAAATTCAAGTGGGAGATTGTTGAAAATTGTGCTTGTGGATTGTTTAAAAATTAAATACCTTGGAATAAGTGCATTTATTGTTTGAGTCCCACGCCATAAGGATTATTGAAAGATACTCATAAATATGATGTATTAGATCCTAAACTGGCCCCTTTGGGCACTCAAATGTTGCTTTTGTGTTGAGTAGGGAGCGCAAGCATGACCATCACAGGCGCGCGCACCAACCAACTGACTCGACTCGACCTGACTCTGGCCGAGCTCGGGCTTGGGCTTGGATTTGTTGTGATGTTGCACTTATATTTTTGGATGAAATTTGTTAAGCGTTTTCTGACCGTTATTTTATTTGAAACGATAAAATTACAGATTGGAATTTTTAGCCAATATCACCCCACAATTCAGTAACACGTTCGAGGTATTCCGTCTATTTAATTAGTTTATAGATGAAATCAAAAGAGAACGACACTTTCTCTCTGTAAAAACCTAAACCTATCTTCATCTTCACGAAATTCTCAAATTATATGACGAGCGGTCATTTTTGAGTGCAAGTCTGTTCAAGCGAATCGATATTTAATTAGAGGTTGTTTTATTCTAGAGGCAGCGGAGTTGGTTTTGCACCACTGAGCAGAACGTCGAACGTCTTCAAAACAGTAATCAATTACACGACTTGGCCAAATATAATTTGTTTACAACAAAAACAGCCTCTTCGCACTGTGTTATATCATTGATTAAACAGTGGGATATTACAATAGACCATCGCAATCAAAATCCAAAATTATGTAAATAGTTGTCAAGACCCAAAGATATGAGCTATGTAGTAGCTCTAGATAAGTACAAGTGTTTATAATCGAAACCGACGCCCGAAATTTTTAATTAGCTTGCAACATGGACCAAATTAGTGAGATAAACACTAATCCACTCAACGTCAACAAGGCTCATATACCTATTACATTTAGGCTTGTCAATGGACCAGATTCGGTTTGGATATCATAAAATCTGGAGCTTATCAGATTACAACTTAAATGTCATGCTCAAATGCCTCATTCAAATACTCTGTTCATAGTTGTAAACACATTCTCCGTTCACTTATCTTACCAGTTCAAATGTCCCATTCAGATTCTTCGTTTCCATTCATCACAAACACAGCCTTAATGTGGAAGTCAAAGGGTTGAAGCTTCAGGCTTCACAATTATGATGGGACAAAGAGATGGTGGAGCTTTATCACGCAGTGTGAATTTGTGAAGTATGTACTGATAGAATCAAATTTATATCATTTAATACAACATGCATGTTATTAAATGCATTTAGTGAAACATTTTATCCTGAAACAAACACCTTTCATTTTCCTTATGGAAAATGACTATTATTGATGGAGTCCTTCATATAACAGGTGTTCCAATTGAATAAAAAGCTATAACAAGGCCACGCAAGAAGTCTACTTGTGTGTGTTATGTAGTTGTTTACAGACTATTACATAAATGACTTGGGGTTAAAATAAATTATGATTGATATATTTAGTGGTGAGAAGAACATCTCTTAGAGCGGCTAAGACAAAAAAATGATTCTCAAGATTCACATGGTGCAAAGCGAAAGATGCATTGTGTTATTGCATACTTATTGTATAGCAGTGGTATCTGAATTTGTAACGAAAGTTTAGTTTATAGATTCTATTTTCCAATGATGTTAAGATTGGGTAATATTTGTAGAGGAGCGTTTTTGGTCGTTCGTGCTAATGCCAAAACTTTTTGTGGGGGGATGTTCTGAATTTTTAAAGAAACTTTAGTTAATAGATCATATTTATAATCTATCAACTAAATGTACAAGAAAAGATTTCTGACTTAATGTTGATTATACGACATTACTTCAAGTGTACTTGTGATTTTACATTCGAAACATATATTATTTCATCTACTAATAAATGGTCAGGTTTGGATCTGTGAGCGCTTATCCTTGGGAAAGTGAACCAAGAGCTTCATTTTATTGAGTGATGACATCCAAAAATAATTTAGCATTTGATTTGGTAAGTTTTCAGGAGAACAATGGTATCATAAGTTAGTAATGTTGTTTGGAAATGTTTTAAGGAGAATCCAGATTTTTATTTATTTCAATAATGTGCATTGTACAGTGATCATGTTATTACCTTATTTATAAAATGTTATGTTTTCCACGTAGTTCTTCATCAATAAGGATGTTCAATCTATTCCTTGATATATTCAATATTGACACATAAAACTAAAAGATGACCTCAATAATCAGATCATTTGATGCAATTTTAAACTTACAACCGTTGATCACCGAAAGGGTTTATTTTGGTTATGCAGTATGGTGCAATAAAATAGAAATGCCTAGGTCTGATAACAAACCTATACTCAAAATTTTCCTTACAAACATCCTGTAAAAAAACAATATTCGAAAGTTACAAGTACCATAAGTTGAATTAGACAGGCACAACTTAATTTTCCCTCAAATATTTACCGATCCGTATAAATAAAACCAACATTTTCCTTTTATCATCTTCCTCCAATATTTCTTTATCACCATCAATTATTTTTAATAAATTTTGGCTTGTAATTCATTTGAACATTCCTCGGAGACAATCGCGAAAAACATGTACAGTCATGGGATTTTAATAAGCGCAACTTCAACCTTTGTTCTAATAACATCCAAAACCTTTTCATTTCTCTTTTTTCTATATAATTCTCTTAGACATTCGACAACCCATGTATACGATTCTTCAGTTTCTGTACTTGTAGAAGAAAGCGCAATCATGAAATTGTGATGATAATACTAACCTATGCAACATTTCTCATAACAAAACATAATTTACATCAATAAAAAAAAAGAGTACAATGCAAACTAATTTATTAAAATGCGTAACCAACCTGCACTCGAATTAATCCAAAAGCGGATGCATTTAGGACATATTAATGCTATTAATAAAAATGTGCATTCATTACAGCATTAAAATCACAAGTAAATTTACCAACCGTATTCAAACGGACCTTCCATTGTATAAAATTTATAAAGGAGAATCATTTAATGACGGTTTATATTATATCAAATAAAACAAACTAAAACTCTTGAGAGGCAGAACCTATTTCTCCCTTTTCCTTTCCAGCCTTAAATTGTTTAACGTACATAAGATAATTTTTTTGAAATATTAAATAAATTAAAATTTGGTTAACTAGTTAATTAAATAAATTAAATAATATTTAATTAATTAAATAATTACATACGATATATAAACAACATATATATTAGAATTTGTTATGTTCGTTTTTCCTTTTTTATATTTTATTTATAAACAACATGTATAAACAAATCAAGCTTTAATAAAATTCAATGGCAATATGATAATATGCTACATACACTAATTTGGGTAGGGTGGGAACTAGTATAAGTATAGAAAATATATGCAGATTTGCCTTCATAGATCCAGCCCTTTATGAGACTTATGAGTTAACACCTAGACTCCTTAATTCAAAACTCAATCTTGTTAGCATCAAATGAACTATAATGTTGTAATTTTGTTTGACATTGTCTCGGGAAAAAGAGTTCGGCCATGGATGGTTTTGAGTGGTAGAATATGGCGGCATGGATAAAGAATAAAGAAGGGTAAAAATTAAATGAAATAAACGTGGAAACCTTGTTTTTATAGAGACAATGAAAATATTTTCATTTCCACTCCTTAAAACCTTCCTTTATTAATTTCTAATTATATCTGAATCAATATTTAGAGCAATTTCCCCAGCATAGAATTTATCGAGCAATCTTATCTTGGTTTTTTATCATCTTGTGTTGAGGGTGAGGAGTTTTAAATTCGAGCTTATCTATCTTTCTTTGATTGATGAAATAATTATGTTGAATATAAACTCTTCTCTAGAAATTGCGTGGACGCAATTTTGTTAAGGGGGGAGTCTGTAACAACACTGATTTTGGAGATTACCTGTTAATATTAAATTATAACGGTGGTTATAATTTAATATTGTAAATTAAGATAAAGGTGAAAATTGATTTAAAAATGAATTTTAATTATAAATTTGGGTTTAGAATGGTTAGTTATATTTTTCTAAGCAAGAAAAATATTTTTGTGGAATTTTAGAAGTTAAAAATAATGTTTTGTCCATTTATTTGTGAAAATTATGTATTTTTGTAAAATAAAGAATTTTAATAGTAAAAAACGTCTTAAAAATATAAATTAATCTTTTTATATAGTGTAAAATATTTTATTTCATAAGTATGTAAGTTTACATATTTTGTTTGATTAAAATTTGAAAGAGAAATGTAATTTATTTGGTAATATTATGTAACTTGTACATGATTGTATATGTACATGAATTAATTCCTTAAATCATTTGATTTTTTTCTTTTATTTTTGAGTCTATTAAGCCCATTAGTACACTTAACCTAATATTGAGAAAGAGGAAAGCATTGCCTCTACATTCATGCTTCTCCTTCTTCCTCTTCTTTGAAATAAGAAGAAAAAAAAACCCGCCTCACCATTTTTGCAAATCTCAACCTATGAACTCAATTTCTTCAATTCAAGCTAAAATTTCTTCAAACTAGAATGAACTAAAAGGTAATCAACTCCAAAACATCAATAATTTCATCAAAATCAAAAAAAAATTGTTGGGTTTTTATGTAACAATCTCTTCTTTGTTTTGCGTGTTCTTCATTTGCTTTCTACAAGTCCTTGGAAGCTCTAATCTTGCAAAAAGCTTCAACTTTGAGGCAAAATCCGAGCTTTTGCAACAAATCAGAAAGGTGAGAACAATATCTCACAAATACTAGCTAACTTTCTTGTGAAATTGCTTGTATTTGCTGCATATGTAAAAGTTTATTCAATGTATATTCTTTTGACTCGCCTGCATATTGTGGTTGCTATACCACTTGACATGTATCGTTTTGTATACTTTGTGATGTATCCATATATGTGTACATGTATGTGATGACCTACTGTTCTTTGATGTGGCTTGCATTTGAGTTATTATGTTTTGTTCTATTAGATCTTTTAGCCATTATAGTCTTGTATTAAGTATCTATTGGATATGTCAATCCACATGAAAAAAATGCTACATTTATCGACGTATTCGGTAGATAGTTAAGACAAGGCTATAGATGGTCGCTCCTATCCAGCTCTATTCTCCATATTAGCAGACGGTATTACCTTGTAATACTCTTTGCTAATCTGGGTCTCGGAGTGGGGCGTTACAGCTTGCGCCGGCCATATTTGTTCCTATATGGATCAACTTTTCCCAAAGCCAATTAAGTAATTAGCTATATTTAAAGCATGTTCAAAAAATATACCGACATTTATATCAATGTGACGACCCAGAATTTTTGGATGTTTAAAATTGGATTATTTAATTGATTTTAAATATTTAAAAAGTTAATTTTTAACTTTAATTCAAATATCACTATTTATTTTATAATTAAATTATTTATTTAATTTGAAGTTGGGTAAAATGTTGAATCTGGGTTTTAAGTCTGTTAAAAATAATTTGAAGGCTTGAAAATTTTAAATCGATAGTTCTGAAGATAATAAAAGCTTTTAAATTGAAATTGGAAGTGTTTCGTTAAGTTTGGAATTTTATCGTTTAAATTTAAATTTAAAAATAGCCTTCCGAGGAACAGTCTCGGAATTCGACGAAACCAGTTCCATTGGATCCGTAATATTGTATTATTATCAGGTTTCAAATTTCATAGCTTTCGGAGTTATCGTGTGAGCGTACGATGTAACGCATTGAATTTATATCGAAAATTTAATATAATAACTGGATCCAAAAAGCTATCTTCTCCATACGATCGAGTAAGGACTCGAAACCTTTTCCATGGTGTTCGGAATAGGGGTTTAACATTATAAACGCCTAGCGACATGCCTCGATTGGAGACCGAGATTGTGAGCTGTGGAAATCGAAACGATTTAAATGTGAATTTAAATTTTTATACAAGTAATATAAGCGAGATACTGTAGCAGGCATCGACACGTTGAGGGTTTTAAAAACACGTGTCTCTAGTAGTCAAGTACACGTCTTCTTCCTCTAGAAAATTAAATAAAATCATAGCCGTGTTATAAAAAAATAAAGTGGTCGGGCGTATTAAAAAAGATATCGATCCTGTCTTCAATAAATCACGCACCTTTTCCTCAGATCGAACCACCCCATTCCTTTATTCCTAATTCTAACGCACAAATTCGAAATCAAAATAAAATAAAATAAAAATCATTGCGACTTAGAACCGCGATCGAGGCTAGGGCACGAGGCACCAATGGTTGTAGCGACAGTCGAGTGGGGCACGAGATGTTAGCGGCTAGGGCTAGTCAGGTTTCTTGATGCGAGCACTGGGGGAGTGCGATCATGGAAGTGGCGATGGCATGGAGATGGGGGCGCGCTGCACAGCTAGGGTTAGGGTTGATTCCTTGAAGACTTTGGCGATGTCACGATGGAATTGAGGGTCGCGTGGAGCTCGATGTCTAGGGGTTTGGTCGGCGCGAATTTGGGGTGGCGAGGTCGACGAGCACGTTGTCGTTCAGGAGGGTAGCTGTAGGTCGAGTCATGTTCGTTCGCAGTAAGGTAATCATATCTTGTTTTAAAATTTGAAATATATATATAACCTGTATCTGATTTTTACAGTAAGGCATACACACATATATGTATATATATTTAGAATTTACAGTTTGTTATGAAATAATTTTTTTGTACAGTAAGCTGAAAATTTATATAGGAATTTATATAAAATAAATTTTTAATCTATATAGATTATTTCGTATAAACATATATAAATATACATTTACACATTTTAACTGGTTAGTTTATTTTTAAAATAATGATTTTAGTAAGCTATTTGTTTATTAACCTATTAATATATCTAGTTACTGAAAATGATTTATTTAAAGGAAATTAATTTATTCGATGGATGTTAATAAATAATATAATATTATACAAGGTCTTCCTATACTTTGTTAATTTAATTTGAATTTGTATTTTAAATTTAATAGGAAATGAATTTATATAAAATAAGGTTGTTGTGTTAAACTTATGTAAATCAGAAAAAAACAATATAGGAGTTTAGACATTGAAGTATCTATATAAAGTTAGTTTAAAATTTAATTTTTAGATACATTAAATTTTAGTTTAAATTAGATAAATAAATGGAAATTTATTTTATGATTTATTTGGAATATTAATAAACTGTAAATGGTCATACAAGGTTGAAAAATCGTGGAATCAAATCGAGAATGAAGTGGATTTGCAAATTTAGGAGGCAAAGGTGAGTTAATCTCACTCATCTGGTTGTTATTTAAATTTAAATGGTTAAATTTAAATAATTGGTTGAATGTTTGAATTGATTTGATGTGTTATACTATAGTATATAATACATCTTTGAATGATTGATTTCCCGCATTATATGGCGGATGAGACCCTATACGCCGCATAATAGCAGATGCTATTATATTAAACCCATATACCGCGATATTCCACCTCGAAGTGGAATTGGTATTGTGCTAACATCTGTGGATGCGGTGAAACAGGTTGGAGGGATCCAACTGGATTCCTCAAAATTATTTAGATTGTTTAATATTCTGTGTTATGAATATTCGATATTCTGTGATGAACATTATTGATAATTGGAATATTGAATGTTATGGTTTACTTGAATATATTTTGGTACGCTGAGTTATCCAAATGTATAGAATTGGATTTTTGAAAAGAAAATAAAAGAAGAGAATTTGTAAGTGAAATAAGCATAGAGAATTTAAATAAGTTTAAGAATGAATTGGATAAGAATAAAAGTGATTTTAAAATTCTAATAAATAAATTCCATGTATGGGAAGGGGATTTTGAATAAACAGAGAAATAATGAATTTTAAAACTTAAGTGATATTATTTAAAGGAATAAAGAATTATTTAAAATTCAAGGTTTAAATTTATTTAAAAGGATAAAGAAGGAATTTGGAAAAATCTGAAATTGGTATTTTTCAGTTAAAAGATTTTAAATCATAATGAAGAAATAAAATCTGAAGTCAATGGGTTTTGAAATAAATTGAGTAAGTAAAGAAATTTATTTCAAAATGGAGTAAATAGGAAATCAATTTGGAAATTGATTCAAGTGTTTGAAATTGGAAATTTAAAGGAGAATGTGATTATGAAATTTATAACTTGGTTTATAAAGATGAAGTAATATATCAGTGGATATTTGAAGAATAACTTCACGATGGGAATTTATTAAAGAAATGGAAAATTTGTTTAAAAATAATAGTGATTTATTTTTAAAGGATGTGAAGAGAAGTACATTTCCCTGGATATCCAAGTACGTTTTCAAAGTAAATTTTTAAATATAAGTTATGTTGTTTTAAAAGCGTGTTTAGAAAATTTATTATTTCTAAATGTTTAAATTCTGAAGTAAGTATTTTTCAAATCTATTATCATAGTAATTATTTAAAAGTGGCTTGGTATTTTGGTTTTAAAAGAGAAAATCTAGTTTTATATTTTATAAAGTAACTCGTTTTAAATATTCCTGAAGTATATATTTTTAATAAAGTATTGAAGTAGTTTTCAATTTAAATGTTAAAGTATATTTTAAAGTAAAGTGTTTTAAACTTATTTTAAAATCTAAAGCTTTGTACTTGGTGTTTTCAGTGGAAATAAATATTTGAGAATTTATTCCATGAGAAGAGTTGGGTTTGATAACCGTTTTCAAAAGGGTTTGAAAATGGAAACATATCTTGCAAAGATATTTGTAACAACCCGGGATTTGCATTACCGATTAATAAATAAAAGTTAGGATTTTTATTTATTTTAATGAAGCATAAAAGGATTTGGAATAACAAAATTTATTTGAAAAAGGCTATTTTAATTAAAAGAGAAATATGGGATTTTAAAATGAGGATAAAATGTTATTTTTGGAAAGTTAAAATATTCCAGGAGAGATTTTAAAACGGGTTTGGGTAAGAAAAATGAGTTTTATAAACATACATGAACACTTAGACTAATTTATGGAAAACATGTAAATAACCCTCTTCTTATTGGGTTACTAAACTTAACCCAATAACCCACCCTAAACCTCCTCTATAAATTATCTCAAACTCTCCTAACCTCATTCATGCATCCCTAATCAAAACCCTAATCATTTCCTAAAGCTTTCTTAACAAAAATGGCCTCCATCTTCATCTCCTTCTAGTTTTAGCTTATGCAAGTCATTCTATGAAAAGGTAATGCAAATAACCACCTAAAATCCATTTTTATATCTTTCTAATTTCTGAAATTAGTTTGATAACACATGTTTTATGTGTTTTTTTGATCTTATAGCCTCCTAATCATCTTTTGCTAACTTGGGTTGATGCTATAGTGGTCTTTGTTGCTTTCTAAAGAGGTATATTGCTAAAAACCTCTTCTAGAATGTGTTTAATCCTCTTTTGATTTCGGTAATCATTTAGTAACACATGTTTTATTATGTAACATGTGAATCATAGCTCCTTGATCATCTTTGCTTTCATTTTGGGTGTGCACATAAGGTGTTTGTGATATTGCTTCATAAGGTAATGCTAAGCTTTGGCCTTTGTTTCCTGTAATATGGTGTAGTAATCATTGTATAGTAGCTTGAGATTGATATTGGTGAAATTTGATGCCAAAAAACTTTAAAAAAACACCCCCAAAACCATCAAAAAAAAAAAAAAACCAAAGAGAAAAGAAAAAAAAAAACCATCTCTTTAGTGTTTGCTCTGGGTGCACCACGGCAGGCCTGGGCTGCACCCAGGCTACTGCCCAGGGCAGCAGGCTAGCCAGGTTGGGCTAGCCGGTACCAGGCCAGCCCACACGGGCTGACCCGCACGTCCCCCAGCCCGCGCGGGCTGGGGGCCTATGTTTTTCCCCCCAGCCCGCGCGGGCTAGGGGGGCTTATGCTTTCCCCCCCAGCCCGGCGGGCTGGGGGGGGGGCCTATATTATTTCCCCCAGCCCACGCGGGCTGGGGGGGCTGATGCTTCCCCCAGCCCGTGCGGGCTGGGGGGCCGGTTATTCCTCCCCAGCCACGTGGGCTGGGGGGCCTGGCAAAAAAAAAAGGGGCTGCACCCACTTGGTGCAGCCGGGTTCCGACCCACCGGTTGCACCATTTTGGTGCAACCGCTTCAAATTGATTGTTTCTGCAATGAACCTTTGGGCTTCAATTGCTAATAAAAAATTGTCGAACTTTGGTTCACAACCATTCGTGATATTTTCCAACGCGAATATTGGTTTTCAGTGATTTTCTGATTTATCGATTTCTTTGAGATTTGTCTCTGGATTTCGTACACGTGTTTTTATGAACTATTTTAAAAAGGATTTTTCACTCCTAAATGGCTTTCGAAATTATTATATAATATTATTTTTAATTATTAAATTAATTACTCCATAATAGGAGAGTTTTCAAAAGCCGTTTTAAAGTGATTTTAAAATCAATTATAAATCCGTTTCGCACCATTATTTTCTATAATAAAAATATCACACTCACTTTTAGCACGTCGAGCGAAGTGGAAAGGTGCTTAAATGGTTAGGAAATCTCCGGCCTATGGAACCGTGTGTATTTTCTTTTCGGTTAATCCCCGACCTATTCGATTGATCGTTTTGACCTTTGGGTCTAGTTTGCCGATGATACGAGGTAGACTTTTTATAGTTTGGAGTGTGAGCTTGCTATTGGTTAGTAAACCGTTTAGTGCCAACGTGGGGTATGAGACTCATTGTTAACACTTTACGGGTTCCTCTCCAAGAAGTTTGTGACACATTAGCCTCTGGGCGGCCAGTACTGGACCTCTGGGTCACCACGCCTCTGGGCAACCATCTCTGGACACCTGCTCTATGAAGCAGTTTTTGCGGCATGTGCCTCTGGGCCTTTATCCTTCTGGGAAGGATCTCGCCATCTCGCGCGTTACGCATCTGTGTGAGTGATCGATCACAACTCTACAGTACTTGGCAATAACGACTCTGGTCGGTGCACGTGCTATACTTGTATTATCTGATGATTTTTATATCCATTCGAGTACCGCCATTCGGTGTTGGTTCTATGGAACCATACGATGCAAGTGCGATTACCTTGTGGATTTACAGTGTCTCTGGACACTGCTTTTCAGTATTCGATTTCATTGACTTTTCAGTATATCCCTATTGCTCTTTGGAGCATCGATCTTTGCATGGGCATTGATTACAGACTCTGGTCACTCTTGGGATTATTGCCTATGGGCAACTTTATATAGCTTTGCCTACGCCGATGATATGAGGCGATTTTATTTATTTAACACTTTGGTGTTGATATTCTCTTTGGAGATTTTTACTGTTTATTGATGATTAGGGATCATCATTACGTTCATGTAGTCCATATTACTCTTCTCTTTGGAGAAGTACTATTTGATTTATGTACCGCATTATTATATATCTCAGTTATTACTGATTATTTAGCTAGCCTGACCCGAGTGTTTTCGCTCGGGTCAGACCGAGTTGTTTCAGGTTAGGTCTCTGGACTTAGCTTTCTGTGCTTCCGCTTGGACATTATCTGCTATGCTGATAGATAGCTCTTTATATTTGTCCACTATTTCGACACTCTGATTATTCAGTCTCTTTTGTACATATTTTTGACTCACATGTGTGAGCGGTGGCTTTATACCCACCTTTTGATATTTGGATCTGTATTGACGATATATTGTACCTATATTCTGTGATTGTTATGTGACTGTTCTATGATGATGATGTTATCATTTAGTATTATGTTTTTTCTGAACCTAATTTCCTTAGCCATTGTAATTTCATTATAAATATCTATTGGATATGTCGAACCACTTGAGAAAAGAAAACCACATATTCGACGTATTCAGTAGTTAGTTATAGCTTGATTACACATGGTCGCTTCCATTATACTCTATTCTCCGTTCTAGTAGACGGTATTACTCCATAATACTCTTTACTAGAGTGGGTCTCGGAGTGGGGCGTTACATTTTGGTATCAGAGCCAGGTTCAGAACTAAATATAATAAACACAGAACAGTAACACTAGGTACAATACATCTTAGTATGATTCAAATAGTACAATGCCCTTTCCTCATGACATTGGATAGATAAGTTAGGAATATGTTTAGGAATACATTTATAATCCGTAGTGTTCTACTTTGAATTATCTATCTTTGAATCGTGCTTAACTCCTTCTTACCTTATCTTTCACTATGGTTGGGAGAGGTAGGAACTCCGTTCTGCTAATGTTGGACAGTCCAGCAACCCTCACCCTAAAGGCGTATACATGACCACGGACCAGATCATGGAGCTGGTTCGTAACTCTCAGTCGCACTCTCAGTCTCCAGCACCAGTTTCTGATGCACCGCGCAAGTCTTCTTTTGCGCGCCTCTGCAGCGACTTTATTCATCTTGGAGGGAAGCCGTTCAATGGCTCCGAGGCTGTTCTTGAGGTCCGGGCTTGGATCAGAGTTTGCGAGCGTAATTTCACTCGCATGACCCTTCCTGACCATGACAGAGTTCTTGTTGCTTCTAGCCATCTTGAGGGCCATGCCTTGGATTGGTACGAGCTCCTTATTTCTGAGACCGATGAGGCCACTCTCACTTGGGATTAGTTCCGAGAGCGCTTCTTGCTCAAGTTTGTCCCCGAGTCCGAGAAGATAGCCCTTGCACGCCACTTTATTGACCTTAAGCAAGGGAAGACCTCTGTTGCTGACTATTCTTCATCTTTCGAGGCCCTGTCTAAGTATTGCCTCGAGTTCATTAGCACTCCTTATAAGAAGAATCTCAAGTTTGTAGAAGGCCTGAAGAAATATTTGAAGAAACAGCTTAAGCTCCCTTTTGATGAGCTAGTTGACGCAGCGCTTCACCTTGAAGCGGTTGAGCGTGAGAGAGACAGTGATGGAGATGGTGGGGGTTCCAAAAACCCCAATCAGAAGCGAGGTCCATTTCAGAATACTAAGCCTTGGAACAAGAAGAAGAAGATTGGCAGTTCTACTTTTCAGACTCATCCTCAGACTCGTTCTCAGTCCCAGACTCCTGCTCAGCCTAGTAGGACACGTCCTCCGAAAAAATGCTTCAACTGTGGTTCTCCTGATCACTTTATTCGAGAGTGTCCCAAACCTCTCTATTGCACCTTCTGCAAAAAGGAGGAACACAGGATCTCCACTTGTCCTACTGCACCTCCTAGATCTGGCAAGCTTAATGCTGCCAAGGCTCCTACATCTTCAGCTCAGCCTCGAGGTATGCATCCTTCCGTTCTCGAAGGTTCTATTTTATTTCATGGTAGATCTTGTAGAGTTCTCTTTGATACGGGTGCCTCTCACTCATTCGTATCAAAGGAGCTAGTAGATGCTTTATCCTTGGATGTTACTTGTCTGGTTTCTTCACTAAGGATTGTGAATCCCATTGGTAGATCCACGACCCTTAGCTTGCTTTGTGAGGATATGGATATTGATCTTTGTGGATTTTCTTTCCGTGAGAATCTGCACGTTATGGAGTATTTGGGCTTTGACATGATTCTTGGCATGGATTGGCTCGCTCAGTACGACGCCAAAATCATTTGTTCGAAGCGGATATTATTTCTTCGTCATCCTGACTCGTCCGCTCCATTAGCTATTGCTCTTCAGGATGTTGGGATTTTTGATATTACTTTATTTGCACTTGATTCACGAGATGAGGATGTGGACATATCTCGTATTCCTGTTGTTCAGGATTTCCCCGATATATTCGAGCCAGTATCTGGCCTGCCGCCAAAGCGGGCCATTGAGTTCCGCATCGATCTCATTCTAGGCTCCTACCCAGTTGGGCGTCCTCCCACGAGGATGTCTACTAAAGAGAATGAGGAACTCAGGAAGCAGTTAGTAGAGATTGAGGCGAAGCAGCTCATTCGGTCCAGTTCTTCGCCATGGGGTGCTGCTGTGGTCTTCGTTAAGAAGCCCGATGGCTCTCTTAGGCTTTGCATTGACTATCGCAAGCTTAATGAGTTGACCATCAGAAATCGTTATCCATTGCCACGGATAGACGATATGTTTGATCAGTTGAGCGGTGTGAAGGTCTTTTCACAGCTCGACCTTGCCACTGGATTTCATCAGCTCCGAGTTGCGGAAGATAGCATTCCTCTTACCGCTTTCCGCACTCGTTATGGTTCTTTTGAGTGGTTGGTCATGCTATTCGGATTGACGAACACACCGGCTTTCTTCGTCGATCTTATGAATCGAGTATTCCGGGAATACATCGATAGATTCGTTCTGGTTTTCATCGACGATATTCTTATTTACTCTAGATCCGAGGTAGAGCATGCTCATCATTTGCGGATCGTCTTGGATACTCTTCGTCAGCATCAGCTTAAGGCCAAGCTCTCCAAGTGCCATTTTTGGGAGAGCAAGGTCAAGTTCTTGGGCCATATTGTATCATCTGAGGGTGTTTCTGTCGATCCTGCCAAGATCGAAGCTATTCAGAATTGGAAGCAGCCCAAGAACGTTCATGATATTCGCAGCTTCCTTGGTCTGGCGGGTTATTACCGTCGGTTTGTCAAGGATTTCTCTCAAGTTGCACTTCCCCTTACGACGCTGACTCGTAAGGGTATTCGCTTTATTTGGTCTGATAAGTGTGAAGCTTCTTTTCAGCGATTGAAGGAACTTCTCACTCATGCTCCTGTGGTTCCTGAGAGTAACCAGGATCTGGTTGTTTACACCGATGCTTGTGGTAGCGAGCTCGGTGCTGTGGTTATGCAGAAGGATCGGGTAGTTGCTTATGCTTCCAGGCAACTGCGTCCGAATGAGGTTCGCTATCCTACTCATGATCTTGAGTTAGCAGCTATCGTCTTTGCCTTGAAGACGTGGCGTCACTTTCTATTAGGCGAACGCTTCACTCTTTACACCGTTCAGAAGTCTCTGAAGTATCTTTTCAGCCAGAGAGATCTCAACATGAGGCAGCAGCGATGGCTTGAGTTTCTCGCCTCATATGATTTAGATATTCATTATACCCCTGGAAAGGGTAATCGTGTTGCAGATGCGCTCAGTAGCAAGCACTCGGCGGTAGTTTCTATGATGATTGCCGAGTGGGATATTCTCGAGACCCTATCTTTGTGTGATATTAGAGATCGAGCTCCATCCTCTGATTCTCCGGTCTTATTATTTAGCTTGGAAGCTCATCCTATCTTATTGGATCGCATTGCCCATGCTCAGCGGCAGGATCCGGACTTATTGCATCTTATTCACCTTCTCGAGTCGGGATCCAGTGATGAGACATTGCTGGATTATTCTCTTGATTTTCATCGGTGTCTTCGTAGGAAGAACCGTATTGTTGTACCATTTGATTTATCACTTAGGCGTGACATTCTGGACGAGTGCCATCGCACTAAGTACACTATACATCCCGGTTCGAGTAAGATGTATGCCGATATGTGCCGGCTATACTATTGGGAGGGGTTGAAGAGAGATGTGGCAAGTTATGTGAGCGGTTGCATGACTTGTCAACAGATCAAGGCCGAGCATCAGCGTCCATCTGGTCTTCTTCAGCCTCTAGAGATTCCATTATGGAAATGGGATCAGATATCCATGGATTTCATTGACGGTCTGCCTCGATCGAGGTCAGGCCATACTTCTATCTAGGTTATTGTTGATCGCTTGACCAAATCGGCTCATTTCATTCCTATTAAGTCCACTCGGACTGCTCCTCAGCTTGCCAAGCTATATGTGAAGGAAGTTGTTCGACTTCATGGCATTTCTAGATCTATCGTCTGTGATCGAGACACTATTTTCACTAGTCACTTCTAGAAGTGCCTACAGTCAGCTTTGGGCTCAAAGATGAATCTCTCGACTGCTTATCACCCTCAGACCGACGGTCAGACTGAGAGGGTGAATCGTGTTTTGGAGGATCTTTTGCGCTGTTGTATTCTGGATTTCGGAGGTAGTTGGGAGGATCACTTACCGCTTGTAGAGTTCTCCTACAACAACAACTTTCAGTCTAGTATCGGCACGACACCTTTCGAGGCTCTATACAGAAGGCCATGTCGCTCTCCTACTTGTTGGTTAGAATCTGGCGAGAAGCTTATTCTTGGTCCAGATTTAGTTCGGGAATCTTCTGAAAAGATTGTTCTTATCCGTCAGAGAATGAAAGAGGCACAGGACCGCCAGAAATCCTACGCGGACAACCATAGGAAGCCTCTTGAGTTCTCCATTGGTGATTTTGTCTTCATTCGGATTTCTCCCATGAAGGGGGTTGTGCGTTTCATCTCTACAGGGAAGTTGGCTCCTCGCTATGTTGGACCATTTCCTATTACGGAACGCATCGGCCCCGTTGCTTATCGTGTGGCTCTACCTGCTCATTTTTCCGGAATGCATGACGTGTTCCATGTTTCTCAGCTTCGCAAGTGTGTTCGCGATCCTGACTCTATCATTGAGCCGCATGTCGTGCCTGATTTAGAGATCTTACCTGACTTATCTTTGGAGCAGCAACCTCTCCGTGTGCTTGATTCGGAGGTTAGACGCCTTCGCAACAAAGAGGTTCCACTCGTGAAGATTCAATGGTCACCGAATCCTAAGGACTGCACTTGGGAGACCAGAGAATCTATCGAGCGCTCTTATCCTGGCTTTCTCCCATCTTCTTCTACGGGTAAGAATTCTCTATTTTATCTCTATCACTTCTTTTGTGGATTTGACGTTATAGACGACATCTATCTTAAGGAATTGCGGGGATGCAATTTTCTTAAGGGGGAGTCTGTAACAACCCGGGATTTGCATTACCGATTAATAAATAAAAGTTAGGATTTTTATTTATTTTAATGAAGCATAAAAGGATTTGGAATAACAAAATTTATTTGAAAAAGGCTATTTTAATTAAAAGGGAAATATGGGATTTTAAAATGAGGATAAAATGTTATTTTTGGAAAGTTAAAATATTTTAGGAGAGGTTTTAAAACGGGTTTGGGTAAGAAAAATGAGTTTTATAAACATACATGAACACTTAGACTAATTTTTGGAAAACATGTAAATAACCCTCTTCTTATTGGGTTACTAAACTTAACCCAATAACCCACCCTAAACCTCCTCTACAAATTATCTCAAACTCTCCTAACCTCATTCATGCATCCCTAATCAAAACCCTAATCATTTCCTAAAGCTTTCTTAACAAAAATGGCCTCCATCTTCATCTCCTTCTAGTTTTAGCTTATGCAAGTCATTCTATGAAAAGGTAATGCAAATACCCACCTCAAATCCATTTTTATATCAAACTAATTTTTGAAATTAGTTTGATAACACATGTTTTATGTGTTTTTTTGATCTTATAGCCTCCTAATCATCTTTTGCTAACTTGGGTTGATGCTATAGTGGTCTTTGCTGCTTTCTAGAGAGGTATATTGCTAAAAACCTCTTCTAGAATGTGTTTAATCCTCTTTTGATTTCGGTAATCATTTAGTAACACATGTTTTATTATGTAACATGTGAATCATAGCTCCTTGATCATCTTTGCTTTCATTTTGGGTGTGCACATAAGGTGTTTGTGATATTGCTTCATAAGGTAATGCTAAGCTTTGGCCTTTGTTTCCTTTAATATGGTGTAGTAATCATTGTATAGTAGCTTGAGATTGATATTGGTGAAATTTGATGCCAAAAACTTGAAAAAAAAACCCCAAAACCATCAAAAACTGCATATTAAGCTGGCTGGAAATGCTTCAGCCTGAAACAGGCTGAAAACAAGGCTCTGGGTGCACCAGGGCAGGCCTGGGCTGCACCCAGGCTGCTGCCCAGGGCAGCAGGCTAGCCCGGTTGGGCTAGCCGGTACCAGGCCAGCCCACACGGGCTGACCTGCACGTCCCCCGGCCCGCGCGGGCTGGAGGCGGCCTATGCTTCCCCCCCCCCCCCCCAAAGCCCGGCGGGCTGGAGGGCCTATATTATCCCCCCAGCCAGCGCGGGCTGGGGGTCTATATTATTCCCTCCAGCCCGCGCGGGCTGGGGGCCTATGTCTTTCCCCCAGCCCGCGCGGGCTGGGGGCATATGTTCTCCCCCCAGCCCGCGCGGGCTGGGGGGGCCTGAGCTTCCCCCAGCCCGCGCGGGCTGGGGGGCCGGTTATTTCCCCCCCAGCCGCGTGGGCTGGGGGGCCTAAAAAAAAAGGGTTTGCACCCACTTGGTGCAGCCGGGTTCCGACCCACCGGTTGCACCATTTTGGTGCAACCGAGTCCGGGTTGCACCATTTTGGTGCAACCGCTTCAAATTGATTGTTTCTGCAATGAACCTTTGGGCTTCAATTGCTAATAAAAAATTGTCGAACTTTGGTTCACAACCATTCGGAATATTTTCCAACGCGAATATTGGTTTTCAGTGATTTTCTGATTTATCGATTTATTTGAGATTTGTCTCTGGATTTCGTACACGGGTTTTTATGAACTATTTTAAAAAGGATTTTTCACTCCTAAATGGCTTTCGAAATTATTATATAATATTATTTTTAATTATTAATTACTCCATAATAGGAGAGTTTTCAAAAGCCGTTTTAAAGTGATTTCAAAATCAATTATAAATCTGTTTCGCACCATTATTTTCTATAATAAAAATCTCACACTCACTTTTAGCACGTCGAGCGAAGTGGAAAGGTGCTTAAATGGTTAGGAAATCTCCGACCTATGGAACCGTGTGTATTTTCTTTCCGGTTAATCCCCGACCTCTTCGATTGATCGTTTTGACCTTTGGGTCTAGTTTGCCGATGATACGAGGTAGACTTTTTATTGTTTGGAGTGTGAGCTTGCTATTGGTTAGTAAACCGTTTAGTGCGAACGTGGGGAATGGGACTCATTGTTAACACTTTACGGGTTCCTCTCCAAGAAGTTTGTGACACATTAGCCTCTGGGCGGCCAGTACTGGACCCCTGGGTCACCACGCCTCTGGGCAACCGTCTCAGGACACCTGCTCTATGGAGCAGTTTTTGCGGCATGTGCCTCTGAGCCTTTATCCTTCTGGGAAGGATCTCGCGCGTTCCGCATCTGTGCGAGTGATCGATCACAACTCTACAGTACTTGGCAATAACGACTCTGGTCGGTGCACGTGCTATACTTGTATTATCTGATGATTTTTATATCCATTCGAGTACCGCCATTCGGTGTTGGTTCTATGGAATCATACGATGTAAGTGCGATTACCTTGTGGATTTACAGTGTCTCTGGACACTGCTTTTCAGTATTCGATTTCATTGACTTTTCAGTATATCCCTATTGCTCTTTGGAGCATCGATCTTTGCATGGGCATTGATTACAGACTCTGGTCACTCTTGGGATTATTGCCTATGGGCAACTTTATATAGCTTTGGCTACGCCGATGATATGAGGCGATTTTATTTATTTAACACTTTGGTGTTGATATTCTCTAAAGAGATTTTTACTGTTTATTGATGATTAGGGATCATCATTATGTTCATGTAGTCCATATTACTCTTCTCTTTGGAGAAGTACTGTTTGATTTATGTACCGCATTATTATATATCTCAGTTATTACTGATTGTTTAGCTAGCCTGACCCGAGTGTTTTCGCTCGGGTCAGACGAGTTGTTTCAGGTTAGGTCTCTGGACTTTGCTTTCTGTGCTTCCGCTTGGACATTATCTGCTATGCTGATAAATAGCTCTTTATATTTGTCCACTATTTTGATACTCTGATTCTTCAGTCTCTTTTGTACATATTTTTGACTCACATGTGTGAGCGGTGGCTTTGTACCCACCTTTTGATATTTGGATCTGTATTGACGATATATTGTACCTATATTCTGTGACTGTTATGCGACTGTTCTGTGATGATGATGTTATCATTTAGTATTATGTTTGTTCTGAACCTAATTTCCTTAGCCATTGTAATTTCGTTATAAATATCTATTGGATATGTCGAACCACTTGAGAAAAGAAAACCACATATTCGACGTATTCAGTAGTTAGTTATAGCTTGATTACACATGGTCGCTTCCATTATACTCTATTCTCCGTTCTAGTAGACGGTATTAATCCGTAATACTCTTTACTAGAGTGGGTTTCGGAGTGGGGCGTTACAATATTTTTAAGGAAAATAAAATAATGTGTGTGATGGATGTTTGTGAATGTTAATTGATAGTTAAATCACCGACTATCAATATTGGCCAATGCGCTGATCGTTTCGAAGAGACTGGGATCGGGATTAATTTCTCGAAAACCACTTCGATCCTGTTTGTACGTTTTTATGAGGAAGACGAGTTCGGAGTCAAAGACGGAGCAGTGAAGTGCAAGGGCTAGTCGCTACTAATCCTGAGGATGTTTCCAAAATGGATGTAGTAGGAATAGTGCCTTCGGTTCCGTTCGAACCCGGGACAGACTTGTATGGATGAATGCTTTCGGAACATAGTCAGGTAGACGATGGGCATTCTATGTGAAACGATCTAAAAAGGTAACGCTTAGCCTCAAGCCTCATCAACCGGGAATGACTGAAAATCAGGGATTATGCAGCAAGGCTAGGTGGATAACGCCCATTAAGGTGAGGTCATCCCTGTCTAGGTGTCCTTTTTTTCGGCTTAGTGGTGCGGTTGGTGATCCCAACCGTGGGGTGATCTTACTCGGGATTATCCAGTAAGGGGTAGTCCCGGTCTTGTATTGCAGGGGATTGGGAGTAATCCTCGGTATGGTGATCTAGGCCACGTACTGTGACAGGTGGTATCCCAGTGCCTAGTCATTAGTTGGAAATCCATTCTCCCTACGCGCCTTTTACGAGTTTTGTTGTATAACCCACTTTGTGGCTAGTAGCTGGAATTTAATAAATGTAACAATTTCATCCATTTGAATATGTATTTGTATATAGACACTATTATAATATCAGAGGATTTTAATAAAAAAGTATTTTAGCTATCGTAAGGTAAAAACCCGACATGTTTATTTGTGTCGTGGTCTTACGAGATGCTTTTGTTTTCAAAAGAATTTTGAAACTTTAATAATCAATTTGAGTGTGATTTCTCACGCTGGTATTCCAGACTGACTCGGGTGTTATTAACTGTAATGCTTGGGTCAGACCGAGTATTGTAGGATATAGGAAAGGATGTTGTGGAGTTCAGGAGACGAGCAGGATGGCGATACGTACTTCCGTACTTGATTATTATTCCGCTGTGTGTTCAGTTTGAGGACAAGTTTATACGACTGTCCAGATTGTTTGATATTGATGTTGTTGAACTCTGATGGTGTATTCTGGTGATGTATGTATAAAACAGATATAGTTTTCTTTGTGTAAAGATCTGTTATTATCTATTATATTTTATTCCGCTGCGATGGTTAGATTCTGTTGTTGTTTTCTATTTTCTTCTTCTACCTCTTCTTTTTTAACCCAAATGGTTCATATTTTCGTACATCTTGAGTTGATTGATGGAGTATAGTGTCGACTCTAAGGGGTACGAATTTGCAGGCTGTTACAATATCAATACGTGCATATATAACTTTTATATGTACATCAAGATAGTTACTAATAACACCCTAAATATTAAACAAATCCATAACTAGTATTTCTTAAGCTAAATTGTATAGTTTTTTCGAGAACTCGCACATACGGTTGTGAGACTCGAAGGTGTGAATTCATTCAATGATTAATATTGCACATTTGAAAGTTAACATTCACATGTCACCTTAGTTTGTAATGTCACAGTTTGACTAAATTCACCACTTATAACTTTTTTTAGTAAAATCATATTTTACATTACTTTAAGCGGTAACAATAGTGGTAATAATTTGCACATGTTCTCTTCGCCAAAATAAATACTAAGATGTATGGAGTCTAGTACTTGTCAAAACTTTAATATTATCCACATTCAAGTTGATTAACATAACACCTCGTAAAATTAACGAGAATTAATAAGGCTCTAAAAATGGAATTTGAGAAAATATCGAAATTTGATCGCAAAACTTGCACCATTGTATTCATGGCGATTTTCCAAGTAAATTACATATTTGAAGTATTGCGATCGAAATTCAAATGAAAAATTTATCAGCATTTGAAGTTCTAGAGCGAAAATACTTCAAAGGAAATAAATAACATTAAATATGGGACCTCGCTTGTCGACCACCCCTTTGGCTATATTATGAAAAGCGCGCTTAAGCGCTAAATGCTTAATTTTTTGAAAAAGCAATAAAATTAAGCGATGAACACTTAAGCGCGCTAAATTGGCACTTATCTATGCTTCGCTTAAATTTAAGCAAAGATTAAGTACTACTAAGCAAAAAGATGTTATTTTAAAATAAAAGGAAATTAGATTATAGCAAAAGGCCATATTCCCTAACAAAATTTTCACATTTTTAATCGTATAGACTGATGGATGGTGAGCAGTTTTCTGCATTAAAATGTGATTATATTTATTTATCAAATGTGCACAGATTGTGCTCAACTTGAGTATGCTTACTTTTAATGAATGACGGAAGTCAAATCTAGATTTTGCAACCTATAAATTTATAAGTTAAACTTTATTTCTTTATTACCAATTTGTGAATAAACAGATGATGCGCTTAATATAATATTTTTACATAAATTTATATTCATATGAATAATTTATGCTAAAATATTAAACAGCGCTTAAGCGATGCTTAAGCGACATTAAGCGAAGTGGTACTTCTATCACCCCATCTCGCTTAGCACTTAATATAACATAGCTCCTTGAATCGGTCGACTGTTAAGGATCGATCACCTATAATAGAGTGGTTGACCGGTCTGAAATCGATGGCTAGTGTTTAAATTTAAACGAATGGCTCGGATCTAATTATTTCGATCTAGCGATTACAATTGATTCGTACGCCTATAAATAAAGGTCTAACCATCCACTTCTTTTCTTTTATTTTTGTAACGATCTAGAATTTCAGTCATTTGAATTTGAAATATTTACTTTGCTTTTAAATACTGAAAGATTAATTTTATAAGTTAAACAACTTGAATTTCAAATAAAATGTTAATCTAAATATTTGAAACTATTAAATAATTAAATCTTGAACTTTGTGCAAATAAAAATGGTTTTAAAATCTTATTTAAATTCAGGATAAATAAGATGCAATGATAAACTCTTAAAATTTAGATCTAAAAGTGATTTGTTTGGTTTTAATAAAAATTCGTTTTAATTAACATATAAAAACAACCTTTTGAGGGCACTGTCTCAGATTTCAACGAAACCGGTGTCATTGGATTCCTAATAGAATGTTATTTTATCCATCGAATTTCATGGCAATTGGATGTATTGTGCGGTCGTACGAGTTTGAAATGCATATAAATTAATTTTAGGAATTTATACGATATAATTGGGTTTGAAAAGCTAACTTATGCATATTATCGAATTAGGTCTCGAGACCAGTTCCAATGTGTTCGGAATAGGGGCATTACGCACAGAACGTCAGGCAGCATGTCTCGTTTGAGGTTCAAAATTTGAGGTTGTATATTACCAAATGGTTTAAAATAAAATGTATATCCAATATTATGCAATCCATCCTTTCAGCCCATATCAAACCAATACCTAGCCCATACCATGTACTATTCAAGCCATACCCACTGCCATATTTAAACGCAGCGAATCAGAAAACTTCGTTCATATTTTAAAATCAAACTCCCTCTTCATCCAACAACATAATTTCATTGAGACCACTTCATGTCGTTTTAGGCGAGGTGATCAACTAAGATTTTATTCGCGTTAAGATGATGAAGCTAGATGGGCATCCTCTACGGTGGTGGCGCTGCGGAAGATGAATGTCGAAGGGGATGGGTGGCCTCGGCAGGTCGCTACAGGCGATGAGGGGGACCAACGCCTGTGTCATTGAGAAGGTGGTGTCATGGTCATGCTTCGGTGGTGGAGCGGTGGATGTTCATGGTCGGCGGCGGTTGTAATTCATCTCTAACGTCGTAGGTTTGGGGATTGTTTTTTGGCGAACGGCGACAAGGTGGGAGTTCGGTCTAGCTGCGTTGGACTTGGAGGAGGCAAGGCGTTCGATGGGAGGGTTATGGTGAGCGTTGAGTCGCATGGCATGGTAGATGGACGGATATCTCTATAGGAATGGGTTGATCAAGGATGAGAGTGATTTGGGGTGGGAGATTAATTAAGTAATTAAGTTTTTAATGATGTAATTAACTTTAATATAAAATCAATAGCTTATCAATTGCATACCTTTTACATATGAGGTCGAAATCAAGCGCAACGAGTTGCATTTTACTTGTATCAGTGAATATTACATTTTGTAATTGATTTGGTGACAATTGGAAGGATTTTATGCTGAAATCGAGCGTCGTTCGATTTCAGACAAAATCAGAACGCCTCGGCGACAACTGAAACAATGGTGAGTTAACTCACCTTTTTGGCTAACCAGTAATATTATATAGTTGATAAAAGTTATTGATTAAATGTTTGGATGATTTACTGTTGTATCTATCGATTTGGATTTATTTCCACCCCTGGAACAGATGGCTCATATTAGATTATTATATATGTATATATATATAAGTTGTGATGCAGGGAAACAGGTTGAAGGGATCCAACATGATTTCTCACCACTATTGATTTTATTTACATGTATATGTGCCGATATATATATATAAGCTATGATGTAGGAGGATGGGTTGGAAGGATCCAATGGGATTCCTCCTTATTTTGAATTGTTTTTCAATAATATTCCAGTTATATGGATTATCGGATAATAAACCTGATTGTTAGCATTATTAATTATGACATCGTTATATGTTGAAAATAATAATTAAACTTGTAGTAATTGAAATCAATATCGATATTTGTTAAGTGTTGGTAGCTATTGGGGGTTAAAAAAAGGTTATGATCGATATATTTAGCGGTGAGAAGAACATCTGCTTAAAGTGCTTAGGCGAAAAATGATTCTCAAGATTCATATAGTGCAGAACGGAAGATGCATTGTGTTATTGCATACTTTTTCTACAGTATTGGTATCTTAGTTTATGCTGATAAATCTAAAAAGAAAATTATGCACTATTTAGCATATCTTTGTGTTTTACTGCATGTGCACGCTTATCCTTGGGTACTTGTTTGAATTGGTTGTTTTATAACTTAGGTCAATGTACAAGCAAAGTTTTCCAACATACATTTGGTTGTATGACGTTACTTCGAGTGTATTTAAAATTTTACATTCGAATAACATATTATTTCATCTACTAATAAACGCTTAGGTTTGGATTTATGAGCACTTTCTTATGACTTATTCACCCTTCGAAAAGTGAACCAAGAGATCTAAGAATAATTTAGCATTTGATTTGGTTGGTTTTTAGCAGAACATCAATGGCTTCACAAATTAATAATGTTGTTTGAAAATGTATTAATATGAATCTAGATTTTTGTTTATTTCAATAATGCGCATTGTACAATGATCATATTGTTACCTTATTAACATAACATCATTATAAATATGGATCTTCAATCTATTCCTCAACATATTCAATATTGACACATCTCTTCTCTGCTACTTATAATGAAAATTCCTTGAACATCAATTCAACTGTGCCTTTTTGGACTATCGAAAATACCCTTTTCGTTTTTGTTTTTGTTTGCTTTTCATTATCTTTTGCTTAGCTTACATCGCATTTTATTCCACCATCTCTGCTATCCCAAATCACCTTGGCGATTCACCATTATCAAAGTTAATATACTCAAATACATCACCACCAGCTCCATAAAATCTAATTATTACCAAATCGATCGACACATGACTGAGATCACAAGATTGAAAAGTAAGCCTCTCACACAAACCAATCAAGGTGTGGATGCGATCCCCAAATTGATGGATGCCTCTTATTACCATACCAATCGACACCATTGTCATCACCAAATTGAACGAAGCACGATACGATCTCCAAATCGATCGACGTCTCTTAGTGTAATGATCGGAATTCTTATTGACATTATTTAGAATATTTAATTAGTTACATTGAATGAAATAATGTAAATGGTTAAGGGAAGTGAGATTTGAATTGTAAAGGGTAGCCGTGCTTAATGAACTAATGAACAAAATGAGGATTAAAATGAAATAAGCAAGGCTAATAGATAAGGGTAAAATAGGAATAAGTTATATCCTTATTCCCTAAATCCTCGTGCACTTTCATTTTACATGTTCACAAAATAAAACTAAATTCAAGAAGAGGCCGTCCACAATTAGGAGAAAGCAAGAGAAAGATATGCTAAAATCAAAAGGAAGGAAGCTTAATCAATCTAATCCAAGAAGCAAATCTCAAACTTCTTAATCACAAGCTAAAGGTGAATAATAGGTTACATCTTATTTTATTTCTTTCGGTTTTAGTTGAGATCCAAAATTATTTTGCAGATGATATGCCATGTTTTGATTGTTCAAATGGATATATATGTGTTTGCTGATGATTTATGTTATTTCATATCGGTTTTATGATAAGATTTAACTTGAAATACCTGCCAAATAACATCCAAATGCCTTTCGATTTTGATATAAGGTCAGAATTATTTTCAAGTTTCATAATTTTCAGATTTAATATGAATTTATTATGAATTTTCTAGTGAAGAAGTGGTTAAATTAGGATTAAATTAATTACGGTTATTTATGTTAGCATTGGGTCAGAAATTTATATATGTTAGAAAACATATTAAAAGTGAGTTATAAGAATTTTTAGAGAATTTTCCTAAATGTTTTAATAAGTATATAAAATTATTTAATTTATGCGACTTAAAGGTTTTATATGTTTATAAAGGAGAAGGGCAATTTGTAAGTGTTTTAAATTGTTTAATCCTGAATTTTGGAAACACTTTTAAAAAAGATTTTGGAAAAGAAATTGGCAACGAATCATATGTTGACAAGCAAAGCAGGTTAGTTGAAAGGAAATTACTTTATAAAGTTAAAAATTAGTTTAATAAGGTTTTTGCTGTTTTGCCACTTTCAACAGTACTTTTCGACTTCGTACTGCCGCTCCACCCTAATCGAAATTCACACACATGGTACTAAAGAATTGGTACGTAGTGGATTGGATATAAGCGAAAGGTATAGGGTCAAAAGGACTTTCAAAGGGGTCGAGACCTTGTTTTGCATTCAAAAGAAAATGTCGCTTGCTTTGCTTCCGAAAAGAATGCTTTCAACTGAGCTAACTTTTGACTTGGTCAATCTTTTTAAAGAAAGGTTTCGAAATAAGATGCCCATTTGTTTTATAGAGATGCCTTCGAAGGGGTCGAAATCTCTGTTGTCGAATCAGCCTTTCGAAGCAATGCCTTTGAAAGGGTACTTTCGCTTTAAACCCTAAGCCACTTCTCCAATGCTTTCGAAGGGATTGGTTTCGACATCATCCACTTCTTTTACTTAAGAACTTGCTTTTAAAAGAGTTTCTTTCGATTAGTTCTTTTAAGACCATTTTGAAAATTTGAAAGTTAAACCCTTCGCAAGGAATGGTTTTAAATGGTTTCGAAAGGTTGTTCCATATGTTTTTAGTTAAACCCAATGCTTTTGAAAGCTTTGATTAATATAAAGGACCTAATGCTTTTGAAAGGTATACGATAAAGGTTTCAAAAAGGTAGTTTCCCAATGATTTCGAAGGGTTTACCTTTAGTGTTTAAATGGAAGGTTACCAATGTTTTCGAAAGACACGTTTAAAGTGTTTTGAAATGAGGACGTCTAAGGTTTTATAAAGCTTTCAAAAGGATATTTTCAATGTTTTCGAAAGGTCTAATGTAAATGGTTTTGAAAGGTTTGTTTTGGCCTTTCGACCCAAGGTTTCAAAGCAAAGTAGTTAACTTATTTCGAAAGGGGTACTTTTAATGGTTTTGAAAGGGGTACTTGTAACAACCCGTATATTTGGACCATTTAAATTGACAATAATCCACACATGTCAACTTAAATAGTACAAAACACGAATCATTAATGGAGTATAAATATATAAATGAGAATCATCACATAATCACAGAAATATAACATCACAGAATAGTGCAGCGGAAATATAACATAGTCATAAGAGTAGTTCATGAAGCTACCCATAAGTACAACAATGTCTCAAATAAAAGGAAATAAACGACATAGAAGTCTGAATAGTCCAAATAGATAGAGTAATACTGATAAAATAAGATAAAGATAGTCTTCAGTCTTCAGCTCCAAGCAGAAACAGCAACAGCAATCCTCAGTCTGATCCGAGCATATGCACAAACAAACACTCGAATCAGGACATATATTCTTATACAGATAATATGATCCAAATTCAAAATAACAATAACTCAAAGATGAATGGAATAAACATCTTTCAGGATCCGATAAACTATTTATACATAATAGTGTACGATACATAGATAATGTCTAACAGTAAAGTAAAATATCAAAATAGCGTTAAGGCGTTACCATTATCCCCCTTAACACATTTTATAAATATCATAGTCTATACAGCACTGTAAACTCCACCGTAAACTAGTGGGATATCAGGGAGTACTCCATAGGTATAATACAAAACAAATTCGTAGTGGTCGCGTATACAGGATACAAGTATGACAAGGCACATGAGGCAATACCCAAGGTAGTGAAACTACCGTTCGCCTGATCCGGACTGGTGAGAACGCATCGCCGCAACGATCGCAACACCGCGAAACAACACTCCAAATTCAAGGGTGCGCACCAATCAATCACAAAAGTAAATGAGTAGTTTACGAAGAAGTGTGTTCGCTCGAGGTAGCTAACCCCATTTGGCCCGGCACAGCTCCTGATTTTAGTCATTTCCAATTTGACACAAGTGTCAAGGCTATCCATTTTCGTTTTCTTTCTTCAATCATCGCGTACGTCAATCCAACCACTTCATTCTGGATCACACTCCGCGTATAGTTATTAAAGTGGTTTTCGGTTTAGACAGTGAGTATGTCCTTAACCGATTCCGGTTCCTTTAATAACCTTCGTAATTAATTTACCGATTGGTCGTTCATATATTTCAAAACCAATTCAATTTCAATTTCAATAATAATTCGTAAATCAACATTTCTCTAGTCATTCTAAATCAATTTCTAACATTACGTTTTATAACTTCATAACTCTTCTATAATTAAATTTTCAAAGTTTTCAACTTAAAACAATTTCAAATATTCATTTAATTCCATGTATAAGTTCATTCCAAAATCAATTAACGTCCAAATCGATTTAAATTCAATTATCGATTTTATTCGATATCCATTACATTAATTTATCATTTAACAATTTCACTTCAAATTTTCTGTTCATTACATTACTTTCATAAGTTCAATTTCATTATCAAAGCTTAAATATTTATTCAATTTGAATGGTCGAACCCAATTCTTTAAATTACAAGCATTTCATTTGTTTTCGATAAGAGCGTTCTATTTCTTATTAAAGAAATTCAATTTCATCTATTTATTTTTTTTCCGTTACAAATTTCAAATCTCAATTAAGAACTTATTTTCACTTATTCAAAAATTCGATTTCTCCTAATATAGAATATTCCATTCAATTCAATTATTGCGTAATTCAATCTATTCAATTTAGTTTAATCATTAAACAATTCAATCTTATTCAATTTAGTTCAATCATTAAACAATTCAATCTTATTCAATTATTAAATAATTTCAAACTTCATTATTAATAAATTTCAAGACTTGATTATTAATAATTCCAAATTGGTTATTACCCATTTCAACTTAATTATTAATACTTTCAAAATCAATTACCAATTAATTCTAAATTTAATCATTAAATATTTAAACTTTAAAACAATGTCTTTTTGTCAATTACGACGATAATATTTGTTTCAAATTCAATATTCACATTTTCGTTCATTCAAATTTAAATTCCAATTTTATTCAAAACCTTATTATTAGTCAAATAAAATCTTATTTCATTTTAAATCAAAACATTGACCAATCGGTTTTAAATTAAATTTTCTATCCTAAGTCAAAGTTATTTTTTTTTTCTTTTTCATTTTTTCTTTTTTCATTTCAACCCGATTCCATTTCAATTCAAAATCAAAGCATACAAAGGGAACTTGCAGTGTGATAGCTGGGATGGTGTCAAAGTAAATAAACAAGCAATAACATCCATACATAACAATTCAACAATTATTTAAATAATCCCGAAATAATCGTATTAATTTACATTTGTTATTTATGCAAATTAATAAAATTATTTCTAGAATCTACACTATCAGTTCATGTAGATTAAAGATTATCGTATTACGGTTTTCACATGCAGTTCAATTAAATTTCAAGTTTACACTAAACAATAAATCCGATACACGTTAAATGGTACAAAGTGAAATTAACTCATTTCTACGTCAATCTAATTAACAATTAAGGTGTCAAGATTAACTAATCAATATTTAACATATAAAGGGGTCAAGTTTAACAACTCAAAGTTCGACGTATATAATCCGATTTAAACTGGTTAACTATCCTATTCAAATTTACTTGCAAATTATTTGTCACTTCACAAAACAATTTACATCCAATTCAATATCACATAGCAATCATTTATCAACCAAACTTGCATACGAATATATGTCGTGAAAATTTATTTCACCTTCCGTGGATAAAGAAATGGATCCAAAGCGAGAATAAGCACGAATAGAAGTCGGTACACACGAACTACGAACACTGTAATATCGACAAAATAAAACGATATTAATGCAATGAACGTTTGTATATAATTTATAAATTTATATAAATGCGCTTACCGACGACGGAGAAAACAAAAGCTGAGAGATCGGTGCTGCTGCAACAAGAAATCAGTCGGTTGCTTCTGCAAACAACGAAAAGAAAAGTCGGTTACTATTTGGCAACCGGAATAGATATTGGCGTAATCCTATACTGCAATAATTAAAAGCTATGTTAAAACTCAGTTTCCCCTTTTCGTTAGGCCAAGACTGGGAATAGACAGCATGCACCTATCCATACTAGCGCATGCATATACATGTACAGGTTGTACATTACTCACGTATTACTCACGCATGCATATTTTTTTTTTACAACTACACACACTTCATTTCCCATTCTTTTTTTTTTTTTTTTTTTTTTTTTTTTTTTACAGCCTACTCACGCATGCATAAACAACATATTTTCACTAAAACTACTTCCAGCCCACTAATTTAACTCCACTGCTCACGTAAACAAAATGCACACACTAACTTTGAGAGATAAACACATGCACACATTTTTTTTTTATAAAACAAAGCTGAGACTTCTTCTCTGTACTAACCTTCCTCTTTAAACCATGACTCAACTTCCTTCATAACACCCTCACTTAAAAGCAAACACGTACAACACTTCACCAAACATACACACACACAAAACACGTACGCACGAAATAAATTTTTTTTTTTCATGCAACTCACTCACACTCACTGCACGCAATACACGCACACATCTAAGCACACCCACACTCCATATACGCATGGAAGGGAAAGAGATGGTTCGGCTGCGACAGGGTGAGGTGGCACGGCGGTTGCAGGTGGAGGCGGACGTGGGTAGAAAAGGAAAGAGGGACGGGTGCCTGGAGGCTATGGCGTTGGAGCGGGGTGATGGGCTCGTTGGTTGGTCCGACTTTCAATGGTTGACAGGGCTGTCAAGGCGGAGGCTATGCAGTGGTTCGGTTGACTGGTGTTGCGCGGTGAAGGCGGAGGGAGAGGTAGTGGCACACGGCGATGTGGAGTTGCATGCTTGTTTTAAATTTTTTTTTTTTTTTTTTTAGTTCAGAGGACAAGATGAAAGAAGGATAAAAGAAGAAGAGGAGAAGGTGAGGTACCTGTAGCTTGAAGTGTTATACAGTGAAATGAGGATTGATGGAGTGATGTCTCAATGTTTGTACTATTATTTGTATTTAGCCGATTTGAAACTACAGTAATTGCTATTGGAAATACGAGGAGTTTCACTACTTTCCAATTTTTTTACTTAATTCCCATACGTCCACACCAATTCCCAAGCCACTTCTAGCTTCCTGCTACCCCTTAAATGCCACAGCTGAGTTTATTCAATTCCTTTTGGATACGGGCCAAGGAATTTGGGCTGACATTTGTTTAAGCGGTCCGTTCAAAACGATTTAATTAACGCGACTAATTTCTACGAATTCCGATTGACGCAAATAAATATACCGTTTTGATCAGCGCGACGACGCGATTCCAACGGTATACAGATTATTGCGATACAATGGTTTTATAAAATTCGCCTTTTACGCCACTAAAATTGCGCGTTTTGCAAAACAATTTAAACGGAGCAGGCGATGACAGTTTTTGACGAAACGAATCTCATAATCGTGATCAGAAATTTTTTTTACAACCTAACTGTGTAAAAATATTTGGATTTGGAAGATAAATTTTACGCAGCTTTATATGGACTGATATACAGTAAAACGCGAACGAAGTTTTCTGTACTATTTTGCGACGAAACTTTTTCCATGCTCATATCTAACTAGACTATGTCATAAATAAAGTTTGGACGCAAATTGAGCTCGTTTATAAATTTTCAAAATTTTACATTAAAACGATGAAGTTAATATTTTAAATCGGGTCGGAAATTCAGGGTCGTTACAATCTCCCTCACTCAAAACTTTTCGTCCTCGAAAAGGAACGAGACGAGTGAAGTAGAAATGAAATAAGCAGAAAAGATCAAGATAGTTTAAGAAATTTGAATTATACCTGAAATTAGTAATTCGGGGTTTGAATCCCGAATACTATCCTCAGTCTCCCATGTGCAATCCCGCTCATCTGCACTCCATTGGACTTTGACGAGATTTACCGACTTCCTTCTGAGTTGCTTTGTCTCACGATCGACTATCCGAAGTGGCTTACGCTCGATGGTCAAATCAGGCTCGATAACTATCTCTTCCAACTGAGTAGTAGGAATAGTCATAGATGGATCGTGTACAACTTTGCGAAGATGAGAGACATGGAACACGTTGTGTACACCAGCGAACTTCTCTGGTAATGCAACTCTATATGCCAATGTTCCGACTCTTTCCGTAATCTCAAACGGACCAACAAATCTCGGAGCTAGCTTCCCTTTCCTTCCAAATCGTACAATATTCTTCAAAGGCGACACTTTCAGAAATACTTTATCTCCTACGCTGAATTCAAGGTCTCTTCTCCTTTTGTCAGCGTAGCTCTTCTGTCTATCCTGTGCCGTCTTTATCTTCTTCCTGATTTCTTCGACTTTTTCGGAAGCCTCCATAATTATTTCTGGTCCAAGCACTAGTCGATCACCCGACTCGATCCAACAAGCTGGTGATTTGCACGGCCGTCCATATAAGGCTTCGAACGGTGCCATACCAATGCTTGCCTGGTTTATTGAAGAAAATTAATTCAAGTTCAAATATGCTTATTTAAATTTGAAATTCAATTCCTTTACCTGGTAACTATTATTATAAGTGAATTCTACCAAGTGAAGATGATCTTCCCAAGATCCACCGAAGTCAATAATACAAGCTCGGAGAAGGTCTTCCAATATCTGATTCACCCTCTCAGTTTGGCCATCTGTCTGAGGATGATATGCAGTGCTCAGATTCAGTTTGGTGCCCAAAGTATCCTGAAATGCTTTCCAGAATTTGCTAGTGAAAATAGGATCTCTGTCACATACAATACTAGATGGTACACCATGAAGTTTAACAACTTCTCTCATGTATATCTCTGCCAAACTCGCAGCTGTACGAGTGGACTTAACTGGAATAAAGTGAGCGGATTTCGTCAGTCTATCGACAATCACCCATATGCTTTCGTTACCCTTTCTAGTCCTTGGCAGCCCATCAATAAAGTCCATAGAAATTTGCTCCCACTTCCATCCTGGAATCTCTAATGGTTGAAGTAAACCAGCTGTCTTTCTGTGATCAGCTTTAACTTGCTGGCAAGTTGTGCATCTGCTGATATAGGTGGAAATATCACGCTTCATCCCACTCCACCAATATAACTTCTTCATATTCTGGTACATTTTAGTAACACCGGGATGAAATGAAAGTGAAGAGTTATGGTTTTCTCTCAGCACTTCTTGCCTTAGACCAGCAACATTAGGAACACAAATGCGATTATCAATTCTCAAGACTCCGTTACTATCTACATGTGCACCCAATTTATTATCAGCATTTCCAACTCTGCCGAGAACTATTTCTTTGATGCGATAGAGCAAAGTGTCCTCGTATTGCTTGGCTATAATACGATCCATAAGAGCTGGGGAGACGGAAAGTTGGAATAACATTCCTTCAACAAGATTACAACATGCCATTGCTTGATTTCTGCTCAAAGCATCGGCTACGGCATTTGCTTTCCCCGGAGTGTAGTTAATATCAAGATCATATGCAGCTAGAAATTCGAGCCATCGGACTTGCCTCTGATTCAAATCCTTTTGCGAGAAAATATATCTCAATGACTTGTGGTCAGTGAATAACTCGAATTTGGTTCCCAATAAATAGTGCCTCCATAGCTTAAGAGCAAATACCACAGCGAGAAGCTCTAAATCGTGAGTTGCATAGTTTGCTTCATGGGTCTTTAATTGTCGACCCGCATAGGCAATAACCTTTCCTTTCTGCATTAAAACTGCTCCAAGTCCATCTCGACAGGCATCTGTATAGACGGTCAATCCTTCGCTTCCATCAATGACTGTAAGAACTGGGGCAGAGGTCAACTTACGCTTCATTTCATTGAAAGCTGATTCGCACTTTTCACTCCAAATAAATTTCACATTCTTTCTGGTCAGTGCGGTAAGTGGTGCGGCAATACGAGCAAAGTTTTCTATAAATCTGCGATAATAGCCAGCTAATCCCAAGAAACTGCGGATATCTGTAGGAGTTTTGGGAGTCTCCCAATCCTGCAAATTTCAAGAATTCGAATTTGGATATTGATAATTTGTTTAGATAGAATTGATAAGTAAGGATAAAACTTACATTGATTACGGCGATCTTAGCTGGATCGACCGAAATCCCATTCTCCGAAACAATATGGCCAAGAAACCGAACTTCATCTCTCCAAAAATGGCATTTCGAAAACTTGGCTTTAATCTGATGTTTGCGAAGAGTTTCAAGCACAAAAGCCAAATGTGATCTGTGCTCATTCTCGTCTTTAGAGAAAACGAGAATATCATCAATGAAAACAAGAACGAACTTGTTAAGAACATCCCGGAAAACTCTATTCATCAAGTCGACGAAATAAGCTGGAGCATTAGTGAGACCGAACGGCATAACTAGCCATTCATAGAATCCATTTTCTGTGCGGAATGCTGTTTTAGGAATACTATCCTCAGCGATTCTGAGTTGGTGAAAACCGGTAGCCAAATCAAGTTTAGAAAAGACTTTAGCTCCATGAAGCTGGTCGAAAAGATCGTTGATGCGAGGCATCGGATATCTATTCTTGTGTGTGAGCTTGTTTAGCTCTCTATAGTCCACACACATTCTGAGTGAGCCATCAGATTTGGTGACAAATACGACTGCAGCACCCCATTCTGAATGACTGCGCCGAATCAAGCCTTTAGAAAATAAATCTTCAATTTGAACATTCAATTCTGCCTTTTCTTTAGGAGCCATTCTCCTTGGAGGAAGAACTACTGGTCGTGCACCAGGGATAAGGTCGATGCGGAATTCGATTTCCCGTGGGGGTGGTAGAGAATTGACCTCTCCAAATACATCAGAAAAGAGTTGGACAACTGGAGTAGAGCTTAGTTCATTTGGATGGGAGTCAAGAGAGAATATAAAACTCCCAGCATATTCTTGAGGTGGTTTGCCTTTAACAACTAAAGGCATACTCTTGTCGTCACTAAGAGAGACAGTTCGAGTTTTACATGAGATAACGGCTTCGAACTTTCGTAGCCAATCAATGCCTAATAGAATATCAAATGCCTCGAATCCAAGAACATAGAAATCCCAAGTGAAGCGGTGAATGCCATGCATAAGAGTGACATATTTGCAAACCCTTTTAAGGTTAGCGGGCCCTCCAATAGGGTTAGATACACATAAGGAAATAGATGCAAGAGTGGGTTCCAAACCAAGTTTATCACATAAATCAATAGATATGAAGCTGTGTGTAGCTCCGGTGTCAAATAGAACTCTAACAGGCAAGGTATGTAACATAAAAGTACTTTGTAAAGTACCTTGGTTATCCGGAACTTCCAGGACAGGAACTTCCGGGGCAGGTGTGGAAAGAGCAAAGACTCCAGATGGTGTACCTCTCTTCTGTGTTGGGCAGTCTTTCTTGAAGTGTCCAGGTTGTAAGCAGATATGACACAAATCCCTCCTAGTCATCTGTGCCGGTGGCGGAACAGCTGCGCTCTTTGGAGATGGGCAGCTACTAGCATAATGACCCTTTTGGTTGCAGTTGAAACAAGTAATGGATGATATGTCAATGGGCTTCTTCTGAGAGTATCCAAGCCCTGTTTTCTGCTGCCAATTCTTCTTCTGTTGTGCAAAGTTTGGCTTTCTCTTCCCCGACTTACTAGCTGATGTCTGAACAACTGGAGCTTTTGAAGACGATGTTTCCTTTGGCTTTCCCTCATATCGAAGGGCAAAGTCCATCAACTCGGTGAAGGTTCCATGGACATGAGCGGTGAGAAGCTCGTAATACTCAGGGCGTGCGCCATGTATGAACTTCTCATTCTTAAGCAGAGGTGTGTCGATCAAGCCAGGTCCGAACTTGGATAGTTCGTTGAACTTCCGTTCATACTCAGTGAAGGTCATATTGCCTTGCTTGAGATCCATAAAAGAACGATAGAGTTGGGCTTTCCCAGCAGCTGGCATCCACTGAGCCATAAAGGAGTCCCTATTTACAAATGATATGAAAACGAGTCAAAATTTTGAACAAGATAGAAGGAATTTATTTTGATGTAATTTAGATTGATTTCTACCTAAACTGGGCCCAAGTGATGTTTTCCTCATCGGTACGAGAAGTGACGGATTCCCACCAGTCTTGTGCAGCATCCTGGAGTTGCCAAGCGGCCAACTGACGCTTCTGAGCGTCCGTGATTTCCAAGCCAGTAAAGATCCTCTCCAAACTCTTTAGCCATTGCTGTGCTTCGATGATACTCTCGGAGCCAGTGAATTTGACTCCTCCAAGCTGAGTGTACTCCTTACTAAGAGTGGAGAATCGGATTGCGGGGGCTTGTGGAGCAGGAGCATTTCCACCCCTTCCACCTCTAACATTTCTTCTGGCAGCCATCCTGGAATACCAAAAGTGATTTAGAATCAAAGATAGGAATTTATAGAACTTAAGGAAATTCTACTCAAACGAATTCAATAAGAAAGATGAATCAAAAGATGTGGATACTGAAATGATTCTCCTCATTCTAGGGTATATTTACCCTATCTCTAATGAGCTTAAAACTCCACAGGCTAAGGTTATCTGGAACCAAAGCTCTGATACCAACTGTAACAACCCGTATATTTGGACCATTTAAATTGACAATAATCCACACATGTCAACTTAAATAGTACAAAACACGAATCATTAATGGAGTATAAATATATAAATGAGAATCATCACATAATCACAGAAATATAACATCACAGAATAGTGCAGCGGAAATATAACATAGTCATAAGAGTAGTTCATGAAGCTACCCATAAGTACAACAATGTCTCAAATAAAAGGAAATAAACGACATAGAAGTCTGAATAGTCCAAATAGATAGAGTAATACTGATAAAATAAGATAAAGATAGTCTTCAGTCTTCAGCTCCAAGCAGAAACAGCAACAGCAATCCTCAGTCTGATCCGAGCATATGCACAAACAAACACTCGAATCAGGACATATATTCTTATACAGATAATATGATCCAAATTCAAAATAACAATAACTCAAAGATGAATGGAATAAACATCTTTCAGGATCCGATAAACTATTTATACATAATAGTGTACGATACATAGATAATGTCTAACAGTAAAGTAAAATATCAAAATAGCGTTAAGGCGTTACCATTATCCCCCTTAACACATTTTATAAATATCATAGTCTATACAGCACTGTAAACTCCACCGTAAACTAGTGGGATATCAGGGAGTACTCCATAGGTATAATACAAAACAAATTCGTAGTGGTCGCGTATACAGGATACAAGTATGACAAGGCACATGAGGCAATACCCAAGGTAGTGAAACTACCGTTCGCCTGATCCGGACTGGTGAGAACGCATCGCCGCAACGATCGCAACACCGCGAAACAACACTCCAAATTCAAGGGTGCGCACCAATCAATCACAAAAGTAAATGAGTAGTTTACGAAGAAGTGTGTTCGCTCGAGGTAGCTAACCCCATTTGGCCCGGCACAGCTCCTGATTTTAGTCATTTCCAATTTGACACAAGTGTCAAGGCTATCCATTTTCGTTTTCTTTCTTCAATCATCGCGTACGTCAATCCAACCACTTCATTCTGGATCACACTCCGCGTATAGTTATTAAAGTGGTTTTCGGTTTAGACAGTGAGTATGTCCTTAACCGATTCCGGTTCCTTTAATAACCTTCGTAATTAATTTACCGATTGGTCGTTCATATATTTCAAAACCAATTCAATTTCAATTTCAATAATAATTCGTAAATCAACATTTCTCTAGTCATTCTAAATCAATTTCTAACATTACGTTTTATAACTTCATAACTCTTCTATAATTAAATTTTCAAAGTTTTCAACTTAAAACAATTTCAAATATTCATTTAATTCCATGTATAAGTTCATTCCAAAATCAATTAACGTCCAAATCGATTTAAATTCAATTATCGATTTTATTCGATATCCATTACATTAATTTATCATTTAACAATTTCACTTCAAATTTTCTGTTCATTACATTACTTTCATAAGTTCAATTTCATTATCAAAGCTTAAATATTTATTCAATTTGAATGGTCGAACCCAATTCTTTAAATTACAAGCATTTCATTTGTTTTCGATAAGAGCGTTCTATTTCTTATTAAAGAAATTCAATTTCATCTATTTATTTTTTTTCCGTTACAAATTTCAAATCTCAATTAAGAACTTATTTTCACTTATTCAAAAATTCGATTTCTCCTAATATAGAATATTCCATTCAATTCAATTATTGCGTAATTCAATCTATTCAATTTAGTTTAATCATTAAACAATTCAATCTTATTCAATTTAGTTCAATCATTAAACAATTCAATCTTATTCAATTATTAAATAATTTCAAACTTCATTATTAATAAATTTCAAGACTTGATTATTAATAATTCCAAATTGGTTATTACCCATTTCAACTTAATTATTAATACTTTCAAAATCAATTACCAATTAATTCTAAATTTAATCATTAAATATTTAAACTTTAAAACAATGTCTTTTTGTCAATTACGACGATAATATTTGTTTCAAATTCAATATTCACATTTTCGTTCATTCAAATTTAAATTCCAATTTTATTCAAAACCTTATTATTAGTCAAATAAAATCTTATTTCATTTTAAATCAAAACATTGACCAATCGGTTTTAAATTAAATTTTCTATCCTAAGTCAAAGTTATTTTTTTTTTTTTTTCTTTTTCATTTTTTTCTTTTTCATTTCAACCCGATTCCATTTCAATTCAAAATCAAAGCATACAAAGGGAACTTGCAGTGTGATAGCTGGGATGGTGTCAAAGTAAATAAACAAGCAATAACATCCATACATAACAATTCAACAATTATTTAAATAATCCCGAAATAATCGTATTAATTTACATTTGTTATTTATGCAAATTAATAAAATTATTTCTAGAATCTACACTATCAGTTCATGTAGATTAAAGATTATCGTATTACGGTTTTCACATGCAGTTCAATTAAATTTCAAGTTTACACTAAACAATAAATCCGATATACGTTAAATGGTACAAAGTGAAATTAACTCATTTCTACGTCAATCTAATTAACAATTAAGGTGTCAAGATTAACTAATCAATATTTAACATATAAAGGGGTCAAGTTTAACAACTCAAAGTTCGACGTATATAATCCGATTTAAACTGGTTAACTATCCTATTCAAATTTACTTGCAAATTATTTGTCACTTCACAAAACAATTTACATCCAATTCAATATCACATAGCAATCATTTATCAACCAAACTTGCATACGAATATATGTCGTGAAAATTTATTTCACCTTCCGTGGATAAAGAAATGGATCCAAAGCGAGAATAAGCACGAATAGAAGTCGGTACACACGAACTACGAACAATGTAATATCGACAAAATAAAACGATATTAATGCAATGAACGTTTGTATATAATTTATAAATTTATATAAATGCGTTTACCGACGACGGAGAAAACAAAAGCTGAGAGATCGGTGCTGCTGCAACAAGAAATCAGTCGGTTGCTTCTGCAAACAACGAAAAGAAAAGTCGGTTACTATTTGGCAACCGGAATAGATATTGGCGTAATCCTATACTGCAATAATTAAAAGCTATGTTAAAACTCAGTTTCCCCTTTTCGTTAGGCCAAGACTGGGAATAGACAGCATGCACCTATCCATACTAGCGCATGCATATACATGTACAGGTTGTACATTACTCACGTATTACTCACGCATGCATATTTTTTTTTTACAACTACGCACACTTCATTTCCCATTCTTTTTTTTTTTTTTTTTTTTTTTACAGCCTACTCACGCATGCATAAACAACATATTTTCACTAAAACTACTTCCAGCCCACTAATTTAACTCCACTGCTCACGTAAACAAAATGCACACACTAACTTTGAGAGATAAACACATGCACACATTTTTTTTTTATAAAACAAAGCCGAGACTTCTTCTCTGTACTAACCTTCCTCTTTAAACCATGACTCAACTTCCTTCATAACACCCTCACTTAAAAGCAAATACGTACAACACTTCACCAAATATACACACACACAAAACACGTACGCACGAAATAATTTTTTTTTTTCATGCAACTCACTCACACTCACTGCACGCAATACACGCACACATCTAAGCACACCCACACTCCATATACGCATGGAAGGGAAAGAGATGGTTCGGCTGCGACAGGGTGAGGTGGCACGGCGGTTGCAGGTGGAGGCGGACGTGGGTAGAAAAGGAAAGAGGGACGGGTGGCTGGAGGCTATGGCGTTGGAGCGGGGTGATGGGCTCGTTGGTTGGTCCGACTTTCAATGGTTGACAGGGCTGTCAAGGCGGAGGCTATGCAGTGGTTCGGTTGACTGGTGTTGCGCGGTGAAGGCGGAGGGAGAGGTAGTGGCACACGGCGATGTGGAGTTGCATGCTTGTTTTAAATTTTTTTTTTTTTTTTTAGTTCAGAGGACAAGATGAAAGAAGGATAAAAGAAGAAGAGGAGAAGGTGAGGTACCTGTAGCTTGAAGTGTTATACAGTGAAATGAGGATTGATGGAGTGATGTCTCAATGTTTGTACTATTATTTGTATTTAGCCGATTTGAAACTACAGTAATTGCTATTGGAAATACGAGGAGTTTCACTACTTTCCAATTTTTTTACTTAATTCCCATACGTCCACACCAATTCCCAAGCCACTTCTAGCTTCCTGCTACCCCTTAAATGCCACAGCTGAGTTTATTCAATTCCTTTTGGATACGGGCCAAGGAATTTGGGCTGACATTTGTTTAAGCGGTCCGTTCAAAACGATTTAATTAACGCGACTAATTTCTACGAATTTCGATTGACGCAAATAAATATACCGTTTTGATCAGCGCGACGACGCGATTCCAACGGTATACAGATTATTGCGATACAATGGTTTTATAAAATTCGCCTTTTACGCCACTAAAATTGCGCGTTTTGCAAAACAATTTAAACGGAGCAGGCGATGACAGTTTTTGACGAAACGAATCTCATAATCGTGATCAGAAATTTTTTTTACAACCTAACTGTGTAAAAATATTTGGATTTGGAAGATAAATTTTACGCAGCTTTATATGGACTGATATACAGTAAAACGCGAACGAAGTTTTCTGTACTATTTTGCGACGAAACTTTTTCCATGCTCATATCTAACTAGACTATGTCATAAATAAAGTTTGGACGCAAATTGAGCTCGTTTATAAATTTTCAAAATTTTACATTAAAACGATGAAGTTAATATTTTAAATCGGGTCGGAAATTCAGGGTCGTTACAGTACTTTCAATAGTTTCGAAAGGACTTATTTAAAGTTTTTAAACTAAGGTTTCAAATGCTTTCATCAACATTGTTTTGTGTAAAGTATATATAACATGGCAAAAGAGATTTAAGCAAAGAAAAGAGTATATTTTCCTCGTTTAAGTGTGAATTAAAGGGTTAAATTAATTTGAAAGAAATGTTTTCAAGGAAAATTTAATTGGTAGTTGACACTAAAAAATGACTCAAATATTAGAATACCAGATGAGACTGGTATGCAGTCGCACCCTATGCTTTAGCAAGTAGCCTCTATCTAATATAAGTCCAAATTCCAATGTGTAGGACTTTGTCACAGGAAAGACTAAAATGATGTTACACATATAAAGTAGCATACATAGTAAAGATAGGTTATTGGTGAGCCTACAAAACAAGTAGGATCAGTGGACCTGTAAGAAGTAAGTTAGGACAAGACCGTCCAGAAGTGTATCTAACGGAAGTTAGATTATTTGTTTATTTTTTATAGTAGGCCCGATTTAGCCAAAGGTTAGTAGTTAGCTAACCAAAACTATAGTATTTGAATAGATAGTCCATTGATTACATGATTTATATGCATACATGATATTGCTGTTATTGCTTTAACCAGTTTGAGCGTAGGATTTTGATTTGCAAAAGATGTTTTGAAATGGGATATTAGTGAGGGAAAACCCATTCTGCTAAGCGGCGTAGTCTCACCTAATATCGAATAACCGAGATGTATAGTATTATTCACACCAGGTTTTATGTCTGACTCGAAGTTTATGTTTTTCCCTTTAAAATCTCGGGTGCTCAAAATATGATTTGAGTATGTTGAGAGTAAAGGATTTGTAGGTTTTAATAGGTGGACAAATAAAGCTTTCGAAGACATGCAGGAGGCAAGGATAGCTGTATTTCAGAGTTATTTTATTTTATTTCTGCTGTGATGTATTAAGATTTTATTTATTTATTTAGTTCGGGATCGTGTAATGGAATATGAAACATGTTTTTGAAATGTAATCGATAAAGTTGCTTTTTTGGAATCTATGATTTTGTTTCATATTCATGCACTTCTGATATTATGGACACATTAACATTACCGCATTTTATCACCGGAAGTTAATACTGTAGATGGTTGCACCATCTGTAGCGCTTAGCTTTGGGCCTCAAGATAGAGGATATTACAACTTAGTATTAGAGCATAGGTTTATAAAAACATTAAACTTAAAATGGTATTAAGGATAATTACACCCAAGTAATTATCCTTTAATTTATTTTCACAAATTAGTTAACCTTAACTAAATACAGAAATTAACCTCTAATTATTTATTAAATTGATTAACTATAATTAATTACTTAAATCTTTAATTACACTAATTAATTTCTTTTTAATTACTTATTATTGGTTAATTGATCTTAATTGATCAATCCTTAAATTACACCATTACTTATATTAATTAATGATTTCTAATCCATCTTAATTAATTACCCTTTAAAATCAATTACTTTAAGTAATTAATCTCAATTAAATCATAGTTATTAATCACCCCTGATTAATACTATTCAGTAATTAACTATCTTAATTACTCCATCAAATAAATTAATTACTCTTTAATTAATTTGTTTTAAATTAATCCCTTGATTAATTATACGAAGCAATTATATTCCAATTACTTTCATTATAAAATCACCCTCAGTTAATTACATCCAGTAATTATCATTAATTACTTCCCTAAGTAATTATACTTATCTCATCATCATATGATTATTTAAATTAATTAAACTTAATTAACTAACTTAAACAATTCATATTAAACTGAATTAATTACAATGAGTAATTAATTCCTTAATTACTTCCATTTAGTAATTATGCTTAACAATCCACAATTCTTATTTTAAATAATAATTTAATTACTTATTAAAATGAATCCCATTAATTGATCATTTCATAATCTTAGTTAATGACCTTCATTATCTATTTAAAATTCTTTAATTACTTTTCCTAAAGTAATTAACTAAGATTTATTATCAATTATATTTTAATTAATATTAATCACTCATTAATTAATCCTTAATTAATTCATTAATTGATTACCAATCATTAATTAAAAATTAAACCTTATTTAATCAATGATTCTTAATTTCCAATTGATTTACCTTGAATTAATTAACTTATATCTTATTTAAATAAATTTAAACTATTAATTTCTAAGTTAATTAATTCAAGTCCAAAAAAAAAATTACAAATTCTTAAGTCTTTAAAACCTTTTTCTATTTAATGATCAATTTATCATTAATAAGGTATTTAAAACAATTTAATTTACATTTACTTTTAAATTTCATTTAGGATTTAAAATGAAATCAAATTAATCTTAACAAGTTAAAACAATCCCAAACTCCCTTTTATTTTACAACTTAAAGAATAATTATCTTAAAATAGAAGATTAAAAGAATTTAAACGCGATTCCATTTTGAATTCAAATCAAATTTAAAAATTCACTTTTTTTTAAAACAATTTAAAATCTCCCTTTTTATTTCAAATTTAAGATTCAAATTTATATTGAATCTAGGTTTAAATCTTTAATTTTAAACTCCACCTACAATTTAAAGCTTCACTTTAAAATCCAAACTACTTAAGCTTTTCTTTTTATAAGTAGTTACAACAATTTAAATAAAACTTTATTTATTTTAAATTAAAGTTCAAAACTAACTTGAACCAGATAAATCTTGGGTTTAAATCTCATCTTAATCTTTACTTGTCATTTGAACTTTGCTTTTATACTTTATTTTAAAAAAAAACAGAAAATCTGCTTCCTGTAAAACCTGTAACCAAAAAGTTACCCCGAGGCTCCATTCCTTTGCCTCGAGTCAAATTCGAACACGCTTCGAGTTCGACGTGAAGTTTCCCCGAGTCAATTCTTTAAAGACTCGAGTACCCCCTGCTTCCAGGCACAACATAGTGCACCGTGCATATGCATGGTGCCGATGGTCGCCGCTGGTCATCATCGATGATCCCTCCACACCATCCATCGCCAAAACACCCCCTCGCAAGCATCAACACGACATTTCCAACTCGAAGTCAAAAACGAGAGTTCGAGCCACAACCTGGAAACACAGACAACCCCAAATTCCAAAACCTGGATGTTCGCCGTCTTCACCACCTCGTTCACCAGAGACGCTAAAATTCTGGCCATCACCACGTCTATGTCTCCTCTACCTCCCCTCAAGAGCATGTAACGCTCGATCGTACCAGTAGGGAGAACGAATCGAAGTTTCAAATTTACTAAAATTTAGGGCTACGAAAAAGAAAACGTCGCCGGCGCCTCGACATCCCTCTGACGAACCTTCCTCTAATTTTCCCACCATCATTGATCGTTCCTCCATCTCAAAACAAGTCCACGAGTACACCGATCCACCTGATCACAAGGTAGACTCGAAAATACACTTCCAGTAAAAAACCCAAACCCCACCTTCAATTCTAAACTATAAATCCTAATTCTTATGTTAAAAATCATATTTTGTATAAAGTTTTCGATTAGTAATACTGGAATTGTAATTTAAATAGTTTGAGTTTTAATTATATTTAGTATACTCAGTTGTTCTTAATGTTTCCAAAGACAAACAAACATTATTTAACTTACTTAGATTTTTAAACATAAATTTAGGTTAATCAAACAATATTAGTTTGACAAGCAGGCTCTAACAAGAATCTGGATCATGTGGAAGGGATTTTGAATAAAAACATGAACCTGGGAATCATGACAGAGCTCAAAACAGCATGCCCACACATATATGCATAGAGACATACTTATATATTTACATCACAAAATATTATTTTCAGAGATGAGTATGCAACATAATTTATAACTTTATTTAAATTTGTGATGTTACTCACTGTATTGAGAAGATGACAGAGCACCCAGATTTGAAAATTGTAGCCTTGATTTTTTTCTTAAATTGTAACGACCCGGAATTTTGAGCAATATCGATTTAATAATCTGTAATAATAATTTAATTGGTTTGATAAATTTTCTTTATAATTTTAATTTAAATTGGTGAAATTAATCTTATTATGAATAACAAATATTTAATCTGGTATGTGTGATCAATATCTTTTAACAATTTAAAAATTGGTTAGAATTGTTTTTCAAAAGCTAATAAATTTTATTCTATTTATAATATATATGTTTGATATATATTGTGAATGGGAATATCTTTTGTTTTAAGTTAAAAATTGAATTTTCAAATTGTAATATATGTAAGCATATGTTATAATTTGATATTATTTTGAAAATTTAATTTAATTTATTAATAAAATATATATGAACGAATATTGAAATTGAAGCTTTGTTTTAAAACATAATGTTTTTCAAAAGAAAATTTAGTTTAATTCAATGGTTTCAAATATAAGATTGTTATTTATTTTTAAATAGGATAGTTTAAAAAGGTTTTAAACAAAGTTTTGTTTTGTCTTTCTCTTAAAGTATTTAAAATGTGATAGTTTAAAAATGATTTAAACAAGCTTTGTTTTGTTTTCTTTTATAATGCTTAAATTTTAAATGATTTTAAATGTTTAGGTATAATGTTTAGATTTTAAATACATGTATAAGATTATATTTATATTATAATTAGTTTAGGATATTTTCTTTTAAAAAGTAAACTTATTTATATACATGTAAGTATTTATCAATAAAGTAAGTAAATATGTAAGTTTATATTTACATTTAAGATTAAATAAAATTCAATTTAAAAATACTTAATGACATGTGTATTCATATTAACATATCTTAATAACACTTGTTAGTAAATTAAGGAGTATAAGTGCCAAGTGTCTTTATTTTGAATTTCATTTTCTTTAATTCTAATAAACATTTTGAGAAGAAAACTAGTTTCTTCATAACACTCTTATTACTTTGTTTTTCAACTTAATTCAAAACAGAAATTTATTCTCAAAATTTGAAATTAAATCCAAAAGTAAATGCTGGATCAAAATCTGAATTTAAACCATAAAGCAAATGCATTTTCTGGATAAAAGATTCAAGCTGAAATTCAATCAAAACCCGCAATTGAAGTAAATATTCAACCTGCATGAAGTACAACTTCAATTCAAAAGCATGCAAAGGAATTCACTTCATCAGCAAAGCAAGAATTTAAAGTATTTTCCAGATTTAATATTTCAAGGCCTGGAGCAAATCAATACCTGCTATGTTCTGTGCTCTGATACCAAATGTGACGACCCGACTTTCTACTCCCAGAAAATCGCATCATCTTGAAGAAAGAAAGGGATAGAAGAAGAAAAGAAAGAGAAAGAAGAAAGACAACGACATCAGAGAACTCACAGCGGAACGAATAAAATATAATATAACACATAAAATATTACATAGTATCTCATTACATCAGAGTACACAACTTAAACAACAAATAATAAACAATTATAAACTTCTGTCTAACTATACAACTCAAGATACAAGAGAAACAGATACCAAACAAACAGAGCGGAATCAATATATATCTACACGTCGAAGCCTCATGCTCCATATCTCCTCCAGAATTCGTCAAGCTAACCTGAACCACTTGACTACTCATACATAATATGAGTACCCAAGAGTTTAATAAAACAAAAAATAAACACTCGGATTAGACAGGGGTCTGGTGTGAGTAAACGGGTTAAAATTGTTTAACTTTAAAAAACCTTTGAAAAGAAAAGGTATCACGTAAGACTTCCCACACATAAACATGGAAAAGTTTTTACCTTACGCTAACCAAAAAATTTGATAGGAAATCCAGTGATATTATAATAGTGTCTAGGGTTTTCAAAATAAAATACAAAAATAGCTGGAATGCTTACATCTCACGTTCCAACATAGTTGGGCACAATCAAAACCGTACAGGGACTTATTGGATTTTGGATTCCATCAATGGCAGGGCTACTGGGGTACCGCCCGTCACAGTATGTGGCCTAGATCACCGTACCGAGGAGTACTCCCACTCCCCTACAACACAAGGCCGGGACCATTCCTTACTGAACAGTCCCGAACAAGACAACCCCGGTGGTTGTCCGGAATTCAACCGCCCCACACAGCCGAGTAAAAAGGGACTTCTAGACAGGAGTAAATCTTGCTCTCCAGTGGGAGCTACCCACAAAGCCTTGCTGCACCTCCCCTGTTTTAGCCATTCCCGGTTGATGAGGCTTGAGGCTGCGATTACCTTTATAGAACACATCTATCTTAGAATGCTCATCGTCCGCCTGACGATGTGCTGAAAGCATTCAATCCATACAAGTTCGTTCCGGGTTCGAACGAAACCGAAGGCACTATCTCGTTGCACTCATTTTGGAATCACCCTCAGAGTCAACGACCATAGCCCTTGCTCTCTAATCTCCATCTCGAATCTATAAGTACCATTCCATCAAACTCATTACGGAATCACCCACAGAGTTATACTGACGTCTAGACCTCGAGTCTTCACTTGCTCCACTTGGATTAACGACCTAACGTTTAATTGGAATCGATGTGGTTTTCGGATTCCAAATATGGAAACCCAATCCCGGTCTCACCGAAACCAAACGTCATTTTAATGCCCAAGTTGTACATAAGGGATTTAAACAGTTTAACTTATTCAGGATGATATAAACAGATAAATGAATAACATTATCACAATAGATAATTCGTATCAACATTCATCTCACAAAGCAGCATATCACATATCTCATAGACATCCAAATCATCCAGTATCAACCAATCACCCAATATCAATCATCCGATATCAGTCATCCAATATCATTCAATATCAAATATCAATCATCCAATATCAACCATTCAATATTAATCAATCACCCATAGCAGAATTGATTAACTCTTAATCAATTTAATTAACCTCTAATTAAATAAATTACCATCCTTTAATCACTTGGATTATCCTAATCCTGCTTCATTGATTTATTACAAATCAAACTCATTATCATCTCTTAATGATCTTCTTTAATTAATCTTCCCTGATTAATCATCTTTAATTACATTCAAGTAATTATCCTTAACCATAGTCAGTAATTAACCTTTAATGAAGGATCATTAATTATTGTAATTAATGATAATAATTAAAGGTTAATTACTGACTATGGTTAAGGATAATTACTTGAATGTAATTAAAGATGATTAATCAGGGAAGATTAATTAAAGAAGATCATTAAGAGATGATAATGAGTTTGATTTGTAATAAATCAATGAAGCAGGATTAGGATAATCCAAGTGATTAAAGGATGGTAATTTATTTAATTAGAGGTTAATTAAATTGATTAAGAGTTAATCAATTCTGCTATGGGTGATTGATTAATATTGAATGGTTGATATTGGATGATTGATATTGGGTGATTGGTTGATACTGGATGATTTGGATGTCTATGAGATATGTGATATGCTGCTTTGTGAGATGAATGTTGATATGAATTATCTATTGTGATAATGTTATTCATCTATCTGTTTATATCATCCTGAATAAGTTAAACTGTTTAAATCCCTTAAGTACAACTTGGACATTAAAATGGCGTTCGGTTTCGGTGAGACTGGGATCGGGTTTTCATATTTGGAATCCGAAAACCACATCGATTTCAATTAAACATTAGGTCGTTAATCCAAGTGGAGCAAGTGAAGACTCGAGGTGTAAGGGCTATACGTCAGTATAACTCTGTGGGTGATTCCGTAATGAGTTTGACTGTAACAACCCGCATATTTATCGATTTAATATTTAAATATTTTATTTAAATATTAGGTCGTTAATCGGATATTGGTCCGAAAAGCTACTTTTTGCAAACGGTCAAATTAGGACTCGAGACCACTTCCATTGAGTTCGAAATGCCATTTACAAATTTTTTAAGTATAAACATCGATAGGTTTGGAGTTAGCGAAATTTCACTAACTTTTCCCGCTTTGGACTTTGGGTTAGTTTAGCCTATTTAGCCCAAGTTCCAACCCCCTTCTCCTCACTCTTCATAAATTTCCTAACTAACTCAAGCTTGGGCATTAATGGTGAAAAGAATGGGAAATTAAAACTCCAAGCACAAATTCAATTGCAAATCCAACATTCAACTCCAAATTCAAGTAGAAGATATTGGATTCAAGCTTTGGATTGCTTCTCCTTGCTTTCAAGCTTCATCTTCATAAACTTTAGTGCAAAGGTGAGATTTTTAACTCACATTCTTGTCTATAACTATCTTGGGTTGTTGGGAATGATTCCCTATCACTTTAGCATGAATATTTGCTTTTGGTTTGGATTGGATTGGCGAAAAACTCCGATTTTTGGCGTTTTGGCGAAATTTCTGCATTTAGGTCGTTCTGGCCATTTTTAGGTCGTTCGGAGTTAGGTCGTGTGGGTCTTAGGTCGTAGGTCGCGTACGAGATAGCTCCTAGATCGTTCTGACCACTTTTCGTGTGTTCGGAGTTAGGTCGTTCACGACCTAGTACTTAGGTCGCTCGTGAGTTGGTGGCGTAGGTCGTAGGTCGTTTAACTCTTAGGTCGTTAGGCCTTGTGTGTGGAGTTAGGTCGCCTGCTTTCCTTAGGTCGTAAGTCGCGTGTGCTTTAGGTCGTGCACTTTCTTAGGACGCGAACCCTTTTAGGTCGTTGACCACGCTAGGTCGCTTGGCCTCTTCACTGCTTAGGTCGTTAAACCCTTCCTCTTTTGGGTCGCTTCCCTTTATTTCTTAGGTCGTTGTGGCCTTAGGTCGTGATATTTATAGGTCGCGGCAAAGTTAGGTCGCTCGACCCATGTTGCCGTTAGGTCGCTCGATCCTTGTTGCCGATAGGTCGCGTGCTTTCTTAGGTCGCGTACCTTTAGGTCGCGTGTCCCCTCTACCTCGTTAGGTCGCAAAGAACTTTAGGTCGCTCGACCTCCTTACCCACCAGGTCGCGCACTTAGTTAGGTCGCTCAGCCATTGTGTTAGGTCGCGTGAACCCTTAGGTCGTTAGACCTCATTTTGCTTTAGGTTATAGGCCTCTTGCCTTCACTTAGGTCGTACCGTTTTGTCGGGGCGCTGCCCCGCACCCCGCCGGGGGCGCTGCCCCCTGGACCCCCGCGACCTGACCGGGCAGGTCGAACCCCGTAAGCGGTGGCGTTGCCCCCGCACCCCCACCTTGGGGGGTTGCCACCCCCCCTGGACCCCCCCTCCATAGGGGATCTTATCTGAAAAACATTGAGCTGATTTCCTTGGATTTTATTCACATCTCCGTATGCGATCTTTGTGACTGATTGTTTCTACAATTGCTTCTGTGTTTTGTCACTTTATAATATAAAGGTTTCAATACTAGTAGTAAATATCAAAACTCTTTTAACAAACAATTTCAACTCTATTTTTAATAACTAAGCTCTTTTCTTAAACCGTTTTCCAATCTATTAGTATATACAAACCTTTACCTCACTCGGATGAGAAATCTAATTAAACGACTTAGTAAAACAAGTGGTATGAAACGCTTGCGTTCACTTCGTCGGTTAATTCTTGGACTTGTTCGATTGAACCTTTTGTGACAATTTTATTAGTGAAGATTTACAGATTGTTCGTAAATATTTAAGTTAAGCAAGTGGTTATGGGACATGAAGCTAAACTTCTATATTTACTAGCTTAGTGTAATTGACACTTCTCGTTGATCATGACGATCATTCTGATGATTTAGACTAGCAACTGTGCGATGTCTCTTGTTGCGAGGTTAGACTAGATACCACTTGTGTGATTCCACTCACACATAACTTTTTGCTTTTTGGTTAGTCTGGACCTTAATCTGTGTGATTCCATTCACACATGTGGGGTAGCTCCCCTTGGTCTTCGGACCGTCATGTGATAGGCCTCTTTCTCTTTTCTATGATTTCTGGACTTCTCGCATTGATTTCTAGAATTTATGCCATTGACTTGTCATGAGTACAAGTTTGGGGTATGATGCCCTTTCCGAATCTTTGAGAAGATTCTTGTGATATTGATTATCTCTTATTGACTGATCTTCTGTTGATCATTATTTACATACTTATAGTGGTATGTCATTACGGATATTTTATGTTTATGCCATATCTTTTATGTTATATCATGTCATCTGATATTTATAGCTAGACTGATCCGTTTATTATTTTCTTAAATAATACTCGGGTCAGACCGAGATGTTACAGGTGCTTCTGCTTGACTTCTTCCCAGGGATTCATCACTCTGACTTTTGGCTAACTGTTTAGATTAGCAGTTTTTTGTGGTATACACTTGAGATATAAACTCATAGTTGTATTCTTTTGTATAGCACGTGTTGCTATTCTTTTGTATTATTGTGGATCTTACTGACCACTACTCTGATGTACACTTTCATGTGTTAGATATATATTCATATCTTCTTCCGCCCTTGTGATATGGATGTCTGTGACTGATTTGTGTTATGATTATTTCTATGTTTGTTTCCGAAGATTATTCATAGCCACCGTGTGATAAGCAATTACATGGATGGTCGCTCCTCAACAGCCTTATTCTCCATGCTAGTTGACAGCACTACACCGTAGTGTTCTTGGCTAGTGTGGGTATAGAGGTGGGGCGTCACATTGACGGAATGGTACTTGTAGATTCGAGATGGAGATTAAAGAGCAAGGGCTATGGTCATCGACTCCGAGGGTGATTCCAAAATGAGTGCAACGAGATAGTGCCTTCGGTTTCGTTAGAACCCAGAACGAACTTGTATGGATTGAATGTTTTCAGCACATCGTCAGGCGGACGATGAGCATTCTAAGATAGATGTGTTCTATAAAGGTAATCGCAGCCTCAAGCCTCATCAACCGGGAATGGCTAAAACAGGGGAGGTGCAGCAAGGCTTCGTGGGTAGCTCCCACTGGAGAGCAAGATTTACTCCTGTCTAGAAGTCCCTTTTTACTCGGCTGTGTGGGGCGGTTGAATTCCGGACAACCGCCGGGGTTGTCTTGTTCGAGACTGTTCAGTAAGGAATGGTCCCGGCCTTGTGTTGCAGGGGAGTGGGAGTACTCCTCGGTACGGTGATCTAGGCCACGTACTGTGACAGGCGGTACCCCAGTAGCCCTGCCATTGATGGAATCCAAAATCCAATAAGTGCCTATACGGTTTTGATTGTGCCCAACTATGTTGGAACGTGAGATGTAAGCATTCCAGCTATTTCTGTATTTTATTTTGAAAACCCTAGACACTATTATAATATCACTGGATTTCCTATCAAATGTTTTGGTTAGCGTAAGGTAAAAACTTTTCCATGTTTATGTATGGGAAGTCTTACGTGATACCTTTTCATTTCAAAGGTTTTTTAAAGTTAAGCAATTTTAACCCGTTTACTCACACCAGACCCCTGTCTGACCCGAGTGTTTATTTTCTGTTTTATTAAACTCTTGGGTACTCATATTATGTATGAGTAGTCAAGTGGTTCAGGTTAGCTTGACGAATTCTGGAGGAGATATGGAGCAGGAGGCTTCGACGTGTAGATATATATTGATTCCGCTGTGTTTGTTTGGTATCTGTTTCTCTTGTATCTTGAGTTGTATAGTTAGACAGAAGTTTATAACTGTCTATTATTTGTTGTTTAAGTTGTGTACTCTGATGTAATGAGATACTATGTAATATTTTATGTGTTATATTATATTTTATTCGTTCCGCTGTGATTTCTCTGATGTTGTTGTCTTTCTTCTTTCTCTTTCTTTTCTTCTTCTATCCCTTTCTTTCTTCAAGATGATGCGATTTTCTGGGAGTAGAAAGTCGGGTCGTCACATAAATCTTCTTGTTTAAATGAATGATGCTTCAATTTGCAAAAAAATGGATATGCTTGCTTTGATCTTCCTGCTAACACCTTGCCTTGGATTGTTGAAGTAGTTTAAGTTTGCAAAAAGAAAAGTTTACTATTTCCAGGTTTGCTATGTTGAATAAATTGGCACAACAAATATGAAGAAGACAGGTTTTGCTGTGCTCTTATGAATGAAAGAAGTAGGAGGTATATATATATATATATAGAAAAGAGTCATAGGGTATGCATAAGCTTGTACAAACATAATCTGTTTGTATCAGGGATTTTCTCTCATATCTTACCAGGCGAGATTTTATTTTAGAGGCAGAATTGATTTTTTTTACATTTCGGCTGACAAAAAGGTGTGCTAGTATTAAATGAAATGGTACTTTATGTTTTCATACTTATCCTATTTTATGTGTAGAGAGATCTTTTTATTTTACTTTGATTATATTTTGCCTTGCATTTTCTTACAGGCTACATACATATCTTCCTTACCTGGTTTGTGCTTTCACACTAGTCTATTTTTATGTTTGTACATAGATATTTTATTATTACTTGTTCTTGTCTAGCATACTACTCTACAGGTAACATAATATCTTACCTCTGCCTAGTTGTTTTATTTTTTTGTCTCATATGCTATTATACTTTAGGTACAAAATATAAAGTTGTTTTAGTTATTAGTTATAAATTTTAACCTATGTATTAAGCTCTATGCTTATTTTTATCACTCTTTTATTTTTAAACTTTAAACTATTAACTACTTAATTTACTCATTATCTATTTTTACACTTATGATAATATCATAGCTTCTCATGTTTATGTATTTAAATAAATTTTGAAATAGCAATTTCTATCCATATTAAAAATCCGTTTGTAAAAATATTACATTATCAATATAGTTTAAATATAACTCATTATTAAATTAAAATAATTCATAAAAGACTTTGTCTTCTTATTTAATAAATTTCTTATTTTATCAGCTGCATAAAAAAAACAAACCTTTTTATTTAAATTTAAACTTAAGCTAAAATCAATTTTAAATAATCAAGTTTTTATCTTGAGTTTTAAAATCATACAGTTATTTATTTAATAGCTTAATATCAAATTAAATCAAATTTTTAATTTATCAAAAATATTAGAATAAGAAAACAGGCCTATATCTATTAAATTTAAAACAAAGATTATCTATTTATAATATATACAGATATGTATACATTATAAATATAAAAAAATTTATTAGCCTTTAAAGATAGATTATCAGTTTAAATATTTATTTTAAAGAAGATTATTAAATTTAATTCAAATTTATTATTAACAACATGGTCAAATCAATTAAATTTTGACATAAATTATTAAATTGTTATTGTCAAAATTTTCGGGATATCACATTCCTCCCCCCTTAAAAGAATTTCGTCCTCGAAATTTAAAACAAAGGTAATTTAATAATCTACTTACAGATTTAATTTTAAAACACAAGCAGATATCAATCATATGCTAGCAACCATAGCAACCAATTCATCCAATCTACAAATCTAATTGTCCAGATAAAATTCTACATAGAATTTTCTCGAGTTTCCCCAAGTATAAATACCGGAATACTCGCTCTACAGAATCCAAACAATTAATATTACTAAGCTACTAAGTTTCTACTCATCTGGATCTACAAAACAAATCAAAATATTAGACCAAACTCAAGTCCGACTCAACAACCGAAATTCCCTGAACTGCTGGTTCTATAATCAGAGATAGTTCATACACGTACTCTCTCCGAGATACGTGAAACACTCCAAATTCTAGTTATCCAAACTGACAATTCAATTCTGAAGACCAAACACTTATCCAAAATCAAATCTCCGATTACGGAATCCAAATTCCTTCGTCTCTTATCCACAAAACTCTTCGGACGATCCTGGGATGCCTACATCCTTCCTGATCAGCTCAACCCTTGCTGATGTCCTTAGAAACAAACTGAACCAAAGACAATCCAACAAAATGACCTTTCTAAGATTGACTAAAACTCAGAACACAAACTCAATTCCAAAATCAAGAGACTGATCTTACTTCTTCTCATATGGAAAGATAATACAGATGCATTCCAATCTGGTCTTAAGATACTGAAAAATTTCCTGTAGAAACTCTCTAATCCAAACACTGAAAAATTCCAGTTATTTCTACTTTAAACCAGCTGCCACCATGCTTCCACTGCGCAACTCTGACTGAGCAGATGAAAATGCTGATGATGATCACGAGGACAAACCGGACAACACATTCCAAAACTATGGTTCAACAGATCCTAAAAAGAAACTCAGAAGTTCCTCCAAAATCCGAGCTGCTTCACCAAACTCATTCTCCAGAAATCATCTTACTACTGAGCTGAACCATCGGTACCACTCCTGGAATCCAGTCGATACCAAACTCAATCTCTAGACACAGACAAAATTCTAACTTCCTGAAGACATCCAGAAAAACCTCTGATAATCCAAGAGAACACTCAGCCATCGCAAGTCACTTTTGCGATCAACCCAGCCTACTTCCAAAGAAAAACTGTTCTTTCTTTACCAAACAGAACAGCCTACACTTATCTAGCCAATCCATCAAAGAAACGGAACCACACTGCTGCTTCTGAACTCCACTGCTAATGCAGAAGTCAAAAACTTCCTTGCTAACACACAATTGCCAAGAAATTCCTAATCCAGAGCTCTTCGAGAAACTCGGACCACAATCCAGATACAAACACCCTGCTTAACACTACCAGAACACCGAAACAGACACACATCCTAACTTGTTCCAAAGAAACATCTTCGGAGACATCCAAAATCACTGGGTCACATCACACAGCTACTACATCCTGAGGTAAGATATCCGGACTTGCTCATGCCAAACCGATAGGTCCAAACTCTAGCTCATCCAAACTTACGCTTCAAAAATGAACTCCGAACCTTAACAGGTTTCCTTCAGAGGTCGATGAAATCCTTACACCACCCAAAGCTCACTTGAGACGGTAATAGGTCTACAGTCTCGACAGATACACTTCCAAGCTCAAATATTCATACTCCAACCATTGGTAGTCGTGTTACACACACTATTACCCTATCTACCTTTATAACTTATATTGGAAAACCCGGACTGGTAACCCAACAAATAGGTAGAAATAAATATAATATATTTATATATCAAAATTACAAATACATTCTCTCAAGATAGAAATCACTCAAGAGCCTAGGTATTCACTCAACCTAATGCTCTGATACCAACTGTGACGACCCGGATTTCTGACTCCAGAAATCCATTTCATCTTGAAGAAAGAAAGGGATGAGAAAATAGAAAAGATAGAGAAGAAAGAACAACAACATTAGAATCTCACAGCGGAATGGAACAAAATATAATAGATCACATAACTATTTCATAATTTTACATATATCGGAGTTATACAGATCATACAACACATACTAGACAGTTATAAACATCTGTCTAGTTATACAAGTCAATATACAATACAACACAGAGATACCAACACATCGGATCACTATATATATAATCTACAACTTAGAAGCCTCCAGCTCCATTGCTCCTCCATAATTCATCAAAGCTAACCTGAATCCCTTGGCTACTCGTAAAAATTTGAGTACCCGAGAGTTTATGCAAAACAAAAATAAACTCCGGGTCAGACATGGGTCTGGTATGAGTAACAGGTTAAAGTTGCTTAACTTTGAAAACACATTTGAAAACAAAAGGTATCACGTAAGACTTCCCACAAATAAACATGGTAAGTTTTTACCTTACGCTAACCAAATCATTTAATCGGAAATGAAGTGATATTATAATAGGTCTAGGGTTTTCAAGTAAATATGAAAATAGCCGAAATTGTTACATTCATTACATTCCAGCTACTAACTACAAAAGTGGGTAATACAATCAAATCCGATGGCACTTATTGGATTTTGGATTCCATACAATGGCAGGGCTACTGGGATACCGCCCGTCACAGTACGTGGCCTAGATCAACGTACCGAGGAGTACGCCCGCTCCCCTGCAACACAAGGCCGGAACCATTCCTTACTGAACAATCCCGAACAAGACAACCCGGACAGTTAGAGCTCACAACTGTCCACACAGCCGAATAAAAAGGGACATCTAGACAGGGGAAAATCTTGTCCTGCTTGGGCATGACCCACCTAACCTTGCTGCACCTCTCCTGTTTTAGCAATTCCCGGTTGATGAGGCTTGAGGCTACGATTACCTTTAATCAGAACACATCTCTTAGAATGCTCATCGCCCACCTGACGATGTTCTGAAAGCATTCAATCCATACAAGTTCGTTCCGGGTTCGAACGAAATCGAAGGCATTATCTCGTTACACTCATTTTGGAATCACCCTCAGAGTTAATGACGATAACCCTTGCATTCTGAATCTTCATCTTCGCTTCAGATTCACGACCTATCGTTAATTTGGATCGAATTGGTTTTCGGACTTCCAAATAGGGAAAACCCGATCCCGGTCTCATCGAAATCCAAAACGTGTCTTTTAAGGTCAAGTTGTTTAAAGTTTAAAACAATCCAATTCAATTATCCATATATACACAGATAGATAATTCACAGTATCATAATAGATAATCAACATCATCATAAATAGATAATCCATATTATCATCACAACAGATAATCCATATTATCATCCAATAGATAATTCATATTATCACATTCTTAAATCAAGACATACATTTCACATGGCATTCGTTAATCTCATATTGAGATTTCAAACCATTCAAGGTAAACAATATCATCAATCTATATATAAGCAATCACATCAGCTATAATTAATTTAAAATGAATTAAATTAATTATATCATCTCTAATTAATTTAAAGTAAATTAAATTAACTACTTCACCATTTTAAATCTTGCTTATATATCTATTAATTAATTTTCCATCAATTAATTTATCCTCATCCAGTTATTCAATTTAAATAATCACTCTTGATTTATTAACTTTAATTACACCCAAGTAATTATCCTTTAATTTAATTTCACAAATTAGTTAACCTTAACTAAATATAAAAATTAACCTTTAATTATTTATTAAATTGATTAACTATAATTAATTACTTAAATCTTTAATTACACTAATTAATTTCTTTTTAATTACTTATTATTGGTTAATTGATCTTAATTGATCAATCCTTAAATTACACCATTACTTATATTAATTAATGATTTCTAATCCATCTTAATTAATTACCCTTTAAAATCAATTACTTTAAGTAATTAATCTCAATTAAATCATAGTTATTAATCACCCCTGATTAATACTATTCAGTAATTAACTATCTTTAATTACTCCATCAAATAAATTAATTGCTCCTTAATTAATTTGTTTTAAATTAATCCCTTGATTAATTATACGAAGTAATTATATTCCAATTACTTTCATTATAAAATCACCCTCAGTTAATTACATCCGGTAATTATCATTAATTACTTCCCTAAGTAATTATACTTATCTCATCATCATATGGTTATTTAAATTAATTAAACTTAATTAACTAACTTAAACAATTCATATTAAACTGAATTAATTACAATGAGTAATTAATTCCTTAATTACTTCCATTTAGTAATTATGCTTAACAATCCACAATTGCTTATTTTAAATAATAATTTAATTAATTATTAAAATTAATCCCATTAATTGATCATTTCATAATCTTAGTTAATGACCTTCATTATCTATTTAAAATTCTTTAATTACTTTTCCTAAAGTAATTAACTAAGATTTATTATCAATTATATTTTAATTAATATTAATCACTCATTAATTAATTCTTAATTAATTCATTAATTGACTACCAATCATTAATTAAAAATTAGACCTTATTTAATCAATGATTCTTAATTTCCAATTGATTTACCTCAAATTAATTAACTTATATCTTATTTAAATAAATTTAAACTCTTAATTTCTAAGTTAATTAATTCAAGTCATTAATTATCCATTTAGTTAACTTAATAATTACAAATTCTAAAGTCTTTAAAACCTTTTTCTATTTAATGATCAATTTATCATTAATAAGGTATTTAAAACAATTTAATTTACATTTACTTTTAAATTTCATTTAGGATTTAAAATGAAATCAAATTAATCTTAACAAGTTAAAACAATCCCAAACTCCTTTTTATTTTACAACTTAAAGAATAATTATCTTAAAATAGAAGATTAAAAGAATTTAAACACGATTCCTTTTTGAATTCAAATCAAATTTAAAAATTCACTTTTTTTAAAATAATTTAAAATATCCCTTTTTATTTCAAATTTAAGATTCAAATTTATATTGAATCTAGGTTTAAATTTTTAATTTTAAACTCCACCTACAATTTAAAGCTTCACTTTAAAATCCAAACTACTTAAGCTTTTCTTTTTATAAGTAGTTACAACAATTTAAATAAAACTTTATTTATTTTAAATTAAAGTTCAAAACTAACTTGAACCAGATAAATCTTGGGTTTAAATATCATCCTTAATCTTTACTTGTCATTTGAACTTTTCTTTTATACTTTATTTTAAAAAAAACAGAACATCTGCTTCCTATAAAACCTGTAACCAAAAAGTTACCTCGAGGCTCCATTCCTTTGCCTCGAGTCAAATTCGAACGCGCTTCGAGTTCGACGTGAAGTTTCCACGAGTCAATTCCTTAAAGACTCGAGTACCCCCTGCTTCCAGGCACAACATAGTGCACCGTGCATATGCACGGTGCCGATGGTCGCCGCTGGTCATCATCGATGATCCCTCCACACCATCCATCACCCAAACACCCCCTCGCAAGCATCAACACGACATTTCCAACTCGAAATCAAAAACGAGAGTTCGAGCCACAACCTGGAAACACAAACAACCCCAAATTCCAAAACCTGGATGTTTGCCGTCTTCACCACCTCGTTCACTAGAGACGCTAAAATTCTGGCCATCACCACGTCTATGTCTCCTCTACCTCCCCTCAAGAGCACGTAACGCTCGATCGCACCAGTAGGGAGAACGAATCGAAGTTTCAACTTTACTAAAATTTAGGGCTACGAAAAAGAAAACGTCGCCGGCGCCACCGCATCCCTCTGACAAACCTTCCTCTAATTTTCCCACCATCATTGATCGTTCCTCCATCTCTAAGCAAGTCCACGAGTACACCGATCCACCTGATCACAAGGTAGACTCGAAAATACACTTCCAGTAAAAAACCCAAACCCCACCTTCAATTCTAAACTATAAATCCTAATTCTTATGTTAAAAATCATATTTTGTATAAAGTTTTCGATTAGTAATACTGGAATTATAATTTAAATAGTTTGAGTTTTAATTATATTTAGTATACTCAGTTGTTCTTAATGTTTCCAAAGAAAAACAAACATTATTTAACTTACTTAGATTTTCAAACATAAATTTAGGTTAATCAAACAATATTAGTTTGACAAGCAGGCTCTAACAAGAATTTGGATCATGTGGAAGGGATTTTGAATAAAAACATGAACCTGGGAATCATGACAGAGCTCAAAACAGCATGCCCACACATATATGCATAGAGACATACTTATATATTTACATCACAAAATATTATTTTCAGAGATGAGTATGCAACGTAATTTATAACTTAAATTATTTAAATTTGTGATGTTACTCACTGTATTGAGAAGATGACAGAGCACCCAGATTTGAAAACTGTAGCCTTGATTATTTTTTCTTAAATCTTCTTGTTTAAATGAATGATGCTTCAGTTTGCAAAAAAATGGATATTCTTGCTTTGATCTTCCTGCTAACACCTTGCCTTAGATTGTTGAAGTAGTTTAAGTTTACAAAAAGAAAATTTTACTATTTCTAGGTTTGCTATGTTGAATAAATTGGCACAACAACTATGAAGAAGACAGGTTTTGCTGTGCTCTTATGAATGAAAGAAGTAGGAGGTATATATATATATATATATATATATATACATATATATATATATATATACATATATATATATATAGAAAAGGGTCACAGGGTATGCATAAGCTTGTACAAACATAATCTGTTTGTATCAGGGATTTTCTCTCATATCTTACCAGGCGAGATTTTGTTTTAGAGGCAGAATTGATTTTTTTTACATTTCGGCTGACAAAAAGGTGTGCTAGTATTAAATGAAATGGTACTTTATGTTTTCATACGTATCCTATTTTATGTGTAGAGAGATCTTTTTATTTTACTTTGATTATATTTTGCCTTGCATTTTCTTACAGGCTACATACATATCTTCCTTACCTGGTTTGTGCTTTCACACTAGTCTATTTTTATGTTTGTACATAGATATTTTATTATTACTTGTTCTTGTCTAGCATACTACTCTACAGGTAACATAATATCTTACCTCTGCCTAGTTGTATTATTTTTTTGTCTGGTATGCTATTATACTTTAGGTACAAAATATAAAGTTGTTTTAGTTATTAGTTATAAATTTTAACTTATGTATTAAGCTCTATGCTTATTTTTATCACTCTTTTATTTTAAACTTTAAACTATTAACTACTTAATTTACTCATTATCTATTTTTACACTTATGATAATATCATAGCTTCTCATGTTTATGTATTTAAATAAATTTTGAAATAGCAATTTCTATCCATATTAAAAATCCGTTTGTAAAAATATTACGTTATCAATATAGTTTAAATATAACTCATTATTAAATTAAAATAATTCATAAAAGAATTTGTCTTCTTATTTAATAAATTTCTTATTTTATCAGCTACATAAAAAAACAAAACAAACCTTCTTATTTAAATTTAAACTTAAGCTAAAATCAATTTTAAATAATCAAGTTTTTATCTTGAGTATTAAAATCATACAGTTATTTATTTAATAGCTTAATATCAAATTAAATCAAATTTTTAATTTATCAAAAATATTAGAATAAGAAAACAGGCCTATATCTATTAAATTTAAAACAAAGATTATCTATTTATAATATATACAGATATGTGTACATTACACATATAAAACAATTTATTAGCCTTTAAAGATAGATTATCAGTTTAAATATGTATTTTAAAGAAGATTATTAAATTTAATTCAAATTTATTATTAACAATATGGTCAAATCAATTAAATTTTGACATAAATTATTAAATTGTTATTGTCAAAATTTTCGGGATATCACAGAAGCAACACAACAAATGGAAATGCCAGACCAAATACTAGAAGGAACCATGGTCAGGCACAAGCTGCAAATGTGGGTGCTGGAGTCCATCAAGTCGACATGGGAGTATTGTATCAGTTCTTTGTAAACATGATGCAAGCAGGAGTTGCTATGGGGAAATCAAGAAGCTCCAATAGTTAATAATTATGATATTTTTAGCAGAGATTATGCTCGGCTAGGAGGAAAGCCATTTACTGGTACTGAAGACACAATCAGATTATAAAATTGGTTACTTTATTACAAGAGGATCTTTGCTGATTTGAGGCTTAATGATAAGAAAAAGAGAAGACTTGTTTCTAGACAGTTACAAGGAGTAGCACTATACTGGTGGAACAGTGTTACGATCGGAGTTGATGAGGAGACTATGACTTAGGATGAGTTCAAAAAAAAATTTGAGGAGAGGTTTATGTCTCGGATTGCGAAGTCAACTCTGCTTAGGAAATTTGCTGAGCTGGAGCAGGGGGGTATGACAATGCTTGAGTATGCAACGAGGTTTGAGGAGATCGCGAGATATGTCTATGCTATGGTTGATGCTGTGATTAAGAGGAATGAGAAGTTCATTCGACGGTTGAAGCCTGAGATGGCTAAGGCCACATTACCGCATATTAGGGACCCATGTGATGTTATTGTGGAAATGGCTTTGAAGTAGGAAGAGATGCTTTCTTTTCTTCAAATAAATATGGCAAAGGAAGCTCAAGGAGAGCATAGTCAGAAGAGAAAGTTTTTCCATAAGAAAGGAGATCGGAAGAGTGGAGCTGCCAAGAAGGTAAAGGTGGAGATTGTCTGCTATAAATGTGACAAGAAATGGCATTTTGCAAATTAAAATCACTCGGGAGATGGAAAAAGACCAGGAAGAAAAATATTAGATCCTTCAACTACGATCGAATTGTACATTATAAGAACCAGTGCAAGGAGCCAGCCAAGGATGGAAAGGGAAAAGTGTTTGCATTGGAGCCAACTACCTCGAGGCCAACGGCAAATGAAAAAGGAAAAGCTGTTTTGGAAGGTATGCTTATGATTCATGGTATGCTAGTTAGCACTCTATTTGATACCAGTGCATCACATTCTTTTATATCTCTTTGTTTAGTAGATAAGTGTAACCTACAACCCTCATACCTTGTTACTTTCTTAACGGTTGCAAATCTGATAGGAGGGAATGCGACACTTGGAATGAAGTGTGATCAGTTAGAGTTTGAGTTGTTAGGTCATACCTTTGTTTATAGTTTGAGTGTTTTTGATTTCGCAGGGTTCTTAATTATTTTGTGTATGGATTAGTTAAGTGAATACGATGCTAGAATATTTTGCCATGATAGGAAAATATCACTTAGACAACCCGACTGTACTGATAGGATTATATATTCCATAGAGAACCCTAGTTCTAAGGTTAATGCTTTGTTGGGTGTTGTGGAGGTAGAAGACGAGTTGAATTGAGTTTTCGTTGTTAGAGAATACGCTGATGTCTTTGAACCCATAGTAGGACTATCACCAAAACGTGCTATTGAGTTTCGGATAGATTTGGTATCAGGAACATAACCGTGAGTAGACCGCCAAATTTGACACCTACTAAGATGAGGGAGTTAAAGGTGCAGTTGGTGGATTTGGAAGACAATAATTTTAATAGACCAAGAAGTTCGTCTTTGGGAGTAGCGGTAGTATTTGCTAAGAAGTTCGATGGATCGTTAAAGTTATTTATCGATTATTGTAAGTTGAATGAGAAGATGATAAATAATCGACATCCATTAACTAGAATTGACGATTTGTTCAACAATTTGAGTGGAGCCAAGATATTTTCCTGGTGGGATTTAGCAACAGGGTTCCATCAGCTTAGAGTGACAGTGGATACTATTCCTTTGACGGCGTTTATAACCAGATATGGATCATATGAATGGTTCATAATGCCATTCGAAATAACTAATGCGCCAGCATTCTTTATAGATTTGATGAACCGAGTTTTCTAAGAACACTTGGATAAGTTCATGTTGGTTTTCATTGGTGATATTTTGATATACTTTAAAGATGAAAGATAGCATGAAGTTCGTCTTCGAGTGGCGCTTGAAACGTTGAGGCAGCATCAGCTGAAGGCAAAATTTTTGAAGTGTCATTTCTGAAAGAAAGAAGTGAGGTTTCTTGGTCATGTAGTCTTAGAGAAAGGGCTGTCTGTAGATCCGACTAAGATCGAGGTAGTGAATAATTGGAAGAGACCCAAGACAGTGACCGAGATAAAGATCTTTCTTAGATTAGCTGTGTATTATCGAATATCCATAAAGGATTTTTCACGGATAGCGGCATCGATGACCAAGCTAACGCAAAAGGATATGAAGTTCGTTTGGACAGATAAGTGTGAGGAAGCATTTCATAGATTGAAACACATATTGACTAATGCACATGTGTTAGTTGTTCCTGAAGGGAACCGAGATTCAGTAGCGTATAAAGTATGGAACAGTGTTAGAAGCTGTGTTATTGCAAAGAAGTAAAATGATCGCCTATGCATCTCGACGAGTTAGACCGCATGAGGTTAGATATCCAACGCATGATTTGGAATTAGCTGCGGTAATTTTTGCATTGAAGGTGCAGAGACATTACCTTTTGGGAGAAAGATTTGAGCTATCTACGGATCATAAGTCGTTGAAATATATATTCTCTCGGAAGGGATTGAAATGAGACAACAGCGGTGGTTAGAGTTTAGTTGCTTATGACTTTGGTATTGAGTATACACCAGGAAAAGGAAACAAGGTTGCAGATGCACTTAGTAGAAAGCATCAAAATGCGGCGTTGGCAATGATAGATGAGTAGAAAGATTTAGAAGCATCGACTACATGCATGATACAGTGGAGGTCTGAAGCTAGATCTAGTAAGGAGACAGTTATGTTGTCATGTTTAGAAATTCGACCGATGATAATCGAAAATATTGCTTCTAAGAAGAATGAGGATCCATTATTAGTTGAACGGATCAGGAAGTTAAGGGATGGAACAGAGAGCAATGACTTGAAAGATTTTAGTCTTGATCAAATTGGGTTGTTAAGGAAGAAAGGGAGACTATGTGTTCCGAATGTGGGAAACGTTAGGAAGGAAGATTTCGAGGAATACCATCATTCGAAGTTCACTATTCATTCAGGAGGAACAAAGTTGTATCAGGACATGAAGAGGAGTTTCTTCTGGGAAGGTTTGAGAGGGATGTAGGCTTAGGGGTGAAACAATGTTTGAATTGTCAATAGGTGAAAGTCGAAGATCAGAAACCAAGTGGGTTACTTCATTTGGTAGATGTTTTAATATGGAAATTAGATTCTATCTCAACGAATTTTATAGACGGATTGCCACGGTCAAGCAGAGGCAATGAAAGTATATGGGTTATAGTTGACAGGTTGACCAAGAGTGCCCATTTCATTCTAGTTAAGTCAATCAGGACGGCTCATGTTTTAGCTAAGTTATTTATGAAGAACGTAGTTAGACTGCATGAGATTCCTAATAGTATAGTAAGTGATAGAGGTTCCTTATTCATTAGTGAGTTCTGAAAGTGTCTACAGGAGATTTTGGACACCAAGCTCAAGATGAGTGCCGGTTACCATCCGTAGACAGATGGGCAAACAGAAAGAGTTAACAAAGTCTTAGAAGATTTGTTACGAGGTTGTGTGCAATATTTTGGCGGATCATGGGAAGACCATCTACACTTAGTTCAGTTTGCGTATAAAAACAGTTATCAGGCTAGTATAGGGATGGCACCTATAAAAACCCTGGTTTTGGAGATTATCTGTTAATATTAAATTATAATGGTAGTTATGTTTTATATTACGAATTAAAATAAATAGGAGATTTTTAAATTGTTTATTAGGAATAAACAATGAATTTTTGGAATTTAAAATGGGAAAAATAAAGTTTGGAACTTTATTTTATTTATTTGGGTTAATAATGATTGAAAACTGGGTTTTATTTGGAAAAAAATGCAATAATTGTATTAATTATTGCCAATTACTTCTTTCAATAATTTTTAAAAGAAGAATGTGATTTTTTATGGTTGTTTATCTAAATAAAAGGGTGGAAATTAGTTTAAAAATGATTTTAATTATAAATTTGAGTTTAAATTGGTTTGTTATATTTTTCTAAGTAAGAAAATAAATTTTATGGAATTTTAAATGTTAAAAATGTATACTTTTGCATTAAATTATGAAAATGGAGCATTTTTATAAAATAAAGGATTTTAATGATAGAAATGTATTAAAAATATAAATTTATCTTTTTATATGGTGGAAAATGATTTATTTTATAACTGTGCAAGTTTACAATTTTATTTGTGTGAAAATTTGAAAGAAAGTGACATTTGTTAATTACATATGGGTGTCTGTGTATGCAATTTAGTTTAAGTATGAATTTAAAACTTAGACTTATTGATTTATTTTATTCATTTTGGGTCCAAGGCCCATTATAGTTTTAACCAAGTGAGAAAAGAAGAAACTTACTTCATGTACGTTCATAATTCAGCCTCTCTTCTTCTTCCTTCCTAAAACAAATATACTAAAAGAAAACTCCATTTTCTTCCAACCAAGCTTTCATATTCAAATCTTTTCCAAAAAATTGTTTTTCTATCAAATCTAATATAAAACTAAAAGGTAATATCACTCCAAACCTCAATATTTCATCAAATTCTTATTTCAGAAGGGGTTTTTGTCTAATCCATTATGTATTTCCTATTGCATGTCTGTATATTGAAGTTTTACAAGTTTTTGAAGTCGTTTCCTCCCTAAAGCTTCAATCTTTCTTCAAGTTATCAAGGTTCGATCTTATCTACAGCAAGGTGAGTGATAAACTCATAATTTCTAGCTAAAGCAAAGCTTCCAAAATCAAAATCTGAACAAATATAGTCTCTATAAAAATTTCCCTATAGTTGTTTCGTCTGTGATAAACTGTGTTTGGGTGCTACTCTACATGGCCATATCTTCTTATTCCTAGGTCAAAATTCGTTGATTCTTTTTTGTTTGAAAGTGAAAGTTTTCTACTATATCAATACCAATTTTTAACTTAATTGAGGTCGTTTGGCCCTCTGTTTCATGCATGAAAGTGGAACCCGAGATGGGTTTTAGGCCCGTACATTTTTTGTTTTTGAACTATTGCAAATATTGTCTGTGTTCATGTTTGGGATAGTGTATCTTTTTCATTTCCCGTTGGAATTCATTGATTCATTTTTGTTTGAAAGATGAAGTTTTTTAGTATGTGCGTACCAATTTTCAGCTTAATCTGAGGTCATTTGGCCCTCTGTTTCATGCCTGAAAGTTGAACCTGTGATGGGTTTCAGGTAGAGCTGTCAATAGATACCCAAAAAATCTAAAATCCGTTTGCATCTATATCCAAAAAAGCAAATAATATCCGATATCTGAAAAACGGATACGGATACGAAGACATCCACATCCAAAAATTATCCATCCGATCTTTGTCAAGATTATAGTATAAATTATGTGTATTTTAGTATAATGAAAGATATTTGTTTATTGTTTTATTAAGTTAGTTGTTTATATTATATACACTTAATGCTTATTAACTACTCAAAACTATTTATTATCGCCATATTTGTTTATAATCAATACTTTTATAATCAATTGGATCGAAAAAAATGTATGTTAAATTAAAATTTATATTTATATTTTTTATTTATCAGTCGTTAGCGGATAGGATAATTATCCGATATTCGTCCGTATCCGCGGATGTGGATATCCGATATCTAAAAATCATTTTGGATGCGAATGCGGATATGGCACTATCCGCATACGAAAGTATCCGTTGACAGGCCTAGTTTCAGGCTTGTACATTTTTTGTTTTTAACTGTTGCAAACATTGCCTGAGTGCATATTTGAGACAGTGTAACTTTTTCACTTCCAGCCGAAATTCATTGTTTCTTTTTTTGTTCGAAAGATGAAGTTTTCTAGTATGCCCATACGAATTTTCAGCTCAATATGAGGTCGTTTGATCCTCTATTTTAGGTATGTAAGTTGAACCCAAGATGGTTTTTAGGCTTGTGCATGTTTTTTTTCAACTGTTGCAAGCATAGCCTGAGTCCATGTTTGAGACTGCGTAACTTTTTTTATTTCCAGTCGGAATTCATTGATTCTTTTTTTTGAAAGTTGATGTTTTCTATTAATTTTTAGTTCAATCATAGGTCGTTTGACCACCATTTCATGTCTGAAAGTTGAACCCAGAGAAGATTTTAAACCTGGGTATTATTTTGCCTATGCACTTTTATGTTCTTCTTCCATCCGACTTTTGACTTTTACTTCATGTTTTGTGATATCTCTGAATTGTTTTGAGGTCTATGATGCCTATCAATAGGCTAGCCCAGTTTTGATGAATTTGAAATTCACATTTGAATTGAATTTGAATTGAATTTGAATGATGGTTTTGAGCGATTTCTTTGATTTCGAGCATGGAATTTTCCAAACGATTTTGAAATAATTTTTAAAATAAATAGCCATTTCAAATAATTATTGTATGATATTTTTAAAGTATTTTCAAATATAAAATCTACTTATTCTCTATAATAATAGAATTTTCAAATATGGTTTTCAAAATTGATTTCGTAAATTGGTCTTAAAATCTTATTTTCTCAAGAAAATTATTATATATATAATACCTGTTTTTGCACTATTCGAGCGAATGAGAAGGAGAATTAAATGGTTTGGTAAAACACATGGCTGGAACACATGTGTTTATTTTATCGGTTAATTCCTAACTTTTCCGTTTGATCGTTTTGACCTTTGGGTCGAATTTACCCGATGAGATGAGGTAAACTTTTTACTGATTTGGGTGTGAAATTTACTAGCGGTTAGTAAACCGTTTAGTGCGAGCATGTGGTATGGGACACACGTTAACACTGTTCGGGTTCCTATCCGAAAGTTTATGGCACATTTGTCTAAGAGACGTATAAGCCAGTACCGGACCTTCGGGTCATTTATCCTTCGGGATGTTTGTCTAAGAGATGTTTGTCGTTGCGATGTATTGGTCCTTTGGGATGTTTGTCTAAGAGACGTATTTATTTGTCCTTCGAGACGTTTGTCTAAGAGACGTGGCACCTTATTTTGAGAGAGCAGTACTTGGCAGGTTTCGGTCATATGCACGTGCTATATCTTTGAGATGACTTCTTTGACATTTGTGATTTTCCTAATGTATTTCCCTTTTTTCGAAATTGGTCCTTTGAACCATTAGATATATATTTATGGCGATTACCTTTCGAGAATTTGAACTCTTGGGAGTTCTATTTTTGAGATTTGAGTTGCCTACGCTAGCATTATATGAGATTTTCCTTTTGGCATTTACTTGAGATTTTATTCTCCTCTTTGAAGATATATTTACCTTACGGCGTATGGCGTTTTTGAGAAGTGATCTCTTTAATGTTTTGGGTTTGCCAAGATGGTGGGTTTAGTTTTTCTCCTAAACCATATTTGATGTTTTATGAATACCGATGACATAAGCTCGCTACTTTTAGCGCTTTATGAGTATTTTATCTCCTTCGAGATTATACGTTTGGGTAGTGATACCATATTATCACTTGATGTAATCATACACTTTAGATTGTTCCATCCGATTCGATAATATTATCACACTATTCTTATGCTCATATTATTGCTTATCCTTATAAATTGATTTATTTAGCTAGACTGACCCGTGTATTTTATACTCTGGTCAGGCCGAGGTGTTTCAGGTTAGGTACCCTTATGGACTTAGCCTATTCTTCTTCTGCATGGACTTATTTGTTAGCCCTTTTATTATAGTCTTTCTATCGCTGCTCTGATATGTATATTGCTTTCACTCATGGTATATTTTCATTGTCATACCACTTATGATGTATTATTTGTATTGTATTGTATTGTATTGTATTGTATTGTATTGTATAAGGATGTATCGGTATATATGTATATATATATATATATATTTGATGTTCTGTGATGTGTTATGCATTTGAGTTGCTATATTTTGTTTTGATAGATCCTATACCCACCTGTAGTTCTGTATTAAGCATTTATTGGATATGTCGATCCACTTGAGAAAGGAAAAAAAATATAGAGCATTAATCAATATATTCAATGGGTATTTAAGACAAAACTATAGATGGTCGCTCCTAACCAACCCTATTCTCCGTATTAGCAGACAGTATTACCCAGTAATACTCTTTGTTAATGTAGGTCTCGGGGTGGGGCGTTACAGCTTGATATCAGAGCTGAGTTCAGAACAAAATAGGATAAACACAGAACAGAACCATATATTACGATATATCCAAGTATAGTACAAGTGTTACAAATCCTTTAATCATCATGTCTTTTATCTTATCGTATCCTTTTGAGATAGAAGTTTGGGATATGTCTATGAATATATTTTATTCCGTAGTATTTCATAATTGAATTGATTATATCTTATCTTAAGAGTAGTCCTAGTCGTGATTATTTTGTTGAAGTCCTCTTCAATACGGGTGCTTGACACCCATCCGTATCGGAGGAGTTTGTTGATGCCTTTGGATGTTCTTATCTTGTTCTTTTGTGAGGATTGCGAGTCCTATTGAGGGAATCTGCAATATTTGACATGATGTATGAGGATTTGGCATTGTTGTTTATAGCTTATCTTTTCGTGCGAATTAGCATGCCATTTTCTATCTAGAGTTCGGAGTGTTTGAGATGAAGTGGTATTTCTAATATCAAGCCACATTCTGTGATTCGAAGAATCTTATATTAGGTTTCCTTATTCAGATGATTTGTTGCTTCTTGGCCTTCTAAATGTTAACGATGATTCCAAAGTCTCTATATTCACTCTTGAGTTTCGAGATGTTGATGATATATCTCAAACTCCAGTTATTGTGACTCTATTGATTTCTGTGAGTCCGTTTTGAATATGACACCCAATCGAGCAATCGAATATTGTATTGACTTCATTACTGATTCTTAGCCTTTCGTTCATCCTTCCATGAGGATGTCCACTAGGGAAATGAGGTGTTTTATTGAATTTATTTGATATTTTCATTCTTACCCCTTTTGAGATATCCTCTTTGGATACTCAATTGTTGATATACTTTGTGATATTACTTCAATCGAAGTAATGATGTGTCATTAGTGTTACTTCTCCTCATTTGAGAAGATATCTTACCCTTACTTTTATATCTCATTTCTCTCTTTTTAATCTATTGAGCGTTGCTAGGGTCATTCCTCAGCTTGACCCTACATCGATTTTTCATGAGCTACAAGTCGCGGAGAATAGCATTACTCTTACCGCATTCCACACTCGTTATAAGTCTTGTGAGTGGTTCGTTATACCATTTGGAATAATGAACGCTCAAGTCTATTCCATCAATCTTGAGGATCGAGTATTCTGGGAATATCTCGATGAGCTCTATTTGTGTTCCTTGATTTTGAGAACAAGTAATAAACTGTATTTTCAAATTTTTCAAAAATTGAAGATATGTTTCTATGATAAATTAGATTTTTTTGGGAAAAACAAAGAATATTTTGAGTACTATATATGAGGTGTTTCTTTTTAAAGAAAATGAATTCTTGTGTTGAGTTGTCCGTCTAGTGCTTTAAGAATTCTGGTCGATGCGTTTGGCCAACGTTATCGATAGAAATTTCCTAAACGTTGAGATGAAACAGTCCGACACGGTAAATTCAGTTTTAATAAGTAAAGTTTTAAAATAATTAATATGGTGGAGTATTAATTTTATTTTAAATGTTTGATGAAACCATTGAACCATAGTGAGTGTTGGAAGACTGGCGAAGCAGTTTTGATCATTTGATCAACTGTGCAGCCAATCGATGGGGTCATTCACTATAAATCAATGGCGAGGCAATACCCTTATATTATTTGAAATCTAAGAAATTGAGTATGGTAATTTGGGTAAGTAAAGTGAATAATTCTAATTAAGGGGATGTCTTAATTAGAAGAAAATATCATTTGATGCTTTGATTAATAAAATGATGTACTTAAAGTAAAAGAATACTTTGGTTTGAAAAATTAGAATATCAATTGAATATTTTAGTACAAGTTTTTAATAGTGACGATAAAATTTGTTTTGGCACTTTGTTATTTGAGTAATAGTAGAGGATAGATATAAAACTCTATCTTAAGAGAAAATAAAGAAGTGTTAGTTTAGAACATTTAGTATAAAGTTGTAAGCAAGTTTTGTTTTAAATTTTGGTTGAATAAAAATTGATTGGTGTGAATTTGAAAAATTCTTTTGAAAACAAGTTTAAATTAATTATCAACTTTAATTAGTTCTATGTTGATGATTAGGTGGAAATTTCATTTTTATGATGAGTGGAAATGTGAGTTTGGATTGTTTTGATAAATGAACAATTCATGTAGTATAATCATTTTAAATTTTGAGAATAATTGTATACTTTATATATATATATATATATATATATATATATATATATATATATATATGTCAAAAGTTTATTTTGGTGGATAATCAATAATCATCTCTTGATAACGAAAGAGATTAGTTATCTCTTCCAAAATGAGTTCTCTAGTTAATTTTTTTAAAGTAGATTTTGGAAAGTAATGCAAATATTACCACTTGATAAAATGTTTTATGATGATTACATAAAGTTGATTATAATTTTGTTTGAAAAAGTGCTGTATTAAAACTGCGATAACTTGAGATTTAAAGCTCCAAAAGAGCTCAATCTTTTTGCAAATTAGAGAAATTTCAGTAAGCTATATAGTTCCTTTTACCACTTCAAAATATTTTGCTTTTTTACCGAGTCTAAAATGGGTTCAAAAGTGGAAGACATTTCTGTCCTCTTAAGAAATTTCTCAGTTTAAGCTGAAAATAAATCTAGCATAACCTTCAAACCGTAAATCCAATTAGACGATCTTTATATTGCTGGAAAGATTAAACTAAGTAAAAAAACTTTCATTTTATAAAATTCTTCATATTTTGTGGTTTGCTGTGTCAAAACTTGTCTTCTTTGCCGCAGGTTTGAAATGAAATTGATCCATTTCCCTTAATAGTTAAATGTAGTACTTCTTATTTATGAACATGAAATATTATCATCTATTTGATTTAAGTGTAGGGGAAAGAGGATAATTGGAATATAATTTGAGCTAAAAGATTATATATAAGATTGTGCAAACTTACTTTAAAATGCTAAAATGAAAGGTATGTTTTCGGATTAATTTTAAGAGTGGAATGATGGTATATTGTGTTTCTGACCTAATGGTCAATGTATATTATACAAATCATTTTTATAATATTGTATACGGCCCTTCGTATAAAGAATACTCAGTCGATTTTCTAGAAATTTCTAACGCTTAGAAAATTTGAGAAACAAATTGAGAAACAAAAATAATATATGTTGCAAACTAGATAATACTTATGGAAGAATTAGAGAATAAACAACTTAAACTTTAATTACTCTAATGAAGAGTAATGAATTTAAATTTAATATCCAAGTAAGAAATTTTGAAAAAAATTCAAGAGTTAAAAATTGTGGGTATAATTATAAAAATATTGAATATTGAAACTCTAAGAATTTTTATTGAGAGTTTATACATATATTTTAGTTCCTTGCGTATGTCCTACTCTCGTGTTATTTTATAATGACGTGCATATATGCGGTCGTTTGAGTATGGTGGCCTTTGAAGAAACTAGTTTTTGGCTAATCTACCTTGCTTCTTTTGTGTCTATCTTGTACCGGTGTGCTTCCTTCTAAAGTGTCATATGGAAAATCATATCGATAATCATTTTGTTGGTTAGAGTTCGGGTTGGAATTGTGCTAAATCCCAACCCTACTCGAGGAGCTTATGAGAAATCAATCTCATTCAATTGATCCTTTGTGTGGCATATTCTCATTCGAAGGTAAAACACCTTCAAAATATTGTCTGTTGTTCGGAAAGTTCAATGGTTCGCTAGTTTCAATATTAGCACTTTGGAAACCATAGAATTAATCGAGCAAGCCTTATCTTGGTTTTCTACCATTATATTTTTAGAGTGAGAGAATTTTTAAACATGAGCTTGTTTATTTACCTTTTGCTTGATGAAACAATTATGTTGAATACAAACTTTTCTCTGGAAATTACGTGAACACAATTTACTTAAGTGGGGTGTCTGTAACAACCCTGGTTTTGGAGATTATCTGTTAATATTAAATTGTAATGGTAGTTATAATCTAATATTGTGAATTAAAATAAAAAGGAGATTTTTAAATTGTTTATTGGGAATAAACAATAAATTTTTGGAATCTAAAATGAGAAAAATATAGTTTGGAACTTTATTTTATTTATTTGGGTTAATAATGATTGCAAACTTGGTTTTATTTGGAGAAAATGCAGTAATTGTATTAATTATTGCAAATTACTTATTTTAATAATTTTTAAAAGAAGAATGTGAGTTTTTAGAGGTTGTTTATCTAAATAAAAAGATGGAAATTGCTTTAAAATGAGTTTAATAATACATTTGAGTTTAAAATGGTTTTTTATATTTTTCTAAGTAAGAAAATAAATTTTATGGAATTTTAAAATTTTAAAATGTAGACTTTTGCATTTAATTGTGGAAGTGGTGCGTTTTTGTAAAATAAAGGATTAATAATAAAAATATTTTAAAATATAAATTTATCTTTTTATATGGTGGAAAATGATTTATTTTATAAGTGTGTAAGTTTACAGTTTTATTTGTGCGAAAATTTGAAAGAAAGTGACATTTGTTAATTACATATAGGTATATATATATATATATATATATATATATGCGTTTTAGTGTAAGTATGAATTAAAACTTAGACTTATGGATTTCTTTTATTCATTTTGGGTCTAAGGCCCATTATAATTTTAACCAAGTGAGAAAAGAAGAAACTTACTTCCTGCACGTTCATAATTCAGCCTCTCTTCTTCTTCTTCCTTCCTAAAAAAAAATACAGTAAAAGAAAAGATCCATTTTCTTCCAACCAAGCTTTCAAATTCAAATCTTTTCCAAATAAATTGTTGTTCTTATCGAATCTAATATGAAACTAAAAGGTAATCCCACTCTAAACCTCAATATTTCATCACATTCTTATTTGAGAAGGGGTTTTTTTCTAATCTATTATGTATTTCATGTTGCATGTCTGTATATTGAAGTTTTACATGTTTTTGAAGCCGTTTCCTCCCCAAAGCTTCAATCTTTATTCAAGTTATCAAGGTTAGATCTTATCCATAGCAAGGTGAGTGATAAACTCACAATCTCTAGCTGAAGCAAAGCTTCAAAAATCAAAATCTGAGCAAAATATAGTCTCTGTACAAATTTCCCTATAGTTGTTTCGTCTGTGATAAATTGTGTTTGGGTGCTACTTTGCATGGCCATATCTTCTTATTCCTATGTCGAAATTCGTTTATTCTTTTTTGTTTGAAAGATAAAGTTTTTTACTATATGCATACCAATTTTTAGCTTAATCTAAGGTCGTTTGGTCCTCTGTTTCATGCCTGAAAGTTGTACTCGAGATGGGTTTCAGGCCTGTACATTTTTGGTTTTTGAACTGTTGCAAATATTGTCTGAGTTCATGTTTGGGACAGTGTATCTTTTTCATTTCCAATCGAAAGTCATTGATTCTTTTTTATTGAAATATGGAGTTTTCTAGTATGCGCATACTAATTTTTAGCTTAATCTGAGGTCGTTTGGCCCTCTGTTTCATGCCTGAAAGTTGAACCCATGATGGGTTTCAGGCCTGCACATTTTTTATTTTTAAACTGTTGTAAACATTGCCTGAGTTCATGTTTGAGACAGTGTAATGTTTTCATTTCTAGTCGGAATTCATTGTTTCTTTTTTTGTTCGAAAGATGAAGTTTTCTAATATGAGCATACCAATTTTCACCTCAATATGAGATGGTTTTCTCCTCTTTTTTAGGTCCGTAAGTTGAACCTAAGATGGTTTTCAAGCATGTGCACCTGTTTTTTTTGAACTGTTGCAAACATAGCCTTAGTCCATGTTTTAGACAGCGTAACTTTTTCATTTCCAACCAGAATTCATTGTTCTCTTTTTGTTTGAAATCTGAAGTTTTCTACTATGTGCACACTAATTTTAGTTCAATCAGAGGTCGTTTGACCACCTGTTTCATGTCTAAAAGTTGAACCCAAAGAAGATTTTAGACCTAGGTATTATTTTGCCGATGTAATTTTATTTCTTTTTCCGTCCGACTTTTGACTTTTACATCATATTTTTGTGATATCTCTAAATTATTTTGAGGGCTATGATGCTTATCAATAGGCTAGCCCAGTTTTGATGAATTTGAAATTAAAATTTGAATTGAATTTGGATTGAATTTGAATTGAATTTGAATGACCGTTTTGAGTGATTTCTTTAATTTCGAGTATGGATTTTCCAAACGTTTTTGAAATAATTTTTAAAACAAATGGCTATTTCAAATAACTATTATATGATATTTTTAAAGTATTATCAAATATAAAATCTACTTATTCTCTATAGTAAGGGAATTTTCAAATACGATTTTCAAAATTGATTTTGAAAATTGGTTTTAAAAGCTTGTTTTCTCAAGTTAATTATTTTATATATATAATACACGTTTTTTCACTATTCAAGCAAATGAGAAGGAGAATTAAGCGGTTAGATAAAACACGTGGTATGGGACACGTGCATTTATCTTATCGGTTAATTTTCGACTTATATGTTTGATCGTTTTGACCTTCGGGTCGAGTTTACCATGAGATGAGGTAAACTTTTTACAGATTTGGGTGTGAAATTTACTAGCGTTTAGTAAACTGTTTAGTGTGAGCGTGTGGTATGGGACATGCGTTAATACTATACGGGTTCCTATCCGAAAGTTTATGATACATTTGTCTAAGAGACGTATAAGCCAGTACTGGACCTTCGGGTCATTTGTCCTTCGAGATGTTTGTCTAAGAGACGTTTTTCATTGCAACGAATTGGTCCTTTCGGAAGTTTGTCTAAAAGACGTATTTATTTGTCCTTCGGGAAGTTTTTCTAAAAGACGTGGCGCCTTATTTTGAGAGAGCACTGCTTGGCAGGCTTCGGCCATATGCACGTGCTATATCTTTGAGATGATTTCATTGATATTTGTGATTTCCCTAGTGTATCGCCCTTTTTCCAAAATTTGTACTTTGAACCATTCGCTATATATTTGTGGCGATTACCTTTCGAGAATTTGAACTCTTGGGAGTTCTATTTTTGAGATTTGAGTTGCCTACACTAGCATTATCTGAGATTTGCCTTTTGGCGTTTACTTGAGATTTTATTCTCCTCTTTGGAGATATATTTTCCTTATGAAATCTTTGAGATGGGATCTCTTTATGCATGTTTTGGGTTTGCCAAGGTGGCGGGTTTAGATTTTCTCCTAAACCATATTTGATGTTTTATGAATGCCGATGATATGAGGCTCGCTACTTTTAGCGCTTTTTGGGGTATTTTATCTCCTTTGAGATTATATGTTTGTGTAGTGATACCATATTATTACTTGATGTAATCATACACTTTAGATTGTTCCTTCCCATTGGGGAATATTATCACATTATCCTTATGCTCATATCATGGCTTATCCTTATAAACTGATTTGTTTAGCTAGACTGACCCGCGTATTTTATGCTTGGGTTGGACCGGGGTGTTTCAGGTGAGGTACCCTTATGGACTTAGCCTATTCTTCTTCTGCATGGATTTATGTGCAAGCCTTTTTTGTTGTAGTCTTTATTTCGCTGCTCTGATATGTATATTGTTTTGACTCATGGTATATTGTGGTCTTCATACCACTTATGATGTATTATTTGTATTGTACTGGGATGTATCGGTATATATGTGTGTGTATATATATATATATATCTGTTTGATGTTCTCTGATATGTTATGCATTTGAGTTTTTATATTTTGTTCAGATAGATCCTATAGCCACATGTAGTTTTGTATTAAGCATTTATTGGATATGTCGATCCACTTGAGAAAGGAAAAAATATAGAGCATTAATCGACGTATTCAATAGATATTTAAAACAAGACTATAGATGGTCGCTCCTAACCAGCCTTATTCTCTGCATTAGCAGATTATATTACCCAGTAATCATCTTTGTTAATGTAGGTCTCGAGGTGGGGCGTCACAGCACCGTTTGAAGCTTTATACGGAAGGCCGTGCAAATCTCCTTTTTGTTGGTTAGAGACTGAGGATCGGTAGTTCTTGGTTCGGATTTGGTTAGAGTAGCTGTAGTGAAGATTGAGTTAATTCGAGCTAGAATAAAGGAAGCTTGTTTGAGGCAGAAGAGCTACGATGATAGAAGACTAAAAGACTTGAGTTCTCAATTGGATATCGTGTTTTCGTTAAGGTATCGCTGATGAAAGGTGTAATTCGATTTGAGAAATCAGGGAAATTGGCATCGATATTTGTTGCACCATTTCCTATTGTAGAAAGAATCAGGAAACTCGCACACAGAGTAGAGTTACCAAACAGTTTGGCAGGATTCCATAATGTTATTCATGTTTCTCATCTAAGAAAGTTTGTTCGAAATTCGAAAACTACTGTAGCACCGACTATGTTAGATGACTTAGTAGTGGAACCAAATTTGACCATAGTTAGAAAGTCAGTTCATATAGTCGCAAGAGATGAGAAGAGGCTAAGGAAAAAGATAGTCGGATTAGTTAAAATCTGGTGGAGCGACGATGAGAGAGACTGTACTTGGAAAACTGAGAGTAGGATTAGACACACTTATTCTGACTTGTTTCATGGTATGTTTTACCTTTATGATTGATTTTGATGTGTACCTTATCGTAATTTCAAGGACGATATTCTTTAACAAGAGGAGTCTATAACGACCCTAGTTTTGATTAACATTATTTGAAACATTTAAATTGTTAAATTAAATAAAATAAATGGTTAAGGGAATTGACATTTGGATAGTAAAGGGTACTCATGCCTAATAAACAAAAAGGGGATTAAAAGGAAATAAGTAAGGCTAATAGATTATGGTAAAATAGGAATAAATTATATCCTTATACCCTAAACCCTCATGCACTTTCATTTTACATGTTCACAAAATAAAACTAAATTAAAGATGAGGCCGGCCACCATTAGGAGAAAGCAAGAGAAAGATAAGCTACAAGAGGAGTGAAGCTTAATCAATCTAATTCAAGAAGCAAATCTCAAACTCCTTAATCACAAGCTAAAGGTGAATATAGGTTACATCTCATTTTATTATTTTTGGTTTTAGTTGAGATCCGAAATTATTTTCCAAATGATTTGTCATGTTTAAATTGTTTAAATGGATATATATATATATATATGCTTGTTGATGATTTAAGATATTTCATATAGGTTTTATGATAAGATTTAATTTGAAAAACCTATTAAATGACATCCAAATGCCTTTTAATTCTGATATAAGGTCAAAATATTAATTATTGACAGGTTTCAAGTTTTATAATTTTCTAAATTAATGTGGATTTATTATGAATTTTCTAGTGAAGAAAATGGTTCAATTAGGTTTAAATTAATTACAGCTATTTTATGTTAACTTGGATCAGAAACTTACATGTGTTAGAAAACATGTTAATAGTAATTTATGGGAATTTTTAGAGAATATTCCTAAGTTGTTTAATAAGTATATAAAATTATTTAAGGTATGATACTTAAATGTTTTATATGTTTATAAAAGGAGAATGGGCAATTTGTAAATGTTTTAAATTATTTACTTCTGAATTTCGACGGAACTTTTAGGAAAGATTTTGGAAAAGAAATTGGCAACCAATAATATGTTGAAAAACAAAGCAGGTTAGTTGAAAAGAAATTAATTTATAAATTTAAAAATCAATTTTACAAGGTTTTTGTTGTTTCACCACTTTCGGTAGTATCTTTCGACTTCATACTGTTGCCTTCACTCTAGTCGAAACCAATACATATGGTATCAAAGACTTGGTACGTACTGGATTGGAGATAGACGAAAGTTATAAGGTCGAAATTGGGCTTTCAAATGAGTCGAGACCTTCTTTTGTTTTCAAAAGAAAATGCTGCTTGCTTTATTTTCGAAAAGAATGCATTCGACCGAGGTAACATTTGACTTTGTCAATTGTTTTAAAGAAAGGTTTCGGAACAGGTTGCCGCCTTTGTTTTATAAAGGTGCTTTCGAAGGGATCGAAACCCCTGCGGCCGAATTCAATCTTTCAAACAATGCCTTAGAAAGGGTGCTTTCGCTTTAAACCTTGAGCCAATTCTCCAATACTTTCGAAGGGATTGGTTTTGACACCGTCCACTTCTTTTACTTACAAATTGCTTTCAAAAGAGTTGCTTTCTACTTAGTTTTTTTATGACCCTTTTGATATTTTGAAAACTTAAACCCAAAAGTTTCAAAAGGAATGGTTTTAAATGGTTTCGAATGATTATTTCACATGTTTTTACTTGAACCCAATGCTTTCGAAAGGTTTGATTTATGTAAAGAACTTAATGCTTTCGAAAGATATATGATAAAGGTTTCGCAGGGGTAGTTCCCCATTGCTTTTGAAGGGTTTACCTTTAGTTTCCAGTCTTTTCGAATGGCATGTTTAAAGTGTTTTGAAAAGAGGATGTCTAAGGTTTTATAAAGCTTTCAAAAGGATGTTTTCAATGTTTTCGAAAGGTCTAATGTAAACGGTTTCGAAAGGTATGTTTTGGCCTTTCGGCTTAAGGTTTCAAAGTAAAGTGGTTAACTGGTTTCGAAAGGTGTACTTTCAAAGGTTTCGAACGGGGTACTTTCAAAGGTTTCGAAAGTGGTTATTTAAAGTTTTTAAGCAAAGCATTTAATGCTTTCATTAATAATGTTCTGTGTAACGTATATATAACATGGCAAAAGAGATTTGAGTAAAACATAGAGTATATTTTCCTTACTTAAGTATGGTATAAAGGGTTAAATCAATTTGAAAGAAAGTTTTTCAAAGAAAAGTTGATGGGGTAGTTGATCCTATGTAGTTGACTCAGATATTAGAATTCCAGAAGGGACAAGTATGGGGCCACACCCTATACTTTAGCTAGTTTCCCCTAGTTAAAGTAAGTCTGAAATTTCAGTGTGTAGGGCTTTGTCACAGGTAAGACTAAAATGATATTACACACATAAAATAATATATAGAGTAAAGATAGGTTATCGGTGAGCCAGCAAAACCACTAAGACCAGTTCACCCTGAGAGAAGTAAGTTAGGGACAGACCATCCAAAAGAGTATCTGATAGAAGTTTTATTTTTTGTTTATTTTTTCTGGTAGGCCCGAGTCAACCGAAGGTTAGTAGTTAGCCAAAAAAACTATAATGTTCACACAAATAGTTCAATGATTACCTGATTTGTATGCATACATAATATTGTTGTTATTACTTTAAACAGTTTAGTTGTAGGAATTTAATTTGCAAAATATATGTTTTAAAAAGTGATATTAGTGAGGGGAAACTTGTTTTTCTAAGCGGCACTGTCTCACTTAATATCAGATAACCGAGATGTATAGTATTATTCACACTAGGCTTTATGTCTGACTCGAAGTTTATGTTTTTCCCTTTAAATTCTCGGAAGCTCAAAATATGATTTGAGTAGGTTAAGAGTTGAGGATTTATAGGTTTTAGTGGGTGGGCAAATAAATCTTCCGAAAATGTGCAAGAGGCATAGATAGCTATATTTAGGAATTATTTTGTTTTACTTCCGCTGTGATGTTTTAAGACAGTTTTTGTCTATTTAGTACTCTGATCATCCAATTGGGCATCTTCCTATGTCTCTCTTGGCCTATTTTTTAATAATTATATTTGATCAAAAGCTGGGATACGTTCGGGATCGTCTAATGGAATATGAAACATGTTTTTGAAATGTAATCGATAAAGTTGATGTTTTTGGAATCTATTATTTAGTTTCATATTCATGTGCTTCTGATATTATAGATGTCATTAACATTACCGTATTTTATCACCGGAAGTTAATATAATAGATGAGTGCAGCATCTATAGCGCTTAGCTTTGGACCTCAAGATAAGGGATGTTATGCTTAGGTGACATTAAAGATGTTCAAAATTATCCAAGATGGCCTGATTATTCTTTCTCAGGTGACATTACACTACAAAAAAATGGATTTTTAAAGACTCTTGTATTTTGTCTCTAAATCCAAGATTTTGTCTCTAATTTATATTTGTAACCAACTTAAGACAGATAAGTGTTGTCTCTAAAATCAGGTCTCTAAATAAACAGAGACCACAAACATTTGTCTCTAAAATATTAGTAACCTCACAAAGGGTCTCAAATACACGCCTACATTAAAAACTAGTTAGAGACAATTTTATGGGTCTCTTGTACAACTATAGAAACCATATTCAAGGTTTCAATTCAGTCATAAATACACCGGCTATTATAAACCAGCTGGATAGAAAAAATGAAACATTATTTTATTATAGTTTTCATCATAGATCAATGAGTAGTAAATATACAATGTCAAATAGAACAAATAGCAAAATACTTGTTAAATTTGCAGCTCATGTACAAAAAGCAAGCTCATCTACGAATCTACAGATTGCATAATATTTCAGTTGGACCGTACAGAAAAAAGCAAGCTGATATACAAAATCTACAGACTGCATAATGTATCACTTGGACCGTACAAAAATAAAATCTAATTACAGCATATCCAAAGACCATAATATATAAGCTGGACCATACAAACAACATATCTACTTACAACATATCCAAACTGCAGTTCATTGCAAGAAAATAAAATTACATAATATTCAAAGCATAGATGTCATAATCAAAAAGCAACATATCTAAATTGGACCCTATAAACTATAATCCTAAAACAAGATCCAAACAAAACTAAAACTAAAATAGATGTTGAAAAGAAAAGACAGTTCCAACAGAGCATACTTTATACTTTCAGAAGCTAACATGCAATTCACACATCATTTTCATTTTGCGATCCAACGTTTCCTTGAGTGTTTGATACTTGATTTCCAAGTTGATTATGATCGGATTGATCTTGTGTAATAGGCCTCAATAGTTGCATGAAAGATCCAACTTGTTCTGAAATGTTTCCAAAAGTAGATTGAAAAGGCACATTCGTTGTTTGATATTGTTCGGGTGTTTGTTGACAAGGAACTAATGGTTGTATCATTTGATAAAGCTGTTGAGAAGACTGACCTGATGGCTGCGGGATATGGTTAGGAATTTGTGGAAACGGTTGATCACATGGATGTAGGACTTGACATGATGGCTGCGCATGAAAACTTGAAGGTTGTAGAAATGGATGAGGAGGATGCTGCAACACTTGATTTGATGGCTGTGGGAACGATTGAGCGGATGGTGGCGCGAATGGCTGAGCAAGCGGTTGTGGGATTTGACTTGACGGCTGTACAGAGAACTGACCCAAGTGTTGTGTTTGACCGGATGGTTGGTTGAACGACCATGATTGTTGGTTTATGCTTTGAAGATTGGTCGAATTAATTGAACCAAGCAAGCTAGTTACTCTTAATTGCACTTCTCTTTCTATTACTGATTTAAGCTCCGATGTTAATAACATGCTACTGGACGTTACAGGTTGTTCTTGATGTGCACGATCTGCAAGACAGTTGGATTGAGAACTGTTACGCAATATAGTATTTGTATCAACATAAGGTGCTCCGTAAACCCTTCCTCTTATAAGGCCTCCAGATGACTCAACCCAAAGTTTTGGATTCCATACATTTTCATCTTCTTGTAGCTCGGCTTTTTTCTTCATATATGTTTCCTGAAAAGGTTAAAAGGGTAACAACATATAGGCTTGTTGGATAACAACATCTAATAAATGAGATAAAGTAAAATGTTGGCAAACATAAGTTAAAAGTGTGGATGAGTTACTCTGCTAGCTGTACTTACAAATGCCAACCAAACTAATGTGACTTAAAGTGTAAAATTAGTTTTCAAACCGAGTGTAAACTCATATCAGAGTTTAAAATCAGTTTTCATACTAAGCCTAAACTCGGTTTATAATGTAAACTGGTTTAATATTGCTTAATTACCCATTAAACATTGTTATCTAGTGCTTTTCTCCAAATACGTGAAGCTTATGTATAATTCAAGAAGTCATGTATATGACTTGATTCCACAATCAGTAGACTTAGGCAAGTGACAGCCTACGTCTTGTGAAATATATAGCATAATAAGTAATAGGAATACACAGTAGTAGGAACAAGTACAATATAATAAAAATAATATCATCTGCCACCTTAATTAACAGGAACAGATACAATAAAAATAATATCATCTGCCACATGACTTCAAACTTATGTCCACAGCCTTGATATGTCCAAACCATGCCTCATGCATAATTCTGTTAGTTTACGATGATAGTTATAATCCGTTTGTGTTTAAATAAACGTTTCTGTTTGTCAGGTTCATTTCCTTTTCTCAGCTTGTGGTTGTCAGTTACCTGTATTTAGAAGTATTATAGTTCAATTTGCAAAAGCTCAGATATTTATTCATTTCTTGCTGAGACAAAACTACACTGTGCATTGGCTGTTCTCTTTATTATTAATCATTACTAGTCGTTGTACATAGTATTATTTTGTCATGCTCCCCGTTAGAGAATTCTTTTATTGGAAAGAGACAAAATACGTTTCTCGATATACATATATCATATACGTGACTGCATATATATGTAGATGATCAGAGAAGTAAATCTATATTTGGGGTAAGTACGTGCAGACTTGGAAACAGGAGGCCAGGCTTTGTAAGTATCAAATCATTCAATACAATAATAATTTGATATGATGTGGGATGGGCAGCATTTGGCTATTTTCCCATTAGTTGGAGACATGTCGACTTACGTTGCTGTATAATAAGATATACTTACGCTACGATGGTGTTTATTTCTACTTAGAGCAAATTATCTTAATTTTCCGATCTCATTGACCATAACGAATACTCTGGCGAGGATAAAGTGTACATCAAAATTCAAAAATAAACACGTGGTTTATGAAAATGTTCGAAGAGAATCAATCATTTCAGGTATGGCTTCTATCCTATTTTATTGGTATTCTATTTATGCATTTTTTGAAGAAGAAAGAATTTCACAATTAGCAACGTTTTGATATAACACTGTGTTACACATTGTAACTTTATGTTTATGACTTTAATTATTCGAAAACCATGGTGCAAAACATCAAAAAGATAAATAAATATCATATTTAAGTAATAAGCAAAGGTGTTCTACTGACCTGCATGGAAGTATTGGAATATTAGGAAGTGTAAGCGTGAGACATACGTGAAAGCAAAAGTATTCTACAGACCATATGATTACACTGACCAAAGGAATAATAATAATACATAATATTATCACATGCTTGAACTCCTTTTTAAAAATGTTACTAATATAAAATAAAATTTATTAAAGAAGAGTTAAATATGATAACCTTTTAAGTTTAACTTTATCAGTTGTTGTATCACGCCATAATAATACAAACTGCAGATTTCATCATGTTAATTTTATTATCTACTTTGGTAGAAAATGATGGTAGCATTTAATAAACAAAAAAAAAAGACTTTATATCATGTTTGACTTTTTTTCCATTTAGTTTGGGAGTTCAATATTATACAAATGTAGTTGAAAATATTGTCTCAATGCATAAACATTCATAAATCACTACATATGGGGAACATCATTTTTAGAAACTAAGCAAGTGCAATGCTAGGTGTTTGCCACAAAAGTTAATATATGATACAGAGTATAGCTCAGCCCACGGATGTTATGTCGCCTATTTTATAAAATGAAATATAATTACATATAGTCAAATTAAATTTTACAGCTAGCTAAGTAGCTATTGTAACATGCTATTTATTTATGACACAAATTCTATGAAAATTCAAATGTAAAAAACAAAACCTTATGTGATGTATAAGACCTTCTAAGTTTAAAGCTCAGTTTTAACTAAGAAACTGAATTTTAAACTCATTTTAAAACTTGGTTTTGAACAAATTTTAAAACTCAGTTTTAGCTACGTTCATCATCAGTTTAAAACCGAGTTTAAATTCTTGGTTAGCTCTTTTTTTACCAAAGTTAAACTCGGTTTTAAACTAGTTAAAAAATTGACTTAACTGAGTTGAACAAACGTGATATTGTTTAGGACTAATAATACATGAACCCCAAACATAAATGGAACATGAAGTAAACCACATTTTTTATCATCTTTTGTGACTAGTTTTCTCACCTTTTGAAATTGAGTTAAATTAGTTCTAAATTGAGTTTAAAACTCAATTTAAATTAGCTGTTTTATAACTGAGATTTAACACTAAGTTTTAAACTCAGTATAAAATTCAGTTTTAAAATGAGTGTAAAACTCAGTTTAAACTCAAAAACTGAGTTTAAAACTTTGTCTGAGTTTTAAACTGAGTTTAAGTGAGCTAAAACTCAGTTTAAAACTAAGTTTTAAACTCAGTTTTTCTAAGTTTAAAGCTCAGTTTAAACTAAGAAACTGAATTTTAAACTCGATTTTAAACTCATTTTAAAACTTGGTTTTAAACAAATTTTAAAACTCGGTTTTAGCTAAGTTCAACCTCAGTTTAAAACCGAGTTTAAATTCTTAGTTAACTCCTTTTTTTACCAAAGTTAAACTCGGTTTTAAACTGGTTAAAAAATTGACTTAACCGAGTTGAACAAACGTGATATTGTTTAGGACTAATAATATATGAACCCCAAACATAAATGGAAAATGAAGTAAACCACATTTTTTTATCGTCTTTTATGACTAGTTTTCTCACCTTTTGAAATTGAGTTTAAATTAGTTCTAAATTGAGTTTAAAACTCAATTTAAATTAGCTGTTTTATAACTGAGATTTAAACACTAAATTTTTAACTCGGTTTAAAATTCAGTTTTAAAATGAGTTTAAAACTCAGTTTAAACTCAGAAACTGAGTTTAAAACTTTGTCTGAGTTTTAAACTGAGTTTAAGTGAGCTAAAGCTCAGTTTAAAACTAAGTTTTAAACTCAGTTTTTCTAAGTTTAAAGCTCAGTTTAAACTAAGAAACTGAATTTTAAACTAGATTTTAAAACTCGGTTTTAAAAAAAAATTAAAACTCGGTTTTAGCTAAGTTCAACCTCAGTTTAAAACCGAGTTTAAATTCTTGGTTAACTCCTTTTTTTACCAAAGTTAAACTCGGTTTTAAACTAGTTAAAAAATTGACTTAACTGAGTTGAACAAATGTGATATTGTTTAGGACTAATAATATATGAACCCCAAACATAAATGGAAAATGAAGTAAACCACATTTTTTTATCATCTTTTGTGACTAGTTTTCTCACCTATTGAAATTGAGTTTAAATTAGTTATAAATTGAGTTTAAAACTCAATTTAAATTAGTTGTTTTTTAACTGAGATTTAAACACTAAGTTTTAAACTCAGTTTAAACTTCAGTTTTAAAATGAGTTTAAAACTCAGTTTAAACTCAGAAACTGAGTTTAAAACTTCGTCTGAGTTTTAAACTGAGTTTAAATGAGCTAAAACTCAGTTTAAAACTAAGTTTTAAACTCAGTTTTTCTAAGTTTAAAGCTCAGTTTAAACTAAGAAACTGAATTTTAAACTCGATGTTAAACTCATTTTAAAACTTGGTTTTAAACAAATTTTAAAACTCGGTTTTAGCTAAGTTCAACCTCAGTTTAAAACCGAATTTAAATTCTTGGTTAACTCCTTTTTTTACCAAAGTTAAACTCGGTTTTAAACTAGTTAAAAAATTGACTTAATTGAGTTTTTAACTTAGTTAATAGGCACTAAACAAACTGAGTTGCATGAAATTTATTGAATTACATGAAATGTAAGTTTGTTTGGCAATAATATTTCAGGTTAAGCAGTACAACCTATAATTTATACTGTCTCAAGAACAAGGCTTGATTTACAATGTTTTCATAAGCACTAAAGCCAAAACTTTGTGCTATCATAGTAAGAAAATATCCATTCTAATTTCAATGACTAATTCCAATGACGAACAAATGAATTAGTTTAGATTTCAACCTACAACAGACCATAACAAGATTAATAAAATTTAAAATAACTCACATAGACTTTCCGCGACTTGTTGTCAACAAATTCACAAGTTGATACTAAAGCTCGCTTTGCTTTACCCTTTTCCTTAGCTTTCTCTCTCTTTGTGTGCCAAGCCATGAAACTTTCCTCGAAACTCATCGGTTTACCAGTCTCAAGTTCCTATAAATCGAGAATACAGAGATTAGCAAAATATCGAATAACGCAGCAAGCACTTGTGCTATGATCGGAAAACTATATACATATACAAATATGATTATTTGATTAATGGGTTGGCCTTAGTATGCAAGCAGAAAAGTAGCATATGAAATATGGTAGTATTTTGTATTTTCCCATACCGATGAGAATCATAGATGGATTTTATAATTCCCACCTTCTACCTAATATGTAATTCTGAGTGTTATACTGGCTATTGGACAAGGAAAGTAGCATTTAAAATTGCAGTAAAGAAATAAAGACCTGTTTATTTAGTAATTTTCTGTTTTTATATGGAACAGCTAATACGATGCTGAATATGATGTTTATGAGCATATGGTAAATTAAATGTTGAACTCCTGCAAATCTGATAACTAATTAGGTCCATAGATTATTATATGTTTAGGAAAATTTTCTCTCGATGTCAATACATAACAACTAATTAACACAAGTTTTATTAATATTTTTACTTTCCTATTTATGTTACCGTTATGTTACTGTGTGGTACATAGTTGAAAATGGTTTTGAGCAATACAGGGAACCCTGCAGGAATCAAAAACAACTGCTGACAGCTGGTAGTCTTTAATGAATAGAGATAAAATAATACTACAGTTTAGCAATATTGTTATAAAGGAAATCCGTATAGAAAGCTGGAGATAATTTACGATGGCTATTGCATTTAATGGGTCTTCGTATTGTGTCAGCTGATCAGTACACTGTAATAAATAAAGAAGAGCAGAAAATGCCAGAAAAAACTATGGGTGTTAAGGTGGTTCGCTGCTTTTGTTTTATTTGCGTAAAATAGTCCAAAATGCAATGCTAAAAAGTACAACAGCAGTTGACATAAGGAGGAGAATTAGTACAAGTTGAGCGCAAATGTTATCAGAGTTCAAATACGAGATTGAGTAAACACAACGCAACTCATAAAAATATGAAGTTATTCTGTTACTTTTAATTAAATACATACCACTTGCGCGTCATGTGAAACAATGGACACAGATCCAGCTGTGTGACGTGTGTGTGTCCCCTCTTTTGGTGTCAAACGATTGGCTCTCATCTTCTGACATTTATCATCATATGCGCTTTTGTGCCATTCAATGTCAATCATTTTATTCCATACATCTGCCTGTATCCATGCAGGAGGGGTGTCTCGACAGTCAGTCATCTTTGTGGTTTGCTTTAATCTTTTGGCTCTTTGTCGTGCACGATTTAGTTTTTTTTTTTCAAAATAGAAGCTGCTTTCTTTTGCCACATCTCATAAACTTTGTGCTCATAAATAACGTCATAAGTGTATGCCCTCTGCAAAATAAAAGCAATATGATTGAAATTAAAATTTAAGATGCTGCAAATTGCTTCGCTGGTTGTATAGCTGCAACCTAGTAACTGTATATTCATACAAGCACACACGTTGCAGCTAACTTGAGATTAAATTAAACTTATTGTTGTCAAGGTCAATAAATTGTTACAATAGAAGGTAATTACGGAGGTTCTGACAAATAGCTTCAAGTGGCTATGCAAAAAGGGAATCTAATGATGAATAGTCGGTGGGCAATCTGTTGCTAAGAAAATTTGCTTTCAACCAGTCATTGGTAAATCGCACAATGCATTATTTATAATGTAATGATAGTGCGCAAAGTGAAATTATAAGTGCACTTGAGAAAAAAATGAAAATGTAGAAAGAGGTGCACAACTTGAATGTCATGAGTTGCATAAAGTGGTGAGTAGTGTGAAAAATGAGGATTGTAGTTTTTAAAAATGAATATAGGGAAATGTTACAAATTGAATATTTATTTAACACATAGTCAACAATATTGAGATACCTTAAATTCATTAAATAACAGCAGTCTTTTCTCCTGAGGAACTTTTGAAAATGCATACCATGGTTCGGTAAATCGCATATCCCAGATAGATCCAATAAGACGTGCAGCGGATTTATTCTTAAATCTGTAATAATCAAAAGAAATATAAACTATTCAATATACATTATTTTTTAATATAAATGTAAAATTATGTAAAACTTACTGGGTTCCTTTCCATTCAAGTGGCCTTTTTTGCGTAATAGGATCAATTGGAGTATCATACCCTCTGATCGGAATATACTCCCGTTCATCAACTATATCTTCTGTCTCAGCTTCGTCCGCCTCATGTTCACCAATTTCAAATGCATCGTTTCCTTCTTGGACACCTATTTCTGCTTCAAAACCTTGATCTCCTTCAACTTCCACAGTATTTCCTACTCAATTCTCATAAGTCGATGAGCGTTCTCTTTCTTCTCTTTCAACGCATTGCTCTCGTCCAATTCCCACCATGGGTTCCATTCCACCCTCATATATGTTTGATAGATTTACATCGATGTTAGATAAACTATCATTTCGTCTAGATCTTTCGGAGATTTGTCTACCTCCTGTACCAACTACCTTTCTCATGAGGCCTCGAAACTTTGTACCTACCATTAGGCCTATACAAAATCCAATTAGTACAAAATCTCATCATTACTGTTAGTACTGTTTTTAATAAACGATACCAGCTTACAAAGATGCAACAAATAGTTCTTGTCTATTTCTCACTATATTACATTATATATCACTGCTAAAAACAGATTAAACCATGAACATTTTGTTTGAAATCAATATGCAAACTATTTGCTTTAATTGGCATATTACAATCAGATAACAGAATGTCAAATATTGGATAAAGCTTAGATAAAGAATCATTATCGTAACATAAGTAAATCTTGTATATTTATGTTATAATTGCAAAGCAAAGGATGAAAACTCTCACCGAAGCACGTCGACGAAGTATGCACTACAATGAAGTTTTAAGCTTTGTCCTTGGTGTTGTCAGCAACATTATGGTGTACGCCTGTATGCTAAAAAATCCATATTGTATGTTAGAAGATAGAACAATACCCAATATATTTAGTAACTAAAGTTCTAGTTTTTATGTCATGTGCATACTAAAAATAAATGTACGCTAAATCCAAACGAATATCTATATTAACCTGAATAGAGATAAAGTAGTAGCGGAATATATGATTAAGTAAATGAGTTAATCTTCACTAGCATATGATATTGTCAACAGTTTCTAGATAAAGGAAAAAAGATTTGTGTAGGGTACTATTACTATTTTACTTGTCGAATTTACTTTTGAATGCAGTTTGAAATATTGATTTACATAATTGGAAATAACCAATTAGGTGTACGATGACACTGAGAAATCAATCGCTGATATAGCCCCTAGAGCAGTGGGCTGAATAAAATATACGTTCGTTAAAAAATCATCACAAATGTATAATATATTACTCACATACGCATGCAATCTAGAATGGAAGAAATAATATTAAGTAATCTAGAAACATTTTCCAACTTGCAATGTACCAAGTTTAAAACAACAAAAGATGAAAACAAAATTATTAGTGGACAACAAGAAATTAAAAAACAATAATCATAACATCTAATAATAGTTTAATGCTGCTAGGGAGAGTATTCATCCTCAATATATACTTCATCATCGCTCTCTTCATCATCACTTGCATCAACATCATCGTCGTCTCTATCAACTTCTATATCCTCTTCTGAATCATCACTATTGCTCTCTGGCATTTCCATTTCATGAACCAGTTCTTCATTATCAATGATGTCATATTGTTCAATTGTTAATGGTTGATCAAGACTGTCATCCGAAATAACAGTAGGGGGTCGAGATATCTCGTCTTCTTGATCCACATCTGTATTCTCCTCTGAGTTGAACACATTGTGTGAAAACCGATTTCTTGCAATGGTTTTAATCACAGTTAACCATTCGTTTGATGTATTTCCAGGTTGGCATGTGAAATAAACTTGCTGACATTGATGTGCAAAGACAAACACGTCTTCTATTTGAAGTCGAGAATTATTTTTTACTTCAATCAATCCATTTGTATGGTGCACTCTTATCCCATCTCTTGACAGTGTGTCAAACCAATCACAATTGAACATAAAAATTTCGTTCTCCTCTCCAAGGTATGTCGGCTTAATAACTTCTTTAATCATCCCATAATAATCACTTTCTAGATCATCATAACAACTTCCTTTCACACATACGCCACTATTCATTGTTTTTTTGTGCTTTCCATACTGCATTGTATGGAACTTATAACCATTTACAAAGTAACCGTTATAACACTCCACCAAATAACTTGGTCCTTCTGCAAGTAAATATAGTTGATGCATAATACCATTTGGTTGGAATGAAATCTATTAAGTAAATACACATGGTTAGCGAACAATTTATATATCAAAGCTGTATGTAAAAAAATTAATTTTACAACCATTTAAAAAAACTTACATTTGATTTTAACCAATCAGGAAATATAGATTCCAACGTCGTATCAATGAAATTCTCATCCATTTGTGAATATTGACCTCTTAATTCATCTTTGCATTTTCTAAGCACAAAATTATATTTTTGTTGGTAAATTATAGTATGCATATCTAATTATAATGATATTCGATATTACTTACATCATCAAATCTTTCAATTCAGGGCAATTGAAAATTACGTATTTATGCATAGCATGATGCTCTATTGGGGTCAGTCTCCTCTTAACGAATGCATTGGATAACACCCTGCCCGAATGACAAAAAATAGATAGTTTTTCATCAGCCATAATCTCTCCTCCGTCATCATTTCTCGAAGCTTGATTCCATATAGTTTCAACATTCGGACCAAAATAACAGTATGTAAAATTTGATATCTCATCAATAAGATATGCTTCGGCTATGGACCCTTCAACATGCGCCTTGTTACCCACTTTCTTTTTCAAATAATATAAATACCTAGACCATACATGAAAATTAGAAAATAACCCATAAGATTATTGAAAAAATAACGAACGTACCTCTCAAAAGGATACATCCATCGATATTGAACGGGACCACCTACTTTTGCTTCATACGGAATATGAATGGGTAGATGCTCCATGGAATCAAAAAAGGAAGGAGGAAATATTTTCTCAAGCTTACAAACTATTTCAACGATATTTTTTTCCATCAAACTCATGTATTCAACATTTATAGTTTTCGCGCAAATATCACGGAAGAAATTACTAAGTTCCACTAACGTTTCCCATATATTTTTTGGCAAAAACGACCGAAAAGCAGTAGGAAGAAGTCTTTGCATGAATACATGACAATCATGACTTTTAAATCCAGTAATTTTAGTTTCAGACTCATTGACACATCTTTGAATGTTAGAGGCATATCCATCTGGAAAACTTATGCCTTTAATCCACGGACAAACAACTTTTTGATCTTTTTTTGGAAGACAAAAAGGAGCCTTTGGCTTGTAATAATTACCATTAGAATGTTGAATTAAACTCATCCACCTTTGTTTGCTACAAATTGTTTCAAGATCAAGTCTAGTCTTCAAATTGTCTTTTGTTTTATCGGTGTCCATCAACGTGTTGAATATGTTGTCAAAAAAGTTCTTTTCGATATGCATCACATCTAAATTATGACGAATCAAATTTGATTCCCAATAAGGAAGATCCCAAAATATACTCCTACGTATCCAATTATGTGATTCACCAAATCCTGGTATTTTTTGATTACCTGATTTAAACCAAATACAACATTAGGCAAAGTGGACACTATATCTCTCATCTCAACACCAGAACGCCGAGAAGGTGGTATATCACGTTCAATGGTATTCCTTTTAAACTTGTCCTTTTGCCTTCTGAATGGATGATTTAATGGCAAGAATTGTCGGTGACAATCAAAAAAACAAGCATTTCCTCCATGCTGAAGAGTAAAAGACTTTGTTTTTTCCATACAATAAGGACACGACAATCTTCCATGTGTACTCCAACCGGACAACATACCATACGCAGGAAAATCACTAATTGTCCATATCAAAGCTGCTCTCAAGAAAAAATTATCTTTTTTGTGCACATCATAAACAAGAACACCTTCCCACAGCTCTAAAAGTTCATCAATCAAAGGTCGTAAGAAAATATCTAAATTCCTACCAGGACCTTTAGGTCCAGGTATGATCATGTTTAGGAACAAAAATGGTTGTTTCATGCACTTCCATGGTGGTAAATTGTAAACTGTCAAAATCACCGGCCAACATGAATAAGCTTTTGCGGAAGTTCCAAATGTACTAAAACCATCGGTACATAAACCCAATCGAACATTTCGATCAGATGATGCAAAATCTGGATGTCGACGATCAAATTCTTTCCATGCTTCACCATCAGCTGGATGAGCCATTGAACCATCACTTGATTTATTATAATAATGCCATGTCATGTCTTTAGCATGATTTGGAGACATGAATAACCTTTTCAATCTCGGAATAATTGGAAAGTATCGAAGTTATTTTACAGCAATATTTTTGCAATTATTTCCTATATCTTCGATCTTGTAACGAGGACTTTTACAAATATCGCATTCAACCTTCATATCATTTTCTTTGTAATACAACAAGCAAAAATTCTGACAAACATCAATTTTGTCATAGCCAAGTCCAAGTGGTTTCAACATTTTTTTAGCTTCATAAAAATTTTGAATTAGCTTATGCCCTTCAGGTAGCATGTTGTCAATTAGTGCACTCATGTCCTTAAAACACGTCTCTGTCATACGTCGTCGAGATTTAAGAGCCATCATTTTTGCACACACGGATAACTTTGTCTCTTTTTTGCATCCATCCCAAAGTGGTTCATCGGCCGCTTTTAACATATGTAAGAACTTTTGAGCTTCAACATTTGGTGGTTGCTCTTCGACATCATAACCAACACCCATCGCATCTAACACCATATCTTTATATGGATTGTCAAAATTTGGAATATTTGTATCTAACTCTGACATTGTTGGTTCATCAACTTCCTCCTCTCCATGGAAAATCCATTTAGAATAAAGCGGAACAAAACCATTTAGTAATAAATGCTTTGAAATTTCTTCCTTTAACTGAAATTTTTTGTTTTTGCACATGGAGCATGGACACCTAATAGTTCCTCCATGATTTACTTGTAAAAACGCATTATCAATAAATTTGTTGACACCGTTAACAAATTCTAGATTTATATATCCATCTTTAAGCCTACGATACATCCATGAACGGTCACTCATTTTGAGATTAATCCTACATAGAAATAAAACTTACTTAATATTTAATTGGTAGTAAAATGTTTTTAAAAAACAAATAATGATTCAAAGCATATAGTCCATAAAATATATTAAAGATAAAAAACATGCAGCTTAGTGTTACCATGAATAGATCAATATCAGTATCGACTAATGTACGACTTTACGAATATACTACAGGGTTTAATTACCAAAATGAGTTTCAAATATTAAATCATGAATTTAACAATTGAATCAAACCAAGATATAAATCATGAATTGTGAACTCAATGAATTCATAGTTTATTTGCATGAAAAGAATTCTGAATGTTGAGACCTACTAAAGACCATAATTTCAATCTTTTAGTAATAATTAGTGACACAATTATTTTGTCTTTAATTAGACCTTCTTTAAATACAAAAAAGTTTTGGGTCGCTAAAATTTGTTTTAAAATTAATATTTTGTTGTAGCGTAAGTTCATACAAAAATGTGTTACAAACCAAGACGGATAGAGAGCTTAGTAGGTTAACTGTATAACAACAATGAACAAAAAAACATTGGCAAGTCAATCTTCTTCTTTTCTTTTCTTTTCTAAAAAGAAGAATATTATTAAGATGCACATAATAAAAGAGTAAATACCATGGCTATAGCCCGTAAAGTTTCTTTATAAAGTATAATGACCTGTCAGATGTCTCTTTTTGAAAGTAACTTTTGAGATTAAGCTAACTTTACTGTTTGATGGCTTGGTGGAAAATACAGAAAATATATTAGAATCAAACTTTGGGAAGCACCCACAGAGTTGTAGAGTATATGATTTTCTAATGAAAATGGTCATTTCTCCATGCTGAGCAGAGCAAATGAAACCGACAATTCTTGTCTTTTAAATGTAGACACTTTACTTTTACCCAAGGACATCTTCAACTTCTCCTCATAACTTAGAAATATGTTTGATAGGTTAATCGCATATTGTGAAATACTATTTTATTTTTGTTCTTTTGATTTCTATTACCAGTAGTGCCTAATATTATTATTGTTTAGGCGAAAATGATTAATGATCAAAGATATTACTATACATGTAGAAACAAGGTAACATGCACAACTTGGATTTAAATACAGCGATGCCATTACTTCCCAATCTTTTAGAAGATAATTCTAATTGGCAAAAGCATATCTTATTTATGATTAAAACCTGTCAAAGCCCTTCCTTCTATCGTTGTCAAAGAACAGTGGCGGTTTTCCCTAAATAAAGTATGGCTTTTATTGAATTTCATTAAAATATAACAGGAAAGTAGGTGTGTGTGTATATGTTGTCTAAAATCTGACACTGGGTTAATTGTTAGTTGGCGTACTATTATAAAGTTTTTTTAATTTTCATGTATTTAAGTACTCTACCAATATAATTCAAATATTATCTAATCAAAACGTCGCCCATTTATTTAAGCAGGGATGTACTATTACTTTGTTGTCAATGCAGTAGCAGACTAGCTCCTGCAGGCTGAAACATTTATTTGACGTATGTTAAAAGTATGGTATATTTATCATAAATCATAAGGGTGCACATCATAACGCTCAGTTCAGGAAATATTCATTTGCGCAACCACATATCCATGCAAAAGGAATGCAATGCTAGTTTTTTCCCTTTGACACATTTTAAATTAAAAAGACATGTTTGAAGATTAGTTTGTGGTAGAAAGAAAATGGGCTCTAAATGTTAACCTACTGGATAATAAAGTAGCATAATGGCAATAAAATTATCTGTTGTTTTTTCTTCCAAACAAGGGTAAATCCAAAGAAACATTGATTAAAATTATAATAATTTAACTATAATATGCTTACATTTGATACTGTTGGGTAGGTGTTGCCTTCATTATACAGACATGTCGCATTATTTTTATTTATTTTTAAACTAGCGTCCAAAGTTCTGTAAGTTCAAATGCAAAGTATATGTGAATGGTCTAAACAAAAGGCAGAAGTCCAATGATTTAAAAGAATAAAAATGAATGTCGATATCTTAACCTAATATAAACCCGTAAGCTAAAACACGACTAAGTTTATATGCTATATATACAATACAAATAGACTGGAACAACACTCTACATGTATGTTGTACCATACTGTAACAATTTAAATATGGCTATCAGGAATGAGTTGGATAAGACAAATTACTCTAAAAACCAATTTTTTAGGATACAACAGTCAAAATGAGGAAAAAGAAAAGTAAAAATCAGAAACTTAATCATAATATCGTCATCAAAGAAATCCGCATAAACAAGTACACAGCAGATCAATTACAAATTGAAACACAAATCTATATCTTCATCAAATATACAAATCGACAGCGCATCTACGTTGAGTCGTGATTAGAGCAATGGTCGCTTGAAGAAGGATCGATTTCCCTGTTGAGTCGTGATTAGAGCAGTGGTTGCTTGAAGAGATCGATTTCTAATTTTTTAACTGGAGAATTTCTGGAAGCTTACTGCGATTTTGAGCGGCGAGGGTTTTTCTCTTTTTTTTCGTGCGTGAGTGGGGTGAGGCTGTAATTAATAGAACGTTTTTAACGAGGGTTTCCTATCATTTTGGGTGGAAACGGTTACATCTATTTAATTATAGACGTTTTTTTAATGTTGAGACTGACTTAAAGATTATGTTTTAATTTTTTTATGAATTAATTAAAGCATTTCACGTTGAGACCCACTAAAGACCCTAATTTCAATTTTTTAGTAATAATTAGTGACGCAATTATTTTGTCTTTAATTAGACCTTATTTAAAGACCAAAAAGTTCTGGGTCCCTAAAATTTAAGACAAATTTTAAATATTAAATTTGTAAAATTATTCTATCTTATTAACTTGTACGTTTGCTGTTTTTTCCCACGCTTTTAGTTTGATTGTGAGAGGAAAAAACAAAACAAAAATCCTAAAAAAAAGAGAGAATCTCAGACGCTTAGAATGATAAATTAGTACTCTAAAATAATCATACATCCAATAAACTAATGATTGCTTCATTAAATTTGCTTGAATACTTCCCATCTGAATATTATTTGTTCTAAACAAGGACAGATTAAATGATGCACTCAACAATATATATTTAAATTCCTATAAATGATGTAGAATGATTGGTTCTTTAATGAAATGTAACTTATGTTCAATGCACAAATTAATTAGGTTCGAAAAGAAAAACTCGTTCAATTTCAACTAGAAATATGAGTTGATCAAACAACATTACCACAAAAATTGGAAAGAAAGCATTGGAAAATGTTAGCATGTTAATGTTTAGAGCTACTATTACTTACCATAATTTTATTTTCTTTCTAAACCTTATGTGCTTTATACTGACTTTCTCCACGTTACTATTCTAGCATTATAGAATTATAAGGATAAAAGCAAAGCATGAACAAATCAACGTCATAATATATCTCTCTATGATATCCTCTTATAATCATTTGCAACTATAATTTCCTGTAAACCACTTCCTAATTTGATAAAAATAACTCAAAATCAAAAATTGCAGTAAAGACACATTGCAAAATATCACCCACTACAGTCAACTATCAATTTGCACAGTAAAGGTATATTTATTTTCCAGTTAACAACTACTATTTTTCATATGTTGCACGAAAGTAAAAAGCAACTTCCTTGTAATCTGATTTTTGTCCATAACACCAACCTATAACCAATAAGATGTTAAAAAAAAAACTTAACTTAAAATTCGACTAAAAAAATCTATGGTTGTATTATCGAAGATCCACTTTCAGACTAAGATGATATTGGAGTGATTCTTGAACGCACAATGACGAAAAAGAAAATTAAAAAACAGAAAATTAATTGTAACTGTCGAATTGCAGTCATATCAAATAAATCCGTATAAAAAAAGTAGCAGAATTTGGTAAATCGAAACACGAACCTACGTTTTCTTCAAGTATATAAATAGACAGCTCCTGTGCTAATTTATGTTGATTCGTGATTAGAAGATTTGCTTGAAGGAGGAACGAGTTCAAAAATTTTTGGGGGAGTAAATTTCTGTAGGCGGCTGTATTTCTTTGTGCGTTTTTTCTTTTCGAGCGGAAGGAAATATGAGGGTTTCCACTTTCTTTCTTTTTTAACGTGCGTGGTGGTGGAGTAATTGAAGGAATTGACCTGGTTACCTACTTTATTGATTAAACGTTTTTTTTTTTTTTTTTGCTGAGACCAACTTAAGACTATGGGTTAATTTTTTATAGTAATTAATAAAAGCATTTTATATTGAGACCCACTAAAGACCATAATTTCATTTTATTAGTAATTATTAGTGACACAATTATTTGGTCTTTAATTAGACCTCATTTAAAGACAAAAATATTTTGGGTCCCTAAAATTTGTCTTAAATTTAATATTTTGTTGTTGTGTTAGTTGTCCTTATCGAAGATCAAACTTATGATTCATAACCAAATTAAGCATGAAAGTATATTAATATAAATTGAGAATGAATATGATAATGTTGGACCTGCATTTCATGAACGTGGGCCTCCATATATTCATTGGAAAGGTGTGATGGTTGTAAACAATAACATTGGAGTACCTTGGACCATGTGCAAAAGTCAAGATGAACTAGAACCTATGGTTTGTAGTTATGCTTGCAATGTGATAATAAATTATACCTTTATTTTTAATGAACGATTGTTAATGCTGTTATGTTTTTGTTAATCCAGATTAATACATGCAATGGATTGATGCGTGGTGAAACTTTAAAAGGCCAAATTCTCCCAAGAAACTAGCATTATGACAGAGAATAGGACATTTTAGTAAGTTCCTACTAACGGAATTTTTGTTATGATATTGTTTTAATGAACGGTAGATTTATAAGCTACAGCATGGTATATTCTTTTTTAATCCCCTGCAATCCTAAAATCTTAAATACATAAACACCTACATCGTACTACTTACCAAATATCCAAAAGAATGCAAAATCGTAACAAAATTTGAATAGCGCAACCCTTTATACAACGAAAACTCACAAAGAGAGTTTGAGATTATGTTCATGTAGCAGTGTATAATTCATAACATCATAAATTATAATACATAGAAAAATGCATTGTGTTCTCATATATGAATCGAACTTAAGAATTGGTACCCGCTATGTCAATTTCATTAATTCTTTCAACTATGGTGACATATTGCAGTATCATGGAGGAACAAATTTTGGAAGCTATAGTTCTGCTTATGTAACTATAAGCTATTATTATGAAGCCCCTCTTGATGAATATGGTATGCAACCATTTCTTCCCAATTATACAGAGGATGATCATGTTCTCATGTAATTCTATTTGCATGGTCATTTTGCATAATTGCTTTCTGTAATAAAAGCATCATCTGATTCATTATTTTTGGGAAAATATAATAGTTACCCGCATGGAGAACAACAAATAGTAAAGCAGTTACTTTTTTACACTATTTTAACTGTACAGAAAAATATATTACTATTGTTATATATACTCAAACTTTCTACATGCATATGTTTTTAATGGAGAAGGCGATTGTTTGTAGCTTTTCTTCTCAAAATGGATCCACGACGTCGTGTAGTTGTTGAGTTTCAGAAAAGAAAATATCAACTGTCTTAATAGTCTGCTAACATTGCATCACACTGTAATGTATGTTATAAATCAATACCATGTATTGCTTCTAAAGTCGTATCCTCAAATAGTAGCTGGAACTTCTGATTATATCCTTTTCAAATGACAGATCAATATGGTTATAGAGTAGAAATATCAGTGCAATATTTGAATAGCATGGTGCAGGGAGAGCGTACTGCGACGAGATCCCAAAGTTTGATCAAACTAATTTGAAAACAAAAGTTATGCTTAAACTACTATCGAAAACTATAGATGAAACATATAATCTATGGTACAAAATTCGGCATCAAAATGTATAAGTTTCGGCATGTAGTATACAATTTGAGACTGATGCTTATAATACGTCATTTTCAGTTACAACAGTGGTTCATACGAATCCATTGTGAAACTTTCTGTAACATCAAAAGCTCATGTTCTACATGCTTTTGTGAATGGAGCATATGTTGGTAAGTTTGTTTTTTTGTTGACTGTGTGTGTGTATGTAGGTAAATATATATATATATGTATGTAGTTTTTGTGAGCCATTATTAGTTTTTTAAATGCCTCCTTGATGACCTTTATGTAATACAGAAAAGCTGCGAGGTGTTATGACATTTGTCAAAGTTGCTTAGTCAACATTTTAGTTTCTCCGTGGCTATAATTATTATGTATAACAAGAAGGTCAAGGAAGTATGGCCTATGGGTTTATAATTTTGTGATATCTAAAATTATAATACTAATTTTCAATGCAAATTCACATTCTTTCGACTTTATAGTAATTTTATGTGTAAGTTGAAAGATTGTGGGATATTTGAAAGCAAAATGGAAATGAAATAAAACAGTAAAAAATTTATGATTGTGCAGATGACCTCACCATATGGAAGTAATCTTCACCACAAAGAAAATGTTAAATCACGACAGTTTGCATTCACAACAATAGAGCCAGGTAATTATCTAGCATGTTTCCGGATAGACCATGCAGATAAAGGTGCAAGTGCAAGCATCATTGGTTGGAAGATTCGAATTAGCGGGGTGAGCATGGGGAATTTGTTTGTAGAGAAGAAAAGCTGAAGGAATGTAGTATGTCTAATTTATTGTATAAACCGAATATTGGCATATTCATTTGCATATAAGACTTCTATATTTGTATTATAGGGTATAGAGCTTGAATCTACAAAGTTACAAACATTCTATTCATATTCATTATTTGGCCATGTCACCATGTTTTAATGCATATATCGCAAGGAAAAGTAAATTTTCTTGCTGTATTACAATGCATTGTTATACGTCTAGTATACCAAAACAGAGAATAATCAATTATAAACTCGTCGCACAAGTTTATAACTCAGATTTCCACTACACTGGAATTCTGTAGTAATTACTATAACAATATGAATGTTGTAAATAAATTACAACAACAGCGTTATACTATTTTGAACAAACAGTATAACCAGAATAATGGATAGAATATAGAATAATGTATATAAATATACAATCAGGCTAGAATTCTAACCGGATTATGTCTGAGGCTCGTCGTAACGATTTTCTTAAAATTTTATTTCAAAATTCTCCCAAAATACAACAGACGAATTCTGCACGAAATTATAATAAGTATATCACTCTGTGATTTGAATATTAGAACAGCAGTTGTGTTTAGAAGAGAAGAGATAATTCAGATTAAAAATTCAGTGAGGAAAGTGATCAGTTTTCCTCCTTATTTATAGTTGGTCTGTATCCCTTCAAACGGTCGCGACTGCACCCGTTTGTCCAAACGGTTGCGCCTGTTTCTTTTCATCGCACCTGCCTGCTGTTCGGCCGCGTCTCCTCAGTTGGGCCGCACCTGTTCGTTTGCGCGTGCTTCAGAAGTCGTGTCTCTTCAGTCCCCGTGTCCGTTTTTACCCGCCCGCTACTTCTATTCATATTCCAGGCCCAGCCCAGTTTCAGCCGAAGCCCAAAAACTGTTAGACAATGGCCTAGCAAAAAGAATGGTCATTTTAGACCCGCACCCGGTTCGGTCGGACGGATGGCGGCGGCGGCGCGCGCGCGTATGGTGGTGATGCATGATCTCCCTCCTCACAACGAAGCATACATTTGTGAGCTCCAGGACCCCAACCTCCACTTGAAAAATGCATATATAAACTAATATCCCTCTCAACAAATTGGCAATGTGGGACTTTATGTATTTTTCATTCACTTGATTTCTTAAGGAATTCCAACAATCCCCCACATGAATGATAATATACATATCCCCCACACAAAGTGAAATATCACAGAGTACATACGGAATAATGCTTTATCGTGGATAAGTAGATATTTCACTTTGAACTTTCCCTAGTTAAAACTTATCGGATCTACTTGGCTAATCGGTGAATTATTTCATCTTGAACCGTCGGCCTTTATTGTATATCCAGACAATAAGTTTTACGAATCATTGATTCCCTTCTCATCCAATCTCTTTGTTGTATTCATTTTGGTCCTGAACAATTTTTGGTTCTGCGAGTGTTTTAGAGAATAAAAGCCTTTTAATATTCTCATAGAGCCGACCCAGCTCACACTAATATAGGTGATCGCAACCATTAAGAGTATCCTACATGTACCCCACTTGTTATTTTCAAGATATGGCCATCATTAAAAAAACATAGTTTTAACCTTTAAATACTTCTGTAGGCATGCATTTATGTTGTGCACCATAGGAATGGAGTTGGACTATGTCCATGCAAATGCATTATGTCTTGAGTTATTCATAACTGGTTTGCCTATTGATCCTAGTCCGTGGGATCTCCAGTCACTAGGATAGGTTTCCGTATAAGATAACTCTTTATGGTTTAGGCTTTTAAACTCATTCCCCTCGATGCGCAGTCAATTTTCTCTCTTGATAAACCTTTAGTAAATGGATCCGCTGGGTTATCATTTGTTTTCACATAGTCTATGGAAATTGTTCCATTTGAAAGTAACTGCCTAACTGTGTTATGGCGTCGACGAATATGTCGTGACTTTACATTGTACACAAAGTTGTGCGCTCTACTTAGCGCAGCTTGGTTATCACAGTGTATACATATGGCCGGTACAGGTTTAGGCCAGAGTGGAATATCTTCTAAAAAGTGACGAAGCCATTCTGCTTCTTCGCCTGCTTTGTCTAATGCAATGAACTCTGATTTCATAGTGGATCGAGCTATGCATGTTTGTTTAGTAGATTTCCATGACACTGCTGCCCCTACTAGGGTAAAGACATAACCACTCGTTGATTTTGATTCCTCTGAATCTGCAATCCAGTTTGCATCACTATATCCTTCTAAGACGGCAAGATATTTTCCATAATGTAAGGAATAGTTAGTGATATTTTTTAAATATCCAAGCACTCTCATTAGTGCTTTCCAGTGTTCCTTCCCTGGATTGCTTGTGTACCTGCTCAAGCGACTTACTGCATAAGCTATATCTGGTCTTGTGCAATTCATGAGATACATGAGACATCCTATTACACGAGAATATTCCAATTACATTACACTCTCATTAGTGTTTTTATGCAGTACTTCTGATGGATTAAAAGGTGTATTTACTCCTTTAATTCCAAAATTTTGAAATCTTTCAATCACTTTTTCTACGTAATGTGATTGAGATAACTCAATTCCATTAGGTGTTCTTATAATTTTTATTCCCAAAATAACATCTGAAACACCCAAGGCTTTCATGTCGAAATTGTTGATCAACATTTTCTTTATGGTCTCAATTACCTGAGTATTTGGACCGAATATTAGCATATCGTCCACATATAGACAGATCATCACATATGATTGTCCAAGTTGTTTATGATAAACACATTTATCACATTCATATACGAAAACCATTTCTCATCATGACACTATCAAATTTTGCGTGCCATTGCTTTGGAGCTTATTTTAGTCCGTATAATGGTTTGACTAATCTACAGACTTTGTTTTCATTTTCTTTGGAAATAAATCCCTCAGGTTGCTCCATGTAAATCTCCTCATTGAGATTTCCATTTAAGAATGCTGTTTTTACATCCATCTGATGAATCTCTAGATTATAGATGGATGCAATTGCTATTAGCATTCTTATAGAGGCTATTCGTGTTACCGGCGAATATGTATCGAAAAAGTCTACTCCTTATTTTTGACGATATCTTTTGGCTACTAATCTGGCTTTATACTTGTCGATAGAGCCATCTGCTTTCATTTTCTTCTTGAAAATCCATTTGCAGCCAATTGGTTTTATTCCTGGTGGAATATCAACAATTTCCCAAGTTTTATTACTTAGAATTGAATCAATCTCACTTTGGATTGCTTCTTTCCAACATGAGGACTCATAAGATGACATTGCTTCCTTGTACGTTTGAGGTACGTGCTCTAATACATATGTAAAAAAGTCAGACCCAAATGTTTTGGAAGTTCTAGCCCTTACGCTTCTTCTTGATCCAGCATCCTCAATTTGATGATGAGTTTCATCTTCATGTGAATCGTTTGATTCTTCTCTTGTCCTTTTTGGGGACATTATTTCCTTCATTACTTTTGTGTGGAAACACATCTTCAAAGAATGAGGCATCTCTTGATTCCATGATTGTATTTACATGAATATCAGTTATATCAGACTTGAATACCAAAAATCTGTAGGCACTACTATTTTGGGCTGGCCCAAGATAATAACAATATACTGTTTTTGGTCCAAGTTTGACTCTCTAGGGAGGCGGAACTGAAACTTTTGCCAAGCACCCCCACACTTTGAGGTATTTAAAACTTTGTTTGTGTCCTTTCCATAACTCATATGGAATTGTTCCTGTTTTATTGTGAGAGACTTTGTTTAATATGTGATTAGACATATTTAATGCTTCCCCCCAAAAGTTCGTCGGTAGGCCAGAAGTTAAATGCATGGCCGTAATCATGTCTTTTAACGTTTTGTTCTTCCTTTCGGCTACACCATTTTGTTGTGGTGAATATGGAGCTGTTGTTTGATGAATTATACCATTTTCGGCACAGAACTGTTCAAATGGTGATTCATATTCTCCACCCCGATCAGATCTTAGTATCTTGATCTTTTTATTTAACTGATTTTCTACCTCGGCCTTGTATTTTATAAACGCTGTTATTGCTTCATCTTTACTATTCAAAAGATATACATAGCAATATCGCGTATAATCGTCAATAAAAGTAATGAAATGCTTTTTCCCACCTCTTGTAGGTAGTGATTTAAAATCACATAAATCTGTATGTACCAAACCTAATGGTTCGGTGCTTCTGTCAACAGATTTAAATGTTTGTTTGACCATTTTTGCTTCTACACATGTCTCACATTTGTAGTTCTTATCTACTTGGAATTTTGGAATTAATCCCAAGTTTGATAATGTTTTCATTTTGCGGAAATTTATGTGTCCCAATCTATCATGCGATAGTAAAATTTCGTGCTCAAGCAAATAAGAAACTTCAATTTTATTAATAGCACAATCAAAATACATATTTTTGTTGCCGACAACGGCTACATTTGCCTTAAATAGACCATCACATAAATATCCCCTTCCTATATATATTCCAGCCTTGGACAGAACCATCTTGTCTGACTCGAACACCATCTTGAATCCCTTCTTTGATAGGACTGCACCAGAGATGAGATTCTTGCGTATGTCTGGAACGTGGAGCACGTTATTCAGCGTAACAGTTTTTCCAGAAGTAAACTTGAGGATTACTGTGCCACTGCCTTCGATCATGGAAACTGCAGAATTACCCATGTAGAGTTTTTCTTCGTGATCGAATTTCTGATATGTAGAAAACATGGATTTGTCAGAACAAACATGATGAGTAGCGCCTGTATCTACCCACCATTGGTTAGGATTCTGAACCAGATTGCATTCAGATACCACCGCCGAGAAGTTGGACTCGTCTACTTCCATATTATCCACTATATTTGCCTCTTTATTGCGTTCCTTCTTGAGTCTGCAATCTCTAGCGGCATGTCTAACTTTTCCACAAACCCAACATTCGCCATTAAACTTTTTGGTTCGTTTGTTGTCTTTCGGTTTGTTGTCTTGAGCTTTCCATTTCTTCTGGAAATTCTTCTTTTTGTTTTTGGTCTTTGACCCTTCAGCCACAAATGCCTCATCTCTTGGTTTTGTAACTGCACGGTTGTCTGCCTCAATTTTTAATCGGACAATGAGATCCTGTAAAGAGATTTCCTTCTTCTTATGCTTTAGATAGTTGCGGTAATCTCTCCATGACGGCGGCAGTTTTCCCGTGATGGCTTCAACCAAAAACGATTCTCCAAACATATGACCTTCCGCTTCGAGTTCATGAATGATGATTTGCAATTCATGCAGTTGAGCAGTCACCGGTTTGGAGTCAACTATCTTGTAGTCCATGAATTTGTCTACAATGAATTTCTTAAGACTGATATTCTACATCTTGTACTTTGTGGTAAGTGCATTCCAGAGTTCTTTTGATGTCTTTGAAGGCTGATATACTTTGTATAACACCTTGTCGAGACAATTCAGAATATAGTTTCTGCATAAAAAATCGGAATGCTTCCACGTATTCACCTCTGCTTCCTTGCCTGGTGCAGGAATCGGTTCCTCCTCCTCGAGGTACTTTTGCAGACCGAGTGTGGTGAGATAAAACAACATCTGGTTCTGCCATGTCAAGAAATCATCACCATCTCCCTTGAACGTTTCAGGTCTGTTGTGAGTAGTATTCTTTGAAAATTCTACTGTTGCCATCTCTGTTTTAGTAAGAAAACAGGAAAATTCTTAAGATGTTATACGTCTAGTATACCAAAACAGAGAATAATCAATTATAAACTCGTCGCACAAGTTTATAACTCAGATTTCCACTACACTGGAATTCTGCAGTAATTACTATAACAATATGAATGTTGTAAATAAATTACAACAAGCATTATACTATTTTGAACAAACAGTATAACCAGGATAATGGATAGAATATAGAATAATGTGTATAAATATACAATCAGACTAGAATTCTAACCGGATTACGTCTGAGGCTCGTCGTAACGATTTCTTTAAGAATTTTATTTCAAAATTCTCCCAAGATACAACAGACGATTTCTGCACGAAATTGTAATGAGTATATCACTCTGTGATTTGAATATTAGAACAGCGGTTGTGTTTAGAAGAGAAGAGATAATTCAGATTAAAAATTCAGTGAGGAAAGTGATCAGTTTTCCTCCTTATTTATAATTGGTCTGTATCCCTTCGAACGGTCGCGTCTGTTGCTTTTCATCGCACCTGCCTGCTGTTCGGCCGCGTCTCCTCAGTCGGGCCGCACCTGTTCGTTTGCGCATGCTTCAGAAGTCGTGTCTCTTCAGTCTTCGTGTCCGTTTTTACACGCCCGCGGCTTCTGTTCATATTCCAGGCCCAGCCCAGTTTCAGCCGAAGTCCAAAAACTATTAGACAATGGCCTAGCAAAAAGAATGGTCATTTTAGACCCGTACCCGGTTCGGTTCGGTTCGGTCGGACGGACGGCGGCGCGCGTGCGCGTGTGCGGTGGTGATGCATGATCTCCCTCCTCACAACGAAGCATACATTTGGTAGTCCCAGGCCCCCAACCTCCACTTGAGGAAGGCGTATATTAACTAATATCCCTCTCAACAAATTGGCGATGTGGGACTTTATGTATTTTTCATTCACTTGATTTCTTAAGGAATTCCAACAATCCCCCACATGAATGATAATATACATATCCCCCACACAAAGGGAAATATCACAGAGTACATACGGAATAATGCTTTATCGTGGATAAGTAGATATTTCACTTTGAACTTTCCCTAGTTAAAACTTATCGGATCTACTTGGCTAATCGGTGAATTATTTCATCTTGAACCGTCGGTCTTTATTGTATATCCAGACAATAAGTTTTACGAATCATTGATTCCCTTCTCATCCAATCTCTTTGTTGTGTTCATTTTGGTCCTGAACAATTTTTGGTTCTGCGAGTGTTTTAGAGAATAAAAGCCTTTTAATATTCTCATAGAGCCGACCCAGCTCACACTAACATAGGTGATCGCAACCATTCAGAGTATCCTACATGTACCCCACTTGTTATTTCCAAGATATGACCATCATTAAAAAACATAGTTTTAACCTTTAAATACTTTTGTAGGCATGCATTTATGTTGTGCACCATAGGAATGGAGTCGGACTATGTCCATGCAAATGCATTATGTCTTGAGTTATTCATAACTGGTTTGCCTATTGATCCTAGTCCGTGGGATCTGCAGTCGCTAGGATAGGTTTCCGTATAAGATAACTCTTTGTGGTTTAGGCTTTTAAACCCATTCCCCTCGATGCGCAGTTAATTTTCTCTCTTGATAAACCTTTAGTAAATGGATCCGCTAGGTTATCATTTGTTCTCACATAGTCTATGGAAATAGTTCCATTTGAGAGTAACTGCCTAACTGTGTTATGGAATCGACGAATATGTCGTGACTTTTCATTATACACAAAGTTGTGCACTCTACTTAGCGCAGCTTGGTTATCACAGTGTATACATATGGCCAGTACAGGTTTAGGCCAGAATGGAATATCTTCTAAAAAGTGACGAAGCCATTCTGCTTCTTCGCCTGCTTTGTCTAATGCAATGAACTCTGATTCCATAGTGGATCGAGCTATGCATGTTTGTTTAGTAGATTTCCATGACACTGCTGCCCCTGCTAGGGTGAAGACATAACCACTCGTTGAGTTTGATTCCTCTGAATCTGCAATCCAGTTTGCATCACTATATCCTTCTAAGACGGTAGAATATTTTCCATAATGTAAGGAATAGTTAGTGGTATTTTTTAAATATCCAAGCACTCTCATTAGTGCTTTCCAGTGTTCCTTCCCTGGATTGCTTGTATACCTGCTCAAGCGACTTACTACATAAGCTATGTCTGGTCTTGTGCAATTCATGAGATACATGAGACATCCTATTACACGAGAATATTCCAGTTGCATTACACTCTCATTAGTGTTTTTATGCAGTACTTCTGATGGATTAAAAGGTGTATTTACTCTTTTAATTCCAAAATTTTGAAATCTTTCAATCACTTTTTCTACATAATGTGATTGAGATAACTCAATTCCATCAGGTGTTCTTATTATTTTTAATCCCAAAATAACATCTGAAACACCCAAGTCTTTCATGTCGAAATTGTTGATCAACATTTTCTTTATGGTCTCAATTACCTGAGTATTTGGACCGAATATTAGCATATCGTCCACATATAGACAGATCATCACATATGATTGTCCAAGTTGTTTATAATAAACACATTTGTCACATTCATTTATACGAAAACCATTTCTCATCATGACACTATTAAATTTTGCGTGCCATTGCTTTGGAGCTTGTTTTAGTCCGTATAATGGTTTGACTAATCTACAGACTTTGTTTTCATTTCCTTTGGAATTAAATCCCTCAGGTTGCTCCATGTAAATCTCCTCATCGAGATTTCCATTTAAGAATGCTGTTTTTACATCCATATGATGAATCTCTAGATTATAGATGGATGCAATTGCTATTAGCATTCTTATAGAGGTTATTCGTGTTACCGGCGAATATGTATCAAAAAAGTCTACTCCTTCTTTTTGACGATATCCTTTGGCTACTAATCTGGCTTTATACTTGTCGATAGAGCCATCTGCTTTCATTTTCTTCTTGAAAATCCATTTGCAGCCAATTGGTTTTATTCCTAGTGGAATATCAACAATTTCCCAAGTTTTATTACTTAGAATTGAATCAATCTCACTTTGGATTGCTTCTTTCCAACATGAGGACTCAGAAGATGACATTGCTTCCTTGTACGTTTGAGGTACGTGCTCTAATACATATGTAAAAAAGTCTGAACCAAATGTTTTGGAAGTTCTAGCCCTTACGCTTCTTCTTGGTCCAGCATCCTCAATTTGATGATGAGTTTCATCTTCATGTGAATCGTTTGATTCTTCTCTTGTCCTTTTTGGGACATTATTTTCTTCATTCCTTTTGTGTGGAAACACATCTTCAAAGAATGAGGCATATCTTGATTCCATGATTGTATTTACATGAATATCAGTTATATCAGACTTGAATACCAAAAATCTGTAGGCACTACTATTTTGGGCTGGCCTAAGATAATAACAATCTACTGTTTTTGGTCCAAGTTTGACTCTCTTGGGAGGCGGAACTGGAACTTTTGCCAAGCACCCCTACACTTTGAGGTATTTAAAACTTGGTTTGTGTCCTTTCCATAACTCATATGGAATTGTTCCTGTTTTATTGTGAGGGACTTTGTTTAATATGTGATTAGACATATTTAATGCTTCCCCCCACAAGTTCGTCGGTAGGCAAGAAGTTAAAAGCATGGCAATAATCATGTCTTTTAACGTTCTATTCTTCCTTTCTGCTACACCATTATGTTGTGGTGAATATGGAGCTGTTGTTTGATGAATTATACCATTTTCGGCACAGAACTGTTCAAATGGTGATTCATATTCTCCACCTCGATCAGATCTTAGTATCTTGATCTTTTTATTTAACTGATTTTCTACCTCAGCCTTGTATTTTATAAACGCTATTATTGCTTCATCTTTACTATTCAAAAGATATACATAGCAAAATCGCGTATTATCGTCAATAAAAGTAATGAAATACTTTTTCCCACCTCTTGTAGGTAGTGATTTAAAATCACATAAATCTGTATGTACCAAACCTAATGGTTCGGTGCTTCTGTCAACAGATTTAAATGGTTGTTTGACCATTTTTGCTTCTACACATGTCTCACATTTGTAGTTCTTATCTACTTGGAATTTTGGAATTAATCCCAAGTTTGATAATGTTTTCATTTTCGGAAATTTATGTGTCCCAATCTATCATGCGATAGTAAAATTTCGTGCTCAAGCAAATAAGAAACTTTAATTTTATTAATAGCACAATCAGAATACATATTTTTGTTGCCGACAACGTCTACATTTGCCTTAAATAGGCCATCACATAAATATCCCCTTCCTATATACATTCCAGCCTTGGACAGAACCATCTTGTCTGACTCGAACACCATCTTGAATCCCTTCTTTGATAGGACTGCACCAGAGATGAGATTCTTGCGTATGTCTGGAACGTGGAGCACGTTATTCAGCTTAACAGTTTTTCCAGAAGTAAACTTGAGGATTACTGTGCCACTGCCTTCGATCATGGAAACTGCAGAATTACCCATGTAGAGTTTTTCTTCGTGATCGAATTTCTGATATGTAGAAAACATGGATTTGTCGGAACAAACATGACGAGTAGCGCCTGTATCTACCCACCATTGGTTAGGATTCTGAACCAGATTGCATTCAGATACCACCGCCGAGAAGTTGGACTCGTCTACTTCCATGTTATCCACTATATTTGCCTCTTTATTGCGTTCCTTCTTGAGTCTGCAATCTCTAGCGGCATATCCAACTTTTCCACAAACCCAAGATTCGCCTTTAAACTTCTTGTTTCGTTTGTTGTCTTTCGGTTGGTTGTCTTGAGCTTTCCTTTTCTTCTGGAAATCCTTCTTTTTGTTTTTGGTCTTTGACCCTTCAGCCACAAATGCCTCATCTCTTGATTTTGTAACTGCACGGTTGTCTGCCTCAATTTTTAATCGGACAATGAGATCCTGTAAAGAGATTTCCTTCTTCTTATGCTTTAGATAGTTGCGGTAATCTCTCCATGACGGCGGCAGTTTTCCCATGATGGCTTCAACCAAAAACGATTCTCCAACCATATGACCTTCCGCTTCGAGTTCATGAATGATGATTTGCAATTCATGCAGTTGAGCAGTCACCGGTTTGTAGTCAACCATCTTGTAGTCCATGAATTTGTCTACAATGAATTTCTTAAGACTGATATTCTGCGTCTTGTACTTTGTGGTAAGTGCATTGCAGAGTTCTTTTGATGTCTTTGAAGGCTGATATACTTTGTATAACACCTTGTCGAGACAATTCAGAATATAGTTTCTGCATAAAAAATCGGAATGCTTCCACGTATTCACCTCTGCTTCCTTGCCTTGTGCAGGAATCGGTTCCTCCTCCTCGAGGTACTTTTGCAGACCGAGTGTGGTGAGATAAAACAACATCTGGTTCTGCCATGTCAAGAAATCATCACCATCTCCCTTGAAAGGTTCAGGTCTGTTGTGAGTAGTATTCTTTGAAAATTCTACTGTTGCCATCTCTATTTTAGTAAGAAAACAGTAAAATTCTTAAGATGTTATACGTCTAGTATACCAAAACAGAGAATAATCAATTATAAACTCGTCGCACAAGTTTATAACTCAGATTTCCACTACACTGGAATTCTGTAGTAATTACTATAACAATATGAATGTTGTAAATAAATTACAACAACAGCGTTATACTATTTTGAACAAACAGTATAACCAGAATAATGGATAGAATATAGAATAATGTATATAAATATACAATCAGACTAGAATTCTAACCGGATTACGTCTGAGGCTCGTCGTAACGATTTCCTTAAGAATTTTATTTCAAAATTCTCCCAAGATACAACAGACGAATTCTGCACAAAATTGAAATGAGTATAACTCTGTGATTTGAATATTAGAACAGCAGTTGTGTTTAGAAGAGAAGAGATAATTCAGATTAAAAATTCAGTGAGGAAAGTGATCAGTTTGCCTCCTTATTTATAGTTGATCTGTATCCCTTCGAACGGTCGCGACTGCACCCGTTTGTCCAAACGGTCGCACCTGTTGCTTTTCATCGCACCTGCCTGCTATTCGGCCGCGTCTCCTCAGTTGGGCCGCACCTGTTCGTTTGCGCGTGCTTCAGAAGTCGTGTCTCTTCAGTCCCCGTGTCCGTTTTTACCCGCCCGCTGCTTCTGTTCATATTCCAGGCCCAGCCCGTTTTCAGTCGAAGCCCAAAAACTGTTAGACAATGGCCTAGAAAAAAGAATGTTCATTTTAGACCCGTACCCGACCCGGTTCGGTTCGGTCGGACGGACGGCGGCGGCGGCGCGCGCGCGTGTGTGGTGGTGGTGCATGATCTCCCTCCTCACAACGAAGCATACATTTGGGAGCCCCAGGCCCCCAACCTCCACTTGAAAAAGGCATATATAAACTAATATCCCTCTAAACAAATTGGCGATGTGGGACTTTATGTATTTTTCATTCACTTGATTTCTTAAGGAATTTCAACAATCCCCCACATGAATGATAATATACATATCCCCCACATAAAGAGAAATATCACAGAGTACATATGGAATAATGCTTTATCGTGGATAAGTAGATATTTCACTTTGAACTTTCCCTAGTTAAAACTTATCGGATCTACTTGGCTAATTGGTGAATTATTTCATCTTGAACCGTCGGCCTTTATTGTATATCCAGACAATAAGTTTTACGAAGCATCGATTCCCTTCTCATCCAATCTCTTTGTTGTGTTCATTTTGGTCCTGAACAATTTTTGGTTGTGTGAGTGTTTTAGAGAATAAAAGACTTTTAGTATTCTCATAGAGCCGACCCAGCTCACACTAACATAAGTGATCGCAACCATTAAGAGTATCCTACATGTACCCCACTTGTTATTTCCAAGATATGGCCATCATTAAAAAAACATAGTTTTAACCTTTAAATACTTCTGTAGGCATGCATTTATGTTGTGCACCATAGGAATGGAGTCGGACTATGTCCATGCAAATGCATTATGTCTTGAGTTATTCATAACTGGTTTGCCTATTGATCCTAGTCCGTGGGATCTCCAGTCGCTAGGATAGGTTTCCGTATAAGATAACTCTTTGTGGTTTAGGCTTTTAAACTCATTTCCCTCAATGCGCAATCAATTTTCTCTCTTGATAAAGTTTTAGTAAATGGATCCGCTAGGTTATCATTTGTTCTCACATAGTCTATGGAAATTGTTCCATTTGAGAGTAACTGCCTAACTGTGTTATGGCGTCGACGAATATGTCGTGACTTTCCATTATACACAAAGTTGTGCACTCTACTTAGCGAAGCTTGGTTATCACAGTGTATACATGTGGCCGGTACAGGTTTAGGCCAGAATGGAATATCTTCTAAAAAATGACGAAGCCATTCTGCTTCTTCGCCTGCTTTGTCTATTGCAATGAACTCTGATTCCATAGTGGATCGAGCTATGCATGTTTGTTTAGTAGATTTCCATGACACTGCTGCTCCTGCTAGGGTAAAGACATAACCAATCGTTGATTTTGATTCCTCTGAATCTACAATCCAGTTTGCATCACTATATCCATCTAAGATGGCAGGATATTTTCCATAATGTAAGGAATAATTAGTGGTATTTTTTAAATATCCAAGCACTCTCATTAGTGCTTTCCAGTGTTCCTTCCCCGGATTGCTTGTATACCTGCTCAAGCGACTTACTGCATAAGCTATATCTGGTCTTGTGCAATTCATGAGATATATGAGACATCCTATTACACGAGAATATTCCAGTTGCATTACACTCTCATTAGTGTTTTTATGCAGCACTTCTGATGGATTAAAAGGTGTATTTAATCCTTTTATTCCAAAATTTTGAAATCTTTCAATCACTTTTTCTACGTAATGTGATTGAGATAACTCAATTCCATTAGGTGTTCTTATTATTTTTATTCCCAAAATAACGTCTGAAACACCAAAGTCTTTCATGTCGAAATTGTTGATCAACATTTTCTTTATGGTCTCAATTACCTGAGTATTTGGACCGAATATTAGTATATCGTCCACATATAGACAGAACATCATATATGATTGTCCAAGTTGTTTATAATAAACACATTTGTCACGTTCATTTATACGAAAATCATTTCTCATCATGACACTATCAAACTTTGCGTGCCATTGCTTTGGAGCTTGTTTTAGTCCGTATAATGATTTGACTAATCTACAGACTTTGTTTTCATTTCCTTTGGAAATAAATCCCTCAGGTTGCTCCATGTAAATCTTCTCATCGAGATTTCCATTTAAGAATGTTGTTTTTACATCCATCTGATAAATCTCTAGATTATAGATGGATGCAATTGCTATTAGCATTCTTATAGAGGTTATTCGTGTTACCGGCGAATATGTATCAAAAACGTCTACTCCTTCTTTTTGACGATATCTTTTGTCTACTAATCTAGCTTTATACTTTTCGAAAGAGCCATCTGCTTCCATTTTATTCTTGAAAATCCATTTGCAGCCAATTGGTTTTATTCCTGGTGGAATATCAACAATTTTCCAAATTTTATTACTTAGAATTGAATCAATCTCACTTTGGATTGCCTCTTTCCAACATGAGGACTCAGAAGATGACATTGCTTGCTTGTACGTTTGAGGTACGTGCTCTAATACATATGTAAAAAAGTCCGAACCAAATGTTTTGGAAGTTCTAGCCCTTATGCTTCTTCTTGGTCCAGCATCCTCAATTTGATGATGAGTTTCATCTTCGTGTGAATCGTTTGATTCTTCTCTTGTCCTTTTTGGGGACATTATTTCCTTCATTCCTTTTGTGTGGAAACACATCTTCAAAGAATGAGGCATCTCTTGATTACATGATTGTATTTACATGAATAACAGTTATATCAGACTTGAATACCAAAAATCTGTAGGCACTACTATTTTGAGCTGGCCCAAGAAAATAACAATCTACTGTTTTTGGTCCAAGTTTGACTCTCTTGGGAAGCGGAACTGGAACTTTTGCCAAGCACCCCCACACTTTGAGGTATTTAAAACTTGGTTTGTGTCCTTTCCATAACTCATATGGAATTGTTCCTGTTTTATTGTGAGGGATTTTGTTTAATATGTGATTAGACATATTTAATGCTTCCCCCCATAAGTTCGTCGGTAGGCCAGAAGTTAAAAGCATGGCAGTAATCATGTCTTTTAACGTTCTGTTCTTCCTTTCGGCTACACCATTTAGTTGTGGTGAATATGGAGCTGTTGTTTGATGAATTATACCATTTTCAGCACAGAACTGTTCAAATGGTGATTCATATTCTCCACCTCGATCAGATCTTAGTATCTTGATCTTTTTATTTAACTGATTTTCTACCTTGGCCTTGTATTTTATAAACGCTGTTATTGCTTCATCTTTACTATTCAAAAGATATACATAGCAATATCGCGTATAATCGTCAATAAAAGTAATGAAATACTTTTTCCCACCTCTTGTAGGTAGTGATTTAAAATCACATAAATCTGTATGTACCAAACCTAATGGTTCGGTGCTTCTTTCAACAGATTTAAATGGTTGTTTGACCATTTTTGCTTCTACACATGTCTCACATTTGTAGTTCTTATCTACTTGGAATTTTGGAATTAATCCCAAGTTTGATAATGTTTTTATTTTGCGGAAATTTATGTGTCCCAATCTATCATGCAATAGTAAAATTTCGTGCTCAAGCAAATAAGAAACTTCAATTTTATTAATAGCACAATCAGAATACATATTTTTGTTGCCGACAACGGCTACATTTGCCTTAAATAGGCCATCACATAAATATCCCCTTCCTATATACATTCCAGCCTTGGACAGAACCATCTTGTCTGACTCGAACACCATCTTGAATCCCTTCTTTGATAGGACTGCACCAGAGATGAGATTCTTGCGTATGTCTGGAACGTGGAGCACGTTATTCAGCTTAACAGTTTTTCCAGAAGTAAACTTGAGGATTACTATGCCACTGCCTTCGATCATGGAAACTGCAGAATTACCCATGTAGAGTTTTTCTTCGTGATCGAATTTCTGATATGTAGAAAAGATGGATTTGTCAGAACAAACATGACGAGTAGCGCCTGTATCTATCCATCATTGGTTAGGATTCTGAACCAGATTGCATTCAGATACCACCGCCGAGAAGTTGGACTCGTCTACTTCCATGTTATCCACTATATTTGCCTTTTTATTGCGTTCCTTCTTGAGTCTGCAATCTCTAGCGGCATATCCAACTTTTCCACAAACCCAACATTCGCCATTAAACTTCTTGTTTCGTTTGTTGTCTTTCGGTTTGTTGTCTTGAGCTTTCCTTTTCTTCTGGAAATCCTTCTTTTGTTTTTTGTCTTTGACCCTTCAGCCACAAATGCCTCATCTCTTGGCTTTGTAACTGCACGGTTGTCTGCCTCAATTTTTAATCGGACAATGAGATCCTGTAAAGAGATTTCCTTCTTCTTATGCTTTAGATAGTTGCGGTAATCTCTCCATGACGGCTGCAGTTTTCCCATGATGGCTTCAACCAAAAACGATTCTCCAACCATATGACATTCCGCTTCGAGTTCATGAATGATGATTTGCAATTCGTGCAGTTGAGCAGTCACCGGTTTGGAGTCAACCATCTTGTAGTCCATGAATTTGTCTACAATGAATTTCTTAAGACTGATATTATGCGTCTTGTACTTTGTGGTAAGTGCATTCCAGAGTTCTTTTGATGTCTTTGAAGGCTGATATACTTTGTATCAAAATATAGTTTCTGCATAAAAAATCGGAATGCTTCCACGTATTCACCTCTGCTTCCTTGCCTGGTGCAGGAATCGGTTCCTCCTCCTCGAGGTACTTTTGCAGACCGAGTGTGGTGAGATAAAACAACATCTGGTTCTGCCATGTCAAGAAATCATCACCATCTCCCTTGAACGGTTTAGGTCTGTTGTGAGTAGTATTCTTTGAAAATTCTACTGTTGTCATCTCTGTTTTAGTAAGAAAACAGTAAAATTCCTAAGATGTTATACGTCTAGTATACCAAAACAGAGAATAATCAATTATAAACTTGTCGCACAAGTTTATAACTCAGATTTCCACTACACTGGAATTCTGTAGTAATTACTATAACAATATGAATGTTGTAAATAAATTACAACAACAGCGTTATACTATTTTGAACAAACAGTATAACCAGAATAATGGATAGAATATAGAATAATGTATATAAATATACAATCAGACTAGAATTCTAACCGGATTACGTCTGAGGCTCGTCGTAACGATTTCCTTAAGAATTTTATTTCAAAATTCTCCCAAGATACAACAGACGAATTCTGCACGAAATTGTAATGAGTATATCACTCTGTGATTTGAATATTAGAACAACAGTTGTGTTTAGAAGAGAAGAGCTAATTCATATTAAAAATTCAATGAGGAAAGTGATCAGTTTTCCTCCTTATTTATAGTTGGTCTGTATCCCTTCGAACGGTCGCGACTGCACCCGTTTTTCCAAATGGTCACGCCTGTTGCTTTTCATCGCACATGCCTGCTGTTCGGCCGCGTCTCCTCAGTTGGGTCGCACCTGTTCGTTTGCGCATGCTTCAGAAGTCGTGTCTCTTCAGTCCCCGTGTCCGTTTTTACCCGCCCGCTGCTTCTGTTCATATTCCAGACTCAGTCCAGTTTCAGCCGAAGCCCAAAGACTGTTAGACAACGGCCTAGCAAAAAAAATGGTCATTTTAGACCCATACCCGGCCCGGTCGGTCGGACGGACGGCGGCGGCGGCGCACGCGCGTGTGGTGGTGATGCATGATCTCCCTCCTCACAATGAAGCATACATTTGGGAGCCCCAGGCCCCCAACCTCCACTTGAGAAAGGCATATATAAACTAATATCTCTCTCAACAAATTGGCGATGTGGGACTTTATATATTTTTCATTCACTTGATTTCTTAAGGAATTCCAACATGTATAACCATGTTTTAATGCATATATTGTAAGGATAAGTAAATTTTCTTGCCCTGACACCATATTTTAATGCATTGTCTTATGTAATAAATTATATACACAAAGAAAAAAAATGAAAACGGTTTGCATCAGCATTACTCTTTGCTAACTACAGGATATTAATTGCGTGGAGTTGTTATATCTGTAATTCTTCTTATTTCCAACTAGCGGTAACATTTCTTTTATTGAATACAAAATATCTTATTATGGATTTGGGTAAATATCAAGGAAGTGCTTACTGTATCTGTAAACAAAGTTTTATGCATGCTTCGAAAAATACTACAAAGTGCATTGTTGAATTAATGCATGCACATTGTGATCAGATGCAGGCTCACCTTAATGTGCTTGTATACTCGTAAAACTAAAAAATGACCTCAACAACTGATGTGCAAGTAAATGTGCATATTTTTACCACCATATTTAATCTAATTAAATCAAATAAACGATCATATTGGGTATTTTCACATGTTTAAACAAAAATTCAAATTATTTTCAAAATGTTACATATCTATTTGTGCATATATTAATTTGAGAAAATTTAATTGGAGATTTCTATATTATTTTGTAGGAAAATTGGATGGAAATTACAATTGGTTTCATGAAGATATGCATGCACACGAGTGAAGAGAATAAATGAATATAGAAATAATTCAAAACCAAGATTACGGAGAATCCCACCTACCCACCTTCCTTCATGCACAAAATAGGAGCTAATCCACATGCTAATGGCTATTAAACTATCATGCACACTTAATGGATGATTACTGAAACTAATGATAACTTGGTCACCGCACTATCTCAAAGGTAATTTGGGCATTTTCCAAAAATATGAATTAGGGTTTCATATATGTATAAATACACTTATGTTTCATGTAATCTTCTCTCTTCCCTTAGTCTCTCTTTGTTAGTTTAGGCTCAAAATAAAACACAAAGCTCTCTTTCTCTTTTCATGGCTACTTAATCATTTTTATTTCATCTAACTTTCCTTTTTTATGCAATGTTAATTAGTCTGTTATTTTATTTACATGCTCTCTTTCTTTCATGCTAATAGTTTTGACTTTATTTTATGCAATTAGATTAGTTATTTTTTCCATTAGCTTTCATTTTCATCTTCATTTTGTTTTTCTATATTTCATGTTGCTCTCTTTCTTTCATGCTAATAGTTTTGACTTTATTTTATGCAATAAGATTAGTTATTTTTTCCATTAGCTTTCATTTTCATCTTCGTTTTGTTTTTCTATATTTCATGTTGCTTTCTACTTGTGTTGATATGATAACACAAATGAGAGGCTAATTCCTTCAATTTAGGGATAATGTGGCTCTTTTGAATCATTAGATGCAACATAATTTCTCATTTATGTCTCTTTTGTACTTAACGGAAAGTTAGATGTTTGTGTGATTTTGTGTTTAATATTGAGTTTAATAGCTTATGTTGTTCAAAATAAATAGGCTATGCTTAGTCATATGAATCACTAATTACCTTTTCATTTACATATGATCATGGTAATAAAAACCGTCCTACACTTTTCAAGCATGTATATATTTGATAACAAATCTATATTCAAGCATGCACAGACGTGACGTAATGGAAAAGGGATGTATATATTTGATAACAAATCTATATTCAAGCTCTGCCTTACCTACACTTTTCATAAAAAACAGTATCTGAAGATCGTAGGTGCCACGAGTTGAAATGGACAGACACAATTTAATTCCTACTTAGGAGTTTACAGGCTCTGATTATAACCCAAATAAAAAATTATATTGCAATGACATTCGTCTTCAACCAAAAAGCTACTAACACTAATCCAACTATCCTAAAAAACACGATATTACATTTTCCATTCCTCATCTTCCACCAACATTTCTTTATCTCCATCAAATTTTTTTAATAAAATTTTGGTTTGTAATTCATTTAACATTCCTCAAAGACAAGCACGCAAAATACGTGCAATCTTAGATGTTTTAATAAGTGCAATTTCAACATTTGTTCTAATAACATTCAAAATCTTTTCATTTCTCTTTTTTCTATATAATTCTCTCACACCGGACAACCCACGTATACGATTCTTCAGCCTCTGTACGTGTAGAAGCAAGTGCAATTATGAATTGGTGGTGATAAGACCAACTTGTACAACATTTCTCATAACGGCACAAAATTCATACCCATAAACAAATTGAGCACAACACAAACTAATTTATTACATTGCATAACCAACATGCATCCGAATAAACCCAAAAGCACATGCTTTTATCTTTAATAGTGATTGTAATACTTTGACGTCACACTTTTTAATGCAAAAAGTGTTGGCATGAAATAACAAAAATATCCCTACCATCAAATTTTAATATCACTTGATTTGCAGAAAAACAATTTCGTAAGGCTCGTAATATATAATGCTATTGAATAAAATATGCAAGAGATCTACCATATTCAAAAGGTCTTTTCAATTCCCATAGTCATATAATAATATATAAAGAGATGAATCATTTAATGAATATATATATATATATATATATATATATATATATATATATATATATATATACAGGGAATTAGGCTGAAGGAAAAACCTGAAAACACTTTTAGTCTGAAGGACAGAAGTTTTAAAATTTAGTCTGAAGGACAAAAAATGATATATCATGTGTAATGCTATATTCATATAGCATTACACAGCTGCTTGTTTGTGTATGCAGAAACTTATAAAATTGTGTTGTATATAGCATTATAGATGTGTAATGCTATATGAATATAGCATTATGGATGTGTAATGCTATATGAATATATCATTTTTTGTCCTTCAGGCTAAATTTTAAAACTTCTGTCCTTCAGACTAAAAGTGTTCTCAGATTTTTCCTTCAGCCTAATTCCCTCTATATATATATATATATATATATATATATATATATATATATATATATATATATATATATATATATATATATATATATATATATATATATACACACACACACACACACACACAAATTAAAATTCCTGAGATGCAGAACCAATTTCTACTATTTCCCTTTCCGCGCTTAGTACGCAGCAAAGTGGATGAATAGTAGGCAGCAAAACACCACCATGAGCAAAGATGACAGACGTTCCAATAAGCTTGCTTAATTCTTCATCGTTTCTCATAGCGAGCTGAATGTGCGTTGGCACTATTATATTCTCGTTGTGATCTCTTGCTGCATTTCCAGCCAATTGCAGCACCTGATTATCATTTCATCGAACAACTTATAAACCATAATGAAAATGATAATACAAATTGGAAAGCATAAACGTAAATTCAATCAGAAGTAATCAAAAGGTGTCATCTTTATCAAAACTAAAACCTTAAATCACTTCTGTTTATTCAGAAATAGTGTAACATTAACCAGTCCAAAATCAAAACCGGAAACCCTAATTTGATGAGCGAAGTGTCCAAAGAACAAATTCAACCCTAAAGGCGTTGCCTTTACCAGAGTAAAACCAATCGACAAATAAAATTCGAATCGAACAGTAATATTTAAATAGCGACCTATGATTATAAAACTTATGTACCTCGGCTGCTAAATACTCGAGCACAGCAGCCATATAGACCGGAGCTCCGGCATCTACTCTCTCAGCGTATTTTCCTGCCTTTAAAAATCGGGCGATCCTTCCGACCGGAAAATGAAGCCCTGCCTTTGACGATCTAGAATCCGATTTTGAGCTGGTTTTTGCCTTTCCTCTTCCTGCGGAACTCATTTCTAATAATGTAGAAAACTGCTTTTTGGGGTTTTATTTACCAATTTGGTTTTCAGAGAACAAAAAACGCAGTAGAAGCGGGGAAGAGAAAGGGTTTATATAGGTTTTCCACATCGGTTTATTGGTTGGGAGGGAATGCTACGGATTGATGACGTGTACGGGCGAAGTTTTGCGGAAAGGTATGTAATTTTGTATAAATTTTTGTAAATTTCGCTATTTTTCGGCCCAAATTTGGAAAGCCCAAAATTGTTTTGTCCAATTCTTGTATAAACATTCATTTCTATTTTATCTGTAGTTATCAAGTTAACTTTTATTATAAAAAAAATTCGGCAATAAAATTCAAAAGAAAATTCTTTCGGTCAAACTATACTTATATTTAATAAATAATAATAGTACCATATTATATACACATTCTTATTTAGATTTAAATTAACATATGCATACATACATACACACATATTACTTTTGGTTTTATTAAATAACTGAAAAATATGTATTTTATTAAATAATTTAAATTAAAAACGTAATTTAAATTTAAAAGTCAAGCTTAAAATATAAAACAAATCTACAATGGTTGCATAATTTATTAAAAAATGAATTATCTAAAAAAAAGAATCTTTCAAATTTTTGGAAAATTTGAAGTTAAATTTAAAAAATTTAACATAGTATTTAACTGATTTTGATTAATTAACTAAATGCGCATGTGCGAACACATATGTGTATATATCTAACTGTAATTGTTTTACTTGAGAATTATCTTAAAATTATTTAAGATATTAAATTTCTTGGAATTAATTAAAATTATTTAATAAAGAAATTTTGTTAAATAAATTGATTACAATTTAATTATAAGTTACATGCACATGTTAATGTGTATATAATTAATTATACATGTTATAGTTGATAAATTTGTCTTAAATTGTTTAACGTAAATAAGATAAATCTTTTGAAATATTAAATAAATTAAAATTTGATTAAGTAGTTAATTAAATAATTAAACAAGATATATAAACAACATATAAATTAGAATTTGTCATGTTCGTTTTTCCTTTTTGAATTTTATTTATAAACAAGATATATAAACAAATCAAACTTTAATAAAATTCAATGGCAATTTGATAACATGCTACATACACTAACTTGGGTCGGGTGGGAGCCTGTATATGTATATAAAATATATACAGATTTACCTTTATAGATCCAGCCCTTCATGATACTTTAATTTGTGAATCAACACCTAGACTCCATGATTCAACACTCAATCTTGCCAGCATTGACTGAACTATATTGTTCTAATTTTGTTTGATATTGTCTTGGGAAAAAGAGTTCGACCATGGAGAGTTTTGAGAGGTAGAATATGGCGGCGTGGATGAAGAAAAAAGAAGAGTAAAAAATTAAATGAAATAAATGTGGAAGACTTGTTTTTACGACAAGCACCAATTTCTCATTGATTAAGTGATTCGACTTTGGTGCGAGGAGTCGTAAGTTCGAAACTTGCATAGAGTAATTCGAACATATATTAACAAGTGATTTGTGTTATGTTGTTCCAATGACATGTTGTATCTAAGTACCATTTAAAAAAAACTTGTTTTTATAGAGAGAATGAATTTTTTTTCATTTCCACTCCTTAAAACCTTCCCTTATTAATTTCCAATTATATCTGAATCAATATTTAGACTAAATTTCCCCTTCTATGGCCAGCTATATTATGTTCCTATATGGATCAACTTTTCCCAAAGTCGGTTAAGTAATTAACTATATTTAAAGCATGTTTAAAAATATACTGACATCTATACCAATACACGCATACATAACTTTTATATGTACATCAAGATAATTACTATCAACACCCTAAATATCAAATAAATCAATAATTAGTATTCCTTAAATATTAATTGATTTATTACGCTAAACAATCTAAATTGTGTAGTTTTTCCAAGAATTCACAAATGCGGTTGTGAGACTCAAATGTTTGAATTTAGTTAGCGATCAATATTGAATAATTCAAATATTAACATTTACATATCACCTTAGTTTGTAATGTGACAGTTCGACTAGATTCATCACTTATAACTTTTTCTAGTAAAACCATATTTTACATTACCTTAAGCAGTAACAATAGCGGTAATAATTTACACACGTTCTCTTCACCAACACTTAATAACTTTAAGAAGTATGGAATCTAGTACTCATCAAAACTCCAATATTATTCACATTTAAGTTGATTAGCGTAACACCTCATAAAATTAACGATAATTAATAAATAATTAATAAGGCTTCGAAAATGGAATTTGAGCAAATGTTGGAATTTGATCACAAAACTTGCACCATTGCATTCGTGGTGATTTTCTGAGTAACTTTCATATTTTGAGTTTCACGATCGAAGCTCAAACGAAAAATTTAGCAGCGTTTGAAGTTTCTAGGGTGAAAATAATTAAAAACAAAAAAGAACACAAATAACATTAAATATGGGACTCCACTGATTGACCACCTCCTTGGCTATGTTATGAAAAGCGCACTTAAATGTTGCTTAACATCGCTTAAGCGCTAAATGCTTGTACAATGCTTAATTTTTTGAAAAAACAATAGAATTAAGAGACGGACGCTTAAGCGCGCTTAATCGTGCTTATCTACGCTTCGCTTAAATTTAAGCAGCGATTAAGCATTACTAAGCAAAAGATATTATTTTAAAATAAAAAGAAATTGGATTATAGCAAAAAGCCATATTCCCTAAAAAAATTCATCATTTTTTTATCTTATGGACCGATAGATGGTGAGTAGTTTTCTGCATTAAGATATGATTATATTTGTTTATCAAATGTGCATGGTTTGTGCTCAACTCGAGTATGCTTACTTTTAATGAATAGCGAAAGTCAAATCTAGATTGCAACCTATGAATTTATAAGTTAAACTTTACTTCTTTATGATCAATTTGTGAATACATAGATGATGCACTTAATATAATCTTTTTACATAAGTTTATATTAATACGACTAATTTATGCAAAAAAATTAAGCAGCGCTTAGCCGATGCTTAAGTGACATTAAGCGAAGTTGTACTTTTATTGCCTCACCTTGCTTAGCTCTTAATATAACATAGCTCTTTGGATGGGTTGACCATTATGGATGGACCGACTATAAGGGAGCACTCGACCGGTTCGAATGTGGTGGCTAGGGATTGGATCTTGGCCAACGACCCGGATTTAATTACTTTAATCTAATGATTACGATTGATTCATGCATCTATAAATAAAGGTCTAACCGTTCACTTCTTTTCTCATATTTTCTTATCCAAGCAGCAAAATTCTGCCATTTTCTCTTCTCCACTACTTCTGAAAATTGTAAAGTGTTATATATAAATATATAACTGGAGAAGGACATAAAATATAACAGAAGAAGAGAATAAGTGGATCAATACGGCGGAAAAAGATAAATGTTAACGATAAGAATGGTTTTAACGCTAACACCCGGTGTATCTCGTGATGAAGTGAAAGCACCACCCGTTTATACGGGAAACAAAGTAAAAAGAAAAGTCCCAGAAAAGTAAAAGAGATAGAGATTTTTATAGTGGTTCGGCTTCTAGTAAGCCTACATCCACTTTACATTCTTCATTATCCTCTTTGTACATACTTTTACAAGATTACAACACTTTTACAACATGATCTCTCGATTACAACACGATCTTACAATTACAACATGAACGGAGAAAGAAGTTAGAACGTTGATGGTGAATTGCTCTTCGAATCTCTCTTAGATGAAGTAAATCTCTTGATAAAGAATCTTCGATGGTTGAGGTGCTCGGAGAATCCAGAAATCAGTAGAGTGTAGGCGCCTTTAAATCCAGAAAAGTCCACTCCTAGTTGGAGTAAGCGGAGTATTTATAGGAGAGCTCGGAGTTAGGTCGGCTGGGTTTAGGTCGTGAGCGACCTAAGGTAGGTCGTAGGTCGTGTCGGAGATTTAGAGTTAGGTCGGCTGGGTTTAGGTCGTGAGCGACCTAAGGTAGGTCGTAGGTCGTGTGTTGCCGAGTTACGACCTAAGAGGATGGGTTGGCAAGTGGCTTATCATGCTGAGGTACCAGGAGCGACTTATGGTTTAGGTCGTGAGCGACCTATGGGTTAAGGAAGGAAGGTAATGATTTATGGAGTTGGCAGTAGGTCGTTAGCGACCTAATCATTAAGAGGGGCACGAGCTAAAGGAGTGGCGACCTAACTGAATAGTCGCTAGGTCGTTATGAGCTGCCTTAAGTCGTGGACTCTTTAAGTCGTCCCACTTTTAGGTCGTCCCACTTTTAGGTCGTCCCACTTTTAGGTCGAGATATCTTTTAAGTCGCTGCACCCTTAGGTCGTGACTTCCTGTGAGTTGTTAAGTTGTTTAGTTTTAGGTCGCTGGACCACTTTATGCCTTAAGTCGCGGAGCTTCTTGAGTCGGTCATGCTTTAGGTCGCGAGGTCTTCGTGGTGGCTTAGGTCGCGAACTCCTTCAAGCAGTTAGGTCGCTGGAAGCCTCCGCACCCCCACCTTGGGGGGTTGGCACCCCCCTGGACCCCCCTCCATAGGGGATCTTAGATGAAAAATCATTCAACAGAACTTGCTTTGTTGAGATGTTGAGTTGACCGATCTTTGAGACGAGCTATCTTGCTTTTCTCGGTCGATCTTTTGATATCACGGCCTTGCTGAAAAAGGCGGGATAACAATAAATTTCAATATTATAAATCTAAATTTCCCTTAACCTCGAATCTTTTCTCAAATCTGTAATTCTAATAACATGTTTACGCATTGTTATACATATTCTTTTGGAGTAGAAAGGAAAAGGAGTCAAGTAAAGGAATAGATTTGGATTTGGAGATTTGGAAAGCTTAAGAGGTGAGTGAGAAATTATATAATTTATCTATAACATTAAAATTGATATCCTTGGATTTTATTTAATTATTATGCTTAAATAAGATCTGATGAATTGTAGGTCTAAAACAAATGTATAGGATTATCGCTTACATATTTAATAGGAAGTTCAAATAGAAATATTATGTACAACCTAATTTGGAAATTTGAATTCAGTCCTGAATAATTGTTATTATAGAATGCTTGTTTATTCTAGATCTGTCATGTTGTAAATTAGATTGCCCATTTGACTTTGAATATGAATTTCTATGTTTTGATTTATTTGGGGAAGATTCGATGTAATTTTCATAAGTTATCCAATTCCAAAATGTGTATAAAAGCACATCGTTTAAATTAAGAAGGCATATACCAAAAAGGGAAAGGGATTCGTAAGATATGGATATTCGTTTCCGTTGTTTACACTGTCTATTTCAATAGAAGAAAAGAAATAATTCCTTATAATTTCAAACGAAGCAAAGATATTAATTTTGGTTAATTTATGGAATATTATAATAGTAATCTTTTTTGGGAGGGTGGCTCTGATAAATTGAAATGTAGAAAAGAATGTTCCAGTTTAGAAATTAATAGTTAAAAGTATAAATATATAAATAAACATGTATAACTGCGTTTAGCATTCGAAAATAGAAATATATAAATTGTGCAGTTCACGATGATATTCGTATTAGTTATTAACATCATGGTAATCGTAGGATTATGATTTATGGACATTAATTACAGATTAGATGGGCAAGAAATTTGTAATTAATAGAGAGTTAAAAGGGAATTAAATGGGGATCGATGAGGAAATTTAATACGGCATTTATCGGGAAATTGAATCGGCATAATAGGTGGATTTTTGAAATCGGTAAACAGGTTAACGGAATTAAATGAGTATTCATTAGAGATTGTCCAATTTTGACATTAATAAACAATTCTTACGGGTAATAGACATTTATTAGACATTTGAAGGAAATAAAAGCCTAACCATATAAATTAGCAATAATTACGTAGCGAACAATTAAATATCAAATGTTAATAGTCTTAAATACACGTAGAAGACAATATAATTTTCATAGTAGAAAATTATATAGCTTTAATTATATATATAGAACAAGCGTGGATTAGTAGGTCTAGCCTAACACTTAGACTTTGGGTGATAAGTTTAGTTTAATGAGTTAGGATGCAAGTGTTTGCGCCAAAATTGAACACAAACCCCAAATACCGTGAAAGCACCAGTGTATGAACACAAACCAATGATATTCAAGCAAAGATATCAGATCTCAGCAAATATCGAATAGCAATACAGAAATAATGAACAAAGACACAAGTTTTATAGTGGTTCGGCTATCTCCGGCCTATGTCCACTCCAAAGTTTTATTCTTTTATTGATTATCCTCGATGGTTACAGATGGCTACAGCCGTAAATATGAAGAATTTCCAGTACAATAGCAGTGTTGAAATGTAGAAATGAATCCGGCAGAGTCTGGACGTTCAATTGCCAGAAGATCCTTTGTCTGTAGGCTTCTGGGTGCTATTTATAGGCGTAGGAGGCTCAGATCTCGCTCAAACTCCGGGAGACTTTTTCTGGCACGTGGGTGGGCCCACGCGACTAGCCTCAGGAAATTTGGGCCCACTTTGGGATCGATTCGATCTCCATTCGAATCGATCATAAAATCATCCAATTAAGATGAAATTTGGTGTGGACATTCTTCAACATGTGAGCAAGCTCCTGTGAAAATTTCATTGCATTTGGATCATCGGTGTAGGAAATATGATCGATTCGAAATTGGGTTTTTCACTGGCTGTCGTCTTCGAATCCACTGCTTCGAACCCATCTTGTTCGACTCCATCCAAAGCGTGTGCGCATCGATGACGTGGCGCGAGCTTCCCGGGTTGATCCACCTTCCTTGCCGTGTTGAATTCTTCTTTTCCTGAAGACGCGCTCGTATCCATGTTCCACGCTTCGTCCATATCTATAACTTCACAACAGTCATGCTCGCATCCATCAGCCCGTGCCCCTCTTCGCATGGATTCCAGGAGCCCATCCTGTATCGAATCCATGCGTTGATCGATACGAAAGGAACGTGGGGGGCATCGATACGAAGTGGTCGTGGAGGATGGATACGAACGAGACCTCACCTGATGGACACGAACGAGGTTCTTACCTGGTGGATACGAAGGAAACCTATGTTGTCATCGAGTCGAAGTCCTTCATCCTGCTTTGCCTTTGATCGATACGAACACTATCGAGTCGACTCCATACCGATCGATACGAACGGTATCGATGCGAAGTCCTCGCCTTCCGATCGATACGAAGTGCATCGATTCGAACCATCCCTGTGCCTTGCCTTCGATCGATGCGAACCTGATGGAGTCGGACTGGCCAAAACCTGATGGGTATGAATCCGATGGATTCGAAGTGATCATCATCTTGACCCCCTGATGGGTTCGAACAGCATGCCTTTCCTACCTTGCATCGATCATAACTCCTTCATACGAACTTCGATTAACCTGAAATTTGAAACATAGCCTTTACTAATCCTTATCATCATCTCCGATCAATTTCGTCCTGATCGGAGTTCAACCAAATTCTGACGACATCGATCGCCGCCTTGCTTTCAATCGATCTCCAATCCCGATATCCATCATTCCTCGCCAACCTATTGATATTCCATCTTTGACCAAAAAGTGAGATAACATTTGCCCCCCAAAACATGCCTTGTCGTATGAAGGCGTGTTTTGAATAGTTCCGATTCCAATATCCAAAGTCCATAGCCATATCACCAGAGTGTGTCATCCTTGACTGCTCCGGGTCGATGTCCAATTCCAAATCCAATAGCCAAAGCCTTAGCCGATCCCTTATCCATCCAAACTCGACAACCGAGTCCTAATCCATCCTTATCCAATAGCCAATAACCGAATCCAGGACCTCTCCGGTCGATATCTAAATCCATAACCTCTCCGGGCTCTTGCCAAGCGCAATCCACACTTGACGACCGTGGTCCAGTGTCCCTGGACGTTGAGCTAACCTCTCTGGGTTCTTGCCAAGCGCAATCCACACTTGACGACCGTGGTCCAGTGTCCCTGGACGTTGTACAATGCCATGACTTAAGTCCTAAGCCGAATCCTGGTCTCTCCGGACCCTTGTTGAGCATAGTCCATACTCAACGACCTAAAACAATAATCGATAATATGGGGCCTAATTCCTAGGCCGAATCCTGGTCACTCCGGACCCTTGCTGAGCATAATCCATACTCAGCGACCTGAATGAGTCAATTTACCACGTTCGGGCAAAGTGACTCACCCCTTGCCAGGCATAATCCATACCCGACAACCGTTTATCAAAAGCCAAATAAAAATTCAATCCAAATCCAAACCCAAATCCAAAACCGAAAACAATCACCCAAAGGGAAATCCAAATCAAAAAAGCAAGCAAAACCAGGAGCTCAGTCCAAACTCCAAAACCAAATCCAAAAATAAAAGCAGTGTTCAATCCAACAGCAAAAGACAAATTTCAGAAATCATAGCATCGCAGTTTATCATCATTCAGAGCATGCCTAGGGGCTATCTCCGTCCCCATACATGTGTAAATGACTTGGTTGCTTGCCAATGATTTGTTACTTATTTCATATTATCCACGTCAATGGATAATCAATCGACCGTCATCCCTGGGCCTCACATCATCACGGTGTGATGTAGTCGGTGGTTGCTCCTGCTCCACCGTTACGTTCCGAGTTCCGACATATTACCGTAATTATCCATTCCTTACATGCTCCTCGATTATATCCTTTAAGTGCCTACAGCTGTTGGTGTCATGTCCATCTAAATCATGGAAGAGACAGTGCCTTCCTGATGTCCTCTCCCGTTCTGATGGCTCTCTCCTAGCCGGCCTCCGGTAGGGAAAGCGATTCCAAGTATCCAGGTATATCCGCTCCAGCGTCTCGTTCAATCCTGTGTATGTAGAAAACTTTGGATCCTTCCATCGCTTCCTAGTGTTTCCAGAATCATCGTCCAACTTCCTTTTCCCTTTGTCTTTATCCAAACCTTTGCTGGATGGTCCTCCACCCTCAGTTGCATTAACCTTTTTCACCTTTAAATCCACACTCGCATCTTCTTGCCGAAGGAACCTCTCTGCCTTGTGAAAGAATTCCTCGAGATCCTGTGGGGGATCTCGTATCAGAGATACCTTGAAATCCAAATCCTTCCTGACTCCTAATACTGCCGCCATTAAAACCATTGATGGATCAGGCCGATCCACCGAAGCTACTGCCGCACTGAATCGAGTTAGAAAAGCTCTAAGCAATTCATCCATCCTTTGCTTTACCGATGTCAATGTCATCACATTCTTTGGCCTCTTGACGTGAACCCGAAACTGTCCCAAAAACTACTCCACCAATTCCCCCCAAGTCCTGATAGATCCTTCACCCAGCTGCCTAAACCACATTGCAGCTAAATCCGTCAAGTACAAAGGAAAGCATCGTGCCATTACTTCCTGCGATGCCCCCAGCACCTCCATGTGCCTGGTGTACCTCATCAGGTGATCAGTTGGGTCTGCCTTACCATCATACACATCCACGCTAGGTAGCTTGAACTTAGGTGGATTCTGAGCCATCCTTATTTCCCGAGCGAACGGACTCCTGTTCACTCCTTCCAAGTCTCTGTTGGTCAAACCACCTCGCACAGTTTTTCTAATGATCTCCATTAATCCAGTATTGTCTGTTAGGGGTTGCCCCCTATGCCCCCGAGGGAACTCCGGCACATACTCTTCATGTGGCTTGCTAGCAGCAATGTTAGCCCTGGCCTGTTGAATTCCTTCCAAAGGTCCTCCTGTGTTGGATCCTGTGGGCCTGCCCCCAAGCCCTTGTTGATTGCCTTCTGGCTCCGCATCCCGTCCTCCATTGGGTTCCACAACCCTAGTTCCTTGTCCTGCATCCACCGTGGTTGTAGCTGTTCCTAAGTTCTGCATCCCTGCAGTTCTCGTTTTCTCAAAGAAAGTCTGCATCATTTCCTGTTGGCTCTTCAACAATCTCTCATGCAAAGAATTTGCCATAGCTTCCATTTCATCCCTGGTGATGTAGACGGAAACCTGTCCTTCTCCAGCTCCGGAGGATGCTTGTTGACTTCCTTCCTGTTGGCTTCTCTCAGTCCTTTGTCTTCTACTATTTTGCCTAGTCATTGTCTTCAAGTCCAAACTTTTCAAACTCTTCAAATCTGAACTTTGAATCCGACGTAGCGGGTGCTAGTCGTTCTCAGTGAAAGCACCAAAGTGTTTGCGCCAAAATTGGATACAAACCCTAAATACCATGAAAGCACCAGTGTATGAACACAAACCAATGATATTCAAGCAAAGATATCGGATCTCAGCAAATATCAAACAGCAATACAGAAATAATGAACAAAGACACAAGTTTTATAGTGGCTCGGCTATCTCCGGCCTACGTCCACTCCAAAGTTTTATTCTTTTATTGATTATCCTCGATGGTTACAGATGATTACAGCCGTAAATATGAAGAATTTCCAGTACAATAGCAGTGTTGAAATGTAGAAATGAATCCGGCAGAGTCTGGACGTTCAATTGCCAAAAGATCCTTTTTCTGTAGGCTTCTAGGTGCTATTTATAGGCGCAGGAGGCTCAGATCTCGCTCAAACTCCGGGAGACTTTTACTGGCACGTGGGTGGGCCCACGCGACTGGCCTCAGGAAATTTGGGTCCACTTTGGGATCGATTCAAGCTCCATTCGAATCGATCATAAAAACATCCAATCAAGATGAAATTTGGTGTGGACATTCTTCAACATGTGAGCAAGATCCTGTGAAAAATTCATAGAATTTGGATCATCGGTGTAGGAGATATGATCGATTCGAAATTGGGTTTTTCACTGGCTGTCGTCATCGAATCCACTGCTTCGAATCCATCTTGTTCAACTCCATCCAAAGCGCGTGCGCATCGATGACGTGGCGCGAGCTCCCGGGTTGATCCACCTTCCTTACCGTGTTGAATGCTTCTTTTCCTGAAGACGCGCTCGTATCCATGTTCCATGCTTCGTCCATATCTATAACTTCACAATGGTCATGCTCGCATCCATCAGCCCGTGCCCCTCTTCGCATCGATTCCAGGAGCCCATCCCGTATCGAATCCATGCGCTGATCGATACGAAAGGAACGTGGGGGGCATCGATACGAAATGGTCGTGGAGGATGGATACGAACGAGACCTCACCTGATGGATACGAACGAGGTTCTTACCTGATGGATATGAAGGAAACCTATGTTTTCATCGAGTCTAAGTCCTTCATCCTGCTTTTCCTTTGATCGATACGAACACTATCGAGTCGACTCCATACCGATTGATACGAACGGTATCGATGCGAAGTCCTCGCCTTTCGATCGATACGAACTGCATCGATTCGAACCATCCATGTGCCTTGCCTTCGATCGATGCGAACCTGATGGAGTCGGACTGGCCAAAACCTGATGGGTACGCATCCGATGGATTCAAAGTGATCATCATCTTGACCCCCTGATGGGTTCGAACAGCATGCCTTTCCTACCTTGCATCGATCATAACTCCTTCATACGAACTCCGATTAACCTGAAATTTGAAACATAGCCTTTACTTATCCTTATCATCATCTCCAATCAATTTCGTCCCGATCGGAGTTCAACCAAATTCTGACGACATCGATCGCTGCCTTGCTTTCAATCGATCTCCAATCCCGATATCCATCATTCCTCGCCAACCTGTTGATATTCCAGCTTTGACCAAAAAGCAGGATAACAGCAAGGTCGGTAAAGTTATACAACCGAAGTCTGCCTTTCACCTAGAGGCTATCAGCAGTTATGTGCACTTACTACTAATGTGGGACATCTCCAACCATATGACCCAAGAGAAGGGACATGCATTGCGGTTAGGTAGGGTAAAATATACCGAGGATTTGCCAATGATTTGAAGTATTAATAACCTAGTACTTTTAAGGAAATATGGTCTTTTTTATGTCTAATAAGCAGTAGTAAGTAACCGAAAGGGACATTTTCCTTGACTTACTTAGCTTAGTCTAAACAGGATGTCGGCAGTGGAAAGTTGGTGGGCTATGTCAGTATTTTAGTTCCGTTATTTAGCAGTAGGTCTGGCATGTAGGCTACGACCACTGACCAACTTGAGTGAGCGGTAGCAAAGACTTAGATTATACCCTTGTAACACCCCTAACTTTCTTTACTATTATTCAGGGAGTTTAATTAGATAAATTAAATAGAGTAATGTAAGTTGATAAGAAGAATGCAATTTGTTAACTTATTTGAGATTAGGCCTTAACTGATTAATTAATAAGACCATTTTAAACAAAAAAATAAATAGAAATGGGTTAATGAGAGGGGCATAATAAGAATAATTCCTTATTTCATTCCCTAAACACTTCCTCTCTCATTCATTTTCATCTCACTTTCTAAAATCAAAAACAAAATTAAGAGGAGGTCGACCATTACCTAGAGGAGAAGAGGAAGAAGACTAAGAAAGTCAAAAGGAAATGCTTAGGGGAATTAATCTACATCCAATCTCTGTCTCTCTTATCTAGTCTAAGATGAATAGTTGTTACCATCCCTTTTATTTATGTTTTAATTTAGATTTACGATTGATTTTCGAATAGGATGAGATAATATTTCATGCTTGGATTGATGATATCGTTATTAGATTAAATAATGTTTGTTGGAATTTTATGGAATTATACTAATGGTGAAAAGGGAAAATTCAAGTTTTTGATGTCCTATTGATTTGGAATTTGAATATGCTATGTAAAACATTGTTTTGAAGATGGGTTTTCAATTTAATAATTTTTCATATGAATATTTTATGAATTTCTTAAGATATAAATGTGTATTTCAATTTTTTAATTATTGAAAATAATTAAATAATATTTTAGTCCTTAAATGTTTGAACGAGGAAGAAGAAGGAAATTAGGATTTTTAGTAATTTTTGGGGATTTTACCCTAATCGTAATGATTTTTTATGAATTTATTATTCTAGAAATGTTTATAATTATTATAAGTTAATGTTATTAATTATATTGTTTTGCAAAGTTAATTGAGAAATAAAATATGATCTACCTGAATTTTGGTAAAGAATTTGAAAAGTATTTTGTTATTTGATAGTAATTTGACATAGAGTAAGAGTTGGTAGAAGTTTTAACTCTAAAAGGAAATAAATCAGTTTTTAACTTAATTACTAAAATGCGACCGTTAGAGGCTCGACATCTCTATTTCATAAAAACTCGATAGGTATAAGAGCTAATGCATGTGATATGTACTTCTTATTTATGTGATGCATCAACTTTCATAGAGGTTTAACGCCTTATATTTTTGGGGTTCAATAACACATGCTTTTTAAAGATTCAATACCCAATGTTTTGTAAAAGTTTGATACTCAGTGTTTGTAGCGGTTCGATACCCAATATTATGTAAGGGATTCGATACTTGATGTTTTGTTGAGGCTCGGCGACCATATGATTTAGAGACTCGGCAATATCTTTTTAAAGCTCGACACACTATGTGTTTTAGAGGCTTGATGCCTCATAATTTTAAGAATTCAATACCCTTGTCTTATAGCGTCTCGATAGCTTCCTTGTAGCTATTCAACAACTGTGTTTTAGTGGCATGAATGTCATATGTTTTACAAACTTAAAGGCTATGTTTTGGAGGCTCGATAGCCCAAGTCTTCTAAAAGCTCGACAACCCTATTTTGCTATTAAGTGTTTTAAAAGCCATATAAAGATGATGTATATTTTTAGAGGCTCGCTGGTCATATGTTTTACAAATCAGATAGCTATGTTTTAGAGGTACGATAGCTAGTGCTTTATAGAATCGATATCCCTATTTTGATAGCAAGTGTTTTAAATGCTATGTAAAGATGATGGTGTTCTGGCACAAGATTTTAGCTAAGTATTTGGACTATGTTTTCCTTGTTTTAAGAATGATTTCAAGTGGTTCATTAATTCTAAAGATAAATGTTTTCAAGGAAATGGAATAGTGTTTTAGTCAAATTTTATATGAGTTTTTCTAAAGGAAAATATTACTTAAACTTTAGTAATTTTGTTATGTGTATGACTATTGATTGAACATATTTGATGGAGATGTTATATGTACTTGTTATCGCTTGATAAGTCAAATTTACATATTTTATCATTTGTCATGCTCGCATTTGCATTACTCACCATTGCACCATTGGACTTAGGAATAGAATTACCAGTTAGGTTGTTCCAGTAGTGAGTATGGTCAAACTAAACTGCTAAGTGAGTAGAATTGCTTCCAGGAGATCAGATTGATCAACTATATTAGGATGCCTTTAACTGATCAAAAAGATATGACTCATGGACTTAAAACCAGATAAGATTTTCGTAGGAATGGTGTAGGGTTGTGCCCCATGCTTCAGCCATTAGCCCCCAGTTGGCTAAGGTCCGCAATTCCAGTGCGTAGAGCTTTGTCGGTAGCGAGACTAAAAGATTTGTATGCATAGAAAGAAACTCATAGCTTTATGTGCTCGCTGTATTCTTTAATTGGATTTACTCCTAATCGTATTTGAAGATTTTGGGACATTCAGTTATGTTTCGTCCCAAGTCAGCATAATAGGTTATTAGTTGGCATGTGAAAACTAATAGATTCATAGTGACCCTAGGAAACAAACAATCAATTTTAGGGACAGGTGAACATTTAAAAAGTCTAACCCTTTAATAAAAGACCAGTTATAATTACCCATATTGCATGCATATGATCATATCATGTTTTGTTTTAACCATTGTGGTTGTAGGTGCATGATTTATGTTCTGATTGACATATTTGATAAGATACTTATGAGGGGAAAACCCATTCCGTTCTACGGCATGGTCTCACTAGATTTCTATTTTTGGTTCAAGATGGTATATTATTATTCACACCAAAATCATTGTCTAACTTGAAGTTTTTGTTTTTCACCTTAAATTCTTAGGCACTCGTTTGAGTAGATCGGGAGTAGGGTTTTCAGGTTAGATGAATAAACTTCCAGAGACATGCAGGAGGCAAGCTAATATTAGAAGTTTATTTCCGCTATGTTGTTTGAGGTTTATTTTTTGTTTGAATCGATGTAACGACAGAATTTACAACTTCTGAGTAGTTAGATACTGACCATCCAAGCAGGCATCTTCGATGTCACTCTTGGAATATAATTGTAATTTTTATATTTTCTCTGAACATGAAATCAATGGGATTATGTGATGAATGTGAAATATTATTAATGAAATGTGTTTTGAAATTTTTATATTCATGTGCTCTTATTGTTATAGGTACAATTAACAGATCTTATTTTGTCATCGAGAAATAACACTATGGATGACTGCGGCATCAACAATGCTTATCTTCAGGCCTCAAAATGAGGGATGTCACATTATGCCTTGACAGATTTCGCTTTCTACTAGTGTAGAATCCGTACAGGAGATACACAAACCTTAAATTGGGTGATTAGGTGAAAAATTAGTTTATCGAAGGTGGGTAAGTTAACCCTTAGACGAGTCTTTGAGTTGCATTAGTCATATGAATATATTATACTATGACGCCATATCTATGGGTCACTGGTCTCTATAGCTAGAACTAATTGATTGGCATTGACGTTGTAGGGGTTAAATGGCCAATGGGACCCTCTTCCCTATTTAAGAAGTATTAAGTAGTTAGGGTTTTGGGTAGATAGGTTTATATATATTTGTATGTATGTATGTATGTATGTTTATAAGCATATATACACATACACCCAACCCTCGAAGAAGGTTACGTCAGGCATATCGTATGCACACATAGGGTTATGCGCACATAGGGTTTAACGGATTAGCTATAAATAATCGACATAATACTTATGTGGAAACCAATCGGCATAAATTAATGGGATGGGTAAACTATGTAATTTTCCAGTCACTAAAATGTTGTTCTGACCCTCCTCTATATAACATCCCACAGGTTAGATTTCGAGGTATTGAATACTGGAGCGATACGGGAACTGTAGATGGTGAAGTCTTCTTATTCATGCTTGGCGTAGACAAGGCAATTAGATATCTAAGGGATGATATTCCGAGCTAGCATCCTTAGTCAATACTATGTTATATTATATTTCTCAATTCCATTGTGAGTATATATTAATCACTCTTTATTATACGTGTATTATTGTAGGTAACCAAAACCAACGATCCACGCCACAATGGACTTGGGTTTCAATTTAGTCGAAATTCGAACTATTATGGTGTGAGTTGTTACATTTGATATCAGTGCTTAGGTTAGTCGATCATAGGAATTAGGATGCGTTAAGAGAACATATTTGTATTTGATCTATAACTATATATAAATTATATGCCTAACTCTACAAATTCCAACTATAGATATAGTCGCGACCATAGTCTGAAAGAATGGACGAAGCGACTATAAGTTGGAAAAATAAATCAAGCTAAATTTATAGTCCTACTCCCAATTACTCTACAGGCGGAGGTCATATGGTAAAAAGTGAACAAAGAAGAGCATGAGCATAACATATAGAAGAATCCCAGAGGATGGATAGAATTGACAACTTTGTTGGGCCTAGACTACCTTATGATTGTGGATTTTGATGGATTACCATTGAAGATGCGCATTTCATTCAAACAAATCGGAAGTAAGAATCTATATGTTGCAAGCATCTAAAAGCAAGGTATGAAGAAGGAATTAAGAAAGTTCCCACAAGAAGCCGAAGATACTCTTAGGATTAATCAATGGTCATGAGTAATCTAAAATCCCAATAAATACTTAGCTAACCTAAACCCTAATTTATTATAAATTTATCAGTATACGAAACTCTGCTGAATTCTCTTCTCCTCCACTTATAAAATTCTTTAAAATAAATGAGAATAAATAAGAGAAATCCAAGAAGATCAAATTAGGTGAACAATTAATGAATGAGGGAGGGATTCTAGATGGAAATTCAGAGGAAGACTTGGATTTGAGGTAAGTGGGCACTTTCTAATAAGATGATTTATATGCAGTTCATTTTAGTCCCTACTCGATTTATGATGTTAGAAACTAAATTAAAAGTTATATTGCCTAAATCTAATGTTGAGTAATAATTAAACCAAGTAAGATTGTTAAATATAAATTGATATGTATTAAAACCCCTTCACTAAACCTTTTTTGAATCGGTCGATAAAATTTGATGTTAACCTTAAATTAATCTAAGCATTGAAAATGCAGACTGATTAGGAATTTAAATTAATGACACCTTAAATTCACACAAACTTGAAAACTGCAAGTTATAGTAAACTTGTGTTGAAATTAGCGAACAATGGAACTAAACCAAAATTCATCGAAATTAAAAGAACATAGAAACCCTGAAATTTCACGGCGATCAGTCGCCCGCAATATCTGCAGCGATCGAAGCAAGCGGTCGACTGCCCTAGTATATAGTGGTCGATCGGTAGATGTTCTGGGAGCGTGACTTGAATCTTGGCCTATGACGTAGGTTTATTTATTTTAAATAAAGGCACTAATATATATATATGTGTATATATATATATATATGTATATATATATATATATAAGGAAGCTAGTTTCCTAAGAGGTGACATTGTTGGAAATGGGCCAGCCCGTACAGGAAGAAATGAGTGAATTTCAAAAAATTTACAATTTTGGATCTTTAATGGGCCTATGAAGTCTAAATATAATTAAAACTTTTCTAAGTTTTTTTATATAAAATAAATATTTTATTTTATCTCATAAATAAAGTCTCACTACAATTTAATATGAAAATAAATTAGAGTATATCATATATACTCTTATATAAATATTTGTATGTGAAGGCTACATATTAAATTTATTTAGAGAATGAAACTTTTCGCTTTCTTTCTCTTAATTTATTCAATTAATGAAGGGTCATGAATTTATTTAGAGAAGGAAACTTTTCATTTCCTTTCTCTTAACTTATTCAATTAATGATCAGACATAAATTTATTTAGAGAATGAAACTTTTCATTTCCTTCTCTTAACTTATTCAACAAACGAGGGGGCACAATTGATTTATTATATGAATGTCATTAATTAACAATGTGTATATAACATGAATGTAAGTATAAACAATATATTATAGTGTAAATTCTGTAAGTGTAACATATGATAGTGCTATAAATTGATGACAAGGTGTAAATATATAAATAAAAATAAATGGATAGCTAATCACATAAAGAAAATTGGAAAATAAATAAAGGGTAACAAGGATGATTGATTCAATTTCTTATTTCATAAACTTAATTAATGCAGCATATAAATGACAATTAATATGCATCATAATATAAGGATATAAACATTAAAAAATAAATGTATGTATATATTACTGCCTCATTTAAATTGTATCCTCCTTCTAGAAAGAAACCTAATCATACATTAATTTAGGAAAAAAATTAGGCTGAAGGACAACAAGTTTGTTTTTTAGGCTGAAGGACAATGCTAGTTATAACTAGCATTTTGTATAGTGTACAACTGAATATAATGCTAGAGATAACTAGCATTTTTCATAGTGCAAAAGTTGAATGTAATTCTTTTTATAACTAGCCTTTGTCCTTCAGCCTAAAAAAGAAACTTGGTGTCCTTCAGCCTAATTTATTTTTCAAAGTTTGTCATTTTTCCTAATTCCCTCTAAATTTTACATATACAAATATACATATAGAATTAATTGTATGTGTATAAGATTAAGCCAAGTCTTTCTAATTAATAAAATTATAGATCTATAGCAATCAATTTAAAAGCAGATTTATTATCAAAACATTAACCGTGTGTGTATAAGATTCAATAAATCTCCTTAATTAATATAAATTAGTGATTTACAGCAATCAAATTAAAATTTAGATTTATTGTCAAATAATCTTCCTTTTTTAATTTCTAATATAACACAAACACAAAATGCATACATGTAAACTTTCAAATCTAAAATTACACTTGTTTTATATGATTTATAACATGAATCTTTAATAAAACATAGTATTTAAACATATACAAATTTTAATTTAAACTTGACGAAATAAAAACCCAAATGACAAATTGAACATACAAAAAATTTAGATCTAAAGTTTAGACTTCAAATTGAAAGTTTAGAACATGGTTACAAACAAAAGAACATTGTAATTGAACATATACAAATTTTAGTTTTGATTTATTAAAATAAAAATCCCAATCAATTCATTCAACAAAAAATTAAAAATACATAAACACTTTCAAATTAAATGAGGCAATGATATTGTGAGAAATGCGGAATACAGATCTTAAGGCTGGGATTAACACTAGAGGGGGGTGAATAGTATTTAAAGAAATTACTAAATCTTTTTGAGTTTTCGTCAATTTGAACACAGATGTATGCAATATTCAGACACAGATATGATCACATAATCACACACAGATGCAAATATAAAGTAAAAGCAGTAAAGTAAAGAACACACCGGATTTTATAATGGTTTGGAGTTACCCTACATCAAGTCCTGCACACAAGTATGGATTTCCTTTCAAAAGAAATTGTACAATTACACCCTCGATTTCAAGGCTACGAGGTACACCCTCCAGGTTCACAATCCTTTAGGTAGAGATACTTGATTTCCCGAGCAACAAGTTCACCCAATTGATTTCCAAGGCTACAATCGCACCTTTTTCTCACTTGATATATTTCCAAGGCTACAATCACACCTTTTCTCGCTAAATTGATTACAAAGAAGTCTATAACTCTGAATAGCACTGAGGATCTTGTTGAGATAGTGATAGAAAATCAAACCAGAAATGATCTAGCTAGATTCAATGTTGATTTCAACAGAGTAATGGTAAGAATATGTATATAGAAATGTGGAAGAAGAAGAAAAGTGAAAACCAGAAAAATATGATTGAAAATTCCTTGAAAATAGCCCCTATTTATAGAAGAACAACAGCCATGTCCATTCATGAAGAGATACGGCGAATAGACGCTTGTTTTGAAATTTAAATTTTGAAATTAACTGACACTATGTCGACATGGGTACATTGAGTATGTCGACATCCCAAAGGAAATTTTGGTAGTTTGTTTTTCTTTGAAAATAACTTTTGTCTTATGTTAAAACTATTTTAAATTTTTATAAATATACTTAAATATAATTAAAATATATAACAAATATAGAGAATAATGTTTTGGTATATATATAATTTTATATTTAAATATAAACATTAAATTTAAATATATTATTATTAAAGATAATTTAAAACTAAGGATAATTTGATTTTGAAATTAAAGATTATTTTGAGACTAAAAGTATTTAAAATCAGGATAGATGTTTTTGATTCTTTTAAAAGGAAGGTTTTGAAATCATTTTGAAAACAAGATATAATTTTGAAAAACACTTGAATAAAAGTTAGCGGATACAAAACTATGTTCCACTAGATTTTTCGTAGGTTCCATCCTACTTAGAGTTCCATCCCTTTAACGTGATCGAAGTGGATTCCATTCCACGAATAAATTGGATTTTAAGATGCCAGTGCTTTTCTAGGAGTTTTAACAAAATTCCTAATTAAAATTACTTGTTCTTGAAATCTTGAACTCTTGATAATCTTGATACTCATGAGTCTTCAATCTTGATATCTTGAATCTCTATACTGTATAGTCTTCATTCTTGGTTCCTGCATGGTTAAATCCTGCATATACATATATATCTAAACTATAATGTTAGTATTTATACTTTATAATCTTATTCTAAGGTTGTTGTCATCAAAACCATCATCTCAAAGACTAATAATCTCCCGCTTTTTGATGATGACAACCTTTGTTTATAAAATATTACTTCTATCCTAATAACTCCCCCTAAAACTAGTAACTCCCCCTTAATTTATGCCTAACTATCCTATTTTATACTTCTCCCCCTTTGTAATTAACAAAAAACTAACTCGAAACTATATAATCTCCAAACTATATAATTCGCCCTTAATCTAATACTCTATGATATGTGATTATAATGATAGTGTTATCATAAATAATCAACACTTCACTCTAAAACTTAAAACTTAGTCCTAAATTACTAACTATACTAACTAAGTATCCATATAATAATACTTTTAATAGAACACATATAAGAACACAACTTATTTATTAATCATATAGTTATATTTACATTTTCGTGGGAAACGTAAGAAAGAACATACAACAATAGAAAAGAAACTAATGAGTGTCTTTGAAAATGAGAGATCTATGAATCGAACAATTAGGATAGTGGAAACAGAAATATCCACGTTGTTCGACAAGATTTCCATCTTTGTCAAAGCACATTTCGCCAACACAAACGACTTTGTCGTCTTCTTCAATGTGCTCTTCTTCGAGAAGGCTTCTTCTTCTTCTTCTTCGCTGCCCTCTTGCACTTGATCTCCTGAAGTATCTTCGTCAATCAAGATTGGGTTAGCATGATTATCCATTAGAAATTTTTTGCAAATTCCTAAGGATTTTGTCTTGCCAGTTCTTTCGTCATTCTAAGTTGCACCACTTGAATTTCAGTCAACAATTGTAGTGCATCCTTCAAAGAATCCTCCATTTTCATCACACATGCATGCTTAGTACGTTGAAACGGACTAGAAGTAGGAGAAGGGAATGAAAATGTTGAATTTTTGTTTGATTTGAAAGAGGAGGCCATAGTTTAATTTATTTCAGAAGTTAGAACAGAGAGAGAATAGAAAGAATGATCGAAATTTCGAAAATAAGAAGAATATATAACCACTTATTTAAATTTTGGTGGGAAAAATTTCAGGAATTAAAAATCCTTATATGTCGACATGGGTATAGGGGAGATGTCGACATGGTGCTTTAAATTTTTACTATTTGATTTATTTTGATTTGATTTTTAATTATACTTTGTTATTTATATTTTATATTTCAGTTATTGAACAAATACCTAATCCTCTTCTTAATTTAGTAAATATAGATTCATTTATAGTTTTGTTAATATATCAGCAATTTGATTCTCGAAATTAATATAATCTAGAGTAATTACTTCCTCATTTATATTATCTCTGAGAAAATGATGTCTTATATCAATATGTTTAATTCGAGCATGTTGAGTAGTAATTTTGGATAAATTTATCGCACTCATATTATCACAATAAATTGGTGACTTTGAGATATTTAAACCATAATCTTTTAAAGTTCGTTGCGTATATATTACTTGAGAACAAGCCAAAGCAGTAGAAATATATTTTGCTTCAGTTGTTGATAAAGAAAATGTGTTTTGCTTTTCACTAAGCCAGAAAATCAGAGAATGCCCCAAAAAGTGACAAGTTCCACTTGTACTTTTTCGGTCTGATTTACAGCCAGCATAATCAGCATCACAGTAAGATATTAAGTCAAAAGAATCATTTTTATGATAAAATAAGCCATAATCAGAGGTGTGTTTAACATATCTTATGATACGTTTTACGACTTTTAAGTGGGTCTCTTTAGGTTGGGATTGATATCTTGCACAGAGACAAACACTATGCATGATATCAGTTCTACCAGCAGTGACATAGACTAGTGATCCAATCATTCCTCTATATAATTTTTGATCTACATCTTTCGAGAGATCTTCTTTACTAAGGTACTCAATGGTTGCCATGGGAGTGGGTTTTCCACTCGCGGTAGTCAAATAAAATTTATTAATTTGGTCTTTAGCATATTTTTCTTGACTAATAAAAATACCATTATCTAATTGTTTTATTTGTAATCCTAAAAAGAAGTTTAATTCACCCATATGACTCATCTCAAACTCTTTTGTCATTATATCAAAAAATTCTTTATTCATTTCAAAATTAGTTGATCCAAAAATGATATCATCTACGTAGATTTATACTAGTTGAATATCATTTTTATTTCGTTTAATAAAAAGAGTATTATCTAATTTACCAATTTCAAAATTTGATTGTAATAAGTAAGACTTTAGTCTATCATACCAGGCTCTAGGAGCTTGTTTTAGGCCATATAGAGCTTTCTTAAGTTTGTAAACATGATTTGGTAAGTTTACATTTTCAAAAAGTGGTGGTTGCTCAACATATACTTCCTCTTTTACAAATCCATTTAAAAAGGCACTTTTAACATCCATTTGAAATAGTTTGAAATTATTATGATTTCCGAAAGCAAGTAGAATCCTAATGGCTTCTAATCTTGCTACAGGAGCAAAGGTTTCATCAAAATCCGTTCCTTCTTCTTGATAATAACCTTGAGCGACTAACCGGGCTTTATTTCTAACTACCTCTCCTTGTTCATTCATTTTATTTTTATAAACCCATTTAGTGCCAATTATAGTTTTATTTTCAGGTCTAGGAACAAGTTGGTGGTTGCTAACATATACTTCCTCTTTTACAAATCCATTTAAAAAGGCACTTTTAACATCCATTTGAAATAGTTTGAAATTATTATGATTTCCGAAAGCAAGTAGAATCCTAATGGCTTCTAATCTTGCTACAGGAGCAAAGATTTCATCAAAATCTGTTCCTTCTTCTTGATAATAACCTTGAGCGACTAACCGGGCTTTATTTCTAACTACCTCTTCTTGTTCATTCATTTTATTTTTATAAACCCATTTAGTTTCAATTATAGTTTTATTTTCAGGTCTAGGAACAAGTTCTTAAACATCATTTCTAGTAAATTAATTTAATTCTTCTTGCATAGCTAAAATCCATGAATCATCGGTTGATGCTTCTTTTGGATTTGTGGGTTCAATAGTTGATATAAAAGCTACATTGCTCATTTGACTTAGTTGATTTCTAGTTTTAACAACAGATTGCACATCTCCAAGTACATTTTCAATAGGGTGATCTTTTAAAAATGTAGTCCTTTTATTAGGATGATTAATTTCATTATTAGTTTCTGTTGACTATTCATTTGAGTGATTAAATCCTCTTCATCATTTGTATCTTCAAAAAAATTCAGATTTTCATCGAATGAAACATGCATTATTTCTTCGATGGTATTAGTTCTTAAATTAAACACTCTGTACGCTTTCTTTTATTAGAATACCCGATAAAGATACCTTTGTCGGAATCAGGATTAAATTTATCTAAATTATCTTTTATATTTAAGATAAAACATTTACTTCCAAAAATTCTAAAATAAGACACCTTAGGTTTCTTGGAGTGAAGAAGTTCATAAGATGTCTTATCAGTTAAAGTCTAATTAAAATTCTATTTAAAATATAACAGGCGGTAGCAACTGCTTCTGCCCAAAAATACTTTGGTAATTTACTATCTGAAAGCATAGTTCTCGCACGCTCTTGAATCGTCCTATTTTTATGTTTTACAAATCCGTTTTGTTGTGGAGTTCTTGGAAATGAAAAATTGTGAGTTATTCCCTTTTTATTGCAGAATTCCTCAAACTTTTCATTTTCAAATTCACCACCATGATCACTATGGATGGTTATAATCTTTAGAGAAAATTGACTTTGAATCCTTTTTGTAAAGTTCTTAAAACATTCAAAAGTACCACTTTTATGTTTCAAAAGTATTGTCCATGTAAATCTAGAATAATCATCCACAATTACAAAAACATATTTACTATGATTTATTGACAAAATTTGAGATGGTCCAAATAAATCAAGGTGAAGTAGTTCAAGAGGTTTTGAGGTTGAAATCATATCTTTTAATTTAAAGGAACCTTTTCTAAGTTTTCCTAATGGACATGCATTACATAGATTATCTACTTTAAAATTTATTTTAGGGAGACCTCTTACTAGATCATGTTTAGATAGTCTAGATAAGAGTTTGAAATTCAAATTCCCAAATCTCTTATGCCAAATCCAAGGGTCACTTTTATTTGCCAAAAGACATAAGTTATTATTTGAGACTTTCATACTAAAAATGTAAATATTCTTTTTCCTAATTCCCTCAAATATTATGGTTGAATTATTATCTTCAATGTGACATTTATCTTTTTCAAATTTAATTTTATATCCTTTATTGCAAAGTTGACTTATACTTAGCAGATTATGTTTCAGATTCTTAACTAGAAAAACATTAGTAATAATAAGAGTTTCAGAATTACTGACTTTGCCGATGCCAATCACATATCCTTTTGAATTGTCACCAAAGTCAACCAGTCCTCCGTCTTTGTATATTATATCATTCAACATATCTGGATTGTCAGTCATGTGTCTAGAGCATCCATTATCGAGTATCCATATATTCTTTCTGATCTGCACAATTTGTCCATTGTGGATTGATTCCTCAATTCCCATAAAACATGTTTCCTGCACATCAAACAATCTTAGTAGACACTTGTATTTGAATATTGATTATATGCAGACTCATGAGACAATGATGATCTGAATAATTGTAAACTAGTATTAACAAAAGATTTAACCATAGCCGTTTTAAAAACTTTTCCAAAATCAGATTATGAAACTTTGAAAACCTTGCTTGGATACCAAATGTGAGAAATGCGGAATATGGATCTTAAGGCTAGAATTAACAACAGAGGGAGGGGTGAATAGTGTTTAAAGAAATTACTAAATCTTTTTGAGTTTTTGTTAATTTGAACATAGATGTATGCAATATTCAGACATAGATATGATCAAAGAATCAAACACAGATGCAAATATAAAGTAAAAGCAGTAAAAGAAAGAACACAACGGATTTTATACTGGTTCGGAGTTACCCTACATCCAGTCCCGCACACAAGTGAGGATTTCCTTTCAAAAGCAATTGACAATTACACCCTCGATTTCAAGGCTACAAGGTACACCCTCCAGATTCACAATCCTCTGGGTAGAGATACTTGATTTCCCGGGCAACAAGTTCATCCAATTGATTTCCAAGGCTGCAATCACACTTTTTCTTGCTTGATTGATTTCCAAGGCTACAATCACACCTTTTCTCGCTAAATTGATTACAAAGAAGTATATAACTCTGAATAGCACTGAGGATCTTGTTGAGATAGTGATAGAGAATCAAACCAAAAGTGATCTAGTTAGATTCAATGTTGATTTCGATAGAGTAATAGTAAGAATGTGTATATAGAAATGTGGAAGAAGAAGAGAAGTGAAACCAGGAAAATATGATTGAAAATTCGTTGAAAACAACCCCTATTTGTAGAAGAACAACAGCCATGTCCATTTGTGAAGAGATATGACGAATAAACACTTCTTTTGAAATTTAAATTTTGAAATTAACTGACACTATGTCGACGTGGGTACATTGAGTATGTCGACATCCCAAAGGAAACTTTGGTAGTTTGTTTTTCTTTGAAAATGATTTTTATCTTATATTAAAACTATTTTAAATTTTTATAAATATACTTAAATATAGTTAAAATATATAAATAAATATAAAGAATAATGTTTTGGTATATATATAATTTTACTATACTGTAATTTTATATTTAAATCTAAGTATAAATATTAAAAGTTGAATATATTATTATTAAAGATAATTTAAAACTAAGGATAATTTGATTTTGAAATTAAAGATTATTTTGAGGCTAAAAGTATTTAAAATCAGGATAAGTGTTTTTGATTCTTTTAAAAGGAAGGTTTTGAAATCATATTGAAAACAAGATATAATTTGAAAAACATTTGAATAAAGTTAGCAGATACAAAACAATGTTCTACTAAATTTTTCGTAGGTTCCATCCTACTTAGGGTTCCATCCCTTTAACGGGCTCGAAGTGGATTCCATTCCTCAAATAAATTGAATTTTAAGACGCCAATGCCTTTCTAGGAGTTTAACAAAATTCCTAATTAAAATTACTTATTCTAGAAATCTTGAACTCTTGATAATCTTGATATTCATGAGTCTTCAATCTTGATATCTTGAATCTCTATACTGGACAATCTTCATTCTTGGTACCTGCACGATTAAATCCTGCATATATATATATATATATATATATCTAAACTATAATATTAGTATTTATATTTTATAATCTTATCACCAAAACCATCATCTCAAGGACTAACAGATATGTCCATACAAATTATGATCGTCAAATTTCTCTTTCATCAAACTTTACATCAAATATCATTATCCATAAGCGAAATCATATCTTATTACCCAAAGCCTTGAAATACACCTTGAAAATGAATTCCCCTTAGAATGTTGCCAAGAAGTCACACCTTGAATGATGATATCTTCTCGGATCTTCAAGATCTTCATCCTATCGTCGCAAAAGATGGATGAACCACTTTTATTTTATTCTATTTGATGTTTTTATTTGGAGTTGAAAGGTTTTTAAATTTGATTTTTTTTGGTTTTCTGCCATGAAAAGTTAAGTGGAGAGAAAGAAAAAGAATGAGTAAGAAAGAATGAATTGTATGTACAGAATGAATTAGAGAATATGTTTTATTTGAAAGAATGAAACTTTTCTCTTTCTTTAATTAAGACTTCCATAATTGATTCTCTTGATTATTTATCACTCCCTAACCCTTTCTTTACACATATGTCATCAAATTACATAAAATTTCCATAAATCATGTTATCATGTTATATAAAATTTCCATAAATCACTTCATGCAATTGTCCTTAAATTACATCGATATCATATATCAATGCGCGCAAATATAACTTTTAAAAATGCACTGAAATAATTACAAAAAACTTTTAAACATCAGAGATATAATAATTAGTATTTCTCAAATATTAATTAATTTAATAAATTTACAAAATTTTGTAAATTAATTAGATCATGTGGTTTTTTAGAGAATTCATCAGCACGGTTGAGCGACTCATATGTGTAAATTCAATCAACGATTAATATCGAACTATTCGAATATTAACGTGTACATGTCACTTAGCAGCTGGGGTGACATTTTTGCCGAATTTATCGCTTAAATATCTTCAAGTAAAATCCAATTTTACTTATTATAAGCGGTACCTTATAGTGACAAATATTTACACTAATTCCATTCGTCAAAATTATATCACTTTGGATTTATGGAATTTGGTAATGGCTAAAGTTCCAATATAATCCACATTCAAATTTATAGTCCAAACACAAATTCCCTTGATCAATAATAATAATAATAATAATAATAATAATAATAATAATAATAATAATAATAATAATTAACCGAAATGCTCTGCCCAGAGACTTTGATTTTGAGTTGACTTTAGTTTACCGTGCAACTAACCTCATATAACCAGAGATGAATCCTCTCATGAATAGTGTTTCACTTCCAATGCTTCTACTCAACCCAACTATAGTCATTCAATGGACGTCATACCATGATTTAACTATAATCAAAGCAAAGCTTCCACAATGAAGATAAACAGTATTCTCAAGTTGAGAAAACCGTGTAAATTAGTCACATCGATATTCTCTACTTGACTTTAGTTATATTAACCTAAAATTGTGAAGTGTGACATTCCATAGTTATCCAATAACTATTAATACGTAATCCCTTAGTGCCCCTGCAGTGAGTAATACACAACCCAACATTTGGAGAGCATTACATACTCTAGTCTTAACTAACACATCGATATCCAGTCTTGATGCATCTTGATTAGGAACATTTAAAATGGTATATTTGTTTCGTTGTGATAAATTACTCGTGGTTACAATACTTTGTAACTACCATCATAAAACATACCATTTATGGATTTTCTATTATATATACTTTTAATTAAATTAATTAATCAATATAACCATATTATATCAAGTATATAATAGAAAGAAAATACCTTTATTTCAAAAAAAAATAGGTCAACGAGTTAGATATATGTAACAAATTATATAATTTCCCCTAGGGCATACTCCTAACTTTATCGGACACTAGGATGATGCGAAGATGGTCAAATGCTAGTTGTCCAACAAAGGTCGATATTCGACTAAGGGTGATTCTATCACAAATGGCACTCACATAAGGTTCTACAGTGGACGTGTAACACTGACTGATGCCTGGTGGAGTGTGTAGGCTCGACATGGGAGTTCCTTTGTATTCGTAGATTTTGAGGTGATGTGATGTTGTGTTGTTGTTGGATCTTGGCTCGTGCAATAAGAGGCAATTATGTTACCATTTAGAGGTAGACACAGATGCAGATGATGAGACACTTCGGCGAGTCGGCATTCTGGGCTCCCCCTCATGCATAACAAGGGTATAGGTAGTTATAGTTGCGAGAAACTAAGTCCCATGGTAGAAATGGTAGGGTAATCCTATGTAGAATAGTTCTAGTAGCTATTAGCCGATCGGTACTGTCTAAAGGTTCGACCAGTTGTTTGATCTAAGTATACGCTTGCACAAGTAGCTAATGTGGGTGCAAATTTAGTTAAACCCCTTAAGTAAACAAACCTGTTAGTTCACGGACAGCTGCAAAACACCTTAGGTCACGTAGAGTGTTATTAAAGTCAACTATATGTGATCCTGATATATTAAAAATGTACCCATTCACCAAAATTTTGTCCGACCCACCTCTTTTCCTTTCTTTTTCACCACCATAGAAGGATATGGCAACATGTGATAGGCCCGTGATCAGTACGTAAAGAGGCGAGCTCATCATTGGAGTTGCTTGACATTTTATATTACTCGCTATATAACTATCTATTTTGTTCAGTACTTAGCATTTTATCAGACTACGTATTGTATTTCTATGTATTCTAGAGTTGACTACGTACTATTTTCTAAGACCGTATTTTGATGTACTTTCTACTATGGTTATTTACTCTATTTATACTTTAAAAGTGTAGGATGTCTTAGATTATATCTATTTATCTTTAGTCTCTGTAATGTTTAAAGAAAAACCTAATGGCTCATGCTTTTCAGAATCGACACAAGTTCAAAAATCACCCTAGGCTTTGTGTGATATCCCAGAATTTCATGCAATTTAAAATGTGATAATCTCCTTTATAAACTATTTAAAATTGGTAAAATTGTTGTTTCCAAACAATTTAATAATGAGTTGTTTTTAAATATAGATTTTAAATAGACTTATTATTTTCTAATTTAATAAGTGTTATTTAAATGTGTGTATATATATGTATTTAATTTTTTTTAAATTGGATTTTAAATTAAATTTGAATTTGGATTTAAAATTTGAATTTAAAGAATATATATCTTAAAAATATTTTTGATTTTAAATTATATGAATGAGTTTTTATTTAAAATAAGATTGTTTTATATTATTTTCTTTAAAGGAAATTTATTTATATAAATTTGGAAAAGTATCTATTTAATAGTAAATAAGTACAAAAGCTTTTAAATTTGCATTCAAAATTAGATTAAATAATTTTGTATGATTTTGTTTAAATTATAATTGGTTTATATTTTATTTTATTTTAAAAGTTTTATTTATATAAAATTAAGAAAGGCATTTATAAATTAATAAAAGTACTTATTTAATTAGGAAATTTGTTTCATTTGCTTTCCAAATCATTTATAAGTAGTATAAAAATAAGTTATTACAAGTGTAATTAAATCAAGAAAGATGTAACATGTGTTAAGTAATTAATAAGGTAAGAGAAAAGTGTCATTTTTTTTATTTTTATTTTAATAAATCAAAAAAATAACTCTATTTAAACTCCTAATCTTCCTCTTCATTTTCTTTTTTTCTATCTTCTTTTCAAAAACCAAAAGAACCAAACCTGAAAACTCTCCTCAATTCAAAGACAAATGCAAACTAGAAAACATTCCTCAAACCAAACTAAAACCTGAAATCATTTTTCAAGAATCAATGGCAAGACCTGTAATCTTTTCAAGCCAGTAACCAAGATTTCAGCTCTGTTCAAACTTAAACCTTCTCAATCAACAACTAGCTTCAGAGCATCAAGCTTTTCAGTTTTATATATCACTAAGATCTAAGTAATCAAAGTTTCCATAAAAGCAATACAAGCTTCAGGAATCCAAAACTGTTGCAAAGTTTCAAGTTTCCAGTTTTTCGACTCTCTGCATTTACAAATGGTAAGCAAACATAGTTTTAAAAATAGTTCTATCTTGATTCCACTTTGGTATATGTATGAAAATCAAGATGTTTGCCTGAATTCTTGGATTGAAATGGATGCATGTATGTGTATTGAATGCCCGTGTAGACATAATATAGGCTCTGTTGAATAATTACAGTTTTTGATTTCTTTAAAAATTCAATATCTCGCTACTAATAGTTTTTGATTTGCAGATGAAAAGTGTTTGAAATCATGATATCACTAATAAAAATAACTCTAGGAATTTATACTATATATTTGTCTCGAAAATTTGTAAAGAACAGTGAAAATTTAATTTGGGATTAAAATTTATAAATTCAATTTTAAAAATTGATTGCATAATTGAATTCGTTATAGAAAATCATGAATTTTAGTGTGAATATCTTGATTTTTAGTTTGGAAATCAGGGGGTTTTCTCGAGTTGAACGTATAGGACGTTTTGGTCGATTGCCATCGATCGACATCAAAGGAGGCACGATATTTTAGCCGGAGGTGTCTGGGTTGTCAACAAGTGCAGGAAAATTGTCGAGATGATTTTTCAATGGCCGTAATGGTCAGAAAGTGTCGAAGTAGGGTTTAACACCCTGGTTTTCTCGTTGATGTTTCAGAGGGGATTTTGACATCGAGACTTGATCGGAGGCGATCGCTAGGCATGCTCAAGGAGCTGGAAGTCGAGAGTGAGCTACGGTGAGGATGGCGAGGCTTCTCGAGTCAGGGATCGTCAGAGGCGAGTGTTTTTCGATGATGATGGATTTCTGGGCTCAGTGGGTTTTTGAGTCATTTTCGATTCTCAATCGAATCGAGATATCTGGGTGATCGCATTGGGTTGTCGAGGTCAGAGTTGACGTGTCGGAGGCCGGAACGGGTTTCGTCGACGATCGCGATCGACGTACACGTGCAAACGGCGTGTCAGTGGATGATGAACGATGTTGGTGCTTAGGTTTTAGTTCGAGAATGCTTGATTTGTTCTCGAAGCAGAAGAGAACGGGAGATGTACCGTGTTTTGATCGGGGGAGTTGAGTGTTTTGCTTGGGTTTTCTAATGTTAGCAGGTTTTAAGTTTGTATAGGAAGTTTTATAGGATTTAAAACTAAAGAATACTGATCTTGCAAATAATTCAAAGTTTTAAACAAAGTAAAACAAGTTTTTACTTATGAGAATAAATGGTTTTCAAGGATAAGCGTTTAACAAGTTTTATATATATTAAATAGATAAGTAAAAAGTAATTATTTAATTAAGTAATTAGAGGATAATTACTTTATGAAAGTACTTAAATAGAAGTGATTAAGGGTTAATCACTTAGTGTTAATTAAAGAATTAATTAATACAATTAATTAAAGGGTTAAGGTTAATTAATAATTACTTGTTAAAGTAATTAATTAAAAAGGGTAATTAATAAATGAAAGTAACTAAGAGGATCATTAATTAAGGAAAATAATTTAAAAATTAATTTATAATTAAAGAATAATTAATCTATAATTAAAGATTAATTAATTAATTATAAAAGTAATTATGGATTAATCAATTTGTATTGAGAGATATTGATTAATAATTAAGGTTATTAATCAATAGTTAATGAATAATTAATCAGTAAATTAAAGGTTAATTAATTGATTATAAAATAATAATTAAGGATTGATTACTTTGTATTGAAGGATATTAATTGATAATTAAGGCTAATTAATTAATAGTTAAGGAATAATTAATCTATAATTAAATATTAATTAATTGATTTATAGGGTAATTAAGGGATGAATTACCCGGTTATAATTAATGAGATGAATGTGATTAATTACTTTGTTAATTAACGATAGTCACTCGATAATTGATTAAGTATAATTGCTTAATGAGATTGATAAGAGTAATTACTTAGTGAAGTAATTGATGGATAAATTACTGGATGTAATTAATATAAGAGAAATTACTTAGTGGAAAGTAATTAAAGGTTAATTACTTAGAAGAAGTAATTAAGGATTAATCACTTAATGTAATTAATTAAAGGATTAATATAATTAATTAAGGAGTTAATTAATTAAGGAAAGTAATTACATGATGGTTAATTACTGTTTATGATTGATTAAGACTGATTAATGGAAGTAATTAATTAAGGATCACTAATTAATGTAATTAATTAATGTAATTAATGAAAGTAATTAAAGATTAATTACTGTAAATGGTTAAGGAAATTACTTTATGTAATTGAAGATAATTAATCAAGGATGATTAATTAAGATGGATAATTAAAAGATCATTAATTAATTGATTTGTAATTAATTAATGATTAAGTAAAGGTAACTAAGTGATTAAAATATTAGTAATTAATTTAGTTAGAGATAAATTAAATTGATTTTGGAAATGATCCATCTTGCTTATGAATGATTGAATGATGATTAAATGCCTTGAATTGATTGATATCTCTGATATGAAACGTTTTTTGATATGATATGTTTGGATGGACAATGATAATGTGGTTATCTATCGATGATGAATTGTTGTGTAAAAAGTGACATCTTGTATTTAAAATTGAAATGTATTTCACTTGAATAACTTGGGTTAAGATGGTATTGAATTCGAAGAGACCGGAGTCGGGTATTAGTAAATACTCGAAACCACTTCAATTCTTTATAAATTGGTATGTGGAATCAATAGCCTGAAATGGAATGATTTTAGTGAATTGGACCATTTAAACTAAGTTTTGGTACTTAGAAATTGATGTGTGATGTAGGTGATGTCTATAACGACTTGTGAAGTTGTAAATTGTTACAAGTTACCACCGGGTTTATATAAGTTGTATGCTTTTGTGTTCCATGTTAGATGGGTATACTCATGCTAGTTTCCAGCTTGACCCGAGTGTTACTTTGATGTAATGCTCAGGTCAGACCGAGTATTATAGATTTTCAGATAAGGATGTTCTAGAGCTCGGGAGGCAAGCTGATGGCAGGAATGTATGGAGTGTATTCCGCTGTGATATATTGTAGTGGGACAAGTTATTTTAATTATCCTATGTTTGTGTAAATGTTGTAACTCTGATGTATTAAAATGTAATTGACTGATTCATCTTTCTTTGTATAAAGAATATTATTTGATATTATATTTTATCCGCAGCGAATGTGAGATGTCGGTGTTTCTATTTCTTCTTTCGCTTTTCTTCTTTTCCCAACTATTTGGAGTTTTTAGGATCAAAAATTCTGGGCCGTTACATTTGGTATCAGAACGAGGTTAAGCGAGAACCTTGGCTCTAGTGGGATTACTCATTAAGGATAGGGTAAGTAATACCCTAAAATGAGTTGAGTGTATAAATATATGAGAGCGTACTTGTTATTTTCTTATATAAAGGTTTTTAAATGATTTTTAAGGTAAATGATTTTATATAAGATTATATTTTGATATATAAAGCAATATTTCTTTCCAATAAATATTAAGGTAATTGATTGTTAAATCGTTGGAATTAAATAAAATAATGAGAATTTAGTGGTAATAGAAATACAACCAAACCAAAATTGGATGAAGATGAATTTGAAATGGATTCAAACTGAAATTAAAATCTTGAATTTGATTTTTTTTCCAGAATAAGATAATAATGAATTGGTTTCCAGATATGATAATCTTGGTTATTATCATAAATGATTGTTGTAATAAAATGTGTATTAATGAGTAAGCAAAATGAAATGTTATAGGGAAGTAAAACATTTAGGGAAGTATGACTTATAAATTGGAATTGAAGATAATCTAAATTGGGAAGTTTTAAATCTGGGTCCAGAATTTGGAAATTGTTTCAAAGTGATAACGAAATAATAAATAATGTTATTTAATGTATTTGAATGAAAGGGTCCTATTTCAAACAAAAGTTGTTTGAAAATTTAAAGAAATTTGTTTTGAATTAAAAACCAAAGGTGGTTTAAAATTTAAGGATAGCTTGGTGTGTAAAAGAAATAAATATGTATAAATGAGGGATATACATAATATCAAAGATGATTTGAAATAAACTCTAAAGGGAGGAGTTTTGAGTTTCCTTGGAACGTGATACCCAAAGTGATAAGTTTTGAACTTATAAGTGGGAAGATTATTAATGTAAAGTTTAGAATTTGAAATGGGAATTCAAATTGGGTAAGGTTGGCTGGATTAAGTAAATTGAATTTAACTTTAGGAAAGTTAAGTAATTTAACAAGCAATCTGAATAGGAAATTTCAAGATGAAATTGGGATTTAACTTGGAAAGTTAAATGGTTAATTTGAATTGGGATTTTGTGTGATCTCAAAACGGGTATGAGATCTGAAAATTGGAAATGGATGGATGTTTTAAAATAATTTGAATAATACCATCCTGTTATTATTAATAATGTTTAAGCTGAAATTGGATTTGTTTAAATGAATGAAGAAATTGGGTGTGGTAATATATCCATTATTAAGATAAAATGGAATCATTTTGGAAATAAGATTTGAATTTTTAAGATAAAACTTCAAAGGTTTGGTTTCAAAATTGAAATTTGATGATAAATTGAATTTCAAAGATTTAGTTGTTTAAAAAAGGATTTGAATTATTATTTGAACTTTGAAATAGGTTAAAAATGGAATTTGAATTCAGAATTAAATGGTTTAAAGATATAAGTTGATTTGATTTAAAGGATTAAATCAATATTTAAAAATTTAACTCGAATTTATATAACTTGAGATGTTTTAAAATTGAAATTTGAATTGAATTAGTTCAAATTGAATTTGATTTGAATTAACTGGAATTGTGATTGAAGATGGATAAGTTTAAAAATTCAGAGGAAAATTTGAATTGGATTAATTTGAAATGAAATTAAAGTTGAATGAGTTCAAAATTCAAATAGGAAGTTGATTTGAAATTGGGATTAATTCAAACAGAAATTGAACTAATTTGAAATTGAAGCTGGTTCAATTTGAAATTAATCCAAATTGATTTGAATAATTTGGAATTGTGATTAAAGCCGAATAGGTTTAAAATTCAAAATGGAATTTGATTAGAATTTGGAAAAAAATTGAGGTTAATTCAACTTGAATTGGGATTAAATCAATTTCATTGGAAATTGAAGTTATTTAAATTGGAATTGAGTCAATTTAAATGGAAGTGGAAATTTAAATTGAATTGGTGGGAATGGAGATTGGAAATTGAACAGTTTGGCTCTGGACTATTTTCAAAATAAATTATTTTAATATAAACTGTTTTAAATCTGTTTTAAAAGCTATTTACTGTATACAACCTTTCTTTTTAAAGCCAAATTATCTTATACTTATTTTACAATTATTTTTGGAACTATTTAACAAATTTTCAATTGTTTTATAAACTAATTACTGTTTTTCAACTACTTTATAACTAATTACTATTTTACAACTATTTTGCAATTATTTAATTATTTTCCAACTACTTTACAATTACTTAACTATTTTACAGCTATTTTACAAACTAATAATTATTTTTTCAACTACTTATCTATTTTAAACTTTTCAAGCTATTTTCTAAATTTAGGCTGGACAGAGTTCAAACTGTTTATAATTAAAGTAATATTCCATATGGGATTGAAGAAATTGTGGACAAGTGAATAGAATCAAAGGAAATGTGAATAAAAAAGGAGATTAATTATGCTGATAACCAATAAAGATAAATACATAGGAGGTACGTATAATATTCTATTCGCGTAGTGATTTGATCCGGATTCGAGCACAGAATTTCGAGATAGTTTATCGATCCGAGTTGGGATTTTTCACTCGATTTTCGACGGCGAACCCAGATATGGATTATTGATTGGTTTTGGATATTCTCTATTACAGTTATGGCTATGCAAGGAGGATGACGGTTTCTGATCAAGAAACCAGATCTGAGTCCACACTAGGAAGCCGGAGGGACGATACTAATTCGAAATTGAAATTGTGTGATTGAATGAGCGATTAGATTGACAAAGCGTACGGATGATATGAGTACATCGTACGGGTTTGAATGAAATTGATATTCGAAAATTTGTGGATAAGAACTGAAAAATGGTTTTTGAAATGAAAAGTATATTTTATGAAATATATGATGAAATAATGATTTCTATGGTAGAAATTTACTTCATAAAAGTAAGTAATATGGTAAGTGAATTTAGAGAGTAATCAAATTTGAATATTTTATTTGAAATAAACAAAGTTATATATCTTTTTATATAATATAAATCTCCCCTTATTGAATCTATTGCCAGAAGAAAAGGGTTTTTGAAAGTATTTGAAGTAAAAAGGGAATTTATACAAGTTTGAAGTGATCCAAAGATTTTTAAAGTTATATATATCTATATATATATAAAGGATCTTATGAGAATGATTTTGAGAAAAGGTTTTTGGAACCTATGGATTTGGAAAGGCTTTTGATTTTTGGAAAAATCAATTTTGGAAATTTGAAAAGCTTAGTTTGAGAATTATCGATTTTGGGATAATCGATTTTGAGAAAGGAGACTTATATGAGATTCATACTAGGTGTATGATTTGAAAGATACTATATGTGTATAGTATAAAGTGTTTTGAAAATAGCTTTGGAGAAAAAGGCGCTCCCTTGAAATGAACTTCATAAGAGTACCACAGGGTGGTACTGCCTTGAACCCAAAGGGGGGGGGGGTTCTAGAGTTGATCCTGTGAGGAGTCCGAACAAACTAGTTCTGAGGATTATGTGTAGTGTGTAGCGAAAGTCAAGGGCGCTGATGCCTATAGGGGCATTTGGGTTATGCTGTGACGACAGTGTAACTCGATGTCACTACGATCTACTACGGACCATAGCGAAAGTCATGTGTGCTGTTGAGAGCCAACAATCTACATTTGATTTTACATTGGTAGACTGCGACCTATGTGCAAGCGGTGAAGTTTCATTTGGCAGCGAAAACCGAGGGCGCTGATGCCTAAGTTACATGGACTTTTGCTGTGATGGCAATATAACCCTAGAATGTAATTGCGATACATGGACTTTTGCTGTGATGGCAACGTAACCCAGGATGTAACTGCGACCATGGATGGGGGTGATGATTTCCAAAGCATTCTCACCAAAGATATTTCCTCTATTTTCAAAAATGTTTCCGATATTTTCAATAAAATTATTTTCCAAGTATTTTCACTGGTGTTGAAATGGGTCTGCTAAGTACTTATAGATTTTCAGTCCTACGCCTGATCAACGTATGACCGAACTTCTGTGAGAACGAGGATGGACGTGTTGAAACATCGAGTTATAAAAGTTTCTTTACAAAAAATAATTTATAATATTTTTAAATGTTTTAAATTTTATCAAAGAGTAATATTTTCTAACAATTATCAATTTAATAAATTCCGGCTTCGTTCCTTTTCGAGAACGAAAAGATTCTAAGGAGGGGGGAATGTGATATCCTGGAATGTCATGCAATTTAAAATGTGATAATCTCCTTTATAAATTATTTAAAATTAGTACAATTGTTGTTTCCAAACAATTTAATAATGAGTTGTTTTTAAAATATAGATTTTAAATACATTTTTAATAGACCTATTATTTTCTAATTTAATAAGTGTTATTTAAATGTGTGTATATATGTGTATTTAAATTGATTTTAAATAGGATTTTAATTCGAATTCGAATTTGGATTTAAAATTTGAATTTAAAGGGTATATATCTTAAAAATATTTTTGATTTTAAATTATATGAATGAGTTTTTATTTAAAATAAGATTGTTTTATATTATTTTCTTTAAAGGAAATTTATTTATATAAATTTGGAAAAGTATTATTTTAATGGTAAATAAGTGCAAAAGCTATTAAATTAGCATTCAAAATTGGATTAAATAATTTTCAATGATTTTGTTTAAATTATAATTGGTTTATATTATATTTTCTTTTAAAGTTTTATTTATATAAAATTAAGAAAGGCATTTATAGATTAATAAAAGTACTTATTTAATTAGGAAATTTATTTCATTTGCTTTTAAAATCATTTATAAATAATATAAAAATAAGTTACTACAAGTGTAATTAAATCAAGAGATATATAACATGTGTTAAGTTATTACAAGTGTAATTAAATCAAGAGAGATGTCACATGTGTTAAGTAACTAATAAGGTAAGAGACAAGTGCCATTTCTTTTTTTTATTTTCTTTTTATTTTAATAAATAAAAAAATAACTCTATTTAAACTCTTAATCTTCCTCTTCATTTTTTTTATATCTTCTTTTCAAAACCCAAAAAACCAAACCTGAAAACTCTTCTCAATTCAAAAATAAATGCAAACCAGAAAACATTCCTCAAACCAAACTAAAACTGAAATCATTTTTCAAGAATCAATGGCCAGACCGGTAATCTTTTCAAGCCAGTAACCAAGATTTCAGCTCTGTTCAAACTTAAACCTTCTCAAACAACAACTAGCTTCAGAGCATCAAGCTTTTCAGTTTTATATACCATCAAGATCTAAGTAATCAAAGTTTCCAGAAAAGCAATAAAAGGTTCAGGAATCCAAAACAGTTGCAAAGTTTCAGGTTTCCAGTTTTTCCACTCTCTGCATTTACAAATGGTGAGTAGACATAGTTTTAAAAACAGTTCTATCTTGATTCCACTTTGGTATATGTATGAAAATCAAGATGTTTGCCTGAATTCTTGGATTGATATGGATGCATGTATGTGTATGAGTATTGAATGCCTGTGTAGATATAATATAGGCTCTGTTGAATAATTACAGGTTTTGATTTCTTTAAAAATTCAATATCTCATTATTTAATCACTGATAATTTTTGATTTGCAAATGAAAAGTGTTTGAAATCATGCAATATCACTACTAAAAATATTTCCAGGAATTTATACTATATATTTGTCTCGAAAATTTCTAAAGAACAGTGAAAAATTAATTTGGGTCAAAATTTTATAAATTCAATTTTAAAAATTGATTGCATAATTGGATTCGTTATAGCAAATCATGAATTTTTGTGTGAATATCTTGATTTTTAGTTTGGAAATCAGGGGGTTTTCTCAAGTTAAGCATATAGGACGTTTTGGTCGATTGCCATCGATCGGCATCAAGGGAGGCACGATATTTGAGCCAGAGGTGGCTGGGTTGTCGACAAGTGCAGGAAAATTGTCGAGATGATTTTTCAATGGGCATGATGGTTAGAAAGTGTCGAAGTAGGGTTTAACACCCTGGTTTTGTCGTTGATGTTTCAGAGGGGATTTTGACATTGAGACTTGATCGGAGGCGATCGCGAGGCGTGTTGAAGGAGCTGGAAGTTGAGAGTGAGCTATGGTGAGGATGGCGAGGCTTCTCGAGTCAGGGAACGTCAGAGGCGAGTGTTTTCCGGTGATGATGGATTTCCGGGCTAAGTGGGTTTTTGAGTCGTTTTCGATTCTCAATCGAATCGAGATATCTAGGTGATCGCATTGGGTTGCCAAGGTCAGAGTTGACATGTCGGAGGCCGGAACGGGTTTCGTCAATGATCGTGATCGATGTACACGTGCACGGCGTGTCAGTGGACGATGAACAATGTTGGTGCTTGGGTTTTAGTTCGGAAATGCTTGAGTTTTTATCGAAGCAGAAGAGAACGGGAGATGTACCATGTTTTGATCGGGGAAGTTGAGTGTTTTGCTCGGGTTTTCTAATGTTAGTAGGTTTTAAGTTTGTATAGGAAGTTTTATAGGATTTAAAACTTAAGAATACTGATTTTGCAAATAATTCAAAGTTTTAAACAAAGTAAAACAAGTTTTACTTATGAGAATAAATGGTTTTCAAGGATAAGCGTTTAACAAGTCTTATATATATTAAATAGATAAGTAAAAAGTAATTATTTAATTAAGTAATTAGAGGATAATTACTTTATGAAAGTACTTAAATAGAAGTGATTAAGGGTTAATCACTTTGTGTTAATTAAATAATTAATATAATTAATTAAAGGGTTAAGGTTAATTAATAATTACTTGTTAAGGTAATTAATTAAAAAGGGTAATTAATTATTGAAAGGAATTAAGAGGATCATTAATTAAGGAAAATAATTCAAAAATTAATTTATAATTGAAGAATAATTAATCTATAATTAAAGATTAATTATTTAATTATAAAAGTAATTATGGATTAATTAATTTGTATTGAGAGATACTGATTAATAATTAAGGTTATTAGTCAATAGATAATGAATAATTAATCAGTTGATTAAAGGTTTATTAATTGATTATAAAAATAATAATTAAGGATTGATTACTTTGTATTGAAGGAGATTAATTGATAATTGAGGTTTATTAATTAATAGTTAAAGAATAATTAATCTATAATTAAAGACTAATTAATTGATTTATAGGGTAATTAACGGATGAATTACCCAGTTGTAATTAATGAGATGAATGTGATTAATTAATTTGTTAATTTAAGATAGTCACTTGATAATTGATTAAGTATAATTGCTTAATGAGATTGATAAGAGTAATTACTTAGTGAAGAAATTGTTGGATAAATTACTGGATGTAATTAATATAAGGAAAATTACTTAATGGAAAGTAATTAAAGTTTAATTACTTAGGAGAAGTAATTAAGGATTAATTACTTGATGTAATTAACTAAAGGATTAATATAATTAATTATGGAGTTAATTAATTAAGGTAAGTAATTATAGGATGGTTAATTACTGTTTATGATTCATTAAGACTGATTAATGGATGCAATTAATTAAGGATCATTAATTAATGTAATTAACTAATGTAATTAATGAAAGTAATTAAAGATTAATTACTGTAAATTGTTAAAGATAATTACTTTATGTAATTGAAGATAATTAATCAAGGATGGTTAATTAAGATGGATAATTAAAAGATCATTAATTAATTGATTTGTAATTAATTAATGATTAAGTAAAGGTAATCTAAGTGATTATTGGATTAGTAACTAATTGAATTATAGATAATTAAATTGATTTTGTAAATGATCCATCTTGCTTATGAATGATTGAATGATGATTAAATGCCTTGAATTGATTGATATCTCTGAAATGAAGTGTTTTGTGATATGATATGTTTGGATGGATAGTGATAATGTGGTTATCTATCGATGATGAATTGCTGTGTAAAAAGTGACATCTTATATTTAAAATTGAATTGTATTTCACTTGAATAACTTGGGTTAAGATGGTATTGAATTCAAAGAGACCGGAGTCGGGTATTAGTAAATACCCGAAACCACTTCAATTCTTTATAAATTGATCTGTGGAATCAATAGGCTGAAATGGAATGATTTAAGTTAAGTGGACCGTTTAATCTAAGTTTTGGTACTTAGAAATTGATGTGTGATGTAAGTGATGTATGTAACGACTTGTGAAGGTGTAAATTGATACAAGTTACCTCGGGTTTATATAAGTTGTAGGCTTTTGTGTTCCATGTTAGATGGGTTTACTCACGCTGGTTTCCAGCCTGACTCGGGTGTTACTTTGATGTAATGATCGGGTCACACCGAGTATTACAGATTTTAAGGTAAGGACGTTCTAGAGCTCAGGAGGCGAGTTGGATGGCAGGAACATATGGAGTGTATTCCGTTGTGATGTATTGTAGTATATCCGGGACAAGTTATTTTAATTTTCCTATGTTTGTGTAAATGTCGTAACTCTGATGTATTAAAATGTAATTGACAGATTCAGCTTTCTTTGTGTAAAGAATATTATTTGATATTATATTTTATCCGCTGCGAATGTGAGATGTTGGTGTTTCTGTTTCTTCTTTTCTTCCATCTCTTTTCTTCTTTTCCTAACTATCTAGAGTTCTTGGGATTGAAAATTCCTGGCCGTTACACTTTGGATCGATGTGTTGGGAGGTGCGGGTTGTCAAAGCTGGTATCAAAGCCTAGGTTTAAAATTCCTTAGGGATTAGGGGCATATTGAGGGAACGTTCTTGAAAAAAATTTCAAAAATAAAAGGTTTTCCAAATGTTTTTCAATAGGTTTTCCAAAAAGGTTTTTAAAATGAGTTTCCAAAGAGAGAGAGAGTGTGTGTCTCTATATATGTCTGTATGAATAAAAAAAATTCAAAGGATTTTATTTAAATATAATGGGAATAGCTCTTTCCCTCATTCTTGCAATTCTATATATGAAAAGTTTCTAATAAATGCCTAAATTACAGATAGAAAATGAGCTATTCAGGCTCAAGCGAAGTGAATGAGATTACAAGCACGAACGTCCTGATTTGATTCCATATTTAGGCTAGAGGACAAGCTGAGCTTACCCCTAACATAGAACCCACAAAGTAGCGCCGGGTGCAGTTCCTGCTCACCCACCTGTTATCAATTTTGCTAAGTTATGTATGGACTTTACGAGCCTAGGAGGGAAGCCGTATGTGGGGACAAGTCATATGCAAATTCGGAGACATGGATTTATACTTGTGAGAGGATTTGAGGAAAGATGGGTCTTCTTGATGAGATGAGGAGACAACTTGTTACTTGGGATTTCTAAAGAGAGGCGTTGAATTGGTGGGAGGTAATAGTGGTGGAGACTAATGAGGAAGGTATCGTTTGGGGGAAGTTTAGAAGACAATTTGAGATGAAGTTTCTTTCCAGAGCAAAAAAGGATGTGTAGCTGAAGAAGTTTATTCATCTGAAGCAAAGAGATATGTCAGTGAAAGAGTATGTCAATCAGTTCAATGAGATGGCTAGTTTTGGAATGAAGCTGATCAATACCCTTTACAAGAAGGCTTTGAAGTTTGCAAAGGGGCTGAACCAACCTCTTCAAGGTTTGGCTCTTAGTCATATTCCTATGGGTGCGACTTATAAGAGTCTAGTGAAGATGGCCTTTCTGATACCGTCTCCAAGATGGAAGAGAAGGAAGAACCCAAGAAGTCTGGAGGAAAGGTGCCATAGTAGAATCATAGCAAGAAATAATGGAACCCAATGGAAAGTTTAACAAACATGATATACAATGCAGGAGATATGGTAAGAAGGGGCACTTTACTTAGGAGTTCAAGGCGGAAATTCTGAGGATTAATTGTTACAACTGCAATCAATTCAGGCACATGAAGTGGGGGTGTCCAGTACCTCCAAAGACCACTACCCGGGTTGTTCTAGCTTATGCACTTGACGTAGTTCCTTGCTAGAATGCACCTCCAATAACGGATAAGGGGAAGAAGGTCATGATTGAAGGTGTGTTAACTATATCTATATTATCTATTCGTGCCTTATTTGATATTGGGGCATCACATTCTTTTATTCTAGTAGTCTTGTAGATGAGTTACACTTAGATAATAACATGGTTACAGACCGTGAGGTAGTATCAACCACATTGGAGGGTCGACATATTTGTCTATAGTATGTAGTGATTTGAAATTGTTTATTTTAGGGTCAAATTTGATTATGATGCTTTTGTCTTGTGATTTCTGGGTTCGGGTTGATTTTAGGCATGGATTGAATGACAATATATGGAGCAATTCTAGATTATGATATGAGGGTTTTTTGGCTGGGTACTTGTAGTGGACACAATCTAGAGATTTATTGTTAATCTAGATGTTCAATTATGTTGGGTTACCTGTATTCATTAGATCTATCACGTGACTAGTTGATTCGAAATCTAAGTTAGAGGTTACCCAGAAGTTCTTTTTGAGGTTACCAGTCTCCCACCTCAGAGAGCGATCTAGTTTTGAATTTACCATATGGAAGGCCAGACCCATTGCCTTACCCTTAAGGCATATGACTCTTAAGGAGAGACATGAGTTGAACAAGCAAGTGAACGAGCTACTAGAGAAGGGCTTCATTTGGAGGAGTACTTTGGAGTAGGGAGCACCAGTCGTCTTTGCCACCACGACGATGGTTCTCCGAGGCTTTGCGTCGATTATAGGGAACTAAATAAACAGAAAAAGAAGAATCGTTATCCAAATCCCCATATAGGCAATCCATTTGATCAGTTGGTTGGAGTGAAGGTATTCTCTCAGCTTGACTTAGCTATTGAATTCCAGCAACTGCACTTAGCCGATGACAATATTCAGAAGACCGCTTGTCGTACATCGAACAGGCTGTATGAGTGGTTTGTCTTGCCCTTCGGACTGACCAATGCACCCACCTACTTTATTGATCCGATGAACCAAGTTTATAAAGGATTGCTTAATAAGTTCGTTGTATATTTGTAGACAACATTTCAGCCTATTCGAGTAGCGAAGAGGAGCACAAGTTTCACTTGGAAGAAGTGCTCAATACACTCTGTGAACATAAGTTAAAGGTGAAGTTTTCTAAGTATCACTTTTGGCATGAGGACGTACGCTTTTTAGAACATGTCCTCTCGGAAAGTGGGCTGGCGATCGATCTGGGTAAAATTGCAGCAGTTCAGGATTGACATGTGCCGAAGAATAAATTGAAAGTAGGGAGTTTCTTGGTTTTGCAGGCTTCTTTAGAAAGTTCATAAAGGACTTTGCTAAAATCTCTACTCCTCCGACTCGCCTTACCAAGAAGAATTTGGTTTTCTCATGAGACACAACGTGTAAGGATGCTTTTATTAAGCCGAATGAGGCATTGGCTAATGCACCTATTTTTGTATTACCCGATGGTACGAAAGCATTTATAGTATACACTAATGCTTGCGGCATAGGGCTGAATTCGGTCTTGATGTAGGAAGGAAGAGTAGCGAGTTATGCTAGCCGGCAGTTGAAGGCCCACCAGAGAAACTACCCCAGCCATGAACTTGAGTTAGCAGCCATTGTCTTTGCACTCAAGTCGTTAAGACACTATTTTTTAGGAGAGCAGCTTGCGCTGTATACGGATTATAAGCCTCTAAAGTATTTGTTCTTCCATAAATATTTAAACCTAAGGTAGAAGAGGTGGATGGAGTTCTTGGCATCGGACTTCGATATCTCCTATACTCCAAGCAAGGGTAATGTTATAGCCGACGCCTTGAGTAGGAAGCATGCGGCGTTGGGTTCTATGTTCTTGGAGTGGAAGCATTTGGAGTTGATTTCTACATTCGACTTTCGATCGTTGTCAGATATTGCTCCGGGATTGTTAGCAGCATTGGACGTACAACCTACACTCATTGACTGCATAAGGTCAGGTCAGAAGCAAGACAAGGAGCTATTGGATATCTTTAAGAGGATTGGTAGAGGAGAGCAATTGAGGCATCTGAGGCATTATGCCATTGACTCAATGGGATGGTTATAGAGAGATGGTAGATTACGTGTTTCTCTTATCATGAATTTGATCGACATAGTACTAGCCGAGTCTCATAGTTCGAGGATGACCATTTGTCCCAATAGGGAAAAAATGTACCGAGACATGAAGAGAGTCTTTTATTAGTCGGGTATGAAGAGACATGTGGCATAGTAGGTGGCTTGATGCATGATCTGCCAAAGGGTAAAGGCGGAACAGAAGAAGCCGGGAGGGTTGTTATAGCTATTGGATATTTCGCAGTGGAAGTGGGAGAGTATTTCTATGAACTTTATTGACAGACCACATAGGAGTAGGAGAGGGAATGAGAGATTTTGGGTCATAGTCGATCGGTTGAACAAATCTGCTCATTTTATTTCCAATGATGAGTACGAGGACGGTTGAACAAATCTGCTCATTTTATATCTAATGATGAGTACGAGGACCATGGTGTTATTGGCGACAATACACATGAGAGAGATTGTTAGGTTACATGGAGTTTCATCTAGTATCATTAGCAATCAAGATCCACTATTCGCTAGCGAGTTTTAGAAGAGTCTATAGGAGGCTTTGGACACCGAGTTGAGTTTGAGTACCGTGTATCATCTGTAGATGGATGGATAGACGAAGAGAGTATATTAGGTGTTGAAGCACCTTCTTTGGATGTGCATATTGGATTTTGGAGGCCCTCGTGAGAACCACTTGATACTAGTGGATTTCACCTATAATAACATCTATTAGGTGAGCATTGAAAATGCACCATTTGAGGCGTTATATGGTAGACCCTATAGATCACCGTCGTATTGGTGGGATACTACAAATAGGATTATTCTTGGGCTAAACATATTAAGGGAGATATCATAGGAGGTAGACTTAATCCGTAGGAGGATGAAAACCGTATAGGATAGGCAAAAATCTTACGCTGACAGAAGACACACGGAGTTGGAATTCGCAGCGGGCGACATGGTCTTTATGAAGGTCTCACTACTTTGACATGTTATGAGATTCAATAGTTCAAGAAAGCTAGCACTAAGGTTTTATAAGGCCTTTTCTAATCATTGGTAGAGTTGTGTAGTTAGCTTATAAGGTAGAGCTTCTTTAGAAGTTAGAGGGAGTACGTGACGGTTTCCATGTGTCGCACCTACGGAAATGCTTACATGACACAACTACTGTGGTTGAGCTGAGTTGAGTAGAGGAGGTGGAAGTATAGAGGGAGTCACTTGTTTGCCATGCATCCACTTGTATTCTAGAGCATGGTGCAAAGTGGCTCTGCAACAAGGTTATTAAGCTTGTCAAAGTTCAATGGCGAGATGATCCAGCAGAGAGTGCATGGGAGCCTGAAGAGAGGATTTGAGTTTTCCACACACAACTCTTTTCTGGTACCTTTCCATTTTTAATCAAAATAGTATACGACTATCCATGTTTTAGTATTTATCTTAGAATATCCCATAGGTAGAGATGATTGTATGTTAGGAATGGTTGCTAACATGCCATTAGGACATGTTTTGGATAATAGATGCTAGTGGATGTATTTGTTGATTAGTCTTTGCATACTTAGGTAAGTATATCCTCTAGTCAGCACACACACTCACAATATAACCTGCCATCACTTGTTTAATTTTATTAAGTTATGTGCATATGGTTGCTGCATATGCATTGAATGGATGTGTATACATGTAGAATTGCAAGTACATTTACATAGGATGTTGCATACATTTTGTATATATGGCATAAGCATGCATTAAAAGAGGTTGATTAGATCAGGAGACCGCCTACACTTTGCATTAATATAGGTTCATGTGCATTGCGCGTTTGTATGTACATATTGCACTAGAAATTTAACTAAGGACAATGATTGCCAGTGGATGATGGATGAGTAAAATATACTAGTTATCGACTTTTGCACGTATAAGTTACATTTTTCCATTCTTGGGGATTTCGACGACAAAATCCTTTTAAGCACTACAACATTCAGGGATTTTAACAGCGTTCAAAAATGCGATAAAAGTGCATAATAGCGTTTTTCATGACGCTGTACAACGACATGCAATTAAAAGTCAGTAAAATAACATAGCATTAGATTAAACGCTATAAAAGCATAGTTTTCAATAGCGTTTATGATATGTCGTTAAACACTTTTTCATAGCGTTTTTCCAAAGCTAAGAGTATTATTTTATTGCATTTTGATCAATGCTGAGAATACTTTTATAGCGTTTACTATCCATTTTTAACAGCATTTGAAGAATGTTGTTAAAGGATCTAATAGCATTTTTATGTATGTTGTATAACAACATGTCATGGTAGATTCATGGCCTATTATAGTATAAAGGAAACGATTGTATATTTTCTACAACACAACAAAAACATTGTTGTAGGTTTTTTTGTAGCATATAAGAAATGCCATTATACATTTTCTATGCTATTCAAAAACACTATTTTCTTTACCCCGCTTTGAGTTTACATTAGCCTACCTATACATTAGAACATCTAACAATAAGATATATTTACCTCAATTAATGAATAATTCAATCAACTCAAACAACAATAATATAAAACATTTGATAATCAACACATATTATATATTATACCCAAACAGAATTGCACCAAATTCAATATTGTATACAATATTTCATAATCTATATTTTTAAACACACATGATAATAGTACCATTAGGATTCTATAAAAGAAAATACCCAAATATCGTGATCGTAAAATGTCCATGTTTGTCATCTTCAAACATCCAATTCTCTAAAAAAAAAAGAGCATTTAAAGTACATGTACGAAAACATACATAAAAGGATATATGAATAAGGCATAAAAAAAACATATATATTAAACATATTGACATGCTTAATGTCGATACACATTCTACATAATCTTATGTTAGATATATAATGCTGTCACAGTTAAGGATTGTTTATATTACTTATTATTCACAATTTAAACTCAAATTAGAATAAATACATGCTGACCTTATATATCTAATAGTCAAGTTTTATGGTTTAACTTAATTAATTTTATGATTTTATTTAATTATCATAGAACTTAGTTAACTTAGTTTATTTATAATAAAATATACTTCATAATAGCGTATACATTCAAATGCATAAAAACATATCTTTTATTATCAACTTTAGCTAGCAATCTTCCATATAGAAAATGAATGTTTACCTATATATCAAAGTAAAGGGAATAATTAGGATGCATATCTACAAAAGAGTAATGTATTTTGCTCTAGTAAATATAAAGAGACTATTATTGTGGAACGACGCTTAAAAATATACGTATACTTTTTGATTTCCCTGCATAAATAGGTGGAACAATGCTTAAAAATATATGAATTCAACAGACATAAATATTGTGCATTGGTGAAAGATGCAATCTATTTATGACATGGCCAAAATTAAAAATTGAAGTTTGGAACTTACTTTGCAATCCAAAAGTTGCATGTATCGCATAAGCCTTGATTTATGTCTAAAGTCTTTGACTTACCAAGATCCATAGTCATCCAAATATGACTCTGATGGTGGTCAGTTTGTGTCATAAACCAAATTCGTCGAGAGTTGATGATTTTTATTCATCACCGCTGCATAATATAAAAAAACAGAAGTGTCAGGATCTGTAACGACCCAGTATTTTCAACCATTCGCATCCGCACATTGTCGGACTTGAATTGTTCAAAATACTGCGTTGTAGAATAAATTTGGCAAAACTCAGAATATACAATAAATAGATCACAGAATCACATACACAGATATCAGAATCTCGCAGCGGAAATTAAAAATTTAGTGGTTCATGAAGCCACTGATATAACTTCAACAAAACAGAACTTACATTGTCTATAATCCTCAATACAAATTTTAAGACATAAATAGAGATAGAGTCTTCAAAGTCTTGAATTCCAGAAAAGATAAAGGCTGAAACAACTTCCAGCAGCGCGAATGATCTACTGAGTGTCCTAGCTACGGAGAAGAAATTTAAGCTGCAACTCAGGCTGACCCGAGCGAAAAATAAAACATAACACTCGAGTCAGGACATACATACTTATATAATGTAAGCTAATTCAAGTGTACTGTAATATAGAGCAAGTAACTTAAAGGATGCTTGGGACCGCCCATCCTCTAAGGATCCGTCAAACTATTTACTATGTAGTATATTGCGCTATTATAATAGTGTCTATTTATAAAATAAACATACTTTTAAATAGCATTAAGGCTTTACATTTTCCACCTTAACACGTAATAGTCCCAGTAGTCCATCCAATATCATAGCTCCTCCTGATCGGGAAGCAACTAGAGGATACCACACGGGCTACGGGAGAAATCTAAACTCGTACAAGGCTCGGTATGGTAGATGACACGGCACAACTAGGCAATGCCAGGGTAGATATACCAATTGCTATCCAGGCTAGTGGAAACGCGTAGCCGCAGTTACCGCCCACCTCGGACTAACTCCCCAAAATCAAAATATAGAGGTGGCCACCGAATCAATCCAAAATCATAGTATAATATCGAAGAGGAGCGTCCGATCAGAGGAATGACCTCATTGGCCTGGAATTGCTCCTGTTTTAGCCACCTTATGCCAACTCACGGGAGTCGGGTCCACGTATTTACCTTACAGGAAACGCCACCACCGACCTACTTCATTCTGGAATCTCCACCGCGTACACGGTTGGTCAAAGTGGTTTTCGGTATCGACAGAGAGTATGTCCATATCCGATCCCGGTCTCTTTGCCAACCCATCGTTATTATAACCCGTGGTCATTTAAAACATTTTATACTTTAAAACCAGAATAAACATTTCCATTTCAAAACTATAAGTACGAGATCATTTTAAAACCCAAAACAATATGATATCATTATATTCAAATATAATTCTTTCCAAAACCATACGGCTTAAAATTTATAATATCTGGAAACCAAATATTTGAATTATATCTTCAAACATAATATTTTTGGAAATTTACTTTAAAACCATAACTCCCAAACACAATGGTTTGGACATTCAACGGTATATAAAATAAATGGGTTAACTTTATGGTTACTTTGTAAAGAAGATAATTTACGTAGCTTTACAATTATATTTCTTTATTTAAAGTTTTAAACCAAAATTTAAATATCACTTCACGTTCCCAAAAACCATTTCAATCCTTATGTATATATATCCAATTGGAGTATTAATATTCAAAACTAAGGTTGGATTTTATTCTTTCAACAAATTAATGTTTTAATATTTTCGTCTTGAATATTCCTATAAGTTCCCTAAATAAAACTCCAAATTTCAGCTATTTAATATTTTCAAAATTGACTTAATACTAGAATGTTCATCTAAATTTTATTAAGGAAAAATCCAGTTATAAATATCAAAATCGATTTCCTTAAATTTTAAAACAGTCAAATTCTAGATTCTGTAGCACTTAGGAAATGCTATCTAAAGTTACGGGTAAAACTGGTCCAATTTCAAAAAGACAGCATTTGAATGCTGTAGTAGATTGTTTAACTAAATAAATATTTCCAAATATAACTTATTTATTTATATATTTTTTCTTAACTGAAATCTTATTCTTTCGAAAATCCCGAATTACCAAATTAAGTTATATTCCAAACTTTTATCCAAATATTTATTTAGTTATTAATATTTAACTCCTTCAGAACCAATAAAAATCCTTTAAAGATATTAAATCAAATATTTATCTTCCAAAATAATTTTTAAATATTTCAGAAAATATTATAAGAACCACGGGCATGTATATAGTTCTCTAGCCTAGGTCAAGTGATACGGATTTATATCATTTCAACCCGAAATTTACAAAACCCCGGGTTCTATCATTTCAAACCCGCAATCCCAAGTTATCAGTTAAGCAGTTAACAGACTAGTTTAACAATAATCATTATTTCAGCCCATAACAATCTACATATAACAGGGAACTTGCAGTATGATTTAAGCAGTAAATAAACAATAACATAATATAACTGCAGATATACTACAACAGATGAATACTGATGAGGTGTCAATTTAAAAGGGGTTCATCATTCTATATACACTGCAGACAGATAATAGTGACATAAATTTTACACATACACTTGCGATAATTTCCAAAATATAAATACATATGTCTGGTGAGAATTACTCACTTGGATGTTGCAAAAAATTTGATTTCAAAACGGCTATTCACCGGTAAAGAGTAACATAAGGTAACGATCAAAATTCCCGGACGTCGCCAAGATTCAAATCTAGAATAAAATTCAAAATATTGAAACGCGACTTTAGAATTTACGGTCAAAGAAAATTAAAATAGAACGAGAATGATTTGACTTGCTCGACCACTCCACCGTGTAATATGACCAAAGTGTACCCAAAATGTGAACCGGGCTAACCAAAAATTTTTTTGACAAAATTTTCCAAAGACTGACTAAACAATATGATGACATTTCTCCTATGAGCCGTGACCCACGTATGTACATGTGCACACTTTATATTTCAACTTGCTCATGTACGTGTACGCACCCGACAAAATCTTACTGTTGCTTAATTTATCCATTTAGATCCAACTACTAAAAATTTGCAATACTACTTACATTTGTTTACTCTCCAAACCAAAATTTTTAAGCTTCAGATTTTTAAACTGGCAACTCAACCTATCTCCCAGACACTGACCTGACATGCACGTGCATTCACGCCTACACATGAGACACCACATCCTAATAATCCATCAGACTCATCCTTCCCAAAAAAAAATGCACAAATACATGAGTCAACGAGCCTCCTGCCTCACTCTACCCTATCTTCAAAAATCTATCAGACTTGATCAATGCAATATGCAGTCTCTTGTATACTAAACCTTCCTTTAGATTCACCCCCTTGAATACAGTTTTATCTTAAGTTTAAACTAAGTTTTAAACATTGCTTTTCAGTCAAATTATCCTTAAAATTTAAAACTTCCCAGGCTAGAACTTGCACAGGCAAACTACTGCTTCGAGACAGTTACTATATTACTTCGAGTTACCTCCTCATATGCTTCGAGAAAACATGTGGAGTGCTTCGGGTCAAGCACTACTCTTCTTACCTTATTCAGTTTTAAACTTGAAACTCCCTTCTGAAAATTTTAAAGCCAGACTTCTCCATTTTCCCTCTCTGACACTCTACCAACTCAAATCTATAACCAACATCCCAGTTATGAAATCTCACTCATGTCAGTTTCACCCATGTACACAGTGATACCTATGTGTACACGTGCACACCCCAAAGTATTTACACCTACCCAACATTTGTACTTACTTTCTACTGCAAATCCCTATTCAGTCTACCAATCTGTTTCACTGTAAGGTCAAAGTGCCCAGCCCAAATTACAACAACATAACCATCTCCTACAGTTTGTTTTAACTTAAATTCATTTAACCAAAACAACTTTCCAGACTTATAAATATGCATTCTTCTACCAGTACACACCCAACTACCCCTAACAACTCAGGTTGTCTAAAATGCAAAACGAGCCAATGATGTGATGGACACACTAGGGTTGCAAACAAATGGAAGATCTGGAAAAAAAATTGCAGACAATTCTAAAATGCAGGACTTATCTTTTCTTTCACTATGGCTTTATATTATTTCCTACCTACATCATAACCTCAGGCCTTAAATATGAATCAGGCAGAAAACCCAGATTTAAAACATGCCCAAAATCTATGCACAAACAAAAGTGACTCTAGTTTATAAGCATGAAACTTTTTATTCCAGGTGAATCACTTAAAACATGCACAGTATTGTTCAGGGTCAGCCTATGTTTGGGAAAAGTACATGGATAAAATAAAAGGCTACTGTGCATCTAAATCTGTCCATTATAAAAGTAAAGAAATAAAATACTACTCTTTCCTATTTATGCCTATTACTTATGTATGCACGCACTATATCTGTACTGCCTATACCAAGAGGTCTTTTAGAACAGTTTAACATGTTTGCTCATGTGAAAGGAAAACTGGAAAACCAATATATATAAAATTTCTCTAACTGGAAATGCAGACTTTACCCCCTGGTGACATGAATGCAACTGGAAACCCACATTCCCTGTGTACCATGTTTTACTTAATCTATGCATCACTGCTTCCCCTTAATTCATCTCACTAGACTCACACATAAGCAACTCAGGCATGGTATAAATGGAATTGGCCGAGCAAGGCACAGATAGGACAGAATTTATGAGAAAGAGGAAGGGAGAATATCTGAACAAAGAAAGCAAATAATATAAACTATTTACCTGATAGGATCTGAGCAGAGGAATGGGATGAAGCCAGAGATAGTGAGATCCAGGAGAGAAAATGATGGAGTGGTAAATACATGTATATAGGCCGTATGCGAATTAAAGGAGAGAAAAAGAATTGAAAGCATCAGTTTCTTAAAAATAAATTCGTATGAATTTTAAAGAGAAGCCGAGGGATATTGGCATAACTTGCATGTTTATCACCAAATAAATGCACGCGCTGATCTGTGCAAAGAAGAATGGAAATGAAGGGTTTTCCAGGTTTGAACTTGATCAAGGAAAGAGAATGTATCAGTTTACAAAGTGTAAACGTGATATATTCATCAGTTAAAATATAAATGCATGATTTAAGTTTGATAGCTGATGAGATCGAGTCAGAGGAAAAAAAAATGCATATTACCTTCTACTTTTAAAGCTTGCGTGATTTCCCTTTTCAGTTTCAAAGAATTAAAACTCGAAATAAATAGGGGAAGGCCGAGAGATAAAAATGTAGCTGATACCATCAAGGCCAGATCAATGCTTTTCAGTTTTATAAGAATATTGTTTGTACACGTGATTGAGGAAATAAACAAAGGGAATTGATATCTACTCTGACTCAAATTTTTCATATCTATTGTTTTGATGTAGACTGCGTGATCTAAGCAACTGATTTGCTTGCAACCAGAGGAAAGTATAGGTCGAACGTTACACGTATCATGTGTGATTCCATTTGAGTTTATAAACTTGATTTTTTTTAGTTTGATTTCACCAAAAGAGATGGCAAAATTTATGCAAAGCTTAGGAAAGAAAACGTATACAAATTTATTAAAAATCAAACCGTTAGTTAAAACAACGTAACGTTGGGTAGAAATTTACTGACTGATATTTTTCTTCGAAAATATTTGAAAATATTATTTTTACACTACGCTAAACAGACGCAGTCCAAAACATCAGAAATTTTCATAAAAATAACATTTTAAAAACACCCGTTTTATTACGTTGCTTATACCCTATAATTGACGCGTCCTTTAAACGCGAAACTTTACAGTTCAAACATAGCTTAAATTTTCACAGTTATTATTTAATTTTATTGACATATAAAATATGTAAAATATATCTCTAAATTAAATAATTAAACTATATTGTTAAACACAATTTATACAAAATATATTTCAAAATTAAATAATTAAATAAAATAAATAGCTGAAAACCAGGGCTGTTACACTCTCCCCCACTTAAGAACTTTTCGTCCTCGAAAAGGAACGAAAGAAGAGAAACAAAGAAGATAAGCTATATAGACAAGAATCTTAAACGGATAGTTCCGGATTTGAAGCACGAAGAAGGTTCTCTAGAATTGGTTTTACCCCTTCAGTTTGACTGTCAGTCTATGGGTGCTCAGCGGTGCTCAGGGTCACGATGAGTAACAAAGAGTTTCAAAGATTATAGAAAGATTTCTTAAATAGACTGGTATAAGCAATAGCCTTCCCATTCTGTAGCAGATAGAGAAACCAAGGACACTCAAAGGTATTTTGAAAATAAGATAATAAATTTGAAGTCATAATGCCTCTGAGATCATAATACTTTGAAAATCATTACGATTTATAGATATTATCATTTGGAAATCATACTACTAAAATCATAACCCTTTTAAAATAATCTTCATTTATTCAATTATAAATTTTCAAACATTATATTTTTAGAACAGCAGCACTGATAATATGTTATAGTAGATATGATAGTATTCCTAATCAGTTTATTATTTTCTTAACTCTAAATTCTTAACAAATAACCTAACCACTTTATTTGAAATACCTATTTTAAAAATAAGATATTCCTTCAATAAATTTTTTTTATCCGAAACCCAAAATCTCAATTATCAAATTTAGCAATATTAGAATATGTCCTAACTATTTAAATCATAATTATTCACTTAGGGAATAACTTTAATTAGAATTTCTTAGTTAGATTTAAGGTTCCATGTTAAATCAACTTTGATTATTAGGTTCCTTTGAATAAATTTCTTAAATTCCTTTTTCTATATCTACCTCTATTTATCTTTTACAACTAAAATTTTAGTGTATAACATTTATTATAACCACCTAAATTTTAATTATAAAATCCCTTTAATAATGTATATTATCCAATTACATTGTTAACTTTTGAAACTCAAGGTAAGTTATATTGAATGGAATTGAGTATTATACATCTAAAACTTTCAAACTCAATTATCTCCAATTGGAATTTCTTATTCAAAAATTTATTTTCCTTTTATTGAAATTTTCTTAAGATAAAATTTTAAAAATTAAATTTTTGATTCCCCTCAAATCATTTAGAGATAAATAAATATATATACATAATATGTCAATCAAATTTAAATTATATATCTATATATATTAAGTCATTTTTAGAAATTCAAATTAATTAAAATCTCAAGGAAACACTGTAGCCAGACTACGGTGTGGTCCTTTCACTTCGAAACTCGAAAATGAATGTCGATGATGCTGCAGTCATCACCGAAATTATTTTCCAGCGACAAAGAGAAGAGCACTAAATTTTTAAAATTCTTTGGAAACAAATTTCTATACAAAATACTTATAACATCCATTTAAAATTTAACCACAAGGTTTGAAATCATCGGAAGTTTAATTCTCAAGTTCTAGTTTTAACTTCATTTCTATTTGTAACCATTGTTTTATAGTTCAATTATTTATATATGACAAAACACATGGCTTACAAACTCATAAATAAAATCAAAACTATTATCTCTTGACAACTAGTCAAATTAATTATAGAGTTCTGAAAATTATACTTATATATATTAGATTTTATTTTCAAATACAGAAATAAAACTTTCAAGTCAAGGATAGTGATTCAAATTTTTGATGAACTCAAATCAAATAGAATTCAAGATGAGTTGAAATCAGAAAATCCGGTGATTAAAAAATCAGAATAAGGAAACTGGGTAAGTCTATATAATCGCGGACAACCTTGACCGGGTCAACCGTGACTTAAAGAATCGGATCGATGTGGTTGGGGTAAATCTACATTTGATCCGAAGAGGTAGAGTTCGGAATAACCAAAGATACTAGCATATAAACCAATGATAAATATAAATCTCCGGTGAATAAATGCTAATTGTAAAGGAGTTTCACCCCTTTATTAGAATGATGGCGAGACCGCAAATTTACTATGAAGATCATCCGAAGTGGAGTTATGGGATACTCCTAGAATCTAAAGAAGATGAAAAAGTGAGGGACACGAATGAACTTTGAAACCATAGGGAACGTTCCAAAATTCGAAAAGAAAGTGGTTCAATCTCGTATGAAAGTGATTCTGTAATTCCAATTTACCATATATTCTAAGTTTTGCCAAGAACCTGGCTCTGATACCAAATGTAACGACCCAGTATTTTCAACCATTCGCATCCGCACATTGTCGGACTTGAATTGTTCAAAATACTGCGTTGTAGAATAAATTTGGCAAAACTCAGAATATACAATAAATAGATCACAGAATCACATACACAGATATCAGAATCTCGCAGCGGAAATTAAAAATTTAGTGGTTCATGAAGCCACTGATATAACTTCAACAAAACAGAACTTACATTGTCTATAATCCTCAATACAAATTTTAAGACATAAATAGAGATAGAGTCTTCAAAGTCTTGAATTCCAGAAAAGATAAAGGCTGAAACAACTTCCAGCAGCGCGAATGATCTACTGAGTGTCCTAGCTACGGAGAAGAAATTTAAGCTGCAACTCAGGCTGACCCGAGCGAAAAATAAAACATAACACTCGAGTCAGGACATACATACTTATATAATGTAAGCTAATTCAAGTGTACTGTAATATAGAGCAAGTAACTTAAAGGATGCTTGGGACCGCCCATCCTCTAAGGATCCGTCAAACTATTTACTATGTAGTATATTGCGCTATTATAATAGTGTCTATTTATAAAATAAACATACTTTTAAATAGCATTAAGGCTTTACATTTTCCACCTTAACACGTAATAGTCCCAGTAGTCCATCCAATATCATAGCTCCTCCTGATCGGGAAGCAACTAGAGGATACCACACGGGCTACGGGAGAAATCTAAACTCGTACAAGGCTCGGTATGGTAGATGACACGGCACAACTAGGCAATGCCAGGGTAGATATACCAATTGCTATCCAGGCTAGTGGAAACGCGTAGCCGCAGTTACCGCCCACCTCGGACTAACTCCCCAAAATCAAAATATAGAGGTGGCCACCGAATCAATCCAAAATCATAGTATAATATCGAAGAGGAGCGTCCGATCAGAGGAATGACCTCATTGGCCTGGAATTGCTCCTGTTTTAGCCACCTTATGCCAACTCACGGGAGTCGGGTCCACGTATTTACCTTACAGGAAACGCCACCACCGACCTACTTCATTCTGGAATCTCCACCGCGTACACGGTTGGTCAAAGTGGTTTTCGGTATCGACAGAGAGTATGTCCATATCCGATCCCGGTCTCTTTGCCAACCCATCGTTATTATAACCCGTGGTCATTTAAAACATTTTATACTTTAAAACCAGAATAAACATTTCCATTTCAAAACTATAAGTACGAGATCATTTTAAAACCCAAAACAATATGATATCATTATATTCAAATATAATTCTTTCCAAAACCATACGGCTTAAAATTTATAATATCTGGAAACCAAATATTTGAATTATATCTTCAAACATAATATTTTTGGAAATTTACTTTAAAACCATAACTCCCAAACACAATGGTTTGGACATTCAACGGTATATAAAATAAATGGGTTAACTTTATGGTTACTTTGTAAAGAAGATAATTTACGTAGCTTTACAATTATATTTCTTTATTTAAAGTTTTAAACCAAAATTTAAATATCACTTCACGTTCCCAAAAACCATTTCAATCCTTATGTATATATATCCAATTGGAGTATTAATATTCAAAACTAAGGTTGGATTTTATTCTTTCAACAAATTAATGTTTTAATATTTTCGTCTTGAATATTCCTATAAGTTCCCTAAATAAAACTCCAAATTTCAGCTATTTAATATTTTCAAAATTGACTTAATACTAGAATGTTCATCTAAATTTTATTAAGGAAAAATCCAGTTATAAATATCAAAATCGATTTCCTTAAATTTTAAAACAGTCAAATTCTAGATTCTGTAGCACTTAGGAAATGCTATCTAAAGTTACGGGTAAAACTGGTCCAATTTCAAAAAGACAGCATTTGAATGCTGTAGTAGATTGTTTAACTAAATAAATATTTCCAAATATAACTTATTTATTTATATATTTTTTTCTTAACTGAAATCTTATTCTTTCGAAAATCCCGAATTACCAAATTAAGTTATATTCCAAACTTTTATCCAAATATTTATTTAGTTATTAATATTTAACTCCTTCAGAACCAATAAAAATCCTTTAAAGATATTAAATCAAATATTTATCTTCCAAAATAATTTTTAAATATTTCAGAAAATATTATAAGAACCACGGGCATGTATATAGTTCTCTAGCCTAGGTCAAGTGATACGGATTTATATCATTTCAACCCGAAATTTACAAAACCCCGGGTTCTATCATTTCAAACCCGCAATCCCAAGTTATCAGTTAAGCAGTTAACAGACTAGTTTAACAATAATCATTATTTCAGCCCATAACAATCTACATATAACAGGGAACTTGCAGTATGATTTAAGCAGTAAATAAACAATAACATAATATAACTGCAGATATACTACAACAGATGAATACTGATGAGGTGTCAATTTAAAAGGGGTTCATCATTCTATATACACTGCAGACAGATAATAGTGACATAAATTTTACACATACACTTGCGATAATTTCCAAAATATAAATACATATGTCTGGTGAGAATTACTCACTTGGATGTTGCAAAAAATTTGATTTCAAAACGGCTATTCACCGGTAAAGAGTAACATAAGGTAACGATCAAAATTCCCGGACGTCGCCAAGATTCAAATCTAGAATAAAATTCAAAATATTGAAACGCGACTTTAGAATTTACGGTCAAAGAAAATTAAAATAGAACGAGAATGATTTGACTTGCTCGACCACTCCACCGTGTAATATGACCAAAGTGTACCCAAAATGTGAACCGGGCTAACCAAAAATTTTTTTGACAAAATTTTCCAAAGACTGACTAAACAATATGATGACATTTCTCCTATGAGCCGTGACCCACGTATGTACATGTGCACACTTTATATTTCAACTTGCTCATGTACGTGTACGCACCCGACAAAATCTTACTGTTGCTTAATTTATCCATTTAGATCCAACTACTAAAAATTTGCAATACTACTTACATTTGTTTACTCTCCAAACCAAAATTTTTAAGCTTCAGATTTTTAAACTGGCAACTCAACCTATCTCCCAGACACTGACCTGACATGCACGTGCATTCACGCCTACACATGAGACACCACATCCTAATAATCCATCAGACTCATCCTTCCCAAAAAAAAATGCACAAATACATGAGTCAACGAGCCTCCTGCCTCACTCTACCCTATCTTCAAAAATCTATCAGACTTGATCAATGCAATATGCAGTCTCTTGTATACTAAACCTTCCTTTAGATTCACCCCCTTGAATACAGTTTTATCTTAAGTTTAAACTAAGTTTTAAACATTGCTTTTCAGTCAAATTATCCTTAAAATTTAAAACTTCCCAGGCTAGAACTTGCACAGGCAAACTACTGCTTCGAGACAGTTACTATATTACTTCGAGTTACCTCCTCATATGCTTCGAGAAAACATGTGGAGTGCTTCGGGTCAAGCACTACTCTTCTTACCTTATTCAGTTTTAAACTTGAAACTCCCTTCTGAAAATTTTAAAGCCAGACTTCTCCATTTTCCCTCTCTGACACTCTACCAACTCAAATCTATAACCAACATCCCAGTTATGAAATCTCACTCATGTCAGTTTCACCCATGTACACAGTGATACCTATGTGTACACGTGCACACCCCAAAGTATTTACACCTACCCAACATTTGTACTTACTTTCTACTGCAAATCCCTATTCAGTCTACCAATCTGTTTCACTGTAAGGTCAAAGTGCCCAGCCCAAATTACAACAACATAACCATCTCCTACAGTTTGTTTTAACTTAAATTCATTTAACCAAAACAACTTTCCAGACTTATAAATATGCATTCTTCTACCAGTACACACCCAACTACCCCTAACAACTCAGGTTGTCTAAAATGCAAAACGAGCCAATGATGTGATGGACACACTAGGGTTGCAAACAAATGGAAGATCTGGAAAAAAAATTGCAGACAATTCTAAAATGCAGGACTTATCTTTTCTTTCACTATGGCTTTATATTATTTCCTACCTACATCATAACCTCAGGCCTTAAATATGAATCAGGCAGAAAACCCAGATTTAAAACATGCCCAAAATCTATGCACAAACAAAAGTGACTCTAGTTTATAAGCATGAAACTTTTTATTCCAGGTGAATCACTTAAAACATGCACAGTATTGTTCAGGGTCAGCCTATGTTTGGGAAAAGTACATGGATAAAATAAAAGGCTACTGTGCATCTAAATCTGTCCATTATAAAAGTAAAGAAATAAAATACTACTCTTTCCTATTTATGCCTATTACTTATGTATGCACGCACTATATCTGTACTGCCTATACCAAGAGGTCTTTTAGAACAGTTTAACATGTTTGCTCATGTGAAAGGAAAACTGGAAAACCAATATATATAAAATTTCTCTAACTGGAAATGCAGACTTTACCCCCTGGTGACATGAATGCAACTGGAAACCCACATTCCCTGTGTACCATGTTTTACTTAATCTATGCATCACTGCTTCCCCTTAATTCATCTCACTAGACTCACACATAAGCAACTCAGGCATGGTATAAATGGAATTGGCCGAGCAAGGCACAGATAGGACAGAATTTATGAGAAAGAGGAAGGGAGAATATCTGAACAAAGAAAGCAAATAATATAAACTATTTACCTGATAGGATCTGAGCAGAGGAATGGGATGAAGCCAGAGATAGTGAGATCCAGGAGAGAAAATGATGGAGTGGTAAATACATGTATATAGGCCGTATGCGAATTAAAGGAGAGAAAAAGAATTGAAAGCATCAGTTTCTTAAAAATAAATTCGTATGAATTTTAAAGAGAAGCCGAGGGATATTGGCATAACTTGCATGTTTATCACCAAATAAATGCACGCGCTGATCTGTGCAAAGAAGAATGGAAATGAAGGGTTTTCCAGGTTTGAACTTGATCAAGGAAAGAGAATGTATCAGTTTACAAAGTGTAAACGTGATATATTCATCAGTTAAAATATAAATGCATGATTTAAGTTTGATAGCTGATGAGATCGAGTCAGAGGAAAAAAAAATGCATATTACCTTCTACTTTTAAAGCTTGCGTGATTTCCCTTTTCAGTTTCAAAGAATTAAAACTCGAAATAAATAGGGGAAGGCCGAGAGATAAAAATGTAGCTGATACCATCAAGGCCAGATCAATGCTTTTCAGTTTTATAAGAATATTGTTTGTACACGTGATTGAGGAAATAAACAAAGGGAATTGATATCTACTCTGACTCAAATTTTTCATATCTATTGTTTTGATGTAGACTGCGTGATCTAAGCAACTGATTTGCTTGCAACCAGAGGAAAGTATAGGTCGAACGTTACACGTATCATGTGTGATTCCATTTGAGTTTATAAACTTGATTTTTTTTAGTTTGATTTCACCAAAAGAGATGGCAAAATTTATGCAAAGCTTAGGAAAGAAAACGTATACAAATTTATTAAAAATCAAACCGTTAGTTAAAACAACGTAACGTTGGGTAGAAATTTACTGACTGATATTTTTCTTCGAAAATATTTGAAAATATTATTTTTACACTACGCTAAACAGACGCAGTCCAAAACATCAGAAATTTTCATAAAAATAACATTTTAAAAACACCCGTTTTATTACGTTGCTTATACCCTATAATTGACGCGTCCTTTAAACGCGAAACTTTACAGTTCAAACATAGCTTAAATTTTCACAGTTATTATTTAATTTTATTGACATATAAAATATGTAAAATATATCTCTAAATTAAATAATTAAACTATATTGTTAAACACAATTTATACAAAATATATTTCAAAATTAAATAATTAAATAAAATAAATAGCTGAAAACCAGGGCTGTTACAGGATCAATAGCTAAAAAATATCCTATGTGCTTTATAAACATCCCTTATCAGATGCATATAGGCTCAATAGCTAACAGAAGTGTCTACTTTCGAAATTTGAAGCTGCTTAGCTCCTGGTATGAAGAATCAAGATGTCTTAATTGCATCATTTTCTTTTTACATAAAATAATAATTACAGACTGCGTATAAATTAACTAATATCAAAATGTCTAATGTTCAAAAACCTCAATAGGATATAAGACATTTTATATGTTACAACTACTAGCAAAGATAGAGATTAAGAAGTACATTATTGTGATATATTTGATTGTTTCATTTATGTAGGCTAAACAATAGAAAAGCCAAACTAGCCCTGCTAGCGGCTGCTGCATCTGCCGAAAGCCATGCATCATGGGAAGCCAAACATTCTTCTCTTGGAAACAAAACGAACATGCCAAGTAGCACGTCTCAATTTCTCGACTCCTCAGAAAGCGGGAAAAATGAACTTTCCAAGTGTACAGGGAAAGGTGTTTCATGTGGAGGGCCAATGGCAAGGATACAATCGCTCAAAGGAGCAGAATTCTACAAGTACTTGTAGTCCATGTTTTCGAACATTATAAGCATATGTTTCTGAAACTGCTATACATCAGTTCGGCTTTCTAGTAACAATAGACATCGTACAAATATTAAAACTGAATTTTGAAAAAACAAACGTATCAATTATAGAAGACCAAACAAACGTGGTTCGACATTTAAGTTTCAATGATGTTCTTGTATGGACAAAGAAAAAAATTACCAAACAATTTTAATTAACTTAATTTCAGATAAATTTCTTGTTATAATTCCTGTATGTTAAGAAATTATATCTAGCATGAACACTCTAAAATTACTAACCCTTACACAAACTAAATCAAAATTTTAAGATTACTTGCATTAAGCCATTTAGAGTACTTGACGAATACATGAAGGAGATGAAAACTTTATAAAAACATGAATGAACCAAAATCAAACATATCTCGATAATGACTTAGATAAAGAGTGCGTTGATCTCCATGCTCTTAGAGAAATGATGCACAAAAATTCAACTTATGTTTAATTTGATGCAACCATGACAAGTACGTATATAAAATTTAACAGAGTAAATAAAAACATCGGCTGCAGCTGTGACTCTAGCTTCTTGAGTAGTTTCTGCTGCGGCTTGGGATCCAAGAATAGCTTCTCCTAGAATCATTCTCCTAGATGTTTGTAAAAGATGTGTATTTGTATGTTTATCAAAAGATTAAATAAGATTTAACATGTAAATAATTCATTATTTTCATATTCACAAAATCCTTAAGTATGTCGGTTTGATGAATCTTACCACATGTAATAACAAATGTCCAATCCAATCCAATTGATTTTCTTTGTAAATTGAATCAGCTTGAAAATAAAGGTCAGACGAATTGCATGTGGATTAAAAATTTATGTTTAAAATACCAGTTTTCTTGGATATTTAAAAGAACATTAAAAATTAAAATAGAAATAAAGAAACAAAAATCAATACCACTTTATGATTGACAAACAGGATCAGCTATGGTATAAACAAACACTTGCATTCATCCTTGTGCAATATATTTTGGTCTGTCCTACATGATCTTGCTATCTTTCCTCTAAAGATCACATCCCTTTACATGTGCACCCAAGAACCCATTTATTTGGAGACATTAGCACCACTTATAAATATGAACTTTATAATAAAAAACTAGATTATATTCCAAAAGATGGAATACTACGTATAAAGCATGTCTGAATTAATGCAGAGACGATATATTCATCGGAAAGACTTGCATGAAGAGAAAGGGAGAAGGATAAAGCCAAGGATGATTCGCCGGAATTTCATATGAAACATATTTATATATCCCATATCGGCATGCTATGGTGAGCTTCCTAATATTGATTAATCCTTCGGCGAGTCATTTTTGGCTATGTTTTTCTCTCTTCTTCCCACGTAATACTCTTGCATGAATCAACGGCAATGGGCATAATTTCTCATTTTATTTCATGTGTAGTGATCATTTCAGGCAAGCAAGTACTGACGATTTTCTTTTAGATTTGTAATAATAGTTTTTTAAATATATAAAATATATGGACATCATCGTTTCAGTATCTACACTGTGATCCAGGATGAGGTAAAGGAACTGCATACCACGTCATTGTGGTTTGAAAGTTGTTAAAAGACTACAAACCGTAGTGGTCTGGGAAAGAGAAAAAAATGCAGGTTGGGTAAATAATTTAGCAAGGGGTTGTGGATTTTAGCAGAGAGAGACTCAATGGGTTTAAAAACTATGGGTAGAGCATCTCCAGGAGAGAAGAAGAACAATCTTGTAGGTTAAGCAATATAAGTTGGAATACTTGAAAGAATTCAAACTCCTTCAGTAGCAACTGTGAGTTGGTCATTTTTTTTCTAATTTCAACGAGCGTTGCTATTGAAATACCAAATAAACACAAAATCTACACGATATGTTATTTTAACCTAGTGTTACATAAATGATTGAAATCAGAAAATATTACAGTTGATATTTATTATGTTACGAACTGTATAATCCATTTTTTTCTATTAGGATTTCTCTTTTTTTTCATGCTTATAGATGGGTTCAATTTTTTTTTACAAGACACAACGTGAGCAGTAGTAAATGAAGGCGTAAGAATATGCTGACACAACACATAAAAATGCTCACAAAGGACATATTCACGCACCCTACATGAGCTGCTGCTCATGCAAACAGCGCACGTATCAAATGCATGCAACACCAACACGGTACTAACACTCACACACTAACAAAAGAAAAGGAAGATCCGAGGAAAGGAAATTTCAGTTTTTTGAAGCGGATACAAAAAAGAGAGAAAGCTCTTGCAGTTTTGAAAGATTGAAATATAAATTTTAAAGTCAATAAATTTTGTGCTTATATGTTAATACAACCAACATGGCCACTCCAAATAACCTCGTAGCAGAAAAGAGTGTCAGGCCGTATAATTTGTTAATATTTTAACTATGGCGGGTGGACCAGTTGCTTATATGGACGAGTTTGCAAAAGAGGGCGAGAGTAATGGAAGTATTTTGTTGATTCTGTCCTTGTTGAGGGGTAGGATGCATGTTGGATAGTAGAGGAAGTTACTGATAGTGGTTATCTAATATATAAAACTAATATATATATATATATATATATATATATATATATATATATATATATATATATTTGAATTAAACTTTCTTATACTTGCACACTTAAAGATATAAACACACACATATCACATGCACATCCATCATACAGCATGTAAGACGTAACCTGGACACTCTAATACAACACCCATAGATACACACTGCCTTACGCGTATGAATATTGTTACCTTAAACATAATATAGTCAGGATTGATCTACTAGTGCTACATTCAGGACCATGCAATTTTATAACTAGAAAACTAAATGTTCAACGTACAATGCACCCAACTTCTAGCGCATGAGAGCACTAAGAAACTGGCAGTGCATATCGTGTACATAAATGTTGGCAGGCTACAACAGGTCATGTTATTTCTCTTTGTACAAGCCTGAACTAGCCCATTGGGGTAAAAATAAAAAATAAAAAGATGGCTATTGTTTTCGTATTTCATAGAAAACATAATGCATGCAAAAGAGCAACTTAATGCATATCGTGATTATTTAACCGATTGTTTCTTACCTGAATGGAGTCCCAAAGAACAACCTTTAATTCATTGCTTAGCTTCTTCCAACCATCCTATGTAACTGGAACATGTTCTTGTACAAGTGGACCTAAATAAGAAGATAACTTGACTGAACCATCTCCTATTTGGTTCAGCTTGTCCATTAAACATTCGATTTGAAATATTTGAAGGAAGCCTTCCCACTTTACTTGGCCCTCTAGATTTTTTTTTGCAATTGAAACTACATTGACATTGCCATTTCTCTCGCTTTCTACATCAACTTCAACATTTACTTCTTGTTGCATTGTATTGTCATTGACTGCTTGAAGGTTGCCTTGAATTTGAACATCATTATTTTCAAAATTGTCTTCATTCTGAATATTGTTCTTTACCACGGCCTCTTTCTTTTTGGGTTTTTACCCATTTACTGTAAATGAAAATGAAACGATTATGGAACAATCAACAAAATGCCAACAATAAATCTATAAATGGAAAAGGAGATTAAAGCAGTGAGCAAGACCTCTGTAAAGCCAAGTGATATTGAAAGTAGCTTGGGAATAAGGTACTTGTACAATTATGCATGCACAAAAAATGTTTGATATAATACCCGAGAAAAATATTTAATTACTTCAGGGTTTAAATGATTTATTGATTGAGGTTAAAAATGTAATGATACGTGGACTAAAGGTAATCAAATGTTAGTGACACCTAAACTCATGAAGAAACATATCATTTACCATTTCTGAAGTGTAACCATCATTGTCACTGTCATTTCTAAGCCTATATGCTAACTTAAATAACAAAATATGAAACATATCAGTATTCTTATCTATATAATTCTATACTTGCATCATCACTTTGGTATTATACCTTCTTCTTCTTACAGCCATCCAAAATACAAACAATGAATACATAAGCTTGCTAGAAAAATACATATATTAATTACACACGTAACACCCATATAATGTGAACAACACATGCACACTCAAATTTGACAGTGGTTCAATTTGTTCAAATTTCATTTTAATCCAACGAGGTTCAATTTGTTTGAATTTTATTTTAATCTGACCTGTACTGCACCATCTATACTCTGGTTTACACACTCACCTAAATTTATACATGCACATAGACAATCAAAGTAACACATTACATGGGGCTGCCTAAACACATGGCACTTCCCTCCCTCTATATTAAATCGATCCCAAATCAACTTACTAAAAACAAAACCAGGCTAAACCAATGTTTTAATTTATTATTAGTCTAAACCCATCAAGATAAAAGGGTTAAATTTGCTAAAGCGTAGTGAAATTAGACGTCATAGAAAATTTCATACTATGCAAAAGTATAGTGACAATGTTTTAAAATATTCAACTTGTTTGAAAATAGGCAACAAAATGTACAAGATCACGCATTCATAACAATCTTCAGTGGCAAATAGGCAAACAAACCTTTGACACTACAAAGAGAGAGGAATAATTCATCCAAGGTCATTCTCATCTATCATTTTATTGCATTTAATTAGAATGATAGCAACGAACATGATGTATTTGCTAGTTGTATTTAGTAACGGTTATCAGACCAAATGGCCGTTTCTATAACTCATACATGTCAGGATATTCCAACAGCTAACTCATCATTTTAGTGTTATCCCATGTTTAGTTTATTACAACAACTAGAATATCCTATAGATATGTTCTTATCCTTTAAACATTTTCTTATCAACAAATTACTTTCAATGTATCCTAGTTCCTCGGGAGGACCCTTTTGCAAAAAGAACGGCTAAAAAGAAGCATGGGGTTGAGAAACAAGAAAAGAACTATCTACAGAACCTTAAAGCAGCTACTAAAGTTGATGGATTGCCCAGGTAGAGTTAATCGTAGAACTTTCTTTATTGTTTCTAATTATCTTGTGTTATATGGGCATTTGTGGTTTAGGATTATATATGATACAAATTAAGGAAATTTGAGGTATGGGCATTTGAGGTTTGGGGTTATAGAAGATACAACTTGAGCAAATTTGAGGTATAGGCATTTGAGGTTTAGGATTATATATGCATAATATAGAAACTATATACCAAATTTCAAAAGCATTTCACAACTTCTTAACAATAATTCAAGAATACAAAATTAAGCAAAAGCGCTACAACTTACTTTGAAACTTTGAGGACAAAGGGATGCTGGCGATGATGGCTACCAATTCACGTTCGCTGACTGCAGCGGGAACTTGGGCGGTCGCTTCCACTAACGAGCCTGCAACGGAGATGGGGACGAGCCCGCAATGTGAAGGACTGCAATGGGGATAGGGACACGAGAACAAGCCTGCAAGGGACATGCATATTAGTCCATTTATAAGAGCCTGCATAGGGAGGACTGCATCATGGTAAGTACTTAAAAGATACTTCCAAATAAAAAACTTCAACCTCATTTAAATATACATTTGAAATAAAGGCATCATGCACTGACGTATTTATGCATTGACATATTTATGCACTGACATTTGAAATAAACTACAGAACAAAGTAGATAATAATCTACGTTATGTACCAAATGTCAATAGTAATGTATAGACATGCTGGCTATAGCGATCATAAAGGTAATAATGTAACTCAATCAACTAATATAACTCGATCAACAAACCATTAACACAGTACATATTACTACAGTCTTTGGAGAAAAATTTAGAGCTTATGTGCTAATGTGTAACCACATAATCTCATATCAACCAAAGATAGCAAACATTTGAACATACCTCAATAATTTGATATGCTTTAGAAAGAGGAAAAGAACAGAAGATTCAAGCAATTTGAGTAAAGTGTTTATTTCTTTCTAAAATACAATAACTTAAAAACTTTCTATACATACTTTTATCCAATGTAAATTATCAGTCAATGCATGCTTAAGATTTATTGTATGATGCATCTAAGAATTTCTCAAATGAGCCATGAACCATGAAAGAAAGTAATTTAATAAATCAAAACTACAAACCTAAGCTGAAGCCATAGCATAATAAGGGAGACTTAGCAACCCAATTTTTCTCCTAAATTCAAAGGAAAAAACATATTTTCTGCTACAAAAGATAACTCAAGCAAGGGAAGCTTTACCGTTAAACCAATAACAATCGTGTAAAATCAAGAGAAATAAGGTTGAGACTGTAAAATCAAGAAAGGGAAGATTGAGAAATAATGTTTTGGTCCAGTGATTTCAAGGTTGGATAGGAGATAAAGGAGGAATTTAGGATTTTCTCAAGGAAGTCGATGGAAAAGAGGGCTAAGCTGGGAATGGTTAGAATAAGAATTGGAGGGAAGTGAAATGTTTACCGCCTAGTCTCTTTTTTTTTGTTGTAGTAAGGGGCATGTAATCTACAGTGTGTGTACGTTTTCATATTTAAGTCCTACCGACTATTGATAGCTTTGTGGTTTTCAACGCTGTTTTGTCTTGCAATTAATGATGAAGTTTATTGTAGCGAAGGGGAGAGAATGTAACACTACTAAAAATTAAGTAAAAATTTGATGAAAGAATTAAATTTAAATATAACAAGGGAAAAAATGTGACTTTTACAAACATCTGAATTTGGCTATGAAACTTGTACTGTTGTATTTATAGCGATTTTCTGGAAAATTTCCATACATAACACTTTGAAATCGGAGCTAGTATGGAAAAGTTACCAACATTATAAAATTTAAAAACGAAATTAATTAAATAATTAAACTATCCTAAATAAATAGCTCCACCGGCTGACCCCTTAGGGGTCGACGGTCGATGGGAAGCAGTTGATTTGTACCCATCTAGCGGTCGACCGACTGATGATCTTGATCGACGAATTTAAGCGGCCAATGGCCAGGATTGAACAAATATTTTTACTTGGTCGCAAAGTTATTGCTTAACATTCATGATGAAGTTGAAGATTATCTTACGGTTAACTAATGGTCAGGAGTAATCTAAAACTAATAGATTTAGAGGTAATCCCTAAGGAAAATTAGGTAATTTGTTACGTATATCTTACTCTATAATCAATCTCGTTCGAAATAAAAGGTGTTTTTTCTATTATATACGTGATATAATGTGTTATATTAATTAATTTACTTAAAGGTATATTTAATAGAAAATCTATAAATGATATGTTTTGTGATAGTAGTTATAAAGTATTGTAACCATGAATAATTTATCACAATAAAAAAAATAAATATACCATTTAAAATATTCCTAATCAAGATGTATCAAGAATGGATATCGATACATCCGCTGAGACCAGAGTACGTAACGCTATTCACATGTTAGGCAGTATATTACTCATGACCACTGGGGCCACCAAGGGGTTATGTACTGATAGTTATTGGACATGTATGGAATGACTCAATCGATAGTTTTCTGTTGGTTAATATAACTAAGGTCAAATAGAAAATATCAATGTGACTAATTTACACAGTTCTCACGACTTGAGAATACTGTTGATCTTCAATGTGGAAGCTCCGCTTCGATTATAGTTAAATCGCGTCCATCGACGACTAGCTGGGTCGAGTGAAAGTATTGGAAGTGAAACACTATTTAAGAGAGGTTCATCTCCTCGGTTATATGAGATTAGTATCATGGTCAATTGAAGTCAACTCAATGTCATAGTCTCTGGCTAGAGCATTTCGGTTAATAATAATTGTTATTATTGAACCAATGATTTTGTGTTTGAACTATAAAGTTGAATATGCACGATACTAAAATTTTGATCATTACAAAATTGCGTAAGTCCAAAATAAATTATTCTAAGCTTACTTAATTTAGGTTAAAAATAAAGTATTTATATAACCTTTAACTAACCAAATATTTAAGTAAAACATTTCAATCAAAAGAATTTGATAGAAAATTTGCTTGGGAAACTTATTTATTTCTTTATGCTTTACTTTTTAAAACGTTGTAAATTTCACTTTATTTTTCTAAAATAAAAGAAAACTACGGCCCAAAACCCAAACTCCGACCAAAACTTAATCTTCCCTCTTCTTTAAAACTTGCTACTAACACTATGAACCAGACTCGAGCCCAACCCAATACAAACTCGAGCCAAACCCAATCCTTCCCGATCCTCTTCCTATCTTCTCCCCTCTCTTCTCTTACAATTTCTATAGCAACACAAGATACCCTAACACACAAGCTTCCGGTGCACATGCACATAGCAACGGAGCCACTCTAACCAACAACGACGGCTTCACCAAGTCACCAACGATCATCTCGACACATTCGACCACCCAGAACCCACGACGACCACATGAATCGAAATCAAATGAAATCGAAACCCTTCAGGACGAAACCCGATCACCAAAACACCTCGCACCTCCTATCTCCGACCACCGAAGACCACGTCCTCGTGCCTGGACCTTTGCCTTGCTTCCATCTTTCTTTTCCCCTACCTCCCGCCCACCTCGATGCCACCAAGACGTCGAGAACGCCTAGTAAACAACCCCGATCAAAAACACTGTCTAAACCCTAAATCCAATCGCATCGCCGTCACCGATGCCTGAAAAAATGCAATTCCATTTTTCCCACGACCCCCGGCCAACGACCTTCCTCTGGCCACAACCACGATGCCACCGAACCGCGTGATTGTCGGAATTTGAATAAAAACCCAATTTCCGATCATCTTTGATTTCTCCTCTAATCCTAAATTAAAAATCATAAAACTTCCATCAAAAATCATCAAATTCAAAGACGAATTCAATCATGTATGTGAAACATGTAATTTACACAATTAATTTCTGACATGTTTTGATTTTTCACTGTAAATTCATTTTTCCAGACAAATATACTTACTAGTTTCACTTGAAAACATTTTAAAAAATAGGATTTCATGTTTACAAACACATTTCCTTTAGACATCATAAGCTATAAGTAATTGAGTGTAAAGAAATAAATTTTTGAATGAAAATTTGGGTCTGTGATAACAACCAGAGATATGCATGTATACATACAGTACATTCAACTTGTGTACCCAAATAAAAATACATTTCTACATCCATGCAAAACATTTTCACTACATTACTACCCTTGTTTATCACATGCATCAGATAATAAAGTAGGTTTGGCTTAAAAAAATGAAGTTTACTCACCTTTATAATGTTTGAACAGAGAATGGTTTTGAAACTGGAAGTTGTAACTTAATATTGATCTATTGCCTTGCTTGAATTTGAATTTAAATCTTGCTTTGCTTCAGTTAAAACTTGAAGTAGTTTATTTGTTTTTCCTTTATTATTTTTCTTGGTTTTAGTTTTGGTTTGATTTAAAGAAAAGAAAGAAAGGAGTAATTAGGATATATATATATATATATATATATATATATATATAAGTATACAAAACAAATAAATTTGACATTTGTATTAGTACGTGGCTCTCAAGCCTATAAATGTCCATATACATTTATTTTATATTTTCTTTTTATATGATTTTATATTTATTCTTTTATATTTATCCTTATTTTAATTTTAAACTAAGATTATTAACATTTTAAATCAATAACTAAGCATATATATTAGTATTTAAAATGTATGGTTTCAAATCTTAATTATTTTTAAGATATTTACTTTGAATTTCAAATCATAGTTTTATTCACAAACCCCCCCCCCCCACACACACACATATATGAATAATAGTAAAGAGATAGCATATATTATTTGCTTTGAAATGATAAATTTTGTAAATTTAAATAATTATATTAGAAGATTATCAAATTAATATTGCCAAAATCCTACATCATCTCATTCCTCCTCTCTTTAAATCTTTTCGTTCCCGAAAAGGAAAAAAGAAAGTATTTTAAATTATACTGCGAATTCTCAATTAAATTATCCTTTAAACTTTCTTAACTCTCTACTCTTTTTATTCTAAAGTTTCAGTACACTTTAAAATATACATAATATTACCAAAATAGCTTTTATAAAAATAATTTTTATAACTCAATGTCTCAATAAGTCCATCATTGTCCTCACAGAAATTCGGTCAAACGTTGATTGGGCGTAGGACTGAAAATCTATAAGTACTTGGTAAACCTGTTTTCAACACCTAGTGAAAATACACGGAATTTTTTTGTGAAACTGTAGAAAACATTTTTTTGTGAGAATGCTTTGGAAATCATCACCCCCTCCATGGTCGCAGTTAACCTAATGATTACATCGTTATCCCGGCGAAACCATGGAACACTATAGGCATCTGCGCCCCTCGATTACACCATAGAACCGCCACAGGTCGCAGCTACACCTAGGGTTACGTTGCCATCACGACAAAAACCATGTAACTGTAGGCATCAGCGCCCTCGAATTTCACTACTAAATGAAACTTCACTATACAGACCATATAGATCATAGACTACATCAGTCGAGTCCCAATGTAGCTTGTAGGCAATCACTGCCACACGACTTTCGCTATGTCTTCATAGATCGTAGTCTACCGATGTTACATCACTCTACCAACGAAATCAAACATAGACCTTAGGAAATCGCTGCCCCTCGACTTCAGCTATGGATCGTAGTGGATCGCAGTTATATAGAGTTACACTGTCATCACAGCATAACCCCAATGTCACTGTACGCATCAGCGCCCTCGACTTTCGCTACCCCAACCATAATCCTTAGGAACTACAGTTTAGTCCATACATCCTCTGAGATCAAATTTAGAACCCCTCTTAGGGCTCAAGACAGAGCCACCCCATGGATCTCCTACTGTAAGTTTCAATGCTAAATTGAAGCGCCTTTTTCCCTACAGCATTCTCAAAATATTTTATACTATACAAATATAGTAACTTTTAAAGCATACTCTTTATATGTATCACATATAAATCCCATTTACACAAAATCGATATCTCAAAATTGATAGTTCTGAAACTTGTCTTTCCAAATTTCCAAAAAAAATTATCCTAAAATTCAATAGCTTTCAAAATCAGTGGGTTTTAAAAACCATTTTCCCAATTCCATAAAAACATTTATATAGATATATAAGTTTATTCCTTCCAACTTGAAAAATTTGTAGATCCCTTCATACTTATATAAATCCCCTTTTTATACTTCAAATATTTTTCAAAGATCACATCTTCTGGTTGTAACTCCAGTAAGGATAGTTCATCGTATATAACATATATATATATATATATATATGTATGTATGTGTGTATATATACATACTTCATTTATGCCAAATCAAATATCCAAGTTTGATTTCTTTTATAAAGTTATTTACCACCTTACTTACTTTTCATAAAGTGAATTTCAATCATAGAGATATCCAACTTCCACTTTTATTCATCATATATTTCTCAAAATACAATTTTCCCTTTCAAAATTCATTTTTGCATCTTTTTTTCAAAATTTTCAAAATTTATTTTATTTAAGCACTTATGATGTACATTTATCATCCGTACGCAATATCATATCCGCCCGCTCACTCGGTCACACAATTTTACTTCCAAACTAGTATCGTTCACTCGACTTCCTAGTGCGGACTCAAAACTGGTTTCTTGATTAGAAACCGTCATTCTCCTTGAATAGCCATAACTATGATAGAGAATTTCCAGAATCAACCGAAAATCCATATCTAGGGTTCGCCATCGAAAATCGAGTGAAAAATCCCAACTCGGATCGATATACTATTTCGAAATTCTGTGCTCGAATATGGATCAAATCGTTATGCGAATAGAATAATATACGTACATCCTACGTATTTATCTTCATTGATTATTAGCAAAATCAATTTGTTTTATTCAGATTCATTTTGATTTCTATTCACTTATTCACAATTGCTTCAATTTACATTTGGGTTATCACTTCAATTCTTATCTCAATTGGTATTTAATTATAAACAATTTGCACTCTGACCAGCTTGAATTTAGAAAATAGCTTTGAAAAGTTTAAAAATGGACAAGTAGTTGTAAAATGGTTATTAGTTGTATAATATTTGTTGAATTGTTAGGCAGTTGCAACATAGTTGTAAAATAGTAATTAATTTGTAAAACAGATGTAAAATTGTTGTAAAATAGTAATTAGTTTGTAAAACAGATATAAAGTTGTTGTGAAATAGTAATTAGTTTGTATAACAGATGTAAAATTGTTGTAAAATAGTAATTAGTTTTTCAAATAGTTGTAAAATAAGTATAAGATAGTTTGGGTTTTGAAAAGAAAGGTTGTATAGCACGTAAGTAGGAAAAACAGATTTAAGATAGTTTATTTAAAACAATATATTTGAAAATAGTTTTCAGAGTCAAACTGGTTCAATTTCCCAATCTCCATTTCCAATTCCCACTTCAATTTAAATTGATTCAATTCCAATTCAAACCAATTCCCATTTGGGCTTAAACTTATTCAACTTCGATTACAATTCCAGTTGATTCAAGTCAAATTTTAATTTGAACTAATTTCAATTCCAAATTCCAATTCCATTTTCAATTTTTAAATCAACTCAATTTATACAAATTCGAGTTAAATTTTCAAATGTTGCCTTAATCCCTTAAATCAAATTAACCTTTATTTTTAATTTAACAGCCTAAGTCTTTAAACAATTTAATTCTAAGTCCAAATTTCAAATACTCATTTTAAATTTCCTTTACTTCTACATAAAATTATTTCTAGGTTCCAGTAAGCATTCAAAACTTTTTAAACAATTTAATCGTCGGAATCCAATATATTACCCAATTTTAACTTTGAAACCAATTCTTAACAATTTCAGTTTGCAAGTTCATTTTTAACATTAAAATCTTAAGTTCAATGTGATGTCATTTCCATAGTTTCAATTTTATTTCTAAATAATCAAAATCATTTAAATAATTTCAAATTAAAGTTTTATTTCCATTTAATTTCAGCAATGGAAATATATTATTTCAATCCACTTCTTAATTCATTCAAAAACAATTCAATTTACAACTTCATAGATTACTAATAACAACAGGATGATAGCAGGATATGTCAAAGTAAATAAACATCCAAATTATCTAAAACATCCATCAATAGCATCCTTACCCATTTCCAGTACTCAAACCCGTTTTGAGATCACACATAACTCCCTTTTCAGTTCAACCCATTTAACTTCCCTAAGTTAAATCTCAATTTCATCTTGAAATTTTCCCATTTCAGATTATAGGTCCAAACTTATTTAACTTTTTACTAAGTTGAATTTAATTTATTTAATCTAGTTAACCTTACTCAATTTGAATTATCCATTTCAAATTTTAAACTTCTTATTAATATCCTTTCCCACTTATAAGTTCAAAAACTTATTTCACTTAGAGTTATACTCTCAATTCAGGGGAATTCAGAATTCAACACTTAGTGTTTACTTCCAATCAACTTTGATATTATGTATATCCACATATATTTCATTTATTTTATTTGCTCACCAAGTCATACTTTTAATTTTAAACCATTCTTGGTTTTTAATTTAAAACAAATTCCTTTAAAAAATTTAAAACAACTCTTGTTTTAAAATAAGATTCCTACATTCAAAAATATCCTGAATAATATTATTTATTACATCCTTTAACACTTTGAAACAATTTCAAATTTTTTGGATTTAAAACTTCACAATTTAAATCCTTTTCAATTTATAAGTCATACTTATCTAAATTGTTACTTAAAACATTCCATTGTTTATTTTTAGAAAACAAACATCCCATTATTTAGACACAATAACCATTTTGTGATAATAACCAAGATTATCATATCTGGCAACCAATTCACTATATATCATCTCATAATTTGTTGGAAATTAAAATCAGGGTAACTTAATTCAACATTCTGAAAACAGTTTTACGAATTTCAGGATTTTAATTTCTTGTTTGAATCCATTTCTAGCTTAGCCTATTGTATAGTTCGTATTATCCAATTCCTATTTAGTTATATATATATTACCACTTAAATTCTTATAATCTTATTCTATTTTCAATAATCAACAAACCAATTATCTTATTAGAAAAAAAACTTTTCCATTATATATATCAAAATATAAGCTTATATAAATATCATTTTTAAAACCATTTTTTTAAATAATTATATAAGTAAATAACAAGTACGTTCTAATACAATACACTCAACTCATTCTAGGGTACTAATAACTTTATTTCTAATGAGTAACCCCACCAGAACCAAGGTTCTCGCTTAACCTTCAGCTCCGATACCAAATGTAACGACCCAAAATTTTTGACCTCAAAGATTTGACACTCATACGTTCACTATAGAAGTGCCGTGCAATCGAACGCCAGAAATTTCAGAGTGTTAGGGAAAAGAAGAAAATGAGGTATAAGAAGAAAACAAAAAACAACAGCACAGAATCTCACAATCGCAACGGGACAAAATATAATATAAAAATAGCAACATTTACACAAAGAAAGCTGTAAATGTCAATTTATATAATATATCATAGTACAATCATTTACAAATAAACTGGAAAGTTATAATTAACTTGTCCCTTAATACAGACTACACAACGGAATAATCAATACGTCTCTGCCATCCAGCTCGCCTCCTAAGCTCCAGATTGTCCTAACCTGAAAATCTGTAATACTAGTCTGACCCGAGCATTACAATAAAGTAATACCCAAGTCAGGCTCGAAAGCAGCGTGAGTAAACCCATATAACTTGAAATATAAAGTTATAAAGCTTCTTTGAAAACCCAGATAACTCGTTCGTCACTACGAGTTTTATCTTGCTATAGTCAAACACTTATTTTACAGAATAATATCAACGTACCGTTACTTAGTTCCAATGGCCAAGTTTGCTTAATTTATTCCATTTGAGCCAATTGATTTTAAAATCAAATCTATAAAGAATTATATATTACTAATCAAAATGGTTCCGAATATCGCTGATATCTGACCCCGATCTCTTTGAATTCAATGCCATCCTTTAAGCCAAGTTGTTTAAGTAAAACAATAATTTAATTTAAATTTCAGAATGTCACATTCACACAGAAATTCATCATAGATAAATAACCCACATTTATCACAGTTCAATCTAAGGCAATTCATATCACAGAATATCACAATTTAACATACTAGAGATATTAAGAAATCGAAGCATTCAATTCAAATTAAACATTTATAAGCTATACTAATCGGTCACACCATTTCTAAGTAATTTAATTAACACAAAATAAATTAATTACTTATAAATCCTGCTTAATTTTCATTAATTATTTACGAGCCATTTATTATTTTATTTAAACTAACATTTGAAATAATTTATTATTAACATATACAATAACTTAAGACCTTTGATTAAATAAAGTTTAAAACATTTTATTTTCCTTAAGCCTCTACTTAATTAAGTTGTTCAATTTTATTTTAATATCTCAAGAACTAATTTAAATAATGGACATACAAATAAATTATTCTAAGTTTACTTAATTTAGGTCAGAAAATAAAGTATTTATATAACCTTTAACTAACCAAATATTTAAGTAAAACATTTCAATTAAAAGAATTTGTTATAAAATTTGCTTGGGAGACTTGTTTATTTCTTTATGCTTTACTTTTAAAACTTTGTAAATTTCACTTTATTTTTATTTTATTTTTTAAAAAGAAAACTACAGTGCAAAGCCCAAACTCCAACCAAAACTTAATCTTCTCTCTTCTTTAAAACTTGCTAATAACACTACGAACCAGACTCGTGCCTAACTCGATACAAACTTGAGCCAAACCCAATCCTTCCCTATCCTCTTCCTATCTTCTCCCTTCTCTTCTCTTATAATTTCTACGGCAACACCAGATACCCTGACACGCAAGCTTCCTATGCACATGCACATGGCAACGGAGCCACTGCGACCAACAACGACGGCTTCACCAATTCACCAACGATCATCTTGACCCATTCGACCACCCAGAACCCACGATGACCACATGAATCAAAATCGAGTGAAATCGAAACCCATCAGGACGAAACCCGATCACAAAAACACCTCACACCTCCTATCTCTGACCATCGAAGACCACGTCCTCATGCCTTGACCTTTTCCTTGCTTCCATCTTTCTTTTCCCCCACCTCACGTCCACCTCGATGCCACCAAACGTCGAGAACACCCAGTAAACAACCCCGACCAAAAACAGTCTAAACCCTAAATCCCATCGTGTCGCCTTCACCGACGCCGAGAAAAATGCAATTCCATTTTTCCCGCAATCCCTAACCAATGACCTTCCTCCGGCCTCAACCCCGATGCCACCGAACCCTCGCAATCAACGAAATTTGAATAAAAACCCAATTTCCGATCATCTCCGATTTTTCCTCTAATCCTAACTTAAAAATTACAAAACATCCACCAAAAATCATCAAATTCAAAGACGAATTCAATCATGTATAAGAAACATGTAATTTACACAATTGATTTCTGACATGTTTTGATTTTTCACTGTAAATTCATTCTTCCAGATAAATATACTTACTAGTTTCACTTGAAAACATTTTTAAAAATAGGATTTCATGTTCACAAACACATTTCCTTTAGACATCATAAGCTATAAGTAATTGAGTGAAGAGAAATAAATTTTTGAATGAAAATTTGGGTCTGTGATAACAACCAGAGACATTCATGTATACGTACAGTACATTCAACTTGTATACCTAGACAAAAATACATTTCTGCATCCATGAAAAAAAAGTTCACAATATTACTACCGTTATTTATCACATGCATCAGATAATAAAGTGGGTTAGGCTTAAAAAAATGAAGTTACTCACCTTTATAATATTTGAACAGAGAATGGTTTTGAAACTGGAAGTTGTAACTCAATCTTAATCTACTACTTCTCTTGAATTTGAATTTAAAACTCGCTTTGCTTCAGTTGAAACTTGAAGTAGTTTATTTGTTTTTCCTTTATCATTTTTCCTGGGTTTTTTTTGTTTGATTTAAAGAAAATGAAAGAAAGGAGTAATTGGGATACACACACACACACACACACATATATATAAGTATATAAAACAAATAAATTTGACACTTGTATTAGTATGTGCCTCTCAAGCCTACAAATGTCCATATACATTTATTTTATATTATCTTTTTATATGATTTTATATTTATACTTTTATATTTATTCTTATTTTAATTTTATATTAAGATTATTAACATTTTAAATCAATAACTAAGTATATATATTAGTATTTAAAATGTAGGGTTTTAAATCTAAATTATTTTTAAGATATTTACTTTGAATTTCAAATCATAGTTTTATTCACAAACCATGTATATATACGAATAATAGTAAAGAGATAGCATATTTTATTTGCTTTTAAATGAGAAGTTTTGCAAATTTAAATAATTATATTAGAAGATTATCAAATTAATATTGCCAAAATCCCGATTCATCACACCTTTGGTATGTGTTACATTGAGCTCGGAGTTGAATTCTGGTTGACACTTGAGTTTGAATAAATGAGTCGTTTCCATGTGTACTCACTAAATTTTTGGTGGGGGCTTGTTTTATGTTGATTCTGGGTTCTCGTTGCATGATAACTTGCACTCGACAATTTTGTGATGTATTTGTATTGCACTTGAGTTGAATCCAGCCTCGGCTTAGGTTTGACCTTGTGCTCACCTGTCCTTGCAGTTTTATCAAGTGTATATCGGTGTGCACGGCCTTGTGGCATATACAGTGATACACTGCGCATGTCACAAGTTGTTCGTGTAGATGAATTCAAAATAAATGATGACGAACAACCCAAGACTGAGGAAAATAATATTTTCAAAAACACATTTTATTTTACACCGCAAAAATATTTCTTTTTCAATTTTACCACGTCAGTATTTATTTTGCAGATAATTCAGATGCTGGATACAAATTGGAATACAGTTGAAGAACAAATACGAGTGAACGAGTGATATGCAGTGAGGTGCAAATGTATGTATATTGAAAAATGTGATGTAATTGAAATTGTGTTTGTAATTGAAAAATGTGTATATATGGTTAGAGCTCAAATTTGTACGGCTCAAATTTGTAATAAAACATTTGTTTGAATAAAATATCCATTTGAATTTAAATTCTATGTTATTTATTTTATTTAGCAAATATTTATTTAATTGTATGAAAATAAAATAGTACAATAGCAAATACACTTAAATGAATATATATATATATATATTATCATCAAACATAAATCATATACTAGCATATTCAACATGCTCGATAGGGTGGGAACATTCGGGGTGATAACATATTCGATACTATCCAGTAAGGGATTGGCTGGTCCTGTGTTTGCAGGGATCGTTCGGTACGATCTCGGTACATTTTTTTAGAGATGTACTGTGGCGGGCAGTACCCCAGCAGCCCTGTCATTATATGGAATCCAAAATCCACTACGTGCCTGTACAGTTTTGATTGTGCCCAATTACGCTGAAATGTGAGATGCGAGCATTTCAGCTATTTAATAGTTTATTTTCTATAGTCATTATTATAATATCAGATGATTTTTGATACAAAATGTTTTGTTTATCGTAAGGTAAAAACACATCGTATTTATGTGTGGCATGGTCTTACGAGATAACTTTGTTTTCAAAAGAATTTTGGTAACAGTAACAATTCAAATTGAGTGTGTTTTCTCACGCTGGTTTTTCAGACTGAATTGGGTGTTATTTTATTATAATGATCGGGTTAGATCAAGTATTACAGAATTCAGGTTAGGATGCTATGGAGCTCAGGAGACAAGCTGGAGGATTTCAGACGTATTTCGCATACTTGATTCTATTCTGCTGTGTGTGTCAGGCTGCATAGTCAGCACTGGTGAGGACAAGTTATAATAACTGTCCATATTGATTTGTTAATTGTTGTACTCTGATGATTGTATGTATATTAATAATTATAGTTTCTTTTGTATAATGATATATATATTTATATATTATATATTTTTCAGCTGCAATTGTGAGATTCTGTGTTATCATTTCTGTTTTCTTCTACCACTTTCTACTTCAGCCTTAAAGATTCGTATTTTCGTTCAATTTGAGTTGGACATGCGTGATTATTGTAGACTCAAATGGTATGGAGATACGGGCCTAAACATTTGGTATCAAAGCTTAGGTTGAGTAAATGCCTAGGCTTTGGTGGAGATTACTCATTATAGATAGGGTCAGTAGTACCCTAGAATGAGTTTGAGTGTATTATAGATATGAGTGCATATTTGTTAGTGAATATAAGTTGTTTTATATTATGTTGACTTATCGGTTGGTGTTTATGAATTCTGGCCGGTACGGTCTAGACAACTGTATCGATAGGGGTTTTTAAACTCTGAACAAGTTAAATTGACATAGTATTGTTTTGAAATGGGTAAATGAAATAATTTTACCCAAATTATATTTTGGTATAAAAGAAATGATTTTCTGAAATTATTATAGTATATTGATGTGTTTGGTCATTATTATTGTAATCAAAACAAGATTATAAATTGGAATAGTCATGTATAACCAAATTAAACGGCATAAATATGAATTATACAAATGAGTTAAAACTAAAATTTTATTCAAACCAGAATTTGGAATTTTAAAACTCAAAAATTTCATAAACATTTTTCAATGTGTTTTGAAATGAATAATGGTAATATAATTATGGAAATGTATTTGATAGAAAATGTTTTTAAATGGATTTTGAAAGTGATAAAGCACTGAAGTCGCTTCACTCGTTGGAAAAAATCTCGGTGATGACTGCAGCATCATCAGTATTCATTTTCAAGTTTCTAAGTGATGGATTCCATACCATAGTAATTTGATATGGAGATTTTTGTTTAAAGTATGGAATATTCTTTTAAATGTTTCATAAAACTAGTGAAAAATAAGTTTTGAACTTATGAATTTAGAATAATATTAATAAGGAAAGAAAGTGTGGAAACTGAATTTTGGAGTTGAATTTTAACTTAAATAAGTTAAAATGAATTGTATGAATTGGAATTTAACATGAGATAAGTTTAATGAAGTTGAATTGGATTGGAAATGATGTCAAATTGAAGTGAATATAATTTTGAATAGTAAAGTGGTTATATAACTATAAGTTATAATTATTGAATGGAACGAATTCCAACATGGAATTTAGGAAATTGTGAATAATAAGTTGTATAATTTATAAATCCTAGGAATGAAAAGTGTAATCCAAGTTAGGATGGTAAAATATTTTGTTTGAAAGAAAAGAAAATCTGAATTTGGATTATAAAAATGGAATTAACTCAAGTCGAGTCAAATTAAGGGAATTTAGAGTGGAAATCTGAATTTGAATTATACAATGGAATTGGATATTTGATTGTGATAAAAGAATGTGAACTCGAGCTTAAAAAGAGTTTGACTTAAGTAAAAATTAAATTGAAATATGTTTTGAAATATTGGTTCATAAAAATTGAGATATGAACATAAGTTGTAAGTGATAATAATCAAAAGTGGTAATATGACAATCCTTGGAACTGGACCAGCCCGCAGCTGAGGCTATGGGTGAATTTCAAAATTTTTACGCTATTGGATCTTTTATTGAGCCTACGAAGTCTAACTGAATCAGAACATTTCTAAATTTCATTTAGGTAAAATCATTTATTTTATTTGAATTCAAATATATTAATATATGAAATTAATTTTATTTGATTTAGTTTATATATAAATATATCATATACATATATGTATGAGTGCATGTGTAACATAATAATCCGTGAAAGGTATAATATGCCTATGTGGAGATGTTGGGATTTACATCACAATAGACATATTAGCTCATTATGTATGTCATGTATGTTGTCGAAATATATGCATGTATATGTGTTACAAAACGCGCACACATACATGTATGTATAAATATATTGTATATAACATATGAACATAAATCATATATATATATATATATAAGAGAGAGAACAATTATTAAAAATAATTTATAATTCAAAATTAACTTAGTTTTGCAAACATAATAATTATTATTTTAATTTGTATATATTATGAATAAAATAATATTTTCATCCATAAGTAATTAAAATAAAATAATCCATTGATGAAAATCAAAATTTTAAATTTTTCGAAAATCTAGGATCATAAATAGAGCTTAGGAAAAATCTAGAGATTTTTCAAAGTTGAAATATTATTTTAAAAAAACAAATACATTGAATTCGGCCATAATTATTTAATACAAAATAATATATTATTAAAAAATCAAACTTTAAAATTTAAGAAATTCTAGGATCGTGAATGAAAGGTTATGAAAATTTTAAAAGAATTTTTTAATTAAATTATTATTTTTAATAAATCGTAAAAAGTTTTTCAAAAATAATAATAATTTTTAAAAATAACAAACATCATTGAAAAATTTCTAAATTTTTCCTATATGTTTTTGAAATTATATAATATTTTTAAAAAATATATAATTTAATTTTTAATGTAATAATTATTTTATATATAATAAACAATTCAAAAATTCAATAAATGTTAATTTAAAAATATGAATATATGTATGATAATTAATTTACGAATTTTTATATTCGTATTATATATAAATAAGTGTACTAATTTTTTTAAATCATATATATATGTGTGTGTGTGTGTGTGTGTGTGTGTGTCTTAAATATGCATATATGCTATTACGAGAGAGAAATACACACACACACACACACACACACACACATATATATATATGGATTTATTAATAAATATGTATAAAATAATTATTAATGACAAAAATTGATTTTGTACAGTAAACAACATTTATATCTATATAAATCAAATAGTATAATAAACAAATTATGCACATAACCAAACTGATTTGTGACAACCACGTCTACTTACAAAAACCTCACCTAACTAAACATATAGCAGCAATATATTTAAACAGTTATGAAATTGCTCATTATAGGATCATAGAATATAATTTAATTACTGTAATATGAATTAAAATTACCAATTTAATGATGCCTTTGAATCCACGTTGAAGCAGTGACTTCCCTTCCTCTTACCATTCTTGATTCGTCAGATTGCAAGTCCGGAATCACCAACCTCTAACTATCGAATGATATTATTTTAACTTAAAATATATTTGAGAATTTTGGAGTGGATTGAGAGCTATGTATTTAATCAGCAATGTAGAAGGTAACGGCGACCAAAAAAATTCATCATTATTTTTAGAGATACATACATACATACACACACATACACATACACACACATACACATACACATACATACATATACATATACGTATACGTATACGTATACGTATACATATACATATACATATACATATACATATACATACATACATATATATATATATATATTGGATTGTATAAGAGAGAAAGAGGGAAAACCTTCAATTTTGCAGCTCTAATGATGGGTCTTAAACCCCTAAGCCTAAGCCAAAATACTATGCAATTAAATCTAATTTAATCGCTTGTCGATAATGTATATCAATCGATATATTTACAACTGTTATAAATTTATATAATATTATTTATTTCTCAAATCAATTCAAATGTTATAATTAATATTTCATAAATATTAATTAATTTAATTAATTTACAACAATTATAAACTAATTAAATCGTTCGATCTTAAGGGAATCCATCATTTCGGCTGTGTAAATCTTGGGTGTAAATTTGGTCAGCGATTAATATCGAACTATTCAAATGTTAACGTTCATATGTCACTTAGCAGGTTATGTGACATTATATCCAAATTTATCACTTACTCATTTTCGATAAAATCCAATTTTAGTTTAATAAGCATTTCCCGGTTGTGACATTTGTTTAGACCAAATCTCTTCGTCAAAACTATATCACTTTGGACTTATGGAATTTGGTAATGGTAAAAATTCCAGCCTCATCCACATTCAACTTTATAGTCCAAATACAAAGTCCTTGGTTCAATAATAACAATTATTATTAATTGAAATGCTCTAGCCAGAGACTTTGACTTTGAATTAACTTGAGTTGACTGTGATACTAACCGCATATAACCGAGGAGACGAATCCTCTCATGAATAGTGCTTCACTTCCAATACTTCCACTCGATCGAACTATAGTCACTCGATGGACACCATGCTATGATTTGGTTATAATCAAAGTGGAGATTTCATATTAAAGATCCAAAGTATTCTCAAGTCGAGAGAACTGTGTAAATCAGTCACATCGATATTGCTTAACCTTAATTATATTAACCAACAGAAAACTATCGAGTGAGTTGTTCAATAGTTATCCAATAACTATTAGTACATAACCCCTAGATGCCCCTAGTAGTCATAAGTAATACACTGCCCAATATTTGAAGAGCGTTACGTACTCCAGTCTCAACGGATACATTGATATTCAGTCTCGATGCAACTTGACTAAGAACATTTAAAATGGTATATTTGTTTTGTTGTGATAAATTACCCACGGTTACAACACTTTGTAACTACTATCACAAAATATACCATTTATGGATTTTTCTATTAAACATACTTTTAATTAAGTTAATAAATTAATTTAATCACAATATATCAAGTACATAATAGAAAGAAAATACCTTTTATTTCGAACAAGATTAGTCAACGAGTTAGATATATATATAACAAATTATATAATTGGCCCTAAGGTGTACCCCTAACTTTATCAACAACATTATAACGGGATTAAGAAGATTTAAATGGAATGGAATTTTATTGTAATGAAAATTTGTCCCAAATTATTTTTGAAATGGAAACTTAACTTAGGTTAAGTAAATTGGTAGCAAACCAATTGGAGAAATTAAATAGTGAACCAAATATTGAAATAGGACTTGAGTTGATTGGAATTGAATAGATTAAATATGGATTGAGAAGAATTGTTGAAATAGATAAGACTTGAGTGTAAATAAAACGCAAGCTGGATGGAAAGGGCGATCACTTAGGTTAAAAACAAGCTCAGTAAATTGAATATGGTTTTGGGATATTATTTAAATGAAATTGAGTATGGCAATAAGTTTTAAAGTAGAAATAAATATAAATGAAATGATTCATGAATAAAGTGGCATGGAATGAAATGTCGTTTAATATAAATTGAAGTGAATAAGATTTTGTGAAGAGATTAAATGTGAATTAATAGAAAATTGATAAATTGATTTGGAATCAATTTAAAATAGCTATAAACTGGAATGGTTATTTTATTAAATGAATATCCCTGAATTTGCAGGGAGAAAATTTGTCGTTTGGAGTAAATGGAAGTAAATTTTTTTTTGTGAATCAATGAAAAATTATATAAATTTATTTAGAAGAAATTTATAGTGGATGTGAATATGAATTGGATGCAAGTAAATTTGGTTGTGAATCATTTGAATTGAATAAAATGGTACATGAATTGATTGAAAGTAACAAATTTAGTATTGGAACCTCGTGATTGCTTATAAATACATGTTTAACATGTGAGTTATGAAAAGTATGTGTTTAACTATTTAAATAAATGAAATGTTATTAAAATTTATGTTTTCGAAACTTACGGGTTTTAATTGAGTAAGTACAGGTACAAGAAGACCATTTGGCCATATTTTGGTTGCGCAATTGTATATAAATTGAGGGAGCTCACTTACTAATGCTAAAATAAAGTACGTATTTGAATTAATTGTGCGAAAATAAAATATTGATATATACTGCTTTTTCTGACCATGAGAGCCGATGTGTATCTTTTTCATCATATTTGTCGTATTCCAAAAGGCTCTCCGTACAAGGGGGACTCTATCAATTTTTTTTTGAAAATTAAGGGTGTTAGTAAATTTTGAAAAATTTTAGCTAACTAAAATCGGATTTACAACTTTACCTTGAAATAAAGGATTTTTGTTTAGAAATAGAAAACTAATTGTTTTGGTTATAACTATAAGATTAAAAAGGTGAATATCGAATTTTCACTAAGTAGGTTTTGATAAGTTAATGGATTTGGAGCATTTCTTCTACCTTAGCAATTTCGGGGACGAAATTATTTTAAGGGGAAGGAATGTAACGACCTGAATTTCTCTATCATTTGATTTAGAATATTTAAATGGTTTAAACATTAATTTAGAATATAAATTGATTTTTGAATATGAAGATTTTGGTTGAAATTATAGAATGAATTTAAAATTTCAAATATAGCGATTTATCGTAATACGGAAATGGTGAATAATTAAAATTCTGTTGAGTATGAATTGAAACGAGTTCTAATGTTGATATAAGTTCTACTGAATTATAATTGAGTTTATAAGTTTTTAAAACTAAAATTTCAAGTGATTTCGCCAATTTTTGAAATCGTCGATTTAATCGACGCATTAAAATAGCGATCCGGGACACAATCTTGGAATTCAACGAAACTAGTTCCATTGGATCCATAATAACGTAATATTATCGAATTTCAATTTTCGTAACTTTTGGAGTTACCATTTGGCTGTAAGGGACAGAAACGCGTTGAAATTAATATTGAAAGTTTAATATAATAATTGGATTTAAAAAGTTATCTTCCACATACAATCAAATTAGGACTCGAGACTCGTTCCATTAGGTTCGAAATTGAGGTATAACATATAGAAAGCCATGCAGCATGCCTCGATAGGGGTTCGAGATTTTGAGATGAGTTAAGTTGATTTAATAATATAAAATGTAAAATCAGAGCCGACCAAAATCAGACCCGCCCCCTATGTTTTACACAGCGCCGCCCTACGTCCTACATAAGCCACCCTAGACACATGGCTACTTCCCTATTCTCCTTTATAACGCTCGACCTTCAGTATAGTAATAATAATAATAACAAAAACAACAACAACAACAACAACAACAACAACAACAACAACAACAACGCGCGACAAAAATCGTGATTTGTATGAAGCACGCGAGGCCGGGCACAGCTAGGCGAAGCGAGGTGCAGCTCGCCATTCGATTTGGGGGTTCGGGGGGGGGGGGGGGTTACATTATCCTTAGCACACGTGCATGCATGGGATAGGCACCGGTTGGTGTGATTGATGGTGGGGAATCGGAGCTAAGCATCGTCGGTAGTGGTTGAAGAGCGATGTTTGCAACGGAAAAAAAGGAGAAGAAGCGGACGCGAACGAAGAAGGAGGAAAGGGAGATGTCGAGCACGACTAATGTTGAGGGAGAAAGATTAGAGGGGAATAATGGTAATTAGTAGGTAATTAAATTTTAATTAGATAATTAATTAAATTTTTGAATTTAAATTACTTATTTAATACGTAACATGTTCATACAAGGTGGAATTCAAGTATGGTTTCTTGCATTGGGTTCGTGTAAGCAGATTTTACGCATAGGGATTGGTTTAGAGATTTATGGAGTCAACTGGGATTTTAGGTTAAAATTGAACTTAATTCAGTTTAATTTAAATTCGAGCCGGTTTGCAAATTAAAAATCAAGGTGAGTAAATCTCACTCGATTTAGTTGGCTGGTTCAATTTATAGCAATTAAAAATTAATTATTGGATGATTGGTTGAATTGAGATATTATTGTTAGTTGACTATTTATATACATAGTAGTATACATTAGTAGTTGGGTATATTCCCGTCGATTGGAGCGGATGAGACACTATATGCCTCGCATAATAGCGGATGACCCTACCGCGATATCCCGCCCAGAAGCGGGATTGGTATTTTACGTTGTATAACATCTATGGTTGCAGGGAAAACAGGTTGGAGGGATCCAACCGGATTCTTCAAAGTGGCTGATTTTATTTTCATATATAGTGATATATGATGTGTGTGGATAACCTATAATAGATTGATTATGATATGTAGACTTATTGGATGCAATTAAAGCAACGGCCTTAATTTTGGTATTATAAATACCAAAGATAGCATTTTTGAATTTGAAAAGAAATCAAACGGAGAATTAGAAAATAAAAATATTTATACTTAATTTTGGATTATTAAATAAGAGATGGGTTTGAATTAAATACAAGATTTGATTTTGAAAATTTATTTAACTATCTTGTAAAGTGTTTTCGATATAGATATTTTTAAATAATCCATACAAGGAATTTTTAAACAATAAGTTTTAAATGAGATTTCTTAAACTAGGGAACAGAAGTCGAAAATGAGATTCTAAAAAAGAATTTGAAATATAGTTTGGATTATTTAAGAGAAAGATTTCTAAATGAAAATTTTAATATAAATCGATTTATAAATGGAGTTTGTTTAATATAAATCTTTTATTAATAGAGAAAAACCGAAGTTGAATTTATAAATTTATAAATGATGTTTATAAATAAAGTGGAACGATTAGCAGTTGCTAAATTGGAGATATAAATTTACAGTGTGAATTTATATCGAGATATGAAAATGGATTTTTGGAAAAAAATAATGGATTCTATTTTTGAAAAGTAAGAATGATTATGAAATTGAAATGTAGTCGATGTGATATGAATCGAGAGGGTTTTATAAATTGAAATTGGTAATATTGGATTTTTAAAATGGATTTTCGTCGAGATTTTTTTAAAATTAGATTTTATTTATTAAACTATTAGTTCACAAGTTGTTTTATTATTGAAATGCTTCGGAAAGTAGATTATGCAAATACTTAATATTTATTGAAATGAATTCACATTTTTATAATAAGCATTCTAAATTGATTAGTATTATTTAAAATTGAATTGGAAATGAGTTATCGATGCTTATTTGAAATGTTTCAGTATTTTTTTTTACTAAAACATGTTTTAAAAATAAATTATTATTCTTTAAAAATACTGATTATATATATAGATTTTTAAAATGATTGTAATTTAATTATAAATCCTCTCGAGATTTGTAAACGGTGTTTATTTAATGGATATGGCTTTTATAAAAGAAAACTTGTAATGAAATTCTAAAAACTTAAGTAAAATTCCGAAATGTTGAAATACGAGAACTTCGAAAATGAATTAGAAATCGTAAAAGAAGTCAGAAGTGGGTAGCAGGAATTATAGATAGGTGTAATCGATTTGGAATTCTTATAGGAAATTAATTAATGAATTCCGAAAACTTATAGAATTCATTATAAGTGAGTTAAAGGATCTAAAAATAAATTGTAAAAGATTTTGAGAAATAGGAAATAAATGGAATTATTTCCTAAGTATTGGAAATAAAATGATTTTAGGAAAATATACTTCAAAATATTTCCTAAGTATTGGACTGGAAGGGTTGAAATATTTTAACTACGAGATTATTATTATAGAATATTTTAAGTGTTGAATTATAAATGGAATTGGAAGGAAATATTTCTAAATATTGAGATAGTTCGAAAATATCCTGTTATGGATATAAGTATTTGGATTTGTTTTCGAATATAGAAATATTGGAAGAGATTTGGATATATATATCTTTGTAAAGATATTTTGAAATAAATATTTTGAAAATTTTATAATATGGGCCTAGTGACTGTTTAGGTATGTAATTTGATAGTTATATAATCGACTATCAAATCTGGCCAAATTCGTTAATCGTTTCGAAGAGACCGGAATCAGATTTAATTATCCAAAAACCACTTCGATCTGATATATGCATTACAAATTATGATATCTCCAGCATAATGAAGATTGTGCTTGGAAGGAGATTCGGTTTGTTCAAACCCATAATAACTTATACGGATGAATGCTATCATTACATCGTTGCCTGGAAGGCAGTGTTAGCATTCCAAGTATGAATGTTATTCTTAAGGTAATACGTAGCCTCAAGCCTCATTAACCGGGAATGACTAAAACAAGGGAGATGTAGCAGGGCGAAGTGGGTCGCACCCAAGTAGGATATGTTATCACTTTTCTAGATACCCTCGATATATTATGATTATGGATTTGGTTGTGCATGGAAAACAGAGCGCTTGATAGGGTGGGAACACCGGGGCTGATAACATAATTGGTACTATTCAGTAAGAGGTAGGCCGGTCCTATGTTGGCAGTGACCATTAGGTACGATTTCAGTACATTTTTCTAGAGATGTACAGTGGCGGGCGGTACCCCAATAGCCCTGTCATTATATGGAATCCAATATCCACTACGTGCCTATACGGTTTTGATTGTGCCTAACTATGCTGAAACGTGAGATTCAAGCATTTCAACTATTTTATAGTTTATTTTCTACAGTCACTATTATAATATTAGATGATTTTCATACAAATTTTTCTGGTTATCATAAGGTAAAAACCCTTCGTATTTATGTGGGGGCGTGGTCTTACGAGATACCTTTGTTTTCAAAAGAATTTTGGTAATAGTAATAATTCAAATTGAGTATGTTTCCTCACGCTGGTTTTCTAGACTGACTTGGGTGTTATTTTATTGTCATGCTCGGGTCAGACCGAGGATTGCAGAATTCAGGCTAGTATGCTATGGAGCTTATGAGACGAGCTGGAAGATTTCAGACCTATTTCACGTACTTGATTCTATTCCACCGTGTGTGTCAAGCTGTATAGTCAGCACTAGTGATGAGAAGTTATAACAACTGTCCATATCGACTTGTTGATTGTCGTATTTTGATGATTGTATGTATATTAACAGTTATAGTTTTTTTGTATAAAGATCTGTATTTGTCTATAATATATTATTCCGCTGCAATTGTGAGATTATGTGTTATTGTTTCTGTTTCCTTTTATCTCTTTCTTCTTCACCCCTAAAAATTCGTATTTCCATTCAATTTGAGTTGGACACATGTGATTATTGTTGACTCAAAGCATACAGTGATATAGGCCTTTACAATTCCAATCCCCAACAAAGAAATATCACATTTGCCATATGTTACCAAGTGGGAATCAAATACATAAGCGAGAAACCATAAAAACATGTAACATCATTTTTAAAGCTATTGCAAAATGAGTTATCTCACTTTTAATCTCGACCAAACTCTAGAAAAAGGTCACTGTCTTCCTTCCTCTACCCAACAAAAACCAAAGAAACTTCCTTTCTTTGCTTTTTCTTGCCCAAATCCCCGAGTCCCCTACATAATGCTCACACCTATGGTAGAATAAGTGAGATTTGGCGACGAAGTGTACATCTTTGGGTCTATAGTGATGTTATCAATGCTATTCCAGGATTATATAAGAATTTCGAGGCGAGAATGAAGTGCTTTGAGATTGAATTTTCTTTTATGAAACACTAGTGAATGGCAGTGATGAAGAGTGAAGAATAAGGGAGAAAAAGTTGGAAAGGAAGTAAAGGTGATTCTTTTATAGAATTTATAAAATGGTGAAAAACCAAACATACCCTTCCTTATTTTATGCCACAACCCTTCCTTGTTTTATGCCAGTACCCCACCCCTCCCCTTCCTCCCTCATATGCTCCACCCCCTAGTCTACCTACGACAGCATACCATAACTCCTTTGGCACTTCTTAGTACTACATCCCCTAAAATAAGGGAGAAAAGTCTCATTTTCTTAATTCTTTAATTACCTTCTAGGAAGTGATTTTAGATAACCCCTTTAATTAATAAAATGTTCTTTTATTATTCGTATATGTGTGTGCAAAAATGCACACTTGTGTGCTCAACAAGTTTCAACAACTTTTGTTCAATGAAAAGTCAAAAATCCGAAAAACGATTTTCGGTCGTATTTTTTATCTTTCTCCGAACTGTTCACTTTTGTAAACAAATTTCTATAATAAGTTCCCCATCATTATTTATTAATTAAAAAATATTTATTTGATAATTAAAAACCATTAATTGAATATTTAAATTAATTAAATATTCATAAATCAAAGCGATAAAATTCTAGGTCGTTACATGTTATGTGTAGTATTATTAATATATTAAACAGATGAGGTAAGATAACTATATTTATTTGTTGAGTAAACATAAGGTAAATATACTATACTTAGGCCATCGCGATATGGTTGGTACGAATGAATAATCTCTTTTGATTTCTTGAGCAAACCCAAGGTCGAAATGAGATTAGGACAAGGAACCATGAGTTTGGATCATATGTTAATATAGTGGAAGCCTTATTAGAAAAATGGGTTTGGACCGTATGTTAATATAGAGGAACATAAAAGACTAGTGGAAGCCTTATTAGAAAAATGAAATGGTAATATTTAACCTTTCTGATATTGTAAGATCGTATGTTATATAATGTTATAACTATCTACAACGATAAATTTGTGAATTTAATATGATTGATAAAGCGTTCATCGATTAATATATACTAATGAACTGAATTGAAAATTGACAAATAGAAATATAACATGTACTTAAATATAAATGCAAGTTGCATGTTAACGTATTAACACACATGCAAGCGCTAATTTTACATCTACAAAATACGTTTATAATTTGGTCGCATCCGTGTGTTTATTTGTTTAAGACTATGTGTTGCATTCTATGATTTCTAAACTCAAAAGAAATACAATACTATGGATATTTTGATCCATGTATAATTGTATATGAATGTTATATCATGAACAGTCACAGTTTAGAATGTACAATACTTCAATGAAACTAGTTCTCCAAAATAAGAAAATAAACCATAGTGCGAGATCGAGTATTCAATTTAATTGATTACTATAAAGGATCATATTGTGTTAAATGTAACATAAGACCAAAAATACAATATAGATATGAGAACTCGATCGCTAAAATGTTAGTTTGATCAGTTTACATAATGTGCAACAAATTTGATGTCATTAAACGTTAAGGATAATCGAATCGCTTTTGTAAGGAGTTGGTTATGATATTGTAGTAAAGTTTTTTTGAATGGATTGACCATTTAGAAAGGAAAATGAATGTATAAGAGTGAATGTGATTTAAGGTATAGTTGGGATGAAGAGAGTGAATGATCACTTCTTTTTCGTAAAGAAACATCAAACAGAAAAATTGTAATAACAGCAATTGATACTTCACATTGGAATAAGAAATATGATTTCAAGTCCAAAATGTATTTTTCATATAGAAAATTTTACGAGATTTATTTCATTGAGTTCAAGATATTTGATCAAAGAGCTCTCCACTGTAAAACAGTTACAGTATATAAAATAAATAATCTATTTTAAGTGAATGATGGACTTTCAAATTTAGTACGCTATTATTGTAATGGCGGAAATAGTGGAAGCATGCCATATAGAATATATTGATTTCATCAAGCCACGAAAATTATTTTCGTAAAACGTAATAAGCATGATTTATCAAACAACGATTGTGTACGGTGTAGACTAAAAAATAGACATAGATATATTTCAATGTGAATATTATTATTAACCAAAAAATTGGTCTAATACCCATGATGTCATTTAGAGTGACATCAGTTGGATAAGTCACTAGGGTGTCATTAAACCAAAGATTGGCTTAATTTTTTTTTTTAACAGAAGGAAGATTTTTATTAAAAAACACCAAAAGCTGTCAACAAGCCTGACAGGTAACCAACAGAAGAGGTGACAACAAAACTCGGCGAAGAAAGCCATAACAAACAAAAAACAAAAGAAACAAAAACCGAAAATAGCTGCCTAAGACGCCCTCCAGAGAAAGACGCAGTACAAACAGGACGGAACCCAGAAAAGACAGACGATAATGAGAAAAGATTGGCTTAATCATGCAAGACTTAATACAAGATGATGTTATTTGAAATGGTCCCATGATTCTCCTAAACTTTTGATATGGAAGTGTTCAAAAGTTCATGTCACCTATCCAAGGGTAAAATTAGAAAGTTGTGTGGATATGCAGTAGTCCATCATTCATTAGTTAATGGGCAATTCACATAAGCCATAATTCATTGTTCATATGCTAAAAAGGCAGAATAGTCATTATGCAAACTAGACACTAATTTAGATAAGGGATTAAGTAGACTAGTTCAAGATAAGGTCCCAAGCCAAGTCTGAATCCAAAAATTAACCATATGCACTTCCAAACAAAAATCTTTCAAAAAATATTCAACTAATATTATCAATGAATTAAGTTTCTTATTAGACCATGCATTTGATTTTATCTTATCCTGACTTAGTGTTTTGGTTCTATCAATAACAGTAATATATTCACGTCTTAACACTCAGTATCAATATCTCTACCTTGCTCTGGTAGTTCGATACTCGGATGTGGAATATACTTGCATAAAACAACAATCAATCATTCTATCTGTGGGCTGGGCTATGCAAAGTCATTTTTTGAGTCCTTGTTCATAAATTTCAAAAATTACAATCGGTTCCTGGTTTGTCTCAAATCAAATTAGGATTTACAATTCTTTAATTTTGAGAAGAAGAGAAAGAAATGATTCCCCCCTAAGTTGTTATGGTCCATACGTATAGAGGTGGAGGTAGGTGGCCTGGCTGCTATGTGCCCATCGACATCCTTAATTTTCAGCATCGTTTATTGCATTGATAGTATCTGGCAACCTTCAGTGTACAGTTGAAATTCTATAACCTTTTGTACACTGTTGATATGCAGGTACCTTTCATGTACCGTTGATATTCGATAACTATCCATGCTTCTTGAAGCTCGGAATATTTCATAACTGTTTGCATTCAACATCTGGTAACATCCCACATTCCTCACTGTACTAATGGTATGCAACATCCTTTGCTGTTCAACATCCATTGCCTAATTGAAGCTGCTTTACAGCATTTAGTGTGGTAAAGGCTTGACACCATCTATCGAATCAAAAGCTCGATATCCTCTTTTGTGTTTAGATATTAGACATCTTTAAGTGGTACAAAACTCTTCCTCTATTTCATGCTTTTCATCATAATGTTGTAGAAATTCAATATCTCTTGGGCTATAGAGATTCGTATCCTCTGGACTGTGGAGATTTGATTCTCCTTCTTGCTAATTATTTGTTAGCCCTATCATTATTCAAAAGTTCGATACTCTTCTTCAGTTATGTATTCGACATGTTGCTCCATTGTTATGGTTCGAAATCCCTTCTCGCTTTTAATTTCTTGATAACGCTTATCGCCTTTTGAGTTCCACTTCTTGTTAATGGTTTGATACCTCTTCTTGGATCGATAACTACTTAGAGTGCAACATTCTCTTAGTTATTAGATGTTTGACACCACTTTTTACTTTAGAATGCTTAGAAATGCTTAATGTTGTTGTAACTTGACATTTGATATCATTTCACTCTTTATTGGAGCTTGCCAACCGTTTAAATGCTCAACGCCTCTTCTGCTTTAGGTGCTTGGCAACCCTTATGGTTGTTGAGGCTCAACATCGCCTTCTATAGTTATAGGGATTCGATACCCTTCCTACCTTTAAACTCGACATCTTCTTTGTTTTATATTAAAAGCTTAACTACTACTTGGAATGTTTCTATATCTTTCCAATGGACTTGGCTGCTTCTTTTCCTCTTGTTGACTTCTCAAGTCTATTTCGATAGTAAAAAATATTATGGATAACAATTATGAATATTCGTAATGAAATAAAATTATGATGTGGTATTTTTTTTTATAACAAAATGATGCATTGGAAAATAATGAAGTATCTAAAATCATTTACAATTATTTTGAAATTATAGACTAAGCCGAAATTTTGAGAAATATTATTATATGGTTATGAGTCGTATGGTACTTGCTAACTTATTTCAAATAATTAAGTGTTATGCATCTATTTAGTGGGAGCGTCATGAGAGTTGATGAAGTCTTAGCATTAGTGTATATTGATGTACGTAATCGCCAGTCTATTAACACAAGATGGTTCTACATACTTCGCTATATTCAATGATGATTTATCAGAGGCATAGGAATGTTTATTGGATACACATGTATAAGTCTATGATAGGCCTATAAAATATAAAACATAAGTAAATAATATAACATGCGACAAAAATGATACAATCTGATCGAATATGTACGTATATTGAAAAGAGTTCCATATGTACCTAATACGAATAAAGGTTCAATCTCAAAAGTCACTTCTCCATATAATGCACAATGATGTAGATAAGGAGAAATCGAACCTTGTTGGACAAAGTACGATTAGTTATGAGAGAATTTGAGTTAACTTCTTTCTATAAGGTCATGTACATAAGAATAGTATAAAAACGATAAAAATAATATCATTTGAAGAATGGTTTACAAAATCATACAAGATAAGGTTTTATAAGAAACCCAACATATCTAGGCCAAGAAGTTGGCAGGTTATGCGAGTTGAAAGGCTACACCTAATAATTATTCGTGAGAAATTTTGTGTGAGTTGCCCTAAAAAGAAGTTTAGGAATGACTGTCATTGGATGAATAATTTGTGTTTTGAACTTAGGTACTGTAAGCCAAAATCAAATCTGTTTTATATATAAGGCAATTAATAAAGTATTTATGAATACCTATTCTATTGCACTAAGAAACAACTATTATTTCAAAGGTACCGACTTCTTAGAGAAGGAATTTCTTTGAAAAATTATTGGTATTAAAATGAATTTGAATATGATCCAAAGATAAAACTAATTATGCAGGATGAAATGAAATTAACCTAGCCAAAACGAACACATCAAATCAAAGTGTCTAATAAGCATTCTCACACATTAAAGATAAACTATGATTTTCTTATCAATATCCAGAATAGACAATCCTCGGTTGTCAATTAATCTATTAAGAGCATTAACTCCACAATATGGTATACTACACAAATCCAAAATAGTTTCAAAGTATATTATCAAAATATGATTTTGATAGTTGTACCTAATGGTATATGATCCATTGGCCGCAAACGTGTCTTTAATAGAAAAAAGGGAATATAATGAGCAACATTGATAAGGACAATATTGTAACTTTCAATAGCTGAAATTAACATGACAAATTTACCATTTGATGTGCTCATGTAGGTTTGGATTTTACTCATTAATTTATCACATAGTATGACTTTATATTTTAGTATGTATGTGTCGAAATAAAAATTCTAAATAACAATTTAGAATAAACTATTTACACAATATAATCAAAGTGTCCCGAAGTCAATGGAAGTGATATCGGGTTTGTGAGTTTTCAGCTACGATCTGAGACCAGATACGAAAGTATCATTCAGAAAAGCATCATAATTGAATAAGTGTTTTGATAGAAATATCAAATATTCTGATTACAAGTCAAAATGCAGAGGAAGCGTGTGTTCATAAGAAAGAATTCAAAGGTAAATTGATATTTCTAGACTATAAATAAACAACACGTTGCTAATTTTTAACGATGTACTTATGTTAAAATCAGCCCTAGTTGTTTTAATGCTTGACATTGGATTTGTAAATGATGTCTTTTATAGTAAGTATAAAAGATATTGGGAATGTCCTAGATGATATGCAAGGGTGCCTTAGTAAAATGGTTAATACAGAATGTGTAAGATGACTTCTTATGCTTTGGCAATATGAAATATTATACATGTAATGTTGTCTATGGTATCGTAATTTGTTCATGTATTTGTACATAAAGAAAATATCAAATCCAATATTACTAAATGGTTGAGGTCTTCTCATGTATTTTGACGACCTGGAATTTTACCGCCTTGATTTGCGAATATTTAATATATTTTAGATATTAAAATAATAGGTTTTATAATTAAAATATAACTCTTTTAAATAATAACAAATAATGGTAAAATAGATTTGTAGCGATCCATGATTTTGCCCCTTTGAAATAGGCTATTTAAGTATATTTTATATAATCAATGAATGGATTTTTATTTGCAAATAAACCTATTTTAATTATTTAATAATGATGATAAAATAGTTTTGAAAATTTGTTTAATAATATAGATAGTTCAAATAAAAATAGAAAATATGACCAAAGAACATTTTTTGAAATTTCGACTTTTTGACACCCGAAAGTCATCAGAAACGTTGTGCACACTTGGTGCAACATGCACACATTTATATATATATCAGGATTAGTATTAAGTAAGCATATACTTATTTATGTTAACATATATACACACACACACACATCTGTAAGCCTGGATGTGAAAAATTATGTTATAAAGGGCATATATATACATATAAACACGCTTATATTTATACAAATCTTATGTCATACCATAAGTACCCTATAACATGACCTAGGGGGAGGGGGTAACGTGCGAGAGAGAGAGAGAACGAGAGAGAGAGAGAGTGCATGCATGTGTGTATATTTAATTATAAGCACTTTATATTTTAAAAGTATTTTCCTAAGCCTAAATGCTCCTTCCATTTTATAATTTTCATTTTACAATCCTCTACTCCACTTACAAATTCCTAAAAGCTTGAAAATATATATCCATGGCTTCTCTTCAAAAAATTTAAAGTAAGAAAAATCACTTCTTTTTACTCAAAATGCCCTCTTTAATCCACTAAATCACTTTTACATGTTATACAACCTTTTCTCTTCAAAGTTACGAGCCAATCCACCTAAAACATCCATGGCCAAGCCTAAACACATGCATGGTCGAGCCTAGTTTAGGTGTAAAAGAATTTGAAGTCTTCTCATTTGCAAGTTAATACCAAGATCTATGTCAAATTCAAGTTTTAGTGAAAGTTGGTGAGTAAAGTTCGTGTTTTTAAAACTTTAGTTATTAACTTATGAAAATTGTAAAATTTTGAGTTAAAATGTTGCTTAAATATTTAGTAATGTTATATGTTGTGTATGCATGCATATATGTTGATTTGGTGTTGATTGCTTATGCCGCAGTTTGAGTAGGCGATAAAGAATATACCTTGAATATTGGAAAATTTAGTTAGTATTGTGAAGTAATACTTTGTTTACGATGGTACTATAATGTTATGGTGCGATATTATGTTTGAATGTTGTATTTGTCATATGTGAGTTCATGACATAAAGGCAGCGATTCGTTAACCAAAAGCGGCGTAGAAATCCGCATTTTGTCAAAAAGTGGATTTTTGTTTCAAAATGAAAAGTTTTCAAGTTTAAACTTTATTTGATTTTTCAAAAGTTTATTTTCATGTTTCAAAGAGGATAAGAGTTTAAAAGGGAAGTTTTAAAAGTTAGAAAGAAAATTTCAAGTTTTTGAAAATCACGGGTCCGTATAGCGATAGTCGCTATACGTGCAGTATGGAAAATCCAACCATTTGTCTAATCTAAACATGCTTTCACTTAGAAATATTTATGGAAATGTTTTCTAACTTTGATTAAGAAATAGAGAACAATTATTTAATTATTTATTTGTTTAATGATTTTATAATTAATTAATTAATTAAAAAAGGTAATTAGTGCTTAATTATTTGTTAATAATGGTATTTATACTTCAAATGTTAATTAATTAAGGTAATCGTGATTTTTTACTTAATTAAAGTTAATTATATTTTTTTATTAACAAAATATTAATTAATTATTATTTAATTAATTTAATTATTGATTAATTATTATTTTAAAAGGGGTTTTATTAAATTCTTTGATTAAAGTTAATTTTGTTTTAATAAGGTTTAATAACCTTTAATTTGAGTATAATCACTATTTTACAAGGATTTAATTCTCATTTACAAGGGTTTTAATTTATTTTATAATCGCTTTGAGTTGAAGCGATTGATTTTGTTTTAAATTATTTTCTCTTCAAATTTGTTTTAAATCAAGGGATTTCTGTGTCACTTATTCTTAAATAAACCCACATGATTTGGAAAACTAAATGATAGCTATTTATAGAACAAAATATCGTTCTGCTATTACAATTAACTTGGCATTTACCTAAGTTGACTAATTTTTATGTGTTTATCCCTTACACACATGTTGTTATGTGATGCCATGTTAGATTGGATAAGTAAAACCAAACTAAAAGCACCATTGTCGTTATTAAGCCTCTATTTGATTTTGTAAAGATAAATATTTGATTTTGAAATGGTTTCAAAGTTATTGCGTTTTGAACAAGATATTTAAGAATGATTTGACAAATGGTTTTACTAAAGAAGTTTTTAACTAATGGGAATGCTTTTCCCTGTTATAAAAAGAGTTTTTTAAAGAGTTATATAAAGGAATTTGGAAATTTATAAAGTGTTTTGGATAAATGGATTTGAGTTTTTAAGTAAAGAAGATTTCATAAATAAGGGAGATTTATAAAATGTATTGCTTCTTAAAGGAAGCTAATTTGATTAAGGTTATTTAGAAAGTTGTTTAAACAAGAAAAGTTTATAAAGAAGTTTTATAAATCATTTTGCGGTATTTATAAAGTAATTTAGAAAAGGATTTTGGATATTCATAAAGGGAGTTTATAAAAAGGTTTGGATATTTATAAGAAATCTATATTAAAAAGTTTAGATATTTACAAAAGCAATTTATATAAATGATTTTGAATATTTATAAAAGGGTATTATAGATAAATTTGGAAGTTCGAGAAGCATTTTGAAATGGATTTGGATTCAAGTAAAAGAGATTTCATGAATGAAATAAATTTGACTAAAAAGTATTTATCGAAAGAAGTATAACAAGAATTTGGGATTAGGATTGCTCTAAACTGACCATTTAAAAATAGTGGTATGGAATATCTTTTCTACATTCAACACCGATGTGATGACCTGAAAATCCGTACCCTTTGAATCGACAATAATCCACACATGTCCGAACCAAAAACACAAACTGACGGAAAGTCAAGAGAAAGAAAAGAAGAGAGAAGAAGAGAAGAGAAGAAAGAGAGAAGATAGAACCAAATAGAACAATATAGAATCTTACATCGTAGCGGATAATATATAATATCATATCAATGATCTTTGCAAAACAGAAACTATGTGTATATATATACGTCAATCAGAGTTCACCAATCAATCGGAGTTATCAGCTTGAACAGTTATAATAACCTGTCCTTACAAATGCCGATAATTTAAACAACTAAGCACAGTGGACAATCAATAATCAAAACAGATACGTGTATACGAAATGAAGATCTCCAGCTCTCCTGCTGAAGCTCCTAAAGCATCAAATCTAGACCTGTAAATATACTTGGTCTGACCCGAGCATTGAAAGGGAAGAACGCCCGGATCAGTCTGGTAAAACAGCGTGAGAAACACATTCAACTGAATTTATTAAATTATCAAACTTTTCCTTAGTTTTCAAAAACAAAAGTATCTCGTAAGACAAGTCCACACATAAACACGGACATGTTTTTACCTTACGATAACTAAAACATATCATATCAAATCTCATGTTATATTGTAGCAGTGTCTACAATATATAAATAATATTAATCATAGCCGAAATTATTACATTGATTAAATTCCAACATATTGCCTAATTGGGTAATACAATCAAAATGGCAAGCACGTAGTGGAGTTTGGATTTCCATACAAATGACCAGGTGAAGGGACTACCTTCTGAAGGGGTACACCTCTAGATGGATGTCCCGAGGCACAGAACGTTTGCCCTCTACCAACACAAGACCAGCCCACCTCTATAACTAGATGGTACCGAATATGTCATCCTCCGATCGTTACCGACCTTTATCGAGGGCCCTCTAGCATACAAACCACAATAATCAGATACACGACGTCATAGCGTGCAAAGATATGTCTAGAAGAGGATGATCATATCCTACTTGGGAATGACCCACTTAGCCTTGCTGCATCTAACCCTGTTTTGGTCATTTCTGGTTGATGAGGCCAGAGGTAACGATTACCTTTCACAAAGAACAATCACATCACTTATAATGTCACATGGCCATTTCCGTTGACTACTAATTGCCTTCCACAAAAATACAACCCTTAAGCTCATACGTCTCAAGGAGGGTGTTAAGCTAAGAGAAGTTGCCTTCTCCGCCACCACTGATGTACGTTTGTAAAAACCAATGTACGTAATCTACAGAAATGCAATGTCAGACAAACATCCATAAAAGTTGTCCAGGAACAGAAAAATCCGAAGGTACTTTCCTACCAGATCCTATCGAGAAATCCCTAGGATTAGTAGCAGATAGTCCTTGTATTGGCTATTTCATAATGAAGAGACCCCTGCTACTGGATGTATATTGGGATTTTAACCCCAAATGATCAACAAGCAGTCCCCTACTATAAAAATCCGAAATATCAATATCATCACAAGCAACCTGCACAATCGTCCCATATATGTTGGTCCGAAGTGGTTTTCAGATAAATCTGATTCCGGTCTCTTCGCACCAACAACACAAAAGCGTTTCTCAACCTCACAGAGAAACTAAGTCTCATAGACTTGTCACGTTTCCAACTTTCAACTTGCTATCCTCCGGGCCAAGAAGAAAGCTCGATAGATTGGAGTAACACTCTGCACTATACGAATCAACATCCTCGACACAAACGATAATCAAGCCGAGGAACTAAAATTTTGGCAAAGTTTGATGATCGGTTATTTAACTATCAAAGCAAACAAACAAATATTCAGCACTATAACAATCACTGGCCCCTTTTTATTAATCTTTTATTAATTAAATCACTTTCCAAACATCCACTTCAAATTATCTTTAGAAAAGATATAATCTCAAAACATTTCGATTCATATTGGAAAACATTTCCAAATACTTATTTAACAATAAGCAATTCACAAATCAATTTATTTTCAACACTTAGAAAATATTCAATATACTTAAAACACGATTAAGTATATATTTTATTCTTTAAGGAAAACATTCTTCTAAACACATTTATTTGGGTCAAAATGAATGTTGCGTAAAACATCTTTACGACAACCCAAAAACAATAGTATCGGGATTCGAAAATAAGATAGATATATAAACCCCATACCATACAAAATATTTCCTTTCGGAAATCATTTACTATAACAATAGTGTTATAGTCCATCATTTCCTTATTTATCGAAAACGTCTATTTCAACATTGAACGTTGAAGTCTATGGTTTCGATCCTTAACATATTTTTAAAACATCTTCAAAATCATTTTAACTCCATTTACAATATCACTTTTTAAAACATTTATTTAATATATTATTCATTGTCCAAAATCGTGAATATAATGTCTTTACCAAATCCAATACTTCTACACATTTTATTTAAAGGATAATCCACTGTCCAAAATCATGGATATAATTCCCAAATCAAATTCTTTATTATTACAACATTTATTTAAAGGATAATTCGTTGTCCAAAATCGCGAATATATCTCCTTTAATAAACTTCTATATTTAATTTATCAAATTCAATTGATTTCAGATTTATAAAACAATGTTTATAAATTCACATTTATATATTTTATAAAAAACTTCAATTTATAATCTACTTTATTAACCAATTCCATTTATCTCATTCATATGCCAAATCCAATTTATAAGTTAATTTCGTATAAGTTATTTGTTTACAATTTTCATTTATTTTATAACTTCACAATTATAAATCCTATTCACTTATAAAATCCTTTTATAACTCCAATTCAACACTTGTAAAACTCCTTTATAATTCGTTCATTCTGATTTACAAAAATTCAATTTTATAAATCTTATATATAAAACCATTTATAAAAAATAAAAAATCTAATTTATACTATTTCATAGAATAGTTAACTTCACATTTCAAAAGCTCATTCTGGTTGTATTTCATAAAAACCATAATATTTACAACATAAAAAATATAACAATTATTTATTTAAAATGAATCAATTCCAAAATTCAATAAAACGTATACTTTCAAAAATCACTTTAAAATCCCTTTAAATTTGGAAATCATCACTTTAACATTTTTAAATTTCCAAAAATAGGCCCAATGCTGCCACAGCACTAAATACGTCAATCACAGCATCCAAAACATCATATATTATATGATAACAGAATATGTCACAAATATCTGTAAATAAATCAATACTGTTAAGGAATCCAGTTAGATCCCTCCAACCTGTCACCTGCAACAAATATACATAATAGAATATGTGTACAATGTCCGCTTCAAGGCAGACGCGCGTACGAAGGGTCATCTGCTCATACGCGGGAACGTATAGGGTCATCTGCTCCACCTGGCAGGTATATATCCAAATATCAATCAATATATCATATATCATCTAAACAATCATCATATAATAAATTATTTCTCACTTATATAAAAATATCAGTGAGGCAGAAAGAGTGAGTTATACTCACATTGCTTGTAGTCGCGATTTCAGCGTTTTATTTCGAATAAAATTAAACGACCGTTTAATTTTACCCAAAATTCACACTAGCTCCAATCAGCTCCAAACAAGCTCCATACTGTAGTGCTCGTTAATACGGACCAAACGCAATTCGTTTCATGCGAAACAGACCTCGTACGACAAAGATATAGCGTTTTAAACATTACACAAATTAATACATAAATTAATTCCATAATATTCTTTTTATTTTATAAACCTTTGATCAGAGCCGCACATTTTCATGAATTAACATCTGGCCACGAGTTTTTCTTCTTCTTCTTCTTCTTTTCTCAAGCTTCTTCATCTTCTTCCTCTTCTCTTTAATGGCTTCCATGCCATATAAAAAATTAAAAAGAAATAATGTTAAAATATTTATAAAATATCCAAAAGAAATCAATGTTTATTCTCTTCAAATCAAACTCTTCTTTTCTCCACATTTTACCTCTTTTTCTCTCGGCCATAACTTCTTCAAAACCGAATCAAATTGTAAACTTATTTTTTTTAAATCATGTATTTTTCCAGTGGCTACAACTTTCATGTTGACCACTTTGTCTCATTATGAAGATAATCATGTCAAAAATCCACTTCTTTCAAGTGCATTTTCTGGCCCAGTTTTTAAGCCAGAGAATATGCCATTTTGTTTTGATCATAACTTTACCATAACAGATCCAAATTAAGAAATTCTTTTCTTTAAACCACACAAAATTTTATTGGATACAACTTATATGTTGATTACTTTTTCCAATTTTGAGATTTTCTATACCTGAAACTCAATTCTTTGAAGTGCATTTTCGTGCTTTATTTTTGTGAATTCAAGAACAGCTCTTTTCTTTCGACCATATCTTTCTTAAAATTAACCAAAATCAAGTGACTATTTTTTTAAATTTGAGAGAAAAGAATTTGCAACAACTTTTTTGTTAACAAGTTTTTCAAAATTTGAGAGTAAAAGAGTCAAAAACAAGAGAGAATATGACCTATTTTTTGGGTTTAATTTTGAGAATTCAAGTTCAAAGCTCTACCACTTCTTCTTTATACTTTCGACCAAATTCCATCTCAAGCCTTGGCCAAGCACTAGGAAGGACGTATTCAAGCTTATATTCATTTGGTTCCGAAGCATGGTAGGAAATATGCGTTAGATCTAAAGTTCCTTGCCTTAAAGTTTGACGGAGTGGAATCCAAAGTAAGTTATTTCTTATTTTATATTTATTAAAACCATTGCTATATTGAAAGAACTTTAACTATTAAGTTGTTTGAAAACCCTTGTTAAATGCTTGTTTAATTTGTTTCCTACAACAATGGTTTGATTTCCTTGCTTGATATTATGTTTTGATGATTAATTAAGTAATTTAAAATTTAGAAGTTAAATATTGAATGGGGTATGTGGAAACGACTAGTACATGTGTTTCGTCTGTGAGATCCAAGGAGACTTGGGCGAGGGATGAAACATGTCGAAGGGAAAGCCCGGATGCTCCAAAATAAATTTCAAACCGTTAAAGTGTTATAAATATTTGATAGAATGAAGCATTGTATATCATTTATTATTGCGTTTATTTAATTGATTGATTGTTTGAATTGGGCTCGACCAGTTTATGAGCACAGATTATTATTTATTGATTATTGACTTTGCTCAACCGGTTTATGAGCACTGATTATTGTTATTGATCGTTGACTTTGCTCGACCAGTTTATGAGCAATTTATTATCCATATGCATGGGCTGGGTAGAAAATAATTGTAGGCTAACACCTTGTGATTTATTTCACAATTTGACTATAAGGTGTTTAGTGGTAATATTTGGTTCACTTCAATTTAATGAATTGTTTTGAAAATTGGTTTTCAAATGGAATTGTTATGAAATGTTTTCCCTTTAAAAGAAATAGAAATGTTTGGTAATGAATATTTTGAAGTTATATTATATAAAAGTGATTTATATAATGAATGGTTTTATAAAAGTATTTTATAAAATGGAAAGAATTTCGAGAAATAAACCCGATGGTTTTAAGATGATTTTTGAACAGATTTGGGAAATGAAAATTATTATAGATTTGAAAGTACTTATGAGTATTAGTGTGAAATGATTTATCGCTTCAGGATATAAAATAATTTGTTATGTTACCAATGATTCAGGTAACCCGTAACTAAAAAGGTGGGCATGTGTTTTTGGTATAGTCTGCTCTTAGAATAGAGGGGTATACTTATTTATCGATTATATTAAGGCTGGGACCCAATTGCCTCGTTATCGGGAGAAACCTCCCGATCTGGTTGCATATGGTTTGATATGTTTTATTACAGTATTTGTGATTTCCAAATAAACTTTTCAAAAGTGATTTGATTTAAGGTCCCTAAGTAAAGTATAATTTGAATATCAAGGATATATATATATATATATATATATATATGTTACAAAAGTTTTGAAATAAGAATTAGAGAATAAAGTCCAAGAGATAATTTCCGTAAAGGCGATTAGATTTGAAAATCTAAATTTTTATTTTAGGCCTAAGTGGGTAGTTTTCGGAATTGCATATTGTTTGTTGCATCGTTGGCTCCATGAGTCCTATTTGCGGTAGGAGAACTACGTTGGCTTGATCCTGTATCTAATTGGATACCCAATTAGATAGGGGTACGTAGGCAGTCACAAGTGGTAGTGATGCAGCCCCTAAAATGATATAACCCTTTCATGCTTATTTGTTAATGGTTGTTGTTTATCTCGTGTTATTGTATTTTTCTTGCTTACCATTTTATTCCACATTTGACATGTTTATTGAGTTAGCAGGAATGACTATTGTTGTCTCTCTTATTAGAGTTGTGCAGCGTTAGATTTAGTTGTATTTGGTTTGTATATAAGCATACCTAGTAGACTAATTTGATTACTCTGATAACTTGTAAAAATGAAATTTTATCCTATACATTTAGTAATGTCGAATAATTATCAAATATGGTCTATTTAGTTAGTAGTTTTCATTAGTAGTCCTTGAATGGACGGATTTTTTGGCAATTTTAACTGGTTCGAAAATCCGGGTCGTCACAACCGAGGGGATAGTGTTGAGGATTGTCCTTACCTCAATTTTAAATAGTATTTGTTTAATCCTTTTTAACATAATTTGGAAGTAAGTAGTTATTCATAAATGTTTTGTGTATACACTTGTGTCAAAGAGATAAGTATATGAATGTTTTCGACAAATGTTTTTTGAAAGAGAATTCGATCAAGATTTTTTTTGAGGCTTAGTGGTTGCTATGGATAAATAAATCTCAAATAGAATGGGTTGTTGTTTGTTTATTGGATCGTTAAATAAGCGACTATCGAATTTGCACCCAAAAATGCAAGTTGGAAATATCTAGATGAAACACATGAGTTATATGGCACAGTCATCCCCGATGATGCTGTACTGTGCGTATAAATCTTATTTTGTTCTCTTAGAACAAATGATAAATAAATCTATCCACTAATGGTTAGGAGGTGATCTCTGCTTTTATCCTTGGCTATTTATTTTCTAAAGAACCATGATTAAGCATACTAGAAACTATCGAATGTTGTTTCAAAGAGACCGGGATCGGATATGTTTTCTAAAAACCAAGCTGATCCAACTCAAGCATTTCGAAGTGAAGACATCTTAAAGATGATGGAATTTAAGACGGAGCTTTTTGAAGTGCAAGGGATACTAATCTTGAGGGTCATTCCAAAATGGATGAAGTATAAGTAGTGCCTTCGATTTTTCCATCTCCTGGACAACTTGTATAGATGAATGTTGGCATTGCGTTATTGCTTGGAGGGCAATGTTAGCATTCCAAATGGAAAGTGTTATATGAAAGGTAAAATATAGCCTCAAGCCTCATCAGCTGGGAAATGAAAAAAATCGAGAATGCAGTAGGGCCATATGGGTCGCTCCCATAAGGGTAAGGTCATCCCAAATCTAGATCGATTACTATCTGATTATGTATGCTATGGGGCCCATTAACGAAAGGAATGATCATATTTGATACTACTAGTCAAATGGTAGGTCAGTCCTATATGGTAGGGGTACATGATGTTCTTGTCAGAGCCCGGTGCATTTTATCTAGAGATGTACCATCGGAAGTTAGTTCCTTACCTTGTCACAGTATGGAGTTCATTATCCAATACCTGCCTTTACGTTTTTAGATGTACCCAACTATGTTGAAATGTGAGATGCAAGCATTTCAGTTATATTCATATTTTACTTTAACCCATAAAAACTATTATAATACCACTGGATTTTATATAGAAATGGTATGGTTATCGTAATGTAAAAACCCATTCATGTTTATGTGTGGTGTGTTCTTATGAGATGCCTTTGATTTAAATATTTTTATAAATTTAAAGACTTATGTTTTACTCATACCAGATCCATGCATAATCTGGAGTTTATTTTCTTTTCCTAAACTCTTTGGTGCTCAAATTTTAATGGGCAGCCAAGTAGTGCAGGTTTTTCCATAGATTCATTTTGAATGAGTTTAGAATTGGTGGCTTTATCATTACCAAATTATTACCTTGTTTTCCACTGTGTTATATGTGCATTGTATCGGTTAGGTAGGGACATGCTGTTATAATTGTCCTACGGTAGAATTTCTATTAGTATGACTCTGATGTAACATTTCGAAATGACTTTGTAATATATAATGTTGAGTAATATATATTGTTGCATTGCGTTGTGAGATTCTATGTCATTTAGTTTCTTATCTTCTGCCTTTTCTTTATTTCACCCCTAATAAACTATCTTTCGAACGACTAAATGTTTGGCACATGAATACCAAGGATGTGTTAAGTGTCGTCTTTGGTAGTAAGAAAGGCGGTTCATTACATACTTATCAAATACCAAATAATTATTTACATAAACAACAAACTCCTTATGAGGAGTGTTCAGCCTCAATTTTTCATAAGTGATTTGAGTATAATATGTCAATAATAAATTCAAGTTAGGAATCTTTAAGTTGGACATGTTCCAAATGAAAAACTATGGTTACTTTAATGAAAATGCTAAGTACATTGCCTTGAATAATGCCGTTATAAAAGAAATGTGCATAACTATAAATGCACAAATTTATAACTGAGCTGAGGGTGATTCCAAATGCTGAGAATCCAGTAACATTGTTATATAATAATAATTTCACGGTATGGTTCATAATACAACTTAAAGCTCACTAGAAGTCGAAATAAATACTCCAAATTGTTCCACATGATAATCGTAGTTTATCAGCATTGGAGAGAGGTGATTGACATAATAGAAAATCGAAACATAATAGCATATCTATTTACTAAGCGATTGACCCAATTGATTTTCAGAAAATCGATTAAATAAGTTGGAATGAGATTCAATAAGTAACCCCCAGTGCAAGTGGGAGATCAGAAGAATTAGGGGTATACCTTAGAGGAAATTATGTAATTTGTTATATATATCTAACTCAAAAATCAATCTTGTTGAAATAATTGATGTTTTTCTTTCTTTATATACTTGATATATGTCTTTTATTAATTAATTTAGTTAAACTTCTGTTTAATAAAAAATCCATTAATGGTATGTTTGTGATAGTAGTTACAAAGTGTTGTAACAGTAAGTAATTTATCACAATAGAAATATATATACTATTTTAAATATTCCTAATCAAGATATATCGAGACTAGAAATCGATATATCCGTTGAGACTAGAATACATAATGCTTTCCAAATATTGGGAAATTTATTACTTATGATTGTTGAGGGCACCAAAGGATTATGTACTAATAGTTATTGGATAATATGAAATGACCCACTCAATCATTTTCTGCTGGTTAATATAACTAAGATCAAACAGAAAATATCGATGTGACTAATTTACATAGTTCTCTCAACTTGAGAATCCGTTGATCTTTAATGTGGAAGCTCCATTTTACTATAAATCATGGCACAACATACATCGAATGACTATAGTTTTGTTCAGTTGAAGAGCTAAAAGTGAAACACTACTTAAGAGAGGATTCGCCTCTTTAGTTATATGAGCTTAGTATCATGGTCAACTGAAGTCAACTCATAGTCAAAGTCTTTAGCTAGAGCATTTCAGTTAATAATAATTGTTATTATCGAGCCAAGTATTTTGTGTTTGGACTATAAAGTTGAATATGGATGATACTGGAATTTTGACCATTACCAAATTCCATAAGTCCAAAATGATATAGTTTTGACAAAGAGATTTGTTTAAATAATTGTTACTCATGGGAACGCTTAAATAAGTAATATTAGATTTTTATCAAAAGATGTGTAAGCTATAAATTCAGCCAAAATGTCATACTATTAGCTAAGGTGAAATGTGAATGTCAATATTTGAATTGTTCAATATCAATCACCGGCAGAATTTAAGCCTTTGAGTCGTGCAAGCGTAATGATGAATACTTCAAAAAATCACATAATTTAATTTATTAATAAGACATTGTAATTAATTAGCATATTTGAGAAATATTAATTATTATTTAATTTATTTGATGTTTGGGATTTTTTTTTAATTATTTGGATGCATTTATATAAGTTATATTTGTCGTATTGATAAACGATATCAATATAATTTTAAATGGGCGCAAATTAAAGATAATTACATGATGTGATTTATAGAAAATTTATGTCATTTGATAGCATATAATTTTAGCCATACGATATAAAGAGGTAGGAGTAGAGAAAGAAAGATAATCATGTGAATCAATTAGGGAAGTTTTAATGAAAGAATGGGAAATTTTTCATTCTTTTAATTAAAATATATCCAGGAATTCTTTTCTACAAACAACTGATTCCTTCTCATTCATTTTCTCTTCTCTCTTCCTAACCTTCATGGTCGAAAAAAGGTTTTCAAAATCTTTCAATTCCAAATTAAAAACATCAAATAAAATAAAATAAAAGTGGTTCATACATCTCTTGCAAGGACTGGGTGTGGATATTAGAGTTCTAAGGAGATTTCTTCATTCAAGGTGCATTCTCTTGGCAACATCTCAAGGTAATAATTATAATTTTATTTATTCATCATTCACCTTTTTTATATAAATTAGATCTATTACATATTTCATCTAATCTGAGTACTTGTTTATTTGATCAAGTAGATTCGATCCATTTTTGCTCCATCTTAATTAATTATCCATGTTCATCATGTTATTTTGATTTGGATCTGTTTCAAAGATACATTTTGTGACAACCGCTTATACTACCGATGTAGGACGATGGTCAAAGGAAAGAAAAAATTAAAGAATAGAAATGAAACAGCACAAAATCACAGACCCTATCATATATCTCACAGCACATCGAACAAAATATAATAATCATCGAAGATATAAAACAAACAAGATAGTTGTAACGAACCGTAATTTCGCTACTTTGAAAATGAAAGATTTCATTTTTTTTAAATTTAAAATGGTTTAAAATTTAAAAAAATAAGTTAAATATTGTAACGTCCCGCCTTTTCGCACGCTTTAAATCGACACCCGTGCCAATTCAAACCATACGGAAGGGCGGATTGATATGGAGTAAATAAGAAAAACAGAGAAGAAATAAAAAGAAAATAGAATCTCACAGCAGAAGGATAAAATATAATAATCAATATATGGTTCATAAAACTGTTTACAAAACATTTGCTTCTTCTTTATACAATAAATATCAGAGTTCACATACCAAAATATCAATGCAGCGGAATTAAATGTTGTAGTGGAATAATACACTAGATAATAGTAATACAAATCTTCGTCTTCGTCCTCCAGAGCTAAATCTTCAAATCCTGAAACGCTCGGACTGACCCGAGCGAATTGAAAAGACAAAACACTCGAGTCAGAACTAAAAGATCTTATGTAAGTTAAATTAACAGAAATAAATATGAGTGCGGTAACTCAAGAGATGCTTGGGATTTACGTCTCCTAAGGATCCGTTAAACTATTTACTATGTAGTATATTGCGCTATTATAATAGTGTCTAATTGTAAAATAAACTTACTTTTTTCTTAGCATTAAGGGGTTACCCATATAGCCCTTAACACGTAATAGTCCCAGTAGTCCATTCAATATCATAGTCCCTCCTGATCGGGAAGCCACCAGAGGATACCACACGGGCTAGGGGAGAAATCCAAACTCCAAATTTAATATTTATTAAACCGTATCATATCCAAGCCATAAAATCATTTCAAAAATAATTATACATATATACCGTGGTGCCTGTATATAATTTTCTATCCTATGGTCAAGTGAGACGGATATTTATCATTTCAATCCGCAATTTAAAAATAAAAATGCGGTTGTATATCATTTCAAACCGCAATCCCGAATGAAATGAAAATGCATGATAACTTGCAGTTTATATAAGATAGGACACATCATCCATTCATCCAATATCAATCATCAACCAATTTATTTCAATCATCGTTAATTTATTTCAATCATCGTCAATTTAAACAAACATCAATATATAGCATATGCAATATAACAGGAAATAAATGACAGTTATTTACTAACAGTTTATATTCAAAATAAATTTAGTAACTGTTTAACTAGCAGTTTTTTATGCAAATAAATAAATTTTAACTGTCAAATTTATATGCAATAATAAAATTTATTAACAGTTAAATTAAATAAATGCGATTTAACAGTGATAATGAATAAAACATACCAAACAGTCATAAATAAATTTCTACTCATATCTAAAATCAATTTAACAAACATAAGAAATTTTAGAAGTTGTGAGTGGGTTAAAACACTCACCTTTGGGATTTAAATTGAATTTAAATCCAATTTAAATCAAAAAATTTGACGGTCTCAGAATCCATCCAAACTAGCGTCATCAAGTCCGGAATTTCATTACGATCCTAACAAAAAAAATCGTGTGTGAAACGGAGCTCGTATGGAGAAGTTATGTTGATTTAAACGTATGAAATCAAAATAAAAAAAATCAGAATAAAAAAAATTCACAAACCCTCCACGTGGCCAATCATCCCGAGACACGCAAACACCTTCGTTCTCAATACGCGAAACCCTACAGAAACTCGGCCGCCACACGTCCACTTCAATGCAAATTTTTGCCGTATCCACATCCAACTTCAACTCGATCTGGAACCACCTTCACGTTCCCCTCGCCGAGCCGCCCCATAACATACCCACGTCGCGCTCTCCGGTCACCCCCTCAGGTTGCGGCGCAGCCACGTTTTCGGCCAAATCACGGCGGATCTAAGTGCTTTTGACACTACATTCCGTATGGTTTGAAAGCCCTAATCGCCCTCTACGCAGCAGCACACTCCGATCGAACCATCGCTAGAGACCCACGGTTAAATCTCGACAATAAACATGAATGGCCGAGACAAAAACCCCAATTTCTGGTCAAACCACAAACCAAATCGAAAAACGAATTACGCCATAGAATTACGCTCGTCGAGAGCATCGACATATATTTTTTTGGAATTTTTATGAGGATTTTTAATTTTGACTTTTGATTTGAATTTAGATCTAAGCTTTGTAGCCATTGGAAAGAGGAGGAGCTGAGGAAATGAACGCACAAACAAATGAGAATAGATGGAGGCTAGGGTTTACAACTGGATTTATATAGGTTAGGTTAGAAATGGAGTAGATGGATCCGATAAACAAATGTGCTGAACGATAATTGGCCCAAAAAGTCCGTTCTGACCCCGGAACGAAATTTAGTAAACCCATATATCAAAACAGGTATTTTAAAATATTCTGAACGCGATGGAAAAAGTTTCACGTCCAAATTCGATCGTATGAAGAATTTATACTGAAAGCAATATTTTCAAATTGATTTCAATTAAATCGATTTCAAGGCGTTTCGCATTCGTACGATCAAACGACAAGTCCGATCGCTACGAAACTTGAAACCCTACAATAATTCACAGTTACGGATCCGATGAAGCTGGTTTCGTCGAAATCCGAGTCCGTGACCAAAATGGCTATTTTTATATTAATTAAATAAATTTAAAATTGGCAAATAAATCCAATTTTTATATTTCTGTTTTAGAATTGGAAATCTTTATCAATTAATAATTCTCAAACATTTAAAATGATTTAAAAGTTTTTAAATGTCAATCTTTAAAGGTTAAATCAATATAAACCTTCGATTTCATAAAACTCAAAATTATGGATAAATTTCCAAAATTTCCTTTTATTTGAATTAACCTATATTTATTCCATTCATAAATTTCAAATATAAAGGTTTACCATTGGATTTAAAATTATTACATAAATATTTTCCAGTTTTCAACTTAATTTTTATATTAACATAATAGTTAAATATTTGATTTCATTTATTGGCAATAAATCCAGTTATTATAAATTAGATAAATTAACTCACTATTAAAGATTCAAATTCAATAATTCATAAATTTCGTCTTCTTGATTTACTTATTTATTTATAATTATTTAAACAACTCCCGTTTCAATTTGAAGTAATTTGATTTACCCATTTATAGTATATATTCAGTTTCCTAAACTAACCTCTTTATTATAAATTGAATCCAGTTTATTTTTAATAAGTTTCCAATGGATTAGATTCAATGTCAACCTTTTACTTACAACTAAGTTTAGGTTATATTTAATTTATAGCGTATTACTTCCCTAGTTATTACTTTACATCTTCCCTTATTAGTTTCACAATTAATCATAATTATTAAAATAACGCTTATAATAAATACAATCCTATAATTTACTCAACATTTAATTATTTCATTTTCCATTAGTGTAACATTCGTTTATTTTATTATCACTTATTCTGATTCTAATTCCATTAACAATAAGCAGGTAATTAATAATATATGTTTACAAGCCATATGTTACAAATTTTGAATTCATCCCAATTCCTTATTATTAGCATTACTTACAATGTATTACATGGTTACTTAAAATCTCTATCCAATTGTAATTAATACTATAAATAAATACATTTACTCCTTTCGTTATTTAATTAATTACTATTAAGTCACATCTAATTATCTTTATTGGTAAATGAGTGAATTTACTAGTAACCCCTATTATAACCTTTAATATACTTGTATATTATTATTTTACCCTTTTATAGTCCATTATAAATATATGAACACATACAAATTAAGATTATAAATCCAATTAATCATTCCATCAAATCCATTAATTACTAACTTTAATTATTGCAATTCATTATCTAACATACAATTTGAATCTATTTCCTAATTTTCACATTTCAATTAATTAACTCCTTACAATAGTTTACAAATAAAAAGGGATTGTACTAAATAAATTATTTATTTTCATTGATGAATTCAATACTTGCCTTTATTTACTTATTTCTAACTTTATATCCAAATGCAACAATTTCCACTATTACAATTAATTGCAATATAAAAATTTAATTTGTAAATTTTAATTACCTTTGATACATCAAATTTCAACATTCTCTTTCATATAAATAAATAAGATTTCTATTTCTTTCTAAATTTAAATTTAAATCTTATTAATTTAATACATTTTAAACATTGAATTTACACGGGTCGTTACACTCTCCCCCACTCAAAACTTTTCGTCCCCGAAAAGGAAAAGAAGGGAAAAGGAAGAATTTAGAGATCAATATATCTTATTCAAAATATTAACTTATAGACAATAATTTACAAAATTTATTATTTTAACTAAAATATACCCATTATATAATCATTGTATCTTTATATTTAAATAAACAAAGGTTGAAAATATTTTCAAAAAAATTTTCTAAGTCCAAAATTTACGAAAAATTTCGGCAGAGTCTCCCTTGTACGGAGAGGCTCGAAAGGAAATATAATATCCAAAATATAACAATTATATTACATATATTATCCAAAATAATATATCCCAACCCGGAAAAATATATAAATTAGCGCTTTAAACCGTAATTCGAAACATACCTATTTGTCGGGCAAATTTACGCTTAATTTATAGAACCAAAAGCAGTAGCAATTGCTTTCATAACCTGCATTTCACTTATAAAATCTAAAGGGTTAACAATTTATATAAAGTGAAATATTTAAGTGGTTTCAATCACTACAACAAATCAATACAACAACCATTAATTTTATCAACAACATACACAACAAATTCAAAGCAACCATTCAACCAAACAAACAAATAGTTGTTCGGGTTCAAACTTTTAAATTGTACGGAATGGAGAATAAACTACTAGCGCATCATTTACTCAACAGTCTTAAATAAAACTAAATAGGTTATTCACCCATCCATGCAAATCTAAAGTATCCTTACCCCAACAACCATAAACCAAACAACATAATTCAAATCAAATTTACTTATTACTAATTTTGTTTCATACATTAGTTGTTTAATTTCCTTTCTTTCATTCATCCAATGATTCTTTTCATTCATATACCGGTTTATCTTTTTATTTTCATTTATTTCTTTCAATTTTATTTAGAAATAACTTCAACCCCTTTACTTAAATTTACAATTTCTCTTTATTATATTACATTCATTTTTTTTCACTTACTAATTACCATTATTCATTCATTTATTATTGCATGACCTCATTTATTTACAATTTAATTACTTAAGTTTATAATCATCTATTTGTCATACTTACCTTTAATTATATTTACTTGGTAAAATTTCAATTATAACTTAAGTTTATAACATTAAATTCTCATTTAACAGCAATTCCATTGAATACTTTCATTATTTCAAATTTCTACTTGTATAATATTCTATTACAATTTCTTATTAAACATTTCGACTTTTAATATTTGGTAAGTTATATATGTTATTTAAGGGTGTAATTGAAAGTTATACAAGTTTCTCATTTTTTTATTAATTCATTGTTCAATAAATTTTTACCTTTTCCTTATAAGTTACAATTTCAACTTTCTTTTTTATTTTCTTCATAACTTAGTATTAAATCTCTTACCTAAATTAGAGGTTTCAAATATTAATTACTTACTTTTCATTTCACTACAATAATTGAAACAATTAATTTATGAAAATTTAAGAATTTAACACCGGGTTAAATTTTCAATTTATTTTAAAACAATAGAAAAATATATTCTTACAACTTATATATCTCTAATTATATTTAAAACAATTCAAAATTTATATATTTTTCAAAAATAAATCTGCAGTAGAACTACTACAGTGGCCTTCCCCCTTTGAAACTCGAAAATGAAAGTCGATGATGTGGCCGCCATCACCGAAATTATTTTCCAGCGACAGAGAGGAAAGTACAAAACTTATTTTCTCCAAAATCTTCTTTAAAACAATTCTTCCGAATTTTATACTAAATATTTATATCAAAAAATACTTATAAACAATATTATTATATTCCAAAATTTATTCGAAAAAAAATTAATTTCAAAACCCAGGAACTTAAGTTCTAAATTTCCAAATTTCATTTATTTTTCAATCTTATTTCTGTTATTACTTACACACTTTATTACCTAACAACCAAAATATTGCAGCCAAAAATAGAAATCATTTGAAAAATTATTTTATATATAGAAAATATAATAGGCAAAATTATTTCATTTACCTATATAAAACGAATATTATGTCGGTATGTCCTATTAAGTGTTTAGAAATCCCTATTGATGTCACAACGTCCCATGCATCAACCAGAATTTATAAATACAAAATGGAACAGATTAACACAATATTAAAACCTTTTTATAACACTAACAAATACGCTCTCTCATATATATACTCTCTGCGACTCCCATAGGATACTACTACCCTATTTGTAAAGAGTCAAACCCCACAAAGCTAAGGTTTCTCGCTAAACCAAAGCTCTGATACCAGATGTAACGTCCCACCTTTTCGCACGCTTTAAATCGACATCCGTGCCAATTCAAACCATACGGAAGGGCGGATTGATATGGAGTAAATAAGAAAAACAGAGAAGAAATAAAAAGAAAATAGAATCTCACAGCGGAAGGATAAAATATAATAATCAATATATGGTTCATAGAACTGTTTACAAAACATTTGCTTCTTCTTTATACAATAAATATCAGAGTTCACATACCAAAATATCAATGCAGCGGATTTAAATGTTGTAGTGGAATAATAGACTAGATAATAGTAATACAAATCTTCGTCTTCGTCCTCCAGAGCTAAATCTTCAAATCCTGAAATGCTCGGACTGACCCGAGCGAATTGAAAAGACAAAACACTCGAGTCAGAACTAAAAGATCTTATGTAAGTTAAATTAACAGAAATAAATATGAGTGCAGTAACTCAAGAGATGCTCGGGATTTACATCTCCTAAGGATCCGTTAAACTATTTACTATGTAGTATATTGCGCTATTATAATAGTGTCTAATTGTAAAATAAACTTATTTTTTTCTTAGCATTAAGGGGGTTACCCATATAGCCCTTAACATGTAATAGTCTCAGTAGTCCATCCAATATCATAGTCCCTCCTGATCGGGAAGCCACCAGAGGATACCACACGGGTTACGGGAGAAATCCAAACTCGTACAAGGCGCGATAGGGTAGGTGACACGGCACAACTAGGCAATGCCAGGGTAGATATACCAATTACACTTCCGGGTCGGTGGTAACGCATAGCGCGCAGCTACCGCCCACCTCGAGCCACACCCCCAAATAAAATCAAAAGTGGCCACCGAATCAATCCAAAAGTCAAAGTATAATGTCGAAGGGATGTGTCCGATCAAAGGTGCTACCCTATTAACCCGTCGATCGCTTCTGTTTTAGCCACCTTATGCCAACTCACCGGGGTCGGGTCCATGTATTTACCTTACAGGAAACGCCACCACAATCCTACTTCATTCCGGAATCTCCACCGCGTACGCGGTTGTTAAAGTGGTTTTCGGGGTTGGCAGAGAGTATGACAACTTTCGATTCTGGTCTCTTCAACAACCAAACGTTATTATAACACCGCGGTCATTTAAAAATAATTATACTTTCAAAACCAGAATACAATTATCCATTTCAAAACCCATAAATACGATATCATTTCCCTTTAAAAACCCAAATAAATATGATATCATTTTATTTCAATATATTTTCTTTTCCAAAATCATGCCACTTTTAAAAATTTATAATACCTCGAAACCAAATATTTGAATTTTAACTTTCAAAATAATACTTCGAAATCCATAGTTTTAAAACCATAACTTCAAAACTTAAATGGTTTGGATATTCAATAGTATATAAAATAAAACAGTTGAATTTAAAATTTTCTTTAAATAAATAATTCCCACACCTTTACAATCTTTATTCACTTTAAATTCAGTCTAAACCCATAACTTTGAGATTCACTTTCAGTTTAAATAAAATACTTCGATTTCAATAATTCAAACTTTGAGTATTTAATGAATTTCAAAACTAAAATTGGGAATTTCAAACCAACAATTCATTTTCCTATTATTTAGTTTGAAAGGTTTAGATGATAAATCCATAACTATTTAAAATAAAACTAAATTTATTAACACTAAATTTTTCCTTCCATTTATTTATACCAAAATTATTCATTAAATCCAGCTATAAATACCATACCATTAAAATTTCCAATTTAAATAAGTTAACATCAACTTATGGAGTTAATTTTTTTAAATAAGCTCAATTCAAATTAAATTTCCAATTTATCTTTCAATCTAAATTTTTTTTTGAATCATTAAAAATTCTATATATATACAAGATCTTAAACCTGTACTTAATCATATAATATAAATTATCAAATGCCATTTTTCAACTTATTCATTTTTATGTAACAGATTTATGCATAGCTTAAATTCAACAATTTAACAATGTATGTATATATCAAATATATTTATATCATATCCAAATTTAATATTTATTAAACCGTATCATATCCAAACCATAAAATCATTTCAAAAATAATTATACATATATATATATATACCGCGGTGCCTGTATATAATTTTCTATCCTATGGTCAAGTGAGACGGATATTTATCATTTCAATCTGCAATTTAAAAATAAAAATGCGGCTGTATATCATTTCAAACCGCAATCCCGAATGAAATGAAAATGCACGATAACTTGCAGTTTATATAAGATAGGACAAATCATCCATTCATCCAATATCAATCATCAACCAATTTATTTCAATCATCATTAATTTATTTCAATCATCGTCAATTTAAACAAACATCAATATATAGCATATGCAATATAACAGGAAATAAATGACAGTTATTAACTAACAGTTTATATTCAAAATAAATTTAGTAACTGTTTAACTAGTAGTTTTTTATGCAAATAAATAAATTTTAACTGTCAAATTTATATGCAATAATAAGATTTATTAACAGTTAAATTAAATAAATGCGATTTAACAGTGATAATGAATAAAACATGCCAAACAGTCATAAATAAATTTCTACTCATATCTAAAGTCAATTTAACAAACATAAAAAATTTTAGAAGTTGTGAGTGGGTTAAAACACTCATCTTTGGGATTTAAATTGAATTTAAATCCAATTTAAACCCAAAATTTTGACGGTCTCATAATCCATCTAAATCAGAGTCATCAAGTCCGGAATTTTATTACGATCCTAACAAAAAAAATCGTGTGTGAAACGGAGCTCGTGTGGAGAAGTTATGTTGATTTAAACGTATGAAATCAAAATAAAACAAATCAGAATAAAAAAATAAAATATTCACAAACCCTCAACGTGACCAATCATCCCGAGACATGCAAACACCTTCGTTCTCAATACGCGAAACCTTACAGAAACTCGGCCGCCACACGTCCACTTCAATGCAAATTTTTGCCGTATCCACATCCAACTTCAACTCGATCTGGAACCACCTTCGCGTTCCCCTCGCCGAGCCGCCCCATAACATACCCACGTCGCGCTCTCAGGTCCCCCCAGGGTAGCGGTTCCGCCACGTTTTCGGCCAAATCACGACGAATCAAGGTGCTTTTGACACTACATGGCCGTATGGATTGAAAGCCCTAATCGCCCTCTATGCAGCAGCACACTCCGATCGAACCATCGCTAGAGATCCACGGTTAAATCTTGACGATAAACATGAATGGCCGGGACAAAAACCCCAATTTCTGGTCAAACCACAAATCAAATCAAAAAACGAATTACGCCATAGAATTACGCTCGTCGAGAGCATCGACATATATTTTTTTGGAATTTTTCTGAGGACTTTAAATTTTGACTTTTGATTTGAATTTAGATCTAGGCTTTGCAGCCATTGGAAAGAGGAGGAGCTGAGGAAATGATTATAACTGGGTTTATATAGGTTAAGTTAGAAATGGAGTAGATGGATCCGATAAACAAACGTGCTAAAGGATAATTGGCCCAAAAAGCCTGTTCTGACCCCGGAACGAAATTTGGTAAACCCATATATCAAAACAGGTATTTTAAAATATTCTGAATGCGATGGAAAAAATTTCGCATCCAAATTCGATCGTACGAAGAAGTTATGCTTAAAAACAATATTTTCAAATTGATTTCAAATTGATTTCAAATTGATCGATTTCAAGGCGTTTCGCGTTCGTACGATTAAACGACAAGTCCGATCGCTACGAAACTTGAAACCCTACAATAATTTACAGTTACAGATCCGATGAAACTAGTTTCATCGAAATCTGAGTCCGTTACCAAAATGGCTATTTTTATACTAATTAAATAAATTTAAAATTAGTAAATAAATCTAATTTTTATATTTCTGTTTTAGAATTGGAAATCTTTATCACTTAAAAATTCTCAAACATTTAAAATGATTTAAAAGTTTTTAAATGTTAATTTATTAAAGATTAAATCAATATAAACCTTCGATTTCATAAAACTCAAAATTATGGATAAATTTCCAAAATTTCCTTTTATTTGAATTAACCTATATTTATTCCATTCATAAATTTCAAATATAAAGGTTTACCGTTGGATTTAAAATTATTACATAAATATTTTCCAATTTTCAACTTAACTTTTATATTAACATAATAGTTAAATATTTGATTTCATTTATTGGCAATAAATCCAACTATTATAAATTAGATAAATTAACCCACTATTAAAGATTCAAATTCAATAATTCATAAATTTTGTCTTCTTGATTTACTTATTTATTTATAATTATTTAAAACAACTCCCGTTTCAATTTGAAGTAACTTGATTTACCCATTTATAGTATGTATTCAGTTTCCTAAACTAACCTCTTTATTATAAATTGAATCCAGTTTATTTTTAATAAGTTTCCAATGGATTAGATTCAATGTCAACCTTTTACTTACAACTAAGTTTAGGTTATATTTAAATTATAACGTATTACTTCCCTAGTTATTACTTTACATCTTCCCATATTAATTTCACAATTAATCATAATTATTAAAATAACGCTTATAATAAATACGGCCCTATAATTTACTCAACATTTAATTATTTCATTTTCCATTAGTGTAACATTCATTTATTTTATTATTACTTATTCCGATTCTAATTTCATTAACAATAAGCAGGTAATTAATAATATATGTTTACAAGCCATATGTTACAAATTTTGAATTCATCCCAATTCCTTATTATTAGCATTACTTACAATGTATTACATGGTTACTTAAAATCTCTATCCAATTGTAATTAATACTATAAATAAATACATTTACTCCTTTCGTTATTTAATTAATTACTATTAAGTCACATCTAATTATCTTTATTGGTAAATGAGTGAATTTACTAGTAACCCCTATTATAACCTTTAATATACTTGCATATTATTATTTTACCCTTTTATATTCCATTATGAACATATGCACACATACAAATTAAGATTATAAATCCAATTAATCGTTCCATCAAATCCATTAATTACTAACTTTAATTATTGCAATTCATTATCTAACATACAATTTGAATCTATTTCCTAATTTTCACATTTCAATTAATTAACACCTTACAATAGTTTACAAATAAAAAGGGATTGTACTAAATAAATTATTTATTTTCATTGATGAATTCAATACTTGCCTTCATTTACTTATTTCTTACTTTATATCCAAATGCAACAACTTCCACTATTACAATTAATTGCAATATAAAAATTTAATTTGTAAATTTTAATTACCTTTGATACATCAAATTTCAACATTCTCTTTCATATAAATAAATAAGATTTCTATTTCTTTCTAAATTTAAATTAAAATCTTATTAATTTAATACATTTTAAACATCGAATTTACACGGGTCGTTACAAATATAATAGATAATAATAGAGAAATTATTTATCCTTATAGTTGATAATTTAAAAAGTATAAATTTGGATTTTAGAACAAATCAACAAAAGTTAAGTTTTGTTTAAAATAAATATATGCTTAAATAAATAGGTTTAAATATTTATTTAAAAAGATAAATCTTATTGAAAACATGTAATAAAGATAATAAAAGTATATTAAAATATTTATAAGTATGTTAAAAATCGTTTCACAAAAATAACCAAATTTTGTCGTATTTTGTCAGTTTTACATACATTATAAAATTAGAGATTTTGATATTATTTAAATATGATTTAAAATATAAAGAGATATGTTTCAATTTATTTAACGAAGTTAAAAGTTCATTTTTAAATTTGGTTTACATAAATAAATAGTTTAACTAAAACGTCAATATATGACAGTAAAACATTTTCTCGAAAAACAACATTTTGTCGACTAAAAGTTGTCGCAACATTGTCGCACCTTTATTTTCATACATAGAAACATATATTCAAATAGTGTAAGTATTAATTAATTTACTAATCAAGTTTACTTTTGTTAAACATGGTTAGAAACTTGTAGAAAACAATTAATAAAAAGTAAGCACAAAAAGACAAAAATGTCATTTCAAAGCAAAAGGTAAAACATCAAACCAAAGAAACATAATTATTACTTACTTTACTTAATATCTAAGTGAAAATGACATGAACTAATGATTTTAAATGTGATGTTAAGTGTTGAAAAAATAAGGTTACTTAAGAAGTAAGTAAAGTTATTTTGGTAATTTGGTAAAGGGATATTTAGGTAACTTACCACTTCATTTCTTTTTCTATAAATACCAACCAATTTCTCACTTTTTTTCACACTTTTCATTCTTCTTCTTCTTCCTTTTATAAGCTTTCTTCTTCTTCTTTAGAGCTTTAATGGCTTCTTCTCTTTTCTTTCTAACTTTTTTGAAACCATATCAAATCAACTCCAAACACCACCAAACTTTGCCGAAAACTTAGAATACTATTCAAACAAGATTTAGCACCTAAGAAGTGAAGAAATAATGGAGGAAGGCGAGGATCGAGGTATGGCCAAGCTTATAAAGAGAAGGAAGCAAGTTGGAAAGCTCTACAGCAAGAAAAATAGAAAGAAGTGCCGTCGATTTCATTACAAGGAGATAGGAGCAAATTCAAGGTGTTGCGGAAGCTCTGCAGAATTTTCGGAAGTTGGTTAAAGTTAAAAAAATAGTGAAGTATTGAATGATATGAATGTTGGTAGGAAGTGGACAATTTGGTTAAAGGTGAGATGTAACGGCCGGCCTTTTTGTAAGCTTTAAACCGACGATAAACCACACATGTCAGACTTAAACCATACAGAAGGGCGGATTGTTATGGGGAAAAAAGCAGAGAAAAAAAAAACCAAAATAGAATCTTGCAGCGGAACGATAAAATATAATAATCAAGTAAACAGTTCATGAAGCTGTTTTACAAAATATTCGATTATACTTATACATCACATATCAGAGTTACACATACCAGAGAATAATAAACAATGCAGCGGAACAGTATGATTGTAGCGGAATAATATAATAAATAATAGTAATACAATCTTCGTCTCCGTCCTCTAGTAATAGGGTCTTCAAATCTCGAAATGCTCAGGCTGACCCGAGCGAATTGAAAAGACAAAACTGTTAGTCCGTGAGATGATGGTTTTGATGACAACAACCTTAGAATAGATTATAAAATATAAATACTAACATTATAAGTTTAGATATATATGTATATGCAGGATTTCATCATGCAGGTACCAAGAATGAAGACTGTACCGTATAGAGATTCAAGATATCGAGATAGAAGACTTATGTGTATCAAGTATCAAGAGTTCAAGATTTCAAGGATAAGTATTTTTATCAGGAATTTTTGTTAAAGCTCGTAGAAAAGCACTCGCATCTTAAAATCTAATTTATTCATGGAATGGAATCCACTTCGAGCCCGTTAAAGGGATGGAACCCTAAATAGGACGGAACCTACGAAAAATCTAGTGGAACATTGTTTTGTATCCACTAATTTTAATTCAAATGATTTTACAAAATTATCTTGTTTTCAAAATGACTTCAAAACTTTCCTTTTAAAAGATTCAAAACCCTCTATCCTGATTTTAAATAATTTTAGTCTCAAAATTATCTTTAATTTCAGAGTCAAATTACTCCTGATTTTAAACTATCTTTTAAAATAATATATTTTTAAATATTTATACTTAGATTTAAATATAAAATTATAGTTAAATTTTATATATATTATTCTCTATATTTACTTATGAATTTTAACTATAGTCAAGTATATTTATAAAGTTTAAAATAATTTTAATATAAGATAAAGGTTATTTTCAAAGAAAATCAAATCATCAAAAATTGCTTTGGGCTGTCGACATGCCTATGGTGACCATGTCGACATGGTGTCAGTTGAGTTCAAAATTTAAATTTCAAAAGAAGTGTCTATTCGCCATAACTCTTCATGAATGGACATGGTTGTTGTTCTTCTATAAATAGGGGTTAGTTTCAACGAATTTATCATCAGAATTTCTGGTTTTTCACTCCTCTTCTTCTTCCACTTTTCTTAATATATATTCTTACCATTACTCTGCCGAAATCAACATTGAATCGAACTCGATCATTCGTAGTTTGATTCTCTATCACTATCTCAACAAGATCCTCAGTGCTATTCAGAGTTATAGGCTTTTTGTAATCAACTTAGCGAGAAAAGGTGTGATTGTAGCCTTGAAAATCAATCAAGCGAGAAAAGGTGTGATTGTAGCCTTGGTAAATCAATTAGGTAAACTTATGGCCCGGAAATCAAGTATCTCTACCCAGAGGATTGAAATTCTGGAGGGTGTACCTCGTAGCCTTGAAATGAGGGTGTAACTGTACAATTGCTTTTGAAAGGAAATCCGTACTTGTGTTGCGGGACTGGATGTAGGGTAACTCCGAACCAGTATAAAATCTGGTCTGTTCTTTCCTTTACTGCTTTTATTTTATTTCTGCGTCCGTGTTTGTTTCCGTGATTATCTCTGTATCTGTAGATTGCATACATCTGTGTCTAAATTAACATAAACTCAAAAGGATTTAGTAATTTTTTATAAACACTATTCACCCTCTCCCCTCTAGTGTTAATCATAGCCTTAAGATCCGTAATCCGCACTTTTAACAATTGGTATCAGAGCAAGGTTTTCAAAGTTTTCATAATATGAATTTTGAAAAAGTTTTTAAAATGGCTATTTTCGGGATTTTATTAACACTATTTTCATATGAATATGTCACAGAATCATCATCGTATTTTTGTCTAAAACTACATTTAGTTATTTTGAAAAGTCACTTGATTCTTTAAAAGGTTATGTTGTTTTGCAGGAGAAGAATTATGTCTAATGACTGTTGGTTAAAAGATATCAGATAATCATTATCGATCAAGAAGAACAAGTGGATATATATTGAAAATTGACAAAGAAATGGGTACCAGATCAATAAAAAACTTTTGGTTCTCACCTAAAAATTGATTTGATACTGTACTTCTCTCCACCTGCTTCGCAATGCCACTGGTTTCGTGTGAATCCGTCAATAAACGACCAAGTTATTGTCAAATGAAGTTTTGGTGAACGAAGAGAAAAAAAAGGCAAAACTGTCAAAGATATTCTTCAAATTTCATCCATAAATTTGAGTATTTTGTTTACACTGCTTTTAAAGATTATAGTTCTTGTTCTCTCGGTCGTTTTGAGTGGTGGATCGTCAAATTCTGATCAAAACTGAGTGAGATATGACAGATTGAAGTTGGCTATCCAAAACTGAAAAACTGTGTACGGGATCTTCTACATTTCTTCTACTGTTCGGCCTATTGCATCACAATACCATTCAAATTTGACACCAAACTATTACTAAATCGTAGTCCTTGCCTTCCTCTTAAATTTGCCGCTAGTTTCATCCAATTACGTTAAGAAACAAAGGAGATATGCCCTCTAGAAGTTTGATAGTATATAGAAAAACGGGAAGAAGAAGAGGAATTTTTATGAAAAGTGGCGACCGTCGGGCCTATTTATAGTGGTTGAAGTGTCCATTCATTCAAAATTCGAATTCAAAGTTTTGGCGCCAAGTTGGTCAATCTACTAAATCATCTGTATCTTTCTCATACGGTATTCGAATTCAGCAAATGAACATACTACGCCGATCAGAAAAACAAGCCCGTCGCAATAGAACGGATCTTGTCATTAAATTCTGAAAGATATAACGGTGTGAATCACGACAATGGAAGAACAACAAAGTCAGAAAGATGGAGTGCAAAAATTGGTACGCTTTACTATTATTTCATCTTTGTTGTTGCATTTAGGAATATATATATATATATATATATATATATATATATATATATATATATATGCATTTAGTTAGGTATAGAAATTTACCTCTCTTATAAGTTTTGATATTTTGGTCCATATATCGACACGCCATACTATAAATATCGATATATAAGTCTAATTTTTTTTTAAAGTCTTTTAAAATGTGTTTTCTTTCAAATAAAATATACAGCTAATTTATTACAACTATACTAAGTAGAAAAACATACCTTCAATCATGATTTCAACTTTTCTAATGTTATTTTTACTTCTCATACTCTATTTCTTTTAAAATGCTAATTTTATATCTTTAAGAAATTAATAGAATGAATTTAGAATGTTAGAATAAGGCTTTATTTGTATATTTCTTCAATTAATAAGATTGCACCACATCACATGACTGCAATTTTAGATAGCATTTCTAAAATGCTTATTTTCTTCTGTAATGTTTTGTAAGTACTACAAATTCGTTTTTATAGCATTTTTGTGCTTTGAAACGTTGTAGAGTTTCAGAAACTTTACACAGCATTTGGTAAAAGCTACAGTTTTAGTTTTATAAAGTTTCGAATATATTTTATTGCAAAAACTTTTTATAGCATTTTGTAAATGCTGTCTTTTCTGTTTGAGACTTTAAATTATGTAAAAATAATATTTAAATTAAGAATTTTTCTCTATTCTTTTTAGAAATTATTTTCTAACTTATATTAAAAAATTAATTTCATGTTTAAATTTTTGTAATTAATTAAAAAAATTAAAGTAAGAGGCCTCAATATAACACATGTTTATTTTACCTTTTCAGTCTTTATTATTTTATTTCATTATGATATTTTGTAAATTTAAAAGATGTTTAAACATGTTTCTAAATATTTAAACCAATAATAATTTATTTTAAAAAAAAGGAATTAAATAAGGAGGATATTAATCTTTATAAAAACCATATTTGATCATATATAGTATAAGTCCTTATTCCTTAGCATTTGATTTTAATATTAAGTTTGATTACTACCTTTCACAATTATGTTATAGTTTTAATATCATTTATTACCTTCAAACACTTTCTTTACAACTCTTTCAGTCACATTCATTAGTGTCCTTAACTTAAGTTTTACCTTTGTGTGGTTGAAGTATAATAAATAGTTTGATATATATATATGTGTATATATATATATATATATATGCATACATATATAGACACACACACACACATATATATATATATGCTTGCCAATTAGATATTACTTATCACTCATGTTTATTTTATAGTCTGAATATCTCTTACCATAGTATATATATTATCATATCATTCTGCAAATTATTTTACTTTATTGCCATTTTATTACATATCATTATGCATCCTATTTCATATCACATTTCATTTCATATTACATCATAAATTACAATGCATATCATAATCCTTTGCATCCCAAGTTGCACTTCATTTTGCATATTGTCTCATGCTACATTTTATATGTCATACATTTCATACTGCATTACAAACTACATAAAGTGCATTTTATTTAGGAGGAGTTTGTAGTATTGTCTTAATATAGGATTATTAGTTTTTGATTTGTTTGGTATATTTTGATTGACTTGTTTGATTTGATTGACTTGATTAACTTGTTTGACTTGATTGACTTGTTTGAATTGATTGACTTGTTTGAATTGATTGACCTGTTTGATTTGATTGACTTGATTGACTTATTTGACTTGTGTGATTTGTTTGACTTGTCTAACATGATTGGTTTTGATGGGTGTGTTGAAATATACTTAATAAATAATTTATGTTCTTATATTTGATTTCTAATTATTATAAGTATTATCATAGATTCTTAGTTAGGATAGTTAGTAATTTAGGATTAACTTTTAGTTTTTAGAGTTAAGTGTTGATTATTTATGATAACACTATCATTATAATCATATGTCATATAGTATTATATTAAGGGGAAGTTGTATAGTTTGGAGTTAGTTTATGTTGATGACAAAAGGGGAGAAATATAAAATAGGGTACTTAGGCATAGATTAAGGGGGAGTTATTAGGATAGAAGTAATATTTTATAAACAAAGGTTGTCATCATCAAAAAGGGGGAGATTGTTAGTCCGTGAGATGATGGCTTTGATGTAAACAACCTTAGAATAGATTATAAAATATAAATACTAACATTATAAGTTTAGATATATATGTACATGCAGGATTTCATCATGCAGGTACCAAGAATGAAGACTGTACAGTATAGAGATTCAAGATATCGAGATAGAAGACTCATGAGTATCAAGTATCAAGAGTTCAAGATTTCAAGGATAAGTATTTTTATTAGGAATTTTTGTTAAAACTCGTAGAAAAGCACTGGCATCTTAAAATTCAATTTATTCATGGAATGGAATCCACTTCGAGCACGTTAAAGGGATGGAACCCTAAGTAGGATAGAACATACGAAAAATCTAGTGGAACATTGTTTTGTATCCACTAATTTTAATTCAAATGATTTTACAAAATTATCTTGTTTTCAAAATGACTTCAAAACTTCCCTTTTAAAAGATTCAAAACCCTCTATCTTGATTTTAAATAATTTTAGCCTCAAAATTATCTTTAATTTCAAAGTCAAATTACTCCTGATTTTAAACTATCTTTTAAAATAATATGTTTTTAAATGTTTATACTTAGATTTAAATATAAAATTATAGTTAAATTTTATATATATTATTCTCTATATTTACTTATGAATTTTAACTATAGTCAAGTATATTTATAAAGTTTTTAATATAAGATAAAGGTTATTTTCAAAGAAAATCAAATCATCAAAAATTGCTTTGGGATGTCGACATGCCTATGGTGACCATGTCGACATGGTGTCAGTTCAATTCAAAATTTAAATTTCAAAAGAAGTGTCTTTTCTCCATAACTCTTCATGAATGCACATGGTTGTTGTTCTTCTATAAATAGGGGTTAGTTTCAACGAATTTATCATTAGATTTTCTGTTTTTTCACTCCTCTTCTTCTTCCACTTTTCTTAATATATATTCTTACCATTACTCTGCCGAAATCAACATTGAATCGAACTCGATCATTCGTAGTTTGATTCTCTATCACTATCTCAACAAGATCCTCAGTGCTATTCAGAGTTATAAGCTTTTTGTAATCGACTTAGCGAGAAAAGGTGTGATTGTAGCCTTAAAAATCAATCAAGTGAGAAAAGTGTGATTGTTGCCTTGGTAAATCAATTGGGTAAACTTGTGGCCCTGAAATCAAGTATCTCTACCCAGAGGAATGAAATTTTGGAGGGTGTACCTCATAGCCTTGAAATCGAGGGTGTAATTGTACAATTGCTTTTGAAAGGAAATCCGTACTTGTGTTGCGGGACTGGATGTAGGGTAACTCTGAACCAGTATAAAATCCGGTGTGTTCTTTCCTTTACTGCTTTTATTTTATTTCTGCATCTGTGTTTGTTTCTGTGATTATCTCTGTATCTGTAGATTGCATACATCTGTGTCTAAATTAACATAAACTCAAAATTCTTTAAAAACACTATTCACCCCCCCTCTAGTGTTAATCCTAGCCTTAAGATCCGTAATCCGCATTTTTAACAAAAACACTCGATTCATAACTTAAAGATCTTATGTAAGTTAAATCGACTGTAAAATATGAGTGGAACGGCGTCAGAGATGTTTACGGGATGTGACATCTCCTATCCAGTGTCTAACGTGAGTGCAATAACTTAAGAGATGCTCTGAATTCACGTCTCCTAAGGATCCGTTAAACTATTTACCATGAAGTAATATTTTGCTATTATAATAATTTCTATAGTAAAATAAACTTACTTTTAAATAGTGTTAAGGTGTGACCCAATATTCCCCTAAACACATAATTGTCCCAGTAGTCCATCCAATATCATAGTCCCTCCTGATCGGGAAGCCACTAGAGGATACCACACAGGCTACGGGAGAAAACCAAACTCGTGCAAGGCTCGCTAGGGTAGGTGGCACGGCACAACTAGGCAATGCTAGGGTAGATATACCAATTACTATTTGGACTGGTGGTGACTCATAGCGCGCAGCTATCGCCCAACTCGAGCCACATCCCCAAAAATCAAAAATCAAAAGTGGCCACCAAATAAATCTCAAATCAGAATATAATATCGAAGAATGTGTCTGATAAGAGGGGCTACCTCACTGGCCGGGAATCGCTCCTGTTTTAGCCATATTATATCAACTCACGGGAGTCGGTTCCACGTATATACCTCAAAGGAACGCCGCCGCCAACCTACTTCATTCTGGAATGTCCATCACGTACACGGTTGTTAAAGTGGTTTTCGGAGTTGGCAGAGAGTATAAAAACTTTCGATCCCGGTCTCTGTAACAACCAAATGTTATTATAACACCGTGGTCATTTTAAAATAATTATACGTCAAAACCAAAATATAATATCCATTCAAAACCATATAAATACGATATAATTTCCACTTAAAAAACCTAATCAATATGGTATCATTTTTATTAAAACCCAAATCGATATAATATCACTTTTATTTCAAATATATCCCTTTTCCAAGTCATAGCACTTTCAAATTTTACACTTCGAAACCAACATCTGAAATTTTAACACTTTTAAAACATAATGCTTTGAAATTCATAACTTCGAAACACTTCAATTTCGATAAAACATTTCAATTTCGATATATTTCAAGGCTTTAACTATTCCAAAATTTCAAAACTAAATTTGATAATTTCGATTCAACAATTAAGTTTTCTATTATTTAGTTTTGAAATAATTTAAATAATAAATCCCTTATCATTTAAATAAAATTCAAATTAAAAATAACTAAATATTTTCTTCAATACATTTATATTTGAAACAATCATTTAATTCATCTTGACCCAAAAATCAAGCTATAATAATTATACCTTCAAATTTTCAAATATAATAAATTTCACATCAACCTTTTTTTGAGTTTAATTCTTAAATAAATTAATTTCAAATAAATCTCCAGTTTATCTCCCTACTTAATGTATTTAAATCATTATACACTCTATATTAAAATAAAATTTAAATACTTACTCACATTTATTTTAATAAAAATCAAACTCTATTATTAAACTTAATTTTTATTTAACAAACTTATACATAGCTTAAATTCAAGCATTTAACTATATATAAAAGTAATATTTATATACTATCAAAAATCAGTATTCATTGAACCATTTATTTCTTTCCAAACCATAGAAATCATTTTCAAAATATTTTAGATATAGACCACGGTGTCTGTATAAAATTTTCTACCCTATGGTCAAGTGATACAGATATTTATCATTTCAATCCGTAATTTAAAATAAAATACGGTTATATATCATTTCAAACCGCAATCCCGAATGAAATAAAAATGCATAACAACTTGCAGTTTATAACAATATAAAATACAACATCCATTCATCCAATATCAATCATCAACCATTTATCACAGTTGTCATCAATTCAAACAGTAACATCATTATAGAATAGATAATAAATAACGGGTATTTACTGGCAGTTTATGTTCAATAAATAATTAAATAACAATTTAACCGGCAGTTTATTTACAATAATAAATTAAATAATAATATAACCGACAATTATATGCAATAATAAATTAAATAATAATTTAACTGGTAGTTATATGCAATAATAAATTAAATAATAATTTAACCCAATAAATTCAATTTAACTGGGATGATGATTAAAATATGTCAAACAATCATAAATAAATTTCTAATCAAATCAAAATTTAATTTAACATACATAAGAAATTTTAAAAGTTGTGAGTGGGTTAAAACACTCACATTTTGAATTTAAATTGAATTTAAATCCAATTTAAACACAAAAATCGAACAGTCTTAGAAACCATCCAAACCCGCGCCAAAATGTCTGAAATTCCAATACGAACCTAACCGAGAAAACCACGCATAATTTCGACCTCGTATGCAAAAGTTATGTACATTAGAACATTTGAATTGAAATTAAAATTGATAAAATAAAAAAAAAGTAATACACCTCATCGTCGTTTCAGGTTCCAGATCAGAGAAACGCAGTTGTCTCCTTTGCATGAACGCATGCCCTAACTCGAACGACATCGCCGCATAGCGCCATAGCGACCGTGCGTCCAGCTGCCATCGACCCTCCCTGGCTTCGCCTCCACCTACGCCTCACTCCAGTCACCCCAGCAACGAGCTCGAGCTCCAAGTCCATCAGCCGCTGCTTTTAACCCTTATACCTAATTGAATTTTCACGTGCAATCAAACCATCGAATCGCCAAGCCACATACGTCGATGCACTGCGTGCGACGACCTCTACAGCCCAGTGTCTCCAGTTTGTCGATCAAGCGAATTCGATCATGACCCAACGGACGGCCGAGAATAAATGAGCCAATTCTGGCTACACAGAAACCCAGATCGAAAAACGAATCATATATTTGACTTGCGCTCATCGAGAGCTTCAAATCCATATATAATTCGATATTGTTCGTGAAGTTTGAAATTTTGCTTTGGATTTCATTTGAAATTGCAATTGAAATTTAGGATTCTGTCTGCCATTGAAAGAGGAGAAGCAAATAGAATTGTACATACAAAAATGAGAAATAAGAAATAGGCTAGGGTTTATAACAAGGTATATTTAGGCAAAGTTGAAATAAAATAGATGGACAAGATTGATTTACACGTTGAATGATAAATTGGCCCAAAAAGCCCGTTCTGACTCCGGAATGAAATTAGGTCAACCAATATATCAAAATAGATGTTTTTATATATTTTAAATGCAATGGAACAGGTTTCAAGTCCAAATTCCATCGTATGAAGAAGTAATGCTAAAATCAAGTTATTTAAAATTGATTTCAATTTAATTGATTTTAAGGCGTTGCAAGCTCGTACGATCAAACGACAAGCCCGATTGCTACGAAACTTGAAATCTTACAATAATTCACCGTTACGGATCTGACGAAACTAGTTTCGTCGAAATCCGAGTCAGTGGCCAAAATGGCTATTTTACATTAATTAAATAAATTAATAATTGATTAATTAAATCTAGTTTTCAATTTCAATTCTATAACTAAAAAAATTCATCGTTTTAAATTTCTTAATCGTTTACACTAATTTAACCAAATTTAAATGTCAATTTAGAGTTGATTAAATTTTCAATTTCAGTGTTTGCCTTATTTCACTAAATTCAAAAATTGTAAATATAATTCCCAATAATCCCATTTAATTAAATAAATTAATGATTATTCCATTCATTATTGTCAAATAGATGGATTTAACATTGGATTCAAAACTATTACATTAATATTCTCACATTCCATCTTAATTTTCAATAACGTAATATTTCGATATTTTAATTTCATTTAATTGCAATTAATCCAATTATTATAGTTCAAATCCAATAAATTAATCAAACATGAATTTCAATTGTTTTCATTTAATCAATTGCCATATTATGGATAGAGTTTACATTGGTTACTTCTTGTGGAATTAACAATCTTCAATGACAAATCAAACCTACCTTAACTGCACAAATTAAGTCAATTAACTGCAATTGATTTCACATTAAATTTTAAATTCCATTTATTTGCAATTAATTCAATTATTAATTTAAATTCCAATAAATTAATAAATCTTGAATTTCCTTTCCTTTTACTCAACCAATTGTCATATTATGAATATAGTAAATGTTATTTCTGTAACAACCCGCATATTTAACGATTTTATATTTAAATATTTAATATAAATATAGCGTCGTTAGTCGGATTTGGGTCCGAAATGTTACTTTTTGCAAACGGCCGAATTGGAGCTCGAAACTACCTCCATTGGTTTCAAAATGGCGTTTGCGATCTTTTTGAGTATAAGCTTTGATATGTCTGGAGTAAGTGAAATTTTGGCTACCTTTTCTACTTGGGCTTGAGTTTGGGTTCAGCCCACTAGCTTAATTAACCCTCTAACTCAACCCCTTCTCTTCATTTCATTTTCATTTCTCAAGCAAAACTGAAAATGGTGGGAGGGAAGAGGAAATAGAAATTGCAAGCCCTAGTTTCTCCTTTGTAACTTGATTTCTTGCTCCAAAATCATAGAGAAGCCATAGGTAAGTCTCTCTTCTTCTTCTCCAACTCTTTCTCCTTCAATTTCAGAAAGTTTTCCTAAACCTAACTTAGGAAAATACTTGTTTGTTCTTAGATTGAAGCTTGTTGGGTTGAAGTAGTGATTAGTTGGTCTTCTCCTTGTGTTTTAGCTCCTTCATCTTCTTTGTTTGTGAGATTAAAGGTGAGTTTTGAACTCACATCTACCTCTTTTGATATCATAGATGTTGGGTATGAATTCCTAACACCTTGTTCATATGCTCTTGCTTTTGGTTTGGATTGAATTGGAGAATATCCAAATTTTTAGTGTTGGGTTCAATTCTTTAAAGATCCTAACTTTGATGTTTGAATATGTTTTTGGTTGCGAATCGGAGAGCTAATGGAGCTGGGGTATCTATTGGCTAAGGCTCCTTAACTCCATTGCTCGAAAGGTCTCATTTTGGAAGAACTTGCAATTCATTGGAAAAAAGGGCAGAAACTGCAAATTTATGCAGTTCGGCCGACCGAGCCCTGTAGCCGGTCGACCGACCTGCTCATGTCGAGTTTTTTTTATTTCCTGCATCTGGCCAGCCGACCGAGCCCTGCAACCAGTCGACCGACCTGCTCATGTTTTGCCAGTTTTGCCTATTTTTGCATATTTTGATTGGTTATCCAAATTTTATCGATTCAAGTTGCTTTTTAGTAGTTGTTATTGCATCTTTGACTTTGATAACTTATTCTTGACTTCATCTACGGGTTTTTATAAAATAATCACTCGAATCATATTTAAAAGCTCGTTTCTCCAATTTATAAATTCTATTTAAAACACACACTTTCGCACTTTGAGCGAAGTGGAAGGGTGATTAAATGGTTGGGCAAAACACGGACCATGAATCTGTGCGTTTATCCTTCCGATTAATTCCCGACCTATTCGATTGATTATTTTGACCTTCGGGTTTGGTTTATCGATGATATGAGGTGAACTTTGTACTGCTTTGAGTGTGAAAGTGGCTGACGGATAGTAAATCGTTTAGTGCGAACGAGTGGTTATGGGACATACGTTAACACTTTTCGGATTCCTCTTCGAGAGTTGTGACACATTCCGCCAGTTAGTGGTGTCCAGTACTGGGTCTCTGACCTTCACCACTACGGTTTGTTGCCTTAAGGTATGTGCCTTCGGGTTTGTGCCTTCGGGTTTATTGCCCTTTAGTATCGCTTCCGATGTTGGTCGTTATGAGCCGCATGGGTGATATTGGGTTGCCCTTTAGTATCGCTCCCGATGTTGGTCGTTATGAGCCGCATGGGTGATATTGGGATTGGAGTCTTCGGGCTCATGGATCCTTGTTTGTACAGTACTGAGCTCGAGCAATTTTTCTGATGTTTCATTCATATGTATATTCCTTAGGTATCGCCCTTCGGTGTTGGTCTTTTTGAGCCGCATGATATGTAGCGTTTACCTTGCGGAAATGAGTACCCTATTGGTATTTGTTATTTGCCTTTTTGGCTTGCTTTGGGATATTCTTATCCTTTGTTTCTATATGTTGCCGATGATATGAGGCTTGTTCTATATGATTCATCTTTTGTTAGATGATTGTGTTATCTCCTTTAGAGATATTTGTTATGCTTTGTAACCTTGCAGGTTTATTGTTGTTCAGTTTATCTAACTGATTTGTTTAGCTAGACTGACCCGTGTGTTTATACTTGGGTCAGACCGAGATGTTTCAGGTTAGGTACTTTGGACTTAGCCTATTTTGCTTCCGCATGGACTACTCCGCTAGCTTCTTTTTGTCATAGCTTTTTGTGTAGTCCCATCTTGTAGTAACTCTGATATGTGTATTCATCTGGAACTCGTTTGTATATTGTGGTTTGCTATACCACTCGACATGTATTATTTTGTATACTCTATTATGTATTAGTGTATGTGTATATGATGATCTACTGTTCTGTGATGTATATTACATTTGAGTTGTTATATTCTGTTCTGATGGATCCAACCACCTATGGTTTTGTTTTAAGTATTCATTGGGTATGTCGACCTGCTTGGTATGTGTATTGTCGATTTATTCAATAGATAATTAGATCAAGGCTATAGATGGTCGCTCCTAACCAGCCTTATTCTCCGTGTTAGTTGATGGAATTACCCGGTAGTGTCCTTGGCTAGCGTGGGTATAGAGGTGGGGCGTCACAGCGTGGTATCAAAGCCAGGTTTAGGACAAAATATGATAAACACAGAATAGATGCACATATTACGGTACATCAAAGTGTACAAGTGATACAAATCTTTAAATTATCGTGTCTCTTTATTCCATCAAGGTTAGATAGAGTTTGGGAATACGTCTAGGAATGCATTTCTATTCCGTAGTATTCCATATTGCGATATCTACCTTGTGAATAATCTTGTTCTTATCTTACTTTCAGCGTATGGCTGGAAGAGGCAGGGGACGACGTTCGGATGCTGGGCAATCCAGTGGCTCACATCCGGATGGCGTTTATATGTCTGCTGGTCAGTTTATGGAATTGTTTAGGAGCACTCAGCCTCCAGTTCTTCCTCAAGTGTCTCCACCTCGCAAATCTGCTTTTGCACGCCAGTGTAGTGATTTTGCTCATCTTGGAGGAAAGCCGTTTAAAGGCTCCGAGTCTGTTCTTGAAGTCCAAGCCTGGTTTCACACGTGCGAGCGTATCTTCTCTCGCATGGATCTTTCTGACCATGATAGAGTTCTTGTAACTTCTAGTTTATTACAAAAGCGTGCCCTTGATTGGTATGAGCTTCTTGTAGCCGAAATTGATGAGTCTACACTTTCTTGGACTCAGTTTCGGGAGCGATTTGAACTCAAGTTCGTTCCCCAATCTGAAAAAGTTTTATTGACCCGTCGCTTCCTTGAGTTGAAGCGAGGGAAATCTTCTGTTTCTGAGTATGTTGCATCATTCGAGGCTTTATCTAAGTATGGTCTTGAATTCATCAGCACTTCTTATAAGAAGAATTTGAATTTTGTTTCAGGTCTTAAGAAGTATCTTAAGAAATCTTTGTTGCTCCAACTTAAGCTTTCTTTTGAGGAGTTGGTGGATTCGGCACTTCACCTCGAGACCGTCGAGAAGGAGTGTGATAGTGATGTTGATGTTGAGGTTTCCAAGAACCACAACAAGAGGCCGTTTCCAATTCAGAAGTCCAGGCCTTATCCTTCTAAGAAGAAGAAGACCGGTGGTCCTAGTTCTCAGCCTCAGTCTTCCGGAACACCTTTCATTCGAAAGTGTTTCAATTGTGGTTCTCCGGATCATATTATTCGAGCTTGTCCTAAACCTCTCTTCTGCCGTTATTGCAAGAAGGAAGGTCATGATGTTTCAGCTTGCCCTACTGTTCCGGCTAGTGCCAAGTCTAGCAGGCTTTATGCTGCTAAGGCTTCTGAAGGTCCTTCTCAACCCAAAGGTATCTCTCTATCTATTTTGGAAGGTTCTATTTTATTTCGTGATCATAGTATTCGAGTTCTTTTCGATACGGGTGCTTCACATTCCTTCGTATCGAAGAAGCTCGTCGATGATTTATCTTTGGATGTTTCTTGTTTGGTTACATCATTGAGGATTGCGAATCCTATTGGGGGATCCGCGACCCTTAGTTTGTTTTGTGATGATGTTGAGATTGTTTTATGCGGCTTTTCTTTTCGTGCGAATCTGCACGTTATTTCTTGTCTGGGATTTGATATGATTTTGGGAATGGACTGGCTTGTGAGATATGATGCCAGGATTATTTGTTCGGAGAGAATTTTGTATCTTCGACATCCGGATTCGCCTACTCAGTTATCTCTTATTCTTCAGGATGTGGATAATTCCGAAATGGCTTTTTATTCTCTTGATTCGCGAGATGATGATGATATATCTCGTATTCCTATTGCTTGTGACTTTTCTGATGTTTTTGAGCCTGTATCGGGTTTGCCACCTAAACGGGTAATTGAGTTCCGCATTGATCTCATTCCAGGCGCGCAGCCAATTAGTCGTCCTCCTACGAGGATGTCTACAAAGGAAAATGAGGAACTCAAGAAGCAGCTTTTAGAGCTCGAGTCCAAGCAGTTGATTCAGTCCAGTTTTTCTCCGTGGGGGTCTGCGGTTGTCTTCGTGAAGAAGTCTGATAGAACTCTTAGGCTTTGCATTGACTATCGCAAGCTTAATGAGTTAACCATCAGGAATAGGTATCCATTGCCTAGGATCGATGATATGTTTAATCTATTGAGTGGTGCTAAGGTCTTTTCTCAGCTTGACCGTGCCACAGGTTTTCATCAGTTACGAGTCGCGGAGGATAGCATAACTCTTACAGCTTTCCGCACTCGATATGGTTCTTTTGAGTGGCTCGTTATGCCGTTCGGTTTGACGAACGCTCCTGCTTTCTTTGTAGATCTAATGAATCGAGTATTCCGGGAATATCTCGATAAGTTCATTCTTGTGTTCATTGATGATATCCTTATTTATTCTAAGTCTGAAGCCGAGCATGCTAATCACTTGAGAATTGTCTTGAGTACTCTCCGTCATCATCAGTTTAGAGCCAAATTCTCCAAGTGCCACTTTTGGGAGAATAAGGTTAAGTTCTTAGGCCATGTTGTATCTTCTAATGGCATTTCTGTCGATCCCTCAAAGATCGAAGCCATCCAGAATTGGAAGAGGCCCGAGAATGTTCATGAGATCCGTAGTTTCCTTGGATTGGCGGGTTATTACCGTCAGTTCATTAAGGATTTTTCCCGTGTTGTGTTTCCTCTCACTTGCCTTACTCGGAAAGGCATTCGTTTTGATTGGTCCGACAAGTGTGAAGCTTCCTTTCTGTCATTGAAGGAACTTCTCACTAATGCTCCTATTCTTGTGGTTCCCGAAGGGAATCATGATCTTGTTGTCTACACCGATGCTTGTGGTAGTGGTCTCGGTGCTGTTCTTATGCAGAAGGATCGGGTAGTTTCTTATGCTTCTAGGCAACTTCGTCCGAATGAAGTTTGCTATGCCACTCATGATCTTGAGCTTGCCGCCATTGTCTTTGCCTTGAAGATTTGGCGACATTATTTATTAGGCGAGCGCTTCATTCTCTATACCGATCATAAATCCTTGAAGTATTTGTTCACTCAGAAGGAACTCAATATGAGACAACAACGTTGGCTCGAGTTTCTTGCCTCCTATGACTTTGATATCCAGTATACCCCTAGTAAGGGTAATCGTGTTGCTGATGCGCTTAGTCGCAAACATTCGGCTGTAGTTTCCATGATGCTTGCCGAATGGGATGTTCTTGAGACTCTATCTTTTTATGAACTTCGGAATCGAGGTTCATCTTCTGATTCTCCTATCCTATTATTTAGTTTGGGAGCTCGACCTATTTTGTTGGATCGTATTGCCGATGCTCAGCGGCGTGATCCTGATTTGTTGCATCTTATTCAGCTTTGTGAGTCTGGATCCTGTGATGAGGCGTTGCGGGATTTTAGCATTGATTCTCATGGGTGTCTTCGAAAGAAGAACCGTCTTTTTGTGCCTTCTGATCTTGCACTTAGGCATGACATTCTTGATGACTGTCACCGTTCTAAGTATACTATTCATCCCGGTAGTAGTAAGATGTATGTCGATATGCGTCGTCTTTATTATTGGGAAGGCATGAAGCGCAATGTGACGAGTTATGTGAGCAATTGCATAACTTGTCAGCGTTTTAAGGCCGAGCATCAGCGTCCTTCGGGCCTTCTTCAGCCACTTGAGATTCCAGTGTGGAAATGGGATCAGATATCTATGGATTTCATTGACGGCCTACCCCGTTCGAGATTAGGCCATTCTAGCATTTGGGTTATTGTTGATCGCCTTACCAAGTCTGCTCATTTTGTCCCTATTAAGTCTAATAGGACAGCTTCACATTTGGCTAAGTTGTATGTCAAGGAAATCGTGAGACTTCACGGTGTTCCTAGTTCTATTGTGAGTGATCATGATCCTTTATTCACGAGTCATTTTTGGAAGAGTCTTCAGCAAGCTTTGGGAATAAAGCTTAATTTTTCTACAGCTTATCATCCGCAGTTTGATGGACAGACTGAACGGGTGAATCGTATCTTGGAAGATCTTCTCCGTATTTGTATTTTTGATTTTGGTGGTAGTTGGGAGGATCATCTACCTCTTGTAGAATTCTCCTACAACAATAGTTTTCAATCTAGTATCGGTATGGTTCCTTTAAGCCTTATATGGAAGGCCATGTCGATCACCTTCATGTTGGTTGGAATCTGGTGAGAAGCTTATTTTTGGTCCAGATTTTGTTCATGATTCTTCCGAGAAAATTGATCTTATTCGGTTGAGAATGAAAGAGGCGCGGAGCCGCCAGAAATCCTACGCGGATAACCGTAGGAAGCCTCTCGAGTTCTCGATCGGCGATCTTCTTTTTATTCGTGTTTCTCCTTTGAAAGGGGTTATGCGTTTCAGTACGACTGGAAAATTGGCTCCTCGATATGTAGGGTCATTTTCTATTACTGAACGTATTGGCCCTGTGGCTTATAGAGTTTCACTTCCAGCTCATTTATCTGGCATTCATGACGTGTTTCACGTCTCGCAACTTCGGAAGTGTCTTCGGGAGTCGGATTCTATTATTACTTCTCCTGATTTGCAAGAGCTTGAGATCTCACCGGACTTATCTATTGTACAGCAACCTATTCGCGTGCTTCACACGGAGGTGCGACACCTTCGGAACATGGACGTGCCGCTCGTTAAAGTTCAATGGTCCGCAAATCCCAATGACTGTACTTGGGAAACCAGAGAGTATATCGAGCGATCTTATCTGGGTTTTCTTTCTTAGCTTGTAAACGGTGAGTATGTCTTTTCATCTCAAGCTTATTTCCTTTTTTCTTTTGATGTTGTATGTATGTAATTGTTACAAATATCGTCTCTAGGAATTGCGCGGACGCAATTTTGTAAGGAGGGGAGATCTGTAACAACCCGCATATTTAACGATTTTATATTTAAATATTTAATTTAAATATAGCGTCGTTAGTCGGATTTGGGTCCGAAATGTTACTTTTTGCAAACGGCCGAATTGGAGCTCGAAACTACCTCCATTGGTTTCAAAATGGCGTTTGCGATCTTTTTTAGTATAAGCTTTGATATGTCTGGAGTAAGTGAAATTTTGGCTACCTTTTCCGCTTGGGCTTGAGTTTGGGTTCAGCCCACTAGCTTAATTAACCCTCTAACTCAACCCCTTCTCTTCATTTCATTTTCATTTCTCAAGCAAAACTGAAAATGGTGGGAGGGAAGAGGAAATAGAAATTGCAAGCCCTAGTTTCTCCTTTGTAACTTGATTTCTTGCTCCAAAATCATAGAGAAGCCATAGGTAAGTCTCCCTTCTTCTTCTCCAACTCTTTCTCCTTCAATTTCAGAAAGTTTTCCTAAACCTAACTTAGGAAAATACTTGTTTGTTCTTAGATTGAAGCTTGTTGGGTTGAAGTAGTGATTAGTTAGTCTTCTCCTTGTGTTTTAGCTCCTTTATCTTCTTTGTTTGTGAGATTAAAGGTGAGTTTTGAACTCACATCTACCTCTTTTGATATCATAGATGTTGGGTATGAATTCCTAACACCTTGTTCATATGCTCTTGCTTTTGGTTTGGATTGAATTGGAGAATATCCAAATTTTTAGTGTTGGGTTCAATTCTTTAAAGATCCTAACTTTGATGTTTGAATATGTTTTTGGTTGCGAATCGGAGAGCTAATGGAGCTGGGGTATCTATTGGCTAAGGCTCCTTAACTCCATTGCTTGAAAGGTCGCATTTTGGAAGAACTTGTAATTCATTGGAAAAAAGGGCAGAAACTGCAAATTTATGCAGTTCGGCCGACCGAGCCCTGTAGCCGGTCGACCGACCTGCTCATGTCGAGTTTTTTTTATTTCCTGCATCTGGCCAGCCGACCGAGCCCTGCAACCGGCCGACCGACCTGCTCATGTTTTGCCTGTTTTGCCTATTTTTGCATATTTTGATGGTTATCCAAATTTTATCGATTCAAGTTGCTTTTTATTAGTTGTTATTGCATCTTTGACTTTGATAACTTATTTTTGACTTCATCTACGGGTTTTTATAAAATAATCACTCGAATCATATTTAAAAGCTCGTTTCTCGAATTTATAAATTCTATTTAAAACACACACTTTCGCACTTCGAGCGAAGTGGAAGGGTGATTAAATGGTTGGGCAAAACACGGACCATGAATCTGTGCGTTTATCCTTCCGATTAATTCCCGACCTATTCGATTGATTGTTTTGACCTTTGGGTTTGGTTTATCGATGATATGAGGTAAACTTTGTACTGCTTTGAGTGTGAAAGTGGCTGACGGATAGTAAATCGTTTAGTGCGAACGAGTGGTTATGGGACATACGTTAACACTTTTCGGATTCCTCTTCGAGAGTTGTGACACATTCCGCCAGTTAGTGGTGTCCAGTACTGGGTCTCTGACCTTCACCACTACGGTTTGTTGCCTTCGGGTATATGCCTTCGGGTTTGTTGCCCTTTAGTATCGCTTCCGATGTTGGTCGTTATGAGCCGCATGGGTGATATTGGGTTGCCCTTTAGTATCGCTTCCGATGTTGGTCGTTATGAGCCGCATGGGTGATATTGGGATTGGAGTCTTCGGGCTCATGGATCCTTGTTTGTACAGTACTGAGCTCGAGCAATTTTTCTGATGTTTCATTCATATGTATATTCCTTAGGTATCGCCCTTCGGTGTTGGTCTTTTTAAGCTGCATGATATGTAGTGTTTACCTTGCGGAACTTGTGTACCCTATTGGTACTTGTTATTTGCCTTTTTGGCTTGCTTTGGGATATTCTTATCCTTTGTTTCTATATGTTGCCGATGATATGAGGCTTGTTCTATATGATTCATCTTTTGTTAGATGATTGTGTTATCTCCTTTAGAGATATTTGTTATGCTTTGTAACCTTGCAGGTTTATTGTTGTTCAGTTTATCTAACTGATTTGTTTAGCTAGACTGACCCGTGTATTTATACTCGGGTCAGACCGAGATGTTTCAGGTTAGGTACTTTGGACTTAGCCTATTTTGCTTCCGCATGGACTACTCCGCTAGCTTCTTTTTGTCATAGCTTTTTGTGTAGTCCCATCTTGTAGTAACTCTGATATGTGTATTCATCTGGAACTCGTTTGTATATTGTGGTTTGCTATACCACTCGACATGTATTATTTTGTGTACTCTATTATGTATTAGTGTATGTGTATATGATGATCTACTGTTCTGTGATGTATATTACATTTGAGTTGTTATATTCTGTTCTGATGGATCCAACCACCTATGGTTTTGTTTTAAGTATTCATTGGGTATGTCGACCTGCTTGGTATGTGTATTGTCGATGTATTCAATAGATAATTAGATCAAGGCTATAGATGGTCGCTCCTAACCAGCCTTATTCTCCGTGTTAGTTGACGGCATTACCCGGTAGTGTCCTTGGCTAGCGTGGGTATAGAGGTGGGGCGTCACAGCGTGGTATCAAAGCCAGGTTCAGGACAAAATATGATAAACACAGAATAGATGCACATATTACGGTACATCAAAGTATACAAGTGATACAATCTTTAAATTATCGTGTCTCTTTATTCCATCAAGGTTAGATAGAGTTTGGGAATACGTCTAGGAATGCATTTCTATTCCGTAGTATTCCATATTGCGATATCTACCTTGTGGATAATCTTGTTCTTATCTTACTTTCAGCGTATGGCTGGAAGAGGCAGGGGACGATGTTCGGATGCTGGGCAATCCAGTGGCTCACATCCGGATGGCGTTTATATGTCTGCTGATCAGTTTATGGAATTGTTTAGGAGCACTCAGCCTCCAGTTCTTCCTCTAGTGTCTCCACCTCGCAAATCTGCTTTTGCACGCCAGTGCAGTGATTTTGCTCATCTTGGAGGAAAGCCGTTTAAAGGCTCCGAGTCTGTTCCTGAAGTCCAAGCCTGGTTTCACACGTGCGAGCGTATCTTCTCTCGCATGGATCTTTCTGACCATGATAGAGTTCTTGTAACTTCTAGTTTATTACAAGAGCGTGCCCTTGATTGGTATGAGCTTCTTGTAGCCGAAATTGATGAGTCTACTCTTTCTTGGACTCAGTTCGGGAGCGATTTGAACTCAAGTTCGTTCCCGAATCTGAAAAAGTTTTATTGACCCGTCGCTTCCTTGAGTTGAAGCAAGGGAAATCTTCTGTTTCTGAGTATGTTGCATCATTCGAGGCTTTATCTAAGTATGGTCTTGAATTCATCAGCACTTCTTATAAGAAGAATTTGAAGTTTGTTTCAGGTCTTAAGAAGTATCTTAAGAAATCTTTGTTGCTCCAACTTAAGCTTTCTTTTGAGGAGTTGGTGGATTCGGCACTTCACCTCGAGACCGTCGAGAAGGAGTGTGATAGTGATGTTGATGTTGAGGTTTCCAAGAACCACAACAAGAGGCCGTTTCCAATTCAGAAGTCCAGGCCTTATCCTTCTAAGAAGAAGAAGACTGGTGGTCCTAGTTCTCAGCCTCAGTCTTCCGGAACACCTTTCGTTCGAAAGTGTTTCAATTGTGGTTCTCCGGATCATATTATTCGAGCTTGTCCTAAACCTCTCTTCTGCCGTTATTGCAAGAAGGAAGGTCATCATGTTTCAGGTTGCCCTACTGTTCCGACTAGTGCCAAGTCTAGCAAGCTTTATGCTGCTAAGGCTTCTGAAGGTCCTTCTCAACCCAAAGGTATCTCTCTATCTATTTTGGAAGGTTCTATTTTATTTCGTGATCATAGTATTCGAGTTCTTTTCGATATGGGTGCTTCACATTCCTTCGTATCGAAGAAGCTCGTCGATGATTTATCTTTGGATGTTTCTTGTTTGGTTACATAATTGAGGATTGCGAATCCTATTGGGGGATCCGTGACCCTTAGTTTGTTTTGTGATGATGTTGAGATTGTTTTATGTGGCTTTTCTTTTCGTGCGAATCTGCACGTTATTTCTTGTCTGGGATTTGATATGATTTTGGGAATGGACTGGCTAGTGAGATATGATGCCAGGATTATTTGTTCGGAGAGAATTTTGTATCTTCGACATCCAGATTCGCCTACTCAGTTATCTCTTATTCTTCGGGATGTGGATAATTCCGAAATGGCTTTTTATTCTCTTGATTCGCGAGATGATGATGATATATCTCGTATTCCTATTGCTTGTGACTTTTCTGATGTTTTTGAGCCTGTATCGGGTTTGCCACCTAAACGGGCAATTGAGTTCCGCATTGATCTCATTCCAGGCGCGCAGCCAATTAGTCGTCCTCCTAAGAGGATGTCTACAAAGGAAAATGAGAAACTCAAGAAGCAGCTTTTAGAGCTCGAGTCCAAGCAGTTGATTCAGTCCAATTTTTCTCCGTGGGGGTCCGCGGTTGTCTTCGTGAAGAAGTCTGATGGAACTCTTAGGCTTTGCATTGACTATCGCAAGCTTAACGAGTTAACCATCAGGAATAGGTATCCATTGCCTAGGATCGATGATATGTTCGATCTATTGAGTGGTGCTAAGGTCTTTTCTCAGCTTGACCTTGCTACAGGTTTTCATCAGTTACGAGTCACGGAGGATAGCATACCTCTTACAGCTTTCCGCACTCGATATGGTTCTTTTGAGTGGTTCGTTATGCCGTTCGGTTTGACGAACGCTCCTGCTTTCTTTGTAGATCTAATGAATCGAGTATTCCGGAAATATCTCGATAAGTTCGTTCTTGTGTTCATTGATGATATCCTTATTTATTCTAAGTCTGAAGCCGAGCATGCTAATCACTTGAGAATTGTCTTGAGTACTCTCCGTCATCATCAGCTTAGAGCCAAATTCTCCGAGTGCCACTTTTGGGAGAATAAGGTTAAGTTCCTAGGCCATGTTGTATCTTCTGATGGCATTTCTGTCGATCCCTCAAAGATCGAAGCCATCCAGAATTGGAAGAGGCCCGAGAATGTTCATGAGATCCGTAGTTTCCTTGGATTGGCAGGTTATTACCGTCGGTTCATTAAGGATTTTTCCCGTGTTTTGCTTCCTCTCACTTGCCTTACTCGGAAAGGCATTCGTTTTGATTGGTCCGACAAGTGTGAAGCTTCCTTTCTGTCATTGAAGGAACTTCTCACTAATGCTCCTATTCTTGTGGTTTCCGAAGGGAATCATGATCTTGTTGTCTACACCGATGCTTGTGGTAGTGGTCTCGGTGTTGTTCTTATGCAGAAGGATCGGGTAGTTGCTTATGCTTCTAGGCAACTGCGTCCGAATGAAGTTCGCTATGCCACTCATGATCTTGAGCTTGCCGCCATTGTCTTTGCCTTGAAGATTTGGCGACATTATTTATTAGGCGAGTGCTTCATTCTCTATACCGATCATAAATCCTTGAAGTATTTTTTCACTCAGAAGGAACTCAATATGAGACAACAACGTTGGCTCGAGTTTCTTGCCTCCTATGACTTTGATATCCAGTATACCCCTGGTAAGGGTAATCGTGTTGCTGATGCGCTTAGTCGCAAACATTCGGCTGTTGTTTCCATGATGCTTGCCGAATGGGATGTTCTTGAGACTCTATCTTTTTATGAAATTCGGAATCGAGGTTCATCTTCTGATTCTCCTATCCTATTATTTAGTTTGGGAGCTCGACCTATTTTGTTGGATCGTATTGCCGATGCTCAGCGGTGTGATCCTGATTTGTTGCATCTTATTCAGCTTTGTGAGTCTGGATCCTGTGATGAGGTGTTGCGGGATTTTAGCATTGATTCTCATGGGTGTCTTCGAAAGAAGGACCGTCCTTTTGTGCCTTCTTATCTTGCACTTAGGCATGACATTCTTGATGACTGTCACCGTTCTAAGTATACTATTCATCCCGGTAGTAGTAAGATGTATGCCGATATGCGTCGTCTTTATTATTAGGAAGGCATGAAGCGCGATGTGACGAGTTATGTGAGCAATTGCATAACTTGTCAGCGTTTTAAGGCCGAGCATCAGCGTCCTTCGGGTCTTCTTCAGCCTCTTGAGATTCCAGTGTGGAAATGGGTTCAGATATCTATGGATTTCATTGACGGCCTACCCTGTTCGAGGTTAGGCCATTCTAGCATTTGGGTTATTGTTGATCGCCTTACCAAGTCTGCTCATTTTGTCCCTATTAAGTCTAATAGGACAGCTTCGCATTTGGCTAAGTTGTATGTCAAGGAAATCATGAGACTTCACAGTGTTCCTAGTTCTATTGTGAGTGATCGTGATCCTTTATTCACGAGTCATTTTTGGAAGAGTCTTCAGCAAGCTTTGGGAACAAAGCTTAATTTTTCTACAGCTTATTATCCGTAGTCTGATGGACAGACTGAACGGGTGAATCGTATCTTGGAAGATCTTCTCCGTATTTGTATTTTTGATTTTGGTGGTAGTTGGGAGGATCATCTACCTCTTGTAGAATTCTTCTACAACAATAGTTTTCAATCTAGTATCGGTATGGCTCCTTTCGAAGCCTTATATGGAAGGCCATGTCGATCACCTTCAGTTGGTTGGAATCTAGTGAGAAGCTTATTCTTGGTCCAGATTTTGTTCGTGATTCTTCCGAGAAAATTGATCTTATTCGGTTGAGAATGAAAGAGGCGCAGAGCCGCCAGAAATCCTACGCGGATAACCGTAGGAAGCCTCTCGAGTTCTCGATCGGCGATCTTGTTTTTATTCGTGTTTCTCCTTTGAAAGGGGTTATGCGTTTCAGTACGACTGGAAAATTGGCTCCTCGTTATGTAGGGCCATTTTCTATTACTGAATGTATTGGCCCTGTTGCTTATAGAGTTTCACTTCTAGCTCATTTATCTGGCATTCATGATGTGTTTCACGTCTCGCAACTTCGAAAGTGTCTTCGGGAGTCGGATTCTGTTATTACTTCTCCTGATTTGCAAGAGCTTGAGATCTCACCGGACTTATCTATTGTACAGCAACCTATTCGCGTGCTTAACACGGAGGTGCGACACCTTCGGAACATGGACGTGCCGCTCGTTAAAGTTCAATGGTCCGCAAATCCCAATGACTGTACTTGGGAAACCAGAGAGTATATCGAGCGATCTTATCTGGGTTTTCTTTCTTAGCTTGTAAACGGTGAGTATGTCTTTTCATCTCAAGCTTATTTCCTTTTTTCTTTTGATGTTGTATGTATGTAGTTGTTACAAATATCGTCTCTAGGAATTGCGCGGACGCAATTTTGTAAGGAGGGGAGATCTGTAACAACCCGCATATTTAACGATTTTATATTTAAATATTTAATTTAAATATAGCGTCGTTAGTCGGATTTGGGTCCGAAATGTTACTTTTTGCAAACGGCCGAATTGGAGCTCGAAACTACCTCCATTGGTTCCAAAATGGCGTTTGCGATCTTTTTGAGTATAAGCTTTGATGTGTCTGGAGTAAGTGAAATTTTGGCTACTTTTTCTACTTGGGCTTGAGTTTGGGTTCAGCTCACTAGCTTAATTAACCCTCTAACTCAACCCCTTCTCTTCATTTCATTTTCATTTCTCAAGCAAAGCTGAAAATGGTGGGAGGGAAGAGGAAATAGAAACTGCAAGCCCTAGTTTCTCCTTTGTAACTTGATTTCTTGCTCCAAAATCATAGAGAAGCCATAGGTAAGTCTCTCTTCTTCTTCTCCAACTCTTTCTCCTTCAATTTCAGAAAGTTTTCCTAAACCTAACTTAGGAAAATACTTGTTTGTTCTTAGATTGAAGCTTGTTGGGTTGAAGTAGTGATTAGTTAGTCTTCTCCTTGTGTTTTAGCTCCTTCATCTTCTTTGTTTGTGAGATTAAAGGTGAGTTTTGAACTCACATCTACCTCTTTTGATATCATAGATGTTGGGTATGAATTCTTAACACCTTGTTCATATGCTCTTGCTTTTGGTTTGGATTGAATTGGAGAATATCTAAATTTTTAGTGTTGGGTTCAATTCTTTAAAGATCCTAACTTTGATGTTTGAATATGTTTTTGGTTGCGAATCGGAGAGCTAATGGAGCTGGGGTATCTATTGGCTAAGGCTCCTTAACTCCATTGCTCGAAAGGTCGCATTTTGGAAGAACTTGCAATTCATTGGGAAAAAGGGCAGAAACTGCAAATTTATGCAGTTCGGCCGACCGAGCCCTGTAGCCGGTCGACCGACCTGCTCATGCCGAGTTTTTTTTATTTCCTGCATCTGGCCAGCCGACCGAGCCCTGCAACCGGTCGACCGACCTGCTCATGTTTAGCCTGTTTTGCCTATTTTTGCATATTTTGATTGGTTATCCAAATTTTATCGATTCAAGTTGCTTTTTAGTAGTTGTTATTGCATCTTTGACTTTGATAACTTATTCTTGACTTCATCTACGGGTTTTTATAAAATAATCACTCAAATCATATTTAAAAGCTCGTTTCTCCAATTTATAAATTCTATTTAAAACACACACTTTCGCACTTCGAGCGAAGTGGAAGGGTGATTAAATGGTTGGGCAAAACACGGACCATGAATCTGTGCGTTTATCCTTCCGATCAATTCCCGACCTATTCGATTGATCGTTTTGACCTTCGGGTTTGGTTTATCGATGATATAAGGTAAACTTTGTACTGCTTTGAGTGTGAAAGTGGCTGACGGATAGTAAATCGTTTAGTGCAAACGAGTGATTATGGGACATACGTTAACACTTTTCGGATTCCTCTTCGAGAGTTGTGACACATTTCGCCAGTTAGTGGTGTCCAGTACTGGGTCTCTGACCTTCACCACTATGGTTTGTTGCCTTCGGGTATGTGCCTTCGGGTTTGTGCCTTCGGGTTTGTTGCCCTTTTGTATCGCTTCCGATGTTGGTCGTTATGAGCCGCATGGGTGATATTGGGTTGCCCTTTAGTATCGCTTCCGATGTTGGTTGTTATGAGCTGCATGGATGATATTGGGATTGGAGTCTTCGGGCTCATGGGTCCTTGTTTGTACAGTACTGAGCTCGAGCAATTTTTCTGATGTTTCATTCATTTGTATATTCCCTAGGTATCGCCCTTCGGTGTTGGTCTTTTTGAGCCGCATGATATGTAGCGTTTACCTTGCGGAACTTGTGTACCCTATTTGTATTTGTTATTTGCCTTTTTGGCTTGCTTTGGGATATTCTTATCCTTTGTTTCTATATGTTGCCGATGATATGAGGCTTGTTCTATATGATTCATCTTTTGTTAGATGATTGTGTTATCTCCTTTAGAGATATTTTTTATGCTTTGTAACCTTGCAGGTTTATTGTTGTTCAGTTTATCTAACTGATTTGTTTAGCTAGACTGACCCGTGTATTTATACTCGGGTCAGATCGAGATGTTTCAGGTTAGGTACTTTCGACTTAGCCTATTTTGCTTCCGCATGGACTACTCCGCTAGCTTCTTTTTGTCATAGCTTTTTGTGTAGTCCCATCTTGTAGTAACTCTGATATGTGTATTCATCTGGAACTAGTCTGTATATTGTGGTTTGCTATACCACTCGACATGTATTATTTTGTATACTCTGTCATGTATCAGTGTATGTGTATATGATGATCTACTGTTCTGTGATGTATATTACATTTGAATTGTTATATTACGTTCTGATAGATCCAACCACCTATGGTTTTGTTTTAAGTATTCATTGGGTATGTCGACCTGCTTGGTATGTGTATTGTCGATGTATTCAATAGATAATTAGAGCAAGGCTATAGATGGTCGCTCCTAACCAGCCTTATTCTTCGTGTTAGTTGACGGCATTACCCAGTAGTGTCCTTGGCTAGCGTGGGTATAGAGGTGGGGCGTCACAATTTCCCATTATTTACTAAATTCTCGTTAACAAATATTTAATTTAGATTTATTGCAATTTTTACCGCATTTAAATTAAAAGTCTAAATAAATAGGTAACCTAAAATATTTGTTACCATTTACTTTCAATCACATTTATGAGTTATTATTCCCAAACAATTGTTACAATTGTTTACATCACACAAATTTCATTCAATCATCATTAACATATTATTTAATTATATTTATTGAAATTTATTTCTAATTTACTAAATACAATCAATTATAACCTTACCATTGTTTCAATTAAATTGGGATTGCACTAAATTAGTTATTTATCAACTGGCATTAACATTAGTACCTAAATTTACATTCAGTTACTATTAATCAATATATTATTGCATTGGTTAATTAAATGCTTACCTTTATTTACTTATTTTAAATTTTATACCCAAATCAACAATTAACACTATTTCTTTATTGGGATTTCACTCCAATTGTCAATAATTAATTTTAATTACCATTGCTACATTTCATTTTTAACATTTGCTTCATTATAAATTAATTTTTTTCTTTCTAAATTTAATTACAAAGATCTAATTAAATTAACCAATTTATTTATCAAAATTTACGGGTCGTTACACTCTTCCCCACTCAAAACTTTTCGTCCCCGAAAAGGAAAAAGAAGGGAAAAGAAGAATTAGGAAATAAATATATCTTACTTAAAATATTAAATTTATAAACAAATAAATTTACAAAATTAATTAAGTTAGATAAAATATACCAATTTATAACCCATAAATCTTTTTATACACAAATTAATAAAGTTTGGAAACATTTTCCAAAATTCTCTAAGTCCAAAATTTATGGAAATTTTGGCAGAGTCTTCTTTGTACGGAGAGGCTCGGGAGAAAATATAATATCAAATATAACAATATACAGCATATATTTTCCAAAATAATATATATCCCAACCCGAGAAAAATAATATAATGACGCTATAAACCATAATCCGAGAACGTACCTATTAGTCGGGCAATTTACGCTTAACTATGAAACCAAAAGCAGTAGTCATTGCTTCCATAACCTGTATTTCACTTATATAATCTAAAAAGAGTTAATAATTATATAAAATGAAATATTTAAGTTGTTTCAACCATTAACAAACAAATCAATACAAACAACAGTCACTTGCACACAGCATAAAATCATCACATAGAATCAACACAAATAAATCATTTATTCATATCAAAAAAAACAAATAGTTGTACGAGTTCAAACTTTAAATTGCACAGAATGGGAAAATAACTACTTAGTGCACCATTTACTCAACAGTCTTAGATGAAACTAAATAGATTATTCATTCATCCAAACAATTTTGAAGTATCCTTGCCCAAACAACCATAACTAAACAAACAACAATTTTAAACAATAGATCAATTTCATTCTTATTAATTTCATTTCATACATTTGTTGTTTGATTTCCTTTTTATCCATATAATGATTTATCCATTATATTTACACTTATTTCTTGCAAATTTTCATTTGCAATCGTTGGTTCAGTGTCTATTTCACTTATTTGCACTTATACTTCCATAAATTCATTTTATTTATTCATATCATATAAATTTTCTTTTTATTGCATTACATTCATTCATTTCTCAATTTCATTTATTTTCGTTCGTTTATTACTTAATTTTATTTATTCATGTATTTATAATACTTACCTTCAATTTATGTAATTTGTAGCCTTTCAATTATACTTAAGTTATAATAACTACAACATCCAATTCTTATTAATTAAAGAATTTCATTGAATACTTTTATTATTTCAAATTTTACTTGTAAAAATTTTCATTAAATTTTCTTTTAACTTTTTAATAATTGGTAGGTTTTATGTATGTTAAAGAATGCAATTGAAAATTATATAAGTTTATTTTATAATTAACGTTCAATAATCATATCTTAAGTTTGCAGGTTACATATTTCAACTTTCTAGAAATTTCCTTTATAACCTAGCATTTAATCTTCTTATTTGTCAATGGTTTCAAATGCTAACTTAAACTCAAGATGTTTTACTTACTATCCATTCTTCTACTTATTTAGTTATAAATAACTTTAAACATTAACTTAACTCTTATTTTAATTAGAGGTTCCAATTATTAATTAGTTACTTTCCATTTCACTACAATAATTAAACTATTAATTAACGGAAACTTAGGAACTAAATACCGGGTTTAATTTCAAATTATTTTAAAGTAATAGATAAATATGTACTTACAACTTATATATCCAATTACATTTAAAACAATTAAAAATTATATTTGGTTATCAAAATAAATCTGTAGTAAAACTACTACAGTGGCCTTCCCACTTTGAAACTCGAAGATGAATGTCGATGATGCGTGCACTCATCACCGAAATTATTTTCCAGCGACAGAGAAGGGAGTACAGGACTTATTACTTTCCAAAGTTTCTTTGAAACAACTCTTTCAAATCATTTTGAAATATTTATATCAGAAAATACTTCTAAAAATATTGTTATTATATTCTAATATCATTGAAAGAATTTTCAAAACCCTGGGACTTAAGTTCTAAATTCCCAATTTTCATTTATTTTATTTTCGATCTTATTTCAACTATTATTTATAAATTTCATTACCTAACAACCAATATATCGCAAGCAAATATATATCATCTATAAAATTTTATTTTATATATAGAAAATATAATAGGCAAAATTATTTCATTCACCTATATTCAAAACAAATATTGTGTCGGTCTGTCCTATTAAGTATTTAGAAATCCCTATTGATGTCATAGCGTCCTATGCACAACCTAGAATTTATAAATACGAAACTGAACAAATTAGCACAATATTAAAACCTTTTATAACACTAATAAATATGCTCTCTCATATATATATATTTATATATATATACATACATACATACACTCAGTGACTCATCATAGGGTGTTGCTACCCTATTAATAAAGAGTCAGACCCCACAAAGCTAAGGTTTATCACTAAACCTAGTTCTGATACCAGATGTAACGGCCCGCTTTTTCGTACGCTTTAAATTGACGATAAACCACACATGTCAGACTTAAACCATACAGAAGGGCGGATTGTTATGGGGTAAATAAGAAAAGGCAGAGAAAGAAAATAAAAGATAGAATCTTGCAGGGTAACGATAAAATATAATAATCAAATAAACAGTTCATGAAGCTATTTTACAAAATATTCGATTATACGCATACATCACATATCAGAGTTACACATACCAGAGAATAATAAACAATGCAGCGGAACAGTATGAATGCCGCGGAATAATATAATAAATAATAGTAATACAATCTTCGTTTTCGTCCTCCAGTAAAAGGGTCTTAAAATCCTGAAATGCTTAGGCTGACCCGAGCAAATTGAAAAGACAAAACACTCGAGTCAGAACTAAAAGATCTTATGTAAGTTAAATCGACGGTAAAATATGAGTGGAATGACGTCAGAGATGTTTACGGGATTTGACATCTCCTATCCAGTATCTAACGTGAGTGCAGTAACTTAAGAGATGCTCAGGATTCACATCTCCTAAGGATCCGTTAAACTATTTACTATGAAGTAATATTTCGCTATTATAATAATGTCTATAATAAAATAAACTTACTTTTAAATAGCATTAAGGAGTGACCCAATATTCCCCTTAACACGTAATAGTCCCAGTAGTCCATCCAATATCATAGTTCCTTCTGATCGGGAAGCCACCAGAGGATACCACACGGGGTACGGGAGAAAACCAAACTCGTACAAAGCTCGCTATGGTAGGTGACACGGCACAAATAGGCAATGCCAGGGTAGATATACCAATTACTATTCAGATTGGTGGTGACGCATAGCGCGCAGCTACCGCCCACCTCGAGCCACACCCTCAAAAATCAGAAATCGAAAGTGGCCACCAAATAAATCTCAAAGTCGGAATATAATATCAAAGGAGTGTGTCCGATAAGAGGGGCTACCTCACTGGCCCAGAATCGCTCATGTCTGAGCCACCTTATGCCAACTCACAGGAATCAGGTCCACGTATATACCTCAAAGGAACGCTGCCACCAATCTACTTCATTCTGGAATCTCCACCGCGTACGCGGTTGTTAAAGTGGTTTTCGGAGTTGGCAGAGAGTATGACAACTTCCGATCCCTGTCTCTTTAACAACCAAACGTTATTATAACACCGCGGTCATTTTAAAATAATTATATTTCACAACCAGAATATAATATACATTCAAAACCATATAAATACGATATAATTTCCACTTCAAAAACCAAATCGATATGGTATCATTTTTATTAAAACCGAAATCAATATAATATCACTTTTATTTCAAATATATCCCTTTTCCAAATCATAGCACTTTCAAATTTATACACTTCAAAACCAACAATTGAAATTTTAACACTTTTAAAACATAATGCTTTGAAATTCATAACTTCGAAACATTTCAATTTCGATAAAACATTTCAATTTCGATATATTTCAAGGCATTAACTAGTCCAAAATTTCAAAATTAAATTTAATAATTTCGATTCAAAAATTTAGTTTTCTATTATTTAGTTTTGAAATAATTTACATAATAAATCCCTTATCATTTAAATAAAACTCAAATTACAAATAACTAAATTTTTTCTCCAATACATTTATACTTGAAATAATCATTTAATTCAACTTGACCCCAAAATCAAGTTATAATAATTATACCTTTAAATTTTCAAATATAATAAATTTCACATCAACCTTTTTTTGAGTTTAATTCTTAAATAAATTAATTTCAAATAAATCTCCAATTTATCTCTCCCACCTTAATTTATTTAAATCATTATACACTCTATATTAAAATAAAATTTAAATACTTACTCACATTTATTTTAACAAAACTCAAACTCTATTATTAAACTTAATTTTTATTTAACAAACTTATACATAGCTTAAATTCAAGCATTTAACTATATATAAATATAAAATTTACATACTATCAAAAATCGGTATTCATTAAACCACATATTTCTTTTCAAAACCATAGAAATCATTTTCAAAATATTTTAGATATAGACCACGGTGTCTGTATAAAATTTTCTACCCTATGGTCAAGTGATACGGATATTTATCATTTCAGTCCGTAATTTAAAAATAAAATACGGTTATATATCATTTTAAACCGCAATTCCCGAATGAAATAAAAGTGCATGACAACTTGTAGTTTATAACAATATAAAATACAACATTCATTCATCCAATATCAATCATCAACCATTTATCACAATTATCATCCAATTCAAACAATAACATCAATATAGAACATATAATAAATAACAGGTATTTACTGGCAGTTTATATTCAATAAATAATTAAATAACAATTTAACTGGCAGTTTATATGCAATAATAAATTAAATAATAATATAACTGGCAGTTATATGCAATAATAAATTAAATAATAATTTAACTGGTAGTTATATGCAATAATAAATTAAATAATAATTTAACCTAATAAATTCAATTTAATTGGGATGATGATTAAAATATGTCAAACAGTCATAAATAAATTTCTAATCATACCAAAATTTAATTTAACACACATAAGAAATTTTAGAAGTTGTGAGTGAGTTAAAACACTCACCTTTTGAATTTAAATTGAATTTAAATCCAATTTAAACCCAAAAATTGAACAGTCTCAGAATCCATCCAAACAAGAGCCAAAATGTCCGGAATTCCAACACGAACCTAGCGTAGAAAACCACGCGAAATTTTGACATCGTATGCAAAAGTCATGTACATTAGAACATTTGAATTGAAATTAAAATTGATAAAATAAAATAAAATAAAGTAACACACATCATCATCGTTTCAAGTTCCAGATCAGAGTAACGCAGTTGTCTCCTTTGCACGAACGCAAGCCCTAACCCAAACGACATCGCCGCATAGCGCCACCGCGGCTGCACGTCCAGTTGCCATCGACCCTCCCTGGCTTCGCCGCCACCTACGCCTCACTCCGGTCACCCCAGCAACGAACTCGAGCTCCAAGTCCATGAGCCGCCGCCTTTAACCCTTATCCCTAATTGAATTTTCATGCGCAATCAAACCATCGAATCGCCAAGCAACATATGTCGATGCACTGCGTGCGATGACCTCTACTGCCAGTATCCCCAGTTTGTCGATCAAGCGAATTCGATCACGACCCAACGGGCGGCCGAGAATAAACGAGCCAATTCTGGCTACACAGAAATCCAGATCGAAAAACGAATCATATATTTGACTTGCGCTTATCGAGTGCTTCAAATCCATATATAATTCGATATAGTTCATGGAGTTTGAAATTTTGCTTTGGATTTCATTTGAAATTGCAATTGAAATTTAGGGTTCTGTCTGCCACTGAAAGAGGAGAAGCAAATATAATTGTACATACAGAAATGAGGAATAAGAAATAGGCTAGGGTTTATAACAAGGTATATATAGGCAAAGTTGAAATAAAATAGATGGACAAGACTGATTTGCACGTTGAACGATAAAATGGCCCGAAAAGCCCATTCTGACTCCGGAACAAAATTGGGTCAACCCATATATCAAAATAGATGTTTTTAAATATTTTAAACGCAATGGAATAGGTTTCAAGTCAAAATTCCATCATATGAAGAAGTTATTCTAAAATCAAGTTATTTCAAATTGATTTCAATTTAATTGATTTCAAGGCGTTTCAAGCTCGTAAGATCAAACGACATGCCCAATTGCTACGAAACTTGAAATCCAACAATAATTCTCCGTTACGGATCCAAAGAAACTGGTTTCATCGAAATTCGAGTCAGTGGCCAAAATGGCTATTTTTACATTAATTGAATAAATAAATAATTGATTAATTAAATCAAGTTTTCAATTTCAATTCTATAATTAACAAATTTCATCTTTTTAAATTTCTTAATCATCTACACTAGTTTAACCAAATTTAAATGTCAATTTAGAGTTGATTAAATTTTCAATTTCAGTGTTTGCCTTAATTCTTTAAATTCAGAAATTAAAAATATAATTCCCAATAATCCCATTTAATTTAATAAATTAATGATTATTCCATTCATTATTGTCAAATAGATGGATTTAACATTGGATTCAAAACTATTACATTAATATTCTCACATTCCATCTTAATTTCCAATAACATAATATTTCGATATTTTAATTTCATTTAATTGCAATTAATTCAATTATAGTTCAAATCCAATAAATTAATCAAACATGAATTTCAATTGTTTTCATTCAATCAATTGTCATATTATGGATAGAGTTTACATTGGTTACTTCTTGTTAAATTAACAATCTTCGATGACAAATCAAACCTACCCTAACTGCACAAATTAAGTCAATTAACTGCAACTGATTTCACATTAAATTTTAAATTCCATTTATTTGCAATTAATTCAATTATTAAATTTAAATTCCAATAAATTAATAAATCTTGAATTTCCATTCCTTTTATTCAACCAATTGTCATATTATGAATAAAGTAAATGTTATTTCCCATTATTTACTAAATTCTCGTTAACAAAATATTTAATTTAGATTTATTGCAATTTTTACAACATTTAAATGTACAGGCTAAATAAATAGGTAACCTAAAATATTTGTTACCATTTACTTTCAATCACACTTATGAGTTATTATTCCCAAATAATTGTTACAATTGTTTACATCACACATATTTCATTCAATCATCATTAACATACTATTTAATTATATTTATTGAAATTTATTTCCAATGTACTAAATACAATCAATTATAACATTACCAATGTTTCAATTAAATTGGGATTGTACTAAATTAGTTATTTATCAACTGGCATTAACATTACTACCTAAATTTACATTCAGTTACTATTAATCAATATATTATTCCATTGGTTAATTAAATGCTTACCTTTATTTACTTATTTTAAATTTTATACCCAAGTGCAACGATTGACACTGTTTCTTTCCTAGGATTTCACTCCAATTGTCAATAATTAATTTTAATTACCATTGCTACATTTCATTTTTAACATTTGCTTCATTATAAATTAAAATATATTTTTCTTTCTAAATTTAATTACAAAGATCTAATTAAATTAACCAATTTATTTATCAAAATTTACGGGTCGTTACATGAGTACTCTTATTTACTAATAAATCCATAAATTATTTCAAGTATAATGATTTAAAAGTTTAAATATGTTGGATGATTGAATGTTTGATAACTTGGTTGATATTATTGTTGATTATATGTTTGTGATATGGATGATAACTTGGGTTGAAAAATGATAAGAGAAATGATTAGTAATTAACGAAAGTTAATTAAATGAGAATTAAATCCATACAAATATGTGTATGGAAGTTATTTAGCCTCTTATTGATTTTAAATAAGTTAAAATAATTTAAATGTGGTTTAAAACAAATTTGAAGTGTTTCAGACAAGTTCTGAAGCAATTCACAAAATTGGTCAAAATCGAGCTTGTCGCGTAGCGGTAGTTCGTAAATTTCGACCCGTAACTTCAAACTAGCATAGGGAATGATTTATAAGTCGGATTTCTTCAAAATAAAAATTCTTTGGTCCACAATTATAATATTTTTCCAACGAAGAAAGAAAATCAAGATTTCATCAAGTAGAGTTTGAAATATGTCCAAAACAATTTTCTAAAAACATCACGGTTTTGCAGTTCGGAATCCAAAAAGGAATTTCTTCATAAATGTATTTTTAAATGATTAAAAATATGAAATAAATTTGATAAATCTATTAGAATGGTTTAAAAGAGATTTGAAAATGAAAAATATGAATTTCAAATATTAAAAAGTTGTTTAAATCAAATTAGCTTATAAAGCACTTTCCGTATCACTTTTCTACCGTCGTTGCTACGACTTTTTAAAAGAAGGTTTAAACTTAACGATTTTTCCTAGAATCAATTATGAATGTTTTTAAAAGGAAAATTAAGAGTTTAAAAGATAATTTGGAATCTTGTAATCAGTTTTAAAATAAAGCAAATAACTGAGTATGCGAAAACGACTAATATATTTGTCCCACCTGTGAGATCTGGGAAGATAAAATAAGATGTTTAACTAAGGTTAGGGATGGAGCAACCAGTGCCCTGAACTTACTTGGCCTATGTTTTCTCTTTTTAGGCGAGGGGTGGAATAGATCAAAAGGAAAGCCCCGATGCTCTAAAAGATCATATTTAAGTTTCTCTAAAATAAAATAAAAGCGACAAAGTTTTGGAATGTTAATTAACCCCTTAACATCTTTTATTCGATGGTTTGTACAACAAAACCGAGATTGAATTTGGGTTATTCCTATCTGAAAAACCTCTTCAAACAAATTTTCAAAATAAAACGTATTGAAGACAAAGATCATTGAGGATAAAGATCTTCATAATATAAGATTACTTGCCATTAGTACCTGGAGGTGAAACTTGCCATTAGTACCTGGAGGTGAAATTTACCATATATAATGTGGCCGTAGTGCTCTGTTATGAAAATCATCGATTTGCAAGAATACGATTTGAAGTTAAGAAAGAAATCTTTGATTAAGATTTAATTAATGATTTGGAAACATATCCCCTAAGTTAAAAGTTATAACTTGAATATAAGAAATCTTTGATTAAGATTCAATGAATGATTTGGAAATATTTTCCTAAGTAAGAGAAAATGATTTGGAATTATTCCAGAATTTAAGAAAGATTTAAATAAACCAAATGATTTGATAAATGAGGCTCAATGATTTCATATACTCTAGAAAAGAAAATGGAATAAATTGAAAAGAATATATCTAAGAAAGATATTCGATTAGATAAAAGATGCAGTAATTGATTGATGCTTGATATCCACATATGAACTTAACATCTTTTAAAAGCGATGACTGGCTTCGAAGGAACCAGAGTCAGATCTGTGTAATTCCTATTCGAAAACCACTTTGAACTAATGTATACGTTCAAATGTGAAGACATGTTGAAAATGATGATTATTGAAAATCGGGGACCTTCATAGCGTGAAGACTGCTTGTTGAACATGCTCTGGTTGGCCCCCATTATAGAGTTAGTTATAACAGCGGTCTCCTCATGATGGAGATTTTTCAGATTGCAAGGACTACTCGCTACTAGTGGTAGTAGGAGAGTGCCTTCGGTTTTGTTCGGTCCCAGAACAAACTTGTATGGACGAATATTTGACATTGCATTTCTAAGACACAACGTTTGACTTTTACAAATGTACGTCGGTGGTGGCGGAGAAGGCAACTTCTCTTAGCTTAACACCCTTCTTGAGACGTACGAGCTCAAGGGTTGCATGCTTGTGGGAGTCAAATAGTGATTAATGGAATGGCAGTGTGGCAATCAAAGTGGAACTTTATATGATCAAAGCGTGGTTTTGTGTGAAAAGCGTGGCTTTGAAGAAATTGAGCATAGCCTCGAGAGCCTCACACCCCGGTTATGATGGAATTCTATATGGTCAGATGTATGCTCGCATTTCGGATAGTAGTGATTTGGATTATCAGATGTTCTGAGCCCCAGGTACCTGATACATCTAGGCCTCATGGCAGGGATATGCGAAGTCCGAGTCCTTGGATGTTATTCGTAGATTGTATCCACTTTTAGCCATTTGTGTTGTTGTATAACGACGTTTGACTCTTGGACATAAGCCGTGTATACAGATTGATCATTCCACTAGTTCCCTATCATGTTGGAAATCCGATCCCAATACGAGATTTACGATTTTGATTGTATTCCCAAAATAGCTGTAATGACTTGCAAACATTTCAGCTATCCCTTATTGGTATCATATACTCCGTTCGGTATATTCCGTCAACCCAGTCTGGATATATTCCGTTAGACTTAGTCCAGATATTAATACCTTATTTGAATAAGTTTATTTGAAAAGTGATTTCAAAAGAATGTCATTAAAATAATATCAAGTGTATTTTGTATAAGTGTTTGGTTATCATAAGGTAAAAACTCGTCCATGTTTATGTGTGGGCGTCGTCATATGACACACCCTTCTTTTCAAGGTTTTGAAAACATTGTCATGATCTATACATTTTAAATTTCGAGTATCTCACGTTGGTTTATCAAGCCTGATCTGGGTATTTTCAATACTTGGGTCAGATCAGAGTAGTTTCAGATTTAGTTGAAGATGGTTTGAGTTTCCATATGAGAGCTGGAGATCTTCATCATCGTATGGACGTATTCTATTATCCGCTACATCTATTGCATTTGTTTTTTTGTTTTTCAACATTTGTAAAGGCAGGTGTTATAACTGTCCAGGCTGAATCTAGGTTAGACTCTGATATTGTTAAAATTTTCCACTGTAAAGATTATTATTGAAATAATATATGTTATTCCACTCGTGTGAGATTCTGTTCTATTTTTATTTTCTTTCTACCATTAATGATCCGCTTATTCGTGCAATTAGAGTTGGGAATATGTGGTTTATTGTCGATTTAAAGGGTACAGAAAAACGGGTCATTACATTTGGTATCAAAGCTGAAGGTTAAGCGAGAACCTTGGCTTGTTGGGGTAAAGACTCATCAGAGATAAGGTTAGTAATACCCTAGGATGAGTAACTCATTAGAAATAGGGTTAGTAACACCCTAGAATGAGTTTGAGTGTATTATATATGAGAGCGTATTTGTTAGTGACTAATAAAAATGTTTTGTGTTGATTTATCTATTGAGTGATTTATGGATTCTGATCGATGCGCCTGACCACCGTTATCGATGAGGGTTCCTAAACATTTAAACTAGGTGAACCGATACACTGATTTTGAAAAGATCGGTAAATGAAATAATTTTACCTAGGATTATATTTTGAATATAAAGTATATATTTTTAAAAATTGTAAAGTTAGAAATCAGGATTAGTAAAATTTAAATATGAACATCTTGTGATTAGAATTTCATATTTGACTATAAGATGTTTCATAAAGATCATCGATAAGTAAGAAATTCGATAAGGTAATTAAGATCTTTAATACTTATTCCTAAATAATAAGGTAAGAAATGATAATGTTAAGTTACTATTATAAATTGATCGATTGTTAGATTTAAAAGTTTAAGTACAAATACCTTGTGAATTAAGTTTCACGATTTGACTATAAGGTGTTTGATAATAAGATTTGTTTAAGGAATAAACATATAAGATAATAATGTATTTAAATGATTATGTAAAATGATAAATACAAAAGGAATGAGAATTTAAATTCGAGTAAAAGAATTGTGCTAATTTAAATGAAGTTAATTAATATAAGATAAATTTATAAAATGAATTTATAAAATTGGTTTTATAAGTAATCCCTAAAGGATTTTGAAAATGGCATTAATTCAAATAAAAAGAGATATTTTATGACAACTAATTCGATTGGTTCGAAAATAAACTAAAAATGGGAAAGTGATGTATTCGTATGGTAAACACTTCTCTTAAGTATTACTCTTCTTATTAAAAGAATATTTGATACTATTGGTAGTACCCAGTTCCTTAGATTATTTTGACGTTACTCGGTCTATATAATTTTCTTAAGTTAAAGAAATAATATGAATCTTTTGTTAGTATTCTTCATAAAAAGTGTTTAAACCAAAGATAAATTGGGATCGCTAATTGATAAGATAAAGCGGGATTTCCGATGATTTTGGGCAGTCGAAAATTTCCGAATCATACCTGTGAAAACTTTTGGTAAAAGATTATGAAATACTTTTAGTAAATGAAATAAGATAAGGATAATTTATAAATCTAATTTATAAAGAAAAAAAGAGAGATTTAAGAATCAAGAGTTTGAGGATTTAAATATGGGTGGTTTTTAAAAAAAATTCAAAGTTAGAAAATTAATAATAGTATTAGATAAGAAATAATTTTTATAACTTATGAATTTGAGATAATAGTAAATTACAGCAAAGTCAAAATTTGTTAGACAGACAGATTTAATTAAAATCAATTTGAAATTTAGGATTTATATACTCTTAGGATGAAAAGGTATATCATCTAAATATAATTTTAAGTCACGAACTAATAAGTAAAATAATGACTCTTCAAAAGGGAGAATTATAACTTGGAAAATGTTTTATTAATGAATTCCAGCATTAATTAAGAATTTGGACTTGAGTCTTTAAAGTGTGATTGATTTACATAAGTTATAAGATGTAATAAACTTAAGCGATAGTTTTACGAAATGATTCGTAAATAATATTAGTGTTAAAGAAAATATATCGAGTTAAAAGATTGTCGGAAGACGTTTTTTTAAAGAAATAATCTTTGGAGTGAAAAATGGTTCCTTAGAATATTTTCCTTCAATAAAAATATTTGAAAATAAATAATTAAAGGGATTATATAAGAAGCAACTTTATAAAACGTTTAAACTTAAGATAAAAGTTTATGAAAAGTTTTTTAAAAGTTAATAAATACATATTTTATATGTAGATCATTTCGCCACACAAATGATGATCTAATATTCGAGTTCGGAACTTTGGGGTATTTACACTCGTCCGAAAAAGGATTTATCACTCGATTTTTAACGGCGAACATTGATTAGGGCTTATGATTGGGTACTTGAGTTTTCTATCATAGTTGAGCACTATGCAAGGAAATCAAAGGTTTCTAACCAAAGAGCCTGATCAGAGTCCGTACTAGAGGATTGGGGGATCGTTACTAGTTCGATAGTAAAGTTTTGTATTCGAATAGTAGATCGAATAAGAAATTTGATGAAAGTATATATGAGTGGATCGTATAGAATATATATGCAAGTATAAACAACTAACTATATAATAGATCTATTAACACTTGATAGATGATAGTAGCAAAGTAAATTAAAATAATCACACCAGGATTTTATACTGGTTCGGACCTCCCATCCTACGTCCAGTCCCGAAGCTCCTCTTTAGAATTTCCTTTCAACTAACCCTCACTTGACTCGGAGGAACAGGTTTACAATAGCAGAGTTTCTTTGTCAAGAATGTGTTCAATAATACGGACGTTGACTATTAAGTACAATTGCTTCCAATATATATATATATATATATATATATATATATATATATAGAATGATGAGTTCTGAATATATGGAAGAGTTAACAACAGGTATTTGATTGCTTAGAGATCAGGTATAAATCAGAGTATAAGAGTTAAGTGCATAAGTGAGTAAGGTGAAGTCTTCTCTTGAATTCCCGTTTCTATTTATAGTGGTGGAGAGATCCTTTGTGTAGTTACAACTGTTAGTAAGTGCTCCAAGGCCGCTTCTCATGGTGATGAAGAGTAGCAGTGAAGAGGAGTGAACATGTCCTTTCGGATGTGACAGTTGTTCTTTGAATTTACATAGCCGAGTTCAAAATCAGATGTCTGGAAAATATTTCAGACGTCTGGTCTTCATATATTTTTTGTATCTGGTTGCATTTCAGACATCTGTGTTTATTAACCAGACATCTGGCTTTCATATTTATTTTTTATATCCGGATGCTTTTCAGACGTATGGGTTCAATAACCAGACGTCTGATTCTTTCTGGGTTTCAAACCAGAGGAATCAATCAGACGTCTGGCTAGTGTACCCAAACGTCTGGATGTGTGCATGTTGCTTTTTCTGTGCCTGTGTCATCCCTCTTCCAATTCTATCGACTTGTAGTCGTTTGATACATCTTTGGAGTCTTGTTCTTGTCTCTTTGGTGATGTTACTTTATCAACTGCCTGTAAATATAAATATATATGTACATTAGATTTCCATTGTATAGTTGTTATCATCGAAATCATAGAATTGATTTCCTAACAGTCTCTCGTTTTTTGATGATGACAACTATTCAGTGTACGTATATATAGATTATAAATCTCCCCCTGAATATGTGCTTATTTTTAATGTTATATGATTCTACCTATATTTCTCCCCCTTTGTCATTATAAAAAAGAATTATAACATTGAAGCCAATCGTCAAAAAAGAAAAAATTTATTAATAACATGAAGGGGTTACAATTATAGATTTGTACAAACAAAAAATATAAAAGCTACGATTCCCAAATTCTAGATTTCCTTTGGGGAAGCTTTATTTGGATCATCTTCCTTTGGTTCTTCTTTTTCAGAAGTGCTAGCCTTTGAAGGAGAGGGTGGTGTTGAACCACGAACCCGTTGTAGTACTTCTTTAAGAACCGATAAAACAGTCAAAAGAGATTGTTCAAATGTGGCTAGACATGTAGCAAATGGAGTTTCAAAATTGTCTATTTGTTTAGCCAAATATTTTTGTTTTTGGGATAGTGTATATTGGTTTCGAAGTGTGAGATCTCGAATACTTTCATTTGGATTTGTATCCCGTCGAGTCTCTACAATTTCATCTTGTCCCGGATATTCAAATGGTGCGGGAGGAGGAGGAGTGACATCTAGATGTTGTACTTCCTCTTGGGATGGATCAATATGTGGTCGAGGAGGAGGCTCAACTCTTCTAGATTGACGATTGTGCGTCAAATCTTCGAAGGTCATGAATTCTAGAGGGATTTCGGGTAGGTGCATTAGAGAGAAGAATTTGGTGGAAGCATATTTAGGCGAGATTTCTTCGAATGTCGATAGGTAGGAAGGAATATTATGTCCACGAAGAAGTCTCATAATATAGGTTGGGTAAATAATCGATGGCCGTGATCGAGTCCAAAAGTGTTTGAGCTCGACGAAGATGAATTTGGCCCAATTTACCCGAGTTCCACTAAAGAGAGCATATAGAGCTTTGTGCCCTAATTCTGTTATTTGCTGGTGACTCCCCATACGTGGAACAACTGTATTGATTATCATTCTTTTCAAGAGTCGAGCTTTTGGACGTAAATATTTCGAAGCAAATTTCGGCATTTCGTCCTCCCAAATTTGATGAGTAATACTATTTCGTGGCTTGAAGCGCATATCCGGAATGTTATGTAAATATTCCGGTGTCAGAGCATCCCAAGGTTCTACCTATTAAGCCCGGAGTTAATCTAATTGTATTCCCATAAACACTGGACCAAAGCCATTTGTCCTCATCTTCAGTGTTCCACACTGAAGTACTGTCTAGATTAGCGTAGAATAAAAATATAGCTAGTTGATCTATTTGAACATCATTAGGAGTAAAAGAGATTAGGGTTTCCAATCCAGCATTTTCACAAAGTACATCTAGATCATACATAGGGAATTTAAGTAAATTGTAGAATGGTCCTATATGAAGTTTCTTCTTTTGAATATCTTGATACCTTTTGATGAAATGTGGTGCGTTATTCATCCACCTTTCGATCTGATCGTCAGAGCTACCTTAGGGTTTGAAGATGAAGTGGGGTTGTCTTGTTCGCGTTTTGAAACTTTGATATTCTTAGTGCGAGGAGGCATTCTGATTTAATTTTGTTGAAGACGTCGATTTTGAAAAAAAATCGTCACTATATAAATCATAGATTGGAATAATTTTGAGATAAAGGGAAAAAAATGACGTTATCTGGGTGTATATAAATGGTCGATTGAATTCCAAACGTATAGATTTGAAATTAGACGTCTGGTTTGCCCTAAAATTTATACAGAAGATAAAAACAGACGTTTGTTCTTTGGAGTAGACGTCTGTTCTGGTCGAATCTGTAAGATTGGCTAGGCAGAAAGTTTAATCAGACGTCTGGTTTTATATGTCAGACGTCTGGTTGAGTTTAAATTTTGTAAGCATTTTTGACAGAGAACTAAGTCAGACGTCTGGATCTTTTTTAGACGTTTGAGATTCTCTGTTTTATATTTTTAGGAGGCAGAGCTTAAGTTCAAACGTCTGGGTTGTATATCAGACGTCTGATATATGCACAATGCTTAATTTAAAATGGTATATCATTGTGTCAGACGTCTGAAGGATGTAGGCAGACGTCTGGAATTTCATTTAGGCTAAAAATACCCTAGGGTTTGATAGTTTCACTTATGTATCGAATTTTGATAACAAATAATTTTATTGTTGTAAAATAAAATAATACATAAGTATAGGTACATACAATAATTAATATGATTTATTTATTTAGAAGGCGATGGAGTTTTACGATCTCCTGGCTCGTTATCCCTCCATGGTCTAAGTGGAGACCATATATTTCCACGTTCGTGGGTCCGTGTGGAGCCAGAATATCGTCTTGGTGAAGGGTCTGAAGAGTATGATATGAAGAAGATGGATCCAAGGAACTGCAAGGTTTTGGTAGCGGTTCATGAACATCTTTCTTTCATGAGGAACAAAACTTCATCGCCACTTGCTTAGCCGTCGTGCCGTAACTTTTTGTTCGAAATATAGCTCTCGTTGAAGATCTATCTGTTGTTTCTAATAATGATGAATTTCATCAATTTTCTCCTTTGTGTTAGGAGAAACAAACAGGGATCTTTTGGTTTTCTTATTATCGGGAGTAAAACCCGTATGATACGAGGACCACCTATCTGTTGGCTCCTGCTTTGGTGTAGGCGTAGGAAGCCGTTGTGGTGTGTCAACCGAGCTGTCCGTCGATGGTGTTGAGATAGAGATGGATATATAGGAGTCCCTAGAAGGCATTGCTAATATTATGTTATTTATAAATTTTTTGTATATAGTTTTTATGTAACTGTGTGTATATATAAGCTGAAAAAATATTATTTATAGACAAACAAACTAAAAATTTAAAGTTTCAGAAATAGGTATAATTTGTGGTAATAAAGTAGATAACTAAACTTAGCCTTAAATGAAGTTATTAATTTTTTAAGCAAGAAGGTCATGAAGTGAGCAAATACCTAAACTTCGTCGGAGTTTAATGAAAATCTGTTCATTTAATGGTTTCGTAAAAAGTCGGCTACTTGATTTTCGGTATTTACGTATTCTAGTGAAATAGTTCCTTTTTCAACATTGTCTCGTAGAAAATGATGTCGTATATCTATATGCTTGGTTCGTGAGTGATTAAAAGGGTTTTTTGATAAATTTATAGCACTTGTGTTATCACAATATATTGGAGATTTATTGATAATTTTACCGAAATCCGTTAGTGTTTGTTGCATGTATATCACTTTTGCATATGCTAGAGCTGCAGAGATGTATTCGGCTTCGCAAGTAGATAAAGAAACACAATTTGCTTTTTGCTAAACCATGAAACTAAAGATTGTCCAATAAAGTGACAAGTTCCACTAGTATTCTTACGATCTGTTCTACATCCACCGAAATCCGCATCACTATATGAAACAAGTTCAAACGATGATCCTTTAGGATAAAACAAACCATAATCTCGAGTACTAGATAGATAATGTAAAATACGCTTAACAGCTCTTAGATGAGATTCTTTTGGTTTTGCTTGAAATCGAGCACAAAGACATACACTCATCATAATATCCGTTCGACTGGCCGTTAAATAAAATAAAGAACCAATCATGCTTCAATATAACTTTTCATCAAAATCTTTTCCATTTTCATCTTTTTCTAAGTGAATAGTGGTACTCATTGGTGTTGGTTTGCTTGATGTTTTATCTATTTCAAATCGATGTAAAAAATCATTACAATATTTTTCTTGGTGAATAAAAATTCCATTTTCGAGTTGTTTTATTTGTAGACCTAAGAAGAAATTTAATTCTTCCATGTGTGACATTTCAAATTCATTTTTCATAATATTTGAAAATTGATTACATAGATTTTCATTGGTTGAACCAAAGATGATATCATCAACATAAATTTGTACAACTAAAATATCGTTATTTTCTCTTTTAATAATTAAAGTTGCATCTATTTTGCCTATGTGAAAACCAGATGTTATTAAGTGATTTTTAAGACGTTTGTACCATGCACGCGGGGCTTGTTTTAATCCATATAGTGCTTTATGTAATTTAAAAACATGATCGAGATATTTTTCGTGAACATAATGGTGGTTGTTCAATGTATACATTTTTCTTAATAAAACCATTTAAAAAGGCACTTTTGACATCCATTTGAAATAATTTAAAATTGTGATGAGTTGCAAAGGCAAGTAATATATGAATGGCCTCTAATCTTGCTACTGGAGCAAAGTTTTCATCGTAATCGATACCTTCTTCTATAGCCTTGAGCAACTAAACGAGCTTTATTTCTAACAATATTTCCATTCTCGTCTGCTTTGTTTTTAAATACCCATTTTGTTCCTATAACTGATTGGTCTTCAGGTCCTGGTACTAATTTCCAAACATTATTACATTCAAACTGATTTAATTCTTCTTGCATAGTTATTATCCAAAATTTGTCACTTGAAGCTTCTTTATAATTTTTTGGTTCAAAACTCGACACAAAAGCTATATGGCTTATTTGGTTAAGTTGATTTCTAGTTACTCTAGAATTAAGATCTCCGATGATATTATCTTTTGAATGGTTCTTAAGAATCCTAGGAGATGATATTAACGTGTCATTTTGAATATTTGTTTCATTGCTAACGGAATTCGTTTAATTTATTAGTGGGATAATTTCTTCTTCATCATTGGTATTACAATTAATGATATTGTCATTGAAGGAAACATGTAAACTTTCTTCAGTAGTATTATTTCGTTTATTAAAAATTCTATAAGCTTTGCTACGATCAGAATATCCAACAAAAACACTTTCATCGGCATTTGGGTCAAATTTTCCTAAGTTATCTTTTGTATTTAGTATAAAACATTTTGAACCGAAAGTTTTAAAGTATGATACTTTAGGTTTTTTACCAAAAAATATTTCAAAACAAGTTTGTTTTGTAATAGGACGTATGGTTACTCGATTTAATACATAACAGGATGTGGTAATAGCTTCATCCCAAAAGTGTTTTGGTATACCAGTTCTATTTAGCAATGTTCGTGCACATTCTTGTAATGTACGATTTTTCCTTTCCTCAACACAATTCTGTTGAGGTGTGTGAGGAAAAGAAAATTATGAGTTATTCCTTTTTTATTACAAAAATTAGTAAAAAGATCGTTTTCGAATTCTCCTCCGCGATTACTTCGTATATTTTTAATTTTTAAGTTCATTTGTGTTTTAGTCCTTTTAGAAAATACCTTAACATACCAAAAGTGTCACTTTTATGTTTTAAAAATAAAGTCCATGTATATCTGGAGAAATCATCAATTATGACGAAAACATATTTGTTGTGATTTATAGATCGTATTTTTGTTGGTCCAAATAAATCTAAATGTAATAATTCTAGTTGTTGTTTTGTAGAAATATTATTTTTAGACTTAAAAGATATTTTCTTTAATTTTCCAATTTGACAATCATCACATAAGTTTTCTACTTTGTAATTTATTTTAGGCAATCCTCTTACCAATTCATATTTTGCTAACATATTAATACTCTTAAAATTGATATGACAAAATTGTTTATGCCATAACCATTGATCATCATGTTCGGGGTTAAACATAAGTTTGAATTTTTATTTATATTCATGTTTAATACATAAATATTTTTGTTTCTAAATCCTTCAAAATGAGTTGTTTGTTATTATCTAAAATATTACATCTATCTTTCTCAAAATTTATTTGAAAACCTTTATCGCATAATTGACTAATGCTTAGTAGGTTGTGTTTTAGATTTTCTACTAATAAAACATTTGTAATAATATGAGAGTTAGGTATACCAAAGTTGATGACTTCTCCAATTCCTATGACATATCCTTTTGAATTATCTCCAAAAGTTACCATTCCACCATCGATGTATGTTATATTTGATAACATTTTTGAATTTCCGGTCATATGCTTGAAGCAACCGCTATCTAGTATCCATTTCTCCTTATTTTTTATTTTGGGTACCTGCAAAATAAAAAATGTTTTAATGGGTACCCATATATTTCGTTAGGGTTCTAATTGTTAGGGGAAGGTAGCCATACCCAAGATGATTTGGTACCTTTATAAATATAATTTTTATTATAGACTACATTCTCTAAGTAATCATTAATATGCTTTTGTCTAATCAAGTTATTATTTATTTTAGGAATCCAAATTTTCATATTTTTGATATTCAATTTAGACTTAGGTAAACTTCTGGTTTTTATGCAACTGATATTTTTAGCATCATTTCCATTTTGTTTAGAAGTATTTTTAAATCCCATTCCATTTCTATTGCTTGATGGTTTTGAAGTTTTGATAAGATTTTCCAAATCTTGTTTTCCTTTATTAAATTTTGACACATTGTTAGTAATTTTATCTAATTTTACTTTTAATTCTATATTTTCAATTTTCAATAATTCAATACTATTTTTAAACTCAACATTTTCTTTTAAAAAATTCTCTTTTACTATAGTAATATTCTCACTTTCTATCAAATTATTTCTGATTTTTTCTCGAGATATTTCAAGTTCTTCTTCTAGAATAATTTTTTCATCTTTCAACACTCCTACCTCAAGTTCTAATCTATTTATTTTGACAATATATTATTTGTTCAATTCTTTTATTTGTCTAAATTTATCATCTAATTCCATACTAAGTTCTAATAGTTCATCATAGCTAATTTCAGAACATACCTCTTCAGTTTGTGCCATAAAACACACATTAGCCTGTTCTCCGTCACTATCACTATCACTTTTAGAAGATGAAGAATCCGAGTCATCCCAAGTTACTTTGAAAGCCTTCTTATTTTTGAATTTTTGAACTTTGTTATTCTTTTTGTCATTATTAAGTTTAGGGCAATCCTTCTTCATATGTCTGTATTGATCACATTCATGGCACTTGATTAGGATAGGTTTGTTCTGTTGGTCTTCCCTTCTTTTTGAAATTTGGTCATCTTTCTAAATTTCTTGAATCTATTATAATTCTTGGCAATGAAGACTATTTCTTCTTCATCTAAATCAGAGTCATCATTTTTTGTTGCTTGAAATGCTATAATCTTTTTCTCCGAATTTAGTTCTTTTTGTGCCTGCAAATTAGCTTCATAGGACATTAAATTTCCTATCAACTGTTCAACTTTGAGAGTAGAAAGATCGTTAGCTTCTTCAATAGCTAAAACCTTCCTTTCCTAATCTGATGTTAAAGAGTTGAGTATTCAAGAAACTAAATCAAAATCAGTAAATTTAACTCCTAATGCCATAAGATCGTGTTGGATAGTCTGAAATCTAGAATACATGTCAACAATAGTTTCATTTTACTTCATTTTGAATGAAGAAAAGTGGTTTTGTAAAATTGAAATCTTTGTTTGTTTGACCTTTGTTGTACCTTCGTGTATAATTTTGTCTAAAGAGCAAAATAAAACATTCATAGCTTTAGCATTGTTCGATGCTAAGGTATTTTGTGCATCGGTCCAAGTGTTCATAGCATAGTAAGTGCTTCACTCTTATCTTGTGTGGCTGACCAAATTTCAATACCATTAGCTTCATGCATAGTTAGATCCATTAAAGAATGGGGGTCGTGCTGTGGATTGTCCTTCTTGAAAAATACTTGCCATATTAACATGATTCAAAAAACATGTTACTATTATTTGATCAAAACCTTGCTCTGATACCAATTGAAAGTCTATATGAGTGGATCGCATACAATATATATGCAAGTATAAATAACTAACTATATAATATATCTATTAACACTTGATAGATGATAGTAGCAAAGTAAATTAAAATAATCACACCAGGATTTTATACTGGTTCAGACCTCCCATCGTACGTCCAGTCCCGAAGCTCCTCTTCAGAATTTCCTTTCAACTAACCCTCACGTGACCCGGAGGAATAGGTTTACAGTAGCAGAGTTTCTTTGTCAAGAATGTGTTCAATAATACGGATGTTGACTATTAAGCACAATTGCTTCCAATATATATATATATATATATATATATATATATATAGAGAGAGAGAGAGAGAGAGAATATTGAATGATGAGTTTTTAATATATGGAAGAGTTAACTACAGGTATTTGATTGCTTAGAGATCAGGTATAAATCAGAGTATAAGAGTTAAGAGCATAAGTGAGTAAGGTGAAGTCTTCTCTTGAATTCTCGATTCTATTTATAGTTGTGGAGAGATCCTTTGTGTAGTTGCAACTGTTAGCAAGTGCTCCAAGGTCACTTCTCATGGTGATGAAGAGTTGCAGTGAAGAGGAGAGAACGTGTTCTTTCGGATGTGACAGTTGTTCTTTGAATTTACACAGCCGAGTTCAAAATTAGACGTCTGGAAAATATTTCAGACGTATGGTCTACATATATTTTTGTATCTGGTTGCATTTAAGACGTCTGTGTTTATTAACTAGACGTCTGGCTTTCATATATATTTTTATATCCGGATGCTTTTCAGACGTCTGAGTTCATTAACCAGACGTCTGATTCTTTCTGGGTTTCGAACCAGAGGAATCAATCAGACGTCTGGCTAGTGTACCCAGACGTCTAGATGTGTGCATGTTGCTTTTTCTGTGCCTGTGTCATCCCTCTTCCAATTCTATCGACTTGTAGTCGTTTGATACTTCTTTTGAGACTTTTTCTTGTCTCTTTGGTGATGTTGCTTTATCAACTACCTGTAAATATAAATATATATGTACATTCAATTTCCATTATATAGTTGCTATCATCGAAATCATAGAATTGATTTCCTAACATTTCATACAGATGATTTGTGTATATTATATGAATTTAAGTTTAAAGATAAATGTTTTAGGCAAACTTTTGTTTGGGTAATTTCGAGGATGAAATTCTTTTAAGTAGGGGAGAATATAACGGCCCATAATTTCACTACTTCGAAAATGAGAGATTTCGTTTGTTTTAAATTTAAAAAGGTTTAAAAGTTAAATAAATAAGTTAAATATAATAGATAATAATAGAGAAATTATTTATTCTTATAGTTGATAATTTAAAAAGTATAAATTCCGATTTTAGAACAAATCAACAAAAGTTAAGTTTTATTAAAAATAGATAAATGCTTAAATAAATAGGCTTAAATATTTATTTAAAAAGATAAATCTTATTGAAAACATCTAATAAATACAATAAAAGTATATTAAAATATTTATAAGTATGTTAATAATCGTTTTACAAAAATAACCAAATTTTGTCGCATTGTGTCAATTTTACATATACTGTAAAATCAGAGATTTTGATATTATTTAAATATGATTTTAAAATATAAAGAGACATGTTTTAATTTATTTAAATAAGTAAAAATTTCATTTTTAAATTTGGTTTACATAAATAAATAGTTTAACTAAAACGTCAAAATGTTACTGTAAAACATTTTCTCGAAAAACAACGTTTTTTCGACCTAAAGTTGTCGCAACGTCGTCGCACCTTTATTTTTTTATATTAGGAACATATATTCAAATAGTGTAATTATTAGTTAGTTCACTAATCAAGTTTGCTTTTACTAAACAAGGTTAGAAACTTCTATAAAACAATTAAGAAAAAGTAAGCACAAAAACACAAAAATGTCATTTCAAAGCAAAACGTAAAACATCAAATCAAAGAAACATAATTATTACTTACTTTACTTAATATCTAAGTGAAAATAACATAAAGTAATAATTTGGAATGTGATGTCAAGTGTTGAAAAAAATAAGGTTACTTAAGAAGTAAGTAAGATTATTTTGATAATTTGGTAAAGTGATATTTTGTTAACTTACCACTTCATTTCTTTTTCTATAAATACAAACCACTTTCTCACTTTTTTTCTCACTTTTCATTCTTCTTCTTCTTTCTTTTCTAAGCTCTCTTCTTCTTTTTCTTTAGAGCTTTATGGATTCTTCTCTTCTCTTTTCTTACAAACTTTTTCAAAACCATATCAAATCAACTCCAAACACCATCAAACTTTGCCAAAAACCTTAGAATACCATTTAAATATGGTTTAGCACCTAAGAAGTGAAGAAATAATGGAGGAAGGCAAGGATCGAGGTATGGCTGAACCTCTAAAGAGAAGGAAGCAAGTTGGAAAGCTCCGTAGCAAGAAAAAGAGAAGGAAGTGTTGTCGATTTCATTCCAAGGAGATGCGAGCAAATTCAAGGTGCTGCGGAAGCTCTGCCGTGTTTTTTGAAGTTGGTTAAAGTTGAAAAAAAAATAGGTAAGTATTGAATGATATGAATGCTGGTAGAAAGTGAATAATTTGCTTAAAGATGGGTACTCTTATTTACTAATAAATCCATAAATTATTTCAAGTTTAATGATTTAAAAGTTTAAATATGTTGGATGATTAAATGTTTGATAACTTGCTTGATATTATTGTTGATTATATGTGGTTTGATAAATGATAAGAGAAATTATTAGCAATTAACGAAAGTTACTTACATGAGAATTAAATCCATATAAATATGTGTATGGAAGTTATTTAGCCTCTTATTGATTTTAAATAAGTTAAAATAGTTTAAATGTTATTTAAAATAAATTTGAAGTATTTCAGACAAGTTCTGAAGCAACTCACAAAATTGGTCAAAATCGAGCTTGTTGCGTAGCGGTAGTTTGTAAATTTCGACCCGTAACTTCAAACTAGCGTAGGGAATGATTTATAAGTCAAATTTCTTGAAATAAAAATTCTTTGGTCCACAATTATAATAGTTTTCCAACGAAGAAATAAAATTATGATTTCATCAAGTACAGTTTGAAATATATCCAAAATAATTTTCTAAAAACATCGCGGTTTTGAAGTTCGAAATCCAAAAAGGGATTTCTTTATAAATGATATTTTTAAATGATTAAAAATATGAAATAAATTTGATAAATCTATTAGAATGGTTTAAAAGAGATTAGGAAATGAAAAATATGAATTTTCAAGTATTAAAAAGTTGTTTAAATCAAATTAGCTTACAAAGCACTTTCCGCAGCACTTTTCTGTCGCCGTTGTTACGACTTTTTAAAAGAAGGTTTAAACTTAACGGGTTTTCCTAGAATCAACTATGAATGTTTTTAAAAGGAAAATTAAGAGTTAAAAAGATAATTTGGAATCTTATAATCAATTCCAAAATAAAGCTAATAACTGAGTATGTGGAAACGACTAGTACATTTGTCCTACCTGTGAGATCTGGAAAGATAAAGCAAGGTGTTTAACTAAGGATAGGGATGGAGCAACCAGTACCCTGAACTTACCTGGCTTATGTTTTCTCTTTTTAGGCGAGGGGTGGAATAGATCGAAAGGAAAGCCCGAATTCTCTAAAAGATCATATTTAAGTTTTTATAAAATAAAAGAAACAAATTCTTTAAATGTTAATTAACCCCTTAACATCTTTTATTCGATGGAACCGAGATCGGATTTGGGTTATTCCTATCCGAAAAACCCCTTCAAACAAATTTTCAAAATAAAACATATTGAAGACAAAGATCATTGAGGACAAAGATCTTCATAATGTAGGAACACTTGACATTAATCTCTGGAGGTGAAACTTGCCATTAGTCCCTGGAGGTGAAATTTACCATATCTAATATGGCAGTAGAGCTCTGTTATGAAAATATTCGATTTGCAAGAATATGATTTGAAGTTAAGAAAGAAATCTTTGATTAAGATTTAATGAATGATTTGGGAACATTTTCCCTAACCTAAAAGTCATAACTTGAATATAAGAAATCTTTGATAAGATTTAATGAATGATTTGGGAACATTTTCCCTAAGTTAAAAGTTATAACTTGAATATAAGAAATCTTTGATTAAGATTCAATGAATGATTTGGAAATGTTTTCTTAAGTAAGAGAGAAAATGATTCGGAATTATTCCATAATTTAAGAATTTAAATAAGCCAAATGATTTGATAAATGAGGCTTAATGATTTCATATAATCTTGAAAAGAAAATGGAATAAATTGAAAAGAATATATCTAAGAAAGATATCTGATTAGATAAAAGATGAAGTAATTGATTGATGATTGATATCCATATATGAACTTAACATCTTTTAAAAGCGATGATTGGCTTCGAAGGAACCAGAGTCAGATCTCTGTAATTCCTATTCGAAAACCACTTTGAACCAATGTATATGTTCGAATGTGAAGACATGTTGAAGACGATGATTATTGAAAACCGGGGATCTTCATAGCGTGAAGACTACTTGTTGAACGTGCTCTGGTTGGCCCTCATTATAGAGTTATTTATAGCAGTGGTCTCCTCATGATGGAGATTTTTCGGATTGCAAGGACTACTCGCTACTAATGGTAGTAGGAGAGTGCCTTCAGTTTCGTTCAGTCCCAGAACAAACTTGTATAGACGAATATTTGACATTGCATTTCTAAGACACAACGTTTAACTTTTATAAATGTACATCAGTGGTGGTGGAGAAGGCAAGTTCTCTTAGCTTAACACCCTCCTCGAGACGTACGAGCTCAAGGGTTGTATGCTTGTGGGAGTCAAATAGTGGTCAATGGAATGGTAATGTGGCATTCAAAGTAGAACTTGTTATGATCAAATCATGGTTTTATATGAAAAGCATGGCTTTGAAGAAATTGAGCATAGCCTTGCGAGCCCCACATCCCGGTTATGATGGAATTCTATGTGGTCGATGGATGCTCGCATTTCAAATAGTAATGATTTGGGTTATCAGATGTTCTTAGCCCCAGGTACCAGATACGTATAGGCCTCATGGCAGGGATATGCGAAGTCCGAGTCCTTAGATGTTATTCGTAGATTGTATCCACTTTTAGCCATTTGTGTTGTTGTATATCAGCATCTGAGTCTTGGTAGTAAGCCGTGGATACAGATTAATTTTTCCACTAGTTCTCTATCATGTTGGAACTTTGATCCCAATACGAGATTTATGGTTTTGATTGTATTCCCAAAATAGCTATAATGACTTGCAAACATTTCAGCTACCTTTTATTGGTATCATGTACTCCGTTTGGTTTATTCGGTCCGGATATATTCCATTAGAATTAGTTCAGATATTGATACCTTATTTGAATAGGTTTATTTGAAAAGTGTACTCAAAAGAATGTCATTGAAAATATTATCAAGCTTATTTTGGTATAAAAGTGTTTTGGTTATAATAAGGTAAAAACTCGTCTGTGTTTATGTGTGGGCGTGGTCTTATGACATACCCTTCTTTTAAAGGTTTTGATAACATCGTCATGATCTATACATTTTAAATTTCGAGTATCTCACACTGGATTATCAAGCCTGATCCGAGTATTTTCAATACTCGAGTCAAATCTAAGTAGTTTCAGGTTTAGTTGAAGACGGTTAGAGTTTCCAGATGAGAGCTAGAGATCTTCATCATCGTATGGACGTATTCTGTTATCCACTACTTCTATTGCATTTGTTTTGTTGTTTGTCAGCATTTGTAAAGGCAGGTGTTATAACTGTCCAGGCTGAATCTAGATTAGACTCTGATATCATATTTTAAAATTTTCCGCTGTAAAGATTATTATTGAAATAATATATGTTATTCCATTCGTGTGAGATTTTGTTCTGTCTTTATGTTCTTTCTACCCTTAATGATCTGCTTATTTGTGCAATTTGGGTTGGAAATATGTGGTTTATTGTCAATTCAAAGGGTACGAAAAAACAGACCATTATAATAGTAGTAACTACATGAACCATAGAATCAAAATACACAGATCCATATAGTTATACAAAAAAGTAATAGATCTTATACAACTGATAAATAAACTCAAATAATAAACTGTCTCTAATAGTAGTAGGTCAAACACTATTAAGGATCCACAGTGTCACACAGTGAAATATGCAATAATAAGTCCATCATAAAAATATGAGAAAGCATCGCTTCCTACTAATCTATCCGCACAACTCCATGTGTTGTTTACACTGATTATCTAGTCTACTCATTTAAGAGTACCAGAGATAATAAGCGGCAAAGCATAAAGCCTTGAATCTCACAACAGTCTGGTGTGAGCGATAAACAATCTCAAAATACTATGAAAGTCGATATAGTATATGGAACAGAGGGTATGTATAATTATACATGACATGTCTCTGTATCCAAGTAGTTAGCATATAAACACAATATATGCTATACTACTATCACAAATGAAAAATATATGGTATAGGGGTATCACCCAACATATCAAACACATGTTTAACATAACATCCATCACACTGCCTCGTACCCATCACTTAAGTGCTTCAGATGTACGATAACTCTCATAGATGCTGAACTCATTACGCACACAGATGGCTAAGGACTGGGCATACCTAGACAACCAAAATATAGTTACACACAGGCTACCCTATCCCATTAATGAGTATCACAACCACAAAGTTTTCCATTAATCCCTTAGCACACATATCGATGGTAGAACTACCTCACAGATGCTCTACTCATGCCTATGCAAATGGCAAAGGACTTGACACAAGTGATGTCCAAACACATAAGTATACGCAGACCACCCTGTCCTACTCACGAGCATCACAACCTCATGTTATACTGTACGAGCTGTCATGCAAAAATCGCCCTTTCGGTCCATCGCCATATGTTATGGTCACTCACCATATCGGGTTGTCGAAGTCGATGAACTTTGTTGGTTACCATCCCCATCTAGTGTCATCCTTGGGGTCCTCCATCCATACCCCGAGCCAACTCCCTAGACGATTCCCTCAAAGTTCTTTTTTGCATCCTTTTGTTCGGCCTATAACCACGCTCCCACTGAATAGAAGCAACAATGAACAACATTTGTTGTCGACTCCCCGACATCGAACCATTAACTACCGGACAAGATTTAATGTTCGGTCCTTCATTAGCCAAACCATGCTCCTACCGAATAGGATTTCCTATTTGGTCTTCCACTACTGAGCCAGCCAACATCCGAATCAATACTTCATCTTCTCGAAGCTAACCACTGAACCACACTTTGCTAGAACAAGCTCCACCGAACGGAAACCTACAGCTCCTTCAGTACAACAACATCGCGCTGACTCCATCGCTGCGCTAAACACTTTGACCCTCATGCATCGGTTATGCAACGATATGACTCTAAACACTAGAGTCTATCGTTCGAAGTCAAGTTTCACTATTCCTACCTCTAGTTCGCTCAGATGAGTGTTTTTAACCATACAAGAAAACAAACAAAGATGCGGTCATCATAGCGTATATACAACCAATATGACATACATATAACATATATAACCCATCTATATCAACTAATGAGGGGATTCATATCAAAAGTAGTCTAAATCTAGCAATTTCCTAAAAGTAGCACATCCGTAATGACAAGTGTGAAGTCCGATTTAAAACCATTTTAAGACAGTTTTAAATTCATTAATAACACCCAGTGTGGGTTTAAATATATTAAAATCATATTAACCATTTCAAAACTTCGTTTTTCTACTATGCTAACAATCATAGTATGGTGAGAGACAATATCATCCACCTTAAAAAATGCTAACCAAACCAATGATGAATCATAGAGCTCTCCATCATGAGCTCAACGTAAGAAAATGCATCCAAAATGGACCTCGTATGCAAAAGATATCAATTAAATACGATTGGAGATTAAAATAAATTATTAATTAAAGTAATTACCACTTTATTACCATCATTAGCCACTAATACATCTATCCCAAACTTGTCGTGCACCTATACGTGCACAAACCCACTCTTTCATCCCTTCTCTCTTCGATTTCTCCACGTCTACACAATGCGCCATTTTTGCCAACAAACTCCACTATGCACCCTCTTCGCAAAGCCGCAAAGTCGAACTCGATCATCCTTAGAAAATCACGACCTGATGTTCCATGCAATCCTTCACAATGTTGTTTTTCACCTGGTTTGATCAAAGCTCAAGTGAATGGTACGAGAAGGTGGGTCTCGCAAAGAGAAATTCAACGGTGTCGTCCCCATCGCCTAAGTCCTCCTCTTCCATCGCCTAACCCAAACCCTAGTCAACTATGTCCTGGGTCGGGCTCGGCTATGATGTGGTTCACCATCCAATGGTCACACAGATGAAAAGCTCTCCTTGCCATGATCTCAACGAATCCTTTTTCGTGATTTATCATAGTCTGTATCTCTCGATTTAATTTGTTAAAGTGATTTCCAGAGGAGGCGGACATTTTTGTGTTCTAGGCAATGGAACAATAAAGTGAGAGAGAGGGTTTGGGTGGTGTTAATTTAAATAATATAATATTATATTTTTTTAATTTCTCAAATAAACCATTGTACGTTTCGGGCTCGAACAATCACATGACGCGTCTGGTCGCAACGAAACTCGTCGGCGTACATCACCTTATTTTTTCGATCTCAACGGTATAAATTTTACCGCTATCCGAGACAATGCTCCAAAATGATAATTTCATGCATTTCGAGATTGTTTTGGCCATCGGATCGCTCGATCTTCAAATATAGTGATATTTATACTTATTTTAATTCGCAACATTGGCCCTAACTCGATGGAAGTTGTCTCAAATTCTTATTCGTCTGTATGTGAAAAATCGTATTTTGGAACTTTTAAATAAATTAATGATTCAATATTTAAATATCCTATCGTTAAAATTATGGATCATTGCACATTTTGATTGCTTACCTATTCATATCGTTATCATTAGATCTACATCATATGATTCCATATTTAACTAATTATTTATATTGCCCGTAAAGTTTAGATCTGAAACCTTTGCAATACATATATGTCTGATTTGTCCTATCTATTTTGTTGTTGTTTCAAATTTGTTGTTTAAATGGGAAAACCTTTTTGATTGAAACCAACGTTTTAATTAATGAAATAATTCTATTATTGATTCAAATAGAAAATATATGTATTTTATTGATGTTTATATATATGTATATATATATATATATATATATATATATATATGTTGTATTCACTATTTTAAATCAAATCTTTTAACCTTTGCATACTTCTGTTTAAAGTCGAAAATAAATTTCTTTATAAACATAACTGGACTTTTGTGCAAAATATCATACCCTTGGATTTCCTTTTTAAATCAAAGTTAGACCTTAAATCGTTACTTTATGTTAAAACATACACTAAATTATAAATTTTAACATACAGATGTTATATTAAGTTTAAAATAGTATTTACAATGGTATATATATATATATATATGCATGTATGTTTGTGTATTAATTTAACTTAAGATTTATAAGACAAACTTTTTTTTTGAAAATAATAAGACAAACTTTTATATAAAATTATATTTTAATTTTAAGTCCTTTTAGTTTTGAAACTAGGTTCAAAATTATTGTCTTTTATTTCAAACTTAATTTTAACACATTATATGTATAAGTCGATTATATATAAATTTATGTATGTACTTTAAATATACTATGGATAGTAAAGGCACATATGAAGGAAAAATCATCTTTGTGCACAATATGGTATGTTGCACTTACATCATTTAATCTAGAGCATATTTAGATATATTCTCAACATCTGCTAAGTATATTTTGGTCATTAATGTCATTTAATAATTATTCAATTTAATAGAGGAAAAGAAAAGAAAAGTTTTTCTCTCTCTAATTAAACAATACATAATTGAATAAGTTAAGAGAAGAAAATGAAAGGTTTACTTCTCAAATTAAACTTAACAAATAACATTCATACACAAATACATACATAAGATTATATCTAGTATACTCTAATTTATGTAAATATCATTAATTTCTTTTAATAATATTCAATTTAATTAAAGGAAAGAAATGAAAAAATTTCACCCTCTAATTAAAGCCATACATACCCTCATTAATTGAATAAGTCAATAGAAGGAAATGAAAGGTTTTCTTCTCTAAATTAAATTGAAAAAGTAACAATCATACAAAAATGCATATATAAGAGTATATTTGATTTATTCTAACTTATGCAAATGCCAAATTCAAACCTTTTCAAACGAATCAAATAAAATGAAGATATTATTTAAAATAAAATTTAGATGAGATCTAAATGAATTTAGATTCCATAAGACCAACTTAGATCCAAATTGGTAAAATTTTGGAAATCCATCCATTTCTCCCGCTACGGGCTGGCCCGGTTCCAACAAAAACCCTTATAAATACAAAGCTAACCAAACCCTAATTCATTAAAAATTTGTTGGTATACCAAAACTCTACCAAATTCTCTTCTCGTCCACTTATAAAATTCTTCAAAATAAATGAGAATAAATTAGAGAAATCAAAGAATATTAAATCAGGTGAACTATTAACGAATGGGGGCCAGATTATAGATGGAGATTCAAAGGAAGATATGGATTTGAGGAAAGTGTGCACATTTCTAATAAGATGATTTATACGTAGTTTATTTTGGTATACCCTATCTGATTGAGGATGTTAGAAACTAAAATAAAAACTATATTGTCTAAATCTTGTGTTGAATAATAATTAAAGCGAGTAAGCTTGTTAAATAGAAATTGATATGGATTCAAACCCCATTTCTCATCCTTTTGAAATAGTTAATATAATTTGATGTTAACCCTAAAATAAGCTGAGCACTGTAAATGCAAACTGGTTAGGAATTTGAATTAATGAAACCATGAATTTACACAAACTTGAAAACTGTAAGTTGCAGTAAACTAGTATTTAAATTAGATAAAATTGAAAATTAAATAAAAAATTCATCAAAATCTAAAGAACAAGGAAACCATAAAATTTCACCGTGACCAGCCGATTGCACTATCTAGTGCAATTAACGACAAGCAGTTGATTGCTCTAGTATATACTGGTCGACTGGTAGGTGTTCGAGGAGCTTAGCCTGAACCTTTGCCTAAGGACCAGGTTTATTTATTTTAAATAAAGACTTTAATGTGTTTGTGTGTACATATATGTAATATGGATGTTAGGCATAGGGAAGCAAGTTCCCTATGAGGTAACATTAGGACGTTGTCAAGCTGATTAAATGCTATTTATCCAGTAGGGATCAATGTACGACTAGGGTCAATTCTATAGTAAATGACACTCATCGGAGGTTCTATGGTGGACACGCAGCATTGCTGATGCGTGATGAAGTATGTGGGCCCAACATAATAAGAGTTCCTTAATATTCACAGATTCTGACGTAAGGTGATGCTGTGTTGTTGGAGGATCCTGGTGCGTGTAATAAGAGGCAATTACGTTACCAATGAGAGGTGGACATGGATGCAGACGATGAGACACTTTGGCGAGTCAACATCATGTGCTCCCCCTTAATGCATAACTGGGGTACGGGTAGCCGTAATTGTGGGAAATTTAGTCCTATGGTAGAAACGGTAGGGTAATCCTATGAAGAATCGTTCCAGTAGCTATTTGTCGATTGTTATTTTATAGAGGTTTGATTAGTTGTTTGATCCAAAGTATGAGCCTGCACAAGTGGGTAGTGTAGGAGTGAATTTAGTTGAACCCCTTAAGTAAAGAAATATGTTAGTTCACGAACACTTGTATAACACCTTAGGTCACATAGAGTATTATTAAAGTCAACTGTATGTGATCACCATATATTAATAATGTACTTATCCACCAGACTTTTGTCTGACCCGCCCTTTTCCTTTCTTTCTTCCCACTATAAAAGGACATGGCGACAGGTGATAGGCCAGTAATAAGTGCGTGGAGAGGCGAGCTCATTATTGGGATTGCTCGTCATTTTATATTACTCTCCATGTAACTATCCATCTTGTTCAGTACTTGGTATTTTATCAGACTATATATCAAATTTCTGTGTACTTTGGATTTGACTACATACTGTTTTCTAAGACTTACTTTGAGATATTTTTCGAGTTGGTTATTTACTACATTTATACATTGTTGCCTTTTGCTGTGTGATCTGAAAGTGTAGAATGTCTTATATCATATCTATTTAGCTTTAGTCTCTGCAATGTTTTCAAAAAATCCCGATAGACCATGCTTCTCGGCATCGATGAAAGTCCGAAAGACACCCTAGGCTTTGGATCATTTTGTTGGGAGGTGTGGATTGTCACAGTTGAGCTAGCACTATTGATGAAGCGATTCAAAATGTAACGACCACACCGCGATACCCAGATTAGCAAAGAATATTACAAGTAATATCGTCTGCAAATTCGGAGAATACGGCTTTTTAAGGGCGATCGAATGTGAATATATTTTTATACTAACACTGACACGTCATTTATACCTTTTCACCGAATATCTGAACTGAATTTGACGTGTACAATATTAATACAAAGTAATAGACACACCAATTTTTTCAGAATTAGAACAACATATCACATAAATAATAGTCACAGATCATAGCGGAATAAATCTCAACTTACATATATACAAATTTTGAGTTTACAAAATGAAATACTAAACTCGATTGTTATACAAGTTTAACTATTCTCTAATCTCAATTGTACATCTTATAAACATATTCTCAAATTTTCCAAACGAGATAAACTAAAAAGTCAAAAGTGTTTATCTACTTGCAAGTTCAAACATCTAAATGTCAACTTATCCTATATTCATGTAACCTGAAAAGTCTCGGTCTGACCTGAGCAAAAATAACACTCGGGTCAGACTATCTCTAAATATCTAATAGGGTGAGAACAAGATATAGCACAAGAAAAACAAACATATAAATAAATACAGATGTTCAGGATTGAATTCACAGAACAAAACATAATATCTCTAACCACGCAAATATCAATGATTAACTCAGTATAGGGTTATAAACTTACGTCACAAACACGAACTAGTCACTAAACACAAAATAACAAAATTAACTTAACATCCATCATAAGACACAAGAACATATATTTATTTCACGAGCACACGACACAAGAATATATGTTTATTTCACAAACACAAGACACAAGTGTATATGTACTTATTTCACGAACACAGAACAGTCATAAAATTCAAATATCCAGGATCCAAGAGATCTTAATCCAAACCAATCGTGCTGATCATCCAAAACAATCGCAATGATTGTGCTCAAAATCCGTAGAAAATAAACAAACAAATTGGTATCACTCGAACCAATCTGATACCAAGGATCGTACGCAGACCAGGAACACAGAATCATAGAATGATCTCAAGGATAGTCCATACCAATCAAGGTGATCGTAAAAACCATGAGTCGATAATTCCACATTTATTTAATATTATTAAATTATTATATTTGAAAAGAAATTTAGGAATAAACTTCTTAAGGATATAGCAGCCACTTTTCACAAACCAAAAGAGAGTAAACTCTAAAATGCCAAATACAGTCCCCTTCAGTAATCACTAGAATTTAACCAATACGTCTCATACCATATGGTGAAATTCAAGTATTTACTAAAAGCTAGTAAATATCACTTATTACACATACCACTGGAAAACCTGAATTATATTCTCTTAAGGATCTAGCAACCGCTTATCGCACACCAATAGAGACTACAACTCTAAAGTGTTAAGTACTTTCTCAAATAAGATCATAAGAATTTAACCAAGGCATCCCATACTACCGGGTGAAATTCGAGTATTCGTTAATGGGTTAGTAAATTCCACTCAAACATTATATTCAATGAGTGAAAGCATAATCGACGAAGTATTATTCGAAAGCATTTAAACCAATCGATGACACTAAATCGATCATTAGTACTCCTCAAATTATAGAATTATGGTTCTCAAAACATTTTTCTCTTTTGAGTTTATTGTTTATAAATAATTATTTATCATAAACCCATTTATTATTTAACTATAGTACAATATTCACTTATTCGGTACTATATCCCATAACTCTATTTATTCCAAAATTTCACTTGTATACTCAATTTTGTCTCAAATTTCCATAGAAAACACTTAGTTAATAACCCATATTTTAAAACCAATTTATCACTTTTCTAAATCCATTTTGATATATATATATATATATATATATATATATATATTATTTAAAAATAAACTAGACTTTCCATTTTAAAACCATATTTCCAAATCCATTTGCATATGTTATCACTTATTTTATAAAACCATAATCACTCATATCTTCGAATCCATAACTCTTTATACTAAAAATAATTAATATATATATATGTATATGTATATATAATTACTTATTAAAATCATTTACAAAAGAAAGTTAAATTAATTTAGAAACAAGTTTGAGATTTATAATTTTAAATAAACTCTCTTTCATAAAATTACTTGAATATGAAGCATATCCATCTATATATTTTAACTCAATTTTAGAGCTTTTATATCTACAGTTTCGACCTCTTAAATCCCATGATTTTTTAAATATAAAAACATGAAAGTCGTAGATAAATTATTTAGCTTTCAAATAAAACAAAGATCATTTAATTTGGATATATGATTCAAAAGTTATGATTGAAACAATTTCTCAAATTTGAGTTTGTTAATTCTGTCTTTTAATCAACAGGCTAGCAACAAAAAAACAAGTTTTTCAACATTTAAACTTCAATTATGAAAAACACAAAACATAAAAGTTGTTTCTTATAAAAATTCCTTTCAACTTAAAAAAACCTCACTCAATTATGACTTACCAATCAAAAGTTCTGATGATTTTTATTTCAAATTTCAACTTAAAAAATTGACATAGCAGAGTATGTATCAGTTTCAAACCCAATTTCGACCCTTTAAATCGTAGAATTTATCAAGACATACAACATGTAAGTTATTCCTTAATGTCTCAGCTTTCCATAACTTCAAAAAATTTCAAATTCCGACAAGATATGATAAAAATATGCCTGAATTTCTAACAGTTATTAACATCCTCGGTATTCGCAATCAACAACATCAAACAACCAAAGATCATTCAATAACTTATCATCCATTCAATCAACAACTGCAAATATCAGGTTATTCTAACTACATAAGGATCCAAATTATCTAGAGATGGATTTTGTGAGTATTTACTCACCTTTTTTTCCCCATGTAATAGCTTTCTAGAATCCTTAACTCAACACTTTCAGCAGTTCCTAAGTTTAATTTCAGCAAATTGAAAAAAAAATTACTACTTTAAAGCAAAACCGAGATTAATCAACAATATAGATACATTAGATGATGGAGGAGATTAACTGAATTAGATTTATACGATTATTGACAAAACCCCTTTGTTTTGCAACTAGAATTAGATGATTGCTTGAGCTAGGGTTAATCAAAGCAAGAGAGTTTGTTTCCATTTTCTCTAGAACAAAATGAATTAAGGAAGAAAGTATACGTACTCATATTTCTCTTTTCTAATTATTCGAAATGGGCCATAAGGGTGAGATGCGGATCCAATAAGCCAAGTGTTACTAATTTCATATTTAGAAGAAGTGTTGCTAATTTTGATTTTTACTTAATCACTTATTAAAACACAAATTGAAACTAACTTTCACTTAATAATGTTTTTAGAAAACTCATGAATCGATTTCTCGAACTACCAAAACAAAATTAACAAGTTAAAATTCTTATTTTTTTTTAAAATATTGAGATATTACACAAATTTAAATGTGTAATATTATAAATGAAAATTTATTCTCATTATTTTCAATAACATAAACTATAAATTGCAAAGTTATGTTATATAAAATAAATATCAATATTAATCACTTATTTAAATTCATCACATTTCACAAAATTATCTTAAGATCAATTAAGATAAAACAAAGTTTGTATTCTCAAGTATTACAATTAATTTCATAATTAAATTTCATGAATCACTAATTAGAATTCATTATTTCTAAAAAAAATTAAACAATCAAGTAATTAAAATAGGGTTGTTACACAAAACATGGACCAAAAAGCATGGAAATCCAATAATAAACCAACGAATAATAACCAACATTGCCAAAGTATCGGATGATTCCATGGAAGAAATATATGTCATAAACGTAAGAAGCTAGGTCATATCAAATCAAATTTTCCACTAAATCGAATTGACAAAGCAAAGAAGAAAAGGGAAGGAGTTCCACATCGACCTGGGTTGAGAGTGAAGAAGAAGAGGATAACAACGGAAGTGAGAAGAAAGAGACAAATTTGTGCTTGATGGTAGAATAAATTGGCAATGACGATGAATTTAACGAGGTCAGTCGCTCCTTCTAATATTTAGGTCCAAACATTGGCTAAGGAACAACTACGATAGTGGAAGACTTCAAGCTGTTCTATATATGTTTGATGAGCAATAATTCCAATGTTCCTTTGTCTAGAAAAATGAAGGGGAGATCTTCGTACTTTGCATAAAAATGGTCAACGACAACATCAAAGGTAAGTAAAAGCATGGTCTCTAAACCTTTTTATTTCTCTTCTTCTTGTGAATTCTATTTTTTTTACATTGTTGTAGTACAATTGCCATATCTTAAGCTCAGTAACTTCAATTTGCAAAATTCAAGATGTCTTGGAAAATAGATAGAGAATCCTATAAGAATTATATTCCGTATTTTTATAGAATTTGAACTTATACCGATGAAAAACTGCAAATCATTCAGTATATTGTTCAAAGATTATTTTAGAACTTTTCAACACAACTGTAGTGTTTTTCCTAGAATATGTACTATGATATTTCGATTTATAAAATTGTAGATGATTTGAAAACCTTATAGAGAGTTCTACAATTTTCATTCTTTGTGTTTTCGACGATTCATTTCAAAAATCCTTAAAAAATAACTCTTAAATCGATAATATGGTTGATTATCGTTCTAGAATTGTTTTAACATAGCTATAGTAAATTGATCATAACTTGAACGTTGTTACTCTAGATTTTGACAAAATTTCTGAAAAGCCAACTGTTAACACTACAGCATCAATGTTTTGATTTTTTGCTGATTTTTTTTTATAAAAACTTCAAAAAAAGTAATCATTTTAGCATATTACTTAAAAATTGTTTTTGATTTATGCAAACAAGTTATAGTATTTCAGACATAACTTTTGATCGGTTTATCATTTTGTCCTTAAATCAATTTTGTTGATTAGAAATATCGAATAGTTGAATCAACGTTCGATAATTACTTTTCTACATTCATCACCTTTAATGACGACTAAAAAAAATCATTGGTTGGAGAATTTTTAGTCATGTGTGCCTTTGTCCGATGTAAATGACTTTGCCTTTGTTTTACATAGATGGCTTTGCTGAAAAATCCATATTTTGAACCAATCTGATTAATATTATGGAGCACATAGTACACTTGTTTGATGATGCATATATTTTACACTTATGTTGATATTGAGAATTAGTGTTGCATTATCTACCAGTGGCTTGGAATATAAATGCATTAAGTTTATTTTAACTGATCTTCAACTATCGTATGTTTTCATAAAATATATTCCAGAAAATAGATTTTTGCGACTTCGATTGGATTTGGGAATTTTAGAAATGACTTAAATTCTTTTTAAGCTCTTTTTCCATTTCATGTTTTGATTTTCTAGTAAGGAATTTACTTTCGAAAAGAAGTTGCTTAACTACTTGAACGTTTTGAAATCTACCAAAAATTATTAATAGTGATTAAGAAAGTGATAGGCAATGATTAAATTATACTTCATAACTAGAGAAAAGAGATGTTTAGAAAAACTCTTGAAAATTGAACAATTTTTACAGTATTTTTTAATTAGTACATGTTCTATGATCATTTCTATTTCTATCGCCCTTCTTATAATCTATACACCATAAATTAATATAGCGTGCAGAAGTTGGTATTTCAAAAAATAAGGAATTATATTTTTTAACTTGATTTAAATAATTTATTCTATTCCAAAGTATTCACTCTCATTTAAAAGTCCTCACAGTTATGCATGGGTAAATGACTTTCAATCACTAGATATATGATTCCATTCTCATTTAAAAGTCCTCACGGTTATGCAAGGATGAAGCACTTATATACGAGAGGGACAAATATTCAAGTAACCTCTAAGCTTATTTAAAAGCCCTAACTATTATGCATGGTTAGAAAGTGCTTGACATTATTTATTTAAGTTGCCACCAACATCATTTAAAAGTCCTAACGGTTATGCATGGTTAGAAAGTGCTTAATATTCTTCATTTTACTTTTTTCTTAATTTAATTTTTAAGAATTTTCCTATATCAAAAAATACCATACTGCTGTCACTTTATACAAAAATTTCCCTAAACCGCAATCCGATCATCACTCTAAAATAGGATATGTGTCTAATTAATAAAATATCATGATTTTTTGTTTGATTAATTGAAATTTTGAATACTCTTACCTCTATGATGTATAGTATCAATCAAAATTTGTCACTGTCTCGATTGTTATTTTAATTTTTCATGATAATAAAGTGAAAGAGGTTATTGATGGTTGAGTAAAAACCTTGCTAAACTTCAATTTTTTAATTTCTCTTTTGGTTTCAAAGAAAGTATTTCTCAAGAATTTTTTTCTTTGGCATTTAGACATCTTTTATCTTTTATGCATGCACCCGTGTGGGGGGAGTATCATTGTAGAGGGGCCATCTAAATAAGGGGAGCTTATGATCATAGCACAACAAACACATTTCTCAGCCTACCACAACAATATCTTAATATATGTTTATTACCATCAAAAGAGGAAGATTGTACAATATAATAATATATGATTTTTGTTTGATGCTAATAAAAATATTTTAAATGCATTTGTTATAGTACTATTACAATATCATAGAAAGAAATAAACAAACAAATATTTTATTTCAATAAAAATTTAATAGTACGCATAATTGCAGCAAGAGCTTCCATAATATTTTCATATTATATTTTGTAAACAGTGTTTCATACTCCTACATATATAATATTTTTTACTCTCTCATATACAACACTCCTTATATAAAAATATTTAATCATTCTATTCCTCACTCACTTGAATACAACTATTATATCTTCTAGCTCCAGACAACATCTGGAAGGTAGTTTGTTTTACCTGACAAATAACAATGTAGTAACAAGAAAAAGTAAAAACTAAAACTGCAAAAATATAAACATATTTACACTCGACATTACCTCATGCTAACGAACATGGACCAGCACAAAACTGTATATAAGGACATGTACAACATGTTTGTGTGAGATAGAAATTCAAAATCAAGCAAAAATGTACACTAACAACTTAAGACATGGATAGTATATCACTGTACATGCCTTAAGGCCGAGAAATCTTAAATAAACAAGGCTATAAAGGAAAAAAAGATGCCACAAACCATAAACCGGTAAGGGAAAGAAGAAGTGAACATCAATTTTAGCAAAACGGATCAGGCAGGGCGTGCACAAGGCACACACTAGACCGGCAAAAACAAGCACAAAATACGGCTCGACAAAGTGATAACAAAAGCCAAAGCACAAGCTCAGGCATAAGTGAAAGTGCACAATTTCAAATAAACAAGGCCATAAATGCAACAGATTACAACAACAGCACAAATCACCAAGGAAAAGCACGAATGCACGGATGCACAATGCATAACAAAGTGCAACATCATCAAGGTCAGGTTACGAAATATTAGACCAAGCAAAGAAACATAAGGAAAGCTCACGAGCATGCACATATAAGTAAGCACACAAAAGAAACACACAAGGAAATGTGCATAATTCAAAGATGCAACAGCACAGCCAAGTCATGCCTATATGCGCGCACACACAAAGGAAGCACATGCATACACAGGAAAGCTCAAAGTCAACCACGCTGACAGCAACACACTCACACTGGTAGCAACACACACGCTAAATAGAAAAGTGCACTCCTACACAAGGGAGGCATTTAGAAATGCACTCAAGAACATGACACTACAATGCATACATTTATACATGTACATGTGTGTACACACATGTATATATGTTAGCAAACATCATGAAGATTTTAGAACTAATAAAGTCTATAGATTAATGTCGAACAAGCCCACAAATCCAGGCCAGTATTGAATAAGTCTACAATGTCAGGTTGAATCCATCACAAACCACAAGCATGAGCAAGTCAATAATCTTTGTCCGCATAATAGCCAAAAGAATCAAGCCATCGAAAGATATATATTTAAATCAAAATCCAGAGAGAAAAAATTGGGGTTGGAAAATTCAAACCAAATTCGCTAAAAATATGAAAAGGTTTTTCTCCTAGTCAACCTCTATTTAAACCAATTCATCATCGAAAATTGAGTGAAGTTCGAACAAATATTAAGATAAAATTTGAAAATCAAATTCGTACCCAATTATCAACTACAAAGGTACTCGATCAAGGAAGCAATCACACTTGTCAATCTGCAGGCAATCAAAGATAGAAACTAACAAAGGACTAAAGGCACGATTACAACAATATTTTTTAAAGGCGGTAGCTTTCTGATTCAAAAGGAAGAAACCCTAAAAGGAAGAAACCCTAAAAGGAGTAGACGAAGAAAAGGATCGGGCCACATGATAGAAAGGGAAGAAGTGTTTATTTTTAGGCCGATGTTTTATTGTAGCTTTACATTTTTGTGTATTTTATTATCAAAAAATTTAAACTGTAGGTTTTAACTAGGGTTAAACTATGGTTTGTAGTTCGGGAAGTTCTCAACTTGTGGATAGAGTTTACAAAGAAATTTAAGCGGTCGATTATTTAATCTTAGTAGAAATCTTGGAGGTAGCAGTAGGTAGGTTTGCCGAAGTTGGCTAAATTTATGTGTTGCTTTTATTTTCACATTTACTCTATTATTATCTATGCTGTGATTTTTATGATTATGCGAATTTATAATAAACCTTATTCACTCTACCTCTCTAGGGTTAATTCAATCCTATAGGTTTAATTCACGTGCTCTCCATTGTAGCATAAACCCTATGATGTAGATTCCGAACAAATACTCTCGACTATATGAGTCTTGATAAGAACAATGATAAGTACCCTCGACCCCATACGTCCAAATGAGAGTATCTCAACATAATCAATCATCGACTACCAGCCTTAAGCGTAAATAATAATACTCGGCTAGTTAGTCCTTGGAGAATAAATCTGTAAATTCCCACAAAACTCCAACACATAACCCTTGGAGAGAAATAGATTCTCGACTGCTAATCTCTCTAAGAGAGTCACCTCTAGACGATATCAAAAATTCCTGACATATGATGCAACATAAGCGACATTTACTTATAAAAAGTAATTGAAAAAATATCAATACAGGCGCCCAAAACCACCTTGCATTACTCGCTCATTTACTCAATGCTCGTAAACAACATTCCATAATATTCTATGCAGCAAGTCCAAAGAATAAACAGAAAGATATTACCAAAGTCTTATATCAGACGGTATTATAACTCCGTTTATTCCATATTATCATCACATAGAAATATATAGTCAATAACTGTAACGACCCCTCTGCTTTACCTATATTATTAAAGAATATTACAAGTAATGTCGTCTAATAACATGGAGAATACGGTGGGCTAAAGGTGATCGAATGTGAATATAACTTTGTTCTAACACTGACACGTCTTTATTACCTTTTGAGGATCTGAACTTAAAATCTGACGTGTAAAATATTAATATGAAGTAATAAACAAGTCGATTTTAAAATATTCATAATAGTATATAATATAAATAAATCAAAAATCGGAGTCACATACCATGGCAGAATAATACAAATCATATAATTCAATAAAATGCGAGTCTAGTAAATATCGGTACTAGACCCACATAAATATATACATCACATTTAAATTACTGTATCAGCTACAAGCCAACTGCTCAATAATATACATGACACGTCATCCTAATGTAAATATGTATACAATAATGGAGTAAACTGAAGCAGTCAAAATAGTCTACTCTAGTGCTAGCACAAATCCAAAAGTCAGCGAGTCCCTGTACCTATAGAGTCTCGGCCTGACCAGGTATTATAAAAATAAATGGGTTAGACTATATCTAATAGAAAGATGAGATACTGATATCATAAATATACAACTTAACGATAAATAAGCCATAATAAAAATTTGCCAGAAAAAATGATCAAAATAAGGCATATCAATTAAATTCACCATTTCATAAACCCATTTCATCTCAAAATATGCCTAAAATAAATTAACCATAATAAATCATATCAAACCAAATCACCATTTCATAAATCATTATCAAGTCTCGAATGGACTATCATTAAGAAAATATTATGATTTCAAAATTCTCCAGAGCAAAAAGATACTAAATATCCATCCAAAAATCTATGAAGAAACAAACATCACTAATAAATAGTCATAATCTTGGATCTAAAAAAATTATGATAGCCTTGATAAGGTCGCTAACACCTCCCCAAGTAGTTTCGTCAGCATTAATAAGGTCGCTAACACCTCCTCAAGAAGTTTCTCCCTGAAGAACAAAGTCGCTAACACCACTCTAAGTAGCTTCGCCCAGAATGACAAGGTCCTTAACACCTCCTCAAGCTGTTTCATTAAGCGTCACTCAGATCTAAGAATGTATCGGCTCATGGGTCAATGAAAAATGAGTTATCGTCTCTAAAGGATCTATCGGCCTGAAATCTGAACGCCTTAAGATAATACAACCCTAAAGTGTTAATTACTATCACTCAAGTAATCACAGGAATATAACTAATTATCCCATAACAATTAATAATTTAAAGTATTTGCTAAAAGATAGTAATTTCTACTCAAACTCTATTTAACAATTATAATAATAAGCGAGAGAATTGTACGAAAAGTCCCATACCAATTCGACCGCTCAATTATTTATTAAAATTCTTTATTTCATAAGTTAGCATGAAATCTCATTAAAATCTCAAATCCATAATAAATAAATAAATAGAGGAGTTTTTAATTAATTTTATTTACACAAAAATATAGTTTTCTAAACTCACTTTTAAATCCATAAATTTATTTTAAGGAAAAGTTGTCTAACAATTTCAAAATCATTTTATTCTCTTTTATAACTAAAATTATTTAAAATTGAAATTATTATTTTCAAAATAGCATTTATAAAATACTACTATATTTTATCTTTTGCCTCTAAAACATTTCTAAAATTTTAATATACTTATAATAGTAAATTTTAAAAGGTTTTATGAATAAACATTACTCGTTTTAAAAAGCTTTGAATAGAAATTTTGAATTAAGAAATAAGTTACAGTTATAATATATTTTAACTATAGTTTATCAAATAAGTTCCAATAAGGCTCAAATAGATGAAATCTCATTTTGAAAATCTTTTAAAACATTTCAAACAATGAATCCATAAAAAATGCAACTTTCTAGAACCAACATCGTTCTATAAAATATAATTCCCTAATACATTATTATTTAGCGGTCCGATTTTATTTTCGACAACTCTGATCACAAATTGATATATGTACTTTTACATAAGTTTATAGAATTAATTATATCGTCAAACATTACAATTCATATATCACCAACAAATCAATCAAACATAATTATGCATTAACATGTCATTAATTCAATCTTTAACACCCAGGTGTTATAACATAATCAACCATATCAAGGCATGTAAAAGGAATTTATATTGATAGATATAGAGGTGTGAGTTAAAAATAACTCATAGAATCGTAGTATGAAAACAATGCTCAAGCTGCCTAAAATTCCAGCAGTCGCACCTTCATCACAACAACAAATAATGCTAGCTCCATCTCATGCCACTTAGCCATGGACATCACCTGCCAATACGCTAGCCAAAGCATCCTCCAATTCACCAGCATTCGACCACTTCTCCTCTCAGTTGTCAGAATACGCCGCCTAAATGCTAGCCACAACATGAAGATGTGCATGCCTCCATCAGTCGTTGCCATAGCATCGGCTTCGTTCATGTTGGCCCAATCGCTGTCGCGATCGTCGACGATGCCGCAGTGAATCCCCTTTTGCCACTTCCATAGCAGCACGCGAACATGTTTTGTTTTGTGTTTTTTTCCTTCCTGAAATCTGAATTTTATGAATTAGGGATTTTAGGAGAGGGATAACCTAAGGGTGCGAGTTCGAAAAATAGGTGATGCGGGTAATGGGCTTGGTAAAAATGGATAGGTTTGTATTTATTATTAAGTTTGTTTTCTTCTTTTATTTACCATCAAGCCCTTTAGAAGAATGTAAATTTTCTTATCCATTAATTGCAAATCAAATTTCAACATTCATGTGAAATTAATTATATCGCTTATTCATAAATTCACCTTTTCAAAGGACATCTAACCCAACAACCGCACAATTTCATTCAGTACAATATCATTTCACTTTATGTAATTAGTTATCGTATTGATATAAAATAAATTTATTCATCTTCGTAGATTTATTGATTTGATTGAGTATCAAATAAAACTACTTATCATTTATTTCAATAATACTAAACTATTCGTGCTTTTAAAATATTTCATATTTATTAACACATTTTATTTGAATTTTAACCTATCATCTAAAATAAAATTTATTAACTAATTCAGTTTTTCTATATTAAAATCCTTTATTAGATAAACTTTAATTGAATAATAATTTCATTTCAAAAATAATAACTATCAAAAATTGACTTGAAACATTTTTATTTTAATTATATTAATTTAATATTACAGCTTTAAAACATGTTTGTTACAGACCTTTTCTTTATAAAAATTGCACCCTCACAATTAATTATAGGGAGATGTCACTCACATACAAGCATTTTCGGAATTTAAAATTTATGATCTATTTGAAACTCACTTAATTCTCAAAGTAGTTAATATAAGAATCAAGCTTATCATACATTCTAAATTAAAATAGACTAATTTTTTAACTTTTATTTCTTCGCATATGAAAATTTTTCAAGTGTTAGAATTTTCGAAAATTTTCAGCAGAGCCTTCTTTATACGAAGGGCCAATTGTAATTTCATAAATAATACACACACACACACACACACACACACACATATATATATATATATATGATATACCTTGACCACGCGATCGAAAACACAATATATTTTAATATTTCTAATACTTCTGTATTTTAATCCTAAAGTATACCTTATTTTAGCATTTAAAGCAACTAATTTAACTTATATGCGAGTAAAAGCGAATTTGCGCCATGTTCCAATCCATATAGCCTCTGTGTACCCATACTTAACTCAAATCAAAAAAGTAAGCTCATATAAATAAAGTTTTATGTCATGGAATTTATTTAACTAATTAAACATATATATAACCAACTTTCGAACATTGTTTTAAGGGTCAAATAAGTGGATTACATAAATCATGCAAATTGCAAAATATATCAATGAATGTTTGTAAATCAATAAATATGAACGAAGTGCAGTAAATTTGCCGATTTAAACATATAAGAATCTTTAATTAGCTTGCTGTTATTCAAATCAAATTAGCATGTCAACATATTATACTGCAGGTCAAGTATTTAGTACCTTTTTTAGCCTATTGGCATGGGTAATTATACATTTACATGGATGTTTGAATTTGTTAGCATAACCAGTAACCATTTTAAAATGAAATATATTAATCTTTATGTGGTTTCTTTAGAAAAATTTCACCATCATATATTTACATGACCACTTTACACACATCTTTTTAAAACAATTAATCACATGGTCAAAGGACTTGCCACTATACCCATGGTATAGGCTATATATTATCATAATAGCTGCTTGAAGTTCTTCTAATTTTCTACAACACACACACACATACACACACACAGATATATGTATGTATGTATGTATGTATGTATGTATGTATATGTGTATATGTGTATATATATATACATATATATATATATATATATATATTAAAGTATTAATGTGTATTGCAGCAGCCTTACTGGCAGCTAAGTTTCACAAAAAAATATAACCATAATATAAAATACTATAATAATATTTCAATGCATGAATATATTTTGATTATGCTACTACACTATCACTACAAAATAGCAGCACATCAAAATCCAAAATACTGCAACATGATATAAAATTAAAAACATACTTTTTATGATTAACAAAGGAAAACCCAGCAAGCTTTAAATCCACAGAACATGATCCTTTTAAAAGGTTATTGCAAAGCTAAATTATCTTGTTATATCAAGAAATAATTAAATAGAAATAGAACTAAGAAGTTCTGTAAAGCATGAGTGTTTGCCTCAGGTGTCTACTTCATCTCTAACTATTTGATAGGATATATTCCAAATATTCAGTGAACTAACAAAAGATCATAATTCTTCACTTTAGATTAAAAAGGCGTGCAGTTTCCTGCTCATCATCATTCACTTTGTTAATGAATGTACCAGGTTTAGAAAATGATACTAACTTGATGAGATGTGTGTTGGATTGGATTGGAAAAAATAAAGAAGAATAGCGAGTTAAAAAGGTACGCTATAAGAGAAACCAGCTATTCTAAAGGCTCCCAGCCGTTGGCGGCCGTTGGAAGCCGTTGGAATAGCATTCATGCTTTCCAACGGCTTCCAATGGAAGCAACGGGGCTATTGCAACGGCTTCAAACGACATTTAGCCGATGGAGGTCGTTGGAAGCCGTTGGTTTAAAATGACCAAAGAGCCGTTGGTTGCCGTTGGTAGCCGTTGCTAATCTGGGTGAAATTTTTTTCATAACAGCAAGCCATTCACCTTCCAGCCACACACAATCAATATATATCCATTTCCATTCCATTTCAATTCCATTTCCATTCCATTTCCACTCCATTTCACATATATATCACATATCCAACACATTATACCACAAATAATATAAGCAACCAAAAATCAACATCAAACACTACATTTTCAAACCAAACTCCAAGTCAATATGTACATAAACAACAAAACCCTCACCAACACCAACTCCAACTCCATATTCAAGTCAATATATACAATGCAAACACTTAAACCTCACCACCTCGAAGTCAATATATACACAATAACCATGAAACACAATCCTCACCATCTCAAAGGCAATATATACAATAACCAACCACAAAGACAATAATCATCATACCTCTCAAGCATCATCATCACCTCCGGAAGCACTAGACGATGAAGGGAAGGAACCATGCCTCTGCACGTACTCCGCTAAACCTTGATTCAGCTGCTCCATTTGTATAGCGCGAAGATGGTACTGCTCTTGCAGCTGCTCAACCATGCATCTAAGCTCTTTTGTTTCAGCTATGTCACACGCCTTTTGAGCTGCCCGAACCTGCAAATAGAATGTGAGATGTTCACATTTGTATTATAATCATTTTCTTAAGCAATGCATATTTTAAAATATAGAAACGTAAATGACGTGATCTTAAGCAATGCATATACCACAAGGAAATGCATATTTTGTCAAATGATAATGGTGCAGGATGATAAACGATAAAAAATATTACCTTTTCAATATCAGTTTTGGTGTATGATGCCAAAATACCATATTTTCCCCTACTTTACAATGAATTAATTAAATTCTTAATCCATTTCCACTTGTTTCTGTTTTGAATGAAAAAAAAATAGAATGTGTTAGAGCTATGCAAACTTGATTCGAACTATTGGAATTTTTTTGAATTTATTTATTTCTATAATAATGTCTTATATTGTTCAATTAAAATAACGTATCAAACGTAGAATGTTCTTTTGTGCAATTTTAGTTACTTTTATTGTACATTGCATTTTTATATCGCAACCTAAACCCGTCACTACTTTAGTTCATTGCATTATTAGAGTCTAATAGAATGATTTTAAGTTTTGTTGTCTTTGGTAAAATAGTTTGGATATTATATCATCAACAATAATACATTTCATGAAATTATATAATATAATCATACTAGATATTAAAAATATTATAAATTTGGATTGTACCTTATATTTTAATATTACAAGCAATTTGAATTGTCACCAGTGAAATTAATTTGATTTTTTTTAATTTACATTTATAATTTAGATTATTGATTTTTTATAGTTATGAATTTGAGTGTGATTTCATTATTGTAAATTTTAGGGATTTAATTTACGACTTGCAAAGAGATATGGAGATTTCATCTATTTTCATAAATAGTTGGGGTATAAGCATGAGTTTCCCTTTAACTTTGTCATATAAGACCTCCATTAATGTGTTCCTTTTAGTTACATTTATTATTATTAGTACTACTACTATTTTTTTGTTTATGTTTTTGGTTCCTAATGTAAAATAACGTACCCTTTTCTTGGAATACATACCACAAGAAAATGGATTCTTTTCAATATATAGGTATTAAAAGTATTCTTATATTTTCTTGGTTCATCCATTTTCATCACATATCTTTGTATATTTTTCCTTTTTTACTTATCTAATATTTATAAATCACGTATATGTTCGATTTAACTCAGGTAGAAATCATCATGTGTATAGTGTTTCTATAGGTTAATTTATTAAAATAATATTGTAATGTTTATAAGATTACCACTTGGTTTCCATAGCCATAGCGCCTATTCCGCTGCGTCGAATCCATAATAGCGTCGAAAATATTATCTTGCTCCTCTACCATCAACTCAACGAGATCCGATTCTGAAAGCATCTCTGCCCGTGCCTCCTGAAACTTTGCCTAAAATAGAAAACAATTATAGGTTAAAATTAGTAGAATAGGATTTAAACTTATCAATATTAATAAAATAAGATTTAAAATATGCATACATATGCAGCCGTCGCCTTATCATCATCATCCCAATGATATGTAATATTGCCAGCATTATCGGCTTGTCTTGATGCGTGGGTGTGGGTAAATACCTCCATCATAGACACGAGACGTCCAAGCGATCTTTCCTGCAATAAAAAATTTATATATTTTAATTTTTCGTAGCTAATTACTGAATTGATTAATATACAAAATGTAATAACGGTTTAGATTCGTAATTGATAAATTTACCAAATCCTCACGGTGAAGCTGAAAAGACTCGGATCCGCCATGATGCGTTACAAGATTCATACTTCTATTGGCAGAGTTCCTCTTCGAATCCATCTGCAATTTAGATTGAATATTATATTTACTAATTGTGAAATAATTAACTATATATTTGGTAGATTTACCTTGAACTCGTCGGTCTCCCACCAACTCATCCAAAATTTGTTTATATGTTATTGTTTTATTAAATATATAAAATAAAGCATATTATGCATTATTTTATTTATATTCTACTATTTTATTAAATATATAGTAAATTATATGATTTTTACTATTTTCGAAATATATAATTCATGTGTATATATTTACTAAATTATATACTTATCTAATGCTAATATATTTTGTAAAAGAAATCATTCATGTTCGTAAAATATTCGACCAATTCATGTTTGCCTAATATTTTACAAAACATACACAAAATTGTTTAAATCAATCCTAACTAATCTAACGCTAACTCAAATGCGCATTTACACTAAATTATCAACATATGTATATATGTGCATAATATATATACACAAACAATTTGAACATTTGGATGGTAATAATTGTAATTAGCACTTAGTTTGGTATAATAAACAATCAATAGGCCATTAGATACAAATATAACAACAAATTAAACACAAAATTAGAAAAATTTAAAATTTTAGGGTTTTAGGCAAAACCTGATTTTGGAGCTGTATTTGGATGGAGAGAGGCCGCTGGTGTTGATTGATGGCGTCGGAGTGGCTGCCGGTTGCGTGGGGAGGCAGGGAGCAAGAAAAGAGGAGGAGTGGAGGAAGATGGTGATGGATTTGGGTGTTTTTGGTAGGAAGAGAGGAATGATTTGTGCTCTCGACTTGGCTGCAGGTTTACACGAATAATTCCAACGACTTCCAACGGTCGCAAACGGCACTTTTACAGCGGTTACTAACGGCTACCAACGGCTTCTTAAAAAATAACGAGCCGTTGGCAGCCATTGAAAATTCCCGTTGGCGACCGTTGAAACCCTGTCGTGGCTATATACTGTAGTTCTAGTACTGTAAAACTGTTGTAAAACTAAGGTATGGGTAAGGAATTTCTTATTATTTGAATGTATTGCTAGAGTTCTACTAGTTTGCTTCAACCAACGTAAACTATTTAAATTGCTATATCATTATTTCATTCGTTTGTTTAAAATTTAATAGAATTCACATCAAACCATTTGCTATTTTAGCAGACTCTCAAGAAAGTGAAATATAATAGGTTGATACAAAAGTTTAAACCAAGATAATATAAGTTGCAAACGTCATCAATTTTAACTCATTTTAAGCCAACAACATAATTCAAAGTTCTAAATTTCACATAGACATGTACCAAAATTCTCATTCATTGAAAACCAATATCATTTACTATTTCAAAGATACACCTTCTCAAATTCATGTGTTTTATATACTGAAAACCAATATCAAAATTTTACATTGTACTTTATGTGTTCAATGTTTGTGATATAGTGGGTTTTAATAAGAATATTGCTACTGATTTGATGAAGTCCACATACAATAATTAAAAAAAATATTTTACTCATTCAAAACAATCTATTTTATCTATAGATATATCATTATAAAATTCTTTTGAATGCAAATTCAACATATATATTATTACATACAAAATTTCCAAACTTAATTCATGAATAATTATACAACGCTGTCGTGCCATAAGTTTTCTAGCGATTCATCTTGCGCACTGGCTACGATGTTGATTATCTAGAATTTTATATCAACAATGCCTCGGCGTTTCTTAACTTCACACTAATCTTAAGGCTACATATTGTTCGAAAATATTTAAATTTAGAAAACAATATCGTCATTTTTCTAAATTAACACATTATTTTGTAAAACAATATAAACTCCAAGTAACACATTTCTTATTACATTTCCAAAATTATTGTATTGATTCAAGCTTGATTAAGCGTTTAGAAATCCTTATCGATACATTAGCTACTCGTATCGACCGAAATTCATAAAGCACTCAACGGGCAATATAACACAAATTTATTTTCTGTATGTTATACATATATCTTTTCATACTTTAATCCTTTACAAATTATTTGCTTGTCTATGATCAACATAATCAAGTTCCATATGTGTATGTAATATAAAATGATATTAATTCAAATAAATGCTTGCTTTTATTAAAATCCTTTCAATCAATCTTAATGTTATCGTAGAAATAATAATTTACTGATAACAAGTCCATAACACACCTTCATCAATATATACCTCGAGAAAACATCAAATTTTTAATTCATCTTAACATTTAGTTCGTCACACATATGAGTGCGCATTTCATTTCATATAAATTTTCAATATTTCTTGCGGTAACAATACTACTGAAAATACCGCAAGTTCTTAATGTTATTATAGAGGAGGTTTCAATTCTCAATAGTGATTTCTACTCTATATTAATTTAGTACAATCACTTACAAGTTTAAATCAACCAAGCATCCATCAACCAATCAAATTTTTTTCCAAATTTAATTAGATACATAATATTTGTCATTCTATATTTTATAGCTGTTAATTGCTTAGACATTTTTATTCCCCAGCGATTCTATTTTGTATAAACCATCGGCTTTTATTAATAATTGGGTTCGTCCAGATGCAAATGTGATTATAAATCCTTTGAGTGATAATGTCTTATTTAATTTCATAATTTCAAACTAAGCATAAACAAGAACAAACACTGATGCAAACAACATTTCAATCAAACAAACAAACAATCGCCTTCATGGAAAAACTATCTTCTAGCTTCCACTATGCAACTCTAATCGCTAACAGATCAGAATACAACAATTCAATTCTAAACCAACTAAGGTTTCATTATGCTATCTATATAATCTCACTCTTTACAGAAGTGAGTTTCAACTTTAGAATCATTTTCATAACAATAATTGGCATAGAAATTCAAAAGAAAATTATAAATACATCATGATGATTATTCCTAATAATTATCTATATTCTTATCCCTAATAGTTAATTAAATCACTAACTATCCCATACCCAAGAGATGTGACTCTAGGTCGTCTAGGTTTAGATCTCAACTCTATGTCAAATATACTATATAATGTTTAGAACATAGCTCTGATACCAAGCTGTAATGACTCCATCGCTATACCCATATCACTAAAGAACATTATAAGTAATATTTTCTAATAATACGGAGAATATGGCTGGTTAATAACGATCAAATATGAAATTATTTTTGTACTAACACCGATAGGTCTTTATTACCATTTGAGGATCTAAACTCAAAATTTGACGTGTACAATATTAATACAAAGTAATAAACACATCGATTTTAAAATATTTAGGACAGTATATAATATGAATAAATCAAAACCAGAGTCATAGACCACAATGAAATAAAATACATCATATAATTTAATAAAATGCGAGTCTATAAAATATCAATACTGGACCCACATAAATATATACACCACTTCCAAATTACTGTATCGAGTACAAGCCAACTGCTATAATATACATGACACATCATCCTCAATGTAAATATGGATACAACAATGGAGTAAACTGAAATAGACAAAATAGTCTAATCTGGTGCTAGCATAAATCCAAAAGTCAGCGAGTCCCTGTACCTGTAAAGTCTCGGCCCGACCCAATGTTATAAAAATAAACAGGCCAGACTATATCTAATAGAAAGGTGAGATACTGATATCATAAATATGTGACTTAACGATAAGTAAGCCATAATAAAAATATGCCAGAACAAATGATCATAATAAGGCATATCAATTAAAATCACCATTTCATAAACCCATTTATGACTTAACCATAAAATAAGTCATCTTAAAATAATCCTGGAACCAATTAATCATAATAAGGCATATGAAACCAAATCACAATTTCATAAATCCATAACAAGTCTCCAATGGACTATCATCAAAAAGTATGGTGATAACAATTCAAAATTCTCGAAAGCCACAAGATACAAAATATCCATCCAAAAATCTCTGAAGACACAATCATCCTAATAAATAATCATAATCTCATATCCAAAAAAGATTAAGATAGCCTTGAAAAGGCCGCTAGCACCTCCTCAAGTAGTTTCGTCGGCCCTAACAAGGTTGCTAAAACCTCATAAAGCAGTTTCGCCCCAAATGACAAGGTCGCTAGCACCTCTCTAAGCTGTTTCGCCCCAAATAACAAGGTTGCTAACACCTCCTCAAGCTGTTTCGTCAAGTGCTACTCAAATCTATGAATGTATTGACTCTCAAGTCGATTAAAAATAAGTCATCATCTCTCAGGAATCTATCAGCCTAAAATCCGGACACCCTCGGATGATACAACTCTAAAGTGTTAATTATTGTCACTCAAGTAACCACAAGAATTTAACTAACTATCCCATTCCATATAGTAAATTCAAGTACTTACCAAAAGCTAGTAATTTCCACTCAAACTATATTTAATAAATTATAATGATTAGCGAGAGAATTGTACGAAAGTCTCGTACCAATCCGACAGTTCAATCGTTTATTAAAATTCTTTGTTCCATAGAAAAGCACGAAATCTCAAATCCACAATAAATACATAGAAGATTTTTAAATTAATTTTATGTATACAAAGCTATAATTTTCCAAAATCACTTTTAAATCCATAAATTCGTTTTAAGGAAAAGTTGTTTATTTATAAAGACTTTTGAACACTTTCAAAATCATTTAAACTACTTTTATAACTAAAATTATTACTTTCATAAGAGCTTTTATAGAATAATACTATATTTATCTTTTGCCTCTAAAACATTTTCTTATAATTGTATATTTTAAAAGGTTTTATGAATAAATATCACTCGTCTAACAAAACTGAATAGAAATTTTGAATTAAGAAATAAGTTAAGAATATAATATAATTTAACTATATTTTATCAACTAAACTCCAATAAGGCTTAAAATCTCATTTGAGAATCTTTTAAAACATTTAAACAATAGGAACGGTAAATCCATCAAAAATGCAATTTTTAGAGCCAACGTCGCTTTATAAAATATAATTCCCTAATTCATAATTATTTAGTGTTCCAAGTTGCTTTTCAACAATTCCGATCACACAACAATGTATGTACTTTTACATAAATTTATAGAATTCAATATATCACTAACCAATCAAACATAACAATTCATACATCACCAATCAATCAATTGGATATAAGCTTGCAATAATATGTCATTCAATTAAATCATTAACACCCAAGTATTATAACATAACATAATAAGCTATATCAAGGCATGTAAAAGGAATTCATATTGATAGATATTGAAGGGTGAGTTAAAAATTACACATAGAATCATAGTATGAAAACCAATGCTCAAGCTGCCCAAAATTCTAACAGTCGCACCTCTATCACAACACCAACTACTGCTGCCCCATCCAATGCCACTTCGCCATAGACATCACCTGCCATTATGCTTATCAAAGCTTCCTCCAGTTCACTAGCACTCGACCACGCCTCTTCCCAGTTGTCAGCATATGCCGCCTAAACGCCAGCCACCATATAAAGATGTGTGTGCCTCCATCAGTTGCTGCCGTAGTAGTAGCTTCGTTCATGTCGGACTAGTCGTTGTTGCGATCGTCGACGATGCCGCAGTGAATCCCCGTCTATCGTTTCCATAGCCGCGTGGAAACATGTTTTTTTTTTTTTTTTCTTCTTCCTGAAATCTGAATTTTTGCGAATTAGGGATTTTAGGGGAGGAGTAACATAACGTGCGGGTTTGGAAAATAGGAGATGCGGGTAATGGGCTTGGTAAGAATGAATAGGTTTGTATTTGTTATTAAGTTTGTTTTCTTCTTCTATTTATCTTCAAGCCTTTTAGAAGAATGTAAATTTTCTTATCCTTTAGTAGCAAATTAAATTTCAGAATTTGTTTGGAATTAATTCTATCACTTTTTCATAAATTCATCTTATTCTATGAAATAATAACTCAACAACTGCACAATTTCATTCAATACAATATCGTTTCACTTTATTTAATTAGTTATTGTATTGATATAAAATAAATTTATTCATCTTCATAGATTTGTTGATTTGATTGAATATCGAATAAAACTTCTTTTCATCTATTTCAATTATGCTAAACTATTTATACTTTTAAAATATTTCATATTTATTAACATGTTTTATTTGAATTTTAATATATTATCTAAAATGAAATTTATTGGCTAATTTAATTTTCCGTAACAAAATCCTTTATTAAATAAACTTTAATTGAATAATAATTTGATTTCAAAAATAATAATTATCAAAAATCGAATTCAAACACTTCTATTTTAATTAAATTAATTTAATATTAGAGCTTTAAAACATGGTTGTTATAACAACGCACATCAATAATTTATAAAAGAAGATACATTATACTTCAAAAACTTTTACTTTTTTTTAAAGTTAAAATTCCATTTTCTTTATTATTTATAACCCCAAAATAGGGATTTTCAATCCTTACAAATAACATTCAAAAATCGTTTCTATATTTTAAAATCTTAGAAACCTCTTATATGACTAAATAATTCTTATAATATCATTCCATTATTATTTCATATTTTTTTAGAATTTTATTAGATTTTTAAACATGTATTTAAAGTCAAATATCAAAATTTTCCCTTAATAAATCCATATTTTAAATATTACTTTAAATAAAAAAACTTTCACAAAAGTAATTCCATATTTGAAACGGTTCAACTTTCTACTTCAAAAATCAGATTTTTATTTAATTTTCCCCACACACACGCACACACATATTTAAATATAAACCCAAAATCACAAGCACGGGCCTAGAACTCACGTCTAGGACTTACATCAATCATCGATGCACACTGTACCAGTCACCTATCGACCACCAAAAATGTGAATCGTTCTAGGCCGTGAAACCATTTTTGGCAACTTCTACAACCGTTTGCTCCTCTTTCTGAACCGTTCTTTATCACTATACGTTACACTTAAGAAATTTCATAATTTCTCTTGAAAATATACTTTTCTTTCTCTCTTCTCTCCACCCTCTTATGACCGAAATTTCATGGCCCTATAGAAGAAAAAAGTCCCAAATTTAAAACCAAAATTAAATCAAAGGTGGTTGTCATCTCTATTTATTCTTGCAAAATTTAGAGGTCGATTTAGTTGAATATAGGAGTTTTGCTCATAATTCAAGGTGCAACTTTTTGACCACATTCTAAGGTGATTTTTAACTTTATTTTTTCAAATATATTACTCATGTTCACATATTTTGAGTCATTTACATGCTTCATACCAAATGTTTATGTAATATACTTCATATTCCTTTTTGCCACATCTCGATTAACTAATTGTTCGTTGTGTTAATTTAATTTGGATCCCTTTAAGCTATTCCTCAATTAAGTATACAATCTATATGTTAATACAATTTGGATCCTTTATCTAATATGATTGTTTATTCATATTGTTTATAGAGTTTGATTCTGAACATTTTATAATGAATTTATATGCGCCTAAATTATCCTATCCATTCTATTGTTGTTTTGTACCATTTTTGATTGAATACCTTTCAGTTAAATATATACATGTTACATGGTTGTTTAAACAATTTTGATTTAATATAATTTAGATCAATTTTTAATTAATTTTGGTTGATAACAATTTTTTATTGAAACAACTTTTGATTGAAACAATGGGGTGGGTCTAGGGTCCAAACCCGATAGATCCGTTCATGTTTTGGCCCACCAAGACTCGTCCCATTGATTCATTGGGATGGGTAGACTCATAACCCATTCTTAAGTGTTCTGGGTCTAAGATTGGATCGGGGCTCGGTTGACTTGCCCCAAACCGACCACACTACTAAGATTTCACGTAACAACCCGCATATTTTACGATTTCATATTTAAATATTTAATTTAAACATAGTGTCATTGATTTAATTTAAAGTTTGAAACGTGGCTTTTTGAAAACAGTCGAATCTGGACTCGATACCACTTTCATTGAATTCAAAACGACATTTACAACTTATTTGAGTATAAACAATGATATGTTTGGAGTTGATTAGGATCTTGGTATTTTTTGGGATTGGGGTTGTGTTCTAGCCCACTAACCCAATAAGAGCTTCTACCAACTACCTCCCATTCCACCCCCTCTTCATTCATTCCACTCATAATTTCTGAACACTCAAGCTAAAGAGAAAAATGGGGGAAAAGAGGAGATTAGAAATTCCCAAGCCCTGGTTCTCTTAGGAAATTCAAATTCAAGTTCCAAAATCAAGTAGAAACTTAGGTAAACATCATCTTCATCTTATCCATCTCAATCTCTTTCCAATTTTCATAATTTCCTATAACTTAACTTAGGAAATATTTGCATATGATCATAGATTGGAGCTTCTAGAGTTGTGATTGAAGTGGAGTTGATCTTTCCTTGTTGTATAGCTTCTCAATTATTGTTTTTGAGTTTAAAGTTGAGTTCTTGAACTCACATCTATGTTTATAGCTTTCATTATAGTTAGGTATGAATTCCTAACATCTATTTCACGTTCAATTGCTTTTGAATTGAATTGGTTTAGTGAATTTTCCGATTTTGGTATTTTGAAGTCAAAATCTATGAAAATCCTACTATGGATGTTTGGAATGTTGTTTGGAGTGAATTGGAGAGCTTATAGGGCTGGGTTGTTGCTTGACGTAAATTCCTACCCACCATCGCTCATTCGATCGCTTCCAAGTTGATTTGGTCATCAATAGCCTAGGCAAATTTTGCCCTAAGCTTCAGCTAAGACGTCTGGGAAAACACTCAGACGTATGAAGCAAAGTAATAAAAATTCCAGACCTATAGCTCAAACGTCTAAGATTATTCCTAGACATCTGAGCGATCTGGAAGAAATTTCCAAACCTACAGCTCAAACGTCTGGGAAAACTCCCAGACATCTGGCGCTATTAAATTCAGCCAATTTGCTTATTTTTATATTGGTTTCCATTTTAATCGATTTTTGATGATCTGAATGGTCATTGTCATTCATTACCGGCTTTGACGATTTCTTTTCTGGATTTTTGGTGTTTCCATTTGATGGATTTGATATCGATTTCCATGATTTTGATTCACGTTATTGAAATGTGGATTTTTGGTGATAGATTGTTTTAACAATCGTTTCTATGATTTGTCACTTTAAAATACAAAGGTTTCTATACTAGTTGTAATCAAACTTTCACAAAAATGATTTCAACATTACTTTTGATACAAGCTCGTTTTAAGAACCGTTTCCCAATCTATTAGTATATACAAACCTTTACCTCATTCGTATGAGAAATCCAATTAAACGACTTAGTAAACAAGTAGTATTAAACGCTTGCGTTTACTTAGTCGGTTAATTATTAGACTTGTTCAATTGAAATCTTATGACAATTTTCGAGTGAAATCTACAATTTGTTCGTAAATATTTAAGTTAAACCAGTGATTATAGGACATGAATATAAACTCATTTATTTACTAGTTTGGTGTAATTTATACTTTTATTGATCAACGATGATCATTTTGTGATTTAGATTTGCGATGTGCAATGTCACCAAGTCCGCATGGGGGACTGTACCCCGTTCTGTGGAGCTTCGGCTCAATTTGGTGGGGTAGCGACCCATGGTCTTTTGACCGTTCGTGGAGCAATCGGATCAATGAGTCTGCACATGGGGCGTATCTTTTAGGTGCGTTGATGTTCGGCTCATTCATCCTCAAGGCGGACTGTACCCTGTATTTTTATGGGTTAGCAACCCATGTGACAGCGTCCCTTTGTGATACACGTGTTGGTGAGTTTTCATGCTCCCGTTTGTGATAATCCTCCCCCCTTCTTTTATGTTTTCTGGATTTCTAATTATTGGTTTTCTAGAATTTGTGTTTCACCGATTTTTGCGATTTGCACTGATAAGCTCTATCAATATTTTTGGTTTGGTGAATAACATTAAAGAATATGGCATTCTTTTTGGCGTTAAAGAAAATTTGAGATATTGTATGATTTTTGTTGTTATCATACATATTTGTTATATCTCTTATCCTATATCATCCTACATGATAATTATAGCTAAACTTATCTGTTTATTATTATTTTTCTTAAATAATATTCGAGTCATACCGAGGTGTTTCAGGTGCTTCCACTTGACTTCTAAGCAGGGACTAGCTTCTGACTTTTAGCTAACTACTTTAGCTTGGTGGTTTTTGTTTTTATACATTCGAGATAGAGACTCCTTGATGTATACTTATTCTTTTGTGTAGCATATGTACCTGTTCTTTTGGCATGTAGTGGATCTTATATGACCACGGCTATGATGTTAACTTCTATGTGTTATATTCATATCTATTTCCGCCTTAGTGATATGAATATATGTGGCTGATTTACGTTATGCTTATTTTATGTTTATTTCCGAAGGCCACATAGCCACTGTGTAGTAGCTTTGAGTTTGTATTTGATATGTCAGGTTTCCTCTTGAAATGAAATGCATGACATACTATCTGACATATTGGTACTCGCACAAAGCAATTACACAGATGGTCACTCCTCAACAGTCTTATTCTTCGTACTAATCGACGGAATTACCCAGTAGTTTCCTTGGTTAGTGTGAGTATAGAGGTGGGCATCACAGTTTGGTATCAGTGCCAAACTTAGGAACAATGTAGAATAATCTAGCATGGACCATTGTCCTAAGTCTCTCTTAGGAATCCTGCCTTAGGATTTAATCTGAGTCTTAGGATCTGTTCTATCCTATTTGCTTTTATGATGCCCTTATCAATCAAGTTTGTTCAATATTCATTCTAAGAATAACATTTTTCCTCTTCTTTCTTTCTTTCTTTCTTAAAGAAGAGAAATGGATAGACCTAGCCATCCTAGCATCGGTCAATCCAGTGCTACTCCTTAGGATGGCGTATTCATGTCTGCCCAACGGCTTTTGGATCTTGTAAAGAATGCCCAAGCTACCGGACTCATTCCCGAGCCTACTCATCCTAAATCTGGATTTTCACGCTCGTGCAATGATTATACCAATTTTGGTGGAAAGCCGTTCAAAGGGTCCGAAAGCATTATAGAAGTCCAAGCTTGGCTTAGAACATGTGATCTCATCTTTTCCTGCATGAATCTTATGGATCTACACCGAGTCCAAGTGGCTTCTAACATGCTTTAGGAGAGAGCATTAGATTAGTATGAGCTTTTAGTTTCGAAAATTGTTGACGCGGATCTCACTTGGGAGTAATTTCGGGAAAGGTTCGAGTTAAAGTTTGTGCCGAAAGCTGAAAAAGTAACTTTAGCCCGACGCTTTATTGACCTTGTTCAAGGTGAATATTCTATGATAGATTATGTCGCATCATTTGAATCCCTCTCTGAATATGGAGTCGAGTATATTAATACCCATTGAAGAAGAATCAAAGGTTTATCTATGGTTTGAATAAGAACCTCAAAAAGGCTTTACTTTTGAAACTAGAAGTGCCTTTCGATCATCTTGTAGATACCACTCTTCAATTTGAAGAAGCCGATAAAGAAAGTGATGGTGATGTTGGGGGTGCCAAAAGAACTTCAATAACAACAAGAAGAGGCATCCCGATAATAAGCTCAAACCTAATCCTAACAAGAAAGGGAAGCAAGCAACTTCGGTAGCAAAGACTCCTACTCCTAATCGTGGAGAAAGCTACAATTATGGATCTAAGGACCACTATGCAAATAAGTGTCCAAGATCCCTTACTTTTCGCTATTGAAAAAGTTCGGGTCATCTTATATCTTCATGTTTCAAACTTCAAAGCAAGAAAGAGGGAAAGCTAAATGTTGTGCAAGCCCCTACTAACACTTCTCTTGGTCAACGTATTTCTCATTTTATCCTTAATGGCATTATTATGTTCCATAATCATCCTATTCGAATTCTTTTTGATATGTGTGCATCTCACTCATTTATATCAAAAGAACTTGTTGATACTTTGTCACTAAATATTATGGGCTTGATGACTTCACTGAGAATTGAGAATCCGGTTAGTGGATCGGCAACACTCAGTTTACTTTGTAAAGATGTCGAGATTATTTTATGTGATTATGCTTTCCGAGCCAATTTGCATGTAATGCGCTACTTAGGTTTTGAAATAATTTTGGGAATGGATTGGCTTAATCGTTATGAAGTCCTCCTATGTCCCGAGAGGACTATCCATCTTCGACATCCTCAATCTGTTAAGTAGATTTTTATTGTTCTTAAAGATTCAGATTCCAATTTGGTAGAATTCTTATATTCTCTAAATCCACATGATGATGATAATGATGATGATGAAGATGTCATTTCTCTCATTCACATTGTTCGTGAATATCCAGATATAGTTGAGCCCGTTTTAGGATTACCACCTAAGCGAGAAATTTAGTTCAGAATTAATCTAATCCCTGGAGCTCTACCTATCACTCGTCCTCCTTATTGTATGTCCAATAAGGAAAATTAGAAGATGCGTAAACAATTATCTGAATTGGAAGCAAAACAGTCTATTTGTTCTGGTTCCTTTTCTTAGAGAGCTTCAGCTATCTTTGTGAGGAAATTCGATGGTACACTTAGACTTTACGTTGATTACTGCAAGCTTAATGATCTTACCATCAAGAACAAATATCCCTTACCTCGGATTGATGATCTATTCAATCAACTTTGCGGTGCTAGAGTCTTTCCACGGTTAGACTTAGCAACCGATTTTCATCACCTTCGAATTGCAGAGGATGGCATTCCTTTGACATCGTTCCGTACTCGTTATGGATCTTATAAATAGCCTATTATGCCATTTGGTTTAGCGAATGCTCCAGCTTATTTTTTTGACCTTATGAATTGAGTTTTCAAAGACTTTCTCGATCGATTTGTTCTCATCTTTAAGATGTATTCTTTTTTATTCTAAAACCGAGGAAGAGCATGAAAAACATCTTCGAATTGTGTTGGAAACTCTTAGAAGCAATCAATAGAAAGTAAAATTTTCTAAGTGCCACTTCTGGCAATCCCGCATGAAATTTTTAGGACATATTATTTCAAAATCCGGAATTTCCGTGTATCCTTCAAAGATTGAAGCGATCCAAAATTGAAAGAGGCTGGAGAGTGTGATGGAAATTCGCAGCTTTCTTGGATTTGGGGCTATTACCGTCGGTTCATAGAAGACTTTTCTAAAAATTCCGTACCTCTTACTAGTTTGACAAAGAAGGGAGTTAAGTGCATTTGGTCAGACAAATGTGAAGCTGCTTTGTAGAAATTAAAAGAACTCCTTTCTGATGCTCTGATTCTTGTGATTCCCAAAGGGAACCAAGATTTGATTGTTTATACTGATGCTCGTCATGTTGGTTTGGGAGTCGTTCTCATGCAAAGGGAAAGTGTTATCGCTTATGCTTTTAGGACATTAAAGCATGCCGAGACTAGGTTAGCCACTCATGATTTAGAGCTCGCGGCTATTGTTTTCGCTCTTAGAATTTGGCGTCATTATCTTTTGCGAGAGAAGTTTGTTCCCTACACCAATCGTAAATCTTTGAAGTGTTTATTTTCTCAAAAGAAATTTAATTTGCATCAACAATATTTGCTCGAATTCCTTGAATTTTATGATCTTGATATTCTCTATACTCCCGGAAAGGGAAATCGTGTTGTCGATGCCCTTAGTCGAAAGCAACAAGCGGTTGTTTGCACGATGATATCTGAATGGAATGATCTCGAGACTTTGTCTACTTGTGAGATTCGTGATCGTGTATCCGATTCATGTTCATCTCTTGTTTTATGTAGCCTTGAGGCTCATCCTTCTCTTTTAGACCGCATCCTTGAAACTAAAAGGCAAGATGTCGAATGGGCTCTTCTTAGCCAAAATTGTACGGATAAAAATAATGTTGATGGTCTGACAGACATTGAAATTGATTCTCATGGAGGCATTCGAAAATTTGGTAGACTTATTCTTCCACATATTAGTGATCTTCGTAAAGACATTTTAGAAGATTCTCATTGTTCTAAATTTACCATTCATCCCGGTAGTAGTAAAATGTACGCGGACATGAAGCAACTTTATTATTGGGATGGAATGAAATTTAGTATTGCTAACTTTATTAAGCATCGCATGACTTGCCAACTCGTAAAGGCCGAGCATCAAAGGCCCGGTGGGTTATTGCAACCTTTGGACGTTCCATTTTAGAAGTGGGATCAAGTCTCCATGGAATTTATTGACGGACTTTCCTATTCTCATTCGGGTCATGATAGTTTGTGGGTGATTGTAGATAGACTTACAAAATCCTCCCATTTCATTTTCGTTCGGTCCAATCGGACCATATCTCTTTTGGACAAACTCTATGTTAAAGAAATTGCTAAATTGCATGGAGTTCCTACTTTTATTATTAATGATCGTGATCCATTATTTACTAGTGGATTTTGGAAGGGTCTTCAAAAAGCTTTGGGAACAAAGCTCAATTTTAGCACCGGTTATCATCCTCAATCTAATGGACAAACTGAGCGTGTGAAACAAACTCTTGAGGATATCCTTTGTGCATGTGTTCTTGATTTTGGTGGAAGTTGGAAAGATCATATTCCCTTGTCGAGTTTTCTTACAATAATAGCTTCCAATCTAGTATTGGTATGGCACCTTTCGAGGCACTATATGAAAGGCCATGCCGATCTCCTTCGTGTTGGCTTGAAGCCGGCGAGAAGCTGGTTCTAGGTCACGATTTTATTCGTGTTCCATAGAAAAGATTGACCTTATTCGTCATAGAATGAGAGAAGCTCAAAGTAGAAAAAAATTCAATGCCGATAACCAAAAAAGGAATTTAGAATTTTCTGTGGGAGATTTGGTATTTATTCGTGTTTCACCTATGAAGGGTGTTGTGCGTTTCAGTCAGTCGAAAAAATTAGCACCTCGATACATTGGCCCATTTTCCATTACTGAACACATTGGTTTCGTGGCTTATCATCTTTCATTACTGGCTCAATTTTCCGCTATTAATGACGTATTTCACATCTCCCAACTATGGAAATGCCTTAGAGATTCCGACTTATCCTTGAGCCTAGTGTTATTAGAAGAACTGAGGTTTCACCTAATTTGAATTATGAGCAACATCTTATTCGTATCATTGCTATGGAGGTTAAACGCCTTCGTAATAAAGATGTTCTGCTTGTGAAAGTTCAATCGTTTGCGAATCCTAAGGATTGTTCTTGTAAATTCAAAGAATTCATCGAGCGAGCACATCTGATTTACTCTCTCGTGCTCCTTAAGGTGAGCTTCTAATTTAAAAAATTTCTTTTGTGTTGTTATGTCGCAAAATGGTTGTTACTCTTTATTTCCTTTTTAAAATATTGCGAGGATGCAATTTCTTTAAGGAGGGGAATCTGTAACAACCCGCATATTTTATGATTTCATATTTAAATATAGCGTCGTTGGTTTAATTTAACGTATGAAATGTGACTTTTTGAAAATAATTGAATCCACACTCGAGACCACTTTAATTGGATTCAAAACTACGTTTACAACTTGTTTGAGTATAAACATTGATATGTTTGGAGTTGATTAGGATTTTGGTATTTTGTTTGGGCTTTGGGTTTTGTTTTAGCCTACTAACCCAATAAGAGAACCCAAACCTTCTACCAAAAATCTCCCACTCTACCCCTCTTCATTCATTCCACTCATAATTTCCTAACACTAAAGCTAAAGGGAAAATGGGGGGAAAAGAGGAGATTAGAAATTCCCAAGCCCGAGTTCTCTTAGGAAATTCAAATTCAAGTTCCAAAATCAAAGAGAGGCTTAGATAAGCATCCTCCTCGTCTTCTCTATCGCAATCTCTCTCCGATTTTCATAATTTCGTGTAATGTAACTTAGGAAATATTTACATATGATCATAGATTGGAGCTTCTAGAGTTGTGATTGAAGTGGAGTTGATCTTTCCTTATTTTAGAGCTTGTCATTTGTTGTTTTTGAGTTTAAAGGTGGATTCTTGATCTCACAGCTATGTCTATAGCTTCCATTATTGTTAGATATGAAATCTTAACATCTATTTCATGTTCAATTGCTTTTGAATTGAATTGGTTTGGTGAATTTTTCGATTTTGGTATTTTGAAGTCATAATCTATGAAAATTCTACTATGAATGTTTTACATGTTGTTTGGAGCGAATTTGAGAGCCTATAGGGCTGGATTATCGCTTGACATAAATCCGTACCCACCATCGCTCATTCGATCGCTTCCGAGTTGATTTGTCCATCAATGGCCTAGGCAAATTTTGCCCTGAGCTTCAGCTCGGGCGTTTGGGAAGAATCTCAGATGTCTGAGGAAAAGGAATAAAAATTCCAGATCTACAGCTTAGACGTCTGAGGTTATTCCCAAACATCTGAGCGATCTGGAAGAAATTTCCGGACCTTCAGCTCAAACGTCTGGGAAAACCCCCAAACGTCTGGTGCTGTTAAATTCGTCCAATTTGCCTATTTTTATGTGGGTTTATGTTCTACTCAATTTTCGGTGATCCGAATGGTTATTGTCATTCATTAACGACTTCGACGATTTCTTTTCTATATTTTTGGTGTTTCCATTTGATGGATTTGATATCGTTTTCCATGGTTTTGATTCATGTTATTGAAATGTGGATTTTTGGTGATACATTGTTTTTACAATCGTTTCTATGATTTATCACTTTAAAATACAAAGGTTTCTGTACTAGCAGTAGATACTCAAACTCTTTGACAAAAATGATTTCAACATTACATTTAATACAAGGATCATTTTTAAAATCTTTTTTCAATCTATTAGTATATACAAACTTTTACCTTATTCGTATGAGAAATCCAATTAAACGACTTAGCAAAACAAGTGGTATGAAATGCTTGCGTTTACTTCGTCGGCTAATTGTTAGACTTGTTCGATTGAAATCTTATGACAATTTTCGAGTGGAAATATACAATTTGTTTGTAAATATTTAAGTTAAGCCAGTGGTTATGGGACATGAAGCTAAACTCATTTATTTACTAGTTTGGTGTAATTTACACTTTTATTGACCAATGATGATCATTTTGTGATTTAGACTTACGATGTGCAATGTCTCTTAGTCCGCGTAGAGGACTGCACCCCGTTCTGTGGAGCTTCGGCTCAATTTGATGGGGTAGCGACCCATGGTCTTTTGACCGTTCGTGGAGCAATCGGCTCAATGAGTTTGTGCATGGGGCGTATCTTTTTAGGTGCGTTTATGTTTGGCTCATTCGTTCTCAAGGGAGATTGTACTCCGTATTTTTATGGGTTAGCGATCCATGGAATAGCGTCCCGTTTGTGATACATGTGTTGGTGGGTTTTCATGCTCCCGTTTGTGATAGGCCTCCCCCCTTCTTTTGTGTTTTCTGGATTTCTAATTATTGATTTCTAGAATTTATGTTTCACCGATTTTTGTGATTTGCATTGATAAGCTCTATCAATATTTGTGGTTTGGTGAATAAAATCAATCAGTATGACATTCTTTTTGGTGTTTGAGAAAATTTGAGATATTGTATGATTTTTGTTGTTATCATATATATTTGTCATATCTCTTATCCTATCTTATCTTACATTATAATTATTGCTACACTGATCCATTTATTATTTTTCTTTTTAAATAATACTCGGGTCAGACCAAAGTGCTTCAACTTGACTTCTAAGCAGAGTTCTGACCTTTGGCTAACTACTTTAGATTAGTACTTCTTGTTTTTATACATCCGAGATAGAGACTCCTTGATGTGTGCTTATTCTTTTGTGTAGCTTATGTACCTATTCTTTTGGCATGTAGTGGATCTTGTATGACCACTACTATGATGATCACTTTTATGTGTTGCATTCATATCTATTTCCGCCTTTGTGATATGAATACATGTGCCTGATTTATGTTATACTTATTTTATATTTATTTTCGAAGGCCGCATAGCCACTATGTAGTAGCTTTGAGTTTGTATTTGATATGTCATGTTTCCTCTTGAAATGAAATGCATGACATACTATCTGATATATCACTCGCACAAAGCAATTACACAGATGGTCGCTCCTCAACAGCCACGTTCTTCGTACAAGTCGATGGCACTGTTCAATAGTGTCCTTGGTTAGTGTGAATATAGAGGTGGGGTTCATGAAATCGTCGTATTAATATAATGATGATGATTTGTCAATTTTTTTAGATATAGGTGATTATAACATGGATATTATAATATTTCATTCAATAAGCCATAATTTTTTTATAGTATTAAATTAAGTCACTAATAATTATACAGTAATATATACATATTTTTTTGAACTGTTATTGTACATATTATTTTTATTATCTTCACTTGTCATTGTAAATATGCTGTTATTTGTATTTATTGTATCATTTAGTGAAAATCTCTCTTATCAGTATAAATAAATAAACATATGTACATTAGTACATAATTTTGGATCGATACATAGAGCTTCATCAGGACTTGGGGTGGGGCGGATTGGGTCTACCCTGACCGTACATGTTTCGGGTCTGGGATAAAAATTCAGACCCATACCGGATCTACGGGGCGGGTATGGGTTGTGGTTTAAAAATTACAAGGCGGATCTATAGCAGAAAAAACTCGTCCCAACCCGCTCTGTTGCCCTTCCTCGTTTGAATTGATTGTCTTATAACTTAGGTCAATGTCCAGGAAATGTTGTCCAACTTACGGCTGGTTGTATGACGTTTCTTCTAGTATACTTGTGATTTTACCCTCAAATTGTATAGTATTTCATCTATTAGGGCATTTCCAACAGTGTGGAGAGAGCAAAAATGGAAAAAATCTTCATTTTTGTTTTTTTCCGCATGCTCCAGTAGTGAGAGTTTGAACGTGGGGAAGAAAATTAAAGGGCGATTCTTCCCCTTTTTTTTTGAGCATGAATCCATAAACAGCTTTCAGAAAACCGTTTAGTTTTTAAGTGGTTTTCTGAAAACCGTTCAGGTATAATTTTTTATTTTTTTTAATATTCAATGCGCTAAACGGTTTTCTAAAAACTGTTTAAAGCATTCCTCAATTTTTTTAAAAAAAAACCACGTTCACGGCTGGATGAATGGAAATTCTTTTCAATTTATTTTATTCTTCCTCCTCTTGAATTTAGTCCTCCTGCGAGGAATGGTCTTAATACATCTCAAGTTTGGATTTATGAGCACCTTCCAAAGAAGTATACATGCTTTGGGAAGTGAACCAAGAGCATCTTTTTATTTCGCCATAGCAACCAAGAATAATTTAGCATTTTGATTTGGTTAGTCTTTAGGAGAACATCTGTGATTTCACGAGTTAGTAATGTTATTTAGGAATGTTGGGTAATCCAGATTTTTATTTATTGTAGACCGTGTTGTTACCTTGTTAACAAAGAATTATATTTTCCACAAAGAGTTCCGTGAATATGGATCTTGAATCAATCCCTTTACTAAATTAAATATTAATACGTAAAAGATGAAGTCGACGGCCAAATCATTTGATGCAATTTTAAATTGTAAAATCATCGATCACCAATAGATTTTATATTACCAACCACCGCGTAACCAGACGTGACTTGTTTATTCATTCGTATCTCGTTTGAAGTGATTCTATGGATAGTAAGCAGAACAAGAAACCAATTTTTATAACGGCAAAACGTATGCCTTTATAATATTACGGTGACATTATTATTTTAATATAATATCAGAAACTTGCCGTATATTCTTATATATTTTTTTAAGTATTCCGTTGCTGGTCCGAAGAATGTACATCTCATTCATTCAATCCAGAAGCATGAAAGAGAATAAAGTGAACAGATAATTACCGATTGTTTAATCTAACCATCCAAAAAAGAACCAATATTAAATAATATATTTTTCCCTTCCAAGCACTGTTTTGAAGACCCGACCGGACCGTCGATCGGATCTTCAAAACCGTCAACTGTTTGGAACGGCGGTTCGGAGAAGAGTCAAACCGAAAATTCCCTCAGCCGTGGTCAAACCTCAAGAAACCGCATCAGATCTTTTTATAACCGCAGTTTTCTATTATCTGTTGAGGATTTTAATTTTTTGGGTGGGTTTCGTATAAAAAACGAAGAGATTTTGGCTAAGAAGGAGGGAGACAGTGTACAACTGTAGGTAAAAGATTGGTACTTGATTTAATTTCATTTTGTATGATATATTTTTGCATCTTGGTCCATGTTTTTAGTAATTTAATATTTACCATTAATATTTATAGAAATTAAAATCAACACGGCTCTGACGGCTCAACCGGTCGAACCATAAAAACCTCCGACCTTTGAGCATTGCGGCTCTTCTCACAGCACGGTTATCAAAACTATGCTTCCAAGTCTTCCACCGTAATTTCTTTTTCAATTATATCACTTTTTTAATATAAAATTTTGGCTAGTAGCTCATTTGTGCAACTTCAACATTTGTTAAAATAACATCCAAAAACTCGATAATTTGTTTTTCTTTAAAATTTTCTCACGTTCATCACAACCCATGTAACATGTATACTCTTCAGTTCCTCTACCTGAAGAAGCAAGTGCAAAAATAAATTTGCGATGATAATATTCACTTTTTTGCAACACTTCTGCCCTCATAACACAACACAATTTTATCAATAAACAAGTTTTGAATACAATGAAAACTAATTAAAATGCATAACCAATCTGCACTCCAATTAAGCCAAAAGTGGATGCATTTAAGAATACATAATGCATTCGTTCCAGCATCAAAATCACAGGAAAATTTATCAACCATATCAAAAAGACTTTCCATATTCATAGGATTTATAAAGGTGAATCATTTAGTGACAACTTATATATAAATTAAGTAAAACAAACTAAAATTCCTGAGAAGCAGAACCAATATCTCCCTTTCCCTTTCCAGGCTTAGTAGGAAGCAAAGTGGAATGAATATTGGGCAAAACACCTCCATTGGCAATGGTGACAGTTCCAAGAAGCTTGCTTAATTCTTCATCGTTCCTCACAGCGAGCTGAATGTGCCTTGGCACTATTCTATTCTTCTTGTTGTCCCTTGCTGCATTTCCAGCCAGCTCCAGCACCTAATCATCATTTCATCGAACAGCTTATAAACCATAATCAAAAGGATAATAAATCTAATTAGAACATACGAATTGGAAACCATAAACATAAATCCAGTCAGAAGAAATCAAAAGCTGTCATTTTTATCAAAACTAAAACCCTAATTTGATGAGCGGAGTTTACAAAGAACAAATTCAATCCTGAAGGCGTTGCCTTTACCAGACTAGAACCAATCGACAAACGATATTCGAATCGAACAGGAATACTTAAATAGCGACCTATGATTGCAAAAATTACGTACCTCGGCAGCTAAATACTCGAGAACAGCAGCCATATAGACCGGAGCGCCGGCACCGACTCTCTCGGCGTATTTTCCTGCCTTCAGAAATCTGGCGATCCTTCCGACAGGAAACTGAAGCCCTGCTTTAGAAGATCTAGAAACTGATTTTGAGCTGCTTTTCGCCTTTCCTCTTCCGGCAGAACTCATCTCTATCTAGAAGAAAAAAATTCGGGTTTGGTTTGTAAAGCGAGAATGTAGAAGTGCCGCAGAAGTGGGGAAGGGGTAGGGTTTATATCAGAGTTTTGGACGTTGGTTTGATTGGTTGAGACGGAAGCTATGGATCGATGACGTGTACGGCCTGATGTTGTGGAAAGGTGTTTTGTTCTGTTTTAAACTTTGCGAATTCATTGGATCTGGGCCCAATTTTTAAAAGCCCAAAATTATTTTCTGAGCTCAACACTGCCGACCACTCGTTTTATGTTAATCTGCACAGTTTGTTTGGTTAATTCTTTTTTTTTATAAAATTCACTTATATACACACACACACGAGTGTTTTGCCACACGCAAATTTTTCTTATAAATTGTATATGTTTAAATCGGTAAAAAAAAATATATTTTATTTTGAAGTGGTGTTAAGATTTGTATTTTGAATTTGTAAATAAAGTTTAATTTTAGATTCTATTTTTAGAACCGTTTTGAGTTTGTAGAACGTGTTTAATTGTTAAATTTTACTTTCAAGGGTTTTTGAATTTATAAAAAAAGTTTAATATTAGATCCTATTTTAAAATGATTAAGATTTGATAATATATATAGAGGCATTTTTGTTAGTTCACATTGATATCAAAAAAGTGTGATATCAAAGCTTTTTTTTTTGAAAAAGGTCAAAGGGCCCAGCCCAAAACAGATAAGTAAAAACACGGGCGAAGGAAAACAACCCGCACCACACCAACACTTAAAACCCTAACATATTAGGGCAGCCGACATCAACAAACAATTACACAAAAATAAAATCATGGCGACGAGAGAAGGCGAATCAGAGATTTCCCTATCTCGTCTCCTTGCTGCTCTCGCCTCTCTCCCAATAAGAGAGGCTTTGGTTGAATTTGCTACGCATGCTGCTATCAGCAGTGTTGGATCCAATATGATGTCTCGAATCGAAGTAGTGATTAGTATAGCTATGGTCTGCAGATCTGATGTTAGCACAACTCAGATCTGTAGATCTGCTTCCTCCATCGTTATCAACAGAAAAGCGATTGGTTGAAGGCCCAAAATTGTCATGATTCAGTCTCTGAATGCTGCTTGTATCAGTTTGATAAGCCTTCGGATTGAGTAAATATAGCTCAATATGCTTGCTGCCAGCCTCTTTGTTCCAATAATCCGCCAGAAAATCAAATTTGGTCTGATTTCTGATCTTATTTTTTGATTTCTGGAGAATAATATTGCTATCACTTTCAATAATAGTCCATCTCTGCTCTTTGGGAAGTTTTTTATTGTTGTGAGTGTGTTCATTTCTTTCTTTCCATAGATGATAGACAGTAGTTGTTAGAAGAATATGCGCGTAATCTCTCTCTAGCGATTTTCCCTTGAAATGATTGTTGATGTCAGTGATAATTTGACCAAGATGCATGCTATTAGAATTTTCCATCCCCAGCTTAGATTTGATTTGATTCCATATGTGGTAGCTGTAACTCCATTCAAAAAATAAATGAGACATAGTTTCATTCGATAAATTACATAGGGAACAGAGCGAGGAGGTATTTCTACCCCACTTATTGATAATTTCCAATGTTGGCAATCTATTTTTAATAGCAAAGTATGTACAAATAGCCATTTTTGGATTATTTACCCTGTTCCATATGCAATTATGCCACTCAACAGTAGGTTGTTTGTTTCTAATGTGTTCCCAGGTTTTTTAAATGAGAACTTGCCATTACTGTTAGCTAGTCATTCCCAATAATCACTATCAGCATCATGATCTAGTTGAAAGTTAATGATAGAATTTTTATGAGGATTAGTGATAGGATGAAGTTGAGGCTGTCATTGATTATTTTTAATAATGATGTTAACACTGGCATTAACATCACCACAAATAACTAGAGTGTCCCACCCAACCTTATTAATAAAAGAATCATTTTGAAATCAGGGGTCAAACCAAAGACTAGTGTTATGTCCATCTTTGAACTTTCTTTGAATTAAAGATTTACCTAACTCCCTGCATTTCAAAATCTGTTTCCAGGCATTTGAGTGGTTATTCTTATGTAAAGTAGTCCATAAGTTTTCATTTTTAAGATATTTACAAGTCATCCATTTTGTCCATAAAGAATCACCACTAATAAATCTCCAAAAAAGTTTTAATTGACAAGTTAAATTAAGATCATTAAGATTTCTGATACCAAGCCCACCTTCTTTTTTGGGTTTGCAAACTTTATCCCAACTGATTTTATGGTATTTACCCCTCCAAAGAAAATCAGCACACTTGTTTTCAATTTTTTTAATAGTAGCAATAGGGATGTGATGAGTTTGAAACCAGTATAGAATAATGGCATACACAACAGTTTTAATTAACTCAATTCTACCAGCAATTGATAACAGCTTGCATGACCAAGTTTCCATTCTGTTTTGAATGTTTTCAATGAGATATGTGCAGTCACTGTCTTTGATTTGATTAGCAGATAAAGGAAGACCTAAATATTTAATAGGGAGATTACCTTCACTTACATTGAGAACATCCAATACTTCCTTTTTGTACCTGCAGTATTTGCTAAAATATGCTTTTGTTTTAAATTCATTAATTTTAAGACCAGCATATTTGTACATAGTTCCAAAAATCTCACTAATAGCCTCTGCATTGTTTTTGTTAGCTTTAGAGAACACCATAAGATCATCAGCATAAATCAGGTGAGTAATGACAGGTTTTATTCTATTTATTGGAGAAATAGTATTTTTAATAGTTTCAATATCAATGAGAATAGAAAAATATTCCATAGCTAGGGTAAAAAGATAGGGAGAAAGAGGGTCTCCCTGTCTAATGCCCCTGTTACTTTTGACGAAACCCTCAGGCTTGCCTTGAAATAGAATAGAGAAGGTGGGTGTATTAATGCATTCAAAAATTAACTCACATAATTTAGCAGGAAAATTCATGCATTTCATAATATGAATAATGAATTTTCTGTTAACTTTGTCATATGCCTTTTGGAGATCAACTTTCAGACACATATTTTCCCCTTTTTTATTATTAAAATTCCTAACCATTTCATGAGCTAGCAAAGAATTTTCATAAATAAGTCTGCCAGGAATATAAGCACATTGGTTTTCAGAGATTAAAAAGGGGAGAAATAATTTTATTCTATTACTTAAAATGGTAGAAATGATTTTGTAGATGAAATTGCAACAAGAAATAGGTCTGTAATCCTCAATACAAGATGGATTCTTGTTTTTAGGAATTAGGGTGATGAAAGTATGATTAAAACTTTTAAGTAATTTACCTTCATTCATAAATTCATTGACAACTTTAGAAATATGATCTTTGATATTATCCCAATGGACTTTGAAATTTTTTGCATTGAAACCATCTGGACCAGGGATTTTGTTATCACCAGCATTAAAAATAATAGCTTTAACATCAGCAATACTAACAGTGCCACAAGAATTTCAGCAGCATTATCATTAAGCACATGCTTACACACAATATCAGGAAAATTTATATCATTAGAGTCAGTAAAGTATAACTGAGAATAGTAACTGATAGCCTCATTGACAATTTTATCAAATTCATTTATGCAGTCACCTTTACTGTCAATAATTTTTCCTATATTGTTAATATGTTTTCTGCAGCTCATTTTAGCATGAAAAAATTTGGTGCAATCATCACCCATAGTAAGCCAGTCAACTTTAGCTTTTTGTTTGTAATTAACAGTGTTTATATGGAGCTCTTGTGAAAGCTTAACTTGATTAGAAAAGAATTTATCAATAATACCAGTATTGCCAGGGTTATCATCAGCAAGCTTTTGTAAAAGTTTACCTTCTTCCCTTAATTTATTTAAACAATTATTCTTTTCAAAATTAGTCCTATTCCATTCTTTGATCTTATTTTTTGTATTTTTAAGAAAAACACTGAACTGGGCTTGATAAGAACCATTATTAGAGAATGTAAAACAATCTTTAATAATATCATTATAATCATTGTTTAAGACCCAGCCATTTTTAAATCTAAAAGGAGCAGCTTTAAGAGTATTATTAGTTTGATTTTGGAAAAAACTCATAAGCAAAGGGGTATGATCACTAGTATTTTGCTCAATAGTGGAACAGCAAGAATTTGGAAAAGTATTGCAAAACTTTTCATTAATTAAAACCCTATCAAGCTTGCAATGAATATTTTTCTCTTTACCAGATTTCCAAGTGTATTTATTACCATTCATCTTAGGTTCAATAAGCCCAGATTCAAGTAAAAATTTATTGATTCTTTCAAGCTTACTGTGGGGGATAGTATTTCCACCAAATTTTTCATTGACATGGAAAACAGTATTAAAATCACCTAAGATAATCCAAGGGAAATCATAACTTTGACTAAGAGCTTTTAATCTAGACCATAAACTGTTTCTCTCTATCTCAAAGTTACTGCCATAAATATAGGTAATCTGAAGAAAGAAACCACCAACATTATTGAAGTTACAGTCTATAAACTGAATATCTTTATTGCAATTACCCAAATTCCAAATATTAGAGTCCCAAATGACAAGGATTCTACCTTTGCTGCCACAAGTGATATCAAAGCTATTACAACTATTATTAAAGATATATATATATATATATAATCACACAAAAAAAACTCGTCTTTTTTTCCCTCGTTTCGAAATATTTTTGCATGTTAAAAGGTTTAAAGCTCAATTTTGTATTCAAGGCCCCCGTTATAATTACCTATGGTTTGTTAAATATGAGTTTGCAGTCAGACATTACTAACTTTTTATGTCCATTATATATGTATAAAGTTGCTCTCACGATCTCATTTATCCTAAGGTTGGACAACTGATTTCAATCCTATTGGTGATTAGATTTTTATTTAAGATTAAAAAATTTATAACAATTGGTGCGACGACCCACTGTTTGCAAATGTTTTTTAATAATTTATTTATAAAACCGAATTAAAGAAATAAAATTATACCTAACTGAGAGCAAAATGTCGAAATACATTAATTTACAGCACGCGCTTCGCACGTGATAATGTACGTGTTTTATGCGTGAATTATTTTTCTATAAATTGAATATGTTAGATTAAGTGGTATTAAGATTTGGTAATATTTGTAGAGGAAAATTTTGAATTTGTAAAGAAAATTTAGTTATTAGATCTTATATTTAAATGACACTAAGGTTCGATAATATTTATATAGATTTATTTATTAAATCCTGTATTTAAGGGATATTAAGACAGATTCGGTAATATTTGTAGTGGAGAATTTTGAATTTGTAAAAGAAGTTAGATCCAAATTTTAAGCGATATTAAGATAGAGCAGTACTTTTGGTAGTTCACGCTGATACCAAAAAAGCGTGACACCAAAGGTATTACAACTATTAATAAAAATTATACAAGTGTAATGACACGCGCTTCGTGTAGAAAACTGGAGCGTGTACAACACAATGTTGGATCTTAAGGCTATTCAGACACTAGAAGCGGTGAAATGCATATTAACTACTTACATATGAACATAAAACTGTATTTACTCAAATTGCAAACAAAAAGAAGTAATCAGAGAATAAGGAAGTAATAAAATAAAATGCAGTAATGTAAATAACACCCAGATTTTTATACTGGTCGGATTAACCAATCCTACATCCAGTCATGCACTCTATCGTGAAGAATTCCATTATAATCGCTTTTCACGAATGGCAAGAACACCATACGATCTTGGTTTCATAGGCTACAAGACACACCTTCTTGATTTTATAGGCTACAAGAACACATTCTCCTTATCACCAACAACAAACTATGACAAGTAGTCGTATCTTCAATACAGATTCTTACAGATTCGGTACAATGATCCTATAGACCTTCAGTGGCAATATATCTTTGAATTCTTTGAGGAATAGGATGAAATCAGAGAGAGAATGATATGAATTCAAGTACAACTCTCTGATATATTGGCTTTCAAATCGATGAAGAATTGGAGTGAAATGGTATCGATTTGCAAGGAGATTGGAAGAGTATGCAATGGATTTCTTTTGCAAATGTTTGGAGAAGAAGTAAGAGAAAATGAGAATTCTTGATGTTAAAATTCGTTTTCAGAGGCATTTATATAGTGGTTGAAGAGACGTGTCTTTTGATGAAGAGGTGGAGGGAAATGTCTTTTCATTTAAAATCTGAAATTCTGAAAAACAACTAGCATGTCGGCATCCTAGGTACACCCATGTCGGCATGGGTGTGTTGGAAAATGGACGGCAACACTAATAAGTGTTGCAAATTTTCTGCATTTCAAATTATCTTATATTTGTGAATTTTTGTGATTCGGTAGAGGTCAATGGTTAATGATCTTCAAATATAATTGCCATGAGATCTTTAACAAGATATCCTAAGGTTTAACCAACTCATCATCACTTCAAACACCTTTATCCTTCAGCATTCTTCTCTAATTGGGTTTTGTTCTTTAATTGCTCTGATTAACCTTCTTTTATAATTCATTTGTTTCTACCGTATTCTTATTTATCTCTGTAAATGTCTCCATAATATATCTGATATGACTGCATAAATCGAAGATACGTTAGTGGTAGTATTTATGTGGTTATTGTCATCAAAAGTAATACCTGGGTATTAACACTTCGCACGTGAGTTGTATTTCTTATAAAATTTGTATGTTTAAATCAATCAAAAATATTATTTTTTATTTTCAAGTGATATTAAAATTTGTATATTTGTAAAGAAGTATTTTAAATAGAATGTTTAATTTTAGATCCTATCTTTAGAAGCATTTTGAATTTGTAAAACATGTTTAATTATTACATCCTACCTCTAGAGGAATTTGAATTTGTAAAAGAAATTTAGTATTAGATTCAATTTTTAAGTGATTAAGGTTTGATACTAGAGCGGCATTTTTGGTAGTTCACGTTGATACAAAAAAGTATGACACCAAAGCTATTACAACTATTATTAAAGATATATATATATATATATATATATATATATTAAAAAAAGGTTTTTCTGGCCTTCATACTATAATGTAAATTTATTTATTCAAAATTATTTATAAAATAATATTTAAATAATTTTGTGATTTAATTATTACAGACGTACATTTATTTTATATCATATACAAATTGTTTACAAGTAACATTTATATACACACACATACATACTTTGATTTTATATGAAAGTGAAAGCGTATATTTTTGGTTTTAATTTTTAGATGAACTTGAACGCCACTCTCGAAAATTTGTTGCTTTGATTTGTGAATATTTAAATTAATCTTAAATATTCAATTAATGTTTTTAACAATTGAATAACTCTCTTGTAATTAATAACTAAAGATAGGAAATTTATTTTTGAAATGTGGTTACAAAAACAAATAGTTCGATGGAACATTGAAAATGTGAGCCAAATTCATTTTTTGGATTTTCGACTTTTTATCGAACGAAAGTTGTTGCAACTTTGTTGCACATATACACACACATTTTTAATACATTTATACACATTTAATAAAGTTGAAAATATTAAAAAATAAAGTAAACTAAGTTATTTTCTTTAATTGTTTCTAAAACCACTAACTTATAATCAAAAGGTATTTTAATTTCCTAAAATTGTGCCTTGTTTTAAGGAGTCTTGTTTCATGCTCCTCTGATGATGTGATGCGTAGTAGAAGAAGGGATGGTACCATGGTCCTAGGTGGACTAGGGGGCGGATATGAAGATGGTGAGGAAGGGTAGTGTCCTTAATTCAAGGAGGGCCATGATAGTCTTTAGCCATTTTTTTTCAATTTCTAGGAAAGGTAGCACTTTGTTTTCTTTTTTCCATTTCACACTTTTACACTTTCATTTTCCACTTTTTCTCTCTCTTTTCTACATGTCTTCTCCCCTATTCTTCCATTAAAATTTCCATAAATAAATCATTTTCGAAAACACTTCTTTTCTACTCTAAACAATTATACAAGCTTACAATAACTTAGCTATCATTCTCTACTTCACAAAGATCCAAAATTTGAGGCACGACCGCCTTTTTCCACCCAGGCCGAGCCCACCTAGGCCCATCCTAGGTCCTTTAAGGCAAGTTTGTTAAGAGGAAGCTAGGTTCGTATATGGTTGCAAGTGGTAGTAAGTTTTTCTGAAGCTTAGGTTACTTTTGTAAGTAAGTGAATCACCTTAAGTTATATATGTTTATGCATGTAAATCATTGTATTAATTTATATGTTGCTTGCTCTTATTGTGACACATTGTTTTTTTTGGGTTGGGGGGGGGGGGTTTGGTGTGTTATGGCCAAGCGTTAGGGAGGTTTCATGAGGCCTGGGTCGAGTAAAGCAAGTGGTTTAGGTGGCTTGTGTTGCTTGTATGGTAGTAGGAGGAAGTTGTGGCTTGTTGCAAGAGTTTGGTCAATATTAAAAGTAAGAAACTTACCATTCTAAGTCTTATAATTATTGATGTAAATGTTGTAAAAATTCTTATGTGCTTGTTTATGTATGTTGTACATATGTTGATATATGTACATGTGATGGTTTGGAATTTATTCCCGCTTGAAAGCGAATGACATACATAAGCATTTTTTCAAGGGATAAAAGCAAGGAAAATGAAAGTCGAAGTACTTGTAGCGAATAAGTCATTACGGAAGCACTTTGAATGATTTGATTTTTGCAGAGGGATCCAACGGGATTCCTCGCAACCGTTGGTTTTACATTTCATGATTATATGCGTATATGAAATACTTGTATGCCAAAAGCTTGGTAGCATGGTCATATGGCTTGTAGCTATGACTTTGAAATTGACTTTTTCTGATGAAAAGGTAATTTGCACTTGATAATGTGCTAGAGTAGTCGCTAAGTCTCTTTCCATTATTTGAAAAGGTATAACGTATGGATATTTTAAAGTAAATGTTTTTATATATTTTTTAGCAAAGCTAGCCGGCTTTATAGTGGGCCGTGCCACTGTATAAATATGGAAAAAAAAGGTGCAATGTACACGCACAAAACTTTGTTTTTATATTTATAGTAGTATAAAGTATAGAAAGGAATGGAGTTTAAAATTTATTTGATTTTCAAAACCAAGTTTTAAAAGTTACGGTCCATATAGTGATAGTTATTATGGATGCACTTTGAAAATTTAGGTTTTTAATAAAGTATAAAAGGTTATATACTTTAGATATTTTATAATTCTTTTCAAACGTGTTTAATGAAAGTTTTATAAGTGTTTAAAAAGGGGAATGAAGTTTTAAATATATCTTTAAGAATTAATTTGAGTTATTTAAGTAAGAAGTTTAAATTTTATAAAGAGAAAATTTTATCCTTTCATATTAAAGTTGGGTTTTAATTAAAGATCCCAAGTAATGTTTTGTACAAGAGTTTGAATTATAATTTAAGTGTTTTAAAAATTATACTTTAAAAGCAGAAGGTTTAAAAGAGATTTGAGATTTAAAATGTTTAATTTGAAATATTTAAACAAGAGGTACTTTATGGAAAGGGAAACTCTTTATTTCTAAAGTCCATTTCTTTTCCAAAAGTGGGTATTTAGTTGTGATTTAAATGGAAGTTTTAACTTTGTTCAAAGAGTTTTAAAGGAGATTTGAAATGTATATAAGTGATTTAAAGGATTTTTTGATATAATAAAGCAAGTGATACTTCTATGGAAAGAATTTTGTTTATCGTATTCTGTTTATAAATAATATACGGGATTATGAGGCCTTACAGTTGACATTAAACTTCGAGGTAGGAAAAATTCTACATATCCTAAAAGATAAGAATGTTTTCGAGTCAAGATTTGGGAGGTAATAATACCTCGACTTGAACGGCTTCGTTGTTAACCAAATGATGGTTTATGTTTGAAATCGAAGATTGAATTTAAGTATATAAGTATTTTATTTGTATACAAATTTGGTTACATATGGAAATTAAGTAGTCATATATTTGGTACTAAAAGTCGATGAGTAGACTGATCCTCTATATGTGAGATCTAGAATCAGAGTGTTTTAACTAAGGTATAGCCATGAGCAAGCAGTGCCTTCACTTACATGGCTTCGTTTTTGGACAAGGGATATAGTAAGTCGAAATATCGAAAACGCAACAAGTATAGGAGATTTTATTTCTATATACGATCTTTATAAATTATGGTGGTATGCAAAATTATTCTTTTCATACTTAACATCAAATTCCAAGGAAGGGAAAATTGTTTCTGTTTGTGAGAGTTTAAGAATGCACGTCAATGCAAGGATAGTACGCTAACTTGTCCAGCTACATTGCTGATCGAGGTATAGTACAACTTTAAAATCGAAAAGTGGTGGTAAGTATATTTGGTCTAATTTTCATATGATCCATTTACTTACACCAAAAGGAAAGTGGTTTAGGTTTATAGTAAACAATGTTTTTAAATAACATTTGTTTTTAACCCGTTTAAGCATGCTTTTGAAATAGAAATCTTTCTTAATGTTTTGTGAATGGACTTTAACCGCTGAGATACGTATACAGAAATATTTTCTAAGTATTGAAAGTGTAATGTTTTTTGAATATACTTATACCGATGTGATAAGTATATGGATATTTTTCCAAGCATTAAAAAAGTATAATGAGTAGTAAATGAGTAGTATGCCTATGTATATCTTTCATAAAGGTATTTTAATACAAGTAATTATAAAGTGGTTTTAGTTAATGAAAGGATTAACTAAAGAGGTTTAGTGGTTGCTTTGTGTGCTTAATCATGCTTGGTTTCCATATGAAATTAAATCTCCGATTGGATTGTTTACTTATTTGATAGTTAAATAACCGACCATCAAATCTTTGTCGGTTTTGAAACTGTCGATTGTTGGTTTGAAGAAACCATTTCGAACCAGCATAAGCATTCGAATTGAGGACACCTTGAAGATTATGAAAATCAAAAATGAAATTCTTTGAAGCACAAGGGCTACTTACTACTAATATTGAAGGTGATTCCAAAAAGGATATAGTAGAAGTAGTACCTTCAGTTTGTTTGGTCCCAGAACAACTTGTATGGATGAATGATGGCATTGCATTGTTGCCCGTAGGATAGTGTTAGCATTCAAAGAGTGATTTTCTAAAAGGTGAGATATAGCCTCTAGCCTCACATCCGAAAATGACTAAAACATGGAAGATGCAGCCGAGTTATGTGGTTCACTACCATTAGAGTATGATCATCACTTGTACCTGGATCGATATTCACTGATTTTTTATGGTAGTCCCATGGGAGTGGTTTGTCATTTTGGCAGTCGGGGTGATGATCATATTCCGTACTATCCAAGAAGGGGTAAGCCGATTCTGTGTTGGTTTATGTATCGCCCTCAGCACATTTTCTCTAGAGATGTACTGTAAGTAAGGTAGTCCCTTACCTTGTTATTGTTGAAATCCATTTTCCAATATGTGCCTTACAGACTTGGGTGCATACTAAATATGTTGTTGAATATAATTAATGTAACCATTCCTGCTATGTTAACTATTTATTTTAAACTCTAGACAGTATTATAATGTCACTAGAATTTCTATTAAAAATGGTTTAGTTATTGTAGGATAAAAGCTCATCTGTGTTTATGTGCAGCGCGGTCTTATGAGATATCTTTATTTTTGAAAGGTTTTATAGCATGATAAATCCATATGGTTTGAATTTCTCATGCTAGTTTTACAGACCAAACTGGATGTTATTTTCTTATAATTCTCGGGTTAGACCTAAGTACATCTTTAGATTTAGCTATGGACTCTTTAGAGCTTCAGGACGAGCAAGATATCTCCAGGACCTATTCACATATTTTACTTCCTGCTATATTTCTTATTTTGTATTTATCAACATTTGTAATGACGGACGGTTATAACTGTCTAAGTTGATGATAGAATAGTTACTCTGATTATTTTATTTGTATTAAAGTTTTCATTTTGTAAAGATCATTTGGATATTATATGTTACTCGCCATGATATGAGATTCTGCCCTGTCTTTTCTATCATTTCACCCTAACAATATGTCTTTTCGGCACTTGGATGCTTAGCATGTGAATATCATGGATGTGTTAATGTAGACTAACAAAATGTGGCTCGTTACAACTAACAAACGTTTAAGTAAATTAAATTAAATTAAATTATCATAAATTATATAAAGTGTAATTATATTTATATGATACAATATTTTTATATAACAAAAAATTTCAACTATTAGGTATTCCTAACTTGTTAAGCATTACATTACTAAGCATGCCTTTTATATCAATTTTATAATGTAAGCAACATAAGTTAAACATAGGTTTATCCTATGCCTATCAAATAAATTTAAATAGGCACATAATTTAATTTGATCAAAGTCTTCCAAAAACCGAAATAGAAAAATTATGCTTAAAGTGACGTAAGTTATAAGTATGGTTCAAACAAAAAATATTTCAAAATTTGCAATAACTTTTTAAAATTGCACAGTGCTAATTAAATTTGATAAAAAAAAGTATAACTACTTTGAGACATCATTTTTCTACTGCCTGTAGCATAATATAACAAGAGAACTATATGTAATATATGCATTATGTTGTCGAAATTTTGAAATAACCGGATAATTTTTACCCTTTACTTCAAATATTCATGCAAACCTAAAAACTAAAATAATACAACATAAGCATATGCCAAAGTTAATTAATATCATTATTAAAACATATTCATGATATATATAAAAAAAAGCTTTACATGACAATTGATTCAAAATAAATTTTAGACCAAATGGTAAAGAAACGTAATCAACAAAGTGAACTAATGAAAATAGATTGTTATTATTAAAATAAATTAATTGTACACGACTATATTATAGAGTAGAAAAAGGAATTTTGTAACCTACACATCTGCATATGCATAAAAGAAACAATTATCAATGAAAGCATTAGTGTTGTGTAGTGAAATAACGATTTAAAAAATACAAAAAGTAGCCAAAGTTAGTACATTTTATTATGAACCAAAATATATGAAAACTATGGTTTACTCAATAAATATGTCTTTTCTCTTAAAATGAAAATTTTAAAGTACCAATTATATCTATTAAAAAACTTAATTATGTTCTTGCAAATTCTTTGGGATAATTAATTGAATGAAAATGTCAAGGATCTTAGCTCAAGTGGTTAAAGATATGACACTTTAAACAAAGGTTATAGAGATCATGTACTAGAGCCCTTGAGATATCAAAAAGAGTTCCCTGATTGGATAAAGATCACTCACACTATTAAAGATTAATCGAATGAAAATATTTGTCATACCTTTTCCCTTAACAAACTAACACCACTCTATACCTAACTATACATTCAAAAGTATTTTGATTTAATTTTCTAATTTATTAATTCATCACCTTCGCCTTATCTTTTTAATGTAATTAGCCTTCATTCAAATTTACTCTTCACATGGTATCGAGGTTTCAAATATTTACCATGAGTTTTCTTCAAAGATATATTTGGACCGTAGACATGAATTTCTTTTGGAGTATAAATTCAACACGAATACGACTACTCATAATATTTTTTGTTTGTACATTATGACGTTAGCACAATATAGTATTTATAACCTAATATGTTCGCCTTGCATGTAAGATAAAGATTATAATCATGTTTTATCATATATATATAGCACAAACAATTGTATAGATATAATCTTACCTCTAAAAAAATAAACAATATTACTTTAATAATATTTTGTTCGTTTATTAAAGAAATTATTTGTAAATATTTTTCTCTCGTTTTTTTTAAAATTGAAAGTATGAACGAGAAGAAATTTTTTAAACAACAAGTGGCGAGTTCCTACTTTACTATTTCTCTATAAGAAAGCATTCATTAATGTTATAAAACAATTCATATAAAAAAAATTGTACTATGAAATTTGAAGTGTGTCACCATGCTATATTATCAACTATCAACCAAAGTAAACATTTTAATATATAATTCCATATAACTAAGTTATGCATATTCTTCACCAAACTTATAACCTTTAAACTAAGCATAGTTTTTTATACTCTAAAATATGAGGGATCGTCATATTTGACATTAGTGCATTTTAAGAAAGAAACATCTCTAGCAGAAAATGCTTTTTAAATATATAAACAATTATTGAAACCTATGACAACTTAATTTTAAAAAAAATCTTCTATAACCTTCCTGATTCAGTATAAGAATAAAAGGTCGGACACAATAAGAATGAATTTGTATTTAATATCACATGAAGCTAAGAAATCAAAGAAAATTATGATAACGATGTTTACTAGTTTAAACCTGAATTTAAATTAAGTGGGTAGGGATAGTAATGAGGCGGGTCTAGGGTCTAAACTCAGTAGACCTACCCTTATTTTAACCCGTCTAAACCTGCCCCATTGGGTCATCTGGACGGGTAGACCTATGATTCATTCTTAATAGCTTTAGATCTAGGGTCGGATTGGGGCTCGACCGACCCTCTCCAACCCAACCTGAACTATTAAGATCTCATAAAATCGTATGATTTGTCAATTGTTTTAGACATAAGTTATGATGACATGGATACTATAATATATTATTGTATAAATTATAGGATTTTAAAGTATTAGGTTGCATTATTGATAAGTATACCATAGCATATGCATATTTTTTTAACTGTAACTGAACATCTCATTTTTATTGTCTTCTCTTATCATTGTAAACTTATGGTTATTTATATTTAATGTATCATTTAGTAAAAATTCTTCTTACAAATAAATAAATATATGAAGATTAGTACATAATTTTGAACGAATATATAGAGCCTCATCCGATCTTGGGGCGGAACGGGTCTACCTTGACCCATATGGTTTCTAGGTACGGGGCGTGTAACGACCCGCAAATTTATCACTTCGATAAATTATATTTATATTTGAAATATTCAAATACAAGATTGTATAACACAAATTATAATGTTTTGAACCATAAATAATGATGGTAAACTTATTTTAGAAGTATACTAACAAATATAGATATTTGAGATTTTCATCAGGAAAACGACGAAAAACATTTTTCGGGAAAATTGAGATTTTCCTAATATTAGCATGCACGGAGCTGAATACATAAACTCATTTATCTATATGAGTGCAAATATGTAATAAACTTATTTATTTCATTTTTGGAAAATGAAATGTATTTATGACATCATCAATAATTATATCCTATTAAATAATTGATTGTTGATTTAAATTGAGTATAAATGATTTAATAATTCATTTTAATTAGTTATATAATGATAATAAACCATTTATAATAGTTTTATAAAGATATATACTTAATTTAAAAATATAAGAAAAATCGTGTTGCTTTATCGATATGATAACACTTTTTGTAAACAATTGTTTGATATTGATTTATATGGCTTTATAATTCAAATGTGATCATTTTATTTCATTTATAATTGTAAGAAATTAGTCTTCAATTTTTTTTATATTTATATGTAAATTAATTTATAAGTAAAAATTTGACCAAGAGCCGACTATCCGATTTTCAACGGTTTAACGAACGGAAGTTGTTCAAAGTTGTTGCAACCTAGTTTATATGTCTTGTGCACATATATAACATATACATGCACACCCTACCATATACATGAACACATATATACATATAGATATACATATACACTTGTGTGTGTGTGTCTGTATATATACATATGTATATATTACAAAAGATCTAAGATATTTACACACTTAAAAAGCAAACTTCACTTCACTCTCACACGCATCAACTCACATTCATGGCTACACAAATGGGGGAGGGGGTATTTGGATGTGCATAGTGATGGAGGAGGAGGGTGTTGTGGTGATGAAATGGCGATGTATATGCACATAAATATCATGATATTTTAGTTCACAAGTTTGCCTATAAATACCACCCTCCATATTTATTTCATTTGTTCATAAATTTCTAAGCTTCTTCATCTCTTTATACTCCTCTTCAATGCCTTCCTTTAGCAAAAGGAAAATAAATTTATATAAGTATATACACATTTGCAATCCACCTAAAAACAAGCTCAAATCTACTCCTTACCTCACTCAAAACCCACGGCCACCACCTCCTACCACCTAAGGCCAAGCACATCTCCATTTGCAAGCTTAGGCCGAGCCTATTCAAAGGTCCAAGGCTAGATTCCATAGCCTTTGATTCGATCATAGCGAAGCTATAGCGAATTTTCATAAAGTTAGAAACAAGTAAGGTGAGAAACTCTATATATATTATAATATATTGGATGATATATATGTTTGGCTGTGCTTGGTTGTGATGATTGTAAACCATGTTTGAATATGATTATATGTTTGTTTGGATGTGTAAACAATTCACGTTTAATCCACGTCGAATATCATAAAGGAAATCATTTTCCTTTAATAAACGAAATGGTGTATATGAGATTGTTAAACCTCTTTAAAATGGTTTAAAATGATTTATAAATGTTTTATAAACATTTTATAAACACTAAAAACCAATTTGGTAAAGATTGGACAAATAATGAAAGTTGAGTCAAAAATAGGCACGTCACAGAATGTTAGCTCGCGATTTCGCGCCGTAAAAAGTTAAATCCATTTATACGTTGAATTAGAAGTCGGAATTCTTTGTAATAAGAATTTTTAGAACTCTTATAATCATGGTTTTCAAAAAAAAATGATAAAGATTTCGTTTAGTAGATTTTTAAATATAAGCAAAATAAGTTTTCATAATACTCACGCTTTAGCAGTTCCGAAACCAAAATGATAAATTCTTTAAAATTGATATTTTTACTTATTCAAAAATATGGAATAAGTTCTATACATATATTAATTTTTTTTAACATAGATTTGAATTATAAAACGGATTTCTAAATGATAGAAAAGTTGTTTTGATCAAATAGGCTTTAAAAGCATTATTCTGAGCACTTTATACACCATTTTAATAACTTTTGAAATACAGCTTTAAACTTAAGTATTCTTTCCCAAATCTTTTACAGACATTTTAAAATAGTTAATTAATTATTTTAAAGATAATTTGAAGGTTTTATTATTTATTTTAAAAAGTTCAAATATAAATGATTTAAAGAAAAGCTTTTATAATTAAGTAATTTAATATTGGCTCCAAAAACCGACGAGTGGACTGGATTTTTCCATTCGTGAGATTCCGATGTATGGTGCTTAAACTAAGGAGATGTTCAGGAGCAACCAGTGCTCTTGAACATGGCCTCTTTCCCGGGCGAGGAATATATAAGGTCAAAAATGTCGAAAACGAGGCAAGCATAAAAGAGTCAAATTTAATTTAGTACTTGGATTGTATAGAAATAATCTTCTTATACTTAATATTAAATTTCGAGGGGGGATCAACGTACTATCTGTGTGAATTTAAAAGGTGATTTCACCATTAGACAAATAGTAATGGTTGAATACAGAAATTGGTGTTGAGTAAATTAATATAATTTCTATCAATCTTTTTTACTCAATAAGATTTTGAAGTGTGATTTATAAGAAATGATTTTAATTTGGTATTTCCAAAGAAAGAGAGGTTTAATGATTTCTTATATACTGGAAAAGAATATGATTTAAAGATTTATATCTCTAAAAGAGATATTTTATTTGATAAAAGATATTAATGAATGAAATGATAATCACCCTCAAAATTAACATTTTTTTATCGATGGTTGTTTCGAAGGAACCATGATCGGTTTTGGGTGATTCCTATCCGAAAACCACTTCGTACTAATATACATGTTCAAACTGAAGATATGGAATGATAATAAATGGAATGAGGGGTCGCTTGTCACTGACCCTCGAGGGAAATTTCTCATGTCACATATGTGTGGCAGTGGTATCTTCATTTGATCTTCGATGCAAGGGTTGCTCACTACTAATCTTAGTGGTGATTCCCAATAGGATGCAGGAGAGTTCTTTCAGTTTGTCTTATTCTTGGACATCTTATATGGATCAATGTTTGACATTGCATTTCTAAAATGCACGTACATTAATTTTTACAAACGTACATCTGTTTAGTGGTGTAGGTGGTAACTCTCGTATATTTAACACTCTTCTTTGAGACGTATGAGCTCAGAGGCTGTATATCTGTAGAAATCAATAGTGTGTGATGGAATTGAAAATGTGGCATTCAAAGTGGAATGTGCTATTTAAAAGGTAATTGTTGCCTCGAGTCTCATCACCCAGGAATAAAAAAACAGGGTAGATGCAACAGTGCTATGTGGGCTGCATCCATTAAGATATGATTATCAACATTCTAGATCACCCTCTATATATCGGGTATGTTGTGTATGCTATGATAGCTCTCGGATAGGTTGCGAATGGTCGGGATGATGTTATATTCGGTATTGTCTACGGTAAAGGTAGGCCAGTTCTGTTTTGGTAGAGGACCATTGTTGGTGTCTCGGTGCATTTTTCTAGAGATGTTCTATCAGAAGATAGTCCTTTACCTTATCATTGTATGGAATCCACTCTCCAATACGAGCCTTTACGGTTTTAGTTATAGAACCTAATATGGTGGAATTTAATTATGTAACAATTTTGGTTAAGATTATATATATTTATTTGAATGTTTTTTCAAAGAATGTCAATAAAGATAATATCTCCGATTTAGCGTAGCAATGTTTTGATTATCATAAGGCAAAAACCCATTTCGTGTTTAGGTGCGGCGTGGTCTTATAAGACACTCTTTGTTTTCCAATTAAATACTCATATTTTTTAGTTTCTCACACTAGTCTCATAACTGACCCGGGGTTTATTTTCTTTTCCCTTAAACTCTGAGCATCCTATGCTTTTGAACAGTCAAGTTTAACTTGGAGCATTGTTATGGAGCTTGAAGTCTAGAGATGAAGCTGTCATGTAGATATTCCTCCATTTCCATTCCCGCTGCATTAGTTTATTAATTATATTAAGCATTTATAAGGACAGAGATTTATAACTATATAGGCTGATTTAAAAGATAGACCCTGATAAATGTATTTCAAATCTCTACTGGAAAGATATATATATATATATATATATATATATATATATATTGAAATAATATATGTTATTCCATTCGTGTAAGATTATGTTCTATCTTTATTTTCTTTCCCTTAACGATCATGTTTTTGACACTTGTATTTGTGACATATGAATATCGAGGATGTATTAGTATCGATTTTCGAGGGTCAAAAATTTATTTTTCATAGGCAAAAATCCAAACCCAGGGTGGGTTTATAAGGCAGGTGTTGGGCGAGGTTTAAAAAACCCAGGACAGGTCCAGGGCATAAAAAACCTGTCTTATCCCTCCTCATTGTCATTTCTACGAGCAAGCAATTATAATAATATGAATTTAAAGTTATACGTATACTAAATCAAATTAGTTATTACACATTGATTCTAAAATCAGTTCTATTTAATGGTAGTTAAAATAATTAGTTGCTATCAGTTTGAGAGTTCAATTATAGTTACTACCTGAATATGAAAGATGGAGTAATAAGATAATATTCATTCTTCTTTTAATGATAGACTAAATAATTTATCAAATTAATATTAAACTAAGAACAAATACCTAAAGTTTCAAACTAACCTGAAATACCTTTAGATAACTCTAACTTTAATAATCATCATTGTAAATGGAATCTGATAATGGTCCAGTTTATTTTTCCTAAAGAAAGTTTTTAAATCAACCAAGTTACACATATTCTCTAATAAATGTATATTTATTTTCAAAACTAAGTGTATTTTTTGATAGTTTTAAAATTGGATAAAGTCAAAAGCAAGAATTTTATAAACTTAATGCATTTATAAAACCAAACATACATTATGCTAAAAATCGTAAGCGTAGATAATTTATAATTTCACCAATTGTCGTTCTTGCTTATGAAGTGAATATGGAAAATTTAAAATTATAAATCCTATAACAAATTCATTTGGAACCAGGATAATTGAATAAATTAAGTAAATGATATGAAATTCAGTTCAATTCGTAGATTGTTATTGATATAAAATTTTGCATACTAATAAATGTAAAAATAAGTCCAACATGGGAATAATTATATCTTTGTTGGTATATATAACCAAAGGTGAAAGTAAATTAAGATACTTAACATTTTAAATTAAAATTCAAATTAATAAAATTATGAAGTTAACTAAATAAATTAATTACCATCAATATGCTAGTTAAAAGCAAACATAATAAGAAAATGCGTCCATGCTTGCGTTTATAACTTCATAATGCTTGAACTCGATTTCCACTCTTGGAAATCTTTCAGTAATTGCCATTATTAATTTTCTAATTTTAGACGCAAAATAGCTTTTACTACTTGGTATATTCATAAGTTGTTACTAAGTTCAATGCCCTTTCAGCATTTCATATAGTGCCTACAACATCAAATAAAGAATGCAGTGCATAAACATTGATCATTAAAAGACAAAAGAAAGTGGTTTATAGGAAAAAATTATGCATGTAAGCCCCTTCTAGAATACGCCAAAATAAGCATGCCTTTTTCCAAACTTATTACAGAAACATAATTAAAATAATTAATTGTCATCAATATTAGAATTTAATTACAATTAATCATCTTAATACCCGTATCTTTCTAATGTCTTTTTATATACCCTTATCTTTCTCTACTTTTTACAATACATTCCTAAACATTGACCCTTCAAATTGACATTGTCGCATTAAGAAAGTGATTTTAAGTTTGAACCCTTAAATTAACATTGTCACGTTAGCTGTCACAGAAATTAACGGTCTTCTATTTAGACACTTTCTTAATTTATATCTTTATTTTTCCACCAATTTACAGTACACTTATATTCCATTCTCACATCCATCAAGCCCTATATTAATATTCTCACTCGGTTTATTTCTTTTTAGAGGAAAATATATTGTATATGTTAAGAACTACATTAATCTTCTCGCTCAAATCGTTTTCTTATAATAGGAAAATCTATTGCATATATCAATATATTCCATTTACTATTTTATTAGATAAAACAGTGAATATAACATAATAACTTACCTCTTATCACATTCATTGTCATTTCAAATATCGATTTATTACAGTTTCTAGGTGAACTTCTACATTTTACTCCCTTGATATTTTCTCATTTTAGATGATATATCTAACTAATATCTTTTTATATACTCTAACTTTTCACTACTATCTAAACTACAGCCTAAGCGTTTGAACAATTAAATTAACAATGTCACATTAATTGCTACAGAAATCAACCATCTTCCATTTATGATGCTTTTTTAATTTATATCTTTATTTCTCCTCTAATTTATATCACATTTGTATTCTCTTCTCATGTCCATTAAAAACTAAATTAATCTTCTCGCTAAAATTGTTTTAAGTACACAATGAAAATCTATTGTGTGTGTACATATTCATTCTATTATACAAATTATAAAAAAAAATGAATATAAGACGGTAATTTATCTCTTACCACATTCATTCTCATTCAAATACTAGATTATTATAATTTCTAGATGAACTTTTACATTTTACTCCCTCCATATTTTCCTCATATTTTAGATGATATATCCAACTAATATCTTTTTTGTATACTCTTATCTTTCACTACTATTTAACTACAGTCCTGAGCAGTTGAACTTTAATAACAATGTCACATTAATTGTCATAGAAGTAAACGGTCTTCCATTTATGATGTTTTTTTATTTATATCTTTATTTCTCCTCCAATTTACGCTATGCTTATATTCCCTTCTCACGTCCATTGAAACTTAAACTAATGTTCTCAATAAAATTACTTTCTTACACAAAGAAAATTTTAATTTTCGTGCATGCGTTCTTGTCTATACATATATATAATAACACAAATACGAATATATAAGAAAGTGAAAATAATACAGTAGCTCTTCTCTTACCACATTCATTCTCATTCCAAATGCTTAATTATTACAATTCCTAGGTGAACCTCTACATTCTACTCACTAGATACTTTTTAATTTTAATGTCTGTCAAATACTCTTATCATTGACTACAATTAATGTAAGGTTATATGACCAAGCAAGGTATTAATGCATTATACTATCAATTCCTTTTATATAAAAAGGTATAATAATATTCCGTATGTAGTAAAATTTCCATTGTGAAGTACTAACCATAGTTAAGTATTTGAATATTAAAGATGGAAGAGTAAGAGAATATTCATTCTTCTTTGAACAATAGCCTAAAGTCGTTTATAAAACCAATATTCTACTAAGAAACAAACATATAAAGTTTCAAACTAACCTATAATAGATTCAGACCTTATAGCAATAATTTTTATATTTGACTTTGTTTAATATATAGAATCTTCTAGGGGACTATTCAACCTTGTTTACTTCAACAAAAAATTAATTAAACTATACATATTCTCTAAATAGGAAAATAGGCATAAGGACAAACTTAGAAAACAAAATTAGGTTGAAGGACAATAAGTTTGCTTTTTAGGCTGAAAGAAAATGCTAGTTATAACTACCATTTTTTATAGTGTAAAACTGAATACAATACTAGATATAGCTTGTGTTTTGTATAGTGTAAAAGTTGAATATAATGCTAATTATAACTAGCATTTGTCCTTCGGCTTAAAAATGAAACTTTATGTCCTTCTGTCTAATTTTTTTTCTTCAAAGTTTGTCCTTTTCCTTAATTCCCTCTTTTGTAAATCATGTAAAATTATTTTCAAAAATAAAGTGTCTTTTTTGTTAGTTTTAAAAATAGGATAAAGTGGAAAAAATATATTTATTTAATGCATTAACAAATACCAAATATTACATTATTGTAGTATCCCCCAACTTGGAGGCCCAAAAAAAATGGCTACGGATGTTGTATTTCATCGATAGTTATTAATTCTCGGCAACCAAATACGGCGAAGTTAGATTTATTGTTACACTGACACACATAAATATGAAAAAAAATTAAACTTCAAATAAAATCACATTTAATTTCAAAAATATTTCCAATTCATTACATAATCCCAAATTCGCAAATCACGTTCAGAGAAAATATATTTATTACAGCATAAACGAAGAGCGACATATGAAGATACCCATTTAGATGATCAGAGTATATACAGGTAATATAACAACTTTCTCATTACAGACAACACAACGAAATCAAAAGAAAAGAGAGCTCTAAATAGCTATCATGTCTCATGCACGTCTTCGGAAGCTTATTCATCTTAAAAGGTATCTGAAAAGCTCAACTCTCAAACTACACAAAATCAATTGAGTACTCTAGAGTTTAAGGGGAAAGCATAAATTTCGAGTTAGAAATAAAGCCTGGTATGAATAATAATCTACCATCTCAAAATCATTTCTAGTGAGACCACGCCGCTTAGCAGAATGAGTTTTCCCCTCACTAATATCCCAAAACCTTTATAAAACCATTTATTGTGCTCCTACATCCACAATGTTTAAAACAATTCCGAAACAATATAGTATGACGATGTGCAAAACAAATGAATTAATTATGGATTACCCATCCTCGTTCACTTTAGACTATCTATCTCAATTATATTTTTTAGCATTACTATTAACCTATTAGTTTTCATGAGTTGACTAATAACGGGTAAAATATTTAAGGACTTCCCGTCCAATTGCATAGTTTTCATGAGATCACTAAGAACATATCAGTAACCCCAATATCTCTACTCTTATCCTAGTTTTCGTGGGTTGACTAGGAACATATTAGTGACTCCAATGTTATTTCCTCTTACCCTAGTTTTCATGGCCTGACTAGGAACCTATTAACATCTTCAATATCTTAATCCAAATATAGTTTTCATGGGCTAAATACAAACCTATTATCCCTTGCCGGCATCAAATCATAGTTTTCATGGGTTTATTATGAACCTGTATTTCTGACATCATCCTTTATACATAGGTTTCGTGGGCTAACAATGAACCTCTTGGCCCCTGCCAATATCTTTTCCTATACATGGTTTTCATGGGCTTCCTGAGAACCTATTGGCCCTTGCCAATATCTTTCCTTTGTATTTAAGCATCCTATATTCTGGTCTTCCTGACCTCCTGGATGCAATTCTACTCATTCAGGAGTTTAATCAATTTAATCACTACTGGGTTAACCTAGCTGGTTCTTCTAACCTTTATCCCCAAATTGCAGTTATGGGTCCATTATAAAGTGAATATATTTATACTTGAAGAAGCAAACATAACAACATAGCAATACCACTCCTATGAGTTTGATATAAAACATGGTTATGTAGTGAAATTTTATTTTAATTTGAGCGGAAGCGATTTATTTGATTAGGATCTAATATTGCCTATTTAGATACCAATGACACTTAAAAAATAATTATGCGGTCTCACAGAAAAATAACAGAAATAAGAGACAAGAAGATTTAACGTGGTTCGGATATGAATATCCTACGTCCATCGAGACCCAACAACTTTTTATTTCACTAAAGAAAAGAGTACAAAAGAGAGGAAAGAATAATAGTGGATACTCTCACACTTGCTTCTTACATATGAAGATGAAATTCCTTCATTCAAATAGACTTGATAATGAAGGGTTGCTTAGAGATTAAGCAAATCAATTTCCCGATTACCCAGATATCTTTCCAAATTGCATGATTTGATTTCAGTACAAATAGATGGCGTAATCTTCGTTTTCGTATCTTTCATTTATTCTCAATGCCTAATCATTTATTTCTTCATATAGCAAATACATATTGACTAATTAATTGATTGACTAATTAATTAGTTTCCTTCAAAATATCCTTCCATATACCTGCCAAATTAATTGATTTGATTGAATCAATTAAACAATTTCTTTCCTCTTTAACAAATATTTGAATCATCCAAATTCAACACTCCATCTTGATTCAAATATAACAATCACTCTTCATCATCTTATCATCAAGCAATCGACATATAAGTTGTTGGGTCTATCGCCCCATGGCGCTCAAGTAACAGGTATCAAATTGATCAAGTTTGAGCAATGCTCAAACTTGTCCTTTGGAAGTGACTTAGTCATCATATTTGAAGGATTATACAAAGTACCCACCTTCAACAATTTGAACTTGCTTCATTCTTCCTCAAGCATAAGAAAGAAACCTCTAGCGTCATTGTGCTTCGTCCGTGAACTATAAGCTTGATTTTCTACATGATGAATCGCACTCTGACTGTCTGAAAATAGCTCTACTGTCCGCTGCACCGTTGAAAGATCATCCAACAACTGAAGTAAGTATAATCCTTCCTTTGTTGCTTCCACAATTGATATCAACTCTGCTTCGGTAGTCGATAAAGCTACGATATATTGTAGCTTCGATCTCCATGAAATCAAGCCTATGCCAAGTGTAAAAACATAGCCCGACACTGACTTCCCAGCATCTCTATCTCCAGCATAATCAGAATCACAGTATCCTCTAAGAAAGATGTCACCATCCACTCCACCATATAACAAGCCCATCGAAGAAGTGACTCGAAGATATCCAAGAATTCAATTCACAGCTTGCCAATGTTCTTTGCCTGAGTTAGACATATATCAACTCACAACGCCCACTACATAGGCCAAATCTGGTCTTGTGCACACCATCGCATACATAAGACTACCAACAATACTAAAATAAGGTATATAAGCCATATACCTCTTATCTTCTTCCGATGAGGGAGATAAGTCTTTTGACAACTTAAAATGAGAGCCTAATGGAGTGCCAACCAGTTTGGCTTTCTCCATTCCAAATTGAGCGAGGACTTTCTCGATGTACCGCGCTTTAGTGAGCCTTAACTCTCTCCGCTTTCTATCCCTGCTTGTCTCCATACCCAATATTCTTTGTGCCTTTCCCAAATCCTTCATGTCAAACTCTCTACTGAGCTCTGCTTTCAACTCCTTAATTCTGACCATACCCCGAAATGCAATCAACATATAACAACAAATAAATCATATCACCATCACATCTCCTAAAATAAATACACTGGTCTTTGAAACGTTTGGAGTATCCCTGTGAAAGCATAAACTTATCAAACCTCTTATACCATAGTCTAGGAGACTGCTTCAGTCCATATAGAGATTTGTTGAGTTTGCAAACACTGTCTGGTCTGTTACTACCAATGAACCCTTCCGGCTGCTTTAAATAAATCTCCTCATCCAGATCACCATGCAAGAATGCAGTTTTGACATCTAGTTGCTCTAATTCCATATCATAATGAGCAACTAATGCCAAAAGAATACAAATAGAAGTATGTCTAACCACTGGAGCAAAGATATCATGATACTCTACCCCCTTCTTCTGAACATACCCCTTTGTGACTGACCTTGCCTTGTATATGAGATTACCATTTTCACTGTCTTTCACTCTATAGAACCACTTGCATCTAATAACTCTCTTGTCGGTGGGAAGAGGCACCAAATCCCAAGTATGATTTCTATGCAATGATTCAATCTCCTCCTCCATAGCAACTAACCAACTGGAACTGTTAACTGATACGATTGCTTCTCTATAATCACAGGGCTCATCAAGGACAACATTCGAAGCATATATTGCCATATCATCGAAGTTAATATCTTCGATGCTCAATCCAACAACTCATCAAGCCACTTAGGCTTTCTTCTTTGTCTGACAGGCCTAGGTTTCGAATGAGCTCCACCTTGAGTTTGATCCTCTGTACCAACATCGATATTATCCTCATCAACCATGGTGTCATCGGAAACACCATTTGAACGTCTATGAAAAGAATCAACAGATGACTTGCTTTGTGTCTGGTATTCTTCACATGTCCTCTCATTGTCATCCGATGAGGAATGCTCCACCTTCAACATAGCCTTCTCATCAAAGGTCGCATGCCTGCTCATAACGATCTTCTTGCTAATAGGATACCACAACATATATTCCCTCACTCTTCTCCTATAACCTAGAAAAATACACTTGCGAGCTCTAGGTTCCAGCTTCCCTTTGCTCTCATGCATATAAGCTGGGCAACCAAACACTCTAAGAAATGAATAGCTAACAGGCTCTCCTTTCCATACTTCTTCAGGGATCTTCATATCTATGGCAGTAGAAGGTATTCGGTTGATGAGGAAAGCCGCCATAGATAAAGCTTCGCTCAAAATCCCTTTTTCAATTTAGCAGTCAGTCTAAGGCATCTTACTCTCTCTAATAATGTCTGATTCATTCTTTCTGCAACTCCATTAGACTGGGGGTCAAATGGTGTGGTGTAATGCCTCTTAATGCCTTCATACTCACAATAATCGACGAATTCTTGAGATACAAATTCACCGTCATTATCTGAACGGAGAACTTTCAGTTTCTTCCCTGACTCCTTCTCAACCATAGATTTCCACTTCTGAAACTTGAAAAAGGTTGCACTCTTTGACTAAAGAAAGTATACCCATAATTTACGAGATAAATCATCTATAAATGAAATGAAATATCCGGCTCCACCTAAAAAGACTGACAAGGGGAGGGACCCCAGACATCTGTATGAACATACTCCAAGACATCATTTGCTTTATGCTCTCCTATACCAAAAGAAATCTTCGTCTGCTTTCCAAGAACACACTCTTCACAAAAACCAAGTTTTGAATGATGAACTCCATCAATCAATCCTCGTTTTTTCAACTCATCCATGCTATGCTCATCGATGTGACCCATCCGTAAGTGCCATAATCTGGAAGAATCTGAATCAACCAATGTAACAGAAGCCGATTCACCAATTACAGTAGTGCCCTTTAATAGATAAAGATTTCCTGCCCACACACCTCTCATAACAATCATGAAACCTTTCGATATCTTTATTTTTTTCTCCTCCCACTACAATCTTCAAGCCAAGTCTACTCAATGCCCCAACAAAAATCAAGCTCCTCCTCAAATCAGGTGCATGTCTAACATCGGTGATCGTATGAATAACACTATCAAACAACCTAATCATCATGCTACCAACACCCACCATACGACACGAAGCATCATTACCCATTAGAACTTCTCCTCCATCAATTTCACGGTAAGTGGAAAAGCAGTTCCTATCAGGTGTCATATGATAGGATGCGCCAGAATCAATCAGTCATAGGTTGCTCTTCCCAAAGAGCCGGAAGCTGTAAATACATCGGTGTCACTTTCTGTATTTGATTTCTCTGCTGTAGAAGTCGAGGCTTGCTTTGGATGTTTTCTTCTACCTTCAAGCTTGGGACATTGTGCTATGAAGTGCCTTGGTTTCTTACAATAATGACAAGTCAAATTCTTAGGCCTCCTGGACTGAGACCGTGAATAATTCCGTCATCCACCTTTCTTCGACCTGCTTTGGCCTCTACCTATCTGAACATATAAACCTTCGGTATCACTATCCAAGCTAGTGCTCGCCAATCTACCTCTTAATACTTCATTATGAAGACATCCTTTACATCAGATGGGCTAATTTTATTGCGGCCATAAATCATGGAATTAACAAAAGCAGTATACTCCTTAGGTAAGGAACATAAGAGGATCACAGCTTGAGCCTCATCGGTAATATCAAATTCCACTGCCTTCGGGTTCATAATCAAAGTCGTCAAAGCATCTACATGCTCCATAAGATCAGCTCCAGGCTTCATCTTGAACGAATAGAGTTGTTGCTAAAGAATAATCTGATTAGTGAGAGACTTGTCTTGGTATGCGAACGATAACGCATCCCTTAGTTCTTTCGCCATCTTTTTTTGAGAGAATTCTCTAAGAACTTCATCTGCAAGGCTCAACTGAATTATTGTGAGAGCTTCATCTTCCATCTCTTCCAAATCAGCTGCATCAATACCTTTCAATTCTCAGGCGCAGAAACAACCTTATAAGTCTTCTCCTTCTTCAATACAGCCTCCATCTTCATCTTCCAAGTACCAAAATCTCATTTTCCGTCAAAACGTGTTACTCCATAATTAACACCAGATTTACCAACAGACTTACTAGAAGTAGCCATTAATATCCAAACAGGAACAATAACACTAGCTCTGATACCAAACTGTAGTGAAATTTTATTTTAATTTGAGCGGAAGCGATTTATTTGATTAGGATCTAGTATTGCCTATTTAGATACCAATGACGCTTAAAAAAGAATTATGCAGTTTCACAGAAAAATAACAAAAATAAGAGACACGGAAGATTTAACGTAGTTCGGAAATGAATATCCTACGTCCACGGAGACCCAACAACTTTTTATTTCACTAAAGAAAAGAGTACAAAAGAGTGGAAAGAATAATGGTGGATACTCTCACACTTGCCTGTTACATATGAAGATGAAATTCCTTCATTTAAGAAGACTTGGTAATGAAGGGTCGCTTGGAGATTAAGCAAATCAATTTCCCGATTACCCAGATATCTTTCCAAATTGCATGATTTGATTTTAGTACAAATAGATGGCGTAATCTTCGTTTTCATATCTTTCCTCTATTCTCCATGTCTAATCATTTATTTCTTCATATAGCAAATATATATTGACTAATTAATTGACTGGCTAATTAATTAGTTTCTGTAACATCCCGCCTTTTTGCACACTTTAAACCGACACACGTGCCAATTCAAAGCATACGCAAGGGCGGATTGTTATGGGGTAAATAAGAAAAAAACAGAGAAGAAATAAAACAAAATAGAATCTCACAGCGGAAGGATAAAATATAATAATCAATATACAGTTCATGATAATTGTTTACAAAATATTTATTTTACTTATACAATGAATATCAGAGTTACACATACCAATACAATCAATGCAGCGGAAATTTAGAGTGTGGTGCAATACTATAAATAATATAATACGGATTCTTCGTCTTCGTCCTCCAAAGCTAAAATCTTCGATCATGAAACGCTCGGACTGACCCGAGCGAATTTTAAAAGACAAAAACACTCGAGTCAGACTAAAGGATCTTATGTGAGTTAAATTAACAGAAATAAATATGAGTACAGTAACTCAAGAGGTGCTCGGGATTTACATCTCCTAAGGATCCGTTAAACTATTTACTATGTAGTATATTGCGCTATTATAATAGTGTCTATTCATAAAATAAACTTACTTTTAAATATCTTTAAGGCTTTACATTTTCCACCTTAACACGTAAAATGCCAATAGTCTATACAGTACCGTAATACCTCCTGATCGGGAGGCTACCAGAGGATACTCCATAGGTACGACACAAATAGAAACTCGTAGTAAAGGCTCGGTATGGTAGGTGACACGGCACAACTAGGCAATGCCAGGGTAGATATACCAATTGCTATCCAGGCTGGTGGAAACGCGTAGCCGCAGTTACCGCCCACCTCGGACTAACTCCCCAAAATCAAAATATAGAAGTGGCCACTGAATCAATCCAAGTCAAAGTATAATATCGAAGAGGAGGGTCCGGTCAGAGGAATGACCTCATTGGCCTGAGAATCGCTCCTGTTTTAGCCACCTTATGCCAACTCACGGGAGTCGGGTCCACGTATTTACCTTACAGGAAACGTCGCCACCACCTACTTCATTCTGGAATCTCCACCGCGTACACGGTTAGTCAAAGTGGTTTTCGGTATCGACAGAGAGTATGTCCATATCCGATCCCGGTCTCTTTGCCAACCCATCGTTATTATAACACCGCGGTCATTTAAAAATAGCTCATACTTTAAAACCAGAATAAACATTTCCATTTTAAAATTATGAATACGATATCATTTTAAAACCCAAAACAATATGATATCTTTTATCCCAAATATAAACCTTTTCAAAAATCCAAATGCTTTAAAATTTATAACGTCTGAAAGCCAAATATCCTTTCAAAGCATAATATTTCGAAATTCATAATTTAAAACCATAACTTTTAAAACTTGAATGGTTTGGATATTCAACGGTATATGAATTAAAAGGTTTAACTTAAATGTTACTTTGTAAAGAAAATAGTTCTCATGGCTTTACAAATACATTTCTTTATTAAAGTCTAAACCAAAATTTGTATTATCTCTCTCAAGTTCCAAAACCACTTCAATTTATATACATATACGTGTATCCATTTGGAGTATTAATATTTCAAACTAAAGTTGGATTTTATTCTTTCAACAAATCGAATGTTCTATTAATTAGTCTTGAATATTCACATAAAATCAATAAATAAATAAAAACTCCAATTTCTAGTAATAAAATATATATTTTTTTCAATTCAAATTATACTAGAATATTCATTTCAATTTATCTTGGGAAAAATCCAATTATAAATATCATATCTTAAAATTTCCAAACTTAACATTTAAACATATGATATAAATTATCAAACTCCATTTTCTTAATTTTTTTTTTCCATTTTTAATAAAGAGATTTATACACCTTTTAATTTCATAATTTTCAACTTCATATGTATATATATGGAAGAATAATATTTATACAATATAAAATTTAAGGTTATTATAAACCGTATTCCATCCAAACCATAGAAATCACATTAAAATAGTTATATATAGACCGCGGTGCCTGTACATAATTTTCTATCCTATGGTCAAGTGATACGGATATTTATCATTTCAATCCGCAATTTAAAAGATATAAAATTTTGCGGTTGTATATCATTTCAAACCACAATCCCGAATGAAAGGAAATATGCATGATAATTTGCAATTTAATGATATACAATAAAACATCCATCAACACCACCCATCATCCAATCACAATCATCAAGCAATATCAATCAATAACAATTTATATTTGATAATATATAACAGGTAATAACTGGCAATTTTATTCAGATTAAATTTAACAACTATTAATCTAACAGTTTATATTCAGTAATAATCTATATAACTGCTAACTAGCAGTTTATAGGCAAACAAATAAATTCTAACTATCAATTAATACGCAATAAATAAATTAAATTAACAGTTAAATTTAATAAATGCAATTCAACAAATATGAGTGAAATAAACATGCCAAATACTCATAAATAAATTTCTATTCATTTCTAAAATTAATTTAACAAACATAAAAGCTTCTAGTAGTTGTGGGTGGGTTTAAACACTCACCTTTGGAATTTAAATCGAATTTAAATCCGATTTAAACCCAAAAATTGCACAGTCTCCAAATCTGTCCAAACCAATGTCATCAGATCTGGAATTTAAATACGATCCTAACAAAAAAAGATTCGTGTGAATCGGAGTTCGTACGTAAAAGTTATGTCTAAAATTCGATTGAAAAACAAAATAAATAAATTAATTAAAGAAAACATACTCCCAAAGCCACGTCATCAATAACTGCGTCTCCTCCAGAGCCTTCGCACGAAGCCTTTCCAGGCCGAAGCCCTAGCCGCCGAAACTATGCCACCTTCGTTGAATTTTGTCGATCACCAGAAGCTATGGCACGACGATCCACCAACTCCATTGAACCGCCCATCCTCAGCCGCCCCGTACTACGCCCCAGCGAAACCATATGGTGTTCCCAACCACGCTCGACACGATGCCAAGGTCGAGCCAACTGCGGCAAATTCTGGCCCTCCTATGACGAACCAACCGTACAGATCGAAGCCCCTCGCCAACCTCCATACTCCAGCGCCACCCGATCGTCAGAAGATCGAAAATCTACCGTCCAATCAATAGTCTAAAACGAACGGCCGTGACAACTTCGAATTTTCCCAGCCAAACGCCCTACTGAATCAAAAAACGAGTTGTACCATCAGATTACGTATCTCGGAAACTTCAACATATATTTTTGTGGAATTTTTCTGGAGGATTTGAAATTTCATTGAAATTTGAATTGGAATAGATCTAGGTTTTGGAACCATTGAGGAAGAGAAAGAGATGAAGAAAAATGAACATACAGCCAAATGACAGTAGGAAGGAGGCTAGGGTTTATCACAGCATACTTATAGACAAATAGAAGAAGGCTAGGTGGGCACGAATAACGAACGTGCTAAACGGAAGTTGGCCCAAAAAGCCCGTTCTGACCCGGAACGAAATTTATTAAACCCATATATCCAGATAGGTATTTTAAAATATTCTGAACGCGATGGAAAAAGTTTCACGTCCAAATTTGATCGTATGAAGAAGTTATGTTGAAAACAAAATTTCCAAATTGATTTCAAATTGATTTTAATTAAATCGATTTCAAGGCGTTTCGCGTCCGTACGATCAAACGACAGGTCCGATCGATACGAAACTTGAAACCCTATAATAATTCACCGATACGGATCCGATGAAACTGGTTTCGTCGAAATCTGAGTCCGTGACCAAAATGGCTATTTTCAATATTCATTAAATAAATTAAATAAATTATAAAAATCCAATTTTTACATCTAAATTCAAAAATTGACCAAATTTCTCCCTTTAAATTTTCTTAATTATTTACTCCAATTCTAAACAATTCAAGTGTCAATACATAGTTGTTCTATTCATCAATTTAGATGTTAATCCTTACTTAAAGGTTAAATTCCAATTTTTAATAAATTCAACATTATACGTTTGATTAAATTTATTAAATTCACTTTCTTTCTATTATTCAAAGTTATTGATGTCAATTTAATGAAACTAACATTGGCTCAATATCTATACATTAAAAATCTCAATTCTAAACTTAGATCTCAACTTATGAAATAGTAAAAAAATAAATTCCATCTAAATCTACATCTTCCTACTATCTAAATATTTAGAAAAATTACTTACCACTTTTTTATTGTAAATTTCTAAACTAGTAGATTTGTGTCATTTCTAGCCCTCTGGATATTTTAAATTAACTAAAAGCAAATTTACATATAATTTCCATCGTCAATTATTTTAGTGAATAAATCTTCAAAGGTTACTGCAATTAATCCCATAAATTGCAATAAATTCTAATAAATTTGACTCTATTTGATTACAACTCACAAATAAATCAATTATTCCCCAACTACAAAGTTACCGTTTCTTATATATATATCACTACAGTAATACTTCCAAATGTTCATCCTTTGTTTGCATAAATTACTGTATTCAATTGAATTGTAATATTGTTAACTTACACATAAATAAAACTTAACAACTAATAGAATAAATAACTTACAAAATTTGTTGTCATAAATATATTTTATAAGTCTACACTTAATTATTATCTTATAATACGTTTTTACGTTACTATAAAATTTATACACTCTTTCGTTACCATATTAATAATTACTAAAGTAACGTTCATTCTTAATAACAACGTTATACTATTCAACATATAAAAGGACTCCATTCACCAAATACATTCATTTATATTTATGCCCTTAAAGTTCTCCTTTATTGACTAGACACATAAATTTAGATTCATTTACATCGAATGCCCTTCTTAGCTATATACTCAATACATGTTAAATCTACATAAATTTTACCCTTTTATTCAAATTCACTTATACCATCAATAACAAAATGTTGCCCTAAATTTAGATTCAATTATATACATTAGATAAATGGGTAAACTTTTGTAATTATCCCATATATGAAAATATTTTTATGCATACATTTCCGCTTACTTACTATGCATTCATTTATTAAATTACTAATTGCCTTAGTCAACTTATCCCCTATTTACTACCAAATTTCAAATTTAATTATGGCTTATCAATACATAGAATTTACATAGGCAAAACAAATTTTATTACTATCTTAAGTCCATTTATTATTGACAACATTCATTAAATTTCCTTATCAATACTTATTGCATTGATTTATTCAGCGGTCACCTTTTATTTAGTTACTATCCATTTTACAATCCAATGTAAGTCTTCCACTATTTATTTTATATTAAATGAATTCCATTCTACTTAATCTTTTTATTGATATTCACTAATTCAACCCTTATATCAGTTTCTTATATTTTACTTTAAATCAAATTGTGACAAACATTATCCAAATCTATTGTCATAAAATTTTATTGTTACACTAAATTACAACTACTATACCAAATTTCTACATTTATTCTCAATTAGATTAGAAATATATTAATTCAATTCATTTAATATTATTAATTTAACGGGTCGTTACAATCTCTCCCACTCAAAACTTTTCGTCCCCGAAAAGGAAAAGAAGGGAGAAGGAAGAATAAACAGTACATCTTATTTCAAATATTAACTTATAAACAATAATTTACTGGATTAATTTCCTTTAATGAAATATACCCGTTTATAATCATTACAACCTTTTATACTTAAATCATTAAAGTTTGGAAAATATTCAACAAAATTCTAAGTCCAAAATTTACGAAATTTTTTGGGAGTCTCCTTTGTACGGTGAGGCTCGGGAGAAAATATAATATCAAAATATACAAATATATTACATATATTATCAAAATATTATATCCCAACACGGAAAAATAGCGCTTTAAACGTAATCCGAAAACGTACCTATTTGTCGGGTAATATACGCTTATTATTTTGGAACCAAAAGCAGTAGCAGTTGCTTCCATCACCTGTATTCACTTATATAATCTAAAAGGTTAAATATTTATTTTAAAGTGAACTATTCAAGTGGATTCAATCATTAATCAACCAAACAATTCAACAACCATCAACCTTACAAACAACATACATACACAAACGTAGCAACCATTTAATCCATCAAACAGATAGTTGTTTGGGTTCAAACTTGAAATTTGTATGAAATGGAATTAACTATCAAGTGCATCCTTTACTCAACAGTCTTAGATGGAACAAAGATAGATACTTATTCATTTAACCACTTCAAATTTCTTACCCAACAACATAAATCAAACAACACAATTCAAACCAACACCCAAATTTATTTATTATACATTTATCTCATGCTTCAATGGTTTGATTTTCTTTCTTTCATTTATGGAGTGATTTCTTTATTTCTTACAAATTTTCATTTTCCATTTATCACAAAATTCATTATATTTGTATTCCAATTTATTTACTAAAGTTTCTATCATCTATTTATACTACTTACCTTTACTTATAGTAAAATTTCCAATTTAACTTAAGTCTATACAATTAATTCTCATTAATAATAGCAAATTAATAGAATACCTTTATTACCTTACTCTTCACTTGTAAGATTTCCCCTTACATTTTCCTACTAACATTGCAACTTTTTATTATATGGTAAGTTATGTATGTTTTAAGAATGTAAGTGAAAATTTACAAGTTTCTTCTCCATTCCTTTAATTAATATATATTTGTTTTATAAATTACAATTTCGACTTACCTTTAATCTCATTCATTTATTTAATGTTGAAGTTTCCATTATATTTAATTACAGTAACCCTCTACTTACACTTAATTTATTAACCTTATAACTTGCATTCCTATAAGTGAAAGATTTTACTCATTCATTAACTATGGATTGCAGTCATTTATATTTTTCCTACTTTCCATTATATTAGAATAGGGGAAATTAAGGCGTACTTAAGTTAATAACCCTACAATCAAACTTTATAAATTAAGGAATTTCATTTTTTTTTCTTAAGGTTAAAATCACCTATTAATAATACAACCTTTAATTTTAGTAAAATTCCAATCATCACCTAAGTAAATACCGTTAAATTCTTATTTATAACAGTAATTTATTGAATACTTCATTATTTCCAAAAATTCTACTTGCATAATATTCTATTCCACTCTTAATTTACATTTCAACTTTTTATACTTGGTAAGTTATTTATGTTAAAGAAAAAGCAAAAGAACTTATACAAGTTTAATCTCAACCCTTTTAATTCATTGATTACTTAACCTTTATTTCACTAACCTAATTTTTTTTTTACAACTAATTAATGGAAATTCAAGAATTAATACCGGGTCAAATTCCAAAATTACTTTAAAATAATAGATAATTGATTTCTTACAACTTTTATATCTCTAATTACCTTTAAACAATTAAAATTTTAAATAATTTCAAAACAAATCTGCAGTAGAGTTTACTACAGTGGCCTTTCCCTTCGAAACTCGAAAATGAAAGTCGATGATGCGGCCGTCATCACCGAAATTATTTTCCAGCGATAGAGAGGAAAGTACAAACTTATTTTCTTCAAAATCCTCTTAAACCAATTCTTTCGAATTATAGTAAATATTTATATAAGAAAATATTTATAAACCAAAGCATTATATTTCATAAATCCTTTGAAAGCAGATTTCAAAAATCCCGGACTTAAGTTCTAAAATCTCCAATTTGATTTATTATAATTTCAACTTAGCTTCAATTATTATAAATATTTTTATTACCTAACACCCAATCTATAGCAACCAAAATATATATCTTTATAAAATATTTTTATATACAGAAAATATAATAGGCAAAATTATTTCATTCACCTATATAAAACAGATATTATGTCGGTCTGTCCTATTAAGTGTTTAGAAATCCCTATTGATGGCATAGCGTCCCATGCATCAACCAGAATTTATAAATACAAAGTGGAACAGATTAACACAATATCAAAATCTTTTTATAAAACTAACAAATACGCTCTCTCATATATATACTCTCAGCGACTCCCATAGGGTATTACTACCCTATTAACAAAGAGTCAAACCCCACAAAGCCAAAGTTTATCGCTAAACCAAAGCTCTGATACCAACTGTAACATCCCGCCTTTTTGCACACTTTAAACCGACACACGTGCCAATTCAAAGCATACGCAAGGGCGGATTGTTATGGGGTAAATAAGAAAAAAACAGAGAAGAAATAAAACAAAATAGAATCTCACAGCGGAAGGATAAAATATAAGAATCAATATACAGTTCATGATAACTGTTTACAAAATATTTATTTTACTTATACAATGAATATCAGAGTTACACATACCAATACAATCAATGCAGCGGAAATTTAGAGTGTGGTGCAATACTATAAATAATATAATACGGATTCTTCGTCTTCGTCCTCCAAAGCTAAAATCTTCGATCCTGAAACGCTCGGACTGACTCGAGCGAATTTTAAAAGACAAAAACACTCGAGTCAGACTAAAGGATCTTATGTGAGTTAAATTAACAGAAATAAATATGAGTACAGTAACTCAAGAGGTGCTCGGGATTTACATCTCCTAAGGATCCGTTAAACTATTTACTATGTAGTATATTGCGCTATTATAATAGTATCTATTCATAAAATAAACTTACTTTTAAATAGCGTTAAGGCTTTACATTTTCCACCTTAACACGTAAAATGCCAATAGTCTATACAGTACCGTAATACCTCCTGATCGGGAGGCTACCAGAGGATACTCCATAGGTACGACACAAATAGAAACTCGTAGTAAAGGCTCGGTATGGTAGGTGACACGGCACAACTAGGCAGTGCTAGGGTAGATATACCAATTGCTATCCAGGCTGGTGGAAACGCGCAGCCGCAGTTACCGCCCACCTCGGACTAACTCCCCAAAATCAAAATATAGAAGTGGCCACTGAATCAATCCAAGTCAAAGTATAATATCGAAGAGGAGGGTCCGATCAGAGGAATGACCTCATTGGCCAGAGAATCGCTCCTGTTTTAGCCACCTTATGCCAACTCACGGGAGTCGTGTCCACGTATTTACCTTACAGGAAACGTCGCCACCACCTACTTCATTCTGGAATCTCCACCGCGTACACGGTTAGTCAAAGTGGTTTTCGGTATCGACAGAGAGTATGTCCATATCCGATCCCGGTCTCTTTGCCAACCCATCGTTATTATAACACCGCGGTCATTTAAAAATAGCTCATACTTTAAAACCAGAATAAACATTTCCATTTTAAAATTATGAATACGATATCATTTTAAAACCCAAAACAATATGATATCCTTTATCCCAAATATAAACCTTTTCAAAAATCCAAATGCTTTAAAATTTATAACGTCTGAAAGCCAAATATCCTTTCAAAGCATAATATTTTGAAATTCATAATTTAAAACCATAACTTTTAAAACTTTAATGGTTTGGATATTCAACGGTATATGAATTAAAAGGTTTAACTTAAATGTTACTTTGTAAAGAAAATAGTTCTCATGGCTTTACAAATACATTTCTTTATTAAAGTCTAAACCAAAATTTGTATTATCTCTCTCAAGTTCCAAAACCACTTCAATTTATATACACATACGTATATCCATTTGGAGTATTAATATTTCAAACTAAAGTTGGATTTTATTCTTTCAACAAATCGAATGTTCTATTAATTAGTCTTGAATATTCACATAAAATCCATAAATAAATAAAAACTCCAATTTCTAGTAATAAAATATATATTTTTTCAATCAAATTATACTAGAATATTCATTTCAATTTATCTTGGGAAAAATCCAATTATAAATATCATATCTTAAAATTTCCAAACTTAACATTTAAACATATGATATAAATTATCAAACTCCATTTTCTTAATTTTTTTTTTCCATTTTTAATAAAGAGATTTATACACCTTTTAATTTCAAAATTTTCAACTTCATATGTATATATATGGAAGAATAATATTTATACAATATAAAATTTAAGATTATTATAAACCGTATTCCATCCAAACCATAGAAATCACATTAAAATAGTTATATATAGACCGCGGTGCCTGTACATAATTTTCTATCCTATGGTCAAGTGATACGGATATTTGTCATTTCAATCCGCAAATCAAAAGATATAAAATTTTGCGGTTGTATATCATTTCAAACCACAATCCCGAATGAAAGGAAATATGCATGATAATTTGCAATTTAATGATATACAATAAAACATCCATCAACACCACCCATCATCCAATCACAATCATCAAGCAATATCAATCAATAACAATTTATATTTGATAATATATAACAGGTAATAACTGGCAATTTTATTCAGATTAAATTTAACAACTATTAATCTAACAGTTTATATTCAGTAATAATCTATATAACTGCTAACTAGCAGTTTATAGGCAAACAAATAAATTCTAACTATCAATTAATACGCAATAAATAAATTAAATTAACAGTTAAATTTAATAAATGCAATTCAAAAAATATGAGTGAAATAAACATGCCAAATACTCATAAATAAATTTCTATTCATTTCTAAAATTAATTTAACAAACATAAAAGCTTCTAGTAGTTGTGAGTGGGTTTAAACACTCACCTTTGGAATTTAAATCGAATTTAAATCCGATTTAAACCCAAAAATTGCACAGTCTCCAAATCTGTCCAAACCAATGTCATCAGATCTGGAATTTAAATATGATCCTAACAAAAAAAGATTCGTGTGAATCGGAGTTCGTACGTAAAAGTTATGTCGAAAATTCGATTGAAAAACAAAATAAATAAATTAATTAAAGAAAACATACTCCCAAAGCCACGTCATCAATAACTGCGTCTCCTCCAGAGCCTTCGCACGAAGCCTTTCCAGGCCGAAGCCCTAGCCGCCGAAACTATGCCACCTTCGTTGAATTTTGTCGATCACCAGAAGCTATGGCACGACGATCCACCAACTCCATTGAACCGCCCATCCTCAGCCGCCCCGTACTACGCCCCAGCGAAACCATATGGTGTTCCCAACCACGCTCGACACGATGCCAAGGTCGAGCCAACTACGGCAAATTCTGGCCCTCCTATGACGAACCAACCGTACAGATCGAAGCCCCTCGCCAACCTCCATACTCCAGCGCCACCCGATCGTCAGAAGATCGAAAATCTACCGTCCAATCAATAGTCTAAAACGAACGGCCGTGACAACTTCGAATTTTCCCAGCCAAACGCCCTACTGAATCAAAAAACGAGTTGTACCATCATATTACGTATCTCGGAAACTTCAACATATATTTTTGTGGAATTTTTCTAGAGGATTTGAAATTTCATTGAAATTTGAATTGGAATAGATCTAGGTTTTGGAACCATTGAGGAAGAGAAAGAGATGAAGAAAAATGAACATACAGCCAAATGACAGTAGGAAGGAGGCTAGGGTTTATCACAGCATACTTATAGACAAATAGAAGAAGGCTAGGTGGGCACGAATAACGAACGTGCTAAACGGAATTGGCCCAAAAAGCCCGTTCTGACCCCGGAACGAAATTTATTAAACCCATATATCCAGATAGGTATTTTAAAATATTATGAACGCGATGGAAAAAGTTTCACGTCCAAATTTGATCGTATGAAGAAGTTATGCTGAAAACAAAATTTCCAAATTGATTTCAAATTGATTTTAATTAAATCGATTTCAAGGCGTTTCGCGTCCGTACGATCAAACGACAGGTCCGATCGATACGAAACTTGAAACCCTACAATAATTCACCGATATGGATCCGATGAAACTGGTTTCGTCGAAATCCGAGTCCGTGACCAAAATGGCTATTTTCAATATTCATTAAATATATTAAATAAATTATAAAAATCCAATTTTTACATCTAAATTCAAAAATTGACCAAATTTCTCCCTTTAAATTTTCTTAATTATTTACTCCAATTCTAAACAATTCAAGTGTCAATACATAGTTGTTCTATTCATCAATTTAGATGTTAATCCTTACTTAAAGGTTAAATTCCAATTTTTAATAAATTCAACATTATACGTTTGATTAAATTTATTAAATTCACTTTCTTTCTATTATTCAAAGTTATTGATGTCAATTTAATGAAACTAACATTGGCTCAATATCTATACATTAAAAATCTCAATTCTAAACTTAGATCTCAACTTATGAAATAGTAAAAAAATAAATTCCATCTAAATCTACATCTTCCTACTATCTAAATATTTAGAAAAATTACTTACCACTTTTTTATTGTAAATTTCTAAACTAGTAGATTTGTGTCATTTCTATCCCTCTGGATATTTTAAATTAACTAAAAGCAAATTTACATATAATTTCCATCGTCAATTATTTTAGTGAATAAATCTTCAAAGGTTACTGCAATTAATCCCATAAATTGCAATAAATTCTAATAAATTTGACTCTATTTGATTACAACTCACAAATAAATCAATTATTCCCCAACTACAAAGTTACTGTTTCTTATATATATATCACTACAGTAATACTTCCAAATGTTCATCCTTTGTTTGCATAAGTTACTGTATTCAATTGAATTGTAATATTGTTAACTTACACATAAATAAAACTTAACAACTAATAGAATAAATAACTTACAAAATTTGTTGTCATAAATATATTTTATAAGTCTACACTTAATTATTATCTTATAATACGTTTTTACGTTACTATAAAATTTATACACTCTTCCGTTTCCATATTAATAATTACTAAAGTAACGTTCATTCTTAATAACAACGTTATACTATTCAACATATAAAAGGACTCCATTCCCCAAATACATTCATTTATATTTATGCCCTTAAAGTTCTCCTTTATTGACTAGACACATAAATTTAGATTCATTACATCGAATGCCCTTCTTAGCTATATGCTCAATACATGTTAAATCTACATAAATTTTACCATTTTATTCAAATTCACTTATACCATCAATAACAAAATGTTGCCCTAAATTTAGATTCAATTATATACATTAGATAAATGGGTAAACTTTTGTAATTATCCCATATATGAAAATATTTTTATGCATACATTTCCACTTACTTACTATGCATTCATTTATTAAATTACTAATTGCCTTAGTCAACTTATCCCCTATTTACTACCAAATTTCAAATTTAATTATGGCTTATCAATACATAGAATTTACATAGGCAAAACAAATTTTATTACTATCTTAAGTCCATTTATTATTGACAACATTCATTAAATTTCCTTATCAACACTTATTGCATTGATTTATTCAGCGGTCACCTTTTATTTAGTTACTATCCATTTTACAATCCAATGTAAGTCTTCCACTATTTATTTTATATTAAATGAATTCCATTCTACTTAATCTTTTTATTGATATTCACTAATTCAACCCTTATATCAGTTTCTTATATTTTACTTTAAATCAAATTGTGACAAACATTATCCAAATCTATTGTCATAAAATTTTATTGTTACACTAAATTACAACTACTATACCAAATTTCTACATTTATTCTCAATTAGATTAGAAACTATATCAATTCAATTCATTTAATATTATTAATTTAACGGGTCGTTACAGTTTCCTTCAAAATATCCTTCCACATACCAGCCAAATTAATTGATTTGATTGAATCAATTAATCAATTTCTTTCCTCTTTAACAAATATTTGAATCATCCAAATTCAACAGGTTAATCCCTTAAACCTATTATTTTATTAAAGAAAGCTTCCTCTAAAAACCATTATAAAACTCGTTTAATTTAGCTATGAGTTTTTTTCCTTTTCAAAATAGAGTTTGGGTTATACAACCTTTCAAAATCTTTGAAACCTGGATTTCGACTTCATAGAATAACCTCATTCGAAAGCCTTAAAATCTATCTTCAAAACATTAGGCTCCTGCCTTTAGAATACTTTAAAACTTTCCTTTCGAAATCTTTCGATTATTTTAAAGCATTAGCATTTAACTTTAGAAATATAGCTTCAAAACCAGTTGAAAGTACCCCTTTGGACACCATTGGAAGTAATCCTTCCAAAACCATTGAAAGTCCCCCTTTCGAAAACATTGGGTATATATTTTAAACACTATTTGGGTCAAAGAAAATATAGGCGAAAGCATATATTTCGAAACCATCCTTTATCATATAAAAATATTGGGGAAACATGATGCCAACGGCACCATCTCTTTCGAAAGCATAAAAACATCTGGGTACAATAATGGATGATTGGCGTTGAAACCCTTTTCGAAACCATTACTTTCGAAACACATAACCCCTTTCGAAAGTCACAAGAAGTGGCTTAAACTTATAAAAAAAGTAACTTACGACAACATTGATATCATCAACACCATCGAAAAGCTAAAAAATGGCAGCAGAGCTTCGACTAGGTCAAAACCCCTTCTTTCAAAACATTTCATAACCCATTCGAAAACAAACTTATGTTATGGAAACCCTTTTGAAACCTTTTAAAACCTCTTTCGAAACCATATGCTTCGATCGGCGAAGGCTTAGACAAAAAAAAGGCAGCCGCTTTTCTTTTAAAAACAAACCAAGGTTTTGACTCCTTCGAAAGCCATGCTTTCGACGCCTTACCTTTTGCTTTTCTCCAATCCACTACGTACTATCTTTGTGACACCTTGTGTATTGGTTTCGGCTTAATAGATTTCGAGTAGGTTGAAACGAAAGCTTCTTTATCGTAAGGTACTTCCCAAAGCAGGCGGAACCCACTTTTCTGAATAAATCTAAGTTAATATTTTTAAAGCAAACTTTTCTCTAACTAACATGCCACGTGCCAACACCAAATTGGTTGCCTTAACTTTTCAGATTCTTTTCTAAAATAACCGCCGCTGATTTCATATCTAAACCATGGTTAAGTTAATCAATTAACTCATTCCATTAAGGAATTCAACTTTATAAAGAAGTCCCCCTTCTAAATAATTTAATTTGCATATCAAACCACTTTGGAAAAATCCCCGAAAATTCCAAATATTGACTTTAATCATGTTATCTAACATATCAAAATTCCAAACCCAAATTCTTAATATATTTTCCAAAGTAAATTTATAAACCCAAATAACCATAATTTCTTTTGAAAATTCATAATAATCTTTGCATAGCTTGGAAAATTATTAAAATTTATACCCAACTCCAAAATCATGTTTCTCATAACATAGAAATTTTCCCATGGCATTTGAACATCGGTAGATCTCGGTTTTTCCCTAAAAATGAACATAACCTCTTTTAAACAATCTTATTTGAACCATAAAAATTATAAATCAAGCATGTCATCATCCAATATATATCATAAAACGAATTAACCCTTAAATCTAAAATCATATGATTCAAACCAAAATAGAGATTGAATTATTATTCACCTTGATTTAGATAAGAAGATTGGATTGAGATTGATTTCCCCTAAGCTTGATTCTCTAGCTTTTACTTTGAATTCTTCTTATTAATGGTCGGCCTCTCTTCCTTTCATTTTAGTTTTTAAAATGATGTGAATGAAAAGTAAAATGGTAGGAACAAAAATATATAAATGTAAGGGTTATGAGCGATAATTTTCCAAATATACCTTTATGTAATTTAATTAATCCCAAAATAATTCTTAAGCCCATTAATTATTATATTAGGCATGGCCTTGATATTTATTCAAATCTCAATCTCCTTATCACTTAACATTTATATTATTCTATTTAATTTATCTAATTAAATCTCCTGAATAATATTATCAAAAATTAGAGGTGTTACAGACTTCCCTTCTTAAAGAATTTCATTCTTGAAATTCAGTAAGGACTAAATACTAAACATAGCAGTCATCTATAACGACTCCTAACAACCATACTAGTCTGCCTGACCAGGAACTATCTATATGAATCTAATATAGACATATCCTCAAAGCAGATCAGGATAAGTATCTTGAATCATGTCCGATGTCTCCCAAGTACAGTCCTTCTCACTCTCGCTCCACTGGACTTTCACAAACTTGACTGTCTTGTTCCCCAAGCTTCTCTCATCTCTTGCTATAATCCAAACTGGTTGTCTAATAAAAGTCAAATCAGGCTCTACTACCCAGTCCTCCATCTCTATCTGAGGAATAGTATCCTCTGGATCATGCACATACTTGCGAAGACGAGACACATGGAATACATTATGGACACCTGCCATACTGCTCGGCAACTCTACTTTGTACGCGAGCTTTCCAATCCTTTCTATAATCTGGAATGGATCAAGATATCTAGATGCTAGTTTCCCTGACTTTCAAAGGCATATCACACCCTTCATTGGTCACACCTAAGTGAAAACTTTCATCTCCAACCGAGAAGTTTAGGTCTTTACGCCTCTTATTTGTGTAACTCTTCTATCCGGATTAAGCTTCCTTCATCCTTTCTTGGACTCAATATTCTATAACGCCTCCCTTACCAAATCTGGAACTAAGACTAATCTATCTCCAACCTCCAACCAACATACTGGTGATTTGCATGGCCTTCCATATAAAGCTTCAAAAGACGTCATTCCTATACGAGTCTGATACCTATTATTATATGAAAACTCAACCAAATGTATGTGATCCTCCCAAGATCCACTAAAATCCAACACACAAGCTCTCAACAAACCCTTCAGCACCTTATTGACTCTCTATGTCTGCCCATCCGTTTGCAGGTGATATGCGGTACTCGTCTTAAGCATAGTGTCAAGCACATCCTATCGACTCCTTCAAAATTCGCTCGTGAATAATGCATCTTCGTCGTTGACTATGCTACTAGGAATTCCATAGAGTATAACTATATTCTTCATGAACAACTTTTCCAAAATAGGTACCGTCCTGATTGATCTTACTGGAATAAAATGGGCACTCTTGGTCAACTTGTTTACAGTAACCCAACCCATATACTCTCATTTCCTCTCCTTGACCTTGGCAACCCATCAATAAAATCCATGGATATCGAATCTCACTTCCAAACTAGAATCTCTAGAGGCTGAAGTAACCCACCCGGCTTCGGATGTTCAGCTTTTACTTGTTAACAATTTACATTCTGCCTAACCCAGAAGCAAACATCCCTCTTCATGCCTTCCTACTAGAAGCTCCTCTTCATATTTTGACACATCTTGGTCCCTCCAGGATAAATTGTAAACTTGGATCGCCGACATTCCTTAAGAACTTCCTTTCTCAAGTTCTCAATATCTGGAACGCACAATCGTCCCTTCTTTCTCAACCATCCTCTCTAGTCAAGACAAAAATCTTTCAAATCATCAATCTCGGTTCCAACTTCAAGCCTTCTAATCCTCTCGGCTAATAATGGCTCCTTTTTCTTATAAGCAATCCTTCCAATCATCATTGATCTAACTTCTAAACAAGATAACATGGCAGTACTCTTACTAGAACTAGCAGTCGATCTTAACTGCACACCACAACAGACCGAAGCTTTTAGATCCTTCCATTCTACCAACATAGCCAACACCACATTCTGATGTCTTCTGCTAAGAGCATCTGCTACCTTATTTATTACCATTCGTTGGGGGTATATTCTATACCAAAATCATAAGCAGCCAAAAACTCCAACCAGCTCTGCTGTCTCATATTCAACTCCTTCTAAGAGAACAAATATATTAAGGACTTATGATAGGTATACAACTCAAATCTCTCCCATAAGAGATAATGCCTTCAAATCATCAAGGCAAAAATCATCGGAGACAACTCTAAATCATGAGTATGATATCTCACTTCGTGCGGTTTAAACTGCCTAGATGCATAGGCAATGACTTTGCCCTTCTGCATCAACACTGCTCTCAATCCACTCCCACATGCATCAGTGTATACTACCAACCCTTGGTTTCCGTCTGGACTACTAAAATTCGAGCATTAGTTAACAAATGCTTTAACTCATGGAATGCTTCCTCACATTTATCGGACCAAATAAACTTCACTTTCTTCCTAGTAAGCTTAGCTGAAGGCACTGCTATCCGCAAGAAATCCTTAATGAATCTTCGATAATAGCTGGCAAGTCTAAGAAAACTTCTAATCTCGGTCACCGTCTCTGGCCTCTTTCAATTGTTCACAGCTTCGATCTTATCCGGATCGACTGACAAGCCTTTCTTTGAAACCACATAGCCAAGGAACTAAACCTCTTTCGTCCAAAATGACACTTGGAAAACTTCACCTTTAGCTGATTCTGCCTCAGGGTCTTTAGCACAACTCTAAGATACCTTCGTGCTCTCTCTCATTCTCAGAGTATACCAAAATGTCATCTATAATACCAACATGAATCTATCCAAGTACTCTCTTGAGACTCGATTCATCAAATCCAGCAAGAAAGCATGTGCATTTGTAACTCCGACTGGCATTACTAACCACTTATACGAACCATACCTAGTTCGAAATGCTATCCTCTGCCGCTCTCGACTGATGGAACCCTGTCGCCAAATCCAACTAGGAAAATACTCTGGCTCCACTCCATTGATCAAATAGATCATCAATCCTCTGCAAAGGATACTTATTCTTGATCGTACTTTTGTTCAACTTACGATCGTCGATACACATCCTTAACGACCCATCTGGTTTCTTCACGAATACTGCGGCCACTGCCCAAGGCGAACTGCTTGGTCTAATTAAATTTCTACATTCTAGATCCACTAGCTGCACCTTCACTTCCTTTATCTTAGTTGGTGTCATCCTGCTAGGTGGTCTACTTACAGGTTCGGCTCCTAGCATAAGATCTATTTGCAACTTAACGACTCGTTTCGACGGTAGTCCAGCGACTGGCTCAAAGACATCTGCAAACTCTTTTGCTATTCGAACATGAATTAGATTTTCTCCCACTTCCATTGCACTCAACAAAACACAACTACTCCATTTAGAATTATCCATTGAGAATATAATTCGGTTATGATTATTATGGTGTTTCAAAGATATCTCCCCATCTTAGCAGAATATCCTAGCCTCATACCTCTTCAACCAATCCATACCCAAAATGATTTTGTAATCTATGAAATTGTAAACGTGCAATCTGCATGCAAACTTATAACCTAACAAATCAATTTATAACTTGTCACATCTCATCCCCAGAGTTGCATACCCTCCTATTGGATTCGCAACCTTAAGGAAATAACAAGGTACGTGTGTTCTAAGCATAACCTATCTACCAAACACAGAGATATGAATGAATGTATGCACCAATATCAAATAGTATCCTAAATGGTACACTCTTAATCAGAAATGTACCTACCAGCACAGTCTTTCCTTTATCAACTATAGTAGGCTTAGCTGATGATCCAACAACAAAAACTTTCCCCTTGTCCGTCCTGATCGGCTCCAGACGCTGGTTTTTATAATACCCAACTTGATCGCAGTCAAAGCATTTCACATTCTTTTTGTATGCAGCCTCCTTCCCCTTTCCTGACCAACACTCACTTGCATAATGACCCTTCTTTTCACATTTGTAGCACACCAAATCAGCTTTTGCCTTCTTTGCAGCACCTCCTTTCTGCGCTCCCTCCTTCTTAAAGAATTTCCTCTTCTTTCCCTGAGGACCCTGGAATTCTACGGGCTTCTCTCTAGCATAACCTGCCAACATCTCCTCATGGAGAATGACCATCTCCTCCACCACATGATAAGGTTCTCGGATATGAGTCATAGTCATTCTGGCAAGCTCTGGTTTCAGTCCTTGAATGAACCTCTCATTTCTTCGGATGTCAGTGTTAACCATAACATATCCATATTGAGGCAGCTCATCAATCTTAGCAGTGCACTTGATTACTGACAGTCCTCCCTGAACTAAATCCATGTACTTCCTTATCAATGCTGCCTTAGCAACTTCAGACCAAATTTTTTTTTACTCAAGCCTCAGTCTGAAATCAACCCATGTCAATTCTTCCTCCGAAACCTCGACGGTCACACTATTCACCAATGAAGCGCTGATCCCTGCAACTGCTTAGAGGCCAACCTTCTCTTTTGCCTGACATCCAAGCCTACATCAATAAAGATTCTCTCACAGTGCAATAGCCAATTCTCAACTTCAACAGCATCTTCTATCAAACAAATGGCTTTCCACCCAAACTGAGGTAGTTTATGCTCAACTTAGCATAGTTATTCCCAACTGCAGCCACATGATTATCTCCTCCAACATTACTAGCAACCCAAGCTTGCAAAGCTTGGCTAACAACTGATACACCAACCCCAAATCTACAGGCGGATTTGCAATACCTACATTGGCCTCAGCATTTGGGTTAACATTAGCCTGTCGACCTTGGTTCCTCCTAGTATTAGGCCGAGCATTTCCATTGGTTGTGGTGCTTCCTTTACCTAAATCCCCTCTTTTGTTTCCAGCTTCCATATCTTCTTTCTCTTAAATCTTCATATGAGCCCTAGTAAGATACAGAAGAACGGTCTAAGAGAGGGAACATGTACTTACATACATACATACATACATGTATATATATCAAATATAAGTACGTTACTATAGTATTATCCTAAACTCGAATCACATTTTCAAATACACTGGATTATGTTGCAAAAACTTTTAGGTTTAACTTTCTTTTAAAGTTTCATAAGCCTATGTTTTGATACCAACTTGTAACATCCCCCTAGTTGGAGGCCCAAAACTAATGGCTACGGATGCTGCAGTCATCCATATTTATTAATCCTCGGCGACCAAATACGACAAAGTTAGATTCATTGATACACAGAAACACATGAATATGAAAAAGAAATTAAAGTTCAAACAAAATCACATTTCACTACAAAAATATTTACAATTCATTACATTATCCCAAATTCGCAAATCATGTTCAGGGAAAATATATTTATTACAACATACGCCAAGAGCGACATATGAAGATGCCCCCTTAGATGATCAGAGTATATACAGGTAATATAACAACTTTACCATTACAAATAACACAAAGGAATCAAAATAAAAGAGAACTCTAAATAGTTATCGTGCCTCGTACACATCTTCGAAAGCTTATTCTTCTTAAGAGGCACCTAAAAGCCTCAACTCTCAAACTACTCAAAATCAATTGAGTACCCAAGAGTTTAAGGGGAATTCATAAACTTCGAGTCAGATATAAAGCCAGGTATGAATAATAATCTACCATCTCAAATTATTTAGATATCCAGTGAGACCACGTCGCTTAGCGAAACGGGTTTTCCCCTTACTAATATCTCAAAACCTTTATAAAACCATTTACTGTGCTCCTGCATCCACAATGGTTAAAACAATATAATATGATGATATGCAAAACAAATGAATCAATTCTAGATTACCCATCCCCATTCAATTTAGACTGTCTGTCTCAATTATAGTTTCTAGGATTGCTATTAACCTATTAATTTTCATGGTTGACTAATAATCGGTAAAATATTTAAGGACTCCCTATCCAATTTCATAGTTTTTATGGGATCACTAAGAACCTATTGGTAACCCTAATATCTCTACTCTTATTCTAGTTTTTATAGGTTGACTAGGAACCTATTGGTGACTCTAATATCCTTGCTTCTTACACTAATTTTCATGGGCTGACTAGGAATCTGTAACGACCCGTAATTCCACGACTTCGAAAATAAGACATTTCAATTATTTTAAAATTTAAAGAGTTAAAAACCAAATAAACATGCTTATATATAATAAGTAAGAATGGTAAAATCAATTTTAAAGATTTGATTCAAGAAAATTAGATTTTTGAGTTCTTATAACAGAATCGACAAAAGTTGGATTTTGTTAAAAATTAGTAAATGATTAAATAAACAGTTTTAAATATTTAGTTGAAAAATCAAACTATATTGAAATCACTTAATAAAGATAATAGAAGTATAATATAGGTTTGAAAAATATATTTATAATCGTTTTACAAAATATTCTAATTTTGTCACATTTTGTTGATGCAACGCCGTAATTTAATAAAGTGATATTGACCCTAATGATAAGGATTTTTAACCAAAATAGACTTGTTTTAATTTATTGAATGTAGAAGGAAGTTCAATTTCTAAGTTGGTTTACATCAATGAATAGTGAAACAAAAACATCAAGTTTTGACTTTAAAATTTGTCAATAACAATGTTGTTTTCAACCGTAACGTTATATGAACACATCCACTTTATAACCTATATATTTCATCTTTACAAACTATAAAAACTTTATATTTTCATGTAAATGCAAATTCGCTTTGAAAATTCAAATTAAACAAATAATTCAAAAGTAACATGATTTGACAATTTTTCATAACAAATAAGATTTCTAAACATAATCATTACTTAAGTATAAATCACATCAACTTCCTTTCCACCATCAATGCACTTCACATCATGCTTAAACAAAGTCAAAAAATTAGCCAAGGGCATTTAAGTCATTTTCCGTCCAAAGCTCAAGTATAAATAGCCTACAACTTTCACTTCATTTTTCACAAATCATTCTCTTCATTTTCTTAAGTTCTTCCCCCATTTCTCTTCCACCATCTTCACCAAGTATCACCACGTCCTTGCACCACCCATACCCAAGCCAAACTCCACCCTACACCATCCTAAACTCATGCACCCAACCTCCATCACCACCCAACCCCAAACCCGAGAGCATCAACTCCCTACACGCCTCCATACCCACCAAGCCAAGCACTCAATGGCCAACACCCACCTACCCGAGCTTCCAACTACATATATTTGCCTACCTGGTCTCCTCACTTTCCCATACCCACCTCATATTCACATACCCAAGCCCAACCACCACCGTACCGCTCTCTACACGTGCCCACACCCAACCCATACCTACTCCACCCGGGCACCCCTAGGCCGAGCACCCTTCAAAAAAAAGGAGTGAAAAGAGAGTCTGGCTTTCCGAAGGCGAGGAACGAATTCAAAAAGAAGCGAAGTCACTAGTTCATAGAAAAGTTTGACGGAATGGAAATGAATGTGAGAAATTCTCATTGCTATTTAAATTTATGTTTATTATATTATAATAATCATGGTTATCATGTTATGTTAATTATCACCATTTGATAATATACATGTTTGGAAGAAATGAATGTTTGAATACGTTAGTTTAATAGTTAAGTTATGATAATACACTTACTTATTGATAATCATTATGCTATGAGAATGGATGTTATGTTATTGATGAATATTGAAAATGATTATGCTCATTTGTGATTAAGTAATCTCATTTGTTAAATATGACCAATTTTATTAGTATGGTATGTGTTGGAATTATTAAGTCTCTTTCTAAATAGTGGAATTCAATTTGAAATTGAAATTCAAATTGAAACTGAAGTATAATTGAATCTAAAATCGAAATTGAAATCGAATTTGAAATTGTAAGTGAAATTGATTTTGAAATCAAAAATCGTGATGAATAGTGAAATTGAAATCGATTTGAAAGAAAATTGAAATTGAGATTAAGGTTGAAATTTAAATTAGAATATGAGAATAGTGAAAATATACTTTAAATATTTTAATAAGTAAAAATATTGATTTAAAATGATTCATAATGATTTTATAAGTAATTAAGTTAAATTTGGAGAGTTTATTTCAAGTTTTGAAAATCAAGTAAAAACTAGGCGCGTCATGCAACGATAGTTTGCGATTTCGTGCCGGAAAATTTAAATGAACGTACAGAATGAAATATAGCTCAGATTTCTTTGAAATAAGAAATGTCCGGATTATTATACCTATATTTTTTAAGTGAAGAAAGAAAATCAAGAGTTCATGTTGTATATTTTGAAACATGCCCAAAACAAATTTTCAAAAAAATCGAGCTACTGCAGTTAATTAACCAAAATTAGAAATTGATATTTTTAAAATATGGAAAAATATCTAAAAATCTTTTAAATGTTTTAAAAGTGATCCAAGTCGAAAAAATGGAATTTTAAATGATAGACAAGTCAATTTGGTCGATATAGCTTTAAAACACCATTTGCAACGCTTTTGCATTAGCTTTCTATAACTTTGAAAATATATGATAAACTTGTCGATTCTTTCCCAATCATTTAGAAATGTTTTTAAATGAATAATAAAGGAATTTTAAGATAATTTAATCAATAATTGGTTACGCGAAAACGACGGGTACATTTGTCCCACATGTGAGAGCTAAAACGATAAAACAAGGTGTGTAACTAAGGTTAGGAATGAAGCAACCAGTGCCCTGAACTTACCTGACATTCGCTTTATCTTTTAGGCGAGGGGTGGGACAGATCGAAAGAAAAGGCCGGATGCTTTAAAAAGATCATATTGAGTTTTCTCGTAATAAAAGAGAATTTGTATTTTCCAGGAATTAAGCAAGTTAAATATAGAAGATTTTGATTTATAAATTACAACTTGGATTGCATAGAAATGATCTTGTTATACTTGATGTTAAAGTCGAAAGAGGGAACTCGTCATATTCGTGGAATTAAAAAGGTGATTTCCCTGTCATTCCGTCCATAGCACTTGTTGAATACGGAAATGGATATTGAGTAAAAGTATAATAGTTTCCATGATCCTATTTGCTCAATAATATTTTCTAAGATTGATTTTTGGGTTTACAGTAAATGATGTCTTAAATAACTTTTTTTTACCCGCTTAATAATTGAAGAAACTTAGTGCGAATGTTAAGTAAGAAAATTAAAAATATTTTCCTAAGAGAAAGTGAATTAACATAGAATCACTCTAAGATCAAAAATGGATTTTTGTAACTAACCAAGAGGAATGAATAGAAAAGTGGCTTAATAAATCTTGTGTACTCATATCAAAGGTCTATTGATAATTGGATTTTGAAGGAACCGGAGTCAGATTTGGATGATGACTATCTGAAGACCACTTTGAACCAATCTTTGTATTCGAAGTAAAAGATCAGAAGTTGAAGATATTGAGAAGAATAGTGACAAAGGACTGCTTGTTGATTTGATTAGGGATAACTCCCGAAATACTTATAGTAGCGGTGGTCTCTTTGTTATGAAAAATCTCAGAAACACAAGGTCTATTCGCTACCAATCTTATGATGTGGTAGGTGAGTGCCTTTGGTTTGTCCTGTTCCTGGACAATCTTATGAACGCGTGTCTGATCTTGCATTCTAAATCACAATGAATGGTCTCTATATAATGTATATCAGTCGGTGGCGGAGAAGACACCTCTTAGCTTAACACACTTTCCCGAGACGTTCAAGCTCAAGAAGTTATACATTTGTAGAAATCGGTCTTGTGACTATGGAATGGAAATTTGGCATTGAAAGTGGAAAGAGATGTGCTACGTGTAAAGGTAACTGTTACCGCAAGCCTCATCAACCGAAAAATGACCAAAATGGGGTTAGATGCAGCATGGCTAAGTGGTTTGCAACATTAAGGTATGATTATCCCCTTTTAGATATATTTATACCCGCTATGTCGTTCGGGTTTAAATTAATATGGATGTATGCTAGAGCGCGATCGGATAAAAGTCGGTAGCGAACGGAGGATGACATATCGGTACTATCTAAGTGTAGAGGTAGGCCGGTCTTATGTTTGCAGGGTAGCAGATGTTTTGTGATCCTCGATACATTCATCTAGGGTGTACCCATCGGAAGTTAATCCCTTCACATGGTCATTTGTATGAAAACTCATTCTCCAATAAGCGTCTGCCATTTTGTTAGTATAACCTGTGTTTGCGGTTAGTATGTTGGAATTTAATAGTATAACAATTTTGGCTAAGATTAAAAGTTTGCTTGCAAATGTTTCCACAGATATATTATTTGAAAAAATATCTAAATGTTTTGATATATAAAAGCGATTTAGTTATCATAAGGCAAAAACCCGTCCATGTTTATGTGTGGATGTGGTCTTATGAGACACTCTTTCTTTTTAAAGAATTTTATTCAAGGGCTAATATATGACACTTTCATTCATTATTGAGTTTTTCTCACGCTGGTTTATCAAGCCTGATCCGGGTATTTTCAATACTCGGGTCAGATCCGAGTAGTTTTAGGTTTAGTTGAGGACGGTAGGAGTTTCCAGAGGGGAGCTGGAGATATTCATCTACGTATGGACGTATTCTATTATCCGCTTTGCTTATTCTGCATTGATTGATGATGGCCAGCATTTGTAAGGACAGATATTTATAACTGTCCAAGCTGAAATTAGGTTAGACTCTGATATACGTATTTTAAAAGTTTTCCACTGTAAAGATATTTGTTCAATATCATATGTTATTCCATTCGAGTGAGATTCTGTTCTATTCTTCTATTTTTTTATTTTACCCTTGTATTCACTTTGGGTTAGACATGTATGGTCTATTGTTGACTTAAAGGGTATGGATTTTTGGGTCATCACAGAACCTATTGACATCTGTCGATATCTTAATCCGAATATAGTTTTCGTGGGCTAACTACAAACCTACTGGCCCCATCCAGTATCAAATCATAGTTTTCGTGGGCTTTCTATGAACCTGTCTTTCTGACATCTTCCTTTATACATATCTTTCATGGGCTAACTACGAACCTATTGGCCCCTGCCAATATCTTTTTCTATACACAGCTTTCATGGGCTTACTGAGAACCTATTGGCCACTGCCAATATCTTTTCTTTATATTTTAGCATCCTATATTCTGTTCTTCCTGACCTTCTGGATGCAATTCCACTCATTCAGGAGTTTAATCAATTTATTCACTACTGTGTTAACCTAGCTGGTTTTTCTACCCTTTATCCCCAAATTGCAGTTATGGGACTATAAAGTGAATGTATTTATACATAAAGAAGCAAACACAACAATATAGCAATACTACTCCAGTGGGTTTAATATAAAAAAAGTCAATCCCTTTAACCTATTATTTTATAAAAGAAGCTTCCTCACCAAAACCATTATAGAACTCCTTTAATTTAGCCATGGAGTTTTTTTTTCCTTTTATAAATAGAGTTCAACCTTTTGAAACCTTTGAAACCTGGATTTCGACTTCATAGGATTACCCATTCGAAAGCCTTAAAATTTATCCTCAAAACATTAAGCTCCTGACTTTAAAATACTTTAAAAAAATTCTTTTGAAATCTTTCGATTATTTTAAAGTATTAGCTTTTAACTTTAGAAGTATAACTTTAAAACCAGTTGAAAGTACCCCTTTCGACACCATTGGAAGTAATCCTTCTGAAACCATTGAAAGTCCCCTTTTCGAAAACATTGGATACATACCTAAAACACTATTTGGGTCAAAGTAAACATAAGAGAAAACATCTCTTTCGAAATCATCCTTTATCATATAAGAATATTGGGGAAACATATGGCATTGGCACCATCTCTTTTGACAGCATAAAAACATCTGGGTACAATAATGGAAGGTTGACGTCGAAACCCTTTACGCAACCATTGTCTTCGAAACCCATAACCCCTTTCGTAAGCTACAAGAAGCGGTTTAAACTTATAAAACAAAGTACCTTGCGACAACATTGATATCTTCGACATCATCGAAAAGCTAAAGAACGGCAGTAGAGCTTCGAATAGGTCTGAACCCCTTCTTTCAAAACATTCTTTCATAACACATTCGAAAACAAACTTATGTTATGGCAGCCCTTTCGAAACCTTTTAAAACTACTTTCGAAATTATATTATGATGATATGCAAAACAAATAAATCAATTATGGGTTACCCATCCCCATACACTTTAGACTACCTATCTCAATTATAGTTTTTAGGATTACTATTAACCTATTAGTTTTCATGAGTTGACTAATAACCGGTAAAATATTTAAGGGCTCTCCGTCCAATTACATAGTTTTCATGGGATCGTTAAGAACCTATCGGTACACCCGATATTTAAGGACTTTCCTTTTCGATTATTTTAAAGTGTTAGCACTTAACCTTATAAGTATAGCTTCAAAACCAGTTGAAAGTACCCCTTTCGACACCATTGGAAGTAATCCTTCCAAAACCATTGAAAGTCCCCCCCCCCTTCGAAAACATTGGGTATATACTTAAACACTATTTGGGTCAAAGTAAATATAGGTGAAAGCATCTCTTTCGAAACCATCCTTTATCATATAAAAATATTGGGGAAACATGATGGCGTCGGCACATCTCTTTCGAAAGCATAAAAACATCTAGGTACAATAATGGAAGGTTGGCATCGAAACTGTTTTCGAAAACATTGCCTTCGAAACCCATAACACCTTTCGAAAGCTGCAAGAAGTGGCTTAAACTTATAAAACAAAGTACCTTACGACAACATTGATATCTTCAACACCATCGAAAGGCTAAAGAATGGCAGCAAGGCATCGACTAGGTCGGAACCCCTTCTTTCATAACCCATTTGAAAGCAAACTTATGTTATGGAAACCCTTTCGAAACCTTTTAAAACCTCTTTCGAAATCATATGCTTCGACTCCATCGAAGGCTAAAACAAAACAAAGGCATGCGCTTCTCTTTTTAAAACAAACCAAGGTTTTGACTCCTTTGGAAGCCATGCTTTCGACACCTTACCATGCGCCTTCCTCCATACCACTACATATCATTTTTGTGATACCTTATATGTTGGTTTTGGCTTAATAGGTTTCAACTAGGTTGAAGTCAAAAGCTTCTGTGCCGAAAGGTACTTCCCAAAGCAGGCGGAACCCACTTTCTGAGTAAATCAGAGTTAAAACATCCTAAAGAAAACTTTTCTCTAACTAACCTGCCACGTATCAATGCCAAATTTGTTGCCTTAACTTTCCAAATTCTTTTCTAAAATAACCGCTGCTAATCTCATGTCTAAATCATGGTTAGGTTAATCAATTAACCTCTTCCATTAAGCAAATCCAACATTACAAAGAAGTTCCCCTTCTAAAATATTTTAATTTGCATATCAAATCACTTTGGAAAAATTCCAAAAATTCACTTTAATCAATCATGTTATTTAACATATCAAAATTTCAGACCCAAACCTTAATATATTTTCCAAAATAAATTTATAAGCACAAATAACCATTTTTTCCTTTGAAAATTCATAATAATCTTTTCATAGCTTGGAAAATTATCGATATTGAAACCTGACTCCAAAATCACGTTTCCCACAACATAAAATTTTCCAATGGCATTTGAACATCATTAGATCTCGGTTTTGCCCTAAAATCGTGCATAACATCTTTTAAACAATCTTATTTAAACTATAAAAATTATAAATCAAGCATATCATCATCCAATATATCATAAAACGAATTTAGCCTTAAATTTGAAATCATATGATTCAAACCAAAATAGAGATGGAATTATTATTCACCTTGATTTAGGTAAGGAGATTGGATGATATTGATTTCCCCTGAGCTTGATTCTCTAGCTTTTAATTTGAACTCTTCTTTTTAATAGTCGGTCTCTCTTTCTTGCGTTTTAGTTTTCAAAATGACGTGAATGAGAAGTAAAATGGTAGGAACGAAAACATATAAGGGTAAGGGTTATGGGCGGCAATTTTCCAAATATACCCTTATGTAATTTAATTAATCCAAAAACCATTCTTAAGCCCATTAATTATTATATTAGTCACGACTTTATATTTATTCAAATCTCAATCTCTTTATCACTTAACATTTGTGTTATTCTATTTAATTTAACTAATTAAATCTCTTGAATGATGTTATCAAAAATTATGTGTGTTACAATTATTCATAAAACCAATGTAAAAATAAATTTTAACTTCACCAATTGCCAGTCTTGTTTATGAAGCTAATGCATAGATAATTTATAACTTCACCAATTGTCAATCTTGCGTATGAAGCTAATATGTTTAGTTTAAGTTTATAAATCAAATAACAAATTCATTATGCATCAAGATAATTAAAAGAAATAAATAAATGATATGAAATTAGTATCCATTTGTAGACTGTTGATATTAAAATGTTGCATACTAATAAGTGTTAAAATATGTTCTACTTGAGAATGAATATATATATTTATTGGTACATACAACTTAGGTTGAAGGAAAATTAAGATATTTACTATTTTATATTTGAATTCAAATTATTAAGCTATGAAGCTAATTAAATAAATTAATTACCGTTAATATGATAATTAAAGGCAAACATGATTTAAAAATGCATCCATGCTTGCTTTTACCAATTTCATTGTGCTTGGACCCGATTCCATCTTTGAAAATCTTCAATAATTTCCATTATTAGATTTCTAAATATAGAAAATATGTAAATTAACTTTTAATATTCACTATATCCATAAGCACTTACAAAGTTCAACACCCTTTCAACCTCTTTTTTGTTATCAACAACATCAAATAAAGAATGCAGTACATAAATATAGATAATTAAAAGATAAAAAATAGTGCTTTTTAGGAAAATTTATGCATGTATGCCACTTTCAAAAGGTAGTAAATGAAAAATATCATTTTCATTACAAAAACTCATTTGTTTCTATCATGCTAGTATTAACTCTACATTTAACATTAGTGAACTTTTTATATTGATATTTGGAATACACACACATGCAACTGTGGTATATACATACATGCATACATATGTGTGTGTGTGAATCTTCAAAAAATTTATACTTTGATTCAATCACCAAATTTGAAATTAAGGAATAACTTAATCTGAATATATCTTAATCATCTCATTATTGTTCTTTGTTGTTCTACTCAAAGGACCCGTATGTAACCACTCTTGTAATGTCATATTTCAAACACATTCAATTGTGCTTTCCAAATCCTCTTTCTATCATTAAGATCATATTTTGTAATTCATTGTCAATATACAAACGCTAATGTACCATTTTACATAATGGTAAATGGATCAATTCTTACTATATAAATTCATGTTTAGCATAATTAAGAAAAACAAATTAACAAAACCTAACCAACTAAGAAAATGCAACCATGCTATAATTTAACGAACTTAATATGTCAGTCTGATATCCAACGTCGTTAAGAAATTTAAATAATTTTTTTTATTACATATACTAGAAAATTGAGAATTGAATAGGGTGATAACGTATTTATATCATAATAGTAGAAAAGGGGACAAACAAATGGAACTAAGAATCAAAACTTAAAATCTATATTAAATCTAATTTTGATGGAAAAAAATTCGATTAAGAAATTAGGGCAAAATATGTCTTCGGTGATGAAAGATGGAACATAATGCACATGGATTTTCCATGAGAAAAATTAAGATTCTAATGCATAATACAATGAAGAAGTACGTTGAACTCTTTTTTTGATTTTCTATGAAAGAAAAAGGATTAGAAAGGTAATGAAGCATAAAATATGGTTAGATTAGTGAGAAGATGCAGTAAAAGCCATGGAAGTCAGGATATGAGAAAATGAAATCGATTGATTAGAATAGCAAAGTTAATGAGAACGAATAGTAGTAAATTAACTCAAATAACTGAAGGAAAAATAAGACCCTTGATTTTACAAATAGGTAAATAGTGATAATATTGATCATTACACAAAATAAATTGGAGGAGCTAATGCTAATAGGTTGTTCAAATTAATGAGATGTGAGTATATGATTTGAGATTGACTAAGAAGAGAGAATACTAATGATCTCGTATTTTTTTTTACGTACTAGAATAGATAGAAAGATTGAACAATATTAATAAAAATTATTGACTTACCATCATACCCAAATCATGCATTAATCCACTCGTAAAATGAAATAAAGGTGTTGGAAAAGTATATTACTTGTATGTTGAGAAGATGGGAGCCAAGGTTTTAGACGATAATCAGACAAGAATCAGTTCGATCTCGATGAAAATCATCTTTAGAGAATAAAAAAAATTACAATAGAATGATAAAGAAGAACGAGACATTAGAATGAAAGTGTGGAAGAGAGAAACAAAAGGAAAGACCGTTCTCTTTCAAAATTTATGAGTAATCTGGACGTTTAATTTGAGAAAAGGTTAATAGTTAATCATGGAAATAAATATTGAATAAACAGATAACTTAGATGCAAAAGTTACCCCTAAATCAATTAGCACCGAGCATTAGAGGCGTGAATAATGTGGAGAAAGGTACAAATGGTTACATATTGAACCTTATATATAATAGAATAGATACTGTAAATTTTAGTTAGAAACCTCATAATTTTCAACTGATGGTAAAGCAAAATTGATAATGTGTAAAAGGTTATCCTCTATTCTTGCTCCTTTAGCATTTTGATTAGCTATAACATTTTTTTTCCTGTTTTCAACTCATATTTTTCATTGACTAAATTTGTTATGCTGAACTTTCTATCTCAAGTTATTTGTTTACATAAAATTAAAATCTAGTAGGTGATTTATGATGTGTTTACGATGAACGAAAGCAGAGCATTTGAGCGAAGAAGATTGATGAACGGAGAATGCGTTTGCGGCTACAAACGGGGTATTTGAGCAGAGCATTTGAACGGGGCATTTAAGTTGTGATTTATAAATTAGTTGATTTATAATTTATTATTTGTTTATTAATAAATAATACGTGTCAATAATTTGCAAAAATAAATAAATTGAAAATTATACATTGGTCCAATTCAGTTCAAACCAACTTCATAATGTAGAGCACTTTAATATGATCGCAATTCAAAAAACAACGTTACAAACAGATCTCGTTTGCATAAATTATTAATTTTAGAAATTTACAATAGTTTAAATTTATCAATTAACATAATTAAAACAGCCAAACGCATCAAAATCCATTATTAAGCTGAACGCGACATTTGGCCCGTTACGTTAAACATGGTAAAATAAGACTGCGAACGGTGTCTTAAAGTGTTTCCCTACTTTGTTTTTGTTTTAAGGACAGAACAAATGAAATATTTAATTGACAAACCTAGTTAAATTATATACAGATATTTGTCTGCTGTGTTTTTGACCATAGACCTAAATATTATTCTAATTAGTAGGTCTTGAGACCTGGAATTTGATTAAAAATATCTCATATAATTTCACAAGAGATCGAGAATGAAGTCAGAGGAAACAATAATATAAATATAGAAGAAAAACAATCAAAAAAAATATCACATGAATAGAAGTAACATGAATGTACTCTAAGAGCATCTCCAGTGGTTAGAATTAACGGGATAATATTAAGAATTTCTCCGATCATCGTCAATTCAAGGCGTAATATGAAACTAAATATTCAATATTGAGTTCAAAATACTGAACTGGATTTGAACGCCCATTTAATGGGTGCCAGAAGGCTGACGCTCATTAAATGGACGCCAGAAGAGGCCATCTGGGTAAGAGGAGCCCGCTAAAAAAAGGTTTTGAAGGGAGGATGGTGGCTGGCGTCTATTTAATAGACGTCTAATGTTAAACGCTCATTTAATGAGTGCCTGAAGCCATGCGCCTGACCACTAGATATTTCAGTACGCTTAAAGGTTGAATGTTCAGTGTCCTAAACATCCAGCCCTTAAGCTACTGAAAATGTCCTAAACAATGATGTTAGACTTCCGTTCAACCTGATGGCATTATTTTATTAAACTAACCAGAATTTTTCTTGTTTTTTCACAGGATGACGATGATAATGAAAGTCAGCAATGCACCTACCGCAACCAACAACCAAAATCAAGAAAAGAGACGGCGAAACCAAGTTTGATGAACTGACCTTCCTACCGCAACGAGGCCTCGCTTGTATAGCACAGGAATGTAAAGAGTGAAGGATCAAGTAATTTCATGTATTTTTAGGGTCTATACATTATTTATTTTACTTTGCTATTCTAGATATTGCGTTTTGGTATATGTATTCCTGCGATAATATTAACTCATTTATATAATTTATCAGAGCAAAACACAATTTTCAAACAATGCGAACTAATTTATTAAATGCAGATCACTTCCGAATATGATGCAAAATAACTTCACATATAAATGTAACGCTTCAACCCTAAAGCGGATGCCCTTAGCATTAAGATCAGAAGTTCAGTCATAATCAAAAAGACCAGAATATACAAAGGTGCATCATTTTGCGACAACTTACATATATCAGGAAAACAAACTAAAATTCCTGAGAAGCAGAACCAATTTCTCCCTTTCCCTTTCCAGGCTTAGTAGGCAACAAAGTGGAATGAATATTGGGCAAGACACCTCCATTAGCAATGGTGACAGTTCCAAGAAGCTTGCTTAATTCTTCATCGTTTCTCACAGCGAGCTGAATGTGCCTTGGCACTATTCTATTCTTCTTGTTATCTCTTGCTGCATTTCCTGCCAGTTCCAGCACCTAATCATCATTTCATCGAACAACTTATAAACCACAATCGAAATGATAATAAATCTAACCAGAACATACAAATTGGCAACCATAAACATAGATCCAATCAAAGGTAACCGTAAAGTGTCAGCTTTATCAAAACTAAAACCCTGAAATCTCTTCTTTTTATGTTGAAATAATGTTAGCATAATCAACCCAAAATCAAAATCGAAAACCCTAATTTGACGAGCGGAGTTTCCAAATAACAAATTCAATGCTAAAGGCGTTGCCTTTACCAGAGTAAAACCAATCGACAAACGAAATTCGAATCGAACAGTAATATTTAAATAGCGACCTATGATGGTAAAAATTAAGTACCTCGGCGGCTAAATACTCGAGCACAGCAGCCATATAGACTGGAGCTCCGGCGCCGATTCTCTCAGCGTATTTTCCTGCCTTCAGAAATCTGGCGATCCTTCCGACAGGAAACTGAAGCCCTGCTTTAGAAGATCTAGAAACTGATTTTGAGCTGCTTTTCGCCTTTCCTCTTCCTGCAGAACTCATTTCTATTTAGAAGAAAAAAAAATTCGAGTTTTGGTGTTGCGATAATGTAGAAGCGCCGCAGAAGTGGAGAATGGGTGGGGTTTATATGAGGTTTTGGACGTTTGTTTGATTGGTTGAGACGGGAGCTATGGATCGATGACGTGTACGGCCTGATGTTGTGGAAAGGTGTTTTGTTCTGTTTTAAACTTTGCGAATTCATTAGATCTGGGCCCAATTTAAAAAGCCCAAAACTATTTTCTGAGCTCACCGCTGCGATCACTTGTCTGACGACCTGTCCACATTGTTTGTTTGGTTCAATTCTTCTTTTGTATATTCTTACACCACGCATGATTAAGCTCTCTGAATTGTTTTTTTACAAATTGTATTTGTTTAATACTTTAAAAAAAATAATTTAGGTATATTTTTAATTAATGTTTAATTTTAATAATACATGTACAGATGTTTTTTTTGTTATTTCCTTTAGTCCAGCAACTCAACCCTAAAACCCTTGAAACCTCAATTTTTATTTCCTTTTAACAAAATAATATCGATTTCTAAGTTACCAGTAATCTAAATGGAGATGGAGCTGGAGCCTAGAGTAAAGCCATTGACTTTCCAAGTCAAAGCCACGTCCCGTGTGTGAACTCCTCAGAAGGCGACTCATGTTCTGGATTGCGATATCAGAACTCACTGGTCAACTGGAACCAACATGAAAGAGTGGATTCTTTTGGAACTCGATGAACTTTGTTTGTTGTCTCATCTACGAATTTGCAATAAGCCTGTTCTTGAGTTGGAATTTCAGTTGGGTTGCAGTATAAGCCTGAGGCATTTGTAGTCTTGTAGAGGTGCGTCCTCACTGTGAAGTTCCAATACATGACATGATGTATCCCATGAGCTATACCCCTTTTCGCTTTGTACGTATTGCTTGTTTGCGGGGAAATCCTATAGCTATATGTTTTATTTAGCTGATAGGAGTTTCTGTGACTGGATTTGGACCAAAATTTCAGCCTGTTGTTAATTATCTGCTACCCCACGTCCACCTCTGCCTCTGTTCCCCATACAAACCCATGCGTTCCACCATGTTGCTGAAGGAAGAAAAACAAACCTCACCGCATCTCAACGGTCGCTCTGATCTCTCCCTCCTCTAGTTTGAGTATATGGGTTAGTTTTATAAAAATTATGTATCAATTGATTTTATTCATAAATATGTCATGTTTGCTGATTCGCTTATAGGTTGCAGCCTATAATATGTATATATATTTTGTTCATAAAGTGTTAGTTATTTATGTGTATCACTTTAAAATAAGATGATTTTTTTTTATAGCAGTCCATTATAGGTGTCTGTACATGCGTTAGGATTTAGATGGGGGGCCTGTGATATAAAGTTACAAGTATTCCTGAGTATATAAGTATTTAGTTATTTATTTATATAATTGGTTACATAAATTCTATAGTTATTCTATATGTTAGCAAATGTATTTTCCTCATTTTTCAGTTCATATAAGAATATATATATATATATATATATATATATATATATATATATATATATATATATATTTTTGAATTACCTAGAGAACCAAGCTTCGCTTGTAAACTCTAGGGAAGTATGTGCCTGCCAAACACATGCTTCGGGTACTTGTTACAGGGTTGTCAGTTTCGGGGCTCGAACTCGTGACCTTCGATCACGCAGTCCGGACCATCAACCAACTGCGCCAACCCTGTTGGCTATATATATACATATTTTCAGGAATAGCAGTGTATAGTAAATATATATAGTCTTCGGTCTGCATTTTGAAATACGTATAAAATATTTATACGGAGCTTTCAAAATTCTGTGCGTTTATACTTTATATTTGGTCGATTTAATTATTGATTTGTTAAAGAATAGATATAGATATTGTTGTAAAGTAGATATTTGTGAGCGAACCCACTTATAATTTTATATATACACATTTAACGTTTGCAGTAATATACACTTATTTAACCAGTGAGTCTGCATATAAAATGTATAATAATTTTTTTTTTTACATGAGTTATATTTGTGTACATGTATAGAGTTTATTTTGATAAATAAATATATCTATATATATATTTTATATAAGAAGTTTGGGAAGTTTTAGTGATAAGTTTATATTAGTTTTAGAATATTGATTTTAAGATAATAATATATATGATAATATTATACTTATAAAATTTATATCTGGTGCTCAGATCTATAGCGACGTATGTTGCTAAAGTGGGAAATCTTGAAAGAATATAGTATATAAAAACGGTATATAAGTTATATATTTATATGAGTTTTTATAGGTGTATAGTAAGTTTACATTATAGTAGCATTGTTTAAAATTTACGATATGAACATATGTAAAAACAAGATTGATATTAAGTATAAACAACGAATTTTTTTTGTTTTAAAAAAAGGGCATACATATTCAATTAATACGTGTTAGAATCTAGAATATGGATTTGTATGTGTAAATAGTTCGCTTATTATATCGAACCTCGTTAAGAAATGTAAATAATTTTTTTAATATATATATATTGGAAAAATGAAAATTAAATAAGGTGGTAACGTATTTATATAATAATAATACAAAAAGCGGCAAACAAATGAAACTGGGAATCATTAACTTGAAATCTACATTAAATCTTATTTTGATGGAAAAAAATTCAATTAAGAAATTAAGGCAAAATTTACCTTCGGTGATGAAAGATGGAAAAGAATGGATTTTGCTTGAGAAAATTTAAGATTCTAATGCATAATACAATGAAGAAGGTACATTGAACTTGGTTTTTCATTTTCTGTCAAAGAAAAAGGAGTATAAAGGCAATGAGGCATAAAATACGGTTGGATTAATGGGAAGACGTAGTAAAAGCCACGAATGTCAGGATATAAGAAAATGAAATTGATTGATTAGAATAGCATAGTTAACGAGAATGAATAATGGTAAATTAGCTCAAATAACTGAAGGAAAAATGACACCCTTGAATTTACAAAATAAGTGAATGACGATAATATTGATTGTTACACAACATAAATTGGAGGAACTAATGTTAACGGTTTGTTCAAATTAATGAGATGTGAGTATATGATTTGAGATTGACTAAGAAGAGACAGTGCTGGTTTCATATTCTCTTTTTTTATATAATAGAATATATAGATTAAACAATATTAATAAAAATTATCGACTTACAATCTTACCAAAATCATGCATTAATCCATTTATAAAGTGAAATTTTGTAAGTTGAGAAGATTGGAGCTAAGGTTTTAGACGATAATTAGACAAGAATAAATTTGATCTCGATGGAAACCATCTTTTAGAGAACAAAAATAAAAATTGACAATAGAATGATAAAGAATAATGACACATTGGAATGAAAGAGTTGAAGTGAGAAACAAAAAGGAAGATCTTTCTCTTTCAAAATTGATAACTAACACGGACATTTAATTTGAGAAAAAGTTAATGTTTAGTCATGGAAATATTGAATAAGCAAAATACCTAAATGCAAAACTTAGCCCTAAATCAACTATTACTGAGCATTAGCGATAAGAACGAATGTGGAGAAAGGATATAAATGGCCACATATGGAACTTTATATATAGTGTAGAATAGATAAAATAGATACTGCAAATTTTAGTTAGAAACTTCATAATTTTCAACTAATGGTAAAGCTAAATTGACAATGTTTGGCAAAGGTTAACTTATATTATTGCTTCTTCAGCTTTTTGATTAACTATAACATTTTTTTCTTTTTCCATATCATATTTTTCTTTGATTGAATTTGTTATGCTGAGCTTTCTATTCAACTTATTTGGGTATGAAAAATTAAAATATATTAGGTGGTGGGTTTGCGACGAATGGAAATGGGGTATTTGAGCGGGGAAAATTGATGAACGGAGAACGTGTTTGCGGCTAAGAATGGGGTATTTGAACGGAGCATTTGATAGGACATTTAGTTTGTGATTTTTAATTTAATTGATTTATAATTTATTAATTTCTTATTTGTTTTTTAATAAATAACATGTATCAAAAATTTGCATTAACAAATGGATAAGTAAATTGGAAGTTTATAAATTGCTCTGATTCAATTCAAACCAACTGCATAACGTAGAACAATTTGATACGACGCAACGTAAAAAAAAATTTCAACTGGACCTCATTTGCAAAAGTTATTAATTTTAGAAATTTATAATTGTTTAAATTTATTAATTAACATAATTAAAAGGGCCCAACACACCAAAACCATCGTTCAGCTGAACGCGACATTTGGTCCGTTTTCATTCGACGCGTGAAGAGGATAAACGGGATAAAAAAACCCATGAATGGTACCGTATAGTGTTTCATTGCTTTATTTTTGTTTAAGGATGGAACAGATGAAATATTTTGTTGACAAACATAGTTAAATTATTTATACGAGCGTTACAACATGCACTTCGCGCTTGATGATGGTACATACGTTACATGTGAATTGTTTTTCTATAAACCGAACGTGTTTAATATATTTAGGAGAAATGATTTGCACAAAACTTAAATCATATTTTTTTACATCGAATTCATGTGCAGTAAGTTTTTGTTTTATTTGAATCTTTTCTTCCAATAATTTGCAAAAGTAAGTTTATTTGTTAGAATTTTTAAAGTGTTATTGAGATTTAATAATATTTGTAGAGGAAAAGTTTTGAATTTGTAAAGCAAAATAAAAATATAACAGCAAAAGATAACAAAGGCATTATCTATTCACCTTAGCAAGTAAAATCCTAATTCCACCCATGTACTCTTTTTATGCAATGAGTTTTTTAAATTTGCTTATGATTCCCAGTTAGTCGCTACAAGATAGAAATTGCACGCACCCGTTAACTGACTTATTGATAAACAGGAAATTTTCCTTAAGGATAATTTTTAGGGCTTTTTTTAGATATATGACAGCCCATTAATAATTTTCTCCGAAGGACAAATTATCGATTTTTCCTTCCAGCCCACTTTCGTGCGCTTATTCTTCTTCTTCCTTTCAATCAAAAATTTTCTGTCGCGATCCTGATATATCTCTCGCAATCAAATTATCGATCAACCTCGTTCGGTCATTTGAATATCGTTCTTCTTAAATTTCAAGTTCATCGATCAAATTTTTCTCACGCTCATTTGTCGATTTCGTTCTTTTCATATTTTTACTGTAATCTCGTTTTTCTTCAAATTGTATTAATTAGGTATGCATATATTATTCTATTTTTTGTTCTTAATCTAATAGAGTTAAAAAAAATTGTTTGCGATTTTCGATTGTGTTTGTTTTCACAGATTACATGTAGTGTTATTTTTCTGATTGCTTGTTCATTCTTCTATGACAACTTTTGGAAGCAGCAGCAGGTTTTATTTTATTTTATTCTTTATGCAATGTTGTATTCTAATATGCTTTACTTTAAATCTATCTATCATTATCTTGCATTACTGTTGGGATGATTGGAAAAGTGTCATTCATTGGATTGTAAATAAGGTTGTGATAGAGTGGAAAATTATCATATCTTAAGTTCGGTTTTCTGGTATCATTTTTATTTTTTCTTAGTATCAATTTTTTTGATTATCAGTAAATATGTATCAGTTTTTTATACCTTAGTATAAATATCTGAAATGGAAAAACTAATGTTCTAAATTGAACATGTTTTTACTAATGTTTTTTTTTTTGCGGTAGTGATAATATGGCGCAGGTAGACCATCAGTCAAGTGTAAAGGATGATTTTTCATATTTTCGAAACAAGGAAAACAGACGTGGCGAGTGCAAGCAACTTGGGGATAATAAATGGAATTGTCAAGCTTTGAAGAGGATATGATTTGATTTTTCATTTTGAATTTGTTCAGATTAATAAGTGGATGTGTGACTTGTTTTGGTGGTTTATTGTAATTGAACCTTTTGTTATTAATTTGTATTCAAAATAGCATATTATCAAATTAATTTTAATTTCAAGTATTTAGTATAAGTGATAATATCAGTTTTAGTATCAGTTAAATGTTTTTACAGTATCAGTTCTGGTGTTTGTTTTTGCAAGTAAGAAGAGCTTTGTTTTTACAAGTAAGAGCAGCTTTGTTTTATGAACAATAAGTATCTGCAACAAAACATCATTATTTTACAAGTACAAATTTACAGAATTACATTACTTTACAAGTATCAAATTTAATTGTGAAACATCACAATGTGAATTCAGTTCTTTCATTTTCTTTCTTCTTCTAAGCTTGATATGTATTTAGATAGACTCCAGCAATGTTCATCATCTGTCAATATTGCATATACAATCTTTGCTCTAGTGGATAATATTTCATTCTTTTCAAGTTTTATTGGTATTTTGCTTTTGTTTAGTGAAACGATGAATATCATTACAAATATTCTACAGTCAAGACCAAAATGTAATATTAGTATCAGTTTGCATAAGTTGTATTATCAAGTTTATAATTAATATAAAACATTGAATTTCAGGGATAATGTTACAAGCATGTAGTATGTTTTGAATTAAAATATTTAACAGTTTTATTAGCACACTTAGTATCAATTGTGTATGAATTTTTGCGTTTGTGGTTATTACTTTAAGATATATCTGTTAAATATTTTGTTTTATTTTTTATTATGTAGTTATCTGTTTTGTTTTTGTAGGTGTCAGTTTTGTTTCTGTAGGTATCGGTTTCTTTTATGTAGATATCAGTTTTGTTTATGTATGTATCCGTTTCTTTTATGTAGATATCAATTTTCTTCCTGTAGAACTGTTCATTTCTGAACTAAATGTTTTTGAATTTGAGAGATAATATTTTTCAATATTTTGTTATGAATCAAATTCAATTCAATATAAAAGACATACAATGATGTATATAATTATGTATGAAATGTTATAATGCAAAAACACAGATAGTTTGAATAATGAGCAACTTTCAATTGATTATGACTAGTAGTTTCAATTGTATTGTTCATTTTGTTATCAGTAGATATCATTTTAACCAAAAAAAACTTACGTGTCTTCTGCTTGTTGTGCACACTTTATTTGATGCATATCATCTGGTTTCACCTCCATGTCTGCTATATTATTGCCTTTCCAGATTTCTTTAAGCATTTCTTTTATTTTTTGTCTCTGATAAAGACAAAATGTTAAAAAGTTAGGTAATATTCACTTTTTTTATCCGTAATAAGTAATTAAAAAAAAAAATCTCATACCAATTTTATAGCTTCTTTTAAATTGGATGTGGATTAACAAAATCATCATCATCCTATTATTTCAAAATAAAGACAATAAGTAATTTGTGAAACAAATTATGTTGAAATGTAACAATAGGTTGCGTATTAGCTACAGTGAAATATCTCCAGTCAAATATTTAACGATTTCAAGTTTGCAGTAACTACGTATCAGTTTGTGCTAAGTAGGTATCAGTTTTTTGTGAGTAGGTATTAATTTGTTTAAGTAGGTATCAATTTTTTGTAAGTATGTATTAATTTTTTGTCAATAGATATCAATTTGTTGTAAGTATCAGATTTCAACTAAATGATACTGACTATTATTTTACCAAACGATGTACACGACATGATACCGACTATTATTTGTTGTAAGTAGGTATCATTTTGTTGTAATTATTAGTCTTTTCTTTTACCAAATGATTTACAGGTATTATTTTTACAATATCTATCATGTTACAAAGTTATAATGTTTTTAATTTTACTGAATCGAGTTGTTTTTCTTCTGATTCTACATCTGCAACTTTTTTGCCTTCTTCTTTTTGAGATTTTTCCTGTTTAACATTTTTGATATTATTATAATACATTTAACAGTATGAAATTGTTAGTATTAGTTTCATTATTTTCAATTTCAGTTACCACAGTTTCAGTTTGTATTTTCTTTTGAATCATTTTTTTTATTTCTTACTTTTGTTCTTTGTTCTCTTTTTTTCATATTTTCTTCTACTGTTTTCTCTGCAACTATTTGTTGTTGCATGTTCTCTTCTTTGTTCTGTGCAAAAAAAATCATTGTTGCTATAACAAAAATTACTAAATTTGTTATACTCGATTTCATAGTATCAGTTACCTTCTCTGGTATACTTTCTGTTGTTTCTAATTTGTTTTTAATTGCTGCATTATTTTCATGTTTTTTTTTTGTTTTTTCTCTATTTTGTTTTTCCTCTTCTAATGATGTAGGTTTTTAAGTTTTAACTTGCCGCTTCTTCACTTTACTGTCTTTGGTATCATTTCCACTAGAGATGGTTTTTTCTCTTGTATCATTGTGTTTTCTCTTTGAATATCTATTATTTGAAGTGATCTGCCATTTTGATTCACTTTGTTGCTCCACCTTCGATGTAACTAGGGTTTCTCCTACCGTCGACTGTTGTGCTTGTTGTTCGTCGGTTGTCGATTGTTGCGGCTGTATCAGAGATGTAGATTTGTTTCTGTTTTGCGGTGCCCTTTTTTTTCAAGCGAATTTTCGTCAAATTTTGAATGAAAGGAAGGAGAAGGAGACGAACAGAATTCTTTGTTTTTGTTTTAATTTGTATATAGACTTTGAGCTTTGTGTTTATGGTAAATTTTTTTTTTGCGTGTATCTTTGTAAATAATTATTTACTTTAATCTGTCCTTTAAAATTGTTTGCCCATTGATAAATAATAAAGAGAATTGCTGCTTAAATTTGCTACATCATCTTCAATTTGTTACTAAATTTTTCTTTGATTCATTGTTAAAATTTCTTGTATGAATTCGAATTTGTTTCTTCTTACAGATTTGTTGTGCTTCTTAGTGTAACAATTTAATGTTTAAACTTATTCAACTATAAAACAGTTAGATTAAATTAGCAACTATACTTGATTGTTTAACTGAAATAACTATGATATTTGTTGCCCATCCCAAACCAAATTCACGTCACCGTTTGGATGCAATTTGTTTTACTTTGATAATTTAGATATTTAATTTTCTATTTATGAAATGACTGCATTTTGATATATGTATTCCTGAAATAATATTAACTTATATAATTTATCAGAGCAAAACACAATTTTCATACAATGCAAACTAATTTATTAAAATGCAGATCACTTCCGAATATGATGCAAAATAACTTCACATATAAATGTAACACTTCAACCCAAAAGCGGATGCTCTTAACATTAAAATCAGAAGTAACTTATCGATCATAATCAAAAAGACCATCAATGGTCACAGAACATATAAAGGTGCATCATTTTGGGACAACTTACATGTATCAGGTAAAACAAACTAAAATTCTTGAGAGGCAGAGCCAATTTCTCCTTTTCCCTTTCCAGGCTTAGTAGGCAACAAAGTGGAATGAATATTCGGCAAGACACCTCCATTAGCAATGGTGACAGTTCCAAGAAGCTTGCTTAATTCTTCATCGTTTCTCACAGCGAGCTGAATGTGCCTTGGCACTATTCTATTCTTCTTGTTGTCCCTTGCTGCATTTCCAGCCAGCTCCAGCACCTAATCATCATTTCATCGAACAGCTTATAAACCATAATCAAAAGGATAATAAATCTAATCAAAACATACGAATTGGAAACCATAAACATAAATCCAATCAAAGGTAATCGTAAAGTGTCAGCTTTATCAAAACTAAAACCCTAATTTGATGAGCGGAGTTTACAAAGAACAAATTCAATCCTAAAGGCGTTGCCTTTACCAGACTAGAACCAATCGACAAACGATATTCGAATCGAACAGGAATACTTAAATAGCGACCTATGATTGCAAAAATTACGTACCTCAGCAGCTAAATACTCGAGAACAGCAGCCATATAGACCGGAGCTCCGGCACCGACTCTCTCGGCGTATTTTCCTGCCTTCAGAAATCTGGCGATCCTTCCGACTGGAAACTGAAGCCCTGCTTTTGACGATCTAGAAACCGATTTTGAACTAGATTTTGCCTTTCCTCTTCCTGCGGAACTCATTTCTATTCGGAAAAAAAAAAAACAAAGCAAAACAAATTTCGGGTTTGGGTTGTTAATTTGGTTTTGGGGGAAGGGATCAGTGCCGCGGAAGTGGGGAAGTGGGAGGGTTTATATGAGGTTTTGGACGTTTGTTTGATTGGTTGAGATGGAATGCTACGGATTGATGACGTATACGGCTTGCGTTTGTGGAAAGGTATTTACTTCTGTTTTAGATTTTGTGAATTCATTGCATGGCCCCAATTTGAAAAGCCCAAAATGATTTTCCGTGCTCAGCACTGCAGCCTGCACATACCGTTTGTTTGGTTCAATTCTTCTTTTTGTAAAATTCATTTTATATTTATCTGTTGCTATCAAACTAATTAAATATTATTATTTTTTCTTTTTTCACATTTCAAAGTATTTTTCATGTTAAAAGGTTAAAAGCACAATTTTATATCGAACGTGGACATAATATTGACCGACGGTTTGTTAAACATAACCATTCAATCACACGTTGGCAACCTTTTAAGTCCATTATCTATGTATAAAGTTGGGCTCCGTCTGTTGTCACCTCCACGATAGCTGTTCACCCCGTTTAAAATATTAAATTAATAATTTCACTTTTGCCATTTAACAATTCATTACATGTTTTCTCTTTGACTTGGAATATATAAACCATGTTTTCTCTTGACGTTGATAAAATTCAGATAATGTAGTTGTTAGGAATTGTGTAAACAGAAGTTAAAGGTCGTTGAAAATCAATATGAGTTGAAGACCACGTTGAGAAAATAAAAACAACGTTAACGTCAGACATTTTATAATATTAAACCACGCCTAAAACGGGTATTAAAGTCACTAAATCCACGTTTGAGGACGGCGTTGATATTCAAAAAACCACGTTCCACTGATACATTGAAATGATGCAGGCCCGTATAGTGTTATAGTGTAGGCGTTGAAATTATTTTATCTTTTTGAAACAAAAGTATCACAATACACATGCATTACCAGTAGAGTAACATTCACTGTTTACTGTTGGAAATTTTCAAAACTAGTTTTGAGTTTGGATTTGTTTTTGAAGAGGGAAGAAGTGAGAAGAAGATGGAAGAAGAAAGATGGAATGTACAGTCCCACGTCTAGGAAAATAAGGGATTGTTCTTAGTTAAATGTAGAATTTTCTAAGAAAGGTTTGGCCCTTTGGGAACCCAAAGTTTTGCTTTGATACGAGGAGAGAAGTTATGCATCACCAACACACGCGCGAGACTGCCATCAACGGAAGAAACAACATAAGGTGAACAACCTCAAAGGTTACATAACTACCCTCAGGATATCATGAGACAATGGGTCCAGGGTATCTAATGTACTTCATGTGTTTTGGTAACCTCAAGTCATTAAGATGAATAGGAGCATAGTTTAAAAGTACGTTAAAATTTATGTGTGAGATATAATTAGTAAAGAGTTACTTATTCTCTATGGATACTACGATTCTTTAAGCAATCTCAAGGTCATAGTAACTTGATAAACGGGTCTTAACACCTACTGAAGCACTTTGTGAAATTCATGTATCTCGGATATAGAATTTAGTGGGAGTTCTATTAGTTAAATATAACAAACCATTCTATTAAGTATAAGCTTATATACGATGATATCTAATTTACTTTAATGAATTTTCATAGTTAAAATGGCAATAATGATGCTGTTTTTGGGAAAGAACACACTAATTGACACAAGCTACAAAGATTAACTAAAGAATGTTAAAATTACACCCACATATGAAAAGCTTTGGTATACTGTCGCCAACGACCCTTTAACTAAAATTGATAAAAATGCCATGCCTAAACATATCAGGGATTATAAGGATTAACAAATGGATTATGAACTAGCCGTTGTTACGTATTGTCCACTATAACCATCGAGCTCCAAAGGCAACACGAGAAAATGGGTATTCATGAAATATTTCATTCACCTACAAAAGTGGTATGGTGAGCAATCTTATTCCGCGAGGTATACGAGGAATTATGGAGATTGTTGTCTGTGAAAAGAAGTAATGGTTCATTTGTTCAAGATCACAAGCTCGTTAAGATTGGGTACTGTTATCCACATATTTTCTAACCACTATGATAGAAGAATAAGCAAAAGAAAAGGAAGTAACAAAGTCGATAATAAGGTATAGAAGCATTAAAAGATCATATTACTACAAATATGTGCATCGAGCATCTAGAGAGAACATATCAAGCTTATAAGTGGACGGTGAGTCGATGAATCCATATTAAGATTCCAAGTCAATATAGTAGCAAGCCTCTAAGCAACCACAAGAAGTATCGAGCATCTAACATAAGGGTAGATGTCAAGCTCCTACTCAATAGATAAGCAACCTAAAAGAATCAATGAATAATTGTGATATCGAACCACAAGGGATGTTGAACTTGATCGTGGTAAGGATGTCAAACCATTGTAATTATATAAGTGGTATTGAGCATGTAAGATGGAGGAGATACCAAGCCTCAATGACCATAATAGCTGTCGAGCTTCTACAATAAACGAAGAGATGTCGAGTCACAAGATTTTAAAGATGTTGAGTCAAAAGCTTCTAAATATGTCGAGTTATAAGGATCAAGAGATAATGAGCCACAAGGTTCTAAGGATGTCGAACCTTTGTAAAATATGTAACAAAAGAAGTTTGTTGCACCGTTAAACGATGATGAACATCTAACCACAAATGGAGGATATCGAGTCTCTGTGCATAGCAAGACTATGATGTATCAATTGTTATAAAGCCTTTACAACATTAGTTGTTAATCAACAAGAGGCATCGAGCTTCAATAGGTCTTAGCGTTAGCAAAGGATATCGAGCATCTATGATCATATAAACTAATGAGTATCTACCATCATGAAGAATATCAAGTGAATATCTTAATGCGGGATGACAAGAATTAACAATACAAAGAAGGTGTCAAGTATTAACAATACAAAGAAGGTGTTGAGTATTAACGATACAAAGAGGATAACGAATGTACAAGCTAGGAGGACATGTGGCAGCCATTTCGCCTACTGCTACCACTATAACTAGACCCCTTGGCCGTTTAGATGGGGGTGGATCATTCTTTTCTCTACTCCTCAAATTACAAGTTGTAAACCCTTAATTTATTTAGGAATTTCTTGATAAAAAATTGTAACCTTTTGCATATAAGGACTTGGACAATAAACATTGCATAACATAATGGCTTATATATATATATATATATATATATATATATATATATATATATATCTTTGACTATTATTTGGAAAATGGACGTGCATATAACTCATCATTGTACTTGGACTTGAATTTTGAATTGCATATTGACCATTTGAACAAGGCCACTTAAGCCCTTGTCAATGTTTACTTTGCATTATGACTATTATACCCATTAGTATACGGACAGAGGACTGTGTTATAAATAAATTGCCTATTTTTCCCACTATGTAATGGACTATTGCACATTTAAGCGACTTGCCTATTTTACCCTTAGACATGTGACTCGAATTTTAAACAACTTCGTTGTCATATTTAAGCTCATGTGCAATATTGTTTCCATTTCAAATAATACTATCTTATGCATCATCTCAAGTTTTGAACCAATTTTTGGTTTAGCATTTTGACAGTAGAAGGAGGACTTGAACCTCCGACTCATTATTTTCTTACATAGAAACAAATTATGTAAAATGTTGTTGTAGGAAAATGGTGAGGCTAAGGAAGTTAGTATTCTGAATAAAGAAGTTGTACAATAGACAACCCTGAAAGATGATGTCACTTTGAACTTTAATCTAGAGAATACAGAGACCGTGTTAGTCGAACTAATCACTCGAAATTGATCGAAAAGTGGTAAAAAATTAAACAATGAAGATTTAAAAGAAATAAATTACTTTGAAAATAATTAGCGAATTTTGGAAGGATTTATATCTAAAATTAAAATTATTATTAGAAACAGAAAAGCTTTATGCGAAAAATTCTTGAGAGATGTGCAAGTAGAGTTTATTTAGAAAGTGATGATTTATGGGATTTGTGTAAAACAATGTACTCTTACATACACACACACAATTATAAAATATTTATAGAAGGATATCTAAAATTTATGTATAAAAGTGATAGTTTATTTTTATAAAATTTGAGTAAATAGGAAGCTTGGTAAAAAAATGAAGGTGAACAAGACTTTTAGAATATTGATTTTGGAATTTCAAGTCATGCTTTTAAGAAATATTTTTGAATTGAAGATCCTTATGTAAAAAATGAGATTATTTGAATTCGTTGTTTAACAGAAATTATAAATTAGAAAGATTTCTTTGGAACTACCAATTTGAAACTATTAAGAAGAATTTCAAGTTTATGAATTATTGTTGAAAGGAATTTTAAGATTTTGAAATTGAAGGAATAGATTTCCTTGTAATCATATAAGAGGTTTTAAATAAAGATTTTAGAAAAGAATAACATTTTATTATTTAAACCTCTTTTGGAACTAATATTTTTCTTTTCGAAAGTACATTAAAGGATTTGGAAATGGAGATTTTCTTATGAAAACCTTCTGAATCAATAAAGAATTAAAGTTTGTGAGAATTTTAAGTAAACATATTAGATTGTAAAAGTGAACAAGAAAGAATGAAGTCCATCGAAAATCATGAAGAGGTAAGCTTAGGTTTGCTTGACCCAACCAAAATAGCTAAAATCGAAAAAGAAATAAGCGACAATCTTGGAAGAAAGCTTACCCAATTCCTCCGATCTAGAAAATATGTGTTTTTTTGAACTCACCCAGACATGATCAAGATGGATCCAGCAATTATAAGCCACGCTCTAAATATAGATTCGAATGTCGTTTCTATTCGATAAAAGAAAGGGAAATTTAATAAAATTCAAGCTTATAAGGAACAAGTTGAAAGGTTAATTGAGAATGGAGTAATTAGAGAAGTATTTTACCTCAAATGGTTAGCTAATCCGATACTATTTGAAGATTCCAAAGGAAGATGGGGAATGTACATCGATTATTCCAATCTGAAAAAGCATGCCCCAAAAGATTGCTACCTTTTACCTAAAATAAATCAATTGCTTGATGTCACAAGTGAAAATAAGATGTAATCTTTTATGGAAGCATATTGAGAATATAATCAAATCCTCATGTTCAAATAAGATGAAGAAAACACAAAATGAAGCCGAATCTGCCAAAATGTTCTTTAAGGGAATAATCTGGAAAATTTCTAGGATATATCGTCAGTGCTGAAAGAATTGAGACCAATCCCGGCTAAATCAAGGTGATTAAGGACATGGCGTAGCCAAAAATAAGCAAAGATTGCAGTGATCCTAAATAGAAGGATGATAGTTTTAAATAGATATACTTTGGGTTGACTCCTGCAGTCCAAGCTCATCATCCCCGACATGTTAATTCGCATGACTCCTTAGGTCAATGATATCGCTAGACTGTCCTATTGGATCAATTCTCATAAGGGTTATATTTGTAGCCTCTAGTTTTTTGAAAGGTCACTTGTCAAAGTTCTATGAATTTCTTAAACCTATTATCCAACCAAATAAGGTGGATAATAAAAAACATCCCTTATTTTGATTAAAAATTTTCATTTAAAACCCTTTTTGTCCAAAAGAAAGGATTTTTGGAGTTTAATTACTATCGAATATTGCACTAATCTAAGAAAGTTTACACATTACTATCTCAAAAGCAATTTGCAAACTAAAATATAGTTTTTATTGCAATAACTACAATTTTAACCCAAAGGATGTTTTGATGGAGTCATCTTTAAAATTTTCTAAGAAGAAGTTGCAGATTACCAGTATTGACCAAAACGAGTGGCTTGTCGCAAAAATAACCTAATGGATTTTCAAGGCCCGAATTTAAATTTTGGACAATGGATATAGTATCTCTTACTTGAGGCATCGGGTTACTATAATTGTTCAAGTAGCTTCGAAGAATTTGAAAGAAAGAAGAGTCGTTATTAAGAATCAACGTTTTGAATAGTCAAAATAACAAATCATTTGAACTAATATTTATTGATAAAGTTTAGTCCTATTGTCTATTAAAGACAAAATCTTAATCTTTAAATCCCAAGTATTAATAATGAATCCCCATGTATAGAGGAAGGAAAATTCAATGCCATTAATGAATTATCTCATGATTTCAGAATATTAATATTTAAGGATGGTATTTCTACTTCAAACAAGAAAAGATTCAAGAAGGAGTAAGCAATCACCATCATCGATATATGGGAAATGAAGCGGTAATGGAAAATGAGTAAATGGGCGCCAATCTAAGGAACATCGAAAAGCTTGAAATGATAGATATATATTACCATACCATGGCCAATAATAATCTTACGTCTATAATAAATAGCTTGAGAGAAATGAGTGGAGATGTGAGAAGAAATTCAAAAAGGATTTTTTTTATCGATCATCCTGGCCATAAGGAGTAAGGTAAGGAAAGAAACAAGACATGAAGTCATTAGCCGCAAAGAAAGTTAAGGCAAAATGGTTAATCCTTAAAGATGAAATAAGTATCAGTGGTTCTTTGTAATCTAGCATCACGGTTCTTTGTAACTAGCATCGCCTCAGCATAAACCAGCAACCTTTAATGGAACATAAGACCATTATTTAACTCAAATGGGAAGAAAAATTTAAAGTGACAACCAATTATTCGCCCAATCAATTGGAAGTGAATTCATCATCCAACATAGTAATCTTTAAACACTGCACTGACTTATACATAAGGACGTTTCTGACTGGAAGTCAGTTCAAACTCGGAAACATCATCTGAAAATGAAATAACTAAAGTCCTATCTCCAAAATCTCAGGTAATAACAAGGCGGTAGGACCTACCTAGGATGTCCTAAATAAATATTGGATTTCAACAAGAATTAACACTAACAATATATGATTTCAAAGATATTGATTACTATAAACCAAGTCTTGTATAACCTTAATATGGATTGTTAACTAAAAAACGAAATGTATTCAAACAAAAGAGAATCGGGTAGAAGAACTACCCCTGATATTGTGGCTTATCAAAAGAGCTACGTATACACCAAGACTCTACCAAAAAGGTAAAGGCGTACCAAGAAGTGATAATGGTGAAAACTAGGAACGAACCATTTATGCAGAAATAAGTAGTCAATATGAGAACAATCGGATGACACCCATTATTAAATACTTGGTGGAAGAGAGATTACCAAAAGACGGAGGAAAAGCTAAAAGGATAAGACACAGAGCTCCAATTTTTACCACGTTAAATGAAATACTTTGATAAAAGGATATTCGCTCCCTTTGCTTGAAGCATGTTAGCCCAAAAAATGGTTCAAAATTATTAAGAGAATCCCATAAAGGTTTTTGGGAGAATCATCCTAATGGCTTAAAGTTGGCCGAAAAAGGTCATAGGACAAGGTTGTTATTGGCTCTATATAAATAACTACGTTGAGAATTATGTGAAAAATGCCATAGATATTCAACAATCCCAAATATACAGCTAAATGAATTAACCCCAATCTCAGGTTCACGGCCCTTTGATGCGTTGGAAATAAGTTTGATAGGACCATTGCCTATATAAACAAGCGGAGACATGTTCACAGCAATAACCATCGACTACTTTACCAAATGGGTAGAGGCAGAACCAAAGGCAAATATAATGTTAGGAAAAGTGCTAAAATTTATGATCAGGAACATAATCTCGGATTGAAATAACGAGTAAGATAAATCCAACAATGGAACTCATTTTGAAAGTGAATAATTCACCAGATTCTACAATAAGAACAAAGTAATCGAAAGTTTTTCATCTATAGCTCATCTAGAGACTAATGGAGTCGTTGAAGCCACCAACAATACCATTAATATTATCCTCAAGAAATGACTGCACAAAAAAAATTGGGTAAAAGAACCACTACTTATGCTTTAGGCATATCGAACTTCTACTATGACTGCAATAAGACATACTCCATAGGATGTGAAGCAATGCTTCTAATCGAATTTGAAATACCATCCTATTGTAGGATTGCATATGCTTTTGGTGACGACCACCTTATACCATTGGCACAAATAAATATTGAAATAGCACGTTGTAGTCGTGCCAACCGATATAGGATGATCATTAAGGTTTAAAATGAACAAATTTAGCATATAACCTATCATATATCTCCCAATGCATAGACAAAATATAATATCACATATACAATAAAAAAGACGATAATAACAACGTGAACCAATCATCAGAATATAATATCCATAGAGTTATACATCAAATGCCCTAGAATACACAACAGGATCAACTCAAATAAACCATCTAAATAAATAGAAATAAGCAAGCACTACCACGGGCTCCACAATTTGCTCAGTGGAAAAGCGTAGAAATTCATATATGTATATAATACGAGATAGCTCTATCCAACTCATCCTCCAAACAACTATTGTGTTACCTACCTATAATCTAGTCTACTCATTTAAGAGTACTCATGATAATAAGAAGCAAAGTAAAAAACATTGGGTCAGACAACAGTCTAGTGTGAGCGATAAATGGATCTCAAAATACTATACATGTATATATGGTAAAGAACAAGATTACACGAACCATAGCTGACATGTCCTTGCAACCAAAGAGTTAGCACATAACACTATACTATACTACTTTACAATATCCTAAAGGTACTATGTATCATTGAATGGTGGATGTACAGATATCCCTATCTCCAGTATCTACTCCCAATGATATCCCCAAGTAATAGACCACTAAATAACATCCATCAAGTAATACCTACTATCACTCATCCATATGCCTTGAATATATGATAACTCGTATGACCTCCTTGCTTTCAGGGACTGATGGAAATCCCAATTTTCATTGTACTCTCGTATCATGCAACCCAAAGGTCGATATGTGTCTCATGGCCTAAAGCTAGACACTAGACCCAAAGCCACTGGTCTAGGGTATACAAGTCCCTTAATTGACCCATGGGGTCCCCACTTATAATACTCATGCTTTGAGTATAACAGAAAACACTCTGAGTTACCAATGATTCCTTAGCACATTCATAACCGAGCCCACCTTTGCTCCATTCGAATTTCGAGCCTTTCTATTGCTCGATCTAGTTTCCATTACCTAGTAACCCACCACGTTCCTCATTCTACAACACTCTCTTTTATCGAGCTACTATCTTCGTTACATACTCCCACCATGAGTCACAAACCGAAGATACAAACCTTTTATTATGCTGTTACATCACTATCTACCCTTGATGCGAACGAGTCAACACCTCCAGCATGATTTACAGGACCTCTACATCATTCCTTAGAAGTTTCACCTTCAATGGACTAACCAGGACAACTCGGTATTGAGCTCTTCATCTCGATGCTGACCTCTCTCCTTGGCCAATTATTGGCCAAGTTTCTTTCCACCCTTCCTTGCTTCTAGTACTCCACACCTAAATGCTTTGACCCGATCTATGCATCCAAAATTACTTGTTCCTCACTCCAAAGCATTCCATGTTCTAGAAACAAGTTGGCTTAGTCTCCAACCCTTAGCCAATCACCAATCCCTTGCCTTAGGTTACCTATACCAACCTTGCTCTTGATTTCCCCCAAAACCATCGAGCTATCTAACCAACACAAACATGTTGACATCGACATAAACAAGTCAACACCAATTGTGTAGTTAATGAATTGAAACTCACGACCTAAACCACACGCTCTTTCCATACTCTAAAGCCTTCCCTCCAAGTTCCGTCCGATTCTAATCATCTTTGCCTCCTATTTGCCAAATTTACCAACCAATTTTTTGAACATCCAAAACATTAGAAAACAACATCAAATCAGAATATACAAACATGGAATAACATGCAATTAGATCCATTTCCACAAGCAACACATATAATTATAGTAGTCAAGCATATTCCAAAGCAAAATCTAAGAAATAAATGAACATATGAGTATGAACAAGGTAAATTACAAAACCATTTCTACGAATCATATTAGAATTTCTCAATTTAGATCATAAACATATTTTAATATTGATTAAAGTTAGAAAAGGATTTATGGATCAAAAATCATGTCAAAACATGTAATTGTACCATATAAATATGCATAATATAGTGAGAAGGCATAAACCACTCATCAATTACCAAATTCAACCAATTTGAGTGTAGATCCAATAATGTATGGCAACTAAAATGAATGCAAATCGGCCAAATTTATGATCTCTATCTTCTAATCGATGATCTATTCGCTAACCTTGAATTCAGTTTGATTTAGAGACTAATTTGAGTGATTTTGGATGAATCTAGGGTTAATGGGAGTTTAGATCTGGTTTAGGAGAGAAGAAAAGGTCTTGATTTGACTCTTTGGCCCCTTAATTATTATAGATCACATACTAGACTAATAGGACTACTTATGGGCTTAATTAATTATGTGTTAATTCTGGCCAGTAGTTATTAAAACTTAAAACAAGCATAACTTTTTAACGCGAGTTCATTTTTCTATTATAACCACTCTACGAAATGGGAAATCACCATTCTGAAGAAGTGGAACTAGTTCGAGACCTAAATTAGATTTCTATCAAAAGATATAGCCCAAAAAGGTTTTTAAGGTCAAAATATTTACATAGAAATTTGAGAAAAATCATATATGTGTAATATATTCCTAAGAGTCATATCCAAAAAATTATAGAATTATAGATCTCATACAAATAAAATAAAGATATTGTACGATCCTCCATTTCGTAAAATACAGATTGATACATTCTCCCTCCTTTAGGAATTTCACCCCCAAAATCCCTGAACAAGTCATATTATAAGCAACCATAAATACTGCGCATGCCAAACAATCATATGCAGCCATAACCATATCAAATACGCAACCAATAATCTAGGTGAACCTACCCTAGTATATGGAATACTAACCTATCAAATACGATATGCAATGGTGAAAATAGATATGATAAACGATGGTTCTTACCATTCGAAAAAGTTTTGAACATGTAGTCCTTATGCTCTCCTCAGTCTCTCACGTACAATTGTCATTACTTTCACTCCATTGTACTTTTACTAGCTTCACCGACTTTCCCATAAGATGCTTTGTATCATACCCAACAATACGAAGTGGCCTATAGGATCTAGAAACTTTCGGTCCTACCTTAACATCTTCTAGCCAATCTGTTGTAATCATGAAGCCTGAGTCTTGAACAAACTTCTATAGATAAGAGACATGAAATTCGTTGTGCATACCCACCAAAATGCTAGCTTCCCAATCCTCTAACTATCGAATAAGGACCTACAAATTTCGATGCTAACTTCTCCTTTTTACCTAATTAAACTACATTCTCTAGAGGAGAAACCTTCACGAATACCATATCTTCGATAGAAATTCTAAATCTCTTCGTCTCTTATCCCCGAAGCTTTTTTGTTGGTCTTGAGTAGCTTTCATTCGTTATCGAATAACCTCAAAAACGAATGACTCAATCTTCTCCATTGTCTCTCTAATCATATCTGGCCAAGTATCGGTTTCTCGCCTGCTTCCCACCAACATAAACGAGTGTTACATGGTCGACCATATAATGCTTCATACCGAACCATATAAATACTTGACTGATAACTATTATTATATGCAAACTCTACAGGATGTAGATGGTCACCTACGATCCTCCAAAATCATTAATGCAAGCTCGCATGAGATCTTCCAATATATGATTTACTCTTTCAGTCAGCCCTCCTATTGGCGGAAGATAAGCTATACTAAGGTGCAGCTCGGCCCTTGATGCCTCTTGTAAGCTCTTCCAAAACCCACTAGTGAACAACGGGTCTAAGTTGCTTACAATGCTCTTTGGCACATCGTAAAATCATACTATCCACTTTACATACAACTCTGCCAACTTGGATGACGTTTTATTTGAATTGACAAGTATAAATCTTACACTTTTGGTCAACCACGATCCAAATGTTATCGTACCCTACTCGAGTCCTCAGCAGTCCATCAATAAAATCCATTGACACCTTCTCCCATTTCCACTTAGGAATATCTAGCAGTTCCATTTGGCTTCTTTTATCCACCTTTACCAACTGACAGTTCATATACTTCAAGATAAATTCCCCGAAATCCCTCTTCGTACCTTTCCAACAATAAGTTCGCTTTATATCTTGGTATATCTTGTTACCATCAGGATAAATGGTCAACCTGGAATGGTGACACTCTCGTTGCACTTCATCTCATAATCTATCAATATGGGGAACAAACAATCTTCCATTCTTAAGAAGCCAACCTTCTTGGTCGAGTTCATATTACTTCATGTTTTCTGATTCTACTCTTTCTTCTATCCTTGCTATGATCTCCGCTAGCCTAGCATCTCGCTTCTAACTAGTACCGATCCTTTCAATTAGGGTAGGTTTGATCGACAAACTTGCTAACATTTCTAGTTCCAGCATGCAATGAGGTCCGAAATCATAACAAGCAATATACTCAATTTACTTCCATTCTAAGCAGATTGCTCCCAAATTATCATGTCTTTTACTCAATGCATCATTGATTACATTCCTTTTTCCTAGTGTATGGAAAATACCAAAATCATAAGAGGCCAAGAATTCCAACCACCATGTAACAACCCGTATTTTTAATGGTTGGATATTTAAATAATTTATTTAAATATCGAATCAATAATTAATTAACAGTCCTAAAAATATGATTTTTCATAGATGATCAAATTAGGACTCGAGACCACTCCCGTTGAGTTATATTGATGTTGCTAATTAAAATGAGTATAAGGATCATTTTATTTGAAAATCGGATGATCCGATGGTCGGAATGGTCTCAAAAAGCGCGAAATTATCATCTCGGAGCACTGTCTTGGATAGCGACAAAATTTATACCATCGATCGAAAAATTAAGTGATGCATGTAGACAAATTGCGCGATAATCAAATGCATTGTTCGATCGTACGAGCTCAAAATGCACGATCGTTTTATTTAAGAAATTAAATAAAATGAATATTTATTGTTTAGAAAAAACCCTCATTTCTCTCTCATTATCCACTTTCGAATTCATTGTTCCATTGCTTCATCCCAGGAAATGGCTGCTTCTCTTATAATTATTTCAAAAATCAAAACTCGGCAATTATCTCCACCTAAAATCACTATTTTTGTCCCATTGAGTTCGTTTGCTCAAGATCTTCGAGCCCATGCTTATGTTGGAGAGTGCAATGCCAATTTTGATGGCGGTTGTACGTTATTGGCAAGCTAGCGTAGCTATAGGCGATAATAGGTGGAATCGAGCTTGGCATTGGATTCCTCTTCGCAAAATGCACCTTTCCCTAAAATATGGAGTCCTACGAAGTGCCTAGTCAAAATGCATCCGTCATGGCATAAGAGAGAAGTTTGGAAGGATGAGTTTCAATGATATATAGGCATGTATGTGCAAAACGAAGAAAAAGAAATAGGATTAGACTTTAAGCAAAGGTGATTAGTTTAATTGTTAACCAGCTAAGTTAATTTATTTATTTAAATATTCCGACATCTTATATTATGTCTATCTTTTGCATACGAGGTCCATTTTGGATGTCGATTCTTACATTGCGCTTGTGATGGAGAGCTCTACATCTTGGCGATGGTTTAGTCAGATTTGGTTGAATTAAGTGATATTGTCTCTCATCATACTATGATTGTTAGTATAGTACAAAACCGACGTTTTGAAATGTTTTCCTAAATTTAAAATGTGATTTCTAAAATATTAAACCTATATCTTATTTTATAAAAAGAAATTAAAATTGGTTTAAAATAATTTTATGTTAAATATACATTTCTCCCATTTATGGATTATTCCGACGATATTGATAGATTTATACTATTTTGATATTAATCCTACATTATCCCAGATTGATTGCTTGGATAGATTGTATTATCATAGATATATGTAAGCTATTATAGACATTTCTATGCTTGTTGGTTGCATGTTTGTTTCCTTGGTAGTTGGTTGAAAATGCCGTTCGAAGGCGAAGTAGGATTGGAATATATCCCATAGGATATGATTTCGTGCATACAGTATCATGCACAACGACTGATCTGAAGATGAAGCTCGGTGGACTTTAGAGACATGCTTTGGACTTCAACGAAGATGCCAGAAAATTTCACTTTGTTTGTATTTAACCATTTTCGGTTAAGTAGACGACCAAGGTAGTTGTTTATCGACTACTTTGAAGTGGTCGATATCTACCACAATTAATGATGGTCAATTTGGTTAATTTTGACATGGATGAAGGGGTAGCTTCAAGGAGCACACTGTGATGGTTTGTTAGTCCCATCAACATTCAATTTTGGTGTTACTGCTCTTCGAGGAGTGGTTTGGCAGTGAAGTAAGGATGTGGCGCTTCGATGCGATGACTTCGTGATTCGACGATGATGATTCCATAATGGGAAGTAAAAGCTTCGATGATGGATAGCTGCACTTCGAGGTGTAGAATAGGTGATGACGAGTCAGATTGGTGGGATTGTCGGAAGAAGGTAATGGGATGCACGATGACATTCTATGACTAACATTGGCTATCTAGAGTAGTTCACAAGTTAGGGGACATGCAATGACATTCTATAACCAACGATGGGTGCTAAAATAGTTCCCCGCCGTGATAACTTTAGATGGAAGCTATAAGGACAGTTCCAGAATGAGATTTGCTATAGATGGCGTATGAAAAAGGGATCATTGATATTCGTAGGTTTTATAGTGTACTTGTATAGCAGGGGTGTGGGGATGCTCACTTAGATCACACGATGAGTCGATCCTTTTACACTGGACTACCAGGTCGGGTAGTCTACTTCTTAGCCTTCTGTGTAGCATAGATTGAGTACCGAGAGACCGGGATGTTGACTAGTCCTTGGCCAAGGTGGTCATGTGATTATCATATATCTAATGCAGTAAGTGAGTGAATGTGAGGATGGATGATGGATACCATGTTTGTTTGACTGTTTCTATCATCTTAGGAATGTGACACGATGTAGATATTATCGATGCCGATACCTAAACATCCTTAGTACTTTGATATATAGTATACTCATGATGACTATGATATAGAGTAGAATATATTCTATGTTACGTTCTAACTCTATGGATGTAGGGACAAGTCAGGTAATGATTTTCCATGCCATCTGTTCAATATACTATATCGACTCTTATAATGTTAAGTTTATTTATTGTTCACACCAGACTGTTTCCTACTCGAGGTTTTATGCTATAATAACCCTCATTTTGACTAACATTATTTAGAATATTTAACTGGATAACTAAAATAAAATAATGTAGAAAGTTAAGGGATTAAGATGTGTTAATTTAGAAGGAGTCGTGCCTTAATGAATGTTTAGCTGAAGAGAATAAAAATAAGTAAGTAGTAATAATATGGTAAGGGTAAAATAGGAATATCCCTTGTTCTTATACCCTAAACCCTCCTATCCTTCATTCCTTATTCATTTTAACATTCACAAACAGAACTAAAACCCTAAGCAAACTTAGCCGGCCACCATTCAGAAGGTTCAAGAAGAAGAAAAGCTAGGATCTAAGTAGAAAGATTAAGCAAATCAATCTAAGGGAAAATCTTGATCTTCTTAACGCAAATCCAATGTGAATAATTAACTTACATCTCACTTGACATTGATTTCAGTTTCAAGTTAGATCCGAATTAATTTTGCAGGTTAAATGACATATTGTGCTTGTTTAAATAGATATATATGCTTGTTGAGGATTTATATTGTTTCATATAGATTTTATGATAAGTTTAGATTAGAAAACCTATTAAATGACATGCATATGAGTTACATTTTTGATATATGATCAAAAGCATTATTTTAAAAGTAGGTTTCAAGTTTCATAATTTTCTAAGTAATTATAGATTTATTATGGATTTTCTTTGAGAGAAAATAGGTAATATTGGGTTTAAATTATTTAAGGAAATTATATAATGATTCGGTCTGAAATTTATATATGTTAGAAAACATATTAAAAGTGAATTATTGTGATATTTGGGGAATTTTCCTAAGTATTTTACTATAGTTATAAAGTTATTTAAGTTAAGAGACTTAAATGTTTTTCATGTTTTGTTAAGGAGGAGGGTTTATTTGTTAAAATGTTTTTAATTGTAAATTTAGAATTCGATGACCTTTTTAGAAAAGATTGTGATAAAGAATTGGCAACCAATCATATTTTGGCAAATTGGTCAAGTTCTCTAAAAAGGAATTATTATGGAAAGTAATAAACCAATTTTGTTTCGAAGTACCACTTCACCACTTCCTTAGTTTGCTTCCATTGCCATCCCTAATTAGACCTTTCGCACCTATTCATAACCAATGTGCATGATATCATGAAATTGGTATGCAGTGTATTGGGGAAAGGCGGAAGGAATGAGGTGTTAAAGGCATGCTTCTCAAAGGGTTGAAGTCATTCTAATTAACTTTCTAATAAATCGACTTACCTTAGTTTAAAAAGAGGCTTTCAAATAGGTTGTGCTTGCCTTTGTTTTAAGAAAGGAGCTTTCAATAGAGTTGCTGCCTGCTTTTGTTTTAAAAGAATCTTGTGAATGAATAGCCGCTTTTGAACCTATTCGATATGCTTGCTGCTGCATTCATACCTTTCGAATTACAATGTATTCGAAAGAGTTGCTTTCGCCTTTTAACTTTAAGGCCGTATTCTAAATGCTTTCGAAAGGAACGTATGGATGCTTTTAGATCGTTTTGGAGTAAATGGTTTTGAAAGGGTGGGTTTCAAAACTATCCACTTCCCCAACTCTTTTACCAGGATTAAATCTTTCAAAAGGGATACTTTTGCTTCTATTTTCTTTGACCTTTAGTTATATTAAGGGTTAAATCCAATGGTTTTGAAAGGAACAATTTGAAATGGTTTTGAAGTAATGTTTCCACAACCCCTTACTTGATGCTTTCGAAAGGTATATTTTTAGTGTTCCGAAAGGTTGTTTTAAATGTTTTGAAAGGAAGGTTTCCAATGCTTTCGAAAGAATAAGTTGAAATGGTTAGAAAGGGGATGTCTAAAGTTTTATATAATGGTTTTGAAAGGGATACTTTCAATTATTCTGAAAGGGATTGATTAAGGTTATAAACAATTGTTTCAAAGGTATTGCTTTGGCTTTAAGGCTTAAAGTTTTCTAAGTTAGAAGGGGATTTTATCTTATTTTTATGCGATTGAAATTCCCCTTGAATTTAGATTTCATCAACATGGTTTTGTGTAAAGCATATACCATGGCATATGTATTTTGAGTAAAGCAAAAATATATTTTCCTTATTCAGTTATAATTTAAAAAGGGTTAAATAATTTTGAAAGAAATGTTTTCAAGGAAAATTGAAAGGGTTGGTTAACCCTAAGTTTATGAATCAGATATTAGAAGACCAAATGGGACTGGTATGGGGTCATGCCTTATACTTTAGCTAGTAGCCCCTAGCTAATATAAGTCTAAAATTCCAGTGTGTTGGGCTTCATCACAGGTAAGTCTAAAATAATGTTACACACATAAAAGAATACACAGAGTAGAGGTAGGTTACTTATGAGCCTGCAAAGCCATTAAGATTAGTTAACGTTTGCAAAAGTATGTTAAGGATGGACCTCAGTATTGTGACTAACAAAAGTTGAATTATGTATTATGTCTGGTAGGCCCGAGTCAGCTAGTGGGTAATTGTCAGCCTGATAAAACTATATTGTTCGAACAGACAGTCCATTGATTACTTGATTTATATGCATATATGTTATTACTATTATTGTTATAATTAGTTTGCAGGATTTTGATTTGAAAGTGATATGATTTTAAAAGAATATTAGTGTGGGGAAACCCATTCCGCTAAGTGATGTGGTCTCATTTAAGATCAATAAACCAAGATGTAATAGAATTATTCACACCAGACTTTATGTTTGACTCGAAGTTTATGTTTTCCCCTTAAATTCTTGGACACTCAAAATTCAATTTGAGTAGATTGAGAGTTAAGGACTTTTAAGGTTTAGTAGGTTGGACGAATAAGCTTCCGAAGACGTGTAGGAGGCAAAGCTAGCTATGTAGTTGTTATTTAGTATTATTCCGCTGTGATGTATTTATGAATGATATGTCCATCTAGTACTCTGATCATCCAAGGGAGCATCTTCATATGTCGCTCTTGAAGTAATTTGTAATAATTATATTTGATCAAAACCCAAGAATCGTTTTGGGATTATGTAATTGAATATGAAATACTGATTTGAAATGTAATCAGAAAAGTTTTTTTTGAAGTCTGTATTGATTTTATTTCATATTCTTGTGCTTCTGATATTATGGATACCATTAACATTACCATATTTTGTTACTGGAAGTTAATACTATAAATGATTGCAGCATCTGTTGCACTTAGCTTTGAGCCTCAAGGTAGGCGATGTTATAACTTGGTATCAGAGCATATGTTTATGAAAACTTAAAAGAAATTTTAAACTTAAAATGATTTTGAAAACATAATCCTAAGAAATTAGAGAAAAGATTGGAGTATGGGATAACGCTATAGTAACGTACTTATATTTTCTATATACAAGTATACGCTTTATCTCTATTCTTCCATCTCTCTTAGGCTATTCTTTTATATCTTACAAAGGCTCAAATGCAGATTTTAAGGAAATAAGATATGGATGCTAGAAATGGAAGAGTTAACATTAGTGGCGGAAGCACCACAACTAATGGAAATGCCAGACCAAACACTAGAAGGTATCCAGGTCAGGTACAAGCTGCTAATGTGGGTGTTGGAGCGCTACAAGTTGATATAGGAGCTACGTATCAGCTCTTCGTTAACATGCAAGCTGGAGCTGCAGCAGGATTAGTTAAAGGAAATCATGAAGCTCCAGTGGTCAATAACTATGCAGTACTAAGCAGTGACTTTGCTAGGCTTGGAGGAAAGCCGTTTATCGAAAATGAGGATGCAATTGAAGTGGAGAATTGGTTGCTTCATTGTAAAAGAATTTTTATTGATTTAGGACTTAGCAATGCGCAGAAGAGAAGATTGGCATCCAGACTATTGCAAGGAGCAACAATTACTATGGGAGTAAATGAGGAGAGTATGACATGGGCGGAGTTCAGAAGGAGATTTGAGGAAAGATTCATGTCGGAGATCGCCAGGTCAACTTTGCTTAAGAAGTTTACTTAGTTGGTGCAGAGAGACATAACAGTGCTGGAATATGAAACTAGATTTAAGGAATTGTCAAGGTACGAATATGCTATAGTTGATGCCACTATCAAGAGGAATGATGAATTCGTTCACAGATTGAGACCCGAGATTGCTAAAGCAGTTTACCACATATTAGGGATCCATGCGATGTAGTCGTTGAGATGGCTTTGAGGAATAAGGAGATACTCCCTTTCTTTAATAAAAAAGTAGTGGAAACTCAAGGTAGGAAGAACCATAAGAAAAAAAAATTCCATAAGAAGGGATCCTAGAATAGTGGAGTTGCCAAGAAAGGTAAGATAGAAGTTATCTGCTATAAGCGTGATAAGAAAGGGCATTTTGCTAATGAATGTCGCTTAGGAGATGGAAAGAAGTTGATCGGGAAGAAGAATATCAAATGCTTCAACTGTGATTAGATTGGATATTGTAAGAACCAGTGCAAGGAACTAGCTAAGGATGAAAATGGCAAAGTGTTTGTATTGGAACTAGCTGCCTCAAGACCAACAACAGAGGAGAAAGTAAAAGCTATGTTGGGGGTATGCTTTTGATTTATGGTGTGTCAATTAGTGTTCTATTTGATGCTAGTGCATCATATTCTTTTAAATCTTATTGTTCAGTAGATAAGCTTAACCTAGAACCCTCATACTTAGTTACTTCCTTAAGGGTTGCTATGCCAATAGGAAGGTATGCAACTCTTGTAATGAGATGCGATCACTTAGAGTTTGCATTGTTAGGTCATATATTTTCTTGCAGTTTGCATGTATTTGACTTCGCAGGGTTTGGAATTATTTTGGGTAAGAATTGGTTAAGTATGTATAATGCTAGAGCATTTTGCCATGATAGAAAATTATCACTTAGTCACCCTAGTTGTAATGATCGGATTATATACTCCATAGAAAACCCTAGTTTTGAGATTAATGCTTTATTGGGTGTTATGGAGATAGAAGATGATTTGAATCAAGTTTTTGTTGTTAGAGAATTCACAAATGTCTTTAAGCTCATGATAGGACTACCGTCGAAACAAGCTATTGAGTTTCAGATGGATTTAGTATCAGAAGTAGAACCGATGAGCAGATCACCAAGTAAAATGACACCTATCGAGATGAATGATTTAAAGGTACAGTTGATGGATTTAGAAGTTAATAATTTTATCAGACTTAGTAATTCGCCTTAGGGAGCAACTCAGAGGGGAATCAGGACTTGGTGGTGTACATGGATGCATGTGGGATAAGATTAGGAGTTGTGTTAATGCAAAGACGTAAAGTGATTGCCTATGCTTCTCGACAGCACAGACCGCATGAAGTTAGATATCCAACTCACGATTTGAAATTAGTTGCAGTAATTTTTTTATTAAAAGTGTGGAGAATAACTTTTGGGAGAAAGATTCGAGTTGTTTATGGATTATAAGTCACAAAGATGTTTATTTTCTAAGACGGAGTTGAATATGAGATAGCAAAGGTGGCTAGAGTTTTTGTCGCTTATGATTTTGGTATTGAGTATACACCGAGAACAGGCAATAAGGTTTCAGTTGCGCTTAGCAGAAAATATCAAAAGCAGTATTGGCAATGATAGCTGAGTGGAAAGAATTAGAAGCGTTGATTACATGCGAAATATAATGGAGATCTAAGAGTAATTCTAGTCAAGAGACTGCCATGTTTTCATATTTAGAAGTTCGACCGATGATGATTAAAAGGATTGCTTCTAAATAAGGAGAGTATCCATTATTAGCTGAATGGATCAGAAAGTTAAGAAACGAAATAGAGAGCAATGACTTGAAAGATTTCAGTCTTGACCAGAATGCGTGGTTGGAGAAGAAAGGAAGGATATTTCTTTCGAATGCGGGGAACATTTGGAAGGAAGTTCTTAGAGAATGCCATCAATCGAAGTTCACCATTCATTCGGGAAAAATTAAGATGTACTAAGATATGAAAAGGAGTTTCTTCTGGGAAGGTATGGAGAGAGACATAGGCTTATAGGTGAGGCAGTGTTTAAACTGTCAATGGGTAAAAGCCGAACAACAAAAACCGAGTGGGTTACTTCAGCGTCTGGATGTTCCATTCTGGAAATGAGATTCCATCTCAATGGATTTCATAGATTGGTTGCCAAGATAAAATAGAGAAAATGTGAGTATATGTGTTATAGTGGGCAGATTGACTAAGAGTGCACACTTTATACCCATTAAGTCGATCAGGACAACACCAGATTTGGCTAAATTATTCATGAGGAATATAGTTAGACTGCATGGAATTCCTAATAGTATAGTAAGTGACAGAGATTCCTTATTTGCAGCCAAGTTCTACAAGAGTCTACATGAGACTTTAGGTATCGAACTCAAGATGAGTACCACTTGCCATCCGTAGACAGATGAGCAAACAGAGAGTGTTGACAAAGTCTTAGAGGATTTTTAAAGAGCCTGTGTGCTAGATTTGGAAGGATAATGGGAAGACAACCTACATTTAGTCGAGTTTTCGTATAACAACTATTACCAGACTAGTATAGGGATGACACCGTTTGAAGTATTTTATGGAAGACCATGCAAATCTCCCATTAGTTGGTTAGACAGCAGGATAGGTTTATTCTTGGTCCAGATTTGGTTAGAGAAGCTGCATAGAAGATTGAGTTAATTCGAGTTAGGACGAGGAAGCTCAGTCTACGTAGAAAAGTTATGCTGATAAAAGGCGGAAAGACTTAGATTTTTCAGCTAGAGATTATGTTTTCGTCAAAGTGTCACAAATGAAAGGTGTGATTAGACTTAGAAAATCAGGAAAATTAGCACCAAGATTCGTTGGACCATTTCCTATTATAGAAAGGATTTGGAAACTCATGTATAGAAAGCTTAAGCAAATCAATCTAATGGCAAATCTCAACCTTCTTAACACAAAACTAAGGTGAATAATCAACTTACATCTCACTTTTGATATTGACTTCGGTTTGAAGATAGATTTAAACTAACTTTGCAAGTAACATACCATGTTGTGTTTTTTAAATGGATATACATGCTTATTGAGGATTAATATTGTTCCATATAGATTATGATAAGTTTAGATTGAAAAACCTATTAAATGACATCCATATGAGTTGTGTTTTTGATATATGATCAAAAACATTATTTTAGCAGTGAGTTTCAAGTTTCATAATTTTCTAAGTAATTGTGAATTTATTATGAATTTTCTATGAGAAAAAATAGTTAATATTTAAATTGTTTAAGACAATTATATAATGATTCGGGTCTGAAATTTATATCTGCTAGAAAACATATTAAAGTGAATCATTGTGCTTTTTAGGAATTTTCCTAAGTATTTTACTATGGTTATAAAATTATTTAAGTTAAGAGATTTAAATGTTTTACATGTTTATTTTAAGAAGGAGGGCTTATTTGTTGAAATGTTTTTAATTGTAAATTTTGTATTCGGCAGCCTTTTTAGAAAAGATTGTGATATAGAATTGACAACTAATTATATTTTGAAAAATTGGGCAAGTTTGGTAAAAATGAATTACTTTGAAAGGCAGTAAAACTGTAACGACCCTAGATTTTAATTTATTTTAAATTGATAATTAAATGAATTTTTGAATAAAAATTTGTAAAAATTAATTATAAATAGTGATGTGAGTTTCCCCGAGTTCAAATATATTCTATATAAATCATTTAAATTTTTAAATATATATATGTATATTTGGGTATATATGAGTCAATTTGAAATTTTAAAATCTTGTGTGTATATATATATATTTTGATTTGAATTTAAATCTTATATTAATGGTTTGAAAAATAAATATTAAAGTACATACATTGACACAAGTACGAAATGAATAAATAAGTGAATTGTTAATTTATTATTGATGGTTAAAATATATATAATAAATACAAGACAATAAATAAGAAGTAAATAAAATATAAGATATAACAATATAAAGAAAAATATATATATATATATATATATATATATATATATATATATATATCTTAATCTCATACTAATAAATCAATACAAAAGTAATAAGAGTAAAATAAATAAATTGATTTAAAAATTTATAAATGATGAAAATTTGAGTTATATAAAATATATGTGTACATAGAGAAATGTAAAACAATAATTTTTAAAATAAAATTTATGGTAAATATTTAAACTAACAATAGAAACACAATAGAAATAGAAATATATGTGAGATAAACTATAAACTATAAAGTCAAAGCAAGCAAATCAACAAAGTAAAATAAATAAAATAAAGTACATGATATAATACATTTCAGCAAAGTATACAAAATAATAAAATACAACACAAATAAACAAATGCATAAGAAAGAACAAAATAGAATATATTGGTACCTATATAAGTTAAAGTTATAACCAAAAACAAAACAAATCAAACATAATAAATACAAACAAATATAAATAGTTTTAGTATGTAGCTTGCAAAAGAAAGGAATCAAATAGAATACAAAGCAGGTTACAAAGCTAAATAAATAAACACATAATAACAAAATATGAAACCAGGTTAAGTAATAAAGCAAGCCAAGGCAAGTGGAATCTTATATGTAAAGTTTAATATGCAAGACAAGTTCATTCTTTCAAAAGCAAAACAAATAAATGTTTTCAGCTGAGCAAATACATGCAAGTAAAAGAAATAAAGTATATTGTACATGAAGTATAAACAAAAGAATGCAAGTGTAGACAAGTATATAGCCTATTGCCTGTAGAGCTTAGTATGCAGGCAAGGAAAAAAATATTTAAAACAAATAAAGAAATATAAACAAACCAGGCAAGAACAAGTAAATGAAAAGCAACATAAACTAAAACAAAAATATAAGTACATAAAGTAAATAGCAAACAATAGCATTTTGTCAAGACAAAACATGAAGTACTAAGCAAACAAAATAAAGTTGCTGCCCCAAAGCATCACATCAGCCGAGAAAAGGGAATGCAAGTAATGTAGCCATGCATGTTGTACAAAACAATAATATATATCCCTGTACAAAGCAATATGTACTTGCCATATCCTCTAGTTCACCAAAGCAATGTTATCAGACATGCCTATTGTATAAAATAATAGCTTACCTATCATCTTCTTTTCTTTATACATATCAGTGCTGAGTAAAACCAGAGAAAAACATTATTTCATATTGAAAACAACTTCTTAAACTTAAACAACATACAACCCAAAGATCAAGGAGGGTTTTCAGCTTGTATTTTCAAAAGCCTGGTTCAAATACAGGCTCTGTTCATTTCTCTGCAAAAATCTGTAAGTAACTTAAATTTAAATTTGCTTAAGTATATTCAGTTATGTTTCTTATGCGTGGAATAAGTATGTTTGTGTGTCTATATATTGATGCAATTCTATGAATATATGATGCCTGTCTGTTAAATAGTCTGAAAACATCTCTGTTATAAGATTTGAAGCTCAGATTTAAAACAAAGATCATCTTTGCTTAATCTATTGATTGATAGGACTTAGTATCCACACAAAATATTTTTGTTTGATCATAAAGTAAATTTTAAAAATCTGAATTCAAGTTAAACAAGGTGGAATTGCTTTGAAAACCTTAAAAATAGTTAAATGCTTAATAGGAGTGAAGTTTCAAACATCTTAAATTATTAATTCAGGTTTACAACTTGAATTCTTATCTAAAATTAGGATTTTTAAAAGTAAAATCACATTTTATAGCTAAGTATTGATTAGGCATTTCTGGGTTGATGGTTTTGGGGATTTTGGGTTGCCCTCGGCAATCCAGTTGACCTGGGAGTTTGTGGCGCTTCTTGGAGGTGCATGGGTGGTCGGGGTGCTTGGAAAAATTGTGTGGTGGATGATCAGAGGCCAGTGGGAAGTGCGGTAGTGGATTCTAGTTCAGAACCCTAGTTTATATTCAAGTATATGGATTTGATCGATGCTGTCTCTCTGGAGCACCGAGTGTGAAGCCGCTTTGGGGAATGGAAGCTGGGTCCATGAGGAGAAGGTGGCCGGAGTTGTAGCTCTAACGGTGGTCGGAGGAGTGGGATGTTGGCATTAACAGGTTTTAGGGGCGAGGTCTGTTTGTGTTTCCAGGTTTCGATTTTTGCTTGATTTTGATTCGAGGCCGATGGTGAGGTTTTGGTGATCGGAGGATAGTCTGAGGTGGGTCGGTGACTTGCTCGACCTAGGGGCGATGGCTGGAGGGAGGCGGTGGAGCGGTGCACGTGCACGCTTGGATCCGAAGAACAGAAAGAAAAAAAAAGAAAAAAAGAAGAAGGAAACGCGAAAGAAAAGGAGCAGGGGGGGAACTCGAGACGTGCTCGAGATTTTTGCAGATTGACTCGAAGCAAGGAAGAGGGGTCTCGAGTATAAGGTTTGGTTTCAGGTTTTACCTGAACCTATCTTCCAGGAATTCAAAACAAAAATTTAAATTTTAAAACAAGGTTTTAAGCTGAGGTTTAAATCAAAATGTAAATAAAAATTCAAATTGAATTGAAATCTAGTTTGTAAATAAAATAAAGTTTTAAATTCAATTTGGTTTAATAATTTCAATGCAATTAAGTGTATTAAAGAATTTGAATTTAAAATAGAATTGAAATTGAAAATGACATTTAAACAAATTGAATTTAACAGTAGAACCTGGAACTAATCTTAAATCAGATGTTAAAATTTAATATAAGAAATTTCTTTGGAAAGGAAATTAAAGAAATTAAATAATTGATAAAGACTATTAATTAAGATTTTATTTGAAGAATTAATTGATGTGATAAATCTTAACAATAAATTTAGATTGATTAATTTCATAATAATCAATTGTAGAACTATTAAGTACGATTACTTAATAACAATAATTGTGAAATTAAATATTCGGTGTAATTTATGGAGTTAATCAAATTATTTAAATTAAATTTCTTAAGTTAATTTATTCAGAGTAATCATTTGATAGTTTCGAAAAATTAATTGCTTAGAGAAGAAATTAATAGATAATTAATGAATGTAATTAATTAAATGATGATTTTTAAATCAGAGCATAATTATTTGTGAATAATTAAAGGATTAATTAATAATGGCAATTAATTAAGATTGATAAATTTAAGATTAATTGACTCATTGATTTAAGAATGATTAGTTAATAATTAAGGGTTAACTAATAAATTTGAAAGAAGATTTATTTCATATAATTTAAAACTAAATTATGATAATCAAACCGGATTTATAATGATACATCTAATCTAAATTAATCAGTTGATTAATAAATTCTTTTGTGAATGTTTGGATTCTATTGAATGTTGAATTATTTGACATTTCTGAACTGTAATGCTTTATGATTATCCTGATTTGTGTTGTGATCTGTGATATAGTTTATTATTTGTGATATATATATCTGCGAATATGTGTATGAAAGATAAGCGTTATGGTTATATCGCTTATCAAATATATTGTTGTATTTAAATATGTGATGATTGAAATGATGTTGCACTGGTATGTTAAAACCCTGGACCACACCATACACACACCAATATGGATTTCACGAGGAAATCGGTTAAGTCACAGATTTTTGAAATAGTTTAAAAATTGAATTTTTAAATTCAAATGTTTTGGGATTGAAATTGGAATAGAAGTGAAAAGCTTTTGAAATGGAATTTCAAAGATGGAAATTTATTTTGAATAACTGGATTAAGTGTTGGAATTTAAATACTTTAATTTAGATTTGAATTCAATATTCAAATTGAATTCTGTATTTTGAAACTAGGGATTAATGATATTATACTAGTCATTATGAGTTAAATCATTTTTAAAGTATTATTTTTGGGAATTTGAATTTAACCCAAGGATTTCAACTCGTATAAATGAATCAGATTTCCAAAATGAAAACTGTTGTTTTCAAATGATAAACACTTTTAGATAAGAACTGAAATTCCAGTTAATTAGGGGAATTTCAAGATTGAATAGAGAAATGATTTTCCTAAGTTATGAATGAATTCTTTTTGAAAGCTATGAATTAAATCTGTTTATTTTTAACAGATTTAAATTGATGATTTGTTTAAATCAAATTGAAATGAAATTTGTTTTGAAGCTATAAGTTAAATCTTTGATTTAAAGATTTAACGAGTTAATCAAATTGAAATGAAAACTGATTTGGAAAATCTGTGAATGAATCTTTTGTTTAAAAGATTAAAATGTGAAAATTGTTTAAACCGTTAAAGGTTGTGAAAATGAATCTTTTTGTTTAAGGATTGAAATGGTAATTGGATTAAACCATTTGAAAGAAAGTTTGAATTATTAAGTTGTGACTTAATTGAAATCCCATTATCCATTTGTTTTTGAAATATCGTGCTCACTATTCGGTTTAACCGGGAAAGGACCTTTGTGTCGTATAACCCATTCCGAATATGTGATTCGACGTAATGGATAGCATTTGAAGACCGGTGATGAAGACCGGGTATTTGCGAAAGCGATAGGATGACCTATCGATTGTTTCTGCACCGAGTCGCGCCGGTATAGAAACTCCCTAAGTGATGGGAAATCCGATCGGGATTGTGAATATCCGGATTTGCAAGGACTTCTTTGTAAGTGCCTTCGGTTCTGTTCGAGCCCGGAACAGACTTGTTTGGATTGTGTGTCTGACATTACAAGTTGAGATATAAAGCCGATTTCTTTCAAATATATTTCTGTTGGTGGCGGAGAATTTATTCTCTTAGCTTAACACCCTTCTCTGAGACGTACGAGCTCAGAGGTTATATAGTTGAAGTTATCAGCGATATATTCCCAATTTGGTAATGTGACATGCTGAGTGTTGTTGTGAAATGATCATTGTGTTGATTATTTGTGATAGGATCATTTATTTGATCGTCTATCTTTGTGATCATTTCTATGATCATTTGTTGACCCAAAGCATGGCTTTTGTATAAAGTATGTTTTTGTGGACGTGACTTCGTCGAGCCTCACACCCCGTGAATGGTCAAAATAGGAAAGATGCGGCAAGGTTATGAGGGGTAGCGCCCTTTAGGATGTGTGCATTTCCTTCTGGAAAAGGGTGGTATCATGGTATGGAGCCCAGATACTTACTCATGTTGAAAACACTTTGTTATGATTGTATGAATTGATTACGAGCGCTCGGTGAAAGGTCCCAAAGGACCGGGGGATGGCATATTCGGTCAGTTGTTACTCAGTTAGGGGTAACCCGGCCTTGTGTTGGTAGAGATCCGGTTTGGTTCTCGGGGATGTCCATCCAGAAGCATTCTCATGTGGCAATGGGAAGTTCCTTGGCCTGATCATTCGTTGGAAATCCAATTCCCAATACGAAACTTTGTACGGTATTAGTTGTAGGACCTGCCATTCACTTATGGTGGTCACCACTGTTTGGATGGTAGCTATAGTAGGCATACGATAATGGTCGTATGTTGGCTAAGATTTATATTCTACTTTCGAAATGAATTTTTCCTACACTATGCACTAGTAATAATACCAAATGTTCCTTTAAATGCGTATCAAGCATCTTTGGCTATCATATGGAGAAATCTCCTCCGATTCTGCGTTTGCATGTGTGTGTGTGCGGGAGGCCTTATGGTAGTCTCATTTTTAAAAAGCATTGCGAATTGACTTTGAAAATCTTTGTTGTATGTTTAAAAAGATAAACTCTTTTTGTTGCTCATACCAGTCCCACGACTGATCCGGAGTTTATTGTTTTCTTTCCTAAACTCTGGGTGCTCATTATTTTCTACACGAGCAGTCTAGAGTTGGGTTTTTCAGATAGTCAGATGTAGCAGATTATCTGGAGTTAGTTCAGTCTTTGGATCGCACCAGTCTTGCTCGTCTTGGTGCATCGTTATTGGGAGTTCGAGCTATTGCTGGATTGATTCTTGGAAATGGAGTTGCAGTTATTTTCGGAGTTCTTCCTTGAAGACTATCTAAGAGTTATATTGTTCCACTGCTAGATGTTATCTATTTTCTTTCCGCTGCTATTTTATTGTATCATATCTCTGTTGTATATTGATATCTATTGGATCATCTGTTGTATCAGATATTGTATATCAGTGTATTATTCTTTTATTCCGCTGTGTTGTTTACTTAATGATTGTTATAAGCTCCGGCGAATCGGATTTGAACGGTCGAATCTATGGCATTCGAGTACGATTTGAAGTACGGATGTCGATTTTTGAGCGGGCAAAATCCGACTCGTTACAAAAACAGTATTGTTTCGAATTGCCACATCGCCACTTCCTTAGCTTGCTTCCGTCACTATGCCCAGTTAGACCTTTCGCAGCTATTCGAAACCAATGCACATGATATCAAGCAATTGGTATGTAGTGTATTAAGGAAAGGCGGAAGGAATGATGGTGTTGAAGGCATGCTTCCAAAAGGGTTGAAGCCATTCTAATTAGCTGTCTAACCAATCAACTTACATTTGTTTAAAAGAGGCTTTCGAACAAGTTGCCACTTACCTTTATTTTTAGAAAGGACCTTTCGAAAGAGTTACTGCATACTTTTGTTTTAAAAGAAGCTTTCGAATGGATAGCCACTTTTGAACCTATTTGATACCCTTGCTGTCGCATTCATACCTTTCGAATACATACCTTTCGAATTACAAAATATTCGAAAGGGCTACTTTTGCCTTTTAACTTTGAGGCCACCTTCTCAATGCTTTCAAAAGGGTTGTATAGCATCTTTTAAATGTTTTCGAAGGCAATGGTTTTGATAGGCCCCTTCCCTAACTCTTTTACTAGGATTAAAGCTTTCGAAAGGGACACTTTCGCTTCTATTTTCTTTGACCCTTTAGTTATATTAAAGGATAAACCCAATGGTTTCGAAATGAATAATTTTAAATGATTTTGAAGCAATGTTTCCACAACCCTTACTTGAACCCAATGCTTTCAAAAGGTACATTTTAAGTGTTGCAAAAGGTTATTTTAAATGTTTCAAAAGGAAGATTTCTAATGCTTTCAAAAGACAAGTTTAAATAGTTTTGAAAGGGGACGTCTAAGGTTTTATATAATGGTTTCGAAAGGGATACTTTCAATTATTTTGAAAGAGATTGTTTAAGGGTTTAAACAAGGGTTTCGAAGGTATTGTTTTGACTTTAAGGCCTAAAGTTTTCTAAATTAGAAATGAGTTTTAACTTATTTTGACGGAATAGAAAATCCTCTTGAATTTAGATATCATAAACATTGTTTTGTGTAAAGCATATATCATGGCACAAGTATTTTAAGTAAAGCAAAGGGCATATTTTTCTTGTTTAGGTATGATTTAAAAAGGGTTAAATCATTTTGAAAGAAATGTTTTCAAAGAAAATTGGAAGGGGTAGTTAACCCTAAGTTTATGACTCTGATATTAGAAGACCAAATGAGACTGGTATAGGGTCACGCCCTATACTTTAGCTAGTAGCCTCTAGCTAATATAAGTTCAAAATTCTAGTATGTAGGGCTTTGTCATAGGTAAGACTAAAATGATATTACATACAGAAAGTAATACACATAGTAGAGGTAGGTTACTAGTGAGCCCACAAAGCCACTAGGATCAGTAGACCCTTGGAAAAGTATGTTAAGGACAGACCATCTAGTATTGTGTCTAATAGAAGTTGGATTACGTACTATGTCTGGTAGGTCCGAGTCAGCCAGTGGTTAATAGTCAGTCTGATAAAACTATATTGTTCGGACAAACAGTCATTAATTACCTGATTTATATGCATATATGTTATTGCTATTATTGTTATAATCAGTTTGATTGCAGAATTTTGAATTGCAAAAGATATGCTTTTAAAAGGATATTAGTAAGGGAAAACCCGTTCCACTAAGTGGCGTGGTCTCACTTAATATCAATAAACCAAGATGCAACATACTAGGCTTTATGTCTGACTCGAACTTTATGTTTTCCTCTTAAACTCTCAGGTGCTTAAAATTAAATTTGAATAGATGGGGAGTTAAGAACTTTTCAGGTTTAGTAGGTTAGATGAACAAGCTTTCGAAGATGTGCAGGAGGCAAAGCTAGTTATGTAGGAGTTATTTAGTATTATTTCTGCTATGATGTATTTATGACCGATAAGTCTATCTAGTACTCTGATCATCCAAGGGGGCATTTTCATATGTTGCTCTTGGCGTAATTTATAATAATTATATTCGACCAAAACCTGGGAATTGTTTTGGGATTATTTAATTGAATATGAAATACTAATTTGAATTGTAACCAGAAAAATTGTTCTTGAAATCTGTGCTGATTTTGTTTCATATACATGTGCTTCTGATATTATGGATACCATTAACATTATCATATTTTGTCGCCAGAAGCTAATACTATAGATGATTGCAACATCTGTAGCTCTTAACTTCGGGCCTCAAGATATAGGATGTTACATATGCTTTTCTTCTTATTATCTTGGATGCTCTTAAATGAGTACACTAGATAGCAGGTGTAAATAGCACTTGGAGTTATGCAGGTGGACTAGCAGATGGTGTTGCTTTCTTATATTTACATTTTGAGTATTATTGTTTATTCCGCTGTGTAACACTGTTGGAGCCTTGGCAGTGTTGACTTACTATTATTAGAGATATTTTAACAGTTGAGTTTATTATCAGTTGCATAAACTCTATTACCATTTTGTATAATTGTATGAGCTTTTGTACTCTGATTGTGTGGTTTATATAGTTATTACTGTCTCACCTGTCTTATACTGTGATGATTGTTATAATTTATCTGATGCATTGCAAGATATACAACGGGTTATGTGATTGTGTGATGTTTTATTTCTTTCTCTTCTCTTCTATGTTTCTCTTCTCTTCTTTTCTATTCCTCTCCTTTATTTCTATTTCTTTCCCTTAACAGCCATCCTACATCGACCAAATTCTCCAAAAGCGCACTATTCGGTTGTATGAGCATCGGTGGTGTAGGACGGTCATTTCATTTGATATCAAAGCCTAGGTTATGTGATTAACCTGAGTTGATACTATGATCCAATAGAGATATGGTAGGAGTTATTAACTTAGACTAGATTTAGTGTATACCTATATACGAGGGAGTGCGTATTTGTTATATATTTTTATTTTCAAAACTATATAGTGGTATATATAGTATATAAGCTGTATTGCAAACAAGAGCAATATTGTGCCATTTTCTCTATAAGAGACTGATCATCCTCATCATAGACTAGGAATGATCTGGAATATGAGAAAAATTGTTATTGATTCCCTCTCTATAGTGGAGGAGTAGGCAGGGTCGGGGGCCACTAACCATGATTTATAAAATACATTCGTAGAGATGCTGCAAAACATTTTATGGAATGCTCAAGTTGCCCTAAATGATTATGGTACTCAAATGAAAACTCTAAGAGTCAACATTGATGATTTTTATAAACGCTATCAGAGTTTAGGAGGCTGACTACTCCATGGAATGGTGTCGGCTATTGAGGTGCAAGACGGGATGATATTTGTGAAAGGATCTTCGATGACTTGGAGTTAGATGACATCATGAGGTAGAAGTTACTTCTATATAACTCTAGGGATGAATAATGAACTTGAGGAGCAAACTTATAACTTTGATTCCCGAGGATCATTTTACTTAGGATCAGTTCATAGTTTGCAACTGGGAGAAATTTATCTTGACTTTTCAAAAGTCGGTGTTGTTTAGGAAGTTCACTGACTTGAATTAAGGCGATATGTTTGTGTTGGAGTATGTAGCTGAATTCGGTGTGCTATCAAAGTACAGTCTATCTTGCATTGATACTCCACTTAGAAAGAATGAAATGTCTATCATTGGGTTGAGTGATCATCTTTGGAAGTGGTTGATTGGTCATATTGATGAGAGCTTTGAGAAGTTGATCAGAAAGGTTTTACGATGTGAGAGCATGTACCTAGTGTAGAAAAATTGCCCTAAAGTAGTTGAGTAGGGGTAGATAATAAGAGCATATGCATTGAATGCTGTTCTGATTTTGTCGAGTCCTCCATCGGCAAAAGAGGAGGGAAAGGGCATTACCATCTAGAGTATGCTTTCCATTTATGGCATTTCCATATGTGTTTTATTTTACGTCGAGGTTTTACATCCCTTCATATATAGTAATTTGTTGATAAGTTATGATTGAGACCCAAAATTAATGATTGACCTTTTAATCATGACAAACCTTGTTAGGGGCTCAGTCAGACTATACATCTATAACATCCCATATTTTGTCATCGAAAATTAATACCATGGATGACTGCAACATCTGTAGCGCTTAGTTTCGGGTCTTAAAATGCAGAGTGTTATCACATGGTTTGTCTGCACTTAGCTTATACATGCTTTGCCGAAACTCTGTCTTATTGAGTCATGGATGTTTTTTTTTGTTTGCTATTGGTTGCTTTATGTTTAGTTACGTTCAATACTAAAGTGTAGGAATTGACTGACTGGACGGGTACAGAATAGTGATGGATTGCAAGAGGCCATTTGTGATGATTGGGACCAACGATGAGAGAATGGTAGTGTTTGGCTTCTCATTTGATGATGAGGCGATGGTTAGATTTCTATATTCACTCGATATCCCACATGATGAGTTGTCAACTATACTTGTAGGAGAGAGTGACACGTCTGATGAGGAGACTGGATCAACAACACATACAGATTTAGAATTTCGTATCGACCTGGTTAGAAGCGCTTAACCAATAGTTATACCTTTAAGGCATATGATTCCCAAAGTGCAGAGTAGACTAAGGGTATGAGCGAATGACATATTTTGTAGGGGTTTGTTCGTAGGAACATGTTTGCATGAGATTCACCTATAGTGTTCACTACTAAGGTAGATGGCTTTTTGAGGTTGTATATTGGTTACTGTGAGCTGAATGAGATGACAAACAAGTATCCACTTCCATTAATTGAAGATTTGTTCGATCACCTCTACAGCACAAAGGTGTTTTCCCAGTTGGACCTTGCGACGGGGTTTCATCCACTAAGAGTATCCAGAGGGCGTGTGCCTAATACAGTGTTTTGTATGTTACCTTGATTTTTAGTTGGTTAGTTATGCCGTTCGGGCTAATCAATGCATCAGCGTACTTTGTTGATTTCTTGAACCGTGTTTTAAGAGATTGCTTGAGTAGGTTCATGCTTGTGCTTATTGATGATACTTTCATCTACCCATGGCGAAAGAGGAGAACAAGACACGATAGATGATTATGTTGGAGGGGTTGGAGGTTGAGAAAACACTGACCGATGATGAGGATTTTCCCTTGAATTGACGAGATGTTATATATGTTTTACTAAGGACTTCTCAATGGTAGCAGCACTATTTACCGATTTGACGAGAAGAATCAGACTTTTTATTTGAGATGCAAGGCATAGATACACATTTATAAGTCTAACTGAGAGGATAACGAGCGCACCAATTTTTCTCATTCCAAGCTAGAATGAGGAGTCAATAGTACACATATGTTGCGGTACTCAACTAAGTGCGGTATTGATGCTGGAAGGTAAGGTTGTCGCATAAGCTAGTTGCCAACTAAAACCGCTGAGAGGAAATATCCGACTTAGGATTTGAAATTAGTAGTGATAGTATTTGCTTTTAGTGGAAGACATACCAGTTTAGGAGCAATATTTTTATAGTGGGCGTTGCTTGAGTTTATAGCTAGTTATGACTTCAAAACTCGATGTGAGCTACCACCAAAGACGATGGCTAGTTTGATTATCAAATCTACTTTCATTTTTCACGTCAGTACAAGTTAGGGGCATGAAATTGGACTAGCGAAGATCATGGCTAAATTAAAAGAACAAGTAGTGTGTGTAGAGAGGATGCGGTATGGACTCAATCGAGATGGTTGGCCACCGGGATGAGATGGATTTCATCGATGGAATGCCAGAAACAAAAAGAGAATATGATAGCATTTGAGTCACAGTCGATATATTGATGAAGAATGCTAGATTTATTTTTGTTAAGTCCATTAGAATGAATTCCAAAATTTTCAAGTTATATGCATATGGATAGCGTGGTTTCATTGTGTGCAAAGAGCATTGTAAGTGGCCTAAACCTGTTGTTTATTAGTGGGTTTTAGGAGAACATACACGAGGCGATTTTACACCAAATTGGTTAGATGATATCAAGACTACGCCAGTAACTCCAAGACCTCATAAGCCTATTTGTACCGATAGATGTGATGCAAGATAGGTTAGAAGGAAGGTGACAGAGTAGTAAAGGTTCAGTAGAGTGAAAATGGAGGCGATTACATATAAGAGGCCGATGAGAGCATGAGGACCACTTGTTTGGAGCTCTCTATTAGGTATGATTTCTATTTTTCACCAGCTTTCGTGATAGATATCATATTTGATGTTTTGTACTAGATATTTTAGTATCCTACCTGCTGGGATTGGCACAAACATTATTTTTGGTGTTTGATCTTAGATGTGTCTGCTGATGTCTGATTGTTAGCATTTGATATGATTACTTTTGCTTATCTGGTTATTAGGCATGCATCATAGTTATGGTTTGATATAGCACAATTATTTGAGACTATTACTATATATATGATCTAGTATAGTTATTTACACCATGATGTTACTATTACATTTAACCCTCTTTATTGAATACTTGATCAAGTGCATGGAAACAAGTGTTGGCTATTTGGATGCTTAACTGCTTATATTTGCATCTAAATAAAAATGCTCTTTCTATAAAAGAGGTATGTAACATCTATAGTGTAGATTTCGATATATATGTTTGGTTATCCTCAAAAATGAGATGCCTCAGATATGAGATGCCTTAGATGTGAGATGTATATATATCTATGTTATATCGGGATTTTTCCCAGACTTAGCTACGCAAAGAAGGTGCTTTTGAAATTTTCTGTGACATAAACCAAAAATGAGAGAAAAGTTAATGTATATGATATTAGACATTGCCGATAGTTGAGAGATTCGGTAATGTATGACATTTAGTTGACTTGCCTTCTAATTAGTGAGTTGGTACTTATGTTTTCCATTGCCTATTTTTTTGGAAATAAGTGCACGACTTAGACGTTTGGTTTAGCCATTTGGATTTCTGACTTGATAGTGATTGTACTTAGGGATGAGGATGATGGCTCCATCTGATTTTGAGCCCATTCCCTTGTTGATCACTTTTAATGATTGTTGTCGAGAGTTGATAAGTGATGATTTCTCTTATGTCGTCGCTTATGTGACAGTATTAGGTTGTGTTGCTTCATCCTTGGGATTTCGAGGACGAAAACCTTTTAAGGAGGGGAGAATGCAACGACCCATATTTTTAACGGTTGGATATTTAAATAATTTATTTAATTATTGAATCGTTAATTAATTGACGGTCCCAAAAATATGATTTTTTGCATACGATTGAATTAGGACTCGAGATCATTTCATTTGATTTCATATCGACGTTGCGAAGCATAATGATCGCTATATTTGGAGATTGGATAATCCGATGGTTGAAACCGTCTCAAAAAGCATGAAATTATCATACAGGAGCGTTGTCTAGTATAGCGATGAAATTTATAACATTGGGACCAGAAAAATAAGATGATGCATGCAGATGAGTTTCATGGCGATCAGACGCATCATTTGATCGTATGAACTCAAAATGTGCAATCGTTTTATTTGAGAAATTAAATAAAATGAATATTTTATTATTCAAGAGAAACCATAATATCTCTCTCATTATCCACTATCAGATTCACTATTCCATTGCTTCATCCTAGGAAATGGCTACCTCTCTTTTAGTTATTTCTAAAACAAAACTCGACAATTTTCACCACCAAAAATCATGATTTTTATCCCATTGGGTTCATGTGCTCCAGATCTTCGAGCCCATACCTATGTTAGGAAGTGCAGCACTAACTTTGATCATGGTCATACTTTAATGGAGAGGTAGGGTTTTGGTTATAGGGAGCTATAGGCGATAATAGGTGGAATCAAGCTCAGCATTGGAATCCTCTTCGCAAAACGCACCTTTTCAAGAATCTGGAGTCCCACGGTAACTGAGTCAAAATGCATCCATTATGGCCAAAGAGAAGGTACCATCAGGTCACCTTTTATAGGGGAAGCCAATCTTCGAGGCAATGGTCCCATCGTAAAAAGCTTGCATTGTCTGATCTGTTAGTGAAGACTGCATGCCATTTCGTTGAGAGATGAACAAGAAATCGAAGAGAGAACTTTAGAAGGGATGGGTTTCATTGATAATTGGGCATGTACATGCATAGGGAAGAAGAAGAAATAGGATTAGGCTTTAAGCAAATGTGATTAGTATAATTGTTAATTATTTAAGTTAATTTAATTATTCAAATAATCTGATATCTTATGAGTATGAAGATCAAGATATGAATATCTCAAGACTATGTTATAATATATAGAGTCATAGAATATTATTGAAGTCGTCGGTAGCAATCTTTGATCTCTATTTCTCATTTTCTTATCCTTTAATTTACAAAACAAATTATAATTTTAAAACATATTTAAAATTATTTTATAAAAGTTTATCAAAGTTTAAAATGTTTATAAACTATGTTTAAACTATTTTACAAAGTATTGAAATATTTTACAAAGCATAAGATTTTCAAAACATTTTAAAACAAAATAATTTTCAATTTTCAAAGGGTTAGGTTGACATATCCATATATAGTATATCAACGTACATGCCAGTAATTTGAAATTAAAATTTTAAAATAATGTCTATTTGTTGTAACTCTTCGTGAATGGACATGTCTATTTATTCTCTATATAAGAGGGGTTTTCAATAGAATTTTTGGCAAATACTTTTTTATTATCTTCTCTCCTCTTACTCTGCCAAAATTTCTAGTGAAAAATATATTCAAATATTCTCAAATCCAAACATTATCAATTCAATATTCATTGTATTAACTCTCTACTATTTAATCTCTGATTTGAATCATCTCTCACTCAATTAAAGATCAAAGTACTGTCCAAGAGACTACAAGATTCATTATAACTAAAGATTAAGAAATGTCTTTGGAAAACCATCAAACTGTTGTCGTATTTGCTTAAGTGTGATTGTAGCTCGTTCAAATTAACTGTGTATGCTTGGTAGCTCGAAATTCCAAGTGGGTGTGCTTGTAGCCCGTCAAAATCAAGTGGATGTACCCTGAGCCTGGAAATGCAGGAGGGCGTGTCTCATAGTCTTGAAATCAAGATTGTATTGGATTTTCATTCTGCCCATTTAAGGATTGTCATTTGAAAATAAATCTGTACAAGCAACTGTATGGAACTAGATGTAGAGTAATTCTGAACCAGTATAAAAAAATCCTTGGTGTGACCTCTCTGATTCTCAACTTTTACTTTGCTGCATTATACTTATCTTTATTTACATGTGTGATTGTTCATTCTGTGTTGATTAATAATAATCTTGAAAGAATTTTAAAAGGATACATAAAAATTAGAAAACATTATTCAACCCCTGGTGTTAATTAGCCTTAATATCCATAATTTTGTAACCCATACAAATGTTGACAATTCTAACTGCCAAGTTATTCCGGACTATATGTCGTCAACACGGAATACCACAGAGTGACGCCCTGCTCTCAAAATCAAACAAACATGCACATAATCCTCTAATTGGATATACAACTTGCAATAATTAGATTTTCCTAGGTGGCACTGTACCACCCTTCAATCTATTCCTCCGTATGTTCCACTAGGAGCTCAGGCTCGCTCCTACTCAAATCCATGCCATCACATACGCCTTAGTCAGCTCCTTGTACATCCTATTCGTCAACCAATTTCAACGACCTCCAAATTTTGAGGAGCTAACACATGTCCTAAGCTTCATGCAACGGAGCGAGTCTCACACTTTTATGACTATCAAAGCCTAGTGTCAGTGTAAGGTCATCGAAGCACTCCACAATAAGTGATCATACTTCAAGAATGAGTACTTATTTGTTTGATGTCCATATGGCTTCAACCGGCCCTGCCTATCTGAAAGTAAGACTTCTTCCTTAATATTCTTCACCTTCCTTTGATTCTCGTCATCCAAGTGTTTGACTCGTTATCCACTTTCTTCACATATATTCTTGCTCGAGACATGAGTGAAGCTTGCTTTGAGATTCTACAAACCCACAAAAGAGTCAACATTCGATTCCACACCACCATCTACTTATTGATGAATAAGAATCTTTATCGATGTGGCCTTCTACATCCTGACCACTTTGCCATTCGCACTAAGGTTCCACTAAGATTTACCAAGATATCTACTAGGTTTTCTGCCCTCCATTTGTAGTTTCAACAAAGATACTCAAGGGGTGTTAAATCCCCATCCGACATGCTGAACATTGGCGAATCCGTCAATAGATCAGCTAAAGTAATCATTGTGGTGAAGTGTAAGCAGAAGGTGAATAAAGAGTTGAAATGGAAATTATACATGAAGGAGGACAAGAAGAGAAGGAAGAAGAAGATGAAGACAATGAGGGAGACGACGATGATGAGGACCTCAGTGAAGATGAAGACGAATCGTATATAGAAACATCTCCTGAGGGTACTCAGATTCATGTCTCATCATGTCCAAGATGAATAATAGTCAAGACTTCTCACTAATATGCCAAACCAAGCACGATACCAACAACCTAAGCAACCTCACCAATTGGCTCTTCAAACAACATTTTGGATCCTTGAGTAATCTCGACATTCATATCGATGATCTTGTCAAAGAGTACTCTCCTAGATTTAGTTGCTCTTTTGAGGGCATCATAACTGAAGGAGGAGAGACTCCATATTTACTACCTTCCGAACATGGTCCGTGGATTACTTAGGGAAACGCAAGCACTTCCTACATTTCTAGGACTACGAACACACGTACATTACATTCGCTCACATTCCAACGTTTCGATACTGATATGATCCTTTCTTTCATTTCAAGTACAATGGGAAGAGACTGATTTGGCTATCTTCGCCATGTCATTTTCGAGTAAAGGAACTAAATTTTGGGCCATATCCTCCTTAATCCATCTCTTATAGAGAGAGCAAGAGAAATAAATGGAGAGAGAGCATAGAGGAAGGAAATGGAATGTCAGACGGAAAGAGATCGCCGGGCAGATAGAGACAGAAAGAAGAGGAACCCGGAGGAGCATGAAATTCATGGCTGAGGAAAGAGACATAAGAATTCATGTGATTGCCATGGTTCTCCTTCTCGCCTTCCCGCCCTCGATCCCAACCGCTGCCTTCTTTGCATCAACCTCTTGCATCTATTTCTCTAACCACCACTGCTTCTTTACCCCCACCAATCCAAATACAAAGAGGTTTCTATTTGGCTGGCTCCAACTTCAGCCCTATCAAGTAGAATGCAAGCTGCCTTCCTGAATCTTCACTTGACCGGGTCATATTTAATTGTGACTTCAAAGACATTCCCGGGAAAGAGGCAAAATGTAGGGTCGGAGGAATCCAAGAGTAGAGACCAACAGATTGGATGAAATAAACTATGGTCTTTGCTCTCTCTGACATCTAAAGAATTCATCAAACTTATATCCAGTCATTTAAATAAGAGAAAAAGAGCTACGATAGGATCATAGAGGAATAAAAGGACTTAGACAAGGCTATAGAGGAAAGATATGCAGCTATAAAATCGAAGAAGAAGGCCAAAGACTTGGTCGAAGACATGAAAAACACTCAAAATCAGGCCAAGATTTTGACGAAAAACCTAATCAAAACTGCTCATGAAGAGAATGTCGCTCTCAAGGCACGGCTTGCAACTAAGGACCTGACCCTCCTAGAAAGAGACAAGGCTCTCCTGCATAAGGAAACCGACATCCAAAAATTCCGAACCGATAATGAGGAGCTTAAATCTACCCTATTCCTGGTAGAATAAAAGAAGCTGGAGGCTCTGGTTAACCATGCCGCAACCATGAATGAGTTAATTGAGTTAAAGGAGAAGATAATCGAGGAAAAAGAAGACTTGAATTCCTCCCTTCAACAATTATTTGTTAACATTATCTAATTCAAGAACTTGAAGTGTCTAGAAAGCATTTATTCCATCACTTCTATTGATGCCTGGGAAGAGGTAGTATGCCATGCAGCTATGTCCGATGAAGGAAAGTACCTTAATGTCGACGACATTGAAAACCAAAAGAGAGAAAAGCTATCCTAGCTATGGAGCATGCCTCTGTTGTTGAAGCTTCCACCGGAGCTACTGCTAATCAAAGTGCATCGGACCATGTGGAATCATCATGTCCTAAAAACCTAGATATCACAGTGAAGGTACCAACATTCAAAGGGGCTAGCTCCAAGGCTACCCAGATTATTTTAGTTTCCACGGTGTTCACTTCTGACAAGCCCTATGATCTTGTTTCCATTTTCCACCCAATCACGTTGGCTATAAAATAGGGTGAAATCATTGCATCTCCCGCCATGGAAACTCTAACCAGTGAAGGTATATCTCTCGTCCCTTCTGTGTTTATGATCCTTCAGTCCTCATCTAAGACTGTTACTAATCTTTACTTCTTCGCTTGTGAAACCATAGGTCACCCGTCGCTTCCTTTTTCTCTACTGCAATCACATAGGTCTTGGGTCTAGTTGTTTTGCTACCAAATCAACCTTTATTACATAGGATTGGTCGTTCCAAGCCTTCCCTCCACTTCAGTTTATAGTCCCAATTTAGAGAAAAAAAGGCGCCAGAAGGATTGGACGAAACTTCACAGTCTTTAGTGGAAGACATCACCACTACATATGCTTCGGGCACAACTGGTCCAATTTCTATAGCGGAGAAGATGAAGGTTGATGTCTCCAAAGTAAAAAATCAAAGTCGAGCTCAGACTTGAGAAACCTACTAGTACTAAAGAACCAAAGACTTCCATGAGAGTAATTCCTATAACCATTAGGCCTCCCAAGTGCAGCAGCACTAGCGCCGGTACAGAGACATTCGAGCCTCCCTGTTGACCGACCTAAAAATCCTACCATCACTATTTCCCATAGATACACCACTTCCTCTAAAGGAAGCACGTCCAAGAGATAAGGGCTAGAAGAGACCTCGCGATGGTTTGGGGGAAAAGGTGGCAAGAAGAAGAAGACATATAAGAAGTAGGACCTTCCACTTAACCTCTGGTGATGAAGAGATTGTTTCCTTTTGTCCCTTTTTAGTTGTACCTTTTGTTTTCCTTCTATATATAGGTTATGCTTTTATGAGATCGGCCTCTACAGCTGATGACATGAAATGCATGTAATGAAAGATTATTTTTTGTTTCAATTTCTATTTCATTTACATTTCTGCATTTTATATGTTATTCCTGCCCATATACGACTGCTTGTATATGTAATATAACTTTTTGTATTCCAATTCATCCATAGTATATATGCCTATGACTATGCATTGCTTTTACTTATTGCAATTATATACATACAAGTAAGGTTCCTGCAATTTCTTTAGTTATATTCCATTATTTAGTTCCTTTTATCGTCACCAAAGTGTTTCCATTTGGCTAAACAAAACTAATATTAAACTAACCCCATGGTTATTCTAGTTTATCTTTAGTTGAGTCTCCTATGACCATTAACAAGTCACTAATAAACCTAGTTCCGTGTTGTTTCCTATCTCCAAAAAACAACAGTCTGGACGTTCATATCTTGACACCTCCGATCTCACCAATAACATAGCATGATCGATGTTATATGTTGATTCCCACCTTTGACCTTGACCAAGATGTCCCCCCAGGCTATGAGGGGGATCATATTGTTTATAATTTCATCACATACCAAGTCATGTTTTCAGGACTTGGTGTTCCAAATGCCAAAATCCGAGCATCATCTGTTGACCCTACCCATCTTTAGGAATTGTTCAAAGGTTAATAACGTGGGGAAAATTATCTAATCATCCCCAGTCTAATTAAACTCGCTTGGTCCTGATCCTGGACCGGAGGAGTTCGGTGGTACCTTATTATGGTACCTGTCTTTGATCTCTCCTCTCTCCAGGTATTGATTGAATGCATTCATTCATTGACTATCATTGCCTTTCCTTAGCCGAGAATGTCCTTCTAGGATGCAAGTGTTGTCGTGAAAATCCTGGTCGTACATCGGTTCCTATCTCTAAGAGCCGGTGGCCCAAATGTCTATCTTCGAGCATCTCCGGCGTCGACCAAGAGTATCCTTTAACCATCCTTGCTTATCCTCAACCTAGCATGTCCTATAGAGACATAAGCATGGTCATTAAAATTTCAACTGTGTAGTAGTTTCTATCTCTGAAAACTAGTGCCTTAGTTTCCTGATTTCGGATATTATTCGTTGGCGTTGCTTATTTTGGGCAATAGTCAATATTGAAGGGATAAGGTCAAATGATATAATCAACCGTTATGATTATACTCCTTTGCCCTGGTACTAGATCAAAGGAGTTAGCACTTGCCTTTAGGCACCTGATTGTATTGTTTGTCACATAGCACATGGTTTTATTTACAAAAACACAGTTCCATTGGTTTAAGAAGTTAAAAAACAAAAAAATGTGGCAACTCTTGCCATATTACATTGCCCCTAATTCATTTAGGTGACTTATTTACAAAAAATAAAGTAAAACAAAACGAAATAGCGGTGCAATAGGTCACTCTTCCATGTCTGTGGAATCTAGACTCTATCAGCAGTAGCCAGCTTGAAAGTTCCATCAACAAGCATTTGTTCAATTGCATATGGACCTTCCTAATTTAGATAAAGTGCCAGATAACTGAGAGAACTTGTTTCAGAAAAAGATCCCCTACCGCAAAGGTACGGCTCTAAACTTTGGTGTTGAAATGTATTGGTACTCTTTTCTGGTCAGAAGCTACCCTTAGTTCAGCTTTTCTTGCTTATTCATCAAACAATTCGAGGGATTCAAGCAACAATTTCTGTTTGACCTTGGGGTCAAAATTCTTTTTTTATGAGAAGGGACTTCTAGTTCTAAGGGAATAATGGCCTCTGATTCGTAGACCAAAGCGAATGGTGTATGTTCAGTTCGATCTAGTTGCCCTTATCTTTAGCTAACCATTTCTTCAACATGGACTTGATGATTTTATTCACCACTGCTACCTGTCCATTCGCCCAGGGGCGTACTGCTGCCAAAAGGTTTTTCTCAGTCTTGTACTAGTTGTAGAAATTGTTGAACTCGGCACTTTTGAACTAAGTTCTATTATTTGTTATAATTTTCCAGGTTACTTTGAATCTATAGATAATATTCTTTGCCACAAAGTTGATTCCTTATTTTGTTGTGATCATGGTAAGCGATTCCACTTCAGCCCACTTTGTGATGTAATCTGTCGCAACAATAGTGTATTTAGCTCCTCCTTTCGACATTAGTAGCACACTGATTGTATCAGTTTCCTAAACTGCAAATGGCTATGGGTGAACCGTTTGTGTAAGCTCTGTGGAAGGGACTCTCGGAATCACAAACTTATGGCATCAGTTGCTTTGTTTGATGTAATCAGTAGTATCTCGATTTATTGTTGGCCAAAATTATCTGTAGTGAAGTATCTTCTATGCTAATGTTTGTCCCCCAGTGTAGTCAACACAACTACCCTTATGGCTTTCTATAAGGATTTTCCTAGCCTCATCCTTAGTTATATACCGAAGCAGAGGGTTGAGAAACCTCTCCTATATATCAACCCTCCTTGCATTATAAACAATGGTACTTTACAAAGGAGTTTTTTCAACTCATTCCTTCCTTTCGAGGAGTTCCCTTAAGCGGATAGTCCTTGATCGGAGTCATCCATGACTCCTTTTCCTCCTTGGTCTCCAAATCGACATCCATCTTATCAATGCTTGGAGCCTATAAAACCTCTATTTGAATCAATCCCAATAGTTGTGCATTCATAGAGCTAGCTTACTTGGCCAGTGAATCGGCCTTTGCATTCTCCTTTATAGGATATGCATAACTGTGTAATTCTTTATATCAGTCAAAAGTTTCGACATCTTTGTCAGGTAAGGAGCAAGTCTTGCACCCTTAGCATAGAATTCCTTCTTCACCTAGAAAACCACCTATTGGGGATCATTGAATATATGCAACATCCTTAACCCTAGTTCCTTCGCTATCCTGAGACCTGCTATCAATGCTTCATACTCGGCTTCATTGTTTGTCGCTGGGAACTCTAGCTTTAATGCATAGCAAACCAATCATTCTTCTAAAGTCATGAGTACCACTCCTTATAAGCTCCGTCCATAAATAGTTTGCATTAAGAAAGCATGACTATATCATCTTCCGCTTCACCATCTCGTACGGTTGATTCAATGATGAAATCCACTAATGCCTGTCCATTTATTGCCCTCCTAGGATGGTAAGTAATGTCATACTAGCTCAGTTCAATGTTCCACTTTGATACTTTTCTCGAAGTTTCAGTCGATACAACACCTACTTCAAAGTTTGATCCATTGGCACCTTAATCGGGTGAGCCTGAGAATACGATCGTAGCTTCCTCAATGCAATCAGCAAGCAATAAGCAAAATTTTTTAATTTCGAATAGGCCTTCTCAGTCTTAGTAAACCACTTGCTGATGTAATAAACTGGCCTATGAATCCTTGCCTCCTAACATATCAATGTTGTGAATAGTGCATGAGCAGACACTACTAAATAAATAAATAATCTTCCCCATCCAAAGGTTTGGATAGGACCGGTCGTGTTTCCATATGCCTCAGTATTCTTCAAAGGCATCCTGACATTCCTTCGTCCAGGTGAAATTCCTTTATCACTTTTTGAGGACATTGAAGAATGATATGCCTTTATCATTTACCTTTAAGATGAATCGACTCAAGTGGCAACCTTCCCGTTCAAGCTTTGCACCTTCTTTTTTGTGGTTGGGGCGACAACATTCCTTAAGGCATTAATCTACTCCAGATTAGCCTCAATAACCCTTAAATTTATGACAAATCCTAAGAACTTGCTCGATGCAACTCCAAAGAAACACTTCAATGGATTTAAATTCACTCCATACCTTCGCAACACTTCAAGCATCTCCGAAAGGTAATCCATTGTGATTCCTTAATAGTCATGACTACACAAGCATATCATATACATACATTTCCATCGTCCATCCAATATGATTCCTGGACATGGAATTCACCAATCTCTAGTAAGTATCTTTAGCGCTCGTTAGTTAACGACATTACTCAATAACGGTACGATCCCAAATCCATTATAAAACTTGTGTGCTCCTTATCCAGAACATGCATCAGAATCATCATTATAGCCGGAATAGGCATCTATTAAAGAGAATAATTTGTATCCGGTTGTCCTGTCCGTGACATGGTCAATCTTGGGCAATGGGAAGCAATCCTTTAGGCAAGCTTTATTTAGGTCAAAATAATTAAGACATGCCACAATCTTATGTTTGCTTTCTTGATCGACACGTGGTTCGACACTCATTCAAAAATAAGGCATCACGGATAAAGTCATTTGCTTTCGGCTTATCCACTTTGACCTTCAACATAGGGGATCACTCTAGACCTTGACTAAATCTCTTCTGTTTTACCGCTGGATATTTCTAGTCCACATTCCGTGCATGGCACGCTATCTCCGATGATATCCTACACATATTTGAATGTTTCCATATTGAATTACAAAGTTGAATGTGGACAATGTGTCCATATTCAATGTTTGGAATTACAAAGTTGAATGTGTCCATATAAAGTGTTTGGAATTACAAAGTTGAATATGGATAATGTTGGAGTTTTGACCAAAACGAAATTCTATAAGTCCTAATGTGATATAGTTTGACGAAGAGAACTGGTGTAAATAATCACCACTACCACGAACCTCTTATAATAAGTAAACTAGATTTTACAAAAAGATGTGTAAGCGATAAATTCAACAAAAAGACCTAGATTTTTCGACGTTTGATTTGGAATATTTAAATAGTTTTAAATATTTAATTTGAATTATAAATTGACTTTGAATATATGAAAATCTGGGTTTATTTATAAAATAAATTCAGGATTTAAATATAGCGATTTATTGAATAATTTATTTTTTGAATTTTATAATTGAATATTGGTTAAATTATTTTATCTTGAGTTTTAAGCTCGGTAAAAATAATTTAAAGGCTTGTAAATTTAATATTATTAATAATAAAAAATAATAAAAGTTTTAAAATGGAATTCAAAAGTGATCTGTTCAATTTTAAATAAAATATTTTGTTCAGAATGACATTTGAAAATAGCGATTCGGGGCACAGTCTCGAATTTCGACAGAACCAATTCCATTAAATCCGTAATATTATATTATTATTGGATTTCAAGTTTTGTAGCGTTTGGAGTTATCATTTGATCGTACGGGATAGAAATGCGCTGAAATTACATCGGAAATTCAATATAAAAATTGGATCCAAAAAGCTATCTTCTCCACACGATCGAATTAGGACTCGAAACCTTGTCCATTGAGTTTGGAATAGCGGTATAATCTTAGGAACACCTGGGAGCATGGCTCCATAGGGTTTCAAAATTTCAAGATATGTATAACTGGATAATTTCAATATTAAAAATTTATAAAAAAGAAAAAAATGAAATCAAAATAAAAGGCTGCCTTACCGTCTCGAGCATGCCATCATCATTGTTAAATCATGTATCTTATCCCGTCGTTCTTTTATCTTCCATGAAATCGAAAAAAAAGATGGCGAATGATACTCGACTCGTGCTGCGTTATAGAAGTCATTTGTGCCTCAGAGCTTGTGCATAAAGGAGGGGTTTGGCGATTATTGACAAAGCGAGGGAATAAGCACGGAGTCGCCGCTCAACAATGGGAGGTCTCAAACTCGAACATGGTGCATGCGCAAGCTGCAGGGGGATTGCGTCGATGTTCGAAGGAGCCGAGCATAGGGGAAAGGGTCGTGAGCTCGTATACGAGCTACAGGCTTTGACAATGGGTAGAGTTTTGGCGTGAACGTGATAACGAGGTATAATGTTGTAACTAAATTAATTCTATAGTAGGTAATTTAAAATTTGGATTTGAAAATTTGATAGCTAATTTAAATTTTATAAATTTTTCATACGAGGTCAAAAAAATTCGAAAAAAAGTAGCATCAGAAATCGTATCGGTGAAGATCATGCTATGAGACTGATTTGGGATTTTTTAGAGTTCGTTGAAATTTTAAATTAAATCGAACAATGTTCGATTTAGTTAAGAACCGAGATGTTCGGCAATGAAAGAAAAGGTGAGGAATTCTCACTCAGTTGGATTGTAAAATTCAAATTTAAACATTAAATTTAAATTATTGGATGCTTAATGAAATTGATAAATTATAATTATCTATTGGATGTTATATATATAGTTGTGTATGTATGTTAGTATTTGGAGTGACATTCTCGCATATTATAGCGGATGAGATCTTACGCACCCCGTATAATAGCGGATGACCTTATATATCGCGATATCCCCCTCGAAGTGGGATTGGTATTTTTATATGTTGTATTAACATCTGTAGATGAAGAAAAACAGGCTAAAGGGATCCAACTGGATTCCTTAAATTTATAGTTTATTCATGGATGCATATCGCTCACTTTTCTCTTCTCCTGACCTTCCAATGCTAAAAATGAAAAACAAAATATTTTCACAATTTTATCAATTCGAAACAATACATCAAAAAATAATAATGAAACATGAATGGTTCATCCATCTCTTGTAAGGATTGGGTATGGGTCTTAGAGATCTGTAAAGATATCTTCATTCAAGGTATGTTTCTTAAGCTACTTGCATATTTTAAATATTTTTAACTGCTTTATTGTTATCAATTTGATACTTCAAATTATTTACTTAGAAAAAGTAAAAATTTTGGATTTTAATTTTTTTTTTGACATAGTAAAATATGTTTAAACGGTTTAAATGGTTTATTTCATTTAATATATAAATTAATTTTGATATATTTCTATATGTATATGTATGTATGTATGTATGTATACATATAAGTTCAAAATATTTTGAAAATAAGCTAAGGAAAGATCAAATGAAGGCTAAAAGACCTCTTTATATCTCCTTAATTGCCACTTAAATGTCTTTTATTATTTCTTTTAATGCGACTTAAATGCACCACTACCCATTTATTCGGACCTTCTATTTCAAATCTATTCAAACATTAAATTATCCATTTCATTTAATGTGATAGTTAATTTTGATATATTTATATACAGATATTTCAGTACAAGTTTAAATTTTGTGACAACTTTGCGCATATAAATGAATAATGAATGCGTTATAGATGCAAATCCTAACACCTATGTACGTATATATCAACCATGTACATTTTTTGTCATGTTTCACTTACACATTTCATACTGGAGTATATTTGGATATTATCACAATCTATTCTAACAGCAGTTTTGGCTTTTATGCCATTTAATAATTAAATCAACCAATTTAACTAAAGGAAGAGAAATGAAAGGATTTTCTCCCCAAATAAAACCAAATCTCCCCTCATTTATTGAATAGGTTAAGGGAGAAAAACAAAATGCTCCAAATAAAACCAAATCTCTCCTCATTTATTGAATAGGTTAAGGGAGAAAAACAAAAGGTTTCTGTTATCCACATATTTCCAAAGGGAATAAAAACAAAGGCAAGCGAATATGATCCAAAGGTGACATGGGTTCTCACACTCACGACCGTAAAGCAATGGCGAACTTATTGGCAAATGAAGAAATTAGACTTGGAAGTATAAAGTGTCTCTCATAGGAAAAATCATTTCACACCGATACAAGAGCAGTTGATGCCATATCTTATTAGTAAGAAAGTCAATGTTGAAGACTACCAAGTGGAAAAACATCGAAAGCCTATAGTCAAAGTGATGTTGCGCTCTATCGATAAAGGTAAAAGAGGATACCATATGTCATCTATGTCACACATAATCATTGCTGATTTTATCAACGTCGCCTATCATCCATGCCACGCTTGATCTAAGCTACATCCTGTTGATGCCGCATGTCGTCAGTAACCAATTAAAGGGTTATTAGGTCTAAAATTAATGTTACTACTATTATTTATTCTGAAGGCATGAAGGCATGACGATAACAAGAATGTCAAAGTCGAAGGATCACATAGACAAAGGAAGTTTTAAATTAAAGAAAACCGGGTCAGCAAAGCCAATGGAAAAGACCTATAGTAATGTCGCATACCACTGATACCGGCTATCATCAATAATGGTAAGTGAATAATGTCACAAATCATCAGAGTAACTAAGAATACCAAATGTCATCAATGCCACATCTCGTATATTGCTAGTGGATAATATTGTATGAAGCCAACAATCAATGTTGTACATCGTTGATATCGCATATCATTAGGACAATGATGTCAAATAACACTATATTGTAAGCCATCAATGTTATAGCGGCATGATCTATCATCAACGTCGCGTCATATTAATGCCTCATCTCTTCAATATTGAATGCCAATGGTAAATGAGCTAAAAGGTTTCCAGTATCAAGGGGTAACAAATATGAGGTTGTCACCTTCCTTCGACGTCGTCGTTCAAGCAATATTGTCTATCACCAGTGTCGTGTCATAATGATGTCGCCCTTTACCAGAAAAGGCAATATACAATAAAGCATATTGCATGTCGTCGGTACGATAAAGGATGTCGAATGCCTTCATTTTCAGAGATGATGTCAAAAATCAAGCTGCACGCAATCAGGATGATGATGTCGTAATCCTTCAATTCCCCAAAGAACGCCATGAATCATTATATCAAAGCAATATCCCAAGCACCTTTGAGACAGACCTTAAGGCTGAAGGTCAAGCATGCCGCATTGACATGTGGCGTCCATGCCATGCTTTTCTACCCTTAAAAATACGGACCTGGGGGCATGGAGGAGAGGGAGATTTTTCTTTTCTATCCTCACAAAATTAAACAATTATAACCCTAAATCAAATTAGGAAAAATCTTAAATTGATTGTAAACCTTACAATTTTATAAGAGCAAGGACTTGAACAACAATCTAACATTGCACATCTACCTTGATTATGCAACATTAAAATGAACATGCATATAATAAAGCTCTTCAGGCCCTAAGTTTCATCTTAATTTTATCTCGCATAAAGTCACATGAACTTTGGTCTAAACTAGTGTTTATATGCATAACCTCTATTTTATATGAACAAAGGATATGAACCATGAGGATTGCTTACTTAGTTCATACGAATGTTTAATGGACTATTTCATATACTTGCAATTTATTTTTTCTATTATATTGAACATATGACATGAGCTTTCAAATAACTTTATCAAAGTTCATGGGAATTATGGAGCCATCATTAAATGGCATTATCATGTGCTAAACCTTGAATGGTGGGTTAACTCTTGATTTCTTAGCACTGTTTGATCTCATCGACAAAGCTATTCTTAGTCATTAAATCCAGGGGTTAAAAATCTAGTTTAAGCTCATCATACTTGGCTTTATGGGTGCTAAACCACTTTTCGGTTTAACAGTTTCCTTCTCTAAATTAAATTAAATAAGTATCAAATCCGAATATTCTATGCGGTCTACCTTAGTCATGTTAAGGCTAACCAATTGGGCTTACCAATATAATTGGGTGTCTAAAAAAGTAGCGTCTAGGCTTGGGTTTGGTTAATCAGGTACCTCGCCCTTCTTGGCTACCAACCTGGCCCGAAAAGTGAAGTGAGCCCAAATGTTGGAAAAGACCCAATTTGAATTGGCCCTTTGACAGATTTCAAAATTGTTTTCAAAATTAAAATGAAAATTTGAATTTAAAAATTAAATTTAAAATAATAAATACATTATAAATATTATAATGTGATTTCAAAATTGTTTTGAAATTAAAATAGATTTTAACTTTAAAAGTTAAATTTAAAATAAAAATTACATAATAAATGCTATAATACAATTTTCAAAGTTGGCTTTAAAAACAATGTGTATTATAAATGTTATAATATAGTTTTCAAAAGTGCTTTGAAAATATAATAAACATATTTCAAAAAATTTAATATTTATTAATAAGATTAATAAATTAATTAAATAGTTAATTAATTAAAGTATACAGATGTACAATAAATATATGTTTCATTATCTTGAATTGTTTAAGATGATGTAAGTATTCATGCGTATGCATAAGAAATTTTCAAAATTAAAGTAAATTAAATTATCTAATTAAATAAGTTAATTAAAAGTTAATCAACAAATAATAAAATACATACATACATACATACATACATACATACATACATACATACATACATACATACATACATACATACATATATATATATATATCTATATACATATATATGCGTGTGTGTGTCTATAACCATAAATGCTATAGTACACATATCCAATTAAAATGTTTAATTGAATAACGTAAAATTAATTAAAATTTTAAATAATTGAATTAGTTAAATAAGATTTAATTAATGTAATGTACATAAGACAATTATATAAGTCAATTAAATTATAAAATTTATATGATCATTAAACTTACATAATATGAAAGTATAAAATCAAGTGGAACATAAAAACCGATATAGACATAAGGGATAAATACATGTGTATAGTATGTATATTGTGATTTTTTATGTGTCCAATACTTGAATCATGAGGGTATTTCATAAGAAATACATTGTTAGATAAGTCGATATAACTCGATATAATATATTAAAGATTATAAAACTTTGATATAAAGTTGTTCTATACCATTTATATATTAATAAATTACTTGCATACTATTTAGTTGCAGAGCTTTTCTCAAGCTAATGATGTTATGTGTAGTATTAATAATATATATAATAGACGAGATAAGATAACTGCACATATTTGTTGAGCTTTTCTTTAGGTATGTGCATTATACTTAGGACGTTACAAAATGGTAGGTATGAGTGCATTATATCTCTTTGTTTGTTGAGCTTTCTTGAAAGTAAAGATGAGATTATGACAAGGAAACATGAGTTAGGAGTTTTATATGATATAGCCGATAAGAATTTATCCATCGGATGTGGGCCTTTGATTTGTTGAGCTTTCCTTAAGGTCAAAATGCCAAGGCATATGAGTCGTAACATTCACTGGAGAAATCGAAAGATTTCTATGTTTTCTTTTAGGGTTTTGAGAAACATAAAAGCATGGTGGGGACCTTATTAGAAAAATAAAATGGTAGCATTTGAAACATAAAAGTATAGTGGGCCCCTTATTTGAAAAATGAAATAGTAGCAGTTAACCTTTCTAATATTATAAGAATACTTGCTATATAAAATTAAAATAATCTACATTATTAAATTTGTGCAACTAATAAAAACTGATAAAATATTTATCGGTAAAATATTCAAATGAATTGAATTATGATTGACATAGGAAAATGTACTTGCCAATAAATTTTTGCATGCTGACCCATGAAACCGCCTAATTATACAACCACTGAATACATTCGTAACTTGGTCACTTGCGAGCTTAGTTTCACGAGACTGTGCATTGTCTTTAATGAGTTTCAAACACTAAGGAAATACAAGAAAATGGATATTTGATCCATATGCAATCACGAATAAATGTTATCCCATGAACGGTTATAGTTCATAATGTATGAAGCTCAATGAAATTAATTCATTGAAATAAGCAAGTAAACTGTAGTGTAAGATCATATATTTAATATGATTGATTACAATAATGATCTTGTTTAGCAAAACGTAACACTAGACAAAAGGCTACAACATAGATCTAAGAATTTGGTCACTGAAACGACAATTTACGTAAGTGAAAAAAAATTGATATCCATAAAAATTAAGGATGACCAAACGCATTTTTGTAAAGAGTCCTTTATAATATTGTTGTAAGAGTTTCCTTTGAATGGTTTGACCATTTAGATAGTAAATCGAATGCATAGGAGTGGATTTAACTTAAGGCATAGTTGGATAAAAAGAGTGAATTGTCACTTCTACTTCATAAAGAAACATTAGAAAACGAGAATTGTAAAATAACAATTGATGCTTAAAATTGGAACAAGAAATATGTTTATGATTCCAAAATATATTTTCACATAGAAATTTTTTTCTGTAAGATTTATTTCCTTAATTTATGATATTTGATCAAACAATTCTTGAGTATAAACTAGTTACAAGTAAATGAAATAAATAGCTTATATTAAGTAGTTGAATGGAGCTTCATTTTTCATATGCTATTATAGGTAGAGGAAATAGTGAAAGCACACCATATAGCACTTATTAGTCACCTCAAGTTACGAAAAATGTTTTCATAAAAATACTGAACTTTATTTATGGAATAATAATTGTCTTTCCATGTTGATTGAAAAACATACATAGTTTTATTTCGGTATGAATATTATGAATATTCATTATAAAATAAAACTACAAAAGTGGTATTTGTGATGCACTGGAAAATAAAAAAGTATCTAAATTTATTTGTAATTATTTCAAAATTATGGACTAAGCCACGGTTTGAAGAAATAATTTTTAATCATATGATTATGAATTGTATGGTACTAGTGAATTATATCTCAAATAATTAAGCGCAAAGGTCCATTCAGTGGGGCAATGTAAAATTTGATGAACTCTTCGGATTGATACATATAGATGTATGCAATCATAAGTCTAATGCTAACAAAATGTTTCCACATACTTCATTATATTGACCGATGGGTTATCATCGATATGTAGATATGTATTTGATATACATGTAGATGTCTATGATAAGATCATAGAATATAAAAGAAAGTAAATAAAATAACATGTAATAGAAAATAAAAATGATTCGATTTGATCGAATATGTGATATAATATTTGAGTATATTGGAGAAAGTTATGAACGTATCTATTATGAATAAAGATTCAATCTCAAAAGTCACTCTTCCCGATGATACATAAATATGTATCAATAAAGAGTAATTGAACTTTATTGAATGAAGTAGGTTAATGGTATGTGAAGTTGAGTTAACTTATTTTCATAAGGTCGTGCACTTAAGAGTAGTAGTACACAAGGTTAAAATTAATTTCATATAAAAGAATTGTTTACGAAATCACAAGAGATAAAGGTTTATAAGAAATCCTAAAATATCCTAAGGCAAGGAGTTGGTGGGTTGTGCGAGTCGAAATACTGCATGTAATAATTGTTCGTAAGGGATCCTGCATGAGTCACCTTAAAAGGATTCTGGAAACTACTGTCATTGGATAGGGATGGAAATGGAGCAGGTCTAGGGTCCAAACCCGGTTGACCCGCTCCTGTTTTTGCTCGTCCAGACCTACCACAATGGGACATTAGGGCAGGTAGACCCGTGACCCGTTCTTGAGAGCTCGAGGGTCGGGTAAGGGCATGACTGACCCGCCCCAATCCAACCCGCACTATTGAGATCTCATGAAATTGTTTTAGTATTATAATAATGATTTGTTAAAATTTATATATAAGTGATTATGACATGGATATTATAATGTTCCAATCAATAAGCTATACATATTTTATAGTATTAAGCTGGATCATTGATAATTATACAATTACAAGTGCATATTTTTTTTGAACTAGTTTGTACACAACATTTTTATTATCTTCACTTGTAACGTTGCAATTTTTCGTCCACGAAGGCCGACATTAATACGTCCACTGCATCAACTGCCGAGCAATCGAAGACCGAAAAACCATACCATTAGGGTTAAAGAAGAGGTAGAATATAGAAGAAGAAAGAAAGAAAGAAGAAGAAAACAGAAACAATAACAGAATCTCACATTTCGCAGCGGAACACCATATAATAGATAAATGAATAATCTTTAAAACAAAGAACTATATCAGTTATTACATTACATCACATTTTATTACATTATCAGAATTTACAACAACAAACAGCGGAAAAGAAATACTATATACTAGTTGATACGCCATGCCATCCAGCTTGCCTCCTGAGCTCCACAGCATCTCTTGAATTCTAGAATGACCTGATAACCTGACTCTAGACTGCCCGTGTTAAAATTGGTGGGCACCCAGAGTTTAGGAAGGAAACAATAAACTCTAGGTCAGTCATGGGACTGGTGTGAGAAGTTAAAACAGTTATTCTTTAAAAACAAACAAAGAGATATTTTAAATTAGATTCGCAATGCTTTTTAGAAAATGAGACTACCATAAGGCCTCCCTCACACACACACACACAATGCAAACGCGGAATCGGAGGAGATTTCTCCTTATGATAGTTAAACATGCTTGATACGTGAAATTTTCTTTGATATTATTACTATAAGTGCAAAGTGTAGGAAAACATTTCGAAAATATGATATAAATCTTAGCCAACATAGACATTCCGAACTATGCCTACTATAGCTACCATTTGAATAGTGGTGACCACCATAAGTAAATGACAGGTTCTACAACTAAAACCGTACAAGGTGCATATTGGAGTTTGGATTTCCAACAAATGGTCAGGCCAAGGAACTTCCCATTGCCACATGGAAACGCCTCTGGAAAGACGCCCCGAGAACATAACCGGATCTCTGCCAACACAAGGCCCGGTTACCCCTAGCTGAGTAACTACTGACATGAATATGCCATCCCCCGGTCGCAACCGACCTAAATCACGGGATTCACCAACAACCACAAAATAATAAGTTTGCAACAATAACATAGGTTAAGTATCAGGTCCCCATACCATAATACCACCTCTATCCAGAAGGAAATGACATACACTAAGGGGGCGCGATCCCCTAATAACCTTGCTGCATCCTTCCTGTTTTGACCATTTTCGGGGTGTGAGATCCGACGAAGTCTCGTCCACAAAGCTACGCTTTTATACAAAAGCTACGCTTTGATCAACAAATGCTTGACAGCACTTCGTATGCCACATTACCAATTTGGGAATATATCATTAGTAACCATCAACTACATAACCTCTGAGCTCCTACGTCTGGGAGAAGGGTGTTAAGCTAAGAGAATAAATTCTCCGCTACCAACAGAAACATATTGGATAGAAACCAGCTTTACATCTCAACTTGTAATGTCAGACACACATCCATACAAGTCCATTCTGGGTTCGAACAGAACCGAAGGCACTTTCAAAGAAGCCCTTGCAATCCGGATATTCACTAATCACGACCGGACTTTCCATCACAAAGGGTGATAAAATCTCTTTATCGGAGATCAGCCGATGTAGAGACATTCGACGGTAATCCTTCCATTTTTGAAAATATCTGGTCTTCAACACCGGTCTTCAAATGCTATCCATTACGACATATCACTATTCGGAATGGGATTTATGACCCAAAGGTCCTCTCCCGGCTAAACCAAATAACGAGCGCTTATTTTCAAAAATAAGTGTAGCATTCAAATTCAAGCAAATTACAATAAATACCCATTTAAAGGTAAATATTGATAGTCGGTTATTTAACTATCAAGGCAAACCAATAAATATTCAGCACGATAACAATCACTAGGCCCTTTTATTAATCTTCCATAAATTTAATAACTTGCCAAATATTCACTTCAATTTATCTTTAAAAATATATATTCTCTAAACCATTTCAATTTCTACATTGGAAAACCTTTCCAAATACTTATTCATTTTCAATTTATCTTTAAAAAATAAAAACCCAAAACATTTCATTTCATATTGGAAAACATTTCCATACTTATTTAACAATAAGCAATTCACAAATCTATTTATTTTAAATACTTAGAGAATATTCAATATACTTAAATCAAAATTAAGTATATATTTCATTCTTAGGAAAACATTCTCTTAAACACGTTTATTTGAGTCAAAACGAATGTTGCGTAAAACATCGTTACGACGACCCAAAATCACTAGTATAGGGATTCGAAATTTAGATAGATATATAAATCCCAATACTATATAAAACATATCCTTTCAAAAATCATTTACTATAACAACAGCGTTATAGTACATCTTTTCCTTATTTCTCGAAAACGTCTATTTCAACAATGAATGTTGAAATCTATGGTTTGATCCTTAACACATTTTAAACAACTTCAAATCGTTTTAATCCAATTTAAAAGATCACTTCCTAAAACATTTCTTTAATATATTATTCACTGTCCAAAATCGTAAATATAAATCGTTTACCAAATTCAGTGTTTCTACACATTTTATTTTTAAAGCATTATCCACTATCCAAAATCGTGGATAATCTCCTTTAATAATCTAAAATAATTGACTTATCAAAATAAGTCAATTTCGGATTTATAAAACAACGTTTATAAATTCACATCTATATAATTTTATAAAAACTTCAACTTATAAAATTCCTTAATTTACAAATTCTATTTAAATCTCATTTAAATGCCAAAATCCGATTTATAAGTTAATTACTTATAAATATTTTATTTTACAACATCTATTCCTTTTATTACTTCCCAATTTATAAACCTATACATTTCATTCACTTATGAAATCCATTTATACTTCATTTTAACACTTATAAAAACTCGTTTTATAATTCCAATATTTTAATTTATAAATATCAATTTTATAAATCTTTTATATAAACCATTTATAAAAATTTCAAAAATCTCAATTTAAACTATTTTATAAAATTCATAAACTCCATATTTCAAAAATCAATTTTCAACTATATTTCTCAAAAATCATACTTTTTATAACATTAAAATTATTACGTTTAGTTATTTAAACTGAACCAATTCCAAAATTTTAATAAAACGTATACTTTCAAAAAAATCACTTTAAAATCCTTTTAAATCCAAAATCGTTACTTTAACAATTTTGAAACTCTAAAAATAGGCCCAATGCTGCAACAGCACCAAATAAATCAACCACGGCATCCAAACATCATATATCAATATGATAACAGAATATATCGCAAATATCTGTAAATAAATCAATACGGTTGAGGAATCCAGTTGGATCCCTCCAACCTGTTTCCCTGCATCCACAGATGTTAGCACAATATCAATCCCGTTTCAATACGGAATATCGCGGTACATGGGTTTATATAAATGTTATCCGCTATTATGCGGCACAATAGGGTCTCATCCGCTATATAATGTAGGAAAATCAACTACAAGTACAATATAATACCAATTCCAATCAAGATGGAATATCGCGGTATATGTTTTCAATAAATAACATCCGCTTAATATACAACGCATAGGGTCTATTTCAATACCACAGATAGCAATTTATCATTCAATCACACAATCAAGCAATTTTACATCTAACTATTAAAAATTTAAATCGAAAAAATTTCGATTGAGTGATAAGTTCTCACCTTGCTTTCAATAACAGTTTTATTTCGAATAAAATTAAACGCGTGTTTAATTTACCCAAAATTCTCACTAGCTCCAATAAACTCCACTCTAGCTCCATCGTGTAGTGTTCGTTAGTACGAAGCCGATGCAATTCGTTTCGTCCAAAACAGACCTCGTATTGAAGAGTTATAGTGTTTTAAACATTCACGAATTATATAAATATAATAATTTACAATTTTGTTTTCAATTTAAACCTAACTTCCATCTGGCCATAGATTTCAAGTCAAGCAAATCCAGGCCGCTATCTTTCTCTTCTCCCCTCACGTTACTTCCAGGTGAATGCCGTGCGTTACAAACCCATAGCCGCCATTCCTATATGAATTTTCGAGCCACCCACGTCGACTTACACCTCGAAGCCCTCGACGAGAGCTACCCACAACCAGAGCCTAGGCAAGCTCGGCCACCCCAGGTCATCGGAAATCGTGCATGAACCGAGCATGGAAGGGCATGAATTCCCCTCCAACCTGCTCATCATATTTCATCTCGGCCGTTGGATTTGGAGTACTCGGCGTGCTCTACGTTTTGCTAGTTGAACGTTTGTCTTGATTGTTTATAGATTGCGAGATATTTGAGGAAGAAAATCGATAAACATCGGCCACTGATATTAAAACTGGCGGCTAGGTTAAGGAATTAGGGTTTGTGATGAAAAATGAAAATAAGGGGTCCTTTTATAGAAAAATCTCACGACACTATTCACCCGAATTTCTTCCGAACCCCAAACGAAGCATGCCGCCTGGCGTTTATAATATTTTACCCGCAATGGAATATATATCGGGAGCCAATTCGATCAAATTTGAAAGATAAGTTTTTGAATCGACTATTTAAATTCAAAATTCACTCGAATCGATTTCTACGCGTTTTAGCTTGCCCCAGACAAACCGTAAATCTGATTGACACGAAATTTGAAACCATATAATAATATAACATTACGGATCCGATGAAACTATTTTCGTCGAAATCCGAGACTGTTTGAAAAATGGCTATTTTTAACTTGTCAATTAAATATTAAAATATTCAGTTTTCACAAATTAACTTTTAATTCAATTTTAAAAGTTCTATAACACCATTCTAACTCCAATATGATTTAATACAACTTTACAAATCAATTTTAATCACATTAGACCGAATTTTCAATTATTTGTGTAATTTCAAATATTAAATTATTGATTAAATTATCCAATTAAATCTAGATATTCGAAATAAAACTTATTCGACTTACAAATTTTACTTGTTAATATTTAAAAATCAATTAAATATATGAATTTCAATTGACGGGAATTCTAGATCGTTACGAACTTCCCCCTTAAAAGAATTTCGTCCTTGAAATTACCAAGTGAGAAAAAGTTACAGAATCCATTAACTTTTCAAAATCATTCAAATTAGATTTCAAATTCACTTAAGTGTTTAAGTTTCCCAAAATCCAATAGTTAAACTTCTTACAATAACTTTACAAAGTTTTCAAATCATACTTAGTTATCTTTTCAAAACCAACTATACCGTTTAACTTTTATAACTCAAAAATCAAACTTTTAGTTTTCAAAATTTTCCTAATTTTCTCAAAAATATTTTAATGCCTTAAATTTTCAGAAAATTTCACCATAGTCTCCTTTGCACGATTCGATCCAAAAAAATGGCAATATATATATCACAAATATACATCTCATCAAAGTAATGAGGCATCACGCAGGGAAAAAGGTGTAAAAGTACGATATGTAATCCGAGATATGTACCTTATATATTATTAGCTAGCATATACGGCTAATATAGCGTGAAAGCTAGCTCCAAAAGCGAAGCAAGCGCAATCCACACCTACTAAACACTCAACAACAATAAGAAACATGCATATATGAAAATAATGTCAATATACAACATATACCAACAACTATATATGCAAATATAGCAAATGCAACAAAAGCAATAAATTCAACCATCAATCAACTATCATCTACCTACATCCAATATCTATCCAATCAATCAATAACCAAATCAATATAAATTCACTTCTCATTATATTCAATGAATTGGTTTTCCAATTTAAATCACATTTGATACATTAACATTGGATGTTTTTACTAACATTCATTTATTCATATTCAATAGTGTACATTCACTAATTTACATTCAAGTTGGTTCATTTCCAAATCAAATTCAATTCTATTTAGATTTACTTACTTCCAATTTGAATTCAATGATTTATAGCTTTCATTTTCATTTATTGAATTTCATATGAATTTTCTATACAATCTACTAACAACCAACGTATAACCAACATAACCAAATTTATTTAATTCGCTTACATTCAATTTGGTTCAACCCTTTTAATTGACTTTAATGAATTAACACTTACATCCATTATTTCATATCAATTAATTTACACTCAATTGATTTACATTCAATAAATTCATTAATTCAATTGTTAATTCATTTAACAAATAAGGTTGAACCTCATTTATATAACTCAAGTTCACATTCATTTAATTCACTTTATTCTTTTACTTCGATACCAACATCAACTTCATTCAACGTTCAATTTCAATTTCATTTACTTGCAATTGTAAATTTATTTATCCATTCACAATTTTATTTTCATAATTCAAACTCACTTCCAATTCGTTTGTTACTAACCCAAATTTATTTTTAACTTAATAAATTTTCTTTAAGTAATCATTTCTCTTAGCCTCCTTAGACCTTTCTTTAAATTCACTTTATCTAATTGATTTACTTATACTTACTTTAATTTAACTCCATCCTTTAAGTTAAATTTATTCTATCTAAATTCAAATTGTATAAGTTATCAACTCATTTATTATTGCCATAATATTTTAAATAGGATTCGAGAATCTTTTGAACATTTCAAAAATCTTCTTTGAAATCAATTCAAATTATCTTTTGAATTTAACCATCCAAACCAGTTTTGCAAACAACTTTCATTTAAAATAATTTGGCAGCAATACTTCTCTTGGAAACTCGAAAATGAACACCGATGATGTCGCAATCATCATCGGAATTATTTTCCAGCGACCGAAAAGAGTTTAGAGCTTTTATCCCTCCAAAACAATTTTCCAAAACCCTTGAAAATCATTTTCAAACTCAAAAAGGAATTTAATCTTTTCCAAATTGCAAACCCTTTCTAAACATTTCCAAATATTCCTTTGGAATTTTACTTCGAATTACAAATCACATTTACAATTTATATTCTCTAATTTTATTTGCATGTGAATTTATTTCTTAGCTTTGAAGTTACGATTTCAATTCTTTTTGAACATTAATGATAATAATTTGATATCATCACTTTCTAGCAACCGAGCAATCATATATTATAATAATTCATAGAAATTTTTTCTCTTTTATATATGGAAATAATTTAGGTAAAATTATTTCATTTACCCTATTTTAAAACAATATCATGTCAAATTTGTTCTGTACAAGTGTATAGAGATTCCTATCAATAACGTTAATTACTCGTATTGACCAAAATCCATATAATACTCAACAAACCAATCAACAAAATATAAAACAATTTTATATTCACTAACAAATACGCACTCATATCTATTATTACACTCACACTCATTCTAGAGTACTGCTGACTCTATCTCTAATGAGTAACACCTAACGGAGCAAAGGTTGTCACTTAACCATATGCTTTTATACCAAATGTAACATTGTAATTTTTCGTCCACGAAGGTCGACATTAATATGTCCACCGTATCAACTGTCGAGAAATTGAAGGCCGAAAAACCATACCGTTAGGGTTAAAGAAGTGGTAGAAGATAGAAGAAGAAAGAAAGAAGAAGAAAACAGAAACAATAACAGAATCTCACATTTCACAGCGGAACAACATATAGTAGATAAATGAATAATCTTTAAAACAAAGAGCTATATCAGTTATTACATTACATCACATCTGTGCAATTAATGCGCTCGGTAGATTTAAAGCGGTGGGGGTGCAAAAAGTCATAACGGGGATACAGCGAGAATATAGCGGGATATAGCGGATAGCTCTAAAATAGCATATAAAATTCGTACTTAATGTTTTTACAAATATATAAATGGTAATTAAATGAAAAATTATCATTCAATTGAATTATAAATAATACATAAATAATTTTAAATAAAAACATGTGCGAATATACTTCAAATAAACGAAAAACTGTTATATAACATAATTGAATTTGGTAGAATATTAGAGTATTTTCATTTTTGAAAATATATTAAAAATTAAATCAAATAAATTAGTTTCATAATTTTATAATGTATAAAAGCAATTTTTCAATTCATTTTATTAAAAAAGATATAGCGGGAATAGCGAAAATAACGGGATATAGCGGAAATAGCGGGGATTAAAGCGGAAAGGCAATATTCTGGGGCTATATGGAAAAATCGTAGCGGTAGAAATCCTCTATGAGATATAGCGGGGTTGTAGCGGGATAATAGCGGGGCATTAACTACACAGCATCACATTTCATTACATTATCAGAATTTACAACAACAAACAGCGGAAAAGAAATACTATATACTAGTTGATACGACATGTCATCCAGCTTGCCTCCTGAGCTCCACAGCATCTCCTGAATTCCAGAATGACCTGATAACCTGACTCTAGACTGCCCGTGTTAAAATTGGTGGGCACCCAGAGTTTAGGAAGGAAACAATAAACTCTAGGTCAGTCATGGGACTGGTGTGAGAACTTAAAACAGTTATTCTTTAAAAATAAACAAAGATATATTTTAAATTAGATTCGCAATGCTTTTTAGAAAATGAGACTACCATAAGGCCTCCTGCACACACACACAATGCAAACGCAGAATCAGAGGAGATTTCTCCTTATGATAGTCAAACATGCTTGATACGAGAAATTTTCTTTGATATTATTACTATAAGTACAAAGTGTAGGAAAACATTTCGAAAATATGATATAAATCTTAGCCAACATAGACATTCCGAACTATGCCTACTATAGCTACCATCTAAACAGTGGTGACCACCATAAGTAAATGGCAGGTTCTACAACTAAAACCGTACAAGGTGCGTATTGGAGTTTGGATTTCCAACAAATGGTCAGGCCAAGGAACTTCCCATTGCTACGTGGAAACGCTTCTGGAAAGATGCCCCGAGAACCTAACCGGATCTCTGCCAACACAAGGCCGGGTTACCCTTAGCTGGGTAACTACTGACACGAATATGCCATCCCCCGGTCGCAACCGACCTAAATCCCGGGATTCACCAACAACCACAAAATAATAAGTTTGCAGCAACAACATATGTTAAGTATCAGGGCTCCATACCATAATACCACCTCTATCCAGAAGGAAATGACATACACTAAGGGGGCGCGATCCCCTAATAACCTTGCTGCATTCTTCCTGTTTTGACCATTTCCGGGGTGTGAGGTCCGACAAAGTCTCGTCCACAAAGCTACACTTTGATCAACAAATACTCAACAGCACTTTGTATTCCACATTACCAATTTGGGAATATATCATTAGTAACCATCAACTACATAACCTCTGAGCTCGTACGTCTTGGAGAAGGGTGTTAAGCTAAGAGAATAAATTCTCCGCCACCAACAGAAACGTATTTGATAGAAACCAGCTTTACATCTCAACTTGTAACGTTAGACACACATCCATACAAGTCCATTCTGGGTTCGAACATAACAGAATGCACTTCTAGAGAAGCCCTTGCAATCCGGATATTTACTAATCATGACCGGACTTCCCATCACAAAGGGTGATAAAATCTCTATATCGGAGATCAGCCGATGCATAGACATTCGACGGTAATCCTTCAGTTTTCGAAAATATCTGGTCTTCAACACTGGTCTTCAAATGCTATCCATTACGACATATCACTATTCGGAATGAGATTTATGACCCAAAGGTCCTCTCCCGGCTAAACCGAATAACGAGCGTTTATTTTCAAAAATAAGTGTAGCATTCAAATTCAAGCAAATCACAACAAATACCCATTTAAAGGTAAATATTGATAGCCGGTTATTTAACTATCAAGGCAAACCAACAAATATTCAGCACCATAACAAGCACTAGGCCCTTTTATTAATCTTCCATAAATTTAATAACTCGCCAACTATTCACTTCAATTTATCTTTAAAAAGATATATTCTCTAAACCATTTCAATTTCTACATTGGAAAACATTTCCAAATACTTACTCATTTTCAATTTGTCTTTAAAAGATAAAAACCCAAAACATTTCACTTCATATTAGAAAACATTTCCATACTTATTTAACAATAAGTAATTCACAAATCTATTTATTTTCAATACTTAGAAAATATTCAATATACTTAAATCAAAATTAAGTATATATTTCATTCTTTAAGGAAAACATTCTCCTAAACACAATTATTTGAGTCAAAACGAATGTTGCGTAAAACATCGTTACGACAACCCAAAATCACTAGCATAGGGATTCGAAATTTAGATAGATATAAAAATTCCAATACTATATAAAACATTTCCTTTCGAAAATTATTTACTACAACAACAGTGTCATAGTCCGTCTTTTCCTTATTTCTCGAAAACGTCTATTTCAAAAATGAATGTTGAAATCTATGGTTTCGATCATTAACACATTTTAAAACAACTTCAAATCGTTTTAATCCTATTTAAAAGATCACTTCCTAAAACATTTCTTTACTATATTATTCACTGTCCAAAATCGTAAATATAAATCATTTACCAAATTCAACGTTTCTACACATTTTATTTTAAAGCATTATCCACTGTCCAAAATCGTGGATAATCTCCTTTAATAATCTAAAATGATTGACTTATCAAAATAAGTCGATTTCGGATTTATAAAACAACGTTTATAAATTCACATCTATATAATTTTATAAAAACTTCAACTTATAAAATCCCTTAATTTACAAATTTTATTTAAATCTAATTTAAATGCCAAAATCCGATTTATAAGTTAATTACTTATAAATATTTTATTTTACAACATCTATTCATTTTATAACTTCCCAATTTATAAATCTATAAATTTCATTCACTTATGAAATCCATTTATACTTCATTTTAACACTTATAAAACCTCGTTTTATAATTCCAATATTTTAATTTATAAATATCAATTTTATAAATCCTTTATATAAACCATTTATAAAAAGTTCAAAAATCTCAATTTAAACTATTTTATAAAATTCGTTAACTCCATATTTCAAAAATCAATTTTCAACTATATTTCTCAAAAATCATTCTTTTTATAACATTAAAATTATAACGTTTAGTTATTTAAAATGAACCAATTCCAAAATTTTAATAAAACGTATACTTTCAAAAAAATCACTTTAAAATCCTTTTAAATCCAAAATCGTTACTTTAACACTTTTAAAACTCCAAAAATAGGCCCAATGCTGCAACAGCACCAAATAAATCAACCACGGCATCCAAACATCATATATCAATATGATAACAGAATATATCGCAAATATCTGTAAATAAATAATTACGGTTGAGGAATTTAGTTGGATCCCTCCAACCTGTTTCCCTACATCCACAGATGTTAGCACAATACCAATCCCGTTTCAATACGGAATATCGCGGTACATGGGTTTATATAAATATTATCCGCTACTATGCGGCGCAATAGGGTCTCATCCGCTATATAATGCGGGAAAATCAACTCCAAATACATATATAATACCAATTCCAATCAAGATGGAATATCGCGGTATATGTTTCTAATAAATAACATCCGCTTAATATACGACGCATAGGGTCTATTTCAATACCACAGATAGCAATTTATTATTCAATCACACAATCAAGCAATTTTACATCTAACTATTAAAAATTTAAATCGAAAAAATTTCGATTGAGTGATAAGTTCTCACCTTGTTTCAATAACAGTTTTATTTCGAATAAAATTAAACGCGTGTTTAATTTACTCAAAATTCTCACTAGCTCCAATCAACTCCACTCTAGCTCCATCGTGTAGTGTTCGTTAATACGAAGCCGATGCAATTCGTTTCGTCCAAAACGGACCTCGTATGAAAGAGTTATAGTGTTTTAAACATTCACGAATTATATAAATATAATAATTTACAATTTTGTTTTCAATTTAAACCTAACTTCCATCTGGCCGTAGATTTCGAGTCAAGCAAATCCATGCCGCTATCTTTCTCTTCTCCCCTCACGTTACTTCTAGGTGAATGTCGTGCGTTACAAACCCATAGCCGCCATTCCTATATGAATTTTCGAGCCACCCACGTCGACTTCTACCACGATCAACCACTTACACTTCGAAGCCCTCGACGAGAGCTACTAACGGCCAGAGCCTAGGCAAGCTTGGCCACCCCAGGTCATCGGAAATCGTGCACGAACCGAGCACAAATGGGCGTGAATTCCCTTCCAACCTACTCGTCCTACTTCATCTCGGCCGTTGGATTTGGAGTACTCGGCGTGCTCTACGTTTTGCTAGTTGAATGTTTGTCTTGATTGTTTATAGATTGAGAGATATTTGAGGAATAAAATCAAAAAACATCGTCCATTGATATTTAAACTGGCGGCTAGGTTAAGGAATTAGGGTTTGTGATGAAAAATGAAAATAAGGGGTCCTTTTATAGAAAAATCTCGCGACACTATTCACCAGAATTTTTTCCAAACTCCAAAAGAAGCGTGCGGCCTGGCATTTATAATGTTTTACCCCTATTCCGAACGCAATGGAATATATATCGGGAGCCAATTCGATCAAATTTGAAAGATAAGTTTTTGAATCAACTATTTAAATTCAAAATTCACTCGAATCGATTTCTACGCGTTTTAGCTTGCCCCGGACAAACTGTAAGTCCGATTGACACGAAATTTGAAATCATACAATAATATAACATTACGGATCCGATGAAACTGGTTTCGTCGAAATCCGAGACTGTTTGAAAAATGGCTATTTTTAACTCGTAAATTAAATATTAAAATATTCAATTTTCACAAATTAACTTTTAATTCAATTTTAAAAGTTCTATAACATCATTCTAACTCCAATATGATTTAATACAACTTTACAAATCAATTTTAATCACATTAGACCGAATTTCCAATTATTTCTGTAATTTCAAATATTAAATTATCGATTAAATTATCCAATTAAATCTAGATATTCGAAATAAAACTTATTCGACTTACAAATTTTACTTGTTAATATTTAAAAATCAATTAAATATATGAATTTCAATTGACAGGAATTCTGGGTCGTTACATCACTTATCATTGCAAACACATTGTTGTTGTATTTAACATATCATTTAGTAACAATAAATATAAATAAGTAAATATATATACATTAGCCCATAATTTTGAATCAATTCAAAGAGCCTCCTTGGGCCTTGGGGTGGGGTTTACCTTAACCAGTATGGATTTTATGTTAGGAGCAAAATCTCATACCCGTATCAGGTCTACGGGGCGGGTCTGGGGAGGGATCTAAAAAACCCAAGGTGGGTCTGGGGCACAAGAAACCCTCCCAACCACCCCATTGCCATTCCTATTAATTGTGATTGATTCTTCTTTTGAACATAAGTATTGTAAATTAAAACCAAATCAGTTTTAAATACAAGGCAATTCATAAAGTATATATGAATACCTATTCCATTGCACAAAGCAACAACTGTTGTTTCAAGAAATACCAACTTCTTAGCAAAGGAATTTCTTTTAGAAATTATAGGTAGTAAAATGGATTTGGATCGATGCAAAGATGCAACTGATTACATAGGATGAAATGAAACTAACCAAACCTAAATGAAAATAACGCATTAGAAAGTCCAATAAAATATTCCTGCACGTTGAAGAGAAATTATGAGTTTCTTATCAATGTCGAGAATAGATAACCTCGGCAGTCAATTAAACTATTAAGAGTATTAATTGTTTAATATGGTATAATGTGCAAATTCGAAATGAGTTCCACGTATAGTATCGAAATATGACTTTGATAATTATACCTGAAGGGATATCATCCATTGATCGCAAACGAGTCCTTAAAAACAAGACTAATGGTTGGAATACAATGAATAATGTTGATAAGAATCGCATCACAAATTTCAAATGTTAAAATTAGTGTAATAGATTCGTTATTCAATGGGTTGAAGTTAAACCGGAGTAACTCATAAAATAATTGCTTAGTATGATTTTGTTCATTGGTATATATGTATTGAAATGGAAAAGTCTAAATAGTAATTTAGAATAGACTATTTACACATAACAACTATAGTGTCTTGATGTCAGTGAGAGCGATATTAAGTGATGCAAAGGTATCATACTACAAGAATCAGAATTGAGTAAGTATTTTGATAGACATATCAAATAGTTTGATTTTTAGGTAAAATGCAAAGGAGCGTATGCAACGACCCGTAATTTCGCTACTTTGAAAGTGAGAGATTTTTTTATTTTAAATTTAAAACTGTTTAAAACTTAAATAAATAAGCTACATATGATAAATAATAATAGATGAATTATTTATTATTATAAGTACTAATTAAAAAGTATAAATTTGGATTTTAGAACAAATCAGCAAAAGTTAAGTTTTGTTAAAAATAAATAGAGGCTTAAATAAATGGATTTAAATATTTATTTGAAAAGTTAAATCTTATTAAAAAACCTAATAAAGATAATAAAATTATATTAAATTTTTTAGAAATGTTAATAATTGTTTTACAAAAATAACCAAAAATTGTCGCTTTTTGTCAGTTTTACATACACTTTAAAAATAGAGATTTTGATATTATTTAAATATGATTTTAAAATATGAATAGATATGTTTTATTTATTTAAAATAATTAAAAAGTTCATTTTTAAATTTGTTTTACATAAATAAATAGTTTAACTATAACGTTAAAATGTGACCATAAAACAATTTGTCGAAAATCAACGTTTACTCAATTAAAAGTTTTCACAACGTTGTCGCACCTTTATTTCCTTATATACGAACATGTATTCAAATAGTATAAGTATTAATTAATTTACCAATCAAGTTTACTTTTACAAAACATATTTATAAAATTCTAGAATTTCATTAAGAAAAAGTAAGCACAAAATTCCAAAACATGTCAAAGCAAACCAAACATAATTATTAATTTACTTTTCTTACTCCTTAAGTGAAAGTGACATAAAGCATAATTTGAAATGTGATGTTAATTATTGAAAAAATAAGGTTTCTTAAAAAGTAAGTAAAGGGTATTTTGGTCATTTTACATAATACTATTTTATTTCAAACTTTTTGCTAGAAAAAGCCATTCATACATCTTCCGTTTTCACACAAATCATTCTCTTCTTCTTCTTCCTTTAAGCTATTTTAATGGCTTCTCTCTTTAAGAGAGGTAGGAGGGTTAAAGATAGCGGAGTGCTTAAGCACTACTCCACTTATTACTCTCTAACCTCTTCTTAATTCACTTCTTCCTCTTCTCTTCTTAAAAATGGCCTTAGACCTTAAGTTTGGGAGATGGTGGGGGGAGGACGTGAGCAATATGGAAGGGGGAGGCTACAGCCAAGAGCAAGAAGGGACGTGGGGTGGCGGCCGAGCACTTGGAAAAGGTGGAAGAATGTTTAGGTGGTGGTTTAGTGAAGAATTGAATTAAATGAATGTCGGTAGGAAGTTAAACGTTTTAGTTAGGGGTGAGAAAATTCTCATCGCTATGTGATTTAAACAGATTATCTAGTTAAATGGTTATGTTAGATAATCACCGTTTTATATTATGGATGTTTGGTTTTGCTTGTGTCATGTTTGAATAGTTGCAAGTGTTTATGATTGTGACTATTTATCATATTAGCTTCAGTACGGACCATAATTATGTTATTGATAAATGTTAAATCGATAATGCTCATTTCGATTAAGTATTTCATTTGTTAAATAAGACCCAATTTTGGTGATATGATATACATGAAAAAAAAGTCTCTTTTTAAGTGGATTTGAAATTAAAGTTAAAATAAAAGAGAATTTAAATTAGAAGTGTAATTGGTTTTGAAATGAAAAGTTAGATTGAAATTGAGATGAACAGTGAAATTAGAATTGAAATCGATTTTGAAAATTCAAAATGAGATTAAGGTTGAAATTTAAATTAGCATGGAAATTAGATTTGAAATCTAAGTTTTAATTGAGTTTAATTTGAAGCCCTAGGGAGATCACCCTAGCCAGCAATCCATACGCCATAGCTCCAGAGTCCTTCATATATTTAAAAACAAGTCAGAATCGACCTGAAAGTAGTCGGTATCGAGATGTTTCCTTTCTTATTTTGAGCACTCAAACCCTTTAGAGCTTATCCTAATGTCCTTCCCATCATGCTCACAAGTCCCCGAACCATTTCGTCTTCATTGTGATGTCGAGATTCGTTTGAAACCCGTTGGGTCTAAAAGCCAGATAATAAATAACATGCCAAGGATTTATAACTATGTATATTTTATATTTATTTGCTTTAGTTCATTTCATTTGTATATCTTAACAGATAAACATTTCATCGGTTTTATTAATCGACAAATTTATCGATGTAGATTATTTAACTTTATATTGCGAATATTCCTATAGTGTTAGAAAGGTTTAATGTTACAATTTCATTTTTCTAATAAGGCTCTTACTAAAAAAAAATTGTTTCTCAAAACCCTATGAAATACATAGAAGTCTTCTAATTTCTTTAGTAGGCATAGGACTCGCTTACCTTGGGATTCTGACCTTGAGGAAAGTTCAACAAATTATAAGCCCACATGCGATTAATAACACCTTATCGGTTGTATTGTATACAACTGTTAAACCATGGTCTTTTTGTTAATCTCATCTCAAACTTGAGGAAAGATTAGCCAATTGAAAGAGATTATTCACTCGTACCTACCATTTTGCAATGGCCTAAGTATGTGCACGCCATGAGGAAAGCTCAACAAATACATGCATATATCTTACCTCATCCAGTCAATATAATAATAGCATTACACGTAACATCTTTATCATGAGGAAAGCTCAACAATTAAATAGTCGTAAGTAAACTATTAATGTATAAATGGTAGAAGATAACTCGTATTAAAGATTCATAATCTATCGTATATATTAAGCATGATATCCATTTCAAGAACAATGTATCTCTTATGAAGTACCTCATGATTTAAGTGTCAGGCATATCTAAAAATATGGTATACGTGTAATATGTATGTACTTGTTCCTTAAACCTAAATTGGGTTTCTTTTAGTTTCACTTATATTATACATTCATATTATACAAGTTTAGTTTATTTATAACCTTCTATAAATATAATGTTTTTATGTATATTTTTAGTTAAATATTATTTAACTAATCTTAATTTATTAATTTAATTTATAAAATTCAATTAAATTACTTTAAAATTCAAAATATTATTTTATTACAATTTTAGAGAGGTATTTGATGGCAGTGATGTTGGTAAGGGGATTGACAGGTTTAGTTCATCTCGTAGCTTGGAAGTGGATGTTGGCTCCGGTGTTATATATGTCCATAACAAAAACTTTTGTCGTCTGGTTATTAATGTTTACTCATATTTGGATACTAGAGTGCACACGAGTAAGTTTTAGAATGATGTTATGGTAAACTTGATGGCTTCTAAATCCAGTAATAGGATTAAGGTGGGATTGGATGTTGTTGAAGATTACTTGGTACTATTGGCTTAAAGAAGAGAGATTTTGTGGGTTTGATTGGTGCAAGGTACTGTGTGGTTCCAATTGTACATCATGCGGTTGCTGGTGCAAGTGTTTATGTGTTCATGTTTGATACAGATACGATGGATGTAGTATGTAGCGGCTGATTCGATGGCATTTAATGAATGTTTACAAATTTTAACTAGCAATGGTGGTAGCTTATGTGGTGTAGTTGGAGACTTCAAGAGAGAGACTATGAGTAGTTCTAGTGCTCTATTAGTTTGGTAAATGGTTGGTAATGTAATTAAATCTGATTCTACAGTGAATGGTAATGTTACTGAAAGCTAACGGAGATTGGTCAATGTTGGTGTTAGTTCATGTGGCATGGGTAGGGAAATGGATGGTGGTACTGTGAATAAATCTGATGCTTTGTTAGTTGAGGATGCGGTTGTAGTAAAATCTGAAATTATAGTGAATGATGTATTTATGGAAAAGAATGTTTTTCAGGATGGTTCAAGTTTGTATATAGTAATTGATAGATAGGGTAGTATTATTAGCAAAGCTTCATTTATATCTTGATCTCAAAGAGAGGCAGGCATAGGAAATATGTTGCCGTCAGTGGTGTTGTTCGTCGTAGTTCCAAGGTCCGTAGTATTCATTCTTCGGTTATGGGTGAGTTACCTGATTTGACTTCCATGAGTGGCACTACGAATTCAGGCTCAGGTATGGATCATGATTTAGGCAGTACTTATTTTTCCTATGCTCTAAGCAATCTATCTACTAGTTAGTTATGTCAGTTAGCTAGGGACACCACTTTTGCTTTTACTGATGATGAACTTGATACTACTTTCATTAGGAGTAGGGAAATAAAGAGGGTTAGATCTTATGGATTATGAAGATTATTAGCTGGAATATAAGGTGTCTCCATGATTTAAATAAATGTGACAAAATTAGTGCATTTTTTAAAGATTATTTTATAGATATTGCCCTTTTACAGGAAACGAAAATAGAATGTCCTGATATTCATTTTTATAGAAGATTAGGTGGTTACCATTTTAGACAGTGGGCTTGTTTACCTTGGGTTTACTTATAGGGTGGCATGATAATTATTTTAAACTTCTTGAAACTATTACTGAGCAACACTTTTTACATATTATTCTCATTAATCTTAGTGATAACTCCTTATTAAATATATCTAATGTTTATATTACTAATTTGAAAATTGATTGTTGAGTTTTATACAGCAAATGTCTAGAATTAGACCATTTGCTCCTGGAACTTGCATTTTGGGAGGCGATTTCAATGTTACGCATTTTTTAGGGGAACGATCACCCCAGGAGGGAGATTTTTCTTCTATGGAAGAATTTGATCAATTTATTGTTGACTGTAATTTGATGGAAATACCTTTATCTAATGGAGAATTCACTAGGAGTAATAATAGGGATTCTCCCACAATGGCTCTTTTAGATAGATTTTTCATAAGTGACGAAATCAAAGACAAATTTCCTACTTGTAGAGTTACTGGTTTTCCTTATATGTATTCTGACCATTGCCCTATCATTCTTACGTATGATCATCTTAGAATTGTTGATAAAACTTTTAAATCTAAAAAAAATGTGGTTATTAGAATCTAACTTTACTAATCTGATTAAAAAAAAATGGGCATCAATGAATTATTGTAATATCAGACATATGGATAACCCTGCAAAAAAATTGCCTTAAAACTTAGAGGTTTTAGGAGTTTTTAAAAAATTGGAATAAGAATGTATATGATAATATTAAAATTAAAAAAGAAAATTTACTCTCTGAAATGCTTAAAATTAATAAGATAGAAGAAACAAGAGAACTAAATCTTGGAGAGTGTAATGTACTCACTAATTTAAGGTTGAGCTTAATTCAATTTTAGAAAAGGAAAAGGTTATGCAAAAACAGAGATCTAGAATTCAATGGATTAAAGAAGGTGATAAGAATACAAATTTTTTTAATATATAATATAGCCAATGGTAGAAAACATAGCAACACGGTAAATTATTTTTGTGATTAATGTTGAATTGGTTGATCGAAAGGACCTAAATAAGGCATTTACCGATTACTATAGGGATATTTTTGACAAGTAGAATAAACATAGAACAAATGTTAGATGGAAAGAACTATATCCTACTGAGTATAGGATTAATCTTACCGACTTTGATAACCCATTTTCTGAAGAAGAGATTTTGAAGACTATTAACGACATGCCTAGTTATAAAGCTCTAGGTCCTAATGGTTTTCCTATTTTATTTTACACAATGTTTGGGAAGTATTAAAATTTGATTTAATTAACACATTTAATGAATTTTATAATGGGAATCTACAACTAAGAAGATTTAGTTTTGCAAATGTCATTCTATTACATAAAAAAACAGTGCTAATAATTTGAAAGATTTCAGACTAATTTCTTTAATTAATTGTTCTATTAAAATCAATTTAATTTTTTTAGCAAATAGACTTAATACAAGAACGAATGATCTAATTGATTGCTTGCAAATTGCTTTCATTAAGGGTAAAAATACCATGGATGGAGTGACTGTTGTTCAAGAATACATTAATCACTATTGTAAGAATAACATTACATGTGTGCTTCTAAAACCCGACAAAGCTTTTAACTCAATAGATTGGATTTTCTTATTGATATGTTAGTGGCTAGAGGTTTTAGTCGCAAGTGGATTGATTGGATTATGACTCTCCTTAAAACTGATAATTCGAATATAATGGTTAACGGTATCTTAGGGAATAAAATTCAACCAGAACGTGGTTTAAGACAGGGGATCCTTTATCGCCTCTCTTGTTTAACTTAGCTGCAGATGTTTTCGGTATAATTATTAAAAAAGCTATTGGAAATGGATCTTTAGGGTGCATTGGTAGTGAAATTTCTCGTAATAGTCTCTCTGTTCTTCAATTTGCGGATTATAGCTTATTAATTACTTCCCACTTGCCTAATCACATCATCACCCTTAAATTTATTTTATATAGTTTTGCACTACTTTCAAGACTAAAAATTAATTTAGATAAGAGTTGGGTTTGACTATTAACTGACATTGATAAGGTTAAGGGTTTAGTAGCTAATATGCTTAATTGTAAAACAATGAATTTCCCTATTTATTATCTTGGTTTTTTATTAGACCAACTAAACTTACGCATGATGACTAGCTAATTATAATAGATAAAATTTAAAATATAATTTCTAACTGGAATGGGAGGTTTTTATTAAGAGCAGGTAGATTAAATTTTATCAATTCTGTTTTATTTGCACTTCAGATTTATTGGATGTGTATGCATCTTTTCCCAGATTGGGTGATCAATAAAACTGATAAAATAAAAAGGGATTTCTTATGGAGCGGTGATAATCCTAAAAATCGTCTTAAGTGTTTAGTCAAACGGGAAACAGTTTGTAAATCGTAAAAGGAAGGAGGACTAGGTGTTATTAATTTGCGTAACATGAATTGGGAAGTGACTATGGAAATTTAAGGATATAAGTGATAATTCTATTTGGAAAGAAATTATTTCTAAACATTATTATAATGGTAGTAATGATTATACCAAATTACACCTTCTGATAATAATAAATTATCTAATTTTTGGAAATCAATTTTAAGATGTCATGAGATTTATAACCTTGGCACTAATACGATTGTTCATTTAGGTAATAATACAACTTTTTGGCATGATCGTTGGATATCTATCGTTCTCTTAAGGTTGAATTTAAAGATCTTTTGAAATTTGTAACTTTAAAAATACTTTAATTAAAGATTTTTTTTTATCCAGATAATGATCTCTCTTGGAATTTTAGTTTTATAGAATCCTAGAAGGTATAGCTCTTAGATAATTTACCTTATTATGTACAAGATTGAATTTATATAATATTGATAACGAAAATGATATTATTAACTGGGAATGAGTTAAAAGCAAGAAATTCACTTCTAATTTATTGTGTAAATTTTTTAGTTTCTCGAGCATTTCTAATAACAATTTTAATCTTATTTGGAAAGCAAATGCATCACCAAAAACTAAGATTCATATCTGGTTAATCATGCATGGGAAGTTAAACACCATTGAACTTTTAAATTTTCCACTTGATAATAAATGTTCTTTTCGTAACTTGGATTTTGAGAATATTAATCATGTGTATTATGACTGTATGGATACTTGTTACATTCTTAACACTGCTCTTCAAATCTTTAACTTTATCCTTACAACTAAAATTATTGATTGCAATTTTTATTGGAGTAATTTAATATTTAAGTTTGATAAGGGAAATAGATTTTTATTAGATACTTTATACATTATAATATGTTGGTATATTGGAATGAGAGAAACCAAAGACTATTTAATAAAAACAGCAGCTATATCAATAGATTGGTAATAACAGTAGATTCCTTTTGTTTCAGTTGGATCTTAAATCAAAAATATAGATTGGCAAAAAATAATCATTTTAATGAATATCTTAATAAGATTAGAAAAAGCATTGATTTATTTAAAAGAAAAAACAATATTGTTACCATTAGTAACTACAGCATTTATTCGAATTCAAATGATGACTTTTCTGATTATCACCGTGATCTTTTGATCAAATGAGCATAATGTTAATATTTTGTTTTTTAATAATTTTATAGCTATATAACTACATTTTATGTTAATATTGATGTCTCTTGATTCTATCTCATAACATTAGTGAACATATGTCCATTTGTGAATTTTGAATGGAAAATAATATTAGTGAACATATGAATGAAATAACAAAAAGTATTTGATGTTTAAAATAACGTATGTATAAAAGATAATTTACATTCAATTTTATAAAACAATTCAAGTAGTTAATGAATATATTTTCCCATATTAGTATGTAAAATATGTTAAAAAATTATACCAGTGGATTAAAATTAGATTCAAATCTGAAAACCCTCCTTTTGAACTTTAATTTCTAAAACAATGGCAATTAAAGCATTGTACAACATAGGCGTACATTTCGCTGTAAAAATATTAGATTTAAACTACATTAATAAGACGTCATTCACAATCACAAGGGATTTATAAATTGAGGATCAATGAATTCTAACATAATGTAATATAAATAAAAAGGGGATTGAATAAATACTTTATGACATAGCTAACAAATCAGATCTTAAATGTATGATGTAATGCCTGGCCTTTTCTACCTCAAAATGTCGACACTAATACATTCACGTATTCATGTATCGAGCACCGAAGCGCCGAAAAGATAAATTGTTAGAGTAAAATAATAAAAAGAAATAGAATAATAAAGAAGGAACATATTATAAGAATCTCTTAGCAGGATGATTGCATATAATACCAAAAGATATTACAAAATTGTCACTCTAAGGTACACAACATTTCAGAGATGCAATTCTAAATACGATCATTACCCTGAACAATTACAACAACCTATCCTCATAATTGCTAATATATACAAAATAGTAATGCAGCGGAAATGAGAATACTATAGTTGGTGAAACATCCAGCTCTTCTCCTCGACTCAAATGAATATCAACAAAAACCTGCCTTTCTCAGGCTACTCGAAAGAGCACACGAGAAATTTAGGGAACAAAAAAAATCACATGTCAGACATAAGTCCGGCATATGAAACTCAAGAAATATGCACTCAACATATAATAGCACTTTTGAGACTACATGGATGCCGTAATGGTTATCCCCTCAAATGAACCACCATCTAATAAATATATAAGGTGGTATAATGAATAATGTCTAGCTTGAAAAATATAAATCAAAAAATAGCCATGATGTTTACTTTGATCACACCATAATATATCGAGGGTACAATCATATCGCTAAGGTATGCTCGCATAATGGATTTTCTGTGGAGATCTGTTCGGTGAAGTCGAAATCCAATCTCCATGCATTAGGATTAGAACTCACCTTCCGAGCATCGTATATCTCTAGATAAGTATACCATAAGGCACACGCAAGAGGTCCATACCCAAACATAAACATGAACCATGTGAAACCAAATATCATCAACTCCCGTCGGTCAATAATTGATAAGCACCTCTAGATTTTGAGTTGATAATACCCTGATGTGGGTCAGCTAAACCCCAAGTTGTGCATCATATTATATCCTTAGCCATTTCCAATGTTGAGGTTACGTTCGACATCTTTCACATGAGTCTTCGTCACTTGAAAAAAAAACAAGTCCCTAAATGGATTCCAGCATAAGTACTTCGATGAATGCTAACGTTGACCTCTCTCTTAGGCTTAACCTTAGGATAGTCAGTTCAACTCTATAGCATTCCACTACATAATAGTTCCAAAACATCAAGTCGTATGTCAGTTTAGAAGTGGTATTCGATAAGTGAAACAATTACAAATCTTAATCCCTTCGAAACCAAATTGATGAATTTTCAATCAAGTTCGATGGTTAACTAATCGACTATCAAGTACAAAATACATGATCGCATATGGAAACTGAGTATCGTTTACTTATCACGTTTCCAATATTTTCAATTTGCACTATCCCTCTGTCGAGAGTGAAGATTGTAGGTTAGAGCACCGTCGCTACTAAACCTTACTCAAACATCATTCTTAACTTTCATAGATAGAGAAGCCTACTTTATCGGCTTTTAGTGCTTAGTATACGACTAAATACTTTCCTTAAATGAACAAATACACAAAGCCGGTCAAGTCACATAAAGCACGATTAAGTCACATAAGCGACTTCCAATCCCCTTTTTATTTAATTGACACTTTTTATTAATTAAAACCACTTCTATTAGTAAAATTTCATTTATCAACTACCATTCATTTGTACTTTTTCAAAGCTTCAAAAAGTATTCATATATTTGTCTCAAATGATGTAAATATATTCACAAATCATTAAAAAGATTTATTACTTTAAACTTTTACTTATTCTATCTTTTTCCAAAAAATTCCATACTTAAAATTTCCTTCCAAATACCCATTTTAGGGATTTAAGTACTTTCACAAATCCATTCAAATGGTTTAAGACTAATGTTACTTAAACATTGTCACTACAAATCCAAAACCATTTCACTTATGTTTAACTTTAAAAGCACTTTTAAAGATCTATTTACATTCATAAGTATAATAAAAAAGGGTTAAAGATGAATGTTATTAATACATTGTCACAATAAACTCAAAACCATTTCATACTTATATTGTCCCTAAAAACATTCTTTTAATGATCTAAGTTAGTATTTGGTTAAATTCGATAGTATCCAGTTAAAAACGATCGTTTATAGGAATCAAGGTTCATATACCTAACCCATTTTCGACATTCCAACTTATATTATCCCTCATTTAAGAGTGAAGCCAGATAAGTTAGAGCACTGGTTGCATATCAAAGTCTTGCCTAGACACTTCATTCTTAAATCTCACAGATAGATAAGTATACCTTGTCGGCTTTTAATGTTAAGTATAGTATTAATGACTTCCATAATTAAGTAAACAAACAACATGATTAACTCTCACAAATAGATAAGCCTACTTCATCGGCTTTTAGTGTTAAGCATAGTTAATTACCTTTTTCAAAACTTGTATATATATAATTATTTATAGATAGGTTTTAAATATCCACATAAAATATTACATGAAATAACTAATTTATAATTTGAAGAAAAACATGTTTTATACCAATAAACTTCCTTACTTCGAAAATACATATATAATTATTAAAAATATATTTAAACTTCAAACCTACTTTAAAATACTGAAACCTCAATAATTCCCAGTAATAAGTACCCTTATAGTACTTATCAAATATTCAAAGAAGCCCCTAGGATGTCTCTCAAATTTAACTTTGAAAATCGTTGAATGCAATGCATTTTCAAAGTGCATCCATAGCAACATTTTCGCTTCTAACTTTCACAACCTTGAATCACAAATTTTTATAAATTTAAAATCATTTATTTACTATTCCATTCACAAAATATATGTAGAGAACAACTAAAACAAATTATCCCCAGTTAAGATCATAAATCTTCCATTTACAAGTTAAAGTTAAAGGATATCGAAGTGCACTTATCGTGACCATTCTCACTTCAGATACTTTCAAACATATTTCAATTCAATACACAAGCCAACCAAACATGTAAACACAAACTCTAGGCCATGCCACATGTTATAGTAGTGATTTTATATAATACAAAGTTATCATTTGCGTTCAAAGGAAAAAGGGGTACAAAGTTATAAGTTTACTCAGCTAATATCACTTTAACTTTATATATGCGCACACACACACACACACACACACACGTGCAATATATACATATAACATAGTGAGATAACTCACTTAGATGAAGTCAAACATATGCTTAAACACTCATAAAGCGAAGAACATTTCGTATTATCAGCAAATTCCTAAAGACACTTCGCTTCAAAACCACAAAGTACATCCTCCCCCTCCTTCCTAATGCTCGCAACCCATCATGAATCCCCCAAACTCTTCATATTTCTTCCATTTTTAATTTATATCTAAGCTTCCTATGGTGTTCTAAGGTGTTGGTGAAAGTTTACTGGAGTTTAGAGAAGATTAGAGCTAATTAGAGAAAAATTAGTGAAGATGGAAGTGGATTATTAATAATCACTTCTACCATTTTGTTCGTTTTATTAATTTTGGAGCTTTTTGAGATGATGAAATGTTTGACACCTATATACCTCTCCTTTACGTGGCCAAGACCCCTCCCAGTGTGCCTTGCATGGTTCTTTTTCTTTACACCTCATTATCTTTTACTTAATACTTTCCTTAAAAGCTCATTTTTAAGACATCTTCCCATGACTTCACCCATGACATCATCAAATATTTTCTTTCCATAAATGGTAAAATATTTTTATTTCATATTGATGATTTCCTAAGTGTTTAAGCGTCTGTAAAAAAAAGTTTAAACAACTTCCGACGGGTAAAAAGCTGTTTATCGATAAAATAATTGTTGATCACATCATCGATCTTTCTTCAAAGTAATTATTTTTGTAAACATTTTTTCAAAACAAGTTACCATCATTGGTAATACATTAAAAAGGGGTTATCAAGGTTATTAAATCAATTTAGTAACGTATAATCCAAGATCCAAATATTTAAATAATTCAGGTATTTAAATACAAAGTGTTTGAAATTCCGAGTTGTTACATATGAAAACTTCCATATATGATTGAATCATATCTATAAATTGAAACTATCTAAAGCACCACTATTGTATTTATTTTATTTTGATTTGATTTTGTTTTTGAAAAATTTTCATGATTGGGAGGCCGTGGATTTTTGTCCATAATAGTAAGGGAGAAGAAAGCAAAAGAAAATAAGTTTTCTATAGATTAATTGAATGAATGAAAGAAAAGTTGTTCTAAAGAAAACATCGAAACCTTTCGATTTTCTCCTTCCAAACCTTCACTTTTAATTAATCGTCAAATCCTCTCCCTCTTCTTATTTTCAACAGCAGGAATGAAGAAGAGAAAAAGATAAAAAATCATTTCATAAATATGTTTTAAACGAGTTGTAAAGAATAGTATATGATGGATATTTATTTCCTTCCTTTATTTTCCTCTTTAGATTTTCAAATCACACTTGAAATCTCTCCCCCTCCATCTTTAGTCGGCCATAATGAAGTCAATGTGGACCTAAAGCATTTCCCAAAACTACTTACAGATTAATCTATTTAAATCCAATTTAAATATTCTATCAATATCGTATATCAATACGCGCATATATATATTTTATCAACACATCGATTATAACCTAACTAAATTATGTAGTTTTTTGAAGCATACACGATACGGTTGTGTGACTCAAATGTATAAATTCAGTCAATGATTAATATCAAACGATTCAAATATTAACGTTCATGGTTCACCTTAGCTAGTCTGTGGCATTTGACTAAATTTATCATTTGCACATCTTTCCAATAAATTCAATTTTACTATTATAAGCCGTACCTGGTATTAATAATTATTTACTTTAATTCTTTTTATCAAAAATATATCACAATAGGGCTTATGGAATCTGATTTTGGTCAAAATTCCAATATCGTCCACATTTAACTTGATTGGTCCAAACACAAAATCTTTGGTTCAATGATTAACTATACCGCTCTGGTCAAAGACTTTAACTTTGAACTGATTACATTTGATTGTAATACTAACTTTACGGAACCGAGCAGACGAATATTCTATTAAATAGTATTTCACTTCTAATGCTTCAACTTTAACATAACCGTAGTCATTTGATGGACGTCATGTCATGATTTAATTAGAATTAAAGTGGAGCATCTGCATTGAAGCTCCACGGTATTCTCAAGTCAAATAAACTATGCAACATCATCATTTCGAGATAGTCTGTTTGAACTTAGTTATACTAACCAATAGGAAACTCTCAAGTCAGTCGTTTCATGGTTATCCAATTACTATCGGTACGTAACCCCTTATGCCTCCGACGATCATGAGTAATACACTATCCGACATTTCAAGGATGTTACGTACTATAGTCACAACGGATGAATCGATATTCTTTCTTGAAACATCTTGACTATGAATATTTAAAATACTGTTTTTCTTAATGTGATATATTTCTCATGATTGTTACACATTATAATTACTATGACGTAACATATAATTTAAGGATTTTTTCTATTCAATATATACTTTATTTATTAAAATAAGTACTTAATTAATTATATCATAATATAACAAATATATAATAGAAAGGAAACATATTTTATTTTTAACAATATTGATTATTTAGTTAAATATATGTAACAAATTACATGATTTCTCTTACGACACGCCCATAACTTTATCATCATTGATGAAGTTGTTCTCATAACGAGTGTTCCAACTGAAGAAAAAGCAATTGCAAGGCCACTCAGTGGTCAACATTTGTACGTTATATAGTTGTTTGCTAATTATTAGAAAAATATCTTGGGATTAAACAAAAATCTACTATTGATATATTGAGTAGTGAGAAGATTTTCTTAGAGTAGTTAAGTCAAAAAAAATTAGTTCTCAAGATTCATATATTGCAAAGCAAAAAAGACATTACGCTGTTGCACACTTGTTATATATTACTCGTATTTTAGTTTGTTTTGATTTGAAATGGAACATACAATATTTACAATATCTTCATGTTTTACTAGATGTGTGCATGGTTATTCATCAGTACTTGTTGAGTTGTTTGTTTTGTAAATTAGGTCAACGTACAAAAAAAGTTGTCCAAGTTACAGTTGGTCGTATGACGATACTTTGAGTATACTTATGCTTTTATAGAACCAAAATAAATTGATTTTAACTTTCAAGAAACAAATAACTAGCTTATTTAAATACATCCAAATGGATCGTTGGTTTTGAATGTAGAATGCAAGAACAACTTTCGATGGAGACACTACAAAGGGTGACCACATTTGATCCCAAAATATTCACCTCAAAAGGAATTATAAAGAAAGAAAGAAGTAATTTTATGTATTTTATGCTCAGATAGGATGCAATTCGTTACTCGTTACCCTTCGCTTTGCTGTGCCAGGAACTTAATTTTCTATTATGAAGTGACTGCATTTTGATGTGTTACGGTGATGATACTAACCTTTTAACACAATTACTCATAACTAAACACAATTTTTATCAATAAATAAGTTTTTGAGTGCAATGCAAACTAATTTGTTAAAATGTAACTCATTTTTGAATGGAATACAAAAACAAACTTTTAATATGAATGTGACAATTCGACCAAAATGTAAATTACATTCACTGATGGAATTGACCCAAAGTGCATGCTCTTGAATATATTATGCTACTCTTAAATATATTATGCTACTAACAAAAACTATGCATTCATTCCATCATTGAAATCAGAAATAAATTTATCACCCATATTCAAAAAGACCTTCCATGCTCATAGAATTGTTGAAGATGAACCATTTAAAGACAACATATATATAAATTAAGTAAAACAAATTAAAATTCTTGAGAGGCAGAACCATCTCCTTTTCCCTTTCCAGGCTTAGTAGGCAACAAAGTGGAATGAATATTGGGCAAAACCCCTCCATTGGCAATGGTGACAGTGCCAAGAAGCTTGCTTAATTCTTCATCGTTCCTCACAGCGAGCTGAATGTGCCTTGGCACTATTCTATTCTTCTTGTTGTCCCTTGCTGCATTTCCAGCCAGTTCCAGCACCTAATCATCATTTCATCGAACAGCTTATAAACCATAATCAAAAGGATAATAAATCTAATCAAAACATACGAATTGGAAACCATAAACATAAATCCAATCAAAGGTAATCGTAAAGTGTCAGCTTTATCAAAACTAAAACCCTAATTTGATGAGCGGAGTTTACAAAGAACAAATTCAATCCTAAAGGCGTTGCCTTTACCAGACTAGAACCAATCGACAAACGATATTCGAATCGAACAGGAATACTTAAATAGCGACCTATGATTGCAAAAATTACGTACCTCAGCAGCTAAATACTCGAGAACAGCAGCCATATAGACCGGAGCTCCGGCACCGACTCTCTCGGCGTATTTTCCTGCCTTCAGAAATCTGGCGATCCTTCCGACTGGAAACTGAAGCCCTGCTTTTGACGATCTAGAAACCGATTTTGAACTGGATTTTGCCTTTCCTCTTCCTGCGGAACTCATTTCTATTAATTTGAAAGAGAGAGAAAATAAATCTTTTTTGGGGTTTTAAATGTTAATTCGGTTTTTAGAGAATGGAGAAGTGCTGCAGAAACGTGGAAGGGGAAGGGTTTTATAGGAGATTTTGGACGTTCGTTTGATAGGTTGAGACGGAATGCTACGGATTGATGACGTGTACGGCCTGATTTTGTGGATTGGTATCTTGTTCTGTTTTAACTTTTGTGAATTCATTGAATGTGGGCCCAATTGAAAAGCCCAAAATTATTTTCTGTGCATGTTACTGCGATCCCTCGTTTAGGCGTTCGCCTGCGGAAAAAGGCCGCATGTCACGCGTGAAGGGAATGGGGCAATGTTAATACGTTCAGAATTGTGACCGGGGCTGCTTATTGATTAATGTTAAAAAGTAATTTAAATTTGAATGTTTATAAATTTTAAAAACTAATAATCTGTCCAAATGAGCTCCGTTTGATACTCCATTTTCTGCAATTGCGATCATATTAAAGTACTCAACATTATGTAGTTGATTTGAACTGACTCTGAGCAATCTATAATTTTACATTTAATTAATCAATTTATTTATTTTTGCAAATTATTAATACATATTATTCATTAAAAACAAATTATTGTAAATCAATTTTATATTAAATATATACTTTAAATACTTCGTTCAAATTCTCCACTCGTAGCATCCAAATGCATTCTCCATTCACCTAACATTTTCCGCTCAAATGTCCACTAAAATGCTCCGTTCGGATTTTCCTCTCGTTTCGCAAACATGGGACCCAATAACCTGGTCATGTCGTTTGTTTGGTTCAATTGTTCTTTTATATAATTCATTTATATCTATACTTATCCGTAGTCGCCAAATTAATTTTTTGTCCCCCTGTATTTTTCTCATTTTAAAATATCTTTGCGTGTTTAAAGATTTAAAGCTTCATTTTACATCCAAGGTCGACATTATATTTCACATGTAATTTGTTAGATATGAGCCTACAATTACACATTGCTAACTTTTCAAGTCCAGTGTCTGTGTAAAAAGTTGCTCGTGGAGTCGCATCTATCTATTAAATAATGATAAAGTGGAAAATTTTGAAGCTCTCTCGTCAATTCTAGAATTTATCTCTATCCTCCTTAATTTTCTTCAAATCTAGATTTATTTTCTTTCAAAATTCTATAATTTACCACTTTACAATTATTCCACTAAACTTCTCACATCATTTTACACTCAGATACCTACGTTTTTTAAATCAACAATTATGTGCAAATCTTAGAAGATCACTCTCAAAACTTCACACATTTAAATCGATTACATAATCCAAACTTTAAAGTAGTTAATAAATTTTGTCAAGTAATATTTGTTAATAAAATTCTAAAAGATGCAAGTTTCAATACGTATACTACAGGTGCATCAACAAATTGGTAAAAAAAATCTAGCTGGATGCAAATATATATAAACGACATAACATAAATTATATGCATTAATGAAAATAAAAAATCTATATTGTAATTTATTTACTGAATGAATTTATCATACATTGCAATGTATACTTTATTAACTTCAAACACCTAAATTTTATATTTTTTACAATTACATAGAAACTCATCTCGGTTATCTTCTAATATTTTGCATTCAAGTCTATATATTAACTAACTGTATAATCTTAAATTTGAATTATTTAAATAAATATGATTAACTAATATACATTTATTAATCCATTTAATAGATCTTAAATATACGGGAATTTCAAAATATACAATATTCTTATATATAAGAAAAATAACTAAATTATTTCTTTATTAAGATATAAAGATATTTAAATCATATAACATAAAATGTATATACATAAATAATAATAACTCTTTTAATTTCAAATTCATTTATCGCAAAAAATATTATCGTACATTACATAACATGTTTCATTTTTAACAACCTTTAAAAGATGAATTTATAATTTACAACTTTATAATGTAAATGCACATATTACACCGACAAAAATCCGATTATACAAGCATTCTCATTTTCAACATTTTATTAAACCATACTTAACCCACAACTCAACTAAGTGTTACGTAACATTATCTTGCAATTACTAAAGTTCTAAGCAAGACCCTCCTACAACAACGTGATATCTGTTGTTCACTTGGATAAACTAACCATAATATGCCCTTCTCAATTACAGGTGTGTAAAAATCGGTTTTCTCCAACTTTTTTGCATTCAACTCCTTATCTTTAATTACTTACATTGGTCGTTAATTCAATTTATTTAAAAATATTAATTATTTAATGTTCATTAATCCATTTGTAAATCCTTTGAAAAATAACATTCAATATATAGACAACAATCATATAAAAAAACTGGTAAAGTTATTTATTCACTTACATATAAAATGTATGTCACATGACACTACAACAAAACAATCATATTACAACCTTCCCTTTACAACTGTTCATTTTTATCAGTTGTGATAAGTAGTTTGCAATAACTGTTCAATTTTAACAATTATAGAAAACATATTTTTAACAACTCTATTTGTATAGCAGTTGTAATAGGCCTCTTTAACAACTACTTATCTACGCCAGTTGTAAAAAACTATTTATAGCAACTGTTTTTGTCAATTGTTCACCAACATTGCTTTCCTACCCTCCGAATATTATAACTTCTCTCCTCCATTTTAGTTGGCCGCTCAATTCATTAATTAGGGTAAAAGTTACCAAAACTAAACTCACCGTAGAATCAATTCGCAAATCCCTAACTTTCAAAAAAAACCTAATCTACTTCTCAAAACCGCTGCTGATATCGTACGATATTTCCATCTTCTTCCTCACGTTAACGTGCTCGGTCCTCAAAACCGCTACTGATATCGTATGCTTAAGGTATATTCATTTCATTCTATTTATTTTAATTGAGTGTTCTAATTGTATGTGTGTGTGTTCAAGGAGTATCAAGATTCGTGATTTGGGTTTTGCGGTTTCTGAAATTTCATAGGTTTTGGGCATCAAATTATGCATCGAATCAGGAATTATGTATCTGTGTGTGTGATTCGTAAGTATATTTTCGGTTTGACTGGCGTGTCTTATGTATACTTGTAGTTTCATCGATTTGACTGATGGAGTGGGTGGTCAGACGTAGATCATGTTCATAGATCTTATCCTAAGTTATTTAGAATTGTTATCTAGTGTTTGTTCAGTTTTGAGTTAGCACTTTATCCTTTGTATGTTGCATGCTTGATAGATTATGTGGGTTAAGGCTTGCATGTTTTGATTGAGTAGGCAAGGAGCAATGGTTTTTTGTTTCTATTTAACTAAAATTTAACTGGGTTGTGTTTCAATTTTGAACATGTTATAAGTTGAGATCTGTAATTCATTTTCATATATATATATATATATATATATATATATATATATAAGACCACTTTATTATAAATGAACTTGAATTCATTTTTTATATTGTAAGTAAGTTTTTGAATTTCCACTTTTAGACAATCTTGCTCCAGAACTTGTTTTTTCCTTCAATGTCTTGATTTACATATTGTATTGTTTTAAACATGTTATATATATTGAATGTGGACTTTATATTATAAGATAGGGTTGAAGTACATCAAAAAAAGTTTTAGAGCTATTGATTTTTTTTTTTTTGAAATGAGATAGATATTGAAAACTTGAGATAAACCAAGAGTGAGTAGGAGGTGTCGGAGGGGAGGGGAGGGGAGGTGTTGGTCTTCGTTAACAACGAGCCTCGACCTTGGTAGCGGGGCAACAGCCCTGCTGCAAGTGGTAGCAGTGGGTACTGCTACCTACAGCAGCAAGGTGCCACTACTGCACAAAGCAGCAGCACATGCTGCTGCTTGTGCTACAAGGGCCAGACCACTGGCCTGGCCACCTGGCCAACCACCTTGCAATTCAAATCAATCTTGATCGAAATATACCATCGCAATTTGGAGGGACATAATTAAGATTTTGGAGATTTAGAAGATAATAAGGGAATTAATGTGAATATTAACAACATAACTGCTTTTTATTTCTTTAAGAGAAAATGAAAATTTTGCCTACTTCTCGGTAAAAAAGAAAAGAAATCAAGAGAACATAACAAAAGAAGAAACTCCTTCAATAGCATAAATGAAAATAAGTACAAAAGTGTGAGTCGTGACAGTAAATTATATCGCAAACTTAAGAATTTATTGGTTATACTAATAGTTATTCTTCTAATAGTTTGAAACACAATGCAATAAAAAAAGTTTATGAAAAATAGTACAAACGAATACAATGCAATCAACAGCTGCTGATATACTAGAAAACTAACAAATCTAAAGACGTGACTCTGATTTCTAATGCAAAAATAAGTTGAATAATTTTCAGAGGAAATTGAACTTTGGCAAAAGTGAAGTTAAATAAATGGCATAGACAGACTAATGAATTGTTGCCCACACACGTAGCCACTCATACACATGTTAGATAACTAATATATGTTTTTATAATTTACACCATCGATCAGTGCTCCCATATAAATTAATCATCCTGCACATGTCATTCTTCACCACGTACAACAACAGTTCAGGAAGCACCGTCAACACCAACTTGTAATTCCACTTTTATGACTCCACTTACATATACATATATTCCAAATAGATTTGTCATTTATGCAAAAATTAATAAATAAGCTTGTTGACATGTATACATAATTTACTCAATGATTGTATACATGTACATGACACTTGTATTTATACCTATCTGCACTGTTATTTAATTTGTACGAGCAAAATTTCACTTCAGTTTGAGTGGTGGAATGATATCTGACCTGTGATGCAATAGCTTGTGGTGTGGGTGCTTCAGCTTCATCTGGTGGTGGTAATACAGGTGATATCACTTTAGCTTTTCTCATTATTTTCTTTTCAACACTTGCACACAATGCTTGTGGGTCAACTACTCTTTTTATTTTCGCTTGATTTAGTGCCATGTCAGTCTCCACCTCTTCCACTCCTACATTTTTTGAATTCAAATACAATTTTTGCTTCTTTGTTTTCTGGCTTTTCTGTTTAGTGCATTTCTATTTTTGTGAACTACATTTGTTTTGTTTGTTTCAGTTTATAAAAAAAGACAAACATTTTTAGTAACTCATATACCATTCACTATCATTTTTACATCTCTATTTTCTCTGTTACAAAAAATTCATTCCAATTGCATTTTTTGTGTTCTCTGCTACAAATTGTAGTTGCTTTACCATCCCTATTCCAAGACTACACAGTACATCCATCCAAAGCCTATAAGTGCACTTATGTTTCCTGCATATCACACTTCGTTCCCCACCCTTCACACTTCATCAACAACTCCACCTCCATGAAAATAATCTCCATACAAACTACACTGCAATCATATCTAGAAACTGCAATTTTTAGAAACTAAATCTTGAATTCGACTCCTATTTCCATAAACCTACACTGACCATTCACCACACTGCAATCATATTTAGAAACTGAATCTTTAAGATTGTTTGTTTTATGATTATTTAAAAAAAAGGAGCAATTTGTATAATCACACTTTCTAATATATATGCATTCTTTTTGTGCAGACAAGATTCAAGGTAGATAGAATGTATAAGGATTACTTGTTAATGATACAGGGACAACGATAGAAGGAGTCGAAATCATGATTAGCTGCAGCTATCAAAAAAGCATCTGCTTGTCCCGAATCTACAAATAGAGTAGCAGACCTAAAACTGGATAGTATAAAGAGCGCTGAAGAGTGGAATGCTTTTTTAAAGGAAAAATTGTCGGAAAAATTTAAGGTGGTTATTTTTATTTTATTGATTATAACTATTAAATGTATTACATTTTCCTGTATCATATTAATTGAATTTATCTTATGTAGGAAACAATAATAAATTCAAAACCATGAGAGCAAAGAATAAACTCCCACATACCATGAGCAGAAAAGGTTATGCAAGATTGGAAGAAGAAATGGTAAGAGAATATTACTAAAGCATTTTTTTATTTGTTATCACTTGTACGTTCTTAATCTCTTATGCTTTGATTCATTGCTAAACTAATTAAGAACTTAATAAGAATCGATGAATGGTCACTTGTCGAGTGGTTGATCACTGAAATTGAAATTTATGTGAATTCAAACAATAACATAATATTGCCAAAGGCTCTGTCTAGTTTATTATGTAAAGAGAACAATTTTATTTTTATAACAAATTTTGTTTTTTTAACTATATTTGTATTCCCTTTAGATGTATTTACATTCACTGCTTTAAGTCCAGAATTATTTTATTGGCATTTGTAGAACCTAAGATGCTCTTGACTTTGACATGTTTGTACTCTGAATTCGTTTTTCTATTTTCAGCAAATAACAATGTGATGTGTGTTGTGTATTGACTAAACCTGATATTGCAGCTAGTTTCATTTCACTTTGTTATATTGATGTTTAGTATTACTTCAATGTTGTCTAGGATATTGCAGCAGGATCCATTGATATTGCAGTGCTTTCTATTTTGACTTTAAATGCATTTTGATAACGTTTTGTAGTAGTGAATATAAAGTTGTGATGTCTTCTCTATGAATGAATAATGATCCCTTTGAATTTACGTCAACCTTTTCTCATTGCATATATGTTCTTGCTGCAATTCAAAATTTGTTTAGAAATTAAGTTTTTTTATTGTACATTTTTTAACCACAACTGCCAATAGTAGTTGTAAAAATGTTTTTCACAACTGCCAATAGCAGTTGTAAAAGACCTTTTTACAACTGCGATTGACAGTTGTAAAAGACTTCTACTACAACTGCCATTGGCAGTTGTAAAAGACTTTTTTACAATTGTCAAAGATCGTCGTAAAAAACAAAGCTCTATTACAACTTTGGATATGACGACGGGCGGCTATCCGTTGTAATGGACCTATTACAACTGTGTTTGATAGTTGTGAAAATGTGTTTTTGTTGTAGTGTGGCTAAATTATTTACAAATACAGTATTGAAAATTTTAATTTATAATTTTTTTGGGTTGGAACATTAAATTTTATTGACATATATAGTTAGCGAGGATTGAACCATTAACTTTATATTCAAGCATTACGTGCCATTTAATTTGTAATTAATATATCATAGCGATTTATCAAATACTCTAATTTTTAGCAATAAGTAAAATATATACACTATTTTTTAACAACATTATCGTATGCAACGCACGAGTTACACACTAGTTTATCCTAAAGTTGAACAAGTTATTTCAATCCTATTGATGATTATATTTTTTTAAGATTCAAAAATACACAACAAAAATTAATTCGTTATATGTGATTTTTTTTCTTATTCTGCTACTACTACTACAATTCTTTCAATTTAACGTTCAATATCACAACCAACAATGTTATACTTCCCGTTATAGGAATAGGAATGATAGTGAGAAGTGGATCTCTAGACCAGAAGTTGGAAGACACGAGTAGGAATCCATTTATCCCCAAAATCCGGCATGCAAGGAATCCACTCGTTTTCAAGCTATTGATGTTGGAACTTTACAACGGAAGGACATATCTGCCCGTTCATCTAATGAGATACATTTGACGTATGAAGTGTTAGGTGCAACTAAAGAGGTAATGAGGTGATGCTTCCCACTATAATTAACTAAGTTGGTTGCTATGTGGTTTAGGCAGTTAAAGAATGGGTTCATAAACACATAGTTCGGATTGATAAATAGATTCTTGAGACGGTTCAAAGTTCATATCTCTTGACCAAAGATTGTGCTGATGCTTTCGATCATGAACCAAAGGTCCAGGGAGACTTTGAGAAGTTGTCCAATGAGAATTAATGCACTAGCCGTTGCGATCGATATGTCAAATCCATCAATAGTCCTAATGGCGGTAGTATATGGTATCGCGAGCAGGACCGACTTTAGAATTGCATTGGAGAGGGATCCACCGATGGATCTCATAGGGTTTTATCTTGAAGCCGAGAGATATTTCTATCAAGAGCATCCTGAAGCTTATAATGTCGAGGATAATGCCCTGAATGACGGAGGACTGTCTAGAGCAGGATATGGTAGAGATAAAGAAAAGTAGAAAGCTAATAATGGCTTTAGAGGACCGAAGCAACAGAGGAAAGAACATAAGTTATCCTCTTATACCGATTTAAATGAAATTTCGAAGAGGATATACCTAAACGCTATGGGCAGATTCCCAATCAAAAGCCAGCTAAGAAGAAACCTATGGACCGGGGGATAAGGTCAAGAATATTTTGCCTTCTTCATGAGATGGATGGGCATGAGACAAACGAGTGCCGATGCCTTCATGATTTGATAGAAGAGCCAGTTCAGAGTAACCAATTGCACTAGTACATAAGGAACCAAACTGCAATGGTGCAGTCGGAGTATAGCAAATATGTCAAGACACGACCGCGGATTTGAGTCGAGATTGGTAATCCCATGATTAGGATGGACGAGAGTCAAGTTTGATTCCCACAATTTTCTTTTTGTTTGAATAAATAAGACGATAATGACTTTGGGCTGCTTACACACGTATAAGACCTCGATTAGTCTCTAGGTATGCTTTGAGTTGGATGTCTGAGATGAATGTTTAAGAGTTTTTTTTGACGCTTTGATTTGAATACTTGATTTCTGAAAACCACTTGAACGTGATGATTGATATTGATCGAACATGGTAGTCTTGTCTAGAGATATAGAGCGATGACCATAAGGTGCAAGTCATATTGTCAGGGAGTGAGTGGACTGGGCTTGTATGAGAGTTAGTCCCCTCATTAAAGAATGAGTGGATGGACTTGCTTCGACATTGAGTCCCCTCGTCCGAGTGCGAACAGATTGGACTAATCAAGGATCCGAAGAGATCAGACCTTTTATTGGATATTAAATGATCCAGGGAGATTAAACCCTAGATAGGATGTTAAACGATTTAGAGAGTTCGAACCCTAGACTGTACATTAAACGATCTAAAGAAATCGAACCCCAAATTGGACGTCGAACGAACTAGAGAGATCATATCTCTGATTGGATGAGACCCTATAATAGATGTTATTGTGGGATTTGAAGGGATCGAACCCTAGAATGGACGTTGACTTGACCTTATGAGTTAAACACCTTATGATTAGACTATAATAGATAAATCCTAGATGAAAATGAGACAATTTTAATATATAATATGATGACTCCAAATGAAACAGTCTGATTATGATTTACAACTAACACTTAAGCAAGGACCAGATTCCTTAGCTATAATGGTCTAGAATGACTGTGGGTTTGCATGTGAATCCGAAGGAACTAGATGACTCACTATAATTTTGATCGACTGATAATCGGAGATCTTGATTGCCAATGATTTATCGCTACTACTGAAGCTTATCCTTGAGCAAAGCAAACCATACATTCATAAGGTGTACTTTGGAGAGCAAGTGTCGTAACAAAATTTTCTATTGTCTTAAAAAAAACCTAACAAATGACTTGGACTGTAAATTGATGAAGGAAGGAGTTGAGGAGATCGGAAGATGTCATGATTGAAGAAAACAAGGATTTGGCCAAGTTTTAGAAATGCAAAACAGATTCCTACCGACCTAATTCAGGTTGGTACCGACATGATTTTCACTAATATGATTCACTCTAACATGATTAGACCTACCCAAAATGAAGATATCAAGAAACTCGAGAAGTTTGACACAATTCTGAAGAGCTAAATCAGGCCTGTACCCATCTAATCTGGTTGGCACCGATCTAATTCTGGGACTTAAAATAACAAAGATGGATGAAAGGAGCCTAGGTATGAAAAGAAAATGAGCTTTGGATGTAAAAATTCAGGCTAGGTACCGACCACTTTTAATGACCATTGACCTAAAATGAAGACTCGATTCGGCAAGAAGTCAATGAGAAGAGTTAAGAAATGAAGAAAAACTTGAAAAATGATGGAAAATTTAGATCGATACTAAGTAGAAGTGGTCGGTACCGAATTGATTTTCTACTTAGAGACTGTGCTAGATGACTTGGCCTTCGTGACTGGATTTTTGGATCTTGGATTTTTAACATTTTCAAACCTAGATGGCGAGATTACAGCAAGGATTTGCCTATAAATATCAAGCTACCTACAACTAGAAGAGGACTTTTGACACTTTGACTCTCTTCTATCTTCTTCTTCCCTAAACACTCCTAAATCATAGATCTACTAGATCGTGGTCAAATCTGAGTGGTAATCATTGTATTTGTCAAGATCAACTTTGGCCGATTGTTGATTTAAGGGTATGGGGTTATGGGATCGCAGCACGCTTTTCATCGGAGTAGGTAGTTCAGTGTTTCAACGGTCATATCACTGCTAAAAATTCACTTAGGGTTTAAGAATGGCGGCGGCGGATGCTACTTCGGGTCGAGATCGACGACCGGTTGGGTTCGCGGGGCTAAGGCAAGGTCACGTGCATGGAGGCGGCCTCTTGGGTGGTCGTGAGCGTGTCTGGCGTGGCGGAATTAAGGGTGGCTCAGTTGATCGAAGACGAGGCAGTAGGGTTTCATGGAAGAAGGGTTGCGTGATGACGCGGCTTTGGTGACGTGTAAGCTATAAATTAATATTTTATTCATTTTAATTTAAATTGCATAATGTTCTAATCAACGTAATTTTTGCATACGAACTCGGATTCATGCACGGTTCATTCCGCTAGGATTGCATCGGAATTCCGGACATTATGATGCTAGTTGGTCAAATTCTTAGACTGTTTGAATTTTGGGCCTAAATTGGATTTTAATTCGATTTGAAATCAAAGGTGGGTACTTTAACCCACTCACAACTTATAAAATTTCTTGTGTTAGTTAAATTAAATTTATAATGTGATTAAAAATTTATTTATCGATATTTGGTATATTTAAATTGCCATTCTAGTTAAGTTTAACTTTTACTGCATTTAATTATCGTTCAATTTAATATTGAATTTAAATTGTCAAATTAATACATGTTATTGATTACCAGTTATCTGTTGATATTTGTTGATTGATTTGGATGATAATTGTGATGGATGTTTGATTGTTGATGTTGGATAACTGGATATTGTATTTTATATTGTTATAACTGCAAGTTTCCTATGGGTTAAAATGATACATAACCGAATGATCTATAGATTAGGAAAAAAATCGTTATGGATTGAAATGATTGACTCGAGCGATTTTATGGATTTTTATTTAATTCAGGATTGCAGTTTGAAATGATATATAGACGTAAAAATTTGAATTGCAGGTTGAAATGATAAATATCTGTATCACTTGATCTTAGAGTAGAAAATTATATACGGACACTTGATTGGTTAAATTAAAAGATTTTTGAATCTTTAAAATTTTAAATTTAGTTACTGGCATTTTGAAACAGAAATTGATTTATATAAACTGAATTATTTTCGATAATCCAAGTGTTAAATGTTGATTTGGAATTGGTTTAATGAACTTGCTCAGAGGATTTAAATTTGAATTTCAAAATTGAAGGGTCAAATATAAATGGATACATTGGAACCAAATTACTAAAAAGGTTTGGATACAACTTTAAAACTAATTTAAACTATTCTTAACTAAGTTGACTATTTTAATCAATTTAGACTATTTTAATTTATTTTAATCTATTATAACCTATTTAATCCAATCTACTCTATCTTACCAATTTCAAACTAATTAAATTTATTTAATCTATTTTAAATCTATTTAATATAATTTAAATCTATTTAATCCATTTTAAATTTATTTTATCTATTTTAAATCTATATAAATCATTTTTAAATCTAATTAAATCAAATTTAAATCTATTTAAACTATTTTACAATTTAAAGTATTTTAAATCTATTTAAACTATTTTTAAACTATATAAACTATTTATAATTACCTGTACTATTTTCTAAAATTTCAGATGGTGTAAGTGAAGTATTTATATTTAAATCCTTAATGATGATACAACCTAAGTTGTAATTTGGAATTGATACCCTTTTGAAAATTTACATATGAATAAATATAATTTTGAAAGTGAAATATAATTTAAAAGTGAATATGATTTTTGAAAGTGAACATAATTTGAAAGTAAATATGATTTTGAAAGAGATAAGATTTGAAATTGAATATGATATTTCGATATAAATGGGGAATTGACCTTTTGAAATGTAAAAAAACCATTTGGTGTGAAATAAGCGTTTGATTTTTAAAAAGACCGGGATCGGATATGGTCATACTCTCTGCCAATACCAAAAACACTTTAACAACCGTGTACGTGGTGGAGATTCCACAAATGAAGTAGGATGGTTTGGCAAACGATTTCTTTATCAGGTATGATGTGACCCTGACTCCCATGAGTCAGCTTAGATATGATTAAAACATGAGTCATGCCGGGCCAAGTGAGATCATTTCTCCTATCGGACATATTTCTATGATACCATTCTATTACTTTGTGATTAATTTGGTGGCCACCCTTTGATTTTGATTTGAGTGTGTGTTCCGAGGTGGGCAGTATTAGCTGCTATGCGTTACCACCAGTCCATATCCGTAAATGGTATATATACCATGGCAATGCCTCGAGTGCCGTGTTCACATGCCCTAGAGCGCCTTCTACGAGTTTGGTTTGTACCATACCTATGGAGTGCCCTCTGATAGCCTCCAGTTTACGAGGGAGTTACGGTACTGTATAGACTATGTGAATATATAAAATGTGTTAAAGGAGATATGAGTAATGCCTTAATGCTATTTTAATACTTTACTGCAGACATATTATAATAGCGTATTGTACTGCGTAGTTGATAGTTTAACGAATCCTTAAGAGATGGAAGTCCCAGACATCTCTTAAGTTACTACACTCGTGTTAGACATTAGATAAAAGATGTCAAACCCCGTAAATGTAATGACCCGAAAATTTCGTTAACTAAATTTGTCATATTTTCCATAATTTTTAATAAAATGAATGTTAGGAATTTGGTGTTGCCATTTGTTCTTATTAAAAGTTAACAATTTAAAATGAGATTTCCAATTCAATAAAATAATGTAATTATTGTGGTTTAATTTTTGAATGGAATATGTGAAAACAAGAGTAATTATGGAATAATATGTTATTTATTTAGAGTATTGAATTAAAAAAAATTTATAAGCCAATTTTAATTAATGGTAATAATGCGATATAAGCTAATAGATTTGATCTCAATGCGATAACCATTTAATGAAGGTAATGAAACAGGATTTAGGAAATTGTATACTAGGTATAAATCAAATAGAAGGAAACAAACGTATATATCGAATTGATTTATGAATAAATACTTTGGATAGTAATTGAATGTACAGTAATGGTAATTTAAAACTTATTTATAGTAAGACTGCATAAGATTCAGTAAATTAAGCGGTGGAAAGATTTTTCTCTAGATATACTTTGAAGATGTGAAATTAAAGGTGAATATTAAAATTGGTTAATGTAAAATAACATTGATTAACCGTAAATGGGAATAAATTTGAAAATAAAAATTTATGTTAATACAAGTGAATCAATTATAAACTTAAATGAAACATTCCAATTTAATAAGAGGTATTCGAATGTTATGTTTTATTTAAAGGTAATAATTGGATTTAATTGGAATTTGTGTATGTTGGATTATATAGGGAAGGAGTATACAAAAGAAACTGTGAATAGTAGAGTAGCAACTGAAAAGGAAGAAATTGAAATAAGGGCAATAAACATTGTAATAAATATAATTAATATTACAAGTGGGTGAACGTAAAGATAAGGGTTAAGAGTGGGAATAGATATACTAGAATAACTATAAAGTGTAAATGTACGTATTTATAGCAACATGAATTATTGAAGGAAAATAATTGGTAAACGGGGTTTGGGCTAAGGAAATGTTATTGATTGTTTTGAAACCTTATTTATTATGGGAAATTGATTTAACATAAGCAAAACCAATGCAAATATCTAATTTATCAGTAAAGCAATAATAATAAATAGTAATCAATGCAAATTATGTAACAATAGAATGTGAAATTTGGGGAATAGACGCAAAGTATATATGAGTTGCTAAAAGTATGCATAATAAGTGCAAATTTAATAAATCAATATCCTGTAGAGGTTGGAGTATGGTTAGTAATAAAAGCTTTTAAAGGAAAAACCTTTAATTTATAAATGAAAATCAATGCATTAAATTAGGTGTAACTGAATGCATGTAAATAATTTTGTAAGAATAAGTTAATAAACAATTTATTTGTGCATACCCGATTTAAATTGGAATAACAGAAAGGACAAGAACTTGATTTGCCTAGGCATTTATATATTTATATACTAACTAAATAGAAAGTTTGGTAGTAAATAGGATATAAGAAGACAAAGGCAACTAGTAAATTTATAAATGAATTCATAATAATAAATAGTAATTAATGCATATATATTCGGCATTAGTGATAATTACAAAACTTTACCCATTTATCTAATTTATTTAATTAAACCTAAATCTATGGCACCATTGTTGTAATGATGGTTGTAAGTGAATTTGAATGTAAAAGGGTAACAATTATTTAGGTTAACCATTTTGAGTATGTTAAGTTAAGAATGGCAATCGATTGAAATAAATCTAAATTAATTATTTTGTTTTGGTTAATGTGTTCTAATTAATATAGAGGAGTTTATAAGAAATGAAGCACGCACTAATGACATGTGTTATAATTCAAATGTTATTTATACCCATAAAATGTCCATTTACTGAATAGAAAGATTTTAAATCAATAAACGAATTTATTGAGGTTCCAATTTATAATTTATAACATTTAATGAAGACTCAATTTAAATTAATTGATTTAAATTGTGCAGTTAGCGTAGATTTGTTTGGTAATTGAAGTAGTTAATTCTATAAGAGGAAGTTAATGCTAATTCTATTTATAATTGGACCATTTGTTGATATAGGTTATAGAAAGCAAGATGTATAAATTTAATTAAGGTATCAACATTCAACAATTGCAATTATTGAAAATTAAAATGGAATTTGAGGATGATAAGGTGAAACCATGAACAAATGTTAATGCATCCTTATTACTGGTAAAAGATGAGTATATAAAAGTTTGAAAATCAAAGATAGGTTTTTGAAAACTTAATTTATAATTTCTAAATATAAGGAAAAGGAGAAATTAACACTGCAATGGGTAGACTTATCAGCTTTTAATTTACATCTAAATTTGTTTAGATCAATTTGGAAATTAATAAAAGTGTGGATATATTTTGAAACGTAAAAGAAACGTCTAGATTTACATTTGTAAATACGTTTAAAATAAAATGTAAATGATAAGGAATTTATTTATTTCCTAAATCCGTAACGTGTGTAATTAATATTATTTATCTTTTGGGACCACTTCCGTTTGCACGTTAAAATTCGTGCACACCTATTCTTTTGCGATCTATCTATAAATAGACGATCAAAAACCCTAGCCTCCATCTTCTATCATTTGTCTGTACGTTCTTTTCTTCAACTCCTTCTTCTCCTCAAATGGATGCAAACCTAGATCTATTTCTATTTAAATTTCAAATGAAAATTCAAACATCTCAGAAAAATTCCAAAAAATTTATAATACCCCAATAGCCATTATGGCAGGGAAGAAGATTAGAAAATTAATATACTTGGCTGTTTGACTAGCTTTAACATTCGCCCAATTAATATACTGGCCTAAGCGTTTGTTCAACTAAGATAATATACCCGTAATCGGAAATAGGCTTGATCAAAGGTAATTGGAAGTGATCGGTCCCCCCTATAAGTATACTGGTCGACGCTTTTGTTGCGACATGCTATGTTTTCTCCCCCATTGCTAGTAGGTTGATGGGTCGCACGCCCGACACACATGTTTTGGCCTTGCTTGTGTGTTCATAACTCAAAATAGGTGACCTAACGGCCGCCGCCCGACTAGACATATGTTGTAGATTTCATCCATACAAATCTACGCGCAGTTTCTGTTTTCGAAATCGATACTCGAGTCAGCGGCAAATCGCGGTCAAAATCAGGAAATTCGAAACCTAAGTCAATTTGGGCGTTTTGATTTGGAGCGACTATTTGCAAAATGGTTTCACGTGAGTCTCCAGTTATGTTGACGTGGCTTTATTATAATTAGGTTTGTTTGTTTATAATTCAATTTTTATTTTGATTTTTTTTAATCGTTTAACTCGAATAACTTGCTCATACGTTATCCGTTTCGCGTGAAATTTCTTTTGTTAGGATCGTATTTAAATTCCGGATCTGATGACGTAGGTTTGGACAGATTTGGAGACCGTCAAATTTTGGGTTTAAATCAGATTTAAATTCGATTTAAATTCAAAAGGTGAGTGTTTTAACCCACTCACAACTTCTAAAAGTTTTTATGTTTGTTAAATTTATTTTAAATATGAGTAGAAATTTATTTATGACTGTTGGCGTGTTTTATTCAGCATATCTGTTAAATCGCATTTATTTAACTTAACTGTTAATTTAGTTTATTTATTGCATAAAATTTGACAGGTAGAATTTATTTTTGTACATAAACTGCTAGTTAACAGTCATTAAATTTATTTTGGAATAGAAACTGTTAGTTAATAATCTGTTATTAATTCCTGTATAATTCATATGCTATGTATCAATGATTGTTTAAAATTGGATGATGATTGCAATTGATGATTGATATTTGGATGAATGAATGCTATAATTATATTGTATAAACTGCAAGTTATCATGCATTTTTCGTTTCATTCGGGATTTGTGGTTTGAAAAGACATACAACCGCAAAATTTTATTTTTAAATTGCGGATTGAAATGATAAATATCCGTATCACTTGACCATAGGATAGAAAATTATATAAAGGCACCGTGGTCTATATATAAATTATTTTAAAGTGATTTCTATGGTTTGGATGAGATACGGTTTATAAAAAAATTTGATTTTGATATTTTATAAAATATTATTCTTCGATATATATACATATGAAGTTAAAAATTTGAAAATTAAGTTGTGTATAAACCTGTTAAATAAAAATGAAAAATTGAGAAAATGGAATTTGGAAATTTATCTTATATGTTTAAGTTTGGAAATTTTAAGGTATGATATTTATAACTGGATTTTCCAAGATGAATTAAAAATGAAAATTCTAGTATAAAGTAAATTTGAGAAAATATTTAATTGCTAGAAATTGGAGTTTTATTTATGGAATTTATATGAATATTCAAGACTAAATAATAGAATATTAATTGTTGAAAGAAGAAAATCCAACTTTAGTTTTGAAATATTAATACTCCAAATGGATATATATATATATATATATAGAAATTGAAAGGGTTTTTGGAACTTGAAGTGATATTTAAATTATGGTTTAAACTTTAAATAAAGAAATATATTTGAAAAGCCATGGAAATTATTTTTCTTTACAAAGTAATTTTAAAGTTAAATCATTTATTTTACATTCGTTGAATATCCAAACCATTCAAGTTTTAGAAGTTATGGTTTTAAAATTTTGAATTTCGAAATATTATGCTTTGAAAGTATATTTCAAATATTTGGTTTTCAGATATTTTAAATTTTAAACCAGCATGATTTTGGAGAAGAATTATATTTGAGATAAAATGATACCATATTGTTTTGGGTTTAAATTGATATCGTATTCATAGTTTTGAAATGGAAAATTTTATTCTTGTTTTAAAGTATAAACTATTTTTAAATTACCGCGGTGTTATAATAACGATGGGTTGGCAAAGAGACCGGGATCTGATATGGACATACTCTCTGTCGATACTGAAAACCACTTTGACTAACCATGTACGCGGTGGAGATTCCAGAATGAAGTAGGTGGTGGCGACGTTTCCTGTAAGGTAAATACGTGGACCCGACTCCCGTGAGTTGGCATAAGGTGGCTAAAACAAGAGTGATTCTCGGGCCAATGAGGTCATACCTCTGATCGGACGCTCCTCTTCGATATTATACTTTGACTTTGGATTGATTCAGTGGCCACTTCTATTTTTGATTTTGGGGGAGTTTGTTCGAGGTGGGCGGTAACTGCGGCTACGCGTTTTCACCAGCCCGGATAGCAATTGGTATATCTACCCTGGCATTGCCTAGTTGTGCCGTGTCACCTACCATACCGAGCCTTTACTACGAGTTTTGTTTTGTACCATACCTATGGAGTGCCCTCTGACGACGCCCAGTACGAGGGAGATTACGGTACTGTATAGACTATGGTAATATATTCTGTGTTAAGGGCTATATGGGTAACCCCTTAACGCTATTAAAAAGTAAGTTTATTTTACAATTAGACACTATTATAATAGCGCAATATACTACATAGTAAATAGTTTAACGGATCCTTAGGAGATGTAAATCCCAAGCATCTCTTGAGTTACTGCACTCATATTTACTCCTGTTGATTTAACTCACATAAGATCTTTTAGTTCTGACTCGAGTGTTTTGTCTTTTCAATTCGCTCGGGTCAGTCCGAGCGTTTCAGGATTTGAGGATTTAGCTCTGGAGGACGAAGACGAAGATTTATATTATTCTTATTTATACTAGTGCACTACACACTGTTCCACTGCATTGATAGTATTGGTATGGGCAACTCTGTAATTCATTGTACAAGTAAAATAAAATATTTTGTAAAACAGTTTCATGAACTGTATATTTGATTATTATATTTTATCCTTCCGCTGTGAGATTCTGTTTTGTTTTATTTCTTCTCTGTTTTTTTTTCTTATTTACCCCATAATAATCCGCCCTTCCGTATGGTTTGAATCGTCATGTGTGTCGGTTTAAAGTGTGCGAAAAGGCGGGACGTTACAGTTGGTATCAGAGCTTTGGTTTAGCGATAAACCTTGGCTTTGTGGGGTTTGACTCTTTGTTAATAGGGTAGTAATACCCTATGGGAGTCGCTGAGTGTATATATATGAGAGAGTGTATTTGTTAGTGTTATAAAAAGATTTTGATATTGTGTTAATCTGTTCCGTTTTGTATTTATAAATTCTGGTTGGTGCATGGGACGCTATGCCATCAATAGGGATTTCTAAACACTTAATAGGACATACCGACATAATATTTGTTTTTAATATAGGTGAATGAAATAACTTCGCCTATTATATTTCCTATATATAAAATATTTTATTAAGGTATTATATATATATATATATATTGTTGGTTGCAATAGATTGGTTATTAGGAATAAAATTTTAAATAATAGGTAAAATGAGATTGAAATTAAAATCAATGAAATTTGGAAATTTTAGAACTTAAGTCCGAGATTTTGGAAATTTGCTTTCAAAGGATTTATGAATTATAATAATTTTGTTTATAAGTATTTTCTTATATAAATATTTAGTATAATTTGGAAGAATTGTATTAAAGAAGATTTTGGAGAAAATAAATTTCGTACTTTCCTCTCTGTCGCTGGAAAATAATTTCGGTGATGGCGGCCGCGTCATCGACTTTCATTTTCGAGTTTCGAAGGGAAATGCCACTGTAGTAAATTCTACTGCAGATTTATTTTGAAATATCTAAATTTTAATTGTTTAAATATAATTAGAGGTATATAATTTATAAGAATATACTTATCTATCGAAATTTAACCCGGTATTTAATTCTTAATTTCCATTAATTAATTGTTTCAATTATGGTAGTGAAACAGAAAAAATTTAATAATTGAAACCCTAAATAAAATAAGAGACTAAAATACTAAGCTATAAAGGAAGTTAAATTCTTAACTTATAAGGGAAAATTTAAGATTTATTGAACATTAAACTAATTAAAAGAAGAGATAAAACTTGTATAAATTCGTTTGCATTTTCTTTAACATAAATAACTTACCAAATATGAAAAGTTGAAATGTTAAATAAGAGATTGGAATAGAATATTATACAAGTAGAAATTTTGGAAATAATAAAGTATTAAATGAATTTCTGTTATAAATGAGAATTTAATGTTATAAACTTAAGTTATAAATTGAAATTTTACCAAAATTAAAGGTAAGTATTATAAATAGGTGATTTTAAACTTAAGTAAATAAAATGAAATTCTTTAATAATAAGGATTGATGTGTAGGGTTATAAACCTAAGTATGATAAATGCTACTAGTTTAATATAATAAAAGTAGGTAATATAAATAGATGACTGCAAACCCTTGTTAATGAGTTTATAAAATTCTTTATTTATAAGAATGGATGTTATAAGATTAAGAATTTAAGTGAAATTAAAAAGGGTTACTATAATTAAATGTAATAGAAATGGAAGCATTAAATAAATGATTGAAAGTGAGTAGTGCATTAAATGTAATAAAATAGAAGAAACTTACATGACCTAAATAAATGGAAATGGATAATTGGAGGAGTGAATAAAATTAAAGGTTGTTGGAAATAAATGTAAATTATAAAAGGATAATTTAAAGAAATAAATGAAAATAAAAGATAAACTGCTATATGAATGAAAAGATCAAATAGCTAATGTATGAAATAAAAATTTATAATGAGTTAATTGATTTGTTGGTTGAATTGTTATTGTTCGCTTTATGGTTGGCTGGGTAAGGAAATTTGAAGTTGTTGGATGAATAAATAATCTAATTCTGTCTCATCTAAGACTGTTGAGTAAATGATGCACTGGATGGTTATTTTTCATTCCGTACCATTTCAAGTTTTGAACCCGAACAACTATTTGCTTGTTTGACTGAATGGTTGTTTTGTTTGTGTGTACGCTGTTTGTTGAAATCGATGATTGTGTATTGATTATTGTTAGTAGTTGAAACTATGAAAATATTTCACTTTAATATAAATAGTTAACCTTTTAGATTATATAAGGGAAATGCAGGTATGGAAGCAATTGCTACTGATTTTGGTTCCATAAATTAAGCGTAATTTGCCCGACAAATAGGTACATTTCCGGATTACGTTTTGTAGCGATATTTTTATATTTTTCCCGTGTTGGGATATACTATTTTGAATATTCTATATGATACTTTGTTATATTTTGGTATTATATTTTCCCGAGCCTCTCCGTACAAAGGAGACTCTGCCAAAAATTTTCGTAAATTTTGGACTTAGAACTATGTTGAAAATGTTTTTCAAACTTTACCTATTTAAGTATAAAAGGATATAATGATTATAAAACGGGTATATTTTATTTAAGGTAATAAATTTAGTAAATTACTGTTTATAAGTTAAATATTTTGAATAAGATGTATTGTTATTTAATTCTTTCTTCTCCCTTCTTTTCCTTTTCGGGGACGAAAAGTTTTGAGTGGGGGAGAGTGTAACGACCCGAAAATTTCGTTAACTAAATTTGTCATATTTTCCATAATTTTTAATAAAATGAATGTTAGGAATTTGGTGTTGCCATTTGTTCTTATTAATAGTTAACAATTTAAAATGAGATTTCCAATTCAATAAAATAATGTAATTATTGTGGTTTAATTTTTGAATGGAATATGTGAAAACAAGAGTAATTATGGAATAATATGTTATTTATTTAGAGTATTGAATTAAAAAAAATTTGTAAGCCAATTTTAATTAATGGTAATAATGCGATATAAGCCAATAGATTTGATCTCAATGCGATAACCATTTAATGAAGGTAATGGAACAGGATTTAGGAAAATGTATACTAGGTATAAAACAAATAGAAGGAAACAAACGTATATATCGAATTGATTTATGAATAAATACTTTGGATAGTAATTGAATGTACAGTAATGGTAATTTAAAACTTATTTATAGTAAGTCTGCATAAGATTCAGTAAATTAAGCGGTGGAAAGATTTTTCTCTAGATATACTTTGAAGATGTGAAATTAAAGGTGAATATTAAAATTGGTTAATGTAAAATAACATTGATTAACCGTAAATGGGAATAAATTTGAAAATAAAAATTTATGTTAATACAAGTGAATCAATTATAAACTTAAATGAAACATTCCAATTTAATAAGAGGTATTCGAATGTTATGTTTTATTTAAAGGTAATAATTGGATTTAATTGGAATTTGTGTATGTTGGATTATATAGGAAAGGAGTATACAAAAGAAACTGTGAATAGTAGAGTAGCAACTGAAAAGGAAGAAATTGAAATAAGGGCAGTAAACATTGTAATAAATATAATTAATATTACAAGTGGGTGAACGTAAAGATAAGGGTTAAGAGTGGGAATAGATATACTAGAATAACTATAAAGTGTAAATGTACGTATTTATAGCAACATGAATTATTGAAGGAAAATAATTGGTAAACGGGGTTTGGGCTAAGGAAATGTTATTGATTGTTTTGAAACCTTATTTATTATGGGAAATTGATTTAACATAAGCAAAACCAATGCAAATATCTAATTTATCAGTAAAGCAATAATAATAAATAGTAATCAATGCAAATTATGTAACAATAGAATGTGAAATTTGGGGAATAGACGCAAAGTATATATGAGTTGCTAAAAGTATGCATAATAAGTGCAAATTTAATAAATCAATGTCCTGTAGAGGTTGGAGTATGGTTAGTAATAAAAGCTTTTAAAAGGAAAAACCTTTAATTTATAAATGAAAATCAATGCATTAAATTAGGTGTAACTGAATGCATGTAAATAATTTTGTAAGAATAAGTTAATAAACAATTTATTTGTGCATACCCGATTTAGATTGGAATAACAGAAAGGACAAGAACTTGATTTGTCTAGGCATTTATATATTTATATACTAACTAAATAGAAAGTTTGGTAGTAAATATGATATAAGAAGACAAAGGCAACTAGTAAATTTATAAATGAATTCATAATAATAAGTAGTAATTAATGCATATATATTCGGCATTAGTGATAATTACAAAACTTTACCCATTTATCTAATTTATTTAATTAAACCTAAATCTATAGCAACATTGTTGTAATGATGGTTGTAAGTGAATTTGAATGTAAAAGGGTAACAATTATTTAGGTTAACCATTTTGAGTATGTTAAGTTAAGAATGGCAATCGATTGAAATAAATCTAAATTAATTATTTTGTTTTGGTTAATGTGTTCTAATTAATAAAGAGGAGTTTATAAGAAATGAAGCATGCACTAATGACATGTGTTATAATTCAAATGTTATTTATACCCATAAAATGTCCATTTACTGAATAGAAAGATTTTAAATCAATAAACGAATTTATTGAGGTTCCAATTTATAATTTATAACATTTAATGAAGACTCAATTTAAATTAATTGATTTAAATTGTGCAGTTAGCGTAGATTTGTTTGGTAATTGAAGTAGTTAATTCTATAAGAAGAAGTTAATGCTAATTCTATTTATAATTGGACCATTTGTTGATATAGGTTATAGAAAGCAAGATATATAAATTTAATTAAAGTATCAACATTCAACAATTGCAATTATTGAAAATTAAAATGGAATTTGAGGATGATAAGGTGAAACCATGAACAAATGTTAATGCATCCTTATTACTGGTAAAAGATGAGTATATAAAAGTTTGAAAATCAAAGATAGGTTTTTGAAAACTTAATTTATAATTTCTAAATATAAGGAAGAGGAGAAATTAACACTGCAATGGGTAGACTTATCAGCTTTTAATTTACATCTACATTTGTTTAGATCAATTTGGAAATTAATAGAAGTGTGGATATATTTTGAAACGTAAACGAAACGTCTAGATTTACATTTGTAAATACGTTTAAAATAAAATGTAAATGATAAGGAATTTATTTATTTCCTAAATCCGTAGCGTGTGTAATTAATATTATTTATCTTTTGGGACCACATCCGTTTGCACGTTAAAATTCGTGCACACCTATTCTTTTGCGATCTATCTATAAATAGACGATCAAAAACCCTAGCCTCCATCTTCTATCATTTGTCTGTACGTTCTTTTCTTCAACTCCTTCTCCTCCTCAAATGGATGCAAACCTAGATCTATTTCTATTTAAATTTCAAATGAAAATTCAAACATCTCAGAAAAATTTCAAAAAATTATATGTTGTAGATTTCATCCATACGAATCTACGCGCAGTTTCTGTTTTCGAAATCGATACTCGAGTCAGCGGCAAATCGCGGTCAAAATCAGGAAATTCGAAACCTAAGTCAATTTGAGCGTTTTGATTTGGAGCGACTATTTGCAAAATGGTTTCACGTGAGTCTCCAGCTATGTTGACGTGGCTTTATTATAATTAGGTTTGTTTGTTTATAATTCAATTTTTATTTTGATTTTTTTAATCGTTTAACTCGAATAACTTGCTCATACGTTATCCGTTTCGCGTGAAATTTCTTTTGTTAGGATCGTATTTAAATTCCGGATCTGATGACTCAGGTTTGGACAGATTTGGAGACCGTCAAATTTTGGGTTTAAATCAGATTTAAATTTGATTTAAATTCAGAAGGTGAGTGTTTTAACCCACTCACAACTTCTAAAAGTTTTTATGTTTGTTAAATTTATTTTAAATATGAGTAGAAATTTATTTATGACTGTTGGCGTGTTTTATTCAGCATATCTGTTAAATCGCATTTATTTAACTTAACTGTTAATTTAGTTTATTTATTGCATAAAATTTGACAGGTAGAATTTATTTTTGTACATAAACTGCTAGTTAACAGTCATTAAATTTATTTTGGAATAGAAACTGTTAGTTAATAATCTGTTATTAATTCCTGTATAATTCATATGCTATGTATCAATGATTGTTTAAAATTGGATGATGATTGCAATTGATGATTGATATTTGTATGAATGAATGCTATAATTATATTGTATAAACTGCAAGTTATCATGCATTTTTCGTTTCATTCGGGATTTGTGGTTTGAAAAGACATACAACCGCAAAATTTTATTTTTAAATTGCGGATTGAAATGATAAATATCCGTATCACTTGACCATAGGATAGAAAATTATATAAAGGCACCGTGGTCTATATATAAATTATTTTAAAGTGATTTCTATGGTTTGGATGAGATACGGTTTATAAAAAAATTTGATTTTGATATTTTATAAAATATTATTCTTCGATATATATACATATGAAGTTAAAAATTTGAAAATTAAGTTGTGTATAAACCTGTTAAATAAAAATGAAAAATTGAGAAAATGGAATTTGGAAATTTATCTTATATGTTTAAGTTTGGAAATTTTAAGGTATGATATTTATAACTGGATTTTCCAAGATGAATTAAAAATGAAAATTCTAGTATAAAGTAAATTTGAGAAAATATTTAATTGCTAGAAATTGGAGTTTTATTTATGGAATTTATATGAATATTCAAGACTAAATAATAGAATATTAATTGTTGAAAGAAGAAAATCCAACTTTAGTTTTGAAATATTAATACTCCAAATGGATATATATATATAGAAATTGAAGGGGTTTTTGGAACTTGAAGTGATATTTAAATTATGGTTTAAACTTTAAATAAAGAAATATATTTGAAAAGCCATGGAAATTATTTTTCTTTACAAAGTAACTTTAAAGTTAAACCATTTATTTTACATTCGTTGAATATCCAAACCATTCAAGTTTTAGAAGTTATGGTTTTAAAATTTTGAATTTCGAAATATTATGCTTTGAAAGTATATTTCAAATATTTGGTTTCCAGATATTTTAAATTTTAAACCAGCATGATTTTGGAAAAGAATTATATTTGAGATAAAATGATATCATATTGTTTTGGGTTTAAATTGATATCGTATTCATAGTTTTGAAATGGAAAATTTTATTCTGGTTTTAAAGTATAAACTATTTTTAAATGACCGCGGTGTTATAATAACGATGGGTTGGCAAAGAGACCGGGATCGGATATGGACATACTCTCTGTCGGTACCGAAAACCACTTTGACTAACCGTGTACGCGGTGGAGATTCCAGAATGAAGTAGGTGGTGGCGACGTTTCCTGTAAGGTAAATACGTGGACCCGACTCCCGTGAGTTGGCATAAGGTGGCTAAAACAGGAGTGATTCTCGGGCCAATGAGGTCATACCTCTGATCGGACGCTCCTCTTCGATATTATACTTTGACTTTGGATTGATTCAGTGGCCATTTCTATTTTTGATTTTGGGGGAGTTTGTTCGAGGTGGGCGGTAACTGCGGCTACGCGTTTCCACCAGCCCGGATAGCAATTGATATATCTACCCTGGCATTGCCTAGTTGTGCCGTGTCACCTACCATACCGAGCCTTTACTACGAGTTTTGTTTTGTACCATACCTATGAAGTGCCCTCTGACGACGCCCAGTACGGGGGAGATTACGGTACTGTATAGACTTTGGGAATATATTCTGTGTTAAGGGCTATATGGGTAACCCCTTAACGCTATTAAAAAGTGAGTTTATTTTACAATTAGACACTATTATAATAGCACAATATACTACATAGTAAATAGTTTAACGGATCCTTAGGAGATGTAAATCCCGAGCATCTCTTGAGTTACTGCACTCATATTTACTCCTGTTGATTTAACTCACATAAGATCTTTTAGTTCTGACTCGAGTGTTTTGTCTTTTCAATTCGCTCGGGTCAGTCCGAGCGTTTCAGGATTTGAGGATTTAGCTCTGGAGGACGAAGACGAAGATTTATATTATTATTATTTATACTAGTGCACTACACACTGTTCCACTGCATTGATAGTATTGGTATGGGTAACTCTGATATTCATTGTACAAGTAAAATAAAATATTTTGTAAAACAGTTTCATGAACTGTATATTTGATTATTATATTTTATCCTTCCGCTGTGAGATTCTGTTTTGTTTTATTTCTTATTTACCCCATAATAATCCGCCCTTCCGTATGGTTTGAATCGTCATGTGTGTCGGTTTAAAGTGTGCGAAAAGGCGGGACGTTACAGTAAACATCTCTGACGACGTTCCACTCATATTTGTTTACCGTTGATTTAACTTACATAAGATCTTTTAGTTCTGACTCGAGTGTTTTGTCTTTTCAATTCGATCGGGTCAACATGGGCATTTCAGGGTTGAAGACCTTATTTCTAGAGGACGAACGAAGATTTGTACTATAGTTATTTATTATATTTATTCCACTGCATCATGTTGTTCCGCTGCATTTATTTATTTATCTCTGGTTTATGTAACTCTTATTTTTGTGTTGTAAAAGAATAATCAAATGTATTTATATAACAGCTTCATTAACTGTTATTTGATTATTATATTTTGTCATTCCATTGCGAGATTCTGTATTTATTTTATTTCTTTCTCCTTTTCTTATTTACCCCATAACAATCTGTCCTTTCGAATGGTTTGAGTCAGGCATGTATGTCTGCTTCAAATGCCCTAAAAGGCAGGTTGTTACTATTTCGATTTTGTGGCTGTATATATTGAAACCGGCACTAGCATCATCGTTGAAATTCTTAGTGACGATTTTGAAGGTGGGAAAGGGAGATGGGACGCATGTTGATGTGAACTGGGTGGTAGGAAAAAGCAGAAGCAGGTGGAGGGAAATTAAGAGCAGTAGATTTGACGCCATTTCTCCATTCAGATTCGAATGGTTCAGTTTGGGTTATGCTTATTAACTTGCACCGAATATTTCTCTAGATGATTTGAATTTCATTGAACAGTGTAACATGAAAATTGATTCATAATCATTTTTGATAAAATAAATGATTTAAAGCGAATTTATAGGGAATGAAAATGTTTGAGTAAGATTCAGCTATGTTAAATTGTATTCTCTCCCTATTCTCCAAAAATCTGCAACATAAAACTTTATCCTTTTCTGGGACATGCATGCCTCTTTTTCCATAGAATCATTTCATTCAATTTTATTAATTTCTAGTTAATTAATCAAATTATTAAATGCATGATTATGATAAATTGGCATGCCATGAAACATTGATTCTGGTATAGAGGATCTCAACTTGAGATCTTATCCATCAATATTCCTTTAGCTATCATTTAAAATGATTTGACTAAAACACAATTGTTAAGGTTGAAATGAAAATATGTGAAGAATCAGTTAGGACGCTGATCAACCCAACTGAGTAAAACTAAACTTATAACACAACAGAAAATGTATGGAATCTAAAGGCAACTTCATATATTAAGCTTTGATGCTTTTAAGCTCTCCAACAGAGTAGATGGAGTTGAACATTAAGCGTAATATTCATGAATCAAAGATAATAAAGTGGTGACGTGCACTTATGTAATAAGCGTCTAAGATTAAACGTCCATTACTTTATCATTTAACACTGGATACCTATTAAATAAACATCTGAAGCCAGATACCTATTTAATAGACACATGAGGCTGGATGTTTATTTAATAGACGTCCAAAACATAATGGTAATTCATGGCTTCATTCACCCAGAGCGGCTAATTTTGCTTCAACATTAATAAATAAATCACTTTAAATCTTAAAATACATCACTTTTCTTCACTACTACTAAACTAAATACATCTTATATAAAATTCAATCGATAAAATGATAACACTACTTCTACTAAACCGAATAAATCTTATATGAAATTCAATCTATAAAATGCTAACACTCATGATTTTTTAAAATTTATTCAACGATTGTAAACTAGAAAATCTTATGTTTATTGTTTATGCCTGTCGTCAATTTGGCAATCAATGCACAACAAATCATATATCATACATGTGTAACAGAAGTAAATCGACCTTCATTAAGCAACTAAGTTTGACCAATATACGATAGTGATTTGAATTAAACAGGAAAAAAAAGTAAATAATGGAGACCAATTACTTTTCTGATATGAAGTTATAATGAAAATAAAAATAAGAGTTGACAAATGATGAATATATCCAACAACAACTGAATCCACAAACATGTTTTCCTTTCTGAATGACAATGCAACTACTTAAACTTATGACTTAAAAGGCACCTTGTTTTAAATATGATAATCCTCGTATGGGATAGATGCATGCAATGACTGATGAAAATATGCATGTGGAGATTGAAACTAATTAAAATAATTAAAAGATTGCATTTAAATGGAGCCAGACTGTTATAATTCGTATTACTGCATAATAAATCTTTGTATAAAGGGGAATGAATTGTACGGTAGACATGTAGGGCAAGTATCGCAAAGAGTGTCCAAAATTCAGAAGCTGTTGGAACATTTAAAATATATGACCTTAGCCTGCTTAGGGACTGTTCCTTTTCTTTTTACCGATAATTAGGTGAACGTTACTAATTAGATGTGATGCCAAAGCATAAGTACACAACAAAGAATAGAAATACAGTGTGATACTAAAGCAATGATATTAAACAAGATGAGTTAGTTAAAAAGGGGATGTGACAAGACAAATATGTGTTTGGTATGTCATCATTAGTATAAGTATAACCAAATCTAGTACTCCACCCTATTTAATTCCCTAAAATACAGGTATTGATGGTCAATTAAAGCCTACTAGCCCCTAAAGGTGTGGAGCCTCACATCTTCAAGTATTCAACAGTGTGATTTTCATTGAGAATAAATGGAACTTGATTTGAGGCTGAACAAAAATAGAAAATTAGAAAGTTGATTGATTCGAGCTCATTCTAAAATGTTGATAAACCTTGTGATTCTAAAACATGGACGAGAACTGTATCAAGTCAACAAGCATCAAGAAGGAAAACAAGTATATGGCTCACAAAGGAACAGATGTAGATCCCGCTCAATGTAAACAGTAAACATAAGATTTTATGTCTAAATTTGGTACTAACCTTGTGGATAAGGATATTTATGCACAATTGTAATGTAATAATATTCTTCTTCTTACTGTCACTTCTCCCACCTTTTATCATACATTATTCATTTAGTTTATTAGTAGTTTACTTGTTGATCATGTCAAAATCTACAAGGTATGCTTATCAATTGACGCTCATTTAGATGTGAAATTGATGTATTCAATACTGATACAGACATCAATGCTTTATTTATTTTTTAAATTTTGCATATTTTTAGCAATGGGCAAAAACAGTTGTAAAAAGACATCTATTACAACGGTTAACGTCTGTTGTAGTTGGGGCATATTGCAACGGTCCATGCCCCTTGTAAAAGACTATATAACGACGGTTCTGGACCGTTGTAAAAATGTTTGATACAACGGGCTTTTACAACGGTTTTAAACCGTTGTAAAATATTTTTGGTATATTACAAATGTTGATCCATTGCGAAACCCCTATTAGGGTATTGTCCATTGTAGAAAGGGTATTTTGTTGTAGCGAGTGTAACAAATAAATAGATAAACAATCAAACCAGATCATATATCATATTAGAAACATCACATTACCCAAATAATAATCGAAGGGATATATAATATTTCAATGGGTGCATACAAATAAATGTATCGACGAACACCTATTTAATATTTTAAAATATAAATACTTATGACCTTTGAATCTCACTAAGGTACTTCAACAAATAGTTTCAAAAGCCAGCAAACCATATGATAAAATGTCTACAATCTCATCACAAACCCAATACCCATAACCGTGAATAGAAGAATAACGGCTTAAAATATAAAGAAAAATTGAGCGTCTATATGCAAAATTACCTTCTTTGTCTATAGTAACTTGTTCACCCCGATACCCATAACCGTCTATATCGACCATCGATTTTTACCCATCCATACCGCTTGAGACCTAACGGTCTCCATCATCATCCTCAGTCAGACGCCTCCCGTCCATCGTCTTTGCCTTTGCTGCTCCCTTAGGGTTTGGTGAACCCTAATTCGTCAATTTTCGCCATTTTGGGCAATCATGAATCAATTCCAGCCACCATTCAGCGCTTTGCGTCAAGAGCTACCAAACTATGTCTCCAAATTTGTCAATTGCCACCCAATTGAAAACAATCAAATTGAAGCTAGGCTATTTTCAATGGTGATGAGTAATTCATCATCTATCGTATGGAGATCATTATCTAAACTAGTCCGAAGAATGTATAGATATCCTTTTCATGATTTATCATAACTAGGAACAGTTAAGGATAAGTATTTTGAATATTTGATTTCAAACACATTCTCAACTACAATCGATAAAATACTTTTTCTAAAGATTTTCTACGTAAATATGTATAATGTATTCATATAATTATTTATATCAAATTATAATAAAACATAAAAGAAAACAAAATCAAAATCATACTTTATTTTGGACATGATTATTATATTACAATTAAGCTATATAATAAATTTCATTATCGCCACTAGGACACACCCTTAACTATATCACTTAAATTTTACTGCAAACCTATTAATTTTATGATTACTTTATCATCATCCAAATACAGGATCTAACAGTCTATGACTCCCTTACTTCTTTTGTTCCATGGCCAAATTTCAAGCACCATGTCTCTTATTCCCTCCATACATCCCACATCATATCCTCACCTTAGTCCATGCTTTAATCTTAGCCCAATCAAACGACTTCGTCGATCTTGGTCCAAACATGGAGCCTGGTTCACTGCGCACTATCACAAACTTAAATTTTCACTTTTCTTTGTCCAGCTTTATCAGCCTTTCTAGGAGATTATACGCAACTTTCTTCTAACAAAAGTGATCGAACTTCTTCTGCCGCTCGTGCTTACGAAGTGCCTTAAAAACAAACCTCAAATGCACTTCACGATCATGCTAATCAATTGAGTAAATGCAAGATATGTGAAAGTAGTACACAAAGATATATTATTTATGGTTGCTTAAGTTTTTTATGTTATTTTAATAAATAATGCGATGAGCTTGCATGTTTTTCCTTTCACTTTAATAATATGAAACAAAAAACATTAAGTTCGAACTTCTTTTATTGTCTTTGAAAAAAAAACACTTTATGTTCCCTTTAAAATAGAATATTCTATCGGGACACAAATTGTAGATAATTTGTGATACAATGAATCTCAATCATTAGTTTGTTCCGTGATTTCCACCTTTCATGTAAAGACAAAATGATTTAATAGTCAATATTTATGTTAGATTTTATATTTAATTTGTTTCTTAGTATACGTCTCCCTCTGAAAAAAATATTTCGTCTTCTCTTAGAAAAAGGTAGTCTCTCACTATTTCAATGCTTAAATATACCATTAAACCAATAGTCACACACTCAATTCCAGCCAAGTGTGTGATCTTATCAATTTAATATCTAAACATATTAACTAAACCAATCGCTGTTAAAAATATAGATGAAAAAAATGTGACTGGTTTGAACCCTACCATACGCACAATCATTTAATACTACTATAACCACCGGAGAGCTCATAATTAATTAAAAAAAGAAAAAAAATTCGTACATTAGGCAAAATAGCCTATTAGTTTTCACATATTTGACTATTCAAAGGATTTGAATTAGGAACAAATTAAACTAAAGTGTGTACGTGAGTGTATGGTCTTTAAATGGATTGAAATTCAAGTAAGACAATGGTCTAATATTATAAAAAAAAAATTGGCTAAATAAAATAGCAAGCAAAAACACATCAAGTAGAGAATCATAGAGCACCGGCTTGCACTGTAATCACTGGGGATTCGAAGATAGAGTAGTTCATTAGGTATTTCAATCAAGATTATCACTACAACAAATAGAGCATTTTCCAACGGCTTTAGATTGTCGGCGGCCGTCGGAAAAAGCCGTTGCAAAATAATCCGTCGGTGAAAATATTTTCCGACGGCTCCCAACAACGTCCGTCGACAGATTTTTCAACGGTTTTCGACAACTGTCTGATGGCTTCTGAGGCCGTCAAAAGACACGTGACGATCACGCTTTGTACCCAAAGCCGTCAAAAATATGTCGTTATAGCCATCGGAATCAGCGGTATTTTTTGGCTACAGGACGTCGGAAGCCGTCGAAAAACCTGGAACTTTTTTTTCTTCATTCCTACTGCAATTTGGCCTTCCATCCACAATTCATAAATACAATATATTTCACCCAACTCAATATATCCAACTCATATATTCAATATGGAATCAATTCATATAAAGATAATCAAATATCATAAAGAAATAAATCAAACCTAATCCATAAAAAATCAAACCAAAATTCACCGCCATAATTTACATATATATATCAATCATTCACCAATTCCTCACAATTAACTTCCAAATGTCAAAATCACTACCACCAAATGTACCATCAAACGGTATGCACATCAGTTCATATTCAACTCCACCAACTCAATGTATCATCCAAACTTACAAAACACTAACATAAAACAAAAAAACATATCTATCATTTTGGTCAGTCAGCTCTAGAACCTCCTGAACCAGCAGAAGATGGAAGCGACCACCATATTGTTGCATGTACTCAGAAATACGCTAAACCAACAGCTATGTCATCTCAATTGTCTGGTGACGGTTCTGATCTTCTAGTTGCACCATCCTATCTCTCAACTCTTTGATCTTTGCTAGATCGAAATCAGCTTTGGTCGGTTGGCTGACTCGCCTCTGTCCGCTGAACTGCAACACTTATTTAATTTAGTCTATTACTTACTATCAAAGTTACAACATAATGTGTTAATTATTCTATCTATAAACTAACTACTGCAACTAAGGAGATGTGAAGTTTTTAAAATTAAAAGATGACTAAATTGTTATATCTTAATATATTATTCATTATCACTTGATTGCCAAAGTCGTAACGTCTGCTCCATGACGATGGATCCATGACTGACATTTTTCTCGTTATGCATCACATCAATATTATGATGGAGCAGAAGATGTTTTCAATAAGGCAACTCCCAAAACATATTCTGTTTGCACCAATTATGAATAGTCGATTTGCCTTCAATTTCTGTTTGCACTCTAGTTTCATATGTCTTTGGATAGTTTCTCACAAGTTCGTATATGTCTTCGCTTGACCATATCATTGGTGGATGTCTGGTTTGTACTCTATTAGCTAAAAAGTTTTTCTTGTCTCCTCTGAAGGGATGATTGATATGGAGAAAACATCGACGACGGTCAAACTATGAAATTTTCTTACCATTCACTAAGGAAAACACTCGTGTTTCTTCCATGTAATATGGACATGCTAGACAATCAGATGTACCCCATCCTGAAAGCATTGCATAGGCAGAAAAATCACTTATAGTCCACAACAAAGAAGCAAACATACACAATTTTTTAATTTAAAAAGTCTTTTGTTTCTACTCCTTCATTACACAGTGTTTTTAACTCCTCAATCAACAGGTGAAAATAAACATTGATTCCATGTGTCGGATCGTCGGGGCCAAGAACGGCAACGATAAGAAACATATATTGCGTTTTCATACACATCCACGTTGGTAAATTATAAGGTGTGAAGATAATGGACCAAGATGAATATTTAGCACCAAATTAAAAAAATGATGAAAAACCATCCGTACATAATTCAAGTTTAACATTACGACTCTCCACTGCAAAATTGGGATAAGTTTTGTCGAAATGCTTTCATGCTTCTCCATCGGTTGGGTGTGTCAATGCACCCATTTCCTCTGTTCTCACGCTATGCCATCTCATATGAAATGCAGTTACAGAAGATGCGTATAATCTTTGAAGCCTAGGAGTGATGGGTAAGTAATGCATACGCTTGTACGAAACTTCCTTTTCCTTCTTTATTCTTAGTTTGTATCTTTCCTGATTACATATTTTACAATTCCTCATATTTATGTCTTCTTTTCAAAACAACATACAACCATTTAAACATGTATCTATTTTCTGATAAGGTAAACCAAAAGCCGACATAAGTTTTTTAACTTCATAGTGATTTTCGCACTTTAAATTATCGAGCGGCATATGTCTTTTTGCAGCTTGTACAACGGTTGTAAATTTGGCTTCGGAGATGTTGTATTTTGACTTCATCGCATTGTATTCTTCTGTTACTGATAGTTGGGTGCCGCTTTTACAACCAAAGAGGTTTTTTAGCAGCATCCAGTAAATCATACGTTTTTTTGCTTCAATATTTGGTTTTTCAACATTTCCATCAACGTCGTCAACTTCAACCGTAGGGAACGTTGACCTTGCTGCATTTTCAACCATATTTTTTGTACAGTTCGTCGTAACAATTTCATTGCCAGCAATGTCCAATTCAGACTCTGTAGAAGTATTTCCTGCAACTTCTCCATGACGATCCCAAACATAATACTTTGGCACGAAGCCATTTTTACACAAATAGGCTTTCATAATATCGAATAAAAAATACTTCAAATGTCCACACCTACTACACGGTCAACAAATTTCTGCATCGTTTCCGTTATTACTTAAAGCAAATTCAACAAATACGTTTATACTATTATAAAAATCTTCTTTTATTAAGCCTCTCAGCCCTCTTCTTTGATACATCCATCTCCTCCGATCAACAAAATAATCGATCATTTTTTTTATTTGGAAAAATATGTCACAAATTCAAAAATAAACATAGGTCATATTACGAATTCATATTTTATTTTTCAATGTATCGATATGTATCAATTTTACCCTACTTAAAAATACAATATAGAAATGTTGATTTATTATTTTTTGCTGGTCAGTCATCCTACTTCTCATTACAAACACAGTAAACACTTACATTTCGTACATTATTTCGTTCTAAATGATTCAAAGAAATTTCAGCAGCACTTCCCTTTTGTTTCCTACATTGTACACAAATGCGTGTACGCAGGAAACAGGAAAAGGTGATAGCGAAATTTTGTGAACCGTTTGAAACGAAATAATGTGCAAAATGTAATTGTTTATTGTGTTTATAACTTGTTCAATACAGAAACAAATCCAACAAACATTGTACCAGATAAATATAAATGGCCATTTTGTGACAAAAACAACTACTTATATAACGATCATGTACAACACCCGTCGGACGGGGCCAAAGACTCTCTAAAGGGCGTAAAATAGTACTTTATAATTTTTTTTACTAATTTTATACATTTCAAAAAATTATTAATTTACCACATTTGTTCCGCGTATTTCATCGAATAAGGCTGCTTTAATATTGTTGTCATTTTTCAATACAGTCAAATTTCTTTTAGACTCGTACATTCATTATTGTTGCACAAGTCAACATGTTATACAACTCATGTCTTATTCCAATTAATATAATACAATGGTAGAAACAACGCGTATACAATGGTTTACATATACAAACAAAGTGTACACACTCTTTACAATTTCACGATAACATATGAAATAAGTATATGATGAGATACTATAAACCATTATTACGCCATTGGAAACAATTGTAATCGCTAATTAGCCTTCATTTATCAACTTATGCAAATCTAAATTTAGGCAAAAAAATTAGATTTTTGTCGAAAATAAGAGATCATACCTGAGTTAGAGAGCAATAGACGTTGATTATGCAGTCGAGAAGGATCCGAAAGCTCGAAATTGATGATTAAAAGTTTGGAGGAGAGATTTAGGGATTAACGGAGGAAGAAAATCGTGCAGCCAAATGAGGAAGAAAAGCTTCGGCCCGAGCAGATATTTGCGAATTTCCGATGCGTCGTCCATCGGAAATATGTCGTCGCTAGGTGCTGTCGGAATATTAGTCCGGTGACCAATCAAAAGTAGATAAAAGAAGAGAGGAGGTACGTAGTAATGAAGTTGGTGTGCCGTGCGACTGTTGAAAAGAGCTATATAGGTTCATGCATGATCATTAGAATCAATAAATGATGGTCTATATTAAAGTACAAGTAAATAATAAAGTAGGATAGGACAGAAGTGCATGGTTTCAGAAGAAGGTAAAAGTAGAGCATATATGCATGCTCTTTATATACGTCATTCATTCATAAGGTCTTTGACACAAAAAAGAAAACGTGGAGAAGGCGTCCAATTTACAAACAACTGCAGGTAAAAGCTGTTATTGTCCATGTTACTGTCGTGCATATTTACATGTAAGCAAAGCACACGCATGAATGACCATGGTTCTGAGCAATCCAGACAAAGTCTCTAAAAGGATGTCCAAACTTAAAATTAATCTATACTATTATATTATTAGTGAGTTCAATTTTAAGAGCACATAAGCCCCCTTGAATTTTATTAACCGTACATTCTCCTAATTTATATCCATAATATAATCGTTTTTTCTTTTTTCCTCCTCTCTCTGCCGCACCTCTCTTCTTACTTCTAGGTTTTTTCAATTAATTTTCATGCCAGATTTCTAATTCTTTTTCATTCAGATCCAAAGGTCTCCCCTTTCCCAAACCCTTCCATTTCTACATCGCCTCGAGCACTGCTGCCCACAATCGCTTCTGAATCTCAAACCCTTCGAATTTGACTCTCCAGCCAATCTGCTAATGGACGTCTTCGCGCCACCATATATGCCGCTGTTCTTACTCACATCATCAACAAGTATTCGTCTTCTCTGACTATCAGGAACAGCTGTCAGCAACGCAAATAATTGATTTTGGATTTTAAAGCGGAAGCGGTATCGAAGCCATCACCTTAGGTGTTTCGAATCAGTTGGGGTAATCGACTACCACCATCCATCAGTAATCACTCAACCAAGAACCATCGTCACGATTTGTATACCAGCTTTCGTACATCCGAAACAAGTATTCTGAGGTATGGGACTTCAACCCTAAATTATGTCATTCAAAAGCATTAAAAATCGGTTTCAGATTTCCCAGATCTAAAAAGCTTACAACTTGCCTATGATTTTCAGATGTAACAACAGTGTATTTTGTAATTTTACAAATTTGACATATACTGAATTCCAAAATTACATACTACAAAACCTTTGAATAAGTTCTTAATTTGATGTCGTGCTTGATTAATTTAAGGTATGAGGATTTCCAACTTTAACAATTTTGTGCTGTCATCAGTTTTGAATGCTAAAAGATTGTATCCTTTATCAATTATAATTAGTAAGTTTCAAAAGCAATGAGTTCACATATTTATAGAAAAAACATTTCAAAGATGTAAGATAATTTTATATATTTAAACTTTTAAAGGGTATATACAAATCCAGGTTTCTATATCATTTTCCAAATTCATTCCAAATTCTTTTCAACAAACTTTGAATAATCATGAGAATTCAGGTTCCGAAATGAGTGTGGAAATATAAAAGCTTAGACATATTGGAATTTAAAAATTATATTGGTTTTAGAATTTTTCATACATCAGGTTTGTAAAAGTGTTTTGATATTTGTATTTGTTAGTGTTAAGTGTGAGTTGCACCATGCACATATAAAGTTCTATATGAATACAAATTTAGAAAAGATTGATCAGATTGGGATAAAAGAATTATAGTTATGCTTTTGAATGATTATGGTATATTTTTGGCCTGTGAAAATAAAGGGACAGTTCCCAAACATCGCAAGATTTCAAAACATGAAGGTTTTAAGTGCATGTGAATTTAAAAGTTTTGTATATATAAAGTTTTCTTTTTAAGAGTGACGGTAATTTTGAGAGGAGAAATTTTTTTAATATGTAAACTTTACTTTTTGAAGCTTATAGAGCATTTTCCCCATAAACAGAGGATACTGGGGATTTGAAATTTTAAACCAAATGCATTTTCGATGAAACAATTGAATGAACATTTTTTTTGAGATGTGTGTATATATGTATATCTATTGCCAAATATATGAAATTTTCAAATAAGTATCAAGCTTAATCCAAAAGATTTTACATTTTCACATAACCCTAGGTGTATATAGCAATTCTCATATGATTCTAAATGTGTGAATTCCAACATAATAAATTATTTTTAGTGTATATTAGTTTTCTGAATGCATAATTTATTTTCATACTTTGAATATATACTTGGATCTATTTGATCTTTGAGAATTAAAATACACAGTTTTAATTATAGGGATTCTTAAACAACTATCACTTTTTGTGATATGTAACAGTTAAAATTTCTAGGTGCACACAGGTGTCAGGCTAAAAGTGTGCAAGTGTTCATGTCTATGGACATACATATAACCAGCCATGATTTTAAATATATGACTATAGATTCATAAGTTTACTTATACTTGGTATTGAGTTTTGCATAGGTCTTCAATTTTATATATTGAATGCATCCTCAGTTCTAAAAAAGAACAGAGTTCCATATACAACCGGGTTCAGTTGTATATATGGCCATGCATGTGTTAATGGCCTTCAATATATTTAGTTATGGTTTTATCTGTGGATTCAATTTAACTTCAAATACAAAAGTTTAAATTATTTATTATACAAAGGATTTTACAACATATCAAGTCCCCATGGCACTATAATTTCGAGAGTAAGCTTAAAGTTTGTTTTGCTTTGCAAATAAATAAGGTTTTTAGTATATTCATGAATCCCAAATGCCTAGACTTACAAAAAATGCATACGTGTAAGTGTAGAAAATATGTATTTAAACCGTACTGTTTTAACTATGAATTAGGTTCAGGGAAATTTATGACAATCAGACTTTTGAATATGTGACAGATAGATATACAAACCTTTAAATACTTCTATTTTTCAAAGAATTATCAATTCCAGAAACATTTTTAAAGGAAAATAATTTGACAAATCATCTTATTTATGAAACTGAATATTGATCTAATTTTAATGAGTGGTTTTTGTTTATTATTGGGTTATAAACATATGAACTTTCTTGAGAGTTTTCAAATGTTTACAAATACAATATCATATACATATGTATGTGGTTGTTAGAATGTTAATATAAATATGTGCAGTTTTATGCACAACTATTATGTGTGTGAATACTTCAAACATGAATGATAATACAAACTGTTTCAAGAAGTATAATCCATTCTTTTGGTTTTGATGAATGCATCCAAATGTGTTGATGGTGATAAGAAGGTATTCATTGGTCTTGATGAATGCATAGTAAATCCATAGCATCGCGCTAAAAAAAGATGCAACATAAGGAAGTGAATGTATATGGAATTGTACCACTGGCTGAAATTCGATGAAATTCGTGGTAGGTTTTAGCTATGTGCTTGATGTTGACTTGACCACATTTTTTACATCTTTTGACAGTTCTAAAAGATTAAAATTCATTGGTATTATTTATAGACCTACGATAATAAGTATTGTTGAAGTGCCTTGCTTTCTATATTTGATTTCGTACTTTTGTTATCATGATCCTATTATCATACGCAAAGTTATGTTAGCAGTGAGTTAAATAATGGAACTTTTTTTAATTAATTTAAGGCGTGCTGTTATCTCCCACTATATTGCTAATTTGCACTATTCCGCTTTGTTGTTCTTACTTTCTTATTCCTACGAGGTAGAATTCATTGGACAGTGCTTCTTTGTCACACTGCTGCTGTCGTCTGAATTAATTTATTTGTATGGTTTTTCATTCATCTGCTTTGCAGGAATAGTTGATAAACCATAATGGCTATGATTAAGTAGGAAATTTAGCTCCCAAGAAATAATATGTTTGTGTTTTACAATATTTTCTCAAGCAAATGTAATATATGCAAGTCAATGTATTTTAAACTATATTACTGTAGTATCGAATTTTTCTTCATATGTTTGACAATGGCTAATGCAATCCCGTTTCTTCATATTTGTTAATAGATTTGGCAGTGTATCAATTGGCAAAGGATAGGAAAATGAATATATCTTTAGTACCGTACAAACTAATATAATTTATTTAATAACAGTTACTAAATTGACCTGTGCGTTTCTTTTCTTTTGTACACTGAGTTTTTTGTTTTTGTTCTATGTATCTTGCGAGGACCTAATAATTTATATGCAATGGAAGAGAACAAAATTAAATATCTGCATTCAATTTTAGCAAGTAGCCAATTTTTATGTATTTGTTTTGAATTTTTTTCCTAACGAATTTGAAGGCTTTTTGTCGATTAACCGTACAATTTCACGGACTTCCTTTTGAATCGACTCAAACGTTTCGGTCGAACCATTATGGCAATTGAAGTGGAATCCAATACTTGACTTATGAAGATACTACACGTAACATATTATGATTATTTTAAAAATATTTTAATCTTCTAAGAGCCATTGGTAATAATAATTCTTGTTTCTGTAGTTTGTTTGAAAATTAGGATGCTCTACCTACTGCCTTATTTTCCATGCCGGTTCATTAATTTACTATTGTATGACATGGTCTGCTTTTAGCGCAGTGGATCTTACACACGCTTGGTGCAACAAAATTTAAAGCTGTAGTGGAGCTGTCCATTTTGTTAGCTTGTGTCTCGACCGCAGGTAATTTTTGGTGCCTATCTTTCCTTCATGCAGCGAATAGCGTACTGTTGTCTATTGCTTTAAATAAAGATTTAGTTTTGTTATCATGGTTTTTTTCCTAGGTATGGAACCGAAAGCTTTTTCCTTCACTGTTTTCACATTAGATTTCTTTTCAGTCCATTTATTTCGTTTTCCTTCATTCTCTTTTACTTATTCATATATTATGTATTGTCTGTTAGTTTGGTATTTAACATCTTTTGGTCAGAAGTTTTCTGATGTTACATATTTAGCCTTTTTTTGTTTTGGTACCGTATGGTTTTGGTTTTAGCACTCCCATATAGATTGATATTGTATGAGTAGGAGTTTCATCATAGTTTTTGTAAATATTTAAATCATATGTATTTTATTGTAGGTTGAGTTTTGAAAATTTTGAATTTTTATGGTACTTTGTAGGTGGGGAACAAAAAAAGATGTGAAAAAAGGTCCATATGGCTAAAATTTAAAATATATTTAATGAAACTATAAACTGTTCTTTTATGACAGAAAATTTGATCATGGCTGTCAGCCAAGATGAACTATACAACTACAACAAAAGAAAATCAGTCAAAGAAATTCATCTACGTTTCTTATAGATTACAATTCTTATATGTTTATTAAATTCTGTACGGTTAAATGAAAATAAATTTTTTTGTTCATGCACTCTAAAATATTGTTAAAAATTTTAGGACGTGCAAAAATAATTAATACACACACACACACATACACACACACGCATGCTGCACACGCACACATGCATATGTGTGTGTGTGTGAAATTGAGCTACAATGTGTATCCTATAAAATCATGTTTTTGAAATGAGGTTAGTAAGCACATAATATGACATTGCAGCTGTATCAAATTTATTAACAATCATCACATTCTTCATTTTACTAAGATGGTTTTCCTTCCTTTGACTTTATCCTAGATTCCATTCATCATGGTGAAGAAGCAAAAAGATCCTCCGCCACCAAAACAGCCTTTACCATGGTCTTAATCTGAAGAAGAAGCTGATGAAGGAGGTTTAAGAAGGAGCATTATAACCTAAATCAAAAGATGGAGAAGCATCCGAGTACGAACCTGAATCAAAATCCAAACCAGATTAGAAAGAATTCATTTCGAACCACAAACCCATGAAAAATATAATCACCTACTTTAAAAGATCTGCTGTTTGAGACCCTAAGCGAGTCCTTGCCTAGCCATATTAATATCCACTCAAAAATCACTAAATCATCCGAGTCTCACCCTTCACATAGCTTTTCAAAGTTCGGTCCTATCAAGGACTATAAGGCCATCCCAGATTGCATCACCAATCACTGCAATGGCTATGGCTTTGTGTTGCTCGGTACCCACAACATTGCTAATGATGCATTGAAAAAACCTAAAAAGGTTATTGGGACTCTGCCTGCTACCTACCGGTTGGCATCAAAGGGAACCCTTCAGGTACTGGTGCTACAAGTGCTTAAATGCAATGAAGTAATCAAGGTGCACAACTTAAATTTGCAATGACACCTTATATTGCGCAAAGTACTGTTGGTATGGGTTATGCACAAAAAATACAGGTAAATACTTCATTCTTGGGTTAGGGGTTGAATAGGGCCGTAACCTTGGTAGGTGAATAAAGCGACGCATGGTTTATATAGTGGTGTGACAGATAGTTTGTATGGAGTAAACACTTTGAACCGAACTGTGATTGGGAATTATCAAGCACAACAGACAACAATACAGAGGATGGGGGTTTATAGTGTGAGTCCAAGTGTCATTGGAAGCTATCAGTCAAAAACTGTTTTGCAAGGATTGGGAAGGTATCAAAGACAATCAAGTCTTAGGGAGCCTAAAGTAGGACTATTGCCTTACTATGGACAATATATCACTTTGATTTGACAAGACTTCTTGGGATTTTTATATGTTTCAGGCGAGGATCAAAGCTCAATGTTCCCTAAGGTAAATTATCATATGCACATTGATTAATTGTAACAGTTGGAAGAATTGTTGGATATGTTATTTGTTTTTAAATGTTTCCATTAGTTTCTTTTTGGTTGCTTCCTAAAACTATCACTCTGTAATTGACATATGTATTGTTCTTTAGTACTATACGATTTCGTATTTTACTCTTAAAAAGACTTTATCATTATGATTCAATATCCATCTATTAATATACTTCAAATTATTAGATTACATGTAAACTATATGAATTTTTTTTAATTCATACTATTTTTAAAGTCATATTTGTTATGATGCATGTTATTACTTAACTTCCTGATTGAGTTTAACATCTTTCATATTATTTGAAAGTTCGTTTTACGATGCATACAATTTCTTAAGTTGTATTCGATAAGGACATTATGCATCACATGATATTAATATTTAAGCCGAATGTATTAAATTGGACGTTAAATTTGTAAAGATGTATTTTCTAAGGCTATTAATTTTTTATTTTTTTATTTTGGTATAATTTAAATTGCCACCTCTTTAATTGCATGGAACTTTCTTCTACTTATTCAAATGCATGAAACCTTATTTGGAAGAACATTGATGCAAAAATGCACATTTATATAAATAACTACTGCTAAGCTATTTTCGCATTCCTATACAATTTGGACTCATCATGTAAAAAATAATAAAAGTACTATTAGCATATCAATGGTTGTGTGCATTGACAAAAAGTTCCATGTTATCATCAATTATAAACAACTTTCATGGGCTAATTAGAAGAGATTTCGCAAGAATCAAACACAGCTGACATATCTGAAAATGTTCTTCATTTAATAATTTTTCCTCTACTAATTATTGGTCGGACGGATTTGGATAATGATCCAGAAAATAAGGAACTAATGGGTATTGTTTTTTAAATTAATTCCAACTCTTCTAATACTAAATAGTTGGACTATAATAAATGGTCAGTTTCCTGTTTAGTCTTTTTAATTTGTTTATGATTATTGTGGAATAAATTTATATAGTATGTTGGTGATTTTCCTCAGTCAAATTGTATTTAGATTTTTTTTTCAATCAAATTTCGACTATAGACCTCATGACCTTCAAAATTTAGTTTTGTAAAAAAAATTCGACCATATCAAGTCGATAAGTAAATGAATTGCTAACCTCATTGCACATTTTCATTGGCACCATTCTTTAGTACACAATAAGGATTGGTTTTCACATGAATCTGCTGATATAGCTGTAATTTTATTTAATTTTCATCAGGCCAAATGGGTATAACCTAAGTACATGTATATTTATTACACTATTCTTAAGTCTTTAAAACTCGTCTTATAATTAAAGTTATAGATTATGTCTATATAGTTCTTGTAAAGAATCTTATAAACCTATTAAAAATTAGGTTGACTAAGGTTTTGAGTTACTAAATCTATATATTTATAAAATACCTAAGTAAAAGTCACAATATCAAAAATGCTTCCTTCATTAGTATCATTGTCTTATTGTAAATGCATAATCAATTTCCATCTGAATCCAAAAACATAGTAGCATATAAATTTCTTTCTAATTAAATATATGTTAGCTTCGATTTGATCTGCTGGTTTTGGTATACCATTTTATATTTTTACTGTAGTCTATTAATGTTGAACCTCTCTCTACAATTATTTTATTTCATTGATGGACAAAATTTAAAAACATTTGACAATAACTTGTGCATTTTTTATATGTTAGGTACGGTGTTTTATTCATATTGGTGATACATGTCATATCAATTCATGCACTCCGAAAGACATGGCCATTGAGGCTGTAAAAGAGATAGGGGCTGATAGAGTACGAGATCGAAACTTGACTTGCAAAAAGATTTCATAAGAATTATAATTGAGAAACAGCTACGTAACTGCGGTTCAAAAACAACTGAAGTCCCTAAAGTTGTATTTTTCCAAATTATGGGTTTTTGTGTCGGAATAATGAAGGTAATGTGCCATCTTGCATGAATTCATAAAGGAAAAATACACTAGTTTTTCATGTAATGAATGAAAGTATTACCAACTAGAAAAGATTGTTGCTTCAGATATCTATTATTATATCTTGGAAGCAAACTATTATATTTTTCTGGGTTGGTTCCTTTTTTTTGGTTTCATGCAGCAACATCATTCATAGTGAAACGGTTGCTTCAATAATAATAATATCAACATACCAAACTTTAGTTTCACTTTGCATTTTCTCTTTTTATGTGTATCTAATTTTTGGTATAGTTTTTCTTTGAATTTTTTATAACACATAATGAAATTTTATTACTGATTTTAAATTGAAAATTATCTCCACCTTATTACATGATCCTCTTATTTTTCTCATAATATTATTTGAAAATGGATAAAAAGATCAATATTTCTTAATCAATATACCATATAAATCATGTAAACATGTTATGATGATAAGAAGTTGAGTGTGGTCCGTATGCGAAGCACGGGTTCGCACTAGTATATTATATAAACATATATGTATATAACTACAGTAAATTAACCGTAGTGGTAAGCGAAGAAGAAAAATGAAGGAGTAGGGAATCGAAAACAGAAGCAAGGGTTGGATTGATGGGACAATAGTTGAAAAATATGAATACTCATTTCATCTACAGGCAGACGCAGTCTTCTCCCCATTTAAGTAAGAGCTTGGCAACAATGGATGAGCGAGCATTGCAGTTGAGAAGATGAAAATGCATTAATTCTATTGAACTAATTGTAGATGATCTGACTGAATACAAGAACAAAGGAAAGAAATTGGGATTTTATTTCTGATGAGAAGAGGGAGATAGACAACAAAGCAAAGCCAAAGTGGTTTTTTAGAGAGGAGAAGCGCTCGCTAATTTATTAGTCCCATACCGTAGAATTTGTGGGAAAGGCGGCATTAAAAATATGTTAACATCGCGCCAGGTAGGGGTGTAAATTGGTCAAACCAGACCGGACAGAGGTGTGTTCAGTTTATACCCGAAATAAAATCGGACCGTACACAGACCAGATGAGATTTATGTTCGTACAAATTTTGTTGTCCTAGCTCATGTCCTAAATGAAATTGGATGGATTCCTACATACATTTTTCGAACACGGATGAACATTCCCATTTACATCAAATTTTACGTTGTTTAATGGAATTTCCATCATATATACCGAATTATAAGAAATTCAGACGAATTCGAAAAAACTTGGATCTGACAATATTTTTGCTCGTACAAATTTTGTTGTCCTATCTCGTGTCCTAAATGAAAAACGAACGGACTCGGATGGACGTATTTCGGTTACGGACTTGAACGGACATCAGACACTTGTAAAAAATTAACAACCCTATCGCCAGGTGCAGTATTGCTTCGTACTTACCCGACATGGGTTCACGGGCGATCACAAAAGCCTGGGCTTAGTCTAGCGAATTTTGGGGTATGTTGTGCGTTCGTCCCACTGTTTAATTTAAACATTATCAAATTGCCTCCTGTCTAATTTAAACACTATCAAATTGCCTCTACAATAAAGTAACTAATTTCTTTCTTGAAATAAACTGGTTGGAATAAAATTTACAAGCACAAAAAAAGAATATGTTTTTGTAAAATATAAGTAAGCTGTATATGGTTGAAATGAATAGGATTGAGAATTTATTTGAGATGGGTATGTATGGATGGTGTTAATTGTGATTATATTGGAATATGAAAGTTTCGTTTAAAATTGTTATTAAAGTTGGTAATTTAACTCGTTTAAACATGTTGAAATGAGGAGCATATTGATATGGAGATAAAATAAAATAAAATTTATTTCTAAACAAACAAATAACAAGTTTTATTTTGATATAATAAATATATGTAGATGAATAATAATTGTTGTTATGATATATGTAAACTGTTTGTATGAACGAGTAAAGTTGAATGATAGTTTGTTGGGTTGGATTGGTTATTGATGTTATATGCTGTTCGTTGCATGTATTGATATTTACAACACATGCATTAATTACACGATGCTCAATTTAGAAAAAATATAATTCAAAAATATGAAGAATGACATTATACATTCATAATATGAAGTATTTGGGTTTTTGTATTGTTTGTAATGTAAATGCGAGTCCACTGGTCAAAATTTCCCTGATTTCGATTTAGTATGAAGAAATTATTGCAGTGTAAACGAAAAATAACGAATTCTCCTTAATCGGGGTTCAAATATGGGAATTTAATCTATTATTTGCAAAGTACAACTAGCACTCAATGAGAGAACTACTATGTACATTTAGAATATGAAGAATTCGAGTGTATAGTATTGTCTGTTATGTAGATAAGTGTTTATTTGTTAAAGCTTCCACGTGTTCATAGTTAGTTCAAACGAAAAATTAACGACTTCTACCTAGTTGGGGTTTAGTTACGAGGATGTAACATATTATTTGTAGTACAACTGTGAACCACCAAGGAGAACTACAGAGTACAATTTGAATATGTTGTATTCGAGTGTTCTGTATTGTTCGTAACGCAGATATCGACACTAATACATCCACGGTATACACGGGTCGAACATCCAAGTGCTGGAAGGATAGATTGTTAGGGAAAATAAAACGAATCTTGAAAGTGTTTAGGTAGAAAACTTCATACTCATCCATCACAACAAATCATCTTATAGGGTAATAACAACTGTAGTACATACCCATCAACCCTCAACAATACTCAACGACAACCCTAATTCATCAAATAAAAAATCAATCAATATAAATATAAGTCGTTAAATGTGTTACAACCCGCACCTTAATGTGCTCGAATTTTCGTTAAATTGAAAACCAAGTCCACTAGGGGACGGATCGTTGGTGTTGGTATCCTATAAATAACAAAAGTATATAAGGGCACCATCGAATCAAAATAACAACGGAATATAAAAGTACAATAATACATATAATCAATGAACAAAGCTAATACCTCTAGCATCTAGTACTCTTGTCAGTGCTAAGCATGAGTAACGTAATCTATCCTCCCACCATTCCAGCCTTGTACCGGTACTTGTCCCTCTAAGTGTATTTGTGGATTGTAATGAGGATGGAGGTCAGAACAACATTCTAGTGGTTGGTAAATTATTTACTTTATACATAATACTAATTTATGCCGATTGTCTTCCATTACATATTAAGTCTACTATTTTGACTTAGTCGTCTTAACTTCGTGTACATGTGCGATATGCCCTACCTGCTGAAGGTATACAATTACTACATACGTGTGTGTACATGTGTATGTGTGTGTAAGTACCATAATCCATTATGGATCAGGATACATTCCCCGCTATACTTTACACCACGCCAAGTATCCACCATCCGTGTCCATACCGAATTGTCTGCATACACTGAGGATCTTTGCGTTAGAATCTGATGGCATTACAACTATTTAGCTGTATTCTACCTCGTCTTGAAGTCTTATCTAGCCGCTTCGTATTGGGGACTTCGTTCCTCGGACTAATCATGGACTCGACTCCATAGACTATTGAGGACTTAGCTCCTCAAACTATCCTATCCGCTTGAAGACCTCAATTGAGGGTTATTTATCCTTGCCTCCTAACAACAAACAAACTAACAAAAAACTATGAGTTGGTGCATGTCCCAAATGTGATCTACACTAGTAGGAGGTGTAGTCCGTTTAGGCGTAATCCTAGTCTTCTACTGAACACTCCAGGACCGATGACGCTCTCGACCTATATATACAACCCTACTCCTTACATATATGATACCAACCTTGCTAACATAGCATCGAGTCTATGCTCACCGTCTCATTTAGATTGCTTGATGCAATCAAGGAAATGCTCACTTAGTTACATAACACGTACCCCTAAATGGATTGAAGGAGACCCAGTTTGGTCCTTTTACACTTCAAACCTAGGCAAACCCACTTTTGTATATTCTCTTCACCTATACATGAATATATAATCCCATGGGTCCTATAGTTGAAGATGTTTCACATCAATACAATGAATAGACAATCGTCGGTGGCCCCTTTCGGATGGCAGATTTCTATTGTGCAACATTATCAATCTCGCATTCCAACTCACACTAATGACTACATCGTTTCTAATTAATCTAAGTTATTGACTAGATTCCATAATTCACACCCACCATAAACAAGTACTTGAGGCTATATAAATTTGTTTGATTACCATGCCTCCTATGTTCAACCGTTATTATTCAGTTATGTTTACATAACTTACTTCTTGTTTCGTTAAAGCCGCTTAATATACTTTACTGCTTAACTTCCACTTAACACTATTAGTATAGCATACAGTCCCTTTTCAACAATTGAGTATCTTTCTTTGACTATTATAACTTCTTAATTCCTCATTGCTTTATTTATATTTCTTCCCTTATTGTTTATTTTCTAACTTATCTCAAATTGCAAATATTAGATTGATATTTGAGTTATTGTTATTATCACTACTTAAAATATTTTGGTTTATACTTAGGGATTTCTATATTTTAATGCGTTGGAATTACATCTTCCCAAAAGAAAACGTTAACATTGTAATTTTCCATAAATTATCTAAAAGAGGACTTGTGTTATGTTTGGAATTATAAGGAATTACCTTTTATGTTCTTATTGAAATAGACGGTACAAAATACGATAAATACACATATTTTGTACATCTCTTTCTTTTAGACATGTTCCTTATTATTTCAAACTACACATTTTTATTCATAATTGGAAAAATGGATAATTTATAGAAATTTACATTGCCACGCACTTCATTCCAACGAATTAAACTACTACTCAAATCCCAATAAAAAATCCAATTCATATTTGATAATATATATCATTCAACCAACAAACCTGAAATTATTATGCAATATCGTTAAAGAATTGTCTCATAAATTCAGGGACTACTTTGACCCTTACGTTCCAGATTCAAGTTTGTACAATATTTTAATCAACATTAACAATTAACATAATATATAGGCATGGTCCTCAAATTCATTATATATGTATATTTAAGCCTAGAACTCCAAGATTTACATTTACGCATACAGATTAAACAAGTTTATAATGATATAAATCTAATACCATATAAAAGTATATAATTTCCTACTCACCTTTAAGCTTTTAAATCTCCAAACCTAAATTCTATCATTCCTGTTTGACTCACTTATTCCTACCAAAATATGTATCGAAAGCATATACATATTTACTAGAATTTTATATCCAAGAAGAGATTTGAATTTAATTAGATTTGGATTTAGATTTACAATTTACCTTAGCTTTGAACATTCGATTCGACCCTATTCTTCTTCTTTATTATTCTATGTTATTCTCCATGTGACGACCCACCTCCTTGACCCTCAGAAATCAACACTAATACATCTTCGATATTCATGTGTCACAAATCCAAGTGTCGGAAAAGCAGATTATCAAGAGTTTAAAAAGAAATAAAGATAGAAGACAGAACAAAACAAAATCTCACATCGTATTTAAAATAACTTATATTTATACACGTGGAAAGTACATACAATCACTCCTAACTGATTCATTAAAGTTACGGTAGGTACTAACCGAGCTAAGGACAATGATAACCACCTATCCCTTACAGAGGCTGATGAATACCCAATACATAATACAAAATACAACAGAAACTAACAAGAGATAACTATAATTATAAGAACCTCCATGCTTCATGTTACTATACTCCATGCTTCTACCAAAATGCTTCATGATACTTAACTAATTGGCTGCCCGAAAAATAGTGCATCTAGAGTTTAAGAATAAGAAAATAAACTCCGGACCAATCATGGGACCGGTGTGAAAAAATCAAATATACGAGTATTGTAAAACAAAGGGTATCTTATAAGGCCCCGCCGCACATAAACACAAAACAGGTTTTCACCTTATGATAACCAAAACATTCCTACGAAAATCAGTGATATTATCTTTGATGATATTATAAGAAAATTCTTTCAAATAAAATATTAATCATAGTTGGAATTGTTACATTTGTTAAGTTCGATCGCATAATAGGTTTACAACCAAAACTGTAAAGGCTCATATTGTAGAATGGATTTCATACAATGACAAGGTAAAGGATTACCATCCGATAGTACATCTTTAGAAAAATGCGCCGAGGCACCAACAGATGGTCCTCTACCAACACAGAACTGGCCCACCTTTACCGTAGATAGTATCGAATATGACATCACCTCGATCGTTACTGACCTTTACTGTGATCCTAAAGCATACACAACACATTTGATATATAGATGGTAATCTAGAAAGGTGATGACCATATCCTAATGGGTGCAACCTACATAGCCATACCGTATCTACCCTGGTTTTGTCATTATCAGGTGCGAGGCTTAAGGTCATGTTTTACCTTGCATAGGTTCATCAAATTCTACTTAGAATGCCATATTTCCATTTCCATCACACGCTATTGATTTCCATAGATGTACTACCTCTGAGCTCGTACGTCTCAAAGAAGGGTGTTAAGTATAAGAGATGTTACCTCCTATATGAAAAACAGATGTACGTTTATAGAGATCAATTTACGTGTATTCTATAAAAGCAATGTCAGACATTCGTCAATACAAGTTGTTCAAAAACAGGCCAAACCAAAGGCACTCTCCTACTACATCATGTTTTGTCAATGACCCCTAAGATTAGTAGCAAGAAGTCATTGCATCGAAGATTTTCAAAATTAAGAACTACTACCATCATATGTATATAATATGAAAATCGAGGGCCTAGTGGCAAATAGCCTTTCATTATGAAGTTCTCATCTTCAAAAGCGTTGCCTTTATCATGTTTTCACTTTCGAACGTACATTAGTTTGAAGTGGTTTTGGATAGGAATCACCCAAATCCGATCCCGATCTTTTCGAACCAATTATCGACAAAACATCTTTTAGAGATGTATCATTTCTTTTCCAGTACATACGAGAGTATCAAAACTCTCTTTAACTTTGGAAAACACCAAATTATTTTTCATAAATCATGCTGGGAAACATTATTGAGTAAAACAGTTCATAGAAATTATGTCAATTTTACTAAATATTAATTTTTGTATTCAACGAGTACCATTCGTCGAATAACAGTGAGATCACTTTTTTAATTCAGATGAATAGTATGATTTTCCTCCTTGGAATTGAACACTAAGTATAAGAAAATTACTTCTATAAAACCCAAGTTAAGGAATTAGTTATGGAAAGTAAATCTTTTATACTTGTCTCGTTTTCGACATTTCGACCTTATTTATTCCTCATCCAGGAAGAGGCCAGATGATGTAGGACACTGGTTGCTCCTGAACATCTTCTTAGTTTAAGCATTCACATCTAGGTCTCATGAGAAGAAGAATCGGGTCTATTCATCGGCTTTTAGAGCCAAGATATAATCATTTATTCATAACATCTTTTTTTTAATCATTTCTAACTCATTTTAAAATAATTATAAAACTTCCAAATTACCTTTAAAACACTTATTTATTATGTTAATTTTTTTATAAATGATTCAGTAAAGAATAGTCGAGTTGAAACTGTAATTTGTACAAGTTATTAAAACTGCTAGGAAAAGTGCTGCAAATAGTGTTTTCAAAGCTTATTTGCTCAAATCAACTTTTCTATCATTTGAAAGTCCATTTTTATAACTCAAATCCTTTTCAAAACATTTTAGTATATTTATAGAACTTTTTTTTATGTTTATAAAGATTTTAAAAAAACTATCATTTCAAAGAAATTTCCTTTTTGGATTTCGACTGCAAAACCACGACTATTTTCAAAACTTGTTTGCTCATATTTCAAAATCTGCTAAATGGAATCTCGATAGTTTTCTTTTGTTTATAATTATAAGAGTTTAGAAAATTCTTATTCCAAAGAATTACGTCTCCGATTCCATTGTATAAATGGATTTAAACTATTACGATGTGAAATCGCGAATTGCCGTTACGCGACGCTCCTATTTCTGACTCCAGTTCCAGTTCTTTTTAAAACGTCATCAAATCGAGTTTTAGTGATTATAAACCATTTATAAACCAGTTTAAAGGGGTTTAATCATCTCATAGCACCGATGTACATGTGAAATTGTATATTTTTACTCATATATTTAATCTTCATTTAATAAAATATATGAACGTATTAGGGTATTTTACAAATTTTAACCACTTTTTTTTCGAATCATCATTCATTCATCTTCACTAGGGGAAAAATGGTAATTTTGTACATGATTTAATTTTGAGAAAATTTAATTGCACATTTTTATTTGTTGAAAATTGAGTGCAAATTGGATGGAGCTTCATGGATGTATGCATGCGCATATGTTGAAAGCAAATGAAGAAAGGAAATGAAAGAATTCATACAATATGGAGGAGGCCACGTATCCACTAACTAATGACCCATAATTAAAACTACATACACATGTTAATGGAGACTTAAAGGCATGTTAATGATGATTAATTAATTCTCTAATGATTACTTAGAGGTTAAACTATCTCAAGAGCATTTTGGTGGTCCCCTAAAAATAAATTAGGGTTTTAAGCATGTATAAATACTCATTATGTTTCATGTAACCATCTTCTTCTCTTTTAAGCAAGATTGTAGCACAAAATTTATGATAAATAATATATTTCTTTAATGGCTTTCTAGCCCCGTTCCTTCCTTTAATGCAATTTTTAATTCATGCTTTCTTTTATTGCTATTTTATTTTATACTCTCTCTTTTTGTTTATGCTCTCTTATTTCATGTTAGTAGCATAGAATTAATTCTTACAATTACTTTAGTTTTATTTCATGCAAGTATTAGCTCTCTTTTCTTTTAATTTGCTCTCATTTTCCTTGTTTTTCATGTTGAAATCACATTATGTTAAGATGTATTCAACTATGAGTAGTTAAAACCCTTCAATTTAGGGGTAATGAAGCTCTCATGAATCATATTAAATTAACATAATGATTTCATTTATGGTCTCTCTTTTGTATTTAGTAGAAATTATGAATGATGGTGGTTTGTATTTCTTTTTATGAATTTGATAGTCTATGTTGACATCTCAAATAGCCTATGCTTAATCCAATATAAACATAAACTATTAGACCGTTTGCCTAAGTAATTTTAATGATGAAAGTTAACTAGAATCAAAATTTGATGGACTATGTTACTAATTCATATAAATAGATCATACTTAAAATAGACTTTATTTTTAATTTTAGGTCATTTTCATGAGAATTGACAAGTGAGTTTGGATGGTATGTTAGAGTTTGATGGTTTAAGTTGTGCTAATTAATAGCACAAATAAATCTTACTTATAATAAACACATCGATCATTTCTACTTAATATTTTACCGAGAGATTATAAATGAGTTTTTGTATTGCTTTATATGAATGATTGGAAGTAGATTTGCTTCTAAATTGCTCCTTAACTCATAGTTTTTTTCATTTCTGCTTTAGATTATTTTCTACAATTTTCTTAGTTTAACACAATTTAAAAATTTTGGGCTAATTTTCAATATTACAATTTACTTCTTTTCCTGTGAATCGACCCATACTCGCATACGTACTACGATTGCTTGCGGTTTCTATAACGATTATATCTTTTGACGGTTTTCTAATCGATAGAAAATCCATCATTTACCTAGTTTTTTACGCCGTTGCCAGGGGAAGCAATTTAATTTTAATTTTACTCTTAGAATTATTTTTCTTTTCTTTTATTTTACTTTCATTTTGTGTTTTGTTCTTCATTTTTTATTAGAAAAAGCAAAGGCCAAAATATTGGCAGATTTATTTTGCGTTTTCTACAAAACTGCTTAGCATTGCATTTCTGCATATTTTTGCATTTCTACATACCTCTGCATTTCTACATTTCTACATTTCATACAAAAATGAAAAGAAAATTTCATCACCCATTGCATTTATCTACAAACTCCGTTTATTTTCAGACTTATTACATATTTGTTACATACTCTGTATTTCAATTTCCCTGTGCATTTCAATTTGCCTTAAACCTCTTCATACTTGCATTTCATTTCAATTTCCCTATGCATTTTCATACTTGTTACATACTCTATTCATTTCTGTTGCTTTGCCTGAAACCATCACCTCACCTTGTCCAGAACCTCTTCCTCCCTGCCATCCCCTGTCCAACAAACAACACACTGCACAGTTCACCTCTAACAAAAACCATCACTGCAAATCAACTTCCCCTTGCATCCATCATACCTTCACTCCCTAATTCTGACTTTCAGCAACATAAACATCTTTCTTCATCACCATCTTATACAATTCCAACAATCATCTCCTTCAACCTACTGTAGTTAGCCACCTTCTCCTCATCAATACCCATAAAACTAAACCCATACAAACTCCATTCCTCCTATGAGCATCTCCTCAACCATCATTTTTCCTTCTTCACCAAACTTCACCCATCTCAGCAAACCGCTCCTCACCAGAAAAACAAATTCATTCCATCACCTAAACCTACTAGCTCCTGACACTACCTCACCATCTCAAATATCCAAACCCAGTAAACTTCCACCCTCTACTGACCTACTACTCTCCTCCTCCCCAGCATCACAAGCACAATCTTACCGCTCCACTACTCATTACCCATTTCCACTACAACCTGCCTCTTCAATCACCACCTCTACATCGGTCTCGTCACCTACTGCAACCAAAACAACCACTCAAACTGCCACCATCATCACTGCATCACACAAACTCCCACTACCAAACTCCTATCATCTCCCGTTCCACTCCACCAGACAACATGACAACTTCACCTTAAACTCATCTCCCAACTTCCTCCCTTCACCAAACAACGGTATCACATACCATCTAACATACACAACACCAACCCCGACCAAACTCCTCACCCACAACTCCTCTGCCTGCTTACATAACACCTTCATCAAAACAAACCCTCAAACGTCCCAACTAGAACAAACAGCCGAACTCCTGCAACTTATCTTCAGAGCTACACCCTTCACTGCCTTCGACCTATCCGCTACAACGAAACCCACACCACAACAACATCACCCAACCTCCATACTTCAGCAACCTCCCCTTCTCCCTGCTTCTCATCATACAAACCAACCTGAACGCTTTAACTACCATCGCCATGCCTGCACCATCACTGCCTCTATCCAAACACATCCTAGCCACTTCCGTAATCAACCCGAGCCAATTCCTCGAACTTTCATACTCCAGCAACCTCTTCACATCACCCAAACCCAAATCTCAACATCAACCATTGCAGCGACTTGCCTACATCCCCACCTATAAGCAAACAAACTTCCGAACACCAATCTCCATCGATCATAGTTCCAAACCACACCTTCGTTGATTAAAGGAAACGATTTCGATTTCAATTTTGAATTCCGAATTTAGTATGGAATCTAGATTTTAGGGAATTTTGCGTTTAAGAATTTTGATTAATAATTTCTTTGTCTGTTGATTTGCGGTAAGAGGATTGTTTTGTTTATGGATTTGCGTTTGAGTGTTTTGATTAGTAAAGTTTATAAAAGTATTGGGCCTGTAGCGGGCTTGCTTGTGAAATAATTTTCTAATTTATTCTAGTTTATCCTACTTTGTTTTAAAAATTTCTCTTGTTTAACTTTCTATTTTAAAAAAACCAAAAAAAAAAAATTGTTTTCAAATCTTTTACAAGTTACAGGAAATCAGCGGACAGTAAAACACTTGCTAGTTCAATCTGCTTGCCAAATAAATTGTTTGCTTAAATAATCGCTGCTTAAAAAATTGCTAATAATTATGCACGCTCTAGTATCGTGCTCTTATCTATTGTTTTTATTTTCTTTACATTGTTGGTTGCTTGCAATTTACATATAAAAAAAACAAATCTCATTTGTAGTTGTATTGTTAATGCATTTAATTTATGTTTTGCATTCATTTCATCTTGTTTTTATTCTCTAAGGGCAACACCCAAATCCACATAAGGTGGGGTATTTCATCACCCCTTTCTTGGCCCATAAATTGCATCATCTTATAATTTAACTAATTGTAACGGTTAGACGTTGTACTTAAAAGAGTCATAAGCCCATCTAGGGGTTAATTGTATCTTGACAATTTGTCTACTTTTAACAATTTAATTTTTTGGCGTTGAGGATACGACAGAGCAATAATGATTATAAATACCACGTTGATTCTTAAATATTATAGTGATTGTTTCTCTGAAGATACTTAAACCTTCGTCCCGCATTGCTATGGTGATTTGTGGTGCACCAATAACTCCTGTCCGTTACTTGCTAAGAACTATATTTTTGGATTAAGTCAAAGTGTGATTATATAATTTTGGTTAGGAGCTACTAAGGACAGAAAATTTGTAATCATCCATATTTTTAACTATTAAAATAATAGAATTTGACATAATTATTGTATAAAAATGGTTAAAAATAAAATTTTATGAATTATTAGTGTAGTTATTGAATATGAACTTGAATACAAATTTTAAAATAACAAATTTCGAAGATTTGGTGATAACGAGTATTGGAAAGAAAATTCTATATATTGAATGTGTTTACAGTCAATAATAGGAATATAGCGATAATGTTGAATTATTTAGATGGAAATAAAATAATGTTGATGACTAAGATTTATTTGGAATTTAATGATTATTAATATAATTTATTGGAGAATTAAATTGTTTAAATTCAATATTGGAAATTATTTAAATAATCGAATTCTGAATTTAATATGATTGAAAATGATGTCGGAAGTTGATTTAAATTTTATTTAAATAACAATGGAGATGATCAACATTTAAAATTGAATTTAAATGTGAATAATTAAAGAATAAGAACTTTTATATTTCAATTAATGAGTAAAAATAGCCATTTTGGCAATTGTCATGGATTTCGATGAAACCAGTTTCATCCAATCCGTAATAGTGAGTTATTTAGGATTTCAAATTTTGTAGCGATCTTTTTATGTTTTAATTAACGAGTAAAAATATCCATTTTGTTAATTATCTGGGATTTCCACAAAACTAGTTTCATCAGATCCGTAATAGTGAGTTATTGTAGGATTTCTAGTTTCGTAGCGATCGAACTTGTCGTTTGGTCGTGCGAGCTTGAAATGCGTAGAAATTAACTTAAGAAATTCGATAAAATAAATTGACTTTGAAAAGCTATCTTCCACATACGATCGAATTATGCCTCGAAATCAGTTCCATTGCGTTCGAAATGGGGGTAAAACATTATAAACGTTAGGCAGCATGCCTTGATTGGAGTTCGGACGATTTTGGACCTAACTATACAAATACGACACGCATTACGAGAAATATTATTACTTTATTCTGAAGCCCTAGTTCAATTCCATGACCGTCGCTATTATAATTTTTAATGGCCAGGAATTCACCAACTTCTTCCCCTCCGATCTCCTTCATCTTTCATCGAAATCGAAAACTTCTAAAAGCAAAATTATAAAGCTCCACGAGCTCTACAGATCCAACAGTTGATTTGTGCTAAAACATCTTCGAATCACCAAGATCTGGCTTTGAATGTCGCACGTACTTTCACGTTTTTCGAGCAAACGGCGTGGGTTGGGGCAGCGTGGGCGGCGGTGGCTCTCGAGCAGGCGAACATATTGGCTATTGTTGATCGTCGTCCGGTCGTCGTTTGGGCGCGCGTGGATGGAAGATGGAGCACGTGGTATGGGTTCTGATACGCGAGCGTATGGAGAAGATGTACATGTTTTTATTTTATTTAATAATTAATTAGTTCAAATTAAAATTCAATTGTTCTAACTCGAATAACTTTTGCTTACGATCTCGAATTCATGCGTGGTTTTCTCCTTTGCATTCGTAACAACATTCTGAATATTTTGGAACTTGTTTTGCTGCATTCTGAGGCTTTTCAAATTTGGACACTTATTTGGATTTTAAATCATCGCTATATTAAAGGTGATATGTATACACTCATAATTGACTGAAATAATTTTTATGTTAGTTAAATTTATATTGTGAAGTTGTTTAAAATTATTGTTAGTTGTTTGATAACTTCAAATGACATTTAAATTGACATCTAAATTAACTGATAGAATTTTAAATGACAGTTAAATCGAATTAGAATTTAATTGCTCGTAAAATACCCGATATTAATAATTAAGAAATTGTTGTGGATTTTATTGACTGTTTAGATGATTGATTGTGATGGATGCTATTGGTTGATATTTTGGATGTTTATATATTTTTGATATATCATATTATCATTCTGTATATTATTTATAGTATATAAAATTGTAAATTTAATTATTTCGAATAAATTAAGAAATAGGTTGATATGATATATGCCTATGGCATTTATTTTGGATTGAAATTATATATATCCATCCTTGAAATAATTGATTCACTTGATCATAGGATAGAGAATTATAAATGGACATCGGTTTAGTTAAATTAAATGATTTTAAAATTTTGTTTTGAAATTTACTTAAATGATTTGTGTAAGATCCTAGAATTTATTAATTTGAATTTGGTAACTTACTAAAATTTTTGGAAATTTAATTTGAAAAGTTTTAAAGCAAATAAAATACATGTTGATTTAAATGAATAAAACTTCAGATTCTTTTGAAAATTAAATCACTTGAATTTAACATTTTATATATACATTGAATTTGAATTTTTAGTTAAAATAAAAGTATGAAATGAAATAAAATATAAACAAAATATACTTACCAAATAATACAAATAAATTATATATATTGATTCAACACTAAAAGTTATGTAATTTACATAAGTATAGAGTTATATGGATATAAATAAATGTTGATAGTTTAAGTTTTTAAATGAATGATAAATTAAATGTTGATTGTAAAACTTCAAATGGAAATAAAATAAACAAAGTATGTTGTAATAAGATTACATACAAGAATCAAATGAATATGTTACTGTGAGTTTTAAATCAAAACTCATTTCAGCCACCATAGAGAAGAAAGAAAAATATAAAAATATTACAAAGTACTTACTGGAAAACAAAACAAAACAACCTTTATCAAAAGATAAAGGAAGAACACAGCATGCTGTAGATTCACAAAGCAACATACTTTCATTTATTGCTTGCATTTAATGCTGTTACTCTCCAGCATGGGTTTAGTCAATATTAAAAACAGTATTATACCTACTTGTACAATGCAATATGTACACAATCTGTTATATATACACATCAATCTACCTCTTTATTTCGTTCAACAAAACTGAGCAAGACCAGAAAATAAAAAGAGAAAAGCAAGACATCACTTTATATTTCAAAGTTGAAAAACAAATTTCTGAAAGTCAAAACTGCAACCTCTAATTTAAAGCTCTCTGTTTAAAATTTAAAGCAGCTCTGTTATTTCTGGAATCAGGTGAGTGAACATCAACTTTAAAGCTTTAAGTTTAACAGTAAGAATGATTCATTGATTTATATGGTATTGTATTATTATTTTTTCTTTGAATATAATCCGGAATATATATATATACAGGTTACTTTGTATATTTGTTCTTCTCTGGAAAAAAATTACCAGGGATGATTATCATTCGAACTCAACTTGTTTTCATTGAATCATAGTAAAGATTTCAGTTTTAAATCAAACAAGTGGTTGACACTTAAATCTAGAATTTTAAAACTTGATTTGAACCATGTTGTAAGTTGTCACCATTGAAATCCTGATATACAGGAAGAGAAGAAAAATGTGATAAAGTCGATTTTACGAAAAGGTGATTAAAGCTCATAACTTGAATCTTCACTACAAATGATGATTTTTAAGACAAGAATGGGAAATTTTATTTGCCTATACTTCGTGCAGTTCGCAGTTGAACGGGATTCGTATTTTGATCGATTTCCGATCATCGAACGAATTTTAAATGCTAGAATCTCGCGTGAAGCTGGTTTGAACATTCATGATTCCAGGAAAATTGTCGAGGATTTTTTTCAATGCACGAATTGGAGAAACAAGGTCGGACTAGGGTTAAAACCCATACCTAAACAGGGTTGACAAACCAAATCGCTGCCACTTCGTCGTCACACGGGAGCTGATCGCACCTGTGGCGATCGACGCAATGAAGATAGGCGGAGCTCGGGTCAAGTTTTCGCGGCCTCTAATGGCCAGACGTGGGAGAATGAGGCATTTTTTATCAGCGAGGGGGAGTTTCAGGTCGAATGAAATGGCTGAATATTGATTTTGAGTTTTAGGCATTGAATCGAGGGTCGTACTCGAGTGTGGTGGTAATTTGCGACTCGTCGGGGAATGAGAGGTTCACCAGAACGGCGGCGCGACGATGTGCACGTGCACAACGTCGATGTCGTGTCAGGAGGTTGGGTTGGAGGAGAAACTAGAAGGAATGCTCGAGTAAAGGACTGCGTTGGCTCGGGTTTTCTCATGTTCGTATGGGTTGTTACAGTTGTAGTTTAAAGAAAGAAAATAAAAACTTAAGATAAAAAAAAGAGAAGAGAAGAGAAGGAAGAAAACAGAGAAGAAGGGTTATACGTGAGGGAGAGAGACGGCTTCGGGGAGAGATGGTAGGGTACTCGAGTTTTGACTCGAGTAAAGCCTGGGTATTCTCGGGTTCTGTTTTTTTCAAAGGGGTCAAGCTTTATAAAGTTTAAAACAAATGTTGTGACAAACTTTAGTACTAAGGAAGTAACTAATACTTGATTAGTTTAAGTAAGAATTTATTTCAAGTAAACTTAATTTAAATTCTGTAGTTAGTAATAAATTGATTTTCAAAGTTTAAAGAAAATTTCTAAATGTTAATTAAGATGAATAAGTTTTATAAATTAATGATTTTGAAAAGAAATTAAGAATGATTTACAAATTGTAATTAAATTGATTAATAAACAATTAAGTGTTCAAATTAATTTGTAAATTAAGAATTTGTTATTTAGATAAACTTAAGTCGACAAATCAAAATTTAGCGGTTAATTAAAATAACTAATTTTGAAACAATAAAACGAGTTAATCAAGATTTAAATTTTTATCCAAATTCTTATCATTGATTTAAAATAATTTTGTGGTAAATTTATTTAAACCACTTAGGAAAATAATTAACTATGATTGTGCACAATATTGATATATTCTATTCTGTTTGTAATACTTTGTGATATAAATTGCCATGTACTGTACTGTGATTGTGGTTTGTTCTGTATTGATGTGAAAACCCTTTTGCCCGTAAAACGGCATTTAAACTTCGATGCGACAGGGAATCGATTTCAGTTTGTTATCCGAAACCCACATCGAACCTGTGAATTTTGGTGAACAACATATCCACGTGTTTTTTTTTAAAAAAAAAATTTGAGCGCTCACTATTCGGTTTAGCCGGGAGAGAACCTTCGTGTCACATAACCCATTCCGAATAGTGACATGTCGAAATGGATAGCATTTGAAGACCGGTGGTGAAGACCGGGTGTCTTCGAGAATGATAGGATAACCTATCGATTGTCTCTGCACTGATTTGCTGCAGTATAGAGATTCTCTAAATGATGGGAAGTTCGATCGGGATTGTGGATACCGGGATTACAAGGGCTTCTTTGGAAGGGCCTTCGGTTCTGTTCGAACCCGAAACAGACTTGTATGGTTGTGTATCTAACACTACACTTTGAGAGATAAAGCAAATTTCTTTCAAATACGTATCTGTGGTGGTGGAGAATTTATTCTCTTAGCTTAACACCCTTCTCTGAGACGTACGAGCTCAGAGCTTATGTAATTGAAGGTTATCAGCGATATACTCCCAATTTGGTAGTGTGGCATGCTAAGTGTTGCTGTGTGTTGATGATCATTGGTTGATCATTTGTGATCAAAGCAAGGCTTTCGTGTAAAGCATAGCTTTGTGGACGAGACCTCATCAGACCTCACAACCTGGAAATGGTCGAAACAGGAAAGATGCGGCAAGGTTATGAGGGTCGCGCCCTTTAGGGTATGTCATTTCCTTCTGGAAAAAGGTGATGTCATGGTATAGAGCCTAGATATTTACCTGTGTGGTAGCTCCAATCTCATTTACTGTGTGGTTGTTGCTTTGGATAGAGGGCCCTCTGATAAAGGTCCCAAAGGACCGGGAGGTGGCATATTCGTGTAGTAGTTACCTAGTTACAAAGGTAACTCGGCCTTGTGTTGGCAGAGAGCTGGTTAAGTTCTCGGGACGTCCCGCCAGAGGCGTACCCATGTGGCAGTAGGAAGTTCCTTAGCCTGACCAATTGTTGGAAATCCAAAGAAACAATACGTGTCCTGTACGGTTTTAGTTGTAAAACCTGCCATGCAGCGTGGCGGTAACCTGCCACAAAACAAGGTAGCTATAGTAGGCATACGATAATGGTCGTATGTTAGCTAAGATTAATATTCTATTTTCGAAATGATTTATATCACTATGCACTAGAAATAATATCAAAGAAATTTCCCCGTACCAAGCATATTTAACTATCATAAGAAGAAATCTCCTCCAATTCTGCGTTTGCATTGTGTGTGTGGCGGGAGGTGTTATGGTAGTTCCATTTTTAAAAGCATACCGAAAATTCTTTTATAAATCTAGTTCTTTGAAAGTAACTTTTGTTTTTTTTTGTTTACTCATACCAGTCCCGTGATTGATCCGGAGTTTATTGTTTTCTTTCCTAAACTCTGGGTGCCCATTATTTCTACACGGGCAGCCTAGTAGCAGGTTTCCGTATTTTGGAGTAGCAGTATTTTGAAGCTCTTATCTTGAAGATATTCTTAGGAGCTTTTGGGAAACCTCAGGTGTTTAGCTTTTAGGAGTCCGTTATCACTTCTTTCATTGAAGACTTTTGGATATATGATTATCGATGTATTATTATGATGTTATATGGAGTTGTGATGTATGTATTATATACTCTGATGTAGTATGGATATTATCCTGATGTTGTATCTGTGATGCATGTATGATATTCATTTTGTTCCGCTGTTTTATATACATCTGATGTTGTTATAAGCTCCGACGATGTGAATTTGATGTCGTTTGTCGGACATCGAGTTTGGGCCATCACAAGTGGTATCAGAGTTGTTGGTTGAGTAAGAACTTTAGCTATGGAGTATAACCCATTAGATGGCTCAATAGAGATAGGGTGAAGTATACCCTAGAATGAGTATAACCAAGACTGAAAACTCTAAATTTTATTAGTCTATTTCTTGTAGTGCTGATATTCCTTAAGATATTTCGTTCGTGCATCTAAATCAATTTTCTTACTAATTACAGATAGTAAGAATGAGTGGACGAAGGGGAAGAGTTAGGGGTCAGGGAAGTGCCATAGCACCTGATCAAGATCCCCCAACAGCAATAGCAGTAGTTCAGCAACAGCCGAATCTAGCTGATTTACATAAAAGTTTCTCGAGACTTGGTGGTAAGCCGTTCAACGGCAAAGAGTCGATCGTTGAGGCTCAAGCCTGGATAAGATCGTGTGAGAAAATCTTCAAAGGGCTAAAATTGGAAGACGATCAGAAACGACTCATAGCTTCTTGGCAACTTCAAGATGAAGCCTCAGCCTGGTGGGAGACAATCACGGTAGATAAGCCAGAAGATGTGTTTTCTTGGGAGAAATTCAAAGAAGCATTTGAGAAGCGTTATTTGCTTCAGTAGGAATTTCTAGAATGTACCAGGAATTTATGGACCTGAAGCAGGGAAGTTTGCCGTTTGAAGAGTATCTCAACAAATTTAATGAATTGTCTCGTTTTGGTCCCGAATTGGTGAATACGCCTTTAAAGATGAACGAAAGATTCATTCGTAGAATGAATAAGAAATTCCACGAAAGAATGACGGGCCACGTTAAGGAATCTTTTTCAGATTTAGTTGATATGGGGTACAGATATGCCACACTTGATATACAAGAAGCCCCGGTGGAGAAAGGAAATTCGGGCAATCAAAATTGGAAGAAGCGGAAATTTGGAGGTAAGAGAACATGGCATGGCAACGAGAAAAAGAAGAGCATTCAGGGTAGTACAGTTGAGGATGTCACTTGTTATAACTGCTTGGAGAAGCGCCACTATTCGAGCAGATGTACGGAGCCTAAGAAACAAGTCAGTCAATCCGCTCAAGCAAAGCCTAGGAAGTGCTATTACTGTCAGAAAGTAGGGCATGAAGTTAAAGACTATCCAACCATGAAACAAGCTCAAATAGCAAAGGTATACGCAGTCAAGGACCAACTTGCAACTTCCAAAGAAGGAAAAGGAAAAGAAGTTTTGGAAGGTAATCTTATCATTTATGATAGCATTGTTAGAGTTCTATTTGATACGGGCGATACACACAGTTTAATCTCTCAGCATGCCATTAATGAATTAAATCTGGAACCTGATTTTGTTGATGAGCCTATATGCGTAAGGAATCCAGTTGGAGGTCCTGCGAATCTTTGTCTTCGATGTAGAGACGTTCCCATCTCATATTCTCATTATCAATTCCCCATTGGTCTCTTCGTTCTTGATTTTAGCGAGTTTGAAGTCTTACTCGGAATGGATTGGCTAGCAAAATATGAAGCCAGATTGGATTGCAGCAATCGATTGATTTCGATTAAAACCGAATTTGGAAATTTCATCGAAATTTCTTGTGAGGACTCTAGTCCTAAAAGGGAAGGGTTGATGTATAATTTGGGTTATCCTGAACCCAGTTTGGAGTCTATGCCAATTGTTAGAGATTTTACGGACGTATTCGGAGAAGTGAAATCTTTACCTCCACGAAGAGAAATAGAGTTCCGAATTGATTTAGTACCCAATGCTCGTCCTGTTGTTCACGCAAGTCGTAGGATGGCACCCAGGGAAAAGATTGAATTGGTTCATCAAACTGATGAGCTACGAGCAAAAGGATTAATTCGACCCAGTGTTTTTGAATGGGGCTCAGCCGTCGTATTTTTTGCTAAATCAGACGGATCTTTGAGATTGTGTGTAAATTACCGCGATCTCAATAAACAAACTCTTAAGAACAAATTCCCTCTACCAAGAATTGACGATCTATTCGATCAATTGCACGACACTCGTTTCTTTTCAAAGATGGATCTTGCCCAAGGATTCCATCAACTACGAATCGCCGAAGATTGTGTACATTTAACTGCTTTCAGGGGTCCCAATATGTTTTACGAGTGGTTAGTCATGCCTTTTGGGCTAACCAATGCTCCAGCATACTTCGTAGATTTGATGACCTGTGTGTTTCGGGAAGTGCTGAATAAATTTGTTCTTGTATTTATTGATGATATCCTAATCTACTCCAAAACCGAAGAGGAACATGCTGAACATCTCAGAATTGTTTTGGAAATTTTGAGAAGGAACATCTTATTTGCAAAATTTTCCAAATGCCACTTTTGGGTCAAAGAAGTCAAATTCCTTGGCCATATTGTTAACGAAGAAGGAATATCAGTTGATCCTAGCAAAATTTCCGCTATTCTTGATTGGAAACGACCCACTACTCCAAAAGATGTTCGAAGCTTTTTGGGTTTAGCAGGCTATTACCGGAAATTCGTTCAAGATTTTTCCAAGATAGCTAGTCCGCTGACTAAGCTAACAATGAAAGATGTAAAATTCAATTGGACTCCGAAATGTGATGAAGTTTTTCAGGAGTTGAAGAAGAGATTGACCACTGGTCCTATTCTCGCTATTATAAACGAGAATCAGGGATTATCTGTTTATACTGACGCATGTGGTGATGGGGTAGGTGCAGTACTAATACAAAATGGAAAGGTAGTTGCCTACGCGGGTAGACAATTACGTCCGCACGAGAGAAACTACCCAACACATGATTTGGAACTTTTGGCTGTTGTTTTCGCCTTGAAAATATGGCGACGCTATCTTATGGGTAAGAATATTTTTGACTTTCTTAACAGTTTACGAAATTAATTTAACCTAAACAATATACTTAATGAACTCTTCTTTCCCCAGGTGAAAAATTTGAATTATTCACCGACCATAAACCTTTGAAATATCTCTTTACCCAGAAAGATCTGAATTTGCGACAACAACGTTGGTTGGAATTTCTGGCATCTTATGACCTAGATATTCAATATACTCCCGGAAAAGCCAATGTAGTTGCCGATGCTTTAAGTAGGAGACATGCTGTTCTCGCATATCTTGTTATCACTCCTACTCTCCTTGAGAAGATCGCTACCAAGTAAACTGAAGACAAGTTTCTTCGAGAAATTCGTAGAAGAATATGTCGAGGTGAAGCTTCTGGTTTTGAAATTGATGATAATGAAATTATTAGGATAAAAGGAAGAATTTGTGTCCCTGACATTCCGGAGCTGAAACGTGAAGTTTTGGATGAATGCCACAAGTCCAAACTCAGCATCCATCCAGGGGTTAATAAAATGTATAGAGATATTAAAAGAACATTCTGGTGGAAGACGATGAAAAGAGACATATCCATTTACGTGAGTCGCTGTGCTACTTGTCAACAAGTCAAAAGCGACCAAAAGAAAGTAGCCGGTTTATTTCAGCCTTTGGAAGTACCGAAATGGAAATGGAATCAGGTATCGATGGATTTCATCGACGTATTACCACGAACCAAGAAGGGAAATAAAGCAATTTGGGTTATTGTGGACCGTCTGACCAAAATTGCTCACTTTATTCCAGTGAAATCCACTCGTACTGCAGCAAGCTTGGCAGATATATATAAAGGAAATTGTTCGTCTCCATGGTATTCCCAACAGTATAGTGAGTGATCGTGACCCGATCTTCACTAGTAGATTTTGGAAAGCATTCCAAGACGCTTTGGGAACGAAATTAAATTTTGGTACCGCTTATCACCCACAATTTGATGGACAGACTGAAAGGGTTAACCGAATTCTAGAAGATCTTCTGCGTGCTTGCATTCATGATTTTGGTGGTTCTTTGGAGGACCATTTGCATCTGGTTGAATTTTCATATAATAACAGCTATCAGGCCAATATAAAAATGGCTCCTTTCGAAGATTTATATGGTCGTCCATGTCGATCACCTGCATGTTGGATCGAATCAGGTGATATACTCGTCCTTGGACCCGATATGATTAAAGAAGCCACGGAGAAGGTCGATTTTATTCGAAAGAAGTTGTTAACTACCCAAAGCCGTCAAAACAACTATTACGACCGCCGAAGAAGAGATTTGGAATTTCAAGTTGGAGATTCTATATTTCTGAAAGTGTCTCCGATGCGGGGAGTATTGAGATTCGGGAAAACGGGAAAGCTAGCACCGCGTTATATTCGTCCTTTTCCTATTCTGGAAAGGATTGGTTCTCTGGCATATCTTGTGCAGCTACCCAGCTGGTTGTCTGGCGTGCATGATGTGATTAACGTTTCTAGTCTTCGGAAGTATGTGCACGACCCAGATGATATTATTGAAGAAGCTGCTCAGTAGGATCTTGAAATCACTCCTAACTTGGCAGTTAGAAGGGAACCGATAAAAATTGTAGATCGTGATGAGAAGCGATTGCGAAACAAAGTTGTGAAATTGGTCAGAGTTCAATGGAGTGGCGATCCAAAGGACTGTACTTGGGAGACTGAAGATAATATGAAGAAATCATATCCCAACTGCAGAGTAGACATCTCGGCTTAAAATGGTAAGGCATTTCCTTATTATTTCTAAATTCGTATATTCTTTGTTTACTTTTCTCTCTCTTTCAATTTCGAGGACGAAATTTTCTTAAGGAGGGGATATTGTAACATCCCGGAATTTACTAATTTGAATTTGGTAACTTATTAAAATTTTTGGAAATTTAATTTGAAAAGTTTTAAAAAAAATAAAATACGTGTTGATTTAAATGAATAAAACTTCAGATTCTTTTGAAAATTAAATCACTTGAATTTAACATTTTATATATACATTGAATTTGAATTTTTAGTTAAAATAAATGTATGAAGTGAAATAAAATATAAACAAAATATACTTACCAAATAATACAAATAAATTATACATATTGATTCAATACTAAAAGTTATGTAATTTACATAAGTATAGAGTTATATGGATATAAATAAATGTTGATAGTTTAAGTTTTTAAATGAATGATAAATTAAATGTTGATTGTAAAACTTCAAATGGAAATAAAATAAACAAAGTATGTTGTAATAAGATTACATACAAGAATCAAATGAATATGTTACTGTGATTTTTAAATCAAAACTCATTTCAGCCACCATAGAGAAGAAAGAAAAATATACAAAATATTACAAAGTACTTACTGGAAAACAAAACAAAACAGCCTTTATCAAAAGATAAAGCATGAACACAGCATGCTGTAGATTCACAAAGCAACATACTTTCATGTATTGCTTTTATTTAATGCTGTTACTCTCCATCATGGGTTTAGTCAATATTAAAACAGTATTATACCTACCTGTACAATGCAATATGTACACAATCTTTTATATATACACATCAATCTCCTCTTTATTTCGTCCAACAAAACTGAGCAAGACCGGAAAATAAAAAGAGAAAAGCAAGACATCACTTTATATTTCAAAGTTGAAAACAAATTTCTGAAAGTCAAAACTACAGCCTCTAATTTAAACCTCTCTATTTAAAATTTAAAGCAGCTCTGTTATTTCTGGAATCAGGTGAGTGAACATCAACTTTAAAGCTTTAAGTTTAACAGTAAGAATTATTCGTTGATTTATATGGTATTGTATTATTATTTTTCTTTGAATATAATCTGGAATATATATATACAGGTTACTTTGTATATTTGTTCTTCTCTGGAAAAAAATTACCAGGGATGATTATCATTCGAACTCAACTTGTTTTCACTTGAATCATAGTAAAGATTTCATTTTTAAATCAAACAAGAGGATGACACTTAAATATAGAATTTTAAAAGCTGAATTGAACCAGGTTGTAAGTTGTCACCATTGAAATCCTGATATACAGGAAGAGAAGAAAAATGTGATAAAGTCAATTGTTACGAAAAGGTGATTAAAGCTCATAACTTGAATCTTCACTACAAATGATGATTTTTAAGACAAGAATGGGAAATTTTATTTGCCTATACTTCGTGCAGTTCGCAGTTGAACGAGATTCGTATTTTGATCGATTTTCGATCATCGAACGAATTTTAAATGCTAGAATCTCGCGTGAAGCTGGTTTGAACATTCATGATTCCAGGAAAATTGTCGAGGATTTTTTTAATGCACGAATTGGAGAAACAAGGTCGGATTAGGGTTAAAATCCATACCTAAACAGGGTTGACAAACCAAATCGCTGCCACTTCATCGTCGCACCGGAGCTGATCGCACAGGTGGCGATCGACGCAGTGAAGATAGGTGGAGCTCGGGTCAAGTTTTCGCGGCCTCTAATGGCCGGACGGGGGAGAATGAGGCATTTTGTGTCAGCGAGGGGGAGTTTTACGTCGAATGAAATGGCTGAATATTGATTTTGAGTTTTAGGCATTGAATCGAGGGTCGTACTCGAGTGTGGTGGTAATTTGCGACTCGTCGGGGAATGAGAGGTTCACTAGAACGGCGGCGCGACGATGTGCATGTGCACAACGTCGATGTCGTGTCAGGAGGTTGGGTTGGAGGAGAAACTCGAAGGAATGCTCGAGTAAAGGACTGCATTGGCTCGGGTTTTCTCGTGTTCGTATGGGTTGTTACAGTTGTGGTTTAAAGAAAGAAAATAAAAACATAAGCTAAAAAAAAGAGAAGAGAAGAGAAGGAAGAAAACAGAGAAGAAGGGTTATACGTGAGGGAGAGAGACGGCTTTGGGGAGAGATGGTGGGGTACTCGAGTTTTGACTCGAGTAAAGCCTGGGTATTCTCGGGTTTTGTTTTTTTCAAAGGGGTCAAGCTTTATAAAGTTTAAAGCAAGTGTTGTGACAAACTTTAGTACTAAGGAAGTAACTAATACATGATTAGTTTAAGTAGGAATTTATTTCAAGTAAACTTAATTTAAATTCTGTATTTAGTAATAAATTGATTTTCAAAGTTTAAAGAAAATTTCTAAATGTTAATAAAGATGAATAAGTTTTATAAACTAATGATTTTGAGAAGAAATTAAGAATGATTTACAAATTGTAATTAAATTGATTAATAAACAATTAAGTGTTCAGATTAATTTGTAAATTAAGAATTTGTTATTCAGATAAACTTAAGTCGGCAAATCAAAATTTAGCGGTTAATTAAAATAACTAATTTTGAAACAATAAAACGAGTTAATCAAGATTTAATTTTTTATCCAAATTCTTATCATTGATTTAAAATAATTTTGTGGTAAATTTATTCAAACCACTTAGGAAAATAATTAACTATGACTGTGCACAATATTGATATATTCTATTCTGTTTGTAATACTTTGTGATATAAATTGCCATGTACTGTACTGTGATTGTGGTTTGTTCTGTATTGATGTGAAAACCCTTTTGCCCGTAAAACGACATTTAAACTTCGATGCGAAAGGGAATCGGATTTCAGTTTGTTATCCAAAACCCACATCGAACCTGTGAATTTTGGTGAACAATATATCCACGTGTTTTTAAAAAAGAAAAAAAAATTGAGCGCTCCCTATTCGGTTTAGCCGGGAGAGGACCTTTGTGTCACATAACCCACTCTGAATAGTGACACGTCGAAATGGATAGTATTTGAAGACCGGTGGTGAAGACCGGGTGTCTTCGAGAACGATAGGATAACCTATCGATTGTCTCTGCACTGAGTTGCTGCGGTATAGAGATTCCCTAAGTGATGGGAAGTCCGATCGGGATTGTGGATACCCGGATTGCAAGGGCTTCTTTGGAAGTGCCTTCGGTTCTGTTCGAACCCGGAACAGACTTGTATGGTTGCGTGTCTGACACTACACTTTGAGAGATAAAACAGATTTCTTTCAAATACGTATCTGTGGTGGCAGGGAATTTATTCTCTTAGCTTAACACCCTTCTCTGAGACGTACGAGCTCAGAGGTTATGTAATTGAAGGTTATCAACGATATACTCCCAATTTGGTAGTGTGGCATGCTAAGTGTTGCTGTGTGTTGATGATCATTGGTTGATCATTTGTGATCAAAGCAAGGCTTTCATGTAAAGCATAGCTTTGTGGACGAGACCTCATCGGACCTCACAACTTGGAAATGGTCGAAACAGGAAAGAAGCGGCAAGGTTATGAGGGTCGCGCCCTTTAGGGTATGTCATTTCCTTCTGGAAAAAGGTGATGTCATGGTATGGAGCCCATATATTTACCTATGTGGTAGCTCCAATCTCATTTACTGTGTGGTTGTTGCTTTGGATAGAGGGCCCTCTGATAAAGGACCCAAAGGACCGGGAGGTGGCATATTCGTGCAGTAGTTACCTAGTTACAAAGGTAACCCGACCTTGTGTTGGCAGAGAGCAGGTCAAATTTCGGGATGTCCCGCCAGAGGCGTACCCATGTGGCAGTAGGAAGTTCCTTAGCCTGACCAACTGTTGGAAATCCAAAGAAACAATATGTGCCCTGTACGGTTTTAGTTGTAAAACCTTCCATGCAGCGTGGCGGTAACCTGCCACAAAACATGGTAGCTATAGTAGGCATACGATAATGGTCGTATGTTGGCTAAGATTAATATTCTATTTTCGAAATGATTTATATCACTATGCACTAGAAATAATATCAAAGAAATTACCCCGTACCAAGCATATTTAACTATCATAAGAAGAAATCTCCTCCAATTCTGCGTTTGCATTGTGTGTGTGCGGGAGGTCTTATGGTAGTTCCATTTTTAAAAGCATATCGAAAATTCTTTTATAAATCTAGTTCTTTGAAAGTAACTGTTGTTTTTTTTGTTTACTCATACCAGTCACATGACTGATCCGGAGTTTATTGTTTTCTTTCCTAAACTCTGGGTGCCCATTATTTCTACATGGGCAGCCTAGTAGCAGGTTTCCATATTTTGAAGTAGCAGTATTTTGAAGCTCTTATCTTGAAGATATTCTTAGGAGCTTTTGGGAGACCTCAGGTGTTTAGCTTTTAGGAGTCCGTTATCACTTCTTTCATTGAAGACTTTTGGATATCTGATTATCGATGTATTATTATGATGTTATATGGAGTTGTGATGTATGTATTATATACTCTGATGTAGTATGGATATTATCCTGATGTTGTATCTGTGATGCATGTATGATATTCATTTTGTTCCGCTGTTTTATATACATCTGATGTTGTTATAAGCCCCGGCGATGCGAATTTGATGTCGTTTGTCGGACATCGAGTTTGGGTCGTCACAATTTGGTTTTAAGAAATAAAAATCGAATTTAGATAATCAAATTATTTTCAAATTGGAACTCGAAATGTTGAAATTGAAATTTGAAAGAGAATTGTTTAATTAATCAAAGTTGTGATTTTTAAAGTTATAATTGAAATATGATGTGAATTTCATTAATTTCTTTGTTTTAAAAGATTGGACTTTTACTCGAACTTTGCATATTGCTAAGTAAAAGTGATATAAATGATATTTTGAAATTGAGCTCAAAATTTAATAATATTTGAAGGTTTGGATTTTTTAAGTTGGATATTGAAGGATAATTTGATTTAAGTTTTTTGAATTGATATTTTGGAAATCAAATTTAGAATTGATATAAATCGAAATGGTTTAAATTTGAGAATTGAATCAAAAATAATTTGGAACTAATTTGGAATTGAAGTTGAAATTAATTTGGAATTGGAATTTAAATTAATTTGGAATTGGAGTTGAAATTAATTTGAAATTGGAATTCCAATTAATTTGGAATTAGAGTTGAAATTAATTTGAAATTGGAATTGAAATTAATTTAGAATTAGTATTGAAATAAATTTGGAATCGAAGTAAAATTTGACTTGAAATCAAAATTGAATTGATTAAATCGAAATGGTTATTGGAACTGATTTGAATCGGAAAATCTGGAAAGTGAAACGGTATGACTTTAAAACTATTTTTAAACGAATTATTTTACTATAAACGGTTTAAAATCTATATTCTTTAAATATTTAAATTATTTTGATTTTTCAAACTATTTTACTATATAAACATTTTTATTACTCAAACTATTTTCTATTAAACTATTTTAACTATTTAATTTTTTTAAAACTATTAAAACTATTTTCTAAAATTCAAACTAGTAAAAAGGGTGAAATGTTTATATTTAAATCTTGGATTCAAATGTGAATTGGATTAAAGTGAAGTATAACTAAAATTGTAATTCGAATCAAATTTTGAAGTGAAATCGATATATCGAACTGAATTGACATTTTGAAGTAAAATATGATTTTGAAGCAAATATGATGATTTCAAAATGAATTTGATTTTTGAAGCGAGTATGGTGATTTTGAAGTGGATTTGATTTTTGAAGTGAGTACGATGATTCCGAAATGGATTTTATTTTCGTAGCGAGTATGATGATTTTGAAATGGATTTGAATTTGAAGCAGCTTTGTTGATTTCGAAATGGATTTGATTTTGAAGTGAATATGATATTTGGATATCAAGTACGAATTGTTTTCGAAATGTAAAAGAACCAACCGGTGTGTAAAATGACCATTGGTTGTAAAAAGACCGGGATCTCTTATTGGCATATTCTCTGTCAATATTGGAACCAGTTTGATAACCGTGTACGCGGTGGATGATATCTAGAATGTTGTGGTTAAATTGGCGACCGTTTACTGGAATGAAATAAGAGAACGATGATGGATAGCCTTGACACTTGTGTCATAATTAAAATGACTAAAACAAGAGCCTATGTCTGGCCAACAAAATTAGCTACCTCTAGTGACTTTGATTACTCATATTACTATCATGATTTTGTACTCAATGGGTACACCCCTTTTGTTCGGATTGATTGTCATGGTCGGCCACAGATGGGTTACGACCAAGCAAAAAGGGTAAACTGGTAGAATCCTACCTTGGGTATTGCCTCACATGCCTTGTCATATTTATCTCTATATGTACTTATTACGTCTTTGGTTTAGAACTATACAAATGTGTTAAGGTGGATCAATTAAAGCCTTAATACTATTTCGATACTTATTTTACTGATAGCCATTATCTACTATAGCGTATACTATTATATATACATAGTTCAATGGATTCTTAGGAGATGGAAAATCCAGTAACATATCTTAAGTTATTGAACTCATATTTCTTGATATTGATTTGACTTATATAAGAGTATTTTAGTCCTAACTCGAGTATTTTGTCTTTTCATTACGCTCAGGTCATTCCTGAGTTTTTTAGCATATTGAGACCATTTTTCTGGAGGACGAAGATGAAGATTTAGTATATTACTATTACTATTAATATTCCTGCATCACTTTGTCTGCTACATTATTTTATTTATCATGATATATATATATATATATACATGACACAGATAAATGTGTATAGATTATAATTAAATGTTTAGTAAACAGCTTCACGAACTGTTTATTTGATTATTATATTTTATCGTTTCGCTGTGAGATTCTGTGTTTGTTTTCTTCTTCTTTTCTTATTTTTCTTAATTAACCCCATTGATTATCTATATTCCGGATTGTTTAAGTTTGACATGTGTGGATTATTGTCGATTTAAACCTTACAAAATGTGGGTCGTCGCAGTCGGTATCGGAGCTTTGGTTTAGCGATAACCTTGGTTTTGTGGGGTTTGACTCATTAGAGATAGGGTAGCAATAACTAATTTAAATTATATATCATAATAACTTATAAATCTTAAAACTCCATTTCTCTTTCATTCCAAATCCAATCGATGAGCAGTTTCTGCATCGAGTTCATATATACAAGTTTTTCTATACGCAACAATATTGTCACATTTCTACAGTACAAAAATTTAATGATTGAAGCAAATAAGCAAGCAATTTCTTATTTTAAATAATTATATGTTAAATAAATTAAAATAATGGACGAATAAGAATAAATCAAATATTTTTTTCTGTGATTAACTAATAATTTAGATTTAAAAATATAACTTGTCTTAGTTGTTGGAAACAGTTCAGTTCTGAATTGTAAGTTTATTTGATATTAATTACTAAATCGCCGATTGAGTTAATATTCTATACTTTAACTGAGATTGGAGTTTCTAAAATTATACACACACACACATATATATTAGTAGCATATTGTAAGTTGAATATATTTAGAAAGAAATTTAATTGGATAAATTTTATTGGTTTTGGAAATAGCCTAACTACGAAATGTTTTATATGGAAAATGTTCTCTAAGTAATGGATTACAAATTGGAGGCTGTGAATATTTCTAAGAGTTGGAAATATCCCGTTAGGGTATAAGGAATTTGAAATTGTTCAATTATTGGATATTGAAGAGATTTGAATATATATATATATATATATATATATATATATATATATATATATATATTCTTATAAAGGTATTTTTGAAATAAATGTTTGGAAGGAATTATAGAATGGACCTAGGGATTGCTTATGCGTGTAAGTTGATAGTTAATTAACCGACTATCAAATCTAGCCAAATTTATTGACCATTCAAAGAGATCGGAATCAGATATCAGCATTATCTGGAACCATTTCGATCCAATAACCACCACAAACCTTTATGGTATCGATTCTAGGGCCCGATATGCTGATATTTAATTAATGTAACCAAGTTTCTGCTAGTTTAAACAAGTATGTTGTACTTAGACATTATTATAATATCACCGAATATTCTGTAAAAATGTTTTTGGTTATCGTAAAGTAAAAAGCCATCGTGTTTATGTATGATGTGGTCTTATGAGATACCTTTTTTTTCCAATGGGTATTAATAACTTAAGTAATTCAAATTTAGTGTGTTTACTCATGCTAGTTTCTAGCTTGACTCGAATGTTACTTTATTGTAAAGCTTAGGTCGACCGAGTATTACATATTTAGGTTAGGATAGTTTTAGAGCTCAGGAGACAGCTAGATAGCAGAGATGTATTGCACGTGCTTGATTATATCCCGCTGTGTATTGTAGGTTGTATATTCAGTAGTTGTGAGGAAAAGTTATTTAAACTGTCCAGTTTTCTATGTTGAGGGTTGTACTCCGATAATTTGTATGTATATTAACTGATACAACTTTGTATAAAAATAAGTTATTATATATTATATTTTGTTCCGCTGCGATTGTGAGATTCTATGTTGTGTTTTCTGTTTTCTTCTTTTATCTCTTTTCGTCTTAACCCTAACGATTTGGCATTTTAAGCACTCGATTGCTCGGCACTTCTTTACAGCGAGCGTATTAGTGTCGATTTTCGAGTGTCGAAAATCCTCTGTCATCACAATTAGTTCATGAAGTTACAAACAAACAAAATCCAAAAGTTAAAAATTCAATTTTTAAGCAAAAATCCAAAAAAAAAATCTTGTCGCTTATTTTCCTTTAAAAAAAGGAATAAATAAAAAAACTAGCATTTTACTTAATTTATTTATTTTAAATAAAAATCCAAAAGAATAAAAAATTCAAAAAATCTTTTCAAAAACATTTAAAAAAATGAAAAATCCATAAAAATAAAATCTCCCTTTTGAAAAATAAATTCTTTTTGGTAAATATTTTTCCGTTTTTTTTTTAAAAAAAGAAAAGAATATTTTCACTTTATTCTCTAAACCTTGTTTCATTCTCTTAGCCTTGATTTTCACATCTTTCTTTCCTTAATCTTTTCACTTATGCTTGAGTATCTGGACAAGTGACACAATAACCAATCGTTTAACTCGAACAAACAATCCTTCAATGATGGCAAATGAAAACATCCCTCGAACTCTCATGGATATAATCTTTTCTGATAGAGTTTCTATTCTTTATTGTATCACATTACTCGCACTGACGGACAAGCACTTCGAAATTCATTCAAATCATATTGCATGCTCTTGAAATTTGGAAATTTTTAACACGATGACCCATATATCTTCTTAACAAAATTCGAACAAGTATATGAAACCATTAAACTATAATAATTATGTGATGATGGAAATAAACTTTGGTTAATTCCATTCGCCTTTACCGATTATGCTGAAAAATGGTTGTATAGCTTACCGTCGAACTCGATCAAAACTTGGGAAGAATTTGTTATTTTCATAAAGAAATTATATCCCTTGGAAAAAATGACCAAAATCTAAAATGAAATTTCCAATTTTCATCAACTCATAGATGAACCTTTCGAAAAATACTTTGAAAGATTTAAAGCTTTTGATAAAATGTCCACATCATAATTTTGAAAAATGGATTCTTTGCCAAATCTTATACAATAGATTTAAAAATAGTTCACAAACCATGCTTGAATCGATGTGCCAAGGCAATTTTCTCGCCCAACATAACAACGATGCTTGAAAATTCCTTGAGAACTTGGCCGAAAAATCATCCCAATGGGAACGTTCTAACAAAAAATCCATTTACTCATGATCGAGCATATAGTCAATAGGATCGTCGTTTGCTTTGGAAGCAAAAATCGATGCAATGATGAACAAATTCGACAACGTTTTCTCATCAAATCAAATATACCAAGCTTTCCAATCATTGTGTTATTAATGCTGCGATTCGAATCACATCGCCGATCAGTGCCCTCATTCGGTAGAACAACTCAATGCTTTTAACAAGGTTTTGAATTACTTGATTTTCTCTAGCGTACAATCCCGATTGGAGAAATCATCCTAACTTTTCATGGAACTAAAATAACTCTAACATGAATTTGGTTCGTCCAAATTTTCAAGCATTTTCGAATAATGCTTCGAATCCTCCATTTCAACCTAACCACTTTCAACAAATTTTTCGGATCTGTCTCAAAATATACCGCAACAATCTTTTGCTCCCATAGATGATAAACAATCAACTTTACTTAAGAAGCGACCACTCAAAACCTCCAATCAAATAGCAATATGCAAAATTTGGTAACCTCGTACATGCAGAATACGATTCAAATCGAATGCTAAACTTGAAATGCAAATGAGTCAATTAGCCACCTTTGTGAGTGAATATGAACGAGGCACATTCCTAAGTTAGCCCGTTATGAATCCTAGAAATCAAAACACGAACTCGAATCAGGCCCATGTGTTTCAAGATAGCATTGTTAACCAAATGAATGTATCATGACTTTGCATTTCGGTAAACAAATCGATAATCAAATTGTCAATTCCACACTTTACTGGAAGCTCCTCTTGACACTTCAAAAACTACAAGCGATTCTGAACAAAACATCGAGTCAAATATTGAATCAAATGCCAATCAAAATTCTTCTTCTACTCAAGTAAACCGACATACCGAGTATCGAATTACATTTCTACATCGACTTTGACCAAAGAAAAATTCTGATCAAACAGAAAAGATGTTGGAAATTTTCAAACAATTTAAAGTGAAATTCCGTAACATCCCCAAATTTTATCAATTTAAAGTTAGTAGTTTATTTGAATTTTTGGAATTTAATTTGGAATTAATTTGAAAATTTCAATCACAAATTAAATAAGTATTGATTTGTATATATATGGGTAGATTTGAATTTGACTTTAAATTTAAATTTGGATTTTGATTTGAATTTGAATTTAAAATTAAAATAAATGCCTTAGTAAAATAATGTGAATTTTAAAATAATATATATAGGAATTTTTTTTAATGAATAAATTAGTTTTAAAACTTATTCTTTTTAAAGTTACATATATATGTATGATAAAAGAAATGTATTTATACAAATAAGAAAATGTAATACAAAATTATATTAAAAAACATGTAATTATGTAAAATTACAAGTGTTAATCAATAAGACATCAAATTTAACACGTGTTTAAATTTTAGTAAATGAATTAACAAGTGTAATTCATGAAGAAAGAAAATTAACAATTATCAAATTCCTTTTCTTTTATTTTGAAAATAGTAGAAATGAGTTACATAAATCATTACATCTTCTCCCTCTTATTTCTTTTAACATTTGCAAACTACAAAGAAAGCAAAGGCCTTTACATTCTAAACTCAAATCGGAAAAATCACCAAAAGCAAATGATCAAAACTAGAAAATTCAAACATCTGCTATAATCTAAAATCTGAAGTTTGAATACATTTCAAAATTTAATCAAAGTAAATAATAAGCAGTTCAACATCAAAGCAAGAATTTCAGCTTCAATACATAAGCAAATTCAAAGCTTCAACTCAGAAAATCAAAGTTTCAACATCAACAACAAAGATCAAAACTGAGGAACAATTTCCAGTTTTTCAAATTTAATCAATTTCCAAACTCCCCTCTGTTCTCAAACATCAGGTGAGTAAACTCTTGATGACTTGATCTACGATCTGTTGTTTATGAAGTAAATCTATGCAAATGATTCGAATATGTGAAAATATGTTGTATGTACACAAAAATGTATATACATAGATGTGAATGTTTGAGTTACAGGTATGTATGCCTCTGTTGTTCCTAGATTTCCAAAGCCTTGTCAAAAATTCGATTTCTTCTTCTTCGATCATTGTTAGACTTTATAATTTAAACAAAAGTTGTTTATTTAAACATGATTTAAGTTTTAAAAATAGATTTAAGCAAAAGAAATAAAAGCTTTCTCTGGAAAATTGATAATACAGGAAAAATTCAAAATGTGTTAAAATTCAAACATCATGAATTCAAATTTCAAATATATTATCTGAAATGCTTTCAAAAACAAAGATTTTTAAAAGTGAAATTATATTTTTTAAGTACGTATTTACTGATAAATTCGAGGATGATCGAAATTGAGTTATTTTTAAATTCTGGTCATCGGCATGATGTGGATGGTCAGGGTTGTGGGTGGAGATGGCCTAGGTAATGGGGGTTCAGGGAAAAATGCTCAAAGAATTTTAATTTGATCGTGATGGCCGAACGACGTTCATCTAGGGTTTAAAACCCATATTTGCTCGTGGTCGGAATTGGCATTGTTGCGTCATCGTTAGACGACCGAAATCGATCGCACCAGTGCCACCGTTAGACATCTGCGAAGCTTCGGGGGCGATCACGTGACCTCTAATGGCTAGAGGTGGAAGAACGAGGCGATTTCATGATGATCATTTTTGGTTCCAGTTTTTTCAGATAGTTCGTTTGTGAGTTCGATGTGCGTATCGGGTTTTATAAAAACTTAAGCATAAATTAAGGTTTTGAAAAGCATACGGGTAGTTTGGGGTTTGACTCGAGGGAGACTCAAAGCAAGTAATGTTTTAACTCGTGTAATACTCGAGTGCGTCTCGAGTTTGAAATATAAAACAATTGTTTTTACTTTGAAAAAAAATTCGAACTTTTAAAACATTTTTTTTCATGTTTTCAAATAATGGTTTTTGATTTTAAGTTTGAATTAATTAAAGGTTTTAGTAAGATATTTTTAAAGTAATCTATTTAATTCTATAACATTATAAATTAATTATGAATAAATAATGTAATTTAGAGTAAAATTAAGATGAAATATTGATTTTTAAATTCTAAACTAACCTTAGTCTTTTATGATAATTATGATTAACTATAAGGTTTATTAATTACAGATTTTGAAATAAATAAATGATTAATTAAGATAAATGATTTATAATCACTTAATTAATTAAAGAATAATTAATTAAAGGTAATTAAATATATAATTAAGGTTAATTAATTATTAATTTAAGTTAATTAATAATTAAAGATTAATTAAGGTAATTAATTAAGGAATAATTAATTAATTAAATAATCAAGATTAATTAATTAATAATTAAAGACAAACTAATTTTATAGTTAAGAATAATTAATCATTAATTAAGGTTAATTTATGAAAATAATTATGTGATTAATTAATTATAATCACACGAATAATTCATCTTATGATTGATTATTGTTGAATGCTTTGCATTGATTGATGTCTCTGATATATGATTATGATCTATGTGATATGAATTACTTTGTGCTGAGCTGTGATATCTGTGATTTATTTCTGTGTGAATGTGAAAACCCATTGGCCCGTAAAACGACATTTGAATTTCGATGCGACAGGGAGTCGGATTCCAGTTAGTTATCCAAAACCCACATCGAATCTTAATGGTGAATCTTTATGATCGATATATATACACATGTTTTTAAATTAAGCATTCACTATTCGGTTTAGCCGAGAGAGGACCTTGTGTCATATAATCCATTCCGAATAGTGATACGACAAAATGGATTGTATTTGAAGATGGTGGTGAAGACCTGATGTCTTCGAGAACGATAGGATAACCTGTCGAATGACTCTGCACTGAGTTGCTCGGGTATAGAGATCTCCATATGTGATGAGGAGTCCGATCGGGATTGTGGATGCCCGGATTGTAAGGGCTTCTTTGGAAGTGCCTTCGGTTCTGTTCGAACTCGGAACAGACTTGTATGGTTGTATGTCTAATACTACACTTTGAGATATAAAGCTGATCTCTATCAAATACATTTCTATTGGTGTCGGAGAATTTATTCTCTTAGCTTAACACCCTTCTCTAAGACGTACGAGCTCATAGGTTATGTAGTTGATGGTTATTAGTGATATACTCCCAACTTGATAGTGTGACATGCTGAGTGCTGCTGATCATGTGTTGATCGAAGCATGGCTTTTGTGAAAAGCATAACTTTGTGGACGAAACTTCGTCGAACCTCACAACCCGGTAATGGTCGAAACATGAATGTTGCGGCAAGGTTATTAGGGGTCGCGCCCCTAGGGTATGTCCATTTTCTTCTGGATAAGAGGTGGCATCGTGGTATGGAGCCCAGATATTTAACTTTGTGGTTGTTGCTATTTGTTGGCGAATCCCGGGATAAAGGTTGGTAACGACCGAGGATGGCATACTTGTAGGTGTTACCTAGTTACAGAAGTAACCCGACCTTGTGTTAGCAGAGATCCAGTTTGGTTCTTAGGGGTGCCCCTCCATAGGCGTTCCATTTGATAAGGAAGTTCCTTAGTCTGACCGTTGTTGGAAATCCAATTATTCAATACGAGCCCTTTAAGATTGCAGTTGTAAAACCTGCCACCTCAGGTGGTAGCTATAGCAGGCATAGTATAATGGCACCTATGCTGGCTAAGATTAATATTATACTTTCGAAATGTTTTCCACACTATGCACTAATAATAATAATATCAAAAGAGTTTTCACGTGTCAAGCATATTTGACTATCACAAGGAGAAATCTCCTCCAATTGTACGATTGCATTGTGTGTGTGCGGGGAGGCCTTATGGTAGTTTCATTTTCCAAAAGCATATCGGATTTCTTTTTAAACTTGTTTTTGTACAAACAAATGTTTTTGTTTACTTATACCAATCCCATGACCGACCCAGAGTTTATTGTTCCCTTCCTAAACTCTGGGTGCCCATAATTTCCATATGGGCAACTTAGAAGCAGGTTACCCGTGTTTTTGGAGCTAGCATGGAATCTTTTGAAGTCTTTTGGAAGCTGTCGAATTTTGGGAAGCTTTTTGCCTTGGAAATCTTTTGAAGTTTTTGGAGTTTTTTGGAAGATCTTATCAAAGTCGAAGTATGTTGGTGACTCTCTTGAGCTTGTGATAATTCTGTTATCTTTTCTGCTTTAGTGTTATCGTTTGTTGTTGTATCATGTATGTAAACTCTGATGTTAGTATCAAATGTTATAAAGGATATTATGATGATGTTGTATCTGTGTTGTGATAAATGATATCACCTTTTGTTTCCGCTGTTTATATTCATCTAATGTTTTTATAAGCTCCATCCGAATCGGAGTTCAACGTTTGAATCTCCGACAGTCGAATACAAGTGAGGTATTTGATGTCGATTTCTAAACGCTGGATTTCGGGTCGTGACAAATTCCCTCTCTTGATATCGTTCAACAAGTCCCTACTTGCACTAAATTATTAAAAGACTTGTGTACACAAAAATTACACACTCATGTGCCCAAGAAAGTTTTCTTAGTTACCAGCCTTAGCGAAGTTTTTCTCTCAATCAATCCTCGTAAAATACAAAGATCCTGGATGTTTGACGATATCTTGCATGATAAGAGACAAGACGATTAATAAGTGCTTACTAGACTTAGGTGCCAGTATCAATTTGATTCCCTATTCAGTTTTCCAACAACTTAGTTTAGGTGAACTAAAATCGATGAAAGTAACTCTTTAATTTGCCGATCATTTGATAAAGAAACCCTGGGAGAAATCAAGGACGTACTTATCAAAATCAATCAATTCATATTCCCCTTCTATTTCATCATCCTTGAAATACAACCCGTGAATAATCCAATGAGTCAAATTCCGCTGATTTTAGGATGACCTTCCTCAGCCACTTCGAATGCCCTAATCAACTGTCCAAATGGATCGATGAAAATTTCTTTTGGAAACATGACTTTGGATCTTAACATCTTCAATCTTGAAAATCAATCGAATGAACCACGTTACTAAACATTAGAAGTTAGCTACATTCAAGAATTTTTTTACAACGAAATAGTTGAACTTAACCATAATTGAAAGATAGAATACGAACAACTGGTTCAAGATGAGCCTAATGAAATTGACAATGCGCTTCCATTTGAAACCCTCGCAGTTGTGTCATAACTTCAACCAAATTCTTCAAATTAGCAACCCCACTGGTTGGAACTTAGACCACTTCCTGATCACCTCATACTTAGATGACAACGAAACGTTTCCTGTCAAATTCTATTTGAATCTTTCTCTTGATCAAGAAGCTTCATTTCTTTCAATTCTATCGAAAAAAGAAGAGGCAATTGGATGGTCGATTACTGATATAAAGGGAATTAGTCTCGCTTTTGTTCAACATCGTATCCACTTAGTTGACAAAGCCAAGCCTGTTTTTGATTCGCAATGAAGGCTTAACCCAAAACGAAGGATGCGGTTCAAGACGAAATTCTAAAATTCCTCAATAATGGAATCATATACCCCATTTCTGATAATTTGTGGGTTGGACTAATATATGTCGTTCCTAAGAAGTTCGGACTTACGGTTATCAAGAACAACGCTAATGAACTCATTCCAACTCGTACTCAAACGGGTTGGCGTGTTTGCATTGACTATCAAAAATTAAATGCTGCAATAGGTAAACATCACTTTCCTCTTCCTTTAATTGACCAAATACTTGAATGATTAGCCGGTCAAAAATTCTATTTGCTTTCTTGATGGTTATACTGGTTATAACCAAATTCTGATCGCTTCCAAACATCAAGAGAAAATGACTTTCACATGTCCCTTTGACACCTTTGCGTATCGTTGTATGCTATTTGGCATTTGCAACGCACCTGCTACTTTCCAACGATGCATGGTTAGCATCTTTTCTGACTTGATCAAACTCTTTCTGGAAGTGTTTATGGACATTTTCCATCTTTGGAAATTCTTTTTCTAAGTGCTTACACCATCTCGAGATGGTTTTGAATCGATGCAAGGACAAACATCTAACGTTAAATTGGGAAAATGCCATTACATGGTCACACATGGCATTGTTCTTAGGATAGTCATTCCAAACAAAGGCATTGAGGTAGATAAAGTGGAAGTTGGGTAATTTTGAATCTACCCATTCTTATATTTGTCAAGAACATTCGTTCACTTCTTGGGCACGCTGGCTTTTACCGATGCTTTGTGAAAGATATTAGTAAAATTGTTTGATCCCGGACAACTCTTCTTGGAAAAGGCGTTCCATTTGACTTTAAATCTGATTGTGTTTATGCTTTCAAACGTCTCAAATATGAACTCTTTTTCGCTTCCATCATTTGATCACCCAACTAGGATCTTCCTTTCGAAATTATGTGTGACGCTTCTAACTTTGCAGTTGATGTTGTCTTAGGAAGATGCATCAACAAAATTGTTCATGTCAACTACTACGCTAACATGACTCTTAACGATGCTCAAATCAATTACTCGGCCACTGAAAAAGAGTTCTAGCGGTAGACTCTGCGCTCGAAAAGTTCCGACCTTATTTGATTGGCTCACACATTACTGTTTACACTGACCACTCCGCTCTTAGGTACCTTTTTGCTAAAAAGATGCTAACTCTAATTTGATCCATTGGATCCTGTTACTTCAACAATATGACCTTACAATCAAAGACAAAAAAGGAAACGACAACATTATCACTGATTATCTGTCTTGTCTTCCAAATGCACCATCCTCTTTACTGATCAACAGAAATTTTTTTGATGAACAACTCCTTTCCGCTTCCGTTGATCCATAGTCTGCTGATAAAGTGACTATTTAGTCACTAAAGGAACTCCTTCATTATGTCAAAACAAGATAAATACAAATTTCTTTCCCAAGTCAAGTACTTCTGTTAGGATGATCCATACTTGTTTAAGTATTTTTCAGACAAAAGCATTCAAATTTTCATCCCGAATTGCGAAATTAATAGCGTCCTTTCGTTTTGTCATGACCAAGCTTGTGGTGGTCAATTGGTCCTAAGAAAACAGCGGAAAATGTGCTCCAATGTGGTTTTTACCGACCTATGCTTTTCAAAGATGCATTTAAGTTATGTAAAACGTGTGACCGCTGCCAAATGTTAGGAAAAATCTCTCGACGAAACATGATGCCTTTGAACCCTGTTCTTACGATAGAAATATTTAACGTTTTGGGTATTGACTTTATGGGACAGTTTCCTAACTCTTTTGGAAATATGTACATTCTTTTTGCTGTTAATTACGTCTTTAAATGGGTTGAAGCCATTCTTGTAAAACAAATGACCATAAAGTTATTGGAATTCATAAAAGAAAACATCTTTTCGAGGTTTGGAACACCTGACACAATAATAAGCGACAATGGAACCCATTTCTGTAATCGATCATTTGAAACTCTAATGAAGAAATACTTGATAACCCACAATTTATCTGCTCCTTATTATCCTCAAACTTATGGTCAATTTGAAGTTTAAAATCGTCAAATCAAGCAAATTTTGAAGAAAACTATAAATAAAAATTGAAAAGATTGTTCAAAAAAATTGATAGATGCGCTTTGGGCTTAAAGAGCTATGTATAAAACTAATCTTTGGATGTCTCCTTTTAGGCTAGTATATGGTAAAGCGTGCCATTTACCTATCGAATTTGAACATAAAGCATTGTGGGCGATTAAGAACATAAACATTGATCTTGAAAAAGCTGGCAAAAACAGGAAATTACAACTCAATGAATTAGAGGAGATTCGGAACAACGCATATGAAAATGAGAAAATTTACAAAGGAAGAATAAAAGTTTTCCATGACAAGTCAATCCTAAGGAAAACATTTTCACCAAAACAAAAGGTTCTTTTGTATGACCCTCAACTTCATTTGTTCCCTGGGAAATTAAAATCAAGGTGGACAGGACCATACGTCATACATACTGTTTTTCGACACAGTGCCACAGAAATTGAAAACCCTAAGGATGGATTGATTTTTAAAGTCAATGGTCATCGTTTAAAACGTTATTTAGAGTTGGCGAGTGATCGAGAAGAGGTGCTCATGATTCATCATGAGCCACACTATGTCTAATAATAAATTTTAATCCTCTCTTGTAAATATGTATATATTTATCCCGCTATACTCATTATATCATGCATTGACCTTGGGGGGACCTTGAGGACACAGTCAAAATCAAGTGTAGGGGAATCTCATGTTTATTTTATTTTTTCATGGTTTATATTTTGCATTTTCTTTTTTTTTAAAAGAAATTTTTTTGAAACAAAATTTCTTTTTAGCATATTGATTTACTTTAGAAGAAATACAATATGATAAGTATACATTTTTGGTAAATAAATTGAAAATTTTGAAAATCTACTTGTCTCAACAAAAATAAAAATAAAAGTTTGATTACAAGTAACTATGGTTTAACTGGTATATTGAAAGGTTCGTGAGTGATAATCATGAAGTATATGCTATTAGTAATCTTTGTTTAAAAGAATGGTTGATTTAAAGTCAAGGCGATAATATTTTTGATCTTCTAAGTTAAGTAGCGCTAAGATGATTTTGCTTAACTCTCTCTTATCAAAATAATATATATATATATATATATATCATAAAAATAAGAAACACCTAGAGTCATTTGTTCACACGTAAGTGTGTACACTCATCACACTCTTTACCTTTCTCACATAAGCCCGGAAGGCAGTGCATGATCAGTATATCCGGCTTTAGTTTATCTAAGTTAGGTGTATGTAAATAAATTAAAATAATAATAATAAACACCTAGAGTCATGTATTCATACGCAAGTGTGTACATTCACCATGCTACGTACCCTTCTCAAATAAACCCGAAAGGCAGTGCATGATCGATATATCTGGTCTTGGTTTATCTGAGTTAGGTGTGTAAATAATAATGATAATATTTTTCAAAATAGAGAGAGCAAACAATTGAAATCCAAGCACTATCTTCACTTATTTGGTTTGACCTGATATTCAAAATAAATAGTAATGTCACTTTGCAAAACTTTTATAATCAATTAAAGTATTCATTTCATAATTGCATTATGTTACCAGCCAAAACAACTAGCCAAACTGCAGTCCAATTGTGATGATAACTTAATTTTTGTTGGATGTTTTGATGAGTAAAAAGACTATAATTTCTTGATAATAACTAAAACTTATATCTAACCTACTCATGTCAACTTAAAAATAAATTCTTCATTTGTAAATATTTTTGAAAACTTGCATCACGTAGTCGCATTAGAATTTTCATATTGCATTTGGATTTTGTGGGTAGTATCCATTGAAAACCCTCACAAGACAGCATTCATCCTACTAGGGACACCTGCAGGTTTAATGGCTTGTTGCATATGCTCAATGCATTCATGTTTCCTATGAAAATGGATTTATCCTGATTTTAGTTTATTCGAGGATGAATAAAAAGATAAGTTTGGGGGTATTTGATGTATATGCAAAAATGTATATTTTTACTCCTGCATTTAATTTTCTTTTATCAAAATAAATTAGCATACTGGTATTTTACATGTTTTAACCAAAATCTGAATTGATTTCATATCATCATTCATTCATCTTCATCTGGGGAAAATATGGTAATTTTGTGTACGGTTTAATTTTGATAAAATGTATTTGCACAATATTTTATTTGTAGGAAATTGAGTGCAAATTGGATAGAGCTTCATGGATGCATGCATGCACATATGTTGAAAGCAAATGAAAAAAGAAAATAAAAGATATCATGCAAAATGGAGGTGCCCACATACCCACTAAATAATGAACCACAATTAAAATCACATGCATATGTTAATGGAGACTTAAAGGCACGCTAGTGGGGATTAATTAATTCCCTAATGATTACTTGAAGGTTACACTATCTCAATGGCATTTTTGGTAGTCCCCTAAAAATGAATCAGGGTTTTAAGAATGTAATAATACCCCTTATGTTTTATGTAACCATCTTCTTCTCTTTTATGCAATATTGTAGCACAAAATTAATGATAAATAATATATCTCTTTAATGGCTTCTTAGCCTTGTTCCTTAATTTAATGTAATTTTTATTTCATATTCTCTTTTATTGCTATTTTATTTTATGCTCTCTCTTTTAATTTATGCTATCTTATTTCATATTAGTAGCATAGATTTAATTCTTTCAATTAGTTTAGTTTTATTTCATGCAAGTAGTTAGCTCTCTTTTCATTTAATTAGCTCTCACTTTCCATGTTTTTTATGTTGAAATCACTTTATGTTATGATGTATTCAAATATGAGTAGTTAACATCTTTAACTTAGGGGTAATGAAGCTCTCATGAAACATATTAAATTAACATAACGATTTCATTTATGGCCTCACTTTTGTGCTTTATGGAAATTAGGAATAATGGTGGTTTATGTTTCTTTTTTTGTGAGTTTGATAGTCTATGTTGACATCTCAAATAGGCTATGCTTAATCCAATATAAACATAAACTATTTGAACATTTTCCTAAGTGGTTTTAATGATGAAAGTCAAACTAGAATTAAAATTTAATAGTCTATGTTACTAATTCGTAATAAATAGATCATGCTTAAAACAGATTTTATTTTTATTTTCAGGTCGTTTTCATGAGAATTGACAAGTGGGTTTGGATGGTAGGTAGATTTTTATGGTTTTAGTTGTGCTACTCAATAGCGCAAATAAACATTACTTATAATAAACACATCAATCATTTCTAATTAATATTTTACCGAGTGATTATAAATGAATTTTTATGTTGATTTATACGAATAATTGGAAGTGGATTTGCGTATAAATTGCTTCTTAATCTCATAGTTTTATTCATATACGCTCTTGTTTATTTTCTACAATTTTTAGTGTAACTCAATTTCAAAATCTTAGGAAAATTTGATTGAGTAATATTAGAATTTAATTATTTTCCTATGGATCGACCCATACTCACATACGTATACGATTGTACGCCATGCGCTTGTGGTTTTTTGGACGATTATATTTTTTGATGGTTTTCTAGTCGAATATCTGTCTTTGACAAACACTTTTATTGTCCATTTTGGCAATTTATTTCCGTAGTGTAATTTTGACGTGTATTAAATGTGAATTGTTTACGCATCAAACAACCATATGTTTCACAACAAAAATATGATAATCAAAACATAACAACCAATCATTCCAAATATATCATATTATCATCCATATCATAATATAAATTGTGTTTTCTCACCATAGATTCAATCGAACTAATCTCAAAATAAATATAGCTTAGCTATTCTAGTATTGGAGCTCACGAAGCTTGCATTAATGCTTCCTAGGGGGTTTGCCTTGGCCTTTGGTGCTTGGATGCTCTCGGCCTAGCTTGGAAGAGGGGGAAGGCTTGCCTTGGGTGGTAGAAGGTGGTGGCCTTTAAAGGGAGAAAGAGGAGTTTGGCTTTTGTATTTGAGGTGTTTGATAACATATACTTACTATATAAATTTTAATTTCTTCGTGTAGTAAATTTTGCCATATATTTTTTTAGGTAAGAGGCCATTGAAGTGGAGAGAAAGAGGTAAAAAACTTAGGAAAATGAAGAGAAAAATGTAAATGGAAGTGAAGATGGATGGTGATTATTTATGGGCAAATGGAAGTGGTAAAATTTCATGATATTTAAGTGCAAATACATCGTCATTTCATCACCACTACATCCTCCTCCTCCATCACCATTTCGGTTGAAGTTCCCTCCCCATGTGGCTACTCCATGTGCATGTACTTGTGTGCAAGAGGTTGACTTTGGTTAAAAGAAATATCATGATATTTATAAATAGTATTATGATATTTTCTTTTATCCTTTATTTTTAATTTTGTGTATATATATATATGTATTCATGTGCATGTGTTCATGTATATGTAGATACATATATACATATGTATGTCATAAACAATCCACAACGTTGCATAACTTCTCTATGTTGAATAGTTCTAAATTATGATTTCAATTTCCGTTCATATTTTCACTTCTTAGTCAATATACATATATTTGTAAACAAAGTCTAAAATAATATTTGTATCGTTATATAATAATTAAAAGGGCTTCATTTGATATTTAAAACAATTATTAAACCATTTAAACTCCATTTAAATTCAAAAGTTAATTATTCCAAAATAGTGATATCGTTAATGATGTCATAAAGAATTTTATTTTAAAAAATAAATAAATAATTTTATTACATATTCTCACTCATATAGATAAATGAGTATATGTATCCAGCTCCATGCATGATGTTGGAGATCGAAGAGCTGTTTATCGACAAAACGATTTTCGGTCATTTTATCGCTATTTTTCAAAGTGTATATTTATGTAAATATTTATTCAAAATATGATTACCAATATTATTTGTTGTTCAAAACACGATTATTAATATTGAAATCTTATACTTGAATATTTTAAATTTAAACATTATTTTCTAAAATGATAAATTCATAGGTCATTACAAACTTCAATTCATAGGTCATTACAAACTTCCCTGCTTAAAAGAATTTCGTCCTCAAGATTATGAAAAGAAGATAACTCAAAAAGGAATATATATATATATATATAATGAAATGTATACAAAGATACGATAAGTGACTACACCACAGGCGGTGAGGATCGTATGATGATACAATATATACATATAGGCTACATATCTACCCTAAAATCAAGATAAGCCTTTTTTTATTTTATCTTCCATTTCCTATGAGCAATCAGTAGTATCACCACTACATTGAACATTAATTAATCACACAAGCTTTCTCCTTAATCGCTTCTCATCACGATCCACAATTCGATTAGATTGTCTGATAACTGTCAAGTTAGGTTCACTTCCAGATCTTCTTGTGTTGCCGTCTCTATAATTTTTTCTAGGTCATACGCATACTTCCGTAAATGGGATATGTGAAAAAAAGTTGTATATCCGATATTCTTTCTGGCAATTCTACTCGATAGGCTAATGGGCCAATCCACTCAAGAATGGGAAAAGGTCCAATATATCGATGTGCTAGCTTTCCAGTTCTTTCAAATCTCACTACCCGCCTTAGGGAGATATCTTCAAAAATACCAAATCTCCTACTGAAAATTCAACATTCCTACACCTTTGATCGAAATAACTCTTCTGCATACTTTGTGCTTCTTTCAGCCTTTTCGGACCACATCTATCTTTTTTTAGGCTTTCAGATCATATCAGAGCCAAGTACTAGCTGGTCTCTTATTTCGATCTAACATGCTGGGGAACTACGCGGATGGCCATATAAATCTTCATATGGTGCCATATAAATGCTTGCATAATAGATGTTGTTGTAGGAGAATTCCACTAAATGAAGATGATTCTCCCATGAACCTCCAAAATCTATGACATAAGCTCTCAAAAGATATTTCAAGACTCTATTTACCTTTCGGTCTGGCCATCAATTTGAGAATGTTATGCGGTGCTTAAACCCAGCTTCATTCCCAAAGCTATCTATAATCGCTTCGAAAACTGACTAGTAAAAATCGGGTCCCGATCACTTATTGTAATGCTTGGAACTTCATGCAATTTTACAATTTCCTTCATGCGTACCTCTCCCAGACTTGAAGTGATTCTTGTTGGCTTTATTGGAATAAATGCGCGCTCTTGGTCAATCGATCTATGATAACCAAACGCCTTCGATTCACTACCTTATTCGAGATAAGCCGTCGATGAAATACATCAATATCTGGTCCCACTTCCAAGTTGGAATCTCCAAAGGTTGTAGTAGTCCAATAATATTTTGCTAATTGCATTTGATTTGCTAACAATTTGCACATCTGATATCATGAGTAGAAATAACCCATTTTATGCCTTCCCATAATAAAGTTTTTTCATGTCCTTATACATTTTATAACCCCAAGATGTACTACAAGTCAAGAATTATGGCACTTGGCTAGAACTTCCTACCCAATCCCATCAATATTTGGAACAAAAATTCTCCCCTGCATTCTTAAGATTCCTTAATCGCCCATACCTAATCCTATTCATCTTCCAAGTAAATTTTTTTCCTTCACTTCCCTGGCTATTCTTGAAATAAACGGGTCCCAAAGCTGGTTCTCTTTTATAAAATTGATCAGAGTGGGACATACTACTAAATGGGCTATAATGGCATGCCTTCTTCTTAGCAAATCCACCACCACATTAGCTTTCCTAGGTGTGTATAAGATATTAAGATCATATTATGTGAAAAATTCTAGCCAACATTGTTGTCTCACATTTAAATTTTACTAAGTGAAAAGATACTTCAAAGAATTATGATCTATCAAGAGATCAAACTTTTCACCTATTTAAAGAATGAATATTATTTACTAAGGTTGATTAAAGTTTATTTGAAATAAACCACTAGGAATCCTTACCTAGCAAATAATGCATCCACATCTTTAATGTGAACAATATGCCTAATAATTCTAAGTTGCGTGTTGCATAATTCCTTTCATGCATCTTTAGTTGCCTTCTCGCATAAGCGATAACCTTCCTATACTGCATCAGAATTGCAGCTACACCTTCTCCGCAAGCATCAGTATAGACAGTTAAACTTTGCTTCCATCAACAATGGCTAGGATGGGAGCGGTAGTTAACCTTTTCTTGAGCTTTCGGAATGCTGCTTCACATTTTGGTGTCCAATCGAATTTAACATTCTTTATAGTCAACATTGTTAGATGGGAGGAAATCTTAGGGAAACTCTAGATAAACCTCCTATAGTACCCGGTGTTATCCCGCCTTTTGGTAAGGCCGACATGCCCAGGAACTGATTGAAAACCAAGGATCACTCTTCCTGGATATCAATCCTACACAGGTTCGCTATGGATATCGATGAATTTTGTCCGAGTCCAGATTGAGCTACAATTGATAAGACATGGCTGGCAAAGCCATGAAAGTGTGCATTCCAAATTTCAAGTCAATCCGAGTTCATATGTTCAAGTTATGATCGATTCAATCTAGAGGAAACGACCCAGCCTTCATATCCTTCACTGTGGTTGATTTCGTATCCATCATCGAACCCCAGTTCGAATCGATCACGTTCGTATCGATCAGGGGTCCAATGGGTTCGTATCCATCGGAGTGCCTCAGTTCGTATCGATCAAGTTCGTATCCATCGAGGTGCCTCAGTTCGTATCGATCAAGTTCGAATCCATCGGGAAGCCTCCGTTCGACTCGATCTCATTCGAATCCATCAGCTCCTCCTTATTCGAATCCATTAGCATCTCCCTACTTCGCATCCATCGGTAGAAAATCTACTTCGCATCCATCAACTGAGGCAACGGTTGCTGCTTCGTATCCATCATGAAAACCTCTCTTCGTATCCACCAGGCAGCTGTTGTTCGTATCCATCAGTTCACCTTACTTCGTATCCATCAAAGGGCTCCAATTCGCAATCGATTGGCTTCGTATCCATTGAGCCGCTACGTGGTTCGTATCCATCAAGGAAAGGTTTGTTCGTATCCATCGACCATCAGTAGTTCGTGTCCATCGATGACTACTGTTCGAACCCATGAGTGAAACCTTATTCGAATCCATCAAGTCAACAAACCTGGGTGACGTGTCATCCCTCGATATGAACAAGGCTAGATATATGGAGTCGACGTGGTCAACTCGCAGTAAAGACCGAATCGAGGCAAAGTATGCGCTCCACGTCATCACGAAGGCGCGTGCCACCATCGATTCAAAGCAATCGATTCGAACGAATCGATTCGAACAAAGCAGCCTAGCGAAGAACATCATTTCGTATCGACTATTTCTCCCAATCCATTGATCCAAATACAATGAAACTTTCACAGGAGATTGCACACGAGACAAGGAACGTTCACACCAAATTTCAGCCCGATTGGACATCATCTTGATCGATACAAAATCATTTCGTATCGATCACAGATCGAATCGAAACTTTCTGGAATTGGTCGTGTGGGCCCCCTAACGTGCCAGAGCGAATCTCCCGAAGTTTGAGCGAAGTCTCAGCCTCCTACGCCTATAAATAGAGCCCCAGAGCCTACAGAAGAAGGGACTTTTGATTCTCAAGCACCGAGAATCTGCCGGATAAAGATCTCCATCATTCTACTACTGTTGAATTCGCATTTCCAGTTGTAACTTGCTGTAGTTTGCTGTACTTGCTTGTAATCATTGAAAGAGAATCAATAAAGTTGCAAAAACTTCACAGTGGACGTAGGAAACACGTCGAACCACTTTAAATTGCTTGTCTACGCATTTACATTCTTGTTAATTGGAGTTTTTGTTAGATAATCCTCATTTTCAATTTATACTCTTCATTATTATCTCTTCAAAAACTTCCGAAGAGTGTTGTGACCAATTTTGGTGCAAACACTTTGGTGCATTCACTGAGAAAACCCAGATTTTCTCCTGCTCTTTGGATCTGTCCTCGATACCGGATTGAATAAATCTAAGAGAGAGATCCAAATCACAAATCCAAGTTCCTTCCCTTCTATTCAGATTTGCATAAAGTCTAAGAAAGGAGTTCAACCCCCAAGATGGTTAGCACAAGGACCACCTCTAACGCTATCAATCAAGAAGACCAGGATAGACAGAATCCTGCGCCACTACCTCCCTCTAACCAAGACGCTATTGGACATTCGAAACCATCAGGCCCGGTTACTCGACAAGAGTTTCATCTGCTGCTTCAAGAGCTGACCCAGAGTCGGCAACAACTAACAGAACAGCTACGTGCTAACGCCGAGCTGACCGACCAGCTGAATCGCCAGAAGCGAAGGAGATCCAGGAGAGACCGTGCTTCTTACTCCTCCAACGAAAGTTCTTCCTCTTCAGATTATCATCATCGATCTCCGCGACCCCGGCTAGATGGGAGTCACATACAAGCTGCTGGATATCAACCGACAATGACCGTTGGACAACTGAGAGTTGACCCGTCGGCCAGTTTCCAGACCGGGCCCTCCTCCCGAAGGGGTACCGCTCCTCACTACACCACAGAATACCGCGCCACTAACGTCGCGGTTGAACCAGGAGTCGATGCCCAAAATCAGTCAAACCTGGACCGTCGTCATCATGGACGTACTCCTGAACCATATGTCCCGGAAGACTATGAGCCAAGAAGGCAAGATGTGGACCGTCGACAGCATCCGGTCCAACCTCATAATGTGGGACCCAACCATAATCTGACTCAACACGCTCAGAATGTACAAATGCCGAATCTTCCGACCATGATACATCATATGATCCGTGAGAGCCAGGGTCTCACAAATGACGATTGGGGAATTTCCCAAAGTCACACTCCTTTTACGGACGATATTCTTACTACTGAACCCCCGTGGCGATTCAGGATGCCGATTCTGCCCATGTACGAGGGAAACTCCGACCCCAACCAACATATTCTGAAATATGAATGGTCGATGAGCGCTGTCAGAGCTGACGATGCAGTGAAGTGTCATAGTTTCCCCATCTCCTTGGGGGGCATCGGTACCATGTGGTTCACTCGACTGCCACCTTGATCCATTTCCTCCTTTGACTAGTTGGCCACAAAATTTGTTAAGCAATTCTGCATGAATGTCATAAGGCCGAAAGACGTCAACACTCTGTATAGCGTCACCCAAGCTCCTGGAGAGACGCTCAGACACTACTTAGAGAGATTCCATGCTGCATGTGTGGAAATCAGCAATCCGAACGATAACTCCATCTTTATGGCGTTGACTAAGGGGATTGACCCCGATTCTGAGTTTGGCAACTGGTTGGCTGGAAAACCACCTGCATCATTGGACCGTTTCCACGCCAAGGCGGCTCAATTCCTGAGAAGGGAAGATGCGAAACAATCTAGGAAGCAGACTGATGTAGGGCCAAGCACGGAAGGGATCCAAAGCAATGTCGCAATCAAACAGTCCAGTGAGAGCTCCGGAAAAGTTTAGTTGAACATTCAAAACAAACTAGCTCAGCGGAGGGAGAGCGTGAATCAAAATAGAAAACGAGATCAAAATCGTGGCCCACAGTGCAAGAATCCTATGTTCGACAGTTACACTCCTTTGAATACATCACTGGAGAACTTTTATTTACAAACCTGTAATACAATTCAATACGAAAAACTTGCTCCAAAACCGTCGTTAGAGAGGCAAATCCAGACGGGAAAATTTTGCAGGTTCCATGAAAGCTACGGGCACAATACGAATGAATGTCGTCACTTACAAGATCTCGTAGAAAAATTAATCAGAGAAAGGAAGATGGAACAGTTTGTGCGGGCGCCGCAGCCTGGAGGAATGGGCCCATCAAATCAAAATAATGAACCTGATCGACCGAGACGGGAGGACTCTACCTGTCCCGGCAGGAGATTGGTGATAAAGGCCGTCAGTGGCGGACCCACTTTGTCAGGAGCCTGGAACGACGAGGATTTTCGTCGCTGTTACACATGACAAGCTTTATTCAGTCTATGAATACTTTGCAATTTTCTTTGCATTCTGAAGTTTGAATTTGTAATAAGGCACTGACTTTGCCATGTTTTTCCGTTCCAGTAATAAATTACTATCTCTTCAAGCTAGAGCTGTGGTTCACCGAATGCAACATTCAACAATCACGACGCACGAAGGGCTAAGTTCTATCGCACGATGGAATTTATTCAAATAGCGAATGACTGTGATACGACCGACCACTCACTAAGTGAAACCTCAGCTCGGGGGCAAGCATCACATCAAAGGCTGAACTGGACCGACACACGACAGTCCTACAACCAACTCCAAATTCCCAGAGTGCGAATTGGAGTATAAACATCAACTCTATGTTCCCAGAGTGCGAATCGGAGTATAAACACCAACTCTAAATTCCCAGAGTGCGAATTGGAGTATAAACATCAACTCTAGGTTCCTAGAGTGCGAGCCGGAGTATAAACCCTAACTCTTCCAGAGTGCGAATTAGAGTATAGCATCAACTCTAGGTTCCCAGAGTGTGAACCGGAATATAAACACTAACTCCAAACTCTCAGAGCGCGAGTTGGAGTATAAACATATAAATGCGGTCCCGGAGAGGGTAGACCCGTCCGCCTAACGACTTCGGCCGTATCCTAACAAAGTTTGAGGAGGATGGACCCGTCCGTCTAGCGACCTCGCTTGTTAACTCGGGGTGGATGTGATCCGACCATCCACGATCCCGATAAATCCATCATTCCCAGAGTGCGAACGAATTCCTAAAAAGCCCAAACAGGTGTGTCTAACCATCTGTCGGCTAACTCCAAGTTCCCAAAGCGTGAATTGGAGTATAAACATCAATCCCAGGTTCCCGGAGTGCAAACCGAAACATAAATGCTAACTCCAATTTCCCAGAGCGTGAATTGGAGTACAAACATCAATTCCAGGTTCCCGGAGTGCGAACCGAAATACAAATGCTAACTCCAAGTTCCCAGAGCATGAATTGGAGTACAAAAATCAATTCAAAGTTCCCGGAGTGCGAACCGAAACATCAATGCTAACTCCAAGTTCCCAGAGCACGAGTTGGAGTATAAACATCAATTCCAGGTTCCCGGAGCGCAAACCGAAATATACGCGCTGACTCCAAATTCCCAGAGTGTGAATTAGAGTACAAATACCAAGTCAGAGTTCCTGGAGTGCGAACTGTGTTACAAACATCGATAACTCTCGAATTCCCAGTGCGCGAACCAGATTATCGGTCACAGATTATCCTAAGTCCCCGGAGTGTGGACATGTGCTCAAGATTTGCAAAAGATGCGATCGACCATCGAAATACAAATGATGTTCCCTGGAGCTGGGGGCAAAATCTTAAGTGTTAATCACTAACCGAAGCAATACAATGTCCAAATTTCAACTCATTCATCAATCACGACGTGTGATCAAGATTTTCAGACTTGGCAAATAAAACAGACACAACTTGAAGGTAGAAACACCACAAGTACACCGGGCTGAAAGTCGAGTACTACAAATACTTAAGCACAAAAGAAATGAGAGTTGAAGCAAAGAAACTAAATGTCATTTCAACTAACTGTATGTGAAGATTCATGTACAAGTTATTCCAAAAAATTCCTACTAGCAGGGAGCCGAGCCTGCATCTATACATGGCCTATGAAAGAAAAATAAAAGCAACTTCCTAACTGCCAAAAATGCGCCTGAGGAGAATTATCTACCTTTTTTCTTCTTCAGCTTTTTCTTCGACGCGGAACTACTAGAACCAATAACAGTCTTTTGCTTCAAGCCCTTACCCTTTTGGCGGATCATCCTGCTGCAAGGACACATCGTCCGAAATCGAAAGATCAGCGAGCCCTTCATAGAGATTCTCAGTTCTTGGGGGAGACATCTCCGAAATTCTAATTTCGGAGGTGGGCCGGGACGTGACAACAGATTTCCATCTTCCTTTTTTAGATGGTTTGTCAACGGCTGCCTTTCCTTTTCTCTGCTTTTCAATATCCTGGGCTACATCCGCAAGTTCGCCCAACGGTTCCATCGGCGAGCTTCGAAAGGTAGTCCAATATGCATTTCTACGATCAAGTTCAGTCGTGCAAGGCAGAAGCTCGTCGGAGTCGAATGTTTTAATGCGCAAAAGTTCTCTAAGTTCGTCTAATTTCAACTTGGAATTGGTCGCCGCAGTTCAAATTCATATCGAGTCAGAGATGCATCATTTTTCGTATCGACCATGTTCGAATCGATACATTCGTATCAATCAGTTTCGACTCGATACGCTTCGTATCGATCAGGTTCGAGTCGATATGGTTCGTATCGATCGTGGGAGTAAGAACTTCGTATCGATCATACGAGCCAAGTACTCGCATCGATCATTCCAGATCGACACGAGCTCCAACCATCTTCGATCGATGCGAACCTCTTCGTCCCACTTAACTTTTCAATCAATACGGGCATTGACACGAAATCAAATACTCTAGGTGGATTCGAACTCTCCTATTCCAGATTGACACAAAACAGAGGTAAAGTGATTCCTCCACACCTCCTTCTTCTCCAAAGGTCCTCAACTCCGCGGCCATGCTCCATCCACAATCTTGCTCTCACTCATCTAGATCTCAAATTCATCAAAATCGGTCACAACCGGTTAGATAATGGATCAATGCGAATGCTCCTTTCGAATCCATCGGACTTTGCCTTCATCGAGGTGAAGTTACCACCGGACTTCATCGATTCGAAGTACACAACGAAGGCTGCACTAAAGGCATCGAACTCCATCGATTTGAAGTGTCTATTTTGCAACCATCAACTCACGACAGTGCAGGTCCATCGATACGTGCGGACATTTTGTATCCATCAATTCGACTCGCATCGATATGAAAAACCACTTTTCAACCTTTTACATCGATTCAGGAGAGGATCGATACAAGAGGATATTCCAAAAACAACCATCAAGCGTTGTTTCAACTCGAATTTCAAATCGGTTCAGGAGAGAATCGATACGAAACTCGGTAACAAGCTAAATTGACAACGACTCGTGAACACGCAACGTTAACGAGAGTCAAGTTAACATATTTGCATATATGTCAGATTAATATTCGATTTTCAACATTCACAGGGATCGTATACTCATCTCATTACGATTACGACGACAAACAGCTAATCACTATCACACAGCAGCCAGTAACAGCAATACAGAGTACAACTTTCAACGAAAAAAATTCGATGATTGTTCAGAGAGAAGCTGCAGCTTTTCAAAGTACGTCATGTTTCCACAAGACGTACTTTGGGGGGCAAATGTTATCCCGCCTTTTGGCAAGACCGAGATGCCAAGGAACTGATTGAAAACCAAGGATCACTCTTCCTGAATATCAAGCCTACACAGGTTCGCTATGGATATCGATGAATTTTGTCCGAGTCTAGATTGAGCTACAATTGATAAGACACGGCTAGCAAAGCCATAAAAGCATGCATTCCAAATTTCAAGTCAATCCGAGTTCATATGTTCAAGTTATGATCGATTCAATCTAGAGGAAACGACCCAGCCTTCATATCCATCACTGTAGTTGATTTCGTATCCATCATCGAACCCCGGTTCGAATCGATCATGTGTGTATCAATCAGGGGTCCAGCGGGTTCGTATCCATCAGAGTGCCTCAGTTCATATCGATCAAGTTCATATCCATTGATGTGCCTCAGTTCGTATCAATCAAGTTCGAATCCATCGGGAAGCCTCGGTTCGACTCGATCTCATTCGAATCCATCAGCTCCTCCTTATTCTAATCCATTGACATCTCCCTACTCTGCATCCATCGGCAGAAAATCTACTTCGCATCCATCAACTGAGGCAACGGTTGCTGCTTCGTATCCATCATGAAAACCTCTCTTCGTATCCACCAGGCAGCTGCTGTTCGTATCCATCAGGTCACCTTACTTTGTATCCATCAAAGGGCTCTAGTTCGCAATCGATTGGCTTCGTATCCATTGAGCCGCTACGTGGTTCGTATCCATCAAGGAAAGGCTTGTTAGTATCCATCGACCATCAGTAATTCGTGTCCATCGATGACTGCTGTTCGAACCCATGAGTGAAGCCTTGTTCGAATCCATCAAGTCAGCAAACCTGGGTGACGGGTCATCCCTCGATACGAACAAGGCAAGATATATGGAGTCGACGCGGTCAACTCGCAGTAAAGACCAGATCGAGGCGAAGTATGTGCTCCACGTCATCACGAAGGCGCGCGCCACCATCGATTCGAACAAATCGATTCGAACAAAGCAGCCCAACGAAGAAAACTATTTCGTATTGACTATTTCTCCTAATCCACTGATCCAAATACAATGAAATTTTCATTGGAGATTGCACACGAGACAAGGAACGTTCACACCAAATTTCAGCCCGATTGGACATCATCTTGATCGATACGAAATCATTTCGTATCGATCACAGATCGAATCGAAATTTTCTGGAATTGGTCGTGTGGGCCCCCTCACGTGCCAGAGCGAATCTCCCGAAGTTTGAGCGAAGTCTCAGCCTCCTACACCTATAAATAAAGCCCCAGAGCCTACAGAAGAAGGGACTTTTGATTCTCAAGCACCGAGACTCTGCCGGATCAAGATCTCCATCATTCTACTACTGTTGAATTCGAATTTCCAGTTGTAACTTGCTGTTGTTTTCTGTACTTGCTTGTAATCATTGAAAGAGAATCAACAAAGTTGCAAAAACTTCACAGTGGACGTAGGCAACACGCCGAACCACTTTAAATTGCTTGTCTATGCATTTACATTCTTGTTAATTGGATTTTTTGTTAGATAATCCTCATTTTCAATTTATACTCTTCATTATTATCTCTTCAAAAACTTCCGAAGAGTGTTGTGACCAATTTTGGTGCAAACACCCGGCTAATCCTAAGAAGCTTCGAACATCCATCGAAGTCTGTGGTATTTTCCAATCTCGTATATCTGAAATCTTTCCTGGATCTACTGAGATCCCTTCTTCTGACACAATATGCCCAGTAAATCTTACTTCTTTCTCCCAAAAGTGACATTTTGAGAATTTACCTTTAAGTACATTTCTTCTTAATATTTCCAGCACAATCTTCAGATGCCTTTCGTGTACCTCCTCGGTTTTGGAATATATAAGAATATCATCAATGAAAACCAACAGGAATTTGTGTAGCATATCTTTGAATATCTATGCATAATCCTACGAAATAAGTGAGCATATTGGCAAACCCAAAAGGCATAACTAACCATTCGTAAAAGCAACTCGGACCTCTGAATGCACTTGATGGAATGCTCCTCAGCTATTCTAAGTTGATGGAATCCTGTGGCTAAATACATTTGTGAGAATAACCGGGTACTGTGAAGTTGATCAAACAAGTCATCTATGTGGGGTAGAGAATACTAGATTTTAAACGTTTGCTTGTTTAGGTCTTGATAGTCTACACAAAAACTTAGGGAGCCATTGGACTTTGCAAGAAAAACCACCGTTGCACCCCAACTCGAGTGACTTGGTTTAATTAGTCCTTTCTTTAACAACTCATCTATTTTGTTTACTAACTTACTCTTTTCATTCGGGACCTTTATTCGAACAGGGTGAATAATGGTCTTGCACCAGGAATTAAGTCAATACAGAACTCAATTTCCCGATGGGGGCAAACTATCGACTTCCTAAAAGATGTCTTGAAATTTCTTGACAATTGGCATATTCTCCGAACCTTTTTGAGATAAGTCAAGTGCATACAAGAAACTATCACTTACTAGACTGAGTAACTCACAAAATATTTCTATAAATTTTCGAATTTGGTCCATAAAGATACCGTTCTCTTAACGCAATCTAGAATAGCTTTATTCTTAGATAACCAATCTATACTGAGTAAAACTTCAAACTCAATAAAGTCAAGGATAAATAGGTCGCATGAAACTTCATGGGGAAGGTAAGTGATTTGGATATCCTTGCAAACCATGCAAAGATTAATCACACCGCCTAGTGGGTTGGACACACGGACATGGTTATCTACTATTAAAGGGTTGGATACACGGACAGGGTTATCTACTATTTTTGTGATTAATTTTAATTTATCTACTAATCTCTTTGCAATAAAAATATGGGAAGCTCATATATCAAATAATACTCTAATAGATCATTATTAACATAGATGTTACCTTCCAGAACTCCTTTACCTTTTCCATCTGCGAAGACTGAGGGTTCATCTTTATGGAAAAAACTCTAGCCTGCTCTCCTTTCTTCGTTAACGATCACTTATTTTTCCAGTGTCTGGGTTGGTGGCATTTATGGCAGAGACTTTTCTACACTATAGGAGAGATGATTTCTTGCTGCTACCTTTGAACCTTGGGATTTCTACAATTTGTGGAAAGATGGCCTTTTTTCTAGCAATTATATAAAGTCAAATCCTTAAAACAATTCTCTTGTGATCCTTTACCAGTCTTTCCTTACCATGACTTCTTTCTCTTTTTCTCATAGTTGCTATTTCCTTGAGCGGGTACTGAGTTCTTCTTGTCTAAGACTTCATATCAGAAGCTCATATCCAATAGGTCTATAATGGTTCCTTTTACGTGAGCAGTCATCCTATCCTAGTATTGTTTCTTTATTCCTGCAATAAACATCTTGTTCTTTTGGAGGGGCATGTCTATCAAACCAGGCCTGAAGCGAGATAGTTCATTGAACTTGTGGGAATATTCCTTCACAAATATTTCTCCTTGTTTTAGGTCCATAAAATTCCTATAAAGATGGGATCTTCTAGTTGCTGGAATGTATTGCTCTTCAAATACATCCTTAAACCCTTCCCACAAGAAATTGTCCTTTAAATCATTCAGAATTATGGACTCCCACCAAGCTAGAGCCCTTACTTGTAATTTCCAAGAAGCTAAGAACCTTTTATGTTCATCCTCGATACGCAATCCTTTAAATATCCTTTCACATTAAGCATGTACTTCAATAATGGACGCTGGTCCTTTGAATCGTTTCCCTTCTATGATAGTCTAAATTTTACATAGAGTAGGAAAGTTAATTTGAGGTTGCATAGATATTGCCACTTCCTTAATTACCATAGCATTTGATCAACCGTTGGTAGCCGTGGTGTTGCCACTTCTCCTTTCTCGTCCTCTTCTGTTACTCATCTCCAACTATTTGCATATAGTAAGGAAACAACTTTAGAACTATAGATAAGATTATTTTAGGGAATGGACAGAAAACTCGAATATACTTATTCGGATAAAAAATTCAAATATGCGCTCTCTCTGACTAAGCTAATTCTAGGGCATTACTAACCCTATCTCTAATGAGTTGACCCCATCAAGGCTTAGGTATTCGATCAGCTATAAGCTCTGATACTAACTGTGATGACCCACCTCCTTGACCCTCAAAATCAACAAAAATACATCTTCGGTATTCAAGTGCCGCAAATCTAAGTGCCAAAGAGGTAAATTACCAGGGGTTTTAAAAGAAACAAAAACAGAAGACAGAACTAAACATAAAATCACATCGTATTTAAAACAACTTATAGTTATACATGTGGAAAGTACATAAAATCACTTCTAAGTGATTCGTCAGAGTTACGGTAGGTCCTAATCCAGCCAAGGACAGGTATAACTGCCTATCCCTTACAGGGGCTGGTGGATACAATACATAATACAAAATCCAGCTGAAACTAACAATTGATAACTATCATCATAAGAACCTACATGTTTCATGTTTCTCCCAAAATGCTCCATGCTACCTAACTACTTGGCTGCCCGAAAAATAAGGCATATTGAGTTAGAGAATAAGAAATTAACTTTGGGCCAATCATGGAACTGGTATGAGAAACTCAAAAAATACGGGTATTGGTATACAAGGGGTATCCCACTAGACCGCGCACATAAACATGGAACGAGTTCTTATAGTATGATAACCAAAATATTTTCTACACAAAATTAGGGATATCATCTTTATTGGCATTCTTTGAAAACCTTTCAAATAAAATATTAATCACAGTTGGAACTATTACATTTATTAAATTTGAAAGCATAATAGGTTTACGACTAAAACCTTTTGTTTTGGAGAATTAATTCCATACAATGCAAGGTAAAGGACTAACTTTCGATAGTACATCTTAAGAAAAATGCATCGAGGCACCAACTGATGGTCCTCTACCAACACAGAACCGGTGTACCATTACCGTAGTAATACTGAATATAATATCACCCCAGTCGCTATAAACCCTTACCGAGATCCAAAGCGTATAACATACTCAACACATAGAGGGTAATCTAGAAAGGTGATCACCATATCCTAATGGGTGTGACCCATATAGACCTACCGCATCTACCCTGTTTTTGTTATTCTCGAGTGCAAGGCTTAAAGTCATGTTTTACCTTGCGTAGAATCATCAAATCCTGCTTAGAATGCCACATTGCCTTTTCCATCACACACTATTTATTTCCATAAATGTACAACCTCTGAGCTCGTATGTCTCAGAGAAGGGTGTTAAATGTAAGAGAGGTTGCTTCCTACACCACCAAATGGATGTACGTTTGTAGAGATCAATATACCTGTATTTTAGAAATGCAATTTTAGACATTCGTCCATACAAGTTGCCCAAGAACAGGACAAACCGAAGGCACTCTCCAACTCTATCCTGTTTTGGGAATCACCCCTAGGATTAGTGGCTAGAAGTCATTACATCGAAGATTTTCAAAATTAAGTACTACTGCCACCACATGTATATGATATAAAATCGAGGGGCTAGTGACAAGTAGCCTTTCATTATGAAGACCACCATCTTCAAATCATTACCTTTATCATTTTTTCACTTTTGAACGTTCATTAGTTTGAAGTAGTTTTCGGATATAAATCGCCTAAATCTGATCCCGGTCTCTCGGGACAATTTATCAATAAAACATCTTTTAGAGAAATATCATACCTTTTCCAGTATAAGATTATTAAACCACTCTTTAACTTTGGAAAACACCAAATCATTTCTCATAAATCATGTTGAAAAAACATTACCGAGTAAAAAGGATTCATAGAATTTATACTCATTTTACTCAATATTAATTTCCGTATGTAATAAGCACCGTTCGTCAAATAACAGGGAGATCACCTTTCTGATTCACACGAATAGTATGAGTTATCTCCTTAGAATTAAACACCAAGTATAAGAAGATAATTTCCATACAACTTAAGTTAAGGAATTAGTTATGGAAAGTAAATCTTTTATACTTTTCTCGTTTTCGACATTTCGACCTTATATATTCCTCTCCCAGGAAAAGGTTAGGTGGGCCAGAACACTTGTTGCTACTGAATAACTCTTTAGCTCAAGCACCCACATCCAGATGTCAAGAATAGAAGAATCAGGTTTATATCCACTTTTAGAGCTAAGATTTAGTCACTTATTTATAACAGCTTTTCTTTTAATCATTTATTCAAACTCTTTTTAAAATAATTATAAAACCTCCAAATTATCTCCACAACACTTATTTATTTATTTGAAAATATTTATAAAGGATTCGGAAGAGAATAGCTAAGTTAAAACTATAAGTTGTATAAGTTATTAAAATTGCTATGAAAAGTGCTACAAATAGTGTTTTCAAAACTTATTTGATCAAAGCAACTTTTCTATCGTTTGAAAGTACATTTTTATAACTCATATCCTTTTTAAAACATTTTAGTACATTTAAAGAATTTATTCCATATTTTTAAAGATTTAAAAAAAAAATCATTTCAAAGAAATTTCTTTTAGGATTTCGAATAGCCAAAGCGCGACTACTTTGAGAAATTATTTTGCTTATATTCCAAAATCTACTTAATGAAATCTCAATAATTTTTTTGTTTGAAAAATATGATTATAAGGTTCGAAAAATTATTATTTCAAAGAATTCCAAGTTTGATTCCATTGTATAAATGGATTTAAACAATTACGTTTGAAATCATGAACTATCGTTATGCGCCACGTCTATTTTTGACTCCAATTCCAATTCTTTTCGAAATTCACCTGTAACGACCCGTAAATTTTAACAATTTTAATAACGTAATTTACTGAAATTTTTTGTGAAACTTTTTAAATTTTTTTGAATTTGGAAATAAAAGTTTGATATTTGGAATAAGTCTATTTTAAAATAGCAACCGGTAAATTTTTATTGAAAAATATGGAACTTAATTTTGTACTGTAGTTTTATTTAAATATTAAATCAGTTAAATTTGATGATAATAAAATATTTTCAAAATTTGAATATTTTTATACAATAAAAATGTAAACTATTTTCTGAGTGAGATGTCATATTTCGTTTCGTCAGATTTGGACTTCTTTAGCCTTGTTTATCTTATTTTCGATGAAATTGTAGCAGTTTATCAACGAAATATCGACTTTTGATAGGTTGATCGTATCGCTAATATCTGTGTACCGTTATGTTCTTCTCGTCGTGCTTATCTTTGGAGTATATTCATTATTGTATTTCCACGTCTGTTACGAGTCAAAACCTGTGAAACGATTTTAGTATCGGTTTCGCATTTGAGCATTTTGTTTTTCTGTGTCCATTAAATTTTCCACCGGTCGAATATAAATGGTTACTTTCTTTTAATATTCGCTGAATTCAATCTTTTGATTTTGCCCAACCCACCATATTCATGTCTTAGTTCGTTTCCTCTATTAGTTGTTTTGCTATGAAACGTTAAACCGTAAAAATACATACAAATAAAGTTCATAGTAAACGTTTGCTCTTCCTTTTGCTGAACTGTTAGTACTTCGTGCCTTCTCTTTAGACCACACACTCCCCTTTTCGTCTTCCACCTCACCATTATGGCCTGAAATATGTAATATATTATATTTATATAAAATGGTATTTATGTTTGCTTATATATTGTATTTCTTTTTTCTTTTTGAAAGCTTGTTTGGCATCTCTGCCATACTCATACTCGCCTTCCTCCACCTCCGAGCATGCCACAAAACCCAATCATAATTTGTATGCCTCTACCTGCCTTCTCATCGCCAACTTGCACAAACCCTCTCCAAGTCAGTTGGTCTCTTCCACCTAACAACCACCCTCTACGAACAAGCTCTATGAACCCACTTCCTCCACCACGCAGGCACCCTACCATTCCCTCACCTCTAACCACCTGGTACCCATCCCCTCCAACTGCCGCGTCCATATCGGTTGCCAACCCATCATTCTGCCCTCTCCCTCTCTCTCACCAACAAATCCAAATGCTCATCCCTCACCAATCTTCAACCCACCACCCGCCTCGCGTCGCCGTACCCACACCCAAGCACCCTCCAATAGCCGTTGCTCGCCTCCATCCCACTGACCGACGCAGCCGCCATCACCGTAGCACGACACACAGCTCTATAGAAGCCCACAATAGCCCATGCTTCCACACCACCAGACCTCACTACACCCTGCTCACCTCCCCTACTTCATGCCTCGCTAGTCATTTTTTGCACCTGAGATCCACCGCAAGTCTCGCCTTCCCCATACCTGAACCCCGCCCCTGCCTTGCTTCGAGTAAGTCTTATTATGTCATGTCAGTCACATATATGTATAGTTTATATTATATTAGTTTATATAGATTATAAAATTTGTTAGCTATATATGTTAGATTAATTTTTATAAATATTAGTTCACATAGGTTAAAATATTATATTATGATTCTGCATATTTATATACACTGATCTTGGTTTATTTACTTTCATTTTATATATGTATTTTACATATATATTGATTTCAACATATATGGTTTTATAATATATATAACTATTTTTCATTTTATAAGTGTGTGTGTGTATGCATTGATTTAAAAATATAATATGTCCGTATGTTTGATTTTAATATATGTGAGTATAGATTAGTATAGCTACGCAAGCTTAGTTGTTATAATATACAAAATATATGTAAAGCCTATATATCCTGTAGTTTATCTAGTGTGCATGCATTTTGTTAACCTGTTCACCTACTTTGTTTTGTTTTAATTTTTAAATGTATATAGATTTAAATTATAAGTTTATATAAGCTATATATATTGATTTGTTTTAAAGTATTGATTTTATAATAAAGTAACTTTTTCATACTTTCATTTGTATGTATATATTACAGTAAAGTAAGTTATATGAATTTTTATAATAAATATTGATCTTAAAGTATAATATGTATGTAAGTTTAAAAATATATATGTTTACATATATCAGTTTATGTATACAAGTATACATCAGTTTGGTTTTCAACTTTGTATATGGAGACTTTGTTTTATGTGTTTGAATTAAATATTAATTTGAAAATATATGTTTAAATTGATTTTTGAATATATATGACTTATATTTTGTTCCATTGATCTCTTGCCCATCTTGACTTACACCTTCTCAATATCGAATTCGTCGCAGCAACTCCTAGCTTGTCGTTGTTTCATGTGCGTATTTATGTCCATGTCATTTTCTTGTCTCTTTAGCCTCGAAAGGTGAGCAATCACTCATGATTAACATTCTTATATTTATTAATATTGATTTTATTTGAAACGACAATTGAAATATGTTGCTAAATTGAACTATTAATTATATAGTTGCTATATATGATATGTCATTATCTGTAACTGTTCACCTATGTCATATGACACCCTAACTTGTCATTTATATTATGATTTAATTTGTTATTGATGATATATTCCTGTTGTTGATATACTATATTGTTATCATATTTGCTCTCACTCTGCAAGTTCCTAGTTAATTTAGAATTCCCTATTGGTTGAAATGATACATACCCGAACGATTTGTAAAATAAGGGAAAATTGTTATGGTTGAAATGATAAACCCAAGCGATTTTCACTGATTTTGAAATTTTGGGATTGCGGATTGAAATGATATATACCCATATATATTTAATTTGCAGATTAAAACAATAAATTTCCGTATCACTTGACCATAAGATAGAAAATTTTATACGAATACCGTTGTCTGTATTTTCAAAAATTATTTCCAAAGTTTGAAAGGAAATAAATGGTTTTAATAAATATCGATGTTTAAATATAAGATAGCTATTTTTATATATGTATAAAATTTAGATTTTACAATAATATGTTTTGGAAATTTTAATTTATAAGTTAGTTTTGAAAAGAATATAAATTTTAAGATTTTCTTATAATTTTATTTTTTTAAAATATATAAAATAATATTTAATATATAAATATACATTTAATAAAAATATTTAGTTTAATAAAATTTTAATTTAACTAGAATATAATATGCTTAAATGTTTATTTAAATTATATTAATATTTTAAAAATATATTTTTATAACTTTAATAAATAAAGGTTGGGAAATAAAGTAAAATTGACTTGAAATTTTAAATGGGTTGACAATTGAATTTAAACAAGAATGGATTTAAACTTATTGATTTTGAGGTTTTGAGAGATATGATTTATAACTTGATTTGATAAAAGGTGATTAAATGAATATTCTTAACTTTAAATAAAAATGGAGATCGAATATCTAATTATTGATTTAGATTTATAAATTGAGATTCAAATAAATTGTTATTACAATGGTTAAGTGAATATTTTTCCAAATTGAAAAGAATTAAATTTAAATGTTGAAATATAAATGAAATTTATATTGTAAATATTTGAATATATAAACTTGAATTTGTGAACTTTAAATTTGAAATGGTTAAACCAAAATTGATTTAAATTGAATTTTGAAATTTAAGTTGAAATGGATCGATTTATGAAATTGGAGGAAACAAATAAAGTATTTTAATTTATAACTATTTTAATGTATATATACACACACTTTTTCGATATCTAAACTGTTTAGGTGGAATCTGTTGTGATTTTTAAAGTGTTATGGTTTCAAAAGTGTTATGGTTTCAAAGGTGTGATGATCTCAAAAGTGTTATGATTTCAAAAGTTCTATGATTTCAAAAGTGTTATAAATTCGAAAGTGTTTCGGTTTTCGAAATGAATATGATTTAAAGTGTACAATGATATCGAATTTATATGGGTTTGAAATGAATATGATATTTTGAAGTATGGACTATTTGAAATGAAATAACCACGGTGTGAAATAAACTTTTGGTTGTTAAAGAGACCGGGATCGGATATTGTCATACTCTCTGTGAATATCGAAAACTGCTTTAATAACTGTGTATGCGTTGGAGATTCCAGAATGAAGTAGGATGGTTTGGTGACGATTCTATATGGTATTTACATAGCCCTGACTCCCGTGAGTCAGCATGATGTGGCTAAAACAGGAGCTATACTGTGCCAAGTGGGGTCATTCCCCCGATCGGGCACATTTCTTCGATACCATTCTATTGCTTTTGTGATGTGATTGGGTGCACCCTTTGATTTGGGAGTGTGTCGCGAGGTGAACGGTAGTAGCTGCTATGCGTTACCACCAGTATGGGAGTGCAAATGGTATGTCTACCCTGGTATTGCCTTGAGTGCCTTGTCACATGCCCTATCGCACCTTCTACGAGTTTGTTTGGTGTCGTACCTGTTGAGTGCTCCCTGATAGCCCTCCCGTGGGTGGAGTTTACAATATCTGTATAAACTACGACATTATGTATAACGTGTTAAGGGGGATATGGGTAACACCTTAACGCTATTTTAATAGTTTAGTTTACTATAGACATATTATAATAGCGTATATTACTACATAGTAGATAGTTCCACAGATTCTTAGAGGATGGAAATCCCAAACATCCTTTAAGTTACTTGTATTTCAGTTGACGTTTCACTTTGAGTTGAATTTATTAATATAAAAATGTTAATCCCGACTCGAGTGTTTTGTGTTTTGCTTTATGCTCGGGTCAGACTGAGTGTCACTGCATTTGAGACTCACCTTTGGAGTTGGAGCTTCACTTGGAGATCCATCTGTATCTATTCGGCTTTCAGCTATCCAGTGGTTTTGTTCAGACTTGTCATTTGTTTTTATTCGAGACTACATTGTATTTTAGATATTCTGCTGTATTTTATTTCAAACTCTATTGTTTATATAGTAGCTTCATGGACAAATATTTACCTTTTTCGCTGCTTATTGTTATATTGCTCTGTGTCTATGATTCCATGATTGATTTCTTTACTGTATTTGTTGAGTTTTTCCCAGTATAAATTAACAATCTGATAATTTAAGCAATTCAAGTCCGACATATGTGGATGCGAATGGTTCTAAATAGTCAGGTCGTTACAGTTGGTATCAGAGCTCTGGCTTAGGCAAAACGTAGCATACGGAGTAAATTAAACTACAGAATCGCGTTTCGTTCGAGCTTAAATTTCTTCCTCTTTGATTTGAATTTCCTTTGAATTTTGGAGCTTTCCCTTTGTTCTAAAATCCATTCTTATCTCTTCCTATTCGTGTTCTTCTTGATTCTCGAGCATCCCATAGCTCCACTTCGGTCTATAATGAGTTTGAGCTTATCTGCCACCCTAATTGGAAACTTCATCCTCTTTGGGTGATAAAATCCATCAGCGGTCCCGCCAACCTTTATATCATATGTAAAGGGGTGAAACTCCTTTACAACAGGCATCAATTCACCGAAGACTTCTATATCTTTGGTTTCAATGCTTTCATTTCTTGCAAAGCCCGAATCGTCTCTTAATGGACAACTCAGGTAATTCTCTCCTTATTTAATGTCGAATTCATTCGGTTATGCAAGCAGTTCTACCCTTCGTAGAATACTCAGCTTGGTGATCTTTACTACATCTTGATAATTAGGGAGTACCCTGATGTTTTGGGTGAAGTCACTACTCTTCCCTTCAGGCTGGAAATGGAATTTTCGCATTAATCTATTTCCTGGAATCTCGATTGACCCGTTTAAGGTCACCGCGATTAATATAAATCTATCCCTCTTTCTTTTGTAACTTGATTTTATTATCTTCCTTCGAGCCTATCTTCTTTGTTAGAATTCTTCTTGATTAGTGTCCCTCAAAATTTGAATCTCTATCCTTGTTTTGAAATCCATTCTTGAATCATCTTGTGAGGGAGTGTATTTATAATTGATATAAAAATGTTGTATATTGTATTGTTTGAGTTGTTAAGTTTGAAATTTGGGTTCAATCTATTCGTTTGGCCAACGCTATCGAGAGGAATTCCAAAACACCTGAACAGAACCAACTGACACAATATCGTTTTCAAAATTGGTAAATGAAATGACTTTTTGTATAATTATATTATATATATAAGAGTATAACTTTCTAAAACTAGATGGTTAATGAATTGGTTTTTGTAAATGATAATGATAGATTATCAGTTATTATTTGTTAACATTTCTAAACCATTGACTATCATTGTATATTATAAGTTGATCTGAAATTGGAATGAATTTAAATTAAGAATTCGAGAAGTTCAGTTTTCGATATTTTCAAGATTTGGTTTTTAAAGGTTTGGAATATATGATTTGAAAGTATTTTCAAATGAAAATTGCTTCAAAAGAATAAATTTTAAATGAAGAAAATTAGTACTCTCCTCATTTGTTGCTAGAAAAATTTCGACGGTGACTGCAGCATCAACGACATTCATTTTCGAGTCTCGAAGTGGAGAGGTCCCTCAGTAGCTTGCTGCACTTTTGTTTTGGAAAAATGGATTTGATTTAAATTTCTTGTGTATGATTTGATTTATATAATATATGTATATATTTATATTTATTTCAAAATAGTTTGAAGTGAAACCGAAAATTTGTATCTTAAGATTTATATTAAGAATGGTTTCAATTATTGAAATAAAGTGAAATTTTTGAATAATTGGGATATATAAAATGATAAATGAAATTTAACCAACTTGAAATATTTGAATTTGAATAAAAATTATTTGTATAATACTAAATTTCACTCTAATATATATAAATTACTTAAAAAATATTCAAAAATTCGAAATGTTAGGGTATAATAAATGGTTGCACAAGAAGAAAACTTAAGTAATAAATTGTTCAAACCAAAATCTAGCTTAATATAAATGTTGTAAATAAAAGAAAATTTGTATAGTGTTTAATTACACTCAGAAACCTTAATATAACTTACCTAGAAAGTTTTAATGTAATTAGAATGTAATTGGATAATATACACCATGAATAAGTGATAGGATATCAAAAATGATATTTTGTTAAGGGAAATTACTGATAATAAATTGGATCATAAAAAGGAAAATTTGTTTGTTGAATAATATATGGTTATAAAATGTATATACCTAATATATGTTGCATAATGTGTTAAGTGAAATAAATTAAATAAATAAAAGAGAAGACTACTTAAGCAGATAAATATGAACTTACGAATAGTGAACTTGAATTTAAGTGGAATCAACTTAGCTGAAGATAAATGGATAAAATAAATGATTTATTTTAAAAATGAATTTATTTGAAAGAAATGTTGATAAAATGAAAGAAAATCAATTTTAAATTGAATGACTATTTATCTGTTGAATAAAATGGATTAAACCAAATTGTTGAATATTGTTAGGAAATCAAATCTATGGTTTCGATGACAACAACTATACAATGGAAATCGAATATGCATATATATTTCTAGTAACAGGTAATTGCTAAAGTAACATCACTAGAGAGATAAGAACAAGGCTCAAATAACGTATCAAGAGGCTACAAGTCGATAGAATAAGAAAAGTAATGACACGGATACAAGAAAAGCAACATGCACAAGATCAGACATCTGCGTACACTAGCCAGACGTCTGAATAAATCCTCTGGATTACAAACCAGACAGAATCATACGTCTGGTTAATGTACTCAGATGTCTGAAAAGCTACTATATACAAAAAATATATAGAGCCAGACGTATGAGACATATTCCAGACGTTTGAAACTGAACTCGGTTGTTGACATTCAAATTACATCTGTCACAAATGAAAAGATACCTTCGCTTCTCTTCGCTGCAACTCTTCATCACCATAAGAAGCAACTATAGAACACTTGTTAATGGATATAGCTACTCCAGGAATCTCTCTACCACTATAAATAACATCAAGAATACAAGAGAAGATTTCACCTTACTTACTTATGCTCTTTACTCTTATACTCTGATATATTCTTAATCTCTAGAAATCATATATTTGTATTCCACTCTTCCATATATACAGAACTACAGAACTCTTCAATCAATATCCTATATATATATATTGGAAGCATTTGTACTTAATAGTTAATATTCGTGTTATAGAACACATGCCTGATAAGAACAAGCTTTTGTAACCAAGCCTATCCCTTCGGGCGAAGTGAGGGTGTTTGATAGTCGAATTCCGAAGGGGAGCTTCGAGACAGGACGTAGGACAGGAGGTCCGAACCAGTATAAAATCCTTGTGTGTTTAGTTTGTATTTTACTAGATTTATTTTATATTAGTTACATCATATAGTTAGTCATATATACTTGCATACACACCACACGATCTATCCTATAGACTTTCATTTGGTATCAGAGCAAGGTTTGATCAAAGAATAGTAACATGTTTTTGAATCACTTTAATATGGCAAGTATTTTTCAAGGACAATCCACAGCACGACCCCCATTTTTTAATGGCTCTAACTATGCATATTGGTTAACACGTATGAGAATTTTTGTGGAAGCTAATGGTCTAGAAATTTGTTCAGCCACTCAAGATAAATATGAAGCACCTACTACTTCTATGAACACATGGACCAATGCACAAAAGACCTTAGCATCAAACAATGCTAAAGCTATGAATGCTTTATTTTGATCTTTAGATAAAAATGAATTTTCACATGTCATGTTATGCACAACTGCATTTCACATTTGACGTACCTTACAAATTACACATGAAGGTACAACAAAGGTCAAACAAACTAAAATTTAAATTTTGCAAAACCAATTCTCATCATTCAAAATGAAGCGAAATGAAACTATTGTTGACATGTATTCTAGATTTCAAACTATCCAACATGATCTTATGGCATTAGGCGTTAAGTTTACTGATTTTGATTTAGTTTCTCGAATACTCAACTCTTTAACATCGAATTGGGAAAGGAAGGTATTAGCTATTGAAGAAGGTAATGATCTCTCTACTCTCATAGTTGAAGAGTTGATAGGAAATTTAATGTTCCATGAAGCTAATTTGCAGGCATGAAAAGAACTAAATTCGAAGTATAAGAACATAGTATTCACAGCAATAAAGAATGATGACTCTGATTTAGATGAAGAAGAGATGGTCTTCATTGCCAAGAATTATAACAGATTCAAGAAATTTAGAAAGATGACCAAATTCTAAAAAGAAGGGAAGTCCAACACAACAAACCTATTCAAATCAAGTGTTATGAATGTGATCAATACAGACATATGAAGAAGGATTGCCCTAAACTCAATAATGATAAAAAGAAGAACAAATTTGAAAAACTCAAAAAGAAGAAGGCTTTAAAAGTACCATGGGATGACTCGGATTCTTCATCATCTGAAAGTGATAGCTATAATGATGGAGAACAAGCTAATGTGTGTTTTATGGCACAAACTAATGAGGTATGTCCGAAACTTAGCTATGACGAATTATTAGAACTTAATATTGAATTAGATGATAAATTTAGACAAATTAAAAAAATTAAACAGAGAATATATAGTCAAAATAAATAGATTAGAACTTGAAGTAGGAATGTTAAAAGACGAAAAAATTATCTTAGAAGAAGAACTAGAATTATCTCAAGAAAAAATTAAAAATAATTTGATAGAAAGTGAGGCTATTGCTATTGATTTTGAAAATACTAAAATAGAGAAGGATAATCTGTTAAAAGAAAATGTCAACTTGAAAAGCAATATTGAAATATTGAAAATTTAGAATTAAAAGAAAAAATAGATAAAATTACAAATAATGTGTCATAATTTAATAAAGGAAAACAAGATTTAGAAAATTTTATCAAAACTTCAAAACCATCAGGCAATAGAAATGGAATAAGATTTAAAAATACTTCTAAACAGAAAGAAAATGATGCCAAAATTTTTATTTATAAAAAAATTAAAAGTTACCTACGTCTAATATGAATACCGAAAATATGGAAATTTGGATTCCTAAGACAAAAAATAATTTGATTAGACAAAAAATATTAATAATTTCTTAGAGAACGTAGTCTATAATAAAAATTATATTTATAAAGGTACCAAACCATCTTTGGTATGGCTACCTTCTCCTAACCATTAGGACCCTAACAAAATATATGGGTATGAATTAAAACATCTTTTATCTTTCCGGCACCCAAAATAAAAAATAAGAAGAAATGAATACTAGATAGCGGATGCTCCAAGCATATGACCGGAAATTCAAAAATGTTATTAAATATAACATACATCGATGGTGGAATGGTAACCTTTGGAGATAATTCAAAAGGATATGTCGTGGGCATTGGAGAAGTCATCAACTCTGGTATTTCTAACTCTCTTATTATTACAAATCTTTATATGTAGAAAATCTAAAACATAACCTACTTAGTATTAGTCAATTATGTGATAAAGGTTTTCAAATAAATTTCGAAAAAGATAGATGTAATATTTTCCATAATAACAAACAACTTGTATTTGAAGGTTTTAGAAACAAAAATATTTATGTATTAAACATGAATAAAATAAAAATTCAAATTAATATTTAACCGCCAAACATGAAGATCCATGGTTATGGCATAAACGATTTTGTCATATCAATTTTAAGAATATTAATAAATTGGCAAAATATGAGCTAGTTAGAGGTTTACCTAAAATAAATTACAAAGTAGAAAATTTATGTGACGATTGTCAAATTGGAAAACTTAAGAAAAGCTCTTTTAAATCTAAAAATAATATTTTTACAAAACAACCATTAGAGCTATTACATTTAGATTTATTTGGTCCAACACCAATACGATTTATAAATCACAACAATTATGTCTTCGTAATAGTTGATGATTTTTCGAGATATACATGGACTTTGTTTTTAAAACATATAAGCAAAACATTTGGTATGTTTAAAATATTTGCTAAAAGAATTAAAACACAGATGGACTTGAAAATTAAAAATATTCGAAGTGATCATGGAGGAGAATTCGAAAATGATCTCTTTACTAATTTTTGCTATAAGAAAGGAATAAGTCATAAGTTTTCTTTTCCTCGCACACCTCAACAGAATGGTGTCGTAGAAAGAAAAAAACCGAATGTTACAACAATGTGCACGAACAGTATTAGTAGTGGTCTACCAAAAACTTTTGGGTTGAAGCTATTGCCACAGCTTGTTATGTGTTGAATCGAGTAACCATACGTCCTATGACTAAACAAACTTGTTTTGAAATATTTTTTGGAAAAAAACCGAAAGTATCATACTTTAAAACTTTCGGTTCAAAATGTTTTATATTGAATACAAAAGATAGCTTAGGAAAATTTGACCCAAAGGCCGATGAAGGTATCTTTGTTGGATATTCGGATCGTAGCAAAGCATATAGAATTTTTAATAAACGAAATAATACTATTGAAGAAAGTTTACATGTTTCGTTCGACGAAAATCTTTTTAACTGTAACGATCCCGGATGTAAATCGAGTATGAGTTGATAATTAATTTCATTTCTGAATAAAAATTTGTGAAGTAATTGGTAATTAATATAAATTTTAATATAAATTTTGAATTAATCAAGAATTTAATTGATATTTGAAAATAAACAGTACATAAAATGGATTGACAATTGAATTTGTTTTGAAAATCTATGAATAAACCCAAGAAACTTGAAAATCATGACAAAGCAAATGAATGTAAGTATCTATAGTAAAACAGAGTATAAATAAGACAATGGAGATTTATAAAGTACAAATAAAACAAAGTATATAGGAAAACATCAACATACAAAAGGCTGCCAGGTAAGTAAGAAAATATATAAAGTCATAAGACAAAGGAAATCAATACAAATAGCTTGGCCACCAACAACAGGGTATTAGCCACTAAAATAAGTTTTAGCCAAAATGAATTAGCTTAGTCAACAAACAAAAGAAAATATCTATGTATATAATATCCTTAGCTGTAAACAAATATGGGAACAAGCAAGTACATAATATTTTCTCTAAGCACACAAAGTATATTTTCCCAGTCAAAACAAATACATGCAAGTGTAAGCAAGCATAAACAAACTGTACAAGCAAACATAATCAAGTATTCAAACAAGACTTAAGCAATTAATGCAGCCATGCATGTTGTACAGACAACAATGTATATCCCTGTACAACACAGCATCTTCAGCCATGACTATTGTACAACAAAATATTATATCACTTGTACAACATAAACCATCACCCTATACATTACAACATCACCTGTAACTTCATTTTATATACATCATCTTCTCATCTCAGTTTCGTTCACCATTATAAACTGAAGTAAAGATCATTCTTTAACTTAAACAATCATTCAACATAAAACATCAAAGCAGTCAAAGAAAATCTGAGAACAAGGAAGAAACTTCGGCTAACAGTTCAAACCAGAGTTTTCAAACTTTGCAAAGTTTAAAAAGATTTCAACTTGAAGACTTCTGGAAAACAAGATGTTTATAGTGAGTAACAACAGCTATTTAAATTTGGATCTATGTTTCCATTGCTCTGTGTATATGCATATATCAGTGATATCTCTTCTCTGTTACATTACAGAGTATCAGACAACATCCAAATTCAATTTCTTCTTCCCTAACCAATATTAGGCTTTGATTTTAAAATAAATTAGTTGTGTTTAAGTACGAATGATAACGTAAAAATAGTTTCATGACATAAAAATGTATATAGATGGAAAAATCAAATTTTTACAGTGGTAACTTCATTTTTCGGAAAATTCGAATGTCATGAAATATTGATTCAAATATATAACTGGAACCCTTACTGGAAGCGATGATTTTTAAGGTGGGTTTGATGATTTTTAGAGGTGGAGTTTGAGAGCAGTTTGAAGATGATCGAAATGGGTAGTTTGACCAATTTTCGGGGGCACGTGGAATTGGGGGTGATGGTGTTGTTCGTGAAGATGGAGAATCCTACGGGGGTCGTAGGAAAAATACTGGTTGGGGTTGTCGTTGAACGTGGTGACGGCGGTGAGCAGTTTTTGCTCGTAAACCTAGTTTTAGCGTGGGATTTTTTTTCGATTCGTTCGTCTTCGATCGAGCATCGAGCTGCTCGAGTTTTGGGGTAATGGTGGCTGTCGAGTTGATGGAGTCGTGGCCGGAAGTTCGAGTGTTCTGGTGGTCGGAGCGTCGAGGAAATGGCATTGACAGGGTGGGGTCGTATGGGTTCGAGTGTTGTAGGTTTCGAATGTTTATTCGAATTTCGATCTCAAGGTGGTGATGCAGATATGATGGTCGGAGTTGGATCTGGGGAGGATTGTCGACGTGTTCGACAACGTGACGGGGCCGGAAGATCGCCAGCGGCGAAGTGCACGTGCACGAGCACTCTGGTGCTTGAGTGTGTTGTTGCCTGGAAAGAGAAGAGGGGATTCACGCGTCGAACTCGAGGAATTCGAGTCATTTACTCGAAGTAGCGACAGGGTAAACTCGGGTCATACATAAATAAGTTTTAAATTTAAATTAAAATGTTAATATAAATTCAAGTTGAATTTAGAGTTTAGATTGAACATAAATAAGTTTTAAATTTAAATTGTTTTAATAACTTAAAAGCAATTCAAAATATATTAAAGAGTTTTGAAATGGAAATGAATTTGAAATTTTAAATGAAAATTTTAAGCAAGTTGAAACTAAAAGTTTAAATCTGAAATTAACTCTACATCTGATTTCAAGGTTTTGAAATTAAATTAAGCTTTATAACTTAAGTGTTGAAAAAAATAAATCTAAAAGGGAATTTGAAATAGTGTTTCAAACATATTGTGAATAATACTTAAATTGTAAATATGATCGAACTTTACTTTAAGTAATGAAGTTAATAATTTCTATTTCATTAACGAATGAATTTTCTATAGTAAATCGATTTATAATTAATAATGGTTAATGTGAGAAATTTTCTTTAAAAAGGGAATTTAAGAAACTAAATAGTTAACGAAATCATTAACTAAGATTATCTGAACAATTAATTAATGTGACTAAATTTTTAACAATAAATTAGATTAATTAATTTAATGATAATAAATTGTGGAACTATTAAGTATAATTAATTAATGATTGAAATTATGGAATTGATTTATTTAGCATAATTAATTGAGTTAATTTGATTTATTCAAAATCTAAATTTCTTAAGTTAATTAATTCAGAATAATTACTTGATAATTTTGAAAATATAATTACTTAGAGAAGTAATTAATAGATAATTAATGAATGTAATCAATTAAATGATGATTTGAAATTTGAGTAAATTATTTGTTAATAAATTTAGAGGATTAATTAATAATGGTGATTAATTAAGATTAATTTACTAATTAAAGATTAATTGATTCATTAATTAAGAATGATAGTTAATAATTAAGGGTTAACTAATAAATTGTGAAAGGGAATTTATTTCAAATAATTTGTAATTAAATTATGATAATTAACCTGGATTAATAATTGATACATCCGATTTAAATTAATTATTTGATTAATAAATTCATTTGTGAATGTTTGGACTTGGCTGAATAATTGTTTTGTTTGATACCCCTGATATGTGATGCTTTGTTTTGAGCTGTGTGACTTATTTATCTGTAATTTATATATCTGTGATCTGTGATCTGTAAATAAAGATGGGCGTTATAGTTATACCGCTTATCAACTATTTTTCTGCATTTTTAATCTGTGATGATCGAATGTGTTGCACTATTGTGTTAAACCCCTGGACCACACCATAGACACACAAATATGGATTTCACGAGGAAATCGATTAAGTCACAGATTTTTGAAAATAGTTTTGAATTTGAATTTTAAATTCAAATGGTTTGAAAATAAGATTGGGTTTAAAGTGAAAAGTTTTTGAAAAGGAATTTCAAAGATGAAATTTATTTTGAATAACTTGATTGAGTTTTGAAATTTAAATATTTTGATTTAAATTTGAATTCAATATTTGAAATTAAATTCTATATTCAGTATTTATGATATTAAATGGTATACAAGTTTATATGGGTTTTAAACCATTTTAAGGTGTTGTTTTTGGGAATTTGAATTAACCCAAAGATTTTAACTTGTATAAATGAGATCGAATTTCTCCGAAACGAAAACTACTTATTTCCAAATAAAAATAACTTTCATTTAAAGAAAGGATTTACAAATTGGGTTGAAAAGTTTCAAGTTTGAATTGGAATAGTTTTGAAAGGCTATGAATGAATCTTTGGAAATGATTTTGAAAGCTATAAGTTGAATCTTGATTTAAAGATTCAACAGGTTAATCGAATTTTGAAAGCTATGAGTTAAATCTTTTATTTAAAGATTTAACGAGTTAATCCAATTGGAATGGAAATTGTTTTGAAGTCTATGAATTGATCTTTGTGAATAAATCTTTTTGTAATATAAAGATTTGAATGGTAATTGGTTTAAACCATTTGAAAAGGAAAGTTTTTGGGTTTTAAGTTGTGACTTAATTGAAATCCCAATATCCATATATTTTTGAAATACTGCGCTCACTGTTCGGTTTAGCCGGGAGAGGACCTTTGTGTCATATATCCCATTCCGAATATGTGATACGTCGTTATGGATAGCATTTGAAGACCGGTGGTGAAGACCGGATATTTTCAAAAACGAAAGGATAACTCGTCGAATGTCTTTGCATCGACTGGTCCCCGGTATAGAGACTCCATATGTGATGGGAAGTCTGGACATGATTAGTGAATATCCGGATTGCAAGGACTTCTTTGGAAGTGCCTTCGGTTCTGTTCGATCCCGGAACAGACTTGTATGGATTTTGTGTCTGACATTACAAATTAAGATTTAAAGTTGATTTCTTTCAAATATATTTCTGTTGGTGGCGGAGAATTTATTCTCTTAGCTTAACACCCTTCTTTGAGACGTACGAGCTCAGAGGTTATGTAGTTGATGGTTATCAGCGATATATTCCCAATTTGGTAATGTGACATGCTGAGTGTTGCTGTGAAATGATCATTGTTTGATCATTTGTGATATGATCATTTGTTTGATCGTTTATCTTTGTGATCATTACTTTGATCATTTGTTGACCCAAAGCATGGCTTTGTACCAAAGCGTGGCTTTGTGGATGAGACTTCGTCGGACCTCACACCCCGAAATGGTCGAAACAGGAAAGATGCGGCAAGGTTATTGGGGGTAGCGCCCCTTAGGGTATGTGCATTTCCTTCTGGATAGAGGTGGTATCATGGTATGGAGCCCAGATACTTAACCTATGTTGTTGCGGAAAATTTATTACTTTGTGGTTGTTGGTTATCGGGATCCCGGATAAAGGTTGGTTACGACCGGAGGATGGCATACTCGTGTCAGTAGTTACCCAGTTAGGGGTAACCCGGCCTTGTGTTGGTAGAGATCCGGTTAGGTTCTCGGGGACGTCCTTCCAAAGGCGTTCTCATGTGGCAATGGGAAGTTCCTTGGCCTGACCATTTGTTGTAAATCCAAAGAAACAATACGAGCCTTGTACGGTATCAGTTGTAGAACCTGCCATCTAATATGGTAGCTATAGCGGGCATAATATAGTGGTGCCTATGCTGGCTAAGATTTATATTCTACTTTCGAAATTTTTTCTATACTATGCACTAATAATAATATCAAAAATGATTTGATTTTGCGTAGTAAGCATCTTTGACTAACATAAGAAGAAATCTCCTCTAAGTCTGCGTTTGCATTGTGTGTGTGGTGGGAGGTCTTATGGTAGTTACATTTTCAAAAAGCATTGCGAATTGACTTTAAAATCTTTTGTTGATTGTTTTTAAAAGATAAACTGTTTTTTTTTGTTGCTCACACCAGTCCTACGACTGATCCGTAGTTTATTGTTTCTTTCCTAAACTCTGGGTGCTCATTATTTTCTACACGAGCAGTCTAGAGTTGGGTTTTTTCAGATAGTCAGATGTAGTGGATTATCTGGAGTTAGTTCAGTCTTTGGATCACACCAGTCTTGCTTATCTTGGTGCATCGTTATTGAGAGTTCGAGCTATTGTTGGATTCGTTCTTGGAAATGGAGTTGCAGATTTTGGAGTTCTTCCTTGAAGACTATCTTAGAGTTATATTGTTCCGCTGCTAGATGTGATCTATTTTTCTTTTCCGCTGCTATTTCTTGTATCATATCTCTGATGTATATTGATATCTATTGGATCATCTGTTGTATCAGATATTGTATCAAAGCTGTATATCAATGTATTTTTCTTATTCTGCTGTGTTGTTTACTTAATGTTGTTATAAGCTCCGGCGAATCGGATTTAAACTGTCGAATCTATGGCACTCGAATACGATATGAAGTATGGATGTCGATTTTCGAGCGCGAAAAATTCGCGTCGTTACATTTGGTATCAGAGCTAAGGTTGAACTTTAGCTCAGGAGTATAACACATTAAGTAGCTCATTAGAGATAGGGTGAAGTATACCCTAGAATGAGTATTCCCTAAGATATCTGTTCGAATGCCTCAGTAAATTCTCTTGCTATCCACTGATAGTGAGTATGAGTGTAAGAAGAGAACGAGATAGGGGACAGGGAAATACGACTATAATTGGTCAATACTCTGTAACAACAGTGGAAACAACTTTTTCTCATTCTCTTTTTGATTCGTTTCCAAATTTCTTTTGATTGCTTCGTGATAGCTCCAGGAAGAAGTTTTCGGTGTGATGGTGGCCCTACGAATCGTTGTAGAAATTTTTTACTTCGTATCTTCATCAATTTCTTATCAGTTTTTCGTTTTAAACTTTAATGAATTTGAAATTTAGAATTGAAATTTTGAATAAATTGGAAATTTTAAACTGAGTCAACTTGATTAATGGAATATGAAGGATAATTTGAATTGAATCGATAAAACGATTTTGTTTAAAACTAAATTTGAAATTCTATTGAAATTTCTCGTGAATACCAAAGTCCAAAGTGGGACAAATTGGTATGTATTCTGAGATATTTCGACTTGAGTTTGGAATTCATATCTTAAATTTGAGAAATTATAGGAGATCGAATCTGCCTATCTCTGTGATGTTTTCGTGCTTGCGAATTTCGAGGACGAAATTCTTTTAAGAGGGGAAGTCTGTAACGATCCCGGATGTAAATCGAGTATGAGTTGATAATTAATTTCATTTTTGAATAAAAATTTATGAAGCAATTGGTAATTAATATAAATTTTAATATAAATTTTGAATTAATCAAGAATTTAATTTATATTTGAAAAGAAACAGTATATAAAATGGATTGACAATTGAATTTGAAATGAAATTGATTTGAAAATCTATGAATAAACCCATGAAACTTGAAAATCATGACAAAGCAAATAAATGTAAGTATCTTTAGTAAAACAAAGTATAAATAAGGCAATGGAGAATTATAAAGTAAAAATAAAACAAAGTATATAGGAAAACATCAACATACAAAAGGCTGCCAGGTAAGTAAGAAAATATATAAAGTCATAAGACAAAGGAAATCAATACAAATAGCTTGGCCACCAACAACAGGATATTAGCCACTAAAATAAGTTTTAGCCAAAATGAATTTGCTTAGTCAACAAACAAAAGAAAATATCTATGTATATAATATCTTTAGCTGTAAACAAATATGGGAATAAGAAAGTACATAATATTTTCTCTAAGCACACAAAGTATATTTTCCCAGTCAAAACAAATACATGCAAGTGTAGGCAAGCATAAACAAACTGTACAAGCAAACATAATCAAGTATTCAAACAAGACTTAAGCAATTAATGCAGCCATGCATGTTGTACAGACAACAATGTATATCCCTGTACAATACAGCATCTTCAGCCATTACTATTGTACAACAAAATATTATATCATTTGTATAACATAAACCATCACCATATACATTACAACGTCACCTGTAACTTCATTTTATATACATCATCTTCTAATCTCAGTTTCGTTCACCATTATAAACTGAAGTAAAGATCATTCTTTAACTTAAACAATCATTCAACATAAAACATTAAAGCAATCAAAGAAAATCTGAGAACAAGGAAGAAACTTCGGCTAACAGTTCAAACCAGAGTTTTCAAACTTTGCAAAGTTTAAAAAGATTTCAACTTGAAGACTTCTGGAAAACAAGATGTTTAAAGTGAGTAACAACAGCTATTTAAATTTGGATCTATGTTTCCATTGCTCTGTGTATATGCATATATCAGTGATATCTCTTCTCTGTTACATTACAGAGTATCAGACAACATCCAAATTCAATTTCTTCTTCCCTAACCAATATTAGGCTTTGATTTTAAAATAAATTAGTTGTGTTTAAGTACGAATGATAACGTAAAAATAGTTTCATGACATAAAAATGTATATAGATGGAAAAATCAAATTTTTACAGTGGTAACTTCATTTTTCGGAAAATTCGAATGTCATGAAATATTGATTCAAATATATAACTGGAACCCTTACTGGAAGCGATGATTTTTAAGGTGGGTTTGATGATTTTTAGAGGTTGAGTTTGAGAGCAGTTCGAAGATGATCGAAATGGGTAGTTTGACCAATTTCCGGGGGCACGTGGAACTGGGGGTGATGGTGTTGTTCGTGAAGATGGAGAAGCCTACGGGGGTCCTAGGAAAAATACTGGTTGGGGTTGCCGTTGAACGTGGTGACGGCGACGAGCAGTTTTTGCTCGTAAACCTAATTTTAGCGTGGGTTTTTTTTCGATTCATTCATCTTCGATCGAGCATCGAGCTGCTCGAGTTTTGGGGTAATGGTGGCTGTCGAGTTGATGGAGTCGTGGTCGGAAGTTCGAGTGTTCTGGTGGTCGGAGCGTCGAGGAAATGGCGTTGAAAGGGATGTGGTCGTATGGGTTCGAGTGTTCTAGGTTTCGAATGTTTATTCGAATTTCGATCTCAAGGTGGTGATGCAGATATGATGGTCGGAGTTGGATCTGGGGAGGATTGTCGACATGTTCGACAACGTGACGGGGCCGGAAGATCGCCAGCGGCGAAGTGCACGTGCACGGGCACTCTGGTGCTTGAGTGTGTTGTTGCCTGGAAAGAGCAGATGGGATTCACGTGTCGAACTCGAGGAATTCGAGTCATTTACTCGAAGCAGGGACAGGGCAAACTCGGGTCAGAGTTTGTCCTAATTTTTCAACCTGGAATCTTTTTTTTTCCTCTGTTTGAAAATTTTAAAACCAAATTTAAATTTTAAACCAAAATTTTTAAAGCTGTGTTCAAATTAAAATATTAATATAAATTCAAGTTGAATTTAGAGTTTAGATTGAACATAAATAAGTTTTAAATTTAAATTGTTTTAATAACTTAAAAGCAATTCAAAATATATTAAAGAGATTTGAAATGGAAAAGGATTTGAAATTTTAAATGAAAAATTTAAGAGAGTTGAAACTAAAAGTTTAAATCTGAAATTAACTCTACATCTGATTTCAAGGTTTTGAAATTAAATTAAGCTTTATAACTTAAGTGTTGAAAAAAAAAAGAAATTTAAAAGGGAATTTGAAACAGTGTTTCAAACGTATTGTGAATAATACTTAAATTATAAATATGATTGAACTTTACTTTAAGTAATGAAGTTAATAATTTCTATTTCATTAACGAATGAATTTTCTATAGTAAATCGATTTATAATTAATAATGGTTAATGTGAGAAATTTTCTTTAAAAAGGGAATTAAAGAAACTAAATAGTTAACGAAATCATTAACTAAGATTATCTGAACAATTAATTAATGTGACTAAATTCTTAACAATAAATTAGATTAATTAATTTAATGATAATAAATTGTGGAACTACTAAGTATAATTAATTAATGATTGAAATTATGGAATTGATTTATTTAGCATAATTAATTGAGTTAATTTGATTTATTCAAAATCTAAATTTCTTAAGTTAATTAATTCAGAATATTCACTTGATAATTTTTAAAATATAATTACTTAGAGAAGTAATTAATAGATAATTAATGAATGTAATCAATTAAATGATGATTTGAAATTTGAGTAAATTATTTGTTAATAAATTTAAAGGATTAATTAATAATGGTGATTAATTAAGATTAATTTAGTAATTAAAGATTAATTGATTCATTAATTAAGAATGATAGTTAATAATTAAGGTTAACTAATAAATTGTGAAAGGGAATTTATTTCAAATAATTTGTAATTAAATTATGATAATTAACCCGGATTAATAATTGATACATCCGATTTAAATTAATTATTTGATTAATAAATTCATTTGTGAATGTTTGGACTTGGCTGAATAATTGTTTTGTTTGATACCCCTGATATGTGATGCTTTGTTTTGAGCTGTGTGACTTATTTATCTGTAATTTATATATCTGCGATTTGTAAATAAAGATGAGCATTATAGTTATACCGCTTATCAACTATATTTCTGTATTTTTAATCTGTGATGATTGAATGTGTTGCACTATTGTGTTAAACCCCTGGACCACACCATACACGAACAAATATGGATTTCATGAGGAAATCGATTAAGTCATAGATTTTTGAAAATAGTTTTGAATTTGAATTTTAAATTCAAATGGTTTGAAAATAAGATTGGGTTTAAAATGAAAAGTTTTTGAAAAGGAATTTCAAAGATGAAATTTATTTTGAATAACTTGATTGAGTTTTGAAATTTAAATATTTTGATTTAAATTTGAATTCAATATTTGAAATTGAATTCTATATTCAGTATTTATGATATTAAATGGTATACAAGTTTATATGGGTTTTAAACCATTTTAAGGTGTTGTTTTTGGGAATTAGAATTAACCCAAAGATTTTAACTTGTATAAATGAGATCGAATTTCTCCGAAACGAAAGCTACTTGTTTCCAAATAAAAATAACTTTCATTTAAAGAAAGGATTTCCAAATTGGGTTGAAAAGTTTCAAGTTTGAATTGGAATTGTTTTGAAAGGCTATGAATGAATCTTTGGAAATGATTTTGAAAGCTATAAGTTGAATCTTGATTTAAAGATTCAACAGGTTAATCGAATTTTGAAAGCTATGAGTTAAATCTTTTATTTAAAGATTTAACGAGTTAATCCAATTGGAATGGAAATTGTTTTGAAGTCTATGAATTGATCTTTGTGAAATAAATCTTTTTGTAATATAAAGATTTGAAATGGTAATTGGTTTAAACCATTTGAAAAGGAAAGTTTTTGGGTTTTAAGTTGTGACTTAATTGAAATCCCAATATCCATATGTTTTTGAAATACTGCGCTCACTGTTCGGTTTAGCCGGGAGAGGACCTTTGTGTCATATATCACATTCCGAATATGTGATACGTCGTTATGGATAGCATTTGAAGACCGGTGGTGAAGACCGGATATTTTCAAAAACGAAAGGACAACTCGTCGAATGTCATTGCATCGACTGGTCCCCGGTATAGAGACTCCATATGTGATGGGAAGTCTGGACGTGATTAGTGAATATCCGGATTGCAAGGACTTCTTTGGAAGTGCCTTCGGTTCTGTTCGATCCCGGAACAGACTTGTATGGATTTTATGTCTGACATTACAAATTGAGATTTAAAGCTGATTTCTTTCAAATATATTTCTGTTGGTGGCAGAGAATTTATTCTCTTAGCTTAACACCCTTCTCTGAGACGTACGAGCTCAGAGGTTATGTAGTTGATGGTTATCAGCGATATATTCCCAATTTGGTAATGTGACATGCTGAGTGTTGCTGTGAAATGATCATTGTTTGATCATTTGTAATATGATCATTTGTTTGATCGTTGACCTTTGTGATCATTACTTTGATCATTTGTTGACCCAAAGCATGGCTTTGTACCAAAGCGTGGCTTTGTGGACGAGACTTCGTCGGACCTCACACCCCGAAATGGTCGAAACAGGAAAGATGCGGCAAGGTTATTGGGGGTAGCACCCCTTAGGGTATGTGCATTTCCTTCTGGATAGAGGTGGTATCATGGTATGGAGCCCAGATACTTAACCTAGGTTGTTGCCGCAAATTTATTACTTTGTGGTTGTTGGTTATCGGGATCCCGGATAAAGGTTGGTTACGACCGGGGGATGGCATACTCGTGTCAGTGGTTACCCAGTTAGGGGTAACCCGGCCTTGTGTTGGCAGAGATCCGGTTAGGTTCTTGGGGACGTCCTTCCAGAGGCGTTCTCATGTGGCAATGGGACGTTCCTTGGCCTGACCATTTGTTGGAAATCCAAAGAAACAATACTAGCCTTGTACGGTATTAGTTGTAGAACCTGCCATCTAATATGGTAGCTATAGCGGGCATAATATAATGGTACCTATGCTGGCTAAGATTTATATTCTACTTTCGAAATTTTCTCTATACTATGCACCAATAATAATATCAAAAATGATTTGATTTTGCGTAGTAAGCATCTTTGACTAACATAATAAGAAATCTCCTCCAAGTCTGCGTTTGCATTGTGTGTGTGGTGGGAGGTCTTATGGTAGTTACATTTTCAAAAAGCATTGCGTATTGACTTTAAAATCATTTGTTGATTGTTTTTAAAAGATAAACGTTTTTTGTTGTTGCTCACACCAGTCCCACGACTGATCCGGAGTTTATTGTTTCTTTCCTAAACTCTGGGTGCTCATTATTTTCTACACGAGCAGTCTAGAGTTGGGTTTTTTCAGATAGTCAGATGTAGTGGATTATCTGGAGTTAGTTCAGTCTTTGGATCACACCAGTCTTGCTTATCTTGGTGCATCGTTATTGAGAGTTCGAGCTATTATTGGATTGGTTCTTGGAAATGGAGTTGCAGTTTTGTAACGACCCGGAATTTTGGACAATATAAATTTAATAATCTGGATTTAAATTTATATTGAATTGATAATTTTGTTAATAGATTTGATATTTATTTAAATAATCTTCTTTATTTAATTATTTAATTTGTGAAATTATTTTAGATAAGATTTTAAATTGTTTTCTATTTAATAATATATATGTATTTATATATATTTTAAATAGACAATTTGTTTTAGTTAAATTAGTATAGTATAGTTTTATTATGTTTTAAAAATAGAAATGGTGATTTATTTTTAAATTTGAGCTTTTCAAAAATATTTAATTAAATAACTATATGATTTTAAATTTGAGATAAATGTTTTAATTAGTTTAAAATTCAATTTTTATTCAAGTTGTATATTAAATTATGTTACAAGCTCTTTTATAAATTGTTTAAAAAAAAAAAAAAAGTTTCTTTTCAAAATGAATAACTTGTATATCATTCTATTTATAATAATAATGCTTTGCTTTTTCTTTAGAGAATTATTTAACACATAATTTTGTATAGGAATTAATTAACTAATCTTAATACTTATTTAACTCTAATTAAACATTAAATTAATTCATAAAGACATGTGTATGTAAATATTAAAGCTTAAAAGACAAGTGTCTCTATGTTTACAAGTGTCAATATTTCATTTTTATTTTCTTTTATTTCATTTTCTGAAAATCTACATTCATATGAACTTGTTCTTCATTCATATGCATTTGTTTCATTCCTAAATAAAAAGAAAACTAAACTTCATCCTCACATCTATAATCAGAAATTACATTCTCACAAACTATATACAAGTCTGCATACAACTTCTACAAATCTGCATATTCCAAATTACAAACCTGCAAACTCCTCTTTCCCAAAATATTCAAATCTGCATTTCAAACCTTCATCAAGTATAACCTGCATGCAACTCCTCGTTTCAAACTCAAACCTGCATTATGTATAAGCTCTGCATTTCTTTGGCATCTGCATATCATTTGCAAATTGAATCAAAGCTCTGCTTGTATAAATCAAAAAGGCTGAGGCCTACATGAATTTTCAAACAAGCCTGCATGCATTAATCTTCAATCTGGAAATGCAAGAGAACAAAATCTGCATATTCATTTTCAATCAAAGATTAAAAAGGACCTGCATGTTTTTGCATATGAAGTCAAAGAGCTCTGCAATTTTAAGATTTGAGCTCTGCATACATGAAATTTGCAAGCAAGGAGGTTTGCATTTCTTGGATCTGAAACATGCAAGACATCTGCAGTTTCAAGTTGAAGCTTTACATTTCTAAGCATCTGAAGAAGGGCCTGCATGCATCATTTAAAAGCAAGGAGGGAGTCTGCATTTCATAATTTGGAACCTGCAACTACAATGTGCTCTGCATTTTATAAATAAGGTGAGTAACTCAACTTTTAAGATTTTAAATAGGTAAAAGTTGATTGCATACTTGAATTTAGATATGAACTTATATTATAAATATGCTGTGAATATGTATATGGATATGTTTGTGTGTGTGTGCATGATTTATTCCCTGAACATTTCTGGTTTCTCTGATTCAAGTTGTAGTTAGATGTAATACATCCCATTGTCTTTTAGTTTGATCCTTCATTTGAGTTATGACTTAAACAAATATGGTTGCTTCATTACAATATTCAGATTAAAATTTGTACTTGAGTTATATTACAAATTTTAATGCTTTGTTAAAAATGCAGTTTTGAAACTTCTGTGTCTTATATATTAGCTAAGCATAGTTGAAGCTTGAAATTTGTTTGGGTGAATTTGATTTAGGAGATTGTTTATTCATCAAAGATTATAGGAATTTATTGAATTTGTTTGCAATTCAAATTTGAGAATGAAATTTGAAAATTTCTGTCAAGAACCCTAGTTACTGTAAAAATAAAATTTTGGGTGCTGTGGTTTCAAGGGTGCATCGAGTTCAAAACTGTGGTGGGTATTGATAGATGGTGAAGTGATGAAGCTACCACCGGAGTTTGGATGTTGATGGTGGTCGAGAGGTGGAGAGATTTGAGTTGACAGGTTTAGGAAGGTGGGAATAGACTGTTACAGTTTTTAGTTTTAAAACTTGATTTCAAATTCAAGTTAATCTTAGGGGATCTGGGGTTTTGATGTTGTAGTGAAGTCTCTGATAGTTAGGGGATGGTCGGAGATGATGGTCAAGGTGGCCGGAGGTGGTTTGAGAATGTACAAGGGTGTGTGCAGGTTTGTGATGGTGGTGGGGTTGATGTTTCAGGTTGAAGTTGATGTTGAGTTGCAGGGATTTTTCCCTCGGGTAGATCTCGGGTAATTTGGGAAAAAACTCGAAGCAAGCAAGCTTCTGACTCGAAGCAAAATTTTTGGTGACTCGAGTACCTTTTGGCTTCAGGTTTTAAAAACAGAACTGTTCTGTTTTAAGTAAATTTGAGAGTTAAGTTTAAATTTAAACTAAATGTTAGCTTAGGATTTAAATTTGAATCTGAAGATGAATTCAAAATATTTGAATTCAGATGTTGAAATAATTTAATTGCAGAATTCAAATTTGGTTTTAAAATAAAAAAATAAAAGAAGAAGAACAGGGAATTGTTTCCAGTTTTAAAATTTGATTGCAAACTTAAAATGTCAACTTGGATTTTAAACTGAATTTAATGATGAATTTAAATAAGTTTAAATTTTGTTCTTTGAAATTATTTAAGTTCTGGAAAAAAATTCAAAGTTTAAGTTTTTAAATAAACAGAAAACTGTTTTCTGTTTTAAATAAAAGGTAAGTTTAAATTTTTAAGTGGAGATTTAAAACTGAGTTTAGTTTGAAATTTGGATATGAATTCAAATTTAATTTGTCAGATATTTGAAAACATTTATGTTTTTAAATTCAAATTTGATTTTAAACTCTCAAGTGTAAATGCATTGTTGTTTTGCATATTGAATTGAAAAGTTAAGTATTTAATTTAGGAATTCAAAATGAATCCAAAACTGAGTTTTTAAATCTGAATTTAAAATTTAAACTTCAGTTTTTTTAAATAAAGTTTAAATTTAAATTGTTTTCAAATGGTTTGCATTTGAATTAAAGGTGTAAATTATAGAAGAGTTTGAAAGAATTTAAAACTAAATTGAGAATGGAAGTTATATTTTAATTTTGAAATTTAAAGATGTTTTTAAATTGATTTGAATTTGATTTGAATTGAAATTTAAATTCTTTTTAAACTTATCAATTAATTAGATGTTTCTTGTAAACATATAAGATTTAGTTGTATTTTAAATAAATTTGGATCTTAAGTTTAAAAGAAATGTTAAATTGAATTTAATGTAAACTTAAAAACATTTTGTTTTTAAATGCTTGATTAATAGGAATGTTTTATCTAAAAGATAAATAAAAGTTTAATGATTGGAATCATTTGATTATTAAGGTAATTAGGATGAATGTTAATTATTTAATTTATTAATAATGTGGATGTTTAATTAAATAATTAATGATTTTTAATTGAACTTGAGATTAATTAATTAAGTTTAATTAATCTATGATTAAGGGTGGTTAATTAAATTTTAATTTATGATTAAGATTTATTTAATCAAGTGATTAATGATTAATTAAGACTTTAATTAACACTTAGTTAATTAATAATTAGAGATTAAATTAAATAGTAATTAAATATTAATTACTTAATGACTAATAATGATTAATATAAGTTAATCTCTTAATTAAGTAATTAAGAAATGTTAATGAGGTCATTAACTTAAGATATTAACAATTAATTAATGTGATTAATTTTTGATAATTGATTAGATTAATTAATAATAATCAAATTGTTTAGATTTAATTACTTAAAAAAGTAATTAGTGAATTAATTACTAAAGGTAATTAATTAAGGTTAATGTGATTTGTTTAGTTTAATTAATTAAGTTTAATTGATTTAAACAATTGTGGATTGTTTGATAATTACTTTATGTAATTTAGAAATTTGTAATTACTTAAGGAAGTAATTAATAATTACAGGATGTAATTAAAGATATTTGATATAGAAGTAATTTGGATTTAAATTACTTTGAAATTAATTAAGGGAATTAATTTAGATAATTAATTAAGAATAATTAATTTTTGGGTTGAGTAATTAATGTAGTTAATTACTGAATGGTTATTAATCAAGGGTGATTAATATATATGTATGGTTTGATATTAGATTAATTACTTATGTAATTAATTAATTGTAGATAGAAATCATTAATGAATTAATTAATGATGTGATTTGGAATGGATTAATTAAATCAATACTTAATGAATGTTTAATGTAATTAATTATTAATCAATTAGGTAATTAACTTGTGTAATCAACTTATAAGCTAATTACTTATTGTAATTAGAGATAGTTAATCAGTAAGGATTAATTGAAATAAATATTGAGATGATTATTTATAAATTGATTTGAAATCCATAGATGATTAAGTTAAACAGGATTTTGATGATGAAGTGATTAATTTAATTCATTTTAAATAGATTAGAGATTGAGTAATTAATTTAATTCATTTTAAATTAATTATAGAAGGTGTGATCATTAGATCATTTGCTTATGTTTGATGATTGGTATTGGTTGAATGATATTGGTTGTCTGGTTTGGATTGTAATCTCAGTTGTGAGATGAATAGTGTATGTGATATGGATGCATTGGTTGCTCTTGGATGATAATTTGGATTATCTGATTTGATATGATTATCTGTTGATAATGATAAGATTGATTATCTATTGTGTTGTGAATTATCTATCTGTGTATATTTAGATAATGAATTGAATTGTTTTAAACTTAAAACAACTTGGACATAAAAGACACGCTTTGGTTTTCGATGAGACCGGGATCGGGTTTCCATATTTGGACATCCGAAAACCACATCGATTCCAATTAACGTTAGGTCGTTATCCAAGTGGAGCGAGTGAAGACTCGAGGTGTAAGGGCTATACGTCAAGTATAACTCTGTGGGTGATTCCGTAATGAGTTTGACGGAATAGATCTTATAGATTCGAGATGGTGAATCAGAGTGCAAGGGTTATCGTCGTTAACTCTGAGGGTGATTCCAATATGAGTGTAACGAGATAATGCCTTCGGTTTCATTCGAACCCGGAACGAACTTGTATGGATTGAATGCTTTCAGAACATCGTCAGGTGGACGATGAGCATTCTAAGAGATGTGTTCTCTAAAGGTAATCGTAACCTCAAGCCTCATCAACCGGGAATGGCTAAAACAGGGGAGGTGCAGCAAGGCTTCGTGGGTAGCCCCCACTGGAGAGCAAGATTTATCCCTGTCTAGAGGTCCCTTTATATTTCGGCTGTGTGGGCGGTTGGAACCTAGGCCAACTGCGGGGTTGTCTTGTTCGGAACTATTCAGTAAGGAATGGGTCCGGCTTTGTGTTGCAGGGGATGAAGGGAGTAATCCTCGGTACGTTGATCTAGGCCACGTACTGTGACGGGCGGTACCCCAGTAGCCCTGCCATTGTATGGAATCCAAAATCCAATAAGTGCCAACGGTTTTGATTGTATTACCCACTTTTGTGGCTAGTAGCTGGAATTTAATGAATGTAACAATTTCGGCTATTTCTTATTTATTTGAAAACCCTAGACACTATTATAATATCATCGGATTTCCTATCAAATGTTTTGGTTAGCGTAAGGTAAAAACTTTTCCATGTTTATGTGTGGGAAGTCTTACGTGATACCTTTCTTTCAAAAGGTTTTTTCTAAAAGTTAAGCAATCTTAAATCGTTTACTCACACCAGACCCCTGTCTGACCCGAGTGTTTATTTTCTGTTTTATTAAACTCTTGGGTACTCATATTATGTATGAGTAGTCAAGTGATTCAGGTTATTCTTGACGAGTTCTGGAGGAGATATGGAGCAGGTGGCTTCGACGTGTAGATATATATATATAGTGATTCCGCTGTGTTTGAGTTATATCTGTATCTGTGTTGTACTTGAATTGTAATAACTAGACAGATGTTTATAACTGTCTAGTCTGTGTTGTATTAGCTGTATAACTCTGATGTATATGATACTATGTAATGGTTTTATGTGATATAATATAATTTATTCGTTCCGCTGTGAGATTCTGATGTTGTTTGGTTCTTTCTCTTCTTTCTTTTCCCTTTTCTATCCCTTTCTTTCTTCTTAATGATGCGACTTTCCGGGAGTGGAAAGTCGGGTCGTTACAGTTGGTATCAGAGCGTTAGGTTGAGTGAATACCTAGGCTCTGAAGTGTATCTTTCTTTAGGGAGCGTTAGGTTGAGTGAATACCTAGGCTCTGTAGTGGTGGCTTTCTTGAGAGAGCGTATTTGTATTTTTAGTATATATATATAATTGGTTCTACCTATTTGTTGGATTACCTGTTCAGGTTTATCCGATATAAGTTATAAAGGTAGATGATGTAGAAGTGTGTGTAACACGACTACCACTGGTTGGAATTTGAATGTTTGAGGTTGGAGGTGTATTTGTCGAGACCGTAGACCTAATATCGTCTCGAGTGAGTTCTGTAGTGATGAAAGACTTCATCGATCTCTGAAGGTAACCTGTTAAGGTTCGGAGTTCATCTTTGAAGTGTTGAATTGAGTTTTGATCTGTCGGTTGAGCAGAAGCAAGCAAGTGATGGTATCTTGATATCTCAGGAGATAGTAGCTGCATGATGAGATGCAGTGACTATGGATATTTCTGAAGATGTTTCTTTGGAACAAGAATAAGAAGTGAATCTGCCGGTGATGTGGCTAAGTTTAGCAGAGTGTTCTGAGTTGATTGGGAGTCTTCTGGCTGGATAGTTTCTCTGAAGTGGAGTTCAGAAGCAGCAGAGTAGATCCGTTTCTCTGGTGAGTTGACTAAGTCAGCATAAGCTGTTCTATTGGGTTGAGAGAGAGCAGTTTTCTTTGGATGTAGGCTGAGTTGATCGCAAAAGTGACTTGCGGTAGTTGAGTTTTCTTTTGGATTTGTTGGAGATTGTCTGGATATCTTCTGGAAGTCAGAGATGGTCTGCATCTGGAGATCGAGTTTTCTTTCCAGGATTGGATCTGGTGGTTCAGTTAGTAGATGGATGGTTCCTTGAGATAAAAGTTGGTGAAGCAACTCAGGTTTGGGAGGAACATCTGAGTTTTTCTTTATGGATATATGGAACCATATTTCTGTGTTGGTTGTCTGGTCTGTGCTTGTGTTCTGCAGCTTTTTCTTCTGTTTCGGATCAGAGTTGTGCAGCGGAAGCAGTTTGGAGGTGCTTCTGTTTGATTCTCGGGTAAGGAGAAGTTGTTCTGTCTTCTGTTGTTGAGAAGCAGGGTTTGTATTCTTGGTTTTGAGTGATCTTGAGGAGATCATTGGATTGTTTTGCTTTAGTCTGTTTCTGATGGAATCAGCAAGAGTTGAGCTGATCAGGATGGATGTTGGTAGCTCAGGATTGTCTGAAGAATTTTTATGGATAAGAGGCAGAGAAATTTGGATTCTGGAATTGGAGATGTGATTTTGGTTAAGTTTTTCTCTGATCCAAGGAGCTGTAAGTTTGGGAAGCTTGCTCTGAAGTGTTTTGGTTTCTTCTGTATTTGGTTTTCTAGAGTTGAATTGCCGGTTTGGATAACTGGGATTCAGTATGTTTCACGTATCTCTGAGGGAGTACGTGTTTGATATTTCTGGTTGTAGAACCAGCAGTTTAGGATGGTTTGTTTGTTGAGTCAGACTCGTCTGTTGTCTGATATTCTGTATAGAATTGTTGTTAGGAGCTCTATAGTTTAGTAGTATTAATTGATTGTATTCTATGGAGCGAGTATTCCGATATATATATATATATATATATATATATATATATATATATATACCGGGGAAACTCGTGAAGATTTTATCCAAAATTCTTTTGGATAATTAGGTTTGTTCTGATTGAGTGAATTGGTTGCTTGGTTGTTGGCATATGTTTAACATATGCTGTGTTTTAAAATAAAATCTGTAAATAGATTATTAAATTGCCTTTGTTTTAAATTTCGGGGACGAAATTCTTTTAAGGGGGAAGGATTGTAACGACCCGGAATTTTGGACAATATAAATTTAACAATATGGATTTAAATTTATATTGAATTGATAATTTTGTTAATAGATTTGATATTTATTGAAATAATCTTCTTTATTTAATTATTTAATTTGTGAAATTATTTTAGATAAGATTTTAAATTGTTTTCTATTTAATAATATATATGTATTTATATATATTTTAAATAGACAATTTGTTTTAGTTAAATTAGTATAGTATAGTTTTATTATGTTTTGAAAATAGAAATGGTGATTTATTTTTAAATTTGAGCTTTTCAAAAATATTTAATTAAATAACTATATGATTTTAAATTTGAGATAAATGTTTTAATTAGTTTAAAATTCAATTTTTATTCAAGTTGTATATTAAATTATGTTACAAGCTCTTTTATAAATTGTTTTAAAAAAAAAAGTTTCTTTTCAAAATGAATAACTTGTATATCATTCTATTTATAATAATAATGCTTTGCTTTTTCTTTAGAGAATTATTTAACACATAATTTTGTATAGGAATTAATTAACTAATCTTAATACTTATTTAACTCTAATTAAACATTAAATTAATTCATAAAGACATGTGTATGTAAATATTAAAGCTTAAAAGACAAGTGTCTCTATGTTTACAAGTGTCAATATTTCATTTTTATTTTCTTTTATTTCATTTTCTGAAAATCTACATTCATATGAACTTGTTCTTCATTCATATGCATTTGTTTCATTCCTAAATAAAAAGAAAACTAAACTTCATCCTCACATCTATAATCAGAAATTACATTCTCACAAACTATATACAAGTCTGCATACAACTTCTACAAATCTGCATATTCCAAATTACAAACCTGCAAACTCCTCTTTCCCAAAATATTCAAATCTGCATTTCAAACCTTCATCAAGTATAACCTGCATGCAACTCCTCGTTTCAAACTCAAACCTGCATTATGTATAAGCTCTGCATTTCTTTGGCATCTGCATATCATTTGCAAATTGAATCAAAGCTCTGCTTGTATAAATCAAAAAGGCTGAGGCCTACATGAATTTTCAAACAAGCCTGCATGCATTAATCTTCAATCTGGAAATGCAAGAGAACAAAATCTGCATATTCATTTTCAATCAAAGATTAAAAAGGACCTGCATGTTTTTGCATATGAAGTCAAAGAGCTCTGCAATTTTAAGATTTGAGCTCTGCATACATGAAATTTGCAAGCAAGGAGGTTTGCATTTCTTGGATCTGAAACATGCAAGACATCTGCAGTTTCAAGTTGAAGCTTTACATTTCTAAGCATCTGAAGAAAGGCCTGCATGCATCATTTAAAAGCAAGGAGGGAGTCTGCATTTCATAATTTGGAACCTGCAACTACAATGTGCTCTGCATTTTATAAATAAGGTGAGTAACTCAACTTTTAAGATTTTAAATAGGTAAAAGTTGATTGCATACTTGAATTTAGATATGAACTTATATTATAAATATGCTGTGAATATGTATATGGATATGTTTGTGTGTGTGTGCATGATTTATTCCCTGAACATTTCTGGTTTCTCTGATTCAAGTTGTAGTTAGATGTAATACATCCCATTGTCTTTTAGTTTGATCCTTCATTTGAGTTATGACTTAAACAAATATGGTTGCTTCATTACAATATTCAGATTAAAATTTGTACTTGAGTTATATTACAAATTTTAATGCTTTGTTAAAAATGCAGTTTTGAAACTTCTGTGTCTTATATATTAGCTAAGCATAGTTGAAGCTTGAAATTTGTTTGGGTGAATTTGATTTAGGAGATTGTTTATTCATCAAAGATTATAGGAATTTATTGAATTTGTTTGCAATTCAAATTTGAGAATGAAATTTGAAAATTTCTGTCAAGAACCCTAGTTACTGTAAAAATAAAATTTTGGGTGCTGTGGTTTCAAGGGTGCATCGAGTTCAAAACTGTGGTGGGTATTGATAGATGGTGAAGTGATGAAGCTACCACCGGAGTTTGGATGTTGATGGTGGTCGAGAGGTGGAGAGATTTGAGTTGACAGGTTTAGGAAGGTGGGAATAGACTGTTACAGTTTTTAGTTTTAAAACTTGATTTCAAATTCAAGTTAATCTTAGGGGATCTGGGGTTTTGATGTTGTAGTGAAGTCTCTGATAGTTAGGGGATGGTCGGAGATGAAGGTCAAGGTGGCCGGAGGTGGTTTGAGAATGTACAAGGGTGTGTGCAGGTTTGTGATGGTGGTGGGGTTGATGTTTCAGGTTGAAGTTGATGTTGAGTTGCAGGGATTTTTCCCTCGGGTAGATCTCGGGTAATTTGGGAAAAAACTCGAAGCAAGCAAGCTTCTGACTCGAAGCAAAATTTTTGGTGACTCGAGTACCTTTTGGCTTCAGGTTTTAAAAACAGAACTGTTCTGTTTTAAGTAAATTTGAGAGTTAAGTTTAAATTTAAACTAAATGTTAGCTTAGGATTTAAATTTGAATCTGAAGATGAATTCAAAATATTTGAATTCAGATGTTGAAATAATTTAATTGCAGAATTCAAATTTGGTTTTAAAATAAAAAAATAAAAGAAGAAGAACAGGGAATTGTTTCCAGTTTTAAAATTTGATTGCAAACTTAAAATGTCAACTTGGATTTTAAACTGAATTTAATGATGAATTTAAATAAGTTTAAATTTTGTTCTTTGAAATTATTTAAGTTCTGGAAAAAAATTCAAAGTTTAAGTTTTTAAATAAACAGAAAACTGTTTTCTGTTTTAAATAAAAGGTAAGTTTAAATTTTTAAGTGGAGATTTAAAACTGAGTTTAGTTTGAAATTTGGATATGAATTCAAATTTAATTTGTCAGATATTTGAAAACATTTATGTTTTTAAATTCAAATTTGATTTTAAACTCTCAAGTGTAAATGCATTGTTGTTTTGCATATTGAATTGAAAAGTTAAGTATTTAATTTAGGAATTCAAAATGAATCCAAAACTGAGTTTTTAAATCTGAATTTAAAATTTAAACTTCAGTTTTTTTAAATAAAGTTTAAATTTAAATTGTTTTCAAATGGTTTGCATTTGAATTAAAGGTGTAAATTATAGAAGAGTTTGAAAGAATTTAAAACTAAATTGAGAATGGAAGTTATATTTTAATTTTGAAATTTAAAGATGTTTTTAAATTGATTTGAATTTGAATTTGATTTGAATTGAAATTTAAATTCTTTTTAAACTTATCAATTAATTAGATGTTTCTTGTAAACATATAAGATTTAGTTGTATTTTAAATAAATTTGGATCTTAAGTTTAAAAGAAATGTTAAATTGAATTTAATGTAAACTTAAAAACATTTTGTTTTTAAATGCTTGATTAATAGGAATGTTTTATCTAAAAGATAAATAAAAGTTTAATGATTGGAATCATTTGATTATTAAGGTAATTAGGATGAATGTTAATTATTTAATTTATTAATAATGTGGATGTTTAATTAAATAATTAATGATTTTTAATTGAACTTGAGATTAATTAATTAAGTTTAATTAATCTATGATTAAGGGTGGTTAATTAAATTTTAATTTATGATTAAGATTTATTTAATCAAGTGATTAATGATTAATTAAGACTTTAATTAACACTTAGTTAATTAATAATTAGAGATTAAATTAAATAGTAATTAAATATTAATTACTTAATGACTAATAATGATTAATATAAGTTAATCTCTTAATTAAGTAATTAAGAAATGTTAATGAGGTCATTAACTTAAGATATTAACAATTAATTAATGTGATTAATTTTTGATAATTAATTAGATTAATTAATAATAATCAAATTGTTTAGATTTAATTACTTAAAAAAGTAATTAGTGAATTAATTACTAAAGGTAATTAATTAAGGTTAATGTGATTTGTTTAGTTTAATTAATTAAGTTTAATTGATTTAAACAATTGTGGATTGTTTGATAATTACTTTATGTAATTTAGAAATTTGTAATTACTTAAGGAAGTAATTAATAATTACAGGATGTAATTAAAGATATTTGATATAGAAGTAATTTGGATTTAAATTACTTTGAAATTAATTAAGGGAATTAATTTAGATAATTAATTAAGAATAATTAATTTTTGGGTTGAGTAATTAATGTAGTTAATTACTGAATGGTTATTAATCAAGGGTGATTAATATATATGTATGGTTTGATATTAGATTAATTACTTATGTAATTAATTAATTGTAGATAGAAATCATTAATGAATTAATTAATGATGTGATTTGGAATGGATTAATTAAATCAATACTTAATGAATGTTTAATGTAATTAATTATTAATCAATTAAGTAATTAACTTGTGTAATCAACTTATAAGCTAATTACTTATTGTAATTAGAGATAGTTAATCAGTAAGGATTAATTGAAATAAATATTGAGATGATTATTTATAAATTGATTTGAAATCCATAGATGATTAAGTTAAACAGGATTTTGATGATGAAGTGATTAATTTAATTCATTTTAAATAGATTAGAGATTGAGTAATTAATTTAATTCATTTTAAATTAATTATAGAAGGTGTGATCATTAGATCATTTGCTTATGTTTGATGATTGGTATTGGTTGAATGATATTGGTTGTCTGGTTTGGATTGTAATCTCAGTTGTGAGATGAATAGTGTATGTGATATGGATGCATTGGTTGCTCTTGGATGATAATTTGGATTATCTGATTTGATATGATTATCTGTTGATAATGATAAGATTGATTATCTATTGTGTTGTGAATTATCTATCTGTGTATATTTAGATAATGAATTGAATTGTTTTAAACTTAAAACAACTTGGACATAAAAGACACGCTTTGGTTTTCGATGAGACCGGGATCGGGTTTCCATATTTGGACATCCGAAAACCACATCGATTCCAATTAACGTTAGGTCGTTATCCAAGTGGAGCGAGTGAAGACTCGAGGTGTAAGGGCTATACGTCAAGTATAACTCTGTGGGTGATTCCGTAATGAGTTTGACGGAATAGATCTTATAGATTCGAGATGGTGAATCAGAGTGCAAGGGTTATCGTCGTTAACTCTGAGGGTGATTCCAATATGAGTGTAACGAGATAATGCCTTCGGTTTCATTCGAACCCGGAACGAACTTGTATGGATTGAATGCTTTCAGAACATCGTCAGGTGGACGATGAGCATTCTAAGAGATGTGTTCTCTAAAGGTAATCGTAACCTCAAGCCTCATCAACCGGGAATGGCTAAAACAGGGGAGGTGCAGCAAGGCTTCGTGGGTAGCCCCCACTGGAGAGCAAGATTTATCCCTGTCTAGAGGTCCCTTTATATTTCGGCTGTGTGGGCGGTTGGAACCTAGGCCAACTGCGGGGTTGTCTTGTTCGGAACTATTCAGTAAGGAATGGGTCCGGCTTTGTGTTGCAGGGGATGAAGGGAGTAATCCTCGGTACGTTGATCTAGGCCACGTACTGTGACGGGCGGTACCCCAGTAGCCCTGCCATTGTATGGAATCCAAAATCCAATAAGTGCCAACGGTTTTGATTGTATTACCCACTTTTGTGGCTAGTAGCTGGAATTTAATGAATGTAACAATTTCGGCTATTTCTTATTTATTTGAAAACCCTAGACACTATTATAATATCATCGGATTTCCTATCAAATGTTTTGGTTAGCGTAAGGTAAAAACTTTTCCATGTTTATGTGTGGGAAGTCTTACGTGATACCTTTCTTTCAAAAGGTTTTTTCTAAAAGTTAAGCAATCTTAAATCGTTTACTCACACCAGACCCCTGTCTGACCCGAGTGTTTATTTTCTGTTTTATTAAACTCTTGGGTACTCATATTATGTATGAGTAGTCAAGTGATTCAGGTTATTCTTGACGAGTTCTGGAGGAGATATGGAGCAGGTGGCTTCGACGTGTAGATATATATATATAGTGATTCCGCTGTGTTTGAGTTATATCTGTATCTGTGTTGTACTTGAATTGTAATAACTAGACAGATGTTTATAACTGTCTAGTCTGTGTTGTATTAGCTGTATAACTCTGATGTATATGATACTATGTAATGGTTTTATGTGATATAATATAATTTATTCGTTCCGCTGTGAGATTCTGATGTTGTTTGGTTCTTTCTCTTCTTTCTTTTCCCTTTTCTATCCCTTTCTTTCTTCTTAATGATGCGACTTTCCGGGAGTGGAAAGTCGGGTCGTTACAGGTTCTTGGAGTTCTTCCTTGAAGACTATCTTAGAGTTATATTGTTCCGCTGCTAGATGTTATCTATTTTTCTTTTCCGCTGCTATTTCTTGTATCATATCTCTGATGTATATTGATATCTATTGGATCATCTGTTGCATCAGACATTATATCAAAGCTGTATATCAATGTATTATTTTTTTATTCCGCTGTGTTGTTTAATTAATGTTGTTATAAGCTCCGGCAAATCGGATTTGAATTGTCGAATCTATGGCATTTGAATACGATATGAAGTATGGATGTCGATTTTCGAGCGCGAAAAATTCGCGTCGTTACATTAACCATCATACTAATGATGAAGAAGAAATTATTCCACTAACAAATTCAATGAATTCTATCAATAATGTAAGTAATGTGCAAAATAACACTTTGATATCATCCCCTATAATTCTTAAGAATTATCCAAAAGATAATATCACTGGAGATCTCAATTCTAGAGTAATTAGAAATCAACTTAATCGAATAAGCCATATAGCATTTGTGTCAAATTTTGGACCAAAAAATTGTAAAGAAGCCTCAAATGATAATTTTTGGATAATAGCTATGCAAGAAGAATTAAATCAATTTGAAAATAATAATGTTTAGGAATTAGTACCAAGGCCTGAAGATCAATCGGTTATAGGAACAAAATGGGTATTTAAAAACAAAGCAGACGAGAATGGAAATATTGTTAGAAATAAAGCATGTTTAATTGCTCAAGGCTATAATCAAGAAGAAGGTATCGATTATGACGAAACCTTTGCTCCAGTAGCCAGATTAGTGGCCATTCGTACATTACTTGCCTTTGCAACTCATCACAATTTTAAACTATTTCAAATGGATGTCAAAAGTGCTTTTTTAAATGGGTTTTTTTAATGAAAATGTATATGTGGAACAACCCCCATTATCTGTTCACAAAAAATATCCCCACCATGCTTTTAAATTAAACAAAGCATTATATGGATTAAAACAAGCTCCTCGAGCATGGTACGAACGTCTCAAAAATCATTTAATTACATCTGGTTTCCAAATAGGCAAAATAGATACAACTTTATTTATTAAAAGAGAAAATAATGATATTTTAGTTGTACAAATTTATATTGACGATATTATTTTTGGTTCAACCAATGAAAATCTATGTAATCAATTTTCAAATATTATGAAAAATGAATTTGAAATGTCACATATGGGAGAATTAAATTTCTTCTTAGGTTTACAAATAAAACAACTTGAGAATGGAATTTTTATTCATCAAGAAAAATATTGTAACAATCTATTACGACGTTTTGAAATGGATAAAACTTCGAGCAAATCAACACCAATGAGTACCACTGTTCACTTAGAAAAGGATGACAACGGAAAAGATTTTGATGAAAAATTATATCGTAGCGTGATTAGTTCTTTACTTTATTTGACGTCTAATCGACCCGATATTATGATGAGTGTATGTCTTTGTGCTCGATTTCAAGCAAAACCAAAAGAATCTCATCTAAGAGCTGTTAAGCGTATTTTACGTTATCTACCTAGTACTAGAGATTATGGTTCGTTTTACCCTAGAGGATCATCGTTTGAACTAGTTTCATATAGCGATGCGGATTTCGGTGGATGTAGAACAGATCGTAAGAGTTCTAACGGAACATGTCACTTTATCGAGCAATCGTTAGTTTCATGGTTTAGCAAAAAGCAAAATTGTGTTTCTTTATCTACATGCGAAGCCGAATATATCTCATCGGCCCTAGCATGTGCACAAGTGATATACATGCAACAAACACTTACGGATTTTGGCAAAATTATCAATAAATCTCCAATATATTGTGATAACACAAGTGTAATAAATTTATCAAACAACCCTTTCAATCACTCATGAACTAAGCATATAGATATACGACATCATTTTCTACGAGACAATGTTGAAAAAGGAACTATTTCATTGGAATACGTAAATACCGAGAATCAAATAGCAGACATCTTTACAAAACCATTAAATGTGTTGAATATGCGCTTATATGATTTTTGTTTGATGATAATAAACATATATATTTTCACAGATTAAATAAATATTTGCTGAATAAAATAAATAACACGGAATTTGAATTCAAACGAATATTTTATTCAAACAAATATTTATTATAATTTTGAATAGTAAAAATTCAAGCTCTCACTATACACTATACAACTTTGATACAAATTCAATTACATCACAATTTCACATTTACAGTTCACCTCACTACATATCACTCACACTCGTATTTATCTTCAACTTCCTTCCAGTTTGAATCCAGCATCTGAGAAATCTGCAAAAATACAAACTAACGCAGTAAAATTGAAAAAGAAATATTTTTGCAATTCAAAAATAAAAGATAATTTTTGAAAATAAGATTTGCCTCAGTTATTTGGGTTGTTCGTCATAATTTAAATTTGAATTCATCATACACGAACAACTTGTGACATACACAGTGTATTACTGTATCCACAAGGCCGTGCACGCCGATATATACACTTGATTGATTTACAGGGACAGGTGAGCACAGGTCAAACCCAAATGAAAAACCGGGTTCAACTCACGTGCAATAACATTGAAAATCACGACTCTCAGCACAAGGTCAAACCCGAGTTTTAAACTGGATTCAACTCAGGTGCAAATCAAAAGTACACATGAATGTTATGGTCAAACATGACACAGCCTCAAATCAATGGACATGCAGTCAACTCAAGTACATCAACTACAAAGAGCATCAATAATGCATGAAACAATGAAGCAGTTCAAAGCTTCAACAAATCAGAACAGCCATACATGAAGTGAATCAAGTTCAGCAGTGCAATGACCAAGCATTGATCAATGAACAAAGAACAGAGACCAAGCAAGGCATAGCAACTGCATAGCAACAGCAACAAGATCACTCATGAAAACTAACAAGCCAATATGCAAACATGCATGCAACATGGTCTGCAGGCAAACAAAAGAATGATACAAAGCAATGAAAAGAGAACATGCATGAAGAACCAGAATGGAACAATGGCAAATACCGCAACAAAGACTACAACAAAAACAGAATCGAGCAACAATGCACAAATGCACCTAGAAAGTGACTCGGCAATGCTTGAAGACTACAGCAAACACAGAGTCAACACAAATGCAAATGCACAAGTATCAATATATAATGATCAAGATGCTTCACAGTACAACATACAAAATGAATCATACAGTCTCAATGCTAACTGCTCAAGTAAAGTAAAGGAACAAGACCGAACGACCAAGCTAACCAGCAAATGAACAGAGTCAACAAGGTCAGAGTACAATGCAACATTTTCAAAATGCACAAATATACTATGCAATGAATATCAAGCGATACAACTGCAAATATCAAAACCAGGTTGAACAACTACAAGTACAGGTTCAAGGCCAGAATGACAAAGTGTATGCAACTGCAGGAAGTCAACTAGAGAATTCATGAATGTATACATGAATCAAGCTACAGCATGAACAAGACTACATGAACACAGTGATGGCCGAGAGAAGCAGTCAAGTCAAAATGCCGAAGTTCAAATAATGTCATTAGAAATTTACAAAATCAAAATATATAACCAATTCAAAGCCGCAAGTCAAAACCGTGGTAGCAAACGTAATTGACCAAGTCACGAATCAACAACGTGACTATCAAGCAAAGAAAGTATATTCATATGAAAAAGTCAGAAAACATCTCAATCATCGAAACAAAATCAAGTGGCCGAGGTGAATAATATGAAAAATTCAAATAGAGAATATACGACGCAAATCTAGGGTTACAAACCCTATATAAACCATTCAACATCATCGGCAACAGATCAGAGTTCGAATACGAAAATCGAAAGGTAACAAAGCATAAATTCTTACCAGAAGGAAGAATCGAACTCGGTAAAAATTGAATGAGCCGTGAAGCAAAGAGAATAGAGCATCGATCATCAAGCAATCACGAAGAACAATCCACCTGATCGAAGTAATTAAAGTCGGCTTCTTCAATTTTACACAAAGCCCTAATTTTTAAAAGGAAGAAGAACGAACGAAGAAACAACGGCCGCCATCTCCATTTTTCACGAACAAAGGAAATAAAAGAGACGGGTTGAATTACTAAAGAGGGCCGACCTTATTCCTCTAAAAAGACTTCTATTTTATTAAGGGCTTTTAAATTTAAAAATAGGGTTTTATTTTATTTAAATTGCTTTTAGCTTGTATTTTCTTTTAAACCGTTTTAAATTTCTAGTCGTGTGACTAGGGGACAAGCTACGTGGCGTAGCTTGAGAATTCGAAACTCGGTGGTTGAGTTGTGACAAGGTTTTGAGCGTAGAGTTAGATTAGTCAATAGCGGGTATAGCGAGTTTACGTGTGTAAACGAGGGACTATCTAATTTCTAGTAGAAACCTTGGGGGCAGCACGTAGGCAGGGTTTTGCCGAAGCTGGGTAAATTCTGTGTTGTTCTGTTTTTTTCTATTATTTATATTCTGCGATATCTGTGCTGCTATTCTATGATCTGAATTGAATATTTTATAAGCTTCCGCGATTAATTTTTATAATTAACACTATCACCCTATTCACCCCCCCTCTAGGGTGAAATCGATCCTACAAAATGAACAAACTTTTATCAAACTCCAACGAGATTTAGGAATTTGTTCTCTTCATGATCTACTCAATTAATAATCACTCCTTCATCTATGATATGATTAGCCATTATTTTTCTATCCACAAATTGTAATTAAATTCTGCACCTTTGTTTTTTTGTTAGTTAGTTTTTACAAATTTTCTATAAATAATTATTAAAACTTCTATATAAACAGTTATACAAAAAAATATAGTCATGTCTTCTGAAAATTCTTATATATCCATCTCGAGACCTACGATGGATAGCTCGGCCGATACACCACAACGGCTTCCTACACCCATACCAAATTAGGAACCAACGTATAGGTGGTCCTCATATCACACGAGATTTACTCCCGATAGCAAGAAGTCCAAAAGATCTCTGTTTGTCTCTCCTACAACAAAGGAGAAAATTGATGAAATTCATCACTATCAGAAACAATAAATAGTTCTATAACGAGAACTATATTTTGAACAAAAAGTTACAACATGTTGGCTAAGCTTTTTGGAGTAAGTAGCGATGGAATTTTGTACGTCACGAAAGAGAGATGTCCATGAAGCACTTCCAAAATCTTGCAGTTCTTTGGATTCCACGTCTTCGCATCGTACCCTTTTGGACCCTTCTCCAAGATGATTTTCTGGCACCCCGAGAACCCACAAACGTGGAAATATATGGTCTCCACTTAAACCATGGAGGGATAACAAGTCAGGAGATCGTAAAACTCCATCGCCTTCTAAATAAATTATTTTAGTTATTATATGTGTATCTATGTTTATTTGTTATTTTTTTACACATATATTACTACATTCTGTTTTTAATAAAATAAAGAATCGAAAAATAAGCAAAATAATTAAATTTTAGACTATTTTTAGAAAAATTGCCTATTTCAGACGTCTGGATATGGACCTCAGACGTCCGACACTCTGATATACGTCTATTTTTTAAGCACTGTGCATATGTCAGACATCTGTTATATCCCCCAAACGTCTGAAAATTTGCTCTGCCGCCTCTAAATTCAAAACAGAAAATTTCAAACGTTTGAAATTCGACCCAGACGTCTGAATTATGTCTCTGCCATAAAGTTTTAATAAATTGACCTATTTCAGACACCCAGACGTTTTGAAAAACTTTCTGACCATCAAATTTTACAAATTCGATCAAACCAGACGTCTAACCCAATAAATAGACGTCTGAAGTTATCTACTGTATTCAATTTAGGGCAAACCAGACGTTTGATTTGGATTTCAGACATTTGAAATTCAATCGACTCTTTAAATTAACCCAGATAACGTCATTTTTTTTACTTTCATCTCAAAATTTTCTCATCTATAATTTTCTCAAAGAAGATTTTTCTCTTAAAAACTTCCTTTTTACGCGAGCTCAAATCACAATGCCTCCTAGAACTAAAATCCCAAGATATCCAAACGAAAACAAGACCAACCAACATCATCTTCAAATCCTTAAGTTTGCTCGGATGATCAAATTGAAAGATGGTTAATAGAGCACCACATTCAATCAAGAGGTATGAAGATATACCAAAGAAAAAGCTTCACACCGGTCCATTTTATAACCTACTAAATTTCCAACGTATGATTTGGATGAAATCTAGAAACCTTGATTTCATTCACTCCTAATGACATCCAAATCGATCAATTGGAAATGTTCATTTTCTATGCAAATTTGGATAGCACTTCAGTGTGGAACACCGAAGATGAAGATAACTGGCTATGGTCTAGCGTGTATGGCAACATGATTAGACTAACTCCTGGCATAATAGGTAGAACCCTAGGATGTTCTGACACGGACGAAGATTTATACAACGTTCCCGATATGCGTTTCAAGCCAAGAAATAGTATAACACATCAAATTTGGGAAGATGAAATGCCAAAGTTTGCCTCTAAATATCTACATCTAAAAGAACGAATACTTACTCGATGATAATCAATACCATCGTTCCACGTATGGGAAGCCATGAGTAAATAACCGAGTTAGAGCACAAAGCCTTATATGCTCTATTTAGTGGAACAGGATGAATTGGGCCAAATTCATCTTTGACGAGCTCAAAAATTTTTGGACTCGATCACGACCATCAATTATTTACCCGACATATATTATGAGTCTTCTTCGTGCACATAACATCCCATCCTACCTATCGACTTTCGACGAACTCTCACCAAAATATGCTTCCACCAAATTTTTTTCACTTATGCACTTAACCGAGATTCCCCAAGAATTTATATCCTTTGAAGAGTGGACGCACAATCGTCAAACTAGACAAGTTGAGCCTCCACCTCAACCAAACAATGATCCATCTCAAGAGGAGGAACAACATCGAGAAGAAACTCCACCTCCTCCTGCTCCATTTGATTATCCAGGAGAGGATGAAATTATGGAGACTCAAACAGATACAAATCCAAATGAAAGTGTTCGAGATCTCACCCTTAGAAATAAACATATATTATCTCAAAATCAAAAACTTTTAGCTAAGCGGATTGACAACTTCGAAACATCGTTTGCGACACGCCTAGCAACAATTAAAGAATCTCTTTCAACTTTCATATCGGTTCTCAAAGAAGTACTCCAACGGGTTCGCGGTCCAACACCACCTTCTGAAGATTGGCCAACCCCAGTACCTTCTCCTCCCGCAAAACATTCTAAAATTTCTGAGGACGAACCTCTCAAAAAAGCTTTGACATCTCATACAAAGCCTAACACTTATGAAAAAGAAGAAACATGGGACGATCAAGACAAATTGGCAAAATCTATGAATGTAATCAATTTTGAATTATTAATGAAATTTTCCTTTTGTGTGTTATCTTTGAAAATTGGTTAAAATTTTATAATTCTTTTTGAAAATACAAAAGGGGGAGAAATATAAGTATAATTATAAAACATTAAGAATAAGCACATTCAGGGGGAGATTTATAATTTATATATAAGTACAATGAATAGTTGTCATCATCAAAAATGGAGAGATTGTTAGGAAATCAAATCTATGGTTTCGATGACAACAACTATACAATGGAAATCGAATATGCATATGTACATACATACATACATACACACACACACACACACACACACACACACACACACATATATATATATATATTTACAGGTAATTGCTAAAGTAACATCACTAGAGAGACAAAAACAAGGCTCAAAGAATGTATCAAAAGGCTACAAGTTGATAGAATCAGAAAAGCAATAACATAGATACAAGAAAAGCAACATGCACAAGATCAGACGTCTGGGTTCACTAGCCAGACATCTGAATAAATCTTCTGGATTACAAACCAGACAGAATCAGAGGTCTAGTTAATGTACTCAGACGTCTGAAAAGCTACTATATACAAAAAAATATAGAGCCAGACATCTTAGACATATTCCAGACGTCTAAAACTGAACTCGGTTGTTGACATTCAAATTACAACTACCACAAATGAAAAGACACCTTCGCTTCTCTTCGCTGCAACATTTCATCACCATCAGAAGCGACTATAGAACACTTGTTAATGGATACAACTACTCATGGAATCTCTCTACCACTATAAATAGCATCAAGAATTCAAGAGAAGATTTCACCATACTTACTTATGCTCTTTACTCTTATACTCTGATATATTTTTGATCTCTAGCAATCATATATTTGTATTCCACTCTTCCATATATACCGAACACTTCAATCAATATCCTCTAGATATATATATTGGAAGAATTTGTATTTAATAATCAATATTCATGTTATAGAACACACACTTGACAAGAATAAGCTTTTGTAACCAAGCCTGTTCCTCCGGACGAAGTGATGGTGTTTGATAGTCGAATTCCGAATGGGAGTTTCGGGACCGGACGTAGGATGTGAGGTCCGAACCAGTATAAAATCTGGTGTGTTTAGTTTATATTTTACTAGGTTAATTTTATATTAGTTACATTATATAGTTAGTCACATATACATGCATATACACTACACGATCCATCCTATAGACTATCAAATATTGATTTGTTTAAAATTGAAATCTATAAGGTTTTGAATAGTTGAAGTTGAATGTTGAGGTGGAATTAACTATGGTTGATCAAATGGATTTAATAGATGAGTAAAATAAAACAAATTTTGTTGTGAAATTTTTTGTAATAAATTTTAATAAGTGAGAAACAAATCAACTGAATAAAAATATATGGAAATGAAACCAATCAAATGTGAACACCATAAATTTGATTAATTAAATAAATGAATTGGAATCAACTAATTTAATATAAACAAATTTTAAAATAAATGTAGTTTATATGGCTTTAAATTAATTGTTGTATTTGGTATTTCAATCTATGTTCTCTTTTTGGTAGTTTCTATTTTCTTACCTCGTTCCTTTTTGGGGATGAAAAGTTTTGAGTGGGGAAGAGTGTAAGACCCGTAAATTTTAACGGTTTCAATAACGTAATTAACTGAAATTTTTTGTTAAATTTCAAAAAAAAAATTGAATTTGGAAATAATTGATATTTGGAACACGTCTATTTTAACATAGCAACTGATAAATTTTTATTGGAAAATATGAATGTTTATTTTGTTGTGTAATTTTATTTAAATATTAAATCAGTTAAATTTGATGAAAATAAAATATTTTCAGAATCTGAATATTTTTATACAACGAAAATGTAAACTATTTTCTAAGTGAGACGTCACATTTCGTTTCGTCAAATTTGGACTTATCTAGCTTTGCTTATCGTATTTTCAATGAATTTGCAGCAGTTTATCAGCGAAATATCGACTTTTGATAGGTTGATCGTATCGCCGATACCTGTGTACCAATCTGTTCGTCTCATCATCCTGATCTCTGCAGTATATTCATTACTGTATTTCGGCATCCGTTACGAGTTGAAACCTACGAAACGATTTCAGTATCGGTGCCGCATTTGAGTCTTTTGTCTTTCCCTGTCCATTCAATTTTCCACTGGTTGGATATAAATGGTTACTTTTTTTAATATTCGCTGAATTCAATCTTTTGATTTTCCTCATTCCCACTATATTCATGTCTTGGTCGTTTCCTCTATTTGTTGTTTTGCTGTGAAACGTTAAATCGGAAAAAAAATATATAAATAAAGTTTATAGTAAACGTTTGCATTTCCTTTTGCTAAACTATTCGTACTTCGTGCCTTCTCTTTGGACCACGCTCTCCCCTTTTCGTCTTCCACCTTACCTTCATGGATTGAAATATGTAATATACTATATATTTGTATAAGAATGGTATCTATGTTTTCTTATATATTGTATCTCTTTTTTCTTTTTGAAAGCCTGCTCGACATCTCTTCCATACTCATACTCGCCTCCCTCCACCTCCAAGCACGCCATAGAACCCCATCATAATTCGTACGCCTCCACCCGCCTTCTCATTGTCCACTCGCGCAAACCCTCTCCAAGTCAGTTCGCCTCTTCTACCTAACAACCGCCCTCCACGAACAAGGTCCATGAACCCACTTCGTCCACCATGCAGGCACCACACCATTCCCTCACCTCTAGCCACCTGGTACCCGTCCCCTCCAACTGTCATGTCTATATCGATTGCCAACCCATCATTCCACCCTCTCCCTCTCTCTCACCAACAAACCCAAATGCTCAACCCTCGCCAATCTTCAACCCGTAACCCACCTCACGTCGCTGTACCCATACCCAAGCATCCTCCAACAGCCATTGCTCGCCTCCATCCCACTGATCGAAGCAGCCGCCTTTACCATAGCACAACATGCAACTCCATAGAAGCCCAAGACAGCCCATGCTTCCACACCACAGTCCCTACTTCACCCTGCTCGCCTCCCCATTTCATGTCTCACCAGCCATCTTCATGCACCTGAGATCCACCGCAAGTCTCGCCTTCCCCTCGCCAGAAACCCACCCTTGCTTTGCTTCGAGTAAGTCTTATTATTGCCATGTCCGTCACATATGTGTATAGTTTATATTATATTAGTTTATATAGATTATAAAATTTGTTAGCTATATATGTTATATTAATTTTTATAAATATTAGTTCACATAGGTTTATAAATTATATCATAAGTCTGCATATTTATATTCATTGATCTTGGTTTATTTAATTTCATTTTATATTTGTATTTTACATATATATTGATTTCAACATATATTATGTTATAATGAGTGTAAGTATTTTGCATTTTATGAGTGTGTATATGTGTGTATATGCATTGATTTAAAAATATAATATGTCCATATGTTTGATTTTAATATATGTGAGTATAGGTTAGTATAGCTACGCAAGTTTAGTTGTTATAATATACAAAATATATGTAAAGCCTATATATCCTGTAGCTTATCTAGTCTGCATGCATTTTGTTAACCTGTTCACCTACTTTGTTTTGTTTTAATTTTTAAATGTATATAGATTTAAAATTATAAGTTCATCTAAGTTATACATATTGATCTGTTTTAAGTATTGATTTTACAATAAAGTAACTTTTTCATACTTTCATTGGTATGTATATATTACAGTAAAGTAAGTTATATGAATTTTTATAATAAATATTGATCTTAAAGTATAAAATGTATGTAAGTTTAAAAATATATATGTTTACATATATCAGTCTATATATACAAGTATACATCAATTTGGTTTTCAACTTTGTATATGGAGACTTTGTTTTATGTGTTTGAATTAAATATTAATTTGAAAGTATATGTTTAAATTGATTTTTGAATATATATGACTTATATTTTGTTTCATCGATCTCTTGACCATCTTGACTTACACCTTCTCGATATCGAATTCGTCGCAGCAATTCCTACCTTGTCGTTGTTCCGTGTGCGTATTTGTGTCCGTGTCATCTTCTTGTCTCTCTAGCCTCGAAAGGTGAGCAATCACTCATGATTAACGTTCTTATATTTATTAAATTTGATTTCAGTTGTAACGACAATTGAAATATTCTGCTAAATTGAACTGTTAATTATATAATTGTTGTATATGATATGCCATTATCTCTAACTATTCACCTGTGTCATATGACAGCATAACCTGTCATTTATATTATGATTTAATTTATTATTGATGATATATGCTTGTTGTTTATATATTAAATTATTTTCATATTTGCTCTCACTCTGTAAGTACCCTGTTAATTTAGAATTCCCTATGGGTTGAAATGATGCATACCCGAACGATTTGTAGAATAAGGGAAAATTGTTATGGGTTGAAATAATAAACCCAAGTGATTTTCATTGATTTTGAAATTTTGGGATTGCAGCTTGAAATGATATATAGCCATATATATATATATATATTTAAATTGCAGATTGAAATGATACATATCCATATCACTTGACCGTAGGATAGAAAATTTTATACAAACACCACTGGTCCATATTTTGAAAAATGATTTCCAAAGTTTGAAAGGAAATATATGGTTTTAATAACTATTAATGTTTAAATATAATATAAGCTATTTTTATATATGTACAAAATTTAGATTTTAAAATAATATGTTTTGGAAATTTTAATTTATAAGTTAGTTTTGAATAGAATATAAATTTTAAGATTTTCTTATAATTTTAGTTTTAAAAATATATAAAATAATGTTTAATATATAAATATACATTTTATAATAAGATTTTATTTAATAAAATTTAATTTTACTAGTATATAATATGCTTAAGTATTTATTTAAATTACATTAATATTTTAAAAATAGATTTTTTATAACTTTAATTAATAAAGGTTGGGAAATAAAGTAAAATTGACTTGAAATTTTAAATGGGTTGACGATTGAATTTAAACAAGAATGGATTAAAACTTATTGATTTTGAGGTTTTTAGAGATATGATTTATAACTTGATTTGATAAAAGGTGATTAAATGAATATTCTCAACGTTATATAAAAAGGGAGATCAAATATCTAATATTGATTTAGATTTATAAATTGGGATTCAAATAAATTGTTATTACAATGATTAAGTGAATATTTTTTCCAAATTGAAATGAATTAAAGTTAAATGTTGAAATATAAATAAAATTTATATTGTAAATGTTTGAATATATAAACTTGAATCTGTGAACTTTATATTTGAAATGGTTAACCAGATTGATTTAAATTGAATTTTGGAATTTTAGTTGAATTGAATCGATTTGTGAAATCGAAGGAAATAAATAGAGTATTTTAATTTATAATTATTTTAATATATATACTATTTCAATATCTAAACTGTTTAGGTGGAAACTATTATGATTTTTAAAGTGTTATGGTACCGAAAGTGTGATGATTTTTAAAGTGTTATGGCTTCAAAGGTGTGATGATCTCAGAAGTGTTATGATTTTAAAAGTGCTATGATTTCGAAAGTGTTATAAATTTGAAAGTGTTACGGTTTTTGAAATGAATATGATTTAGTGTACAATGATATCGAATTTATAATGGTTTGAAATGAATATGATATTTTGAAGTATGGACTATTTAAAATGAAATGATCACGGTGTGAAATAAACGTTTGGTTGATAAAGAGACCAGGATCAGATATTGTCATACTCTTTGCCAATATCGAAAACCACTTTAACAATTGTGTACGTGGTGGAGATTTCAAAATGAAGTAGGATGGTTTGCTGTCGATTCTGTATGGTATTTACGTAGCCCTAACTCCCATGAGTCAGCTTGATATGGCTAAAACATGAGCTATACCGTGTCAAGTGGGGTCATTCCCCCGATCGGGCACACTTCTTCCATATCATTCTCTTTCTTTTGTGATGTGATTGGCTGCACCCTTTGATTTGGGAGTGTGTCACGAGATGGACGGTAGTAGATGCTATGCGTTACCACCAGTCTGGAAGTGCAAATGGTATATCTACCCTGGCATTGCCTCGACTGCCTTGTCACATGCCCTATCGTGCCTTATACAAGTTTGTTTTGTTTCATACCTATGGAGTGCTCCCTGATAGCCCACCCACGGGAGGAGTCTATGGTATCTGCATAGACTGCGTCATTATATAAAATGTGTTAAGGCGGATATGAGTTATGCCTTAACGCTATTTTAATAGTTTACTTTACTGTAGACATGTTATAATAGTGTATATTACAACAAAGTAGATAGTTCCATGGATCCTTAGAGGATGGAAATTCCAAACATCCTTTAAGTTGCTTGTATTTCAGTTGACGTTTCACTTTGAGTCGAATTTATTAGTATAAGAATGTTAATCCTGACTCGAGTGTTTTGTGTTTTGCTTTATGCTCGGGTCAGACTGAGGGTTACTGCATTTGAGATTCACTTTTGGAGTTGGAGCTTCACTTAGAGATCCATTTGTATCTATTTAGCTTTCAGCCATCCAGTGGTTTTGTTCATACTTGTCATCTGTTTGTGTTCGAGACTACATTGTATTTAACATATTCTACTGTATTTTATATCAAACTCTGCTGTTTATATAGTAGCTTCATGAACTACTGTTTACCTTTTCCACTGCTTATTGTTATATTACTCTGTGTCTGTGATTCCATGATTGATTTATTTACTGTTTATGTTGAGTTTTGCCAAATATAAATTAACAATCTGATATTTTAAGCAATTCAATCCGACATGTGTAGATGCGAATGGTTCTAAATAGCCAGGTCGTTACATCACCAAATTGAGTTTTAGTGATAATAAACCATTTATAAACAAATTTAAAGAGGTTTAATCATCTCATAACACTTTTATAATTCATTTCGAAAAGTGATTTCCGTTGTGTAATTTCGACTTGCGTGTTTACACATCCAAACAACCATATTTTTCACAACCAAAACACGATGATCAAAACATCACAACCAATCATTCCAAACATATCATATCATCATCCATATCGTAATGTAAATACACTTTTCTTAACTTATATTCAATTGAACTGACTTTAAAATAACTATAGATTTGCTATTCCGCAATCAGAGCTCACGAAGCTTGTACTAATGCATCCTAGGGGGTTCGGCCTTGGCCTTTAGTGCTTGGAAGCTCAGAGCCTAGTTGGGAAGAGAGGAAATTCTCGGCCTTGGGTGGTAAGAGGTAGTAGCCGTGGGTTTCAAGAGGAGAAATGAGAAGTTTGGGTTTGGCTTTGAGGTGTTTGATAACATATATGTACTATATAAGTTTTAATTTCCTTTTGCATTGAATTTTGCCATTATTTTCTTTAGGTAAGAGGTCATTAAAGTGGAAGGAGAAGTTGAAGAAAGCTTATGGAAACGAAGAGAAAAATGTGAATGGAGGTGAAGATGGATGGTGGATATTCATAGGCAAACGGAAATGATAAAATATCATGGTATTTAGTGCAAACACATCATCATTTCATCACCACCACACCCTCCTCCTCCATTATCATTTCGATCGAAGTTCCCTCCACCTCATGTGGCTACTCCATGTGCATCTAAATGTGTATAAGAGGTTGACTTTGGTTTAAAGATTTATCATGACATTATTAAATAGTATCATGATATTTTCTTTTATCCTTTATTATTAATTTTGCATATGTATATATATATTCATGTGCATGTGTTCATGTATATGTGCATATTGATGTCACAAACGATCCATAACGTTGCATAACTTCTCTACGTTGAACTGTTATGATGTGCACGTAAATGCGCATATTTTTACTTCTATATTTAATCCAGTTTAATTAAATAAATGAGCATATAGAGTATTTTAAATTGCTTAAACCAAAAATTAAATTATTTTAAAATCATCATTTATTCATCTTCATATAGGGATAAAATGATCATTTTGTGCATGTACTAATCTTGAGAATATTTATTTACATATTTTATTTTTATTTGTAGGAAATTAGATGGAAAAATATGAAGAGGCTTCATGAAAATGTGCATGCATAAGAGAAGGAACAAATGAAAATGGAAATAAATCATTTCATACAACATGTAGGACCACACCTAACCACTTAACATGACTACAATTAGGAGCTAATGCAAATGTTAGTAGACATTAAAACTACGTGCACACATAATGGATGATTATGCTCATGCTAATGACAACTTGGATGCCAACTTCTTAGAGGGGTATTTTGGGCAGTCCTCTAAAATATAATTAGGGTTTCAAAACATGTATAAATATCCTTTATGTTTCATCTAGAATGCTCTTAGCATCACCTACTGGTAGCCACAAAAATAAACAATAAACTCTCTTTCTCTTTTTAGTGTTTACTTAGCCTTTTCTTCATGTAATTTATTTTTATGCAATTTTAATTCATGCTCTTTTCTATTTACATGCTCTCTTTTCCTTTCGTGTTAGCAGTTTAGATTTATCCATACAAGTAGATTAATTCTCTTTTTATTTTAATTAGCTCTCTATTTTCTTTTGTTTTTGTTCTATGTTGCAATCTACATTTGTTGACATGATAACAAATATGAGAAGCTAAACCACTTCAATTCAGGAGTAATGAAGCTCTCTTAATCATGTAGATTCAACATTTTGCTAATTTTTGATCTCGTTTTGTGTTTAATGACAATATGTTATTTAGCCTTGAATTTGATAGCCTATATTGTTGACACCAAATAGGCTATGCTTAACAAACATAAACAAAATTAGCTCTTCATCTACATATGATTATTGTAATGAAGTTGATTTTAGAATCAAAATTTGATGGTCTGTATTAATAATCAATAGTAAATAGAACATGCTTAGAATAGATTTTATTTTTGATTTCATTATCTTTTTCATGAGAGTTAACTAGTGGTTTAGAGGGTGTATTAAAGTTTGATGACATATGTTGAGCTAATTAATAGCACAAATATGTCATACTAATGACAAACACATCAACTAAATTCACTAATGGCCAAAAAAAAGATCATAATTTCATTATGTTGATTTATGTGATCATGAAAAGTAAATGACCTCTAAATTGACTTCTACTCTCATATTTTTATTCATTTTTAGTTTTTGTTAGTCTTTAGAAATTTGTAATTAACACATCTCAAATTCTTGGTTTAATTTGGTTGAGTAGAAATTTTAAAATCACTTTAAAATCCCTACGGATCGACCAGTATTCACCACATACTAAAATTGTATGTCGTGCGCTTGCAGTTATTTTTACCACATAATTTTTCAGTTATTTTCTAAACCGATAGGAAATTAGCCGATTAAACAAGTTTTTGGCGCCGTTGTCGGAAAATTAATTTGATTTTATTCTATTCTTCGAATTATTTTTTATTTGATTTTATTGTGTTCTCATTTTGTGTGTTGAGTGCATTTACAAAAACAATTGTTGTGTGTTTGTGTGTGATTTTTGTGTTCATTGTGTTTATGTGCTTGCTTTCTAGTTTCATTTGCATTTTCATTATATATACATAAAAACATACACAATTCAAAAAATTATATATATATATATATATATATATATATATATATAATTACTTTTCTCATTTTCATTTATAATTTTTCTACTCTAAATTTTTATTACAAGCTTTTGTTTCTACTCTTTGTCTTCATTACAACCCCGACATATACACTTCTGTCATCAAACTTTGTTGCTATTTCAGGCTTCAGCAGCCTCATCACCTCAACAACACATGCATCACACTCCCAATAACACCCACTGTCACATTTTTGTCAATTGCCACTCCCTATCTACAACATATCTACCACCCCAAATCTTATTTTCCAATCACCATACTGCCTTCACAACCATATAAACCATCACCACCACCAAAGCACTTCACCGCCCTGCCATTCCTCACCTTTGACTGCATATTCCACATTGCCTGTGCACTTCTATTTCAATGCATCTCTGTGCACACCCCATTCTCAACTGTGCATACATTCACCTCACTGCCTAAACTACCCCTTTATCTTGCTGCACAACTATGCATACATTCCATTCAACAATCCAAACCACTTCACAAAAATCAACCAACTTCACTACCTACTGTCATCTCCACTGCTAACGCCATTTAACCATCATACTTACCACATCATACATCATACATGCTGCTTCACTACAAACTGCTTCACTACCATACCATCATCCTTCAAACTACACTTACCCACATTGCTCCTCCTGAACAACTGCCATAGCCTCATCTATTATCAAAAACCACTGTTCAAAACTGTCATCTCCCACAACCTAGTTCATCAATTCCTTACCTCTGCACTGACCCACCGAGCCTGTCACCATACCCCATTGCTTTGCACACCATCCCCTACCTGTAGCAATTCCATTCACTGCCTATCACCCTACAATATACACAACCCATTTTTCCAACTGACACTTCAACCACCTTCCCTCCCCAGCCACCAGTCATCAACCTGACAATCACCCCTACTGCTGATCACATTATCACCATCTAACATCAACCCAAAGCTCTGCATTACTTCAACACACTACATACCATAACATCTCCATCAACCACAAATACCCCTATACCTCACCTACATACAACTTTGCCCCTGCTTGAAACATCAAAACTGCACATCTTCAAACTGCCTACCATCATTCAACAAACAGCAGTACCCATATCACCAAAATGTGCATGTGCACATAACCATCCACCATATTGCCCACCAAATCAACAGTCTGCACAATGCCAAACAACTCAACATCCTCATTGTAAAACTTCATCACTTCTCTACAACACGACCTCCATACTGCCCATCCACTGTGCCATAAACATAACCTCTGCTTGCTACCTCCCAACCATCTGCTTGCCAAAAAAAAGAAAAAAATTCATCCCACTACACTATCCCACCTCCATACATCTACTGTTCTGTTCACCTTACTGTTGCTTCTGACATACCCACATATCAAACCCACTCCACCTCCTGCAACAGTTCCCTGTCAACTTCTCCTCCAACAGAAAATTTCTGTGTCTATATATCTTGCTGCTCCTTCTCTTCCTCTCCCTGAACAAAACTGCATACATATTGATCACTGCCCACATCATTACTATCAACCAGAAAACCAAGAACTATTCGTACCCAAAACCGCAGCCTACCTCCAACCACTCAACCACCCGCGATCATTCCCCAATCTCAGAACTAACCACAACATCACCTTCCTCCTCCAACCTACAACCGCCACCACAAAACCCACGGAAGCCAGAACCAACCACCGCCTCCCTCAATCGCAAACTACCTGCCATCGCAACCCTCACCTGAAATCGCAAAACCATCTTTCGCGATACCCCAAACTCGACCGCCTGAATTGAGCATCAACTTCGCGCCTCCTCTCCCAAGCCGAATCGTGACAATCGCCTTTAATTGTGGAAATCACTTCTAGTTTTTTTATTTGAAAAGGGAAGTTAAATTTCATTTAACAAAGAAGCCAAATTTCATTTAACAAAGAAGCAAAGGAACGGGAAGTAAATGTGGTTTTGTTTTTTCGTTGGGCTGGGTGGATATAGTAGAATATAGAGTCGTTTTCCTTTGCAAATTGTTTTGTTTCGTTTTGTTTCCTTTTTGTTTTTCCGTCCTTCAATTTTTTTATTTTATAATTTGGGTTGAGTTTAACTGCTTTTAAGTTTTTTTGTTTAAAAAAAGAATATATATATATATATATATATATATATATATATATATATATATATATAAAACTTGTTTTTAAACAATAGTTACTCCTTTTCAGGTTTCCAAAGCAGAAAAGGAGAGAATTTGCTTGCTAAATAATTGATTTGCTTTGCTTGCTAATTTGCTAAAAAAATAGTACCGTTTAAAAAAATTGCTAATAATTCTGCACGCTATGATATCGCGCCCTTATCTCGTGTTTTTATTTTCAGTTTGCATTGTTGGTTGCTTGTATTTTTTTAAAAAAAATTTCAAAAAATAAAAAAATAAATAATTCGTAGTTGCATTGTTTAAATCGTGTATATTTTCAGTTTTGCATTCGTCTCATGTTATTTTTCTTTTCTAAGGGCAGCACCCATATAAGGTGGAGGATTTCATCACCACCATTTTATTGGCCTACAAATTGCATTTCATCTTAGAAATTTGCTAATAATAACGATTAGACTTCATACGTAAGGGTGTTGTAAGCTCGCATATGGCTTAATTGTATCTTGACAAGTTGTCTTCTTTGAACAATTTATTTTCTTGGTATCTAGGCTATGACAGAGCAATAATCATTTATAAATATTACGCTAATTCGTATATATTATACTGAATGTTTCTATGAAGGTACTTAAACATTCGATTGCATTGCTATAGTGATTCGTGGTGCACCAATAACTCCTGCCCTTTACATGGCTAAGAAATATTTTGTTGGATTAAGACAAAGTATGATTATACAATTTTAAGTTAGAAGCCACTAAAGGCATAAAATTTGTAATTAATTCATTGCATTCATTTAGTTGCATTAGTTCATGCATATTTAAAAAATTGAAAATCCAAAACTAAAAAAATTGTTCATTTTACTTAACTTAGTTTTAAATCTTTTCTTTTCAAATTTTTCAACCAAATCATAAATCCAAAAAAAAAATTAACTTAATTTTTTTTTTAAAAAAGCAAAAATCCAATATATATATATATAATCTTTTCAAAATGATAAAAAAACAAAATAAAAAAGGAAAAATTAGAAAAAAAAACAAAATAAAAATAAAATCTCCCATTTGAAAAATAAATTCTCCTTGGTAAATACTTTTCATTTGAAAAACAATTTTTTTTTGAAAATGTCTGAATTTCTCTATTCGCAAGAATTTTGCAGCAGTTGTGAAAATTAATATAATTCATGTAGTTTCAAATCAAACTCTTATGGATATCTTAATGACAACTATTGTAAAAACAATTCGAATTTTGAACCACAAAGTATTCAAAATGATGACCAACCCTCAAATCTTGAAAAAAGTTTCGAAACTATTTCGTCTTTACTTGAGCTCTCTACTTTGTAAGAAATTAAACGATAAACGATTTGTGTAATTCATATTTATGCAATAACTTAAGTCAAGTATTTCAAAATAATCAAAATTTGAATTCACTTCAAAATTTAAATGATTTTGATTATAACCCATGCCAATTCAATTTCGAACTCCAGAATGAATTCCAAAATCAAAACGAGAATGGAAACAACTGTTTAAACGATTTTAGCAATGGAAGTAATTTCAATTATGGTGTATCGGACAATTTTTATTCTCAATAATTCCAAATTGAAATTCATCAAATTAATAATTATAAGTTTGATTTTGTTGGGCAAATGAAGAAATTCACAAATATCACATGGATTTATTGTTTGAAACATATATGAGAAAATATGAGAAACAAAATCAAAACCCACACTACGCCATAGATTGCATACTGCAACACCAAGAAGTGATGCAGGAAGTGCCAAAAAATGTTGTTGTACGCTAAAAAAGGGCAAAGGCAGCACTTTCTCGGTGATGCATTTTGCCGCGTTGCCCTAGAATCAAAGGCAATATCTTTGCGGCCCTAGGGCAACATCGGTTCTGTTATTGCCACAAGTACCAAATTTACTAAAAAGTGGGCCCCACAATCTGGGCCCCAACATGTGGGCCCACATTGTGGGGCCCACTAATTCTGTGGCCCACCTTTACGGAACCCTGTTGTGGGGCCCATATTCATTAATCTATGGTAACATTTTTACCATCCAATGGCAACACTTTGCCGCTTTATTATCACATTTAACATCACATACTGCAACATTATATCATATCTATGGCAACATTACACTATAACAAAGAGCTTTTCATTTCAGAATAACCAGCAACACAAGTTTTACGTAGTCAAGTACAAAATAACAAACATATTTAAAAACATAGCCAGTGTATTCATAGTTACAGCCAGTACATACTAAATTCTACTTATTAAAAGTACATTCATATTTGCGAGCCTCCAGTGCCATCAGTGCCACCAGTGCCATCACTGCAGACGGTCACACGAAGATCCCCAACATCAATTTGCATGTCAGGGTTTGCTTCGCCTAATTTCTTAAGCACCCATGTCAAGTTCTCCTGAACTTTTTGGTTCACCTTTGCATCAAATTCATTTTGGACCTTCTTGTTCACCTTTGCTTCGACTTCGACGGCTATATTTTCCCTTATCTTCGCTGCCAGCTCCTGTATATATGTGCTTGTTGCTGGGGCATATTTTGAAACTTCTATAGACTTTGTGTGCCGTCCTATAAGCCTGCTTATTATTCTTTTAGTCACAAACTTCTATATCTTAACAGAACATATATCAATAATATTTTTTTTGCTTATTTGTTTGAGTGAGGTAATATTTTATTTTGGAACATATGTTATAACGACTCTAAATTTCCGACCAGTTTAAAATTTTAAAATCCATTGTTTTAGTATAAAATTTTTGAAATTTATAAACGATCTCAATTAACGTCCAAACTTTATTTATAAGATGCTTCCAGTTAGATATGAACATAGAAAAAGTTTCGTCGTAAAATATTATAGTAAATTTCGTGTTCGCGTTTTACTGTATATCAGTTCATATAAAGCTGCGTAAAATTTATCTTTCAAATCCAAATATTTTTGCACAGTTATGTTGTAAAAATTATTCTAATCAAGATGATGTAATTCGTTTCGTCAAAAACTGTCATCGTCTGTTTCGTTTAAATTGTTTTGCAAATCGTACAATTTAAGCGGCGTAAATTCGAGTTTTTATAAAAGCATCGTATCGCAATAATTTGTGTACCGTTGGAAGCACATCGTCGCACTGATCAAAACGGTATATTTATTTGTGCTAATCGGAGTCCGTCGGGAATCGTCGTATTAATTTAACCACTCCGAACAGACCGGTTAAGCAAATTTCAGTCCAAAATGCTTTAGCCCGTTTACAAAAGGAAGTTCGAAAGAAAAAAATTCAGCTAATGGAATTATTACGGTAGTTGGAAGAATAGTGGTTGTCTTGAAAAGTGGAATGACTTTTCGTAATTTACAATGAACTTAATATTGCAAAAGAATTTCAGAGCTTAAGAAATCAACAACTCCTTCATTCCACTATTCACGTCTGATTGCAACTTTCAGGTAATCCCTCTTTCTCCTTTCTCTTTTTCATATTTTCGTCTTCTGGAAATAAAAAAATAAAAAGAAATTGAACAAAAGAGCATGTCCGAACCATGCACAGGCTCTCCCCCTCTTCCCTCTTCTTTCTTATTTTTTTTCTCTGAAAAATATGAGCATGGCCGAAACAAACTCCACTCCATCTCACATTTTCCCTACTCCAGACCCATGGTCGAACTCAGCTCACCCTCTCTCCACGTATACACACTCGCCTTCCGAGAGCTGCCACTGTCCTTGCCTTGTCACGCCACCACCTCCCCTGACCCCGACGTGTGCAGTGGGTGTGTGTACATGTATGAATTGAGTGCATGTTGGTGTCGTGTGCGTGTATTTTGTTTTAAAAATAAATAAATAAATAAATAAAGAGAGTTGCGTGTTGTACAGAAATGAAAGGAAAGGTGGGGAAAATATGTGTGCGTGTACAACATGTTGAAGGGGGTAGGGTGAGTGCATGAAGTGGGATTCATGCGTGAGAATGGCATGCAGTAGGAGAAAAAAAAGGAAGTTCGAACTGTGCGTGCTGAGAATTGGTGCAGGAGGTCTCGGCCTATTTAAAAAAAAAAGAAAAAAAAGAAGAAAAAGGAGAAAGAGTGAGTGGGATGGGGTTTCGAAATGGGTGATACAGGCATGTGCTATTTTGATAAATGAAGTCTTGGGTTGTGTTTAGTGTGGTGGAATTTCAATTTGTAACTGCATGTGTTTAGTGTGTGTGCGTAAATATATGCACTGTTGAAGAGTGCTGGGTTCATGAGTCACGGCTATCTAAAAAAAAAAATGAAACTGTGATTTGGAAATAGCATTGGATATGGCAGAAGAGTATTTATGCTAATATCTATTTTGGTTGCCGAAAATAGTAACCAAATTTTCTTTGCATGTTGTGTGCAGAAGCAACCGATGGAGCTTCTTTTTGCGGCAGCATCGATCTCTCAGCTTTCTCTTTTTCACTGTTACCGGTAAGCGCATCTATAATTTATAAAATATATATGACATTTATTGAATTAATATCGTCTCTTTTGTCGATATTTGCAGTGTCCGTTGTTCGTGTCATACCGACTTTATTCGTGCTTCTTTTGCTTCGCTGTCAATTTCTTTATCCACGAAAGGTGAAATAAATTTTCACGACTTATATTCTTATACAAGTTTTGGCTGATGAATGATTGCTATGTGATCGGATGTATTTGTTATTGTCAAAGTTAAATTGGAATTGATATAGGATAGTTAACCGTTTTAAAACTGATTTATATGTTGAATTTAATTAGTTAAATATGACCCCTTTAATTGTTTAATTAATTGACACGTAGGATAGTGATAACTACACTTTGAACCATCGAACGTATATTGGATAAATTGTTGTAGTATAAATTTGAAATTTAATGACAAGTGAAAAACTGTATAAATAATTAGTGGAATAATCTTTAATCTACATAAAATGATAGTGTAGATTCTAGAAATAATTATATTAATTTGCATAAATAACAAATGTAAATTAATACGATTATTTCGGGATTATTTAATAAATTGTTGAATTGTTATGTAGGGATGCTATTGCTTGTTTATTCACCTTGACGCCATCCCATTTATCACACTGCAAGTTCCCTTTGCTATGTTTGATTTTTGAATTAAAATGGAATCGGGTTGAAATGATAAATACCCAAATAACTTGACCTAGGATAGAAAAGTAAATTAAACCCGATTGGTCAATGTTTTGATTTAAATAAAATAAAGATTTTATCTGAAGAATAATAAAGTTTTGAAATAAAATTTGAATTTAAATTTGAATGAAAGGAAATGTGAATATTAGAAATTTAATCGAATATTAACGTTGTAATTGACAAAAGAACATTGTTAAAAATTTAATTGATTAATAATTAAGTTTTGAAATTAGTAACAATTAAGTTTTGAAATTATTAATAATTAAGTTTTGAATTTATTAATAATTAAGTTTTGAAATTATTAATAATTAAGTTTAAAATTATTAATAATTAGGTTTGGAATTAGTGATGATTTAGATTTGAAATTATTCGAGAATTTAATGGGATTGAATTATTTGAAAACTAAACTGAATTGAATTGTCTTATTAAGTGAAATTGAATTTCTTGAATAAGTGGAACTGAATCCCTTTATTAACTGAGTTTGAAGTGTAACGAAGGTAATAAATGAATGAAATTGAATTTCTTTAACAAGAAATAAAAATGCGTTTTATCGAAACAAATGAAAGAATTGAAATTTAAAGAATTGGATTTACAAATTTAATTTAAATTAATTTGTAAGCTTTGATAATGAAGTTGAACTTAAGAAGTAAAATTAAGGAATTAGAAATTTAATGGAAATTGTTTTAATGATAAATTAATTAAATGAATATCGAATGAAATCGCTAAAAGAGTTTAAATCGATTTGAAAGTTAAATTAAGTTTAAATGATTATGCAATGGAACCTATATACAAATTTAAGTGTATACTTGAACTGTTCAAATCAAATTTGAAATTGAATTATAAAATTCTGAAATGAAATTGGGAAGTTATGAAACGTAAATTTGGAAATTGTTTTGGAAAGACATATAAAATGTTGAATTACGAATTCTAATTGAAATTGAATTTGAATTTGGTTTGAAATATATTTAAACGACCAATCGGTAAATTAATTATGAAGGTTATTAAAGGAACCGGAATCGGTTAGGGACATACTCACTGTCTAAACCGAAAACCACTTTAATAACTATATGCGGAGTGTGATCCAGAATGAAGTAGTTGGAATGACGTACGCGATGACCGAAGAAAGAGAACGTTAATGGATAGCCTTGACACTTGTGTCAAATTGGAAATGACTAAAACAGGAGCCGTGCCGGGCCAAATGGGGTTAGCTACCTCGTGCGAACACACTTCTTCGTAAACTACTCATTACTTTGTTATTGATTGGTGCGCACCCTTGAATTTGGAGTGTTGTTTCGCGGTGTTGCGATCGTTGCGGCGATGCATTCTCACCAGTCCGGATCAGGCAAACGGTAGTTTCACTACCTTGGGTATTGCCTCATGTGCCTTGTCATACTTGTATTTCCATATACGTGACCATTACGATTTTGTTTTATATTATAACTATGGAGTACTCGCTGACCCACTAGTTTACGGTGGAGTTTACAGTGCTGTATAGTCTATAATGCTATATGAAATGTGTTAAGGGGGACAATGGTAACGCCTTAACACTATTTTGATATTTTACTTTACTGTTAGGCATTATCTATGTACCGTACACTATTATGTATAAATAGTTTAACGGATCCTTAAAGATGTTATTCCATTCATCTTTGAGTTATTGTTATTTGAATTTAAATCATATTATCCGTATAAGAATATATGTCCTGATTCGAGTGTTTGTTCATGCTTATGCTCGGATCAGACTGAGGATTGCTGTTGCTATTCTACTTGAAGCTGAAGACCAAAGACTATCATTATCTTATCTTATCTTATCTTATCTTATCAGTATTGCTCTTTCTATTTGTACTATTGGACATCTATGTTGTTCTATTTCATTTTATCTGAGACATTGTTGTATTTATGGGTAGCTTCATGAACTACTCTTATGACTATGTTGTATTTCCGCTGCACTATTCTGTGATGTTATATTTCTATGATTCTGTGATGATTCTCATTTATATATATATATATACTCCATTAATAATTCGTGTTTTGTATTATTGAAGTTGACATGTGTAGAATATTGTCAATTTAAATGGTACAAATATACGGGTTGTTACATATGTGTAGTTATTTTAATTTTTATTTTGGAACATATATCGCTTTGCTAAATAAGGAGAGGAATTTCAGATAAAATAAATGCATATCTCCAGCCAACCATAAAAATAAGCATACTTGGAAAAGCTCTATAGATCTCTTTGGAAAATTTGCCATTACCTAGAAAAGTTTTATAAATTATCCCAAACTTAAACTCTATTAACTTGGTTAACTTTTATAAATTACATACACCCGTCGAAGATATTTAAGCTTAGCAATCTCTGATGGCAAAGTTCCAGAATGATTTTCTCCTTTTATAGACCTACAACAAATAAAAAGTTGCAGAATCATTAATGGTTCAACATTACAAGCTAGTAATATGGCACTGAGTGTTGTTAACGGCTAGAGAATAATTGCAAGTTACAAAGCTTTCAAATCCTTTAAGTGGGTTGGGAATAGACCAATTTCCATGTCCAGTACATGGATCAACTTTGAAATCTAAATTTGACTTTCCCATTTTCTTCCCAATTTGTACCATTAAAACAAGGAGAAAATGAATGAATTGAAGAAAATAAGGAGAAAATGAATGAATTGAAGTAAAGTTTGTTATTCATTGTTTGAGTTTGCTGAATGCATGGCAAGATAGATTTGTCTGAACATTTATTGGTGCTACTATTAGCTCCTCTCATAATTAACAGATTCAACATTACCAAGCAGGATATTCCCACTTGCATTAAAAAAAACGAGTTTCTTAAAGCAACTAAAAATGCAAGTGTTGCATTATAAAAAGGCCTTAGTTATATACCTTATTTTGTGAGTCTGTGGCATGTTGTATGCTGTAACAAGCATTTCTCTCATTACCCATAGCACATATCCAAAAGTAACTGAAAAAACCTAGAAACATTATAGAGTAGTTTATACAAAATACTTTTGTAAGGCATATTGGATAATTATCGTTTTTACAAGCTATTTTACACTATGAACTAAATATATGATCAAATATCAAGTAAAGGTTTTATTAGGATGAAACAGTTAAGGTAAAAGGATCAGTTACCTACAAAGAAATAAAGAATATCAAAATTGAGCATATCATGGCGTCTCCAGGTCCGAAAACACGAGCCCCTATCGGCTCTCCTTGCTTGATAACCAAAACAACTGCATTGTCATCAAACTTGATCTCACTTCCATCACATCTGCCTTTCTGCATGGCTGCACAAATGAAGAGGCAATCGCCTTTCGGCCTTCAGAATTGCTTCACGCTCTCAGTTGCACTTCCACTCACACCCAAACGTTGTTTGCACACACCTTATCTCCTTTCTTCACTCTTCCTTTTCTTTGCAAGTACCCATATTTCTAATTATAATTATATAAATAGAGAACAAAACAAGAAAGGAAAAGTAATTGTTTGTACCATATCCATGATGCGGTTGACTTATTGCAAACAAGTATTACAAGAAAGCGGTCCCATGCGCATGCACAACTATAAAATTTTATATCAAGGTTTGGAAACAATTTGACTCTTCACTAGACTATAACTTGACATGCATAAATCTTTGGTGGTGTATAGGTAATGTTTCTTTAAAGTGCCAACATCATAAGTTCATTACAGATGTCGAACAACCAAAAAATTAACTATATATTTTTGGTTGCTTCTAATGAATGATGGGATATGAATTCAACATCTATAAACCGAGACATGGACACACACACATGAATACATTCATGTCTCTAAGAATGCCTTAAACTAGTCCAAAAAGCTTGAAATATTGTACTAGAATTTGAGCTCTATCGAATAATTGTTTCCATGTGTAAATAAATGCATGAATGCTTTGAAGTATAATAAATGGTTATACAAATAATTCTCATAAAATAAATGGAGTGCACACTTTTTTTTCTTTTTCGTTTGAGTTATGCATTTCAATGCATGCTGACAAAAACATATAATGTTAATTCACCAGCTCAATGCGTAAGCAATGGTAATATGATTGAATTACAAGACTACTGGAGAGTCCAATACATGCACAATAGGTACTATACATGCAATTGGAACTATAAATTCATCTCAAAATTTGTTAGATCTAAATATCTGTAACCTGGTGCATTATAGTACTATACATGCATAGTTGGAATTATTTCTAGACTATGTGTACTAAACTACACTAATCTACTGGAATCTAATAGTTTTTTATCGCATGATAAGTTTTCTAGGCCTAAGCAGTTATCAGTATAGCTAATGATATTATTCGCCATGCTTAGAGACACACAGCCAAATCATTATAGACCTAGTATTGAAGAAAATTATTATGTAAATAGCCACTATAAACTCGACAAGTTAAGTAAGTACCAACTTCTCGTTGAAAGGCTGATCTCTGTACACTGGCCATGTCAGCATTGGTTTGCTAGCTGTCACTGCTTCTAGAACCGAGTTCCAGCCACAGTGGGTCAAGAACCCTCTGATTGCCATGTGGTTTAGTATTGCCACTTGTGGTGCCCACCCTTTTTGTTATTGGTTGTGTTTGTTTCTGATAGAATTTCACTACCTTGTTTTATAAAACAGATGAATGGGATGACTTGAGTTTGTTAGTCAGTAAGCTAACTCAGTGAGTTGGTCATCTCAGAACTGAATTTGGCTGTCGAAGCAGGCGTACAACACCGATTCTGGTTCTTTTGAGTCCAACCTTTGATATAAAGTTGAGTGTAAAAATTAGATAAGGAAAGCATAAAATTAACATCTAATTTATATCAACTTTTGATAATGTGTGATGTTGATATCAGTTTTCCTACACCATCCACACTAGTTACGATGTAGTTTAAACTTATTTAGAATAAGAGGTCTAAATTGTGACATCTCCATTCATCCTTCAGAACCATCATCCATATAATTCCAATGTAACTACACATGATCTGGTGTCGAATACAGATGGATTATTTTTAAACGGTATCCTCATTTTTAAACTTTATCCAAGTTAATCGTAATAAAAAATTATTTAACTATCAATTATAAATTCTCCCCATGATCTTATCAGAATATATAATGTGAAATATAACTCCCTCATCATTTTCATTCCTTCCATTTGTTTTTCCCTTCTGAGCTTGTGGTTGTTTCCAACTCATTACAAAACAACACGAATGGAACATTTATGCAGCAAGAAATTAAATGTAACATACAAGATCAAAGAAATTTGTGTTTTTTCCCAATATTCAGCCATTTATTTACTTCATTGGTGATTGAAGTCAAATTATCACACTTAACAATTAAACAAAGTTAACCCAAAAATAATAACCAGATTTGAACGAATTCAATGTCAAGCATGAATTTGCAGTTTTGTGCTTACCGATGGCAGCAATGGAGGTATAGGTGGCAGGCGCGACGTGATGGAGCTAAGACACTAATGCAAGTAATAGTGCACAACTAAGAAACTATGAAAATCTCTTCAGTGACATCGTCGGGCGCAGTGCGTAGGCTTTCCATCGGTCGAAGTCTGGAGTTGCCAGTCGCATCGTGTACCATCTTCGCCTCATCCTTAGCAGTGATTTGGATCCGAGTGCTAATTTTTCCTCTTTCGGCTGCGTATTTTGATGTTTTATATATGTTGGTGCCATATAATTTGCATGGCCTCAAAGCGATTGCCTCTTCATCTTTACCGATGATGTGGTTTTTGGGGTTTTGTTTGAAGGTGGGGGAACAAGAGGTTGAGGTTGGCGATTTAGGGCTTTTGGATGAGAATGCTGCGAAGTGGAAATAAGGGGGTTTTGAAAATTGAGAGACTCGGTAATTTAGAAAATTTCATGAAATTTTTTGTGGGGGAATGAAACTTTTTCTTAGCGCACAGTAAAAACATAAAATCAACCCGCTTTTTTTCCAGCCCACGCTCATTTTTTATAATATTTTTATAAGTCTATAGCTACTTCAACATAGTGTTGATATCTATGCTAACATCCTGAAGCTAATGGTGTAATAGACAAAAATCAGAATAGCTATCGTTACATTGTAGCTAGCAACATCTTGTATTTTCGTTGCAATAGACCATCTATATCATAGTGCCAATGGTTGACGAGTTAAATAATAATCCACCTTTTATCAAAATTGATAGTTCTCAAATAACAACTTTTAAAATTGAAACTGAGAATCTTAATGAAGTTGTTGAAAAGATGTAATTAAGTTGGATTTCAATCCTTTTGAGAGTGTGGAGCCAAATTTAAAATTCGATCTTCCTTTTTTGACTTTGAAAAATTAATTATAGCAGTTTTGATTTTGAACATGATATATGCAATGAAGTTGTGAATATTTCAACAAAGGAAGATGAATTTGATGAATACAAACTTTTTGGACTTTTCGAATATGAGTTGTTGAATTCTGAGGGTCACATTTAACTCACCATTTTTTTTTTGAAATCAATAATTTTGAAAAAATTGTCAATGATGAGCTTGAATTTAAATTTGGAGAAAATAAATTTGAACTTCATCCAATTTGTTTTGTCAACCCTAAAAAATCATTGAAAATAAAATAACTCATATGATTTTTAATAAAATTGCATTCGTTTTTCCAAATCAACATTCAATTTCAAATTCTTTTATGGTTTGGTTTTCTATGTTTAAGCTATATCTCTCATACTTATGTCTGTCATACTTGACATGACAAATGAATTGGTCTTTGAAAGACCATTTCATTTACTCTTTAACTGTATATTTTTTGATGTCGTATAAATAATAGTCGTTTCAAATTCATGTAAATAAATGTTATATTTTTATTTTTATTTTATTTTTCTCCTTTCACTTGGGTTGATTATGGAGATATAGTCAAAATCAAGTGTGTGGGGAAGGGGGGGGGAGTCTGATCTTCTTTTTGATTTTTCATGGTTTATTTTTCGCATTTTCCTTCCAAATCTCAAAAAATTTAAAAAAAACCAAAAAAGAAGAAAAATCCCAAAAAAGAATTTCTTTTAGCATTTTGATTTATTTATGAAGAAATACTATAAGATAAGTATAGGTTTTGTTATTAAATTTAAATTTTTGAAATTTTTTTGGTCTCAACAAAAATAAAAATAAAGTTTATTTACAAATAACCATGTTTAACTACTATATAGGAAGATTTATGGGTGATAATTATGAAGTATATCCTAATTGAAATCTTTATTTAAAAAGTGGTTGATTTAAAGTAAAAGCTATTACATTTTTGATCTTCTAAATTAATTGGTGCTAAGATGATTTTGCAAAACTTCCTATTCTTAAAAAAAGAATAAAAAAAAGTTTTGTGTAAAAATAAGAAGCACCTAGAGTCATGTGTTCACACGCAACTATGTACACTCGCCATGCTCTGTATCCTTCTCACATAAGCCCGAAAGGTAGTGCATGATCGATATATCCGTCTTCAGTTTATCGGAGTTAGATGTATGTATAAAAAAATCTTTTATAAATAATGCCTACAGTCAATAGTTGTACACAATTGCATGTTCACTCGCCACGCTCTATATTCCCCTCACGTAAGCCCGAAAGGTAGTGAATGGGTCATATATCTGACCTCAGTTTTCTAAGTTAGGTATATGTAAATATTGTTAATCAATAAAATTTTCAAATGGAGAGAGAGTAAGCAGTTGAAATCCAAGCACTATCATCACTTATTTGATTTGATTTGTTATATAAAAGAAATGAAAATACCACTTTGAAAAACTTTGATAATCAAGTAAAGATCCATTTCATACTTACGCTGTGTTATCAACCGAAACAAAAAGTCAAACTAAAGTCTAATTATGATGATAACTTAATTTTTGTTTGGAAATATTGATAAGTAAAAGATCTTAAATTTATTGATAATAACCAAAAATTATATTTAACATGTTCATGTCAATTTAAAATCAAATTCTTCATTTGTAAATGTTTTCAAAAACTTGCATTCATTTCTTTGTAAATAAATCTTGCATTTAGGAATTTTTCATATGGCATTTGAATTTTGTGAGTAGTATCCGCTGAAAACTTTCGCGTGACAAAACTTGTCCTACTAGGGAAATCTAGAGGCTTAACGGCTTGCTGTATGAGCTCAGTGCAATCGTGCTTCCTATGAAAACATATTTATCTTAGTTTTAATTTATTCGAGGACGAATAAAAGATAAGTGTAGGGGTATTTGATATGCACGTAAATGTGCATATTTTACTCCCATATTTAATCTAATTTAATTAAATAAATGAGCATATAGGGTATTTTAACATGTTTAAACCAAAATTTAAATTATTTTATAGTCATCATTTATTCATCTTCATATAAGGGTAAAATGGTCATTTTGTGCATGCATCAATTTTGAGAATATTTATTTGCCCATTTCAATTTTATTTGTAGGAAATTGGATGGAAAAATATGAAGAGGCTTCATGAAAATGTACATGCCCAAGAGAAGGAACAAATGAAGATGGAAATAAATCATTTCATACAACATAGAGAACCACAGCTATCCACTTAACATGATCTACAATTAGGAGCTAATGCAAATGTTGATGGACATTAAAGCTACATGCACATATACCGGATGATTATGATCATTCTAATGACAACTTGGAGGCCGCACTTCTAGAGAGGTACTTTGGGTAGTCCCTTAAAATATGGTTAGGGTTTCAAAACATGTATAAATACCCCTTATGTTTCGTGTAAAAAGATCTTAGCACCACCATGTAGTTAGTTTAGTGGTAGCCAAAAAATAAACAAAAAACTCTCTTTCTCTTTTTAATGGCTTCTTGGCCTTTTCTTCATGTAATTTATTTTTATGCAGTTTTAATTCATGCTCTTTTCTATTTACATGCTCTCTTTCCTTTCGTATTAGTAGTTTAGATTCATCTATACAAGTAGATTAATTCTCCTTTTATTTTCATTAGCTCCTTTTTTCTCTTGTTTTTGTTCTATGTTGCAATCTACATTTGTTGACATGATAACAAATATAAGAAGCTAAACCCCTTCAATGTAGGGGTAATGAAGCTCTCTTAATCATATAGATTCAACATTTTGCTAATTTTTGATCTCTTTTTGTGCTTAATGACAATATTTGATGTGGTTAAATTTTGTTGTTTAGCTTTAAATTTGATACCTATGTTGTTGACACTAAATATGCTATGCTTAAATAAACATAAACAAAATTATATCTTCATCTACATATGATTATGGTAATGAAGTTGATTTTACAATCAAAATTTGATGGTATATATTACTAATAAATAGTAAATAGATCATGCTTAGAGTAGATTTTATTTTTGATTTCATTATAACTTTCATGAGAGTTAACTAGTGGTTTAGGAGGTGTATTAAAGTTTGATGGCTTGTGGTGGGTTAATTAATAACACAAATAGGTCATACTTATGATATACACATCAACTAAATTCACTAACGGCTAAAAAAAAGAGATCATAATTTCATTATATTGATTTATGTGATCATGAGAAGTAAATTGCCTCTATATTGCCTTCTATTCTCACATTTTTATTCACTTTTAGTTTTTGTTAGTTTTCAGAAATTTGTAGTTAACACATCTCGAATTCTTGGTTAAATTTGATTGAGTAGAAATTTTAAAAACACTTTCAATTCCTTGCGGATTGAGCCGTAGTCTCCATGTACTAAAATTGTATGCCGTGCGCTTTCGGTTATTTTTATCACATAATTTTTTACTATTTTCTAAACCGATAGGAAATTAGCCGATTAAACATATTATGAATTTTGATTTCTATTTCCGGTCGTATTTCACTTCTTTGTCAATATACATATATTTGTAAAAAAAAGTTTGAAAATAATTTTTCTATCATTATAATATAATTAAAAGGGATTCATATGATATTTTATTAACTCATTTAAACTTAATTTAAATTCAAAAGTTAATTATTCCAGAATAATGATATCGTTAATGATGTCACAAAGACATTTTATTTTTTAAAATAAAATGAATAATTTTATTACATATTCTCACTCGTATATATAAATGGTTGTATGTATCTAGCTCCGTGCACGACGTTGAGGGTCTAAGAGCTTTTTATCGACAAAATGGTTTTCGGTCATTTTATCGATATTTTTCAAAGTGTATATTTTTGTAAATATTTATTCAAAATAAGATTACCAATATTATTTATTGTTCAAAACACCATTATTAATGTTAAAAATCTTATATTTGAATATTTTTAAATCTAAACATTATTTTTTAAAACGATAACTTCATGGGTTGTTACGTTCAATTTATATATATATATATATTATACTTTATATAGATTTTAGAATTTGAGGAGAAAGGAAAATAGCAGAGCTTCGCCGTTGTCCTAGATAATATCAGAAGAAAAGTGTAGGACCAAGCCTATATTTATAGCGGTTCGAATCAATGCCAGCCATTAGAATAGATTATATTATATCTGCACCGTTCAGCCAGGCTTCAATACACAGCCTCTGGCCTACCATCGGTCGACTGCTATGCTACCACCGGTCGATCGCTAATGGTCAATCGATTTTCATGATATATTAAAAGTGTAACAACCCACTATTTTGGACCATTCAAATCGATAATAAAACCACACATGTCAGACTTGAATAATTCAAAACAACAGATTGTTAATATAGTTTGGAGCAAATAAAACCAATCACAGAATCACTGACACAGAATATTAGAATAACTCGCAACGGAAATAAAATAACCATTGTAGTCCATGAAGCTACTACATACATAGTTTCAAAACAAATACAAAATACTAGAGTCTGAAAGCAAATACAATAGAAGTCCACTAATACATAAGCTGAATAGAAATAACTAAAATAGAAATAGATAGACAACTAGATAGACAGATAATCTCCAGCAATTCTCTAGCTCCAGAAGGTGAAATCCCAAGCTGTGATACTCAGGCTGACCCGAGCGAAAAAACAAAACACAAAACACTCAAGTCAGGACATACATACTTATAAAATGTAAATCCACTCAAGTGAACTGTAATAGAAATGCACAAGTAATTTAAAGGGTGCTTGGGATCGCCCATCCTTTATGGATCCGCTAAACTATCTACTATGTAGTAATACACGCTATTATAATAATGCATAGAGTAAAGTATACTATTTAAAAACAGCATTAAGGCTTTACATTTTCCACTTTAACACATTTATAGTGCCAATAGTCTATAATGTCCATCGTACCTCCAGATCGGGAGGCTACCATAGAATGCTCCATAGATAGGACACAAATCAAACTCGTAGAAAGCATGATAGGGTGGGTGACATGGCACAACTAGGCAATGCCAGGGTAGATATATCAATTACGCATCCGGGCCGGTAGTAATGCATAACAGCCACTACCGCCCACCTCGAGCCACACTCCAAAAAAAAAATCAAAGGGTGCACCCAATCAATCACAAAGTCATAGAATGGTATCGAAGGAGTGTGTCCGATAAGTGAAGCTACCTCATTGGCCCGAGAATCGCTCCTGTTTTATCCACCTTATGCCAACTCACGGGAGTCAGGTCCACGAATATACCTCATCCTACTTCATTATGGAATCTCCACCACGTACACGGTTGTTAAAGTGGTTTTCGCAGTTGGCGGATAATATGACAACTTCCAATCTCAGTCTCTTTAACAACCTAACGTATAACCCATGGTTATTTATTTCAAATGGTTTACATTTCAAAAACAAAACATATCTATTCCAAAACCATTTAAATCCAATGTCATCATGCTCTCAAAATAATATCCATTTTTCCAAAGTTGTAACACTTCCAAAACTATATACTTAGTTATAATGCTTAAAAAAACGTAATAAGTAGAAACAATAACACTTTGAAAATGTGACCTTTATATAATAGCACTTCGAAAATGTTACATTTTTAGAAATAGGCACTTTAAAGCATAACCTAAAGTAGTATAGCATTTTAAAGCATAACCTAAAATAGCATAGCATTTTGAAAATGCTACAAATTTAAACATGTTTAAAACATAAAATCTTCAATTTTATCATAGTTTTATCAAATCTATTTTATCATACAAATAAAATCTATCACTATTATTAGGTTAGATTTAAAATTCCATATTAAATCAAATTAAATTATTAAGTTATACTAAAAGTTTATATCATAGATAAAATCTTTAAACTTTAGTTTTAAACCATTTATTTACTTATAAAATTTTAAATTTTTAGAAAACCAATATATATATATATATATATTATTTAAATCATTTAAATCAAAATTTAAGTTAAAATTTCATATTCTTTAAAATTCAAAATACTAAATAATTTCTATAAAACTATTATTTAAAGGTTAACCATAGGTCTGTATAATATTTTCTAACCTGGGTCAAGTGATACGGATATGTATCATTTAAATCCGTAAAATATAAAATCCCGGGTTTTATCATTTCAAACCCACAATCCCAAGTCAAATAAAATAAAAATCGCTTGAGCCTATCATTTCAGCTCATAACGATTTTTCCGTATTCTAAAGTCCGTTCGGGTATGTATTATTTCAACCCATAGTGATGGAACTTGCAGTGTGAGAAGCAAAACATAAATTAAACAGAATAACATAACATATCATGTGATAAAATAGGTATAACATAAGGTGATAACATCATACAATATCATATCACAGGCATATATGAAACTACTATCATCATGGCATATCACTACTACAATTCCACAAGTCATCAATTTACTAAAATATAAGTACATAGTCGAGAGTGATAACCTCACCTTTTTTGACTAGAGATTTCAAATTCAAAACACAAGAACACACTCCCAAAAAGCATGACAAAGCATGAACCAAACTTAAGTGGAAGTAGAGCCAAGATCCAAATCTTGTGAAAAGAAAAAATACAGCATATATAAGCAAATGGTTAGACAAGAAAGAATTAAACAAACAATAGCAAATATGGCTAAACAAGTACAAGTGGCTCGGCCACTTTGCATATAGGCTAGCCAACATGAAAACATGGCTCGACCATGATGTTTTGAGGCATGCTAGGCTCGACTATGTTGTACACAGGGTACGGCTATAGGGTGCATAGGGTATGGCTATGGGTAGATGAAGGGATGGCAAGGCAAAAAGGCAAGGGAAAAGGCAAAAAGACAAGGCACACGTGCCTTTTGGGTTCGGCCTAGGCTTAATGGTTTGGCCCTATGTGCTAAGGCTTGGGTCAAGTGGTGCAATGGGCCAAGGCACTTGAATTATCACGGCTAGAGGAGGGGGTGATGGTCACGGCTAAGCAAAAGGAGGTGGTGGCCGAGGCATAGAGAAGAGGAGAGATGAAGGTATGGGATCGACTAGGATCTTGGCAATAGGATGGTGGTAGTTTTGGATCTAGGGTCACGACTATGGTTGAAGTGGTGGCCGGTCAATACTAGATGGTGATGCAGGTGGAGATGATTTAAGTTAATTTTACATAGCCGTTAAGTAACTGTTAACGTTAATTAGTTATATTTATTTCCAAAATAACATATACAATTATTTTCAATTTAAATTCTTCAAATGTCGATAACCTTTTCATTTGCATTCCGATCATAAATTTTATACATGAAAAATGATAAAGAAATCGCTTAATATGACAGTTCAAGTTTCGTATCCTGAAAATCCCATGTATGGATTTATTAATTATTAATTAATTTCTTTTTAATTAATTATTGCTCCATTTACAGAGTGTTACAAAATATAAATAATCACCCCATAATAGTGACATAACATCAATTATCAAATGTGCACTAATCCAATCAACTTACTAATACAACATCAATCATCAAATGTATACTAAACCAATTAACATTAGTAACACAACATCGATCATCAAATAATCATAATTAACTACCCAACATCTAGTAGCAATAAAGGCATAATACAGCTCACTTTTAACAATTTAATATCGTAATCAAGCATCAAATATATGTGATAACTACAGTCGATAATTAAATACACACTTTGCAACCATCTAAATAATGTATTTACGACCATTACTCTCGTAAGTATAAAATTGGTTTCTTATTGTTTTTATAAAAGCTTAATTTACTACATTTTCAATCAATACTACATCTTTAAATATGATAATATACTTTTAAAATCTGTTCTTGTAATTCTATTTCTTCAAATTCCTTAAAACATCGTATTTCAAATCGAAAATAGTAATTTACATCAAATTACTTTTCAATGCAGTATTATTGTTATTACTCATGTCAAAATATTGATATATTTTAAAATCATTGTAATAGCTTCCAAAACAAATTTACAACTATTTATTTCAAAAAATAATATATTACTTTAAATTCCATAATTCCTTTTCATATTATTCATCCTATAGTAATTATTTAGCCATAAATACTTTTGGAAACATATACTCAATATTATTATTATTATTATTTTAAAGATTCCTTTTATTTTATTACTCAAATAATAATAATAATATTTCCTATATTAAACACCATAAAACCAATTATATTGTTATTTACTTAAAATAACACATATTATTATTTAAAATAATTAGAATATCTCAAATATTCAACATAAATAAATTTACATAAACATAATAAAATAATTATATTGTCCAAAATAAGTAATTTTATGATAGTAATATGTGTAAACTATTTAAAATGCACAAATGAGTTAACATATACATATGGTAGTAAACGATTATCAATATAAATTATATATAAAATAAAATCTTCTTGAATAACTTAATATTTTTAAATTCGAAACTAATTTTCTATTATATATATATAAATTAAAATGATATATACGGTGTATATATAAATGGTTGGAAATAATGTATTAGTTATTATTAATTTAAGTATAACTATAGACACAAAATCTTTTAACGTGTATATATATATATATATATTTGTGTGTGTATATATATATATTTAAACATTTGAAGTGTGTATGTGTATATATTTTATATTCATTGGATTAAAGTTAATATAAATGATTTTAAACAATGTAAATATAATTTAATATTTTTAAAATCAAAAATAAATTATGAATAAAATAAGTATGGCTGAAAGTTTTTTTCATTTTATACAAATATCCAATAAAAATATAAATGATTCAGTACATATAAAATCAGATAGTAATGATGATGATATTTGCACATATAACATCGTTCTATGATGGACATATATAGATGATTAACATAAGTGTAATAAAAGAAAATATCTAGAGATAATGCCTTCATACATCGATCTAGTCTGTCTCCTTCATCTCTATGACATAAACATTCTGCTACAAACATCAGACCTATGAGTATTTAATTGTTTAGATGTGACAGAGGTAAAAAATAGAGCTAGGAAGGGAGGAGCTTACGATCTAATGAGAAGAAAGGAGAAGGCAAAAGTTCATCGGAAATTGAAGCCTAAAGTCTAAATATATATTATGGAATAAAGAGAGTATTTAACATAACTGCCTTGGTCTAATTCAAGCATAATGACGTCCTCTTGCCCGCAAATCTAGCTGCATGAAACAAGGTCCATAATGGACCAAAACCCCACTCAACCCATATTCAACTTGATTAGTCCATAAACAATGTCCTCGGTCTAACAATAATTTTTTTTATAACTAAGCTACTCTGACCAAAGATTTTGACTTTAAATTGACTACAGTAGCCCATGATACTAACCACATTAAATCGAGGAGATGAATTATTTATTGAATAATGTTTCACCTTTAATGATTTAGCTTAGACAACTTAGACCCAATTATAGTCATTAAATGGACGTTATTCCATGATTCAACTATAATCAAAGTAGAGTTTGAAGAACTATGCCGGTGTATAAAGGGTGAAATCGGTAGATTTCAAAATTTTTGTTATTTAGATCATAGTGGGCATATGAAGTCTAATCGATCACTAGGTCCAATCTACTTATTAATAAAATTATACTTTATTTGACATTATTTTATATTAATTAATTAGTCGTATTAATTATTTATTAAAATTGAGTACTTAGGTGGAAGTACATAGTTGTACTACAAGTCATATGTAGTATAGTATATTACAAGTCGGCAAATGTCTAGTGGTTTGAATCATGCACTATGTAGGATTCAAATTTGTGACCACATGCACCAAAGCCAGAGCACCTAACAGTTGAAAAGTGGCATTGGATTTATGTTTTAATTATATTAATTAACCTTATTAATTAATTTAACAAAATGTTTTATTTGGATATGTCATATATACATTCAATAGTACTACAATATAAAGTAATGGAATATAAACATCTGTATGGGGGTGTGTGTATACATACACACATATATATAGATATTGAGATTTATATCTATTATATATACATTTATATTATACTTTAGATATGTGTGTGGCAATTTTATATGAATATCAGGATTATAAATGCCTGAGTATATACATATTTTTGAATATACTATAATATGTGCATATGTTTTGTATGTAGATATTTACAACACTATACATATAGTTCAGACATATATAGATACATACTTATGATGTTTTGTCGCGACTTGTATATATTTAATATATATACATATATAAAATTACAAAATACCTATATTTAAAAAACCAAACAATTTCAAAGTTAGAGGATGCTTTATTGGAAATGAAAAAGGAAATAAAGTTTCACATTGAATCCAGATCTAACCAAATCAGAATTAATAAGAAATAGAATCAGGTGTTATTTGGATTTTATTTTATACAAACACTAATTAATAATAGATTTAATACCTTAAAATATTCATTCTTAATCATAATAAAGTATCTAAACTTTGAAATTACAAATTTGAAAATACACACTAAGTAGGTAAACAAATTTTAAGAAGAAATTATTATCTCCACTAATATTTTAGTTTAACAACATGATTTTAAAAAATCTTTTTCAAACTTTACATAGGTACATATACATATATGTAAAAATTGTAATTTAATATTTAAATTTCGAATAGATATAATTGGCTAAATAATAAGATATTAAATATTTAATTGAAAAATAAATTAATTTAACTATAAAATTCAATTTGATGTTGATTTACAATTTTGGATAACATAAAAGTAAAGCGCATGAATATATACATACATAAATTAATTAATTTAAAGTTAAATCCATAAATTTAAATGAATTAAATTGTGTAAAAATATTTAAATTTTGCAATAAAACAAATATACATAACTGATAATCTCAGTTCCAACAAATACCGTCAGTACAAAATAAATCAAACACAAACTGATTTTAATACTGAATAACAATACACGGTAAGTTTAAATAAATTCAACAAGTGGAAGTTTTGTGCACATATACATGTGCATTTAGTCAGGGTTAAACATCTTTAAACATCATAATGAATGAATAAATTGAAGAATGAGACCTGAAAATTCCCTTTGTAAAACATGATTTGAGATTTATCCTCAGATCCCAAATAGATACACACCTAACTTTGCAAGAGAAGGATGAACCACAAAGTTTTTATTTTATTTGATATTTTAGTTGGTTTTGAGTTGATTTCGTTCTGGAAAGCATGAATGAAATTTCAGTTATAGATGATTTGGAGGAGAGAAAAGAAAAGTGAATAAAAAGTGACATGGGTCAAACACCTAAATCACCACATGATATGGCCTGCCAAAATTTCCATCAAATTGCATAAATTTTTCATAAATCCATTCATAGAATTATCTTCTATTTAAACCCATTTAAAGTTACACCGATGTCATATATCGATGAGCATAAGTATAACATTTATATATGCATTCAAATAATCTAAACAACTCCTAATCATCAAATAGATTAAATAATAACTGATATTTCTCACATATTAATTAATCTAATTAATTTACAATAATTTATAATTAATTAAATTGGATAGTTATTCGGAGAATTCACAAATATGGTTGTGTGACTCGAAAGTGTGAATTTAGTCAGCGGTTACTTTTGAACAATTCAAATATAAACGTTCATATGTCACCATATATAGTGGTGTATTAGTTTGGCAAAATTTATCGCTTATAGACATTTTTAGCAAAATCAAATTTCATATTTTCTTAAGCGATACCTTCTAGTTATGAGTATTTACACACATTATCTTCGTTAAAACTACATCACTTTCGAATTTATGGAATTTGATTTTTATCAAAATTTCAGTATTATCCTTATTCCACTCAATTAGTCCATAAATAAAATCCTTGGAACGATATAACATTTATTATTAATCGCACTACTCTGCCTTGAGTTTTGACTTTAATTTCACTAAAGCTGACCATGATACTAACCTAATGAAACTAAGGAGATTAATTCTCTATTTAATTGTGTTTCACTTCCAATGCTTCAATTTAGACCACATTATAGTTGTTCGAAGGATGCCATGCCATGATTTAACGATAACCAAAGTGGAGAATTCACATTGAAGTTCCATAGTATTCTCAAGTCTAGGGGACTATCTAAAATCATCACCCTGAGATTTCCAATTTAATCTTGTTGTTAATAACCAACGGGAAACAATCGAGTGTTAGTTATTCAATATGATATGTAACCCCTTAGTGCTTCTCGCAGCTGTATGTAGTACACTGCCCAACATTTGGAGAGTATTACTTACTTCGGCCTCGATGAATGTATCAATATCCTTTCATAAAACATCTTGATCAGGAAAATTTAAAGTAAAATTTTATTTTATGTTGTGCTTAATTACTCATGAATGCACCTATTTAGAGCCATGATTATATAACATTTGATTTAAGGATTTTGTTATTAATACGCTTTAAATCAATTACTTGGTTAATTATATTACTATATACAATAGAGATCAAATACCTTTATTATAAACAAGATTGGTCACTGAGTTAAATATTATTGGAACCGGGCCAGCACGCAACGGGTTAAATAGGTAAATTTTAAAAACAATTATTCCGTTTGTACCTTATTAAGCCTATAAAGTCTAAATTTATCTGGGCCTAATCTAAATTTATTTTAAATTAAATCAATATTTTATTTAATTTGTAGATAAAATTTTGTTTTGATATTATATTTATATTATATAATATGAACATGCATATCATATATACGTGCATGTGTACGTGCATGTGCAATATATATAGTGTATATGGTTTGTAACACCCTACAAAAAATTAATCAGAAATTTATCAAAAGAATTAAATTTAAATATCACAAGGGTAAAAATTGAATTTTTACAAATATTTGAATTTGGTTATGAAGCTTGCACCGTTGCATTCATAGTGAATTTCTAGACAATTTTCAAATATAATGTTTTCTAATTGGAGTTAGTATGGAAAAGCTGTTAATGTTTGAAAATTTGGAATCAAAAATGACTAAATAAAAACAAAAGGGAAGAAATATTTTATAAAAAGAAACCTCCACCAATCGACACCGTAGAATGATCCTATTAACCCTTAGTGGTCGACTGATCGTAGCTTTTGAGATAGGTTTGTGTTGGCCGGACTACCCAAATTTTGTAATATTTGATCGAACGGCTATCATTAGTTTCTACCTATATAAATAGAAGCCGAAGTTGCAGTCAGAACCCTAATTAAAAATGAGTGTAACAATACTCCACTCTCGCAAACTTGAACCATTTTTCTCTTCAAATCAAAAATTCTTCAAAATAAAACTAAAGTCAAATTCAGGAGATCGAAGGAGGAATTCAATAGGATCAGGAAGAGTTATACACCAAGCGTAGATGATTTCGAACTAACTAAAAAGGGGATAGATTTCTAAAGGTGCATAGGTTCATAATTAATATGAGGATTTATATATGAGAGATTTTGTTATACCCTATCCGATCCAAAGTTGTTTAATCTGATAACTATAGTGGATTGGGAATTTGATAAAAATTTAACATATGAATATGATCCCTTTCCTTTTATTCTAGTTTTAGTTAAAATAAAATTGGTTGAATAAGAGTTGATTTAGGTTAAACATACTCTTACGTTAGATTAAATATTAATAGGTATAAACCTATTGATCCTAAATCTAAGTTAATTCGGTTTGCTGAATTGTATATGAAATTGTGAAACAATTATAAGTTATAGAGTTATAAATTAGGGTTCCTATAATTAATAGTTTGTAACTAACAGAGAAGAGAACAATCTAACTAAATTGGAAAATAAAATAAAACAACTACAACTGGTCGATAGGCTCAGTGGAGCCGGTCGAAAGCAAGTGGTTGACCGCTTCAGTGATCAATGATCGATAGGTTATCGCATTACAGGCGCGATCTGAATTTCGTCTTAAGGCCCAAGTAATAAATTTATATATATTTATATTATATGAATGTTAGTATAAGTGGCGAAATTAGCTCCATATGTTTGTGACTCTTGGATGTTATGAGACTGAATAGATTTGTACATAGACAACGAGGCTTGAAAACTATTTATTTAGTCGACCCGATATTTGATTACGGCGATTCTACCGCAAATTACACCAACAGAAGGTTTACGGAGCATGTGCAACACTGATGATGATGCTTGGAAAAGTGTTTGGCCTGATACTAATGGTGTTTCCTTGGTATGCACGGCAATGGGGATGTGATACCGTGTTGTTGTTGGATACCCATCGTTTGTGTGATAAGTTGCATTACGTTACTATTGAGAGTGGACATAGATGTGGCGGACCATAAGACATCCTTAGCGCAAGTTGGCATTGCAGGATCTACCTTAATGCGTAACTATAATACATGCCCTCATAATTTGAGAATGTAGTCCCAGGATTAGTATTATAGGCAATCCTATGTTGGAATAGTTCCAGTAGCTATTAGCCGATCCATGGTTATTTTAAAGTTCGATTAGTTGTTCGATCCTAAGTATAAGCCTTCATTAGATGTTGGTGTAGGTATATTTAGAACCATACCCGTAGGGTAACAAAACCTACCTTAGTAAGTAGTTCACTAGACTATCGTCTGACCTACCCCTTTCATTTCATTTCCCCCGCCACAAAAGGATAAGGTAGTAGGTGATTGACTTAGATTTAATACATGGAGATGCGAGCATGGCATTAGCATTCCTTATTACATTTTACTACTCTTAATGTAACTTTTTATAATACTTAGTATTTGTCAGACTTTACGCTGTATTTCTATAAAATCTGGATTATAACTATGTATGTCTTGAGATAGTGTTTTCTAAGATATTTTCTTAGATAACTTTTTGCTATATTTATATTTTCCTATATTCCACTGTGAAATCTGAAAGTGTAGAATGTCTTATGTTTTATTCTTATATTTCAAGTATTTTTAATATTTAAAAACTTGATAGCTCGTACTGCGTAGCACTAACGTGAGTTCGAAAGTCATCATAGACTTTGAATCGGTTTGTGGGAAGGTGCTGGTTGTCGCACTTGGTATCAAATCCTAGGTTCAAATTCCTTAGGAATGAGGTACGTATTGAGAGAATGTACTTGAAAAGTTTTTCAAAATGGATTTCTAAAGTGTGTGTGTGTGTGTATAGGGATAATAGGTTTTTAATGGTTTTATATATAAGCATGATATGAAAAGAAAATGCTATCACTTATTCTTGCTAATACTATAAGTGGAAAAGTTGCCGATAAATTCCCAAATCACAGATATGGAGTATGAGTGATCCTGCTAGTTGCGGCTAAAGTGATGCAGTTGAGATTCTAGGCGTGAATGTCCCAATTTCGTTCATTCACATTATTAAGCGAGAGTAATGGCCTCTTAACCCTAATAAGGGACATATAGAGTAGGCTCCAGGTGTATTTCCTATCCATCCACCATCATTGTTTTTTCCATGTTATATAAGGATTTTGTGAGTTTCAGAGGGAAATTGTATGTGTGGACCGAGTCGTATATGGACTCGAAGGCATGGATTCACATTTGTAAGGGGATTTTTGGATTGATAGGTCTTGAAGATGAAGTAAGGAGACAACTTGCCACTTGACACTTGCAAGGAGAGCTTTGAATGGCAAGACATCTTAGTGGCGGAGATTGATGAGGGAGAGATTACGTAGGAAGAATTTAATAGGCATTTTGTGATGAAGTTTCTTTCCATGACAAAGAATGGAGTACAGTTGGAGAAGTTCGTACATTTGCAACAAGTAGAAATGTCGGTAAAGAAATATGTAGATCAGTTAAACGGGTTGGCTAAGTTTGGTTTGAAGTTGATAAATACCCCTCATAAGAAAGCTCTGATGTTTACAAAAGGGCTGAATCAAGCTTTTTAAAATTATCCCTTAGTCATATTCTCGTGGGTGTGACTTTCGAGGGTTTGGCGAAGGTGGCCTTGCTGAACCCTATTTCCAAGGAGGAAGTGAACAGGGAGTCTAAGAAGTCAGGTGGAATGACACCATAATAGAATTAGTGCAAGGTCGGAATGGTGGCCAAAGGGAAGATTAAAAAGCAGATATTGTAGTGTAAGAGATGTGGTAAAAGGGGGAATTTTGCGAAAGAGTGCAGGACGAACATCTCAAGGACCAAATGTTTCAACTGCAATGGGCATATGAGGAGCAAGTGTCTAGCACCATAGAACTCCTCTACCTAAGTGGTTTCAGCTTACACATTGGATTTTGTTCCTAGCTCGAGTGCACCTTCAGTAGTGAACAAGGGGAAGAAGGTTATAGTTGAAGGTGTGTTAACTTATCCGATTTACATATTCATACATTATTTGACATTGGGGCATCACACTCTTTTATCTCGAGTAGACTTATAGATGAGTTGCACTTAAACATTAGCATTGACACACTCTATGGTAGTATCAAACCCCGTTGGAGGATCGTCTTATTTATCTATGATATCTAAGGGATTGAAATTATTTATTTTAAGGGTCGAGTTCGATTACGATACATTTATCTTAGGATTTTATGGGTTTGAATTGATTTTGGGTATGGGCTGGATGACCATTTAAGGGATGACCTTAGATTGTGACAGGAAGGTTGTCCATTTGGGTACTTGTGTTGGATGTAGTCTAGAGGTTTATTGCGACCCTAGAGGTTCGGTTATATTGAGTTACCTATATTTTTAGACCTATCACATATGAGTTAGATTCAGTGCCGGTAGTTGGAGACTATCCAGATGTTTTTTTTAGGTCACTGGTCTTTCATCTAAAGAGTGACCAAGTTCCAAATTTATCTTGTAGAGAATGCCATGCCAGTTGCCTTACTCTTGAGGTATATGACACCAAAGGGGAGAGATGTGAGTTGAATAAGCAAGTGAATAAGCTGTTGGAGAAGGTCTTTAATAGACGGAGTATTTTAGAATGAGGATCACTAGTTATCTTTGCCACCAAGGCGGATGGTTCTCTAAGACTTTGCATTAATTATTATAAGCCAAATAAGCTGACAAAAAAGAATCGTTATGCATTCCACCAAAAAGACGATCTCTTTGATTAGTTGTTCGGAGCAGATGTGTTCTCTCAGCTTAACTATCAGATTCCATTAGTTACGTGTGGTTGAGGATAGTATTCAGAAGAGATCGCTTTTGTATACCCAATGGACTTTATGAGTGATTAATCATCCCCTTTGGACTGATCAATGCATGCACCTACTTTGTTGATCTGATGAGTCGAGTTTTTAGATGGCTACTAAATAAGTTCATGGTGGTATTTATTGTTGATGTATTAATCCATTCAAAAAGTAGGGAGGAGCATAGATTGCATTTAGAAGAAGTGTTCAATATACTCCATAGGCATAAGTTGAAGGCAAAGTTTTCCAAATATCACTTTTGGTCGAAGGAGGTATGCTTTTTAGGACACGTTGTCTCTGAGAATAGATTAATGGTCGATCCTAGTAAAGTTGCTGGAGTATAGGATTAGCATGTGCCGAAGAATGCTACAGAAGTGAGGAGTTTCCTTGGTTTAGCGAGCTATTATAGGAAGTTCATTAAGGACATCGCTAAAATCTCTACCCCTCTGACCCACCTTACGAAGAAGAATTTTGTTCTCTCATGGTACTCAAAGTGCGAGGATTCTTTTGTCAAGCTGAAGGACGCGTTAGCTATTGCACATGTTCTAGTATTACCCGATGGTATGAAGGCATTCACAGTGTATGCCGATGCATGAGGTATGGGGTTAGGCACGGTCTTGATGTAGGAGGGAAGAGTGGTGAGCTATGCTAGTCGACACTTGAATGTTCATAGAAGAAATTATCCTACTCGTGATCCTGAGTTGGCAGCCATTTTTTGCACTCAAGTCTTGGAGATACTATCTATTAGGAGAGCGGGTTGATTTATATATGGTTCATAAATCTCTGAAGTATTTATTCTCCCAAAAGGATTTGAATTTGAGGCAGTAAGGTGGATGGAGTTTTTGGAATCGTATGATTCTAATACCTCTTATACTTTAGGCAAAGGCAATTTCATAGCTAATGCCATGAGTATGGATCATGCAATGTTGATTCTTATGTCCTTATAGCGCAAACACTTGGAGTACATCACTATGTTGGATTTTCGACCATCGTCAAACATCACTTCGAGATTGTTAGTAGCTTTGGATGTACAGCTACACTTGCACCACATTGAGTAAAGTCAGAAGCATAGTGAGGAGTTAGTGGATATTTTTGAGAAGCTAAGTAGAGGAAATTAATTCGGTAATTTGAGGCGCTATACCTTTGACTCAAAGGAGTGGTTATGGAGGGAATGTATATCATATGCTCCTCTCATTATGGATTTTTTTGACATGGTATTAGCCGAGTCTCATCATTCTAAGATGACCATTCATCCCAGCGAAGATAAAATGTACCGTGATACGATGAGAGTTTTTATTTGCTTGGTATGAAGATGCATCTAGTATAGTATGTAGCTTGACGTACGACATGCCAGAGGGTATAGGCAGAGCAGAAGAAGCCGAGAGGATTATTGCAGCTATAAATTCCATAATGGAAGTTAAATTGCTGCATTTATATGTGTCATAGTCGACAAACCGACCAAATGCAAGCATTTTGTTTCGGATAGGATTACGAGGACTGCTTCGGCTTTGATGACACTATACGTGAGAGAGATAGTTATGTTACATGGAGTTCCTTCTATCATCGTTCGCGACTGATATCCTCTTTTCACCAACAACTTTTGGAGGACTCTATAGGATGCTTTAGGCATTGAGTTGAGTTTGAGTACTGCTTATTATCCACATATTGATGGACAGATGCAGAGGGTGAATGAGTGTTAAAGGACTTGCTTTGGATGTGTATTTTGGATTTTGGAGGCTCTTGGGAGGATCACTTTCCATTAATGGAGTTTGCCTATAATAATAGTATTACGCAAGTATTGGGACAGCACTGTTTGAGGCATTATACAAGAGGTCTTCTTGATCACCTTTTTGTTAGTGGGACACTATGGATAGGATTATTCTTGGACCAAATATAATGAGGGAGACATCAAAGACGGTAGACTTGATCTATAAAAGGATGAAAACTGCACATGATAGGCATAAATACAGGAGAACCACGCAGTTGAAGTTCACAGTGGGAAACATGGTTTTTATGAAGGTCTCACCGCTTAGGCAAGTCGTGAGATATGGTAGTTCAGGAAAGTTAGCCCCAAGGTTTGTAGGGCCTTTTTGATCACTGGTAGAGTTTAGAAGCTAGCTTATACGACGAAGCTTCTTAAGAAGTTAGCGGGAGTATATGACATTTTCCAAGTTTCACACTTGCGAAAATATACCACTATAGCCGAGCTAAATCAGCCAGAGGAGAGGGAGGTAAAGAGGGAGTTATTTGTTCACCGTGCACTCATTTGTATTCTTAAGCATTGTACAAGGCGATTCTATAATAAAGTTATCAAGCTTGTTATGGTCCAGTGGGAAGACGATCTAGCAGAAAGTACAAGGAAGCCTAAATTTGAGCTACCAACCCATGACTCTTTTCTAATATGTTTCCATTTTGTTAAATAAGTGTAAAATAAATACGTGTTTAGGTTCTAGCTTAGTATAATCCATAGTTAGGGACAATCAGATGATAGGAATGGTTGCGAACATATCAATAGGACATGTTTTGAATGATGGTTGCTTATGGATGTATTTATTTGGTTAACATTTTTACACACTTAGGCAAATATGTTCTCGAGTTAGCATACACTCACACTATCACTTGTTTTATTTGATCACTTTATATGCATATAGTTGTTGCAAATGGATTGAATAGTTGCACATACACGTAGTATTACCAGTATATTTACCTAGGATGTTGCATACATTTGGATACATGATATAAGTATTTGCATTTCAGGAGGTCGACTAGAGCAGGAGAGGAGACTGTCTAATTTTTGCATTAGTATTGGTTTATACGAATTCCAATCCTACATGTACATATTGCATTAGAACTTTAAACTAAGGAAAATGGTTACTGGTGGTAGATGGATGAGCATATGGTTGTAAGTATTAACTTCTGTACATGCAAGTTGCATTTTTCCATCTTTGGAGATTTCAGGAACAAAATCCATTTAAGGGAGGAGAATGTAACACCCTGCAAAAACTAGCCAAAAATTTAATTAAAGAATTAAATTTAAATATAGCTACGAAACTTGTGTTGCTGCGTCGTAACAATTTTCTGGACAATTTTCATATATAATACTTTGTAATAGGAGATAATATGAAAAGTTATTAACGTTTAAAAATTGGGAATCAAAAATGATTAATAATAAGAAAAGGAAAGAAATATTTTATAAAAAGAAAGCTCTAACGGTTGACATCGAAGATTGGATCAGTCGACCCCTAGCAATCAACCGCTCCAAACCAAACGATCAATCACTCCAAATTAAGTGGTCGATCGTAGCTTTTCTACTAGGATTTGTATTGGCAGAATGGTCCGAATTTTAAAATATTTGATCGAATGGCTGTCTTTAGTTTCTACCCTTATAAATAGAATCCTAGATGAAGTCAGAACTCTAACTAAAACTGAGCGTAATTAAACTCTATCTCTCTCAAACCTGAACCCTCTTTTTATTCAAATAAAATTTCTTCAAAATAAAACTAAAATCGAATTCAAGAGAATGAAGAAAGGGGAATCCAATAGGATGAAGGAATGTTCTACACCGAGGGAAGGCAATTCCAAGAGAGTTAAAAAGGGAGATAGATTTCTAGAGGTGAGTGGGTTCACAACTAATATAAGCATTTACATGTAATTGATTTTTTTACACTCTGTTTGATCTAGAGTTGTTTAATTTAATTTCAATCTAATAAACTTAGTGGACTGCAAATTTGATACTAATTTAACACATATGAATATGAACCATTTCTTTTTAATCTAGGTTTGGTTAAGTAAAATTGATTGAATTAGAGATGATTCAGGTTAGACACACCCTTTTTGTCAAATTGACTATTGATAGTATAATCATGTTGATCCTAGATCTAAGTAAGTTTGGTTTGCTGAATTGAATATGAAATTGTGAAATAATTATAAGTTGTAGATTTACATATTAGGATTACTACAGTTAACAGTTTGTAATTAACAGAGAAAGAACAAACTAATTAAACCGAAAAAAACAAATACTATCATCCGACATGCTCACTATAGTGGCTCGATCGATTATCACATTGCAGGTGCGATCTGAACCTCGGCCTAAGGCCTAAGTTATAAGTAAATATATATATATATATATATATATATATATATATGTATGTATGTACGTATGTATGTGTGTGTGCGTGTGCATATGTATGTAATATATGTGTATGTTAATATAAGTAGGGAAATTCGCTCCCTAGGTTTGCGTCTCTTGGACATTACAGAATTTGGTAGATGTGTATGCGGGCATTGAGGCCTAAACACTACTTATTCAATGAAGTCGATATTCAACTGGGGTTAGTCTATCACAAATTGTGCTCGCAGGAGATTCTAATGTGTACGTCCAGCACTGACGATGATGCTTGGAGAAGTGTGTGGCCTGGTAGTAATAGAGTTTCCTTGGTATGCACGATGATGTGGACATGATACTATGTTGTTGATGGATACCCAACATGGTGCAATAAGTGGCATTATGTTATCATAGAGAGTGGACACAGATGTAGCGGATCTTAATACGACTTTGGCATGAGTGGGTATTATGGGCTCCGCCTCAATACATAAATATGATACATGTAGCGTAATTTGGGAATGTAGTCGCAAGGTTGATATTGTAGGTGATTCTACGTTGGAATAATTCTTATAGCTATCAGCCGATCCATAGTTACTTAGTTTGGATTAGTTGTTCGTTCCTAAGTATAAGCCTTCACCAAATGTTGATGTAGGTATATTTAGAACCACACCCTACGTTAAAGAAACATATCTTAGTAAGCTGTTCACAAACATAGTATAACACATTAGGTCACATAAAGTATTAATGAGGTCAACTGCATGTGGTCACCATATATTAATGATCGTAACTCATTCACTTGACTGCCGTCTGATCCACTCCTTTCCTTTCTTTTTCCCCACCATAGAAAGATAGGGTAGTAGGTGATTAGCCTAGCTTTAGTACGTGGAGAGGCGAGCTTAGCACCGGCATTCCATAATACTTTTTATTAATCTCTATGTAATTATTTTTCATACTTAGTATTTGTCAGAATTTATGCTATATTCCTGTAAACTCTAAATTATGACTATGTATGCTTTAAGACTGTGTTTTTTGGGATATTTTTTGAGATAACTATTTTTTTCATTTATATTTTCCTACCTTCCTCTGTGAGATCTGAAAGTTAGAATGTCTTTAGATTTTATTCCTATATTTTTAGTCTTTATAATGTTTAAAAACCAGATGGCTCGTATTACTTGGCATTGATGCATGTTCGAAAGTCACCTTAGATGTTGGATCGGTATGTCGGGAGGTGCGAGTATGTTAACCCTCCATATACATATGTGTTGTCTAATACATACGTATATACACACATATATATGTATCAATGTGATATAAAATATATTTATCAGAGTATAAATATTAATATATTCATACATGCACACATGTATATTTTTAATAATGTAAAATAATTATTTTTGAAAACAAAAATATTTGTAATTACAAATTTAAATTCAAATTTGAAATCAAGATCTAGACTTTAAAATAATTTCAAATTTCGAATTTGGATAAAAAATGATATTTTGATTTAATAAGTTAAATAAATGTAAATATATGAAATAAAAATATTTTTCTCAGAAATACACACACACACACATATATATTTGTGCGTGTATATATCTCTCTATGTATGTAAATTAATACTTAAATTGAATACAAAATATCATTATATATTTGGAATATTTATATATATATATGTCCACACATATTTTTAGCCTATAATATGTTTAAAAATAATCCTTTTTTCTTGAATCTTTTACAATTTAAAAAATTATTGTTTTTTAATAAGTCTTTTCCACACGGAGATGATTAAAGAAATTAAAAAAGTAAATTACATGATTATTGGTATAGTTAATGTATATTGAAAAATTATACATTCATACACACACACACACTCTTCAAAATTAAGTTGGGCCTCCTACCTCAAGTAACCGGTGATATACCAACTGAGATTCGACTGTTTAAATCCACTTTTCATTAATAGAACATCATGCATAAACTTGCCTTTATACTATGGTATCGGTCTTCTGCCATATTCAGGATAAGCACAACATGAGGATTTTCTAAGAAGATTGAGAGTATGTATCAATCGAGAGTTGAAGAAAAGGAGATAATTTTCAAGGTGAATAGAACTAGGGAAAGAGGCTATTACAAATAAGAAGAAGTCGCATTTTTAGGCAAATATGGAGTAGCTATTAATGATTGCGACTAGGGTTTATGGAAGCATTATTTGTGAAAGTAGGTCATGTAATCTAGGTTTCTTAGCGGGCTTTATACATGGAGATGTGTATTTAGTTTGTATATTATTGAGTTGTACCAGTTATCATTTGGTTATTGCACTCTTTTCCTTACTACTATAGTAAGATTTATTAAGAAGTCAAAACCAACGTTGTTCTTTACATGTCACTAAATAAAGAACCCATTTTCAAATATATAATATTAAAGTAACATCTTGTATTTTAAAATGAATGTATACATACATATATGTACACATTTGTATAATATATATATAATTATTTTTTTATTTTCAAAAATTATTACATGTATATGATTTAACAAAATTTTACACGTAATTTATGTACACATTTATACGTTAAAAAATAAAATACTATTTTAAAATCCCTTGTAAAATTAATATTTAATTCAAAAAAATATTTTTTTTTTGTTTTTTTATCCGAGAGCTATATATGATCTTATATATATATATAAATATATAAATTTTGACAATACATATGTACACCGTCACATACAATGCTGATAACACACATATATAGGGATTCATGATATTAAGACCTAATCTAAGCATATATGATTTAAAATAATTATCATATAAATATGTATAATTGTAAGTAAATAAATTACCTTAACTATAGCCCAATTAGTATACATTGAATCTGAGTCGATCGACTTCATTTGAATTTGAATTCAAATCCTTCCAAGGAGAGCTACTAGACCGAAAGCACTATGCACCATTGTCCTGATTTTACTTGAATTTGTGTTTTAGTGCTTGAATCAATATAGGAAGGGAAATGCCATTTTCATCCAGATATGGATGTAGCAGGGGATAATAATGGAGCAACAATTGAGTGGTTAAGAGTGTTTAAATATTAGAGAAAGTGAGGAGCAAAAAATGGATCTGGATCCACAAATATCTCTTTTGATTCAAACCTCCTTTTTGAATAAATTCCAACCACTCCTCCTTCACCTATGGCCGACCAAATCAGGTCCCTTTATAGGCCTCTCAATCACTTCAAGCTCGATCAAATAAAAAACATCTAAATCTAAATTAAACGTACATCTATATCATATATCGAAACATGTGCATACAACTTTTATATATGCACTATTTTCAACACAAATCAAATAAAATCTAATAATTAATATTTTATAAATATTAATAATTTAATTAATTTATAACAATTATGATTAATTAAATCAAGTGGTAGTTGGAGTATTCAACATTGTGGTTGTGTGACTCTTAGTTGTAAACTTGGTTAGCTTTTAATATCGAATAATTCAGATATTAACGTTAGCATGTCATTTTGCAAGCGGTGTGACATTATGGCCAAATTTATCGTGTACATAGCTTCGGCAAAATCCAATTTTACTTTATTTAATCATTATTTGGTATTGACAGTTATTTACACTAATTCTCTTTGTCAAAACTATATCATTTTGGTCTTATGGAATTTGTTAATTGCCAAAATTCTAATATCGTCCATATTCAACACTATAGTCAAAACACAAAATCCTTGGTTTAGTAATAATAATAATAATTAGCCAAACTTCTTTGGCCAGAGACTTAGCTTAGTTGACTTTAGTTGATCGTGATACTAACCTAGCTTATATAACTAAGGACATGATTCTCTCTTGAATATTGTCTCACTTCCAATGCTTCCACTCAACCCAACTATAGTAATTTGGTGGATGTTATGATATAATTTAACTATAATCAAAGCAGAGTTTCCACATTAAACCTCATAGTGATCTCTAGTCAAGGGAATTTTGTAATATTGTCACATTAATATCTTCTACTTGACCTTAGTTATATTAACCAACAGAAAACCATCGAATGAGTCATCCTATAGTTGTCTAATGACTGTTAGTACGTAATCCCTTAGTGCTCCGAGTAGTCATGAATAATACATTGTCCAACATTTAGAGAGCTTTATGTACTCTAGTCTCAATGGATGCATCAATGTCCAAACTCGATACATCTTGACTGTGAATATTTAAAACGATATATTTATTTTATTGTGATAAATCACCCATGATTACAACACATTGTAATTACCATCACAAACATATTTTTTATGGATTTTCTATTTAATATATTTTTAATTAAATAAATTAATTAGTACAACACATTATATGAAGTATATAATAGAAAGAAAATACTTTTATTTTGAACAAGATTGGTTATGGAGTTATATATATCTAACAATTACATAATTGCCTCTAGGGCATACCCCTAACTCTGTCAATCTCTCGCTTTCACTTTAGGCATATTATGAAATCATAATCCCATCCATTTAATCAATTTGATGAGGATTGATTGAGTTACATCCACCATGTGGATCTGTAATGTTGTTTATTTATCTACTCTGTCAATCAACTCTCTACGATGTTGATAAAATACCTTTATTACGTGGAACTATTCGTAGTATGTTTCTTGACTTCTAGTAGGCTCTTATTATACATTGTTATCATAAAATAATAATGTAGTATTCTTAATACTTGAAATCACCCCTAGCTCTGTTATAAATTTATGCATTTATATTTACATATATTGCTTTTATTTTAGCGATATTCAAGGAGATGTGCTCTCTTTTTTGTTGAATTAGCCACAACCTTTCGTTTGAAGCATTTCCAACTTAGAGATTCTTAATTAAGGTTTGAAAATGAATTTAATATCGACATATTATGTCTAATATTTGTTATGATGTTTTGGTCTGAATACTCCTTCATAAGGAGTTTGTTATTTCTATAAACAATTCTCCAGTATTTCATAAATACCCAAGCACTATAAACTATGATTTAGTAATCTTAATTTTCATTTGTTATTTGCTTCATGGATCAAATATATAAGCAAATTATGATATTGTAGACAATCTAACATGTATGGTAACTCCTATTGCCAATGCATAAGGAATCCATCTTACACGCTCCATATTTAGAATTTTAATAAGGTGTCTTTGCATATCATTTTAGGACATTCCCTACACCCTTTATATCTATTATAAAAGCTATAATTTACAAATCTAATATTGAGTATTAAACGACCAATCTATTACTAATTTTAACATATGCATCGATAAAAATTAGTAATGTGTCGTTAACTTATAGTTTTAGAAATATCTTTGTACCTTCTAATGATCTTTTTTATGGATACACGCTTCCTCTACATTTTGATTCAAAATCAAACCATTCAATATTTCAATCAAAATACTTATTCAATTCTGATGCTTATAGTGTAACATCCCACTTCAAAACGGGCCTAATTTTCGGCCTAATAAAAGCCCATAGAACATTAGGTCCATTCCAAAGCTGGTTGTTGATTGGTAAAATTGATACAAAGAATAATATACAGAGCTATCTATCTATACTTTTAGATGTTTGATGTGATTTTTTGTTTGATGATAACAAACATATATCAATATATATGTGTGTTTGTAGTTTGAACTATATACAGAAAGGAAGAAATATTCATATTGAATAATTATACTATTGCACAGAATTTATAAAATTCAAACAGTATTTTTTATTCAATATAATATTTTATTTCAACACTTAAACAATACAAAGTTTTTCAGTTCTCTCTCTATATATATATATATACATACATCAGTTCATACATTTTACTCTTCTCACTACAACACTCAACACTCAGTTTTTTTTTCACTCTGTCTGCACATCTGCATCTATCTGCATTGTCCAGCTCCACTTCTCGTCCTGTCTCCTGTGTACCTGTATAATTAGCAACTACAACAGTAATCTGAAAACAAACAAATTTAAATTGCAAAAATAAAATTTGTTTGTGTCTCAGATACATGGGTTATTGTCATCATCTTTGATTGTGCAATATCTGTGCATATCAGTATTTTTTATCAGGAACAGGCAATTATAAGTGGCTGCAATACACACGTATACATTCGTATACGTGTGCACTGCCACGCCTACTCGTGTGCACAAACTACAACAAAACACAAATTCAACATGAAGCAGTGCAAGCCCTCAAAGATACAACAGTGAAAGAAATTGCATCACAACAGCGTGAAACATCAAAATACACAAAATATGGAAACTGCATCAATGCAGTACAGAACATAGTATATATATATAGTGATGCATAGCAACTGCATAGCAGCTACAAACACCAAGTGCAACTGGAAACAACAGAAATTGTGCAACATTTTCATAATGCAGTGAAGCATGCTCATGGAACACAGCAACAACAGAGCTATATGAACAAATGCACCACTGTGAAGTAATGTAACAGCAACTACAGTGACAAACTGCAACAAACAAGGAACAAAAATACTGCAACTTCAACTATGGAACAACAGCTCATATGAACAAGTGTACAAAGGCAAAATGAACAAGTGTAGCATCTGTATCAAAACAGTGGAAACAAACTCAAGTGCACGTGAACATGGCAGCAGACCAGTGACAACAGACCCAACAACTAGTGCCAACATGAACATAACAGGTGAAGCATCACCAAAGACTCAACAGTTCACATTGCAGTAATATCATATCACTACAGAGAGTATGGTGATGCAGTCAACAAGGCAACAATGCAGAGAACTGATACAAAGGAATGAAGTGAATGCAAACAACTCGGCAATCAAATACACATCTAATCAGGTGATGCAGTCAACATCTACTCAAGGCCAGAATGATTATAAGAGGTTACAATATCAAGTGCAGTGCAAACACAAGTGGAATGCAACAGTGAAGCAAACAACAACACGAAGGCAACATGATCAAAAGTTCAGAGCAGACATAACAGTGACATGCACAGATGTATTCAAGTCCAGCAACATGAACACATGAATGGACAAGGCACAAATCAAGTTGCAGACTCCAAGTTACAAACTCAAGTGCAAACTGAATGTAACAAGCATGAATAAAGTACAGTATCACTCTCATGTATGCAACAGATAATGAAACAAGTTGCACCAGACCAAGTTCAAGTAAAGTGATGGGTGAAGTAATCAGATGAATCACAAAATGAAAGCACAAACCCAAAAAATATATGCATACACACATACAAATGTATATATGCACATATAAAGTAAACTGGTGAAAGACAGTGGCAAGTACAAGGCAGTGAAGAAATCAAGCCGAAATTAAAGAACAAATTAGTATCCTTTGATTAAGTCTTTGTTTAAATCAAAGATTTCTAATTTGGAAAGAAATTTCTGCAGCAATTAACTCGAATTCAAATATGGACAGCATTAACTCAAATGAGGACCGAGACAACAACTACAGCAAGAAATTTTCGAATTAATTAATTCGAATCCAAATATGGTCAGCAATTATTCGCAATTGAATCAAGAAAGGAATACTCCAAAACAAATTCAAGAAAATCAACGACATGAGAAATCAAATCTGACAGTGTTAATTAGGGTTTCAACCCTATAAATACACCCCAAAGAAATCATCATAGACACAGAACAATCGAGTTCAAGTATCAATTTAGAAAAGCAAAAAGAGACAGTACATACCGAATACACAAGCAATGAATTCGATCGAGCGACTGCAAAACTAGCAATAGTCAACCATCAGAGAAGCAGCAAGCTAGGGCAACGAATCACAGATCAATCGAAGAAACCGAAGCCCTAACTGGAACAAAAGGGAACGAAGCCCTAATCAGAACGTGGCCGCCATTTTTTCTCACAAGCAAAAGAAAATGGACCGGGTGAATTAAGATAAAGGGAAGTGACCGCATTTCTTTTGTTTGTTTTTGGGTTAAGTTTTTTTTTATATAAAAGCAAGATAATTTAAATTGTTTTAAATTTTGTGCTTGCTTTTGTAATTTGCTTTATTTGTATGTTCTCTTCAAAACAAAACATGAAAAATTATCACCTAGGGTTTAGGTATTGTCAGATTGTCTAGTTAGAGTTAGTCCAGTTAGCAGGGTTTGCAAGTTTGCAAAACTCTATAGGCGGTAGCAGGGTTTGCAAGTCTGTTAGAGTATTTGTAAGCGGGAAACTGTTTAATTCTAATAGAAATCTGGGAATGCAGCAGTAGGCAGGGGTTGCCGAAGCTGGGTAAATTCTGTGTGTGATTTATTTTTCAGCATATTTATTTCTTCAGTTTGCTTCTGTGTTTAATTCGCAAAAATTTGCTATAACCCTATTCACCCCCCCTCTAGGGTTAATCTAGATCCTACAAGTGGTATCAAAGCCTGGTATTTTACTTAAACTCTAGAGTCATGAATCCACCAAATAATGCTTTTTCTGAGGGGCAATCTATTGCTAGGCCACCCATGTTTAATGGGAATGATTATGCTTATTGGAAAGTTAGAATGAGTATTTATCTTAGTTCTGTCGATTATGATGTTTGGGATATTATTGAAACTGGCTATAAATCTCCCACTATAGTTGTTGGTGATACTGAGATTCCTAAACCTAAGGATAGGTGGGATGCTAACGATAAGAAATTAAAAACTACAAATGCCAAAGCAATGAACGCTTTGATCTGTGCTCTTGATAAAAATGAATTTAATAGAATTTCTCATTGTACAACAGCACAGGAAATTTGGCACACTCTGGAGGTGACACACGAAGGAACTTCTCAAGTCAAGGAGTCACGACTAGCTCTATTCAGCAATGAATACGAAAACTTTGTGATGGAAAAGGGCGAGAGCATAAAGGATATGTTTGGACGGTTTTCAACCTTGGTGTACAATGCTAGAGCGCTTGGGAAGGTCTTCACTGAAGTAGAGCTTGTACGGAAGATACTGCGAGTCTTACCAATGAACTTTGAGGCAAAAGTCACTGCAATACAAGAATCAAAAGATCTGAGTAAACTAAGCATGGAGGAGTTGATCGGAAACTTGATGACATATGAGCTTGAGCTAAAGGCAAAAGAGGAACGTAACAACTCCGAATCAAAAAAGAAGACGATTGCCTTAAAAAGCAAAGAAGAAAGCGGTGAAGAAGAAGAAGATCCAATTGAAGAGCTTGCGATGGCAGTCAATAATCTTAGAAAATGGTCAAAATTCAGGCCACGCAAGAAGAAAACAAGTGGTAATAAGTCAAAAGATTCTGATGATTCCGATAATGAATTGACATGCTTTAACTGCAAAAAGCCTGGCCACTTCAAACAAAAATGTCCACTTCTCAAAAACAACAAAGGAAAGAAAAAGAAGAAGAAGGCCTTTGCAGCAACTTGGGATGATGAAGAAGGAGAAGAAGTTTCGGATAATAGCTCAGAAGAGGCTAACTTGTGCCTTATGGCAAAATCAGATTCAGAAACAAGTTCAGAGGAATCCAGTGAGGTACGTGACTATTCTTATAAAGAACTTGTTTTGATGTGTTATGATCTTACTAATACAATTGATACTCTTGAAACTAAGATTGAAAAATTGAAGTCTGACAGGAGAGAACTTGTTCATGAGAATACTAGGTTAGAAACTGAACTTGAGAATATTCAAAACCTAGACTGTAAAAAATGTAAAACTTTAGATTCAGAAATATCAAGACTTAAGAATAGCTTCGATAATCTTGAAAAAGAAAACTCAAGTCTTAAGGAAATCATTGACACGAGAAAAAAAGATTTTATAAATAGATGCACCACACTTGTAACTGAAAACACAACACTAAAAACCAAAGTCCAAAATCTTGAGAAATCTCTGAATAACTTTTCAAGAGGAGAAAAATCGTTTAACATGTTGTTGGGAAATCAACTCTTTGCTAATAATAGAAAAGGACTAGGTTTTGGGAAAACACAGGTTGATGATCATGCAAAAGGTAAGAGTGTCTTTGTTAGAAGTGAAATTGGACATCGTGTTGAAAATTGTAGTCATAGGAACAAGAACACAAAATTTATACAAGTTTGGGTTCCTAAGAATTCTACAAACAAATTTCATGTCTATAGGAACAAAAATAAAAGGACAAAACAAGTTTGGGTTCCAAAGGGATTGTTTGTTCACAATGCTTCAGTTACTAATATCATTGGACCTAAGAGTTTCTCTAGGTCATCCTCCTCTCTCTTTATGTAGGTCTGTTGGCGGGCTAAGGAGCAACAAGAATGGTTTCTAGATTCAGGTTGTTCTAGACATATGACAGGTGATAAATCTAAGTTCCTTAGCCTAGAGAAGTTTAGAGGTGGAAATGTGATCATGGGAGACAATAGCAAGTGTAAGATTATTGGGAAAGGTGAAGTAAGTAATGGTACTTTTTCCTTGACTAATGTTCTATACGTTGATAATTTGCATCACAATCTCATTTCTATTAGCCAACTCTGTGACAAAGGTATGAATGTGGTTTTTGATAGTGATACTTGCAAAATCATTGATAAAACTTCTAATAACATTGTTTTTATGGGCAAAAGAAAAGGAAATGTTTACTCACTTTCGTTTGACAATTTAAATCTTTCCAGATGTTTGGTAGCCACTGACGAAGAGGCATCTTTATGGCATAGGAGACTTGGACATGCTAGCATGAGTCTCTTAAGAAATCTTGAAACGAAAGATTTAGTCAGAGGGTTACCACATCAGAAATTTAAAGATAACAAAGTGTGTAAAGCATGTTCCTTGGGCAAGCCTAGTCGATCATCATTTCGCCCTAAAAATATTGTTAGCACATCAAGGGTCCTCGAATTAATTCATATGGACTTATTTGGACCAAATGAAATTGCAAGTTTGAATGGAAAACGTTATTGTTATGTATTGGTTGACGATTACTCTAGATTTACATGGGTTTATTTCTTAGCCAAAAAATCTGAATCTTTTGATTATTTTTCAAAATTTGCTAAACTTGTTCAAAATGAAAAAGGAGTTTCAATTAAAACTTTGAGAAGTAATCATGGAGGCGAATTTGAAAATTCGGAATTTGAAAACTTTTGTGAAGAAAATGGTTTAAAACATGAATTTTCTGCTCCACGAACACCTCAACAAAATGGGGTGGTTGAAAGGAAAAATCGTACATTGCAAGAATTGGCTAGATCCATGTTGAGTGAGTATAAACTACCTCTAACTTTTTGGGCAGAGGCGGTGAATACTTCGTGCTATGTAATGAATAGAGTAATGATTAGACCAATACTAGGCAAAACGGCTTATGAAGTATGGCATGAAAGGAAACCTAACATCTCTTACTTTCGTGTTTTTGGATGCCCTTGTTTTATTCTTAACACAGGTGATCAACTTGGAAAATTTGAATCTAAGGCCGATGAGGGAATTTTCATGGGCTATTCAACAAGGAGCAAGGCTTACAGGATATACAACAAACGAACAAAGACAATTGTTGAATCAGTCAATGTGAAATTTGATGAATCTGATCTGGAAAGGACGACTGAAAAATCAGGTGATGATGGGGTAGATCATGAAGGCATTAAAGAAGGGACATCTACTGAGAAAGATGGAAGTAGGACTGTTGATGCTGATAGATTGAAATTCAAATCCAATCATCCTCCTGAATTGGTTATAGGAGATCCTACGGAAGGTATACGCACTCGCTCTGCATTTGATAAAAATTTGTGTGCGTTTTGTTGTCATAGTGGTTTTATTTCTGAAATAGAACCTGATTCTGTTGAAATGGCTCTTAATGATGAAAGTTGGGTTTTAGCAATGCAAGATGAACTTAATCAATTTGAGAGAAATAAAGTTTGGAAATTAGTTCCTAGGCCTAATGACTATCCAATGGTAGGAACTAAATGGGTGTTCAAAAACAAACTTGATGAATCAGGAAATGTAATTAGAAACAAAGCTAGGTTGGTCGCAAAAGGATATAACCAAATAGAAGGCATAGATTTTGATGAGACATTTGCACCAGTTGCTAGGTTAGAAGCTATTAGGATTTTGCTCAGCTTTGCTTGTTATAAAGGTTTCAAACTTAAACAAATGGATGTAAAAAGTGCATTTCTAAATGGTGATCTGAAAGAAGAAGTTTTTGTTGAACAACCCCCCGGATTTGAAAATCATGTTTTTCCAAATCATGTGTATAAACTTGAAAAAGCATTATATGGTCTTAAGCAAGCTCCTAGAGCTTGGTATGACTGCCTTTGTACATATCTTTTGGAAAATGGCTTTAAAAAGGGGAGTGCTGACACGACACTGTTTCTATTACATAAAGGAAGTGATTTTTTGATTGTTCAGATTTATGTAGATGATATCATTTATGGTGCTACTAATGAAATCTTGTGCGAGAAATTTGAACAAGTCATGCAGGCTAAATTCGAGATGAGCTTGGTTGGAGAACTGAAATATTTTCTTGGATTTCAAATCAAGCAAAGCAGTGATGGCATTTTTATTTCGCAATCCAAGTATGTGTTGGAACTGTTGAAGAAATTTGGAGTTGAGAACTCTAAACCATTGAGAACTCCTATGAGCCCATCAACAAAGTTGGACAAAGACGAGAAAGGAAGTACTGTTGATCAGAAAAAATATCGAGGGATAATTGGTTCACTTCTCTATCTTACTGCTTCTAGACCTGATATTATGTTTTCTGTATGTTTGTGTGCACGTTTTCAATCTAATCCTAAAGAATCTCATTTGAAAGCCACTAAACGAATTTTGAGATATCTTTCACACACACACAAATTTGGATTATGGTACCCTTCTTGTGAAAACTTTGATTTTGTTGGTTATTCTGATGCTGATTATGCTGGTTCATTGGTTGACAGGAAAAGCACCAGTGGGACATGTTTCATGCTAGGACATTCATTAGTTTCATGGTCAAGTCGAAAACAGAATTGTGTTGCATTATCCACCACTGAAGCAGAATATATTGCTTTAGGAAGTTGCTGTGCTCAATTCTTATGGATGATGCAAACTCTTTCTGATTTTGGCTTAGTTTATAAACAAGTTCCATTAAAATGTGACAGTAAAAGTGCAATAGACTTATCAAATAATCCTGTTCATCATTCACGCACAAAACACATTGATGTGAGACACCACTTTCTTAGAGATCACATTGCTAAGGAAGACATTTGCATTGAATATATTTCAACTGAGGCTCAACTTGCTGATATTTTTACAAAACCCCTCCCTGAAGACAGATTTTCTAGATTACGTTTGGATTTGGGGATTATAGAAATTGACTAACCATTTTTTTCATTGTTAGGTAGAAATATTCTTGGATATATACTTTCAACTTCAATTTCTAGGATTCAAACAAGTTTTGGATATTTTCAAAAGATTGATTCGAATATGGTATTCAGTACTGGATATTACATAATATAATTAACTTGGTAACTTATTCCACGATCATTTCTATTTCTACCATCTTTCTATCATTCATAATGGTTTGATAAAATAAGAAGAGTGAATTATTTTTAAATTAAAAAAATAATAATAATAATAAATAAATAAATAAAATAAAAAAAATAATTTTTTTTTTAATAATAAATAATAAATCTCATGTATCCATTCTCATTTAAAAGTCCTTATGGTTATGCATGGATGGAACATATGAGAGAATTATTTTTATCATTACTTCATTCTCATTTAAAAGTCCTTATGGTTATGCATGGATGAAGTATGGTAACTAAGTATTCTGGTCTCGCTTAATAGTCTGGATGCTTAGACTAATAAGTAACTGCTAATCCCATTTAAAAGTCCTTATGGTTATGAGTGGTTAGTAAGTGCTTATTTTTTTTGTTTTGTTTTGTTTTTGTGCTTAAATGTCAAATTAATGTTAAAATATCTCTCTTCTTATTAAAACCGATCATCGATCCATCCTCTACAATATGGAAGTTTTTATCTCGTTATGATATATTATTTTTTGTTCCTACTGCTCCATTGTTTTTTGTCAGTCTTTTGGTAATGACAAAAGGGGGAGAAGAACAAGATTTTGATGAGGAAGTAAATATTTTTTGGAATATTTCAACAAATTTGGTTAAATATCGTTAGTTAATTTTCTTTAGTTCTTTTATTCCTTTGTAAATTTTGTTAACATCTAAATAGGGAGAGGTCATGGTTGTAGGGGGAGCATTCAAATAGGGGGAGCTAAAAATTTTTTTTTGTTCAAACACATGTATTAGCATTTCAAAATCTTTAATATATATGTTTGTCATCATCAAAAGGGGGAGATTGTTTGATGTGATTTTTTGTTTGATGATAACAAACATATATCAATATATATGTGTGTTTGTAGTTTGAACTATATACAGAAAGGAAGAAATATTCATATTGAATAATTATACTATTGCACAAAATTTATAAAATTCAAACAGTATTTTTTATTCAATATAATATTTTATTTCAACACTTAAACAATACAAAGTTTTTCAGTTCTCTCTATATATATATATATACATACATCAGTTCATACATTTTACTCTTCTCACTACAACACTCAACACTCAGTTTTTTTTTCACTCTGTCTGCACATCTGCATCTATCTGCATTGTCCAGCTCCACTTCTCGTCCTGTCTCCTGTGCACCTGTATAATTAGCAACTACAACAGTAATCTGAAAACAAACAAATTTAAATTGCAAAAATAAAATTTGTTTGTGTCTCAGATACATGGGTTATTGTCATCATCTTTGATTGTGCAATATCTGTGCATATCAGTATTTTTTATCAGGAACAGGCAATTATAAGTGGCTGCAATACACACGTATACATTCGTATACGTGTGCACTGCCACGCCTACTCGTGTGCACAAACTACAACAAAACACAAATTCAACATGAAGCAGTGCAAGCCCTCAAAGATACAACAGTGAAAGAAATTGCATCACAACAGCGTGAAACATCAAAATACACAAAATATGGAAACTGCATCAATGCAGTACAGAACATAGTATATATATATAGTGATGCATAGCAACTGCATAGCAGCTACAAACACCAAGTGCAACTGGAAACAACAGAAATTGTGCAACATTTTCATAATGCAGTGAAGCATGCTCATGGAACACAGCAACAACAGAGCTATATGAACAAATGCACCACTGTGAAGTAATGTAACAGCAACTACAGTGACAAACTGCAACAAACAAGGAACAAAAATACTGCAACTTCAACTATGGAACAACAGCTCATATGAACAAGTGTACAAAGGCAAAATGAACAAGTGTAGCATCTGTATCAAAACAGTGGAAACAAACTCAAGTGCACGTGAACATGGCAGCAGACCAGTGACAACAGACCCAACAACTAGTGCCAACATGAACATAACAGGTGAAGCATCACCAAAGACTCAACAGTTCACATTGCAGTAATATCATATCACTACAGAGAGTATGGTGATGCAGTCAACAAGGCAACAATGCAGAGAACTGATACAAAGGAATGAAGTGAATGCAAACAACTCGGCAATCAAATACACATCTAATCAGGTGATGCAGTCAACATCTACTCAAGGCCAGAATGATTATAAGAGGTTACAATATCAAGTGCAGTGCAAACACAAGTGGAATGCAACAGTGAAGCAAACAACAACACGAAGGCAACATGATCAAAAGTTCAGAGCAGACATAACAGTGACATGCACAGATGTATTCAAGTCCAGCAACATGAACACATGAATGGACAAGGCACAAATCAAGTTGCAGACTCCAAGTTACAAACTCAAGTGCAAACTGAATGTAACAAGCATGAATAAAGTACAGTATCACTCTCATGTATGCAACAGATAATGAAACAAGTTGCACCAGACCAAGTTCAAGTAAAGTGATGGGTGAAGTAATCAGATGAATCACAAAATGAAAGCACAAACCCAAAAAATATATGCATACACACATACAAATGTATATATGCATATATAAAGTAAACTGGTGAAAGACAGTGGCAAGTACAAGGCAGTGAAGAAATCAAGCCGAAATTAAAGAACAAATTAGTATCCTTTGATTAAGTCTTTGTTTAAATCAAAGATTTCTAATTTGGAAAGAAATTTCTGCAGCAATTAACTCGAATTCAAATATGGACAGCATTAACTCAAATGAGGACCGAGACAACAACTACAGCAAGAAATTTTCGAATTAATTAATTCGAATCCAAATATGGTCAGCAATTATTCGCAATTGAATCAAGAAAGGAATACTCCAAAACAAATTCAAGAAAATCAACGACATGAGAAATCAAATCTGACAGTGTTAATTAGGGTTTCAACCCTATAAATACACCCCAAAGAAATCATCATAGACAAAGAACAATCGAGTTCAAGTATCAATTTAGAAAAGCAAAAAGAGACAGTACATACCGAATACACAAGCAATGAATTCGATCGAGCGACTGCAAAACTAGCAATAGTCAACCATCAGAGAAGCAGCGAGCTAGGGCAACGAATCACAGATCAATCGAAGAAACCGAAGCCCTAACTGGAACAAAAGGGAACGAAGCCCTAATCAGAACGTGGCCGCCATTTTTTCTCACAAGCAAAAGAAAATGGACCGGGTGAATTAAGATAAAGGGAAGTGACCGCATTTCTTTTGTTTGTTTTTGGGTTAAGTTTTTTTTTATATAAAAGCAAGATAATTTAAATTGTTTTAAATTTTGTGCTTGCTTTTGTAATTTGCTTTATTTGTATGTTCTCTTCAAAACAAAACATGAAAAATTATCACCTAGGGTTTAGGTGTTGTCAGATTGTCTAGTTAGAGTTAGTCCAGTTAGCAGGGTTTGCAAGTTTGCAAAACTCTATAGGCGGTAGCGGGGTTTGCAAGTCTGTTAGAGTATTTGTAAGCGGGAAACTGTTTAATTCTAATAGAAATCTGGGAATGCAGCAGTAGGCAGGGGTTGCCGAAGCTGGGTAAATTCTGTGTGTGATTTATTTTTCAGCATATTTATTTCTTCAGTTTGCTTCTGTGTTTAATTCGCAAAAATTTGCTATAACCCTATTCACCCCCCCCTCTAGGGTTAATCTAGATCCTACATTAGAATCTCACAATGGAAGGGATAAAATATAATAATGAAATAAGTATCCATTCCATAAAAGCCAAATCTCAAAAACATAACATCCTAAAATATCCATAATACAATATATCAAAATAACATTAATTTGTCTAAAATCGGGTACATCAGAATATACATAAAAAACAAAGGTAAATAATGAAACTGCCATGAATCTTCATCCTCGCCTCTGACTTCTCCATCTGCATCGTTTCTCCCTAACTCGTGGGTTGTAATGAGGATGGAATCAAAACAATGATATTTGGTGAATGAAAATCACAAGTCTTACCATATTTGTATTTGGACAGTATCATTTAGATAAGTAATATGTCTTACGCATTCTATACTATATCCTACGAAGTATACCCCTACTGTAAGCCAAAGGCTTTTCTGGTCCAACTCCATACCGTACCTTTAACTATAGGCTAAAGGTCATTTCCAGTCCATCTTTGCAACTGCTGTAAATCATGTCCTAGTGATCCAAGAGAAAGCACCTGAGCCATTAAATCCCTCTTTAGTGGGAATTAGCAGAATCTGAACATTTATTACATATACGCTAGGCAGATCCCCGTTATTTAGTACCTATGTAACACCTTACCTCTATACCCATACTGCCAAAGAGTATTATAGTGTTATACAATCTAATAATATGAAGAATGTGGCGATATTGGGCTTACATATATTGATAAACCCCTAGGGTAACACTTCTACGTGTTTAAACATCAAATAAATAACTCATATATATGTGCACAGTATCGACACAAAGCAATAGACACATGTGCCTCTAGGATAGAACAATATACGATATAAAATAAATCAAAGAGAACACAAAGTTGTCAACAAAGCGATAACATACATTAATAAATATACACGAGTCCATGTTGGGTATAAAATGGATCAAATCCCCACTATTTCAAAAATATAAAATGTACAATCCAGTACATACACCTCAACATCGCAATATACGTGAGGCTATAAAGAAGACAATGACACACTAATCAACTAATAAACTAGCCTCCATCCTAACAATCATAATCTGGTCTCTTCTTCCTGAACCTATAATGCCTCAGACCGACCTAAGTATTATGTAAATAACACATAGGTCAGAGTGTATATAATAATTGGCATGGTGCTACAAATATATCTAAGAAATATGTATAAACATCTCAAATATATCACATATATCATACCATGCAAATCAACACCCTTTTAAAATAAACATCACGTCTCATAAGTAAATAGGATATCCACATATCCAAACATCCAATCAAAACAACCACCAATAAAACCATAACATGTCATGTGAATAAACCAAATATTCCTTCATCAACCAACTCATTTGTAACATAAAAGGGAATCGTCTATAAATAAGCACAGAATCAAGTGATGTGCTATAAGCATGGTATCATATGTCTATATATCTCGAATCACATAATCCAATTGGGAGCCCCACAGCACACAGCACGCTCTAGTAGGTTAAGAGGTCCTAGCCTCTGAATAGATGTCTAAAAGGGGTATATAAATGACATAATGTAATTATATAATCTCACATGCTCCAAATGGGATCTACACAGCACACAACACACTTCATGGGACATCACACAACACACCTACAGTCTTAGTTACTCCCGATCATCGTGATACTATATCCATTTATATGCTATGATCATGAGCTACTGCCCAATGGTAATGGATTGTTTAGCTAGTGTAGCATCGTAGCATATTACATATTATCACATAATATAAATATCATCACACATCACATGCGGGGTGTGTGTAATAAGGTGATGCCGTGGATCCAAGGCCCGACCACGCGACCAGCCAGCTAAAATGGACCTTAATCTATCTAGATAAACAGGACATAACACAATTCAGCACATAATCAACCCTTCCTATAGATACTACCCAAAAATAAGAGTCACTCACTTATAAAAAGTAACTGAACAAATATCAACACATGCATCCCACATCGCCTATTGTTACTCCTCTTTACTCAATGCTCGTGGACTACACTCCTTACCATAATAATATCATATACTATGAGTGTAAAGAGTAATCAGAATAGTATCATCGAATGTCCCATACCAAACAGTGTCACTAAATGTCCCATACTAGATGGTGTTACCAATCTGTATACTCAAATTCCTCATAATCTAGAATCTCCACATAATATTATTCTATGTAACATGTCCAGAAAATAACTAAAGAAATATTACCGAAAGTCCCTTACCAAATGGTACTATGACTCCCTTTATTCTAATTCCCTGTTAAACAAAATTATATACATTCTTTATTCAATTGATTCTGGAAGTGGTTTTATAATATACTTTTACCAAAATCTTGGATACAATTATAAATATCAATATTCAATTGAAAGAGAATTAAATTATAAAATTACCATTCTTTCCTAAAAATACATTTATAGTTTCATAAATAAATATTCGCAACCCTCTTGTTTTTATTGTAAGGAAATATATAAATTAAACTTATTTATTTCTAATCACATTAATTCCTTTTTGAAATAATTAATAAACTTTGAAATTTTCTTCAAGGATAATAATGTCAAAGGAGTTTTATAATAACTTCCTTTAAAAAACAAATACATATAACTTGATACTTCGAATAGGGGTACTCATTTAAAAATAATTATCCAAAACCATATTATAAAATTCCAAAACCTACCTCTTTAAATCCGCATTTACATTTCAAAAACTTTTTAATATTATTATTAAGAAGTAATACATCAAGCTAAAATTCCGCCTTATATAATAAATTCTCAAAATAATTCAACAATCGAACACACACACACAAATATATATATATTTATTTATATATATTACTTCTAAAAATTCACTTATCAATATGTATAAAATTCCGTAAATGATATTTTACATTTAATGAATAAATAGCATTCAACGTATAATTACTTGAAAATATTATTTATGAACTTCCCGCCTAATAAATCAAAGTAAAATTATCTTACCACTTTAAAATGAAAATTTCAATTTTCATTTCATAAATTATGTATAAATATTTTTATGACCACGGGTAGATAAATAAAACAATGAACATTCAACATTAACTTTTTTATTTCCAAAATAATTTATTTATGTCAAATCTTCCAAACATATTAAAATTAACTTATCATTTTTAAAAATATTCAAAATACCATTCTTAACCACCCTTTAAATAGTTTTATATAATCAACAATAAGTGAATAAAAATATAATTATTCTAAAATTTAACCTATTTAATTATTCATCATTTTCCAAATAATTTCTATTCATAGAATACTCAAAACGATTTACTAAAATAATTTTCTACCATAAGTAATATTATCAAATGAAATAAAAGTCATTTCAAAATCCACATTTTATTCCCAAAACATTTCATTTCTCAAAGCCTTCTATTTTAATAAATTAGTTCCCTTCCAATCAATTATAATGTGATATCCTCACAATAAAAGTCGCTCAAAAATGTGTGATCTCATCACAACAGCAGTTGATAAAAAATATGCGATCTTAATTTCATAGCAACAAACAACACATCACCAAACAATCAACAAACCATAGAAAATAGGGTCTAGATTATATTGGTGAGTTATCAAAATGTAATTCACCCTAGCAATGCCAGTATACCTGATCAACTATTTAATACCATCGTAGTAACATTCATATTACCTAACTCAGCCTGCATCAACCATACTAAGGCATTTAAATAGAATATTTTAAACGAGAACATAGATGTAAGTGAGCAAAATGACCAAAATCAAAGCTTTGCCCCATATCTTCCAATTTCAACCATACTTCACTGTTATATTATCTCGTTAGCTGCCTAAATTTGCCGAACCGGCCTGCTGCCAACATCCCTCATTGCCATCATCATCAGCATAACGTTCTCCATTGAATCAACGAAAATCTTAGCTCTTTAATGGATATGTGTGAAGTCCATCCGGCCGCGATCTTGCTCTAAATCTTCAACTATGTCATTGCCCAGGCCAAACCACGCCTTTGTGCTCCCTCTTCGAAATTTACTCCAGTCCCAGTGCCTCCAAGGTCGAGCGAATGACATCATCCTTTTTTTCTTTCATTAGTTCACGATTTCATTTTTGGTGGATTAAGGCAAGAAAAGCGGGCTGAAGTGGAAATAGAGATAATAGGATTTGGGTAGAAAGGTAAAATAATTTAGAATGAAACAGAACAAGGGAAGCGGGCTTTGATATTAATTATTCTTAGCCAATTAGTTTAAATCAATTAACTTCTTTTTTTCTGTTCTTTTCACAGCTCCTTTTAATTTACTTCTAAATAAATATCAATTTGATTTAAATTACTTCAACTTCTTTGTACTAAATATATTACAATAACAACATTATTTAATACAATTAAATGTCCGCTTGTTAATTTTCCACTATTTTAATCACAAATAATTATTTATACTTTAAAAATATTTTATATTTAACTAAAACAATTTATTCAATTTCGATATGTTTTTCGAAAAGAATTTATTAATTTAATTCAATTTATTAAATTAAAATCCTTTATTAAATGGAATTTAATTAATAAAAAAATTTATTTCCAAAAGATGAACTATCAAAAATTAAATTTTAGCATTTTATTTTAAATTTAATTAATTTATTTATATGGCATAGAAATTAGTGTTGTTATAACCTAAATCCCAGGAAAACCCTTCTTTGGTAGTTTCTAACTGAAAATGTAAGAAATCCCATCACACCACCAGTTCTTTTTTATGGGAAGTGGTGGACCCTAGAATAGCCACTTAATACCTAAACACTGAAGCAGACCTCTACCAAAGATTTCTCACTACCACACAAAAAAGATAATCCCAACCATTTAATATTTCTTCAGTGCGATGAAGGCAGACCCTGCAGCAGCCATTTAATACTTTCAATCTAAAATTGACCATACTGGGATAGCAGTCTTATGACCCATAACCCAAATCATGACTTCCGACATTTGTCCAATTATTCATAGGTGTTGGTAACCAGATTACCTGGGCAGACTTACCTTATAAAATTGAGACTAATCTTACATCCAATATGGGTGCTTACTATAGATGATGACTCACATTAGTCCCAAGGTCACACTGTCAGTAGCTAGATTAGTTTCGAAGACTTTTGCGTGCTTTTGACTAACCTCACATCCCTATAACTTAGTCATATTTCTGCTCTCCTAACATACTACCACACATACACACACATATATAATATCTTATCGCATTTATGACTTAGGGCCATATAAGGAAAACTCCTTATTTCCCCTTTAATTACGATTAATTTCCATAACTATCCATCACTTCCTTCCTATGAGGTTTAATGCTATTTACTAACCTATTGATTCTATAAGATATGATTAATAAATTATTGTTCATACATTGTTAACATATTTATACATAAATATGTTTTAGGCTAATTAAATATTCTTAAATGTGCTTAGAAATATTCATATTCTAAAATTTTCGCTTCCTATACTAATTATTAAAATGTCAAAGCCTCCATATCCATACAAGCCTAAGTTCCATGCAGTATATTAAAAAATAGCGTCTTAGCTAGACAAGACAGAATGTGTGTGTCTATATAAATATATATTGTTATAACTAAATTTTGTACAGTTTTTGAATGGATTTAAACATGCAAATTGGATAACAAATTGATGAAGGAATGGATCTAGAAGATTGAAAGCTATCAAGAATGGCAGAATGAAGGAACTCAATGAATTTTGGCTAAGTATAAGTATGTAAAATCTCTCATTCAGAAACCTCTCACCAATTCGTCGAAGGCTTCTTTTTAGAAACCCTTCATTAGAGACCTTTCATCATAAACCTCTCATTGGAGACCTCTCATTGGAGACCTCTCATCAGAAACCTCTCATCGAAGACCTTTTCATCGAAGACTTCTCATAGAAAACCTCTCGTCAAAATCCAAAACTTAAAGAATGGGAAAGTATAAAGAAAGATCGAGAAAGCAAGTAGACAAAGCCTCTCACGTTAACGAAAAAAAGTTGGTATCAAAACCTTTTTATTGATGTTTGGGTCCCAACGCTCTATTCTATAACTTGGACTTAGACTTGGATTTGATATGTCATGGGCCCTTGGTTCTGCTAGATAATTTCTCTATTAATAGAAGACATATAGCAACTAGAGAGTGACTTGTTGGCACTTGATTTCTCTTCTATCTTCTTCTTTCCAAAATACTTCAAATACTTCTAGATTTAAGATATATTAGATTGTGGTTGGATCCAAGGTCTAATCATTGCATTCCAAAGAGAAGTCAATCAAATAATAAGATTAAAGTGGATGGAGGTCGGAGTATTTGCCGAATCACTATAAAATGTGCATGTATGTTCTTATTTTCTTCTTGTTATTGCTTACTTGATTTGGATTTATATACTTTAGTGTGTTGGTGTTTTCATTGAGAAAGGGCTAGATTTGATAACCTAAAGCTTGGATCAAAAGTTTGGAGAAGATGAAGAGACCTAACAATAAATCTATGGTTGGAGAAAGTTAGCCATAGCATGGGGGTAGTCAGAGGTTGTCCTCAAGCTCTAATCAATCCATTTACATGACCAAAGAGGAGATGGAAATAGTAATGGAACTAATGCAAGATGGAATAAAGGTTCGATAATAGGAAACGTTGGTGAGGTTTTTAAAAAGGATGGGATAGAAAAAAACAGTCCGGGTGGCTAGAATTCAAAACCAAAGACCAAAAACTAATGCATAAGCTTTTGGAGTTAGACTAGAGCAAATTGGAGTAATGCTCCAAAACCAGCACCGGTTGGTACCGAATCAGGTCAGTATAGAAATGAATTTACTTAGAGGCAATGTTGGTTTGAACTTAAGAGGGATGGAATGCCAGTAGCAATGACGCTAGAGATAGAGATGAAAATCAAAATGTAAATGCACAATAAACATAGGATTATGCGTTAGAGTTTTCTCGTAGCAACGTGGGGGGGAGGGGGCAGAATGAAGCTGAACTTGTAAATCGGAATGCAAATGCATAGCCAAAGGAGCATGTGCCGGAGCTTCCCCTTAGTAACAGAGGGAAATATGTAGCCATTGATTGAAACTTCCATTATATGAAAATAGTCAAATAACTGAGTTAATCAGAAGGAGAGTGAGAGGTGGACCTAGACTAAAGTTTGGAAGACGTAAACAAGAATCCATTTATACCTAACATCCAATATGCAAGTAATCCTATCGGTTTCAAGCTTCCGGCATTGCAAATGTATGATGGAAAGATAGATCCAACAATTCATTTAACGAGGTAAATCCAAAATATGGAGGTCTTGAGTGCTTTTAAGGAGGAGACAGGATGATGTTTCCCATTATATTTAGTAATGTAGTAGAGATATGGTTAACACAATGTGGACCGAGTTAGTGAATAAGTTCATGAGTTAGTTTTGGGTTCATATTTCACGACCAAAGAATGTGATGATGCTACCTATCATAAAGCAAAGGGCTAAAGAGATCCTTAGGAGTTACTTGACTAGGTTTAATGCTGTATCAACTACAACTCATAAGTCAGATCGATCGGTGATTTTGATGGCGGCATTTTCAGGAGTTGCAAGTAAGATTGACTTTAAAATCACTTTGGAAAGGGATCCACCAATGGATCTTATGGAGTTATATCATAAGGCAAAGAGGTATTTGTGTACGGGGGACATTGAAGCTAAGAATGCCTAACTAAATGTCGTGAAAGGCAGGGGACCTTTTAGAGCAAGATATCGCGGAGACAAAAGAAAGCACAAAGTTGAGGATGGCTTCAGAGGACCAAAGCGACAAAGGAGGTGGTCCAAATTTTTTACTTACACTGACCTAACTGAAACCTTAGGGAGGATTAAATATTAGGGGGCAAATCTCCTACTGCAGGCCAGCTAAGAGAGAGCCAACATATCGAGAGAAAAGGTTCATAAGATTTTGCATTTTCCATGGAATGGATGGTGTAACACCTTGTAAAAATTAATAAGAAATTAATTAATAATAAGATTAAAATGAAAGTTTTGCAAATGTTGAAATTTTTCCGCGAAGGTTGTGCCATTGTATTCAATGTAATTTTTTGATTAATTTTCATGTACAAAGTTTTTTAATCGGAGCCCAAATGGAAAAGTTATTGATGTTTGAAGTTTTTGATTTCAAAATAATTCAAACGAATTCAAATTCAAGTTTATAATTGATGAGAATTTGAAATTTAAAAATTAACATTGATTAAAAATAAGGTCAAGAAAACATTAAAATAAACAATAACATTAGAACTTAATAAGGAATTAAAACTGCAAAACAAATACATTCCAAATATAGGCTACTAGTCGACCGCATTCCTTGGGCTGGTTGACCGCTGACGGTCGACCTCTTGAAGAAGAATGATAGGTTGGTGGGTGTGGTAGTGGTTTCGATTTGGTGCAACACAAGCGAACTGGATTTATTTAAGTCGTATTCAATCTGACGGTTCTAATGCCTCCTGACCACTATAAATAAGAGGCTAGCCCCCTCACTTTTATTAAAAAATTATTTGGAAACTTAAGTAGAGCTCTATTGGCCTCTTTTTTCCATATGATTCAAAAACTCTTCAAATCTTAGGTAAGAGATTTTAGATGTTAATATTCAATTCATAATTCTATTCTCCTCCAAATTTGAAATTCTGAGCCTAATTCATATACAATTCAATTATTGTATATTTTAAAAGGAAGAGGTTTGAAAGAGAATAGAAAGGTAGGCATAAACAAATCCAAAGGGGAAAGCTGAGAATCATCTGTGAATGAAAATCTTAGTTTTTCTCATTTTAGTGATTGCATAGTCTATGTTGAATTTGATATGTGCCTCGGGGAATTTTTTTCATAAAAACACCAAACAACGTGACTTTGGGGTTGATGTGAGACATCACCTATAATAAATACCCAAGAAGGATGTGAAGTTTGTCCCATATTCTGTACAGTAAGCCTGCCTAATTAATCTGGCTACTAGTGCCGATGAATAGTCGGACTAATGCGACATATCACAGTTTGGTTTATGGATCATAATATGTAGGTCTTGCTTTGGGGATTGGGGGGTAGTTAGTGTCTTTTTAGGTTTTGCCTCCTCCTTACTTAAAAAGTGTTAAATGGTCGGGGTTAGCTTTTAGGCACAGTAGTTGAAAATCTAAGAAAGGGTCCCATTCGAGTTAGATGTATTAAATGGCTATTGCAGGGTCCTCCTCTTTCATAAAAAATATTAAGTGGCCCGATGAGATTATGTGCAATGTAAGCTAAAGGGTACCGGAGAGGGGTCTGCCTTAGGTTAGGTATTAAATGACAGGGACCTGTCTAAGATGTAGGTAATAAATGGTCATAATCTGCCTAATTCCCCTTGAAAAGTATTAAGTGACATGAGTACTTTTTCTCACATTACTAGGGCATGATTGATGGTAGATACATGGGATTGGGAATGACTTTGGACCTATAGTTAAAGGTGATTATAGAGTTGGGTAAGAGAAGTGTAAGTTATATGATTAGACTGAGAGAGCCTTCAGGCTCATAGTTGGAGGTATTTATAAGAAATATAGTTATAATACGTAAGACATATTCTTATCTAAATTGTATTGCCAAATAGTATTATGGAAGGACTCGAGATTTTTATTCATCAAACATTGTTTTTCTAACTCCATCCTCATTATAACATGGGATAGTGAAGGCGAAGTAGATTAAGGAGAAGAAAGTGGAGGCGGAGTCTGGTGGAACATATCTATCGACTTATGTTTTCATATATTTTGATATACCCATTTTAGACGTGATGTTACTGTTTTTAGGATATTGTATCATGGATGTATGGATGTTATGTTTTGTTTTGAGATTCAAATTTTTCTAAGACGGGTATTATTTCTGATATTATATTTTATCATTTCCACTATGAGATTCTGATAGCATTAGTAGATAGCTCTGTGTATTGTTCATTCTATCAGTTTTGCAAACCAATAACTAGCTTTGAAATGGGTCTAATATTCGATGGGCCTTTTCTGGGTCAAAAATTAGGCCCGTTTTAGAGGTGGTTTGTTACACTTCGTATCAGAGCGTTGGTTGCCCGATCAATGGGTACATATATACATATGACGGCGTACTTGCTACGTTTAAAAATATTTTTCAAAAGCTCTACTATATATATATATATTGAACATATACAAACACACTAGGAAAATCTTTTATTTCTGCATATAATACTATCTTAGGAAATTATAACTAAAAGTTTAAACCTACAAATAGTAGATAATGGCCAAAAATCATTTCCTCGAGCCAAGGAACCCCTCTACCCAAGAGATACCCACTATCTTAGGGATGCTTGAATGGTTCAAGTAGCACCTAAGGCATGTAGAACAAATTCTCATCCCTTAGCAAGCTGCACTATTAGTACCCGCTGCCCCATCTGCTGAAGCAGCACTCTGCTCTATAGACTTCCCCAAAATGTGGAAGGATCTCCAGAATATGGATGGAAAAGTGTATACGTGATTTGAAGGTTTTGTAGGGATAAAGAATTAGATTTGGATTAACGGTTGTGAGCTTATCTTTCAGGAGCTTGGATGGAAGGACCAGACTAAGAGGAGAGTATCGGCATGACATCTTAATGGAGAGGCCCTAGTTAGTGGACTGTTGTGGCTGAGGAGAATGCTGAGAGATTTATCACTTAGGATGATTTCAAAATCGCTTGTCATGATTTATTTCTAGGGTTGAATGAATTGGCAATTAGAAAGGTTTTATGCAACTCAGGCAGGTAGATTCCACTCGAAGGAATATATTGTAAGTTAAAAAAACTAGCTAAATTCGAAATGAGTTTGATCGATACCACACGAAGAAGGCCATGAAGTTTGTGAAAGGCCCGAATTCCCCATTTAGAGAATTGCTACTGACCCAAGTACCTGTTGGTGCTACTTATGAGATGTTAGCTGAGATGGCTTTTCTTCAAACAATTGGCTTGGAGGAGAAGGAGAATGAGAAGGTAAAAGTAGGACCGACGCAAAACCAAGGTAGAACTAAGAAGGAAGGATTTCAGGTGACTTAGAAGGCCAAAGAGAAGTTGAAGGAGGGCATAACATGGTGCAGATTCCAAAAGAAAGGATGCTTCATTAGGGATTGTAATGTGAGTTTGATGAGGGAAGAGTTCAAAGGAAGGTTATCATTGACATGAGTTGGGGCAGTTCAAGAATCGATGTCCAAATCTTACGAAGGAAGGGCTGAGTGGGCAAGCCAATGCCATTGAGGCTATTTTTACATTGAGCAGACCTCTCTTTAGAATCAAGGAAAGGTTGCAATGGAAGGTACAACTATTAATCTTGGCATATTATTAGTACCCAATTTGAGTCAGGAACATTACACTAATTCATAGCTAAAAATGCAGTTAACTCTTTGAGTCTAAAAACCCTCATTATCACCGATCCACCAGTAGTATCAAATCCTATTAGGCGGGTCGAGGCATCTTTCTTTAATTAGCAAAGACTTAGTCGTAAATTCGATTTTACAACTAACACATAGGTTTTTGGTTTTGAGGGGTATGGACTTATCTTAGGGATAGATTGGTTATCTTACTACGGGGCTATCTTGGATTGTGATAGGATGGTTATATGGTTAAGTAGTTGTAAGGGCCAAGATATAGATGTTTGTTGTTCACCCCAAAACTCAGTTGAGTTAAGCTATTTATACTATCATAAGATAAGCTCTCATCCATACCCGTAGTTCGAAAATTTCTCGACATATTTTTAAGATGCCTCGGTCTCCCACCCCAATGGGCAATCGGTTTAGGATTGATTTGGAGAAAGATGCTAGACCCGTCGCTCTACCATTAAGGCAAATGGACCCCTAAGGGAGGTAAGAGTTGGATAAACAAATTTCAAAGCTGATGAAGAAAAGATTCATTCATCAAAGTACTTCTGAATGGGCAGCACCTATTTCCTTTGCCAAAAAGGCAGATAGCTCACTAAGGCTATGCGTCAACTACAGAGGCCACAATAAGTTGACTAAGAAAAATAAGTACCCCTTACCTAGAATAGATGATTTGTTTGATCAGCTTGTGAGAGCCTAAATCTTTTTCCAATTGGACATAGCCACTGGATTTCATCAATTAAGGATAGCCGAGGATAGCAAGCAAAACACCGCATTTTGCACTACATATGGACTGTATTGATAGAAAGTTATGCCTTTTGGATTTGAGAATGCCTATACATACCTTATACATTGATGAGTAGAGGTTTAGGGGTGCAGCTGAATAAATTCATTGTTGTGTTTGTGAATGATATCTTAGTATTCTCAAAGGGTGAAGATGAGTATAAAAATCACTTAAGGGGGGTGCTAGGGACTTTGAGAAGGCACCAACTTAAAGCCAAATTCTCAAAATGCCACTTTTGGAAGGAGGAGGTGAGATATCTTGGATACATTGTTTCCAAAAAGGGATTGTCTGCAGATCCCATGAAAGTGGAAGCTATTCAAGCTTCTTAAGAATGCCATATAAATTACGAGCTTTCTAGGGTTCGCAGGTTACTATGGGAAGTTCATCAAGGACTTTGCAAAGATAGCAGTTACACTAACTCGCTTAACCAAGAAGAATCCCTTTTTTTGCATGGGATGAGAAGTGCATGGAATCATTCGAGAAATTGAAGGAGTTGTTGACTAGTACGCTAGTACCAACCATTCCTATGGAATGAAGCCATTCACCGTTTACACCTATGCATGTGGTATAGGATTAGGAGTTGTTCTTATGCAAGAAGGAAGGGTGATAGATTATGCTACTAGTCAGTTGAAGGATCATGACAGGAGATACCCAACTCATATCTTAGAATTAGCGGCTATCTTTTTTGCCTTAAAAATGTGGAGGCACTATCTTTTAGGAGAAAAGTTTGAGTTGTTAACTAACCACAAATCAATCAAATACCAATTTTTCTAAAATGATTTGAATTTTAGGCAATTGAGATAGATGAAGTTTATAGCATCATATGACTTTGGCATACAGTATACCCTCGAAAAAAGGAATGTTGTCGTCGACACCCTTAGTCGAAGGCATGCTACTTTAAGTGCTATATATGAATGGATGCAGTTGGTGTTCCTTTACAATTTTAATTTTCAACCACCATTCGAACCAACTCTAAGATCCTTGGCAGCGGTGGAGATTAGACTAACATTGATGAACCACATTGGGCTAGAGTAGAAGAAGGATGCGGCGATAGACATTTTGGGCAAGCTGAGTAGAGGAGAGCATTTTCCCCATGTCAACAGATATGCAATCGACGAAAAAGGATGTTTATGGAGAGATGGATGTCTTTGATTCCTCATGGTTGAGGATGTTTTAAAAGAAGTGCTAGCTGAATGTCGCCATTCTAGGATGACCATTCATCCTAGAGGAGATAAGATGTTTAAGGATGTGAAGTGAGTTTTCTATTGGTCAGGAATTAAGAAAAGGGTAGTTGAATTTGTTTATGGCATTTGACATGCCAAAAAATAAAAGCGGCGTAAGGAAAGCCCATAGGGTTGTTACTACTCTCGAGGGTGCCGACTTGGAAGTGGGAGCATATAATAATGGACTTTACAGAAGGGTTGCCTAAGAGCGAATGTGGCAATGAAGCTATTTAGGTTATAGTAGATTGGCTCACTAAAAGCTCCCATTTTGTTCCCGTTTTTGTTAATAGGACCATTGCATCTTTAGAGCAAATTTATATTAAGGATGTGGTTTGATTTCATGGAATCCCAATTAGCATTGTTAATTACAGTACCTCTTATTCACTAGCGAATTTTGGAGGAGTTTGCAGCTAGCTGTAGGAACCTCATTGAATATTGGCACTGCTTACCACGCACAGACCGATGGTCCGACTGAGCGGGTGAATAGGATTTTGAAGGTTTTTTGAGAGCTTTCATCATAGATTGGATATCTAAAGCATGCTTACCTTTAATAGAATTTGCATATAATAATAGTCACCAAGCGACGATTGGCATGACACCCTTTGAAGCATTATATGGGAGGCTGTGCATTGCGGGAAATCATGGACAAGATTCTACCCGGACCAGATTTGATTCATGAGACCTCGAAGAAGATAGAGTTGATTAAACAACGACTGAGGACGACACATGATTGCTAAAGAACCTATGCGGACAAGCGAAGGAAGGAATTGGAGTTTAAGCTAGGGGACACAATAGTTGTTTAAGCCTCCCCTCTAGGAGGGTAATTAGGTTTCATAAGTTAAGGAAGTTATCACCAAGGTTTATTGAACCTTTCTCGATCTTAGATGTAACATGGAAACTTCCATATGAAGTAGAGTTACCATATAAGTTGGCAGGAGTCCATGACGTATTTCACGTTTCGCACTTAAGGTAATGCCTTCATAGCACAACGACCATAGTAGAGCTTGATTAGTTAGTAGGCATAGAGGCGGAGCTGATAGCACCACATTCCATCGTACACGTAGTGAATCATGGAACTAGGATACTCCATAAGAAAAAATTACACTGGTTCGAGTACAGTAGGGGGATTAAATAAGAAATATGAGGACTGCTCATCTTGAGATTTGCTCTGGTAAACACTTCTTACAAAAATTTAGGTTTTTGGTTGTATCATGGTTGCTAAATTAGACAGTAGGTAATGGTTTCCACACTTTTACTGTTACTTTTGCATGCATGTAGAATTTTATGCATGTGCATACATGCCTATATGTCTCGATCTTGCATTTATGCTAGGACTAAGCTTAATTATAGTATGTTTGCATACATAATCACATTGCACCTTTGGCTAAGTAGATGGTTGTGTAGATAACCAGGTTGTATAACATAAATGCTTAGTTTACATTGCACTGTCTATCTCTTAGGAATTTTAGGGACGAAATCCTTTTTGGGAAGGATGATTTGACACCCAATAAAAATCAATATTAATTGATTAAAAATATGGTTAAAAAGTTCTGAAATTCTCAAAGTTTGGCCATGAAAGTTGTGCCATTACGCTCGTGGCGATTCTATGATCCATTTTCATATATAAGTTTTGTAATTAGATCTCAAATGGAAAAGTTATCGACGTTTGAAGTTTTTGAATTCAAAATAATTCAAATGAAGTTCAAATTCAAGTTTATAATTAATGTTAAGAATTTGAAATTTAAAAATTAATGTTGATTAGAAAATGGGGTTAAGTAAACGTTATAATTAACGGTAACATTAGAAGTTAATATGGAATTAAATAAGAATCAAAACGGTAAAGTATATACGTTCCAAATATAGGCTACTGATCGACCGGCTTCCTTAGGCCGTTCAACCGCTAGCTGTCGACCACATGAGGAAGGGTGGTCGACAGGTGGGTGTTATGGCCGTTAGGGTTTTGTGTGGTGGAATGGAATGGATATTATTATTTTAAACCGACATAAATCTGATGGTTCTTGTGCCTCCTGACCACTCTAAATAAGAGGATAGCACACTCACTTTTATCGACGAATTACTTGGAAATGTAAGTGAATTCTATTAGTCTCTTTCTTCTAATGGTTTAGAAATTCGTAAAACTCTTAGGTAAGGATTTTTAAATGTTAATGTTCAACTCCTATTTCTAATCTCCTCTAATCCTTGAAATTATGAATCTAATTCATATAAAATCCAAATATTGTATATTTCAATAGGAAGAGATCACAAAAAAGGATAGAAAATCAGGCATAAACAGATCCAAAGGAGAAAGCCGGGCATCATATGTGAGCGGAAGTCTTCTCATTTTAGTCATTGTATATAATATATGTTGGATTTGATGCATGCCTTAGGGAATTTTGTCCATGGAAACACAAAACTAAAACTCCAAAACTCCTCTAAAGCGAAATGTCAATTCTTATGTTTTGGAAATCTCAATTTTTCTATATTAAAATAGCAGGATTTGTGTAGTTATTGCAATTTTAATATTTTACATTCTATTCCACTTCTCACTTTTCTCTTTAGATGTTATTAAGGATTTTGAAAAGAAAATAAGTTAGGAAATGATGTGTAAATTATGGATTCTCTTGTTCGTAGTTTTCATTGCATATTTCCAAATTTAAGTATGAATCCTTTTCATTTTATATACTGAAGTTGAATAGACTGTAAAAGGAATCAAATTGTAAATTCTATTATGTTGATTCTACTATTTTAATATAAAATAAGTTTGACAATTGATTTAATTATCTTACACAAATCTATTTTTGGTCTAAGTAAATTAGCTAATTTATATGTTAAAGTATAGAATTAGGCTTGTATAAGTTGGAAGTTTTGACATTTAAACGATTAATATTGGATGTAAACTTCACATGCTAAGAATATTATAGTTGTGTGTGTAAAAGCGTATAAATAATGTATAATTAGTAACGTATTAATTGCATAGTAAATAGGATAGTAATTAACACCAAAACCACTTTAGGAAAGAAGTTGGGATAGTTATGGGAAATAATATAGAATTAAAGGCAAAATAAGCAGATTTCTTTATAAGGCCTTGATGCATAATGTGGTGAGGTATATATGGTAGTACGTTAAAAGAGTGAAAATTATGACTATGTTATAGGGATGCGAGGTTAGTCGAAAGTACATAGAAGTCTGGCCAGCTAATCTAGCTACCAATAGTTGGGGCTAATGTATGACATCACATATAATAAGTAGCAATAGAGAACGCGATGTTAGTTCCAAATTCTATAGACTAAGCTGCCCAGTTAATCGGGCTACTAGTGCCTATGAATAGTCGGACTAATGTGAGACGTCACTATTTGGAGTATGGGTCATAATACGTAGGATGTGCTTTGAGGATTGGGGTAGTAAGTGGCTATTGTTGGGTCTACCTCCTTCCTAATTAGGAAGTATTAAAAGGTCGTGATTGGTGTTTAGGCATGGTGGTAGGAAATCTCGGAAAGGGTTCATTTCAGGCTTGAATATTAAGTGGCTATTGTAGGGTCCTCTTCTTCCATGAATAAGTATTAAGTGGCATGATGAGATCGCGTGCGATGTTAGCTAAAGGGTACTAGAGAGGGCTCCACCTTCGGTTATGTATTAAATGATGGGGACCTGCCTAAGATATAGGTATTAACGGAGTCTGCCTAATTTTCATTAAAAAGGTATTAAGTGGTGTAACGACCCGAAATTTTGAACAATTCATATTTAAAAAGCAGAAACGTTTAATTATTTATACCTTGAAATTATTGTGGATAAATATGATTTTATGACCTTATTATCCCCTTTTTAATGAATAACTAATATCTGAAAACTAGCTTTTGAAATGTGTTTATGAAAATATATATTTTAAAAAAATATTGAAGATGTGACTGAAAGACATTTTACTAAAATTCAACTTTTTATTCGATAAAAATTATTAAACTTCTTGGACCTATGTAACCAGTAAATGAACGCATATTAAAGCAATTACAAGATCTTTGTTCGTAAGTAAAACTAATTAAGTCATAAGATAATGTAAGGGGACAAAGATGCTTGATTTAGGGAAGGCTTGTACTTAGGTATGGAAAGCATCGTGTGTAAGAGGAAGAAGCTTACATACATGGTGGGGGAGATTTTTGGGGGCATCTTTAGTCATTTTCCATCAATTCCGAAGCCGATAAATAAGTGGACAAGGGTCTTCATTTTTGTTTGGTAATTCACTAAAAATAAATCGATGTCTTCACTCCTTTCTCTTCTCCTTTTTAATTCGTTAAAACTATATCAAATCAACTCCTCTCTCTAACAAACTCTAGCAACGGTCTTAGAACATCTTTAGAACACATAATAGCATATCAAAAGTCAAAAATTACAGAGAAAAGGGAGAACCCCTTCAAGGCCATAGGCAATAAAGGCTTGGCCGTGAACAACAATAAGGAGGAGGAAGCTTGGACATGGGCTTTGGTTGCGTGGTAAGAGGTTTTGGTAGTCGCTTGGTAGAAGGTAGGAAGATGGTTACTAATGGTAGTGAACGGTTTGATTGTAGATGAGTTTACTTACCACATAAAATGAATATGAAGTGCTTATATGCTTATGCTTGAAAATAATGTTGTGCTTGACTTTATATTGCTATATTTATTGTGATCTTTGCTTTAGAAAGCAATGACTTATTTAATCGATGGATATGACTTGTATGACTTCTATGGCTTGTTGTATAGCCTTGAAAAAAATCACATAATGATTGGTAAGGGACGGATTTGCTTTGGACTTGAAAAAGAAAGTGTTCGTAGAGCAATAGCCGCTACAGAAGTACTTTGGTATTGTTGTATTTACTTTAATTTCTTTTTCTTTTCTTGCTTATATATGTCGTATATAAATTATTTCTTTCTTCTTTGTGATGTGATAGGAATATAAGAATCATATATGTATATGTCATTGAATGGTGTTTTAATTTCAATGTAACATGGAATTTTCTGTATGGCGAGTCGTTATAAATGCACTTTGAATCCCTCTCCTCTATCTCACTTTTTAAAACTCCATCTTTTCAATATTTTTTGAATAAAATATTTTCTATACTTATAGTCGTATAAAAGGTAGTAAGAAACGAAGAGTAAAGCTATTGTTTTTATAAAATAAAGTTAGTAAAGTTATGGTCCATATAGCGATAATCGTTATGGACACACTTTGGAAAAACAAGTTTTAGTATAGTCTAAATGTTATACTTTGGATATTTTTATGAAATATTTTTGTAAAGATTTTTATAAAAAATATACAACAATTTTTAAAGGAGTGTGAAGTTTAAACATATTATGAAATAATTTGTAACGACCCGTAAAATTTCAATAATTATAAAATTGTTAATTTAATAAGATATTGTGATTTAAAATGGGAAGAAATGAAAATTTGTGATAATAATAAGAATATAACTGGAATAAAAGTGTAATACTATTTGTTAAGGAAGTTGATAACTGTTTTAAATGTAAAATTCTAATTGATTGAAAGGATTAAAAGGTTATAATTGATATAGATTGTAAATAAATGATAGTAATGTATGTATTAATGGGAATTGGATTAAAAGTGCAATTAATAAATTAAGTATTGATTAATTAATAGATATTGTGTAATAAATGGAAATTGAACAAAATTGTGTAATGAGGGTGGTTATAACATTTGCTTGTAATTAATAAACCTACAAATGTTATTAAACGTGGAAATGATGACAATTGTTATTTGTTATCAATTCATTTAGTCAATTGCAATTGAATGTCATTGATTGTTACATTAATATGAGTTAAGGCAATAACTGTAAATTATGAATGTAATAAAATGAAAAGAAATGTTAATTATATTCATAATGTAATAATTGATTTAATAAAATAGCGAAATCAAGATAAATAAATCAATTTGGGATTTTAAATTTTATTCAATGTGTGAAATTGACAAAATTCAATATAATTGAAATATGGTAGTTAATACAAATAAAAGATGAAGATTGGAGGGTATTAATGTAATGGAAAATAAAACAATGTTAACTATGTTTATAGAATAATAATTGATTTAAATAAAAAGATTGAAATCGAATAAAATAAATTTATTGAAATCGAATTATAATTAATAGGATCAACGACAGTTGAAATTGAACACTGTAATTATTGAAATAATTAACATTGAATTGATATGTAAACTTATTTTAATTTATTACAAATATCTTTGCAATCAAAAATGATAAAAATCTGCTAGTTCATAAATATTGAATTAAAAGGTGATTAATTAATTTAATATTAATTTATTTAATTAACGTGAAAATAGCCATTTTGGCAACTATCTCGGATTTCGATGAAACCAGTTTCATCGGATCCGTAATGGTGAATTATTGTAGGATTTCAAGTTTCATAGCGATCGAACTTGTCGTTTGATCGTACGGGCTCGAAACTCCTAGAAATCAATTTAATTAAAATAAATTGAAATCAATTTGAAATAAGCTACTTTTAACATAACTTCTTCAAACGACGGAATTTTGACTTGAAACCTATTACATTGAATTTAAATTATCTAAAACATCTATTTTGATATATGGGATGAACAATTTTCATTTGGAAGACAAAACGGGCTTTCCAGGTCGTTTATCGTTCAAACTTGAAAATCAATTTTGTCCATTCATCTCTATTTCTGATCGGCCTATAAATAACCTGTTATAAATCCTAGCACTCTTTTTATTTCTTATTTCTATACATACAATTCTCTGTGGCTCCTCCTTTCTAATGGCAGAAACAAACTGCAATTTCCAAACCCTCAAATTCAATTTCAAAACCATATCCAAATTTCAAACTCCTCAAAATATATCGAATTGTATATCAATTTGAAGCTCTCGACGGGCGCAACCCAAATATGTAATTTTCTTCAATTTAGATCACCGTTTGTCCAGAAATCGAGGTTGAACCTCGACCATCCATTGGTTAGGGTTTTGATCCTATGGTGGATCTTCTCCCGATCGACGATCGGGAAGCGCCTTTGCGTAGAGCGTGGAGAGCAAGCATTGCAGTGGTCATAGTTCATTGAAGTATGCTTAGGATTCGCTAGAAAAAGGCTTAGAAGGCGGCGGCGGCGTGGAGAGGTGCTGTGGTTGGCCGCGAGCATGGCGAGGGCCGAACGATGGCAGTCTTGGATCGAATGGACGATGGACGTGGCGGTCAGAAAAATTCAAAACATGGTGGCGGCTATCACTTCGTTCGGCTCGATTGCAACATTAGAAGTTAGGGCTTCTGCGTGTTCGGCTGGTATGACGTGTACGTATAATTAATTTTTTATTCATTTTTTTAATTGTTCAATCGTTCTAACTGGCATAACTTTTGCATACGAGCTCCAATTCACACACGGTTTGTTCCACTGGAGTCGTATTGAAATTCTGGATATTGTACTGCCAGTTTGAACGAATTTTGAGACTATTTGAATTTTAGGCTATTTTGGATTTTTAAATCGATTTAAATACAAAGGTGAGTGTTTAAACCCATTCACAACTTCTAAAATTTCTTATGTTTGTTAAATTCAATTTATGGTGTGATTAGAAATTTATTTATGGCTGTTTGGTATATTAAATTTTCTATTCTAGTTAATTTGAATTTTATTTGGATCAAACCGTTATTTAATTTATTGTTGAATTTAAATGGCCAATTAAATACCTGTTATTGATAATTAGTTATTGTTGAAATTAATTAATTGAATTGTATGATGATTATGATGGATGTTTGATTTTTGATTCTTGATGACTGGATGTTATGTAAATTTATACACTGTTGTCACTCTGTAAGTTCCCTTTATTATTATTATTTTGAAATCACTATGGGCTGAAATGATATATGCCCAAACGATCTATCGATTATGGAAAAGTCGTTATGGATTGAAATGATAGACTCAAGCGATTATTTATGGATTTTAATATTTAATTTGGGGTTGCGGTTTGAAATGATATATAACCGTAGAATTTTTAAATTGTGGATTGAAATGATAAATATCTGTATCACTTGGCCCTAGGGTAGAGAATTATATACGAACACCGGATTGGTTAAATTAAATGATTCTAAATCCTCAAGTTTTGGAATTTAGTTAAATGATATTTTTGAAATAAAATTTGATTTATATAAATTGAATTATCATTGAAAAATCAAGTTTTATGTTGAAATGGGAATTTGTTTTAAAGGAATTGCTTTAAGAAATTAAATTGAAACTTTACAGTCGAATTTCGAGATATAAGTGAAATTTGTCTGAATTGAGTTATTTGAGTTGTTGAAATATAACTTTGAAATGTATTGAAACTGGAATAATTTAAATTGATACTTCTGACATGGATTGAAATCGATATAGATTTTAATAGTTTATTGGTAATTTGAATTGAAAGATTTGCAATTGGGTTGTTGATTTGAAAATTGAAATGGTTCGGATTGAAAATTGAAATGGTTCGGATGTGTTGAAATAAAATAAATAGTTTAAATCGATATTAATTTCAAAATCATAGTTTATTAACAACTGTTTAAAAATACATGATTTTAAATTTTATAATTATTAAGGTTTTCAAATTTATTAAACTATTTTTGCCTATTTTAAACCATTTAATTTATTTTAAATTAATTTACCCATTTCAACTTATTTTAAAATCTAATTAATCTATTTTAAAGCTATTTAATCTATTTTAATTATATTTCATCTATTTTAAATCTATTTAACTATCTTAAATCAATTTAACATTTTCTTTAATTATAGCTAAACTATTTTAGAGAATTTTAACTAATTATAATTATTTTAACTATCTATAACTATTTAAACTATTTTCTAAATTTCAGACTAAGTAGAGGGAAGTGTTCATATTCATATTCATTGGTCTAACATTAAATACTGTTAAATGATGTTATAACCTAAGTTGGGATATAAATGTTATAAGAAATTGAATATGGTGATTTTGAAAGGAGGATTTAACCTAATTGGAAATATAATTTTTGAAAGAAGTTATGATTTGGAAAACGATATGATTTCAAAGTGAATATGATTTGGAATTGAATATTATATTTTGATATAAATTGTGACGTCCCACCTCTATACCCACGCTAGCCAAGAACACTACGGACTATTGCCGTCAACTAGCATGGAGAATAAGGCTGTTGAGGAGCGACCATCCGTGTAATGGCTTTATGCGAGCATCGATATGCCAGATAAAATATAACTTGCATTTCTTTTCAAGAGGAAATCCGACATGCCGACACAAACTCAAAGCTACTACACTGTGGCTATAATATCTTCGAAAACAAATATAGAAATAAACATAACACAAATCAGTCACAGATAATTCATATCACAAAGGCGGAAAAAGATATGAATATTACACATGAAAGTGTATATCAGAGTAGTGGTCAAACAAGATCCGCAATATCACAAAGGAATAGATACAAGTGCTAGACAAAAATATGTATACATCAAGGAGTCTATATCTCAATTCTATACAACAAAAACTACTAAACTAAAATAGTTAGCCAAAAGATCAGATGATGGTCCGATAAGGAGTCAAGCAGAAACACCTATAAAATCTCAGTCTGACCCGAGTATTATTTAAGAAGAAAATAATAAACGGATCAGTCTAGCTATAATTATCAGATATAATGATATAGAATATGAGATATGACAAAACGTATAATTACCATAAAGCAATACTGTGATAAGTATGCAATTGAAAATCAATCCAGAGATCAATCAATATCATAAGAAACTTCACAAATATTAAAAAGAATGTCATATTCTTAATTTAAATCACCAAGCCACGAATAATGACATACATATCAATGCCAATTTGTAAAAGTTGGTGAAAACATAAATTCCAGAAATCAACCATTAGAAATCCAGAGATCAAATAATTCGGAGCAACGACGTCGTACAGCGCAACGTCCGATGATTTAGAAACACAATAAACAGGAACAACGACGTCGTACAACGTAACGTCCGGTGAACCAAAGCACAATAAAACGGAACAACGACATCGTACAGCGTAACGTCCGATGAACCAAAGGATAATAAAAAAGAACAACGACGTCGTATAGCGTAACGTCCGGTGAACCAAAGCACAATAAAACGGAACAACGACGTCGTACAGCGTAACATCCGATGAACCAAAGGATAATAAAAAGGGACAACGACGTCGTACAGCGTAACGTCCGATGAACCAAAGCATAATAAAAAGGAACAACGACGTCGTACAGCGCAACGTCCGATGATTTAGAAACACAATAAACAAGAACAACGACGTCGTACATCGTAACGTCCGATGAACCAAAGCACAATAAAACGGAACAACGACGTCGTACAGCGTAACATCCGATGAACCAAAGGATAATAAAAAGGAACAACGACGTCGTACAGCGTAACGTCCGGTGAACCAAAGCACAATAAAATGGAACAACGACGTCGTACAGCGTAACGACCGATGAACCAAAGGATAATAAAACGGAACAACGACGTCGTACAACGTAACGTCCGATGAACCGAATCAAAGAGACTTCGCGCATTGCTAGTCTATACCATAAAATGATCATCTTCGATCATCAAGAAGTGTCAATTACAATAAGCTAGTAAATATATGAGTTTAGCATCATGTCCCATAACCACTAGCTTAACTTAAATATTTGCGAACAAACTGTAGATCTCCACTAGAAAATTGTCACAAGAGATTCAATCGAACAAGTCCAAGAATTAACCGACGAAGTAAACGCAAGCGTTATGTTTTACTAAGTCGTTTAATTAGATTTCTCATACGAGTGAGGTAAAGGCTTGTATATACTAATAGGTTGGAAAACGGTTTTATAAACGAGTTTGATATTGAAAATAGAGTTTAAATAATCTTTGATAAAGTGTTTGAATATTTACTACTAGTATAGAAACCTTTGTATTTTAAAGTGACAAACCATAAAAATGATTGTAGAAACAATCAATCATTAAAATCCACATACGAAGAGGTGAATCAAATCCAAAGAGACCGATAAAGAATCCATCGAAATGGATATTCAAAAATCCCAAAAAAGGGAGTCATCAAAGTCGTAATAAATGATAATAACAAATAGGATCATCACGAATCGATTCAAACTGGAAATTCAATCCCAAAGGCAAAGTGGGCTGAAATAGTAAATTCAGTTGACTAAACAGAGATTTTCAGTTGACTGAATTCTGCCTGGAAACTTTCTGTTTCCAGTTTAGTCGACTAAACAGAGAATTCAGTCGACTGAATCATGCCTGGAAACATTCTGTTTCCAGGTTCAGTCGACTAACAGAGAATTCAGTCGACTAAACCATGTCTGGGCTGTTTTTCATCCTATCCAAATGAAGAGCAAACTCTTCCAAAATGCAACCGGACGAACATTGGCTCTAAGGGTTTATGCCAATAGGCAACCCGACCCTATATGCTCCTCGATGCATCACCAAAACACGATCAAAACATCAAAGTTAGGATTTCAAAGATTTGAACACAAAACACTAAAAAATTGGAATATTCACCAATTCAATCCAAACCACAAGCAAATGGACATGAATAAGTGTTAGAAATTCAAACCCAACAATCAAAGATAGATATAGGCATAGATGTGAGATAAAAATCTCACATTTGAACCCAAAAACAATGAATGAGAAGCTTGAAGACAAGGGAAGATCAACCACACTTCAATCTCAACACAAGAAGCTTGAATCTAAGCTTAAAAGAGAAACATTTCCCAAATTAGGTTTAGGAATTTTCTGAAATCAAAGAGAGAATGAGTTGGAGAAGAAGGAGATGATACTTACCAATGCTTCTCTTTGAATTTGGAGCTAGAACTTGATTTGCAAATGGAAACTAGGGCTTAGTATTTTAATTCTTTTTCTTTTTCCCCATTATTCTCTTTAGAACTGAAAAGATAAGGAAGAGGGAATGAATGAAGAGAAGTGGTTCAGTTTGGGGTATTAAGTTGGCTAGTGGGATGAACCCAAACCCAAAGTGAAAAAGGTCAAATTTTTAGCTAGCTCCAAACATATCAATGTTTATACTCAAAAAAGTTGCAAACGACATTTTGAACTCAATGGAAGGGGTCTCGAGTCCCAATTCGACTGTTTGCTAAAAGTAGGTTTTCGGACTAAAATCCGACGAACGATGAAATATTCAAATAAAATATTTAAATATACAATCGATAAATTTGCGGGTTGTTACAGACTCCCTCCTTAAAGAAATTGCGTCCTCGTAATACTTAAGAAGAAAATAAAGAGTAACAACCATAAAGGCATATCAACACAAAAGAAATTTGGAATAGGAAGTTCACCATAAAGAGCATGAAAGAGTAAGCCTGAATGGGATCGCTCGATGAATTCCCAGGATCCCCAAGAGCAATCCTTAGGATCTGAGAACCATTGAACTTTCACAAGAAGAACATCTTTATTCCGAAGGCGCTCAACCTCCGAAGCAATGATGCGAATAGAATGTTGCTCATAAGTCAAATCTGGTGAAACTTCAATTTCCTCAATAACACCGGGCTCAAGAATAAAAATCGGAATCCCTAAGGCATTTCCGTAGTAGAAAGACGTGGAAAACATCATGAGTAACAGAAAATCGAGCCGGTGCAACGACGTAGTATAATAACAGTACGCCCGAGAAACTAGAAACTCGAATAATTTGGAACAATGGCGTATTTCAATGACGGTACGCCAGATGAACCAAAGCTTGGACAATTTCGAAATACCGACGTAGTACAACCGGTACGTCCAATGAACCGAACACCATAAAAGAACATCGGATGCAAGCCCATAAAGAAATGAGATGAAGCTCAATAAAACGAAGTATATCGAAACGTCCGATGTTGGTAAAATGATCATTCCATTTGGACATCATCAAAGAAACAACCACTTGTTGTTTACAACAAAATGCATTGGCAACACGATTCCCCTTTCCGGGAATATACAAAGAATATCAAGATCATAAGATGCAAGGAACTCGATCCAATATTAAGTTCCTTATGAGAAAATAAATATTCCAAAGATTTATGATCAGGGTAGAGAACAAATTTCTCACCCAAAAATAGTGATGCCAAATTTTTAAAAGAGAAATCAATAGCCACGAGCACTAGATCATGAGTGGCATATCTAGTCTCAATAGGCATTAATGATTTAGAAGCACAAGAGATAGCACGTTCTCTTTTACAAGATAACGACATATAAACCAATACGATTAGCATTGGTACAAAAGATAAAGTCTTGGTTCCCCTCGGGAATCACAAGAATAAGAGTATCGAAAAGAAAGAATTTCTTTTAAATAATCTTCTTTCCCGAAAAGCTAAAACTTTCAAAATTACATTTATCTTTATGTAATAATCTTTCTAGAAAAATTTACATCTTTACAAGTCAATTTATTGCGTCTGACTGTCTCATCAAAGCGTTTAGGAAATTCCTATCGATAACGTTGATCAAGCGCATCGACCAGAATTCTTAAAGCACTCAACGGGCAATACAATCACAAAATCATCTTCTATGTGATGAAAATATCTCTTAAAAGTTTTGAGAATATTCTTTGCTCGTTTAAGATCAAAATCCAATTATACTTATAAATAAATCTTATGAAAAAGATTTGCAAAATTTTAAATTTCTATTTTCATCCAAAATCAATAAATACAAGAACGGTCTCACCAAAATATTCATAGAATACTCAATTAATAAAATGGATGAAATAAGCTAGACGAATCGAATGACATAATAAGTCATTCATAAGAATCATGACGAGTGTGGAATGCGGTAAGTGGAATGCTAACTTCCGCAACTCGTAGCCAAATAAAAGTCGGTAGCAAGGTCGAGCTAAAAAGACCTTAACGCCACACAAAATATTGCTTAGGTGATAATCCTAAGACAAACTCAAAAATACCGGAAAGTTTCACAAACTATTTAGATAAGAGAAATAACACTTTCCTCATCACGAGGGCTTAAAGAATAAAATGATGCCATCAAGTTGGAATCAAAATCACAAAGAAAAATAGAAATCTGCTTAATAGATTAAAAATGTCGAGGATGAATAGTCCACACGGAAAATAGGATATGGGCTTCACAACGATTAAGCCAATCCTTACAAAAATCAATTCCGAAGCCTAAGTAAAAAAAATCGGCCCGGAAAGAAAAATCACATAAAATAATTTCGATATCAATAAAAACAAAAAAGTTGAGTGTTGCGGATCCACCGTCCGGATTCGCAATTCGCAAAGAAGACATCAAGCCCAAATTGTTTTAAAGAAAAAGAATTCAACAAGTTCTGTTGATATAAAACGATGAGATGATCCCATATCAAAAAGAACTCAAATAGGAAGATCACAAAATAAAAAAATGCCATCGAGGATTGAATGAAAAATACCTTGACCAAGAGAAGTGTCACTAGGAGTTTGCACAATGTTCAGCTCTCCCTCTCTCCTACTTTGAAGAATGGGACATGTAGATATAAGATGACTCGAACTTTTGCAATAACGGCAAAAGAGAGGTTTTGGGCACTTCCTTGCATAGTGGTCCGTGGAACCACAATTGTAGCATCGTCCACGACAAGAGGTAGGAGTCTTTGCTACCGGAGTTTGTTGCTTCCCTTTCTTGATGGGATTGGGGCCTTTGAATTTAATAGGCCTCTTCATGTTGTTGTTGAAGTTCTGTTTGGCACGTCACAACTTCAACATCACCTTCATTATCGGCCTCTTCAAGACGAAGAGCGATATCAATAAGCTGATCAAAAGAAACTTTTAGTTTCAAAAGTAATGAATTCTTAAGATTCTTATTCAAGCCATAGACAAATCTCTGATTTCTATTCAATGGGGTATTAATATACTCGATCCCATACTTAGAGAGAGATTCGAAAGATGCAACATAGTCCGTCACAGAAGATTCACCTTGAACAAGGTCAATAAAACGCCGGGCCAAAGTTACCTTTTTAGCCTCTGGCACAAACTTTAGTTCTAATCGTTCCTGGAATTGCTCCCAAGTAAGATCCGCTTCGATAATCTCTGAAGTCAAGAGCTCATACCAATCTAACGCTCTTTCTTGGAGCATGCTAGAAGCCACTTGGACTCGATGTAGATCAATAAGGTTCATGCGAGAAAAGATACGATCGCACGATTTGAGCCGAGGTTGAATTTCTATAACACTCTCGGATCCCTTGAATGGCCTTCCACCCAAATCGGTATAGTCTCTGCACAAGCGTGCAAAACCAGATCTAGGATGAGTAGGCCCTGGAATGGGTCCGACAGCCTGAGCATTCTTTACAAGATCAAGAAGCTGCTGGGCAGACATAAATACTCCATCCTGGGGAGTAGCACTAGATTGTCCGGCACTGGGACGATTTGATCTAACCATTTCTCTTCTTTAAGAAAGAAAGAAGAAGAAAAGTTATTCTCAAAATAAATATCAAGCAATCTTGATAGATAAAACAAGGAATCATAAAGAAAATACGATGAATCGGTACGAAGACTCGAATTAAATCGTAAAGCACGACTCCTAAGAAAGACTTAGGACAATGATCCTTGTTATAATATTTCATATTGTTCCGAAGTTTGGCTCTGATACCAAGCTGTGACGCCCCACCTCTATACCCACGCTAGCCAAGAACACTACGGCGTAATGCCGTCAACTAGCGTGGAGAATAAGGCTGTTGAAGAGCGACCATCTGTGTAATGGCTTTGTGCGAGCATCAATATGCCAAATAAAATATAACTTGCATTTCTTTTCAAGAGGAAATCCGACATGCCGATACAAACTCAAAGCTACTACACGGTGGCTATAATATCTTCGAAAACAAATATAGAAATAAACATAACACAAATCAGTCACAGATAATTCATATCACAAAGGCGGAAAAAGATATGAATATTACACATGAAAGTGTATATCAGAGTAGTGGTCAAACAAGATCCGCAATATCACAAAGGAAGATATACAAGTGCTAGACAAAAATATGTATACATCAAGGAGTCTATATCTCAATTGTATACAACAAAAACTACTAAACTAAAGTAGTTAGCCAAAAGATCAGATGATGGTTCGATAAGGAGTCAAGCAGAAGCACCTGTAAAATCTCAGTCTGACCCGAGTATTATTTAAGAAGAAAATAATAAACGGATCAGTCTAGCTATAATTATCAGATAAAATGATATAGAATATGAGATATGACAAAACGTATGATAACCATAAAGCCATACTGCGATAAGTATGTAATTGAAAATCAATCCAGAGATCAATCAATATCACAAGAACCATCACAAATATTAAAAAGAATGTCATATTCTTAATTTAAATCACCAAGCCACGAATAACGACATACATATCAATGCCAATTTGTAAAAGTTGGAGAAAACATAAATTCCAGAAATCAACCATTAGAAATCCAGAGATCAAATAATTCGGAGCAACGACGTCGTACAGCGCAACGTCCGATGATTTAGAAACACAATAAACAAGAACAACGACGTCGTACATCGTAACGTCCGATGAACCAAAGCACAATAAAACGGAACAACGACGTCGTACAGCGTAACGTCCGATGAACCAAAGGATAATAAAAAGGAACAACGACGTCATACAGCGTAACGTCCGGTGAACCAAAGCACAATAAAACGGAACAACGACGTCGTACAGCGTAACGTCCGATGAACCAAAGGATAATAAAAAGGAACAACGACGTCGTACAACGTAACTTCCGATGAACCAAAGCATAATAAAAAGGAACGACGACGTCGTACAGCGTAACGTACGATGAACCAAAGCATAATAAAAAGGAACAACGACGTCGTACAGCGTAACGTACGATGAACCAAAGCATAATAAAAAGGAACAACGACGTTGTACAGCGTAACGTCCGATGAACCAAAACACAATAAAACGGAACAACGACGTCGTACAACGTAACATCCGATGAACCGAATCAAAGAGACATCGCGCATTGCTAGTCTAAACCATAGAATAATCATCTTCGATCATCAAGAAGTGTCAATTACAATAAGCTAGTAAATATACGAGTTTAGCATCATGTCCCATAACCACTAGCTTAACTTAAATATTTGCGAACAAATTGTAGATCTCCACTAGAAAATTGTCACAAGAGATTCAATCGAACAAGTCCAAGAATTAACCGACGAAGTAAACGCAAGCGTTATGTTTTACTATGTCGTTTAATTACATTTCTCATACGAGTGAGGTAAAGGCTTGTATATACTAATAGGTTGGAAAACGGTTTTATAAACGAGTTTGATATTGAAAATAGAGTTTAAATAATCTTTGATAAAGAGTTTGAATATTTACTACTAGTATAGAAACCTTTGTATTTTAAAGTGACAAACCATAAAAATGATTGTAGAAACAATCAATCATTAAAATCCACATACGAAGACGTGAATCAAATCCAAAGAAACCGATAAAAAATCCATCGAAATGGATATTCAAAAATCCCAAAAGAAGGAGTCATCAAAGTCGTAATAAATGATAACAACAAATAGGATCATCACGAATCGATTCAAATTGAAAATTCAATCCCAAAAGGCAAAGTGGGCTGAAATAGCAAATTCAGCTGACTAAACAGAGATTTTCAGTTGACTGAATTCTGCCTGGAAACTTTCTGTTTCCAGTTCAGTCGACTAAATAGAGAATTCAGTCGGCTGAATCATGCCTGGAAACATTCTGTTTCCAGGATCAGTCGACTAAACAGAGAATTCAGTCGACTATCATGCCTGGGCTGTTTTTCAGCGTATCCAAATGAAGAGCAAACTCTTCCAAAATGCAACCAGACGAACATTGGCTCTAAGGGTTTATGCCAATAGGCAACCCGGCCCTATATGCTCCTCGATGCATCACCAAAACATGATCAAAACATCAAAGTTAGTATTTCAAAGATTTGAACCCAAAACACTAAAAAAATTGGAATATTCACCAATTCAATCCAAACCACAAGAAAATGCACATGAATAAGTGTTAGGAATTCATACCCAACAATCAAAGACAGATATAGGCATAGATGTGAGATAAAAATCTCACCTTTGAACCCAAAAACAATGAATGAGAAGCTTAAAGACAAGGGAAGATCAGCCACACTTCAATCTCAACACAAGAAGCTTGAATCTAAGCTTAAAAGAGAAACATTTCCCAAATTAGGTTTAGGAATTTTCTGAAATCAAAGAGAGAATGAGTTGGAGAAGAAGGAGATGGTACTTACCAATGCTTCTCTTTGAATTTGGAGCTAGAACTTGATTTGCAAATGGAAACTAGGGCTTAGGATTTTAATTCTTTTTCTTTTCCCCCATTATTCTCTTTAGAACTGAAAAGATAAGGAAGAGGGAATGAATGAACAGAAGTGGTTCAGTTTGGGGTATAAAGTTGGCTAGTGAGCTGAACCCAAACCCAAAGTGAAAAAGGTCAAATTTTTAGCTAGCTCCAAACATGTCAATGTTTATACTCAAAATGGTTGCAAACGGCATTTTGAACTCAATGGAAGGGGTCTCGAGTCCCAATTCGACTGTTTGCTAAAAGTAGGTTTTCGGACTAAAATCCGACGAACGATGAAATATTCAAATAAAATATTTAAATATACAATTGATAAATATGCAGGTTGTTACATAAATTGTGAATTGACTTTTGAAAATTTACTACAACCATCCGGTGTGTAATAAGCGATTGGTTTTTAAAGAGACCGGAATCAGATATTTTTATACTCCCTGCCAATACCGAAAACCACTTTAACAACTGTGTACGTGGTGGATATTCCAGAAATGAAGTAGGACGGTTAGGCGAACAATTTCTGCATAAGATATAACGTGACACTGACTCCCATGAGTCGGCTTAGATGTGACTAAAACAGGAGCTACGTCTGGCCAAGTGAGGTCATTCCTCCTATCGGACACATTTCTTCGATATCATTCTATTGGTTTGTGATTGATTTGGTTGCCACCCCTTGATTTTGATTTGGGAGTGTGTTTCGAAGTGAGCGATAGTAGCTGCTATGCGTTACCACTAGTCCGATTTGTAATTGGTATATCTACCCTGGCATTGCCTCGAGTGTCGTGTTCACATGCCCTAGCGTGCCTTCTATGAGTTTGTTTTATACCACACCTATGGGGTGCCTCTTTGGAAACCTCCAGTTTATGGAGAAGCGTACGGTACTGTATAGACTATGGGAATATATAAGATGTGTTAAGGGGGTATAGGTAACACCTTAATGTTATTTTAATACTTTTGCATTACTGTAGACATATAGTAATAGCGTATTGTACTACATAGTAGATAGTTTAATGTATCCTTAGGATATGTGAATCTCGAACATCTCTTAAGTTACTACACACACGTTAGACACTGGATAGGAGATGTCAAACCCCGTAAACATCTCCGACGCCATCACACTCATATTTACCATTGATTTAGCTTACATAAGATCTTTTAGTTCTGATTCGAGTGTTTTGTCTTTTCAATTCACTCGGGTCGGTCTGAGAATTTCAGGGTCGAGGACCTTATTTCTGGAGGATGAAGACGAAGATTTGTACTAGTATTATTTATATTACTCCGTTGCATCATGTTGTTCCACTGCATTTATTTATTTATTCTTGTTGTCTATGACTCTGATTATGTATTGTATTAGTAATCAAATTTATTTGTAAATAGCTTCGTGAACTGTTATTTGATTATTATATTTTGTCATTCCGCTGCGAGATTCTGCATTTGTTTTATTTCTTTCCCTTTTCTTATTCACCCCATAATTATCTGTTCTTTTGAATGGTTTGAGTCTGACATGTGTGTCTGCTTAAAACGTCCAAAAAGACAGGTCATCACAGTTGGCATCAGAGTTATGGTGTAGTGATAACCTTAGCTTTGTGGGGTCAGATTCATATTAAATAAGGTAGTAATACCCTAGAATGAGTCGTTGGATGATGATTGATGGATGTTTGATTGTGATGCTGGATAATTTTATGTTATGTAAATTTATATACTGTTGCCACTCTACAAGTTCCCTTAATTATTATAATTTTGAAATCACTATGGTTTGAAATGATATATACCCGAACAATCTATAGATTAGGAAAAAACCATTATGGGTTGAAAAGATAGACTGGAGTGATTTTTCATGGATTTTAATATTTAGTTGGGGATTGCGGTTTAAAATGATAAATAGCCGTAGAATTTTTAAATTGTGGATGGAAACGATAAATATCTGTATCATTTACCTTGGGTAGAGAATTATATACAAACACCGGATTGGTTAAATTAAATGATTTTAAATCCTCAATTTTTAGAATTTAGTTAAATGATATTTTTGAAATAAAATTTGATTTATATAAATTGAATTATCATTGAAAAATCAAGTTTTACGTTGAAATGGGATTTGGTTTTACAGGAATTGCTTTAAGAAATTAAATTGAAATTTTAAAGTCGAATTTTGAGATATAAGTGAAATTTGTCAGAATAGAGTTATTTGAGTTGTTGAAATATAACTATGAAACGTATTGAAATTGAAATAATTAAAATTGATACTTCCAACATGGATTGACACCAATATAGAATTTAATAGTTTATCTGAAATTTTAATTGAAAGATTTGCAATTGGGTTGTTGATTTGGAAATTGAAATGGTTCGAATGTGTTGAAATAAAATAAATAGTTTAACTTGATATTAATATCAAATTCATATTTTATTCTAAACTGTTTAAGGATACATTATCTTAAATTTTATAATTATTAAGGTTTTCAAATTTATTTAACTATTTTGACCTATTTTAAACCATTTAATTTAATTTAAGCCAATTTACCCATTTCAACTTATTTTAAAATCTAATTAATCTATTTTAAAGCTAATTAGTCTATTTTAATTATATTACATATGTTTTAAATCTATTTAACTGTGTTAAATTAATTTAAAATTTTCTTTAATTTATAACTAAACTATTTTATAGTGTTTTAACTAATTATTGATATTTTGACTATCTATAACTATTTAAACTATTTTCTAAATTTCAGACTAAGTAGAGGGAAGTGTTCATATTTATATTCATTGGTCTAAAAGTAAATACTGTTAAATGATGTTATAACTTATGTTGGGATATAAATGTTATAATAAATTGATATGGTGATTTTTAAGGGAGGATTTAACCTAATTGGAAATATATCTTTTTAAAGAAATTATGATTTCAAAAACTATATGATTTCAAAGTGAATATGATTTTGAATTGAATATTATATTTTGATATAAATTGTGAATTGAATTTTGAAAATTTAAAAGATACCCGGTGTGTAATAAGCGATTGGTTGTTAAAGAGACCGAGATCGGATATTGTCATATTCTCTGCCAATACCGAAAACCACATTGACAACTGTGTACGTGGTGGATATTCCAGAAATAAAGTAGGATGATTTGGCGAACAATTTCTGTGTAAGGTATGACGTGACCTTGACTCTCATGAGTCGGGTTAGATGTGACTAAAACAGGAGCTACACCGAGCCAAGTGAGGCCATTCCTCCTATCGGACACATTTCTTCGACACCATTCTATTACTTTATGATTGATTTGGTGGCCACCCCTTGATTTTGATTTGGAAGTGTGTTCTGAGGTGGGCGATAGTAGCTTCTATGCGCTACCATCAGTCTGAATCTGTAATTGGTATATCTACCTTGGCATTGCCTCAAGTGCTGTTTTCACATGCCCTAGCACCCCTTTTACGAGTTTTTTTTGTACCATACCTGTAACGACTCGATTTTTTCTATTTTCGAAAATCGACATCAATACGCTCATTGTATCAAATGCCGACCAATTGAATGTCGGAAAATAGAACCTTTAGGGTTATAGAAGAATAAGGTAGAAGAAGAAACAAAAACAATATCAGAATCTCACATTTGCAGAGGAACAATATATAATAGATAAATGAATAACCTTTAAAACAAAAGGAACATTTCTCTTTATACAATACATCATCAGAGTGATACAACAACGAAACACGACACTAGGCATTTATGACAAATTGACTAAATGGAAACGGAATTAGCAGCAACCCATACACAACAGATACCACATAATATAAGTGATACGCCGCACCATCTAGCTTGTCTCCTGATCTCCACAGCATACTTTTCTGACTTTGCTCCAGAACAACTGATAACCTGACTCTAGGCTGCCCGCGTGGAAAATTATGGGCACCCAGAGTTTAGAAAGGGAACAATAAACTCCAGGTCAGTCATGGGACTGGTGTGAGATCTTAAAACAGTTATTTGCACCAAAAGGAAATAAAATGAAATCCGTCATGCTTTTTTCGAAAATGAAACTACCATAAGGCATCCCGCCACTCATACAATGCAATCGCACACTTGGAGGAGATTTCTCTTTATGATAGTCAAACATGCTTGATACGAAAAATCATTTTGATATTATTATTAGTGCATACTGTGGAAAACATTTCGAAAGTATAATATTAATCTTAGCCAGCATAGGTTCCATTATGTCATGCTTTCTATAGCTACCATTTAAGAATTCAGGTTATACAACTGCAACAGTAAAGGACTCGTATTGGATAATTGGATTTCCAACAAATGGTCAAGGTTAAGGAACTTCCTTCACCGAATGGGTACGCCTCCGGACGGATGCCCCGAGAACCTAACCGGATCTCTGCCAACACAAGACCGGGTTACCTCTGTAACTAGGTAACTAACTGTCATGAGTATGCTACTCCTCGGTCTAGACTGACCTTTTCCGAGGCGCCTCAACGACTAACAACCACATAAGTAAATAATCTGGGATCCAAACCAGAATACCACTTTTTATCCACACAAGTTAAATATCTGGGCTCCATACCAGGTACCACTTTTTATCCAGAAGGAAATGTACATACCATGAGGGGCACGACCCCCATAACCTTGCTGCATCCTTCCTGTTTCGACCATTTCCGGGGTGTGAGGTTCGACGAAGTCTCGTCCACAAAGCTACGCTTTTCACAAAAGTCATGCTTCGATCAATAAATGATCAACACTTAGCATGGCACATTACCAAATTGGGAATATATCACTAGTAACCATAAACTACTTAACCTTTGAGCTTGTACATCTCAGAGAAGAGTGTTAAGCTAAGAGAATAAATTCTCTGCCACCAACAGAAATGTATTTGATAGAAACCAGCTTTACATCTCAAAGTGTAATGTTAGACATACATCCATACAAGTCCGTTCCGGGTTCGAACAAAACCGAAGGCACTTCCTCTAATTAAGGAAAGAAGCCCTTCAAAACCGGATATCCACTAATCACGTCCGGACTCCCCATCACAAAGGATGATATAAATCTCAATACCGAAGCAACTCAGTGCAGAGATATTCGACAGGTAATCCTTTCGTTTTCGAAAATACCCGGTCTTCAACACCATCTTCAAATGCAATCCCATTTCATTGTATCATTATTCGGAATGGGTTTTATGACGTAAAGTCCTCTCCCGGCTTAACCGAATAATGAGCGGTTATTTTTTAGGAAAAAATCAAGTGCCGTTTCAAAGGCCGATATTGATAGTCGGTTATTTAACTATGAAATAACTTTCACAACAACCATCAAATTTAAATAACTTCCCCAAATTATTTATTTTAAATATCTTCGCAAGATATATTTCCACACTTCAGCCCTTTTGTGTGGCTAGCTCGGTACGACTACCAAATGCCACAACGGGCCCTTAGATTTCAGAAGAAAACAAAAAGCCAAGTGGCTAGACTAGAAAATCATCAAATTTTATACAGAAATTTAAATACACACCTTTCTGTCGAGCAATTCAAAAAAATTCTTCAAATATCAAAAATCCAATTCCCTTTTTCCTTTATAATACCTGTATATCATATTTAACAAAAATATCCAATCATAGTTTTCAAAATCATTTTATACATTTCTTTACTAAATTTTCAATATCTGTTTTGTTCAACTCCGTACGATGTCCGTATACCATTCGTACGCAATATCAAATTCGATTGCTCACTCGATCACACAATTTCACTTCCGAACTAGCATTGTCCACCCGACTTCCTATTGCGGACTCAAATTTGGTTTCTTGATTAGAAACCATCATTCTCCTTGCATAGACGTAAACTATGATAGAGAATTTCCAAAATCAACCAAAAATCCATATCCAGGTTCGCCGTCGAAAATCGAGTGAAAAATTCCAATTCGTATCGATATAACTATCTCGAAATTCTATGGTCAAATTCTGAACTGAATCTCTATGCGAATAAAGTAATATACGTACATCCCACGTATTTATCTCAATTGATTGTTAGGCATATCAATTCTCTTTTCTTTTATTCACATTGATTTTTCATTCCCTTATTCACAATTACCATTTCACAATTTCCAGTTTTATCTTCATTCACTTATTAATTTAGAATATTTTCTCAACTCCAAATTTTACTTAAGAATTTCATTATTTATTTCTTAATTTTAATATAAATATTCAATATACTTCTTATATTTATTTTCTATTCACCACTTTGGTTTATAACTACTTATATTAAACTGGATCTCCAATTCCATATGAATTCAATTCATTTCAAACCATATTTAATTTGTCGTTCCTCCAGTTAGTTTCACTTACTAATTTTATTTCAATACTTTGCTTCATTTGATCCAACTTGACAAATTTTCCATTTCACTTAATTTTACTCAATCCATATATTCAATTTCAATCCAACTTTTAAACTTCGATACGTCTTTCAACTTTTTTTACATTCCACACTTATTTTAATTTAACCTTTCTTCAAGTTAGATTTTATTCTAACAACTTCAAATTTATAAGTTGCCAAACTCAATTATATTCTATAAATATTTTAAATAGGATTCCAGAGTCTTTCCATCATTCCAAAATCATTTTATTAAATCAATTCAAATTATCTTTGAATTTTCAAAACCAAACCTAGTTTTGCAAACAATTTCAATTTTAAAACATTTTGGCAGCAATTCCTCTCCTGGAAACTCAAAAATGAACACCGATGATGTCGCGATCACCAACAGAGTTATTCTCCAGCGACAGAAAAGAGTTTAGTGCTTTTACTCCTTTAAAAACAATTTCCAAATATTTTTAAAATCCAAATTCCACCAGATTTCAAATCCAATTCAAAAATATTTCTGAATAATATCTCTCTTATTCCTCCATAATCTTTGAAAATCATTTTCAAATTCAAAGGAATTTATATTTCCCAAATTTTCTTTCAAAAACATTTCCAAATATTTCTCTAGAATTCCATTTCAAATTATAAATCACATTTACAATTTACATCTACAAATCCCATTTGTATATATGAATTTATTTCTTAGCCTTTTGTTATGATTTCAATTTTCTTATTCAATAATCAATGATAATAATTTAATGTTATCACTTCCTAATAATCAATCAACCATATACTTTAATAATTTATAAAAAATTATTTCCTTTTATATACAAAAATAATTTGGGTAAAATTATTTCATTTACCCTATTTTAAAATAATACTGTGTCGAATTGTTCTGTACAAGTGTTTAGAGATCCCTATCAATAACGTTAATTACTCGTAATGACCAGAATCCATATACCACACAACAAACCGATCAACATGATATAAAACAATTTTATATTCACTAACAAATACGCGCTCATATCTATTATTACACTTAGACTCATTCCAGAGTACTACCGACTCTATCTCTAATGAGTAATTCCCACCAAAGCCAAGGTTATCGCTTAACCAATTGCTCTGATACCAATTTGTAACGACCCGATTTTTTTTTACTTTCAAAAATCGACATTAATACGCTCACTATATCAAATGCCAAACAATCAAATGCCGAAAAACCGAATCGTTAGGGTTAAAGAAGAAGAAGGTAGAAGAAGAAACAGAAACAATATCAGAATCTCACATTCACAGCGGAACAATATATAATAGATAAATGAATAATCTTTAAAACAAAATTATATTTCTGTTTATATGATACGTCATCAGAGTGATACAACAATAAAACACGACACTAGGCATTTATGACAACTTGACTAAATGGAAACTGAATTAGCAGCAACCCATACGCAGCAGATACTACATAATATAAGTGATACACCTCGCCATCCAGCTTGTCTCCTGATCTCCATAGCATACTTTTCTGACTTTGCTCCAGAACAACTAATAACCTGACTCTACGCTGCCCGTGTGAAAACTATGGGCTTCCTGAGTTTAGAAAGGGAACAATAAACTCTAGGTCAGTCATGAGACTGGTGTGAGATCTTAAAACAGTTATTTGAACCAAAAGGAAATAAAATGCAATCCGTCATGTTTTTTCGAAAAATGAAACTACCATAAGGCCTCCCACCACACACACAATGCAATCGTATACTTGGAGGAGATTTCTCCTTATGATAGTCAAACATGCTTGATACGCAAATTTTTTTGGATATTATTATTAGTGCATAGTGTGGAAAACATTTCGAAGGATAATATTAATATTAGACAGCGTAGGTACCATTATATTATGCTTGCTATAGCTACCATTTAAGAATGGCAGGTCATACAACTACAACCGTAAAGGGCTCATATTGGGTAATTGGATTTCCAACAAATGGTCAAGGCTAATGAACTTCCTTCACCAAATGAGTACGTTTATGGAGGGATGCCCCGAGAACCTAATCGGATCTCTACCAACACAAGACCGGGTAACCTCTATAACTAGGTAACTAACTGTCACGAGTATGTCTTCCCCCTGTCTAGACTGACCTTTTCCGAGGCGCCTCAAAAGCTAACAACCACATAAGTAAATAATCTGGCCTCCATGCGTGAATACCACTTTTTATTCAAAAAAGTTAAATATCCAGGCTCCATACCAGATACCACTTTTTATCTAGAAGGAAATGTACATACCCTGAGGAGTGCGACCTCCATAAACTTGCTGCATCCTTCCTGTTTCGACCATTTCTGGAGGGTGAGGTTCGACGAAGTCTCGTCCACAAAGCTACAGTTTTCACAAAAGCCATGCTTCGATCAACAAATGATCAACACTTAGCATGCCACATTACCAAATTGGGAATATATCACTAGTAACCATCAACGACTTAACCTCTGAGCTCTTACGTCTCAGAGAAGGGTGCTAAGCTAAGAGAATAAATTCTCCGCCACCAACATAAATGTATTTGATAGAAACCGGCTTTACATCTCAAAGTGAAACGTCAGACATACATCCATACAAGTCCGTTCCGGGTTCAAACGGAACCGAAGGCACTTCCTCCAATTAAGGAAAGAAGCCCTTGCAGATCCGGATATCCACTAATCACGTCCCGACTCCCCATCACAAAGGGTGATATAAATCTCTATACCGGAGCAACTCAGTGCAGAGACATTCAACAAGTAATTCTTTCGTTCTCGAAAATACCGGTCATCAACACCATCTTCAAATGCAATCCCATTTTGTCGTATCATTATTCAGAATGGGTTTTATGACATAAAGTCCTCCCCTGGCTTAACCGAATAATGAGCGCTTATTTTATAAACAAATTTATGTGCTCTTTCAAAGGCCAATATTGATAATTGGCTATTTAACTATCGAACAACATTCACAACAACCATCATATTTAAATACTTTCTCTAAATTATTTATTTTTAAATATCTTCGCAAAAGATATATTTTCACACTACAACCCTTTTGAAAACAAATTCCAAAACACTTTCCTTTGGCGGAATAAATTTCCACATATTATATATTTCCACCACCAATTTGCCAAGCCGAATACTTCAAAACAATTTAAATAACTTATCCAAAAAATATACTTCGAAACACTTAAAAATAAAAACTAATTTAATACTTTATTGAAAATATTAGTTATGAAATTTTTTTTATACTAATATCTCATATAAAACTTAAGCCCAAACAATTTTAAAAATAAAAATCATTATATAAAGTGTAATTATTTAAATAAATATTTTCTAAAGAAAATATCAATTAAACCTTTAAAATACTCACTTCTATAATTAACTTAATAAATCTTTACTTGAAAGATTTAAAAACAATTTACGAAAATAATTTTCTCCAAAAACATTTTTTTAAAAACCAACTTTAGAACTTTTAATTTGTATTTAAAAGCTACTTTGAAAACATACTCGGCTTTCCAAGGAAATTATACTTTCCATTTCAAAATAGTCCACTTAAAACAATTAATAAATCCTTCTTGATTTATCCAATTTACATCCAAATTCGTAAATTCCGTTCCACACTTTTTTTAAAATAAATCAATATTTATTTATTTATTTTTTAAAAATAAATTTCCCTTTCCTTTATAAATTCCCATTGTGTATTTAAATTTCAAAATATCCACTAATATATGATTTTCAAATCAATTTCCCAAATTTACTTCCAAACACTAAATCAAACTCCAAATTGATTTCCATATTTATTTCCATTTAGAAATTATTCCTTTATTTATCCAAATTTATTTCAAAAACCATTAATCCAATATTCACACCTTTATTTAGATTTAAAATCCGAATTTTAAAATAAACTTTTCAACTTTTGACCAATACTATCCAAAATCCATTTATTAAAATCTTTTCCCATATTTTGGAATTAATTTGATAGAATTACAAAAATCAACTTTTATACTTTTAAATTCATTCTTTTAAATTTATCCAATTCTCAAAAATTAATTTACTTAAAGTTTTCTACTTTAATTTCCAAAAATTCAATTTATATTTCGGGTATTTTAAAAAATACCAGAATATATTCGGCCAAACCATAGTCTTTAATAAATTTCAATCACCAATATAATCATTCGCAGATTATCAGTAATCACATCACACATATGAAATAAATTCAACAATTTGAGGAATCCAGTTGGATCCCTCCAACCTGATTCCCTTCATCCACAGACGTTAGCGCAACAATTAAATACCAATTCCACTTCGAGGTGGAATATCGCGGTATATGAGATTATATCATATCATCCGCTGTTATATGGCGCATAGGGTCTCATCCGCTATATAATGCAGGAAATCAATCACACCAATATATATATATATATATATATATATATGTATGTATGTATGTATAGACACACACACACATATAATATCACCCAACAGATAAATTATCAAATTCATCCAAGCACATTCAACAATTTAAATTTACTCATTTAAATTAACTAAGCAAATCAAATGAGTGAGAAGATCTTACCTTTGCCTATGCATGCAACCCATTTCAAACCCGGCTTGATCCTTTACGATGTTTTAGACCTTGTATAACAATTATATAAAATTTCATTAATATTCGAACAAATCGAATAATCAATTACCGTTTAATAGTTTAATTAACTGATAGTTTTATTTAAACCAATTTCTCCTTTAATAAATTTATTTAACTAAAAATTAAATTTAAAACTAAATTTCCTTTTTTAAATAATCTTTGGTAAATAATTAAATAAGTTAACTATACTAATTATTCACCATAATTTATTATTTTAAATATCTAAAACTAATTCTGGAATTTGTTTGTGTATATTTATCTTTTTTTTTAAATAAACAAGCAGTAATTTTTTCCTTTTCACTGTAAAAATTATATTGTCTACATGCATGTAAAAATTGAAAACTAAATATATATTATATATATCCTTTTTCTGCATATATGTTTTTCTGTTTTATATTTTTTTTCTTCAGATATATAAACATTTATCTATACAACTAAATTAATAAAGAGAAGTCGTTACCTCACAGCAACGACGAAATTCGCCTGCAACATCGAAGACCACGACCCACTGTTGCCCCAACTTCGACCCGAACTATCACAAACCCTAGCTCAATTCAAATTGAACGCGACAGTGCCGACCTAATCTTGCGAGTCTCCTCCTTCTAGCGTTCGATAGCATCACGTTTGCCGCCGCTCAAACGTCGATGTCCATTATTCACCCAGACGTCGAACCCACATTGTCGCGCCACCCTCATGCGTGCAAGCGCGCGCATGCTCTCCCACCTCCAGCTACTTTCGACAAGATCGTCGAACTCGGTTCCACTACAAACGAATAGTGAGCTTCTCCGCATATTGAAATCTTTTTTATACTGTCGCGATTTGAATTAGAAGAAGATGAAGCTTTTGGCTTCTAATAGTGAAAAGAAAAAGGAGTCGATTTTTTTAAAGTAGAAGGAATTCGATTTGATGAATTTTAAGGAGGCCATTTTTTATTACCTCCGTTGATTTTGAACGAAGGGTTTTCGTTTGAGATATTCATCATCATTTCTTTTTAGAGGACGCGTGTGAAGTTGATCAAAGAAAAAGAAACACGCATTAAAAATTTCTCTACGTGCCAAAGCTTGGTATAGTGCTCGATTATATTATTTATTTTCAAATTTAAATTGTCTAGATATTGCAACCCAAAATTTTGAACTCCTATCGAGGCAGCCGCCATGAGTTTATAATGTTAAACCCCTATTCCAAACGCAATGGAAAAGGTTTCGAGTCCAAATTTGATCGTATGGAGAAGATAGCTTTTTAGACCCAATTATAATACAAATTTTCGATATGAATACAGCGTGTTTATTAACCATACGATCACACGACAACTCCAAATGGTACGAAAATTGAAATCCGATTATAATACAATATTATGGATCCAATGGAACTAGTTTTGTCGAATTTTGAGACTGTGCCTCGGATGGTTATTTTAAAATATCGAGTTAAACGATAAAATTTCCAAACTGAACAAACGCTTCAAATTCTAATTTTTTAACACTTCTATTATCTTTAGGATTATCAATACAAATTTTCCAAGCCTTCAAATTATTTTTAACAGACTTAAAACCGAAGATTCAAATATTTACCCAATTTCATATTATTAAATCAATAATCTAATTGCCATATAACGGTGATATTTTGAAATTCAAGTTAAATTAACTTTCAAATATTTAAAATCAATTAAATATTTTCAATTTCAAATGTTCAACATTTTCGGGTCGTCATAATACCTATGGGGTTCCCTCTATGTAAACCTCCAGTTTATGGAGGAGCGTACGGTACTGCATAGACTATGAGAATATATAAAATGTGTTAAGTGGGATATGGGTAACGCCTTAATACTATTTTAATACTTTTGCTTTACTGTAGACATATTATAATAGCGTATTGTACTACATAGTAGATAGTTTAACGGATCCTTAAGAGATGTGAATCCTGAACATCTCTTAAGTTACTGTACTCATGTTAAACACTAGATAGGAGATGTCAAACTCCGTAAACATCTCCGACGCCGTCACACTCATATTTACCGTTGATTTAACTGACATAAGATCTTTTAGTTCTGAATCGAGGGTTTTGTCTTTTCAATTCTCTCGGGTCAAACTGAGCATTTCAGGTTTGAAGACCTTATTTTTGGAGGACAAAGACGAAGATTTGTACTAGCATTATTTATATTACTCCACTGCATCATTTTGTTCCGCTGCATTTATTTATTTAGTCATTCTTGTTGTCTATAAGTCCGATTCTGTATTGTATTAGTAATCAAATTTATTTGTAAACAGCTTCATGAAAGGTTAATTGATTATTATATTTTGTCATTCCCCTGTGAGATTCTGCATTTTTTATTTCTTTCCCTTTTCTTATTCACCCCATAACTATCTGCCCTTTTGAATGGTTTGAGCCTGACGTGTGTGACTGCTTAAAACGTCCAAAAAAGCAGGCCGTTACATAATTTATTTTGAATTTTAAGGCAAAGGTTTCCTTTTTACAAAAGTTGTTTATTTTGTTGAAGTAGTTAAAGTTTTCAAATTAAATTGAAGTAACTATTTTTAAATTAATACTTTATATAGCTATTTATTACTTATTTTAAACGTATTTTAAAAGGTATTTTATTTATATATTATTCCAAACTATTTCTAACCTATATTATTTCAAAACCATATATAACTTATATACTGATATCTTTAAAAGACTTTTCTGCAAGAAGGGATAAAAATTTACACTTGGAAAATGAAGGTGTACTTAATTCGCATATGGAATGATAGTAATACTATACTTAAAACCAAAAGCTGACATGGTAGACTTATCTATCTATGAGAGTCAAAAATGAAGTGTCTAGGCAAGGCTTCGATATGCAATCAATGGTCTAACTTACCTAGCTTCACTCTTGAACGAAGGATAGTTTAAGTTGGAATGTCAGAAATGTGTTAAATATATGAACCTTGATTTCTACAAGCAATCGTTTTAAGAACTAGGTAGCGGATTATTTGACTATAAAATTTGATTCGATAAGATTAGAAGTGTATTTTAGTTATAGTAAGCAATGTTTGAGCAACATTTGTCTTTAAACCTTATTAACTATAATTAAGACTTTAATAAAGTATATTCTAAAAGAAAAGATATATACTTAAAGTATAAATTATTTTGGGTTTGTTGTGACAATGTTTAAATAACACTTATCTTTAACCCTTATAAATTTGATTTGATCTTTAAACATGATTTTTTAAGATAACATTTTAAGTATTAATTGTTTTGGTTTTGTTGTGAATAAATATAATAAGATCTTTAAAAGGGAGTTTTGCAGATAATGATTGAATGTGAAGTATTTTGAGTTTGTAGAAAATAATGTTTGAGTACTATTTATTTCTAGACCTTTGAATTATATTTTAAAGTGGAAATATATATTATTAAATGATTTTGAATATATTTAGATCTTTAATAATGGAATTTTAATGGTAACAACAAGTACAGAACCTTTTGGAATACAAATAGCAAAAGTATACGTTTAAAATATAAAAGAGATAAGGTGTTTATAGTAATGGTGTTTGAAGTGACATTTGATTTTAACCACTTTGATTTTAGTTTAAAGTAAGTAAATTTTGTTAAGTGATTTGTGAATATACTTATATTGTTGAGATTAGTATATGAATACTTTTTGAAATATTGAAAGGAGTTTTAATTAATAAAAAGTTTTAATTAATAAATTAAGTTTTGATTAATGAAAGAAGTTTTATTAGATAAAAAGGAGTTTTACTAATAAGAAGGCTTTTTAGTTAATAAAGGATATATTAATTAAAATGGGATTAAAATTATTTTAAGTGATTTTATTGTGCTCTGTATGAACTGGTAGTGTTCATCTGCTTATGAAAAGTATACGGGACTTAGTTTCTTTATGCGATCATTCTCATTATTGTTGGAAATGACTAAACTCATAGATTCAGTCTTGAAGAGACCGAGATCCGTACGCGTTTTACCTATCGAAAACCACTTTAAGATTGACATATGTGTTTAATCTCTTGGATATGGATCTGTTTGAGATGATGGAATCCAGTTGGAGATTCATGATTTGTTTAAGTATTGAAGACTCATGTGAGAAATGCTGAACGTGACTTCGATATCCGAAATGGCTAAAAACAGAGTAGGCACATAGCCAACAGATTTAGCTTACCTCAGAGAGTACAGATCAACTCCATTATGTAAAGTATGCTTATCGACTATTGCTAGCATGAGTTTATGGTATTTGGAATACGTTTTCTATGTGAACCAATTATGTCTTTCGTATTTAGTATGTTTTAGCAGAGAGATATACGGAGTTTGGAAAGTATTTTTTGACCCTTTCTAGGAGGCTTTCCTTGATGTACTAAGGACCCTCCAACGGAAGATCCATATATAAACGTACTTTAATGGTTTTAGATGTACTCTAACATTGTTATGTTGTGAGATGCAAGCAACATGTCCCTTTTTTATTTATATTTCTCACCCTAGACATTATTATAATACAAATAGATTTTCTTATGAAATGGTTTGCTTATTGTAAAGTAAAAATCCGCCCGTTTTTATCTGCAGTGTGGTCTTACGAGATACCTTTATTTTTGAAAGGTTTTATAAATATAAAAATCCATCTGTTTATGCTGGTTTACCGGGCTGGTCGAAGTGTTATTTTCTTATAATGCTTGAGTCAACCCCAAGTATATTTTCAGATTTAGTTGTGAATGTTTTGGAGCTTATGTAGAGGAGATGGAAGTTTACCTACCATAGTATTTATTTCTGCCGCGTTACTTTATATATATATATTATCAATTATAAGGACATGCTGTCATAGCTATTTAGGCTAATGATAGTACTTAGATTAGCAACTCTAAAATGCTATGTATATTAAAGTAACATTGTATATTATCTTTTGATACTATATGATATCATTCGGTTATGAGATTCTGATGTTTATGTTCTCCTCTTTCGTGCTTCTTTTATTCTCTTTGTTTTCTTTTACCCTAATAATTGGTCTTTCTGACAATTAGGTGCTCGACATAGGAATACTATGAATGTATTGGTGTCGACATTTGAGGATCAAAAAGGGCGGTCGTTACGTGATTGACGGTAGATGCAAGGGACTGGGAATGACCTTAGGCTTACCGTTGAAGGTGATTTGGGTTAAAAAAGTGTATGTCATAGGATTGGACAAGGAAAGCCTATAAGCTTACATTTGGAAGTATTTATAAGAAATATAATTAGGATATGTAAGACACATTCTTATCTTAACTTACTACCAAATATTATTATGGAAAGATCGAAACTTTTAGTAACTAGACATTATTGTTCTAACTCCCTCTTCATTACAACACAGGTTAGAGAAGACAAAGAAGATTTAGGAGATAAAGGCGGAGGCAAAGGCTGTCCTAGTTATCTATCTACTTATGTTTTGTTTTATTTTGTTGTACCTATTTCAGATGTCATATTATTGTGTTTTGAGATATTGTTCCATGGATATTAGGATGTCATGTCCTTTTAGATTTGAATTTTTATAATATGGGTATTATTTTTGATATCATATTTTATCCTTTTTTCTATGAGATTCTGATAGCATTAGTAGATAACTATATGTATTTTTATTCTATCAATTTAACCAACATCCAGTTTTGGAATGGATCTAATGTTCGATGGGCATTTTCTAGATTGAAAATTAGGCTTGTTTCATGGAGTTGTTACAGATGGGCATGAAACGAATAGTGCAGACACCTTCATGATTCAATAGAAGAGTTGGTTCGAAGTAACCTGCTACAATAGTACATAAGGAACCGAACTGCAATGGTGCAACCGAAGCAGCCATCGTCTACAGTGAATGCATCAAGAAAATGCCAAGAAGCTAGGTCGAGATTACTTGACCAGGAAGGATACGAGTTAGGTTAGTTTCCCATGTTGTACTTTTTGTTTGAAATATATAAGACACAAAGTACCTTAGACTGCTTATAGGTGTATGACACTATGATTGGTCTCTAGGCATAGTCTGAGTTAGATGTTTGAGATGAATGTTTAGGATATTCGCTTGGTTTCTTCGTTTTGAATATTTGATTTTCGAAAGCCATTAGAACGTGATGACTAATATTGACCAAATATGATAGTCTATAACAACCCGCATATTTATCAATTGTATATTTAAATATTTTATTTAAATATTTTATCGTTCGTCGGATTTTTGTCCGAAAACCTACTTTTTGCAAACAGTCGAATTGGGACTCGAGACCATTTCCATTAAGTTCAAAATGCCGTTTGCAACCTTTTTGAGTATAAACTTCGATATGTTTGGAGCTAGCTAAAAATTTGACCTTTTTCACTTTGGGTTTTGGGTTTGGATTCAGCCCACTAGCCAACTTAATAACCAAATCTGAATCATCCCTCCCCATTCACTCTCACTTCCTCCTCTTTTCAGTTCTAATGCAAAATTGGTGGAAGAGAATGAGAAATAGAAATCCAAAACCCTAGTTCATTTACAAAATCCAAGATCCAGCTCCAAATTCTAAGAGAACCCATTGGTAAACATCCTCTTCATCTTCTCCAACTCTTTCTCCATTCCATTTCAGAAATTCCTAAACCTAACATAGGAAATATTTTACTTGTAAGCTTAGATTGAAGCTTCTTGAGTTGTTATTGAAGAGGAATTGATCTTAGCTTGTTTTAAAAGCTTCTCCTTCATTAATTGGGTTCAAAGGTGAGATTTTTATCTCACATCTTTGTCTATAATTATCTTCGATTGTTAGGTATGAATTCCTAACACTTACTCTTGTGCAATTGATTTTGGTTTGGATTGATTTGGTGTATATTCCAATTTTTAATGTTTTGAAATCAAAATCTATGAAAATCCTTTTATGGGTATTTGGACATTGATATTTGAGGCGTATCGAAGAGCCGTTAAGGCTGGGTTGTCGCTCGACGTAAATCCTTAGTCGTCGTTGCTCGTCCGATCGCTTCCGGTATTTATTTCGGCCATTTTTGGACTAGGTTCAGGGAATGCCCTGAACCCCAGTTTCAAACGTCTGAAACGTAGTATTCAGACGTCTGAATATTATACTGGGAATTTTTATTCCCCAGTATTCAGACGTCTGAATCATATTATCCAGACGCCTGAATTGGTTCGTTTTGAACCAGAAAGGAAATAGGCTAAAAAGTGCCTATTTCAGACGTCTGAATTCAAGGATTCAGACGTCTGAATTATGTTCTGGAAAATATTTTTATTTTCCAGATTCAGACGTCTGAATCCTTGATTTCAGACGTCTGAATCTGCACTCTTTTGCCTATTTGCCTATTTGCTTGAGAATTCCAACTTTAATCGATTCGTGTTGATTCCCTTTTGTTATTATCACTTATTATCGACTTTGATGACTTTTTCTTCGTGATTTTTGGGAATATCCATTTTGATGGATTCGGTATCGATTTCTTTGGATTTTATTCATGTCTTTGAATGTGAATTTTTATGATTGATTGTTTCTACAATCATTTCTATGATTTGTCACTTTAAAAATATAAAGGTTTTCTATACCAGTAGTAAATATCAAAACTCTTTCTTCAAATGATTTCAACACTATTTTATTACAAAGCTCATTTTCTCAAATCGATTTCCAATCTATTAGTATATACAAACCTTTACCTCACTCGAATGAGAAATCTAATTAAACGGCTTAGTAAAAAAAGTTGTATGAAACGCTTGCGTTTACTTCGTCGGTTAATTCTTGGACTTGTTCGATTGAAACTCTTGTGACAATTTTCTAGTGGAGATCTACAATTTGTTCGTAAATATTTAAATTAAGCTAGTGGTTATGGGACATGAAGCTAAGCTCATATATTTACTAGCTTACTGTAATTGACACTTCTTTTTGATCATGATGATCATTTTATGATTTAGACTAGCAATTGTGCGATGTCTTTTTGATTCGGTTCATCGGGCGTCACGCTGTACGACGTCGTTGTTCCCTTTTATTGTGCTTTGGTTCATCGGGCGTCACGCTGTACGACGTCGTTGTTCCCTTTTATTGTGCTTTGGTTCATCGGGCGTCATGCTGTACGATGTGTTTGTTCTCTTTTATTGTGCTTTGGTTCATCTGGCGTCACGTTGAACGACGTCGTTGTTCCCTTTTATTGTGCTTTGGTTCATCGGGCGTCACGCTGTACGACGTCGTTGTTCCCTTTTATTGTGCTTTGGTTCATCGGGCGTCATGCTGTACGACGTCGTTGTTCCCTTTTATTCTGCTTTGGTTCATCGGGCGTCACGCTGTACGACGTCGTTGTTCCTTTCTATTGTGCTTCTGGATCATAAGACGTCACGCTGTACGACGTCGATGCTCCGAATTATTTGATTTCTGGATTTCTTGTGTTAATTTCTGGAATTTACGTTTCACCACCTTTTTCGATTGACATTGATATGTATGTCATTTATTTTGGCTTGGTGAAGCAAATAAAGAATATGATATTCTTTTTGATGCTATGAGATTCTTGAGATATTTGTATGATTTTCCTTTGTTGATTTTTCTATGTATCCGCAGTATGACATTTTTGGTTATCATACGTTTTTACTACATCTCTTCTTATATCTCATTTTATCTGATAATTATAGATAGACTGATCCGTTTATTATTTTCTTCTTAAATAATACTCGGGTCAGACTGAGATATTGCAGCTGCTTTCTCATGACTTCCTATCTGGAACCATCTTCTGACTTTTGCTTAACTACCTTAGTCTAGTAGTTTTTGTTGTATATATTTGACATGTAGACTCCTTGATGTATACATATTCTTTTGTCTTGCACTTATATCTATTCTTTTGTGTTATTGTGGATCTTGTTTGACCACTACTCTGATATACACTTTCATGTGTTATATATTCATATCTTTTTCCGCCTTTGTGATATGGATGTCTATGACTGATTTGTGTTATGTTTATTTCTATATTTGTTTTCAAAGATTATTATAGCCACTGTGTAGTAGCTTTGAGTTTGTATCGGTGTGTCGGATTTCCTCTCGAAATCAAATGCATGTTATACTATCCGACATAGTGGCGCTCGCACAAAGCCATTGCATGGATGGTCGCTCCTCAACAGCCTTATTCTCCGTGCTAGTTGACGGCATTGCACCGTAGTGTCCTTGGCTAGCGTGGGTATAGAGGTGGGGCGTCACAGCTTGGTATCAGAGCCAAACTTCGGAACAATGTAGAATAGTCTAGCAAGGATCAGGTCCTAAGTCTTTCTTAGGAGTCGTGCTTTAGGATTTTATTCGAGTCTTCGTACCGATTTATCCTATTTTCTTTATGATTCCTTGTTTTATCTATCAAGATTGCTTGATATTTATTTTGAGAATAACATTTTCCTCTTCTTTCTTTCTTTCTTAAAGAAGAGAAATGGTTAGACCAGGCCGTCCCAGCGCCGGTCAATCTAGTGCAAACTCCTAGTGGCACTTCTCTTGGTCAAGGTATTTCTCATTCAATCCTTGATGACATTGCTTTGTGATTATCTTGTTCGTGTTCGTTTTGATATGGGTTCCATCTAATTATTTTTATATCAAAAGAACTTGTGATTCTTTTTCTTTAAACATTTTTGGACTTGTTGACATCTTTGAGGATTGTGAATCCGGATTAGTGGATCCGCAACACTCAATTTACTTTCTATTGATGTCGAAGTTATTTTATGTGATTTTTCTTTCCGAGCCGATTTTTACTTAGGCTTTGGAATTGATTTTTGTAAGGATTGGCTTAATCGTTGTGAAGCCCATATCCTATTTTCCGTGTGGACTATTCATCTTCGACATTTTCTATCTGTTAAGCAGATTTCTATTTTTTCTTGTGATTCCGATTTCAAATTTTTGAAGGCATCATTTTATTCTTTAAGCCCTCAAGATGAGAAAAGTGTTACTTCTCTTATCTAAATAATTTGTGAAACTTTTTCGGTATTTTTGAGTTTGTCTTAGGATTATCACCTAAGAAATCTTTTGTGTGGTGTTAAGGTCTTTCAGCTCGACCTTGCCACCGATTTTCATTTGGCCACGAGTTGCTTGAGTTAGCATTCCACTTACGCACTCCGCACTTGTTTTGATTCTTATGAATGACTTGTTATGTCATTCAGTTTGCCCATCTTGTTTCATCCATTTTATAAATCGAGTATTCTATGAATATCTCGATGACTTCATTTTTGTATTTATTGATTTTGGATGAGAATAGAAATTTAAAATTTTGCAAATCTTTTTCATAAGATTTATTTATAAGTACAATTGGATTTTGATCTTAAAACGAGCAAAGAATATTCTTAAATGTTTTTAAGAAACATGTTTATTATATGGAAGATGATTTTGTGATTGTATTGCCCATTGAGTGCTTTAAGAATTTTGGTCGATGCGCTTGATCAACGTTATCGATAGGAATTTCCTAAACGCTTTGATGAGACAATCAGACACGGTATATTGACTTGCAAAAATGTAAATTTTTCTAGAAAGATTATTACATAAAGATAAATGTAATTTTGAAAGTTTTAACTTTTCAAGAAAGAAGATTATTTAAAAGAAATTCTTTCTTTTCGATACTCTTATTCTTGTGATTTCCGATGGGAACCAAGACTTTATCTTTTATACCGATGCTAGTCGTGTTGGTTTGGATGCCATTCTCTTGCAAAAGATAACGTGCTATCACTTGTGCTTCTAAATCATTAAAAGCCGATTGAGACTAGGTATGCCACTCATGATCTAGTGCTCGCGACTATTGTTTTCGCTTTTAGAATTTGGCATCATCATTTTTGGATGAGAAATTTGTTCTCTACCCCGATCATAAATCTTTGGAATATTTATTTTCTCATAAGGAACTTCATATTGGCTTGGGTTCCTTACATCTTATGATCTTGATATTCTTTATACTCCCGGAAAGGAGAATCGTGTTGCCTATTCACTTAGTCGTAAGCAACAGGTGGTTGTTTCTTTGTTGATGACCAAATGAAATTATCTTTTTACCAAGTTTCTCGGGCGTACTGTTATTATACTACGTCGTTGCACCGGCCCAATTTTCTGTTATTCATGACGTTTTTTCACGTCTTTCTACTACGGAAATGCCTTTGGGATTCCCATTTTATATTCTTGAGCCGGTGTTATTGAAGAAAGTGAAGTTTCACCAGATTTGACTGATGCGCAACATACTCTCTTATGCTCATTATGGTGAACTTCCTATTTCAAATTTCTTTTGTGTTGATATGCTTCTATGGTTGTTACTTCTTATTTTCTTCTTAAGTATTGCGAGGACGCAATTTCTTTAAGGAGGGGAGTCTGTAACAACTCGCACAGTTATCAATTGTATATTTAAATATTTTATCGTTCGTCGGATTTTTGTCCGAAAACCTACTTTTTGCAAACAGTCGAATAGGGACTCGAGACCACTTCCATTGAGTTCAAAATGCCGTTTGCAACCTTTTTGAGTATAAACTTCGATATGTTTGGAGCTAGCTAAAAATTTGACCTTTTTCACTTTAGGTTTTGGGTTTGGGTTTAGCCCACTAGCCAACTTAATACCCAAATCTGAATCATCCCTCCCCATTCACTCTCACTTTCTCCTCTTTTCAGTTCTAATGCAAAATTAGTGGAAGAGAATGGGAAATAGAAATCCAAAACCCTAGTTCATTTACAAAATCCAAGATCTAGCTCCAAATTCTAAGAGAACCCATTGGTAAGCATCCTCTTCATCTTCTCCAACTCTTTCTCTATTCCATTTCATAAATTCCTAAACCTAACATAGGAAATATTTTACTTGTAAGCTTAGATTGAAGCTTCTTGAGTTGTTATTGAAGAGGAATTGATCTTAGCTTGTTTTAAAAGCTTCTCCTTCACTGATTTGGGTTCAAAGGTGAGATATTTATCTCACATTTTTGTCTATAATTATCTTCGATTGTTAGGTATGAATTCCTAACACTTATTCTTGTGCAATTGATTTTGGTTTGGACTGATTTGGTGTATATTCCAATTTTTAATGTTTTGAAATCAAAATCTATGAAAATCCTTTTATGGATATTTGGACATTGATATTTGAGGCGTATCGAAGAGCCGTTAAGGATGCGTTGTCGCTCGACGTAAATCCTTAGTCGTTGTTGCTCGTCCGATCGCTTCCGGTATTTATTTCGGCCATTTTTGGCCTAGGTTCAGGGAATGCCCTGAACCCCAGTTTCAAACGTCTGAAACGTAGTATTCAGACGTCTGAATATTATACTGGGAATTTTTATTCCCCAGTATTCAGACGTCTGAATCATATTATCCAGACGTCTGAATTGGTTCATTTTGAACCAGAAAGGAAATAGGCTAAAAAGTGCCTATTTCAGACGTCTGAATTCAAGGATTCAGACGTCTGAATTCTGTTCTGGAAAATATTTTTATTTTCCAGATTCAGACGTCTGAATCCTTGATTTCAGACGTCTGAATCTGCACTCTTTTGCCTATTTGCCTATTTGCTTGAGAATTCCAACTTTAATCGATTCGTGTTGATTCCCTTTTGTTATTATCACTTACTATCGACTTTGATGACATTTTCCTCGTGATTTTTGGGAATATCCATTTTGATGGATTCATTATCGATTTCTTTGGATTTTATTCACGTCTTTGAATGTGAATTTTTATGATTGATTGTTTCTACAATCACTTCTATGATTTGTCACTTTAATAATATAAAGATTTTCTATACAGTAGTAAATATCAAACTCTTTCTTCAAATGATTTCAACACTATTTTATTACAAAGCTCGTTTTCTCAAACCGATTTCCAATCTATTAGTATATACAAACCTTTACCTCACTCGAATGAGAAATCTAATTAAACGGCTTAGTAAAACAAGTGGTATGAAACGCTTGCGTTTACTTCGTCGGTTAATTCTTGGACTTGTTCGATTGAAACTCTTGTGATAATTTTCTAGTGGAGAACTACAATTTGTTCGTAAATATTTAAGTTAAGCTAGTGGTTATGGGACATGAAGCTAAGCTCATATATTTACTAGCTTACTATAATTGACACTTCTCTTTGATCATGACGATCATTTTATGATTTAGACTAGCAATCGTGCGATGTCTTTTTGATTCGGTTCATTGGGCGTCACGCTGTACGATGTCGTTGTTCCCTTTTATTGTGCTTTGGCTCATCGGGCGTCACGCTGTACGACGTCGTTGTTCCCTTTTATTGTGCTTTGGTACATCGGGTGTCACACTGTACGATGTCGTTGTTCTCTTTTATTGTGCTTTGGTTCATCGGGCGTCACGCTGAACGACGTCGTTGTTCCCTTTTATTGTACTTTGGTTCATTGGGCGTCACTCTGTACGACGTCGTTGTTCCCTTTTATTGTGCTTTGGTTCATCGGGCGTCACGCTGTACGACGTCGTTGTTCCCTTTTATTGTGCTTTGGTTCATCGGGCGTCACGCTGTACGACGTCGTTGTTCTCTTTTATTCTGCTTTGGTTCATCGGGCGTCACGCTGTACGACGTCGTTGTTCCTTTCTATTGTGTTTCTGGATCATCGGACGTCACGCAGTACGACGTCGATGCTCCGAATTATTTGATTTCTGGATTTCTTGTGTTAATTTTTGGAATTTATGTTTCACCACCTTTTTCGATTGACATTGTTATGTATGTCATTTATTGTGGCTTGGTGAAGCAAATAAAGAATATGATATTCTTTTTGATGCTATGAGATTCTTGAGATATTTGTATGATTTTCCTTTGTTGATTTTTCTATGTATCCGCAGTATGACATTTTTGGTTATCATACATTTTTACTACATCTCTTCTTATATCTCATTTTATCTGATAATTATAGCTAGACTGATCCGTTTATTATTTTCTTCTTAAATAATACTCGGGTCAGACTGAGATATTGCAGGTGCTTCCTCGTGACTTCCTATCTGGAACCATCTTCTGACTTTTGCTTAACTACCTTAGTCTAGTAATTTTTGTTGTATAAATTTGACATGTAGACTCCTTGATGTATACATATTCTTTTGTCTTGCACTTGTATCTATTCTTTTGTGTTATTGTGGATCTTGTTTGACCACTACTCTGATATACACTTTCATGTGTTATATATTCATATCTTTTTCCGCCTTTGTGATATGGATGTCTGTGACTGATTTGTGTTATGTTTATTTCTATATTTGTTTTCGAAGATTATTATAGCCACTGTGTAGTAGCTTTGAGTTTGTATCGGTGTGTCGGATTTCCTCTCGAAATCAAATGCATGTTATACTATCCGACATAGCGGTGCTCGCACAAAGCCATTGCATGGATGGTCGCTCCTCAACAGCCTTATTCTTCGCGCTAGTTGACGGCATTACACCGTAGTGTCCTTGGCTAGCGTGGGTATAGAGGTGGGGCGTCACATAGTCCCATCCAAAGAGGCAGAGCAATGACTATAATGTGCAAGTTCCTTTTCCTAAGAGCAAGTGGATGCACTTGTATGGAAAATAAGTCCCCTTACCAGAGAATAAGTAGATGGACTAGCTTGGACGTTGATTCCACTTGCCGAGGAGCGAGCAGATTAGACTCAGTAAGGATCCAGAGAGATCGAATCTTAAATTAGATGTTAAATGATTGAGAGAGATCGAACCCTATATTAGATGTTAAACAATCCGAAGAGATCAAATCCTATATTGGATGTTAAACGATCCAGAGAGATTGAACCCTAGTTTAAATGATAAACGATCCGATGAGATCTGACCCCAAGCATGGACACTGACTTGACCTTAGGATTTGAATGCCTAGTAATAAGATTAAAATAAATATAGCCTAGATGAACACGAGACCATTTTTATATATGGTATGACCGCTTCGAATGAAAACGGACTGGTTATGATTTATGACTAATATTGAAACAAGGGCTAGAGTCCTTAGCTATTACGATCTATAATGACCATGGATTTGCAGGAGAATTCGAAGGAACTTATTAAGACCGCCCTACACTACCGATGCTCATATAATCGAATGGTGCACTGTTAGTGCAACTAGTCGATGTAGGACGAATGTCAAGGGAAAGAAAGAAAGAATGGAAATAGAAGACAAGGAATAGAAGTGAAGAGAAAGAAAACATTGAACAATCACATAACCTTTCGTATATCTCACAGCTCGCAATGCATCAGATAAAATATAATAGTCACTATAGATATAAAACATATGAGATAGCAATAACTACATGAACCACAAAATCAAAGTATATATGCTTATATAGTTATACAAAATAGTAATTGATTTTACACAATTGATATATAAACTCAACTGATAAACTGTCCTAAATAATTGTAAGTCAACACCATCAAGGCTTCACAGTGTCACACAGCGGAATATGAAATAATAATTCCAAATATAAGTATGAGAAAGCGTCAACTCATGCTAGTCCATCTGTTGAACTCCATGTATCGATTACACCTGCTTTTGTACTCTACCTATTTTAAAGTACCCAAGGTAATAAGAAGCAAAGCATAAATCCTTGAGTTAGACAATAGTTTGATGTGATCAATAAATAATCTTATAAGATTCAGTACAGCATATGGAACAGAACCTTTCCCAACATCCAAGGAATTAGCACATAAAATAAGGTACATGCTACTCTATCATAGTTAACATGAGGGGCACTATACATCAATGTACTAAGGGTGTGTGGATATATACATTAATAATATTGGAATCATATGACATCCTAAGGGTTATAAATAGTTCAACAAACGTAGCATTCATCAACCATCCTCGCGTCCACTTGCTTAGTGCGTTAGATATATGGTACTCATATACTCCATCTCATCATCAAGGACTACTCAACACCTTAGCCACTCAATCCGTCAGGGTATAGATAGGTTCTAACATCAGCTAACTCTACCATATCATCACTATGTCCATATATCAACAGACTGTAATATATATCCCTACTCAGGTCCTAAAATCAAAGGACTTTGGGGTCTAAGTAGATCAGGTACTAACGTCAATGGATGCTGACAACATCCTCATATACCTTTATCTTACGAGTGTCCCCCATCATCTAGAGTATTAATAATCCATTTGCACACATCATCATGAGCATAGAACATCCTAGAAGTATATTTAAAAATTTCATCATGAAGCCACCATGGTCGGTAACTACTCTCAATAACAATCATTAGTCATAGAATCTCATCATACGTCCCATAACCCTCCTCCAATAGTCCCTTCAATCCGGCTACTCTACATCCCAAAGTATAGCTATCCTTTGCCGAAGCCATCACTTCCCATCACAGAATCATTATCGTTGAATCATAAGTCATTGAGTCAAAGCGTCGCTTCTTCGCTCCACCGCTAACACCACTTTTCGAAGAGCCATAACATCAATCAAATGTCCAATGAACGAACCATCACATCATGCTACTCGAAACCTCTCCATCATCCATGTTCAAATTGGCCAAATTAGTCATCATCAGTAGTGGTAGATACCAACCACTGTAGAGTAGTCGATAATGACCACTTTAGTCATATCCTTAACCAAAAATGGTTAAGTACTAACCAAATAAAAATGAAAGGAATCTATCCCAAAATCTAAAGCATGTCTCTAAATTTATATTCCATCTTCAGATCAATCGACTTGCACGAAACTCCGTGCACGAAATCCCACCACATAGGATATTTAATAACACTATATTGCGTTCGATCGGCGTTTTCAATCAAACTAAGCAAACAAGTATACATGCAACCAACAAGCATATAAATGTCTATAATAGCCTAAATATATCTATGATAACACAATACATTACATCCAAGCAACAAGTGTGGGATTAATACCAAAATAGCCTAAATTTATCAATTTCATCAAAATGGTGTATCAATGAGAAAAATGTGATATTTAATTTAAAACCATTTTTAAATTCTTTTATAAAGTAAAATGTAGGTTTAAATATATTAGAAATCATGTTTTAAAGTTTAAAATCATTTCAAAACATCATTATAATACAATACTAACAATCATAGTATGGTAAGAGAAAATATCACTCACCTCAACAAAAGCTGAACAAACCAATGCCAAGTAGTAGCTCTCCATTACGAGCGCAACGTAAGAAACGACATTCAAAACGGACCTCGTATGTAAAGGACATTGATTTTACATGATTCGGGATCAAGTAAAATAATTAAATCATTATCTAATATTTAATTACCTTAATTAGTCATTAATCCTTCTTCCTCAACAAACCCCTTTGTGCATGCACAAGACCTGTACAACAAACCCACTTGCATATACACCTTATCTCTTCGATTTCTCCATGATTACTCAAGAAACGATGCACCATCTTCGCTAATGCATCCCACTTTGCACAAGCTCCGCAACTAGCACAAAGTGGTAAGCTCAGTTGTCCCATATAATTCACGACCTATAGGTGTTGCAAGCGACTTAGAAATGTTGTGTTTTTCCTTGGTGCACCAGAGAACTCCAAACTTTCGGAAAAAGTGTATTTCGTGAAGAGAAATCTAATGGTAAACTTCGTTTCGCCTAACTCCTCCTATATCGTCCACAAAGTGAAACCCTAGTCAAAGGCAAGAGGAGGTCGATGTCACAAGTGGTGATTGGATCCAATTCCACTACAGTTAATGTAATGCTCTCCTCCATATGATCTCAGTGGTCTAGTTTCATGATTCTTAGTTGAGCGGATTGGTCGATTTTATTTTTAAAGTGAAAGAGAGGAGTGGCGGCCAAGTTTATCTCTATGGGAAATGCAACATTGACTTGTGAAAGAGGTTAAGGGGTTAGGTGATTATTATATCAATATAATATTATTATTTATTTGATTTCTCAGATAGACCATTGTGTATTTCGAGCTTGCACGATCACATGATGCATCCTATCATAATAAAATATATCTACGTACATCACCACATTTTTCGGTCCCAATGGTATAAATTTCGTCACTATCCGTGACTGCACTCCAGGATGATAATTTCACGAATTTAGAGATAATTTTAGCCATTGGATCGTCCAATCTCCAAACATAGCAATGCTTGTACTTATTTTAATTTGCAACGTCGATCCAAGCATAATGGAAGTGCTCTCGAGTCCTGATTCAACCATGTGAGAAAAATAATATTTTTAGACTATCAATTAATTAACGATTCAATATTTAAATCAGTTATTTAAATTTTCTATCATTAAAAATATGGATCAATATAATCTTCCCTTCTTAAAAGGATTTCGTCATCAAAATCCCAAGGACAAAGTAAAACAACGCAACACCCTCAAATAAGTACTGACACAAGAAAATCATCACTTATCAACTCACGACAACAATCAAGCGATTGTAATAAAGGGAATAGACTCGGAATTAGCTTGTAGCCATTGTCCTCATCCTTAAGCACAATCACTATCAAATCCAAAATCAATGTGGCAAAACCAAACATCTAAAATATGCACTTATTTTCATTGAAACAAATAATGAAGAACAAAAGCCCCAACTCACTAATCGAAAGGCAAGTCAACTAAATATCATACATTATCGACTCTCTAAACTATCGGCAATGTCTAATATCCTATATATTAATTTTTCTCTTAATCTTAGCTTATGTCATAGAAAATTTTGACAACACCTCCTTTGTGCGCTAGATCCAAGAAAAACTGCAATACAACATATATATATATATATATATGTGTGTGTGTGTGTGTGTGTGTGTATATATATGTATGTATGTATCTTATATCTGAGGCATCTCCTATCTTAAGCTTCTCATTTGCGAGGACAACCAAGCATATATATCCAAACCTTCTCTACAAACGCCGCATATCTCTTTTATAGCAAGAGCATACCGTTTAGATGCGAATAAAAGCGAGTAAGCATCCAAATAACCAACACTTGCTTCCATGTACCTGTGTATGCACTCAATAAAAAGTAATTACACAAATGTAACATCATCGCATATTTAAGCATGCTAGATCATATATATATATATATATATATATATAGCAATTATCTCAAATAAATATGATACGTCAAACCATAACTATTCTGCATGTCTAGCAACTATGCATGCTTAAGTAATCATGTTAAGTGCTAACAACAAACATCAAACCGACATATATAAGTTCAAACATTAAAAAGCAAGATCTATGCTTATCCTAGCATGCAAGATACTAAACAATCTGGTATAAGACATCAACTATGATATGCGATATGAAAGCTGGTGAAAATATAAATCTCCTCTAGTGAAGAGCTTCGGACAAGCGATCTTCATGCTCTCATTGGTCTCCCGTATGTTATCACGTTCGCTTTCATTCTAGCGAACATTTGCTAATCCAACGCCTTCCTCTAGCCTATTTCTTACCACGTCTATCAGTATGAATAGGTCTACGAGGTCTTGAAGTTTTGGTTTAGTCTTGATATCATCTAGTCAATTCGGTGCCAAATTTCCCAATGCTTCTTGTAAGTTCTCCCAAAACCGACTAGTAAACAAAGGATTTTGGCCACATACAATGTTCTTGGCTCACAATGGAATCCATCATCCATTCCACATATAACATGACTAATTTGGATGTTTTTTTATCGGACTTAACAAATATAAATCTAGCATTCTTCGTTAGTCTATAATTGTGACTTAAATGCTATCATATTCTCTTCTAGTTCTCTATATTCCATAGATGAAGTTCATCAATATCTATTCCCATTTCCAATTGGGAATCTCAAGCGGTTGTAGTAACCAATTGGCTTCTTCTGTTTAGCATTTACTAGCTGACAACTCATTCATCTTGCAATGAAGGCCCGGTGTCCATTTTCATCCCTTACCAATAAAGTGTCTTCCTCGTATCACAGTGCATTTACCATCATCGGGATATACAATTAGTCTTGAATGAGGGCACTTTCATAGCATCTCATCCCTAGACACGTCGACGTCGGGAATAAACGATATCTTATCCTTAGGGAGCCAACCTTCCCGATCGAGTCTACACTACATCACCTCTACAAACACTACTCATTCCTCTAATTAGCCGTGGTCTCCGCTATTCTAGCTTCACACCTCTAACTAGTACCCATCCACTAAATGAAAGCAGGACTGATAATAAAACTAGCCATCATCTTTAGCACTAGCTCACATATCGAGTTCTAATGTCATAGTCAGTAATAAACTCAAGCAATGTCCACTTTAGGAATATCATTCCCAAACTAGTATGTCTTCAACTCAAAACATCAACAACTTCATTTTCCTTACATGCATAGAAAATGTCAAAGTCGTAGGAGGTCAAGGATTCTAACTATAGCTGTTGACGAAGGTCAAGGTCCTTTTTGGAGAAAAGATACTTCAATGATGTGGGATCGATGACTTGAACCCTTCTCCTAATAGATAGAGCCTTCAAATCCTAAAAGCGAATGCTATCATTGCCAACTCCAATCATGAGTTGGATACTTTTGCCCATTTAGTTTCATTTATCGACTAATATATGCGACAATCTTACCTTTCGACATCAATACCGCACCCTAGTTAAGTACCACATGCATGTGTGTACTATTGAATCCTCATTCCCGCTCGGAATGAGCAGCATCAGCGCACTCGTTAACCACTCTATCAAGCTCTCTAATGCATGTTCGCACCTTGCATTTCAAATAAAAGTCCAATCCTCTCTCATCAAATAAGATAACGGTGTTTCTACCTTGAGTCTATTCAAATTATGAACTGTCGTAACCTCTATAGGATTTACAGTGATATCCTACTCTAAAACAACATGACCCAAGCATCACACTTCCCTCCTGCAAAAGTGATACTCCAAAAATCTCATCATCGGTTGGTGTTTTCTCAACACCTACAATACCATCGTCAATCATGTCTTGTGCTCTTCTTTCATTCATGCGTAAACCAAAATATCATCAATGAGCACAAGAATAACTTACTTATGTGGTCCCTCAAAACATGATTCATGAGTTCAACAAGGCATTTCGACATATCGGTTAGCCCGAATGGCATAACCAACCAATCAGAAATCAAAACAGCGTACTAAACGTTATAATTGACATACTCTCTCTAGACACACCTAGTTGATGACATCCATCATGAAGTCCAACTGAGAGAACACCCTTGCAACATAAAGCTGAATGAACAAGCCATCAATATTTGTCATATCTTTCAACTCACAACAATCAACAAATAATGTAAAAATGCCATCTGTCTTAGTGACAAACATTATAGGTGCATCCTACCCAACTATGCTCCTATGAATAAACCCTTTCCTTAACAAGTCATCTGCTCACACCTTAAGTTTCCTCTGCTCTTTGGGCATTATATGTCCCAAAGACATAACTAATAATCTATCACCTCTAACCATATTGATAGGAATTCTGCCCCTATATGGTGGTAATCTGGTCACCTCATCGAATATGTCCAGACACTCTCTAGCTATAGGCACATATGAAAACTCGTCATGTGGGATATCGAGGGAATATATAAATGCTAACCAACTCCTCATCGTCAGATGGACAGCCGAACACTACCTACCGCTCATCGTCAGTCCCTATCGTTACTAACAGTCTCTCATTATCCACCATTATTTCATACTCCTTAGCCAGTCAATTCCTAGACTATAATATTGAACCCAATTGAACCCAAAACAAACCAATATCAAGTAAACAAACAAACATCCATAGGATAAGGTTAAGCCTAGACAAACATGCACAGTCTAGCTAAGCCCCCAACAAGGTTCATCATAAGTTAAAGGTCAGTTAACTATCTCAAGTCTTAATCCCAAGATGATCACTCAATCTAATGATGAATTCTTTATTATTTTCGAATGTAATATTAATGGAAGGTAGACCATACTTTAATTACACATTGAGCTCAATCTATAATCCAACATAGATTTAATGCTAACTTCGAACCTACGAATTTCCTAAACAACATCGATTTTTAAAAAGTGAGAGATTTTCTCTTCAATGCGAACTATTAACTAATTACAAGTAAAATAATTCTTGGGAATTAAAGCTATAAGGGTACTCCACCAGTTCATTGTTTGTCCTTGTAGCCATCTAGAGATCAACTTCTACCTCATTGCATCATCTAACTCCAAGGCATTTAAGATTCTTTCGCAAATATCATCCTATCTTGCACTACAATAGCCACTCCATTTGAAGGAATGATCTGCCTCTTAGACTCATGTAGTGTTTATATAGCTCAGAAAAGTCGATTCTAATTTTTTCACCTGAGCATTATAATCATTTAGGGCATCGTGGGCATTCTATAATTATGTTTTGCACCATCTCAATGAAGCATTATGTAAATAAGGATTAGTGGCCCTCGATCCTTAGCACTCCTCTACTCTAGAGATGGAGTCAATAACAGCATTTCTTGTATGCCAAATCACTCCTATTCTATAGTAAGAATGATCAGTTTCTTATAGAAAAACTACTTCTGTAGTGCTCGAGTGTGCAGTACAACTTATATATTATATATACTACTACATAGTTTTAAAAACCAAATATATAGCAAATACGCACAGTCTAAGGTAACAACTCCTACCCTATCTCAATTTGATCATGGTATCAAATCAAGTTAATCATGAAACCTAAGCTATGATACCAAATATGACGAGCGCCGTTCACCATCGATGCTTATATAACCGAATAGTGCGTTGCTGGTGCATCTAGTCGATGTAGGATCATTGTCAAGGGAAAGAAAAGAAGAAAAGAAGGGTAATAGAAGAGAAGGGAAGAGAGGATAAGAAACAAACACATTGAAATCACATAATTTGTGTATATCTCACATCACATCGATAAAATACAGTCATCACTGATATAAAATAGATGAGACAATAATAACTGTATAAACCATAGAATCAGAGTACACAGAATCATACAATTATACAACATAATAGTAGAGTTTATACAACTGATAGATAAACTCAATAGATAAACTGTCTCTAATGGTAGTAGGTCAACACTATCAAGGCTCCATAGTATCACAAAGCGCAATACGCAATAATAAGTCCAAATAGAAGTAAGAGAAAGCACCGCTTCCTGCCAATCCATTTGCAAAACTCCATGTGTCAGTTACACTTGCTTTCTAGTCTACTTATTTAAGAGTATCCAAAATAGTAAGAAGCAAAGCATAAAATGTCGAGTCAGACAACAGTTTGGCATGAGCAATAAATAATCTCAAAACACTATAAAAGTTAGTATAGTACATGGAACTGAGGGTATGTCGAATCATACCCGACATATCCTTGCATCCAAGGAGTTAGCACATAACATATGATATATGCTATCACGGGTGTACTATACATCAAGGCACTAAAGGTGTCTAGATATATACATCAATAATAACGGCATCATATGACATGCCTAGGGTGATAAATAAACTAGCAAACGTAGCATCCATCACCCATCCTCACATCCACTCACTGCGTTGGATATATGATACTCATATACTCCATCTCATCATCAAGGACTACTCAACGTCCTCGGCCACTCAATCCATCAGGGTATAGACATGTTCTAACGTTAACGAACTCTTCCATATCATCACTTTGTCCTCACGTCAACGGACTATAGTATATAACCCTACCTAGGTCCTAAAGTCAAGGGACTCTATGGTTCGAGTAGATCTAGCCCTACCATCAACGAACTCTGACCACATCCTCATATACCTTTATCGCATAAGTGTGCCTCGTCATCCCGAGTAACAATAATCCCTTTGCATATACGACTCCCGTCATATAGTCACTACGCTCGAAAATTACTCTTGACAACCATTTCTAATCATAGAATCTCATCATACGTCCCTCAGTCCTCCTCCGACAGTCCTTGCAATCCAACTACTATGCATCATGAAGTATAGCTATCCATTATTGAAACCGTTACTTCCCATCATGAATCATCATTGTTGAATCGTGAAATCATCAGGTCGAAGCATCATATCTTCGTTTCGTCGACAAAACAACTCGTCGAAGAGCCATAGAATCAATTATAAGGCGACTAAATGAACGTACGAACCATCACATCATGCTATTCAAAGCCTCTTCATCATTCACTTCAAAATTGGCTAAATTGATCATCATCAATAGTGGCAGATATCGACCAATTTAGTCATTCATTTAACCGAAATGGTTAAGTACAAACCAAATGAAAAATTCTGGCATCTATCCCTAAATCGAAAGCACATCTCCAAATTCATCTTCCGTTTTTAGATCAATTGCCTTGCATGAAACTCTGTGAAACAAATCCTACCCTATGGGATATTTTCTAATGTTATGTTGCATTCGATTGTCAATTTCAACAAAACTAAGCAAACAAGCTTGCATGTAACCAACAAGCATACAAACGTCTATATTAGCCTATATACATCTATAATAACACAATAAATACATCCAATTAACTAATGTGGGATTAATTCCAAAATAGCCTAAATCTATCAATTTCACCAAAATAGTGCGTCAATTGAAAAAAATGTGATATTTAATTTAAAACCATTTTAAACACTTATAAATTCTTTTGTAAAATAAGATGAAGATTTATATATTAGAAATCATATTTCAAAATTAGAAATCATTTTAAAGCATTTTTTAATACCATACTAACAATCATAGTATGATGAGAGAAAATATCACTCAGTTGAACAAGAGCTGACCAAATAAACATCAAGTTATGTAGCTCTTCATTATGAACACAAGAAACGACATCCAAAACGGACCTCGTATGCAAAATATGTAGATTTTATAAAATTGAGAATTAATTAAAATAACTATATCATTGACTAATCATTAACTACCTTAATTTGCAGTCAATCCTTCTTCCCTAAATAATCCCTTGTGCACATGCACAAGGTCCGTCCATCAAACCTACTTACACTCACGTCTTCTCTCTTTGATTTCTCTATGATTACTCAATGGAAAAATGCATCGTCTTTGCCAATGTGTCCCCCTGTGCACAAGCTCTGTAACCGACACAAATGGGTGAAGCTCGGTCTTCCCCTATAATTTGCGACCTGTAGCACATGACTTGGCAATGTCGCGTTTTTCTTTAGTGTGCTGCAGAACTCCAAACTTTAGGGAAAAGTGTACTTCCCGAAGGGTAACCCTACGATAATCTCTATTTCGCCTAACTCCTCCTCTATTGTCCGCAAAGTCAAACCGTAATTGAAGGCAGGGGAGGTCAATGTCACCAACGGTGATCACGTCCAATTCTACCATAGTTAAAGCACTCTCCATAAAATCTCAATAGATCTGGTTTAGTGTTTTTTAGTTGAGTGGGTTGCTTGTTTTTATTTTTTAAAGTGAAAGAGAGGAGTGGCGTCCATGTTTATCACTACAAGCAATGCAACATTGATTTTTTAAAGAGGGGAAGGGTTTAGGTGATTATTATATTAATATAATATTATTATTTATTTGATTTCTCAAATAAATCATTATGCGTTTCGAGCTGCCACAATCACATGGCGTGTCCGATCGCAACGAAAAATCATTTACGTGCATCACTTCATTTTTCCGGTCCCAATTGTATAAATTTCATCGCTATCCGAGACTACATTTTGGAATGATAATTTCATGCATTTGGAGATCGTTTTGACCTTCGCATCGTCTGATCTCCAAATATAGCGATGCTTATACTTATTTCAATTCGCAATGTCGATCCGGACTCAACTGAAATAGTTTCAAGTCTTGGTTCAATCATATGCGAAAAATCATATTTTTGGACCGTTAATTAGTTAAAAATTCAATATTTTAAATCAATTATTTAATTTTCCTATCGTTAAAAATATGGGTCATTACAGAGCTAGATGATTCACTCAACTTGAATCGATGGATGGCTGGAAAGCTTGACTGCCATAAGTCGACTACTATAGAAACTTGTTCTTAAGCAAAGCACACCTTACACTCATAATGTGTACTTTGGGGGGCAAATGTATAGCCAAATTTTACAATCTTTAAGTAGAATTAAACGTGCGGAATGGACTAGAAACTAATTAAGGAATAGATTCATAAGCTTTGAAACTATGAAGAATGAAAAATTGAAGGACTCAACAACTTTGGATAAGTATTAAATATTTAAAACCTCCCATCCGAAACCACTCATCATAGACCTCTCATCCGAAACCTCTCATCATAGAACTCTCATCAGAGACCTCTCTTCGAATGCCTCTCGTCGAATACCTCTCGTCGAAAATCCAGAACTTAAAGACGGCCAAGTATGAAGAAAGATCGTGTAACAACCCAAAATTTTGATCATGTGATTTTAAATCTTTAATTAATTTTAAATATTTAAAAAATTATATTTTTGAATTTAATAACTTATAATTCAAATATAGATTTTTTTTAAATATTTGAGTTGTGAATTAAATGTTAATTAAATAGATTTTATAATTTTATTCAACTCTTTTTAATTAAGAAATAATATTGATGAATTCAATTTGTAATCTTATTTATAAATATAAGTAGATCGGATAAATACCATAATTGGATCGAAAATATAAAACGACATTAAATATGTGAAATCAACATTCCGAGGCACTATCATTGATTTTGATGAAACCAGTGCCAGTAGATCCGGAATAATAAATTGTTGAATGCCGTCAAGTATCATAACAATTGGACATACCGTTTGGTCATGCGAACTCGAAACGCAAAGCGATTGATTTTAAAAATAATTCGATTTAAAAAGCTATCTTTTGTATGTGATCGAATTAGGCCTCGAGACTAGTTCCATTTTGTTCGAAATAGGGGTATAACATATAGAATGCCAGGCGGCACATCGGTTTGGAGTTCGAGGTTTTTGGGTAAGAGACCGAATATTTTAATATAAAATAAAATATTATATGCCCATTTTCAAAACCATACCCATTTATCTCAACCAATACCCCATTTTTCAGCTACCATACCCCCAGGTACACTTCCATATACATTCTTTCTACTTAAACCAATGCCTATAACATGAAGAGGAAGTTCCTCCTACAACATAAAACTTTGAAAATCCATAACTAAGAATTTAAGCCACTAAAAATCATGAATTTTTTTTTTGAGATCGAATAGGAGTGCGCTTCGATTTTGTATATATGTTGCTGGTTCGACAATGATTTAGGTTGCTCCATTCCGTTGATTAACAAAAAGGAGTACATATTCGGGTTTAGAGTGTCGATTAGCATCTTTGAGTGAACTTTGGATAGATGTGGTTGCTTGAGGGGGAGCAACATTTTGGGGTCGACGAGATGATGGGTGCAGGTCATTTTTTAGCTTCGGAGGCGTAGATTTTTGGGCATGGCGAGTCGAGTTCGTCGAGAGAAGCTCAATAATGAAGACGGATTTGAATTTTATCAATCGGATCTCTGTATCACTGCAAAACCATGCATGTTTGGATGGTTTTGGAGATGCTTATGCACGTTTGTGTTAAGAGAGGGAAGAAGGAGAATTAGGATAGAGGGTAATTAGTTATTTAATTATTGTTATTAGTGTTTAATTATATTATTTAAATTCGAAAAACTGTAAAACCTATAATTTTTGCGTGCGAAGTAGGATTCGAACACCGTTCGTTGAATTGCACTAGTATGGACATTGTCTTCATAGAGTTGGTTTAGGTTGATTTGGAGCTTGTTGGAATTTATGCTAAAATCGAATGATCGTTCGGTTTTAGTCCAAATCAGAATGCTTCGGCGAAAACTAGAATCAATGTGAGTTTAACTCACATTCAACATTACTAAATCATATCTATGATTCTATAAACTATTTGATTGATATTTTGATTGAATTTTCATTTGGAAAATGGATGGTATATTGACTTGATTATTATGAACTCATATGATTATATATAATGTCCTTAGCCATTGTTTTGCAGGGAGAATTTGTAAAGAGACCCTAAGGGATTTATCGCCAATAATATTTATTTACATCATTATGTTGTTATATTGATGTTTAATTGAAGCAAATCTTAATATTCCATTTAAATTGTTCAAATGTCGTTATAGCGATTTGCGCTATACCATCGTTTATTGACTTTCATCCCTATTGTATGTTTTTGAACTTGAACCTGTATTTTCACTATTTTTTTTAAAATTAATTAATCATTTTTGATTAATGATAGTTCAAAGTAATTAATCATTTTAACCAAAGATTTTGAAATTAATTAACCAATTTAATTAATAATGTTTAAAATTGGTTTATCTTTTGATTTAAATGATTGGATTTAATTAATCATTTTGACTATTGATTATTAAGTTTAATTAATTACTTCAATTTATTACATTTAAAATTAATAATAATTGTAATTAAAGATATTTATAAGTAATTAATCATTTTAAAAATTATATTTGAATTTAATTAATCATTTTTAGTTAATGATGTTTTGAAATTTATTAATCTATTTGATTAATGAGATTTGAATTTAACTAAATCATTTTAGTTAATGATTTTAAACTTTTATTAATCATTTTGATTAATGATTGTTTTAAATTCAACTAATTGTTTTAACTAATGATATTTGGAATTTAGTTAAATCACTTTAATTAATGATGTTTTATAGTTAACTAATCATTTTAACAAATGAAATTTTAACTAATGATGTTTAAAGTTAATTAATCCAATTAGTTAACGATCATTTAAAAATTAATCAAATTTTTTAATTAATGGCACTTGAAATTATTTAATCATTTTAAGTAATGATGTTTGAAATCATCTTAATTAATGATTATTTGAATTTTACAAACCTTTTTAATTAATGATATTTAAAGTTAACTAATTGATTTAATAAAAGTGATTAAAGTAAATTAACTTATATACTGAAAATGGTTTAAAGTTAATTAAATGATTTAGTGTTTTAAAGTTAATAAAATGATTTAAAAGTTAATTTACCAATGATATAAAAGTGTCTAGAAATAACTAACTACGTAAAGATAACAGGCTTTAAAAGAGATTATAAACGTGATTTATTATTTTTCGAGATAATTAATATTGTTTTAAATTTATAAAGGTATTTAAATTATTTTTTCCTCTGGGATAATAAATATTGTTTTAAATTTACGAATGATGGTTTTAAATGAGAAAATACTTTAAAAGGAATTATTTATAAGAAAAAGCCAAATGTAAATTATTTGGCTTTATAGTAAACAATATTTTAACGACATTTGTTATTAACCCTAGTTCTAATACACTTCATATATAAATTTTGTCTTATAAAAGAACATTTTTTAAAGAGTGTTCGCAAAATGTCTTTACCAATATTTGTAATATGGAACTGAAGCACAAATTCAGTTTTAAAAAGTAAAGTTCGATTCGGCTATAGAAAAGTAATTCAGCAAATGATATCATTTATATAGAAAGGATCTAATCATACTTGTAATGCTAAATATTGAGGATTGGATTCATTTCTATATCGAAGGTTAAAAATATCATCAAGGCAATGCCTAGAAGTAATCCTATCTTAACTTTCCTGTTCTTTATCTTCAGCCGAGAGATAGCACTGGTTTGAAATCAATGAGTAGCGGTAAATATATGATATTTAATTTCCCTATACAATCATTTTAGTTATCTCCGATAGTTGATTATTGACTATCAGATCTAGCTTTCTTCATGGTGTATCGTCGCCTTAAAAAAAATTCTACTCTTTGAGCCTTATTATCCTTTGCTGGAAATGATTAATCTAAAGAGTGAAAGGGGTCCAGGCTACGTGAGGTTGCTCCCATTAGAGTATTTTCACGTCTCATGTAGATTGGATTCAGTTATGCACTTAGATGCGAAAATATTTGGATTCTTGGCAAGGTTTGGTAGGGGTCTAGCTTGAAGGGTCTCGAGAAGTGTCATGGAGTATATGAGCTTCTCAGAAGTATATTACTAGAGGTATAACTCAAGTGGGGTGCACCTTCCTAGTCATTTGTTGGAAATTTCTCTTTCTTTATTTGATTCAAACCCTTGAATTATTTTTCTGCAATTGCAATAGGAAGAGTCGACCACTCTTCATGATGTTTAATTATAAGTTTTGTACATTCTATCAAGTTTGGACTGCTATCTTATTTTATCCATTTCGTCCAGTTTGGATTTTGCTCGAACTATCTTCATTCTTTCAAGTCTGGTTTTTAATACTATTTATTCCCATTCTTATTTGGAATTTTTTTCCTATTGTTTTTCTCTACTCTTTCTGATATGGGTGTTATTCTTGTGGGATAAAAACCTATTCAACGTTAGTGGCATAGTCTCATAGAACTTTTATATGTCCCCCATTATTTGAGTTATCTCATAGTAATATTTCTAGACTGATCTGGGTGTTATTTTATTGTAATGCTCGGGTCAGACAGAGTATTTTCCTAGGTTGTCTTTGGTGTAACGGAGATCTTGGAGAGGAGCTGGAGAATCACCTATTGTAGTGTTTTATTTTTCGATGTATTATATAATATCCATATCAGCAATTGTAAGGTTAAGATTTTATACCTGTCCAGCTGATAATTTTTGTTTTTAAATCTGATATGCTATGTATTTTTCTGGAGTGATAGATATTGTCAATTCCGTTGTGAGATTCTGATTTTCTCTATTCTTTTCTTTTTTATTTACCCAAACAATATGCCCTTTTGTCGATTGGATGCATGGCGTTTGAACATGATAGTAGTATTCGGTGTCGACTTTTGATGCTCAAAATGATGGGTCATTACGTTAGTATCAAAGCACAAGGTTAAGTGAGAACCTTGGCTTTGATAGGGTCTAGGTCATTAGAGATAAAGTAAGCGACACCCTAGAATTAGTTTAAAGGTATTATATATTTGAGAGTGTATTTGTTAATGTTGTACAAACGTATTATGTTAATTGGTCTATCAAGTTTTTTTGAATTTTGGACGAGTCGTGGGACGCCACGATGTTGATATTGGTTTCTAAACACTTGAACAAGGCTAACGAACATAGTGTTGAATTTTTGAAAATTTTGAAAATGAAATATTTTGCCTAGGATTATATCTTATGTATATAAAGTAATAATTTTCAAAACTTTATATAGTTATAGAATGTGTTTGTCTGAATATGGTAATATTTATTTATTATCACTATTGTTTGATCAATCATGCTCGATTAAATTGGGATCGTTGATTGATGTTTGTTGATTATTTGTGTTTTGCTTATTTATAAGCATTTGTTGTTTGAATTTATAGATGAACCCCTTTGTGAATTAATTTTCACAATTTGACTGTAATGTGTTTGGATAAAATGTTAAGTTAAAACTCACCTTTTAAAGAGTTAAAATAAATTTTAATCAAAAATTGTTGAATATAATCTAAATGGTAGGATAAGACATTTAGAGAATAAATATTTGAGAAAATTCTAGTATAATAATGAATAGTCATTATAATATAAGATGATTTTGCATAAAGGAAACTTTATAGAAATTTAGTTTATAAAATGTGTTTAAAAAAGGATTTTTGAATCAAAATCCTAGAGGTTTTGAAAATAATTTCAAAAGGATTTTGAGAAATGAAATTGTAATATTTTTTTGAAAGTATTTAAAAGTAAAAATATTTTGGGAAGTAAAATTTTAAATGGAGTGCATTTTCTTTAGGATAAATCAGAGGAAAGCATCTCAACTAGTTTTGTGGTAATCTGAATAATCTTCTAGGTGACGATCAGATGTTGCTTAGGCGAATGTTGTGAAATACTTAATAAATTATTCTCTTTATCATTATGTGATCGAAGAGTTCAAATCCAAACGAACCCAAAGTGAGTTTTAATAAAGAAATTGCTTAAAGTTATTTCATATAAAAATATATGCAGTGTGCTTTCGAAGATAACTTTTTAAAGTTAATGTTTAATTTTTAAGTTCCCTTAAAGGGAATTGGTTTCAAAATGGAAAGTATTCCTAATAAGAAATTGTTTCGATAAATGATATTTTACCTTTAGATAAGGTAGGACGATAATGTAATATAGGTTTAATATGGGTTAAATTGGATAAGAATGTTTTAATAAACATTATTTTATCAAACCATAACTTTTTTATAAAAACATCTAAGTATTGTAAACTATTTGTTGTTTTTGGGTCAACCCATAAAACATCATTCATTTTAGCACTCAAAGTTAAAGAGGTTAATAGGTTGACTTAATGAATCATAATATATAACGTACGTTTTGTTTTGAGGTTTTATAAAAAAATATCTTTATAGAATATTTTTAAACTTAGGTGAAAAAAATTATGAAATAATTCATACGCAAATTTAGTACTGAATAAAATACTAAGTGAAATATAACCGATTTAGAGAAAAAATTTCTGTATAGTTAAGAAACCAATAAATTTAGACTATAACTTTCCATTTTCTTCGAGTGAGTTTGGATAGTTTTCTAAGCAATAATCAAAGGCTACTGAGCAAAAAGGTATGCTTAAATAATTATCTGTAATTTTGGACATTCAAGAAAGTTTTGAACCTATGTTAAGATTTGTTTGTTAGTCATTTGACATTTTCAAACACTGTTAAATGAGAGGTTCTCCTTTATGGAATTTGATTTGATATGACTAACTTTGATTGATTAACATTGTTTGTAAAGTTTAAATTTATAGACAAAGGATTTTGAATTGTTGTTATTTGGACCTGAATCCTGGTGATTTTGAAAATGATATTTTGAAGATTTTAGAGAAAGAAATAATATATATTCAATCTAGTTGATGTTTCTGGAAGAATCGGAATACCAATGGACGCTCTATGTTGTATTGATTCTAGAGTGTTACCATATTTTATTAGGAGGAATTCCCTTCTTGTCATTTTGAATTTTGTTCTTTGATTTAATTCCAGTCTGAGAAATTTAAAAACCTGGGCATTTAGATCTAAATTCATTATTTGAATTTGTTGGATGCATAGCATTTATTACAAAATATTCTTTTTTTTTGTCACCTATGATTGAGATATTGTTGTTGGTTGCATGTTGCTTTATTTATACCAGAGTTGCATATAAATTTATATTGTGCCAGTTTTTGCATGTAGAGTTACATCATATTTCTTTTCTCAACCTGATTCTCTTTGGATTTTGTAAGTGCATGTATGGAAGAGATTATCATTTGATTCTTGTGCACCTGCATTTGCATAAAGATAAAAAAATTACTTGCTAAAAATATAAAACACACGCAAAAAGATATGTAAGAAATTTAGAAATTCAATTTGGTTGATGATTTCATGCCTCGATTATGAGAAGCCACTTGACTTTTGTTTTCTTTGGTTGGTTTAGATCCCATAAAGACAATTTGTAGTTGTTTTGATCGGGCCATGCAAAGAAGATGCTGCTAAAATTTTCCGCGAAATTTTGATATTAAATTATTAAGTTTATAACTCATTTTAATTAATAGTTTTAAACTTATGGGTTTGGAAACATTTTCTTCCTTGGGAATCTCGACGACGAACCTCTTTTAAGGGGGAGAATGTAATAGCTCAAATTTTTTGATCATGTGATTTTATGCGTTTAATTAATTTCAAATATTTAAATAATTGGATTTTAGAATTTGATAATTATAATTGAAATATAGAAATTTTTAAATATTTGAATTGTGAATTAAATATTAATTAAATGAATTTAATAATTTAACACAACTCCACTTATTTAATAAATAACATTGATGAATTCAATTTGTAAATTTATTTACAAATATAAATAGATCGGATAAATACTGATAATTGGATCGAGAATACAAAATGGTATTTAAATTTGTGAAATTAACATTTCAGGGCACTATTTCGGATCTTGATGAAACCAATGTCATTAGATCTGGAATAATATATTGTCGAGCACCGTCATGTTTCGTAACAATTGGACATACCGTTTGGTCGTGCGAACTTGAAACGCATAGCGATTAATTTTAAAAATAATTCGAATTAAAAAGCTATCTTCTGTATATGATCGAATTAGGCATCGAGACTAGTTCCTTTGTGTTCAGAAAATGGGTATAACATATATAATGCCAAGCGACATATCTCGTTTGGAGTTTGATATTTTTGGGTATGTTAGGTTGGATATTTTAATATAAAATAAAATAATATATGCCTATGTTCACGACCATACTCAATATCACAACCCATGCCCCATCTTTTTGGCCACTATACCCCTAGATACACTTCCTTACACCTTCTCTCTATTTAAACCAATGCCCATAACATGAAGAGAAGCTTCCTCTTACAACATAAAACTTTAAAAATACATAAGTAAGGATTTAAGCAAGTAAAAATCATGAAAAATATATATTTGAGCTCGAATAGAAGTGTGCTTTGATTTTGTATATATGTTGCTGGATTCAGCAATGATTTGGGCCGCTCCATTCCTTAACAGTTGACCTAGGGTTAGTGTTCTTGGAGATGTGGTCGTCGATTGTCGAATTGGTGGATATATTCGGGTTTAGAGTGTCGATTAGCATCTCTAAGTGAATTTTGGGCAAGTGCGATTGCTTGAGGGAGGAGCGATATTTAGGGGTCGATAAGATGATGGGTGCTGGTCACCTTTTTAACCTTCGGCGGTAGGGATTTTTGGGTATGGGTGAGTCGAGTTCATCGAGAGAAGCTCAACGGTGAAGATGGATATGAGTTTCATCAATCAGATCTCTGTATCGCTGAAAACCATGCATGTCTGGATGGTTTTGGTTATGGTTGTGCATGTTTGTCTTTAGAGAGGGAAGAAGGAGAATTAGGATAGAGGTAATTAGTTGTTTAATTATTGCTTTTAGTGCTTAATTATTTTATTTAAATCTGAAAACTTGTAAAATCTCTAACTTTTGCATATGAGGTCAGATTCGGACGTCGTTCATTGCGTTGCACTCGTATAGACATTGTCTTCGCAATAGAGTTAATTTGGATTGATTTAGACTTATTTGTATTTATGCTAAAATCGAATGCCCATTCGCTTTTAGTCCAAACCAGAACGTTTTGGTGAAAACTAGAATCAATCTGACTTTAACTATATCTATGATGCTATAAAATATTATTGATTACTTGGACGTTAGTTAAACTCTTTGATTGATTATTTGATTGAATTTCTATTTGAAAAACGGATGACATATTGACCTGATAGTTATGAACCTACGTGATTATATATAATGTCTTTAACCATTGTTTTGTAGGGAGAATTTGTAGACAAACCCTGAGGGGTTTCTCTCCAAAGTGTCTTTACCAATAATTGTAATATGGAAATCAAGAAAAAGTTTGGTTTTATAATGCAAACTTTGATTCGGTTGTAGAAAAGTAATGTATAAATGATATCACTTAGATGGTACTGGTCTAATCATACTTTTAATGCTAATGTTGAGGCTTGGATTCGTTTCTATCTCAAAGGTTAAAAATGTCGTCAAGGCAATGCCTGGAGGTAACCTTATCTCAACTTGCCTGGCTTCATCTTCAACCGAGAGATAGCATTTGTTTGAAATCAACGAGTAGTGGTAAATATAAGGTATTTAATTTCCATATACGATCATTTTAATTATCTTCGATAGTTAATTTATTAATTACCATATCCAGCTTTCTCTATAGTGTATCGTCGCCTTAAAAACAATTTTCTACTCTTTAAGCTTTATTATCCTTTGCCGGAAATAACTAAATCCAAAGCGCGAAAAGGGGCCAAGCTATGTGGGGTTGCTTCCATTAGGGTATTTCCACATCTCATCTTGATTAGATTCGGATTATGCACTTAGATGTGAAAATATTCGTATTCTCGGTAAGGTTAGGTGGAGTCCAGCTTGGAGGGTCTCGAGAAGTGTCCCGGAGTATATAAGCTTCTCGGAAGTATATTACTGGAGGTATGCTTTAAGGGAGGTGCACCTTCCCAGTCATTTAATGGAAATTTCCCTTTTCTTATCTAATTCGAACCTTCGAATTATTTTTTGTAATTGCAAAAGGAAGGGTCAACCATTCATCATGATATTTATTTATAGGTTTTTGTCCTTTCTATCAAGTTTGGACTGCTTTCTTGGTTTATCCCTTCTGTCCAGTTTGATTTTTCTCAGATTATTTTCATTCTTTCAAGTCTGATTTTTAAAAATATTTATGCACATTCTTTTTTGGATTTGTTATCTATTATTTATCTCTACTCTTCTGCATGGATGTTTTCTTATGAGGTAAAAACCTGTTCCGCGTTAGCGGTGACGTCTCACAGAACTTTTATATGTCCCCCATTATTTGAGTTATCTCATGCTGATATTTCCAGATTGATCCAGGTGTTATTTTATTATAATGCTTGGGTCATATCGAGTATTTTTCTAGGTTGTTTTTGGTATTATGGAGATCTTAGATAGGAGCTGGAGGATCACCTATCATAGTGTTTTATTTTCTGGTGTATTATATAGTGTCCATATCAGCAATTGTAAGGTTAGGATTTTATAACTGTCCAGCTAATAAGGTTTGTTTTTAATTTTGATATACTATGTACTATTTTACAGTAACAATTCTACCATCTCTGTTATATTATATGTTTTTGATTCCGCTATGAGATTTTAATTTTCTATGTTCTTTTCTTTATTTATTTACCCCAAAATTCTACCCTTTTATCTATTAGATGCACGGCATTTAAACAAATTGGTAGTGTTCAATATCGACTTTCGATGGTCACAAACGCATGTCGTTACAGATCGAGAAAGAAAGTAAACGAAACCTCTCAGTATCAACAAAAACCAGTCAATATCAAGAGCCTTTTATTGATTTTGTTCCCCGACTCTCACTTCTATGTACTTGGACTTGGACCTGGACTTGATATTTCATGGGCCTTAGGCTCTGCGGGACAGTTCTCTTATAAATAAAAGACCAAGAGCAACTTGAGAGGGACATCGTGGCACTTGATTTTCCTTATCTTCTTCCCTAAATACTCCTAGATCTAAGATGTACTATTGCAACCATTGTATTCCATTGAATAACAAGATTTAAGTGACGTAGGTCAAAGTATTTGTCGAACCACTGTAAAAAGTGCTTGTGTGTTTTTATTTTCTTTTTTTTTGCTTGTTTGATTTTGATTTATCTACTTTAAGGTTTTTTTAACGGTTTGCCTTTTCGACCCCTATATGTCAATACTAGTACATCTACAATAATCATATGTCGAGCATTCAAGTGCCGAAAAGATGATTTGTTAGGGTAAAATAAAAGAAAAAGAAATATACCGAGGAGGATAACACAACATCATAATCTCACAACAAGACAATAGTATATAATTCCAAAAGATGGTACAAACTATCACTTTAAGATACATAGCATTTCAGAGTTACAATCATAAGTACTATCATCAGTCCGGACAGTTATAACAACATATCCTCACATATGCTAATATATACAATATAGTAATGCAAAAAAATAAGAATCCTATAGTAGGTAAATGAAAGCATCCAGCTCGTCTCCAGAATCTCCAAAGAACGTCAACGAAAACCTGCATTTCTCAGACTACTCAAAAGAGCACCTATGAAAATAAGGGAAATATAAAACCAGAAGTCAGACATAAGTCTAGTATGAGAAACTCATGAAATTTATGTGATATATAATAGTACATTTTGAGACCACATGGAATACCATAATGATTATACCCTCAAAAGGGCCAATCAGCAGTTAAGTACATGTTTCAATATAATAGATAATGTCTAGGCTATAGAACGTAAGTAAGTAATAGATGTGATACGTGTTCACTACAATAATAACTTGGTATATAATCGAGTACAACTAAGGTATGTTTCGTAGAATTGCGTAGAATTTCTATAGAGGTGTCCTCAGTACATCAAGAACCTCCTACATAAGGATCAAAGATATTTTTCCACGCATCATATATCTCTAATAAATATACTATAAAGTAAGCCAAAGCTCATCAACACCGATACATTAACCAAATATCATCAAAACCCGCTAGCAATATCGATAGCATCTGTGTATTTGGAGTTCAAGTTCATATACCATATTTGGGCTCGCTAAACCCTTCATGGCTAGGCACCCTACTTCGGTTTTAGTCATTTCCCATGTCTAGGCTATGTTTAGCATTTCTCACACGAGTCTTCGTCACTCGAACAGAACAAAAATCCTAATGGATTCCATCATCTTGAACGGATCATGAACCGCTACATGTATTCAAGCATCTCGAACAAATCTCGATTCTCCATATAGATTCTCGTGTAAGTTCTCCGACAAATGATAATTTTGTCCTCTCTCTTAGAATATCCCTTAAGATAAATAACCTCATAGGATAACACTGTTCAAGATGTTAATGTCGAACTCTCCGTTGGACTTAACCTTAGGATAGATAGTTCAACTCTATAATATTTCACTTCACAACCACTTCAGAACAAATATCGTGTTATGGTTTTGAAGTTGTTATAAGTTTAATTCATCTCATATAAGTACACTTCTGTCGCTTACTTGAGCATAAACTAATGGACAAATTTTTGGTTAACTTAACCCAATTCTTCTAGAAATAAATAAATAATACATAAGGTTGGAGACAATCCCCTATCTGAATAGATTTCCCTATTATTTTTCCTAGAAGAGCAAGGTGAGTTTATACTTATAGTATAGCGTCTATGAAGATAATTGTACCATGCACCACTTGTATTTCTTCTAGGTATTTTCTAAGATATTTTGGTCGATTTCAATAGTCGACTAATAAGCTATCAAGTACAAGACAGATGATTGTAAATGGAAACCAAGTCTCATACACATTCAAATAAACACACAAAGCATGATTAAGTCACATAAGCAACTTTAACCCCCTTTTACTTAATCAATACTTTTTGTTATCTAAAACCTATTTTATTAGTCAAACTTCTTTTATCTAATAAAATTTCATTTATTCATTTGTACACTTTCCATAATTCAAAAGGTATTCATATACATCTCAATTAGTATAAGTGTGTTCACAAATAATTAATAAGATTTCTTACTTTAAACTTTACTTTTTCTTTCTTTTTTCAAAAGATTCTATACTTATAATCTCTTTTAGGATATTCTAAGGATCTAAGTACTTTCACAAATCCATTCAAAAGGTTTAAAGATTAATGTTACTTAATCATTGTCATTACAAAGCCAAAACTATTTCACTTATGCTTATCTTTGAAACATTCTTTTAAAGATCTATTTACATTCATAAGTATAATCAAAAAGGGTTAAAGACGAATATTATTAATAAAATGTCACAATAAACTCAAAACCAATTGTATACTTGTTACTATCTTTAAAAACATTGATTTAAAGATCTAAGTTAATATTCACTCAAGTTCAGTATTTGACAGTTAACTATCAAGTTCTAAAGATGATTGCTTATAGAAATTAAGGTTCGTATGCACATTGCATTTCCAAACTTCTCAACTTATATTGTCCCTCGGTCAAGAGGGAATCTAGGTAAATTAGAGTGCCGGTTGCATATCAAAACCTTATCTAGACACTTCATTCTTGACTCTCACAGATAGACAAGTCTACTTAGTCGATTTTTAGTGCTAAGTACATAACTAAATAATTTCCATTAATGAGTAAGTAAACAACCTGATTAACATGCTTTCAACATTCCTGACTTAACCATTCCTTAGTCAAGAGTGAAGTTGGTAGGATAGAGCATTACTGCTTCTATCCTTACCCGAGCATTAATCTTAATACTAACAAATATACAAGTCTACTTCATCGATTTTTAGTGTTAAGCATAGTAAATTACCTTTCAAATAAGTAATTAAACAAAACAAGATTTAGCCACTAAGAAATCCGTATCCCCTTTCTAAATCCTTGGTATATAACTTAAAACTTTTAAAAAAAGATATATATATATATATATATATATATATATATATATATAAGTATAGTAATTTATTTATAAAACTAAATATTTTAATAAAACAAATTAAAAGATATTTTATTACATAAGATATTTATAATCTGTAAAAAAGTCGATACATTTTATCAAAAATATATATACTTAAAATACTTATTATATGTTTTAAAACATTTACTCAAAATTTTACTTTACGATAAAAACTCGCTTAAAACTTAGAAAAACCATGTTTCCTTAATACTTAAAAATAAACTTTCTTCTTCAAAAATTCATAAATAATTCTAAAAAATTCAAAAAAAAATGTAAAACCACTTATAAAATACTCTAAGAAGAATTAGTAAACACTTTCAAAAAGAATGAAGCCAAAAACTTAATTTAAAAGTCCTTTCTATACCTTTAAAGTTTAAAAACAAAGGCTAAATGATGTATTTTTGCATAAGTAAAAGTTTAACCGCTTTTTGATATGTTACTCGACTTTTTATCATCCAAACTATTCATGGCAACAAGCATACGTAATATACAACACAAATGTGGCGACAAACCCCTAAGGATCTCTCTACAAAGTTCAATAGAAATTTCAAACACAAGGTAATTTCTAAGTGCATCCATAGTGACTATCGCTATAAGAGCACTTTTGAATCCAAGTCCACTCTAAACCAAAGTTCAACTAAAACATTTTAAGGCTATGATACAAGTCATACAAGTCCATCTAAATCAACACATATGAATTACATTTGCTATTTGCTTTAAAAGCAAGAATCGAAACCAACATTACAACATATATCAAAATCAATTCAAACAACATATACCCAATAAAACAGAAGCACATATACAAAATATTTTCATTCAACATGGTGGTTTAGGTCACACTTAACAGAGTAAAAAAGAAAGTGCAAGCATCCATTTCCTACCTCAAACTTGCAACACTTAACTTCCTACCGCTTCCATTGCTTTGCACTTGTTTAGCCAAAATACCCTACCTTTTTGCTCATGGCCTCTTCTCATAGGGGGAGTTTTGCTTCACTTCTTCCAGATCTAAGTAGCTCGGATGTGTTTTGATGTTGTCTTAAGGCTCTAGTCCAATTTTGAGTTGAATTAGAGTTGTTTTGAAATTTATTTTCTTAAGAAATTTATGTAGAGAAAGAGTGAAAGAGAGCTTGCTTCTATTTTGTAAATAACTAAAATAGTTTTAAAGGGTATGCCCTCTCGTATATAGGCTCAAGAGGGTGTTCCTTAACCTTACCCTCACCCCACATAATGATATGGAAGGCTCACCCCTCCACATGCCCATCACTTCTCTTTTACACCTCATTCCTTTGGTTAAAGACCAAACTACCCCTTATATGAAATATCCCTTATCCATTAGAATCTTCTAAACATTCTATTTACTTTATGAATGAAAGTGTGTTAATTAGTTGTGAATGTGTTCATATGTTCATTAGCTTAGTGCAAAAGAGTTTGAACAACTTCTATAGATAAAAAAGCTATTTATCTATAAATCAAATTTCGATTACATAATCGATAATTCTTCGAAGTATTTATTTAAAAAAAACTTCAAAACAAGTTTACCATCATTAGTTAATATTAAAATGGGGGTTAACGAGGTTATTAAATCAATTTAATAACATTTAACCAATGATTTAAATATTTAGATAATTTAGATATCTAAATACGAAGTGTTTGACATTCTAGGTTATTACATTCTTCCCGACTTAAAATATTCGTCTTCAAAATTCCAACACAAGAAACCAAATAAATAATCACACCTTAATACTTAACTATACTTCAATTACTAGAAGGCAAAGTTCCTGAATTTCGTTGGTTCAGAAACTCTCTTATCACATAAGGATAATAAACAACTCACTAAGCGTACCATACACTCAACAACATCAGGTTATTATTTAGACGATTATTCATGCCAACTTATAACAAATCGAAGTCATCACCTAAACTCTCCATAAGCCAGCAAAACGTAGTATACATATACTAAAGCCCAAATGATGTGCATGGATCATTTGTTTGCAATATTCGATTTTCTCGATCATATAAATTTCCATTTCCAAGCTAGTGTAGTCCACTTTGATCTTTCTAGTGCGGACTCTGATCATATTCCTTGATTAAATGCATCTGTTTCCCTTTCATTTCCATATACTATGGTAGAGAACATCGGGATCATAGCACGAATCTATATTAAGTGTTCTCTACCAAGAATCGAGTGAAAGATCCTTGTTCGGACTGATGCAAATCACCTAGAAATCATGTGCTCGAGTGTTGGATCAAGAACAGCCATGCGAATAAAATGATCTACTTAAAGCTTACGTATATATATCGTATTAATTTCTCAATTATACTAATATCCTTTAAATCACATTCTTCTACACAAATTATATCACTCCATACTAAAATAATTTATTAATCATTTCATAAAGACATAACTTCAAGTTTATAAACATTTTATAACTTCATTTGTAAAACATTTCATGAAAACTTACTTTATTTTATTACTCGTATAATACTACACTACATCTTAAGAGTACATATAAAACATCAAATTTGATCAAATGCGTAATTTTTCTTCTGGCATGCCCCCAACTATCAATCTCCCACTTGCTCTTAGGGCCAATCATGGATTCTCAATTTCATCCCTTCGATTAGGTTGACGATAACCAACCGACCTAGTGCATATGTTTCAAATTTGTTATGTTGTACTTGGTATCTACCCTTTGTATCACAACCTCTTTCCTCTCAATGAATTCTTTAGTGTGGTGGAACTTTCAAAGAATATGTCATGATTTCTTTTTTCTCTAGGCTCCTTTGCGATCTGCATCACTACATAGTTGTTGAATGCAGTATATTCATTGAATGCTGTAGCAGCATCATCTGAATATACTTGAGCATTGCTACAGGCAATTTTTTTAATCATATTCAACGCCTTGAATTTTCCGAAATCCTTACACAACTAGCTATGCTTTATAAGTCTTCATATATCCATCTGCATTTAGCTCTTTGTTAAAAATCCATTTGCGACTGAGGGGTTTATTCCTTCTAGCATGTTAGGCAAGTCCACACAATGTTTTCATACATGGAATCCACTTTAGATTTCATTGTTCCAAGAAAAGTGCAGAGCCTTTACTCTGCAGTGCTTTTTGGAATGATAGAGGAGTGTCATCCTTAAAGACAAGTCTTTCTTCTCGCCATTCACAAGAAAGTCTTAGTATCTTTGTGGTGCATGACATTCCTTGCTAGACATTTAATAGGTTGCATGTTTTCATATACAGGTGAATTTGGTTCTCCCATTGGTTCGGCCCGAGTGTTAATTTCTTGGATCATCCAAGTCTACAACCTTGATGTTAATTTCTTTTAACAGAAATTTCTTTTCCAAGAAGATAACATTACAAGTAACAATAACCTTTTATTCCTCGATATTGTAGAAAATATATCCCATTAAGCTTTTGGGATATCCTATAAATTTAAACAATGCTGATCTAGCCTCGAGTTTATTTGTATCCATATTCTTAATATAGGTTGGACCACTCCACACCTTTAAATACTTGAGTTGGGGTTTCTTGCCAGACCACATCTCATATGATGTATTAAACATAGATTTAGTGGGGATTAAAGTCAACATAAGCACTGTAGTTCGAGTGCATATCTGCAATAGGACAGAGGCAACTCAACCTAATGCATCATGAAAAGATTCCAATAGAGTTCCATTCCTTCACTCTAAAACACTGATGTGTTGCAAAGTATACAGTGATGTAATCTGAGAGATGATCCTATTATCTTTTAAGTGTTGTTGGAGCCCTTATCGAATGTATTCACCCCTTAATCAATTCAAAGTATTTTAATCTTTCGGTTCGTTTGATTTTCAACCTTGTTTTTAAATTCAATGAAGTTCTCACTGACAAGTGATTTTCAACCTTTATTAACTATAGGTGTATGGCCATATACATCACTATATATGGGACCCAAAAGTTTGTCAACTCTTCCGTTGCTCCAATAAATGGGCGTTTAGTCATTTTACATTTGGGACATGACTCACACGTATTAAATGATTTAGAATCAAACGACGATAGAAAAACCTCAATTTTCAATTTGTGTAGTGGCTTCTCACTTATATGACCTATCCTATAATTCCAGAGATAATTTTTATATACCATCATTCGAAGAATTACTCATACTACAGACATGATTAGTATTAATCACATGAATACATTATCCAAAATACCATCATAGACTTTATTGCCACCAAACATAATATTCATAACAATATTAAAGCTTTGAAAAATATAACCAGCCTCAGAAGGTTTAGACATAGAAATAATTCTAAGACAAAGTCTTTAAATAATAATGATTATGTAATATCAAAACAAATCCACTAGGTAAACTTAAAATAAAATCTCTAACCGACATTGCATCCACTAGAGATTCACCAACAAATTGAAGCCACTTCTCTACCTTTTTCATATGATGCATGTCCCTAAGCCCTTGTAAAGAATTACAGAATAAGGTTAGAGTCAACAAATTGAAATGTAATTAAGATACAACAAAATAAAATTAACTTAGTAGATATTAACTTAGTAGACAATGGAAAATTGAAATGTCTTAATTAGTAATCTTATTTGTAGATATTTCATTGTCTACTAAGTTAATATCTACAAATCTTAATTACATTTCATTTTGTAATCCAAATAACAATAGAATAAGGTTAGACCCAACAAATTGAAATATAATTAAGATACACCAAATTGATGCATGTCCATATGAAGCCACTTCTCTACCTTTGCCATATGATGCATGTCCCTAATCTTAAATAAATACAAAGTAAGGTTAAACATTACATTTCATTTTACTAATAAGCTCTAACTAGCCTTTCGACTTCACTAGTGGGTGTTATGACTCGTTTTCATAGGATTCTGACATCGAGTTTGCTCAACAAGTCATTGTTGAAACTAGGTTATCCCAAGCAAAAGTTATGGCTGAATTTCAAAAAAAAGTTACCTTATTGGATCTTTGTTGAGCCTATGTAGTATAATTAATGTAGAATATTTCTAATTTATTTCAAATAAAATCATGTATTTTATTTAAATTTAAATATTTTATAATATGAAATTAATTTTGATTTGATTTGATTTAATTTATATATACATGTATCATATACATATATATGTGCGTGTATGTGTAATAATAATCCATGTAGAGTATAATATACCCGTATGTAGATGTTCAGATTTTAATTACATCGCAATGAACATATTAGCACATTTTGTATGTATTGTATGTTGTCTAAATATGTACGTATATATATATTATAGTACAAAATATATATAAGTAAACATATATATATATTATAAAAACATATTTCATTACTAAATGTTATAAAATTTTATGTTATATGTGTATACACACACACACACATACATACATAAATACATATGTAAATATATGTGTGTATGTGTAACATGATAATCCGTGAAGGGTATAACGTGTCTATTGTAGATGCTAGGATTTACATTGCAATGGGCACGTTAGCGCAATTTATATGTATCATATGTTGTCCAAATATATGCATATATAAATATTATAAAATATAACACACACACACATACATACATACATATATATATGTGTGTGTGTGTGTATCATATGATATGTTTTAAAACATTGTAACGTAAATTCATACATGTATATACGTATACATATGTTTATTTATATTTAGATATCTTACATACACATTCATACACACACATTCACACACATATATAACAGGGACATTTACCAAAAGGACAAACTTTACAGTCCAATTAGTTTCTAGGACACACATTCACAAAAATTAATTTCAAGGCCAAAATCAGCAGAATAATTACTTTTAAGGACAAAGTTAGCGGTCTAATTATTTTCAAGGACATAATTTCATAGGTTTTTAGGCCTTAGAAACTAATTATTTTGCATTTTTTCCTTAAAAATAATTATTTCAGTTGTGTGTCCTAGAAACTAATCGCGCTTGCTAAAGAGGCCCTTATGGCAAATTTCCACTATATAATATTATAATTAATAATTTATTACATAATAGATGTAAATATGTAAATAATTGAACATATATATAAACATGTAAATATATATAATATATATTTAATTAATTTTAATATATATTAACAATTTGATTATATATGTATGTATGTGCATATGCATATGTATATGTATATACTTATAAATATAAACATAATGAAATGAGTAATTTCTTGGTTTAATATATATTTACATAATACAGAGAAAGTTAATATATATATAATGATCAATTTTTTTATTCAAGTTCAAAACTAACGTAAGTTTACGGGAAAAATTAATTTGATATTTTATTGTGTATTATTAATGAATTAAGTAATAGTTCGATTGTAATTAATTAATATAAAATATTTGAATAAGAAAAAATTAATTTTTAAACTTTACAAAAATCAAGGATCACAAAACACATGCCACCAAAAAATATCAGATTTATTTGATTTAAAATATTATTTTTAATAATTAAAATACATTTTGGACATAAATTAATTTAATTATTAAAAATATAATTATTCGTAAAAAAATTGAATAATTTTCTAAAGCTTCTTGTATTATATTATAATTTAAAAAATATAAAATTGAAATTTTTATCATTAATTATTTTCTATATAATAAGCAATTCATATAATAATTAATAATATATATCTATATGTATTATTTTCAGTTTTTATCATTCATAATAAGTATAGATAAACATACAAACATATTTAAATCAATTTTTATATATTATATAATCATATATTTAATTATATAAGTAGAGTATTTATACACACATAAATAATACCTTATATATATGTGTGTGTGTTAATAAATATCAAAAAAGTTACATATATTACAGAAATTTAAGTCTAATTATAAATTATTTATAAACATAAACTTCTATATCATGTACAATTACCAATCTAATTGTGACAACTAAATTTACCTATAAAAATCTCACCAAACTAAACATATAACAATAACACACACACACACATGGATTCAGATGTGAACAATCTATAGATTATAAAATATGATATTATATCAGTAATATGAAATGAAATTTACCTATCAATGATGCCTTTGAGTCTACGTAGAAGCAATGAATTCCCTTCTTTAAGTATCTTCTGATTTCGTCGGGTGGCTGATTTGGAATCGATGACCTTCTACTATCAAATTGTATTTGATTTAACTAGAACTTGATTTGATATATTGGGAATTGATTAGGAAATCCATTTCAACTAGAAAAATGAAGATAATAATAGCGGCCAAAAGTAGAAAAAAAGGTTTTAGATATATATATATATATATATATAGGATTGCATAAGAGAGAAATAGGTAAAACCATTTTACTTATTCTCTCTTGATCTCAACCCTTTATCTCCAACCCCTTTCCTCGGTTTTTGCCACCTCCAATGAACTGCCAAAACCGAAATTAGTAGCCCTAATGATAGGCTTTAAACCATTTAAGCCCAAGCCAAAATACTATGCAATCAAATCTAATTTAATCGCTTATCAATACCGTATATCGTACAATATATATTTAACTATTATAAATATAATGATATTCAAATTTTATAGTTAATATTTCATAACTATTAATTAATTTAATTAATTTATACAACTATAAACTAATTAAATCGTTTGGTCTTAAGGAAATTCATCATTTCAGTTGTGTAACTTTTGGTTGTAAATTCGATCAGCAATAAACTCTGAACTATTTGAACGTTAATGTTCACACGTCACTTAGCAGGTAGGGTAACATTATGACCAAATTTATTCCTTACTCACTTTCGGTAAAATAATATTTTAATTTAATAAGCATTACCCGTTAGTGATACTAATATACATAAGTTCTCTTCGTCAAAACTGTATCACTTTGGACTTATGAAATTTGGTAATGGTCAAAATTCCAATATCGTCCAAATTCAACTTTATAATCCAAGCACAAAGTTCTTAGTTCAATAATCACAACTATTATTAACTGAAATGCTCTGGCCAGAGACTTTGACTTTGGGTTGACTTGAGTTGACTGTGATACTAACCCCATATAATTGAGGTGAAGAATCCACTTTTGAATAGTGCTTCACCTCTAATATTTTCACTTGGCTCAACATAGTCACTCGACGGACGTCATGCCATGATTTGGCTATAGTTAATGTAGATCTTTCATATTGAAGATCCACGGTATTCTCAAGTCAAAATAACAGTGTAAATCAATCACGTCGTATTTTGTGTTTGACCTTAGTTATATTAACCAACATAAAACTATCGAGTGAGCGATTCCATAGTTATCTAATAACATTAGAACGTAACCCCTAGGTGCCCCCAATAGTCATGAGTAATATGCTGCCTAACATTTGAATATCGTTACATACTATAGTCTCAACGAATACATCGATATACAGTCTTGATGCATCTTGTTTAGAAACATTTAAAACGGTATATTTATTTTTATTGTGGTAAATTACTCATGGTTACAATAATTTGTAACTACTATCACAAAAAAAACCATGTATGGATTTTCTACTAAATATACTTTTAATTAAGTTAAATAATTAATATAACCACATTATATCAAGCATAGAATAGAACGAAAATACTTTTGATTTTGATTAAGATTGGTTATTGAGCAGAAATATGTAACAAATTTCATAATTGCTCTTAGGGAAAATGCCTAATCTCCCACCTGCACTTGAGGTCAATTGTAGAATCTTATTCCAAATTCTTTAATCGGTTTTCTTAAAATCGATCGGGTCAGTACCTTAGTGAACGGGTATGTTATTATGTTTCAATTATCTACTATGTCAATCAATTCTCTCCGATGTTGATAAACTACCTTTATCATATGGAAAATATGTCTCTCAACCTCTAGTAAGCCCTAAATTCTATCATGAACTATATAGTGTAACGACCTGTAAATTTTCAATAAGTAAATTTGGTTATTTTAATAAAAAATTTATAATTAAATTTAGAAAGAAATAAAAAAAATTATAATTTATATTGAAGTAAAGGTTAAGAGTGAATTGTAGCAATGGTAATTAAAACTAATTATTGACAATTGAAGTGAAATCACAATTCAAAATGAAATAGAGTAATTTGTTGCACTTGGGTATAACATTGGAAATAAGGGAATAAATGTAAGTGTTGTATTAATAAAGGAATTTGTACATAAATAATAGATTGAATGAGATTACGGTAAATTGAAATTATGTAAATGTTGTAACTTGGGTCCGTAAACAATAAACTTATAAATGTAGTTAAAAGTAAACGGTGGCAATAATTATATGTTGCCCGTTTATTTAGTCTATTAATTGAAATGAGAAATCAAATTTTAATAAATATAAACAAAAGTTACATTAGTGTGAGAAGTAATACAATGTTTAGAAGTTGTTAAATTTGAGTATATTAGGAAATAGAAATTGAATTGGAATCAATTGCAATAAAGCTAGATAAAATATTACGTTAATGTTAAATAAGGTAATATATGGAAATAATGTTGACGTTGTTCATTATAGAACAAGTTGTTGAATTAAAGGAATGGAAATAAAGATTTGTTAATGTAAAACTTAATATATGGTTAAATTGAAATGAAAGGTCAGGTGAGATATTGATATTTGTTATAATTGGTTATGAGATTTGAATGTAAGAAACAAATATAAATACTTAATTTGCTAATGGAATAATAATAATATAGTTAATGATAGGGTATTCATGAGTGTAATTAAAGGCATGGTAACACTTGTATAAGTTACCTGTTTTTTTGGTTTAACAATAAAATTGGAAATCTATTAGAGTTAAATGAACCTTAATGTTATATTTATGAGAATTAATGCAATAACTAATTTAGTGCAAACCAATTTATGAAACCAATGGCAAGATCTTAACTGATTGTAATTAATAAATTGGGAAATAAGTTCAAAAGTATATTAATTTATGTAATAATACGTAATAAAGGGTAATTGAATAAAAATCAATGTTTAGTAAGAAATTTTAATATTTGTAAATTGATAATTAAGTAGGAATGGGGTTAGATTAGGCAAAGGGTAATAATTATTAATTGCTTACCCATTTATTTAACCTATTAAATTAGTTCAAATCCATTTCAATTAAACGTAATTAATTACAAGTTAATATGAATTTAGCTGATAACTATAAACCATTAGGGCAATTGGATATATAGTAGTGTTAAAGTTATCCATAAGATAATGGTTGATTTAATAAAAGGAGTGAGAATCAAGATTCATTGACTTAAATTAATAATTGGATTAATTGTAATTTAACGAAATTTAATATTTAATTATTGCGTTAGTTGAAATTTAGATGAAATTTGAGAGTAAGAATGTAATAAACCATGAACAAATGTTAATTTCATCCGTTGGATAATAATGAATTGAATAATAAGAATGAAAATTTTATTCAATAGAATTTTTGAATTTAATGTATAATTTTTGAATTTAATGAAATTATAATTTAACGCTGAAATTGATGATTGAATCAACATTTAAGTTACATTTAAATTTGTTTAAATTTGTGCAAATGTTTAAGAAATATAAAAGTGATAAAAATTATCAATTATAGAATTGAAATTTAAGATTTGATTTAATTAATTTATTTTAAATTTATTTAATTAATGTAAAAATAGCCATTTTGGCCACTGACTCGGATTTCAATGAAACCAGCTTCATTGGATCCGTATCGGTAATTATTGTATGGTTTCAAGTTTCGTACCGATCATAGTTGTCGTTTGATCGTACGAACGTGAAACACCTTGAAATCAATGAAATTGAAATCAATTGAAATCGATTTGAAATAAGTTGATTTTAGCATAACTTCTTCATACGATGGGATTTGGACTTGAAACCTTTTCCATTGCATTTAAAATATTTTAAAACATCTATTTTGATATACAGGATGACCCAATTCCGTTCCGGAGTCAGAATGGGCTTTTCGGGCCATTCATCGCCCAACGCGTATGTCCAACCGCGTCCGTCTATTCTATTTCAACTTTATCTATATATACCCTATTATAAACCCAAGCTTACCTCTATTTCTCTTTTGTCTGTGCGTACAATCCCTCTTCAACTTCTCATTTCAATGGCAGACAATTCCAAATCCAATTTCAATTCAAAAATCAAAGTGAAATTTCAAACTCCTCAAAAAAATTCATAAAATTTTATATCGAAGCTTTCAATGTACGCATCTCAGATCTGCGTTTCGTTTTTGGTTTTGAATCACCATTTGTCTAGAAATTAAAGGTGAATTCTCGGCCGTTCGTTGACACGTGATGATCTATGGCCGATCGTCGAATCGAAGTTATCGTAGTGTGGAGAGCTGCGAATGGAGTCCATCGGTGTAGGTCGCTTGGTGAATCAACGTCTAGATCGTGGTGATAAATTGAATTAGGGTTTCGCGTTTTAGGAAGCGGCTGTCTAAATTGATGACCGTGCTTGACATCGATGGCGGCCGGCGTGAAGAGGGGTGGTCGCAGCATTCTCCGGTGGCGTGGGCGAGTGTCTCAAGCGGCGCGGCGGCTCATTTGGGGGGTGCAAGTGTGGATAGCGTGAGGCGGCCGTAAACCCTAACCGTGTGCGAACGAGAGGATAGTTCCTGAGTGATGCTTCAGGTGACGTGGCGAGAGCTATTCTTTTCTTTTATTTAATTCATTTATTTTAATTTATACTTTAAAGTTTACTCCTTTTAACTGACATAACTTTTACGTACGTGATCCGTTTCACGCACGGTTTTGTCCGCTAGGTTCATATTGGGATTTCGGACATTTTGGCTCTGGTTTGGATGAATTGTAAGACCGTTTGAATTTTAGGTTTAAATTGGGTTTAAATTCAATTTAAATTCAAAATGTGAGTGTTTTAACCTGCTCATAACTTATAAAATTTCCTAAGTGTGTTAAATTGATATATGATGTGATTTGAAATTTATTTATGATTGTTCGGCATATTTTAATCATCATCTCAGTTAAATTTAATTTACTAAATTAAATTGTTAGTTAATTTATTATTGTATATAAACTTCCAGTTAGATAGATTTCTTAATTTATTATTGAATATAAACTGTCAGAAATTATCTGTTATTTATTATATGCTCTATATTGATATTATTGTTTAAATTGGATGATGATTGTAATAAATGGTCGATGATTGATATTGGATGAATGGATGTTGTATTTTATATTGTTTTAAACTGCAATTTGTTATGCACTTTATTCCATTCGGGATTGCGGTTTGAAATGATATATAACCATATCTTTATTTTAAATTAAGGATTGAAATGATAAATATCCATATCACTTGACTATAGGATAGAAAATTATATACATACACCATCGGTCTATATATATATAAATATTTTAAAAATGATTTCTATGGTTTTGGAAAGAAATATACGGTTTAATAAATATTAAATTTTGATATTTTATAAATATTATTTTTATACATATAGTTAAATTCTTGAATTTAAGATATGTGTAAATTTGTGTAATAAAAGTAAGATTATTCATGGTGTTTGATTGTTTTATATTATATGGTTAAGTACCGGTTTAAGATATTGTATATATAGAGTTTTAATGACTTAAATAAAAATAAAGTTGGAAGATAAATATGAAATTGGTTTAATTTGGAATTAATTAAGAATTTTACTCGAATAAATTTGATTTGAAATTTAAATAAAATTGAGATTTAAAGGGTGGGATTCTTATAACTTGATTTGTCTTAGAGTGATTTAAATGAATATCAAGTTGATTTAAATGAATATATCAAGTTAAATAAATTGAAAGGATATCCAGTCGTTGAAGTTAAGAGTTTTACTTAAATTATATTGGATTTATTAAGTAGACATTTCAAATCTAAATAATAGTAATTAAATTTAATATAAATTTTATATATGTGGAATTATCAATGAATTAGTTTTGAAATGGTGGAATATTTAAAGCTTTGAATTATATGGAAATTGAAATGGTTTAATTAGAGGTTCAAGTCGGTATTTGGAATTTATTTGTGAAACTTTAAAAGCTATTTTGTTATATAAAGTAATTTAATATTTAAACCATTTAAGTATTCGAAGTTATATTTCAAAGCTATGGGGTTTAAGGTATATAGATTTGAAAGTACTATGATTTTGAAACAAGGATATATTTCGAAAACAAAATAATATCATATTGATATGAGTTTTTAAAACAGAAATGATATTGTATTTATATGGTTTTGAAAGGGATATTATATTCTATTTTGAAGTATAATTATTTTAAAATGACCGCAGTGTTATAATAATGTTAGGTTGTTGAAGAGGCCGGAATCGGAAGTTGTCATACTCTCTGCCAACTCCAAAAACCACTTTAACAACCGTGTACGTGGTGGAGATTCCAGAATAAAGTATGATGGTGGCGACGTTCTATTAAGATATATACGTGGACCCAACTCCCGTGAGTTGGCATAAGGTGGCTAAAGCAGGAGCGATCTTGGGCCAAGGAGGTAGCCCCTCTTATCGAACACATCCCTTCGATATTATACTCTGACTTTTAGATTGATTCGTGGCCACTTTTGATTTTTTGATTTGGGGGTGTGGCTTGAGGTGGGCGGTAGCTGCGCGCAACGCGTTACCACCAGCCCGTGTGCGTAATTGGTATATCTACCCTGGTATTGCCTAGTTGTGCCATGTCAGCTACCCTATCGCGCTTTGTACGAGTTTGGTTTTCTCCCGTAGCCCGTGTGGTATCCTCTGGTGGCTTCCCTATCAGGAGGGACTATTGTATTGGATGGACTACTGGGACTATTACGTGTTAAGTGGAATATTGGGTCACTCCTTTACGCTATTAAAAAGTAAGTTTATTTTACTATTAGACATTATTATAATAGCGAAATATTACTACATAGTAAATAGTTTAACGGATCCTTAGGAGATGTAAATCTTGAACATCTCTTAAGTTACTACACTCACGTTAGACACTGGATAGGACATGTCAAATCCCGTAAACATCTCTGACGCCATTCCACTCATATTGTTTATTGTTGATTTAATTTACATAAGATTTTTTAGTTCTGACTCGAGCGTTTTGTCTTTTCAATTCGCTCGGGTCAGCCTGAGCATTTCAGGATATGGAAGACCGTATTCTGGAGGACGATGACGAAGATTATTATTATTTATTATTATATTCCACTTCACACTGTATTCCGCTGCATTAATTATTATTCGCTGGTATGTGTAACTCTGATATGTATTGTATAAATATAATCGAATATTTTGTAAAATAGCTTCATGAACTGTATATTTGATTATTATATTTTATCATTCCGCAGCAAGATTTTGTTTTGTTTTATTTATTTCTCTGCTTTTTCTTATTTACCCCATAACAACCCGCCCTTCTATATGGTTTAAGTTTGACGTGTGTGGTTTATCGTCGATTTAAAGCATACGAAAAGGCGGGACATTACATCTGGTATCAGTGCTTTGGTTTAGCGATAAACCTTAACTTTGTGGGGTCTGACTCTTATTGATAGGGTAGTAATACCCTATGATGAGTCATTGAGCATATATATAAGAGAACGTATGTGCTAGTGTTATAAAAAGGTTTTAATATTGTGTTAATTTGTTCCGTTTTGTATTTATAAATTCTGGTTGATGCATGAGACGCTATGACATCAATAGGGATTTCTAAACACTTAATAGGACAGACCGACATAATATTTGGTTTAATATAGGTGAATGAAATAATTTTGCCTATTATCTTTTCTATATATAAAATAAATTTTTATAAGTAAGATATATATTTGGATGCAATATATTGGTTGTTAGGTAATGAAATTTATAAATAATAGTTGAAATAAGATTGGAAATGAAATAAAAGAAAATTGGAAATTTTAGAACTTAAGTTTCGGGATTTCTGAAAATTTGTTTTGAACGATTTTGAAATATAATAATAATATTATTAGAAGTATTTTCTGATATAGATATTTCAATATAATTTAAAAGAACTTTGGAAAGAAATAAGTTATGCAATTCCTCTCTGTCGCTGGAAAATAATTTAGGTGATGAGTGCACGCATCATCGATATTCATTTTCGAGTTTCGAAGTGGGAAGGCCACTGTAGTAGTTTTACTATAGATTTATTTTGATAAACAATTATAAATTATAAATTGTTTTAAATATAATTGGATATATAAAGTGTAAGTGTATACATTAATCTATTATTTTAAAATGATTTAAAATTTAACCCGGTATTTCGTTCTTAAGTTTCCATTAATTAATAGTTTCAATTATTTTAATAAAGTGGAACGTGGGTAACTAATAATTGAAACCTCTAATTAAAATAAGAGATTTAATGCTAAGTTATTGATGGGATTAAATGAAAGTTGAATTTGTAACTTATTAAACAAAAGATATAATTATGGAACATTTAATTAAATTAAAGGAAATAAGATAAACTTGTATGATTTTCAATTGCATCCTTAAAAGCATATATATATATATATATATATATATATATATATATATATATATATAACTTACCAAAGGACGTAAAAAGTTGAAATGCTTAATAAGAAAATGTAATGGATATTATGCAAGTAATAAAACTTGAGTAATGAAAGTATCCAATGAATTTGCTTTTATAAATAAGAATTTAATGTTATAATTGTTATAAACTTAAGTTATGACTGAAAGGCCACTAATTAAATATAATAGAAAAGTTATAAAGAAATGAAAACAAGTTTAAGGAGTGTTGAAGTTATTTATAATAAAATAAATGGAAAGATGAATACTGTAAATAAATGATATTAAGTAGTGGATAAATGAATGTAATACAATAAAAAGAAATTTCAAACTTAAGCAAATAAGTTGAAGTTATTTCTAAATAAAATTGTAAGAAATAAATGTAAATTAAAAAGATAAATCATTATATGAATGAAAAAGAAATCAAACAACAAATATTATGAAATGAAACTAAAAGAATGAACTTGATCTATTATTTGAAATTGTTGTGTTTGATTTATGGTTGTTTGTGCAAGGATACTTTATATTTGTTTGGATGAATGAATAATCTATTTAGTTTCACCTAAGCCTGTTGAGTGAAGGGTACACTTAGTAGTTTATTTTACATTCTGTACAATTTAAAGTTTAAGCCCGAACAACTATTTGTTTGATTGATATGAATGGATAATTGATTTGTGTTGATTATGTATGATGGTTGTATGTTGCGATTTCTAGTGATTATTATTGATTTGTTTGTTAGTGGTTAAACTACATTAAATATTTCATTTTATATAATTGATTAACCTTTTGGGATTATATAAGTGGAATACAGGTTATGGAAGCAATTGCTACTGCTTTTGGTTTCATAAATAAGCGTTATTTGCCCGACAAATAGGTACGTTTTCGGATTACGGTTTATAGCGTTATTATATTGTTTTTCCCATGTTGGGTTATATTATTTTGGAAATTTTAAGTTTTATATTGTATATTTGATATTATATTTTCTCCCGACCCTCACCGTACAAAGGAGACTCTGCCAAAAAAATTCGTAAATTTTGGACTTTGAAAAAGTTTTTTCCAAATTTTATTTACTTGAATATAAAAGGATTTAGGAGTTATAAGATTTATATATTTTGTTTAAATTAATGGATTATATAAATTAAATTTTTTAGATTTAATATTTTAAATAGGATATATTATTTCCTTAATTCTTTCTTTTCCTTTCTTTTCCTTTTCGGGGATGAAAAGTTTTGAGTCGAGGAGAGTGTAACGACCCGTAAATTTTCAATAAGTAAATTTGGTTATTTTAATAAAATTTTGTAATTAAATTTAGAAAGAAATTAAAAAAATTATAATTTTTATTGAATTAAAGGTTAAGAGTGAATTGTGGCAATGGTTATTAAAAGTAATTATTGACAATTGAAGTGAAATCATAATTTAAAATGAAATAGAGTAATTTGTTGCACTTGGGTATAGCATTGGAGATAAGGAAATAAATGTAAGTGTTGTATTAATAAAGGAATTTGTACATAATTAATAGTTTGAATGAGATTATGGTAAATTGAAATTATGTAAATGTTGTAACTTGGGTCCGTAAACAATAAACTTATAAATGTAGTTAAAAGTAAACGGTGGCAATAATTATATGTTGCCCATTTATTTAGTCTATTAATTGAAATGAGAAATCAAATTTTGATAAATATAAACAAAAGTTACATTAGTGTGAGAAGTAATACAATGTTTAGAAGTTGTTAAATTTGAGTGTATTAGGAAATAGAAATTGAATTGGAACCAATTGCAATAAAGCTAAATAAAATATTACGTTAATGTTAATTAAGGTAATATTTGGAAATAATGTTAACTTTGTTCATTATAGAACAAGTTGTTGAATTAAAGGAATGGAAATAAAGATTTATTAATGTAAAACTTAATAAACGGATAAATTAAAATGGAAGGTCAGGTGAGATATTGAAATTTGTTATAATTGGTTATGAGATTTGAATGTAAGAAACGAATGTAAATACTTAATTAGCTAATGAAATAATAATAATAATATAGTTAATAATAGGGTATTCATGAGTGTAATCAAAGGCATGGTAACACTTGTATAAGTTACCTGGTTTTTTTTTTGGTTTAACAATAAAATTGGAAATCTATTAGAATTAAATGAACCTTAATGTTATATTTATGAGAATTAATGCAATAACTAATTTAGTGCAAACCAATTTATGCAACCAATGGCAAGATCTTAACTGATTGCAATTAATAAATTGGGAAATAAGTTCAAAAGTATATTAATTTATGTAGAAATTTTAATATTTGTAAATTGATAATTAAGTAGGAATGGGGTTAGGTTAGGCAAAGGGTAATAATTATTAATTGCTTACCCATTTATTTAATCTACTAAATTAGTCCAAATCCATTTCAATTAAACGTAATTAATTACAAGTTAATATGAATTTAGCTGATAACTATAAACTATTAGGGCAATTGAATATATAGTAAAATTAAAGTTATCCATAAGATAATGGTTGATTTAATAAAAGGAGTGAGAATCAAGATTCATTAACTTAAATTTAATAATTGGATTAATTGTAATTTAATGAAATTTAATATTTAATTATTGCGTTAGTTGAAATTTATGTGAAATTTGAGAGTAAGAATGTAATAAACCATGAACAAATGTTAATTTCATCTATTGGATAATAATGAATTGAATAATAAGAATGAAAATTTAATTCAGTGGAGTTTTTGAAATTTTAATTTATAATTTCTAGATTTAACAAAATTATAATTTAACGCTGAAATTGATGATTGAATCAACATTTAAGTTACATTTAAATTTGTTTAAATTTGTGCAAATGTTTAAGAAATATAAAAGTGATAAAAATTATCAATTATAGAATTGAAATTTAAGATTTGATTTAATTAATTTATTTTAAATTTATTTAATTAATGTAAAAATAGCCATTTTGGCCACTGACTCGGATTTCAATGAAACCAGCTTCATTGGATCCGTATCGGTAATTATTGTATGGTTTCAAGTTTCGTACCGATCATAGTTGTCGTTTGATCGTACGAACGTGAAACACCTTGAAATCAATGAAATTGAAATCAATTGAAATCGATTTGAAATAAGTTGATTTTAGCATAACTTCTTCATACGATGGGATTTGGACTTGAATAACATCTATTTTGATATACGGGATGACCCAATTCCGTTCCGGAGTCAGGATGGGATTTTCCGGCCATTCATCATTCAGCGCGTATGTCCAATCAAGTCCATCTATTCTATTTCAACTTTATCTATATATACCCTGTTATGAACCCTAGTTTACCTCTATTTCTCGTTTGTCTGTGCGTACAATCCCTCTTCACCTCCTCATTTCAATAGCAGACAATTCCAAATCCAATTGCAATTCAAAAATTAAAGTGAAATTTCAAACTCCTCAAAAAAAATTCAGAAAAATTATATATCGAAGCTGTCGATGTACGCATCTTAGATCTGCAGTTTGTTTTTTGTTTTGAATCACCATTTTTCCAGAAATTGAAGTTGAATTTTCGGTCGTTCGTTGACGCGTGATGATCTGTGGCCGATCATCGAATCGAAGTTACCGTAGTGTGGAGAGCTGCGAATGGAGTCCATCGGTGTCGGTTGCTTGGTGAATCAACGTCTAGACCGTGGAGATAAATTGAATTAGGGTTCCGCGTTTTAGGCGGCGGCTGTCTAAATTGATGACCGTGCTTGGCATCGATGGCGACCGGCGTGAAGAGGGGTGGTCGCAGTGTTTTCCGATGGCGTGGGCGAGTGTCTCAAGTGGCGTGGCGGCTCATTTGAGGGATGAAAGCGTGGATAGCGTGGGGCGGCCATAAACCCTAACCGTGTGCGAACGAGAGGATGGTTCCTGAGCGCTGCTTCAGGTGACGTGGCGAGAGTTGTTCTTTTCTTTTATTTAATTCATTTATTTTAATTTAGACTTTAAAGTTTACTCCTTTTGACTGACATAACTTTTACGTATGTGATACGTTTTATGTGCGGTTTTGTCCGCTAGGTTCGTATTGGGATTCCGGACATTTTGGCTCTGGTTTGGAAGAATTCCGAGACCATTTGAATTTTGGGTTTAAGTTGGATTTAAATTCAAAAGGTGAGTATTTTAACCCACTCACAACTTATAAAATTTCTTATGTGTGTTAAACTGTTATATAATGTGATTTGAAATTTATTTATGATTGTTTGGCATATTTTAATCATCATCTCAGTTAAATTTAATTTACTAAATTAAATTGTTATTTAATTTATTATTGCATATAAACTGCCAGTCAGATAGATTGTTTAATTTATTATTGAATATAAACTGTCAGAATTTACCTTTATTTATTATATGCTATATATTGATGTTATTGTTTAAATTGGATGATGATTGTAATAAATGGTTGATGATTGATATTGGATGAATGGATGTTGTATTTTATATTGTATTAAACTGCAATTTGTTATGCACATTATTCCATTCGAGATTGCGGTTTGAAATGATAAATAACGGTATTTTTATTTTAAATTAAGGATTGAAATGATAAATATCCGTATCACTTGACCATAGGATAGAAAATTATATACAGACACCATCGGTCTATATATATAAATATTTGAAAAATAATTTCTATGGTTTTGGAAAGAAATATACGGTTTAATAAATATTAAAATTTGATATTATATAAATATTATTTTTATACATATAGTTAAATTCTTGAATTTAAGCTATGTATAAATTTGTGTAATAAAAATAAGTTTATTCATGGAGTTTGATTGTTTTATATTGTATAGTTAAGTACTTGTTTAAGATATTGTATATATAGAGTTTTAATGACTTAAATAAAAATAAAGTTCGAAGATAAATATGAAATTGGTTAAATTTGGAATTAATTAAGAATTTTATTTGAATAAATTTGATTTGAAATTTAAATAAAATTGAGATTTAAAGGGTGGGATTCCTATAACTTGATTTGGCTTAGAGTGATTTAAATGAATATCAAGTTGATCAAAATGAATATATCAAGTTAAATAAATTAAAAGGATATCCAGTCATTGAAGTTAAGAGTTTTACTTAAATTATATTGGATTTATTAAGTAGACATTTCATATCTAAATAATAATAATTAAATTTGATATATATGGAATTATCAATGAATTAGTTTTGAAATGGTGGAATATTTAAAGCTTTGAATTATATGGAAATTGAAATGGTTTAATTGGAGGTTCAAATCGGTATTTGGAATTTATTTGTGAAATTTTAAAAGCTATTTTATTACATAAAGTAATTTAATATTTAAACCATTTAAGTATTCCAAGTTATATTTCAAAGCTATGGGGTTCGAGGTATATAGATTTGAAAGTACTATGATTTTGGAAAAAGGATATATTTTAAAATAAAAATAATATCATATTGATTTGGGTTTGTAAAACAGAAATGATATCGTATTTATATGGTTTTGAAAGGGATATTATATTCTTTTTTGAGGTATAATTATTTTAAAATGACCTCGGTGTTATAATAACGTTTGCTTATTGAAGAGACCGGGATCGAAAGTTGTCATACTCTCTGCCAACTCCGAAAACCACTTTAACAACCATGTACGCGGTGGAGATTCCAGAATAAAGTAGGATGGTGGCGACGTTCTATTAAGGTATATACGTAGACCCAACTCCTGTGAGTTGCCATAAGGTGGCTAAAACATGAGCGATCTCGAGCCAAGGTGGTAGCCCCTCTTATCGGACGCATCCCTTCGATATTATACTCTGACTTTTGGATTGATTCGGTGGCCACTTTTGATTTTTTGATTTGGGGTGTGGCTCGAGGTAGGCGGTAGCTGCGCGCTACGTGTTACCACCAGCCCATGTGCGTAATTGGTATATCCACCCTGCATTGCCTAGTTGTGCCGTGTCACCTACCCTATCGCGCCTTGTACAAGTTTGGTTTTCTCCCATAGCCCGTGTTGTATCCTCTGGTGGCTTCCCGATCAGGAGGGACTATGATATTGGATGGACTACTGGGACTATTACGTGTTAAGGGGAATATTGGGTCACTCCTTAACGCTATTAAAAAGTAAGTTTATTTTACTATTAGACATTATTATAATAGTGAAATATTACTACATAGTAAATAGTTTAACGGATCCTTAGGAGATGTAAATCCCGAACATCTCTTGAGTTACTGCACTCACGTTAGACACTGGATAGGAGATGTCAAATCCGGTAAACATCTCTGACGACGTTCCACTCATATTGTTTATTGTTGGTTTAACTTACATAAGATTTTTTAGTTCTGACTCAAATGTTTTGTCTTTTCAATTCGCTTGGGTCGGCCCGAGCATTTCAGGATTTGGAAGACCGTATTCTGGAGTACGAAGACGAAGATTATTATTATTTATTATTATATTCCACTTCACACTGTATTCCGCTGCATTAATTATTATTCGCTGGTATGTGCAACTCTGATATGTATTGTATAAATATAATCGAATATTTTGTAAAACAGCTTCATGAACTGTATATTTGATTATTATATTTTATCGTTCCGCTGCAAGATTCTGTTTTATTTCTTTCTCTGCTTTTTCTTATTTACCCCATAACAACCCGCCCTTCTTTATGGTTTAAGTCTGACATGTGTGGTTTATCGTCGATTTAAAGCGTACGAAAAGGCGGGACGTTACATATAATGACATTGTTATCATACAATAATGTTGTGGAATTTTCAACATTTAGAATTACCTTAGCTCGGTTATAAATTTATGCATTTATTATATATATATATACATTGTTTTCATTATGATGCTATTCAAGTCAATGAATAATCTACAATCTCTTCTATTTGGAACATTTCAAAGATTCTTATCTTGAATTTATTATTAACTTATTATACTCAATATCACTTATGATTTTGAGTCTGAACATTCTTTCATAAGGAGTTCGTTGTTTCCGTAAACAATTCTCCAGTATTTTCCAAATACACTAGGACACTCCAACACCATTAGTGATATCAACTTAGATTTTATATTTGCTTCGTGAATCACACACATAAATAAATCACAATATCATAGAGAATAATATGTATGATAATTCATATTGCCAATGCATAAGGAACTCATCTCACATGTTCCGTATTAAATAATTTAATAAGCTGTCTTTTCATACTAATTTTGGATATTCCCAATATCTTTTATACTGACTATCAAAGACATCATTTACAATCCAAAGTCGAGTATTAAAACAACTAAGGTGTATTTTAACTTAATATGTTGTTTACTTATTATTTATAAATATCAATGTATCTTTTAACGTTCTTTCTTATGAACACATGCTTCCTCTACACTTTGAATGAAAATCAAACTATTTGATAGTTCTATCAAAATATTTATTTAACTTTGATGGTTATAAAATGATATTTCATATCATTTCTTGCTCCCACCGACTTCTCAAGACAATTTGGTTATTTTGTGTAAACAGCTTACACTAAATCATTATTTAGAATTTTTTATTTCAACACATATGTACCAAACATAAAATCATACTAAGTTATAATTTAGTGAATAATTCTGAATTAACTTGAGCATGTTGAATGTCTAGTTTATTACGCTAATTTCAATAATTGAAATTTGTGATGTTATTTATCAATGTTGGCCATTATATTCCAACTACATTAGTCTTGCTCTCGAAAAAACATTTGCAGCCGATGGATCATATCCTTATTGGATATATCTACAAAAACCATATTCTGATAATGTATTTGGAATCTAATTAGGATTTGCGCATCATACCATATCATAGAGTCAACACTCTTAATAATTTATTTAAACAACCGAAGATTATGTATTTTTGACATTGATAAGAAACTCGTAGTTTCTCTTCAACATGTGAGAATACTTATTAGACACTCTAATGCGATGTGTATGTTTAGGTTAGTATATTTCATTTCATCTCATGTAATTAGTTTTATTATTGGATCATATCCGATTCCATTTTACTACCAATAATTTCTCAAAGAAATTCCTTCACTATGAAGTTGGTATTTGTTAAAACAGCAATTACTTTTCGGTACAATGGAATATGTATTCATAAACATTTTATGAATTTCCTTACATATAAAAATGATTTAGTTTTAGTTTACATAACTTATGTTTAAACATAAATGTGTCATCCAATGATAGTCCTTCCCAAAATCCTTTCGAGGAGCTTCATACATGATCCCTTGTGAACAATAATTACGTGTAGACTTTCAACTCACACGACCTGCCAGCTCCTTGGCCTAGGATATGTTTGGGTTTCTTATAAGTCCTTATCTTGTATAATTTCGTAAACAATTATTTAGATGAAGTCATATTAACCTCATGTGATACTCTTAAGTACATAACCTTATAAAAAGAAATTAACTCAGCTTCACTCATAATTAATCGCACTTCATGAAACAAAGTTTGACTACTCCTTATCAATACATCATTATGTATTACAGGGAGGAGTAACTTTTGAGGTTGAATCTTTATTCATTTTTAGGTATGTTTGGAACCTTTTTTTATATACTCACTCATTCGATCAAATCAAATCATTTCTATCGCATGTAATTTTATTTACTTTCATTTTATGCTCTATGAGTTTACCATAGACATACAACATGTGCATTAAATACACACATCCATGTTTGTGAAAACTCATCGGTGAATAAAACAAAATGTAGGGAACTATTTTGGTATTAATAGATTATGATTGCATATATTTGTGGGTATTAATCCAAAGAGTTCATTAACTCTTACGATGCTCCCACTAAATGGGTGCATTGCTTTTAATCATTTGAGATATAATTAACCAGTATCATATGGTTCATAATCATATAATAAAATTATTTCTCAAAACTATGGCTTGGTCTATAATTCTAAAATAACTGTAAATAATATTAGACACTTCTATATTTTCCAATGCATCACTTTTGTTATGAAAACAAACACCATATTATAGTATTATTTCATAGCGAATATTCATAATATTTATATTGAAATATAGCTACGTCTATCTTCTAGTCGATACCGAAAAATAGTCATTATTTCATAAATAATGTTTGGTATGTTTTATGAAAACAATTTTCATAATTTGATGCAATCAATAAGCGTTATATGGCATGCATCACTTTTGTTATGAAAACAAACACCACATTATAGTATTATTTCATAGAAAATATTCATAATATTTATATTGAAATATAGCTACGTCTATCTTTTAGTCGATACCGAAAAATAGTCATTATTTCATAAATAATGTTTGGTATGTTTTATGAAAACAATTTTCATAATTTGATGCAATCAATAAGTGTTATATGGCATGATTCCGCTATTTTCGCCATTACTATAATAGCATACAAAAGGTCCACCATTCACTTAACATAGTTTATTTATTTCATATAATATTACTATATTACAGTAGAGAGTTATTTGATCAAATGTCTTGAACTCAAAGAAATAAATCTCACAGAAAACAATTTTCAATATGAAAATACATTTTGGAATAGAAATCATATTTCTTATTCTAATGTTAAGTACCAATTATTATTATTACAATTCTCATTTAATGTTTCTTTACGAAGTAGAAGTGACTATTCGCTCTCTTCATCCCAACTGTACCTTAAATTATATCTACTCTTGTATGTTTGTTTTTCTTCCTAAATGGTCGAACCATTCAAAAGAAAACCCTTACTAAAGCATCATAACAAACTCTTTACAAAGATGAAATTGATCAGTCTTAACATTTAAGGATGTCAAATATAATGCAGCTTTTTTAAACTGATTAAACTAACATTTCAGTGATCAAATTCTTAGAGTTCTCTTGTAATTTTGGTCTAGCCTTACATTTAACACGGTATGATCCTTTTGTAATTAATCAAATTGAATACTTAATCTCATAGTACCATTTATTGGCTTATTTTGAATGAGCTAACTTCATCGAAGTATTGTGCATTTGGAAATGTAATTGTTCCCTTATAACATTTATATGCGATATGGATCAAATATCCATAGTCTTACAGTGCTTTTAGAGTTTGAAACTCATAGAATGTAACACACGGTCTTGATCAAATAAACATGTAACAATCAAATAGTGAATGTATTTAGTAGTTGTAAAATTAGGTTCTTGAATGGGTATTGAAACACTAACATGCAAGAAGCATTTACTACTAAGTATATGTTATATTTCTATTTGTCAATCTTTGATTCAAATCATTTCTACATCTTAATCGATAAACATTTTATCTATGACGAACGAGATTTTCACCATCAAAAATCGACAATAATACATCCTTATTCACGTGCCACAAATCCAAGTGCCGAAAACCTGATCGTTAAGGGTAAGAAAGAAAATAAAGACATAACAGAATCTCACATGAATGAAATAACATATATTATTTCAACACAAATTTTTTTACAGCGGAAAATTTAAATACATTTATCAAAGTTAAACTTGAATAGTTATAAATATATGTTCATACAAATGCGGAATACAATAGTACATGAGTGTGGTGGAAATGGATAACAATCTTCAGAAGAATCTTCTAACTCCATGCTTCGAGCTCCATCCATCTTCTTCTAAACTAAACCTGGCTACTAGGCTACTCGGGGAAATTTAGGGCACCCAAAGTTCAACAAAAAGGAAAATAAACTCCGGTTCAGTCATGGGACTGGTGTGAGAACTCAAAATAGGTATTTTGTAAACCAAAAGGTATCTCATAAGAACACATCGCATATAAACACCAAATGGGTTTTACCTTATGATAACCAAAACATTTTACATCAAAATACTAGATATTATCTTTAATGACATATCGTTGAAAACATTTGCAATTAAACTTGTTAATCTTAACCGAAATTGTTACCATTATTAAATTCCAACATACTTGGCTCTACAAACAAAACTCTTATATGGCTCGTTCGGAGATTGAATTTCATACAAATGACAAGGTAAGGGACAACATTACGTACAGTACACTTCTAGAGGGATGTACCTAGGATCCAGATACTGAACTCCTATACCAACACAGAACAAGCCTACCCCTTTCATCTGGATAGTACCGAATATGACATCACCCCGGGTCGTTACTGACCTATTCGAGACGTCTCATAGCATACACAACATACCCGATATATAGAGGGTTATATAGAAATGTGATGGCTATATCCTAATGGCAGCTACCTACTTAGCCCTACCGCATCTACTCTATTTTTTCTATTTATGGTTGGTGAGCCCTAAGGTAATGTTTTACCTTTTACATAGCATATTTCACTTTGAATGCCATACTTCCATTCCATTATCACACAACCGATTTCTACGAACGTATAACTCCTAAGCTCATACGTCTAAGGAAATGGTGTTAAGCTAAGAGAAGTTGCTTCTCCACCACCAAATAGATGACACATTCATAGAGATCAATTAATGTAATTAGAAATACAATGTCGGAAATTTATCCATACAAGTTGTCTACGAGCAGGGCAAACCGAAGGTACTCTCCTACCATAACCTGTCAGGAGTTACCCTAGGATTAGTAGCAATTAGTCCTTGCATCGGATATTTCATAACATAGAAACTATTGCTACTATATGTATATTGGGATTTTATCCCCAAATGATCAACAAGTAGTTTTTCATTATGAAAATCTCAAATATCATATCCACGTCTTTATTTTGAATGCGTAAACTGGTTCGGAGTGTCTTCAGATAGGAGTTACCCCGACCTTGTTTCTTTCAAACCAATCATCGATAAAAAGATGTTCTGTGAATAGGGTATCATTCTTTAATTGATTAAGTTCTTTTTATCAAAATCTCATTTGGAGATATATATTTCTAAAATATTCCTTCCGGCATATACATAATCACTAAACCGCTCTTATCAAATCCTTTGATTAATTAAACCCTTTTGTTTTAAACTTGGAATAATTCGAAATCAGTTCATTTTTTTCTTAGGAAAATATTTCCAAATCATTGCATTTAAATATTAACAAATATTTCCAAATCATAACCTTTAAAATGGATCAAAAACAATGTTATTCAAGACATCGTTTACTATAAACCCAACCATTTAACTTTAAGTATAAGAAATAATCTAATTCCAAATCATTTCATTTTTCCCTTAGGAAAAAATTTCCAAATTATTTCATTTCGATCTTGATAATGATTTCTTAATTCGAAACTCAAAATTTTTATTGAGTAAAAACCATGTTAGCTAGGATGTTAATCCCAAAACCAGTAAATATTAAGTGAGTAGAATTTATGGAAATCATTTAATTCTACTCAATATAAATTCCCGTATTCAACAAATACTATGGGCGGAATAATGGTGAAATCACCTTTTAAATTCCATGAATAGTATAAGTTCTTTCTTCGAGATTTAACGTAGAGTATAAGAAGATTATCTCCACAAAATCTAAATTATTATTAAATTTGGAAAAGTAAATCTTTTTATACTTAACTCGTTTCCAACATTTTGACCTTATCCATCCCTCGCCTAGGAAAGAGGCCAGGTAAGCTAGGGCACCGGTTGCTCCTAAAAATCTCCTTAGTTTAATCTTCTCACATCCGGATCTCACGAATAAAAAAATTTCAGTCTACTCATCGGCTTTTGAAGCCAAGATTAAACTGCTTATTTATAATAGTTTTTCTTTAAATCATTTATTTGAACTTTCTTCAATAAGCTAGAAAACTTCCAAATCATTATTAAAACACTTAATTATCCATCCGAAAACATTTATAAATTTTTTGGATAAGAATCGTTAAATGTAAAACTATATTTCAAAAATTACAGAAAAGTGTTGCCAGAAAGTGCCGTGGAAAGTGCTTTTTAAGCTATATTGATCAAAACGACTTTTATTTGAGAATCCATTTTCATTACTCAAATCACTTTTAAAACATTTTAAAATATTTATAAGATTAATTTCATATTTTTAAACAATTTTAAAATATCATTTGTAAAGAAATCCAGTTTTGGATTCCAAGTTGCAAAATCAGGATTTTTCCAAAACTTGTTTTACTCATATTTCAAAATCTACTTGTCGAAATTTCGATTACTTTCTTAGTTGGAAAACTATGGATATAGTAGTTTGAAATATCTCGAATAATTCGGGGCCATATTCTAACCCTTACACTTGTTTGACTTTTATAGCACGAAATCGCGAGTTACCGTCACACGATGCGCTTATTTTTCACTAAGTTTTCTATTTATTTTCAAATTTCATCAAAACACTTTTAAATTTTATAAAATATTTCAAATATATTTTAAAACATTTTCAAGGAGGTTTAACATTCCATATACACCATTTCATTAGATATAGAGGAAAGTGATTTTCTTTGTGCTTATCGATGTGTATTTCCGTGACTTGCATATAAATTCAACATTCGTATGAAAACAACCAAAATTGATGATCAAAGCATATTAAACATCCATTTTAAACATCGTATCATCAACCAAAAGTATAATAATAATAATAGTTTAGGAGTTCTTACCTTTAACCAAATCGATTAACTTCTCGCCAACATTCTCACAACAACACTTCACTAAAACCATTGTTAAGTTTGACTAATCAACTTCTACTACATTTCTCTTTGCTTTATGCTATCAACGTATTTTTCCAAACTCCCAAAAATTCGATAGAGCTTTCGCAGTACTTTGAACTTCCTTCTATTTCCATGGAATGAAATAGACGACACTTCCTTCTCTGTTTCTTACACCGGAGCTTTCTTACTTGCTCCTTCCTCCTCAATAGATTCGGTATTCGCCTATTCCACCTCTTCCTCTAACATTTATTCACTTCTTAGATGCTAAACCATGTTTTAATGATGATATAAGAACTTTGGAAAAGTTTGGCGGAGTTTGAAGTTGGTTTGATATGATTTTAAGAAAGCTGGTATGGAAAAGAAGAGCAGAATAAGCCATTAACATAGTTTAAATAAAGAAGAAAAAAGAATGATTTGTGTGAGAAAATGAGAAGGAAGGATGTGTATTTATAGGAAAAAATGTAGTGGTAAGTTATTAAAATATCCCTTTACCAAATTACCAAAATAACCTTATTTAACTTTAAAGTAACCTTGCATTTTCAATACCTACCATCACTTATCACTTCTTACTTCATCATATAGCCACTTAAAAGCTTAGAAAATGTACTTGGATGGAAAAATGGCTAAAGAGGAGATATGGTTTGATTTTGATGTGATGTTTACTTTTTTCACTTTTCTTTTTTTGCTTACTTTTGTTAATTATATTCTAGAAGTTTCCTAATCATAATTAACAAAAGTAAACATGTTTAGTTATTAAAATATATAATATATGTTAGAACATGTTAAGAAAGGAGCAACAATGTTGATTTTTGACAAAATGTTTAACAGTCACATTTTGACGTTTCTGTTAAACTATTTATTCATGTAAACCAAACTTCGGAATAAATTTCTTATCATTTTTAAATAATTAAAACAAGTATATTTGACTTATAAAATAATATAGAACAATATCAAAATTCATTTGTAGATATAAAATATTGATTTTGTCAATGTGCAATAAAATTTGTTAATCACTATAACATAAGTATATATACAGTTATCAAACTTTTATCAACCAAATATTATCATTACATAATGATTTTAAAAGGAGTTATTCATTTTTAAAACAATTATTTGACAGTATATCCAATTTTATCCAAAACATGCTTTTGTCAATTTTGTCAATGTTACGGTAAAAGTCCAAAATATATATTTAATTCTAAAAATAAGTTCAACATTCTTATTCGTCACATGAAATATTATTATTTAAGTTGGAATATTCCATTTTGAAAGTGGTAGATTACAGGGCATTACATTATCAATCATATCAAATGCACAAATTTATCATAGTAGATCATTATAACATTATATAACATATGTTCTTAATAAGATTAGAAAAGCGAAATATTATAATTTCATTTTTCTAATAAGGCTCCCACTAGTCTTTTATGTTTCATCAAACCCTAAGCAAAACATAAAAGTCTTTCGACTTCACTAGTGGGTGTTAGGATTCGTCCATCTTGGAATTTTGATCTTGAGTTTGATCAACAAGTCATAGATCCACGTATGATGGATAACTCCTTATCGGTTGTATCATACATAACTCCTAACCTATTTCCCTTGTCCTAATGTCATTTTGACCTCGAGTTTGCTCAACAAATAGAAAGAGATTATTCGCTCATACCTACCATATCACGACGGCCTAAGTATAGTATATGTACCTTAAGTTTTCTCAAGAAATACATGTAGTATCTTACCTCATCTATTAAATATATTAAGAATACTACACATAACATCCCTGGCTTGAGTTTGCTCGACAACTAAGGAGTGTGGAAGTAATTTATTAACATATATGCTAGATGATAACATTATATTAAAGATTCATAATTTTTAATATATTATATTAAGTGATATCTACTTATAGAATAATGTATTTATTATAAAGCGCTCTCGTGAATCAAGTGTTGAACACATTAGAAATCACGGTATATGTACAATACATATGCAATTATCCCTTAAATGTGTTTAGGGTTTCTTTGATGTTCCACCTTTTTTTGGCATGGCATGATGTTCCCCCTTTAGTTTATACATTCATATTATATATATTATATAACTTTTACATTTCGTACTACTTATATAGTAGTCTTATGTATATTATTATATTATTTAAATCTTATTTAACTAATCTTTAATTATTTAAAATTTTAATTAATTTTATATCATTTTAATATAATATTTGTATTAAATATTTATTACATATTATAACCTTTATAGTATTACATATATATTTTACATATGTGTATATTCATTTAACTAATTAACCTTTAATTAATTTAATTAATTAATTAACCTTTAATTAATTTACTTAATTAACTAACCTTTAATTAATTTACTTTATTAATTAACCTTTAATTAGTTTAATTTTTATTTATTTATTTATTTAAGTAATTTTAGTTAAATTATATTAATATTAAAATTCAATTCATATACATACATATATACTTATGTTATTTTAAAACATTTCAAAATATCATAACATATATTATAACATATAATACACGCATATATATTTTTACTAATTAAATTATTTAATCAATCCAGTCAATAAATTTTAAAATTTTGAAATTGATATATATTTTTTCAAACATTTTGAAAATATTATTTATTATAACTATTATAGTATGTTTATATCTTATTTTAAATTTAACTTTAAAATATAAAATCTTATATTTTAGTTTTTAAACTAATTTATAAAATTAGTTCAAGACCCAATTCAAATTTGAGCCTTTTTTATTAAGGACAACTTTTAGACTGTGAGCTAAATAGTTAAGCCTAACATGACTAATTTAGATAGCATAAGCTATTGGGCTCCGTACCACTGTTGGAACTGGGCCAGCCCGCGGCGGAAGTTTTGGTTGAATTTCAAAAAAAATACCCTATTAGATCTTTATTGAGCCTATGTGGTCCAATTAATTTAGAGCATTTCTAATTTATATCAAATAAAATCATGTATTTTATCTAAATTTAAATATTTTGTAAGTTGAAATTAATTTTGATTTAATTTAGTTATATGTACATGTACCATATATATATATGTGTGTGTGTGTGTGTGCATGTGTAACATAATAATCTAGAAGGGTATAATATGCCCGTATGTAGATGCTACGACTTATATCTCAACGGACATATTAGCTCATTTTGTATGTATTATATGTTGTCTGAATATGTGCATACACACACATGAAATACATATATATGTGTGTGTGTGTGTGTAAGTGTGACGACCCACCTTTCTGACCTTTAGGAATGACATTTAACACATCCATGTGGTGTTTGTGTGCTGTTGCCCAAGCATCAGAAAGATGAATCGTCGTGGGGTGAAATAAAGAACAGAATAGGAAACCTCACAACGAAACTGCTAAATAAAACATAACAGTAAATAATACATTAGGTTACTCCTTAACATGGAGTTATCAGAGTTAAAATGCACTACAAATAAAGCTAGGCAGTTATAACATTTATCTTCATAAATGATGAAACAAAATATACTTACACGAAAAAAACAGTACAGCGGAATAGATAACTTACAAAGATGAAAAGCCTCCTGCTAGGACACCCTATTCAAAAGATCCCAACATAGTCCTACTACTCTTGGACTACTCAAATAAAACGAGTACCTGAAAGTTTATGGAAATAAACAACTCGGATCAGACGATATGTTTGGTACCAGTAAAATTTTAAACAAAGGTACATAATTAAACAAAAACATGTGAGACAACAACGATGAACATGGAATGGGTTTACTCTTACATAAATCAACATCCAAATGTAAAGAATGGATAAATATTTAAACATCATGAAGAGTGGTTGACTCTTTCCGGTGCAAACAAGGAGATAAATTTGAAGGTTCGAATCAAATAAGAAAAGGAAAATCTCTAAAAAATGACTAGGTCGGTGCACCCCCTTGAAGGGTAACTCTAGAATTATACTTCTGAGAAGCTTATTTACACTGTGACACTTCTCGGAACCCTCCAAGCCGGATCCCATCAAATCTTACTGAGAATCCAGATTTTTACATCTAGTAGTGCTACAAAATAAAATCTAGATAAGACGTGAAGGTATCCCAGTGGGAGCAACTCCACATAGCTTAGCCTCCTCTCGCGCTTTGGTTTTAGCCATTTTTAGCTAAGGATATCTGCGGTCAACGGAGCAATAAATCATCATAGAATGACGATAATTAAGAAGATGAAATAACCTATAGATGAGAAACTAACTAACAAGGATATAAAACAATTGTATATAGAAATTAAGTATTGTATACTTATCACCACTCATCGAATTCAAACATATATTAATTCTTGGTTAACAATAATACCAACAAGCCAGGGTAGTGTTATATCAAATCATGTCTCTCGATTATTCTTGAATTTCGAAATAGCGACAAGTGTACATTTTCGATATTTAGTGCTAATTATACAAATAACTCATTTCCATACAAGTGAATAGCTTTACGGAAATTAATTCATTTCCACAAACAATTCAAACTTTTCTTTTAAAAACCTGAATTCAGACTTGGTTTCACATTACAAGTTTTAGCTTTAAACCACTTTGTTAAAAGAGTTTACTAACTTTGAAACTTCATTATAAAAAAGATTTAATAACTTAAACATCCTTATTACATCGATTAATTAACATTTAAAAAAACTTTGTTAACTAAGTTAATTAATCAACTTCAATAACTATTAAATTAAAAGGAGTAAATTACCTTTTAAAATATCATTAATTAAATTAATTAATAATATTTAAATATAATTAATTAATTTAATTAATAAATAAATAATTTATCATTATTTAAAAGAGGAAAACTAATTTAAACTTTATTCAAGGTTAAACGGATTTATTATCTTTAAAAGTCATTAATTAAAAGATTAATTAGTTTAAAAACATCATTTGTAAATTGATTATTTAACTTTAATCCATCATTATTTAGAAGATTAATTAACTATAAACATCAGTAGATATAATGATTAATTAATTTCAAAATATCATTAACCAAGTGATTAGTTAATTTTAAACACATCGTTAATAAGTTAGTTAGTTAACTTTAATCCTTATGAAATAATTGATTAAATTTAAATAATCATTATAACAATAATTAATTATTTTTGAAAACATCATAAATCAAAGACTTGGTTAACTTATAAAATAATTCCAAGCATGATAATAAAATCAAACAGTTCCGATAAAAGGTAATTTTTCGAAAATGGAGATATAAAGACTGATGTGCACATAAATGTGCATATTTTTACCACCATATTTATTCTAATTAATTTAAATAAATGATCATATTGGATACTTTAACTTGTTTTGACCAAAATCTATATTAGTTCCAAATTGTCACAAATTCATCTTCATTCAAGGGCAAAGTAGTCATTTTTGTGCATAAATTAACTTGAGAAAATTTAATTAGAAATTTCCATACTACTTTATAGGAATTTGATATCAATTACAAGTTGTTTCATGAATAAGATATGCATGCACAAAAAGAACATAAAGGAATGAAGATAGAAATAATTCAAAGTGAAGATCAGGGAGGACCCCACCTACCCACCTACCTTAGCGCACAAATTAGAGGCTAATGCACAAGCTTATGAAATAAATGACATCATGTACACTTAAATGATGATTAGTAGAAGCTAATGATTACTTGGCCTTCACACTTTCCCAAGGGTAGTTTGGACATTCCCGAAATTATGGATTAGGGTTTCATGCTTGTATAAATAACCCCTTATGTTTCATGTAACCTTCCTTCCTCTTAGTTAGTTAGTTTTAGCTTAGAAAATAAATCAAATCTCTCTTTCTTTCCATGACTACTTAGCTATTTCTTCTCTTATGTAATTCTTTTTTTCTTTATGCAATTTAACACATGTTCTTTTTCTTTTTTTGTTAATTCCTTTCATGTCGTAGTGTAGATTTGTTTATTTATGCAAGTAGGATAGATTTTCTTTTATGCAACTAGATTAGTTCTCTTATCCATTAGCTTTCATTTCCTCTTCTTTTTGTTTTTGTTTATTTCATGTTGCTTTTTACTTGTGTTGATATGATAACACAAATGAGAGGCTAATCCCTTCAATTTAGGGGTACTCTCTTGAATCATGCAGACGCAACATAATTTCTCATTTATGCCTCTTTTGTGCTTAATGGAAAGTTAGATGTTTGTGTGATTTGTGTTTAATATTGAGTTTGATAGCTTATGTTGTTCAAAACAAATAGGCTACGCTTAGTCATATGAATCACTAATTACCTTTTCATCTATATATGGTCATGGTAATGGAAGTTTATTTAGAATCAAAATTCGATGGTTTATGTTTCTAATTCAATAGTTAATAAGTCATGCTTAAAATAGATTCTACTTTTGATTTCATATCATTTTCCTTGAAGTTAGTAAGTGGGTTAGATTGTGCATTAAAGTTTGATGGTTTAAGTGTGTTAATTAATAACACAATTCGGCCATGTTTATGATAAATGCATCAACTAAACTCACAAATGACCAAAAAGATATCATAATGTCATTATGTTGATTTATGTGATCATGAGAGGGGATTTTCCTCTAAATTTCTCTTTAATCTCATCTTTTTATTCTCCTTAGTTTTAGTTTATATTTTCTTTCTTTTAGTTAGTTAACAATCACTCGACTTTGATTTAATTTGATTGAACAGATTTTTAGAATCAACAATTCCCTGCGGATCGACTTATACTCGCCATGTGCTACGATAGTATGCCGTGCGCTTGCGGTAAAATTTAATTTGAATTTTTTTGATAGTTTCTAATTCGATAGAAAATACGTCGATTAACAAGTTTTTAGCGCCGTTGCCAGGGAACTTGCTTTGATTTTAATTTTCAATTCTTTGAATTTTTTTTTGATTTTATGTGATATTATTTTATGTGTTTGCAATTAAAAAAAATAAAAAAATTGTTTGTGTATTTGTTGTTTTATTTTTGTTTTCAATTTTTTTTGTGCATATTTATCTAGTTTTCCCTTTGCATTTGCATTTCTACAAAAAAACATACAAAAATTCTATAAAAAAAATTTCTATTTCATTTTCATTTACATTGTTTTAAGAAAAAAACTTTACATTACACATTTATATGCACTGTTCACTGTGAATTTACAGTGAAAACTCTACTTGCTTCTTCCCCCTGCACATACTCCTCAACCATTCAACATCCTTCCCTATTTTATCCTTCATATAACATCCTCTTACCATCCTTTATATAAACTTCGTAACATCCCACTTCCATCTCACAAACAACTCATTATTAACCTCTGCCATTTGCTTATACATAACCAACATCCACATTCAAACCTCCCTGCTCCTCCTCTTATACAACAGCTCCGCCTTCACTGTCATCTCCACCACATACAATAAATCATTCACTACCTCATTTGGCTGCTCGACTAAACCATTACTGCCATAATTCAACTTGCCATCATTTCAATCATTGCTGTTTGCACAAAAAATGGACAAACACCTCCAAGTCGTATGATTTAGTTGATTATATGTTGTTCTTAATGATTTGGGTGATTTATGCAAATATATAAAATAATGGACTAAACTGCAAAAGACACAAATTTATAGTGGTTCGGCCAGAATGTGCCTACGTCCACTTTATATGTTATTCTCCTTTTCTGTTCAGATTACAAGTACAAAGCTTTGATTACAAGAATCTGAAAGTTGTTTGAAAGTTCTATCCGTGCTTGAGCTCTCAAACTTGTCTGCCATTGTTGTACCCCTGCCCCTCTATTTATATGGTGAGGCTGAGGCTAGGGGTCCTGGATGTATATAGCTGCTGGTGGGCCTGGGCTGAAGCAATCTGGCCTGGCAAGGTTGGTCTGGTACTCCTTGGTCCGGTAGTACGTTGGTTCGGTGGAGGTTATTTTAGTGGAGGTTGGTCCGGTGGTGGCCTCCCTTGCTTCTGGTACGGTGGTGCTACTTTGAGTTGGTTCGGTAGACACTTGGAGCAGGATGGTTCGGTGGTAGATGGAGCAGGATGGTTCAGTGGTAGATGGAGGAGGATGGTTCGGTGGTAGATGGAGAAGAGGTGGTTCGGCATTGCTTGGAGAGGAGGTGGTTCGGCATTGCTTGGAGAGGAGGTGGTCCGGCATTGCTTGGAGAGGAGGTGGTTCGGCATTGCTTGGAGAGGAGGTGGTCCGGCATTGCTTGGAGAGGAGGTGGTTCGGTGGTATCTTCTCTTCATTGATTCGGTGGTGCTTCTCTTTTTTGATTCGGTGGTGGTGGAAACGCACCCAACGTTTGCCCCCCAAAGTGGGGCATATGCTAGCATATGTCGCGCTTTGTTTTTTCGTAGTTTGGATACTCTCATTCCGTTCTAAGTGCCGAACTGTTTGGTCCGATGTCCTGCGCTCGCCTATAAGTAGGGGAATCATGCCACTGTTATTCCTTTATCGTTTTGAGATAGCCGAATCAATCGAGTATCGGATCAACCAAATACCGAATCAACCAAGTGCCGAATCAATCAAATACCGAATCAACCAAGTGCCGAATCAAACCTAACTGTCGGACCAGGTGAGTTTTCTTCTACCTAATGAGTTCTTATGATGGGACTACCGAATGAAACATGGGGTTCGAATAGCGAATGAATTTTCATTTTTGAATTGTCGAACGAGACTTGGGGGTTTAAGTGCCGAATGAACCTTATATACTTGAATTTTTATGTTTTGAATTACGAGTGAAATTCCGGACTACATATACTTGCATGTTTATACCTTCCGTTTTAACGATATACTTTCTTGTGTTCAGATAAATGTCTCATAAAGTGGAAACTCGATCAGATAAGAGGAAATCCATGGACAGAAGAGAGTCCCCCGTTGTGCCCCCAGCCCAACCAGGACCGGGACGACAGGGACCCATCCCGAGATCACTAGTGGATGGATATGGCCCTCAGGAGCTCTTGAACTCTCCTCCTGACTGCTTTCCTAGCTCCCTCAAAGAGGAGCAGCTTGATGTTATATCTCGTTCTTTCGGGATTGATAGAGCACTCATGGTGCTACCAGGGAGTGGAGTCATGCCGTACGACCCACCTGAAGGATATTTCGCTTATAGTAGGTATCATTGCATGTGTGGGGCCATTCCTCCAATCAATGCTGGTATAGTTAGCTTCGTCACCTATTTGAAGGTGGCCCCTTTCCAGCTCCAGCCCAACTCTTACGCTATCTTGGTGAGCCTATTCGTCATTTTCCGAAGAAAATACGGACGTCCCCCCTCCAACCGGGAGATTCGATATTTGTAAAACTTGAGAGGCTACAAGAAGGGGTCTCCATACAGCAGCTTGGAATCGGCCGTGTCCTTCAAGCCGGTTCTGGACTTATACTCGAAGTTCAGCATGTTCAAGAAAGAATGGTTTTTCGTTAAGGATGACTCTGTCTCTATCTGTCGCTTCACCTCCGGCTGTAAGTTAAAGCTTGTTTATAATTTCCGTTCTGATTGCAATGCTTCTTCTTATGTGTTTTTATTTCTTGCAGCGACATGTGGCTTTGCGGTCGTGGAGAACGATCACCTGGTTCAGATGGCTGCGGAGATAGAAGCCATTTCAGGAAGGGAGAGGTCAGCTTCTTACCTGATCAGGAATGCTACTCTTCTGCAGCACAATCTAATTCTACCACGTCAGTCTGTGGTCAAGCAGAGGGACACAGCCGAGGAGAGGGCTGCCAAAGCTAAAGGAGGGGTCACGACGATGAGCAGCAAGAGGAAACCCTTCTCGATACCTCCAGTCGCCGGGGGGGAGAAGCTCAAGAAATCCGATGGACCTTCCCCTAGCACATGCCCAAATGTTCCGGAGGAGGAAAATGTAGAGGAGGAAAGAGGCGAGGAGGAGAGCGGAGGTGATGGAGAAGGTGATGGTGGTGATGGTGCCGGGGCTTTGTCTTCTGGGAAAGCAGGGGAGATCCAAGAGTGGACAGATGATGCTTTCCGCCAAGCTTTTGAGGTGTTGGAGGAAGGATCGGCCTTGGTGGAGAAGCCAAAGAAAACTGGTAAGGCCGGGACTGGTGCCGATTCATCTTCTTCAGCTAAGGCAACCCCTGCGATTCAAGGTGAATTTTTGACTCCTGACGACTCCATTTATGATAAAGATTTAGGAATCTTTTATGGCCAGCTTCCGTCCTGGAATGAGATTCAGGGCTTATTGTAGGATCCTACTCTTCCCTAGGGTTTGTATAACAAAAGCATCCTTTTGCTCCTTTTAACTTAACATATTTCTTGAATTATGGATTAGTGTATGCTCGTAACACTTGTTCTTTATTCCAGGGGCAGGCGAGGTGGCCAAGACATCAGATGTTCGACACCGCCTCGAACAATACAAGCTACTCAGAGCCTCTGCTAGACCGAAGTCTCCTACTAGCCGCCCCGGGGACGTAGTCGGCTATCATCCTCTTCTCGGGATTATTGAAGAGGATATTAAAAAGAGAAAGAGGAGGCGCTCCATGTTCGAACCTTCACTTGGACCTCACCCCCAACCCAGCCTATTCATGATATCACGGGGGAGGATACTGAGTCCATACCTTCTCCGCATCCATCAGAGAATCCTACCGTTACTCATGTTGATCGTCCCGGCTTGGCTTGTAACCCATTTGCGGGTCATCCAGATCTGGACCCGAGTTCTCATGATATTTCCTTCGATGAGGTTACCGGTGAGCACCTCCTACCTCGCAATCCTATGGTAAGGGTGCTTGATGAGGCTAAGTCTTTGGATCTCGACTTGTTGACCACTCGGATTGTGACTATGGGGGATGAGGCTAAGGTAAACATCGATCGGGTGGCTGAGGAGACCAGGAAGTTGATGGCGCATCATGCCCGACTGGTCAAGGCTGGAGAGGAAATCGGAAGTGCTAACATTCAGTTGCGGCTAACGGTTTCCGATCAGGCCAAACAGCTTGCCGATCAGGCCATCCAGATCTTCCAGCATGAGGCGGCCTCCAGACGACTAAAGAAAACCGTGGAAGAGGCTAGCAAGGCAGAGTTGCGAAAGATGGAAGCTGTTTGCAAGAAACGAATTGACATGGCCATCGCAACAGTGGATAAGGTTAGGAGAACGGATCTTGAGCAGGTAGAGGAGTTATCTGGAAGGCTTGAAGCCGCAGGGCTTGCTCAGGCCAAGCTAAAGGAGGAGATGGAGGCGATGAGGAGATCCCTTCCGGCTGAATGCTCGCGATACCGATTGGAGAGGGATGCTGCCGTTGCAAAGTTGTCGGCTTCTGAGGCCCGTATGAGGGAGTTTGAGGAGAACGAGGGGATGATGGATGATATGCTGCAGGATATGTATTTTCGTACTTGGAAGCAGGGCAACCTATCCTGGATGGACGATTACCCCCGGGTCATGGCGAGGATATATCTCCGGGCTTTGGAGGAGGCCAAGGCTGATGCAGATAAAGAGGCTGGCATGGCCTTCAGGATGGATGTGGTTACGGCCCAGTTCACTAAGAAGGAGAAAGTGGCGGTGAAGGAGGGCATGCGGCTGCTCACTGCCGAGGAGGTAGGTGTGTAGTTGGAGGATGATGATCAGGGAGCAGACGCTGGTAAGTCTTCCCTTTTAATCTTTTCTTAACTTGATTGCTTATCGTTTATCTAATAGATACTTCTCCTGGATTGGACAGGTGGGATCTCTGGTCAGCATGCTGGGAGTTCTGATCCAGCGGTTAAGTAGACCTTGGGAGGTTGGAAGGATAGAGATGAAGTTCTGATGCTACGGGATATTTTGACTTGATCTGGACATTTTTGGTCTACTTGACATTCCTGTATATACTAGTCCCAAAATATTAATGTACTTTCAGGTTGTAATTAGTCATTGCAACGAACGACTTTATTCTTAACATGTAATTTTATAACATGAGCTGATTCTCTTACATTTGGATGCTGTCATTACTTTGATGTGTTGCATAAGAAATATAGTTGTGCATGTGCTAGTGATTCAACTGTGTTTGATGTCAAGTTCTCGCTTAAAATATAATTTCATGTCTTGCAATGTTAATGTGAATATATCAGAGTTGCTTATTTGTATACAAGAGAAGAAAGTACCGCCCTTTCGATTTTTAGTTATAGATGGTAGCTTCGAATGCTTTGTATGATCGACTACGGAATGCAGTTGAGTGACCCGTCATCCAGCTGAATGTTCTCATTCCCATTAGCGAGTGCATCCTATTTGGTGTCCTGTACTTTAAGGGTTGTTATAGAGGATAGGAGGAAAGTTTTTAAATAGAATGGAAATATAAGAAATAGTAAAACTTCCAATCACGGAAGGCCTTCGATGTGCTTAAGTTCGTGGCAAATGGGTTTTGTAGTCACTTTCCCTAGCTGTGGGTCTTGGTGACATTTGTCACCCATCTTGCGCCTCTGTGGGGAGTTTTCTTTTTTACCACAGTCGCACTTAAGACACATCGGAGCCGAGATCGCGCACGGTAACTACCCGGGCCATTATGTCCTGTAATCGTGGGTATTATTCGATTTACCGTGGCCGGCAAGCGCGGGTGCCGATCGTCAACTGTGAACTGCCCCTGGCTGGCCACACCTTATGTTGGGGCTTATAATCAGTTCACAGTTGCCGGCGAGCCGAACGCCGTAATGAGCTGCCTCGGCTATAGTCGGCCTTCTCAGTGGCTTATAATCGGCTCATTACAGTTGCCTTTGAGGGCCGTCGCGAGCAATGAGTTAACCAGTAGCAGAGGGATGCTGGAGTAAAAGTGTCACATTGGCGAGGGCATAGATTCGTATAGTACCTGTCAGGTCTTGTTCAGGTGAGGTTGTGCCGTGAAGTGTCCAGAATGGAAATGCCGTTACACAGGATTTTGTTCAACAGAAAAGGATAAAGCTTAACAAGCAGCCAAGATATAATGGAACAAGTTAAAAAGAGACAAGATTTTTAAAGTGGTTCGGCACGAAAATGCCTACGTCCATTGATTCTCTTTGTCAATTTACTTCATATGGGCAGTGCAAGTTAAGAAAAGTATCGACGAAGGTGTTGGATGTTCCATGCCCTCTGGAACACCTTTCCGTCCACTGTTGACAAAATATAAGCTCCGTTGTGGAGATCTTTATGAATTACATAGGGTCCGTCCCAGATTGGATCTAGCGCTCCAGGGCGCGGGAAGATCCGCTTGAGGACAAGATCTCCTTCTTGTAAGCTGCGGTGCGTGACTTTGGAGTTGTATTGTGCTGCCACTTTTTGCTTGTGAGCTGCCGCTTTGAGTGCTGCATCGTTTCTTCTCTCTGATCCAAAGACATGTGGAGGAGTTCTTCGTTCTCTTCTGGGTTGTAGTGGATCCTACGGTGGGAAGGAACTACAGTTTCAACTGGGAGCATGGCCTCCGATCCGTATGTCAAAGAGAAAGGAGTATGCCCTGTTGATGTTCTGTAAGATGTGCGGTAGGCCCAAAGTGCCGTAGGAAGTTCATCCACCCAAGCGCCTTTTGACTTTTCAAGTTTCTTCTTGATTAGAGTTTTGAGAATTTTGTTGACAGCTTCGACTTGTCCGTTTGCCTGGGGATAAACTACAGATGAGAAGCTTTTGTGAATTTCGTGCTCTTGGCACCAGTCGACGAATTCCTTGCTGTCAAACTGAAGTCCATTGTCCGATATGATTTTGAGTGGAACCCCGTACCTGCATAAAACATTTTTGATCAAGAAGTTAATAACTTTTGCTGAAGATATTTTATTTAGAGGTTCTGCTTCCACCCATTTGGTGAAATAGTCGACTGCCACGATTGCATATTTGGCTCCGCCTCAGCCCATTGGCAGTTCGCCAATCAAGTCAGTTCCCCATATTGCAAAGGGCCAAGGGCTGGTCACCTGAGTAATCTCATTGGTTGGTAGTCGAGGGATCTTAGCAAATTTCTGACATCTGTCGCATTTTTCGACGAAGTGCAAGGCGTCTTTGTTTAAGGTGGGCCAAAAATATCCATATTGGAGTATCTTCTTTGCCAGAGTCTGCCCTCCAGTGTGGTCTCCGCAACTTCCTTGATGGATGTTGGATAAGATTTCCTTGGCTTCCCTTCTAGCGACACACCTTAATAAGGGGTTAAAGAAGCCGCACTGATAGAGGATGCCTTCTTGTATTGTGTAGAGGGAAGCACTTCTCAAGATTTTCCTGACTTCGTTACTCTCGTTGGGTAGTGTGCCATCTTGCAAGTATTTCCGGATAGGAGTCATCCAAGTTTCTTCTTCGATTGCAGCTATCAGATCCTCTTGTTCGAAACTTGGGGCTAGTTGTTTTGAGATGGCTACTGTTTCAGAAATGGTGTTGTTCTTCATGCTAGCTTTCTTTGCCAGTTCGTCGGCCTCTCGGTTCTCCTCTCGAGGAATGTGTTTGATTAAATAGTGGTCCAACTGATCGAGTAGCAGCTTGGTTTTCTTTAGATATGCTGTGAGTCGTTCCCCTCGAGTTTGGAACTCTCCTAGTATTTGATTTACAATAAGTTGAGAATCACTATGGATACACAAAGAACCGACTCCAATCTCTAGGGCAAGTTCTAATCCGGCTATCACTGCTTCATATTCTGCATCGTTGTTAGTGGTAGCGAATTCCAACTTTAGGGCATAGTGCAGTTTCCTTCCCCTAGGGGTGATTATCACAATACCTGCCCCCGAGCCTTGTTCGTTTGATGCTCCATCTACAAAGAGATTCCAAATGATATGTTTTGTTATTTCAGGTCGATCTTTACCTTCGTTGGTAGTGAATTCGACAATGAAATCGGCCATGGCTTGTCCCTTGATGGCGGTGCGAGGGTAGTAGATGATATCATATTGACTCAGTTCAATGCACCATTTAAGTAGTCGCCCAGAAGTGTCGGGGCGATGGAGTACCTGCCTTAGCGGTTGATCAGTTAAAACTTTGATGGAATGAGATTGGAAATAGTATCGCAGTTTCTGTGACGCGATTAGCAAACAGTTTGCTAGCTTTTCAAGTTTAGGGTATCTGGCTTCTGCCCCTGTAAATCTCTTGCTTACAAAGTACACGGGCCGCTGCGCGCGGTTGTCCTCTCTCACCAAAGCGGTGCTTAAAGCATGGGACGATACAGCAAGGTATAGGTATAGTTCTTCGCCTTCATTTGGAGTTGAGAGTACTGGTGGTCTCTGAAGGTGTTCGATTAGGTCAAGGAAGGCTGTCGAGCATTCGCCGGTCCATTCGAACTTTCCTTTGTCTTTCTTTAGAGCTTCGAAGAAAGGGATGCATTTGTTGGTTGCTTTAGAGATGAACCTGCTTAGGGCGGCCACTTTCCCGTTTAGGCTTTGCATCTCTCTTCGAGTGGATGGTATCTTGATATCTTGCAAAGCCCGGACTTGCTTGGGGTTTGCTTCAATCCCCCTGGCATGGACGATAAATCCCAAGAACTTTCCCGACGATACTCCGAAGGAGCACTTCAGAGGATTCAGCTTCATTCCATATTGGCGAAGTACTTGAAACATCTCGTCCAGGTGGTTTATATGATCGTTGGCTTTCCTCGATTTTACCATCATGTCATCCACATAAACTTCCATAGTTCGTCCTATTAGTTCCGCAAACATCTTGTTGACAAGGCGCTGATAAGTAGCTCCGGCGTTTTTAAGTCCAAAAGGCATTACTCTATAGCAGTACAATCCCCGGTCAGCGATGAAACTAGTGTGGTCTTGATCGAGGGCGTGCATAGGGATCTGGTTATATCCTAAGTATGCGTCCGTAAAGGATAAGAGTTCGTGTCCGGCTGTGCTGTCCACGAGTTGATCGATTCGGGGGAGTGGGAAGCAGTCCTTCAGGCAAGCGTCATTTAAGTTGGAGAAGTCGATGCATGTTCGCCACTTCCCATTAGCCTTCTTTACCAGTACCGGGTTGGCGATCCATTCTGGGTAGATGGCTTCTCGTATGAAGTTATTGGCAAGTAGGTTCTTTACTTCTTCCTCGAGGGCTGCTGATCGTTCTGCCCCCATGCTTCTCTTTTTCTGCTTTACTGGCACCTTAGTGGGATCGATGTTCAGTACGTGGCATGCTACGTCTAGGGAGATTCCTGTCATGTCAGCGTGTGTCCATGCAAATACATCCATGTTGTGGCGAAGAAAATCGATGAGTTGATCCTTCAATTCCGCTCTTAACTGAGACCCGACTCTTAGCAGTCTACTTGGGTCGTGTTTGTCTACAGATACAAATTCCATAGCCTCTGCAGGCTCGGTGGTGGCCTCCTCCTCCTTGTCCCTGGGGTCTAATTCGTTGAAATGATCGCTGGTATATCGAAGAGGAGGGGCTTTCTTTAATTGCTATGCTTCCAAGTTTTTCTTATAGAGAGAAGTCTCTGCATCCTTCCCTTTATCCTTCCTACGGTTATTGCGAAGTTCAGTCACATAGCAATTTCGAGCGGCGTCTTGATCTCCCTCTATTTCTCCTACTCAGTTATCTGTTGGGAATTTCATCTTCAGGCACCACGGGGCTAGGACAATTTGGAAGTCAGACAAGGCTGGTCTTCCCAAAAAGGCGTTGTAGGCCGAGTGGTTTTCTATTAGCACAGATTTTTGTTTTCGCACAACGGAGCGGGGATGACTTCCTATTTCGACAAAGAGGTCCAGTTGCCCGAGGGGCACCTTCGCATCTCCAGTGAAACCATGCAGCGGTTTGCTGCAGGGAGACACATCCTTCATTGACAGCTTCATTTTGTCGAAAGCATGCTTGAATAGGATATTTACTGAGCTTCTAGTGTCTACTAGAATTCGAAAAACCTTGGCTGGACCGAACCAGACAGAGATGACCATAGGATCCATGTGAGGGTATTGCCTTCCCTCTAGATCACGCCTACTGAATGTGATGTCATCATTCTCTTTCCGTTTCGGGTGGCGTTCTTCTGTAACAGAATTAATGTAGCCTTCATTGTTTCTAAGTGACTTACCGTATCTTTCCATCTCTGCCCAGCTTCCGCCGGCGATGTGTGGTCCTCCTGATATGGTAAGGACCACTATCTTCTCTTGACTGGAGCCGCTGGTGTTGCGATTTCCTCCGCCTACTTCCGGGAGGGGTAGCCCTGGATTCTCATTGGCAGGAGTTGAAGTCCTGTTCTGACCTTTCACATCGCGCTCTAGTCTTTTCCTTGTGATGTGTTCTTCAATCAAGTCCTGGAGATGATGGCATTCATTGGTGTCATGCCCATGAGATTCGTGGAAGCGGCAGAACTTTCGAGACTTAATTGCATTATCTGATTCCTTCTTGTGCGGGGGGCACTTGTATCTAACATTATCTTGGGTGGCCAAGAAGATGTTTTCGATTGTTTCATTTAAAGGCGTGTAAGAGTCAAATCTCAGTCCTGGCCTATATAAGCGCTTTTCTCCCTCTTTTCCCCAGCACTATCTCTGGAGTCATTTCTTCGAACATCCTTTGCTACTGCGAGTGTGTTGCCATGAGCTGCCTTGGTTTGTTGCCATGTCTGCCTTTCAATGGCAGCGTCTTCAAGTCTCATGTATTTCCCGGCTTCATGGAAGAAATCGGGTAAGGTAGCTGGCTTTTCTTTCGTTAATCTCCTAGCAAATTTAGTATCCGGATGTACACCACTGTAGAGGGCCATTAGGATAAGTTTCTCGTCAGCACTTGGACTGCGGCCGCTGCGGCGTTGAATCGGGTTAGATATTGTTGCACTGTCTCTCCGGGTTTCTGTTTAATATTAGATAGGGAGTAAGCGTCCTTGGGTTGTTCCATATGAATGCGGAACTGGCTGATGAACTTTTCTTTCAACATTTCCCATGAGTTGATGGACCCTTGGGGTAGATGGCAGAACCAGGAGGTAGCTAGAATCTGCCAAGAATAGTGGGAAGCATTTACACAACACTCCTTTGTTGCTCCGCTCATGAGCATATGCTGTGTGTATCTTTGTAAGTGTACGACGGGGTCAGAGGTTCCCTTGTTAGGCTCCATTGTTGGCATTTTCCATTCCCGGGGGATAATGGCAGTTTCGATATTGCGGGTGAAGGGGCTGGTTACCCTAGCGCCTATCCCGCGATCCCTTTGGTCCCGTTGGACGCACTCTCTGAACAATCGCGCCATCCTTTCATCAGAACTTGGAGCGGATACAAATGAGTTCGGTTCTTCCCTACGGGATTGATTCCGTTCAGATGACCTGTAGGTATGGTCTATCACTCCTGACATTCTCCAATGGCTGCCTCTGGTCTTCCGGGGGCACGCTGGGGTCAGTCACAGTTGGCCCTTGCCTTGATCTTCCCCTGCTGGGTTCTGCTCTTAGCACTTCCTCGGGTCCAACTTCGGGCTGGACTCCAGCTCGGCCCCGTCTACTGGTGTTTCCATGGTTATGTAGCATGGCAGGCTCAGCTACATCCGATCCCTGCCTGGTACCTTCCATGTTGGGTTCGGTTCCAAGTGTTTCCTCGGGTCGGAATTCGGGCTGAGTCCGGGCTCGGCTCCTACCATTGTTGTTTCTGTTGTTAGCCTCTTCGAAGAAGAAAGACCTTTGTCGTCTTCCAGATCCTCAAGACCGAGACTCATCCCATGATTCAGTGTTGCGGTTGGATTCTTCAGCATCCCTTAAGCGTGACATGAGTTGGTCCACTAAGGCTTCTTGTTGAGATGCGAAGCGGTTAGTTACTTCAGTCACAACCCTGTCTATATCCGTCCTTGTAATTGGTTGTTCCGTAGCAGGGGCTGTCGGGTTTGCATGATTTCCATTTGCAGTAGGAACCGGACGATTGTCTTGATCTCTGATCACCGGATCTGGGATACTGCTAGTTGCGATGTTCTTTCCTTTGTTAGCATCTTTCTTCCGTCCGGGAGGCATGCTTTCCAAGCAATGATCGATACTGATAGGAAAAGGGTTAAGTGGGAGAAGCTGAAGCTTCGAGCTCCTGTTCTCAGTGAAAGCACCAAAAATGTTTGCGCAAAAAATGGGCAAACACCTCCAAGTCGTATGATTTAGTTGATTATATGTTGTTCTTAATGATTTGGGTGATTTATGCAAATATATAAAATAGATGGACTAAACTGCAAAAGCGAACACAGATTTATAGTGGTTCGGCCAGAATGTGCCTACGTCCACTTTATATGTTATTCTTCTTTTCTGTTCAGATTACAAGTACAAAGCTTTGATTACAAGAATCTGAAAGTTGTTTGAAAGTTCTATCCGTGCTTGAGCTCTCAAACTTGTCTGCCATTGTTGTACCCCTGCCCCTCTATTTATATAGTGAGGCTGTGGCTAGGGGTCCTGGATGTATATAGCTGCTGGTGGGCCTGGGCTGAAGCAATCTGGCCTGGCAAGGTTGGTCTGGTACTCCTTGGTCCGGTAGTACGTTGGTTCGGTGGAGGTTATTTTGGTGGAGGTTGGTCCGGTGGTGGCCTCCCTTGCTTCTGGTCCGGTGGTGCTACTTTGAGTTGGTTCGGTAGACACTTGGAGCAGGATGGTTCGGTGGTAGATGGAGCAGGATGGTTCGGTGGTAGATGGAGGAGGATGGTTCAGTGGTAGATGGAGAAGAGGTGGTTCGGCATTGCTTGGAGAGGAGGTGGTTCGGCATTGCTTGGAGAGGAGGTGGTTCGGCATTGCTTGGAGAGGAGGTGGTTCGGTGGTATCTTTTCTTCATTGATTCGGTGGTGCTTCTCTTTTTTGATTCGGTGGTGGTGGAAACGCACCCAACAATTGCGGACCACCTCTACTGTATATCACTTCTAACAGCCTGCATATCCTCCACTACAACATTCCTTTTCAACCCTCTGTCCATCACTTATACAACTCATCATCAAACAATCATTTTCCCCATCACCACTCAGACAACAAACAATGCACATCTCTACTGCTTCACCCAACCACTGAAGCACATCCAACCAGTCACACCTCCAACATATCACTGTCATCTTACCACATAACACTAGCCATCATAGTTCATCAATCACAACAACTGCATCATCCTTGGACAAACTATAGGACTGTGCCACAACTTCGGCCTCATCATAGTTTGTGATGACCCAGGATTTTGGACATTTGAAATTGGAATATTTAATTGATTTAAATATTTAGAAGTTAAATTCTAAATTGAATTTCAAATGCCACTATTTATTGAGTGATTTTATTGTTTAATTAAATCATTTGAAATTGGGTAAATTGTTGAATCTGAAATTTTGTGCTTGTTAAAAATATTTCAAAAGATCATAAAATTTATATTTGTAGTCCTGAAGATAATGAAAGCTTTAAAATTGAAATTTGAAGTGTTTGTTCAGTTTTAAAAATATATTGTTAAAATTGATATTTAAAATAGCCTTCCGAGGCACAGTCTCGAATTTCGACGAAACGAGTTCCATTGGATCCGTAATGGTGCATTATTATCAGATTTCAAATTTCGTATGGTTTGGATTTGTCGTGTGATCATACAGTAGGTAAACATGCTGAAGTCTATATTGATAATTCAATATAAAAATTGAGTCCAAAAAGCTATCTTCTCCATACGATCTAATTAGGACTCGAAAAATTTTCCATCATGTTCGTAATAGGGGTATAACATTATAAACTCCTAGCGGCATGCCTCGATTGGATGTTGAGATTTTGAGTTGCGAAAATCGAGACGACTTAAATTTGAATTTAAATATAAATATAAATAATATAATTTCATCAATTCACTATAGCTTGTGATTCAACATGTATCTGCCTTTTTCAAACACGTGTTCTTCTTTGTGAAACTCGCGTCAAAAAAATGAAGTAGCCGAGTTTAAAATTACATTCGTTCTTCCTCAAATTTCATTCCCCTCTTCTCCACCTAGCTATTCGAAGCCTCCATTGATATGAATTCGAAAGAATTCATCTACACTAAAAAAAGAGAAGACGATTCGATCCACTTAGATCCGATCGATTGAAAATCTCAAGGTCTGCCCTTTTTAAATCGGAAATGGCTGAGCAATTGAAGCAAAATCTAAGAAAAAAAAGAGGTTGCGAGGTACAGAGGGTCGTGATAGGCGAAGCTCGCGGCGAAGACCACATTCGAATGGAGGATGATCGACTAAGGGAATGCGGCGCGATCGAGCATGGAGGCCTGAGGCAGAAAGGCATCGTCGAGGCTGAGGTTTGGTCACGACATCGGAAGCGAAGAGGTCTACTTGAGTGCGGCAGTCAATTAGGCATCGTGGCGAATCGCGGAAGCAGGGTCGCGCTCGCATGGTGGCAGGACGTCGGGGGACTTGAAGGGTATTCTCGTGACGAGTGCGTGGGTGAGTATCCTTGATGAATTAGGTTTTAAATTTGAATTTAATGTTATAGTTTGAGAAGGTATCCAAATTTTTAAAGCATTTTTATGATAATTTTGTTAAAATTGGAAAATAGATATTAATTATTTAGACAATTATATTTAAAACTGTTTGTTTTTAATTTACATTAGTAGGTATGATTTTGAGAAAAAAAGAGAAAAATATAGGACTTTAAAAATGTTGTAGGATTTGTAAAAAGTAGATTTTGAAATGTATATAGGTTATTCTAGTATATGTAGATTCAAGAAAGAGTAAAAATACATATTCATATACGGATTTAATTCTGAAATGGTAAAGATTTATTGTTTAACTAAATCTAAATTACAATTTATTAAAAGAAAATTAGTTTAAATTAAATTTTTGGTCGATTAAATTATTAAAAAGACAATTGACCGTTCGATTAATTCAAATATTAATAAATCGTATAATGATTGTACAAGGTTCAAAATCGAGAAACAAGCCAGAATGGAATCGAATTGCAAAACAGAAATCAAAGGTGAGTTAATCTCACTCATCTGGATTATTATTTAAATTTAAATAGTTAAATTTAAATTTTTGGTTGAATGATTGAATTGATTAGATGTGGTATATTATATATAGTAGTGTATATATTTTGGAGTGATTGATTACCCGCATTATATAGCGGATGAGACCCTATGCGCTCCGCATAATAGGGGATGGCCCTATATACAGCGATATTCCACCTCGAAGTGGAATTGATAACTTATATTGTGTTAATATCTATGGATGCTGGGAAACAGGTTGGAGGGATCCAACTGGATTCCTCAAAACGTTGAATTTATTTTATATATTCGGCGATGTGAATTATGTTATGATTTTATTGATTATATTTGTAATTGAATTATTGACTACTACGGCTTGGTTGAATATATATTGGAATTTTGAAAAAATAAAAATATATAAAGTTTGGATTTTTAAGGGAAATTTTAAGTAAAATAATATAGTGAATTTAGATAAATTAAAGATTGAATTTGGAAAAATATAACAGATTTGATTTTTAATTTCTATTAAATAATTTCTGAGTATGGAAACGGAAATAAATTTTTTGAATAAATGGAAATAGAAGAGTTTTGAGATTAAGTGATATTGCTTAAGAATTAAAGGATTTTATTTTAAATTTTAATAATTAAAATGATTAGGAAGAATTAAAATGGAGAACTTTAAATAAAGAATGGAATGGATATTTTCAGTTTAAAATAAGATTTTGAATCATAAACATAGAAGTGAGTTTGGAATTAATAGATTTTGAAATAAATTTGGAATAAGTAAAGGAGTAAATTTTTTAAATGGAGTAAATTTTGCAAATCGGTTTTGAAATTGATTTAATTTTTGAAACTGTGATTTAAAAGGAGTATGAGACTATGGGATTTATAAACTGGATTTATAAAGTGAAATAAGATATCAATGGATATTTGGAAGTATAAATTCACGGTGGGAATTTATAAAGGAATGGGTAATTTGTTTTAAAAATAAATAGTGGTTTATTTTCAAAGGTGTCAAGGATAGTGTATTTCCCTAAAAAGCCAAGTACGTTTTCGAAGCAGATTTTTAAGTATAAGTTAAAAACTATAAAGCTGTTTTAAAGGAAGGTTTTTAAGAAATTGTTATTTAAGTTGCTTAAAATTTTAAAGGTAATTATTTATTAAATTAGTTATAGTAGTAATTTTTTTTTGAAACGTTAATTGGAATTATGATTTAAAGAGATAATTATTAATACTTATATTTGATAAAGTAGTTTTATTATAATGATAGTAGACTAAAGTTTTATTTAAAAACATGTATAGAATTTCATAATTTTTATTTTTATTTTTAAATTTTTTTGGCTTATGTTTTACTTGAGAATTTCAGGAAATTTCATAACTAGTATTTTTAAATAAATTGTTTTAAATAGTTTTTATTTTAAATATTTCAAAGTATATTTTTTGATAAAGTGATTTAAATTATTTCAAAATCTAAAGTATTTAGACTTGGTGATTTTCAGTGGAATAAACAATTGGGTGGAAATATAGTCCGCGAAAGGAAAAGTGAGTTGGGAACTATTTCCAAAGGATTGAAATGTAGAAAGATATCTTGCGAAGATATTTCGAATAATAAATAATTTTGGAAAAATTATTAAGACTGATGGTTGTTTGTAAATGTTATTCGATAGTTAAATAACTGACTATCAATATTGGCCAATGCGCTGATCATTTCGATAGTTAAATAACTCTAGAATGAGTTGAGTGTATTGATAGATATGAGCGCGTATTTGTTAGTGAATATATAAAAAAAAATTATATTGTGTTGACTTATCGGTTGAGTGTTATATGAATTATGGTCGATATATGGGACGCTATATCATCGATAGGGATTTCTAAACTCTTAAATATGATAAACCGACATGGTATTGTTTTAAAAATAGGGTAAATGAAATAATTTTACCCAAATTATTTTTGTATATAAAAGAAATAATTTTTCGTAATTTTTATAGTTTTGTATAGTTTCTTGGTTGTTAAAAGATGATAATACTAAATTATCATCATCATTGTTAAGTGGAAATTGAATAAGAGCTAGAAAATTATAAACAAAGTTAAGGAACTAATTATATAACCAAATGAAATTTGAAGTGTAGATTATGAATGTAATTTATAATTGAAATAAAATTCCATAGTAATTTTTGTATGTGAGTTGAGAGGTTTGAAATTTGAAATTTTGGGAATTTTTTTAAATTCCTTTGAATTTGAAAATGATTTTTCAAAGGTTTTGAGAAATAATAGTGATATTATTTTGAAAACATTTTTGAAATTGATTTGAAATCTGGTGAGATTTGGAATTTAAAAATATTTGAAGGGGTTTTAAAGAGATAAAAGCATTGAACTCTTTTCGGTCGATGGAAAATAACTTCAGTGATGACTTCAGCATCATCGATGTTCATTTTCGAGTTTCCAAGAGAGGAATTGCTACCAAAATGTTTTAAATTGAAGTTGTTTGCAAAGCTAAGTTTGGTTTCGAAATTCAAAAGGAATGATTTGGAGTTGATATATATGACTTCAAAAATGATTTTGAATGTTTAAGGAATTGTTTAAAACTCTGGAAGTTTAATTAAAAAAGTTTATAGAATATAAATAGGTTTGATAGCTGATAAGATTAGAAATTTGTTAAAATAAAATTTAACTTAAAAAAGAGTTATTTATATAGGTATGGAAACAAAATAATCTAGAATGTAAGCCAATTAAATGAAGTAAATTTGTGAATAAACAAATGAATTCACATTTGTAAGTAAGTAAAATGGAAGCCGAATATTGGAATTAAATTGAATTGGGTTGAATTAAGTGAAATGGGAAATTAGTCAAGTGGACTAAACAAACAAAGGATTGAAAAATAAATTAGAAAGTAGACTGATTGATTTAAATGGTTAAGAAAATGTATTGAAATTTAATATTTGGATGATATTTAATTCAAATTGTGTATGTATAGTGAAATTGGAGAATTAATTCGAAGTGGATTATAATAATAAAAGTTTGGAAATAAACTTTTATTTTGAGATTTGAAATTTAAATTGGAAATAAAGTGATAAATTAAATTAATAAGTTGAAAAGATTTGAAACTAATGGTGGTTGGAAACAAATTAGTGGATGGAACTAATTACTATAACTAGGAAAGTAAATATAGATTGAGAAGTGGTTAACAGAATTCAATTGTTAAATTTGAGGATAAATTGAGTTCTAAAGCAATTGGAAATTTAAGTTAAATGAAAATAGATGTGAAAGCTTAAGTAGTGAAGTAAAAATAAAATATTAAAGTATATAGAATATTTATAATAAACTTAAGGAAGGTAAATGGTGAAATTCTCAAATAAAAATTGGTATTGGAAATATTCCAAATTAATTTTTGAATGAATAAAGAGTGAGATTGGATAATTGTGAATAAGTGAATAGAAATCAAAATAAATGTGAATAAAAAGAGAATTGATATAACTAATAATAAATTGAGATAAATACGTATGATGTACGTATATTATGTTATTCACATAGGGCTATGATCCAAATTCGAGCACAGAATTTCGAGATAGTTATATCGATCCGAGTTGGGATTTTTCACTCGATTTTCGACGGCGAACCCTAGATATGGACTTTTGATTGATTTTGGAAACTCTCTATCATAGTTTATGTCTATGAAAGGTGAATGACGGTTTCTGATCAAGAAACCAGATCTGAGTCCGCACTAGGGAGTCGGGTGAACGATACTAGTTCGGAAGTGAAATTGTATGATCGAGTGAGCGATCAAATTTGATATTGCGTACGGATGATATAAGTACATCGTATGGACTTGAATGAAATAGATATTGAAATTTTGGTAAAGAAATGTATAATATTATTTTGATTGCTGTGATTTGATATTATTGCTAAGTAGTATACAGGTATTTAAAAGCAAAGGTAAATAGATGTTTTGATTTCTAAAGATGAATTTGAGCTGGACAACATAGAGTTATGTATTTAAATTTCTGTATGAAATTTGATGATTTTCTAGTCTACCACTTGCCCTTTTGTTTTCTTTTGAAATCTGGGGGTACATAGAGGCATTTTGTAGTTGTACTGAGGTAGTCGCACAAAGGAGATGCCAGCGAAAATTTTCGGAAAATGTAGGGAGTTAGAAAATTTTGACAATTTAAAATTTGAATTACAATTTGAATGGATGAAGGAGTAATACTGTTTGGAAATTATGGATAGGTTTGGAAAGTTATTAAGGATGATAATGTGTCTTTAATAAAAGATTGTTTGGGTGTGTTAAAACTATAAGTAGTTATGCTTTAATACCAATTAAAAGAAAACTATGTTATAGGATCGAATAATATGGATAAATTACTTGTTCAGAATAAATAAATAAACAGTAAATTCAGTAAAGAAAAGGACACCAAAGATTTTTATACTGGTTCAGAGCACCATCCTACGTCCAGTCCTAGCCTTCTTCTGGAATTTTATTAACACAACACTCACTTAATCCGGAGGAACAGGTTTACACCGCCTAAGCAATCGAACAGGACTTCAACCGCCTAAGCAACCGAATAGGACTTCACATGCCTGAGCAGCAGAACAGGACTTCTTTATAAATAACAAATGTATCTAACTATAGTGTGTTCTTAAATAACACTGATAAGTCAATTAAGTACAATCTTTCTATAATCTTCTCCTTTATGATATATAGTGTGATGTGCTTTGAGAATTATGGAGGATAAAGTGATCAATGATGAAAGTATGTAAGCAATTTGAGTGTAATTTGAAAACTTGAGAATAGATGAAAATTCAAGAATGTTAAAAGTAGATTCGGTTAATTGATTGTTGAATTCCGTAATCTATTTATGGTGTATAAAGAGTTGCAGCTATAGATGAAAAGTTATATTGAAAAGAACAAGTGCAACCATTGATTTTGAAAACATTTCTCTTCGGTGAAGAGAAGCGTTTATTCGTGAAAATAGTCGTTAATAATATTCAGACTTCTGAATAAAATTATTCATACTTCTGAATTAAGTTGAAATGCAAACAGCAAGGAAACAGGCTATTTTTGGCCTTATTCAGCCGTCTGAATATTTTCATTCAGACGTCTGAATGTTGTGGAACCATAATTTTGTTTCAGCATTCTGACGTTTGAATGACATTATTCAGACGTCTGAATCACATTATTCAGACGTCTGAATTTAGCCTATAATAAAAAATTACCATAGCTCAAACGGTTAGAGCACTTGCCTTCTGAACTAGTGACCCGGGTTTGAGTCTCGCTCCATGCAATTTTTGAAAACTTGATTTTTCATTTAAAATATGAACGTATATGTGTGTATACCATTTGAAGAAGATTTTAACATTCGTAAACTCTAGACACGATAATATATGACTAATAATACTTTTTTTGTCACCTTTGTCTTGTCTTTATCGTGTATATCCCTTCTTGTATCTCCATATACATACTTTCATTCTTTTTTGTACTGTGAATGTTCATTATGAATGTACTTGTTTATCTCTTTTTTATGCTCATGTACCTGCAAATTAGCTTAGAGATTCTTCGGCATAATTATATAGTTGTTATCATTAAAATCCAACAATTGAGGTTCTAACAAAAACTGTTAATTTTGGAAAGAAAAATTAACGGGCTGTGGGACATTCTTCTTAATTAGTAATTTCAGGGATGAAATTCTTTTAAGGGGGAAGGAATGTGATGACCCAAGATTTTGGACATTTGAAATTGGAATATTTAATTGATTTTAAATATTCAAAAGTTAAATTCTAACTTGAATTTCAATTTCCACTATTTATTGAGTGATTTAATTGTTTAATTAAATCATTGGAAATTGAGTAAATTGTTGAATCTGAAATTTTATGCTTGTTAAAAATATTTCAAAAGATTATAAAACATATATTTGTAGTCCTGAAGATAATAAAAGCTTTAAAATTGAAATTTGAAGTGCTTGTTCAGTTTTAAAAATATATTGTTTAAATTGATATTTAAAATAGCCTTTCGAGGCACAGTCTTGGATTTCGACGAAACTAGTTCCACTGGATCCGTAATAGTATATTATTATCGGATTTTGAATTACGTATTGTTTGGAGTTGTCGTGTGATCGTACGGTAGGTAAACGTGCTGTAGTCTATATCGATAATTTAATATAATAACTGAGTCTGAAAAGCTATCTTCTCCATACGATCGAATTAGGACTCGAAAACTTTTCCATCGTGTTCGTAATAGGGGTATAACATTATAAATGCCTAGTGGCAAGCCTCGATTGGATGTCGAGATTTTGAGTTGCAGAAATTGAGATGGTTTAAATTTGAATTTGAATTTAAATTTAAATAATATAATTTCATCAAGTTACTGTAGCTTGTGATTCAACATGTATCTGCCATTTCCAAACACGCGTTCTTCTTTATGAAACACACATCAAAAAATATGATGAAATAGCCGAGTTTAAAATTATATTCGTTCTTCCTCAAATTTCATTCCACTCTTATCCACCTAGCAATTCGAAGCCTCCATTGATACGAATTCTAATGAATTCATCTAAACTAAAAAAAGAGATGACGATTCGATCCAGTTAGATCTGGTCGATCGAAAATCTCGAGATCTGCCCTTTTTAAATCGAAAATGGCCGAGCAATTGAAGAAAAATCTGGAAAAAAAGACAGGGCACGAGGTTCAGAGGGTCGTAGTAGGCGAAGCTCGCAGCGAAGGCTACATTCAAATGGAGGACGATCGACTAAGGGAATGGACGCAATCGAGCAAGGAGGCCTAAGGTAGAAAGGCGTCGTCGAGGCTGAGGTCTGGTCACGACATTGGAAGCGAAGAGGTCTGCTTGAGTGCAGTAGTCAATTAGGCATTGTGGCGAACTGCGGAAGCAGGGTCGCGCTCGCGTGGAGGCGAGATGCCAGGGGACTTGAAGGGAATTCTCGTGATGAGTGCGTGGGTGAGTATCCTTGGTGAATTAGGTTTTAAATTTGAATTTAATGTTATAGTTTGAGAAGGCTTCCTAATTTTTAACGCATTTTTATAATAATCATGTTAAAATTGGAAAATAGATATTAATTATTTAGACAATTGTATTTAAACTGTTTTTTTTTAGTTTAATTTGGTAGCTATGAGTTTGAGAAAAATAGAAAAATATAAGACTTTAAAATGTTGTAGGATTTGTAAAAAGTAGATTTTTAAAATGTATATGGGTTATTCTAGTATATGTAGATTCAAGAAAGAGAAAATATAAATATTCATATACGGGTTTACTTTTGAAATGGTAAAGATTTATTTGTTTAATTAAATCTAAATTATTTTAGTTACTAAGAATAATTTATTAAAAGAAAATTAGTTTAAATTAATTTTTTGGTTGATTAAATTAGTAAAAAGACAGTTGACTATTTGATTAATTCAAATATTAATAAATCGTACAATGATTGTACAAGGTTCAAAATCGAGAAACAAGCCGGAATGGAATCGGACTACAAAACAAAAATCAAAGGTAGGTTAATCTCACTCAAAAAAAAATTAAAGGTGGGTTAATCTCACTCATCTGGATTATTATTTAAATTTAAATAGTTAAATTTAATTTTTTGGTTGAATGATTTAATTGATTGGATGTGGTATATTGTATATAGTAGTATATATATTGAAGTGATTGATTTCCTGCATTATATAGCGGATGAGGCCCTATGCGCCCCGCATAATAGAGGATGACCCCATATGCCACATTATTCCACCTTGAAGTGGAATTGGTATTTTATATTGTGCTAATATCTGTGAATGCAGGGAAACAAGCTCGAGGGATCCAACTGGATTCCTCAAAACGTTAAATTTATTTTATGTATTCAACGATGTGAATTATGTGATGATTTTATTGATTATATTTCGAATTGAATTGTTGAATGTTATGGCTTGGTTGAATATATAATGGTATTTTGAGAAAATAAAAATATAAAAAATTTGGATTTTTAAAGGAAATAAAAAGGGAAATTTTAAAGTAAAATAATATAGTGAATTTGGATAAATTAAAGATTGAATTTGGAAAAATATGAAGGTATTTTATTTCTATTAAATAAATTCTAAGTATGGAAATAGAAATAGAAATTTTAAATAAATAGAAACAAAAGAGTTTTGAGATTGAGTGATGTTGCTTAAGAATTAAAGGATTTTATTTTAAATTTTAATAATTAAAATGATTAGGAAGAATTAAAAGGGAGAATTTTAAATAAAGAATGGAATGGATATTTTTAGTTTAAAATAAGATTTTGAATCATAAACATAGAAGTGAGTTTGGAATTAATAGATTTTGAAATAAATTTGTAATAAGTAAAGGAGCAATTTTTTTAAATGGAGTAAATTTTGGAAATCGATTTGGAAATCGATTTAGTTTTTGAAACTGTGATTTAAAAGGAGTACGAGACTATGGGATTTATAAACTGGGTTATAAAGTGAAATAAGATATCAGTGGATTCACGGTGGGAATTTATAAAGGAATGGGCAATTTGTTTTAAAAATAAATAGTGGTTTAATTTTAAAGGTGTGGAGGATAGTGTATTTTCCTGAAAAGCCAAGTATGTTTTCGAAGCAGATTTTTTAGTATAGGTTAAAAGTTTTAAAGTTGTTTTAAAGGAATGTTTTTGAGAAATTATTATTTAAGTTGTTTTAAATTTTAAAGGTAAATGTTTACTAAATTAGTTATGGTAGTAATTATTTTGAAAGGTTAATTGGTATTATGATTTAAAGAGATAATTATTAATATTTATATTTGTTAAAGTAGTTTTATTTTAACGATAGTAGACTAAAGTTTTTATTTAAAAACTTATATATAATTTCATTATTTTTATTCTTGTTTTTAAATTTTGTTTTGGCTTATGTTTTACTTGAGAATTTTTAGAAAATTTCATAACTAGTATTTTAAATAAAGTGTTTTAAATATTTTATTTTAAATGTTTCAAAATATATTTTTGATAAAGTGATTTAAATTATTTCAAAATCTAAAGTATTTAGACTTGGTGATTTTCAATGGAATAAGAAATTGGGTGGAAATTTAATCCGCGAGAGGAAAAGTGAGTTGGGAACTATTTTTAAAGGATTGAAATGTAGAAAGATATCTTGCGAAGATATTTTGAATAATAAATAATTTTGGAAAAATTATTAAGACTGATGGTTGTTTGAAAATGTTATTCGATAGTTAAATAACCGACTATCAATATTGGCCAATGCGCTGATCATTTCGATGAGACCGGATCGGAATTTATTTTTCGAAAACCACTTCGATCCGGTTTGAACGTTTTCGTGAGGAAGACAAGAGCTTGGAGTTGAAGATAGAGCAATGAAGTGCAAGGGCAAATCGCTATTAATCCTGAGGGTGATTCCAAAATGGATGTAGTAGGAATAGTGCCTTCGGTTCCGTTCGAACTCGGAATAGACTTGTATGGACGAATGCTTTCAGAACATCGTCAGGACGATGGTGAGCATTCTAAGTGAATGTGTGCTAAAAAGGTAACGCATAGCCTCAAGCCTCATCAATTGGGAATGGCCAAACGAGGGGAGGTGCACACAAGGCTAAGTGGCTAGCAACCAATTAGGGTAAGGTAACCCCTGTATAGATGTCCCTTTATTTCGGCTGTGTGTGCGGTTGTTGATCCCAACCGCGGGGTGAACTTATTCGGACTATCCAGTATTGGGTAGCTCCGATCTTGTGATGCAGGGGATCAGGGCAGATCCTCGGTACGGTGATCTAGACCATGTAATGTGACAGGAGGTACCCCAGTACCCCTGCCATTGATGGAAATCCATTCTCCCTGCATGCCTTTACGGTTTTGTTTGTATACCTATTAGCTTAAATTTAATAATGTAACAATTTCGGCTATTTGAATAAGTATTTGTATATAGAAATTATTATAATATCAGAGGATTTTATAAAAAATGGTTTGGTCATCGTAAGGTAAAAACTCGACATGTTTATTTGTGGCGTGGTCTTACGAGATACCTTTGATTTCAAAGGATTTTGAAAACTTTAATAATCCAATTGAGTGTGTTTTCTCACGCTAGTTTTCCAGACTGACTTGGGTTTATTTAACTATAATGCTCGGGTCAGACCGAGTATTATAGAGTATAGATTCTGGATGGACTGCTGTGGAGCTCTGGAGAGGAGCTGGATGGCAAGACGTATCACACGTATTTGATGAATATTCTGCTTTGTTTGATTTACTACATAGTTAGTTCTGTAAGGACATGTTATGATAACTGTCCAGTTGTGTGTTATGAATTTTTTTGTACTCTGATGGTGTAATATATAAACAGATATAATTCTTTTGTTTTAAAGATTAGTCACTTATCTATTATATATTGTCTGCTGCGATTGTGAGATTTTGATATTGTTTCTATTTCTTCTCCTACCTCCTTCTTCTTTAACCTTAATGGTTCGATTTTCCGGCATTCGATTATTTGGCATTTAATACAGTGGACGTATTGATGTCGATTTTTGAGCGTCGGAAAATCGGGTCGTTACACAGTTCATACCCTTTACTACTGTCTTCACAATCCAACCACCCAACAGCCCCTCCTACCAGAGCAACAGCAACATCCAATCGCACATCCTACCTACATAATACTGCTGCAACCATCATTCTAACAGTGCCATCCCCATATCGGCAATACAAACAACTCCTCTAACTCACTCTGCCAACATTTAATAGCCATTAAACCATCAGATAACTACCAACTCTTAAACATATATCCACCTCAAAGCATACTCGAGAACCCTTAACCTCCTTCCATCAACCAACATCACTGACAATATCTAACCCACCACCATAAAAATAGCCACCCCACCACCATAAAAATAGCCATACAACTCGACAACATTTCTATCAACAGCATGCAACACCAACGACAGCTGCAACCAGAAAATCCAACCTCGACCGCATCCTTCGACCATCGAATCGCCACCTCATTTGACTCCACCCAGTCGCCGCATCAAAATTCCCCAAAACAGAAACCCTTCACAAGCAACCGCGACCTCACGCCGAAACCGCCTTTGTGAAAACCCGCAATCCCAAATTCTCCAACTTGCAGCTGCTACAACTACTGCTACACTCTTGAATCGCAAAGCATTGTTGATTTCAATTATAATTGCAAGAGTTTGATTTTGATTGCGGAAATTTTGAGAACGTGGTTATTTTATTCTGTTGATTGAGAACTGTATATTGCAAATTTTTTGTCCTTGGTTTATATTAAGGTAGGTCGGGCTTTTGATTTTTTAATTTTATTTTCATTTTGAATTATTAATTTGTTTTTAATCCTTTTAACTTCCATATTTTCAAAAAAACAAACAAAAAGCTATTGTTTGCCTTGGTTTTTTGTTGCCTTTTGTTTTTTTTGGTTTGCCTTAGTGTAAATTTGTTTAGCTTTTGTTTTCGTTCTATCATCCTAAAAAAACAAAAAATAATTCAATTGTGTAGATATCTTATTTTTATTTTAAGGTTACCAAAGCAGATTGGAAGAATTTTTTGCTGTGAAGTGCTTGCCAAAAAAATTGCTTGCTTATAAAAAAAAATTTTGCACCATTATCTATTATTTTATTTGCATTGTTATTTGCTTGCATTTTGTATAAAAAAAATTCAAAAACAGAAACAAAAAAAACATTCGCAGTTGCATTGTTAATAAATGTTCAATTTCTGCTTTGCATTTCATCCTAGATTTTAATTAATTATAACGATTAGACATCGATAACTATTAATTGTGTATTGACAAGTTTTCTTATTTGAACAATTTAATTTCTTGATGTCTAGGCTATGACAGAGTAATAACCATTTATAAACATTACGGTGATTCGTAAATATTATAGTGGTTGTACCTCTGAATATACTTAAACCTTCGGTTGCATTGCTATGGTGATTCGCGGTGTACCGATAACTAATGTCCGTTACCTGGCTGAGAACTATTTTGTTTATCTAAGACAATATATGATTACACAATTTTAGGTTGACTTAGGATAAATCATTTGTAATTAACCACTGCATTCGTTTAGTTGCATTAGTTCATGCATATATAAAAAAAATTCAAAATCCAAAACTAAAAAAAATTGTAAATATTTCTTAACTTAGTCTTTTTTCCTTTACCTTTGACAATTTTCAAATTAAAATTCCAAGTAAAAAAATTTATTTAGTTTTTTTAGAAAATCAAAAATCCAAAAAAAAATATAAAATCTTTTCAAAAAAACAAAAAATTTAAAAATAAAAAAAACAAAACCAAAATCAATTTCCCTTTTGAAAAAAATAAATTTTATTTGTAAATATTTTTCCTTTATAAAAAAAACCAAAAACATTTTTGAAAATGTTCGAATTTCCATATTCACTTGAATTTTAAAATAGTTGGAAAAATCAATATAATCCAAATGATTTCACTCCAAATTCGTATGGATATTTTTCCAACAACTATTGTGTAAACGATGCAAATTTTGAACCACAAAATTTTCAAAATGATGACCATCCTTCAAATCTTGAAAATAGCATTTCATCTTTACTTGAAATCTCTACACAACAAAATCAAATGATAAATGAGTTGTGCAATTCATATTTGTGCGATAACTCGAATCAAAGTTTACAAAATAATCAAAATTTGAATTCACTTCTAAATTCAAACGATTTCGAGTATAACCCATGCCAATTCAATTTCGAACTCCAAAATGAATTTCAAATTCAAAATGAAAATGGAAACAACTTTTCAAATGAATTTGGCAATAGGAATAATCTTAACCACATTACGGTTGAAAATCTTTGTTTTCAACAATTTCAAAGTAAAAATCCTCATGCTGATAACTATAAATTGGATTTGGTTGATCACATGAACGAAATTTACGATGATCAAACGAATTCATTTTTTAAAAGTTATATGAAACAACGTGATAAACAAAACCAAATTCCAACGTGTGATGAGTCGAGTGATAATCCATCTTTGACCCAAATCAACGATTTTCAAGTAACAACTTTTGAAATTGAAAACAAAACTCTTAACGAAGTTGTTGAAAATTTGGTAATTGAGTTGGATTTCGATTCTTTTGTGGGTGTGGAACCAAATTTAAAAATCGATCTTCCTTTTCTCGATTTCGAAAATTAGAATACAAAAATTTTGGATTTTGAACTTAAGATACGCAATGATGTTAATGATAATCCAACAAAGGAAGATGAATTTAATGAACACAAATTTTTTGGACTTTTGGATGATGAGTTGGTAAATACCGACGGGGAAGATGTAAATCACAACTTTGATTTTTCAAATTGATAAATTTGAAGAAGTTTTCAATGATAAGTTTGAACCTTAACTTGGTGAAAATAAACTTGAATTTCAATCAGTTGTTTTATCTACCCCCAAAATCATCAAAAATAAAACAACTTGTACGATTTTCAATAAAACAACATTTGTTTTTCCAAATCAACATTCAATTTTGAAATATTTTACGATTTGGTTTTCTGTGCTTAAGCCGTGTCTCGCACACTTGACAAGGCAAATGAATTGATCTTTGGAAGATCGTTTCATTTACCTTTTGGCGATATACTTTCTGATCTCGTGGAAATACCATTAATTTTCATTTAAATAATGGTCATTTTTTTTCTCCTTCCGCTTGGGTTGACTGTGGGGACACAGTCAAAATCAAGTGTAGGTGGCGACTAATCTTCATTTTCGTTTTTTCATGATTTATTTTTACTTTTTCTTTGCAAAAGAAAATCTAAAAAAAAAACAATAAAAAACAAAAACAAAAGAAAAAAAATTTTATTTAAGCATTTTTTATTTACTTTTACAGAAACACTATAGGATAGATATATGGTTTTGGCTTATTAAATTGAAAATTTTGAAAAGTTATTTGTCTTAACAAAGATAAAAATGAAGTTTGATTACAAAAAACGATAGTTTAGCTAGTATATAGGAAGATGCATACATGTTAATTATGAAATACATCATAATTGAAAACCTTTGTTTTAAAAAGTGGTTGATTTAAAGTAAAGATATAACATTTTTTTTGTCTTCTAAGATAAACGGTGCTAAGATGATTTTGCACAACTCTCTCTCTCTCTTAATAAAATAAAAAATAAAAATAATAACATCCAAAGTACTCACTCTAATTTAAAAGTCCTCACGGTTATGCATGGGTGAATTACTTGGAATCCTTGATTATGTGCTTTCATACTTATTTAAAAGTCCTCATGGTTATGCATGTATGGAACACATGTTAAAAAAAGAAAAAAAGAACATACTTAATCAAAACCACCTATGGTCGATAGGTGTATGCATGAAAGTGCATGCACTCGCCATGCTCTGTACTCCCCTCACATAAGCCTGTAAGGCAGTGCATGAGTGGTATATCTGGCCTCAGTTTACCTTAGCTAGGTGTGTAATTTTTCTTGCAAATAATTAGAGAGCAAGCAATTGAAATCCTAGCACTATTTTTACTTATTTTATTTGATTTGTTATTGAAAACAAATAAAAATACCACTTTGATAAACTTTGATAATCAACTAAGGATCCATTTCATAGTTACACTGTGTTATCAACCGAAATAATGAGTTAAACTATAGTCTATTTGTTATGATAACTTCGTTTTTATTAGAAACTTTGACGATTAAATGACTTAAATTTCCAAGATATTGACCAAAACCTATATCTAACTTATTTCTATCGATTTAAAAGTAAATATTCAATTTGTAAATATTTTCAAAAACTTGCATTCATCTCTTTGTAAATAAATCTTGCATTTTGTAAATATTTTCATCCTGCATTTGGATTTTGTGGGTAGTATCTGCTGAAAACCCTCACGAGACAACACTCATCCTACTAGGGACACCCAGAGGTTTAAGATCTTGTCTCATATGCTCAATGCAATCGTGCTCCCTACGAAAACGGATTTATCTTAGTTTTTCTTTACTCGAGGACGAATAAAAAGGTAAGTGTGGGGTTATTTGATGTGCACATAAATGTGAATATTTTTACCACCATATCTATTCTAATTAATTTAAATAAATGGTTATATTGGATACTTTAACTTGTTTTAACCAAAATCTATATTAGTTCCAAATTGTCACAAATTTATCTTCATTCAAGGGCAAAGTAGTCATTTTTGTGCATAAATTAACTTGAGAAAATTTAATTAGAAATTTTCATACTATTTTGTAGGAATTTGATTTCAATTACAAGTTGTTTCATGCATAAGATATGCATGCACAAAAAGAACACAAAGGAATGAAGACATAAATAATTAAAAGTGAAGATTATGGAGGACCCCACCTACTCACCTACCTTAGTGCACAAATTAGAGGCTAATACACACGCTTATGGAACTAATGGGTTCATGTACACTTAAATTATGATTAGTAGAAGCTAATGATTACTTGGCCTCCACACTTTCTCATGGGCATTCCCCAAATTATGGATTAGGGTTTCATGCTTGTATAAATAACCCTTTATGTTTCATGTAACCTTCCTTCCTCTTAGTTAGTTACTTTTAGCTTAGAAAATAAATCAAAGCTCTCTTTCTTTCCATGGCTACTTAGCCATTTCTTCTCTTATGTAATTCATTTTTTCTTTATGTAGTTTAATACATGTTCGTTTTCTTTTCTTTTTTATTTTCTTTCATGTTGTAGTATAGATTTGTTTATTTATGCAAGTAGTGTAGATTTTCTTTTATGCAATTAGATTAGTTCTCTTTTCCATTAGCTTTCATCTTCCTCTACCTTTTTTTTTGTTTATTTCATATTGCTTTCTACTGGTGTTGATATGACAACACAAATGAGAGGCTAATCCCTTCAATTTAGGGGTAATGAAGCTCTTTGAATCATGTAGATGCAACATAATTTCTCATTTTTGCCTCTTTTGTGCTTAATGGAAAGTAAGATGTGTGACGACCCAGAATGTTGAACACTGGAAATTGAAATATTTAAGTGATTTTTAAATGTTTGAAAGATAGTCTGACTTGAATTTCAGATATCAAAATGAATTTGGCAATTAAATTATTGAATTTAATTTATTGAAGTTGGATAAAATATTGAATTTTCTATTTTTAAGCTGATTAAAAATAATTTGATGACTTAGAAAATTTATATTGATAATACTGAAGACAATGGAAGCCTCAGAATTGAATTTGGAAATAAATTATTCAGTTTTGAAATTTTTTGTTTAAGTCGATAATTAAAAATAGTCTTTAGAGGCACAGTCTTGGAATTCAACGAAACCAAATCGATTGCATCCGTAATATTGAATTATTATCGGATTTCAAATCTCGTAGCTTTCGGAGCTATCATGTGATCGTATGAGATATAAACACCTTGACAATAATTAATCGATTTAATATAAATTTATATACTCTAGTCAACAGCCGAAATTTCATCCCGTCAACTGCTTTTCTTTCCCATCAGCCTTTCATCTCGGCCATCCTCCTATGAAATAAGCCACCCTAGTAATCGATCCTGTCTCCTTTTCTCGTTTAAATCACGCAACCTCATTTCTTACTCTCTCGGTCCAAAAATCAAAGTCAATTCGATTCTTATGTATTAAAAAAAGGAACCTGATAGCGTGCGTGAAAAGCTACCTTCTTCTTTATAAGATAACTCGTGAGTTCCCTCCATCGGTAAACATGGACATTGAATCGAATATTTTCCTCTTCCCTCCGGTTCATGTCGTGAAAATCCCTTTTCACTGCTTCCTCAAAAAAAAAACTCGACTACCTCCTCTGCGTACGAAATCTCGTTCTCACACCAAAAAATATATATTTGATGAGCGAGGCGAATGGAAATCACGCAGGCACGATGGCGAGGTGGAAAGGACGATCGAGTTTGGCGGCGATGGCAGTGGAGAGTGCTCCGTTCAAGCATAGTTGGATCGTGATTTGGTGATGGAAAATCGTGCACGCGCGTGAACTTGATGGTGGCGATGGGGGTTGGGTCGCGTAGACGGTGGGGTCGTAGATGCGACACTCGGTGGAGGTCGACTTCATGGGCGAAGGTAGGAGGGCGAAGCAGTCATGATTTCAATTTAGGGTTTTGATGGCTAGGGTTTCGACGATCACTCAAGGGGAGGAGTGCGCGTACGCGCGTATGTGAGAGGTAAGGCGGCGACACGCGCAACAGCAAGGGTTCAAGGTCAACTTCGACGAGGGCCGAGGCAGCTGTTCGAATTGAGGGTTTTGGGAATCTCATGCTCGACCTGGGCCGTAAGGTACTAACTATTTAGTTTGAATGTTTTAATTTAATGATAAGTAAATAAATAAATAAACTTTAATCTAACTTATTTTCTATTAATTAGATTACCAGAATTACAGTGAAAAAGAAAAAAATTGAATTGATTTTTAGTTCTATAAATTATTTCTATAAGCATATGTAGGAATTTTTACAAATATCCATTTTTATTTTCTAAGTTTATTTTTGTAGAAAGTTTAGATTTTTATCTATATAAATTAATTTTTATAAGTGTGGGTTTCAAAAGAAAATAAATATGCATCCATATATTTTGATTTAGTCATGTTAAAAATAATGAACTATGGTGATTAACTCTATTAAAGGAGAATGAGTTTAAAATAAAATTCTTAGTTAAGTAAAATTATAAAATGAAAATTTACTTGTTCGATTGGTTCGAATATTAATCAATTGTATAAATTATTTGTACCAGGACAAAAGACATGAAAACGAGTCAAGATGGACTAGGAATGAATTGCATGCATTGTTAAAGGTGAGATCTTCTCGCCCAATCAAATATTTTTCTGATTTAAATTTTGAATGGTTAGATTTAAAATTGATTGACTGTGTGCTCGGATGATATTATATGAAACCCATATACTGCGATATCCCACCTTGAAGTGGAATTGGTATTATATATGTATATTTGGAGTTGATTTCCCGCATTATATAGCGGATGAGACCCTATGCGCCTCATAATAGCGGATAATATTTTATAAAATCCATAACTGCGATATTCCACCTCAAAGTGTAATGGGTATTTAATTGTTGTGCTAACATCTGTGGATGCAGGAAAACAGGTTGAAGGGATCCAACTGGATTCCTCAAATAATTGAATTTGTTTCAATATTGTGTGTTGATCGTTCATAATCTGTGTGTGACTCTTTGTGATTGAAACTGTTGAAGGCTACAATTTAGCCAAATATATTTTTGGTATCGTAGGATACCAGAAATAAATGAAATTTAATTTTTGAAATTTAGTAGAAAATTTATAGTAAATTAATTTTAGAAAATTAAATAAATTCAAAAGAAGGAATTTGCTTCAAAAGATAATAAATTTGGTTTTTGAAATAAATTTGAAAATCAATTTGAAATTTGATTTGGTGTTTTGAAAATAAATTAGAAAATCAATTTAATATTGATTTAGTAAAAATAATAACGATTTGGAAATCGACTTGAAAATCGTATATCTGTGGATATTTGAAAATTTAAAATTCACAATGGGAATTTTATAAAGGAAAGGGAAATTTGTTTTAAAAATAAATATTGATTTATTTTTTTTTAAAAGGGAGTAATTTACGAATTTGAAATGTAAGTTGAAATAAATCAAGAAGGATTTATTAATTGGTTTAAACGGACCATTTTGAAATGAAAGTGTATTTCCTTTGGAAAGCCGAGTACATTTTCAAAGTAGCTTTTAAGATATAAATTAAAATTTCTAGGGTTGGTTTTTAATAAAAGGATATTTTGGAGAAATTATTTTCTTAAGTTATTTTGAAAATCTTTAAAGTAAAGATATGTTTAATTAATTATAGAAGTGATTATTTAAAGATTAAATTGATATTTGTTTTAGAAAATAGGTATTACCCTATCTACTAATTTTATTTTAAAGTTAGTTTGGACTCGAAATTTTATATGAGACATTTATATAATATTTTCATGACTAATATTTAAATAAATGTTTTAAAATAGTTTTATCTAATTGTTTCCAAGTATATATTTTGAATAAGTGATTTAAAGTATTTGTACTCGGTAGACTTTCAGTGGAAATAGATAATATCGGGAATCTTATTCCGTGAGTGAAAAGTGATTTGAAATTGTTTTCAAATGGTTGGAGCGTTAAAATTATATCTTGCGAAGATATATTGAAAAAAATTGAGGAAAAAATTATTAAAATCTTGGTGATTGTTGTGAATGTTGATCAATAGTCAAATAACCGACTATCAATATTGGCCTTTTAATGTCATTTGAACCTCAATGCGTCCGGTGGTCAGATTCCAAATGGATATTTGAAACCCACATCGAACCTTTGTGATTATGAGGTATCTCTTGTTTAAAACATCAAAGTGGAAATTGTTGTGATTCGTTGAAATCTGATTGAACACTTATTTTTAAAAATAAGCGCTCATTATTCGGATTAGCCGGGAGAGGACCTTGTGTCGTAAAACCCATTCCGAATAATGATACTTCGAAATGGGATTACATTTGAAGACGGTGTTGAAGACTGGGTATTTTCGAAAATGAAAGGATTACCTGTCGAATGTCTCTGCATCGAGTTGCTCCGGTATAGAGATTTTATCACCCTTTGTGATGGGGATTCCGAACGTGATTAGTAAATATCCGGATTTGCAAGGGTTTCTTTGAAGTGCCTTCGGTTCCGTTCGATCCCGGAACAGACTTGTATGGATGTGTGTATGATGTTACACTTTGAGATGTAAAGATGGTTTCTATCAAATACATTTCTATTGGTGGCGGAGAATTTATTCTCTTAGCTTAACACCCTTCTTTGAGAGGTATGAGCTCAGAGGATATGTAGTTGATGGTTATTAGTGATACATTCCCAAATTGTTAACGTGGCATACGAAGTGTTGCTGATCATTTGTTGATCAAAGCATGGCTTTGTGAAAACCGTAGCTCTGTGGACGAGACCTCATCGAGCCTCACAAACCGGTAATGTCGAAACATGAAAGATAGGGCAAGGTTTCAGGGGTAGCTCCCCTAGGGTATGTCCATTCCTTCTGAAAAAGGGTGGTATCAGGTATGGAGCCCTGATATTTAACCTATGTGGTTACTGCAAATACTTTTCTTTGTGGTTGTTGGTGTAGAGGATCCTTGGATAAAAGTCGCAAATGACCGGGGGTGGCATATCTTAGGTCTTACTCCCCAGGAAGGGGGTAACTGGCCTTGTGTTGGCAGAGAGCTGGGTAGGTTCTCGGGACGTTCCTCCAGAGGCGTACCCATGTGACAGTAGGAAGTTCCTTAGCCTGACCATTTGTTGGAAATCCAAAGAAACAATACACGCCCTGTACGGTTTTAGTTGTATAACCTGCCATGAAATGTGGCGGTAACCTGCTATTGAACATGGTAGCTATAGTAGGCATAAGTGTGAAATGCCTATGCTGGCTAAGATTAATATTATACTTTCGAAATGTTTTCTGCACTATGCACTAATAATATTTAATAATATTAAAAAGATCTTGCGTATCAAGCATGTTTGACTATCATAAGGAGAAATCTCCTCCAATTCTGCGTTTGCATTGTGTGTGTGGCGGGAGGCCTTTTGGTAGTTTCATCTTCCAAAAGCATAGTGGATTTCTTTTCCTTTTCTTTGTGAAATAACTGCTTTTAAGATCTCACACCAGTCTCACGACTGACCTGGAGTTTATTGTTCCCTTTCTAAACTCTGGGCGCCCATAATTTTCCAAACGGGCAGCCTAAAGTCAGGTTATCATTATTCTGGAGCGAAGTCGAAAAAGAGATGCCGTGGAGATCAGGAGCAAGCTGGATGGCGAAGCGTATCCCTAGTATATGTTATATTCTTTTCCGCTGTTTGTTGTTGTAAACTCTGATAATGTACTGTGTTGTAATGTAACAACTGATATAGTTTTTTGTTCTAAAGGTATTTATTTATCTATTATATTGTTCTGCTGCGAAATGTGAGATTATGTTATTGTTTTCTTTTCTTCTTCTTTCTTCTTCTTCTTAAACCCTAACGATTCGGTTTTCCGGCATTCGACTGTGCGGCATTGGATATAGTGGACGTATCGATGTCGACTTATGGGCGTTGAAAAGCTGGGTCATTACATTTTGGTACCAGAGCATTTGGTTAAGCGACAACCTTGGCTCTGTTGGGTGTTACTCATTAGAGATAGAGTCGGTAGTACTCTAGAATGAGTTTAGTGTATTAATAGATATGAGCGCGTATTTGTTGGTGAATATAGAAAAATTGTTTTATATTGTGATGATTGGTTTGTTGAGTGTTATATGGATTCCAGTCGGTATAGTCTATACAACTTTATCGATAGGGATCTCTAAACACTCGTACAGAACAATTCGACACGATATTATTTTTAAATAGGGTAAATGAAATGATTTTACCCAAAACTATTTTGTATATAAAAGGAAATGATTTTCCATGAACTTTATAGATGAATATTGGTTGCTTGGTTGTTAGAAAGTGATAATATTATTATCATTTGAATAGGAAATTGAAATCGTGACTCCAAAATTAAGAAATAAATTCACATACAAATGGAATTTGAGAATATAAATTGTAAATGTGATTTGTAATTTGAAACGGAATTCCAGAGAAGTATATGGAAATGTTTTGAAAAGAATTTGAAAATTTTGGAGATTTGGAAAGTTTAAATCCCTTCTAATTTTGAAGATGATTTTCAAAGGTTTTGGAAAAGTGTTTTAAAGGGATGAAAGCTCTAAACTCTTTTAGGTCGCTGGAAAATAACTTTGATGATGACTGTAGCATCATCGATGTTCATTTTCGAGTTTCCAAGAGTGAAATTGCTGTCAAATTATTTTAAATGGAAGTTATTTGCAAACTGGGTTTGGTTTTAGAAACTTAAAGGGATAATTTGAATTGATTTCAAAAATGATTTTGAGAGGTTGAAAAGACTATGGAATCTTATTAAAAATAGATATATGTGGAATAAAATTTATTAAGGTGGAAAATAAAATTTTGAATGAATAAATAAATTCACAATTGCAAGTAAACGAAAGGGAAATTGAATGTTGGAATTCATTTTGAATTCGTATGTAATTAGAACTGGAATTGGAATTGAAAATTGATATTTGATAAACAAAGTGAAGTATTAAACTAAAATTAGTAAGTGAAATTAGTTAAAGGAATGACGAAATTGAATAGGGTTAAATGAATAGAATCCAGTATTTATAAATGAAAGATAAATTAAATTCATATGGAATTTGAAATCCAGTTTAAATATAAGTGGTTGTAAACCAAATGGTGAATTGAAATTGAATTGTGTTTGGGGATGAACAAAAGAATAAAACTGGAAATGAAACTGAATATTGAAAACCAATTTGAATTGTGTGAAATAAAATGGAGTTGTAAAATTAGTTCGAAGTGAACTTAAGTTAATAAAGGTAGAAATAAAATAAAAGATGGTTTGAGATAAAATGTATTGGAATTTATAATGAATTAGTAAATAAAACAATTTAAAATAGTGATATGAATCAGTTGTGAATGAAAGATAGTTGATAAAAATTTAATATTTAGAAGTTAAATTGAATCCAAACAGAATTGAAAATGTAAATTGAATTCAAATGAAATTGAAAATGCAAGATTGAAGTAAGATGGATATATAACTTCAGTAGTGAAGTAAAAAAAAGGGTATAAAAAGTATATACTGAAAATTTTGTAACGAAATGTGCAAAATGATTTTTGAACGTAGAGATTGGATATGATTGTTAAATAGCATATAGGTGTGTTAAAGACAAAGGATAAATTGGATTTTGATTCTGACGATAAATTTGAAATTTCTCGACAAAAAGGTATGTATTTAAATTTCAGTATGAGATTTGATGATTTTCTTGTCTAGCCACTTAGCGTTTTGTTTTCTTTTTGAATCTGGGGGTCTTTGGTGCCATTTTGTAGTCGTACCAAGCTAGCCGCGCAAAGGAGACGCTGGGGAAATTTTCCGAAAATTTAGGGAGTTAGAAAAAATTTGAGAAATTTTGAAAATTTAAAATTTGAATTTGAATTTAAGTTTGAATTATTGAGAAAACAATGTTGTTTGGAATCTATGATTGATTTTGGAAAGTTAGATGAAATGATAGTGGGTCTCTAATAAAAAGATTTGTTTCGGGCAAGTTGATAAAACTGTTTAGTTTTGGAAAGATAGCAAATGGGTTGAGGATCATTCTTCTTAACTAGTAATTTCGGGACAAAATTCTTTTAGGGAGGAAGGATGCGACGACACAGAATTTTGAACACTGGAAATTGAAATATTTAAGTGATTTTTAAATGTTTAAAAGATAGTCTGACTTGAATTTCAGATATCAGAATGAATTTGGCAATTAAATTATTGAATTTAATTTATTGAAGTTGGATAAAATATTGAATTTTCCATTTTTAAGCTGACTAAAAATAATTTGATGACTTAGAAAATTTATATTGATAATACTGAAGGTAATGGAAGCCTCAGAATTGAATTTGGGAATAAATTATTCGGCTTTGAATTTTTTGTTCAAATCGATAATTAAAAATAGTCTTTAGAGGCACAGTCTCGGAATTCAACGAAACCAGTTCCATTGGATCCGTAATATTGAATTATTATCGAATTTCAAATCTCGTAGTTTTCGGAGTTATCGTGTGATCGTACGAGATATAAACGCGTAGATAATAATTAATCGATTTAATATAAATTTATATACTCTAGTCAACAGCCGAAATTTCATCCCGTCCGCTGTTTTTCTTTCCCATAAGCCTTTCATCTCGGCCGACCTCCTCTGAAATAAGCCACCCTAGTAATCGATCATGTCTCCTTTTCTCGTTTAAATCACGCAACCTCCTTTCTTACTCTCTCAGTCCAAAAATCAAAGTCAGTTCGATTCTTATGTATTAGAAAAAAAGGAACCTGATAGCGTGTGTGAAAAGCTACCTTCTCCTTTATAAGTTAACTCGTGAGTTCCCTCCATCAGTAAACATGGACATTGTATCGAATATTTTCCTCTTCCCTCTGGTTCATGTCGTGAAAATCCCTTTTCACTGCTTTATCAACAAAAAAAACCTCGACTTCCTCCTCTGTGAACGAAATCTCGTTCTCACACAAAAAAAAAATTGATGAGCGAGGCGAATGGAAATCGCCTGCATGGCGAGGTGGAAAGGATGATCGAGTTTGGCGGCGATGGCAGTGGAGAGTGCTCCGTTCAAGAATAGTTAGATCGTGATTTGGTGATGGAAAATCACCCACGCGTGTGAACTTGATGGTGGCGATTAGGGTTGGGTCATGTGGACGGTAGGGCCGCAGACGCGGCACTCGGTGGAGGTCGACTTCATGGGCGAAGGTAGGAGGGCGAAGCAGTCGTGATTTCAATTTAGGGTTTTGATGGCTAGGTTTTTGGCGATCGCTCAAGAGGAGGAGTGCGCGTATGCGCTCGCGTATGTGCGAGGTAAGGCGGCGACACGCGCAACAGCAAGGGTTCGAGGTCAACTTCGGCGAGGCCCGAGGCGGCTGTTCGAATTGAGGGTTTCGGGAATCTCATGCTCGACCTGGGAAGTAAGGTACTAACTATTTAGTTTGAATGTTTTAATTTAATGATAGGTAAAATAAATAAATAAAAAAACTTTAATCTAACTTATTTTCTATTAATTAGATTATCAGAATTATAGTGAAAAAGAAAAAAAATTGAATTGATTTTTAGTTCTATAAATTATTTCTATAGGCATATATATGTAGGAATTTTTACAAATATCCATTTTTATTTTCTAAGTTTATTTTTGTAGAAAGATTAGATTTTTATCTATATAAATTAATTTTTATAAGTGTGGATTTCAAAAGAAAATAAATATGCATCCATATATTTTGATTTACTTAGTTATATTAAAAATAATGAACTATGGTGATTAACTCTATTAAAGGAGAATGAGTTTAAAATAAATTTCGTAGTTAAGTAAAATTATAAAATGAAAGTTTACTTGTTCGATGGGTTCGAGTATTAATCAATTGTATAAACTATTTACAGAAGGACAAAAGACATGAAAGTGAGTCAAGATGGATTAGGAATGGATTGCATGCATTGTTAAAGGTAAGATCTTCTCACTCAATCAAATATTTTTCTGATTTAAATTTTGAATAGTTAGATCTAAAATTGATTGACTATGTGCTCGGATGATATTATATTAAACCCACATACCGCGATATTCTACCTTGAAGTGGAATTGGTATTATATATGTATATTTGGAGTTGATTTCCCGCATTATATAGCGGATGAGACCATATGCGCCGCATAATAGCGGATGATATTTTATAAAATCCATATACCGCGATATTCCACCTCGAAGTGGAATGAGTATTTAATCGTTGTGCTAACATCTGTGGATACAGGGAAACAGGTTAGAGGGATCCAACTGGATTCCTCAAATAATTGAATTTATTTCAATATTGTGTGTTGATCATTCATAATCTGTGTGTGACTATTTGTGATTGAAACTATTGAAGGCTATAAATTAGCCAAATATATTTTTGGTATCGTAGGATAACAGAATAAATAAAATTTGATTTTTGAAATTTAGTAGAAAATTTATAGTAAATTAATTTTGGAAAATTAAATAAATTCAAAAGAAGGAATTTGTTTCAAAAGATAACAAGTTTGGTGTTTGAAATAAATTTGAGAATAAATTTGAAATTTGATTTGGTGTTTTGAAAATAAATTAGAAAATCAATTTGATATTGATTTAGTAAAAATAATAACTATTTGGAAATCGATTTGAAAATCATATATCTGTGGATATTTGAAAATTTAAAATTCACAATGGGAATTTTATAAAGGTAAGGGAAATTTGTTTTAAAAATAAATACTGATTTTTTTAAAAGGGAGTAATTTACGAATTTGGAATGTAAGTTGAAATAAATCAAGAAGGATTTATTAATTGGTTTAAATGGACCATTTTGAAATGAAAGTGTATTTCCTTTGGAAAGCCGAGTACATTTTCAAAGTAGCTTTTAAGATATAAATTAAAAGTTCTAGAGATGGTTTTTAAAAAAAGAATATTTTGGATAAATTATTTTCTTAAGTTATTTTGAAAATCTTCAAAGTGAAGATTTGTTTAATTAATTATAGAAGTGATTATTTAAAGATTAAATTGATATTTGTTTTAGAAAATGGGTATTTAAAATAGTTATACCCTATCTACTAATTTTATTTTAAAGTTAGTTTAGACTTGAAATTTTATATGTGACATTTGTATAACATTTTTATAACTAATATTTATATAAATGTTTTAAAATAGTTTTATCTAAATGTTTCCAAGTATATATTTTGAATAAGTGATTTGAAGTATTTTAAAGTATTTGAACTCGACAGACTTTCAGTGGAAATAAATAATATCGAGAATCTTATTCCGCGAGCGAAAAGTGATTTGAAATTGTTTTCAAATGGTTGGAGTGTTGAAATTGTATCTTGGGAAGATATATAATAATTGAGGAAAAAATTATTTAAATCTTGGTGATTGTTGTGAATGTTGATTAATAGTTAAATAACCGATTATCAATATTGGCCTTTTAATGTGATTTGAACCTCAATGCGTCCGCTGGTCAGATTCCAAATGGATATTTGAAACCCAAATCGAACCTTTGTGATTATGAGGTATCTCTTGTTTAAAACATCAAAGTGGAAATTGTTGTGATTCGTTGAAATCTGATTGAACACTTATTTTTTAAAATAAGCGCTCATTATTCGGATTACCCGGGAGTGGATCTTGTGTCATAAAACCTATTCCGAATAATGATACGACGAAATGGGATTACATTTGAAGATGGTGTTGAAGACCGGGTATTTTCGAAAACGAAAGGATTACCTGTCGAATGTCTCTGCATCGAGTTGCTCCGGTATAGAGATTTTATCAACCTTTGTGATGGGGATTCCGAACGTGATTAGTAAATATCCGGATTTGGAAGGGCCTCTTTGAAGTGCCTTTGGTTCCGTTCGATCCCGGAACGGACTTGTATGGATGTGTATCCGACGTTACACTTTGAGAGGTAAAGATGGTATCTATCAAATACATTTCTGTTGGTAGCGCAGAATTTATTCTCTTAGCTTAACACCCTTCTCTGAGACGTATGAGCTCAGAGGTTATGTAGTTGATGGTTATTAGTGATACATTCCCAAATTGTTAACGTGGCATACGAAGTGTTTCTGATCATTTGTTGATCAAAGCATGGCTTTGTGAAAAGCGTAGCTCTATGGACCAGACCTCATCGAGCCTCACAAACCAATATTGGTCGAAACAGGAAAGACGCGGCAGGGTTTCAGGGGTAGCTCCCCTAGTGTATGTCCATTCCTTCTGGAAAAGGGTGGTATCAGGTATGGAGCCCTGATATTTAACCTATATGGTTACTGCAAATACTTTTTTTGTGCGTTGTTGGTGTAGAGGATCCTCGGATAATGGTCGCAAACGACCAGGGGTGGCATATCTTAGGTTTTACTCCCCGGGAAGGGGGTAATCGGCCTTGTGTTGGCAGAGAGCCGGGTAGGTTCTCGAGACGTCCCTCCAAAGGCGTACCCATGTGGCAGTAGGAAGTTCCTTAGCCTAACCATTTGTTGGAAATCCAAAGAAACAATACGCGCCCTGTACGGTTTTAGTTGTATAACCTGCCATGGAATGTGGCGGTAACCTGCTATTGAACATGGTAGCTATAGTAGGCATAAGTGCGAAATGCCTATGCTGGCTAAGATTAATATTATACTTTCAAAATGTTTTCTGCACTATGCACTAATAATAATATATTAAAAAGATTTTGCGTATCAAGCATCTTTGACTATCATAAGGAGAAATCTCCTCCAATTCTGCGTTTGCATTGTGTGTGTGGCGGGAGGCCTTATGATAGTTTCATTTTCCAAAAGCATAGCGGATTTCTTTTCCTTTTCTTCGTGAAAATAACTTTTTTTAAGATCTCACACCAGTCCCGCGACTGACCTGGAGTTTATTATTCCCTTTCTAAACTCTGGGTGCCCATAATTTTCCACACGGGCAGCCTAGAGTCAGGTTGTCATTATTCTGGAGCGAAGTCGAAAAAGAGATGCTGTGGAGATCAGGTGCAAGTTGGATGGCGAAGCGTATCACTAGTATATGTTATATTCTTTTCCGCTGTTTGTTGTTGTAAACTCTGATAATGCACTGTGTTGTAATGTAACAACTGATATAGTTCTTTGTTCTAAAGATATTTATTTATCTATTATATTGTTCCGCTGCAAAATGTGAGATTCTGTTATTGTTTTCTTCTTCTTTCTTCTTCTTCTTAAACCCTAACGATTCAGTTTTCTGGCATTCGACTGTGCGGCATTGGATACAGTGGACGTATCGATGTCAACTTTCGGGCTTTGAAAAGTCGGGTCGTTACAAGATGTTTGTGTGATTTTTGTTTAATATTGAGTCTGATAGCTTATGTTGTTCAAAACAAATAGGCTATGCTTAGTCATATGAATCACTAATTATCTTTTCATCTACATATGGTCATGGCAATGGAAGTTGATTTTGAATCAAAATTTGATGGTTTATGTTTCTAATTCAATAGTTAATAAGCCATGCTTAAAATAAATTCTACTTTTGATTTCATATCATCTTCATTAAAGTTAGTTAGTGGATTAGAGGGTGCATTAAAGTTTGATGGTTTAGGTGTGTTAAGTAATAACACAATTAGGCCATGTTTGTGATAAATGCATCTACTAAACTCACAAATGACCAAAAAGAGATCATAATGTCATTATGTTGATTTATATGATCATGAGAGGGGATTTGCCTCTAAATTTCTCTTTGATCTCATCTTTTTATTCTCCTTAGTTTTAGTTCGTTTTTACTTTCTTTTAGTTAGTTAACAATCATTCAACTTTGGTTTAATTTGATTGAATACATTTTTAAAATCAACAATTCCCTATGGATCGACCCGTACTCGCCACGTATTATGATAGTATGCCGTGCATTTGCGGTAAAATTTAGTTTGAAATTTTTCGACGGTTTTCTAATTCGATAGAAAATCCGTCGATTAACAGCCACTATCGCTATACGGACAGTTTGGAATTCGAGCATATGACATTTGAAAAACAACCATACATCACATAACTAAGGAACGAGTATAAATACATGGTGATTCACAATAATTACAACATGTAGCAAATATTTAATAACATCGGAATTAGTTTAACTATAGATTTTCATATATGCGATGATTCGCTTACTAACTTTTCAAAGCGGCTATCTTTCAAAAAAGCAACCAATCCAATGACAAAACCATCATTACATATATATAATAAGCATACATAGGCAAGAAATATAGATATTAATATGGGTATAACTTTGGTTTTTATGGGTGAATTTCTATTCACCAAAATGTGCTAAGCAAAGTCTAACTTCCACTGAACTTGTCTAAACACTAAGCAAACTTCCTTAACTTGAATTTATGCACTTGTGTGGGCTTGTAAGGTACAATATGGCTCGGCTAGAGGCAACATTGGTCTCGAACTTGGCTATATTGCTCTTGGCCTTGAAGTTTTAAGGGGGAAATTGTTTTGGTTTTGGCATAGGAGTGTTTATATGTGTATATATGGAGTTTTTGTTAACTAAGGAAGAGCTTTGAAGTAAAAGGAGGTGATTTTTTTCTAAGAAAGAAGAAGAAAAGCCATGAGTGGCCATGAAAAAAAAGAGAGATTTTTAGGAAAATGAGAAATGAGATTACAAATGAGAAATGAAGTTAGCGTGGAGGCATTTATAGACATGAAAGTAGGTGGAATAACTAATTTACCGTTGACTTACTTCCACCAATCATAAAGCTCCACCTCACCTCATCCCCTTCTCAAAATCACGGCCAAGGAGGACCCTACAGCATGCTAGATCATGACATGCACCATAATGTGTACAAAGTTGTGGCATTGTGTATGGTTATACAACAAAACTTATTCCTTATTTTATCCTTTCTTTATTTTAAAAATAATGTGTCTTATCATGTTTATATTTAAATTAATCATGGTTTATTACTATTAATACTATCATCAACCTATCACATGACATGTGTTCATGTGTGCATGTGTATATGAGTGAAACAAAAATGTGCACAATGTTTTCGACGACTTTCCGAAGCCGAAAAGTCAAAATTTCGAAAAAAGTTTTTCGATCACATTTTCTATTTTATTTGAACTATTTATTTTGGTGAATAGAGTTAAATATGATTTTAGTATCATTAATTTATATTTAACATTTGTTTACTTGGTTATTAAAATCCATTATTTAAATATTTAGAAATTATTTAAATATTCAAATACAAAATGATTAATTTTCGGGTCATTATACTCTCCCCCTTTATTGGAGTTTCATCCTCGAAATTAATACACGAAAGACAATCCAAAAGGTATTTATTATCCTAGAAATTCATATAACAATTCAAAATAACTATCCCATATAAGAACATTCAAACAACAAATAACTAACCTAACATTACATCGAGGTAAATTTCTCTAATATGATCCTCGGTCTCCTAAGTACAATCATAAGGGTCATCACTCCACTGAACTTTCACAACCTTAGCCACCTTGTTTCTCAATCTCCTTTCATCCTGATCTACAATATGAACTAGATGTCGGACTACAGTTAAATTTGTTTCTATCTTTAAGTCTTCCTAAATAGACATCTCGGCAATCAACGATGGATCATGAACATGCTTTCTCGAATGAGACACATGAAAAACATTATGGACTTCTGATAATCTTTCGGGGAATTCTACTCTATAGGAAAACGATCCAATCCTCTCAAGGATTTTAGATGGTCCGATGAATCTTGGTGTTAGCTTCTTGCTCTTCTAAATCTTACAACTCCTTTTGTCGGGAAAAATTTCACAAATACCAGATCCCTGACCGCAAAATCTAAGTCTCTTCTCCTTTGATCGGCATAAGTTTTCTATTGATCTTGGTCTTCTACCATCCTTTCCTTGATCAAGTCACTTTCTATAATGCTTCTCGAATCATCTCTGATCCAAGTATTAATTGGTCTGCAGTCTCAAGCCAATATGAAGGTGATTTACATGGTCATCCATACAAAGCCTCGTAGGATGCCATGCCAATGCTAACTTGGTAATTGTTGTTATAAGAGAACTATACCAAATGCAGATGGTCTTCGAAGAACCTCCAAAATCCAAAATACATGCTCTTAAGAGATCATCCCAAATCTGGTTCATCCTTTTAGTTTGTCCGTCTGTCTGGAGGTGATAGGCTGACTGAAATTCAACTCTGTCCCTAAAGCGGTTTTAATGCTCCCCAAAATCGATTGGTGAAGATGAGATTACAATCACTAACTATACTTACTAGAATTCCATGCAGTCGAGCGATCTCCCTCAAATAAATTCTTTCCAAAGAAGTTGCAATTCATATTGACTTCACTGGAATAAAGTGGGTGCTCTTTGTTAATTGATCTACAATTACCCAAATGCCTCGTTACCTCCTCTTGATTTGGGAAACCCATCGATAAAGTCCATGGTACTTGTTCCTACTTCCAATTCGGTATATCTAATGGTTGGAGTAACCCAGCAGTCTTCTGCTAGTCACTCTTGACCCTTTGACAATTTGCACACTTGCTCACGAAGATAGAAATATCACTTTTCATCCATTTCCACCAAATGGTCGTTTTCATATTCTAAAACATTTTAGTTACTCTTGGATGGACCGATTACTTTAACCGATGTCACTCTTTCAGCACATCGCATCTAATTCCATTAACATTGGCACACAAATCCATCCATTCATTCTTAAAATGCTTCGAGAGTCAATCTAAAAACTAGAAATAATTCCATTTTCAACATCCTTCTTAAGCCGAGCTAGATTAGGGTCTTCTTCTTAGAAACATGCAATTCTTTCCATTAGTACGCTGGCTTCACTTCCAAATTTGCAATCAGCGCCATACTCCTACTCAATGCATCTGTAATTGCGTTCACTTTCCCTAGGGTACATATAATAGGTCATAAGACGTGAGAAATTCCAGCCATCTTTGTTGTCTTAAGTTCAAATCTTTTTGGGTAAAAACATATTTAATGACTTGTGATCCATAAATAACTCAAACTTTGCATCCAAAAGATAGTTCCTCCACACTTTCAATGTGAAGACAATTGGCAAAAACTTCAAATTGTGCATAGCGCAATTCTTATCATGAGGTTATAATTACTGACTCGCATACGCTATTACTTTATGATTTTACATCAAAACTACTCCTAGTGTAGTCCTAAAAGCATCCATGTAAGCTGTTAATCCTTCACTCCCTTCTGGAATAGTTAAAATGGGAGCACTTGTCAACTTCTCCTTTAACTCATTGAATGCTTGATCGCATTTGGGTGTCCAAACAAACATAGTATCTTTCTTCGTTAGCTTTGTTAAATGAGAAGCAATCTTTGAGAAATCTTTAATGAACCTTCTATAGAAACCCGCCAGTCCTAAGAAACTTCTAACCTCAATCACATTTTCAAGTTTCTCTAATCTTGAACCGCAAATATTTTAATTGGGTCCACTGATATGCCTACTCCCAAAATTACATGCCCTAGAAATCTAACTTCGGATTTTCAGAAATGGAACTTAGAAAACTTTACCTTTAAAACATGATTTCTTAGAGTACTAAGAACAACATGAAGATGGTACTTATGCTCTTCCTTCATTTTAGAATAAACGAGGACGTCATCAATGAAGACTAGGATAAACTTGTTAAGAAAGTCCTGAAATACTCCATTCATCAAATCGACAAAATAAGCGGGTGCATTAGTCAATCGGAATGGCATGACTAAACACTCATAAAAATTATCAGGGGTACAAAAAGCTATTAAGGGTATACTCTCGTATACTACCCTTAATTGGTGAAAACCTATAGCAAGCTCAAACTGAGAAAATATCCGAGTTTCGTGGAGCTAGTCAAATATATCATCAATCCTATGTAAAGGATACATATTCTTAATAGTCCTCTTATTCAATTCTCGGCAATCCACACATAATCTAAAAAAAACCATCTGCCTTGGTAACGAACACTGCAGGCGATCCCCAACTTGATGTGATACGTCTGATCAAACCCTTATGCAACAAATTAAACGTTTGCTTCTCCAGTTCTCTTCTTTCCTTCGAAGTCAACCTTCTAGGAGGTTGAAAAACCGGTCTAGTTCTTGGACTCAAATCAATGCGGAGCTCTACTTCCTGACGAGGAGGTAAACCTTGCAATTCATCAAAAATATCCTTAAAGTCCTACATAATTAGTATATTCCTTATCTCCTCTTTAGGTGCTTCGAGCGAATAAAGAAAACTACTCACTAACTTATTAGGCTCCCCATAATAAATATCCATACCAATATTTCGCTTATCACTAATTTTGATAATCCTTTGATTATAATTTATAACTGCTCCAAATTTAGACCACCAAACCATACCCAATAATACCCCAAAACCCATGAACCCAAGAACAAATAAGTTAGAAAAGAAAGGCCAATGTCAATAAGATATAGGCACATTCAAACATACGGTGTCAAGACTGGTTGGACCCCAATCGGTTTCGACACACAAAGAGAATTGTTTAAAAGAACGAGTTTGAGGTTAAACTTATTAACAAGATCTTGTGAAATGAAACTATGGGATGTACCGGTATCAAATAACACTCTAATAGTAATATTAGAAATGGTTAGTGTATCTTGCAACACCTGCTTTCCTTTTGGATCCCTAGAAGTAGATGGTATTTCCTCAATAGTAAAAGCCTACCCCTGAGCCCTCTTCTTCGGATAAGGACATTGGTTCTTCATATATCCATGTTGGTTGCAATTGTAGCATACCCGAAGGTTAGTTTGTGGAAAATTATTTGCAAAATGGCCTGTTTTATAGCACTTATACCAAAGGATCTTGGTCAAGTTTAACTACTTAATCTGAGCTAGAGCTCCACCGCCAGGCTTCTTTCTCGACCACTTCTTCTACCCTTTGCATTTGAAAAATGGTTTATTAGCAAACAGAATAACTGATAAAGGTTGGGCATTAACTACCAGCACTACTCCTTTCTGACCTCCTTACCCAATATCAAGAGCTTCAAACCTCAAAGCCATACAAATCAGATTAGCAAAGGTACCGTTGTGATGATTGGTCATTTCACAATGGAAATCTAGTTGCATTCCTTTCACGAACATTTCATTCTTGTAAGTGGCGTATCAATCAATCGTGGTCCAAAGCAAGACAATGCATTGAACTTATGTTCATATTGCCACTGTCATCTCACATTGTTTCAAATCCATGAAACTTCTAAACAACTGAGTCTTTCCCACCTTTAGGATAAACGGAGCTTCAAAAACTTCCTTAAACTGCGCCCAAATGAAATCTTCTTCTGGTGTATTCATGGTGACTGAATCCAACCAATCCATTACTGCTTTTTGAAGCTGAAGCAATTCCAACAATCTCTTTCTAGCATCTTCCAACTGAAGATCCCTGAATATCCTCTTACAAGAGTAAAGCTATTTGTGACCTTTCAGAAAATCTTCAGTTCCATAGAAAGGCTTACCATCCAAAGTAGACTAATTTTTACATAAGGTTGCAAAATTCTAGGGCGCATGAACTTGCATCATCGCTTCTACTACCGGCTTAATAACTGGCACATTTTTAGGAGCTCTAGCATTTGTAGCTATGCTGGTTCCAGATCCCCTCCCTCTTCTTCCTTTTGTACTCATTTTCAATAACTTAGATAAGTGATAGGTATCATTAAAATACAAAGATAAGGTCAAAGATGAAAAAAGGGAAACTCGCAATAAAGGATCAAAAACCAGACATTTAGAGGAGAAAAGGAAACCCTCTCTCTAGATTAACTCATTCTAGGGCTCTACTCACCCTATGTCTAATGAGTTGCACCCCAATAAGGCTAAGGTATTCGTTTAACCATACCTTTAATACTACCTATGATGACCCACCTTTCTGACCTTTAGGAATGACACTTAACACATCCTTGGGGTTCGTGCGCCATGGGGTGAAATAAAGAACAAAATAAAAAACCTCACGACGAAACTGTTAAATAAAACATAATAGTAAATAGTACATCAGGTTATTCCTTAATAGGAAGTTACCAAAGTTACATAAAAGTACTACAAATCAACCTAGACAGTTATAACGTCCCGCCTTTGCAAATGCTAAAACAAAATACACTTACACGAACAAGATAATACAATGGAATATGTAACTTAAGAAGATGAAAGGCCTCCTGCTATGACGCCATTTTCAAAAGAGCCCATCAAAGTCCTATTACTCTCGGACTACTCAAATAAAATGAGTACACAAGAGTTTATGGAAATAAGCAACTCGGGTCATACGATATGTCTATTGTGAATAAAACTTTAAACAAAGGTATGTAATTAAACACAAACATGTGAGATCACATCGCTGAACATGGAACGGGTTTACTCTCACATAAATCAATATCCAAATGTAAAGAATGGATAAATGATTAAACACCACAAAGAGTGGTCGACTCTTTCCGGTGCAAATAAGGAGAGAAATTTGAACAAGAGAAGGAAAATCTCCAACAAATGACTAGAAAGGTGCATCCCCTTAAAGTATACCTCTAGCAATATACTTATGAGAAGCTCATTTACTCTGTGACACTTCTCTAAACCCTCCAAGCCGGATCCCACCAAACCTTACCGAGAATCCAGATATTTCAGATCTAATAGCGCTACTAAATCCAATTTAGACGAGATGTGAAAATATCCTAATGGAAGCAACCCCACATAGCTTGCTTTGTTATTAGTCATTTCTGACAAAGGATATCAACGCTCAACGAAGCAATAAATCGTCTTAGAATGAAGATAATAAAGAAGCTAAAGTAGCCGATTACTTATTAATAATAATAATTTAAAGATTATTAGTAATAAGATTTGAAAAGGTAATAACTTAGTAATAATATTAGTAATAAGGTTTGAAAAGGTAATAACTTATTAATAATAATAATTTAAAGATTATTTATAATTGTTTTAATAATGATTTAAATTTAATTATTTTATTAATATGATTCTTGAAAATATTTCTTAAAGTTATTTAATTATTACTTAAAGTTATTTAAATATTGTTTTTTCAATATTTTAATCTAATTGCTTATTAAAAATGATTTAACAATACTTTAATTTCTAATTAAAGTTAATTAATTATATTGATTTAAGTTATTTAATTATATTTAAAGGATAATTATTTTTAATATTAATACTAGTTTAAGGTTAATTAATTACTGTTTTAATAACACTTTAAAGTTAATTAACTATTACCATAATATTATTTTAAGTTAACTTATTAATACAACAAAAGTATTTGAAATTGATTGAATATATTATTAGTGAGATTTAAAAGATAGTATTTTAAATGAGATCTAATTTGAATGGAACCAAAGTATGTTAAATAATAACTTGTTGCTTAAAGTTATTTAAAACGATTTATAGGAACCCACGAACTTAAAGTGTTTGTTCGATAAAATTTTTAAATATAGGAGTATTTTATTTATGGTTCTGGACATTTATAAAAGGATTATAAATGAGTTGTAAAAGTCTGAAAAGGAGAAGATTTATAAATGGAGTTTTGAGATATATAAAAAATGTTTTGTAAATAGATTGAAGATGTATAAAGAAGTCTTACAAATAGATTTGAAATATTTATAAGATAAAAGGGATTTAGGAAGATATGGTCGACCTTGATGGCATAATTCGAGGGGCAAGGATTGCTTACAGTTTATTGGATTCATTGGAATAGCGATGTAACACTATGTAAGCCGCAATCCATAGTCGATATTGAATGGTACTTTCCATATCTGTTTTAAATAGTTTTAAAAGAAAAATGGTTTGTGAATATACTTATATCATTGAGTTAAGTATATGGTTATATTTTCTACATATCGAAAATATAGTGGTTTGTGAATACGCTTATCCTATTGAGATAAGCATATGGAAGCGATTTTCAAGTAATTGAAAATTGATTTTAAATTAATGAAAGATCAATTTAAGAGGCTTGGTGATTTCCATGGGAAACGTAATCTTTGTTTTGAATGTCTGTTTGACAGTTAAATAACCAACTATTAAACCTTGGTCTAAATATGTAATCCTTCTTTATTTTGGTGGTAGGGAAATATTCCCTACTTAACACTGAAGGATTTTAACTCTGCAAATATCTAGACGAAACATGGGGATTATATGGTACAATTACCATCGGTGGTGCTATACTGTATGTATAAACTTGTTTTGTTTTTCTAGGACAAATGATAAGGAGATCTGTCCACTTAAAGGGTTCGAGCTGATCCCCACTCTTACGTATTGTTTGATTATTTCCTAAAAAACCAGTATTGAGCAGTCCAGAAATCGACGTTTGGTTTTGTGGAGCACCTGGGAAACGGAAAGTGTACTCATAAGAGATGACTCGAAACCGTAACCACTCCGAAAACTGTATACGGTTCTGTGGAGGAGTTTCATGATATTGAGTTATTGGAATCCATGTGTGATTCCAAGACCCGTTGGGGTATGAGAATTCAGATGTGATTCCAAGATCTAACTGGGATATGGGATTCTATGTGTGATTTCGAGACTCGTTGGGAGGTATTGGAATCCATGAGGGATTCCATGATCTATTTTGATGGCGGTGCATAAGTTGGAATGTCGGAAGTAGCCTCATCGGCGGGAATGACTAAAACTAGAGATAGAAGGCATGGCCAGTAGGGTTTGCAAACCCACAGGGTGTAGTCGGCTCCAACTAGATGCCACTTATAGTTGTTATTTATGCATGGGGAGATACACTCGATGATAGTGAGACCAACCACGTTTTTCCTATAGTACATCACTAGGGATGCATGCTGCTTCTGTAATGAACGGACGATTTTCGATCCTTAAAAATCAACATCAATGCATCCATAGTATAGAATGACGAGCGATCGAGTGCCGAAACACCGGTTCATTAGGGGTGAAGAAGGAAAGGTAGAAGAAGAAACAAATAACAATGACAAGGAATCTCGCAATCGCAGCGGAACAAATATAATTTATAATAACAAATTTTTATATAAGAGAATCTATAACTGTTTTGTAATTATAATCATCAGAGTACAACAATCAATACATCAATCTTGACAATTATAATAACTTGTCCTCATACAGAGGAATATAAATCAAGTACGGTAATACATCTCTGTCATCCAGTTCGTCTCCTGAGCATCATAGCGTCCTATCTTGAATCTGTAATACTCGGTCTGGCCCAAGCATAATAATAAAATAACACCCGAGCCATTTTGGAAAACTAGCGTTAGAAAACACACTCATTCGAATTATTAAAGTCATCAAAACCCTTTGAACAAAGGTATCTCGTAAGACCACGTCACACATAAACACGACTAGTTTTACCCTTACGATAACCAAAATATTTTTATCAAAATCGTCTAATATTATATTAGTTTCTAAACATAGTAAATAAAAATAGTTGAAATGCTTGCATCTCACCTTTTAGCATATTTGGGCACAATCAAAACTATACGGCGTGTATTGGAGAATGGATTCCATACAATGACCAGGCTATTGGGGTTTCGCCCATCGTAATACACCTATAGAAAAATGTGCCGAGGACCTCGTCAGGATCCCCTACAACACAAGATCAGCCTACCCTTAACTTGGATAGTATCGAATGTGTTATCACCCTGGGTGTTCCACCCTTAAATTCGAGCGCTCATTTTTCAATGTAAAAACACATCCATAATTTAATATATCCGAGGGTATCTAGAAATGTGATAACATACCATAATTGGGTGTGACCCATTTAGCCTTGCTGCATTTCCCCTGTTTCAGTCATTCTTGGTTGATGAGGCTTGTGGGTAACGATTACCTTTCAAGAACAATTTCACTTAGAATGCTCATCGTCCTCCAATAATGATGTTCTAATAACATTCGTCCAAAGAAGTTGTCCTAGTTATGGAAAAATCGAGTCTCGTCCTCACCATCTTCACGATATCAGCATTCATAGCTTTCAAACCGGATTGAAGTAGTTTTCGGATAATTAAACCCAATCTCGGTCTCTTCAAAACGATTAACGAAATTGGCCAATATTGATAGTCGTTATTTAACTATCAAATAACCTCTATAAGAAGTCACTAGGCCATTGTTTATAATTCTTTAAAACATTCATTTCAAAATATCTTTAAAAAGATATATATTCAAATCTCTTTCAAATTTATCAATATTTGAACATATTTCCAAATACTTGTTTCCATAACAGGATATTTCCACCTGTATCCCATTTCAACACTTAGTGAAATATTTCCAACTTCGATTTATAATCCATTGCTAAGAAAATATCTCCATATAAATCTTTCATCTCTAAATATTTTCAAAAACCTTCATTTCCTCACTTGGGAAAACATTATAGTCCATTTTTTCGAAATCATTTCTAATATCAATACCTAGGAGTTTTCTTATCCTATCTCCTACATTTTCGGAATTTATATTAATTCCTTTTACATTTTTTGAAGTCGATTATACTCACTTATAATGTCGTCTGTCCATTTACAACTTTTAAAAATCATATCTATTTCCACATCTTGAGAGAGTCTATAAATATTTTAAAATCATTTCCAAAACTCTATATATGTATAATAAGTATTTTTAAAGGATGGTATTTTTTTAAACACGTCTAAGTAATTATTTAAAATTTTAAAATACTTTAATAAACATTGATACTTCATTCCCTATTTCATTTTCAAATAACAAACTGATTTATGAAGCTTATTATTATATGTGAATTCATTTCTATAAATTGCAATTATTTGAATAATCTACTTCTCGAAATATTTCACTACTAATAGCTTAAATATTCATAATTGGATGAATAAACTTTCCCTTTTAAAAAAACAACTTAACTTCTTAAATTTAACACACGCACACACACACGAGCTTCAAACAGAAGGAAGAGGAAAGAGATAGCTTGCGATTTAAATTAGGAAAGTTCATAGGTAGGATGGCTGTGTACCGGGTAGGGTGGCTAATAGGGTTTGACTGTTTTATTTTTATTAATTTTCTATTCAAAATATCGCGTATGGCATACTGTGAAATTTTGAACTCCTATTGAGGCGTGCGCCTGGTGTTTACAATGTTATACCGCTATTTTGAGCCTAATGGAACAAGTTCCGAAGCTTAATTCGATCGCATGCGAAAAATAGCTTTTTACATCGACTATTTAAATTATATACAATTGAATTATTTCTAGGCATTTTCAGATCGTACGACAAAATGGTCAATCCAAACGCTACAGAATTTGAAATCCGATAATGATACAGAATTTTTATGCGTCGATTAAATCGACGATTCCCAAAATTTTGCGAAATCGCTTGAATTTTTCGATTTTAAAACCTTACTAACTAAATTATAATTCCAAATCCAATATTTAAACCATTTAAATATTCAAAATTAAACATCGAAAAATCCGGGTCATTAAATTCCTCCCGCTTAAAAGAATTTCGTCCCCGAAATTGCTAAGGTAGGAAAATGCTCCAAACCCAACTTTCCTAATCCCACTTAGTTAAAACTCTACTTTTCACTTTTCAACATTTCTAAATGTACATTCACTAACTAATTTCAAGCATTTATATCAAACCCTCTATTTCTCAGTTAAATTCAAAAATCAATTTTTAGTTAACAAAAAATTTCAAAAAATTTCCAAATTTTTTCTAATACCCTTAATTTTCGAAATTCTTTGGAAGGGTCTTCCTTGTACAGAGGACCATTTGCAACGTGACAAGAGAGATAAAATATATACATCGACCCATACGGTCGAAAAAAGAAAAAAAATATCAATATTTTATACCACTGCAGTATTTAATACAAAAATGTACCTTATATTAGCATTTTTAAGCGAGCGGCTTATTTTATATGCAGTCTACGCGACCAAAATCAAGCAAAACAGCTCCATATACCTGTATTTACTATATTTAAACATGTAACTACAAAAAACATGAATATTAACAACATTTCTTTTATTTAAATGGTTAAAACACATAGACTTTCATAACCTAATCATGCTAAACATGTATTATAAGCAATTATAAGTTTCTTTCAATCGATTCATATTCAATTCGAATAATTTATAATTCAATTTATTTGCATTGAATTCATATTTATACCAAACAAACTCATATCCATTCCAAATTGATTTAAAAATCAATTTATTCACTTCCAATTAATTTACAGAAGTTTATTTATCTTCGTTTACGTCAAACGACAATTTTCCTATGCAAATTCGCTGACATTTATTTAATGGAAAAATCAGTTAAGCTTATAGCTACTTTAAATTGATTTCAAGTCAATATATACTCAATTCTATTCCATTTCAAGTTGATTCTCGATCAATTCGTTTGCATTTCATTCATACCCATATTCATTATATTCTAATCTATTTTATCTAGCTCGGAATCATTCCATGCTAATTTATTAAATAACCATTATATGGATTTATTTTAGAATCATTTCATAAAGTTAATATATTAAAAAATTTGTTATAACCTTTTATAACATACATACATTTATTTCCACTTCAAATTTTTAATTCCGTACTCATGTTCATTCTTGAATTTATTTAAATAATATCTAAGGCCATAGTCAATTTATTTTTACTTATATTGAATTTATTTATAACTTTAACTATCACCGTTTCAAACCATTTCCATTTTATTTGACAACTTTCTCAAATATATGTCATTCGATTATATTAAGTTGAATTTTCATCTATAACTCAAGTACCATATTCGATCGACTAATTAATTTATCAGATTAGCTCTCTTCTGATTTATAATTCAATATCTGATTATTATTTCAAATATCACTTCATTTTAGTTATTTGAGTCAAATTTATTTTATAATTCAAGTTTGGATTTTTATTTCGTTACCAAAATATCAAACTTGGTTTTACCATTCCATTTTTCAACTTATAGTTTATACACTTATTTCTCTCATTTCCAGAATTTTCTTTTCCACTTAAATTTTTATTCCATTCACTAACCTATAAATAGTTATATAACCACTTTTCAATCCAAACTCTATACTCAATTCCATTCAATATCATTTATAATTCAATCCAATTCTATTTTCTATTCGATTCAATTGTGAATCGATTTTATTTAACTTAGCTTAAGTTAAATTTCAATTCGTTCAATACAATTTAACTTACTTAAGTTAAAATTAATTCCAACTCAAATTATTTAACTTACCTTAAGTTAAAGTTTTATTCATTTTAGTCCACTCAAGTTAAAATTTATTTCCAAAACTCAAATTCCCTACTTTTCTTTCCTATTTAAATATTTCTCAATTTATAAGTTCATAATTTATTTCCTAATGTTTTTCCAACATTTATAATAAAATTCTAGAATTCAAACACTGGTTTTTATTTCAATCATTTGAAATCAAATATATGACACTTTCTTGGTTTTAACAACCATTCTTTGGAATTTCAAACCAATTTGGTTTTATCTAACACAAATCTCCTTTCTAAAGCAATACTTGTTTTTAAACGAATTCCTCATATCAAATTCTACGGTGGTAATCCAACACTTGGAAACTCAAAAATGAACATCGATGATGTGACAATCATCATCGGAATTATTTTCCAGCTACTGAAGCGAATTAGTGCTTTATCGCCTCAAAAATCCATTTATAAAACATTTTCTCTTTAAAAATCTCAAATTTAACTCCATTATTCTTTCAACCACTTTGGGAAACATTTTTAAAACTTCTAGGATTTCAAAATTTCCAAATACTTAGTTCAATCCCATTTAAAACATTCTCAAAGCTTTCGGGATCTTAAATCTTCAAATTCTGGTTTGAATCCATTTTAACTATAATCCATTTGTATAATTCATATTTATACAAAATTTCATTTGGTTATATAAACCATTTCCAATTTTATAATCTTATTTTGATTATACAATAACAACCAAACACATCAATATACTATAATAATTTCAGAAAAATATTTCTTTTATATCAAAATATATTTTTGGGTAAAATTATTTCATTCACCCTCTTTTAAAAACAATACTGTATCGGTTTATCATGTTTAAGTGTTTAGAAACTCCTATCAAATTTATGGCATCCCACAATTCGACCAGTATTTATAAGCCACTCAACATATAAGTCAACACAATATAAAACAATTTATATTTGCTAACAAATACGCCTCATATCTATTAATACACTCAAACTCATTCTAGGGTTCTACTGACCGTATTTCTGATGAGTAATCCCCGCCAAAGTCAAGGTTCTCGCTTAACCTTCGGCTCTGATACCACAGGTAACGAACAGTCGATTTTCGATCCTCGAAAATCGACATCAATATATCCATATATAGAATGAGCAATCAAGTGCCAGAATACCAGTTCAGTAAAGGTGAAAAAGGAAAGGCAGAAGAAGAAATAGAAAATAACAACGTAGAATCTCACAACCGCAGCGGAACAAATATAGTATATAACAACTGATTTTTATACAAGAGAATCTATAATAATTTTATACTTACAATCATTAGAGTACAACAATCAGTACATCAATCTGGGCAGTTATAATAACTTGTCCTCATACAACGGAAATATAAATCAAGTATGGAAATACATCTCTGCCATCCAGCTCGTCTCCTGAGATTCATAGCATCCTATCCTGAATTTATAATACTCGGTCGAACCCGAGCACTATAATAAAATAACACCCAAGTCAGTCTGGAAAACCAGCGTGAGAAAGCACACTCAATTTGAATTATTAAGTTATCAAAACCTTTTGAATATAAAGGTATCTCGTAAGACCACGTCACACATAAAAACGACAAGTTTTTCCCTTACGATAACCAAAACATTTTTATCAAATCGTCTGATATTATATTAGTGAGTAAATAGAAAATAGCTAAAATGCTTGCATCTCATACTTCAGCATAGTTGGGTACAATCAAAATTGTATGGCGCTTGTTGGACAATGGATTCCATACAATACTAGGATACCTCCATCATAGTACACCTTTAGAAAAAATGTAAAAAATGTACCGAGGACCTCGCTAGGATCCCCTACAACACAAGACCAGCCTACCCCTAACCTGGATAGTACCAAATATGTTATCACCCCGGATGTTCCACCCTTAAAAGTCGAGCGCTCACTTTTCCTTGCACAACCATATCCATAATTTTAATATATCCGAGGGTATCTAGAAAGATGATAACATCCTCTAATTAGGTGTGACCCACTTAGCCTTGCTGCATCTTCCATGTTTTAGTCATTCCCAGTTGATGAGGCTTGAGGTTAACGATTACCTTTCAAGAACAATTTCGCTTAGAATGCTCATCATCCTCCAATGATGATGTTTTGTTAGCATTCGTCCATACAAGTTGTCCTAGGTCTGGACAAACCGAGTCACCGTCTTCACCGTCTTCACGATGTCAGCATTCGTAGCGTTCAAACCAGATCGAAGTGGCTTTCGGATAATTAAACCCGGCCTTGTCTCTTCGAACGATTGACGAAATTGACCAATATTGATAGTCGGTTATTTAACTATCAAATAACATCCATAAGCAGTCACTAGGCCATTGTTTATAATTCTTTAAAACATTTATTTCAAAATATCTTTACAATGATACAAATCTCTTTCAAATTTATCAATATTTGAAAACATTTTCGAATACTTATTTCCATAACAGGATATTTCCACCGTACCTTACTTCAACACCAAGTGAAATACTTCCAACTTCGATTTATAATCCATTACTTAGAAAATATCTCGATATAAATCCTTCATCTTTGAATATTTTCAAAATCCTTCATTTCCTCAGTCAGAAAAATATTATAATCCATTATTTCGAAATCATTTCTAATATCAACACTTAGGAGTTTTCTTATCCTACCTCTAGCATTTCCAAAATTTATATTAATTTCTTTTACATTTTCGAAAGTCGATTATACTTGCTTATAATCTCATCTATCCATTTACAACTTCTAAAAATCATATCCGTTTCCACATCTCGAGAGAGCTTATAAATAGTTTAAAATCATTTCCAAAACTCTATATACGTATAATTAGTATTTTTAAAGAATGGTAATTTATTTTTTTCAAACATGTTTAAGTAATTATTTGAAATTTTAAAATACTTCAATAAACATTGATACTTCATTCCCTATTTCATTTTCAAATAAAAAATTGATTTATGAAGGTTATTATAAATATATGAATTCATTTCTATGAATAGTAATTATTTGAATAATCGACTTCCCGAAATATTTTACTACTAATAGCTTAAATATTCATAATTGGATGAATAAACTTTCCCTTTTACAAAAAGCAACTTAACTTCTTAAGTTTATATACATATACATACATATATATATATAAGCTTCAAACAGATGGGAGAGGAAAGAGATAACTTGTGATTTAAATTGGGAAAGTTTATAGGTAGGGCAGTTGTGCACAAAGTAGGGTGGCTAATAGAATTTGACTATTTTATTTTTATTAATTTTATATTCAAAATATCTCGTATCACATTCTATGAAATTTCAAACTCCTATTAAGGCGTGCCGCCTGGTGTTCATAATGTTATACTGCTATTTTGAGCCCAATGGAACAAGTTTCGAAGCATAATTTGACCATATGCGGAAGATAGCTTTTAAATCGACTATTTAAATTAAATTCAATTGAATTATTTTTAGGCGTTTTCAGATCGTACGACAAAATGGTAAATCAAACGCCACAGAATTTGAAATCCGATAATAATACACTATTACAGATCCAATAGAACTGGTTTCATCAAATTTCGAGACTGTGTCCCAGACCGCTATTTTAACGCGTCGATTAAATCGACGATTACAAAATTTACGAAATCGCTTGAATTTTTCAGTTTTACAATCTTACTAACTAAATTATAATTCCAAATCCAATATTTAAACCATTTAAATATTCCAAATTAAACATCAAAAAATTCGGGTCGTTACAGCTTCGAAAGGATATCTCTAATCCTTGTGCGGGGGGACTGTTCCTCGAAGTACTGAGGGAACCTCCATGGAAATCCTACAAAATTGGCAAACGATCCTTATCGGTTTTGATTATATACCTACTATTGTTGTGATGTACACTCATGATCATCACAACTACTTGATTATTATTATTTTCTCCCTTAGACATTATTATAATACACTAGATTTTATGATATAAAAGGGTTTCAGTTATCGTAAGGTAAAAACACGTCTGTATTTATGTGCAGCATGGTCTTACGAGATATCTCTTTTTTGAAAGGTTATTTAAACATTAATAATCTATTTGATTCTGTTTCTCATGCTGGTTTTATCAGACTGACCCGGGCGTTGTTTTCTGTAATGCTCGGGTCAGACTGAGCATATTTCCAAGTTTAGTTGGAAGTTTGGAGCTTCAGGATATAAGTAGGAGGCCCAGAGATGTATTTACGTAGATGATTATATTTCCATTGCATTCATTGTTGTATATTATTCAGCAATTGTGAGGACAGGTTGTTATAACTGTCCGGACTGAAATAGGTTAGTATACTCTGATTGACATCTATATATACACATATTACAGTTTTGTTTTTACGTAAAGATTTGTCATATATTATAGATTATTCATTCTATTGTGAGATTCTGTGTTGTTTAGTTTCTTCTTGTCTTCTTTTTTCTTTATTTTTCTTTAAATGTCCGTTTTTTGTCCAATTTGGGTTAGACATGTGAGGTTTATTGTCAGCTTAAAGTGTGCGGAAAAGTGGGTCGTTACAGTAATAGTATGTAGATAAGTGAACACATATGTAAACATATAAATATGTATACATATATATAATATTTATTTATCTTATTTTAACATAAATTAACTATTTAATTATATACATATATGTGTGTGTACATAATTATAAATATAAATATGATGAAATAAGTAATTTCATGGTTTAATATACATATAAATACAAAGTAAGTTTGTGTATATATATATACTTATATATATAATGATTCAAAAACTCATTCCAGTTCAACACTAACATAAGTTTACAGGAAAAATTAATTTAAAATTTTGTTATGTATTATTAATGAAAAATCAATTTTTAAAATTTATGAAAATCAAGGATGGCACATCACATGTCAGCAAAAAATATCAGATTTATTTGACTTAAAATATTATTTTTAATAATTAAAATACTTTTCGATCATAACTTAGTTAAATTATTAAAAACATAAATTTTCATAAAAGATTTAGAAATAATTTTCAAAAGCTTCATATATGATGTAGTAATTTAAAAAAAAATTGAATTTTTGGATCATTGATTATTTTGTATATAATAAACAATTCATATAATGATTAGTAATTAATAATACTATATATAAAAATTATTTTCGGGTTTTATAATTCAAAATAATTATAGATAAACATGCAAACATATTTAAATCAATTTAATATATTACATAACATATATGCAATTATATAAGTAGAGTATACACACAAAATTAATATATGTACATACATACATATATACATACATATATGTATGTATGTATGTTAATAAATATCAAAAAAATAAATTTTGTATAGAAAATTAGGTCTATGTATAACTAATTTATAAACATGAACTTCTATATCATGCATATAACCAATCTAATTGTGACAACTGCATTTATCTACAAAAATCTCACCAAAGTAAACATATACAATAATATATATACATGGATTCAGATGTAGACAATTTATAAATTATAAAATATGAGATTATATCGGTAATATGAAATGAAATTTACCTATCATTGATGTCTTTGATTCCAGTAGAAGCAATGAATTCCCTTCTCTAAGTATCTCTCGACGCGTCGAGTTGCTAATTTGAAATCGATGACCTTCTACTATGGAATAGTATTTGATTTAACTTGAACTTGATTTGAGGTATTAGGAGTTGGTTAGGGGAACTATTTCACCTAGCAAAATGAAGATAATAATGGCGGTTGCACGAAAAAAGGTTTTAGAGATCCACATTAGACACACACAAATATATATATATATATATATATATATATATATATATATATATATATATCTGTGTGTGTGTGTATGTATGTATGTTGTATAAACAGGATTACATAAGAGAGAAATAAGGAAACCTAATTATTCTCTTTTGATCTCAACCCTTTAACCAACCCCTTTCCTCGGTTTTAGCCACCTACTATGACTTGCCAAAATCGAAATTTGCAGTACTAATGATGGGCTTTAAACCCATTTAAGCCTTAGCTAAAATATTATGCAGTTAAATCTAATTTAATCGCTTATCGATATAGTATGTCGATCGATATATTTATAATTATCGTAAATATATATAACATCGTTTGTTTCTCAAATCATATTAATGTTTTATAATTAGTATTTCATAAATATTACATATATATATATATAGACACACACATACGAGATTGCATAAGAGAGAAATAAGGAAAACCTACTTATTATCTTTAAATCTCAACCCTTTACCTCCAACACCTTTCCTCAGTTTTAGCCACCTCCCATGACTTTCTAAAACCGAAATTTGTAGCCATAATGATGGGCTTCAAACCTTTTTAAGTCGTAGCTAAAAGACTATACAATTAAATATAATTTAATCACTTATCGATATCGTATGTCGATCGATATATTTATTACTATCATAAATATTTATAATATTATTTGTTTCTCAAATAATATTTAAATTTTATAATTAATATTTCATGAATATTAATTAATTTATAACAACTATAAACTAGTCAAAAAATTCGGTCTAAAGGGATTCATCATTTCGGTTGTGTAACTCTTGGATGTAAATTCGATTAGCAATTAGCACTGAACTATTCGATTGTTAATGTTCAAGCATCACTTAGCAGGTGGTGTAACATTGTGGCCAAAATTATCAGTTACTCACTTTCATAAAATCTCATTCTAATTTAATAAGCATTACCCCTTAGTGACATTTATATACACCAATTCTGTTCATCGAAACTGTATTACTTTGAACTTAAGGAATTTGTTAATGGTCAAAATTCCAATATCATCCGCATTCAACTTTATCAACCCAAAACAAAGTCATTGGTTCAATAATAACGATTATCATTAACCGAAATGCTCTGGCTAAAACTTTGATTTTGGGTTGACTTGAGTTGATCGTGATACTGACCTATATAACTGAGGAGACGACTCCTCTCTTGCATAGTGCTTCACTTCCAATACTTCCACTCGACCCAACTATAGTCACTCGATTGACGTCATGCCATAATTTGGGTGTAATCAAAGCAGAGTTTTCATATTAAAGATCCACAGTATTCTCAAGTCAAGAGAACTGTGTAAATAAGTCAATTCGATATTTTATGTTTGCGCATTAGTTACATTAGCTAATAGAAAACTATCGAATGAGTCATTTCATAGTTATCCAATAACTATTAGTTCGTAACATGTAGGTGTCCCCAGCAGTCATGAGTAAAACATTGCCCAACATTTATAAATTGTTGCGTACTCTAGTCTCAATGGATACATCGATATCCAGTCTCGATGCATCTTGACTGTGAACATTTAAAAATGTGTATTGGTTTTTATTGTAATAAATTACTCATGGTTACAACACTTTGTAACTACAATCACAAAACATATCACTAATGGATTTTCTATTGAATATACTTTTAATTAAATTAATTAATCAATATAGCCACACTATATCAAGTATATAATAGAAAGAAAATACCCTTGATTTCGAACAAGATTGGTTTTTGAGTTAGATATATATAACAAATAGCATAGCTGCCCCTAGGGCATACCCCTAATTCTATCAGTCATATCCCCACAAAAATGGATTATGCCTTGTTGGTTGTATCATATACAACTTCTAACCCATGATTCTTTTTCCTAATCTCATTTCGACCTTGAGTTTGCTCAACAATCGAAAGAGATAATACATTCGTGCCTAAAATTTTGATATTATAAATGTTTTATATATACTTATATAGTTATATATTTGTTCGATGTTATAATTTCATGTGTGTGTATATATGTGTAATATTTTGTATACATAAATTAGGTATATAAATATACATTTAGATAATATATTTATATATGTATATAAACTAACATGCCTGCTACAGTATATATCACAGCACTTATACATGACATATGTTATAACTTGCATGGATTACTATGTTACACATGCACACACACACACACACACACACACACACACACACACACACACACACATATATATATATATATATGTTTGTATATGATACATGAATATATATAATAATATTAATTACATAATATAATATTTTATTATAAATTTTAAATGAAATAATGATTTTATTTGAAAGAAATTAGAAAGTTTCTAAATAAACTAAACTTCGTAAGCCTAATATAGATTCAAAAGGGATTTTTTTTTGAAATTCACTCTTTACTTTCATTACGGGCTAGCCCAGTTCAAACAGCCACAACTACATTACAAACACTATGGGACACTCGAATAGTCATATTCTGGTCATACTCTATTGTTCTTCATGGTGACTTATAGATATACTGTAAATAATAAACTACATCCCCATACCTAGATCCGAACCAAGTAGAGCTTGCTATTTTTTGTTCAAAGTAACTAGGAACCAGGGGAAACTTTAACTAATGAACAAACATCTCCATAATGGACAATTCTATACTTAGATTCTTCATATTCTAAACGAACATAGTAGTTCTCCTAACGAGTGATGGTTGTACTTAACAAATAACAAACTAAATCCCCATATCTATACTCCTATCAAGGAGAATCCGTTATTTTTTTAAAACAACAATAATTTCTTCATACTAACTTGGAATCAGTGAAATTTTGACCAGTGAACTCGCATTTACATTACAGACAATACGAAAAACTCAAATACTTCATATTATGAATGTATTGTCGTTCTTCAAATTTCGAATTTTTTCAAAATTGAGCATTGTGTAATTAATGCACGTGTTGTAAATATCAATACATGCAATGAACGCTATACAACATCTCCAACCAATCTAACCCAACAAATTATTAACAGCTCACATATATCATAACAACAATTATTACCCATAAACATATATTTTTATATCAAAACTTGTTATTTGTTTACAGCAACAACAACTAACCATTATTCCCAAACAAGTAGGGGTTGGCTAGAGATGGAACCCAAAATTAATGACAAAGTCAATTTAAAAGTCATAACAATAAACAATATTGATAACAAAAATAAAATAAAGTCAAATAAGTAAATTAATAATAATAATAACTAAGTAAAATAAAATTAAAGACAAAAATAAAAATATATAAACATAAATAGATAACTAAATACATGTGTGATAATAATAAGACCAATAGTAATAATAGTACTAATAGTAATATTGGTCGAAGACCAAACACTATGTCTTAGACTCCTGTTCCCTAGTCCTATAATCTAAAACTTATAAAACTCATAGCTCATGGTTCTGACACATGGATCGCTAACTTCCACGCGCTCCTATCCGACGTCGGCTCTTCGGATATATTCCAATCTTTCATGTCTCTTTTTACTACTTCCTCCCATATTAACCTTGGTCGACCTCTACCTCTCTTTAAGCATTCGACGTGGCCTATAATTCCAACTCACACAGGTGCCTCAGGCAGCCTTCTTTGGAGATGTCCAAAACTAGTTATTTGTTTATTTAGAAATAATTTATATTTATTTTACCTTCATATCAATATACTTCTCATTTCAACATTTTTAAACAAGTTAAATTATCAAATTTATTAACAATTTTAAATGAACCTTCCATGTTCCAATATAGATCCAATCTAAATGCATTTACATTGCATTTAATACAATCCATGCATACCTATCTCAAATAAATTCTCAATCCCGTTCATTTCAACAATATACAAATTTATTTATAATTTACAAATATGTGTGTGCGCGCGCACGCTTGTAAATTTTATTCGAGCCAATTTATTTCAAGAAAGGAATTAGTTATTTTAGTGTAGAGAAATAGGCATCAAAAAATGTAAGAAACCTTTAAAATAATTTATCAGTTAATTATTTTATTTCCACTTCACTCGTTCATACAAATAGTTTACATATATCATAACAATAATTATTATTCATCTACGTATATTTATTATATCAAAAATAAAATGTGACGATCCATATTTCAGAAGGTTTAAATCGACAATAATCCACACATGTCCAACTTAAACAATCAGAAATATAGACAATTAATGGGGTTAATTAAGAAAAGAAGAAAAGAAGAAGAAAACAAACACAAAATCTCGCAGCGGAATGACAAAATATAATAATCAAATAAATAATTCATGAAGCTGTTTACTATACGTTTGATTATAATTTATACAATATTTATCAGAGTTATATATACAACATAACAAAAGGAACAATGTAGAAGATAACATGACGTAGAGAATAATAGAATGATACCAATAATAATAATATAACAAAATCTTCGTCTTCGTATTCGTCCTCCAGAAAGTGACCATCAATGCGCTGAAATGCTCAGGGCTGACCCGAGCGTAATGAAAAGAAAAAACACTCGAGTTGGGACTAAAATATCCTTATGAGAACCAAATCAATATCAAATAACATGAGTGTAGTGGCGTTAGAGATGTTTACGGGGTTTCACATCTCATATCCAATGTATAACGTGTGTGTAATAACTCAAGAGATGTTACGAGATTTTCCAGCTCTTAATGATCCATCAAAATATTTATATGTAATAGAATATGCTACATGTATAATGTCTAATCAATAAAATAAATAATTTTCTTAGCGTTAAGGCTTTACCTTGATCACCCTTAACGCGTTTTAGGCATTATCGTACAATTTGAATTTAGCACAACTAGTAGAACGTCGGTAGCCAGTGATACGCCGTGATACGATAACACTAAACCAAAATTGTAGGGGTCCCATGTATGGGAATAAAAGTATGACAAGGCACGTGAGGCAATGCCCAAGATAGGATACTACCAGATCGGGTCGCAGGGCTGGTGGTAACGCATCGTAGCCACGACCGTCCATCGCGACCATCCATCCCATATCGAGTCAAAGGGAGGCTATCTCAAAATCAAGGTACACCAATCAAAACCAATAACAAAAATAAGAATATGGATCAAGTCCAAGAAAATCGAAGAACGTATATCCGTTAGGGGTAGCTAGCTCACTTGGCCCTGTCAATTACAACTTCTAGCTTCAATATTATCATCATGTATCTTATAGTTAAATCGTGAATTTTACTTCACAAAATATTTGTACTTAGATTTTAAATCCATCAATTTTGATGATCATTAAATCATTATTTCTTAATAACTAAATGTCTAGGGGTATATGATTAAAGTTCAAAGTTCTAGTTTTCAACTACTTGATTCTATATGGAATATCTCATAGTCAAATCATGCAATTTCTAATCACAAGATATTCATATTTTACTTTTACTAAGCTAAATTTCAAGCAATCCTTAATTTCTAACCCAGAATAATAATATCCCCTTTATATTTAAAATATAAACCCAAGGTAAAATTATTTCATTTACCAACTTTTTAAAACAATTTTTTTTTTGTAAAATTAATAAATACGCGCTCATATAAATAATACTCTCAACTTATTCTAGGGTGCTACTAACTTTATCTCTAATGAGTTACTCATCCTACGATATTACTAAGCATATTTCTAATGAGTCTTTACCCTACCAAAGCCAAGGTTTTTGCTTAACCTTCAACTCTGATACCAAATGTAACGAATCGGCTTTTCTGTACCCTTTGTACCAATAATAAACCACACATGTCCGAATCAAATTGCATGAATAAGCTGGTCATTAAGGGTAATAAAGAATAATAGACAGAACAGAATCTCACACGAATGGATTAATATATATAATATTGAACATATCATTGCAGCGACGTCTGTCCTTACAAATGCTGACAAACATCAAACAACTACAGCGGATAATGGAATACGTCGTACTAGATGAATATCTCTAGCTCTCCTCTGGAAACTTCAACCGTCTTCGACTAAACCAAAAACTACTCGGATCTGACCCGAGTATTGAAAATACCCGGATCGGGCTTGATAAACCAGCGTGAGAAAAACTCAATAATAAATGACAGTGTCATACATCAACTTTTGAATAAAATCCTTTAAAAAGAAAGAGTACCTCATAAGACCATGTCCACACATGAACACAGACGGATTTTACCTTATGATAACTAAATCACTTTTATATATCAAAACATTTGATATTATTTCTAATGACATATCTTTGAAAACATTGCAAATAAACTTATTAATATTAGCCAAAAATTTTACCATTATTAATTCCAGATACCAGTCTCTACAATCAAGTCTGAAGACACTTATCAAAGAATGGATTCCATGAAGATGACAAGGTAAGGGACTACCTTCCGATAGTGCACCTTTAGAGGGATGCACCTAGGGAGCAGGTACTGCCCGCCTAAATCAACACAAGACCGTCCGACCCTTCATGCTGGATAGTACCGAATATGTCATCACCCTAGTCGTTACTGACCTTTAATGGGGACCTGGGTCATACATTCAAAACATACTTAGACATGTGTGGAGTAAATCTAGAAGGATGAGACATTTCCATACCAATGTAACAAACGGGCAATTCCGTACCCACCCCGGTAGGCTTTTCAACCATCCTGCTACCATTCTGCTTTTCAACATGGGGGTACTCCTGCTTTTCAGCATGGAGGCGACCATAAGTGGTACCTCGAATCTGCTTTTAAGGCAAGCCTCTTGACTATCAACCTACCCTTTCACTCTAGGGACTTGTAGGGGCAAGATTCTAAGCATCATCACTGTTCACAAAGCGAAAACCCCCTATCATGCGGAACACATCAAGCAGATATGAACCTGATTCCTTCGAAATCCAATTATCGATAAAAGGTGAATATGAATATACATGATTTATTAAGTATCTTTTCAATTTAATTCTTCTTGGATGACTTCAGAATCTCTTTCTTTTGTCTTAGAGAAATTCTAAGCTGATTCATTCTTTTTCTTTGGATAATACTAATCTTATTTTATTTTGGAAACTTAATACAATCTTTTTAGAGCATCCGGCCTTTCCTTTCGATATGTTCCACCCCTCGTCTAAGAAAAGAAAACATAGGCCAGGTAAGTTCAAGGTATTGGTTGCTCCGTCCCTAATCTTAGTTAAACACCTTGTTTAATCTTCCTAGATCTCACAGACGGGACAGATGTACTAGTCGTTTCCACGTACTCACTTATCAACTTGATTTTGGAATTGATTACAAAGATTCTAAATTATCTTTTAAACACTTAATTATCCTTTTAAAATCATCCATAATTGATTCTAGGAAGAATCGTTAAGTTTAAACTCATATTCAAAAAGTTATAAAATTCGAAGCATAAAAGTGCTACGGAAAGTGCTATTTAAGCTTATTTGATTTAGACAACTTTGTAATATCTGAAAATTCATACTTTCCATTCCAAATATTTTTTAAACTATTTAAATAGGTTTATAAAATTTATTCCATATTTTTTCATAATTAAAAATGTCCATTTAAACAGATTTTTCTTATAGTCACTTAACTGCACTATGGCGATTTTTTTAGAAAATTGATTTGTATTTATTCAAAATTTACTTAACAAAATTTTGATTTTTTTTCCTTCATTTAGAAGATATGGATATAATAGTCCGGAATTTTCCTATCTTGACATATTCCGAGCTATATCCCACTCAATCCACTTATTTTAACTTTTCGACGCGAAATCGCGAACTACCGCCCGACGCGCCTAGTTTTAACTTATTTTTCAACACTTGATATAAGTTATTCAAATTGAACTTTATTACTTATAAAACCATTAAAAATCATTTTATATTAATATTTTCACTTTTTAAAGTATTTTAAAATGAAATTTCACTATTACCATAATATTATAGTATTATTTTATTCCTATTATTTTAATATTAAATTTTAAATTTCAATTCAATTTCAATTCTAAGTTTAAATTAAACTCAATTAAAACTTACATTTCAACTCTAATATAAATTTCAACCTTAATCTCAATTACGATTTTCAAAAACAATTTCAATTCACTATTCATCTCAATTTCAATCTCAATTTAACTTTCCATTTCAAATTCAATTCCACTTCTAATTTCGAATCCTCTTTTATATCTACTTTAGTTTCAATTTCACTTGAAAAGAGACTTATTTTGCCAAAGTATATCATATCACTAAGATTGGTCTTATTTAACAAAAGGATCATTTAATCAAAAATGATAGAAATTTGATATCCATATTAACATCACAACCATACATCCAATCATATGACATTAACATATTAAATACGGTGTAGTACGATAAGTGTCATAACAATACTTTAGATTATCCAACATTTAAATAATTATTCAAACATCCATATCATAAAATGGTGACTATTTAATCATACCAATTCAACTTGTCAATTGACATAAATCAACAAAAGATGAGAATTTCTCACATTCATTTCCACTTCGTCTAACTTTTATCTGAACTAGCGTGCTCTTTCCCAAATGTCTTAAATTTCTCGATTTCTTTTCTCTTCTATTTTCCTTTTCTTTTCTTTTTTAATATTTGGAGGAGTGGGTGTGTGAGCTATAGGAGAGGGTAAGGCCTTGGGTGATTGGGTTTGGTGTGGGTAGGTACTTTGGCCGTGGTTTTTGAGGCGGGTATGTGGGTGTGGAGGTGCGTATGTGGGTGTGGGAGGTGGGTATGGCTTGGGATGGTAGATTTTAGCTCGGATGTGAGTGTAGGAAGCTTGGTCGTGGGTTGGATGGGTTTGGCCGAGGGTATGGTGGTAGCGTATGGTGGTAGTGTGGCTCGGGTTTGGTGATGTTTGGTGAAAATGGTATAAGGAAATAAAGGTGGAAAAGGAGTTAGATGCCATGAAAATGGAAGTGGAGAGGATGAAGGAAGTGAATAAAATATAGAGAAGGAGAAAATGGATTTTCGTGAAAAATGAAGTGAATGGTGTAGGCTATTTATACTTGAGCTTTGGATGGCAAATGACTACAATACCCTTCTCTAATTTTTGGCTTCTAATTTATCTTTTTGCCCTTGATTTGAACTTTGGTTAATTCAGAGGAGATGGTGTTAAATGTGAAATGATGTTTGCAACTTTTTCTTACACTTTAAAACATTTAAATATCCATTTGCTTAATTTCCATACAAGATAAGACTTGGCATTAACGGTGAGAGAGATGGTTTGATTTGATTCATGTACTTAAGGTAATGATGTTGTTTTATAAAGTTTTATTTAAATTTATACTAGTCAAATCATGTTTTAAAATTTTTATTTAAACCACTTTTGTCTTTATATGATAAATGTAGCATGTAACACAGTTTGTTAAGTACATATATGTGTTAGGAAATATATTATATTGCAACAACTTAACGATAACTTGTTTTGGTTGAAAATGAAGTTTTTATTGACATGTTTTGCGGTCAAAATTTGACGTTTTTATTAAACTATATATTCAAGTAAACCAAACTTAAAAGTGAACTTTGTACTTTTTAAATAAAAAACATAAAAAATGTTGCAGCATGGAATTTCTACTAAAACATACGCATATATACATGCATGTTCTGGAAGATAAGGACCGAGAGTTTGACCTGAGGCTTGGCATAATAAAAGACTAAAGACCAGAATTTGATAATTAGACTGGATTGAACACGGATCTCACCAGAGATTAATATAATGTGAAGTTGAATTTGTATTGGTTGAGTCATGCAAAATCTAATAATAAGCCTACACTGAGACATGGGGCTGAAATAGGTTATTGTGCCCCAATTCAGCGTTGTATTGGCGGGACTGAACTGAGTAGCAAGCAATGAAACAGAATTTAGTGAAGGAAATATCTATAATTTTATAATTACGATCAGATGTGCCAGGTTCAGAAATTGAACAAAATAAGGGTAATGACATCGAAAAGGAATATAAGAGATGTATAATGTATTTGTCTGGCATGTTAAGCTATTATCAACATATTCTTCTTTTCCCTATACTTCGTTAATATATATTAAACTAATTTTGTTCATGTAATCTTATTCTTAGCACTTGTTAATATCAACATATAAGTACAACTCATTGTAAGAAGTTAGGGTACACTCATTCATCGATAATATGATGTAAAATCATTATATTTATATTAAGAAAAAAATAACATCAAAAGAAATACATTGTACTATTCTTCCTATTCATAGCATTCAAATACTTACATTTGTGTCATCATTGGCCTTACTGAATATTGTATACCTTAAGTTTTGAAATATTTCTTTAGTAAAATTAGTCAAATATCAACTAATTCAACTATTTATATTTTTGGAAAATTACGTAAGGGTCTAATTCCACCGAACAATAGTAATCATTGTCAGAAAAAATAAGCAAAAATAACTACAAATTGTATTGAGAAGATTTAGTAGACTGTATCCCTAGCTTGCAATTAAAACAAATCTCTATCCCAAACACTTTCTGCAGATGAGCTCTAAATAATACCGAAAAAGGTTCAAAAAAAATTTGAGTAGGTAATTAAAGACAGTTTCAAAGCTTTGTTAATAATGTCAAAAATGATAAGGATTTACCCGTTTTCTAAAAAATTGGAAAATCCAATACATCAATATTCACCCTGATTAAATAGACAAACGTTTTGACCAAGTATTTAAGGCAAAAATAATTCTTTTATATAAATAATAATTGTCAAAATGAAATAAAAATGCTTGGCCAATTGGCATGTCATTTGTAGGAATCAATTTACATTACAAACTCATAAATACTTAGGCCAAATCTATCATGGAATATAGCATAAATTACAAACAATAAGATTTTGATACTGTTATTGTGGCACTGAGTGTGGCTAATCAAATTTTTTTTTTCTTTTTCTAGAAAAGAATTATACAAAATTATTGTAAATGATTTGTAGCAACTTCATAGAGCATACCTCTATCATCTTGCAACAGCAGTGGATGGCTCCCTTATAAAATTCAAGCACATTCTTATTGTGAATTTTCTCTGCCACTACAAAAATGTTATAGTGCTTATGACATATAATTAATAGTTTTAAAGAAATAAATGAGTAAACGAAGAGATTAATGATTTGATCACGGTCAATGATCTTACATGAGAATGTATAAAATATCAATTTTTATTTTTATTAAGCTGACATCAACTCTAGTACAAAGATCATATGTGTGACATTGGTAATAATAGTAAAACTAATCATCTTAGTAATATAATACCTGCGCGTTGAAATTTAATTTAGAACAGTTTATTTATGCCAGTCTACTCCCGAGATGTTTATATCAGGATTATGTTGGAATAATTCATGAACCAATAAAAGGAAAAATTAATTATTACTTGAAATCAGACGAAAAAAATACCATTTTAATTCAAACTGATCTCGTAGATATCTTAGATAAAACATTAGTAGATATTTTTCAATTTTGTAAAGTTGAATCAATAATACAGAATTTTAAGAAATACATCTCTTTCGGGTCCAAATTGTGTGTACACTATTCCATCCAAAGCTAATCAAAAATGGTAAAAACTACCGAAATTCATATAATTTTCCTGTAGTCCTAGGCATCAAACTTCATACAGTTTTTCTAAATTAAAAAAAGATTCCATGTTGCGAATAGGAAATTAGTTCTATGTGATAAATTTCACTGTAATTTCTCTTTAAGTTAGTTATTTGAGAGGGAGAACCTACTGCAACTTTTGTTATAATTATAAATGATAAACCACCCATTGAGATATTTAGGAAGTTATAAATATGAAAATGTAAAATGGAATAATGCAATACTATTTTTATGTGCCCAAAATAAAGGGAAAATGATATATAAAAAATTAATAAGATTTTAATTATCATCACAAAATCAAAATCATTTCTGAGAAGATCAAATATCATTTAGGTATTCAATATTAAACTCTAAGAGCACATAACAAAGGTGTACCTATATAATAAAAATGGTATGAATCACCTCATACTATTCAAATCATAAAGGACCCTAAGTTTCCCTAGCCTTTTTTATCAATACATTCACACTGTATAAGTAGTTAAATAATAATAGTATATGACATATCGGTCACCTTATTTAGCATATAAATTATTCTATTATTTGATAGGAGATGTTTATTATAAAATCAAAATCAAATTTGATGGCACACAAATTGGTCTAGTACTTAATAGGAGATTAACATGATTTTTGCTAAGGAGGTATTTCATCATCTGTGTATATCATCCAAATATTTAAGGCACAACTCAAAGTGCTTTCATCCATGACTGTAAACAATACGCCATAACAAAAGTAAATCGATAAAAAAAATTCCAAGGTAAAATGCTACTGGGTTAAGTTGTATTTAGATTACATATTATTTAAAATAGAAGTGCAAGCATTATCTTCTGCATTAAGAACTATGTCATGGTAGATAATCATTGAATTGTTGAAAAACATAAAGAACAGAATAAATTTAAAGAGCTAATGTGTAGATTAAATTGGAAGCAACTGAGACATTCAGCAAGAATTAGTCAACTGTCAACATTAAGATAGCTTGATTTAGTGAGTTCCTACATTATCTTAAGCAATAAAAAAACATTACATGTTTTCTTATTGAAAAAACATTTCTTTCTAATATTATTCAAACTTGAATTTCTGAAAAATTATAATGTTTTAGAAATTCAAGTTTAAGGATTATTAAAAAGAAATGTTTTTTCAGAAATCCAATAATGTAAAACTTGAATTTCTATAGCAAAATGACCGATGCCAACAGGATTAGGATGAAATAGAGGATGTCATGGCGATCGATACCTCCAAACACACTGGTAAACTTAGCATGACGGAGCGCATCGAAAGGGAGGGGCAGGATTTACAAGCCAAGAAATAGAGTGCTAAAGTGGATATTACTCCGTTCCAAGTTCTACTACCGAGCGGCATCACTGTTGACAAGGTTGATCCTTCTGTACCCGAAAGTGAGACCGCCTGTGTCCTTGAAAGCATCTCCCCTAAGGGTGGTAAGGGCAAAATGGGGCAAAGAGAAGAAACCAAGGCGATAGCGCTGGAGAATCCACCCTAAAAAACCAAAAAAGGGAGAAATAGCCATCGATCCGTCTTGGTTGGTGCATAGCTAGGTAGCTCAATTAATTTTGTTGGCCGCAGTTATGTAGGTACAACCTCCTTTTTTGGCTTTTATTTTTTGAAATAAACTTGTACTTAGTTTCCAAGTTTCAGCATGTGAATAAAAATTCTTTCGTTTTTGTTCAGCTTTCGTAAAAAACTTTTCCAAATGTTCGAGAGATTATGTTTCCTATTCAATGTACTTGTAATTCATTACTCGTCTTTCGAGTGGTAATGTCTTTTGGTCTCCCGTTGCTTTGGGCGTCGATCTGACAAACTCATCTCATAGCCTCCATTTGATCGTTGCCTTAAGTCATATCAAACATTAGGTGTGAGCCACAGTGTTACGCTATCGTGTTCAACAATTAAGTGATTATACTCCTACCCTCAGTCTTGGGTTGGCGGAGTTAGTTTGCAGATGGTCGGATCCCATCCATAATGAGTTTATACTCCTCCTTTCGGGTTCAGGCCATAGTTGGAGAATGAATGGTCGAATCACACTCATCCGTTTAGTTTATACTCTCATATGCACTCTGGCGATCAAAGTTAGTAAATGGACAGTCAATCACACCCGTTTGATGTTCATAATCTAGCCCACACTTTGGGGACTGAAGTTGCTTTGGGAAATAGTCGAATTACATTTCCTTTGATTAATTCCCTTACCTCTAAGTCTGAAGCAAAAGTCGATGAGGTTTGGTCATATCATGACCACTCTTACTTTACATTCTTCTGCTCGAATCAGGATACAGAGTTAGTTAATGGATGGTCAATTCACACACGCTATCTTTTTCATACTTAACCTATCAGATTGCAGGCAAAAGTCAATGGATGTATGGTAGAGCCATGTTCATTTTGTTTAATTTGATTATGGAACCGAGTACTTGGTTGGCACCAAACTCCAGGTAGTTGACGATTTATATTAGGCATACATGGATGTAAGTTGGTCGTATATCACAACTATTATACTATGCACAAACAATACACAAATATAGGGCAAACTTCAGATTTATTGCAAACTGAAAAAGAAGCGGCAGAGTCTGTCTTATTACATGGCTTTGAAATCAACTACAAAAGCAAATTCTAAATGAACTACAACTGAAAAAACCAAACTAAGTGAAATAGAGTCATAAATGCTTGTTATTCCATGCTCTAGGAAGTGTGATGCCATCGAAGTCGCTAGCATGATATTTCCATCTTCAAGCTTTTGATTGATGCCATATGGTCCTTCCCATCTTGGACCCATGTTTGTGGGGCTAGAAAAGATCCATTTCAGGACAAGATCGTCAATTTTAATGGTCCTAGATCAGACTTTAACATTATATTATCGGGAGACTCGATGTCGATGTGCAGCTGCCCTCAAATCAACTTCGTCGTGCTTCTCATCAACCATATCTAGAGATTCCAAAAGGAGATCTCTATTAGTTCTGGGGTCATAAAAAGTCACTCGATGAGAAGGGACTTTAAGTTCTACAGGAATCATAACTTCAGAGCTGTAAGCAAGGGCAAATGGAGTATTGCTAGTCATGAACTTATGCATGGTCCTGTACGCCCATAATGCTGACGGGAGCTCATCAACACACTTGCATCTAGCCTTTTTCAATGATGCTTCAGAATGGACTTTATTGTTTTTTTTAACAAATTCAACCTATCCATTAGCTTATGGGTAAGCAACTACTGCAAATCTTTTCCCGATACATTTCAACGATAGAAGTCTTTGAATTCAGCACTATCAAATTGGGTTCTATTTTCAATTATGATTATTCTGGGAAGACCAAAATGATAGATGATGTTCTGAACAACAAAATTGATTACTTTCTTCATAGTGATTGTGGCCAAAGGTTTGGCTTCAGCCCATTTAGAAAAGTAATCAACTACTTCGATGACATACTTCGCACCACCTTTGGAAATCATTAAGGAGTCGATGATGTCAATATCCCAAGTAGCAAACGGCTATATATTGACCATCCGAATGATTTCCATCGGTGAGGCTCTTGGAATCTCAACGAACATCTGGCACTTGTTGCATCCTCCAGCATAATCAGCTACGTCTTGATTGATAGTTGGCCAAAAATAACCATAGCGTAGTATCTTCTTCGCTACATTTTGCCTCCTGGTGTGATTGCAACATTCTCCTTTATGGTATTCTCTTAATACTCGCTTGATTTCATCGTTGGTGATACACCAAATCATGGGAACGGAGAAACTCTTCCTGCACATGACTCATTCTTGAAGGATGTATCGTGAAGCTTTACAAAGGATCTGTCTTTTTCATTCCTTGGTTTAGGAAGGATTCCCCTTTGCAAATAATCTTTAATCGGAGTCATCTATAACTCCTTCTTAGGCTCCATCTCTAAAATCCAATCGATCTCCATCTGGTCAATACTCAAAGCGTTGAGTACTTCAACTGGGTCCAAGCCCATTTATTGTGTATCCTTAGAACTGGCCAACTTAGCTAGCAAGTCGGCTTTCTCATTTTATTTTCTGAGGAAGTGTGTAATGGTGTAATGCTTGAAATCGGTTAGCAAATATCGGAACCAGTTGAGGTAAGTAGCAAGTCGGTTGGCAAATACTCGCAAAGCTCTTACACCTAGCTCTATAGCCAGTTTAACCCCACCAACCAAGGCTACATATTCAGCCTTGTTATTCATTGCAGGGAAGTCAAATTTCAGGGAGTAGCAGATTGAGCGTTCCTCAGAAGTTACTAGTATGACTTCGATGCCAGAATATCGATTGTTGGATGCTTGCTCTGTATACATCTTCCATTGGATGGTACGTTCTTTACTGTTCTCCAAATAGTTGTCTTATGCAACGTATTTGATTATGAAGTCTGCTAGCGTTTGTCCTTAGATGGCTCTCTGAGGGAGATAAGTGATATCAAGCTGGCTTAATTTGATGTTCCATTTAATTAACCTCCCAAGCATCTTAGGTTGCTATAGGACCTGTCGTAATGGCTGGTAGGTGAAGTCACTAATGGAATGAGGCTCGAAATAAGGGTAGAACTTTTTGATGCAATAAATTGATAGTACACGAGCTTCTTCAACTTCGAATAGTTTCTTTCAGCACTTGTCAACCGCTTGCTAGCATAGTATACTGGCCTCTGTATCTAATTCTCTTCGTGCAATAATGCGACACTTATGGCGTGTACCAACATTGCCAATTATATATACAAGTCTTCATGATCCGGTGGTTTGCACAAGATGGGGGTACTTTTTAAGTGATGCACTAGAGCTTAAAATGCATCAATACAATCCTATGTCCATTCAAAGTTTCTCTTCCCTTTCCTAATTAATTCGATGAAAGGAATGCACGTACCGGTGGCCCTGGAGATGAATTGACTCAAGGCGGCGACCTTTCCACTTAGGCTCTACACTAGCTTTATTGTCTTTGGTACTTGGATATCCCTTATCACCTAAATTATCTCAGGATTGGCTTCAATTCCATGAGAGTTGACAATGAAACCTAAGAATTTTCCTGACACAACACTAAAGAGAATTCAAGGGATTAAGTTCATTCCATGTTTCTGGAGAACACTGAACAACTCCGTCAAGTCATCGATGTTGTCATTTGATCATCGTGATTTATGAGCATATCATCCACATATACTTCCACTGATTGTCCAATCTAGTCTTTGAACATCTAGTTGACTAGTCACTGGTAAGTGGCCACAACGTTCCTTAGTCCAAAATGCATCACAATATAGTAGTGTAATCTCAGGTCAATAATGAAGCTAGTATGTTTCTACTCTATTATACGCATTAGAATTAGATTGCATCCAGAGTATGCGTTTATGAATGAAAGCTGCTCATGCCTGGTGGTCAAGTTAACCAACTGGTCGATCCTTAAAAGTGGAAAGCTGCATTTCGAGCACTCCTTGTTTAGGTCTGAGTAGTCGTCACAGGTCCTCCACTTTCATTAGGTTTTCTCACAAGAGCTAGATTAGATACCCATTTCAGGTAGAGGGCGTCATGGATAAACCCATTGTTTTTAAGTTTGTCCACGGCCTCTTTGAGTGCAGCAGATCTCTTTGGATCCATGCCATGCTATATTTGTTTCACCGGGACATACCTTAGGTCGATATTCAATGCATAGCTCACGATAATTGATGAGATACCATCATGTAAAAATGGATCTAAGAAAACACATCAAGATTCGCTCTGAAAAATCCAGCCAAATCCTTCATCATCGTTCCACTGAGCCGTGATCCGATCTTCGAGACCAGTGATAGGTCATCGTGGCTGACCATGATGTTGATTATTAGCTCAACAGGTGCAACCATGGTTTCTTTTGGCTCCTTTTCTTCATCTCTCGGATAGATATCCTTATAGAACCGACTGTGATGTTCGAGCCAAGGCTCATATGATGATTGCTAGGCTTCATTATTTTGATGCAAAAAAGCATCTCCACATCCTTCCTTTTTTCTTTACACTGAGTGTATCTCAACTCAGCCACATAACAGGCTTGACCAGTTGCCTGATCACCATAAATAATTCTCACGCTATTCTCTGTAAGGAATTTGATAATCAAAAACCAAGGGTCGATAGCTTCCCTGAATTTAGTAAGGGTCGGTCGTCCCAGAAAGGCATTGTTTAAAGAGTTCACATCCATCACAACAAATGATAACACCCACACTCTCCTTCGGCTACCATCTCCTAACTCCATTGGTAGCTCGACATAGCCTACCACTTCAGTTGCAATACTATTAAAGTCATGAATATAGGCTTTAGACCGTTTCAGATCTTTGGCTTTCAGTAACATCTATACATATGCCTGCTTGAAAATGATATTCATAAAACTTCCACAATTAATCATAATCTTTCTCGCTAAGGTAGGGCTGATCATGGTCGAGATAACCATTGGGACGATCGTAGGGGCCTCCACATTGTTTGCATCTCTACTTTGAAGCACAATATCTGTCATAGTTTGCTGCGGCTTTGCTGAAGCACCGTCCTCCATGCTCGAGCAACATTCATTGTCAACATATCTGATAGCACTCACGTAATGCTCCATTTCATTCCAGCTTTTGTCGACTGAATATGGTCTTCCAACAATGGTATTAATAACTAATCTCCCTGCTATCTGCCGAGGTTCCCCATCACTGGGTGGAGCTTGTCCTCGATTTGGGTTGGATGTCCCCTACTCGCCATCCTGTGGGCTTTAACAAATTGCTGTGGCTTTCTTTCTCAAATAAACTTTTCAATAACATCATAGAGGTGGAGACGCTCATTAGTGCTATGTACATGACTTATGTGAAATCTACAGTACTTTCCGAATTGTTTTTACTTCTTTGTTGGTTCCTTCGGAGGTGGTTTCCCGTACTACATAGTGTTACAAGTCAATAGATGAACATTCTCTAACGACGTATTCAATGGAATGTATGTATTAAATAATGGGATTCTCGACTTTCCGATCCCGTCATCTTCGGTCATGGTTTCCATCATCACCTTTCTTTTGCTCGTTTGGTTTGTTCTGAACATTGCCTTTAACTTTCCCAAAACTATCACCGGACTACTTCACTGCTACATTACTTTGTACACCCTCAACACTTGGGCCCGCTACATCTCTCTTCCTAGTTTTCTTTGCTTCTAGCTTTCTTAGAAACTAAGCCTCCTTTGCAAAGAAATGGTCCAATGCAGAAGGAGGCTTTCCCACTAAATAATTGTCGAACTTGGAATTGAGGTTGACTCCCCTAGTCAGTGCCATGAGTATTACATCATCATTTGAATTGCTGACTTCTATAACAACTACATTAAACCTTTCCAGAAAATCTTTCAGTGACTCCCCCGGCACCTAGATCAAGCCGAAGAGTGACATAACATCCTTAGCGCGAGTCGGGTGCATGAAGAACTGCTTTAGTAACTTCTTTACTAATCCATCAAATGAAGAGCTTGATCACGATGGTATCTTGGTGAAACACATCGCCACAACGTCTTCCAAAAAAAGGGGAAAAAACAACACTTAACCACATTGTGGCTCGGGCGGAGTCCATATGCCATTCATACTTCAAGAGATGCTGCCTGGGGTTGTTTTTTCCTACATAGGCAGGCATTGTAGGCATATGGAACCTCCGTGGATATTCTGCATGGAGAATGTTGTTGCTAAATGGAGTATGACTTCTAGGGAGTCCCCAATCATCATTGGTCAGGCCTTGACTTTCTTTCACTAGCTGCCTCACCATAGCTATTAAGTCCGGTGTTTGGAATGTTAGTGCCAGGTAGTGGTCATGTTCCACCTCACGTGAGCGACCCGATCCATACCTCCGGGCAGTGCCACATTGCCTTGGCTCCCATTGATCTTGATCCTTTTCTTGCGTAACATGTCCATCACTATCTCTTAAATGCGGTTTAACCATATTCACCTAAGCTCCAACACCTTAATCAATTGTGGCACCTTTGGAATAAGCTCCTCCACCTACATGCTGATTGCCCCTTTGATTAGAGGGTTCAGTGCCGATCGGCCATAGCCGATCGCCTGATTCTGTCTCGATGTTCTTGTTGCGTAGTTCCACCCTAATACTCCAGAATCATATACATCCATCTTACGACATTTGTTTCTGTAATAGTCGTCAAACGAGGAGGATTTCGCCAATCTTGAATATGGATTAGGCTCTCTCCTAGTCTTTCCATGCCGATCTTTCAATTGGTCCATCAGGTTGACATTAGCCTGGATTTGCTGGTTAAGCCGCCGATGGCCATCCATTGGCTTCTTCATTAGGACTTCAAAATTAGCGCTAATGATGTATTTAGTTGGATTATGGGCATCGACAGCCGCTAGTTGTACATTTTGATCAACTTGTTGAATACTAGCATCGGCATTGCCTTCAACAACATGTGAAGTGGTAGACTTTCCTCTAGCCATTGCTAATAGCTTCTTTTTAGATCTTCTATAAATCTAAGTAGAAAAAGAAACTTGTCGGTAGAATTCTTGATCTATCTCGTCGATATGGGAATCCACCAATAGATAATGAGATCCAATCAAGCTGAGAATTCATCCTCAGTGAAAGCACCAAAATGTTTACACTAAAGGTTGGCACAAAAACCCAGTGGATTATATGCAGAAAAATAAATGAAGAAAAATCAAAATCAAAATAGAGGAAATAAGTACAGTACCGGTAAAAAACAATGACAAACAGATTTATAGTGGTTCGACGTCGAGTGCATATGTCACTTTGAAGAAATGTCTTTATTAATCACTTAAATTTCTAAGTACAATAGGGATTAGATTAAAATCTGTAATTACAATCGAGTACAAAAAAAACAGCTTACAGATCCTTCAAATGAGCAATGAACCCTATATTTATAGGCATAGACAACCTAATATCTTTTTGAAAATTCAATGGCAGATTCTCCAGATGTAGACGAGGTTACCCAGAAATTTTCAATGCCCGATTCCAATGGGGAGCGATCGGGGTTGATCGATCGAGACGTCCACATGGCGGTGTGCGGTCGTTTTTGTAGGTCCCCCTCCATGCTAGCTTCATATTTCCAAAGGTGTTTGCAAGTTGCTTTCATGTTTTTAGAGACATCGATCGATTCCCGTTGAGTTGAATTGTTGATTCAAGTTGTTTATAGCCATAGAGATTCGATCTAATCTACTGCCTAGGGGAAGCACTAATCCATACTTAGAATGTTCTTTACGGTCTATCTGTCGTTATCACTTGATTGTTACTTCACATTTTCATCTATACTTGATCTTTGGTCTCTATGATCACCTCTTTCGATTGTTTGCCTTATCAATCATTGAGTCTAACTTTCCCAGTAGTCTGGATATAGTCGGGTCAAAAGGCCAGATAATAGATGCAACTAAAAGCACAACGTATATATACTTTCAATTTCATAACCCATATCAAATTAAATCCGATATTCCAAACACTTTATTCAAAAAATTGAAGCATCAACTAATTGAAATGTAGCATACAAGAATTCACTCATTCAGTGATTCACAAATACGGATTACCATAATTTATAATCAAAGCAAGGCATGCATATAAGTTAGACTTAAATGTGAGTTAAACAACTCAACAAATTGATTCCTTGGCAACGGTTTACCTCCTTTTGCTCTAACGTACACAAAACTCCAAGTGCTACAAGCTTTCTTCCCTTAAACATTATCATTGGAACTACTGCTTCTTAATGTTTCATGCCAAAAAATCCTACTAATTAGAACAAAAACTACCTCAGTACCCTAGCTTTGTGCCAGCGCCCAAGCATCATGTCATTGCCTTCATTCACCTTACGTGCAACCGCTTCCCTATAGCGACACCCAGGCTTCACGTGAAATTATATTATTGTCGCCATCGCAGTCGTCCCTAGCATCGCACCCCACACATGACCTCACCCACAAAGACGCACACTACCAGGCTCCATCTTCGATCATGATTTGTTCTCTTTTTTTAAGGCCCAAATCGATTGCGTGAAAGAGCTTGGGCAAAATGCCCTATAACGGGGTGATTTAGAAAAATAACGCATGGAAAATTAAGAATCGTGGGAATGAATTGAACATGGTAAAAGAGAATTATTTTAAATGGGCTTGGGAATAATTTTGGGCCTCATTTGTTTTAGGATTATTTTTAAATTTCTACTTTGATAATTAATTCCTTTACATTTAAAATTAAAGATTAATCCTTGTTATTTATTTATTTTTGTAAATACAATTCAATCTAGTTTAAATTGATTTGCACTACATTCTGCAAATTATATTTCAATATTTGGACAACTTCTTCAATTCAATACTTATTTACTAATATTATTAATCATTTCTTATATTATTATAAAATATCTTTATCTTTTTCAACTATTTCAATCGTATAGATATTATTTACACTCTAAAATTTTTAATTTCAACAATAATACTTTATCCAGTTAATATATTTTCCAAAAATAATTTATTAATTAATTCGACTTGTAAAAATAGATATCTATTATTGAAGAAACTCCAATTAAGTAAAAGTGAATTTCAAAATAATATTTATCAAAAATCAAATACAAACACTTATGTTTCAATTTAATAAGTTTAATATTACCACTTTAAAATAGGTTTGTTACAAGAATAATGGTTGAAAAACGTGAATTCAATAAAGGATGTGATTATAGAGGTGAAGCAATATGGATTTGGATTATATTGTCGTTTTTATAGCAAAGAGAGGGTCAAAATGATGCTGGAATGGACATATTTCGTGTTACGGTAAAGGAGATATCAGAGTTGAATGGAAAGATTGCCAAATATTTTGGCAATCTACCCGCATGGAAAATCATTTATATAGGTCTATTTTTCTCGGTCAGTGGAGTTCGGAAACATAGAATGCCTAAGCTGCAGAGGATCATGGAGGATTTGGAGAGCTTGGAAAGTTAGTTGAAAAGTTTACTTGCATTTTACTCATGACCGTGGATCGCAAGGGTCATTAGCGTTAGCATGCAGTGGTGCAACATCATCGTGGGTGTAGGCGTTGATCCAATGTAAGGCTACAGTGGCCTATGGTGGAGTGCGGCGGTTTGCTGGTGGAACGAACGTGGCTGGACGGTATGCAAAACAAATGTAGCCATGGATGTAGAAATGACCAATGGTAGTGGCAATGTAGTGATGTAGTGTCAAGTGTGTTAGGAAATCCAATCTTCGGTTTCGATGACAACAACTATACAATGGAAATCGAATATACATATATATTTGTATATACAGGTACTTGCTAGAACAACATCACTAGAAAGACAAGAACGAGGCTCAAAGGACACTACAAGAGACTACAAGTCGATAGGAATAAAGCAGTAAAAGAAAGGATGCACAAAAACTAACATGAACCATATCAGATGTCTAGGTGCGCAAGCCAGACATCTGAAATAGTTCTTTGGAATACCAAACAGGCTAAACTAGACGTCTGGTAATTGCACTCAAACGTCTGATCCTCTACTATATTCAAAAAATATATAGTATCAGACGTCTAAAACAAATACCAGAGTCTGAATTCAAACTCGAACTTCAGAAATGAACTGCAAACTACCACATGTGAATGGACATCTCCGCTTCTCTTTGCCACAACTCTTCACCATCAACAGAAGCAACCTTAGAGGATTCTTTAATGGATGTAACTACTCAAGATACCTATCTACAACTATATATAACATCAATAATTAAGAGACAATTAACTAACTAGACTTACTTATTCTTTCTTATTCTATGCTCTATCTTATATTCTTGATCTCTGCACTCTAGCAAACTTTACTAATATTCACTCTTCCATATACTCAGTTATTCATAGACAATATTCCTTAGAAATATATCAGAAGTACTAATTAGTCAACATCTGTGTTGTATTAGAACACACATTTGACAAGAACAACTCATTGTAACCAAGCTTATTCCTCCGGGCGAAGCGAGGGTTTTTGATAGTCGAATTCCAAAGGGGAGCTTCAGGACTGGTCGTAGGACGGGAGGTCCGAACCAGTATAAAATTCTGGTGTGCTTATTCTATATTTACTTGGATTAATATTATTTTAGTTGCATCATATATTCTGTCACATATACTTGCATATACACTACACGATCCACTCCGTAGACTTTCAATTGGTATAAGAGCAAGGTTTGATCAAAGTACAGTAACACGTATTTGAATACTTTTATATGGCAAGTATTTTCAGGAAGGCCAATTCACAGCACGTCCCCCACTATTTAATGGTTCTAATTATGTATATTAGTCAACACGTATGAGAATTTTTATGGAAGCTAATGGATTAGAAATTTGGTCAGCCACTCAAAATAAATATGAAGCACCTAAAACTACTATGAACACATGGAATGATGCACAAAAAACCACAGCTTCTAATAATACCAAAGCTATGAATGTTTTCTCTTGCTCCTTAGATAAGAATGAATTTTCACATGTCATGTTATGTAACACGATATTTGGCGTACCTTACAAGTTACACATGAAGGCACGAACAAAATTAAGCGAACTAAAATTTCAATTGTACAAAATCAATTTTCATCATTTAAAATGAAACAAAATGAATCTATAGTGGACATGTACTCTAGATTCCAAACTATTCAACACGATTTAATGGCATAGGAGTTAAATTCTCAAATTTTGATTTAGTATCTAGGATACTCGATTCTTTAAGTCCAAAGTGGGAAACAGAAGTTTTTGCTATCGAAGAAGCTAATGACCTCTCAGCACTCTTAGTTGAAGAATTGATAGGAAATCTAATGTCCTATGAAGCTAATCTACATGCAAGAAAAAATCAAAATTCGAAAAAGAAAAACATAGCATTTCCAGCAACAAATGAAGTCTCGGACTTAGACGAAGAAGAAATCATATTTATTGCCAAAAACTACAACAAGTTTAAGAAATTTAGGAAAATGACCAGATTTCAGAAAGGAGGAAAATCAAGCTCAACAAATCAAACGACAATCAAATGCTATGAATGTGATCAGTTCAGACATATGAAGAAAGATTATCCCAAGTTCAACAATGATAAAAAGAAGAACAAATTTGAAAAATTGAAAAAGAAGAAAGCTTTCAAAGTAACATGGGATGACTTAGATTCTTCATCATCATTAGAAACTGACAGCGATAGTGACGGAGAACAAGCTATTGTATCTTTTATGGCATAAACTGATGAGGTATGTCCCTAACTTAGCTATGATGAATTATTAGAGCTTAGCGTGGAATTAAATGATAAATTTAGACAAATTAAAAAATTGAATAAAGAACACATAACCAAAATAAATTGTTTAGAACTTCAAATAGGAATTTTAAAAGATGAAAAAAATATTTTTAAGGAGGAACTAGAATTATCTCAAGAAAAAATTAAAAGTAGTTTAGTTGAATATGAGACTATATCTATTGAGTTTGGAAAAGTTAAAATAGAAAAGGATTACTTATTAAAAGAAAATATCAACTTGAAAAGTAATATAGAAACATTGAAAATTGAAAATTATGAATTGAAAGAAAAATTAGATAAAATTACAAATAATGTTTCAAAATTTAATAAAGGAAAATAAGATTTGGAAAATCTTATCAAAACCTTCAGGTAATAAAAATGGAATAGGATTTAGAAATATTCCTAAACAAAAAGGGAATAATATTAAGATGTATGGTTTTATTTATCAAAAGAATAAAAGATCTCCCAAGTCTAATAAAAACATAAAAATCTGAATTCCTAAGACAAATAATAATTTGATTAGACTAATTAAAAATTATGTTCATAAAGGTACCAAACCTTCTTGGGTGTGGCTACTTGCTCCTCCTAACATCTAGGATCCTAATAAAGTATGTGGGTACCAATTAAATCATTTTTATCTTGTAGGTACCCAAAATAAAAAATAAAGAGAAATGGATACTTGAGAGTGGCTGCTCCAAGCATATGACTGAAAATGCAAAAATGCTATTAAATATAACATACATCGATGGTGGAATGGTAACTTTTGGAGGTAATTCAAAAGGATACGTCGTAGGCATTAGAGAAGTCAACAACTCTGGTATTTCTGACTCTTCTATTATTACAAATTTTTTGTTAGTAGAAAATTTAAAACACAACCTACTTAGCATTAGTCAATTATGCGATAAAGGCTTTCAAATTAATTTCAAAAAAGATAGATGTTATATTTTCGATAATAACAAACAACTTATCTTTGAGGGTTTTAGAAACAAAAATATTTATGTCTTAAATATAAATATAAATCGAAATTCAAACTTGTGCTTAACCGCCAAACATGACGATCCATGATTGTGGCATAAATGATTCTATCATATTAATTTTAAATATATTAATAAATTAGAAAAATATGAGTTAGTTAGAGGTTTACCTAAAACAAATTATAAAGTAAAAATTTATGTGACACTTGTCAAATCGGCAAAACTTAAGAAAAGCTCTTTTAAATCTACAAATAATATTTCTACAAAACAACCGTTAGAATTATTACATTTAGATTTATTTGTTCCAACTCAAGTATGATCTATAAATCACAACAAATATGTTTTCGTAATAGTTGATGATTTTTCAAGATATACATGGACCATATTTTTAAAACATAAAAGTGACACCTTGGTATGTTTAAAATTTTTGCTAAAAGAATTAAAACTCAAATGGATTTGAAAATTAAGAATATTCGAAGTGATCATGGTGGAGAATTCGAAAATGATCGTTTTACTAATTTTTGTAATAAAAATTGCATAAGTCATAATTTCTCTTTTCCCCGCACACCATGAAAAAATGGTGTGGTAGAAAGAAAAAATCGTACGTTACAAGAATGTGCACGAACACTATTAAATAGTGGTGATTTACCAAAACATTTTTGGGCTGAAGATGATGCTACGGTTTTATTTGAATCGAGTAACCATATGACCTATGACTAAATATACTTGCTTCGAAACGTTTTTGGGAAGAAAACCAAAAGTATCGTACTTTAAAACTTTCAGATCAAAATGTCTTATATTAAATACAAAAGATAATTTAGGAAAATTCGACCCGAAGGCCGATGAAGGAATCTTTGTTGGACATTCGGATCGTAGCAAGGCATTTTTTTTTAATAAACGTACTAACACAATTGAAGAAAGTTTGCATGTTTCATTTGATGAAAATTTCCTTAACAATCATACTAATGACGATGAAGAAATTATTCCTATAACAAATACAACAAACTCATCAAATAATGAGACAAATGCACAGAATAATACTCTAATGTCACCCTCCAGATATCTAAAAGGTCATCAAAAAGATAATATAATTGGGGATCTTAATTCCAGAGTAACTAGAAATCAACTTAACCAAATAAGTCATATTGCATTTGTGTTAAATTTTGAACCAAAGAATTATAAAGAATCTTCAAACGATGATTTTTGGATAATAGCCATGCAAGAAGAATTAAATCAATTTGAACGTAATAATGTTTGAGAATTAGTACCAAGACCAGTAAATCAATCAGTTATTGGAACAAAATGGGAATTTAAAAACAAAGCAGATGAAAACGGAAATATAGTTAGGAATAAAGAACGTTTAGTCGCTCAGGGTTATAATCAATAAGAAGGTATCGACTATGACGAAACTTTTGCTCCAGTAGCAAGATTCGAAGCCATACGTACATTACTTGCTTTTGCAAGTCATCAAAATTTTAAACTATTTCAAATGGATGTCAAAAGTGCTTTTTTAAATGGTTTTATTAAAGAAAACGTATATGTTGAACAACCTCCATTATTTGTTCACGGAAAATATCCCGATCATGTTTTTAAATAGCACAAAGCACCATATGGTTTAAAGCAAGTCCCCTATGCCTGGTATGAACATCTTAAGAATCATTTAATTGCATCTGGTTTTCAAATAGGTAAAATAGATATGACTTTATTTTTTGAACGAGAAGATAATGGCAGCTTAATTGTACAAATTTACATAGACGGTATTATTTTTGGTTCAACTAACGAAAATCTTTGCACTCAATTTCCAAAAATTATGAAAAGTGAATTTGAAATGTCTCACATGAGTGAAATAAATTTCTTTCTTGGTTTACAAAAAAAAATAACTTGAAAATGGTATTTTTATTCATCAAGAAAAATATTGTAACGATTTATTACGTCGTTTTGGAATGGATAAAACTTTGAGCAAACCAACACCAATGAGTACTAGTGTTCACTTAGAAAAGGATGATTATAGGAAAGATTTGATGAAAAAATACATCATAGTATGATTGGTTCCTTACTATATTTGATGGCTAGTCGACCCGACATTATAATGAGCGTATGTCTTTGTGCCCGATTTCAACCAAAACCAAAACATCTCACCAAAGAGTTGGTAAATGTGTCTTACGATGTTTATCCAGCACTAGAGATTATGGTTTGTTTTACCCTAAGGGATCATTGTTTGAATTTGTTTCATATAGTGACGCAGATTTCGGTGGATGTAAAACAGATTGCAAGAGTACTAGTGGAACATGTCATTTTATCGGACAATCATTGGTTTCATGGTTTAGCAAAAAGCAAAACCGTATCTCTTTATCCACTTGCGAAGCCGAATATATTTCAACGGCCTTAGCATGTGCACAAGTGATATACATGCAACAAACTCTTAAGGATTTTGAAAAAATTATCGATAAATCACCAATATATTGCGATAATGCAAGTGCAATAAATTTATCGAAAAACCCTGTAAATCATTCACGTACTAGACACATAGATATACTACATCACTTATTGCATGACAATGTAGAAAAATGAATTATTACATTAGAATACGTAAATACTAAGATTGAAATAGTAGATATTTTCACAAAACCACTAAATGAACAAACGTTTGTTAAACTACGAAGCAAATTAGGAATATGTTCTCTTAACGATCTTATCAACTAATTCTAAATTTCATTCATTCTATGTTTTTTTTAAAATTAATCCATAAACAAAATCTTTTAACATTGACCAACAATTTCTTTAGAATGTTTATTTTTTGAAAATAACTATTTATAACCTTTTAAAACATGAATAAATAACTCCTCCTTTTATAAATAAAATACTGATTTTATATTAGTTCCTTTTAAAACAAAAAAAAGGAAAACAAAAACATGTCTTCCGACAATTCTCACCTCTCCTTTTCAACACCAACCTCAGATAGTTCAGCTGATAACTCTCATCGACTTCCTACTCCTACACCAGGTAAAGAACCAACCTATAAGTAGTCCTCCTACCACACGGGATTCACTCCAGGCAAAAAACGGTCCAAACGATCTCTATTTGTCTCTCCTAACACCAAGGAGAAAATTGATGATATACATCATTACCAAAATCAACAAATGGATTTACAACGAGAATTATACTTCAAATAAAAAGTCACTGGGAGACAACTGATTTTCCTAAAGCAAGTAGCGATCAAATTTTACAATTCACGAAAAAAAAGATGTACACGAACCACTTTCGATTCCTTGCAATCCCTTGGATCCTTCTGCCTCTTGTCGTACACCTGGGGATCCTCCACTTAGGCAATTCTCTGGTTCTCCAAGAACCAACGAACGTGGAAATATTTAGTCTCCACTCAAGCCATGGAAAGATAGCAAATATGAAGATCGCAATGCTCCAACTTCATCTAAATAAATTTGTTTATGTTGTTTGTATTTTCATCTATTTATACTTGTAAAATAATAATATAATGCTTCAATAAAACCGATCCCTCGAAAATCAAGCAAAACCTTCCAAAATCAGACTATTTTTAGACATACTGGAGATTTCAAACGTCTGATCAATACCATCAGACGTCTGACACCCTTGTATCACATCATTTTTTAGTCCTATGCATATACCAGACATCTAATATGAACAACGAAAAGTCTGAAAATTATCTATGCCTTCTTAACATAAAAATCAGGCCAATTTTAGACGTCTGACATTATATCCAGACATTTGACAAAACTCTCTGCCTTCAAAATTTACAGTTCTGCCTATTTCAGATGTCTGCCAATAACACCCAAATGTTTGAAATGTTTACTATCTTCAAACTAGAGTTAAATCAGACGTTTCATTCACTTCCTAAACGTCTGAAATTCAATCGACACTTATTTATGATCTTAAAACAACTATTTTTCCCAAATTTCTAATTAACATTTCATTTAGTTTCCTCTTTCAAATTTGAAACCTTAATTCTCCAAATCACCATCTCCTTAATTTTTCTCGATTTCATGGCGTCCAAAACTAAAAACCCTAGATCTAAGAAAAAGCAAGAACATGCTACATCCTCCAACCCACAAGTGTACTCCGATGATCAGACTACGAAGTGGATGAATCGAGTACCTCATTCCATCAAAAGACTTGAAGATATCCAGAAGAAAAAGCTACACACAAGTCCCTTCTATAATTTGCTTAAATTCTCTATGTATGATTTGGATGAGATATGTGAAAATGCTGGGTTACAAAAGTTGATTTCTACAATTCGAATAATGTCCAGATCGATCAGCTTGCAATATTCCTTTTCTATGCTAATCTAGATAGCACTGCCATATGGAATACCGATAATGATGATAATTGGCTTTGGTCGAGTGTTTACGGCAACATTATTCGAATTACTTCGGGAATTATAGGCTGTACTCTAGGTTATTTCGACTCCGAAGAATATTTGAATGACATCTTGGATATGCGTCTCAAACAAAGAAATAATATTACCCATCAAATTTGGGAAGATGAAATGCCACGATTTGCTTCAAAATACTTACGACCTAAGGCAAGGCCACTCACTAGGATGATTATCAACAAAATCATTCCTCGACTTGGCAACCATGAGCAAATAACAGAATTGGAGCATAAAGCTCTATATGTTATCTTTAGTGGTACAAGGGTAAATTGGACGAAATTTATATTTGACGAGCTTAAACATTATTAGACTCGATCACATCCATCAATCATTTACCTTACCTACATCATGCGCCTTCTGCAAGCCCACAACATTCCATCATATTTATCGAATTTTGAGGAGATTGCCCCCAAGTACGCCTCCACAAAATTCTTCTCTCTTATGCACTTACCAGAAAATCCCTCGGATTTTAATTCATTTGAAGAATGGACGCAACATCGTCAACAAGCTGGGAAAGCTAGGCCTCAACCCCAATAATAACCACCGCAACCAATACCAGAAGAAGAAGAACATCACGAACACACTCCTCCTCCTCCTCCTACACCTTTTGACTATCCAGGCCAAGACTACATTTTGGAGAGTCACACTGAAACTAATCCAAGTGAAAGCATTCGAGATTTATCTCTCCAAAATTAATTATCTTATCAAGAAATCAAAAATTATTGGCTAAGCATATCGATAGCTTCGAAACAACAATTTCCTCTCGCCTAGCCACAGTTGAAACATCGCTTTCAACAACATTGTCTGTTCTAAAAGAGGTTCTTCAATGAGTCCATGGCCCTACACCACCTTCGAAAGATTAGCCAACTCCAACGACTTCTCCTCCTCCATTAAAACATTCTAAACTTTTTGAAGAGGAAAAGAACTTCTAGAACACACTCCAAAATCTCCTAGAATACAAACGAGTTCTTCCAAAAATAAAGATGAAGGAGATGATCAAGCCAAAGCTTCCCCCACAAATCCTTAAATATTTTTATAGGTTCCATTTTTTGTATTGTAATGGAATCAAAAATCTATGCATGTAATCACTATGTCAAACGGTTATAAAAATGCTTTTTGGCTTGTTACTTATGCATAATTAGTTACCTTTCGTCTATTCATGATTATTGATTATATCATACATATTCTTGTCTTAATGCTTTTTGATAATGCCAAATGGGGTGAAATAATGGTAAGCACGTATTCAAGGGGAGATTTATATAATATATCTATGTACATTGTATAGTTTTCATCATAAAAAAGGGGGAGAAAGTTAGGAAATCCAATCTACGGTTTCGATGACAACAACTATACAATGAAAATCGAATATACATACATATTTATATATATATATATATGTACTTGCTAGAACAACATCACTAGAATGACTAGAACAAGGATAAAAGGACACTACAAGAGACTACAAGTCGATAGGAACAAATAAGTAAAAGAAAGGATGCACAAAACGGACATCACCATATCAGACGTCTGGGTGCACAAGCCAGACATCTGAAATAGTTCTCTGGAACAACAAACAGGCTAAACTAGACATCTGGTAATAACACTCAGGCGTCTGATCCTCTACTATGTTCAAAAAATATATAGTATCAGATGTCTGAAACAAATACCAGTGTCTGAATTCAAACTCGAACTTCATAAATGAACTGCAAACTACCAAATGTGAATGGACATCTCCACTTCTCTTTGCCACAACTCTTCACCATCAACAGAAGCAACCTAAGACGATTCTTTAATGGATTAACTACTCAAGATACCCATCTAAAACTTTATATAACATCAAGAATCAAGAGACAATTAACTAACTAGACTTACTTATGCTTTCTATTTCTATACTCCATCCAATATTCTTGATCTATGCACTCTAGCAATCTTTACTAATATTCACTCTTCCATATACTCAGTTCTTCATAGATAATATTCCTTTGAAATATATTGGAAGCAATTGTACTAATTAGTCAATATCCATGTTGTATCAGAATGCACATTTGACAAGAAAAACTCATTGTAACCAAGCCTATTCCTCCGAGCGAAGCGAAGGTTTTTGATAGTCGAATTCTGAAGGGGAGCTTCGGGACAGGAGTAGGACGGGAAGCCCGAACCAGTATAAAATTCTGGTGTGCTTATTCTCTATTTACTTAGATTGATATTATTTTAGTTGCATCATATATTTTGTCACATATACTTTCATATACACTACACGATCCACCTCGTAGACTTTCAAAGTGGACGTGTAGACAAAATATGGTGGTTTGGTGGTCCAAGGCGTTGGCACGGTGGTGTATCAGGAGGTTGGGTGCATGGGTATATATGGCAGTAGTAGGAAATAGATGGAGAAGAAAGGTAATTATTAAAATAATTAATTGTATAATGGGTTTATTAAGCGATATAGTGATTAATATATAATCAGTTTCTTATATCGTCCATATCTTTTGCATACGGGGTTCGATTTAGATATGGTTTCTTGTGTTGCAATTGTATTAGACCCCTCTATGGCTTGGCATAAGAGATTTAGTTGAGGCGGGTGATAGTGTCTCTCATCATATAATGGTCGCTATTATAATATAAAAAACAATGTTTTAAAATGATTTCCAAGTTTAAAACGTGATTTTTAATGTATTTAAACCCATACCTAGTTCTATAAAAGAATTTAAAGTGTTTCAAAAATGGTTTTAAATCAAATGTCACACATGTTCTTGTGGACATACTATTTGCTAAAAACTACTAAATTTGGGCCATATTGGATATGAAACCAAAATTGGTTGATATAGGTGAGTAGTACTTGTTGTATGTATGGTATGTTGGTTATACATATGCTATATTGGTTGTATGTATGTTTTTTCTTATCATGGCTAAAAATGCCAGTTGATAGCCAATATAGTGTTAGATAATATCCAATAAGATGAAGTTTCAAGCATATCAATGAGTTCACACATGATGGAAACTTAAATGGATGGGACAAGTATATTGAAGAGTACTGAAATGTATGTCAATTGATCTGAAGATGAAAGGCAAAAAACTTGGATATATGCTTCAAAATTCAAAGGGGGACACCGGACGTTTTCAATTAGTTTGTACTTTTTGATTTTTTGGCTAAGTACACAATCAAAGTCATAACATACCCTACTTCAAGACCATAGAAATGAATGCTGATAATGCTGCAATCATCACCGAAATTATTTCCAAGCATTAGAGTGAGATCAATATGAAATTTTTTCGTTAACATTAGGTAAACAAAGAAGCGAAATAATTTCCTACATCGAAATGTTTCAAAAGTCGTTACATCATTATTACCTCATCTCGTTCCCACGTCGGCATAAATATGTAATGAGATATTAATAGAATGCCACACCCGATATATGAGGATGCCAACATGGACGCTTAACAAGCTACAAATTTTGGTTTTACATAAATTTTCAAAATAGCTTTTATTTGCAAAATAAGCGTCACTTTGCCTTCAGGGTCTTTATTCATATTTTCCAAAAGTGTAACAACCATAATTTTATTTAACATTAGTTAGAAAATCTAGTTAGACAAATTAAATAGAATAATGTGATGTGTAGGGATAAAGAGAGTGAGATTTGATAATTATTTAGGTTTGGGCCTTAATTAACCAATTAATAAGATTGATTTAAACATAGAATAGAAGAAAATTAATAAGAGGGGAAAAGTGGGAATATTTCTTTATTTCACTCCTAAAATCCTTTCTTCCCTCATTCATTCTCATTTTCATTTTATAAACTTCAAAACAAACATAAGAGGCCAACCATCACCAAGAAGAGTAAATCTAAAGCATTCAAAGGAAAAAACATAGAGAAATTAATCAACAACAAATCTCAATCTTTCTTATCCAATCTAAGGTGAGTAATATTATCCATCTCATTTGTTTATGCTTATTTTCAGATCTATGTTTGATTTTTGAATTGTTGTGATAATATATCATGCTTGGATGTCATGTTTAGATGTTTTATATCATTGTTTGATTGAATGGTGATTTATTGGAATTTTCGTGCAATTATCTTACGATTTTTAAAGGTAAAAACCAAATTATTGATCTTCATTTGACTTGAAATATGAATATGTTGTGTAAGACATTATTTTGGAGAGGGATTTTTAATTTCATAATTTTTCAAGTTTATATGAATATTTTATGAATTTCTTAAAATTAAAAAAGAGTTCATATTGAGTTGCAATTATTAAAAAAAATTAAATAAATAAATTAGCCCTGAAATTTTTATATGTAAAACAAGATAGGACTTTTGATTTTCAGTTATTTTTTGGGATTTTTACCAAAGAGTTATGCTTTTTTATGAATTATTTATGGTAAAATGGCTATTAACTAATATTAATTAACGATGTTAATTGCAAGGGTTTGCTAATTATTCTGGGAAGGTAAAACATAATCTTTCAATAAATTTCTAAAAAGAATATGAAAAATAATTTTTTTACCAATCATATTTTGACAAGAGGCAAGAGTTAGTAAAAAAGTTTGTCTTTAAAAAGAAATAAATTAGTTTTATATATTTATTTATAGAAATGCTATAGTGTTAAACCAAGAGGTTCGATGCTTCTACTCCTTACCCCCAATATCTATGAAAGTCGATACCTAAAATAACTATTTGATAATTATATGAGGTGTCGAATTTATGAATTCGATATATATTTGGGATGATGCATGTGATATCCATTACGTAGATATGTGATGTATTAACTCTTATAAAGATTGGACACCAAGTAATTTAGGGCTTCGATATCTTTGGTTTGTAAAGACTCAACACCATAAGGTTTTGAGACTCACCATTCTTTGAAAAAGTTCGGCACTTCTTTTATTTATGGGTTCGATACCCTCAAGGTTTTGAAGAACCGACACCAATGAGTTTTACGGGCACGGTAACCAATTTTTTAAGGGTTCGATAACCCAAAGTGTTTTACTCGAAACTTCTTGCCTCCTATATTTTGAAAATCTATGTAAGCGATATAGTAACCATATGTTTATAGACTCAGTATCTTTGTTTTTTAGGCTCGAAAGCATTGCGATATGCAAACCAGAAACCTATGTTTTAAAGATATGATAGCATACGTGTTATAGTAACTCAATAACCATATTTGTTCGGCATTATGGCCATATGTTTTAGAGACTCGATATAAAGTTCGACACCATATTTTAGCCACATAGATGCCAAATGATTATAAATTGAATATCTTTATTCAATGGCTCGATGAGTTGTATGTTTTAGAAGCTCGGCAACCTCATTTTGATATTGGATGATTAAATGAAGCTAATTGAAGATGATCGTATTTTGGCATAAGACTTTGGCTAAGTAAAGTGGTTATGTTTTTCTTGTTTTAAAGAAAGATCTCAAGGGATTAATCAATTGTAAAGATAAAAAATTTCAAGGGAATAAAATGGTGGTTTAGCCAAAATTTTAGAGAGATTTTTCCAAGAACAATGTTACTTGAATTAAGTAATTTTATGATGCCAATGACTGTTGGCCGAACATATTTGAATAAATAATGTTACATGTTCTTGTTACCATATGATTAGTTATATTTATATGACTTGCATTGTCATACTCAAATCATCATGACCCAATCTTGGGGTGCAAGGGTAGAAATTACTAGTTAGATTGACCATATAATGAGTATAATCAGACTAAGCTCCTGAGCAAGTAGAATTGCATCCAGGAGATCAGGTAGATCAAATTTGTGTTTGGATGCCTCGAACTGATCAAAAGAATACTTGTTTACTCCTAACCGTAGGAGAAGGTAGCTCATTAGTTAACCTATGAAAACCAATAACTTCATATTAATCCTAGAAAAACTATGATATGTGCGATGGATAGTCCACGTGATGTATGAGATGGATAGTCCATATGATTGTTGGCAGGTTCATAGTTGAAGTAGGAAAATTGATATGTGTGATGAATAGTTCACACGACCTGAGATATATAATATGTGAGATGGGTAATCCACATGAGTTGAGATGGATAATCCATTTAATTTAAGACAAAAGGTCCACGGATTTGGGACAGACAATCCATTTTATGAGACTGGATAGATTATGGGAGTGTATAGCCCTATAAAGACACATTAGTAGACTTACCCACATTGCATGCCTGCATATGATTATGTTATGATGTTCTAACCAATATAGTTATGGGTAATGATTTATGATTGATATATTTTGGATAAGAAACCAATGATGGAAATACTCGTTTTTCTCAATGGAGTTGTCTCACTGGATATTTATTTTAATTCAAGATGGCATATTACTATTCACACCAGACTATTTGTCATCCAATGGGGCTTCTTCATATATCGCTCTTGGAATATAATTGTAATTATTATTATATTTTCTATAAATGTGGAATCGATAGGATTATGTAACGGTTGCAATGAATATGAAAGTTATTAATGAATTGAGTTTTGAAAATTTTCATATTCATATGCTCTTGATGTTATAGATACAATTAACCAATTTCATTTTATCACCGGAAATTAATATTATGGATGACCGCAACATCCATAGCGCTTAGTTTTGGCCTTAAAATGGAGGATGTTATAACTTGGTATTAGAGCATAGATTTATGTAAAACTTACAAGATTTTGATGAAATACAACTTTAAACGCTTGAAATCATAATCTTGATAAATTAGAGAATAAGATTGGTATATGAGATAATGCTGCAGTAACGTACCTGTTAGTTATTATATATAAGTATGTTTTCTATCTCCATTCTCCCCACTCTCCCAGACCATTTTCTGTATCTCACAAAGGCTCATACGTAGATTACGAAAAAGTAAGATATAAAACAGGAAATGGAAGAGTGAATCTAGGTGGAGGAAAAATCATAACTAATGGAAATATTCGGCCTCATACTAGAAGGAATCCGGGTCAACAAGCAAATGCTAATTCAAATGCAAATGCTAATGTGCATGTTGGAACCCCACTAGTAGATATGGGGACTGTGTACCAGTTCTTCGTGAATATGATGAAAACTGGAGCTGTAATTGGGTTGGCTAGAGGAAATATTGGCAATGTGGGAGGTGCTAATCCCAAGGTACCAACCTGCAACAACTATGCCAAGATAAGTTGGGATTATACCAGTCTTGGAGGAAAACCTTTTCTAGGAATAAAGAATGTTATTGAAGTTGCGAATTGGTTGTTGCACTGTAAGTTGATCTTTGTTGACTTAGTTTTAAATGGTAAGAAAAAGAGGAGATTGGCATCTAGACAGTTTCAAGTTGCTCTTTGTATTGATAGAGCAGTGTGACCGTAGGAATACAGAGGAGAATTTAACTTAGGCTGAGTTCAGAATGTGTTTTGAGGAAAGGCACTTGTCCGAGAAAGCTAAGTCAACTTTACTAAAGAAGTTCATGAAATTGGAGCAGGGGGAAAAGTCAGTATTGGAGTATCCAACTAAGTTTGACGAGTTTTCAAGATACAGATATGGTACTATTGATACTGTGATTAAAAGAAACGGGAAGTTCATTCCTAGATTGAAGCCTGAGATTGACAGGGCAACAATACCGCATCTAAGAGATCCAAGTGATGCGGTGGTGGAGACGGCGTTAAAGAATAAGGAAGTGATTTCAAAGTTTGGAAGAGAGAACCCTGTGGAGACTAAAGGTCTTCAAGGCAAGAAAAGGAAGTTCTTTAATAAGAAGGGAGCTCAGAACGGCGAAGCTGCCAAGAAAGGAAAAGCTAATATTGGTTACTATAAGTATGACAAGAAAAGGCACTTTGGTAATGAGTGTTGATTTAGTGATGGAAAGACGGTCTGGGAAATAAGAACATGAAGTGTTTTAACTATGACTAGGTTGGGAATTACAAGAATAAATGTCCAGAAGTGGTCAAGGATGAAAAAGGGAAAGTTATTGCTCTAAAGCCGTCAGCTACTAGACTGACCACAGAGGAGAAAGGAAAGTCTATGATGGGAGGTATGCTTTTAGTTCATGGCATACCTATTAAAATATTATTTTATATTGATGTATCACATTCTTTTATCTTATATTATTTGGTATATAAGTTAAATCTAGAACCATCATACCTTATTACTTCCTTAAGGGATGCAAATCCAATAAGAGGTTATGCAACTCTTAGGATAAGTTGTGACCATTTAGAATTTGAGCTATTAGGTCATGCATTTATAGGCACTTTGCATTGTTTGATTTTGTGGGGTTTGTGATTATTCTGGGTATGGGTTGGTTAAGAGGATATGATGCTTGGATATTTTGCCAGGATAAATGGATATCATTAAGACTCCCTAATAGCCATGATCGATTTATATACTTGGTAGAAAATTCGAGTTTTGATGTATATGCTTTACTGGGTGCAATGGAAGCATAAGATGAAGTGAATTTGGTTTTTTTGTAAGAGAGTATGTAGATGTTTTTCAGCCAGTTATAGGACTACCACCAAAACGAGCTATTGAGTTTCGAATAGATCTTATACTAGAGCTGAACCTGTAAGTAGACTACCCAGCAAAATGATACCTGCCGAGATTAAGGAGTTAAAGGTGCGGTTGGTGGACTTAGAAGGAAATAATTTTATTAGACCAAGAAGTTTGCCTTGTGCAACGGCCACAGTGTTCATAAAGAAACCAGACGGGTCGTTAACGATGTGTATTGATTATCATAAGTTGAATAAGAAGTTGATAAAGAATCGGTACCTTTAATGAGAATAAATGGTTTGTTTAATCAGTTGAGTGGAGCCAAAGTATTTTCCTAAGTGGAGTTAGCAATAGGGTTCCATCAATTGAGAGTGGCAGAGAAAAACATTCCATTAATGGCGTTTCGAACAAGATATGGTTAGTATGAATGGTTAGTCATGCCCTTAGGACTAACTAGTGAGCCTTCTTACTTTGTGAATTTGATGAACCGGATCTTCTGAGAGTATTTGGATAGATTCATGTTAGTGTTATAGATAGCATTCCTATATATTCTAAGAATGAGCGAGGTTATGAGATTAGAATAGTGTCAAAAAATTAAGGCAACATCAACTAAAAGTGATGTTTTTGAACTATCATTTTTGGAAGAGAGAAAGGAAGTTTCTTGGCCGTGTTTTTTTGAAATAAGGGTTATTTAGGGATCCAACTAAGATTGAAGCTGTTAATAACTGGAAAAAAACTCGAGACCATGACCGAGATAAGGAGCTTTCTTATACTAGCTGGCTATTATCGATGACTCAATAAGGAGATCTCTCATATAGCGGCACCTATAGACTAAACTAACAAGGAAAGGCGTAAAGTATGTTTGGACCGATAAATGTGAAGAAGCACTCTTAAAGCTAAAACACTTATTGACCAATACCACATGTTAATCCAGATGGAATTCAAGATTTCATGGTGTGTACTGATGCATGTGGGATAGAGTTAGGAGTTGTGTTGATGCAAAGAGGTAATGTAATTGCCTATGCTTCTCGACAGTTTCAACTGCATGAGGTTAGCTATCCAACCATGATTTAGAATTGGCCACAGTAATCTTTGCTTTGAAAGTGTGGAGATGTTTTCTTTAGGGAGAACAATTCGACTTATTCATGAATCCTAAATCTTTGAAGTACTTATTCTCTAAGAAGGAGTTGAATATCGGACAACAAACGTGGCTAGAGTTTTTAGCGAAGTATATGCCAGGGAAATAAAATAAAGTCGTAGATCCACTTAGCAAAAAAATTAGGATGTGGTGTCAGCTATGTTAGTAGAACAAAAATATTTAGAGGCATCGACTACTTATAGTGTGTAATTAATGTCAACGGCCAGTCATAGATGGAATATGGCAATGTTATATTATTTGAAAGTTCAACCAGTAATGATCGAAAGAATTTCTTTTAAGCAGATAGATGATTCATTACTAGCTGAAAGGATAAGAAGACTTGAAGAGGGAACAGAGATTAATGATTTAAAAGATTTTAGACTTGACCAGAGTATATTGTGGAGGAAGAAGGGATGGCTATGTGTTTCAGATATTTGTGACCTAAGGAATGAAGTTCTTAGGGAGTGTCATCGATCAAAGTTTAATGTTCATATTGAAGGAACAATGATGTATTAGGATATGAAGATAAGTTTCTTCTGGGAAGAGATAAAAAGATATGTAGGTCTATGGGTGAAGCAATGTTTGAATTGCTAGCAAGTAAATGCTGAGTGTCGAAAGCCAAGTGGGTTATTTTAACCATTAAAAGCACTACTTTGGAAATGGGATTCTATATCCATGAATTTTATCGAAGGATTGTAAAGGCCAAATAGGGGAAATGAAAGTATTTGGTCATAGTAGATAGGTTGACCAAGAGTGCACATTTTGTTCCCATTAAATCGACTAGGACGACCTTACTTTGGCGAAATTGTTTATGAAGAATATTGTAAGACTACATGGGATTTCTAGTAGTATAGTTAGTGATAGAGATACATTATTCACTAGTGAATTCTGGAGAACTCTACAAGAAGTGTAAGGTTCCAAGGTAAAGATGAGTACCGCTTACTATCCATAAACGGATGGGCAAACGGAAGGAGTTAGCAAAATTCTTTAATATTTGTTAAGGGCTTGTGTACTAGACTCTGGAGGGTCACGGAAAGACCATTTGCACTTAGTTGAGTTTTCCTATAATTATTGTTATCAAACTAGTACAGGAATAGCGCCTTTCGAAGATCTTTATGGAAGGTCATGCAAATCACCTACATATTGCTTGGAGACCGGAGTTATACTGGTTCTTGGTCCAGATATGATGTGAGAAGCCATGAAAAAGATTAAGTTGATCCGAACAAGGATGAAGGAAGCTCAATCTAGGAAGAAAATCTACATAAATAAGAGGCATACAAATTTAAAGTTCTCAGTTGGAGACTAGGTTTTTGTTAAAGTGTCAGCAATGAAGGGTGTGTTACGATTCGGAAAGTAAGGGAAATTGGAATCAAGATATATTGGTCAGTTTCCTATTACAAAGGGGATCAGGAAACTCCCTTATTGGATAAACTTACCGAATAGTTTGGTAAAAGTCCACAATATTTTTTCACGTTTCTCATCTTAGGAAGTGTGTGCATGATCCAAAGATTACTAGTGCACCGATTGTATTGGAAAATTTAGTAGCGGAACTGGATATTACTTTTGCTAGACAACCAGTTCATGTTATAGAAAGTGATGAGAAGAGATCAAGGAACAAGACTGTCAAGTTGGTGAAAGTCTAGTGGAGTGACAGTGAGAAAGACTATACTTGACAGACAAAGGACATGAATAGAGATACTTATCCCAAGTTGTTTTGATGGTATGTTCTATATTTGTTCTACAGAATTTTTTCTTGTCAAATAGGCTAGTGTTGTTTTTAAGTGTTGTCACACATGTCTACATGATTGATATGCTTATTATTTTCCTTATCGTAATTTTGAGGATGAAATTCTTTAAAGGGGTCATGTAACGTGCTTGTGACAACCCTAATGTTTAACATTATTTAAGATATTTAATTAGTTAAATAAAATAAAACAATTTGATGTGTGAGGATAAAGAAAATGAAATTTGATAATTAATTGGGTCGGTCCATAATTAATAAATTAATAAGATGGATTATAAGAATAAAATAGAAGGGAATTAATTAGAGGTGCAAAGTGGGAATAGTTCTTCATTTCATTCCTAAAACCCTTTCCTCCCTTATTCATTCTCATTTTCATTTTATAGACTCCAAAACAAACATAAGAGGCTGGCTATCACCAAGAAGAGGAAATCTAAAGCATTCAATGGACAAGGCTTAGAGAAATTAGTCAACAACAAATGCCAATCTCTTTATCTCATCTAAGGTGAATAATAATATACATCTCATTTATTTATGCTTCTTTTTGGATCTATGTTTGATTTCTGAATTGTTGTGATAATATGTCATGTTTAGATGGTTTATATCGTTGTTTGATTGAATGATGATTTATTGGAATTATTATGGAATTATTCTTATGGATTTTAAAGGTAAAAACCTAATTTTCAATCTCCATTTGACTCGAAATTTGAATATGTTATGTAAAACATTATTTTGGAGATGAGTTTTTAATTTCATAATTTTCCATGTTTATATGGATATTTTATGAATTTCTTAAGATATAAAAGGAGTAAAAGGAGTTTATTTCGAGTTTTAATTATTAAAAATAATTAAATAGATATTTTGGCCTTTAAATTTTTATATGTAAAAAAAGATAGGAATTCTGATTTTCGAGGATTTTCCCCAAACAGTTATGATTTTCTATGAATTATTTGTGGTAGAAAGCCTATCAATTAATATTAATTAATGATGTTAATTACCAGGGTTTGCTAATTATTTTATGAAGGTAAAATATAATCTTCCAATAAATTTCTGAAAAGAATATGAAAATAATTTGTTAACCTATCATATTTTGACAAAAGGCAAGACTTGGTAAAAAGATTTGTCTTTGAAAAGAAATAAATCAGTTTTATATTTATTTACGAAAATGCCATAGTGTTAAACGTAGGGATTTGATACCCCTGCTTCTTACCTCTAACATCTATGAAAGTTGATACCAGGAATAGTCATCCAATAGTTATATAAGGTATCAAATTTAAAAATTCAACATCTATTTGGGATGAGGCATGTGATATCTATTGTTTAGATATGTGATGTATCAGCTCTAAAGAGATTCGACACCAAGTAATTTAGGGGTTCGGTATCTCTGGTTTGTAATGACTCGACATCATATGGTTTCGAGACTCGGCACCATTCTTTTAAAAAAATTGGCAGCTCTTTTGTTTATGTGTTCAGCTCAAGATTTTAAAGAACTGACACCAACTAGTTTTAGGGGCACGATACCCCATATTTTTAAGGGATCGATAACCCTAAGTGTTTTACTCGAAACCTCTTGTCTCCTATAGTTTCAAAATATATATTTGCAGCATAGTAGCCGTATGTTTACAAACTCGGTATCTTTGTTTTATAGGCTTAAAAGCCATATGATATGCAAGCCAGTAAGCTAGTTTTAAAGGTACGATAGCATATGTATTACAGAAAATCGATAACCATATATTTTTGGCATTATGGCCATATATTTTAGAGACTCGATATAGTGGCTCAACACCCTATTTTAGTGGCATAAATGTCGCATGATTATATATTGAATAGCTATATTTAATGACTCGATGAGCCATATGTTTTAGATGCTTGATAACCTCATTTTGGTACCGAATGATAAAAATAAGCTAATTAAAGATGATCGTATTTTGGCATAATATTTTGATTAAGTAAAAGGGTTATGTTTTCCTTATAATAATTTAGGAGATTAATCATTTGTAAAGATAGATGTTTTCAAGGGAATAAAATGGCGTTTAGCCAAAGTTTTGCGCAAATTTTGCTAAGAACAATATTACTTGAACTGAGTAATTTTATGATGCCAATGACTATTGATTGAACATATTTGAATAATAATGTTATATGTTCTTATTACCATATAATCAATTATATTTATATGATTTTCATTGTCATACTCTAATCATCATGACCCAACATTATATCTTGGGGGCAAGCACAAAAATTACCAGTTAGGTTGAACTAGTTGTGAGTATGTAACACTTCATAAAAGAAATAATAATTAAGTAGATTAAATTGAATTAAATATGGGAAGATAGAATATGGAAACTTTACAAAAGTCAGAATTTGACCATTAAATTTATTTTGTTGCGTTCGTTGGTGAAATTCCGATCTATTTTCATATATAATATACTGAAAATGAAGCTTAAGAAAATAAGTTATGAGAACTTAAAGTTTTCGGGTTTAAATTAATTTACTTTGAATTCAAATTCAAATGTGAAATTAAACTTAGGGTTTAAATTTCAAAAATGACTTGGGGCTAAGTAAACGTTTAATTAACGTTTAACGTTAAAAAGTTAATTAGGGGATAAAATAAATTGTGCAACGGGACAAAATAAACGTTCTATTTCTAAAATAGAGGAGCGGTTGACCGATTGCACACAAGCAGTCGACCGCTTGGCAACAAAAGTTGCTAGTGGCAGCTGGGGTTTGAAGCTATGTTATGTTGAGTTGTACGCTCCATATTTATTAATTTCTGTCTACTTCCATCCTACGATTCTGGTGTGTTTCAACCACTATAAATAGAACCCTACCCTTTCCTCTTTTTGTTCACATTGTTTTAGGGAATTCAACGAAACTCTGTCATTGTTTTCTCTTCAAATTAGATTCAGAAACTCCACAAAGAATTTAGTTATGAATTCTTTTCATTCTCTAATTATTTTTTCTACCTCCAACTTCTTCTTATTTTGTTCTTTCTCTGACAGTTTTGAATCTAACAAAAATTTATTCGTTTTTCATATTATGTATATATATATATCAAAAGAGAGAGATTTTAGAGGAGATTGAAGGTGTGCAAGTCCAAGGAAGATAAGGCGAAGCAGTTCTATGAGTGTAAACCTTAGTACTTCTTTTTTAGTAATTGTTTAGTATATCTTCTTTTGGATTTGAATATGCCTTATGGATTTTGGATTGCAAAAATACGATAGATGAAATCCCCCAAGATTCCTTTATTTCAAAATGTCAATTCTATGTTAAGATTCTCAATTATTTACATTAATTTGATGGAATTTTTTTTTTTAAGATTTTTCATAATTTCACAACCTATTCCACTTCTCCTTCTTCTTTGGTTCAATTTGTGATTCTTCAATGAAATAAGAGGTTTAGATTACATATTTTGTTCGTAATTTACACCGCTTATTCCATACAAATTTCCTTCTTACCCATTTCTTTGTAAAAGAGGAGTTGAATAGAATATGGAGTTTAGATTGCAATTCGAATTGTTTATGATATTTCATTGAATTGGTGTAATAAATTGAATTTCTATTTATTTGAAGTTTATTATTGCAGTTTTGGTTATGAATATTTATTTCCTATTTTGGATATTAGAATCCCTTACATTAGTATGTTGAAGTATTGTAAATTTGAAGAAAAAGAACTTGTGATAAGGTTAGAGAATTGACATTTAACGCTAACTTAGGTCTTAGAATCCATGCGTTTAGAATTTATTAGGCATGAGTATTTATTTATTTCTATTAGCGTAACTAACATATAATTATAGTGTATACTGCATTGTTAATTAGGCATTCGATTTCATTTATTTCCCCTATTAGGAAGGTAATTGATAGTTAGGCAAAATAGGAAGAAATTCTTATGTATCCTAATTATTATTTTTAAGCGTAATAAGGAAGACCCCTTATAAAATCTTATTTATGAAACGGTGAGATGAGTATTATATATATAAATATATTGAGAATATTTTAATTTATGGCTAAGTCATAGGGATGCAAGGTCAATAAAGTTAGATGATGGAAGTCAGCCCTTCAATTTGAGGCTACAAGCAGTTGTGTATGCTTTCTATTGATGTGAGATATCCTTATGATAAATATTTATAATGATGCAAGGTTAGTTTCAAATTCTATAGGGGAAACCTACCCAGCTAATCTGGCTACCAGTTCTTTTGAATAGTCGGACTAATGTGAGACGTTATTATAAGTATGGGCCATAGTACGAGGGGCCTGCTTCGAGGTCTTGAGGTATTAAGTGGTTGTTTGAGGTTCCACCTTTTTTCCCTAAATGAAGTATTAAATGGACTAAGGGACATATTAGGTTATATCTCTATAGGGGTCCGCTTCTGGATAAGGTATTAAGTGACTGATTGGGGGTCCACGTTTCTAAATAAAGAAGTATTAAGTGACTTGAGAGACTCCATATGATGCTAGGTAGATAGTTTCCATTGAGAAGCATGCCTTGGAAGTGGGTATTAAATAAATGGGCCTGCCTTAGTTAAAGTATTAAATAACCAGAGTCTGTCTATTTTTCAGTAAAGGTATTAAGTGGCTTGGGTACTATCTATTTGCATTTCTGACTATTTATGACGTAGGATTTGGGAAATCTGCTTCTAGAATGGAAGGTATTAAGTGGTTAGTTGAGGAACCGCCTCCTTTCCTTATAAGAAGTATTAAATGGTTTTTATGTTTGTAGACATATTCTTATTTGAAATATACTGCCTAAGTACTGAAAAGGTAAGACTCAAAGTTTGTATTCACCAGACACTTGTTGTTCTGACTCCTTCCTCATTACAACATAGGTTAAGGATGGAGTAACAAAGGCGACGATGCTTAAAGATGGAGAAGCTTGGCTTGTGGCGGTATTTATCATTATTACTTAATTTTTATGTGTATCCATGTATTTGATAATTGTTGTTATGGATTTATGACACATTTGATGGTATTTTGAATTATGACATTTTGCAGTTTTGAAATAAATGGGTACACTTTGCTATTATATTTTATTCCATCCGCTATGAGCTTTGAAAGATTAGTTATGGCTCTATATTATTTCTTTTTCCAACCAACAGCCTTCCTTAGAATGGATTGAAATTTCAGTGGGCATTTTATGGATTGAATTCTAGGCCTGTCCAGGGTGGGTTGTTATAGAGTATAGTTAGACTAAACTCCTGGGTGAGTAGAATTCAATCCAAGAGATCAGATTGATCAAATTTGTGTAAGGATACCTAAAACTAATCAAATGAATACTTGTTTATTCCTAATGGTTGGAGGAGGTAGGTCATTGGTTAACCCGTGAAAATTAATATGTTAATAGTAATCCTAAGAAAATGATGATATGTGTGATAGATCCACTTGACATACAAGATGGATAGTCCATATGATTCTTGATAGGTTCATAGTAACCTTAGCAAAACTATGAAATGTGTAATGGATAATTCGTATAATATAAGATGGGCAGTCCACATGAGTTGAGATGGATAGTCCTCTTAATTTGAGATGGATGGTCTATAGATTTGAGGACGGACATCCCATTTTATAAGATTGGGTAGATTGTGGGAGTGCATAACCTATAAAGACAGATTAATCGGAATTACCTACATTGCATGCCTACATATGATTGTATTATGATGTTCTAACCAATGTGGTTGCAGGTACATGAATTATGACTGACATATTTAGATAAGATACTAATGTGGGGAAAACCCATTCCGCTCAGCAATATGGTCTCATTAGATATCTATTTTAGTTCAAGAAGACATATTATTATTCACATCGAATTTTTTGTTTCCCCCCTAAAACTCTCGAGTACTCATTCGAGTCAGTCGGGAGTAGGTATTTTCAGGTTTCACGAATAAGCTTCTAGAGACGTGCATGAGGCAAGCTAGCTAATATTAGGAGTTTATATACGCTATGTAGTTTAAAGCTTATGTTTTTTGAGTGGATGTAATAACATGATTCATAACCGTCAAGTAGCTAGACTATGATCATCCAAGGTCGCATCTTCATATGTCACTCTTGGAATATAATTGTAATTATTATTATATTTTCTCTGAACATGGAATCGATGATATTATGTTACGGGTTGTAATGAATATGAAAGTTATTAATGAAATAAGTTTTGAAATTTTTTATATTCATTTGCTCTTGATGTTATAGGTAGAATTAACCGATCTTATTTTGTAACCGTAAATTAATATTATGGATGGCTATAGCATCCGTAGCGCATAGATTTAGGCCTCAAAATAGAGGATGTTACTAAAAGCTACTTGTCTATACCATAAACTCATTCTGCTCGAATGGTTATCCATGAGTTTTTAGGAAATAATAAAACATGGATCATACATAAAGCCTAGTATGAGAAATAATTTACCACAAGCAAACAACCACACAGTGAGACCACATTGCTAAAACACAAAATAGGTTTTCTACTCACTATTCAACTTCATCAATTACATCATATAAGGTGATAATATCGAACCATGATCAAACACTAATCATCAATTTCAACATAAGGGTGAGATTTCCTTCACAACATTTCCGATTAATTTTTATAATCAGTTTACTATTAGATTTTCCACTCAGACCTTCCCCTCCTAGTTTAATAAGGGTACTAGACACTTACGATTGTCACTTAAGTGTTTTATCCGACTTTCCTTTAAATGTATCATGAATAGTTATTAGGTTGCCGCTAAGGCCTTACACCAACCATCATCGAACAAAATTTTGCATTCAAACATATAGTTGCCACAAAGGCCTTTCACCACCAATCCTTAAATATAAAGTTTGGACAAACGGTTGCCATATAAGCTTTACATCACCAATCATCAAGTATAATGTTGTGTTAGACAAACGGTTGCCACACAGGCCTTATATCACCAATCATAAAAATTATCATGTTTAGATAAATGATTACCACACAGGCCTTATGCTAACAATCATCAAATATAATATCGCGAGTAGACGTATTAGTACCAAAAAGGCCATATAATTACATTGTCATTCTTTAAGTGAGCTATATCATTTGAACTCATTATGTGGCCAATTCATCTTTATGAAATTTTCAACCATCACATAGGAAAAATGGCTTGCCAAGTGTTTCAAAGGTTAATTATTTACTTAGAATTTCTCAGCACCTTTAGTAACTATAGGTTGTCAGTGCATAGCTATCACGGGTTAAAGACTAATGCAAGTTGATATGTTTTATAGTATCGCAAGTTGACATTAAACAATAGCAAGTTGATAAGTTTATAGATGTCTCAGCTGACATTAAGCTATAGCAATTTGATAAGTTTTATAGTTATTTCAAGTTAACATTAAGATATTTCCAATTGATATCTCTAGTTGATATTAAGCTATCTCCTGTTGATATTCATCTATCTCCAGTTGATATATCTTGTTTATATCAGCTATCTCGGGTTGATATCTCTATCTCCAGTTGAGATTAAGTTATAACAAGTTGATATTGAGTTATAGCAAGTTGAGACTAGGATAGAAAGTTTAGATTTTGCTATCGTAAGTTGAGATTGAGCTATAGCAAGTTGAGATTTAGCTATCCCCAGTTGAGATTTGAGCTATGATAAATTGAGGTTTAGCTATCGTGAGATGAGATTTGAGCTACAGCAAGTTAAGATTTAGCCAGCGCGAGTTGAGATATAGAAAGTTGAGATTTAGCTATCGCTAGTTCAGATTTGAGCTATAACAACCTAAGATTTAGCTATCATGAGTAAAGATTTGAGCTAAAAAAGTTGAGATTTATCAATCAAAAGTTAAGATTAAGCAATAACAAGTTGGGATTTAGCTATCGCAAGTTGAGATGGAAATTTGGCAATTAACTTGAAAACTGGTATATTTCCTTTCAAAGGAACTACTTTTTACCTAAGCCAATTATATGGCAAATTATCATTAGTTTACCAAGGCTTTATGTAGTTTTCTTTTTAGAAATTATTAATTACCTTCTTAATTAATTAATTAACTACCCTTCCGCAATTAGCTCTTCCCTTTGCTAAATAAATAATATAAATTCAATAATGTGTAGGAAAAATTCCATAAATTCATAAAAATCCTAATCCTCGTATTTTCCCAATATAAAATTTTCAAGCCAAAATAATTAATTTTATATTATAAATAATTAATTTTTGAAATTAAATTCATATAAATTCCAAATAATTTTAGAAAATTATGAATTTAAAAACGCACTTCTATATTACACAACACATCATATAAAAATTTCAAGTGGTTTGAAGATGGTTTGGTTTATATTTTTCCTTGAATACTTCAAAAATCTTTATCTTTAAATTCCCTAAAATGAACATTATTTTTACATACAATCCAAATCCATTTGGGTTTTGAAAGGTTTTTAGAGAAAGATTACCCACCTTTGGTGTGTTTAAACTTGATTAAAGCCTTAATTTGTGTTCTCCGGCCTTTTGACCCAACTATATTTGGATTAATTGGACAAGTTAAACTTATTGATAGACAAGAAAGATATCCCAAAGAGGTGATCACAAAGATCAGAGATCAAGCATATACCACAATGTGAAGCAATGATCGAGCGAAGCTAAGAGATAAACCCTTTGGAACTCCTAGTATGGCTTCATGTCTTTCCCTAGGCAGGGGATCTGATTGGATCACTATGGCTATGAACAACATGAATCTATAGTTCAAATCAATGAGAATCGATCGACATCTCTAAAATCAAGAAGGCAACCATACAAACAACTCTGTAAACATGAAGCTAGCATAGAGGGGGACCTACCATGGCGATCGCATGGTGCCACATGGAGAGAAAGACAGATTGGCCCCGATCGCTCCATATTTGGAATTGGACCTCGATATTTTCTAGGTAACCGCTTCTACATCTGGAGATTCTGTTGGTGAATTTTCAAGAAGATATTTAGTCGTTTTCCCTTATAAATACAGAGTTCATAGCTCATTTAAAGGACCTTTACGCTGCTATTTTGCTTTAACTCCATTATATTCACGGTTTTCGATCCGAGATCCCTCCCGTACTTAAAAATTCAAGTGACTAATAAAGTTATTTCATCAATGTAGATGTAGGTATTCAATGACGAACCACTATAAATCCATTTGTTGTTGTTTTTTTACTTGTTTTCTTCTCATTTCCTCTATTTTAATTTAGATTTCTTCATTTATTTCTCTATAAATTATCTGTTGGGTGTTTATATCAACTTTTGTTGCAAACATTTTGGTGCTTTCACTGAGAAGGAATTCACAGCTGATTGGATCTCATCATATACTAATGGGTTCTCATATCCGTGAGATAGATCCATGTTTCTATGGACAAGTTTCCATTTTTACTCAAATTTAAAGAGGATTTAGAAGAAAGCTATTAGCGATGGCCAATGGAAAGTCTACTACTTCTTGTACCATTAAGGGAATAATGATGCTAGTGTTCAACAGGTTGATCATAGCGTACAACCAACTGCTGCCAATCCCCAGAATCCAACTGACTACATCACTAAAGCATACTTTGAAGTCCCAATAAAGGAACTAATGGATAGCCGTCGCAGCTCAACTAACAAATCCAGGCTAACATCGACCTGATGAGCCAGTTGAAAGATTAGCATGCAAAAATAAGGAGGGAGCCTACTCTATATTCAGAATCGGAATACTCCTCCTCATCTGACGAATATCATAGAAATAGGTGCCGCAAAATGGATGCATATGCAGTTGGAAGATCAGGATGGGATCAAGCGATCGGTTATAGCCGATTGGCATCGAACCCCTTGGGGGATCGGCACTGAACCTCTAATCAAGTGGCAATCGACATGCATATAGAGGATCTTACTCTGGAGGTGCCGTGATCGATCAAGGTGCTGAAGCTCAAGCGAATATGGTCGAACCACAGTTAAGAGACGATGATAGAACTGCTTCTCAGGAAATGGATCAAGAGCAAGAGGAGCTAAGGCAACATTGCACTACTTGGAGGCATGGATCAGGCCACTCACGTGAGGTTGAACACGACTACTGCTTGGCACCAACGTTCCAAACACCAGATTTTATAGCTATGGTGAGGCAGCTAGTGAAAGAAAGTCAAGGCTTGACCAACAATGATTAGGGACTCTCCAGAAGCCATAAGTGAAACGTTCGTTAAGCTTCGCAACAACTTTGTCAAGGTTGCCTCTTGTAACTACATCTACTAGCGTTGGAATACTGGATGACTAGTCATACTGATTAAGTGCGCTGGCGTTTCCTACATTCTCCCTGATAGCGCCTGCTTTGGTTTTTGATTTTGAAGGCATGTTGAGAATTAAGTGATCCTCTACGTGAAAGCACCCAAAATGTTTTCTTAAAAATATGCAATATCTCCAATCAATTTTTATTGTAGAACTATGTATGCTGAGTGTATGACAGGGCTATCTTACATCTGGTTTAATTGTTTTAAGAGTGAAAATCATAGCCACAATGACCAAAAAAGAATTGCAATAAAGTGAAGTACAAAAGCTTTTATAATGGTTCGGCCAGAATGTGTCTACACCCACCGTCCATTTTCATTATCTCTCTTATAGGTTAGTTATATAACGTTGAGGTAAAAATTACATTGATATAAAGCTCAAAAGAAAGTTAGATATAACTTTTAGAAATTTTGTTTGGCTAGCTCTATTAGTTTATTTTTTCTCTTCAGAATTGTCGGCCATTACTGTTCTGAGCTAGGATGTTTACAATAATTAGGATAAAGAGAGGCTAGGCTAAAAAATAAGCAATTTCCTGATTTAGCTTGCTTGTTTTAATTCTTTTATTGTATAAAAGATTCCGTCCCAAATTTCCTTGAATATAAATTTAAATCCAGAAGTTCAATATTTACACTACTCGGTTCGATTAGGAAAGATGTGTTTAGCCAAATCTGGCAGTAGGTGAGGGTGGCTCGATGTCACTTAATCTGGTAGCTATCTGTCGAACAACATTTCTTAGTCAACGGTGATACTACCGAACATGGAATCTTGTCCCATAGTGACAAGACGGAACAAGAATTCTTGTTCGATGATGGCTCTAATGATTATGTAGTCTAGTTCGATTACTGGCTGAACCAACTCATACACTACACAATTATATTGTTTCTTCATCATTTCTTCTTGTGCTACTGCGCGACCTTCTAGCCTCAGACCATTGTCCAAGTGCTGATACTTCTATTACAAACATTCTAGTCATTTTTTTCTCCTTGTAACATCTTTTCATATTCACCATAACCTAGGTGAAAATGCTCATAACACATATATGTATTATTCTAAGACTAATTTTTTCATAATTCAACTGAAACAAAAATTATTTTTTTCGAACAAAATTATAGCTAGTAAAATATATATACATGATTTAAATTGAATTTAATTTACATAAAATTATTTAACTAGTAGACGATGTTCCTAAAATTGAATAAAACAAAATTAACATTTAAAACTAATTTAAATAAATTTCTTTTATAGTCAAAACATATATATATATATATATATATATATATATGTATAATTTTTTTAAATCAAACACATTATATATTTAGGTGATGTACACAATTTAAAGATTAAATATGATATAAATATATAAAAGAACATGCATCAACATACATGAAGGTGATATATTGACATGTTATATAATGATCATAGTTTAATGTGTAAAATAAATTTTGCCTTAAGATGATGCCATGGACTCACATGTTGGTTTAGTCTATCTCTTGAATCTCTCAGATATGCACCCATTTCTGCAAATAAATGACGTACTAACACCGGATCTACTTGAATTGATGCGAATGGAGTTGAAAAGTTGGAGTTTGGAGTGGATCCATTTTCGGCCTAGATTAAAGGGAGGAGCTTCAAAAAGAATATATCAAAAGTGGAGACCAAGGCTTGAATATAGTAAGGATAAAAGAAAATATCTGCATATTTCTCTCCTACCAATTCAAACCCCAAACCCTCCTTTAGCTCCTCATTTGGTCAGCCACAGACAAGGTCCTAGATGGACCAAATAATTTAAAAGAACCATTAGTAGTTTATTTAATTTAAACTCAATATACACACACACACATATACATACATACATATATATATATAATATATATCTGTGTGTGTTTGTGTATCATATATCGATACACACATATATAACTTCCATATGCGCACCCAATCAATTACTAATAACACCCCGAACACTTTTAGAGGCCACTCTATTTTAATAAATACGTTGCACATAAGAAATACAAAAATAATTAATATTTATCAAATAACAATTAATAAAATTAATAATAATTATAATCAATTAAATCAAGCGGTGTTTCAGGACTGAATATATCTGGTTGTGTGACTCATAGATGTGAATTTGGCCATTGATCAATATTCAACAACTTAAATAATAATGTTCACACACATCTTAGTTAGTAGTGTGATAGTTTGACTTAATTCATCGCTTACATATCTCATTGGTAAAATCCAATTTTACAATTTTAAGTGGTGCCTTTTAGTAACACTTATTTACATATATTCTCTTCGCTGATACTATATCACTTTAGGATGTACGTTTGGTTTTGGTCAAAGTTTGAGTATTATCCATATTTAACTCGGTTAGTCCATAAATAAAGTCCTTGGTTTAATAATAAGATTTATTATTAACCGTACCACTTTGGCCAGAGATTTTGAATTTGAGTTGACTACAGTTATGATACTAAGCTCAAATAATTGAGGAGTTGAATTCTCTATTGAATAGTGTTTCACTTCCAATGCTTCATAGACCCTACTATAATTGCTCGATGGTTGTCCTGCCATGATTTAACTATAATCAAAGTAGAGTGTCCATAATGAATTCAACTACATTCTTAAACCCAGAGAGATGTGTAATATCGTTATTGTTGACCTTAGCTGTTATTAACCAACAAGAAACTCTTGGACGAGTCATTCCATAATTATCCAATAACTACTAGTATGTAACCACTTGGTGCACCCAACAACCATGACTACTACACTACCCAATATTTGGAGAGCATCACATACTCTGGTCTCAACGGTATATCGATGTCCTTTCTCAAAACATCTTAAGTAGGAATATTTAAAGCAAAATATTATTTGTGTTATGATTAATTACTCACAATTGCAACTATTAGCAATTTTAATCGCATGATATTTTATTTAAGAATTTTTTTAAATATACTTAAATTAATTATTTAATAATTTAAATCGCAATATGACAAACATATATAAGTAATTGAACACTTTTTATTTCGAATGAGATTCATTGCAGAGTTACATAATTTACAACAAATTACTGAATTTCCCCTAGGGCATACCCTTAAGTCTATCGGTTTTCCACTTAGAATTTGAGTTAGTTATGAGATCTTATTCCTTTGATTATTTTTTTCAAAATTGATCGAGTTTGTCTGTTAGTTTATGAATGTGCTATATTACTTAACTATCTACTTTGCTAATCAACACGTTTCCGTTGTTTATAAATTGATTTTATCACGTGAAACTTTTCAAAGTACGTACCTTAACTATTTGTGAATTATAGGTTCTTTCATGATCTATATCGCATCATTGTTATTATAAACAGTGTTACGAGATTTTCAACACTTGGAATCACCCCTACCTTAATTATACTTCGGACATTATATATATAGGTTTTGTTGCGATACTATTCAAGGCAATGTACTTACTCTTCTGGTTGAACTAGCCACAACCTCTTATTTGAAATATTTTCAACTGAAAGCCCCTTAATTAAGGTTGAATTTAGGATTTACATATTGTATTTGATATAACTTATAAATTCTGAACACTCCTTTAGAAGGAATATATTGTTTATATAAACAATTCTCTAATATTGTATAAATATTCAAGAACACTCTTAACAACAATTTAGCAATTTTAATTTGATTTGTAATTAGCTCAAGGTACCAAGTACATAAGCAAAATGTGATATAGCAGACAATATAGCACATATGATAATTCCTATTTCCAATACGTAAGAAATTCATCTCATATGCTCCATATTAAACATCTTAATATGGTGTCTATGTATATCGTTTGGGACAATCCCAAAAATCTTATTTTATACCAATCATAAAAGATGTCATTTCCAAATCCTATATCTAGAATTAAACAACAAAACAAAAAATGATTTTAACATAGGTACATCGTTAACAATTAGTAGTATTTTGTTTACTTATAGTTTAAAAATATTTTTGTACCTTCCAATTTTCTTTCTTATGGAAATATGCTTCCTATACATTTTGACTGAAATTGAAACTACTTGGTTTCTCCTTCAAAATATTTTCTCAATTTTGATGCTTATCGAACGATACTATCGTATTAGTTCTTGGATCTTATCCAATGCCCACAAACTCATTTATTGCTTCCACTGACCATATGACACTTTGGTTGTTATGTGCATACAGTTTATTCTAAATCATTATTTTGAATATCCATTTTAACATAAATGTACCAAAATCAAAATCATATCAAGTGATAATTTTGAGACCCTTGTAACGATTGTCCCCTCAAAAGAGCCAAATCATCCAGTAAGTACATATTGCCATATAATAGATGATGTCTAGGGCGAAGAATATAGATCAAAAAATAGTTGTGATGCTTACATTAATCACACCACAATAATATTGAAGAACAATCAAAACCAATAAGGTGCGTTCATATATGATTTTCTATGGAGACCTCCCCAGTAAAACTCAACCCAAGTCTCCCTTGTTGGTTGTCTTTTAGTCTCTCCTAACTAAGTAAATCGAGACCAATTTTCATGATAAGGATCAAAAAACACCATCCGAACATCGTATATCTCTAAATAAATATGCTATAAGGTAAACACAACAGACCCATGCCCTAAAACATGAACCAAGTATCAAAACTCCCACACCTAACGATCGATAAATATACTCTAGATATGAAGTTGATATACCACATGGGTTACCTTAGATTTTGCATCCTACTACGTCTTTAGTCATGTACCAATAGTAAAGTCATGTTTAGCATCTTAATACATGATCCATCATCACTCGAATAAATCATAAATTCCCAAATGGATTCTAGCAACTCAAACAGATCACAAATCTCCAGATAGATTCCAGCATCTCGAACAAATCACAAACCTCGTAACAACTCTGTATTTTGCGGTTATTTTAATTGTATATTTTAATTATTTTAAATTTAAATTCCTTATTTAAAAAAGTTATTTTATTTATTAAAATGGAAAATTTTGTTATTTCAAATATAAATTTTGAATTGTATGTGAATTAAAATTTCAAACATGAATAAATAAAATATTTTCCAGAAATGTGAGTTTTGGTCAATATGGTCAAACTTTGACCTTTAAATTTAAAATTTAAAAATTTGAAATATTGAATTTTATCTTTATTATGAAGATAAATAAAATTTCAAGTATACTGCTTTTCATTTCGTTGAAAACCGATTAATATTGTGAAAGTTATGCTTTTTACACTATTGTGTGTAAATTGATTTATTTAACAAAATTGTTTATTTTAATTTATATAAATAATATTTTTGTTTGTCATATCATATTCTAATTTGTGTAACATGACATGTTATGTATATTTTTTACTTTAAACATTTTAAAAGTGTAGCTATAATTTTCAAATGTCTATGGTATTTTGTTTACAACTTTAAATGCTAGTTTCAATTTAATAAGCTATTTTCTAATTTATCTTCTATTTTTCCTAAAATTATTTATTTACTTTCTTTTTCACTTATTTTTGTTTGTATTTTATTTGTATTTACTGAATTTTATTTTGTTTATTTTGAATTAAAAGAAAATGGAAATTCAAAAGACAAAACCTTTTCATTTCTTTGCCTTTTCATCGACTTGTCTTTTCATTTTTCTTTTGGCTTTTCACTTCCTTTCTTTGGTCATACATTCCATATGCTTAGCCATGCATTTTCATTTTCTTTTCACGTGAAAATTTTCCTTCTCAACTTTATTTCTCACGGCCAAAGGTTTTGGTGAGTAATGGCTTCTCTTTTCTTCCTTTTCTTCTTCATTTTTTTACATTGTTTTGGTCATGCTTTCTCTTGCCTAGCTCAGCCTCAACCACCACCATCTTCTCCTACCACCACCACCACCTCCTCCTCTTCATCATCCTCTTCCAAACACGTACTCTTCAGATCAGATCTGGCCGTGCCTTGCTCCATGACCAAAACACCACTAAAAGTTGCAAAAACTCCTTAAAAACATTGCATAGCCGACCTTAGCTTCATCACCACCACCATATATTGCCTCGGCCACCTCCCCTTGCTCCACCACCACCATGACCTGACCCCTGACCATCAGCCTCCCCTCTATCCAGATCTGAACCATGCATGGCCGAGCCCAATATTGCACTAGGCCGAGCCTACAAGCACCAAAAACTCCACCTAGTGGCCTTGTCCCTTTACATTCTTGATGTTGTAACTCCTACCTCTTCCAATTCCTTGTTAGACGTGCCATATGGGCCCATACTCGAGCCAAAACATCACCACGGCCGAGCATATGAACCCCCTAGGCCGAGCACATGAATGGTTAAGGCAAGGTCAAGTCATATTATTCCTTGTTGCTTTTTATTTCAAATTGTTTCAATATTGTTTTGTGCTGAATATTTATGTTATTATTGTCTTGTTTTGGTTGATGTTTACAAGATCAACATCTAGGCTCTCCATTCATTCAAATCAAAAGTCGTTCTGTATCATGCTTGTCGTGCCTTTGGAATCGTTTTTGTGTGTCGTGGTGCTCTCTAGCTTTGATAAAAGTGAGTCCTTCTCACTCTGACATTTTTACTTATGAATTGGTAAATTGATGACAAGTGATTAGTAAATTAAAAATGTTATGCAAGTAAATGATGATTATGACATGCTATGATATGTTATTACCATGTTAAATTTGTTAATTATCACCTGACATTTGATATATGACAGTATATTGCGACATTGACATGTTAGTATAATCGTTTATATTGTTTATGCATATGTTCACACTGCAAGTTCCCTGTTAGAATAGAATCACTATGGGTTGAAATGATACATACCCGAAAGGATATTAGAATAGGTAAAAATCATTATGGGTTGAATTGATAGGCTCAAGTGATTTTATTGTATTTTTATTTGACTAGGGATTGCGGGTTTGAAATGATAGAACCCGGTTTTCTTTTTAAATGGCGGATTGAAATGATACATATCTGTATCACTTGACCTAGGTTAGAAAATTATATACAGATCCCGTGGTATATTTTTAAATGATTTTTCTTATGATATGTATTTTTAAAGTATGAAATTTTGATTTAAAAATATATATTTTATGGTTTTAAGAAGGCTAAATATTAAGTTTTGATTTTGTGAATTTAAGTATGTAAATTTGAAGTAAATGTGATTTTTGACTTTAAGTTATATTTTTAAAATGTAAGTAAATAATGGAAATTAAATTTAAAGTTTTGAAATGATATTTGAAGTAAAATGTTAAGTTTAGTTAAATTTATAAGTTAAGAAACAGCGAAATTTTGACTTAACAAATGAATTGAGTTTTAATTTGGATATTTGATTATAAAATTTTGTTACGAAAAATAATATGTTTTAAATGTGAAACTTTGAAGTCTAGAAATATGATTTATAAGTTTAAAATAACAAAAATTTAGAGTGTTAATGTTTCTGAAGTTATAATAAATTCTGGAATTTTATTAATAGCATTTCCAAAAATATTATGGTCTTATGACAACTGTTGTTGTTTTCAAATTTAACCATGTTTGAAATAACTAAATATCTATTACGGCATTTTATAAATGTTGTTGTTCCTGAACTTAATTATTTTGGAAACTATAAGCTACAATAGCACTTTATAAATGTTATCGTTGCTATAATTTAACAATGTTTTGAAATATTATAGATTTAAACACTATTTGAGTTATATTTAAAGTGTTAAATAATTTAACTTTTGGAATTGATTATTTGTGAAATTTAAGGAGTTTTGAATATATATATTTTAATATTTAAATTTGAGTTTTAAGGAATTTAAATTTGAATTTGAATCTAAATAAGGTTTACTTGGTTATGTGTTAAATGGAATGAAATGAAATGAATAAATGAATTTTTGAATGAAATTTTGAAATGTATTTGGTAATGGTATTTGAAATAATAAATGAATGAAATATTTGATTTTAAAATGATATTTAAATTGAATATTTGAATTAAAGAATGATAATGAATTTATAATGGATATGATATTTTAATGATTGTAATGGTTTTGAATGACATGATCTTTATTTTGATAAAGAATGTGAATTTGGAATGATATTTGATTTTGATTTATTCAATTTATTCGATAAATGAATATTTGAAGTTTATATTAGTATGAAAGGAGATTGGGCTTACTTGTAATTTGAGTTTATTTAAATGGTATTGGATTTATGAAATGAACATTTCAAAAATATGTAATAATGAAGTTAAATCAGAGTTATATGAAATTATAAAAATTAGTTTTGAGATGTAGGATATTAAAGAATATATTAAAAATTGAATAGTTTATTTTGTGGACCGACTTTGTATTTTAAATTGATAAGATTTGAAATGGTTTGTTGGGAAACTAAAATTAATTGAATGAATTGAATTAAATTGGAAATTTGAAAATTTGGGTTTAATTGAATAAAATTGTAAAATGTAAAGAATTAAAGGAATGTTTCATGATTTCAAATGTATGATTTCGAAATGTTATGATTTTCAAAGTGTAATGATTTCAAGTATTTTGGTTTCGAACGAGTTATAACTTTGAAAGTATTATGATCTTTGAAAGGTGAATATATGTTTGAAATGGAAATGATATCGTATTGATTTGAATATAGTTTTGAAATAAAAATGGTTTTGGTTTCGAAGTATAAAATATTTTGAAAGGGATATAGTTTGGAAATGAAATGATTTTATTTTTGAAGTATGAACTATTTTGAATTGACTGGGCGTTGTAATAACGATTGGTTGTTAAAGAGATTGGGATCGAAAGTTGTCATACTGTCTGCCAACTTCGAAAACCACTTTAACAACTATGTACGCGGTGGAGATTCCAGAATGAAGTAGGATGTTGGAGACATTCTTGTGGTATATTACGTGGACCCGATTCCTGTGAGTTGGCTTAAGGTGGCTAAAACAGGAGCGATCTCGAGCCAAAAGGGGTAGCTCCTCTGGTCGGATGCACTTCTTTGATACTATACTCTTACTTGTGGTTGATTTGATGGCCAACCTCCGATTTTGATTTGGAAGTGTGTTCCGAGGTGGACGCAGTGGCTGCTACGTTACCGCCAGCCCGTATGCGTAATTGGTATATCTACCCTGGCATTGCCTTGTGTGCCGTGTCACCTACCATATCGAGCTTTACTACGAGTTTCTATTTGTGTCGTACCTATGCAATACTTATGGTAGCCTCCCGATCTAGAGGTACGATGGTACTATATAGACTATTGTCATTATTTTGTGCTAAGGGCTATATGGGTGACCCCTTAATGCTATTTTAAAGTAAGTTTATTTTACTGTAGACATTATTATAATAGCGAATATTACTACATAGAAAATAGTTTAACGGATCCTTAAAGGATAGGTGATCTCAAACATCCTTTAAGTTACTGATGCATTTTGTTACTGTTCGCTTGAGTTTATTTATAGTTCATAAGTATTTATGTCCTGACTCGAGTGTTTTGTGTTATTCTCTACGCTCGGGTCAGACTGAGTGATTCAGCATTCAAGACTCACCTTCGGAGTTTGAGCTTTGCTTGAAGATCCAGCCATCTATTTTGCTTTCAGTATCCAGTGATTCCAATGATGTATTCTGATTTGTACCTGGTGTATCTTGTTACTCTTCTGTTGTATCTTGTTTAACTCTGAAGTATCTTATATGTATATAATAGCTTCATGGACTACTATCTCTTTTACTTCCGCTGCATTATTATTTACTCTATGTCTGTGATTATTTATCTACTGTATATTCTGAGATTTGCCAAATTTTATTTACAACGCGGTATTTTGAGCAATTCAAGTTCGACATTTGCGGATGCAAATGGTTGAAAATATCGGGTCGTTACATGTGGTATCAGAGCTTTGGTTTTAGGCAAAAATCGGCATATATGGTAAATATATTTACAAAATCACTTACAGTCGAGATTGAATCTCTTCCTCTTTGACTCGATTCCTTTGAATTTTGGAACGTTTCCTACGGTTCCAATATCCATTCGTGTCCCTCACTATTCATCTTCTTTTGATTCTGGAGTATCCCATAACTCCACTTCGAATGATCTTATAATGAGTCGGCGGTCCCGTCAATCTCAAATTGATTTGCAAAAGGGGTGAAACTCCTTTACAATAGCATCGATTCACCAGAGATTTTATATCCTTGGTTTAGATGCTAGTATCTCTTATAATTTCGAATTTTATCTCTTGAGACCGAATGTAGATTTATCCCGAAAATCCACATTGATCTTATTCTTTAAGTCACGGTTGACCCGATTTAGGTTGCCCGCGATTTATATAAGCTTATCCAACTTCCTATTCTGTTATTTAATCATCTCATCTTTGTTTACAACTTATCTTCAAATTATTCTAGAAGTGTATTTGTAAACTAATATTTAAAATGTGTTATATATTGTGTTGTTTGAGCTGTTGATGTTGATTTGGGTTTCTGATCGATTCGTTTGACCAACGTTATCGATAAGATTTCCAAAACACTTGAACAGAACAAACTGACTTAATATGTTTTTTTTTAATTTAGTAATGAAATAAATTTATAACTAGATTACAAATTTTTCTGGATTTTATTGAATTGGTTGTTAAGAAATAATATTTGATTTTATATATCAATATCTCTTGTTTCATATATAAATAATTGAACTATAAACATGGTTATAAATTTATTTGGAAATTTAAAATGAATTTAAAACAAAAATTTGGGAATCTAATTTCCGATGGATTTCAAACCTTGTATTTAAATATTTGAAGGATATATTATTTAAAGTATTTTCTAATAGAAATTTATTTCCAAAGAATTTTAAAGTTTAAAATTTGTGCTCTTCTCTTTGTCGCTAGAAAATAACTTCGGTGATGACTGCAGCATCGTCGACATTCATTTTCAAGTTTCGAAGTGAATAGACCGTTCTGTAGTCTTGCTACGGTTTTGTTTTAGGGAATTTAATTGATTTGAATTTCTAAAATAAGACTGGATTTATAACATATGCTGATATATGATTCAAATTTGAATGAATATATATATATATAGTATATGTGCATTTATTTATCTCTAAATAGTCTGGAATTTATCGGAAATTTAATTCCTAAACTTTGTTGAAGGATAACTTCAAGTATAATTTCAAGATTTGGATAGATATTCAAGATTGAAATGATTAAATTAGAAAGTTTTATTTGTATAATACACAATTTAATTCCAATATAAATTGCCTAAATTTTCAGAAGTTGAATATAATTGGATAATATACAATATAAAATGGATTTTATAAATAAAATTTGAGTGGTTATAATAATTGTTATACACTTAAATTTTAGTTATAAAAAGATTAACAAAGGAAAAAAAGGGTAATGGAATAATTTACGATGTCAAATGATGTTAAAGGAACTCAGAATAAATCAAAGCAGTTATAATAAGTGTAAATATACTTAATATAAGGGACAAAATATATTGAGAGGAATAAATTTAATTTTAATTAGGAATAAAGAAGAATTAAATTTATTGAGTACATTTTTGAGTATAATAGATGATTTTTTTCAAAGCCATGATTTAGAGATTGTTAATTTAAGATAATTTGATGATAAGATAATGAAATTAGAGATGATTAAGATTTATTTAACTTATGTAAAATTAATTTTCAATTAAAGTTGAAATTTTCATGGTTTCAAATTTATTATCTTATTTTGTTTTTCAAAATTCTCTTATCTTGCTACAGAATGGGAAGGCTATTGCTTATACCAGTCTCTTTAGAAATCTTTCTATAATCTTTGATAATCATTAGTACTCATTTTAGAATTTGAACACTGCTTGCCATCCATAGACCGTCGGTCAAGCGGAAAGGGTGAATCAAATTTTAAAAGATATTTTCGTGCTTGTGTTCTTGATTCTCGAGAATCTTGGGAAGATCATCACCACCTTGTTAAACTTACCTATAACAAAAGTTATCAGGTAAAATTTCAATCTTCTTATCATCTTGTCGTAATTCTATTTCATTCTATCTTTTCAGTGTTTTCCCGTACCTCATTCCCTTTCGGGGATGAAAAGTTTTGAGTGGGGGAGAGTGTAACAACCCTGTATTTTGTGATTATTTTAATTGTATATTTTAATTATTTTAAATTTAAATTCTTGATTTAAAAACTTTATTTTATTTATTAAAATGGAAAATTTTGTTATTTTAAATAAATTTTTTGATTTGTATGTGAATTAAATTTCAAACATGAATAAATAGAATATTTTCCAGAAATGTGAATTTTGGTCGATATGGTCAAACTTTGACTTTTAAATTTAAAATTTAAAACTTTGAAATTTTGAATTATATCTTTCATTATGAAATTAAATAAAATTTCAAGTATAATGCTTTTCGTTTCGTTGAAATCTGATTAATATTATGTAAGTTATGCTTTTTACACTATTGTGTGTAAATTGATTTATTTAAAAAAAATTGTTTATTTTAATTTATACAAATAATATTTTTGTTTGTCATATCATGTTCTAATTTGTGTAACTTGACATGTTATGTATATATTTTATTTTTAAACATTTTAATAGTGTAGTTATAATTTTCAAATGTTTATTGATTTTGTTTACAATTTTAAATGCCAATTTCAACTTAATAAGCTATTTTCTGGTTTATCTTCTATTTTTCCTAAAATTATTTATTTATTTTCTTTTTCACTTTATTTTTGTTTGTCTTTTATTTGTATTTACTGAATTTTATTTTGTTTATTTTGAATTAAAAGAAAATGGAAATTCAAAAGACAAAGCCTTTTCCTTTCTTTGCCTTTTCATTGACTTGTCTTTTCATTTTTCTTTTGGCTTTTCACTTCCTTTCTTTGGTCGTACATTCCCTATGCTTAGCCGTGTATTTACATTTTCTTTTCACGTGAAAATTTTCCTTCTCAACTTCATTTCTCACGGCCAAAGGTTTTGGTGAGTAATGGCTTCTCTTTTCTTCCTTGTCTTCTTCATTTTTTTACATTGTTTTGGCCATGCTTTCTCTTGCCTAGCTCAGCTTCAACCACCACCATCTTCTCCTACCACCACCACCATCTCCTCCTCTTCATCGTCCTCTTCCAAATACCCACCCTTTAGATCAGATCTGAGCATGCCTTTCTCCATGACCAAAATACCACAAAATGTTGCAAAAACTCCTTAAAAACATGGCATGGCCGACCTTAGCTTCATCACCACCACCATATATTGCCTGGGCCACCTCCCCTTGCTCCAATACCACCATGATCTGACCCCTAACCATTAGCCTCCCCTATGTCCAGATCTGAATCATGCATGGCCGAGCCCAATATTGCACTAGGCCGAGCTTACAAGCACCAAAAACTCCACCTAGTTGGCCTTGTCCCTTTACATTCTTAATGTTGTAACTCCTACCTCTTCCAATTCCTTGTTAGCCGTGCCATATGGACTCATACCCGAGCCAAACCATCACCATGGCTAAGCATATAAACCCTCTAGGCTGAGCACATGAATGGTTAAGGCAAGGTCAAGTCATTTTATTCCTTGTTACTTTTTATTTCAAATTGTTTCAATATTGTTTTTGTGTTGAATATTTATGTTATTATTGTCTTGTTTTGGTTGTTGTTTAAAAGGTCAACATCTAGGCTCTCCATTCATTCAAATCAAAAGTCGTGCTATATCGTTCTTGTCGTGCCTTTGGAATCGTTTTTGTGTGTCGTAGTGGTCTCTAGCTTTGATAAAGGTGAGTCCTTCTCACTCTGACATTTTTACTTATAAATTGGTAAAATGATGACAAGTGATTAGTAAATTAGAAATGTTATACAATTAAACGATGATTATGATATGCTATGACATGTTATTACCATGTTAACTTTGTTAATTATCACCTAACGTTTGATATATGACATTATATTGCAATATTGAGATGTTAGTGTAATCGTTTATATTGTTTATGCGTATGTTCACACTGCAAGTTCCCTGTTAGAATAGAATCCTTATGGGTTGAAATGATACATATCCGAACAGACATTAGAATAGAAAAAAAATCATTATGAGCTAAATGACAGGCTCAAGTGATTTTATTGTATTTTTATTTGACTTGGGATTGCGGGTTTGAAATGATAGAAACCGGTTTTCCTTTTAAATTGCGGATTGAAATGATACATATCCGTATCACTTGACCTAGGTTAGAAAATTATATACAGACCCCATGGTATATTTTTAAATGATTTTTCTTATGATATGTATTTTTAAAGTATGAAATTTTGATTTAAAAATATATATTTTATGGTTTTAAGATGGCTAAATATTAAGTTTTGATTTTATGAATTTAAGTATGTAAATTTGAAATAAATGTGATTTTCGAGTTTAAATTATATTTTTAAAATATAAGTAAATAATGGAAATTAAATTTAAAGTTTTGAAATGATATTTGAAGTATAAGTTTTGTTAAATTTATAAGTTAAGAAACAGTGAAATTTTGACTTAACAAATGAATTGAGTTTTAATTTGGATATTTGATTTTAAAATTTTGTTTTGATAAATCATATGTTAAAATTATTCAAATGTGAAATTTAGAAGTCTAGAAATATGATTTATAAGTTTAAAATAACAAAAATTTGGAGTGTTAATGTTTCTGAAGTTATAATAAATTCTGGAATTTTATTAATAGCATTTCCAAAAATGTTGTGGTCTTATGACAGGCTGTTGTTGTTTTCAAATTTAACTATATTTGAAATAACTAAATATCATTACGGCATTTTATAAATGCCGCTGTTCCAGAACTAAACTCTTTTGGAAACTATAAGCTATGATAGCACTTTATAAATGCTGTCGTTGCTATATAAAAACAATGTTTTGAAATATTATAGATTTTAATATTATTTGAGTTATATTTTAAGTGTTAAATGATTTTACTTTTGGAATTGATTATTTGTGAAATTTATGAAGTTTTGAATATATATTTTAATATTTAAAATTGAATTTTTATGGAATTTAAATTTGAATTGAATCTAAATAAGGTTTACTTGGTTATGTGTTAAATGGAATGGAATGAAATGAGGTAAATGAATTTTTGAATGAAATTTTGAAATGTATTTTGTAATGATATTTAAAATAATAAATGAATGAAATATTTGATTTTAAAATGATATTTAAATTGAATATTTGAACTAAAGAATGATAATGAATTTATAATGGATACGATATTTTAATGATTGAAATGGTTTGGAATGACATGGTCTTTATTTTGATGAGGAATGTGAATTTGGAATGATATTTGATTTTGATTTATTCAATTTATTCGACAAATGAATATTTGAAGTTTATATTAGTATGAATGGGGATTTGGTTTACTTGTAATTTGAGTTTATTTAAATGATATTGGATTTATGAAATGAACATTTCAAAAATAAGTAAAAATGAAGTTAAATCGGAGTTATATGAAGTTATAAAAATTAGTTTTGAAATATGGGATATTAAAGCTTTGAAATATATTAAAATTTGAATAGTTTATTTTATGGACCAAATCTGTATTTGAAATTGATAAGATTTGAAATGGTTTGTTGGGAAACTGAATTTAATTGAAACTGATGGCTTGAATTGAATTAAATTGGAAATTTGAAAATTTGGGTTTAATTGAATAAATTTGTAAAATGCAAAGAATTAAAGGAATGTTTCATGATTTCGAAATGTTATGATTTTAAAAGTGTAATGATTTCAAGTATTTTGGTTTCGAAAGAGTTATAACTTTGAAAGTATTATAATTTTTGAAAGGTGAATATATGTTTGAAATGGAAATGATATCGTATTGATTTGAATATAGTTTTGAAACAAAATGGTTTTGGTTTCGAAGTATAAACTATTTTGAAAGGGATATAGTTTGGAAATGAAATGATTTGATTTGATTTTTGAAGTATGAACTATTTTGAAATGACACATCATTATAATAATGATTGGCTGTTAAAGAGACCGGGATCGGAAGTTGTCGTACTCTCTGCCAACTTCGAAAACCACTTTAACAACTGTGTACGCGGTGGAGAGTCCAGAATGAAGTAGGATGGTGGCGATGTTCTTGAGGCATATTACGTGGACCCGACTCCCGTAAGTTGGCTTAAGGTGGCTAAAACATGAACGATCTCGGGCCAAAAGGGTAGCTTCTCTGGTCGGACGCACTTCTTCGATGCTTTACTCTTCCTTGTGGTTGATTTGATGGCCACCCTTCGATTTTGATTTGGGAGTGTGTTCCGAGGTGGGTGTAGTGGCTGCTACATTACCGCCAGCCCGTGTGCGTAATTGGTATATCTACCCTAGCATTGCCTTGTGTGTCGTGTCACCTACCATATCCAGCTTTACTACGAGTTTCTATTTGTGTCGTACCTATGCAGTATTTATGGTAGCCTCCCAATATGGAGGTATGATGGTACTGTATAGATTATTGGCATTATTTTGTGTTAAGAGCTATACGGGTAACCCCTTAACACTATTTTAAAGTAAGTTTATTTACTGTAGACATTATTATAATAGCGAATATTACTACATAGTAAATAGTTTAACGGATCCTTAAAGGATGGGCGATCCCAAGCATCCTTTAAGTTACTGATGCATTTTGTTACTGATCACCTAAGTTGATTTACGGTTCATAAGTATTTATGTCCTGACTCGAGTGTTTTGTGTTTTGCTTTACGCTCGGATCAGACTGAGTGATTCAGTGTAACAACCCGCATACTTTACGATTGTATATTTAAATATTCTATTTAAATATAGCATCAATAGTCGAATTTATGTTCAAAAAGCTACCTTTTTGCAAACAGTCGAATTAGAACTTGGGACACCTTCCATTGAGTTCAAAATGACGTTTGCAACCTTTTTGAGTATAAACAACGATATGTTTGGAGTTAGCTTAATTTTGACATTTTCACTTAGGGCTTTGGTTTTGGGTTTCAGCCCAATTGACTTAACATAAGACCTTAACTCCACCCCCTCTCCTCTTCATTCATTCTCATTTCCTAGCACTTCAAGCTTTAAGAAAAAATGGAGGGAGAGAAAAGAGATTAGGAATTCCTACGCCTTAGCTTCATTTGCAAATCTAATTTTTAGCTCCAAATTCAAAGAGAAGCCTAGGTAAGCATCTCCTTCTTCTTCTCCATCTCAATCTCTCTCCAGTTACAGAAATTTCCTATAACATAATTTGATAAATTATTGTTTATGATCTTAGATTGGAGCTTTTAGAGTTGAGATTGAAGAGTGGTTGATCTTCCTTTGTTTTCAAGCTTCTCCTTCCTTATTTTTGTGTATAAGGTGAGTTTTTGAACTCACATCTATGTCTATATCTTTGATAGTTGTTAGGTAGCGATTCCTAGCATCTATTCCTTGTTCATTTGCTTTGGATTGAATTGGTTTTATGAATATTCCAATTTTTGATGTTTTGAAGTTAAATCTTTAGAAATCCTAGGTTTGATCATGCTTTTGGTGGCGTATGAAGAGCCTATAGGGCTGGGTTGCCGATTGGCATAAACGCCTAGCGCCCATCGCTCGTCCGATTGTAAATTGTTTGGAATTTTCCCCCTTGGGGGCTAGGCTGAGAATACTGGAATTTCCAGTTCAGTCGATTGAACTATAAGGTCAGTCGACTGAACCGAACCCAAGAATTTTCCTGGGCCAATATCAGTCGACTGACCACTTTGGGTCAGTCGACTGAGCCTGGAAACCGAAAGTTTCCAGGCATGATTCAGTCGACTGACCACTTTGGTTCAGTCGACTGAACCTGGAAACAGAAAGTTTCCAGGATTTGTGTCAGTCGACTGACCATCTTGGTCCAGTTGACTGAATCTGCTGTCTCTGCCTATTTTGCCTTTTGTGTTTGAATTTTCAATTTTTAATCGATTCTTATTTCTCCAATTTGTAGTTATCACCTTTGTTGACTTTGATAACTTCTTTCTCGAGATTTTTGGGGAATATCTATTTTGATGGATTTGGTATCGGTTTCTTTGGATTTGATTCACGTCTTCGAATGTGAGTTTTTGGTGATTGATTGTTTTACAATCAATTTTTTGATTTGTCACTTTAAAATACAAAGGTTTCTATACTAATAGTAAAAGAAATCTAATTAAACGGCTTAGTAAAACTAGTGGTATGAAACGATTTCGTTTACTTCGTCGGTTAGTTCTTGGACTTGTTCGATTCGAAACTCTTGTGACAACTTTCGGGTAGAGATCTACAATTTGTTCGTAAATATTTAAGTTAAGCCAGTGGTTATGGGACATGAAGCTAAACTCATTTATTTACGAGCTTAGTGTAATTGACACTTCTTGATGATCGATGATGATCATTTTTGTGGTTTAGACTAGCGATGTGCGATGTCTCTTTGTCCACGTGGGGGATTGTACCCTTTCTATGGAGCTTTGCCTCATTTATATGGGCTAATGACCCATGGTCTTTGACCGTTTGTGGAGTTTCGACTCAAATTGGTGGGGTAGCGACCCATAGTCTTCGGGCCGTTTATCGAGCATCGGCTCAAATTGATGGTTAGCGACCATGGGATAGCATTCCGTTTATGATACACATGTTGGTGAGTTTTCATGCTCAAGTTTGTGATAGGCCTCCCTCACTTTTGATTTCTGGATTTCTAGTTGATGATTTCTTGAGTTTGTGTTTCACCTCTTTTTGTGATTGGCAATGATATGTTTGTCGATATTTAGGGTTTGGTGAATAAAATAAAGAATATGACATTCTTTTTAGTGCTTTGAGATTCTTGAGATATTGTATGATTTTTGTGTTGTCTCATGTATACTTTTCATAGTATGGCATTATTCTTATCATACATTTTTGTCACATCTCTTCTTCTATCTCATTTTATCTGATATTTATAGCTAGACTGATCCGTTTATTATTTTCTTATTAAATAATACTCGGGTCAGACTGAGATGTTACATGTGCTTTTGCTTGACTTATCTTCTGGGAGCATTATCTAACTTTTGACTACCTACCCTAGTTTAGTAGTTTTTGTTGTTATACATACGAGACAGAGACTCCTTGATGTATACATATTCTTTTGTCTAGCACTTGTATCTATTCTTTTATGATATTGTGGATCTTGTTTGACCGCTACTCTGATGTACACTTCTATGTGTTATATTCATATTTGTTTCCGCCTTTGTGATATGGATATCTGTGACTGATTTGTGTTATCCTTATTTCTATATTTGTTTCCGAAGATCATATAGCCACTGTGTAGTAGCTTTGAGTGAGTATCGATATGTCTGATTTCCTCTTGAAATGAAATGCATGTTATACTATCTGACATATCGGTGCTCGCACAAAGTAATTACACAGATGTTCACTCCTCAACAGCCTTATTCTTCATGCTGGTTGATGGCATTACCTCGTAGTGTCCTTGGCTAGCGTGAGTATAGAGGTGGGGAATCACAGCTTGGTATCAGAGCTAAACTTCGAAACAATGTAGAATAATCTAGCAAGGATCATTGTCCTAAGTTTTTCTTAGGAGTCATGCCTTAGGATTTTATCCAAGTCATAGGACCCATTCTATCCTATTTTCTTTTATGATGTCTTGTTTTATCAATCATGATTGTATGATATTCATTTTATGAATAACCTTTTTCTTCTTTCTTTCTTTCTTATAGAAGAGAAATGGTTAAACCAGGTCGTCCCAGCGCCGGTCAGTCCAGTGCTACTCCTCAGGATGGAGTATTTATGTATGCCCAACAGCTTCTAGATCTTGTAAATATTTCTCAAGATGTCGGACCCATTCCAGAGCCTGCTCACCCAAAATCTGGATTTGCACACCTGTGCAGTGATTATACAAATTTGGGTGGAAAGCCGTTCAAGGATTCTGAGGGCGTTATCGAAGTCCAAGCTTGGCTTAGAACATGCGATTGCATCTTTTCTCTTATGGATCTTATTGATTTGCATCGTGTCCAAGTGGCTTCTAGTATGCTCCAAGAAAGATCATTAGATTGGTATGAGCTTCTGGTTTCTAAAATTATTGAAGTGGATTTTACTTGGGAGCAATTCCGAGAAAGATTTGAATCAAAGTTTGTACCAGAAGCTAAAAAAGTGACTTCGCCCCGTCATTTTATTGACCTTGTTCAAGGTGAATCTTCTGTGGCAGATTATGTCGCTACTTTTGAATCCCTCTCTAAATATAGGGTCGAGTATGTAAATACCCCATTGAAGAAAAATCAGAGGTTCGTCTATGGTTTGAATAAGAATCTTAAAAAGCCTTTACTTCTGAAACTGGAAGTTTCTTTTGATCGACTTACTGATATCGCTCTTCGATTTGAAGATGCAGATAAATAGAGTGATGTAGAAGTTGGGAGTGCCAAACCGAACTTCAACAACAACAAAAGGAGGCCTAATAAGTTCAAAGGTCCTTATCCCAACAAGAAAGGGAAACAAGTAGCAAATACTCCTACTTCTAGCCGTGGAGAATGCTACGATTGTGGTTCTAAGAACCATTATGCAAATAAGTGTTCAAAGCCCCTTGCTTGTCGCTATTGCAAAAGTTCGAGCCATTATATATCCTCATGTCCCAAACTTCAAAGCAAGAAGGAAGGAAAGCTAAATGTGGTTCAAGCCCCTAGTAACACTTCTCGTGGTCAAGGTATTTCTCATTCTATCCTTGATGGCATTATTATGTTTCATGGTCAACCTATTCGAGTTCTTTTTGATACGAGTGCATCCCATTCTTTTATATCAAAAGAACTTATTGCTACTTTTTATTTAAGCGTTATGGCTTTGATGACTTCTTTGAGAATTGCGAATCTGGTTGGTGGATCTGCAACACTCAGTTTGCTTTGTAAAAATGTTGAGATTATTTTATATGATTATTCTTTCCAAGTCGATTTGCATGTCATGCGTTACTTAGGCCTCGGAATGATTTTGGGAATGGATTGGCTTAACCGATATGAAGCCCATATCCTATGTCCTGATCGGACTATTCATCTTCGATACCCTCAATCTGTTAAGCAGATTTCTATTGTTCTTTAAGATTCGGATTCTAAATTGGCAGCATCCTTGTATTCTCTATACCCTCATGATGACGATAATGATGATGAGGAATATGTCATTTCTCTCATTCACGTTGTTCATGAATTTTCCTATATATTTGAGCCTGTTTTAGGATTACCACCTAAGCAAGCAATTGAGTTTATAATTAATCTAATCCCTGAAGCTCTACCTATTACTCGTCCTCCTTATCGTATGTCCAATAAAGAAAATGAGGAGATGCGTAAACAATTATCTGAATTGGAAGAGAAGCAATTTATTCGTTCTAGTTCCTCTCCTTGGGGAGCTTCGGCTATTTTCGTAAAGAAATCCGATGGTACACTTAGGCTTTGCGTTGACTACTGCAAGCTTAATGATCTTACCATTAAGACTAAATATCCTTTACCTCGGATTGATGGTTCATTTGACCAACTTTGCGGTGCTAGAGTCTTTTCACAGTTGGACTTAGCAGCCAGTTTTCATCAGCTTCGAATTGTAGAGGATAGCATTCCTTTGACATCATTCCATACTCGTTGTGGATCTTATGAATGGCTTGTTATGCCATTTTGTTTAACGAATGCCCCAACTTATTTCATTGACCTTATGAATCGAGTTTTCCAAAGACTTCCTCGATCGATTTGTTCTCATCTTTATAGATGATATTCTTGTTTATTCTAAAGCCGAGGAAGAGCATGAAAAGCATCTTCAGATTGTGTTGGAAACTCGTAGGAGCAACCAATTAAAAGCAAAATTTTCTAGGTGCCACTTTTGGAAATCTTGTGTGAAGTTTCTCGGTCATATTATTTCCAAATCCGGAATTTCCGTAGATCCTTCAAAAATTGAAGCGATTCAAAATTGGAAGAGACTGGAGAGTGTGAGGGAAATTTGTAGTATTCTCGGATTGGCGGGTTATTGTCGTCGCTTCATAAAAGACTTTTCAAAAATTTCCATGCCTCTTACTAGTTTGACAAAGAAGGGAGTTAAATACATTTGGTCGAACAAATGTGAAGCTTCTTTTCAGAAATTAAAAGAACTCCTTTTCGATGCTCCTATTCTTGTGATTCCCAAAGGGAACCAAGATTTTATTGTATATACCAATGCTAGTCGTGTTAGTTTGGGAGTCGTTCTCATGCAAAGGGAACGTGTTATTGCTTATGCTTCTAGGCAATTAAAACATGCTGAGACTAGATATGCCACTTATGATTTAGAGCTCGTGGCTGTTGTTTTCGCCCTTAAAATTTGGCGTCATTATCTTTTGGGAGAGAAATTTGCTCTCCACACCGATCATAAATCTTTGAAAAGGGAATTTAATTTGCGTCAACAGCATTGGCTCGAGTTTCTTACATCTTATGATCTTGATATTCTTTATACTCCTGGAAAGGGGAATCATGTTGCCGATGCCCTTAATCGTAAGCAACAAGCGGTTGTTTCTATGATGATATCTGAATGGAATGATCTCGGGATTTTGTCCACTTGTAAGATTCGAGATTGTTAATCTGATTTATGTCCGTCTCTTGTTTTATGTAGCCTTGAGGCTCATCCTTCTCTTTTAGACCGCATTCTTGATGCTCGAAAGCTAGATCCCGAATTGGCTCTTCTTAACCAAAGTTGTAGGGATAAAATTAATATTGAAGGTTTGAAAGACTTTGATATTGATGCTCGTGGCGGTATTCGAAAATTTGATAGACTTATCGTGCCAAATATTAATGATCTTCGTAAAGATATTTTAGAAGATTCTCATCGTTCTAAATTTACCATTCATCCCGGTAGTAGTAAAATGTATACGGATATGAAGCGACTCTATTATTGGGATGGAATGAAATCTGATATTGCTAACTAGCGTTGCATGACTTGCCAACTTGTTAAGGCCGAGCATCAAAGGCCCGGTGGGTTATTGCAACCTTTGGACATTCCAATTTGGAAGTGGGATCAAATTTCCATGGATTTTATTGACGGTCTTCCCTGTTATCGTTCAGGTCATGATAGCCCATGGGTTATAGTTGATAGACTTACTAAATCCATCCATTTTATATCCGTTCGGTCCAATCTGACCGTACCTCTTTTGGCCAAGCTCTTTATTAAAGATATTGTTAAATTGCATGGAGTTCCTACTTCTATTGTTAGTGATCGTAATCTGTTGTTTACTAGTGGATTTTGGAAGAGTCTTCAAAAAGCTTTGGGAACGAAGCTTAATTTTAGCCCCACTTATCATCCTCGGTCCGATGGACAAACTAAGCGGGTGAATCATACTCTTGAAGGTCTTCTTCATGTATGTGTTCTTGATTTTGGTGGGAGTTGGGAAGATCACATTTCTCTTGTTGAGTTCTCCTATAATAATAGCTTCCAATCTAGTATTGGTATGGCACCTTTCGAGGCGCTCTATGGTAGACCATGCCGATCTCCTTCTTGTTGGCTTGAGGCCGGTGAGAAGCCGGTTTTAGGTCCAGATTTTATTCGTGATTCCACAGAAAAGATTGATCTTATTCATCATAGGATGAAAGAAACTCAAAGTAGACAAAAATTCTATGCCTATAATCGAAGAAGGAAATTAGAATTTTCTGTGGGAGATTTGGTGTTTATTCGTGTTTCACCTATGAAGGGTGTTGTGCGTTTCAGTCGATCGGGAAAGTTAGCACCTCGATATACTGGCCCGTTTCCTATCACCGAACGTATTGGTTCCGTGGCTTATCGCCTTTTATTACCGGCTCATTTTTCTGCTATTCATGACGTATTCCACGTCTTTTGGTTACGGAAATGCCTTCGTGATTCCGATTCTATTCTTGACCCGGTGTTGTGGAAGAAATTGAAGTTTCGCCTAATCTGACTTATGAGCAACATCATATTCGTATTATTGCTTCGGAGGTAAAATACCTTCGAAATAATCCTCTTATGAAAGTTCAATGGTCCTTAAATCCTAAGGATTTTTCTATGGAATCTAGAGAATTCATCGAGCGAACACATCTGGACTTACTCTCTCGTGCTCTTTGAGGTGAACTTCTTACTTCAAATTTCTTTTACGTTGATATGTTTTTATGGTTGTTACTCTTTATTTTCTTCTTAAATATTGAGAGGACGCAATTTCTTTAAGGAGGAGAGTCTGTAACAACCCGCATATTTTACGATTGTATATTTAAATATTCTATTCTAATATAGCATCGTTAGTCGGATTTAAGTCCGAAAAGCTACCTTTTTGTAAACAGTCGAATTAAGACTCGAGACCCCTTCCATTGAGTTCAAAATGATGTTTGCAACCTTTTTGAGCATAAACATCGATACGTTTGGAGTTAGCTTGAATTTTGACATTTTCACTTAGGGCTTTGGGTTTGAGTTTCAGCCCAATTGACTTAACATAAGACCCTAGCTCCACCCCCTCTCCTCTTCATTCATTCTCATTTCCTAACACTTCGAACTTTAAGCAAAAATAGGGGAGATAAAAGAGATTAGGAATTCCTAAGCCCTAGCTTCATTTGCAAATCCAAATTTTAACTCCAAATTCAAAGAGAAGCCTAGGTAAGCATCTCATTCTTCTTCTCCATCTCAATCTCTCTCCAATTTCAGAAATTTCCTATAACCTAATTTGGGAAATTATTGTTTATGATCTTAGATTGGAGCTCTTAGAGTTGAGATTGAAGAGTGGTTGATCTTCCTTTATTTTCAAGCTTCTCCTTCCTTGTTTTTGTGTATAAGGTGAGTTTTTGAACCCACATCTATGTCTATATCTTTGATAGTTGTTAGGTAGCGATTCCTAGCATCTATTCCTTGTTCGTTTGCTTTGGATTGAATTGGTTTTATGAATATTCCAATTTTTGGTGTTTTAAAGTTAAATCTTTAAAAATCTTAGCTTTGATGTTTGATCATGCTTTTGGTGGCGTATCGAAGAGTCTATAGGGTTGGGTTGCCGATTGGAGTAAACCCTAGCACCCATCGCTCGTCCGATCGCAAATTGTTTGAGATTTTACCCTTTGGGGGCTAGGCTGAGAATACTAGAATTTCCAGTTCAGTCGACTGAACAATAAGGTCAGTCGACTGAACCGAACCTAGGAATTTTCCTGGGCCAGTATAAGTCGACTGACCACTTTGGGTCAGTCGACTGAGCCTGGAAACCGAAAGTTCCAGGCATGATTCAGTCGACTGACCACTTTGGTTCGGTCGACTGAACCTGGAAACAGAAAGTTTCCAGGATTTGTGTTAGTTGACTGACCACCCTGGTCCAGTTGACTAAATATGCTGTCTCTGCCTATTTTGCCTTTTGTGTTTGAATTTCCAATTTTTAATCGACTCTTGTTTCTCCAATTTATTGTTATCACCTTTATTGACTTTGATAATTTCTTTTTCGAGATTTTTGGGGAATGTCCATTTTTATGGATTTGGTATCGGTTTCTTTGGATTTGATTCACGTCTTCGAATGTGTGTTTTTGGTGATTGATTGTTTTTACAATCAATTTTGTGATTTGTCACTTTAAAATATAAAGGTTTCTATACTAATAGTAAATATTCAAACTCTTTCTTAAATATGATTCCAACTCTATTTTTAATACAAAACTTGTTTATAAAACGGTTTTCCAATCTATTAGTATACACAAACCTTTACCTCATTCGTTTGAGAAATCTAATTAAACGACTTAGTAAAACTAGTGGTATGAAACGCTTGCGTTTACTTCGTCGGTTAATTTTTGGACTTGTTCGATTGAAACTCTTGTAACAACTTTCGGGTGGAGATCTACAATTTATTCGTGAATATTTAAGTTAAGTCAGTGGTTATGAGACATGAAGCTAAACTCATTTATTTACCAGCTTAGTGTAATTGACACTTCTTGATGATCGATGATGATCATTTTTGTGGTTTAGACTAGCGATGTGCGTTGTCTCCTTTTCCACGTGGGGGACTGTACCCCGTTCTATGGAGCTTTGTCTCATTTATATGGGCTAACGACCCATGGTCTTTGACCGTTTGTGGAGTTTTGACTCAAATTTAGTGGGGTAGCGACCCATGGTCTCCGGGCCATTTATCGAGCATCGGCTCAAATTGATGGTTAGTAACCATGGAATAGCGTTCCGTTTGTGATACACGTGTTGGTGAGTTTTCATGCTCCCATTTGTGATAGGCCTCCCCCATTTGTGATTTTTGGATTTCTAGTTGATGATTTCTATAGTTTGTGTTTTACCTCTTTTTGTGATTGGCAATGATATGTTTGCCGATATTTGGGGATTGGCGAATAAAATAAAGAATACGACAATCTTTTTAGTGCTTTGAGATTCTTGAATATTGTATGATTTTTGTGTTATCTAATGTATACTTTTCATAGTATGGCATTATTGTTATCATACATTTTTGTCACATCTCTTCTTCTATCTCATTTTATCTAATATTTATAGCTAGACTGATCCGTTTATTATTTTCTTATTAAATAATACTCGGGTCAGACCGAGATGTTACAGTGCTTCTGCTTGACTCATCTTCTGGGAGCATTATCTGACTTTTGACTAACTACTCTAGTTTAGTAATTTTTGTTCTTATACATACGAGACAGAGACTCCTTGATGTATACATATTCTTTTATCTAGCACTTGTATCTATTCTTTTGTGATATTATGGATCTTGTTTGACCGCTACTCTGATGTACACTTCTATGTGTTATATTCATATCTGTTTCCACCTTTGTTATATGGATATCTATGACTGATTTTTGTTATGCTTATTTCTATATTTGTTTTCGAAGATCATATAGCCACTGTGTAGTAGCTTTGAGTGAGTATCGGTATGTCGGATTTCCTCTTGAAATGAAATGCATGTTATACTATCTGACATATCAGTGCTCGCACGAAGTAATTACACGAATGGTCGCTCCTCAACAGCCTTATTCTTCGTGTTAGTTGACGGCATTACCCTCGTAGTGTCCTTGGCTAGCATGCGTATAGAGGTGGGGAGTCACATTCAACATTCAAGACTCACCTTCGGAGTTGGAGCTTTGCTTGAAGATCCAACCATCTATTTTGCTTTTAGTATCCAGTGATTCCAATGATGTATTCTGATTTGTACCCGATGTATCTTGTTACTCTTCTGTTGTATCTTGTTTAACTCTGACGTATCTTATACGTATATAGTAGCTTCATGAACTACTATCTCTTTTACTTCTGCTACATTATTATTTACTCTGTGTCTGTAATCTGTGATTATTTATCTACTGTATATTCTGAGATTTGCCAAATTTTATTTACAAAGAGGTATTTTGAGCAATTCAAGTCCGTCATATGTGGATGCGAATGGTTGAAAATATCGGGTCATTACAAACCTATCCTAAAGCATTGATCATAGTTTTAAAGTGGTTAAGGTTTTGAGTCATCTTACATAACTCCTCCGCTTGGCGCTCCAAAACTAGTCGATAGATTTTCGATTAACTCAACTTCGGTTCTTTCAGAAATAAAAAGACAATACGGAAGGGTGGAGATCATCTCTTATCTGAACGGAACTCCTTATTATTTGTCCTATAAGATAAAGACAAATTTATATGTAGGTTATATCATCACTGAGTGAATAACCATATCATATAATTCTTATGTTTCTTCTAAATATTTCCTATGTTAATTTCGTCAAATTCAACAATAATGAAACGATCGCGTATGAAGACAAAGTCTCGTATATTTATCATGTTTCCAACCTTCTTAACTTTCGCTATCCCTCGGTCAAGAGTGAACTCGGTAAATTAAAGCATAATTGCCTCTATACCATACTCGAATCATCATTCTTTACTCTCACTAATAGGAACAAGTCTACTTTGTTGGACTTAGCACTAAGTACACGACTAAATATTTTCCATAAACTAGTAAACACACAAAGCACGATTAACACACACAAAGCATGATCAAGTCACATAAGTAACTTTTAATCCCATTTTTATTTAATTAAACCTTTATTGTTTAAAACCACTTTTATTAATGAAACTTATTTTTGCTTAATAGACTTCTTTTATTAATTAAAACTTCCTTATTTAATTAAATACCTTTATTAGTTAAAACTTCAGTTGTTAATTAATAAGTTTTAATTAAACTCCAGTTATTAATTAAAACACCACTTATTAATTAAAACTTCTTGTTAATTAAAACTTCACTTGTAAATTAAAACTTTTTTATTGATAAAACTTAACTTATTAAGCTTGTATATATATTTAGTTTTCCTTTATAGAAGATATGTATTTGTATTTTACTATTCACGTATTTACTATTTTCTTATTTACTATTCACGTGTACTCTTTTCTATACTTCAAAAGTATTCATATACTTATCTCAAATGATATATTATATTCACAAATCATTAACAATATTTACCTACTTTAAAATATAATGAAAGAGGTTAAAGGCAAATGTTAGAACATTGTTACTATAAACCCATTCTCTCTTTTATATTTTAAATATATAACTTTTCTATCTTTATTTCAAAAGATTCCATACTTGTTATTTACTTTAAAATTCCAGCATTAAAGATCTAAGTATATTCATAATCATTTAACAATATTTTTCCACTTTAAAATATAATTCAAGGGTTTTAAAACAATTGTTACTAAAACATTGTTTACTACAAACCCAAATACTTCACACTTCGAACATTATGTTTAAAAATCTCTTTCAAAGATCTAATTAATTTTATGAATGTTTAAGACAAGTGTTACTTAAATATTATCACAACAAACCTAAAATTATTCACTTATAATATTCCTTGAAGTATTCGTTATTAAAGTCCTAATTATATTCCTAAATATAATTAATAAGGTTTAAAAATAAATGTTACTAAAACATTGTTTACTACAACCTAGAATCGTCCATTTATAATTATCTTTAAAATATTCATTGTTTAATGCCTAATCATATTCCTACGTATAATTAATAAGGGTTAAAATAATGTTACTTAAACTTTCTTTATTACAACCTAAAACCATTTACTTATAGTTATACTTAAAGTATTCATTATTAAATTGGTAATTATATCCATAACTAAGTAATAAGGGTTAAAAACAAATGTTACTTAAAAAAATGTTTACTAAACCCAAAACCATTTTTATACTTGTTATTTACTACGAGACATTCATTTTATATATCAAAGCATATCCACGCTTATTAATTAAGGTAATACACTTTTAATTTAACTTCTCAAAACCATTTATTTAACTTAGGTGTTAAAATCCGAAACTTCCTTTAATACTTTTATAAAATACTTAACTTACCTTTTAAAACTTACACACACACACACACATATACATACACACACACACTCTTTTAAAATACTTATGATTATGTTAAAAAACTTTTAAACTGCTTAAAAATTAATCATAAAAGTTTATATAGGATATTATGTAGAAATAACAAATTTGGTAATAAATAGAAAAACAAAAAATAAACTTGTTTTGATTTAAAAGCCTCCTGCTTTAAAAATTCATAATTAATTATTAAAATATATTTAAACTTGAAATGAGTTTTAAAATACTCTAATGTAAGTTAGAAATCAACCTTAAAAATACTGAAGAAAAATATTTAATATTAATATGATTTTTACACAAACATATCACCAAAGACAGTTGCCTGGGAAAATTAGCTTCTACAATTCCATTTCAGTTTCAGTTGTTCCTATCTTGAAGTCCAAGATTTATACGGAAAGATGATATTTGCTGTTACAATTTTTTCTTTGTCAGGTTTTATAGATTTATGACATCCATTTATTAGAAACAATTTTCAGCACCAGAGTCGCAAATGAAGTGGCAAATTGTTTTAAATTTAGCAGTATGCAGTCAAAGTTCTCACATTATTGTATTGTTGTCTTGGAATGTAATTCTGAACTAAGCCAAAAGATGCTTGCTTCATCTGATAAGAAAAGCATGTTCTGAGGATAGACGAGTTAATTGTGTATGGACAGTTGGTTCTAAAATAATGTGGTTGCTGACATAACAAGACCTAGTGGGATATGAATTAGGTGTAGTAATATAACATACAACACATTTGTACCATGACATTATGTTGATCATATACACAGTGCATGTGTTTTCCATATTTTGAATTCGAATTCACATTTTTCTACATTAGAGTATACATAGAAAATATCACTTTATAAATTTAATAATTAAGCAAACATAAAAAGTAAACGGTTTCAGATATGATTAAGAAATGTACTATTTGATCTACAGGTGAAATAAGGAGGTTTTGTAAAAAAATTCTTCTCCAACTACATTATCTTGTTTCAAGGATAAAAAGTAAACGATGATTTAAATCGGTTTATATGAGTGCGCCTTTTCCTTCCACTTTACATGAGATCTTACACCTTCAAACAAATCTTCCTTACAATACTTCATTCTTTATTGCTTACATATTTTAAGTCTTTGCGAGGTGCATTGTATTTCTTTGAATACAGGTCATTCTTATTATTTTCTATCCACTCCAATAACAACGTTAAACCTCTCCCCATCATCTGCTGCTAAATCTGTTGTTTAGAGAATTTAGTATACATCTTTTTGTATCGTATTAGTTTGAAAATGACTTCTACATCTCCCTAATTGAGTCGGATCCTTGAATGTGATCTCAATATGTCTTTTCTCTATCTATCCAAAATATATTTTCTTGGGACCATTTTCACATTATTTTTAATCAGCACAAGCAATGCATGCCTACAAAGTACCTCTACAAAATCAAACTTGCGATGAGTACATTTAACTTCGAAATTCTCTTTTTCACATAAAACTTTATATCTCATTAATTTTCTGTAATTTTCAACAGCTACGTCTTCATGTACATTAAACTCTATTCCCATGCAAGGGTCTCTATTGTTATATATATCACAATACATCTTGGCCACTAATTCGGTTTAAAATTCTTTAAACTTTTTAGTGTGTAGACAACTTGAAATCGCTTCTCTATATCATATGGAGTTGCACAATGAAGAATTGGTAAAACTCAGCTTGAATTCTTATTAATCACCAACATCCATATTTATAATACATACCCAAGACTCTATCTTATGGTAACTCTAGAATTGCGCAAACAGCAGGAAATCTTCTGAAGATATATCCCCTATTACATACCACTCATAACATCTAATTATACATTGCGGAAACAGCAGGAAATCTTCCGAAGATATATCCCCTATTACATACAACTCATAACATCTGATCATAGATTCTAAATATATCATAATATCTTAATCATATATTCTAAAGATATCATAATATCTAGTCATATATTCTAAATATGTCTCAATACCCCCACTCAAGTTGGAGCATGAGATTCAAAAATGACCAACTTGGAGAGAAGAAAATCAAATTGAGCCTTGCCGAGAGCCTTTGTAAATATGTCCGCTAATTGTGACGATGTCGAGACATGAGTAGGAGATATCAAACCTTCATTGATCGCATCACGAACAAAGTGACAATCAACCTCGATGTGTTTCGTCCGCTCATGAAAAACAGAATTCTTTGCTATATGTAATGCCGATTCACTATCACAAAATAATTTAATAGCTTTAGGATGATGCACACCAAAACTCAACAACAACCCTTTTAGCCACTTCAATTCGTAGGTAATTGCATCCATAGACCTATATTCGGCTTCCATGGAAGACCGAGATATTGTATGTTGTTTCTTTGTCTTTTGAAATAGGAGATTGACCAAGAAACACAATCCAACCTGTCAACGAGCGACGTGTAAGAGGACAAACCACCCAATCCGAATCACACCATCCTTCCAAGGTCAACTCACTGTCAGCATGGAGCCAAATACCCAGACTCGAAGTCCCTTTCAAATAACGCATAACCCGAAGAGCCGCTTTCCAATGTTCAATTCAAGGTGCTTGCATAAATTGAGACACAATATGAAATGAATAAGCCAGGTCCGGTCGAGTAATCACAAGATAAATCAAACATCCCACAAGTCGTTGGTATGATTCAGGATCTGCTAGAAACTCTCCAGTTGCAAGACCTAGCTTATGATTTTGTTCTATAGGAAACCCAATTGGTTTTGCCCCCAATAAGCCTGCTTTAGAAATAATATCTAAAGTATATTTGCGCTGACATAAAAACAAGCCTGATGAACTAGAGGCGACCTCAATCCCCAAAAATATTTGAGATTTCCAAGATCTTTCATTTTAAAACAATCACTAAGATAAGCTTTGAATATGCTAAGCGCAACGGAATCATTCCCAGAAATAACAAGATCATCAACATAAACTAAGACATTAATATGAACACCGCCTTTAGTAAATGTAAAAAGAGAATAATCTGAACAAGACTAAAGAAAGCCTTACCCTTTCAAAGCCGACACCAATTTTGCAAACCAACATCTTGGAGCTTGCTTTAAGCCATACAATGACTTATGTAACCGACACACCAAAGTTGGATCGAACTCTCAAACCTGGGAGGTAATTTCATGTATACCTCCTCATCAAGATCACCATGTAGGAACACAATGTGAACATCCATTTGATGTAGTTTCCAATTCTTGTATGTCGTTATGGCTAGAAAATCACGAACTGTAGTCATCTTGGCAACAGGAGCAAAAGTTTCATTGTAGTCAATCCCTTCTTGTTGGTGATTACCCAACACTACTAATATGGATTTGAGGCACCGAACATCTCCTTTTGACAAATATTTGGTCTTGTACACCCATTGACTACCAATAGCATGTTTCCCGGAAGGAAGATGCTCTAAGGTCCATGTTCCGTCTTCTAGAGCCCGTATCTCATCCTTCATGGAACGGCGCCACTCATCGGATTTCATGGCTTCTTTAAATGATTTAGGGTCCTTACCTTTAATTATAGCTGCAAGAAATCTCCAATAGTTTACAGAAAAATTATCACAATTTATGTAATGTGCTAGAGGATAAGGAGTACATGAGGAGTGATTGGAAGGAGGAGGATCAGAAGATGGACCATTAGCAAAAATCGTATGTGTCACAAAATCTCGATACAGAACATTTGGGAACTTTTCCCGAAGACCACGACCCATTTCCTGTGGTCTAGTAGACTGATCCAAAGCAGAACCATGTGTAGACCCAGTAGACCCATCTAAAGACTGATCATTAATAGCATCGTGGGTCCTTGTTTTGGCCCAGTGGTCGCTGGTTCTGGAACAATGGCATATGCGTCAATTTGAACTTCGTCCATGTGATTTTGAGCATTATACCCATTATCATTAATCAAAAGATCAACATCCTCATCTTCATAAATTATTTCAGCAAAATCTTGATGAATATCATGATCATTATTCTCACTAGATATTATATTAACATCTTCCGAACACCCAAACGGGAACACCTCCTCTACAAATTTCACATCTCTAGACACGAAAAATTCCTTTGTATCAAGATCAAATAATTTCCACCCCTTCTTACCGAGCGGGTAACCCAAAAAAATACACTTCCGACTCCGACTTGCAAATCTATCTCCTTTAGTCTTTTGATTATGGGCAAAGTACAAGCACCCAAATGTTCGAATAGCACTAAAAGAGGGTGGTTTACCAAAATGTATCTCAAAAGGTGTTTTATTTTGTAACATGGAAGAGGGTGTACGATTAATTAAATGAGCGGCAGCAAGAACACATTCACCCCAAAAATAAATATGCAAGTTTGCTTGAAAGCGTAATGCCCTACCCACATTCAAAATATGTTTACGTTTCCTTTCAACTCTCCCATTTTGTTATGGAGTACCCACACACGAAGTTTGAAACAAAATTCCAGTTGCATTAAAATAATCAATCAAATAATTAAACTCGGTTCCATTATCACTTTGAACGACCTTAATTGTTTGAGAAAATTGCCTATCGAGCATAGCAACAAAGGACATAAACATTTGAAACACCTCTAATTTGTCAACCAACAAATAAATCCAAACGCTCTTGAAAAATCATCAACTATTGTCAAAAAATAACGGGCCCCACACGACGAAACGTGTGGATATGGACCCCACAAACCACGATGTATTTTCTCAAAAATTCTAGAAGCTTTATTGTCACTTAAAGGAAACTTGTCTCTAGGATGTTTAGCACGCATACATACTTCACACCCTTTATCTAACTATCTTTATTATTTTTGACGTGAAGAATCAACTTAACTACTTTTTCGGAAGGATGCCCGAGTCGACGATGCCACAACTCCAAAGTTGATGTTGCTTCAACTGTTGACACAAATTCCGGTTTGCTAAAGTAGTACATTCCTTCTCTTCTGACTCCTGTTCCAATCAGCTCATTCGTTTGGTCCTGTATAGCACAAATATGAGAATCAAATTGGACAATAGTTCGTAAATCATCATTAAGTTGAGAAACAGAAATCAAATTACAACTTAAATTTGAAACATAAAGTACTCCAGTGAGGGTAATTTTGTCCGACACACATACGGATCCCACCAAAGTAGCAATCACTTTTTCACCATTCGACAAACTAACAGAACACTCAAGATTTTGTGTGTCAAATAACCATGAACGTTGCCCTGTAACATGATGGGTTGCTCCAGTATCGATAATCCATGAAGTATTATCAAACTTACCATTTAATCGATTTTCGGGAATTTTACTATTACCAATTATGCCTGAAATAGCTTTTCACTTCTCACTTGTGAACAATTGGTCTTCACCATCAGCCATGGCGAATTATTATTAAAGAAAAAAAATCGTTCTTTGGCTCTGATACCATGAAGAATTAGTAAAACTCAGCTTGAATTCTTATTAATCACCAACATCCATATTTATAATACATACCCAAGACTCTATCTCATGGTAACTCTAGAATGGCGAAAACGGCAGGAAATCTTCTTAAGATATATTCCCTATTACATACCACTCATAACATCTAATCATACATTGCGGAAACAACAGGGAATCTTCCGAAGATATATCCCCTATTACATACCACTCATAACATCTAATCATATATTCTAAATATATCATAATATCTTAATCATATATTCTAAATATATCATAATATCTAATCATATATTCTAAATATATCTCAACACACAATGAATACTTTGTGAAAACGAATTGAAATCTGCTCGACTTTCGTTTTCTATTTTTGCTCTACAAATTGCTTTAAAGTGGTTTTGGCATTAACATATCCATCAAAAAAACGTTCATACTTTCACTTCTTTGAGTTGTATACATCCCCGTCCAAATGTTATTTTCACTAAACACAGCATCCAATGATTTCCTTCCTTATATAATTCTACCAACCATGTATTTTTATGCAAACTAAACTTATCTAACATTATTTTCCAACTATCTTCGAACTCCTTCAAGTCTTGGGTATCGTACACAATTCTCTGCAAATTATTTTTCATTGACTCGTAATCATCGTGACTTCTAAATTTTTCAAGCAATTTCTTCATCACATGCCACAAACATAATCAATGTTTACTGTTAGGAAAAACTATTTTGATTGCATTTTTCATAGCTTGGTCTTGATCGATAATTATTCCTTGAGGAGCAACATCGGACATACAAGCAAGACATATTCTTAAAAGCCATATAAATTTTTTATTATCTCACTTGAAATCAACCCACACCCTAATAAAATTGATTGTTCATGATAGGCAACCTCGATAAATGAAGCAAAAGGCATATTGTATTTGTTTGTCAAGTACATTGCATCGAAAGTAACTACATCACCAAACTCTCTATAAACCTCCCTACTTCTGCCATCCACCCAAAAAATATTTTTATGATGTCTATCATCATCCAAGTCCATACTAAAAAAGAAATTCGAACTTTGTGCTTGCATTTTTTAAAAATATTTTTGAATTGCAACAACATCCCCTTCTCCAAGACGTAATTATCTCGCTTATCAAGGTAGTTATACAGTTCTTCTCTATGAGCGTAAGTTCTCATGTCCATCAGCTTCTGCTACTAATGCTTTAAAACTTTTCTTAGGATCAATTCCTGCAATATTACAAATTTCAAGCTGTCTTTTCACATGATCATCAATCTGTTTATAGCATCGAAAGAACCAGGCTTTCGTAGGACTCAAATCATGATTGTGATCAAGAAATAGCTTATTAATGCGTCATTTTCCATCTTGACCTGAACTAGAAGTGAGTTTTACCTTGCAGCCTATTTTATTTGTTGGTTGAGGCGTTAGCGGATTTTCGATTATACAGTCAAGCTTCAAATCAGGCTTCCTACATCAACTACAAGCAAATGTCACGTACCTTAAGTTTCCATCTTCATCTCCCTTGTTTGATCTTCTTCTTGCTGCAAATCCCATTTGTTTTGCGTAATGTTTTAAGCACTGAAATACTTGTTCAGTAGTATCAAACTTTATGCCGATTTTGGGTGTAACAATATCTTTTTCAAGTACAATTGCTTTCTCATTTACCGTCTCGACGCCAACCAAGTTTTGAGATACCACTTTATTTAACGTGAATCGTTACAAATAGCAATTTCACTGTGTAATAACTCTGCATTGGAATTACTAAAAGATTCTAGACCTAATTCTGCAAATTAAGATACAGTTTAGCACCATGTTGGAAAATATATATTCGTGGGAACTACACATATAGTATAGAATCAACCAGGAAAAAAAGGATAATAAAATATAAAAATTTTAATTTGTAGTTTTCATAATTTGTAATGTTTTGGATATGAAGCAACATCCTCATACAGTTAATACAGGCTTTGTAATGACCATTTGCAATATGACTTAGTTATGTAATTCAATTTAGTTTTAGAGGAGGAAAAAACCAATGATTAAACTAGTTCGGTTAATGAATCTGAGGATAAAAACTTGTCAAGGATATCCGCTAATGGATATTGGGATGGAAAGCATGACCTCGGTTTTAGATTCGAACATTGCTAAAATGGTCAAGTCAGAAATATTAGGTTGAATAACTGCACAGGTAGGAGTGCTTTCATTTTTCATTTTCATGTCTTGAATGCTATATTGCTATTAGTTGTTAAATTTGTTTTGGGTATTGTTCTTCTTATTCTATTTGGTATATAAAGTATCTTTGATGCATTGCATAACATATATTAATGACAAAAAATTTTACTTTTGTAAATAATGAAATAATGAAGATGAAACTTTTGATATTAAAACAATAATTTAAGAAACGGTGAATTTGAGTTTCAAAAGTTGTGTATCATAAAACATAACTATTGGTATTACAGTTTGACCAATAAAGGGTAGTTGCACCCTAAGATGCTTTAGACGATTCCAAAAAAACCTGCAAACATGAGAGGAGTAATCTAACCATTAACCAAGTGAGTTGCATATATTTTTTAAAGAGTTGGAAATACAAAATGATGATCAATGGTTAATTTGGTAAAGAAAGGAGAAGACAAAATTTTGGGGAAAGAATAGAAGAAGGATTTGGAGAGAGGAATTTAGAACGTTGTGTGATTAAGTTTCGAGGACTTTGCTACGAGGCTCGGAAATAGAGGTGTGGAAATGTACGAAATGTTATCCAATGGGTGGAATTCAGGGAACAAATGTAGGCGTGGAAATGTGCGAAATGTAATCCAATGGGTGTAATTCAGGGAATAAACATTTGTATGGCTCAGATTATTGCCGCATTCGTTTATTAGAACCTAATTCAGTTCGTGCCTCATAGCATATTCGAAGTTTTGGGCGAAATCATGTGTGCACGACAATTCCATCTCAGCCGCACAAATTGTCAGGCTTTCCTTCGTGACTTAGAGCATCTTCAATGCAAGTTGAATGTAATGTCCATATTATCTTATGTGCCAAGTAACACATCACAATGTGAACTCATTCTAGTATAAAATATTTGGAAATTACATCGAAAGTCAAAGAAACAACTCCAATGCTAATGTATTAGTAGGAAGTACCAATTATAAATCAATAAAACTATTATATTAAAATAACTAACAACTTATGTATTTATTTACTTCACAATGCCTAGGACAGATAAAATTTTAAAGACTAAAGTAACCTTAGAAAGCTGCTTACTTTCTTTCTTCTCAATTCTATTATCTTCTTAGATTACTCGTTAGCTTTCTAAAGCACTTAAAAGAAAAAATTAAAAAATTTCAACTACTAAATTTCTAATGCATGGAAATTTTTTGTTAACCCTCTTTTCTAAATCATTCTTTCCTGCTTTTCCGTCCTATTTCTCTTCGACGCCTCACCGAATTTACTGATCGAAAACCCTGACCACCAACCTCGTCGACACTCAAGATAAAAATGCAATCCGCCGCCATCTCCCGAATCGGTATCGCTGGTTTAGCAGCAATGGGACAAAACCTAGCTATAAACATCGCCTGCAACAACATTCCGATCTCCGTCTACAGCCGAACCGCCTCCAAAGTCGACGAGACAGAACAGATGGCTGAATCGGAGGGAGGAGCGACCCCCTTTACCGGATACACCGCCCCCTTATTCGGCTACCATACCCCACGCGATTTCGTGCTGTCTATAAAGCGACCTCGGTCCATCCTTATTATAGTGAAGGCTGGTGCTCCGGTTGATCAGACGATTGATACGCTAGGGACGTTCATGGAGCCGGGTGACTGTATTATTGATGGTGGAGACGAGTGGTATGAGAATACTGAGAGAAGGATAAGAGAGGCTAAAAAGAAGGGTTTGCTCTATTTGGGGATGGGTGTTTCGGGTGGTGTATACGGGGCAAAATTTGGACCGACTTTGATGCCAGGTGGTAGTTTGGAGGCCTATAACAATGTTAAGGATATTCTTATGGAGATCGCTGCTCAGGTACTGTGTGCTTTGATTTCATTTATCAGTGTTTTTTAACTTGAGTGTATGTTTTGTTTCGTGCTTAAAAGAGAATTTTCCTCTTGGAAGAAGATTGTGATGGGTTAATTTGAGGATACAAGTGACATATACTGATGCTTTGGGTTGAAAATTTGGACTGCTTAGAGGAGATTTAGATGCAAAACCGAAGGCAGCAAAGTAGAATAGAAATCTTTTGAACAAGTTGATATACGTACTCTTGGATGTGTAATTTTGTAGTATGTTTGGCTGGTACTAGTCTTACATGGGAACAGTTTGTAAGGGTGAAATTGTTTGTACAGGAAATCCTAAACTTGGAATTATGCCGTATTGCACAGCAATTCAATTTGGTTAAAAAGCAATTGGTTCAAATGTTTTGAATTAAATTGTTTTACGTTGGTAGATGGTGTGGGTGCTGATGAATAAGATTTTACAGGATATTTTGTGGAAAGCTTTTTAATTGGATTTTATCAACTTTTCTTTAAACAGAAGATGATAGTATATTTGGTTAGGGCTCTGAACGAAACTATACTTATCAGTCTTTCCTGATAGCTTCTCTTAATGGGGAAGGTTATGCATGGCTCGCTGTCAGCTTGGCCTTGCAGTACGAAAAGCTATCGGTAATATGTGGGTTGTTGGAAGAAAGAGATTTAATACTATAGATGTTGTTTATGCCCTTAAGAAGCTGGACATACTTTTCGTGGTTAGAACATATTCTAATTTTGTTAAGTAAACTAAAATAAAGTAGTGTATTGAAGAATAAAGTGAAATTGCTTTAGTTGATATTTTTCATATTGTTATTCTTCCAATTTATTTTATGATGACTTTTTTTAACTAACATAAAAGAAAGTCAATCGTGCTTCCAGTCTGGTTATAGTAGAGTCAATAAACTGAAGTTACTTGCTTATATCATATACAATCATGTACACGCATAGATAAATTACTTTTGAATATAAAATTACCATGGAATACAATATGATTCGTAGAGATAGAGGCAAACACAGTTTAGGAACAGTAAGTTCACTACTTCATTGTTCCATATATTTGTTTTCTTTCAAATTATGGGCTCTATGTTTCTTGGGTTTTATGTTTCAAGATATTTACTAATCAAATTTGCTAAACTTTGTCAATCAATGGAAGTAAAATGGTTTTGCCAAGTTAATCTGTTCTCACTATTTATACAATGTTAAATATAAAAGATATCTAAAAGCCAACCAATTGTGCGGATTGTATTGATGGTAGAGAGAATTTAAAAAAATTATTTGCATGGTTGATATTTTACAAAATAAATAAAAAAGGTTCAGCTTTGTTATATTAGTTTCTGTTAAAATTGACGAATTATTCAGGGTGCGCTTGCGGGGAACAGTAACGAAGCATTTGAGTGGGGCATTTGAACGTGAAAGTTGAATGAACGAGATATGCGTTTGGGGCTGCAAATGAGGTATTTAAGCAGGGTATTTGAGCGGAGTACTGGAAAGGAATGATGGTGAAAGAAAAAAACAAAGGGCTCTTAATATCATCAGTTGGGGACGCTTTCGACGCATCAGACGTCAATGTATCTTCCCCCATCATTCACACAATGGAGCTGGGAACGGGGCTAACCCCGTTATGGCGTCGGATGCGTCCCGTTGGGAATCACGCCATCAGTGTTTTAGAAACATGAGATTTTGAAGGGCTTGTTTCTAGGCTTTTCAATTATATTGTGACATTATTGTGCTTAAAATGTATTATGATTTTTGAGAAATAAAATCATGTTTGACTTATCATGAAAATATTAAAAAAAAAAATACTAAGCTTGCCCCATTGAGTGAAATTCTTGTGTACACCACTGCATAGAGACAAATAAAAGTTGTTTAACGTTACACAAGAACCACCACAAAACACATTAGTGCCGTCTTCAAAAAATGAACGAAAGAAAAAAGAAAACAAGCTTTCTTTTCATCGCAAAACTACAACGCTAAATCTAGCACGGTCCAAATCCACATCTCAACCTAAACCTAGAACAAGCGTTCATGTTCACTTTATCATATTTCCATATCTACCCAATCCAACAGAACTTTAATCAATCTCATTCAACAATAAAAATCAACGTCATGAACAAATCAAATCATGTAAAATATTAGACAATATATTTGGGTTACATGGTGGATCAAATCCAATAGTTTTGGTCGAAAATCAACGGATTCAATTTATAATTGTATCTTAAAATTTTAACCTGCATCAGATCCTACCAAGCTTAGAATTTGACAAGTTCCAAATATTATATTGGTTTGGGATGGATTGGATATTGCTTTTGACATATTTAGACAAATAATATGGAAATAACTAATTGGATGTTTGGTTGTATATTATCAATTAGATACTAGAAAAATGTGTTTGCTTTTTCCACTGATCGGTCATTATTCATACTATTGTATTCAATTGTTTGTTTCAAAAGGTTCAATTTATTTCATGATTAGAGGATAAATCTGTCTTTCATCATCAATTAAAGGCAACTAAAATATATTAAAATATGTAATTGTAGCTTGCAGTTATCTTCTTAGCCACTCGATGAATCAAATTTGATAGAAAAACAAAGGTTGTTATCATTTTTCAACATCTAAGTATAACATTTTTTTTCAACATCTAAGTCAAGTCGGTCTAACATCTACATAAAAACAACCCCTTTGTGGTCGGGTTGAAATACATTAATTTAATATTAAATTAAACTATTGAATAATACATTTTAAAGAAAATAAAACTTGTATAATCTATATATTTAAGTTTCATACATGTTAACTAGTCAATAATAAAAAAAACTGCAAAACTTTGTAATGAGTTTTAAAGTTCAAATTAAAACATTGTGAAGCAAAGCAAAGTGAGAACGGAGAAATTCTACCTGAAAATAGTTTGCAATTCAATAAATATATTTGATGTTATTATCGATAGTGTATTTAGTTAGCAAAATAATTTCAATTTAAAATTTGTTTGTTCGATAATCTAATTGGATTCAACTGTTAAGGATTCGGTAAACGGACATCGATACAACGTTTTCACCAGTAGATCAACTTTGATCGATTTGGGCACCACAACCTTAGTTCGTTGTCTCATGATAAAATTTCAACCAAGGAAAAGATACTATGCGTGCGAGTGATTAGTTGTCTGTGTAAGAATACTGCAACACTCATGTGAAGAAGGCAAGAAAAGAGTGACGAAGGATGCGGGAGATTGATTTAAATTTGATGTGAGGTGTTTTGTAGTATTTGTTGTGCAACATTACAACATTGCTTGTCTCTATAATCCTTCCATCATATTGTTTTGCCGTGGTTAAATTATTCCACTGTAGTTTAACTGTGTTTATGGATAACTACATAGAATATAAGTTTGCGACTTCATTTATTGATAATCTATCACGAGCAGATTTGGAGCGCGACCACCTTTCTTTTTAATTTTTTTTTGGAAGTAATCATAAAATAAAATAAAATAAAGAAAAAAATGTCTCAAATGGAGCGGTTTTATTTTGTTTTACAAAACTAATCTATAATCTTTTTCGTGTACTAAATATGTCATTGCTTTTTAAGAGCTTAAATAATGTCCATAGCATTAACTGTCTTTCCTTTTGCAATTCTATATATGCATCATCTTGGGTAATAGTCCAAAGGAAATTCTCCAATATACATTTGGTTTCTTCGTATGCCAAACCCTTCATCTTTCTCAACCCTGCCACGATGAGCTTGTCTACGTGATATATTTGGTAATTTCTTGACTATTCGCTAAATACTTCTCTATGCATTTTTCTTCTCCTTTTTCCATTTTATCTCCATTCATTGCTCTTCTAGACGTCTTCTGATTTTATTTTTTTGAATAAGATGTGATTTATATTTTAAAATTGAGGACTGTGGTGAAATAAGATTATTGGTTATGGCTTTTATACATACTTTGGGTTCGGAAAGGATTTTGATTTAGCGCGTCTTTCCATATTTGTGTTGGAAAATGATTATAAAGGGTGAATCAGTCGTTAAAAAGAGATCGATCGATGCTGTGAGACAAGACTTGTACACTTCAAAGATTTGCATATATGCAGGCATTAATTTGCTTAGAGCAATGAATGAAAAAGAAGGGTTGGAATCTCAGTTTGTGAGAGTCGGTTAGGATTTGGAAGGGGCTGGATGTATTATAAGGGTTATGTTTTTTGATAGGATCAAGAAAGCATATGATAGAAACCTAGTTTTAAACTTGATGTGGACACGGAATTTTCTAAAGAAATGGCACAAAGGCAGGATGCATAGAGGAGGGTTGTTTAGTAGTTGAGTTTGGTATTAGTATATCTAGAATGTATGCCAGGTTATTGTATTTTGATCAAGGTTGTAAAAATCGCTAGGCGAATGCTAGACGGTAAGCATGAACTAGAGATTAGTTAATGATCAATCGGGACTAGACATTTTTGATAAACCCATGCATTTTGGATAAAATTTTATTATTTTGTTTAGTATTAATTGATCCACAGTGGGATATCATGGATTTGGATGGATTTAGAAGCAACCACGAAGACAAAATCGTTCAAAATAAACATTTTGATGCCTAAGTTGATCGTAAATGGTGCCTGTAAACCTGTTTATATGTTTAGATAATGCAACAAGTCTTATCTAGACGGATTAGACAAATAGCTAGACGGTAAGGTTAGCCTAGCGTCTAGATGGGGCCCTAGGTGGGAGTCTAGAAGATTTTTACAACTGAGATTTTGATATGTATCATAGAGATAGACTCCCGGCTAATTTGGTTCAGGCTCAAAGAGATTTGTTTGGTGCTCTCATGCTTATGAGAGGGTCAACCAATATGGATTGTTTCATACTGAATGGACTAAGCTTGCAAGGCAGATGTAATTAATTAGAATTTGCTCTTAACTAAGATTCAATGAATTTTCACTTATGTATTGGTTACTAGAATTTGGTTTTGGTCTTTTTAAAGAGTTTCTTCTGGGAATGTGTGTTTGTTTTTATAATATTGGTGCGTATACATGTATATATACATATACATCCTCCTTTATTTGGCACCATTTCACAGCCCTCTGGAATCAGCTACATGTTTCTATTTCCAGTTACCATACTACGACCAATCAATTGCTAACCACTATTGAGCTAAATCGGTATCCCGATTCGATTAGTACGATAATGGTAAATTTACTATTTTCAATGGTAAAATATTCGCAATATTTTTTCAAAACCAACAGTAATGGTAATTTACCGGTCTATTTATATTTTATATTTCATTTTTCTATTAATATTTTTTTAAAAGATTTAACATCTTTTAAAACGTATCTTATTAACTGAATGTTGGATTTCTTTTTAAGCAGATCATCATCTTCGCTGTCCTTTCTTCCATATGATTCAGGTTGGTTCTTTCTTACCAGATTTTAATCTTTATTTTTTAGAGTTGAACGTCTTTCTTATAGTTGTAACGTTTCATACTTGCAACATTCTTCTTCATCTCCGTACTCCTCATTTTAATTGGATTTTTTTTTTTTTTTGAAAAAGGGTAAAAGAGTAATAACCAAACCAAACTTCTATTGGTGTGCCAACCTTCGGTATACCGGCAATATTGGCAACAATATGCAGTTTTGGCTTACCGATAAAATTGGTACCCAAGTGATATTCTTTAAATGTTAATAGTATTTACCACACTGTTTTTCTTCAATGTTGCAGAGTCTCTGTTTTTTTTTCTTTTTTAGAACTTCAAGGAGATGCATATACTTGTGCCCTTTTGTTAAGTATTATTGTTTGCACTTTTTTATTACTCGTATTTAAATTTAGATTCTAGTGAGTAGAAAATGAAATTTGTTGTTACCTTTGAAGTTTTGAACTCTATGCAATTAATTTGTACTTGTATTTCATGGTTTATATGTATTCTTTAAAATGCATATCCTTTGCACTTCATAAAAGGTGGTTGTTTGTATATTTTGTTGTTAAAATTTTTGATTTTATGTTTAGAGTTAATTTTGTAACGTACATACAATTTGTTTTTTTCCTTCATGTTTTATATGTTTGTTTTTATGTGCGCACTTTTTTGACCGTCATACAATGTGTTTATTTTATGCTTTTTTGCTGAATATTATTTTACATTTTATTTGGAGTATATTTTGTAATGTGTATAATTTGCACATTGATTTTGTAGGCTCTATCTTTAATTACATAAGAGCCAGCGAATCGAGTTTTGTTTGTAAACATTGAGAAAGTATGCATTGTAAGCACAAACATATTCTAGATAATTCACATGGATTAAGTTTAGTTGGTGTCGATCACATCTTTAACCTCACCCATGAGGGGAAAGTATGTATACATATGCACATTTACATAGGTACATATGCACATTTACGCAGGTACATATGCACGTTAACAGGTACATATGCATGTTTACGTATACATATGCACATTTACGTAGGTGCATATGCACATTTACGTAGGTGCATATGCACATTAACAGGTACATATGCACATTTTCATATACATATGCAGATTTAAATAGGTACATATGCACTGGTTAGAGAAAATTGGTTGTCTCAGCCCAAAATTGTCCAAGTTACGGTAGAAAGCTAAGTAAAAACGGAAACTGTTGCTCCCTCCCGGAATTTCAACCTTGGTCACCTAGAAAGCAACCCCACAACCAACCACTAAACCAAAGCACTTCAAATTTGTACTTACAGTTACATTCCTGTTCATAAAATGTTATTATATAGTTGATTTTTTTTTAAATGTTACGCAGGCCCAGGGGTTACCCCTACTCCAAGGGTTTGATGGGCTTCCTCAGAACCAGCCGTGTACATGCATACACATATACATGCACATAGGTACATTTATACATACGAATGCATACATATAAGTTTGTGTGTGCGTGCGTGCGCAAACACACATTGCTTTCTCCCGGAATCCCTATATTCCAGCCGCCCTGTCTCAGTTCCGGCTAGAACCAGCGCGGAATCCAGTTGAAAACCTGTTCTGGTCATTGACCACAAAAAAATTTTAAATCAAAAAAAAAAAAAAAAACGCGGAATGCATAGAAAACAAACAAAAAAAGTATCAAAATCGACAATGATTCAAACAAAAACGAAGAAAACTGTAATTCAACACTCAGTTAACATCACAACAAAGAAGTTGACCTGAAATTCAAACCCTAACTTCAAAAGTAGCATATTTCCTCTATTGTTCGACGGGAAGCAATTTTTTCTTTCTTGTGATATAAGTCGACATAGCATTTTTTTCAATGGTTTGTCCCCGAATAATTTCGTTTACTATTTGTTTCTGGTTGCTGCTGCAAAGTGAGGAGACGATGATATAGGTTTACAACTTTAATATAATTGGGTCAGGTAGCTAATCGTATGGGTCAGATGAGTTTTAAAATGTCGGGTAGGGTTTGGGCGTTATGCTTAGTTTAGTTTAATTTGGTTTTAACTAACATGTTGGGTAGGGCTTGCACTTCCATAATTTGTGTTTACATTTACAGTTTTTAAATATTTTGATTTTCCTTTTTTATTCTGTAAAATGCATAAATTTGCATTTTTAATTTCACAGTATATAAGCGCGTAATCTTTATACTCTGGGTATAATAAACGTTTGTAAACATTTTCTAGCAGACAACGTCACCATTCATTTTTCATTTCATTCCTTTTTCTATAGCATAAACACAAGCTTGTCTTAACAAAAAAGGAAATCAATGAGCCAAAGTTTCAAAATAATCTATATTGGTATGAAGATTCACAACTAAGAACAATTACGCCAATGCTATAAAACCCTCAAAGCAAGATCCAAAATCCTTGAAAAAATATTCCGAAGAGGTAATCGTTTCCATTTCTTTGTTCTTATTATTTTGGTTACTCTCAAATTTGGTTATTATATTCATTTTTTTATATGTTCATCAATGCATATACTTAATCATCACATAACAAAATTCAATTCGGGTCTAATGAGTGTTTATAGAAGCTCGATCCAAACTTTTATGCGAATGAATTAAAGACTGTTAGTTTAGGGAAGAAAATTACTTGTTAAGGGGAAATGCTATATTTAACAACTTCCCTATAACATTTAATTGTTTATTAAAAAAATTAATCCCATAGTTGTCCCTTTTCAGAGTCCTTGGTAAATAAAGATCTAATTTGTTGTTTTCTTTTGTTCTCACTTGCATAATCAGATATCCAATTCTGTTTTATCATTTATACAACTTGCCAGTTTTAGTTCAAAATCATAGAGTATAAATGCATACATAGTGTCCAACATTTTTGTAAATGTTCATTAATATTTCCGTAATGAATTTTCATAACCTTATATTAGTAATGATAAATAGCATTGAATTTGAGACCCATTGGGTGAAAGACAGATATGGACCCAGTAAAAGTAGCAGGGCATACTTCGAAACTTTTGTGATCGGACCAAACTGTATTTTAGTAAAGTATATATTGCTAGCATTTGCTGACTAGTTTATATTCAGGCAGATGACGGTCCTTGTGTTACCTACGTAGGAAAAGGAGGATCAGGGAACTTCGCCAAAATGGTCCACGACGGCATCGAATACGGCAATATGCAACTGATATCTGAAGCCTACGATCTCTTAAAAACGATCGGTAAACTATCAAATCAAGAACTTGCAGACGTTTTCGCTGAATGGAACCGTGGAGAACTTGAAAGCTTCCTCATTAAAATCACAACCGACATTTTCGAAGATGGGCACGACGAGGGAAAGTTAATCGATAAAATACTAGACAAAACCGGAATGAAAGGCACAGGAAAATGGACGGTGCAACAAGCTGCAGAACTTTCAGTTGCTGCCCCAACCATCGCTGCTGCACTCGATTGCCGATATCTAAGTGGCCTAGAAGAAGAGCATGAAACTGCTGCGAATATTTTGGATCAAGCAGGTGTTGAAACTCCGAAAGTACGATCAGTGGATAAGAAAAGATTGATTAATGATGTGAGACAGGCTCTGTATGCTTCTAAGATTTGTATCTATGCACAGGGCATGAATTTACTTAGAGCAAAGAGTGAGGAGAAGGGTTGGGACCTGAACTTGGGAGAGCTGGCTAGGATTTGGAAAGGTGGGTGTAGTAGAAGGGCAAGGGCTAGGTTTCTTGATAGGATCAAGAAAGTTTATGAAAGAAACCAGGTCTTACCGAATTTGGCGTTGGACTCGGAATTTGCTAAAGAAATGGCACAAAGGCAAGGTGCGTGGAGGAGGGTTGTGGGTTTGGCAGTTGAATCGGGTATTAGCACACCTGGAATGTGTGCTAGTTTATCGTATTTCGATACATTTTATTTTACTTGAGTTTTCACACTTGATTTTTGTGCCATATTCAGCAGGTAAATTTTAGAATTTTTAGTTGGTTTCTTATTGTGGAATTTTCTCAAATTCTGATCAATTGATCGTTCAATACTTTTGTATAATCTTAGAACATCCATTACACTATAAGGCCAATTCCTCAAAACTACTTGCATTTACAAGCTTAGAGTCTCTAGAGCATGTTTGTTAATAGCTTATAAATTAAATTTAAAAATCTGCTTGAATGTTACATCTATAACTTAAAATGTTGGAAACAATTATATATAATCAGCAGGTAAGTACATAAACTACAAATTAGAGAAATTGGCTATACCTAGTTCATACTTTATTCCTATTTTTTTTCAAGGATTATGCTAGAACAACCGGCTTGAAACCCTGATTTTTCGTATGGCCACAAACTCAATTTTAGGCGGAAGATTCGGAATTCAGGGGACTCCATTTTTTAATCTCCAGGTCGGTGGAAAAATCAGTTAGATAGACCAGTTGAAATAGCAATATCGATTTTATAAATCCTGTAGCTTTTCTCACTATTTTTTTTTTTTTTACTTAAATCCATCTCAAAGTTACATTGTTTTGTTAAGAACCATTGGCTCAAGTGGTAAGTGGTAAAATAATCTGAATTGAAATTCTATATGACTTGAGTTTAAACCTATGTAACGTCAAAATGAATGTTTTGTTTTGAATAAATTAATTTTAATAAATAATCACCAACAAGGCTTTAGAATGCAAAAATACTAGAGCAGGCAAGTTAAAACGTTTAAGAAATGTTTTCCCTTTAATTTTTTAGAAGCAACTAGAAATGTCTCGTAAAATAAATATGGGAAAAATTATATGTTAATTCACCCCTACGGTTAGGAGGGATGGATTGACAAAAGCCTCTGTAAGTGGATGCCTTTGATAAAATACTGCATTTAAAACGCCTCTACATGCTGCACATGGTATTTCATTCAATTAATAACAATAAAGACAGTTAAAATTACCCTATTATGTATGAACCTAATAATAATATATGTTATAAAATGAAGAAAGTAGAAATCGGTAGAGAGAGAGGCAAAAGATATATTATTTATTCTTCAGAATTAGACATATATTTACATTACATAGCCTCATTTATATAAAGGCTTCAGAGCAAAGGATTTAATCAATTTCACGATGTGGGACTAAACAAAATAACATAAAAGCATATTCATTTTATGATTTACATATATTGTAACATTCCCCCTTGAATATGCGTCTTCAAAATCTTGAATGCTCTGATAACTTGAAATTTTCCATTTCGAAACATGTACGATTATTGCTCCTCCTCATTATTATGTTGCTTGCATTTATCGATTCAGTCGATATAAATATTGTTTGTTGCCTCATTAAAACCTCTGTTAGGAAAAATCCAGTGGGAAAAAACCTTGAACGAGGAAAAGAGTGCAACTTGTAAAATCATATTAAAAATGATATTCTTTCTAAAGGGTTTGATACTTCAGGATCAAAACAATGTCTCATCAAAACCTTACTAAGAAAAAACCAATGGGAAAAATCTTAGTGAAGGAAAAAGAGTACAATGACATATTTTATTTTCTTATTTCTTTAAATGAAGTTTGATACTTCTGAATCAAACTAATGCTTCGTTAAAACCTTACTAAGAAAAACCCTATGGAAAAAATCTTAGTAAAGGAAAAAGGAGTACAATATAGTATAAGATATTTCAATAATTTACAGAATCAAATAGAGTTTGATACTTCTGGATCAACATAATACTTCATTAAAAACCTTACAAAGGAAAACCCGATGGGAAAAGCCTTAGTCAAGGATAAAAATACAATTTAACTTAAATAACATATTTGAGATGTTATTCTTTGAAAAGACGTTTGATTCTTCTAGATCAAGACAATGCCTTGTTAAAAGCTTAGTAAGAAAAACCCAGTTGGAAAAATCTTAAATAAGGAAAAATAGTACGTTATAACTTATTTCAAATGTTACTAGGGAGTTGATACTTCTGGATCAAGGTAATGCCTCATTAAAACCTTACTAATAAAAACTCAGTGGGAAAAATCTTAGTTAAGGAAAAAGAGTGCATTATAAAATACTTATGAATTCTTCCACTGATTTTAAATTTTCCCCTGAATTCATATTCGTCTTTCGATAACTCAAATTGGTTACTTCTGGATCCATAAATATGTATTTCATTAATAATTCAATTTATTAATAGTTTCCTTTGATACAATCAAATTTTCTAAGATTGTTTCTTCTAAATATGGTTTGCATTTTATGCATTTTGTATGCTACTTTTATGAAAAACACTTCATGTGCTTTCATTTTTGTGCTTTGAATTAGTTTTGCGCATTGCAACTATACATGTTTCATGAATATTAAAAATTTCATTACGACATTACTAGAAAGTAGGAAGTAATCTACTCATCTTGAAGTATATCAAGATTTTCATTACAACAATACTTAGAAGAAATTTGTAATCTACACTTCATGTCTTTTTTATTCTTTATAACTACAAAAGTTATATATATTCTTCAGAAATTTGTATACTTTAATAAGTATTTGCATATCGCAACTATCACTTCAATGGATATTAAGAGTTTCATTACAACGATACTTAAAAATAGGAAGTAATCTACTCATCATGAATTATATCAAGATTTTCATTACAACAATACTTAAAGTAGGTTGAAATCTACTCTTCTTGTCCTTTGCATTCTTTATAACAATGAAAGTTATTTATATTTTTCAGGAATTTGTATACTTTCATTATTTAATATGATTTAAACCATATTTATACCTTCGGGGTATATTAAGCATTTCAAGTACTTTCGCTACTTTGCGGACTACATGTCCATATTTCTCTATTGGTAAAGGATTCATGATGACCAGTCATGTTTTCCCTTAATCCAGGATCTTTAATCCATTTATAAACATAAGCGCTTTGTTATTTATGAATTTATCATCGATGCTTATTTCTTGTCAGTTCTAGACATGATTTATTGAGATCTCTTTAATTTTCATGTTTTAGGTACCTAACCCACTTCTAGGGTTATTTGAGAATCATGTCATGGATCTCTTTCAGAGCATCCTTAGGTGTTTCTTCAAGAATACTCACCCCTTTATTTGGCATCTTTATTACTTATTCCAAAAATATTTTGAACTGACTTTTGAACCATATTTCAGATGTGGTTTAGAAATTTTGATCATTCAGGGATTCAAATCTATATTGGAGAAAGTCTACCAGGGATAATATTGATCATATTTTGCATCATTGTATATTTTAATAAATATTTAACGCTGATGATCAAAATGAACTTGTATCCCTTTATCCTCCCCCTTAATGATGACAATTGTCACATTAAATAATAATCCTCTTTGGATTCTAATCTTAATCCACTATTACATTGCTGATAGCAAATACATTATGTGTATATCAGTTATAGGAGGATAATCATTTTATTAGTTGGTAAGATGCATTCAATTGATATTGTTTAGTAGAGTTTGTTCTCATTCATTGATCTAGTCAATTGGAGGAATTTACTTATTGTATAGATCATTTGACCACATACACAACTTCAGGTCATTCAACATTTTTGTTGGTTGAATTTTAAATCACTAAATAATATCTATACATGATCTATAAGATGAGCTCGTAACAAACTTCAGGTTGTTAGCTGAATATTTACACATATGGATGTATACGTGCGTCCACGTATTACATATATATTATAAATTCTCGTGTATATTTTTTTCTCATTTGAATTAGTGATTTTTTTTAGAACAAACTATTACAAGGATCCAAGATATTTGGTTTGGAACCATATCGAACTTCTGGTTCGAACAACTTCAAGTTGTTAAGTTTTGTTCCTCAATTATATCTCAATTATAAGTTTTGAACATTAATTATATTACTTATCAAAGAATAATTTATAATTGCATATAGACATTTCTACACATCTCTTTTGAGAGTTCTGTAGAAAAAAATTTACAACAAAAATAATAATAAGAGCATCTTCTGAATACTTGGAATATTATAGATACAGATCTCCTTAAGACCGTATGTATAGCTTGCATGAAAATTATGATATGAAATATAGACCATCTCTTCAGGAGAATATTTAAAAATATATATTCAAGAATTGATTATATATGCAATATTTCTTATGAAATAATAACTAGGAACATGACCTTTATGATATAATTAGACATATGAACATAGAACAATAAATTCTAGAGATAATCTTAAACCTTTTGGATTTAATCTAAACTAAATTAGGATCCTTCATAATCATATTTATGTACACTTATTTGGTTTAATAAAATTACCAAATATATAAATAAATCTCTTCTAGATATATGTTATCATTTTCAAATTTATAAAACTCTTCTAGAGATATATTAGTATCACCACTTCTGGAGTGAACTTTCTCTTCTAAAGATCTATATATATATATATATATATATATATATATATATGAACTGTTTGAATGCCATATCAATATACAATATTTATTTTATATAAATTACATAATTACTACTTTTACAGTAGCATAAAACATCCATGCTGGAGATTTTTTTTGTAATTGCTTTTAAAATGGCGTATCAAACTTTAAATACAGTGACAAAATTAGATTCACCAACTGAAAGTAAGATGCAAGAGATAAAATCACTACTTCTGGAGTGTAACATTGGTATACAATATCATTTTTTTGGGACAAACTATTGTTATTACTAAAAAAAAATTATATCATTATTCTTTCAGAGAATATAGTATTTCCTTTTAAGGAATTGCAATGTAACAAAAATAAAATTCCTATAACATCCATTCTGGGATGTTAGATTTTTCAATATAAATATAAATAAATCTCTAAAACATCTTTTCAAATGATTAATATACACACACATCCAATGATGTTTGAAATATCATATAACATAATATCTTCAGGATATTTGGTTAATATAGTGTAAATGTTAAGATATAAGGTAAGGTATAACTCATTTGGAGATTTTTGTAATCTCTTGAATGCAACATCATTTTCTCATATGATTATTTATTAATTTTCTTTAACTTCTTCAGGAAGTACAACCTTATCATTTTACATAATTTCAATAGAGCTTCGGGCTTCTAATTCATGAACTTCAAGTTCATTAATTTGTTATGAGCTTCAGGTTCTCAAATTTTGTGTAAACTTCTCCCCCTTTTTTGTACCATATTGTTACAAAATAAAAGTCTATTCTTATTTCAAGACTTGTACATTTTGACAAAAAAATACTGACAAGAATTCGTGTTATACAACTTCTGGTTGAAAAAAAAAATCTTTGCACAACTTCAGGTTGTTGTTCAAACTTATTTCTTTCATTATATCGAGCATTGTTTGCCAAAATGAATATACCATATAATAAACCATATGTCTATTCTTATTCCAAACATAAAATACAACATCACTTAATTTACTGTAGCCAGTGCATTTATGATGATATGGTAATTTAATTTATTACCATGACGACAACATTTAATGCATTTATGATTAAAAAAATGAATGCAATTTACCATTATTGTGGCATAAAATATAAAATATTATCACAATGAACTGATTTCTTTACAAACAAATAAATCAATCTAACTAACTTTAGTTAGCAAAATTTAATCTCAAAGCTAAGTTTAACATACTCAATAATAAAATTAAATGAATACCATAAGAGAAACTTTTTTTTCTTAATAGTCAAAATTTCTAAAATAACTAAAATAACTCTTATATATATATGTATATACATACATATATATATATATATATATATCCCTTTTTTTTATAATTCGAGTTTCTGCTCTTTTATTGAAACTTCTGGTTCTTTATTATAAGAAAACTTGAAATTTAATAATTTATGGAAACTCAAGCTTTTAGCATTATAGGAACTGCAGGTTCTCAACTTTTATTTCAAATGCTAGAAATTAAGTTTACCGTATATGTAGTCATTAACGTTTCCATTCACTTCAAGTGTACTAAATCAATATTAATATTGGATCTAAATTAATATGATCTTCTAAATATGCATTATTCTTGTATATGTTTCTCTAAGAAATAATAAAATATTTCTTCTGGAAATATAAACAATATATATCAAAATAATTTCCAAAATCAAAATCCAAATCAAAGAGTTTTCAGAATGAAAACTTCATTTATCGAACATGTATATATTACTTAGATCTATATCACAAACCAAAACGTAATCAAGATCAATAAATTTATTTGAATCAACAACAGAAATTGTCAAATTCAAAACTTGCTTTCCAAAATAATGAACTCAAAAAAATATGCAATAATAAGCAATTTTGAAATCAATTCAAATCCAAATTCAAGAAAAAACACAACATTTTATTTTTAAACAATGTACAGATTTCAACGATATATTATTTGAGTGTGATTTTAAGATTTACAATATAATGAGATCAGAAAAATAAGAACAAAAAAATCGGATCTATTGTGGGATGAGATCTGAAATATAATGACAAAAAAACATGTACAGTGGAATAAGATCGATAAATTTAGATCTATAACAAAATAAGATCTTGAAAAGATAAGATCTATTAAAACTTAAATCCAAATCTGAAAAATTAGAAAATAGATATAGAATTGTGAAACAAGAATATTTAAATATAGATCTAAATTAATCACAAAATAAATCTAGAAAAGCAGATCTAGAAAATTTCAAACCTAATTTCAATGGTTGAATAAGAGGAAGAGATAGATCCGATTTCAGTAACTGAATAAGAGAAAGAGATGTACCCACAAGAAAAAATGGATCTAATCTTATGGATTAGAATATCCAATACATTTGAGAAAAAGATCGTGCTGATAACGTGTTATAAAATGAAGAAAGTAGAAGTCAGTAGAGAGAGAGACAAAAGATATATTATTCATTCTTCAGAATTAGACATATATTTACATTACATAGCCTCCTTTATATAAAGGGTTCAGAGCTAAGGATTTAACCTATTCCACGATGTGAGACTAAACAAAAGAACATAAAAACATATTCATTTTATGATTTATATATATATTGTAACAATATAATAAATTTATATTAAATTGAGTATTTGTGAAGTTATAATTAAAAACAATATTTACTAAATAATTTGCAAATAAAGACCAAATGTCAGTAAGAACGCATAAACCTTATTTCAGATTTAGTAACTGTTTATCATCTTCAAGGAATAAATAATAATTCATAAGCAAGTTAATAAATACATATATCAAATTAATACAATAATATCTTATTACGTGACTTTTTAATCAGAGTATCAACAAACTCTTCTGCTGTCAGCATTATGGAGGATTCATCGTTTATGTTATACCACCTTTGATAGCATCTGTCGATAACCTAAAAGACATTGCATACATGTCAGTTGTACATAATGTTGCATCACCAAAATTTTTCAAAATGGAATGTTCGACAACCAAATTTCTAGTTAAGAAAATTATTTTATAAAGGCAAATTACAATATGTGGTCTTATCAACGGTTATTAGATTATAATCATATCTTAGCAGCAAGAGTATTGTGCCGTTATGTGTTTTTGTATGTTTGTGTGCACACACATAAGTGTATATATGTTTGAAAATTATCTACATCCCCTTTTCTCTAGATACATGTTAAATCCTCCCTTAAGTTTGGTGTATCTAAAAGCGTCGAAATAGGAAAATATTTTGTAGATATAATATTGTTATTATCAAGATTATTTATACAATTTTTTTGCATTATTTCAATTTTTTATCATTTCGACTGAAACACCGAGAGTTCGGTCGTTCTGTTCAGGTTTCAGTAGGGACCGAAACGAAACCAAATTGAAATTCCAATCTAATGAAAAAACTATTAAAATTCAAAGTTTACAAAACAAAATAAAAAAAATGATTTGAGTTTCAAATATAGAAATATTCAAAATTAACTTTGCAAAATCAAAATATATATATATAAATAATGTAACTTAAAAAGTTAAATACGAAGTAATAAATAAATATTTGCTAGTGTTATCAATATTTATAATTAATAAATATTGTTCATTTATATTTTATTTTTCAATAAAATGTAAATTACAAATCTTGTTTCAGTTAGCTAAATAAATATATGTGTAATTATATAAAAATAATAATGAAATCTGGAACCGAAACTTTAACCAAAATTCCTAAAATTATGAAGGTTCGAAACCGGGACCGAAATCGAAATCTCGAACCTTGGTTAGAAGTTTTAAAATGATACAAAACCTGCATAAATGATCTTAATAGTTAATGGATTAAGCCCATAAAATCTGTTCTATTTTTATAATTTTGAGCAAAAAGATGAAGTTGGAACCAGAGATCAGTAAGAAGTGAATGTAAATTCTTCTCGTATATGTGTGTATGCATGCATGCATGCATGCATGCGTTAGGTCTATCACCGGATAATTTTGGATGTAGATGGTGCCATATACTCATCCACGTCTACGGATGCAAATGAATATCAAATATTTATCTGATTCGCTAATGATGATATATCTTAAAATATAAATAGAAATTTTGATTTAACTTATTTTTTAGTCCAATTGATTATAAAAATATGAAAAATAAACAAATACGACGATAATAAATAGTTTTGAGCAAATAGTATGCATTAACTACATAAATATAAACTATTACTTTAATAAAACAATAAATACATGTCATTGATTTTGCTAGGACACACATAATATAAACTATATTCTTGACAAAAACCTGACAAAAACCAGAAGGATAATTTTCGGATGCGCCTATCTTCATAACAATATCCTTATCTGTTTTCCCAAAAATGGAATATTCATCCATTTTTCAAATATAGACGTGGACGGATTTTGAATTGTCATGGTATCCATTGACATACTTAGTATGATTGTACGTATGTATATACACATAAATGTATATGGGTATATGAATGTATCAAGGTTCGAGAACTCAGTTTCGGTCATTTGAAAATTTGTTGGTTTTGATCAATTTCGAAAATTTCACTTGTTTTGGTTTTGTTCCAGATTCAGCCTTGATATTGGATTTCTGTTTTTTTAATGAAAAAGTAACGACAAACGATGCAAATTCATATAGAAATATAGTATACAACAAAATAATAATGCTACATACAACACTACTACATCTAGAAACTATTTCTCGGAGTTACATATGGACTATTTTCATAATTTTCTTTATCATCTTGTGTTATATAATATAATGGATAACCATATTGCATTTATCATAAACCCATAATTGTCGCCATCATATTATCAAGAGACGGTGGTTCATCATTTTATGTTGTATACGTAGCTTGACTATTTTGATCACTCGAGATACCACTAGAGTTTCGTTTGTTCCATAATATGAGTTACCATCTGTATAGTCAAAAATAGAATGTTTATATGTTGATGGACCAGTTGAAGTATATTGATTGTAGTGCTCATAATCATATTGATGTCCGTATTCAACATTTACATTACTTTTCTCTTCGCTTAGGATTGCCACTCGCACCCATTCTTCTTGAATATGTTTGAGTTGGTCTATATAATTCACCACCATCACTAGAACCAATGCCATACTTACTTGTAAACCAACACCACTTTCGCCAACATTACCATGATCATCATTTGACGAGCTGCCACTATTTTTATTGTTTTGACTCCTTGTTGCTCGTATAGGTAAACCACTGCATCATTCAGTGTATTGGTTATCCAAGAATCATAGATGGTTCAATTTCATTAGTCCATTCTGCTAATGGATCCTCTTCATGGAATATATAGTCCAGATCGATCAACTGTTTCTCAGTATCATGGCATCTTAAATTTTTTGCTCTTAGTCTCATATTCTAATGCACATATACCAATTTTCTAGATTTTTTATTTTTTATTTTATTTGTAATTTTGTGTGGATCATTGAATATGTAGTTTAGTTTCTTTCGCAGTTTGAAGATGAAACCGTTTGACTTAAAAAGTGCATGCTAAGCGTGTTAAATTTGAAGCATCCTCTCTTCAATTATTAACCACCATCGAGCCGAGAAACATAGTCTTTACGACTGCGTATGTTTTTGCAGAATTAATTGCACTAATTTTCATTCTATATCTTTCTACTTGTTGTTGTATAAGTTAAATATTTAATATGTCTTAAATGCTAAATGTTTATCATAATTATTACATATGTTAGTATTTGCGTCAAAATTGATCACAAATCCCAGAAGTAGTGAAAGCACTAGTGTTTGCACACAAATCCTCAATAGCGGCACACAGATCTCAGATCCAGATAAAGTAGAGAATAAAAATGAAGAAATAGAAAAATTCAAATGAGCAAGAAATCAAAGAACACAAGGTTTATAGTGGTTCGGCTATCTTCGGCCTACGTCCACTTTGAATTGATCCTTTTATTCCTTTTATATTGAAATTACAGTTACAAGCCTTTGAAATCAGTAAACAAAATGATAGAGCTTCGTCTCGGAAAGTAGAAGAAGATCCCTCTTTAGTTGCCATAGAGCTGCTATTTATAGGTGTAGATTTGAAAATATTTGCCCCAAAACCTGGAATACCTCTTCTCATGCGCAGATGAGCCCACCAGATCGATCTGGTGTCATTTGGGATCGATCTTAATCGATCCAAGTATAATTAGTATCAATTCAAAAGTAGTCCAATGAAGCTGATATCGATCATGGACGTTCTTGAGTTAATAAGCAAGCTTCTGTGAAAATTTTATAGCATTTGGATCTATGGTTTGAGAGTTACGATCAATCCAAGGTTGAATTTGCAAATAGGCTGGTGACTTCGTATCCATGAATTTTGTATCCATCCATCCTCCTTCTTCGCATCGATCCAAGTCACGTTAATACCCATGCAACGTTAATACCTATGCCACTCGTATTGATCTAATCCTTATCTCTTTGTATCGATCCGCACATGATGCCTTCTTCGTATCCATCCTCTACATCCCTACTTCGTATCGATCCATCCGCTTGCCCTTCATTTCGATCCAAGTCCTGCACTCTTGACCGCTTCGTGTCCATCTAAATCGGTGCGCAATGCATTGATCTGAAGTATGTTACTATATCTATTTTGATCGATACAAAACCATCGATACGAACCGGTTTCCCATGAACCTTCATCCATCCATAACTCGAGTATACGAACTCCGTTTGACCTTAAATTTGAATTGTAGCCTCTCCAAACCTTGTTTATCATTTCCTATCGAACCCACCATGATTGGGGCTCAGTCCCATTTTGACGGTATCGATCATAGACTTGTTTCCAATTGATCTTCAATCTTGACATCCATCATTTTTAACCGATTTATTGATATCCGGCATTGAGCAAAAGGCGGGGTAACATTTTCCTCCCAAAACATGCCCTGCGATAGGAAGGCATGTTTTGAATAACTTTAAATCCTACATCCAAAGTCCATATTTCGTCCATAACCATATCATCCGATCCATAATCCAGTCCACTACCAAGCCATTCTATCCAAGTTCCACATCCATATCCTTATCCGAATTCGCAACTGCTCCGAGTCGATATCCGATTTCGAATCCAGTAACCAAATCCTTAACCAATTCCATAGCTATCCGAACCCGTCGACCGATTTTTAATCCATCCATATCCAATATCCAATAACCAATAACCAAATCCATGATCTCTTTGGGTCGATATCCAAATCCAGGACCGCTCCGGGCCGTTTTATCCTACTCCGGCCTCGACTTTTCGGTCAAGAACTTATATTCTCCGGCCTCGACTCTCCAGTCGATGACCTTTATATTATCCGGCCTCGACTCTTCAGTCGAGGACTTTTATATTCTTCGGCCTCAACTCTCCGGTCGAGGACTTATATTCTCCGACCTCGACTCTCCGGTCGAGGACTTATATTCTCCGGCCTCGACTCTCCGATCAAGCACTTTTATATTGTGTTCGAGTCCATTCCATAGCTCTTCGACGATGGGACTCATAACTTGCGATTTTGCCCCATCTCTCCGGTCGAGACCGTAATCGCGAGACCTATATTATTTATTATATTAATCTAAATCCAATCATCACAAAGTCCAATTGACAAAATAAAAGTTCGTACAACTAGGAAAAACTAAATAAAAGTCCATACAACCAAGGAAGAAACCAAGTTTGTAGAATAACAGAAAGAAAACAAGATATCATAGACTCGAGCATCACGGTTTATCATCATCTCAGAGCATGCCTAGGGATCGTCCTTGATCCAGTATATGTGTAAGTGACTTAGTTGTATTACTTCAAGGTGTATTTCTTATTCCATGCCACAAATCCAATCGGTTGATAATAAGCTGATGACGATGCCTAGTCTAGCGCCATCTTCGTTCGAGGTGGACGGTGGCTGCTCCTGTTCCACTACCACAACTCGATCCCTTATGAATTGTTGCAAATGACCATTCTTCACGTGCTCCTCAACGATATCCTTCAAATGCCTATAGTCGTTCGTGTTGTGCCCATCCAGGTCATGGAATGGACAATACTTTCCGATGCCCGCTCATATTCAAAGGGCTCCTTTTTTACCGGCCTTTGATACAGGAGGCGCCCATGAGTATCGAAATAAAGCCTTTCCAGAGTTTCAGTAAAATCCGTGTAAGAAGAAAATTTTGATTCCCTTCGTTGCCTTTTCGAAGTATTGCCATTATCATTCAGTTTCCTTTTGCCCTTATCGTCCTTGTTTGAATCCTCCCTGGGTGGACCTCCACCTTTTACTGTATAAACTTCAGCCTCTCTCCCTTCTCTCTCAACCTTTGCATCTTTCTGTCTAAAAAACCTTTCTGCTTTGGGATAAAACTCCCCGAGATCCATCGACAGATCTCGTTCTAACGATATCTTAAAATCTGAATCATTCGCAATTTCTGAGACTATTGCCATCAAAACCATTGACGAATCGGGTCGATTCACTGAAGCCACTGCCATATTGAATCTGGTTAATAAATCCCTAAGTGATTCTCTCTTCCACTGTTTCATCGATGTCAAAGTCATCACATTCTTGGGTATCACGATATGGATCCGAAATTGCCCCATAAATCTCTCAGTCAACTCCGTCTAAGAGCTAATTGAGCCACTCTCCAGTTGTCTGAACCATAGTGTGTAGGATCTAGATTAACCCTAGAGGGGGGGTGAATAGGGTTATAGCAAATTTTCTCGAATTCAACACAGAAACAAACTGCAGAAATAAATATGCTGAAAAGTAAATCACACACAAAATTTACCCAGCTTCGGCAACCCCTGCTTATCTGCTGCATTCTCAGATTTCTATTAGAATTAAACAGTATCACGCTTACAAACACTCTACTAGACTCGCAGACCCTTTTACTCCCGCTCACAAACACTCGACTAGACTCGCAAACATTTGCTTCCGCTCACAAACACTCTACTAGACTCACACACCCTGCTCCCGCCTATAGAGTTTCGTTTACTTGCAAACTCTGCTCCCGCCTATAGAGCTTTGCTTACTCGCAAACTCTGCTCCCGCCTATAGAGCTTTGCAAACTCGCACACCCTGCTCACTGAACTAATTCTAACTAGACAATCTGACACTACCTAATCCCTAGGTGGTGATTTACAAATTCTTTGATTCGAAAAGTAAAAACAACAATTAAATAACAATTAAAAGACACAATAGCCCTAATTGAAAAATTAAACTAAAGCCTCTAAATAACAAGGCCGGCCCACTCTTATTCTTTAACCAGTTCCTTTTTCTCTTCTTTGGCCCGTTCCTTTTCTTTTGGCTTGTGAGAATAATGGCCGTTCCTCTTTTGCAACTAAATTAGGGCTTCGGCTTCTTTTGCTCCTTGCTTCCAAAATTAGGGTTGTGCAAATTTAAAGCGCCGCTCGAATTCCTCGATCGAATAATGATTGACGTGCTTCCTTGATCGATTTGAGACCTCGTTGCTCACCGCGGCTGCTTCGTTGATCGAATTCCTTCCTTGCTTCGGTATGTAATTAAATGCTTTTGCTTTTATTGATTTTATGCTTGCTTGAATTGATTGCCGATGATGATTGGGCTTTTATATGCGTTCGAATTCCTTGAATTACGTTCGTCTAAATATATTTGAATTCGTCAATTTACTTGCTCTGGCCGCTTGATCTTGTATTGATGCTTGAGATTTCACTGACTTCTTCAATTTCGTATAAATTGATATTACTTGGTTGACACGGTGTTGATTCATTGCTTGGTCAATACGGCGTTGATCTTGACTTGGTTCGATTTGCTCCGGCCTTGACTTTGTTTGATAATATCTGATCATTGCTCTGATTTATTTGCCTCGTCTTTCTTGTTGACTTCGGCATGATCACGGTTTTGATTTTGTGACTTCTGTATACTACGGCTCTGACCACTTTTTGTGTTCATCTCTGATAGCACTTTCCAGTTGAGTTCGAGTTGTTTCAATGTGATGTTTACACTGTCTTCATATGCCCTTGACTTTGTTATACCTTGCTGTGTATTGCATTGATGATTTTGTTCTTCCACTGTTGTATACATGAGCTTGATACTGTAAAGTTCTTGTTGCACCTTGGTTGTTCACCATGTTGCATTCATGAATTTTCTGTCTTGACTTCACTGTGAATTTGGTCTTTGTTGTAACTGGACATGTAACGTTGCTGTAGCGTGTACTCGAGTCATGGTAGCATTTGCATACTTACTTGGTCTCTGATCTGATGACATTTGATTCAGATTGCTTGCATTACTGGTCTTTGTATCATCACTGCTTCATCATGTTGCATGCACTTCATTTTGTATATTGCTACTTGTCTCTGAGTCTTTACTTGACATATATGCACTGTGTATTATTTTATTTATGTTGGTTGTTGTGCACTTTTGTGCTTTGGCCATCTTTGTTTCAGTGCTTCTCGGCATTGAATTTGTAACATTTGGCTACTACTGTGAACTTGTGTATTTGGTCTCGTCTCCATGTAGTTGAAGCTTGCTGTCATATTTGCTGTGATGTCATATCTTTGGTTTGAGGTCTTTGCATTGCCACACTGAACTTGCTATTGAGTCTGATACTTCATACTGGATATTGTTGCAGTATTCATAATTTGTGCTCGAGCTTGCATACTGTTTTCATTTGTTCAACATGTAGTTGTTCACTTGGTCTTTGTGTAGTTTGCATTATATTGGTCGAGCTTTGATTCTTTGTTGGCACTGGCTTGAACTTGATATTATTGAACTTGTAGTTGATGTACTTGAGTTGACTGCATGTTCATTGATTTGAGGCTGTGTCATGTTTGAACATAGCATTCATGTGTACTTTTGATTTGCACCTGAGTTGAGTCCAGTTTTAAAACTCGGGTTTGACCTTGTGCCGAGAGTTGTGACATTTATGAACATATTGCACGTGAGTTGAACCCAGCTTTTCATTTGGGTTTGACCTGTGCTCACCTGTCCCTGTAAATCAATCAAGTGTATATATCGGTGTGCACGGCCTTGTGGCATATACAGTGATACACTGTGTATGTCACAAGTTGTTCGCATATGTTGAATTCAAATTTAAATGATGACGAACAACCCAAATAACCGAGGCAAATATTATTTTCAAAATTCATATTTTATTTTATATTGCAAAAATATTTCTTTTTCAATTTTACTGTGTTAGTGTATATTTTTGCAGTTTGCTCAGATGCTGGATTCAAACTGGAAGGAAGTTGAAGATTGAAATATGAGTGTGAGTGATATGTAGTGAGGTGAACTGTAAATATGAAATGTGATGTAATTGTAATCAAAGTTGTATAGTTATAGTGGGAGATTGAAATTGTACTATTCAAAGTTGTAATAAATATTTGTTTGAATAAAATATTCGTTTGAATTCAAATTCTGTGTTATTTAATTTATTCAACAAATATTTATATAATCTGTGAAAATAAAATAGTATATTAACAAATACATTTAAATGAATGTATATATGTTTATTATCATCAAACAAAAATCATATAAGCGCAAAGCGCATATTCAACATAGTGCTGCTATATTTGTTAGATACAAAGGGAAGCACCGAGCCATAACTCCCTTCGATGCCCCGGTACTTCCATATGCCTCATGTACCTCGTCAAGTGAAACGTGAGGTCCGTTCTCCCATCATACATCTCCAGCGTTGGTAGTTTGAAATCCAGTGGATTCCTAGCCTGCCTGATCATAGGTATGAAGGGACTTCTATTTACGTCCTTCAAATCTCTATTCACCAATCCTCCCCATGTGGCCCGTCTTATCATGTCCGCTAACCTGTCGTTGTCATCAAGTGGTAGCCTCTATTTGCGATCTCAAACCTACTGCCGGAGTCCGCAACTGGATCCTAAAACCTGACCTTTTGGAAGAGCATCCATATCCCGATCAACGCCAAACTCCATAGCGCCGCCTGGTACCCTTCATGGAATTAAACCAATATGATTCAAATAAATAATTTGGAAAATTATTTAAATCTGATAGTTGTTTAGGGATATTAATTGATAGTTAAATAACCGACTATCAATATTGGCCTTCAAGACGGCATTTGAATTTCGATGAGATCGGGGTCGGATTCCAAATGGTTATCCCAAAACCATATCGAATCTTAAATGTGGATCTTTTGTTTAAAGGATCAAATATGGAAATTTGTTGTGACTTAATTCAGATCTGAATGTATCCACTTGTTTTTAAAGTAAACGCTCATTATTCGGTTAAGCCGGGAGAGGACATTAACGATAGCTTAAGGACTATTCCTGATGGTCCTACTCTATCTTGAATCCCAGTTGCACCATGCTCTTGATCCGGATTCTAAACTGTCTTCGCTCCTACTGCTCCAGCTTTACGATCCGTATTTCCAGCATTTCCTGCAGTTACATTCTCTTGATTTTTGCACTCCAGCCTGTCCAAATTGTCGGAGTAGTTTCTGCATCATCTCCTCCTACCTTTTCAGCATCCCTTCCTGCATAGCATCCATCATCATTTCCATCTCATCTCTGGTGACAAAAACCGAGGTTTGATTAGCTTCTGAAGAGTCCTCCTGACTTCCTTCATGCTGACTACTTTCCGTTCTCTGTCCCCTTGTTGATTGCTTAGCCATTGCTTTCCAAAATCCAATCTTTTCGCTTTCCAAATTTGAAATCTAAATCCGATATAGCGGGTGCTAGTCCTTCTCAGTGAAAGCATCAAAGTGTTTGCGACAAAATTGGTCACAAACCACAAAAGTAGTGAAAGCACCAGTGTTTACACACAAATCCTAAATAACCACACACAAATCTCAGATCTACATAAAGTAGACAATAAAAATGAAGAAATGGCAAAATTCAAATTAGCAAGAAAACAAAGAACACAAGGTTTATAGTAATTCGGCTATCACCAACCTACGTCCACTTTACATTGATCCTTTTATTCCTTTTATATTGAAATTATAGTTACAAGCCTTTGAAATCGGTAAACAAAATGGTAGAGTTTCGCCTCAAAAAGCAGAAGAAGATCCCTCTTTCGTTGCCATAAAGCTATTATTTATAGGTGTAGATTTGAAAATATCCACCCCAAAAACTAGAATACCTCTTCCCATGAACAGGTGGGCCCACCAGATCGATCTAGAGTCATTTGGGATCAATCCCGATCGATCGAAGTATAATTCGCATCGATCCAAAAATAGTCCAATGAAGCTGAGATCGATCATGGACGTTCTTGATTGAATAAGAAAGATCCTATGAAAATTTTATAGCATTTAGATATATGGTTTGAGAGTTATGATCGATTAAAGGCTGAATTTGAAAATAGGCTGGTGACTTCATATCAATGAATTTCTTATCCATCCATGCTCCTTCTTCGCATCGATCCAAGTCACGTTAATACCCATGATGCTCATATCGCTCTAACCCTTGTCTCTTCATATCGATCCACACACGCTGTGTAACGACCCGCTATTTTGGACCATTCAAATCGACAATAAAACCACACATGTCTGACTTGAATAGCTCAGAATACCGAATTGTTAATTTAAATTTGGCAAAATTCGGAATATGCAGTAAATAAATAAATCACAGATCACAAACACAGAGTAATATAATGCAGCGGAAGTAAAGAGATAGTAGTTCATGAAGCTACTATATAAATACATCAGGGTTATACAAGATACAACAGAAGTTTCAGTATGATAAACAAGCACAAAGCTGAATACATCCCTGGAATCAACTGAATAACTGAAAGCGAAATAGATAGCTGGATCTTCAAGCAAAGCTCCAACTTCGAAGTTAAGTCCTAAATGTTGTATCACTCAGTCTGACCCGGGCGTAAAGCAAATACACAAAACACTTGAGTGAAGACATACATAATTATACAATGTAAACCAACTCAAGTGAATTGTAATATAAGGTACAAATAACTTAAAGGATGCTTGGGGCCGGCCATACTCTAAGGATCCGGTTAAACCATTTACTATGCAGTAATATTTCGCTATTATAATAATGTCTATAGTAAAATAAACTTACTTTTAAATAGCGTTAAGGCTTTACATTTTCCACCTTGATACGTCAAAGTCCCAGTAGTCTATCCAGTATCATAGTCCCTCCTGATCGGGAAGCCGCTAGAGGATACTCCACGGGATACGGAAGAAATCCAAACTCGTACAAGGCGCGATAGGGTAGGTGACACGGCACAACGAGGCAATGCCAGGGTAGATATACCGATTACACATCCGGGCTGGTGGTGACGCATAGCGCACAGCTACCGCCCACCTCGAGCCACACCCCCAAAATCAAAGGGCCTCAATCAATCACAAAGTAATAGAATGATATCGAAGGAGTGTGTCTAATAAGAGGAGCTACCTCACTGGCCCAAGAATCGCTTCTGTTTTAGCCATTTTATGCCAACTCACGGGAGTCGGGTCCACGTATATACCTTAATAGAACATCGCCGCCATTTTACTTCATTATGGAATCTCCGCCGTGTACACGGTTGTTAAAGTGGTTTTCGATATCAACAGAGAGTATTCCCATATCTGATCCCAGTCTCTTCAACAACCAACCGTTATTATAACCCATGGATATTTATTTCAAAATCATTTATACTTTCAAAACCAAGATAGCATATCCATTTATAAATCATATCATTTATTTCAAAATAGTATATACTTTCAAAACCAAAATATCATACCCATTTCAAAACCATATCACAATAGTATCATTTCCACTTCGAAGCCAAATCAAAATATCATTTCAGTAAGACCCAAATTTCAAGTCACTGAATATTTCCTTCAATTTATTAAATTTGAAATATTCCTATAAATTATATTAAACCAAACCACTTTGAAATATTATCATTTGGAAATCATAATACTTAGAAAAATCATAACACTTTAAAACATTCATTTAAAAAATTAAAAATCAATGTTAATATCTTCCAAAACAATATTTATTTAAACCATTTAAATATCAATATTAATATCTTTCAAAACAATATTAATTTAATCCATTAAAATATCAATATCACCTCATATTCCATCCAAAGTTGTAACATTTCCAAGCTCATTCATTTAATTATAAAATTTCCCAAAACATTGTATTTTCAGCAACAACAACGTTTATAAAGTGTTACGGTAGATATAGTGATATTTCAAAACATTGTCAAATTCAAAAATAGCAGCACTTATAAAGTGCTACGGTAGGTATTTAGTTATTTCAAAACAGCTCAATTTCAGAAACAGCGGCACTTATAAAGTGCTGTAATAGGTGTTTAGTTATCCAAAACAATTCAGTTCAGAAACAACATTTATAAAGCGCCGTAGTAGTTATTTAGTTATTTTCAGAAATAGTTCAAATCCAGAAACAATAGCACTTATAAAGTATTGTAATAGGTATTTAGTTATTTCAGAACCTAGTTAAGTTTCAGAATTGATTGCACTTAGCAAATGCTATCTTATAACCACAACATTTCTGAAGTGCTACCAATAAAATTTCAGATTTATCTTAACATATCAGCCACATTAAAATTTCAAATCTTAGCCATTTTAACTTATAAAAATCACATTTCACGCTTCAGAAAATATTCATTTAGATATCATTTACTTATGATTTAATAAAATAAAATTTTATCAATAAATATCCAAATTAAACTATAATTCTTTTATTAAGTCAAAAGCACATTATTACTTAACTTTTATTTACAATTAACTTAATACTTTATTTTAAAATACCCATTCCATAAATAAAACTAAATTTCCATTTATTTACTTAACTTAAAATTTCCATTTAAAAACCAAATTTCCAATTTTTAAGTTAAGTCATATTTCAAAAAAAATTACATTTCCATTTAAAACATAATTATTCAATTTCCAAACATATCCACTTCATAAATAAAATATTTCATCATAGTTGATCTATCATCAAATTTTCTTTATAAATCTATTCATTTAGACACCAAATAACTATGATTTCATATTAAATAAATTCTATTACAAAAGTCCAATCAAAACTGCATTTCATTTTATCAATTCAAAATACATTATTTATTATACAAACCATATTCATTTCAAACTAAAAATTGATTGCTAATACCAGGATAGATTTTTAAAATTCCATAGTAATAAACTTTAATTATTAAGTTATTTATCGCAAATAAAAATCTTTAAATTACCATTTAAAACCAAATAAAGATTTTTAAATTACAATTTAAACCCATTTATCAACTTACAAAATTTTAACTTGTTGAAAGCCAATATCTCTTTATATTTCAAATCTTTAAATCAAATTTTAAATTAAAATTTCAATATTCTAAAACTCAAGATACTTTAAAAGAATTTTTTTGGAAAATACTACTTTAAAAATATTAACCATGGGGCTGTATAATATTTTCTAACCTAGACTAAGTGATACAGATAGTATCATTTTAATCCGTAATTTAAAAAGAAAATTCGGGTTCTATCATTTCAAACCCGCAATCCCAAGTAAAATGAATACAACAAAAATCAATCGAGCCTATCATTTCAGCCCATAATGATTTTTCCTTATTCTAAAGTCCATTCGGGTAGGTATCATTTCAACACATAGTGATAGGGAACTTGCAGTGATAAACGGGAAATAAAATAACAGTATAGCATATAATAACATATCAAATGATGTAATAGGTATATAAACAACATTTAACATCATATAAATATATCATAAGCATGTATGAACATAGAATATTAATTTCTACAATTCACTTGTCATCATTTCACAATTTTATAAGTACGGATGTCTATAGTGATAAACTCACCTTTTAAAGCCGAAGATAACAATACACAACTGAAACCCCGAGAAGCGCGATAAGGTACGACTATATTTTTGAGTGGATGAAGAGTCAAGATCCAAATTTTGTACACAAACAAATACAACAAACATAAGAATAAGATTTCAATACAAACAAAAGATGGATTAAAAAAATGAAAATATGAATCAAAGAGGACATAACCTTTTGATAAAACAAAGCAAGATGATCAATCACCAAGCAAGTGGGCTCGGCCATGGCTTTAATGGGCTAGACCATCATGTTGTGCTTGGCCTCATCATGTTTGAGGCAACATAGGCTCAGTTATGAAGTCAATAGGTACGGCTAAGGCAAAGAAATATGAAGAGGTATAAGTTATAACTCAATGGAAGGCAAGAGGTCAAAGGACAAAGGACTATTGGTTCGGCCCTAAGGCAATAGGGTTCAGCCATGTTTGAATCTTGGTCAAGAAGGCATGGCAAGGTGTGTTGTGGTCATGGCAAAGCAAGGAGGTGGAGAATTAAGGGTGGCCGAGGCTACTAGGGAAGGAGGTGATGCGAAATAGGCTTTTAGGTTGATTTTGGTGATGGTTGTCTTCATCAATGGTCATGGCATGGAGAAGATGGTTGGTGGAGGTGATCATGGAGGTGGTGTGATGGTCGGCAAAGCATGGACAAGGTGGAGCCGAGCATAGCAAAAGAAAAATCAAAGAGAAAAATAAAAGAAAAATGGAAAGAAGGAAGAAGGAGAAGCCATGAGATTAGAGCTTGTATAATTTTTTTTTCACGCCAATGAATTTGAGATGAGATTTCTTTGTACGTGAATTGCAAATGATATGGCGGCTAGGGTTAAGAGAAAAAGCACTGCTAGAGATGTGGAATGAACGGCTAAAAAGAAATGAAGAGGTTAGGCAAAGGAAGAGTCACAAATAAAGGAAGAGAAACTGAAGTCTTTTGAAATTTCCAAAGCTATTATTAAAAATAAAACCAATCAAAAATCAAATAAATATAATCAAAGTTCATACAAATAAAAATAGAAATAAAAATTAGAGAAATAAACATAGGAAAAATAGAAAACAAAATATAGAAAATCATTACATGTAAAACGCTGTATTATATCAAATTTAAAAAAGTATAAAGCGGAATTTTACGAAACGAAAAGCAGAACTAATATTAAAATAAAATACAGTTTCAAAGAAAAATTAGAATTTTAAAATTTAAATTTAAAATTTTCAACTGTGGTCAAACTTTGACTTCCAGTTGACCAAAATATAAGATTTTCAGAAAATGTTTATTTTATTGTATTTGAAAAATAAATTACAAACAAATTCCAAACTTATAATGGAAAATTCCAGAATTTCAAATTTTAAATGATTTAAAAATCAAAGTTTTCAAGTGAAAAAATAAATTAAAAATATTTACAAAATTATGGGTTGTTACACGCCGCCTTCTTCGTATCCATCCTCTACATCCCTCCTTTGTATCGATCCATTCGCTTGCACTTCGTATCGATCCAAGTCATGCACTCTTGACCACTGCGTGTCCATCCAAATCGATGCACATCGCATCGATGCAAAAGCCATCAATCCAAAGTATGTTACCATATCTATTTTGATCGATACGAAACCATCGGTACGATCCAAATTCCCATGAACCTTGATCCATCTATAATTCGAGCATACAAACTCCGTTTGAACCGAAATTTAAAATGTAGCCTCTCCAAACCTTATTTATCATTTTCCATCGATCCTACCTTGATTGGAGCTCGGTCCAATTTTGACAGTATCGAACATAGCCTTGTTTCCAATCGATCTTCAATCCTGATATCCATTTATTTTAATCGATTTGTTGATATCCCGGCCTTGACCAAAAGATGAGGTAACAGTTAGTTTTATCTCCTTTTCAATTTCAATTTGTGTTACAATATCCGACGCCACTCTTTCAATGACATCATCAAATCCATTTAATACTTCTTCATCCTTTGTTGCATCCCTATATTGAATGATAGGACCAAGAAAATAACCTATATGGAAAAAGTATATTATATTATTGAAATGTTATGTATTTCACTATTTGTATGACAATAAGATAAAACAAATTACCTGTCGCGTGAAGAGGTCAATGTAATTGACTTTTCCATCTTTTGTCTATTATATCCCACCATTTTTGGCATTGCCTTTCACCAATATTTTTTCTTATCGATTCTTTTGATCGATTCATCGTCTCATAAAGATATCCTATATCTGCTTTGTCTCACTATCTATCATTCGTAAAACCTTCACCATTGGCTCAAAAACAAGGATGATGGAAGAAACACCAGTCCAAAAGGCATTATTGTAAATTCATGTAGAGATAATATTTGCGGTTCTTTTGTCTTTTATTATTGAGTTTAGAAACTTTTGATGTCCACTCTCTCGAAGCAACCATCCTTCTCAGGTCATCTTTATGTTTATGAATAGAGTCTAATACGATGAAATGTGTTGCAAACCATGTTACTGTTAGTGTAATCAATTATTTATTGTTGATCTCTTTTCTGATGATAGAAAGTAACCAACCATGATTGTATATAATGTTGTTACTAATTGACAATTTATGATAACAGGTATTACCTTTGGCACTTTGGAACTTTCAAAATCAAACCAATGCAGTGTGCTGCACATGGTGTCCGGTATAAATACTTTTTTTCTACATCAATAATTGACCGACAGCTTTGTAGTTTGTTCCGTTATCTATAAACTTGCACTATCCTCTTTTCACCTATTGTTTCAATGATATCATCCATTTATCCACAAATATAATTTCCACTTTGGAATTCATATGTAACATCCACATATTTGATAATATTGTTCCATAGGTAGAGTACATGAGAAAATTTATTATTTTTTCATCAGTTCTATGTACTCCAACCTTCAACATTAGTCTGCAACCATGTTTATCCCAAAAATTATGCAATGTTTTAATAAATTGTCTAACTTCTTCGATTTCCATTTCAAGGTGTGAGTGTGATATTTCATATGTAGCTGGTGGATTAATTCTATGACCGCATTCAACAATCGCATCAACCATTTTTATATAATATGGATTATTAAAAACGTGATGTGGAATATGGTTGAAAAAAATAACAACTTAGAAATTGCTCGATCTATATGTGTTTTGGCATCTTTAATATCTTACATTGCAGATTTAATAGAAGGTTGATTTCTACCTTCTCGTTTTTGCATATATGTGTCAATTCGTCATGCGGCATGAATGTCAAAATCTCATCTACTTTGATAGATTTTTCAAGAATACGAGATCTGCGTAATGTTCGACTTGAACCACCACTCGATCGTCCAACAGTATGAGATGTATGCAATGTTTGACTTAAACCACCACCTGATCTGTGCATCTCTTCGTCTTTCAATGTGTCTCTACTCTACTGCATGATACATTAAAGTTCTTCATCATTTTCATTTCATCGTCTGATACTTATTGCAGTCCGCTCATTACTTTTTCTTATAACCGTTGCTTGCCTAGTTTTCCTTTGCTTCGTTAATTTCTCTTTTCAACGATATGTGATCATACAAGTTGTTTAATTTCTTTAGGGACAATTAGACATGCTGATACGTCGCCTCCCACTCCTGCCAGATGTTCTTTCAAACATGTCATACCACCGCAATTAATTAGTTTATTGCAAAAATTATATTTTGTTTTCCGAAGATTTCCATTTATCACAGTACCATGATTCCTACCAATTTCAGTTGGATTGCCATAACGTACCTGAGATTATAATTAAACGATACAATGTAAGCATTTATAATTAAAAAAATCAATCCTGAACAATTTAATAGTCCAAATCAAATCAAAAATAAAATAAAAATGAATAAAAAATTAATCAAAGTCGTCAAAGTTCAATGTTCAAATCCAATATCTCAAGTCAAGTTCAATGCTCATGTTCGATATTCAAGACCATATTCAAGTTCAACATATTCAAGTTCAATAATCAAGTCCATATTCAAGTTCAACATATTCTAAGTCCAACATATTCAAGTCCATATGCAAGTCCAATATTCAGATCAGTTTAGCATATTTAGGTCAGTTTAGCTTATTCAAGTCTGTTCCATATTCAGGTCAGTCCGTATTCAAAAGAAAAAATAAAATAGACATTCAGGTCATTCTATTTCCATTATTCAAGACATTTTATTACCATTATTCAAATCCCCCTCAGCCCAAAGCCCAACCCACACGTAACCCATACAACCTTTCATAATTCAATCTCGTATACAGAACCAAAATGACATTCAGAAAAAAGAAAAAAAAAGGCAAAAAGAAAATACAAAGGCGGAAAGGAAAAACCTGCGTTGAAGGCAACTGGAGACGACGTCGATCCTTTGGTATGCTTTCGAATTTGGTCGAACTCCTCTGGAAAGCTTGCCGAATTTGTCGAATTTTCTCTGCCTTAGCATGAGCAACGCCGCCCGAATTTGAGAATAATGCTGAAGATCGCTTGTGGTAATTTATGTTTTCGACTTATCTATTTATAAGCAAAATTTTGATTCTCTTCTTCCTGTTCAAGCGCGTTCGTACACTCTAGGGTTTTTTTGGTTTGCGTTTTCGATTAATTGATTTCGTATTTAGGTGGAAAAATTGAAATTCGAGGGACACCATTTTTTAATCGCGAGGTCGGTGGAAAAATCAGTTAGATAAACCAGTTGAAATATGAATATCGATTTTAAAATCTTGTAGCTTTTCTCACTATTTTTTTACTTAAACCCATCTCAAAGTTACCTAGTTTTGTTAAGGACCACTAGCTCAAGTGGTAATTGGTAAAACGATATGGATTGAGATTCTAGATGTCTTAAGTTTAAACCTATGAGATATCAAAATGAGTGTTCTGTTTGAATAAATTAATTTTAACGAATAATTACCAATAAGGCATTAAAATGCAAAAATTCTAGCGTACGCAAGTCAAAACATTTAAGAAAATTTTCCCTCTGCTAAAAATATTTTTTTAGAAGCAATTAGAAAAGAGAGAATTAAGGACAATGACAAACTTTCGTAACAAATTAGAGTAAAGAACACCGATTTTCATTTTTGAACCGAAGGACGAACTTTGAATTTTTTTTTGGCTAAAGGACAATTCTAGTTATAACTAGCATTATATTCAGTTTTTAAATTACAAAATGCTAGTTGTAACTAGCATTTTGTTAAGTTTTACATTATACAAAATGCTAGTTATAACTAGCATTGTCCTTCAGCATAATTTTTTCATAGTTTGTCCTTCAGTCCAGAAATAAAACTTATTGTCCTTCAGCCTATTTTTTTTAAGTTTGTTCTTGTGCTTATTTTCCACATTAGAAAATGTCATGTAAAATAAATATGGGAAATATTATATGTTAATTCACCCCTGCGGTTAGGAGGGATAGATTAACAAAAGCCTTTATAAGCGGATGCCTTTGATAAAATAAATATTGCATTGAAAATGCCTCTACATGCTACACATGATATTTCATTCAATTAATAACAATAAAGTCAGTTAAAATTATCCCTACTATGTATGAACATAATAATAATATAATAAATAAATAAAGTGAAAATTAGACACAAGGGCCTCTTTAGCAAGTGCAATTAGTTTCTAGGATACACAGCTGAAATAATTACTTTTAAGGACAAAATGCAAAATAATTAGTTTCTAAGGCCTAAAAACCTATGAAATTATGTCCTTGAAAGTAATTGGACTCCCGACTTTGTCCTTAAAAATAATTATTTGCTGACTTTTGCCTTGAAATTAATTTCTATGGATGTGTGTCCTAAAAACTAATTGGACTGCAAAGTTTGTCCTTCGAGTGAAATTCTCCTATACTAAATTTATATTAAACGAGTGTTACGGCATGCGCTTCGCACGTGAGTTGTTTTTCTACAAATTGTATATGTTTCAACACACTCAAAAAAATACACAAATATTCGGTTATATTTTACGTTAAAACCTTGTGTATTTTGTTTAAATTTTTATTTCTATTATTAAATGATAAACACTACAACAAAAATACCCTATTACAACGCCCTTTTTACAACGGACATTTGTTGCCCGTTGTAATAGAAGAATATTACAACAGTCCATTCAGGCCCGTTGTAAAAGATGCCATATACAACCGCTTTTTTACAACGGGCATTGGTTGCCCGTTGTAATAGAAAGCTATTACAACGGTCCGTTCAAGCCCGTTGTAATAGATGCCAACTTTACCCGTTGTAAAAGGTGCACAGTCCCAAATTACCCTATTCACAAATTACAACGGCCATACACCTTTTATTAAAACAAGCCGGCCCTTTTATTTTCGTTCCTGCTCGTTCCTCTTTCCTCGTTCTCTTTGCTCGAAACTAGGGTTTTGGAAAAATTGAAGCTGTTGTCTTCTTGATCGAATCAGGGCTTCTCCAATTTCTCAATCCAAATTCGAAACTAAAAGGAAGTCGTGATCAGGCGGTGGAGGCGGTGGTTGATACTATTGGTCACAGAAAATTCAATGATGAATTGGTGTTGGTAAGCTCGAGTTCAAGCGGCGATTTAGCTAGTGGCTGTTGCGATGTTGGTTGTTGTGGTTCGCTTCGATGATGAGTGTTCGACGATGTTAGGGAAGTGAGAATGTTGACGAGTGTTCGGTGGTAATGTTACAGAGTTCGATTTGGGAAAGGTATGGGATTCAATTGTTTGCAGCGTGGATGAAAACTGGTTTGGGGTGAACGCGACTTGGTTGTATGGATGGTGATTGGGCAGGCAGCGTGGTCGACGATGTTGGTCAGGTGGCAATTTTTTTTTCTTTTTTTATTGTGAATGATGTTGTGGTTTGGTAGTAAGGTAGTGGATGGTTTGTGATAAGTAGAGGATGGTAAAGAAGTTAGAAAAGGAGGGCGACAGTGAATGTTTTGGTTGATAGAGATGAAAGAGATGGTTGATGGAATGTTGAAGCTATTTAGTAGACGATTTGTGGGATGATTGCAATGCGATGGTTGATCAGTAAGTGATGGTTGATGAAGGTTGCACTAATCCGTGAGTGATGTTCTCAGTGGTGAGTTGTAGCAGGGCAGAGGGTGTAGTTGCAATGTGATGGCTGTGGCAGAGGCTGTTTTGCTGTGGTATATATGGTTCAAGATGAAAAGTAGCAGTTTTGTTGTAGTTTGTGCAATCAGGTGATGAAGTGTTATAGAGGAAATGTTGAAATGGCGCTAGATGTTGCGGGTATGTAAGTTGCATATTGGGGGAGACAAAGGCATAAAGCAAGTTGATGGTAGGGGAACATAAGGCAAGTCAGTGGCAAGATGAAGTTGAGCGCAGCAGTTGTATGTGAGTTGGTTGAATAGAATTATTCGACAGTTTTTAGAAGTATTTGACAGTTTGAAGTGAACTGCAGTGAGGGGTCGAGCTTGACAGAGGAGGAAGTTTGAAATGACAGGGTTGTATATGGTATGGTGATGAGGAAGTTAGAAGTGGTATGTGTTGACAGAGTTGTAAATGCAGTGTTTGTGAATATATGGAGTATGGATGTATATGCAAGTAGAAGCATTACAGTGAGTTCATCCATACTGACATATAATCAATCAATTGCTTAGTAAAATGTACACTTAGAGAAATCTATTAGATGATAAACTTTGAAGCTGAATGTATGATCAGGTAAATGCAGTTGCTCATGGATTCATCGCATCTGATATGACTACTGAGCTTGGAGAAGAAATTGAGAAGAAAATCTTGCAGACTATACCACTAGGTAAACCATTCTATTCTTTCTTTTGTTACTCTACGTGCTGAAATTCTTATTTTGTATTCTCAAAATTTCAAAGTCAAGCTTACATGGTAATGTCAAATATTGAGCTAGTAGGCTAATTTGCTCTCTGATTCTGATGTCATTATATTTTAAAAAAGAACGTAAAAGTTATTATCATGCTTAAATGGATTAAATTCGTTAATTAGCTCAGTATTTTTATCATGCTTTTTAAACTGATAATAGTCATCAAAATCAGCCATCTGACAATTTAATAGAAATATAAATAATACATTACAATTCAATGCTAGACTGGGAAAATAAACATAATGGTAAACACTAAATACTGATTACTCACTGCAACACCAGATTTTGTATGCGTGCCATGGCATTTTGGTGCATAGATATTATAAGGATCAATATATGCAGATTCATTATCTGCTAAATTCATTGCATCAATGCATTTCTTGTTAAAGTCTCCAGTTGTATAGTTACAGTTTTTCTTGATGGCTGCATAAGTATCATCTGAAACTAAAGCACGAGCCCAGTTGAACTCATAAATTCCTTTTATATTTGATATGTAATCAATATATGCATTCCCGATCTATGTACACAATAAGTAAATGTTATATATGACTAGCAATAATATCTTGAAAGTTCTATCCAGATATGGACTTACAACGATGCCACGAAGATTTGATGATTCTACTTACCATTGCTCTAATATATTTACAAGCATGACTGATGTAAAATATTTAGTTCATCATGAACATGAGAGACGTATATGGTGTTTATGTATAGAAAGTACTAGTTAAATGTGGTTTATCTTTTATACATGAATTTGACCTGTAGATAAATGTTCAAGCATACAAACTACCTTTTCCACTATACTGATGTAAGCATATCCAGATTCAACATGTTCATTGTCATTGGCTTTGACATTAGATCATGTTCCAACCTATTAAATATAATATATATAAAGTTAAATATTAGACCACTTTTGTGTTAAAAATACATGTGACAGTCCTAGGTAAACGTGAAATAATTTTAGTCAAGTGTGTGCCTTATCTTCTAATAGGTTAGCAACTCTTGTAAAATGTGTTTCAAGAGTTGAATTAAGCTACTATAAAAAGTATTATAAATTCATTAAGGCTCCTTAAAATTAGTGTAAGCTAATTTCTGCTTGCAGGTAAAAACAAAGAATGTAATTTTAAATTAAACGACATGGAAGAATTTTACCATATACAACTATGAACTCAAACGTCAATTACTAGGTGAATAATATTGATAGAAAGAAGCAAAAAAGAGTAAGCAGAAACCACTTCATAATACACCTTATTCACTTACCTCCACATAATTAAGTTGATCCATATTTTCTATTCTACGTTGAAACCATAGAGAGACCATTTCCTGAATAGTTTAACCATTAGTATTCAAGGCAATCAAAAAAGTTTTGCATCATATGTAATTTTATAATTATTTTTCTCTAACCACCATCATAATTATATAGAAACTAATGGGATAAATATGCATCCTACAATGATTAACATAAAGGAAACATGTTGTATGAAGAGAAATTTCACATTTTGCAGCGTCCTTTTCATGTTAGGATTTAATTAGCCATTTTTCGTAAGTAATAGTAGATGAAGTTTATTAATTTATCTATAGGTTTATTTTAGTTATTAAGTAATTTTTTGATGATCGTTTCAAATGTAATGCTAATTTGTTCAATTTTATTATTGTATTAGTAATGCATAGATATTCAGTGACCCATGTGACACAAAAGAAAAAATTGAGCCCAAGTTCTTCCCCGGGGAAGCAACCCTATTGGTTGTTGTGTGCAGCAGTAGCACCTGCTGTTGCATGAGTAAGGGCCATGCCACTTGCCTGGCCACCTTTTCTGCCCGCCTAACAGGACCTTGTAAGGCCAAGAGGTGCTGGCTGGCTGAGCCTTAAGCACAGTACCCTTAAATATATAATAATAATAATAATTTACTCAATGTTTACGCACTTGTATCAGTTTTGTTCTAGCCTCCATTTGATGATGTTGGCCTCTAGACTATTGCATTTGTTTTTTCTAAGCCTATGCTATGGATCCTCTTTTCCCCTAATGAAAAAATAATAATTATTCTACTGCAAGTATGTCAGCAGTAGGCATGTGAAATATTAAGTGCAAGTATATAATGAGTGGCAAGTGCAAATATATAATAAGTTTTAGTAATGAGATTGCAATAATGTAAAGTGCAAACTGTAATAATGTGTTTTGGTTCTATACTCGCATATCAAGTTTCATCCTATGAGATTGCAATAATATAAAATGAATCTTGCATATTCAAAAACTAAGTGTGTTGCAACAATTTTCATCCTAATTTATTTTATTTTATTTTACATTGCTATATTTGATATAAGGAGGGAATTCCTTAAGTGTGTGCTTTAAACATATTAATGTATAATAAATACATGCACAAATCTTACTATTGCTTGCTCAAACATTGAAACAATATATAATTTAGGCTAGATATTTATATATTTAAATTTACAAAAAAGAAAAACATTTCAAATTATATATTAATCTAGGCTAGAATATTATTGTATTGAGCAAGAAAAAGAGGAAGACATCATAAACAATAACCTTGCTATAGGCTAAAATACAAATGATGGATACACTTTGACGTTAGCTAAGATAACATTTCTTTCTAAGTTCCAGGTAATAGTAAATTAAATAACTATCTTATATAGGGTTAATAAATGATTAGGTTTTCTATTTGATAAGATTATTATACATGTGAAAATGTGACGATGCACCGTAGTACATATTTTATAAATATACCCATTACATTAATGTAAGAATAACAATCATCAAGGGAATTGGATAGAAAGATCCTACATCTATACCATAAAGTACAACCAATCTAAATTGATATTGGAGGAAGGGAAACCGCGCTATAGAATACCCTTTTTCAGAAATATTCATACAAATATAGGTGTTATTGTACTATTTATATATTATTTTAATAAGTCACAAGGTAACTTCTCGAAAAATATTGCTAAATATATGAATTTAACAATTTAAGTTAAAAATAAACATGAGTACTTCTTATTCTTACCGTTAACTCACTTGACTTACAGACATATTATCTCTAGACTTATCCTTCACCGGTTATTTTTAGTTGTTTGTAAACACTACGTCCAAGTAACATTACAGTCTAATTGCCGAACAAATGCAAAGGTCCTATAATAATATACAAAACCATATTATCTGTAAAATTCAAATGATACAAAGCCTTTCTTTTAACAAAATGTGATGCATAGTTTTATATCATAAACAGCGGATACTTTGATTCATTGCACGATACTTTTATTAAATGAAAGTGATAGAAAATTAAGATTACAAATTTTGTTATAAAATTATAGATAATATAATGCTAAAATATGATTGCCTAAAAATACAATATCGTTTAGTAAAGATACCAAGTCTGGCTCCTCCTTGCATAACCAATGCCGATCCAAATTTGGGTTTTCAAAGCATAATGATTGATATTTGAAAATGGTTTAGTTCTGCACAATGAGAAATAGTAGATGATTATCTTTTAATTAGCTTGTTGACGTCTCCGTGGATAATCCAAATTTAATAACTATGTTTGGAAAAGAGAAGCAGTTTGTTGCAAGTTAAACCTAAAGTCGAGACTATCTGGGGTAGGTCTGCTAGCTATATATTAACCATTCTTCTGCATATTTTAGCACGTAGTAGATATCAAATTTGTCTTCTTTCCCTTTTCTGCGAATCAAGCATAAATACATTTTCTTATGAATCGCGCATACATACAGTTTATCAATCTGAATATTCACGAATTATGGCTTGATAGTATTGACAAAACATAATCATAATGTAATAGAGAAGTAGGTTAAAACATTTTAGGAATACAAACAGAGGTAAGTACCCAAATGGTTAGTTTTCATGATGTAGAGTATTCACATTCAAATGCACACTTATCCACTGGTTGAATTGCAAATAAGCTGGTTGTCAATTTGATATCTTGTGTTTGCAGGTGTTGCTTTGGTGCTTTCTGCTATTGCCATGTTGGCTTTTGTTGCTCTTTCTCTGCTATGGACTAGGACTATGGATATGGTTCCTTGATATCCTTGTTTAGTTATTTATATTAGCTTTCAGGTTTGGCATTTTCCATTGATGTAAATATCTTTGTATGATGTTGATCTTGCTATAAAACTCGTATGTACTTGACATTGAGGGAAAAGTGTTAAGGCTTTATGTATTTGGCATGTATACTTATCTAACCTCTTGGAGTGTTAGAATTCTATGATTCTAGCTTTTAGTCTTTTCGTTTGTGATTTCAATTATTTTACGACAATATTTTGTATTAGTGCGGATGTATTGCATGGATGCTGCTGTAATTTTTTTGAAATCTGCATTTATTTTGCAACGGGAAATGTGCGTTGTTATATAATATTTTTACAACGGTCAACACACGTTGTTAAATACATTTTTTACAATGGTCAATGCATGTTGTGAAACAGGCTATGCAACTAGTATGGTTAGTCTATTGCAACGGGTTATGACCGTTGTATTATAGAATATTACAACGGCCATAACCCGTATTAAAAAGGTATACTGCAATGGTTTTTACAACGGGATTTTTCCGTTGTAAAATGTGGTAGATCTATTACAACGAGACCCATTACAATGGGCACATGCCATTTGTGAAAACCATATTACAACGGGCTTTGCCCGTTGTAATAGGGTATTTTTGTTTTAGTGAAAGAACGATCATTTGTAAAAGAAGTTTATTTGTTAGATCCTATGTAACGATCTCAGATTTAAATTGAGTATGAATTGATAATTAATTTCATTTCTGAATAAAAATTGTGAAGAAATTGGTAATTAATATAAATTTTAATATAAATTTTGAATTAATCAAGAATTAAATTGGATATTTGAAAATAAACATGTATATAAAATGGATTGACAATTGAATTTGAATTGGGGTTTAAATATAAATATCTTAGGAAATAAATTTGTAATTGGATTTAATATTAAGCTATTTAATAAATAACCCATGATTTTAAAATACTCGGGATAAAGGTTTAATTTATTTAAAATGATTTTAGTTTAAGTTTAAATTTAAACATAGGTTTGTTTTGTTTTTTTTTTAAATATAGCTTGACAAGATAAGTAATTTATATTTTAAAGAGATAGTTTCTTTTGTAAATTTATTTCAATTTAATAAGGAGTTGTATTTAAACAATATTAATGATGTAATGTCTTTACAAATGTATTTTTTTTATACAAATAGAAATTGTTATTTTAATATGTGTGTATATATATATATATATATGTATTTTGGAAAGCTATGATTTGTAAATTTAAAAATAAAATCTTTCAACAATGTTTAAAATAAAATAAACTTTATAAATATTAAACTTAAGTATAAATCAAATGTATAATGTTAACATAAGTACAAAAATACAATAATATGTGTAGGCATGAAAGGACAAGTGTTATCATGTTGGAGCTTTATATAACATGTGTTAAGTAATAAACCAGTAAAAATAACTATAATAACTTTATATTATGTAGCCTGTAAGTAGTTTCAAAGGCAAGTAAATATGTTTCCTGTAAATAAAGTATGCAGGCAGGAAATCTATTAACATAGATAGAGTAAAGAGTAAAGTATATATGTATTTAAGGTATAGAAACAAACCAGGCAAATAAACAAAGGCAAGAAAATCTATAAACAAAGTAAAATAAAGCATCTGTGTACTCTTGCATTTAATGCTAGCTTCAACAAGTCAATTCGAATTGCTCAAAAATCAACTCAGCCTCCATACCTATAAAAAGTAATCTCTGATCAAAAATAAAATATGTATATAAAAAAGGAAGAAGTGTACCAGGCTTATGCAAACCCTGCAAACTCCTTTCTATATATACATATCTTCCAGTTCGTTCTAAACATATCAAACCAGAGATCATAAGATAACATTTTCATTTTTCAAATTTTATAAGCAATAAAACTTGCCTGCATTTTCTAAAGCCTGCAAGCAAATTCAAACCAAAAACTTGATGCATTCATCTTCAACCCAAGTTTTAAAGCAAGCAACCTACCTGCATACAAGTAGCATTTCCATTGTTATAAACTGAAGCTTTATACAACAACAAGCAAGAAGATTATGGGGGAAAATCAAAGAAAACCAGTTCTCAGTTTTTAAAAGTTCAAAGATTTTCAAAATAGAATGCTCTGTTCATTCTGGAAAAATCATGGTGAGTAACATTTTTTAATAACTTAAGTTTTAATATAGTTGTATGTTGATATCTAAAAATATGTTTGTATAAATATTCATACATGCATTGCTCTGCGTATGGTGAAAGGTAATATCTGTATGTTGATAGCCTGTAAATTACCTCTGTTTAAGTTTATCAAGCTCATACCTTACTTCCAAAATCATTTCTGCTTGATTCTCTTGATGATTGGACTTAGGATCCAAACAAAATTTGTTTGTTTAGTTATAAAGTAAGTTTTGAAAAATTGAATTAAGTTAATTTAAACTTGAATTGGCTCTGGAAAGTCAAACAATTGAGCAAGTTCAAATCTAATCGAAAATTCAATCATCCTGTTTTCTGGATTCATGAATATAAATTGAATATTAGAATCAACATATGATTTTTAAAACAAAAATTATAATTTTTAGTAAAGAGGTTAATGTGCAATTTGGGTTTGTCTGGAAATCTTGTTTTTGAGTGTTTCCGGTGATCTCGAGATCGAGGGGGGTCGGGCCTCTGGAAGATGGTAGAGGGATGATCGGAGGTTGGAGGAAAAATAGCCGAGTGTCGATCAGAGGCTGGTGGTGGCGATGGGAGGTCGCTGATGTGTGTAGAACTAGTTTTGATGGGTTGGACAATTTCGATCGGCGCGACCTGGGTTGGTGATCGAGTGCGACCTGATTTTAGAGGATGGTAGCGGGGTGGTAGGCGAGGTCGTGGCCGGAATTTCATGACCTTCGGTGGCCGAGGCGGCGAGAATGGGTTGTTGACAAGTTTTGAGGTGGGGTTGCTTTTGCGTGTTCCAGGTTTTGGTTCCAGCTTTGACACTCGAATTTGTTTTTGAGTTGGAGTCGTTGATCTGATGATGGAGGTAGGGTGCTTGGATAGTTTCCTACTTATGGAGGTCATCGTTGATGATCAACGATGAGCGGCGCCACCGTGCATGTGCACGGTGGACTTCTTGTGTTCTGTTGAATTAGATTGGGTGTCTGGGAGGATTGGTTTGCATGTGTTACAGGGTTTTTAAACTTTAAATCTAACCTTAAAGTTTTAAATCAGGTTTTAAACTGAGATTAAATGGTAAGTTAGATTTAAAAAAAAAAATCGAAGTTTAAATCTAGTATGAAGTTAAATTCAAAATGTAACTTTAAATCTTAAAAGTTTTGATTTTAAATTAAAGTTTCAAATCAAGATTTTAAAACAAAGTTTAAAATTAAAGTTTAAAACAAAAATTTAAATATGAATTCAAGTCTTTTGAATCCAAATCTGAAAATTTAAATAGGTTTTAAACTGAATCTTAAATCAAGATATAAATATAAATCAAGTTTGAATTGAAAGTTAGTAGAAACAATAATAAAGTTTTCAAATTTTAAATTTTTTAAATAATTTAAATGATAAAATAAATTTGTAAATTGATTTGAATATAAATGAAATTGGGTTTTAAATTCTCTTGACTTCTAGTGTAAAATAAATAATGCTTTAACTTGTAAAATAAAAAGGGTTTTGAAATTGTTTAAATCTTGTTAAAATTTATTTATTTTAAATCTAAAAATTTAAAATGAAATGTAAAGGTGAATTTGGAAGCAAATTGTTTTAAGTACCTTGTTAACGATGGTTTGATCATTAATAAGAAAATATTCTTATCTTAAATAAATGAGGGTTTTATAATTTGAAATTATTAAATTAATTAAAATGGATAATTAATGATTTGAATTAATTTAGTAATTAAGAGTTAAATTTATTTAATTAAGGTTTAAGATAATTAAATTAGGATAGATAAATTGGTAATTAAGGGTTATTATAAATAAGATTAATTTAATTGTAATTGAAAATGATTAATCTTAGTTAATTACTTTAGGAAAAGTGATTAAAGAATTGTAAATAATAATGAAGGTCATTGACTGGGATATTTTAATAATTAATTAATGCGATTAAGTATTTAAAAATTTAATTAGATTAATTAATTTAAAGATAATAAATTGTCCCTACTTATGGATGTTTGGATTATATTGGATGTTGAATTGTTTGATATCCATGATATATGATGCTTTGTGATATATTCTGATTTATGTTGTGATCCATAATGTAATTAATTATCTGTGATATAATTTATTATCTATGATATACATATCTGTAAATCTGTGAATGATCGCGATAAGCGTTATAGTTATATCACTTATCAACTATATTTCTGTGTTTTAATCTGTGATGACTGAATGATGTTGCACTATTGTGTTAAACCCCTGGACCAACCATACACACACAAATATGGATTTCACGAGGAAATCGATTAAGTCACAGATTTTTGAATTGATTATTAAATAGACCATTTGAATTCAAATGGTTTGACAATGAGATTGGGTTTAAAGTGAAAAGCTTTTGAAATAGAATTTCAAAGATGAGATTTATTTTGAATAACTTGATAAAGTATGAAGTTTAAATAATCGACTTAAACTTAATTTCAAGATTTGAAATTGAATTCTATGATTTGAAACTAGGGATTAACGATATTATACTAGTTATATATGAGTCAAACAATTTTTAAAGTATTGTTCTTTTGGGAATTTGAATTAATCCAAAGATTGGAACTTGTATAAATGAAATGGGGTTTTTCCGAAATAACACTATTGTTTCTAGATGATAAAAAGCTTTCATAGGAGAAATGAATTTCAAATTGTATTAAAGGGATTCCAAGTAAACTGAAATAGTTTTCAAGTTATAGATGAATATTTGGAAACGAATTTTTTTTGAGAATATTTAGGAACGATTTGAAAGCTATGAAACAAATCTTTGATTTAAAGATTTAAATGAATTAATCCAATTGAGATGGAATTGTTTTGAAACTTATGAATGAACCTTTGAGAAACTGGGTGAATTTTGTGAAATTAATCTTTTTGTTTAAAAGATTGGAAATGATAATTGGTTTAAATAATTTGAAAGAAAATTTTGAATTATTAAGTTGTGACTTAATTGAAATCCCATATCCATATGTTTTAAATGTTGCGCTCACTATTCGGGTTAGCCGGGAAAGGACCTTTGGGTCGTATAACCCATTCCGAATATGTGATACGTCATTATGGATAGCATTTGAAGACCGGTGATGAAGACCGGGTATTTGCGAGAACGATAGGATGACCTATTGATTGTCTCTGCACCGAGTAGCTACGGTATAGAGATTCCCTAAGTGATGGGAAGTCCAATCGGGATTGTGAATACCCGGATTGCAAAGACTTCTTTGGAAGTGCCTTCGGTTCTGTTCGAACCCAGAACAGACTTGTATGGATTGCATGTCTGACATTACAATTTGAGATATAAAGCAGATTTCTTTCAAATACATTTTTGTTGGTGGCGGAGAATTTATTCTCTTAGCATTAACACCCTTCTCTAAGACGTACGAGCTCAGATGTTACGTAGTTGAAGGTTATCAGCGATATGTTCCCAACTTGGTAATGTGGCATGCTGAGTGCTGCTGATCATTTTTTGATCAAAGCGTGGCTTTTGTAAAAAGCGTGGCTTTTGTAAAAAGCGTAGCTTTGTGGACGAGACTTCGTCGAGCCGCACAAACCGGTAATGGTCGAAACTGGAATTGTGCGGCAATGTTTCAGGGGTAGCTCCCCTAGGGTATGACCATTCCTTCTAGAAAAGGGTAGTGTCATGGTATGGAGCCCAGATACTTACTCATGTGGACATACTATATTTATTTATGTGTGATTGTTGGTTTAGAGGCGCCTCGTATAAAGGTCCCAAAGTACCGGGGGTGGCATATCTGAGGTTTTGTATATTCTCCGAGAAGGGGGGTAGCCGGCCTTGTTTGGCAGAGATCCGATTTGGTTCTCGGGACGTCCTTCCAGAGGCGTTTTCATGTGGCAATGGGAAGTTCCTTAGCCTGACCATTTGTTGGAAATCCATTCTTCAAATACGTACCTTGTACGGTTTTAGTTGTATTACCTGCCATCTACTTATGGTGGCACCCCACTGTTTGGATGGTAGCTATAATAGGCATAGTTCGAAATGTCTATGTTGGCTAAGGTTTATATTCTACTTTCGAAATGTTTTCTCCACTTTCCACTTATAGTAATAATATCAAAGGAATTCGCGTATCAAGCATATTTGACTATCATAAGGAGAAATCTCCTCCGATTCTGCGTTTGCATTGTGTGTGTGCGGGAGGCCTTATGGTAGTCTCATTTTCTAAAAGCATTGCAAATCTAATTTAAAATTCTCTTGCTGTTTGTTTTTAAAAGATAAACTGTTTTTGTTACTCACACCAGTCCCATGACCGATCCGGAGTTTATTGTTTCTTTCCTAAACTCTGAGTGCTCAAAATTTTTCTACACGAGCAGTCTAGAGTTGGGTTTTTCAGATAGCCAGGTTTAGTAGATTATCTGGAGCTAGTTCAGTCTTTGGATACGGACTGCACTTGCTTATCTTTATGCATCGTGATGTTGGATCGAGCTGCTGTTGATGGAGTTCTCTTTTGAAGACTATCTTAGAGTTATTTGTTCCGCTGCTAGTGTTATCTATTTTCTTTCCGCTGCTATTTTATTGTATCATATCTCTGATGTATATTGATATATGTTGATCATTGTATCAGACATTGTATAAAAGCTGTATATCAATGTATTATTCTTTTATTTCGCTGTGTTGTTTACTTAATTGTGTTATAAGCTCCGGCGACTTGGATTTGAACGGTCGAATCTACGGCATTCGAGTACGATGTAAAGTATGGATGTCGATTTTCGAGCGCGAAAAATCCTTCTCGTCACATCCTATTTTAAAGTGAAGTTAAGATTTAATAATAGTAGTAAAGAAGCATTCTGAATTTGTAAAAAATATATTTATTAGATCTTATTTTTAAGTGACATTAAGGTTTGTTAATATTTGTAAAGAGACATTTTGAATTTGTAAAATGAGTTCATTTGGTAGATTCCATTTTTAAGGGATTTAGTAATATTTATAGGGGCTTTTTTGGTAGTTAAGTCATGTTTAAGAGAAATCATTAGAATAAAAGTTAAGTCATATTTTTACGTCGAACTCATGTGAAGTTAGTTTTTGTTTTTATTTCTTAGTTGCAATATCTAATTTGTTTTTATTTGAATTTTTGTTTCTAATAATTTGTAAAAAAAGGTTTATTTGTTAGATTTTTTTTAAAGTGTTATTAAGGTTTGATAATATTTGTAGAGAGAGTTTTGAATTTGTAAAACAAAGTTTATTTGTTAGATCATATATTCAAGCGATACTAAAATTTGACAATATTTGCAGAGGTTCATTTGTTAGATCGTATATTTAAATGATATTAAAATTTTGTAATATTTCTAGAGAAGAATTTTCGAACTTTAGAAGAAGTTGCATCTAATTTTTAAGTGATATTTAAATAGAGTGGCATTTTTGGTAGTTCACGCTGACACAAAAAATGTGTAACATCAGACTTATTACAACTATTAATAAAGATGCATTGAATTATCTAGAAGAATATTTTATTATCTGATATGCATATTTGATCCATTCTCATTTCGGTGAACACGCAAACTTAGAAATATATTCGTTGAAATATTCAAGTTTTAAATTAGTTTGAATTGATTATGTCTAACGTAGAAATAATTGGTTAGAAATAACAGAAATTATTTTTTGTTTTAGACGGTTATAAAAAGAATAATACAGATAATACTTGATTTATATTTGAATGAAGGGTATTTTGAAAAGTTCGCGATTGGACCAAAAGATTGCGTTTACAAGCCAACTATTAATAACGATCGAGTATTTGTAAAGTTATAATTAAAAACAATATTTAGTAAATAATTTGAAAATAATGACCAAATGGCAATAAGAACACATAAACCTTATTTAAGATTTAGTGATGTTTTATTATCTTCAGGGAATAATAATTCATAAGCAAGTTAATAAATACATACATCAAGTTAATACAATAATATCTTGTTACGTGACTTTTTAATCATAGCACGAAGGAGAAATATGACACTGACTACTCTGAGGTGGTGATGAGTATCAGCAAACTCTTTTGCAGTCAGCATTTTGGAGAATCCGTCATTTATGTCATACTACCTTTGATTGCATCCGTCCAGAACCTAAAAGAAATTATGTGCATGTCATTTGTACATATAATGTTGCATCGCCAAACTTTTATGAAAAGGAATATTTGACAATCAAATTTCGAGTTAAAGGAAATAATGTAGAAAGGCATATTATATCATGTGGCCTTATCAAGGGTGATTGGATTAACATCATATTTTAGTGGTGAGAGCATAGTGCGGTTATGTGTTTTTGCATGTGTGCACACACGTGTGTGTATATAGCGCGCGCATCAAAATTATCTATATCTCCTTTTCTCTAAATACGTTAAATTCTCCCTTAAGTTTGATGTATATAATAAAAGTAGCGAAATAGGAAAATATTATGTAGATATGATCTTGTTATTATCAAGGTTGCCTATACAAATTTTTGTGTTATTTCAAATTTTTTATCACTCACAAATATAAATTATTATAGATCATCGAAAGTATTTATTTCAACCTTTGATTTCAATTGTTGTTTTGAATGGGTTAAAAGCAAGGTTTGAGGTTTCGACTGAAAAATCGAGACTTCAATCGTTCTGTTCAAATTTCAGTAGGAACTGAAACGAAATCAAACCGAAATTCCAATCCAGTGAAAAAACTATAGGAATATTCAAAGTGTACAAAAGAAAATCAAAAAAAGAATTAATTTGGATTTCAAATATATATTTATTCAAAATTAACTTTGAAAACATGCAAAATCACAAAATATACGAATTAACGTAATTTAAAAAGTTAAATACGAAGTAATAAATATCTATTTATTAGTTTTATAAATATTTATAGGAGGTAATTAACCAAATGGACAAACATTAATAAAAAATTAGATACAGTCTAGAAGTTTTCAAATTTAGGTTTAAGGACAAAACCATGTTTTCTCTCTTCTCTACGCCAATCTCAAATCCGCTTCCTTTCAACTGCTACTACCCATATTCTTCCGCCAACACCACAACCTCTTTCTCTCTCCTCCTCTCATCAACATCGCCTTCAACAGCTCGATCTCGACCCACGCGTCCTCAACCTGCACTACGTGCTCCGCCTCGTCGGCGTCATTGTCGCTTTCTCCATCGTCGTTGCCGCTCTCCTCATCATCGGCGTCATTGCCTCAACCTGACCTGCACTGCGTCCTGCTTGGTCTTCATCAGCGTCATTTTAGCTATGAAGTAGATTAAATCACCGTCGAACTGAATTTAAAAAAATCAATAATATTATACAATGCTAAATTAAATTAACCTTAAATCATTGTAATGTTATATTCAAAAAATGCAAAATTTTACTATCATTTTGCATACCTTAAACAATACCAGTGTACTTCATAGTTAAAATACCACATCAATCTATCATGTCAAATATCATTAATATGCTACTAAACTTTATATCTAAAATGCTACATTAAACTATCATTTTGCATGTTTTAAATATGTTATTGTACTTCATAGCTAAAATGCCAGTTTAAAAAATGATAAAATAAACTAGCATTATCATTCTTTTTTATAGTTTAAAAAATGCTAAACTAAATTAGCATTATACACATATAATGCTATATTCATTTTCACTTAAAGATAATGCTAGTTATATTTAGCATTTTCGAATGTTAATTGTTTTAAAAAAATCGATCGGCACCGGCTTTGACTGTCTTCTCTTCCATTAACGACTCCATGCTTCGCTGCTACACGTCATACTTCGCCGCCGCACCATCAACAATCTTCTCTTCCATTGTCTTCCAATCCACCTCGACCAACCACCTCGTCACCTCTTGGGCTGCTACCACCTCATCACCTCGACCATCCACCGTCACCATCCCAAGCCCCTGCCACCTCATCGCCCCCTAAGCCTCATCCCCATGGCGTCGCCTGCCAAGCCACCACTAATTTAGTCGCGTTTTAAGTTTGGCTTTGTGATGTATTTTTACAAAAAGTTTGACCTTCGTACTAAATATAGAACGTGTTGTCCTTGCGTCAAAAAATTTCTTTATGTTTGTCCTCCTTCCATTTTTCCATTATTTATAATTAATGAATATTGTTCATTTATATTTTATTTTTCAATTAAATATAAATCACACATCTTGTCTCAATTAACCAAATAAATATATGCGTAATTATATGAAAAAATAAATATTGAAATCTAAAACCGAAACTTGAACCAAAATTTCTAAAATTTATCAATTAGATCAAAATTTCTTAACTTATAAAAGGTCGAAATGGAGACCAAATCGAGATCACGAACCTTGGTTAGAAGTTTTAAAATAATACAAAACCTGTGGGGATGATCTTAATAGCTAATGGATTAAGCCCATAAAATATGTTCCATTTTTGTAATTTTGAGCACAAAAAGATGTTGGAATTCACAGGATAAGAAAGAAGTGAATGTAAATTCTTCTCATATATATGTGTATGCATGCATGCATGAGTTACGTCTATCACCGGATAGTTTTGAATGCAGATAGTGTCCCCATCCGCATCTACGGATATAAATGAATATCATATATTTACTCCATCCGTCGATGATTGATAAATCTAAAAATCTAAATAGAAATTTTGATATTTCATATTAGTCTAATTGATTATAAAATTATGAAAAGTAAACAAATGTATTGAATAAATAATTTTTGAGCAAATAATATGCATTAAATACATATAATATAAACTATTGCTTTAATAAAACAATAAATACTTGTCATTGATTTTACTAGAACATACATAATATAAGCTATATTCTTGACAAAAACCACAGAGAAAATTTCGGATGCAGCTATCTTCATATTAACATTTCTTTTCGTTTTTTTCTTTCAAAAATGGAATGTTCATCCGTTTTCAAATACAGACGTGAATGGATTTTAATTTTTTTCGTATCCATCGACATGCTTAATATACTTGTATCTATGTACATACACATAAGTGTATACGAGTATATGAATGTATATATATGTGGATGCATAGACAAACTTACATGGAGACCAGGAAGGGGTTTACCCCTCTCTTGAAATTTTGCGTTCAATTTGTATTGTTAAAATATGCATAAAAAAGAACTGCAGTTTATCTTAATATCAAAATTAGCAGTACGATGAACATGTTAAAACAAAAAGACGGTTTTTGTACCTTTAACTGTGATGGGGTACACGACCAATGTCAACAGTTCTTAAAGATTTCACACCAATGTCAACAGTTCTTAAAGATTTCACACCAGCAGAATTCAATTATTTGTAACTTATATTCTTCATAATTATAAAATATCTGAAAATATAATATATCAAATACATTACTGTCTACAAACAAAGTCAATTTTTTGGACATCAATTTGAATTTTCTTTTGAGGTCACTTTGCATCCTCATTACAAAACAAAAGATGCACTATAATGTAGATACACAAGCATATATAAGAATAACTAAATATGATAAATCACCATCATGAAAAATAGATACTGTAAAGGAAGTCTGCCTTACAAATTTTGGATCACCATTTCCATCTATTGTGCATTCTCTCTCACCAAGCAAAGAAACTATATTCATTGTTTCAATACGCGTGGCAAAGTAAGAAGAAAAATTACAAGAAATGGCTGTCAAGCCACTAAAATTGAAAGATACGGAAGAAAAGTCCATTTCGAAAATATTATCAAAATTTGGTCCCTAATTTTAGTTTTTGATCAATTTATGCTACTTTTGCCATCAATTTCAATGCTGGACCGATTTCCTAGAAGGGAACAATTTGATAAAAAATAACAAAGCAGGGATCTAATTTACAGAAAATTATCGTCAATGACAAAATTTCACAGCTTTTTAGCCTCAAAGACAGACCTTCAATATTTTATCCTGAAGGACAACTTTCTGTAGGTATCAGTTTTTAGTTATTGATAGAAGTTTTTAGGTGTCAGTTTGTAGTTATCGGTAGTAGTTTTTAGGTATCAGTTTTAGCTCGGTAACAGTTTTGTTGTTCTTATGAATAATTTTGAAAAATGTTTGTCTTTATGAATAATTTTTAGAAGAATGTTTGTCCTTATGGTAAAAATATTGAGGTTGTGTCATTGAGACAAAAAATATACAAATTTTTGTACTTTAAATTAATTCCCCCTCTAATTTATATGGATTTATTCCTAGAGATTTTTTGTGCATGTGTTTTGAAAATAAGGATTCTTGGCCCAAAACCTCAGAAAAATTAGGTTTCAACCATTTTGTCATATATAAATGACTTTAGTATCGATTAAAATATTAAAGCAAAATAAATCAAAAACCTTCTTAATATCGAAAATAGCTTCTACAATATTCACTTGTGGATTATAAATTCGCCAAACAAGGACTATCATCAAGTAAACATTTGGCATGCATTTTAAAATCAACCCATTGTTAACATTTGCCACTGGTTCCAGTTTTAATGTATGCAAAGTAAATAAACGATTTAAATAAATAAACTAGGAGAAATGATGCTTACAAGGTATGTCACCTTTTAGCCATAGAAATAGCAACTTTGAAACATTTTTGCTTTGCGTCAATAACCAACGTTTGATTTAGTCCTTTTTTAAGAAAGAATGAATCGTTCCAAATATGTAAACATAAAAGATGTGCTAATATAGAAGACCTTAACCTTGTAAATCGGTCGGATCAAATCGAACGAAGACGTGTTCAGTTTCTATTGTAAATAAAATTGAACCGAACATGTATCAGACGTGATTTATATTCGTACAAATTATATATCCTAGCTCGTGTCCTAAATGCAATTGGACGGACACGGATATTGAACACTCATACAAAATTAACATGCCTAACCTTGGTCCACATGTAGCACCAAAACAAGGGATTATATTTCATACCAAAACAAGGGATTATATTAATATGATGACATCTCCGTAATTTTTTTTTACACAAGACTTTAAAATGCAAAGTAGAATTCCAAATGTTCTTATACGGAGCAATTTGTGTCATACTATATATCAAAGCTTACCGTAGAATTCTAGGAAAATACAGTGAAAAAATAAATTGAAGTAAGGGTTAAGATCAACTCCTAATTTCCATGGATCCAAATCAAAGGTAGCCAAGCTTCTTTCTGCTATCTCTTCTCTCAAAAGTCGATAGTGTCAACAAAGGTGTTAGAGGTATTATTTTCACATCACAAATTTCAGGATTCAATCTATTTTAAGGTTATTTTTTGCTGAGAATTTCATTGTTTAAATGAGAAAGAAGTCAAATAATTAATTAAGCAGCGCTTGTTGGTATTTGGTAAAGATGTTTTTAGCCCCTAATTATTAGAATACTTAATAATAAAAAATAACATATATTAGAGGCAGAAAAATAGACACAAGGCAAAGTTAAAAAAAAATTAAGCCAAAGACCAACAATTTTGTTTTTTAGGCCGAAGGACAATGCTTGTTATAACTAGCATTTTATATAGTGTAGAACTAAAATAATGTTAGACATAACTATCATTTTGTATATTGTAAAATTTGGATATAATGATATAATTATAACTACATTTGCCCTTCAGCCTAAAAATAAATTTTGTATCATTCGGGCTAATTTTTTTTTCAAAGTTTGTCATTTTCTCTAATTCCTGAACATTTTAATTTGCCTCGATAAGGATTAGTATGAACCAAAGTTACACGTGCCTCTAATTAGCATAGTGGAAAGTCGAGACAATTACTTTATTTTGTCTCTAATCAAATTTCTCTGACATTGACAAAATTGATGGGCCAACATTGAATATTTGTGAAAGTAATTTGATTTGACTAGCTTAGAAACAAACTACTAATTTCAAAGGCAATTGAACTTTGGATGTGGAATATTTACGATCTTTGATTTCTTTTGTTCTTTCATCAGATCAGAAGTATTTACGTTATGTCAATGTAATGGATAATGTCAGTGCAAATAAATTGAAAATTTTATGCTTTGTCAAACATCACCAGCTGTCAATCTTTCTTCTCAAAACTCTTCCTCCATCTAAGCTTCCTACGCCATATATACTGCACAACGTGTCCAGTAATGAAATGGGAATGAGAACTGCTTCCGTCTTTCTTCACAAAGTTTACTTTTCCAGTCAAAATCAAGACGTGATCTTGATTTTGATGGTCCACTTTTTCGTTCAGTTGCTAAACAAGCCACGAAACAATTAGGGGTGGTTTGTTTATTTCTCTGTGGCTAATTTGAGCTTACCTCGTGACTAGTTGGATGAACAGAGGCTGATAAATATAAATACAAAAACTTCGCCCTTATAATTTTCTAAGAGGAAATCTTCGTCTTTATAAACTGTGAATGTTGTATATAATTTATAACGGCGATGTCTTCGCCGTTATATATAATTGATAACGGCTAAGTCTTCGCTGTTATAAACAAAGTTTTTTTTAAACTGGTTTGTAACTAGTTGTACCTGCTTGGTTGCGTAACTCGTTCGGTCAGTCTAAAAGCATGAGAGAGTGTGAAGTGAACAAGCCACGTTTTTGGCTATGGTCTAAGTCATCGCTTCACCATGGTGGTCTCCTATGGCCATTTGACTTTGATTGTCCAGTCTAATATAGCCATGGTGAAATCTCAACCGCCTTAGACCCTTGAAAATTGTCTGTTAATAACTAATTGTGGAAGTGAACATCTTAAGGTAATCATCATAAGCCTCCTTTCATTCTCCTTGATAAAAACACTACAGAAAAAGTTGATTGGATGATGTAGCTTTCGCGTTGAAAATTTCTCCTAACTAAATGGCTAATTTTTGCAAGAGATTTGCAATGGTTAAAGCATGCAAGTCCTGATCATATTCTCAAAATTAAACCAATCGATTTGTTAGATGTTAGCAAATATAATTTTTTATGTTTGCACTAAAAATATATGAATTTTTTTCACACAGATAAGCCCTCGTCGACCTTGTTATATAGGCTTAATTCAACTATTATATATATAAAAAAAAAAAAATTAAACAAACAAGAAATTGCCCTGTGAAACAAGAAGAACATTCCATTTTTCAAGAACATGCAGTTCCACCTTTCGAGGAAATTAAATAGGCCTCAACGGCTCAACCTTATTACAGTCTGATCATATGGTTGACATGGTACACCGTGATTGAATAATATAGGCTTTGTTGCAAAGGAATCGTTCCAAATACTTGAGAGAGATTAACTTTTGCACTAGTCTGTGCATGCTCTTTGTACCGAGGTCGTTTACTATGTACTTTTCATGCAGGGATACCACTTCTTCAACAACACAATGCCGGATCTTACTAGCCGATTGTTAGGTCTGATCAGGAATCCTTCAGAGGAACTCGCATGCTCAAGAGGTCTGATCCATCTGTCTATTCCTCATTTACTGCCATGTCCCAGCATTAACTGCCCTAATTTTATTGGTTCATAAGGGCACACAATGGAAGCAAGAGTGCATTTTTTAGAACCTTATCCTTAAGGTGGGTTATTTATAAATATTTAAATTTTGTTGATACCATTATGTAATAATAAATTTTAATTAAATATACATTTATATTTAATGGTAATGAAAATCCTCGGCTAAGTTTCAATTTATTCGTTAAATTAATATAAATTCCTAATTGTCATCATCTCTCTAATTGTCGTCATAACTAGTATAACCGCACAACGGTGGAGAAACCGACCGTTCGATTGTATAACTTTGATAAAAAATATACATTTAAAAAATTTGTTAATATTACTTAAACATTAAGTGATAATATGTTGGAAAAGAATAAATTGAGATTTGAATCTGAAAATATGAATTTCAAATTTAAATATTAATCAAAACTCAATCGAATGGATATAGTTCTAAAAACCATCAAAATCGAAAACCCTATATCCAAGTAATTCTTCAACAACATGTTTCACTATTTTCATCTGTCCATGATGTAATAATAATCCTCGTTCCTACTCTATTCTGTAATACGGGATGAGCCTCACTGCTGAAATTTCGCCTCGCTAAACCTATATATCATAATTCATAACTCATCTGCATGGAACAACACATAGTAAATACGTACACGTAAAATACGAACAAATAAACATGCAGCCAACTACTAACGTCATACATGACGTACGTATATCTAGCCTTCTAGGTACATAGTATCAGTACAACTATCTTAGTAGTCACAAGCCGATCATATAGCTTTCTCAAACATAACAGGGAGCATTAAAACATATACCATAATATATAGGCAGGACGGTACAAAGACTTGGGATGCCCTAGGAGAGATTTTATGTGTGCTTCGTTTCATTTTTTTACATCAAATTTAGTATCTCGCTGAATAATATATTCATCAAAAGTAAAACTAAATATGAAAAAAACAAATAAAATTTTTACCATTATAAAAATTTATGATAGAAGTTCAAACTTTTAAAGGTAGGATAATATTATGCTTTAAATATTATTCAAACATAACGATAAAATAATACAATGAGCAATTAAACAAATGTTAATGGAAGAAAATGGGTAAATAAAGGGTTTGCTTAGAAATTACAAGATGATACAAAAGGAAGAAAGATGGAATAATGCCGAATATAAATGGAAAATAGTCTAAAAATATAGAAGATGAGAAATAAGTATAAATTTTTTTTGATAGAAATTCAAACTATTTAAGCTAGGATAGTGTTATGTGTCAAATCTTACTCAAACATAAATGATAGAAATAAATGATAAACCACTACAGGGACGACTACCTTTAACGACGGACAGCTGCATTTATCGACGACAATTAGCCGTCGCCGGGCGGCCGACGCTAGCGTCGCTAAATGCCGCAACAAAAGAAGACAAAACTAGCAAAAAAGCGACGGCTATAGCGACGGCGTCGTCCATTTTTAGCGACGACTAGTGACGAAATCCTGAGAAATTTAGCCGACGCTAGCCGTCGTAATGCTGGAATCGAAGGGTTATCGCTAGTTGACGCCATACGACACAAGACTGTAACCAGATGACCATCACTAGCCATCCCCAGCCGTCAGCCGTCGTCAGCCATCGCAAGCCGTCGTCATCTTGAAATTTGCTGTTTTGCCCAGCTCTGCTTTAATCCTTCCAAACCACACAATAAACGTCATATCCCTATCTCGCTTCATTCGCAACACATGTAAACTCAATATCACAACCATTAACATTACATGCAATGTACAATCTCATGCATATCACAAATAATTAAAAATATAACACAAATATCAATATTTACATAAACTTTAATCAACTAAATCAATATTTCATCAACCAACACAACTATATCTGCACAAATACTAATGTTAATCAAATCCAAAATCATCACTATACACAACCATCAATAAAGTACAAACTCCATCAACATAAGACAATAATTACAACTCAAAAAAAATCCGTACCTACTCATCCTCATCATCATCATCTCCCGACCCATCCTCACCAGGCATCCTTCCGTGCTCTACTAAAAACGCCGCAATCCGCTCATCTGGCAGCTGCGCTAATCCTTCGCTCTTCCGCCGGTCATTGAATTCTGCCATCTGCTGGTGGAGCTAAGCTATCGCCTTCTCAGCCTCAATCTCCTATAAGCCCTCTGGATCATTGCTGCCTGCAAATTATTTGATTCTAATATAATTTGCTTCAGGATTAAATATTATTTACATATTAGTTGATGAAGCAGTTTATCTCCTGATTTACATAACCATATCGCCTATTCCGAGTAGGAGGGTCAATAAGAGTATCCCAAATACGGTCCTCCTCCTCTAAGGTTAGCTGACGGCCAATGAACTGTGCCACTCGAGTTTTCTCCGCCTCGTCTCTCTTGCAATGACGAACGATTGTTTGTAATAATAAATAATAAAGAACTTATCGAACGTGCAGAAAAAATTAAATAAATTTACCATCACAGATTTGGATTTATCGTCCATAAATTTGTACGTAATATTCTCATCCTCATCTATGCGCTCGACGACATGTGTGTGGGTGAAGACCTCAGCCAATGTAGACTCACGATTATATTGCTGAAACCGAAGTTATATATATATATATATATATATATATATATAATGAATAATGTTACCAATATGACTAAATTATTTTACAACTATGTAGAAACGCATTTTATAACTTTACCAATTCCCTACGATGCTTGTTGGAAGGACTTCGACCCACCACGGTGCAAAGCAGGATTTTTAACTATGTTTGCATAGTTCCGTGCTGATAATTCCTATAAATTCAAACACACAATTAACTAAATTAATGTACGTAATATACGAATTTTAAACAAAATATAGTAACAAAATGAAATGATATTTATTACTTACCTTCGACTCCGGAGTTTTCAACGGCTGCAGAAATTGAGCCCATACATCAACACCCATCCAAGATGGCTTCCTTTCCATTCTCGTGGTTTTTTATATGGTGTCTCTATAATTTTTCGCATTCTCTAGTTCCAGCGACTGACAAAAACATCAACATCTTGCGGGCCCACACGAACAGCTGCCTGCACATTGAAATTGATATTTGTTTGAATTATATACATTGTATTAATTACAATAAATTATAAAATTAAAATTACCATCAAGTCTGGGAATACGGCATTCTTGATGTGATTGTGAATGTCATCCCAGTGAGTCCAACATCTCGACATCCGGCTCATAAACACCTTCCGCGACACTTGTAGAATAATGCCGCTCGGTTGGGTATCAAACCCCTGTATAAAATAAGATGTACGAATTTAATAAATTTTAAATAGTGAAAATGTAATAAATTTGATACTTATTCCGCTCTCTTCGGCACTACCTCTGCCGTCAGACGTAAATTCGGCGCGGTGCTGACGGCACCCGCACAACGGAAGGAGAAGGTTGAGATCTGCTAGAATGTCTCCTATGCATATCTATTACAAACATATCATTTCATATAATAAACAAATATCGGTTTATTATTACAAAACATGTTTGATTAATCATCATCACATAAAACTTGCACTAAAACGTCATAAATGAGACAAGATCTACCCAGTGTATATACATAATTTAAAAAAACAATAAGACATAACTCACAACATAGTCCTCATTATTGATAACAACTGAAACTCAGAATATACATTATACAACAACCGATACAAAAATTCCAAATTCTTAGTCTTCGTCGTCTCCTGATTCAGTCTCGGTCTCGTACTCTATATCGTTTTCTTTTGTACTCTCAAATGCTTCTATTGAAACATTCGATTCATCATTTAATAAACCCAAATCAATATCATCAAATATTATTATTTCATCATTTAGCGCAAGATCCGTTTGATACGCTGCTTTTTTTGGAATATTAATTCCATCAAACGTAAATCTTCCCTTTGTTTTAAAATAGCAATCCAATCTGCTTTATCTCTTTTTAAAGGATGGATATGGAGCAAAATAAATTTGTAGTGCTTGCTTGGCCAATACAAAAGGATCATAATTATAGTAATGTGAGGTGTGTTGTATTTCTATAAGTTTATTATCTTTGTGCACGTTGATTTCAAAACTAGGAATATTGCCGAACCAATTGCACTTGAATTAAAAAACTTTTTCTACAGGTTGCACATAATATGTCAATTCTAAAACCTGTAAAAATATTCATATGCACATCTGGATCGTCACTGCTTTTGACAAATACACCACTGTTACATGTTAATTTTTCAACACCATAATCCTTGGTGTTGAGTTTAAATCCTTTAATGAAGAATATTGGATAAGTCTTGACATTTCCTTTTGGTTCGAGCACAAGATTTTGTAATCCTTCATCAAAGACGCTTTTTCCTGGATCATAAATATAGTTTGAAAACCATTTAGAAAATTTCTTATCGAGATCGCCAGATGGATGTTGTGATTCATAAATACTGTGAATATATATGTACTATATGTTACATTACGATTAAAATGTAAGTATCATTGAAATAAATATGAATTTATTATTACCCAACAAATGGTGCAACTTCAGCATAATTAAGAAGAACATATGTGTGTGCTACATGTTGATCTCTATCTCTAAACATATTTCCACACATTTCCCAACAGGTCAGCTATGTTGTCTAAAAATAGACAACATTGTCTATGAACAATCTTCTTTAACGGTTATATCATTACGAGGACCAGTTATAATGATAAGTTCACATGGTCACTGAAGTATTGAGAGAAAAAGAATGAAATTTCTTCTTCAAGATATAATTTGCAAATTGAACCTTCAACTCATGCTTTCTTTTTAATTTTTTTCTTCAGATAATTCAATTATCTATTACAAAATTGATTCAATTTAAATGCACTTACGTAAATCTCAATTTTAAACTAACTACAAATTTATAGATATTTACTATTACCTCTCAAATGGATACATCCATCTACATTGCATAGGACCTCGAAGAAGAGTTTCGGATGGAAGATGAACAGGTAAATGTTCCATTACATTAAAAAAATGGTGGAAATATTTTCTCTAGTTTGCATAGCAGTATAGGATTTCTACTTCAAGTTTACTATACGGTCGATTTTTAATGTTGTCGAACAAAGATGCTTGTAAAACAGACTTAATTCTGTTATAACACTCCACACTTTATAGGCAATAGTTCTTTGAAAAACAACTGGTAATAAATATTCCATCATGATATGACAATCATGAATTTTCAACCCACTCAGTTTACTGTTTTTAAAGTCAACACATCTATGGAGATTAGAAGACTTCCCATTAGGGCATTTTAGTCCTTCCACCCACTTTAGCATGAGTTTTATTTGCTTGCTGTCTAGCTCATAGTAAGCTTTGAGTTTTTTATTGTCATTAGGCTTTATATGAAGTTCGATACGTTTACAAAAGTGTGTTATATCGAGTCTTGAATTCAAATCGTCCTTATTTTTTCCTTTAACATTCATAATTATATTAAACATGTTATCAAACACATTTTTTCATTGTGCATCACGTCAATATTATGTCAAGTAGGAGATCTTTTCAACAAGGTAACTCCTAAATATACTTTGTTTGCACCAATTATGAATGTTCGATTTACCTAGAATTTCAGTCTGTATTCCAATTTCATGAATCTTTGGGTAGTCCTTTACAATTTCATGTATTTCTTCGCTTAACCAAATCTTTGATGGTTGCATATTCTCTTCTCTGTTAGCTTTAAAGTTTTTTTTCTCTTCTAATAGTATGAGAAAACACCGATGACAATCAAATCAAGAAATTTTCCTTCCATATCGTAAAGAAAATGATCTTGTTTCTTCCATGCAATAAGGACATGCTAGACGACCAGCCGTACTCTAACCTGAAAGCATTCCATATTCAAGAAAATCACTAATAATCCATAACAAAGAAGCGAACATATAAAGTTTTTTTTTGAAATGTTGTATGTTTCAACACCTTCAAGCCACAATATTTTCAGTACTTTGATTAATGATTGTAGATAAACATCTTTTTCTTATGTTGGATCTGAATTCTAGCAGTTAAAACTATTCCTTGTCATTCAATCCTTTGGAAAAATCCTTCAATCATTTCCTTTGTCTAGCTATCACTCCATCTTGCATCTCCTTCATCATTCTTTCCACCTTTTCTCTAGTCACGTAGATGGATTGATGAGGATTTTAGGACATCTCCAGGTTTCTCGCAGGCTCTGGTCCGCTTCCCCTAGCCGTTGATCTAGTGTTAGGTCTCTTCATCTTCTCCAAATATCATATTCAAGTTTTAAGTCTTCAGATATAGTTCTTTCTTCATGAAAGCACCAAAATGTTGATGCTGATGGCACTAATACCCAAATATCCGATGAAAGCAACAGTCCTTTTAAAATAGATGTAAATGCAGTAGATATCCTAGATCAAGCAAGTAAATATAGTGGAACAGTAAATAACACATAAGAATTTTTGCAGTGGTTCGGCAATCTCTGACATACGTCCACTTTATAGTTTGTTATTAGTTGTCTTATCTCCAAATTACAATAATTTATATTAGATATGACCGTTATCTAATGGATCTTAAATTTACAATGGAGTTTTTAGACAGTTTAAGAGTCACTGGTACTAGGTATTTGCTGATTTAAGTCCTAAAACAACAGATATTTGCTTCCTAGGCGAATTTAATGCTGGAGAGATAAGAGGTGAAGAAGTGGAAGAGTCTCTAATGGTAGAGAGATCGGATCTAGAGGTGAAGAGAAGCCGATCCACTTATGGTTGCAGCTATGCTTATATTTATAGTAAAACAAAGGTATCGAGTTAGAAGATCACTTGCACTGAGGTTCAAGAGATAGCCTGGCATTGCACAAGGGAACTCAGGGTCCCACGAGTCATAAAAATGACTTGGGGGCCGAGCTATTCTGAGTTGGGGGTCGAGTCAAAATAGCTTGAGGGCCAAGTTATTTTTACTTGCCTAAGTTGAACTTCGTTCATTTGCTAGTTCTTCTATCTTCTTAAGGTTTTCCTAGCTCTTTTTCTTCAACTTTGAGTTGATTTTAGCGATCTTTCTGTTAGTTGCTTTCTTTGTTTTCTTCTAGTTAATCCTTGGATTTCTCATCCAAACTCTAGGAAAACACTTGGTTATGAGTAAAAGGGATAGAAAATGAGTCACATGAAGTTGGAGAAGTGAAATGGGGAAGCAAAATGACTTGGAGGCCAAGCAAAATGACTTGGAGGTCGAGCCAAATGAGTTGGGGGTCGAGTCATTTGCTAAGCCAAACTTTGGATGAAACTTTCCTAAGTTATTTCTTTAGCTCTTCCAAGTGTGCTACCAACTCCATAAATCGTTTCATCCTTTTTTGATCTTCTAAGTCCAACTGAAATCTGCTTGGCTAAGAAGTAGGTTAACAAGATCGTAATGTGACTTTGAAGTGTGAAGGCAATAGTCTGGCAAGGGAAGTTTTATAAGACCCTAATTTTATTCTTCAACCTAGAATATATCACAATGATAAGTTGTGACGGTGCAAGTTTGAGCAACATGATCTAGTAATGATTAGAGTGGCATAGTAGAAGCCGATGAAGTGCTATCCACTAAGCGAGTTGGTTGCTTTAGTCATTATATGTTTGTTTTGATTGATTTGTGTTTGTTGTAATAATATTTGAAAAGAATTGTTTGAAATTAGTCTATAGTGCGGTATTAGGTAGGAGCTACCACTCAAAGCTAGAAACCCACTCATGTTTTGATAATTAAAACCAATGGTACCCTTCAGATCTAAAGTCGTCGCAAAGGATAAGGAATATTTTTTCTTATCAAATGGAAATAACATATTTATATAAATGATTTGATGTGATGGATTAAGAATTTAATTAGAAGCTTCTGTGTGCATAGATGATGATGATGTGAGAAATACGGATTACGGATCTTAAGGCTAGGATTAACACTAGAGGGGGGGATAGTGTTAATAAAGAATTACTAAATCATTTTTTATTTATGTTAATTTAGACACCAATGTATGCAATATACAGACACAGATATGATCACAGAAAGGAACATAGATGCAGAAATAAAATAAAAGTAATAAAGGAAAGAACATACTGGATTTTATACTGGTTCGGAGTTACCCTACATCCAGTCCTGCAACACAAGTACGGATTTCCTTGCAAAAGCAATTATACAATTACACCCTCGTTTCAAGGCTACGAGGTACACCCTCCAGAATTTCGATCCTCTGGGTAGAGATACTTGATTTCCGGGCCACAAGTTTACCCAATTGATTTACCAAGGCTACAATCACACCTTTTCTTTCTTGATTGATTTTCAAGGCTACAATCACAATTTTTCTCGCTTAATAGATTACAAAGAAGTCTATAAGCCTGAATAGCACTGAGAATCTTGTAGAGAGAGTGATAGAGAATCAAACTAGAATTAACCGAGTTCGATTCAATGTTGATTTTGGCAGAGTAATGATAAGAATATGTATTAAGAAAAGTGGAAGAAGAAGAGGAGTGAAAAACTAGAAAATCCGATATCAAATTCGTTGAAACTAATCCCTATTTATAGAAGAACAACAGCCATGTCCATTCGTGAAGAGTTATGGCGAATAGACACTTCTTTTGAAATTTAAATTTTGAACTTAACTAACATCATGTCGATATGGGGTGCATGGGCATGTCGACATCCCAAAGCATTTTTTGATGTTTTGATTTTCTTTGAAAAATAACCTTTATCTTATATTGAAACTAATTTAAACTTTATAAATATACTTGAATATAGTTAAAATTCATAAGTAAATATAGAGAATAATATATATAGAATTTAACTCTAATTTTATATTTTAAATCTAAGTATAAATATTATACTGAAAGATAGAGGGTTTTGAATCTTTTAAAAGGAAAGTTTTGAAAACATTTTGTAAACAGGATATAATTTTGAAAAACCATTTTGAAGAAAAAGTTAGCGGATACAAAATAATGTTCCACTAGATTTTTCGTAGGTTCCATCCTACTTAGGGTTCCATCCCTTTAACAAGCTCAAAGTGGATTCCATTCCACGATTAAATTGGATTTTAAGATGCCAGTGCTTTTCCATGAGTTCTAACAAAATTCCTAATAATAAAAAATACTTAACTTTGAAATCATGAACTCTTGATACTCATGAGTCTTCTATCTTGATATCTTGAATCTCTATATTGTACAGTCTTCTTTCTTAGTACATGCATGGTTAAATCCTGCATATACATATATGTCTAAACTTATAATGTTAGTATTTATATTTTATAATCTATTCTAAGGTTGTTGTCATCAAAACCATCATTTCACGGACTAACAAATGAGTGATGTTTAGATTTTTGTTAGCGCTCAATTATTTAATTGTATTTATGAAGGTCATTTGTATGTGTTTTAATAAAAGCAAGCATATCTTTTAATTAAAATTTCTTTTATTATAGTCTGTGTGTATATATGTTTGAAGAAATTCTAAAAGTTGATTTTGTGTTAATATTTTCATTGTTGCTTTAAGAATTCTGGTCGAAGCGCATGACCAAGATAACGATAGAAATTCCTATACCTTAGGATGAGGAATTTTGATACAATATTTTGAAAGGTGGGCAATATTTTGAGAAGTACTACAACCATTATTTTTAGAAGAATACAATATTTTGAAAAGAGGACAATATTTTGAGAAATATTATTAACAGTATCTTGAAAAGAAAAATGCTTTGAGATAAGTAAATAAAATTTTGAAAGAGTACGATAGTTTGAAAGGTTATAATATTTTGAAAACTATTTTAAAAAAATATAATTTAAAAGAAAATTTAATAATAATCTTTTAGAAATATTTTAAAATGAAAGCGTATACTATTTTTGGGTAATAAGTTATTATTTTGAAAAAATAATTATGTTATTTTATAAGTTTGGATCTTCAAAATGACGGTTGCAGTTATCGAGTATTACTGGGTGATTGTGATCGATAGTGAAGAAAAGTTGATATCTTTATAAATGATCAAAACTATAGCTAATCAGTGAAGTGAGTTTCACTGATTAGCTAAAATTTCTCATACAACTTGTTTTTAGAATGTAAAATAAGAAATGTTTGGAGTAGAATGCTATGTTTATATTGTGTTTCATCTGTATTTAGGGTGAAAAGCCATCGGGAAGGTCTAACAAATTGTAAGGAGAAGGATTGATGAGGAATTACGTAATTAAGGTTGGATGTTAAGTAAAGGCCATTGAGGTTTTGAAGCTTACCTTCCTTAGTAGATAGTTGTTTTTTCGATACAATGGGGAGTTTACGCCCAATAGAAGCTAGAACTCAATTACTGAATATTCTAGAGTGTTGTATTATGCCCTATTTAATACTTGATGGGTTGATACAAAACCCTTTTACATGCTAATCCCAAAAAGTAATTAACAGAGCATTATGTATTATGTTTATAAAGGAAGCAGAGAATTTTTATCTCGATACGACTTTTATATTTGAGTTTTCCATGTTTAACTTAGAAAGTAATTAAAATAAATTACAGTATGTGCATATTACAATGGTTGAGAAAAAGCTCGAAGATGTGTATATGGTTGACCGTAGTGCATGTGCCATAGATGAATTCCGAGTTGTAGTACTCACATGGGTTAGGTGTTGCATGCCTTTGTACTAGTGAATTAATTGCTTTGTGATGTTTGATTTTGAATGGTAATGATTTGTTTGGTTATTGTTTGTTATGTGTTTGTGTTTAAATTGTAGACATGTGTAGAAAGCTGGAAGTTTATTACTGCATTATAGATTTTCTCCGAGGAGAAGTTGCGAGGATGCAATTTTCTTATGCGAGGAGTCCGTAACAACCCAGTGTTGAGAAGCAATTAACTAGAATTTTATAATAAACTTTTAAATAATTAAATGGGTTTAAATTATAATATATTGAAATTTAAAATAATTTGGAAATATGGAAATTTATTTGGATTTAAATGACAAAGTAACTTTGTGAAATTTGGAGGGATTATAATAATAAATATTCATTATTGTGATTTAAGTAAAGCTAAAATTGCAATGTAGATTTTAGTTATGGAAATTTATTTTATAAAATGGTTATTAAATGATTCATTTTGGTATTAAATATTTTTGAAGCAATGGATTATTAATAAATGTAATTTTGGTGATTTTGTAGTAATATTGATGTTTCTATGCTTGAAATGATTTTTTAAATGAATTAAAAGTAGTTAAATAATTTTTAAAAGGTTAAAAGTGAATATAAAAGTATTTTGGAATTATTTTTAATGAAGAATGAATTTTTATTTAACAAATGAGGTGAATAAATGATATGTACGAAAATGGGCCTAATGCAGGTAAGGCATAACTATTTTTGCAATGGAAAAATTATGGAATTTAATTTTTTATAAAAATATATACAACGTTGAGGACGCACTAGTAGAATGTAAATATGAGTTTTTTATTAATTATTTGGAACTATTTTGAATAAGTAAAAAATTGATTTGCAGAAGAAAAGAAGAAAATAAAAGGAGATAATATTTTATTTGGGGTCCATGAAACCCAAACCCTAACTAGAGAAAGCCAAATTATTTTCTCTCTAAGGAATTCCAAAGATTTTCAATATTGCTTCAAATATTGCCTCCCATAACACATTTGCACTATTCTATAGCTTATTTTCATTTTCGAAGTAAAAACTAAAATTGAAGCCCTCTTTCAAAAATAAAATAAAATAAAATAAAACCCCTGTTAATTTTTAAATCCAAAGATAACCTTCTCAATAAGGCAATACACCTTTAGGAGTTGTAAAATGAATATTTGGATCTTGAGTGTCATTGGCAATTTAGAGTGAGCTGTGAATGGAGAGCTAAGAGGAGTAGTAAACCTTTTGAAGAAGAATAGAGTTGCTACAACTAAGATGAGTAGTTCATTACTCATAAATCTATGTTTTTAATGCATGAACCTAACACCAACATAGGTCAACTACTGGAGACTAACGGATAGGCAGCTCCAGGCACTATAAGTCTTTTGTAAGGAAAAAATAAAAAGAATACTTTTCCTTAAAAATAAAAAATGGTCATTTTGTAAAATGGGTTTGACATTTACCAAAAATGTGAATATTATGTATGAAAAAAGTTATTTATTTTAACATTATTTATTAATAGAAATAGGATTTAAAAATAAATAATAATTGAATTTGAGGCTTGAAAAATTCATTGAAAAAAGTCGTATTTGAGTTAAGAAAATTATGGGATAATTTTATTTAATAAAAAGTGATTACAAGAAGAGTTTTCTATGGTTTTTAAATATGGGAAAAGAGAATTGGGAATTAATAACAAGGTTTAAATTTTTTTTTATTTTGGATTGAAATAAAATGAAAAGTGTGTTTTAGACTTTTAAATAATATAAACACTTTTGTAATATATAAATATGTTTTATCTAAAAACTCTTTCTAATTAGTTTATGTGCACTGTTTACCCATATTTTCTATATAACGAGAAATTTTACTAGATAGAGTCATAATATCGTCTTGTATGGGACGTTTGGTAAAATTTCTTTGTTTATTCTCTGGACTTGTTGTATAGAATGGAGTTTCATGATGCGAGTGTACTTTATGAGCATTAAGTAAATGAGCAAATAATACTAGGTGGTATGTGACATATGAGATGATACTTGTTCGGTTGTTTTTGTAAGTAAATGTCACTTATATAGAGATGAGTAATATAGGGTATACATGGGATATTCAAATAAAGGTGTTACAAGCCAAAAGTGAGCACGTTGATTGCTATAAGCTTTTCTAACTATTATAAGAGTTTTTCTATTATCGCATGAGGAGTAAAATCAGATTATGCTAGTATCCATCCTTGTGGTCTTATTACGGAGTTGCGCCCCAAATCCATGATATACTTTCCGATGTATAGGTTGAGCCACTGTCCCTATGTCACATGGGCCAAACATCTATTACCATTAGGGCACTTGTAGGGTTATGACCACTACATAGCATAGTCCTGCAGCATATTGGTGCAAGAAGGATGCCATGTCAGGACAGTCGTCGAAGTAACTAAAAACTACAAAAGTAGCGCTAAGTGCATGTGAGGAAGGCTCCTGGAGCAGGCCTGATAGCTTATCGGTATCGCATCTAGTAATCGATGTTATGATACAAAAATACACTTATTCACCATTATGAGATAGTTGAGTATATGGCTAAGAATTAACCAATCTGACTATTCCTGAGACCGGGAGTCTACGCAGTCAACCCTATTCATATCTATCATATGATTACTTAAGAGGTAATTCTGGCATTTATTGAGAGCATTCCATGTTAAGTAGTTTTATACAATACTTATATATTATATGGTTATCTGAGAGATAACCATGGTCGTTGAGAGCATGCATTGTTTGTATTTGATGTATGCTTGGCTTGGATGTTCGTTTTTTTATTTTTCTATATGTTGAGTATGACGAACTCCAATCATGTTTATTACATGATTATCTTAGAGATAATCTAGGATATGCTGAGAGCTAGCCATATCTGTATTGGATGTGTGTTGGTGTACATGGATATGTGGTCTTTCATCAGTTTGATGTTGAGTTATTTAATGAGTTGATGGACTTAATTATTATTTGGTTGAGGTTCCATGTGAATGGTATTGATAAGCGATGTTATATTGAGATGTTCATATGCTACCCTGTGTTATATTCATTTATATCTTGCCGGTTATGTTATATGCTAACATTTACACCCGAGATGTAGTGTGACAACCCACATCTTAATGGGCCCAAATTTCGAGTAAATCAAAATTCATGTCCACTAGGGCACAAATCATTGGTTCTGGTAACCTGTAATAGACACAAGTATAGTAGAGTGTGATCACTATAGACTCAGAGCAAAATAGAAAAATATAATCGAACATAAATACTTACTGAAGCTACTACCTTGGAATTAATAGTATTCCATCCATCGTTCCCGTCTTGCTTCGGTAACCTATCCCTCTAGTCTATCTCATAGGTTGTAATATGGAGGTGGTTAGAACAGTATTTTGGTGATTGGAAAATTACACAGTTTACTCATAACACTAATTTATGCCGATTGATTTCCCCTTAAATGTTATGTCTATTATTTACGGCTAATCCATTAAATCCTATATGCATGCACGATATGCCTAACCTCCTCCAAGGTATAACTACATCTATTTTATAAATATACATATACATACATGTATATATATACATACATACATACATAGGTATACATATATTTATATGCCTACACAACTATATCTGAACGTTTTACTACCCAAAATCCCAACCACTTAATACTTCTTGAATAGGAATGAGGCAGACCCAATGACCATTTAATACCTTAACCCTGAAGTGGGTCCTCCACAGCGTAAACGCTAATCAATCGGTCCTAGCTAAAGAGACAGATGACCCCTAGATATGGCTTTATAATATAATTTACCATATTACTAGTGCATCATAAAGATTCATCTTAGGGTTAATTAGCCCGCCTTTGATTAACAAACAACTACCTTATTAAACTTTGAGGTCTATGTGTATCCCATACATATTCTACACTAGTAGGAACCAAAATCCATCAAGGCGTTACCTGAGTCTTTGCTACCGGCTGCTTGGGAACGCTGACGGTTATAGCCTCTATGACAACCCTACTATTAAATTGCGATCCAATAACAATACCGACATAGCCCGTCAACCTTCCATAATAGAAATCCCATTTAGATTAACCTAATGTAAATTAATGTAAATAACTCTTTCATTTGCTTTATACCTCTTATTAGAGATGAAGCAGACCCTATTTCCCAAAAGTACCGGGCCATTTAATACTTTAAATCCAAGGCGAACCCTGGGTACATTTTCCTCTATTTATACACAACCACATTTCCTTTCCCCACGGATCCTTTGGTTGGAGATGTCCCACATAAGTAGAAAGTATATAAAACTGCTAGTGACCTCTAGGTTAAAGGCTGATTTCTATTGTGCAACTCTATTGGCCTTGCATCCCAACCCACTTAACCAAACCAACCGTCCTAATTTTAAATTTTGGCCTAGGCCTACTAATGCTCATTCTAAATGTATAATCATGGTTGTATAATTTTCCACGATAAAAATTATACTACCTTCCAGCATTTAACTCCTATCTTATATGCTTATTTACGATATTTCATAAATGTCAATTGTCTGTAATAAATAGTTATTATTATTCTAATTGAACAATCTCTAATAACATTTATTTATTCGTTCTAATTCAATCTATTCTTCCTATTTCATTTCCCCATAAATTCCAAATTAAGTCCTTTAAATAGTCCCATTAAACACATTTATATCCCTATTTAATTTATGTAACTCCCCACTAATTTTGGAGTTGCCATATCTCTTCCATCTACACCTCCTAATACTATAGTTTATCATGTTATTTATATCTAAATGTACAAATTATAGCTAATGCCAACATTGACTTATATTATGCTATTAATATATTTTTATTTTAATCGATAAGTGTGGTTATATGTGGGTATGTGTGTGTTTATCTATTCCTATTCCTAACACATTAATTCCTATGCTTAGGAAATCCTAAACAATAATTTTTCCACATTTTGATTTATTAGAGCTATCCTTTCAAAAGGGATTACGATTATAACTTTCTATAAATTACCCATAAATGAGACTTTTCTCCATTTAAAATTACATGGAAATATCCCTTTTCTTTTATTGAAACAGACAATGCAAACTATGAAGAAAAATATCCATACGTTACACATCTCTTTACTTTTTAGTATATTCTTCATCAATTCAAAATATGCACTTTTTATATATTTTTTATTGAATTGGATAATTTATGGAAATTACATTGAAGTAGATACAATTAATTATACCTGTAACCACCCAAAATTTCAATCATTTGAAATTGGAATATTTAATTGATTTTAACTATTGAAAGGTTAATTTTATAAGTTAAAAAACTTAAATTTCAAATACATCGATTTATTTGATAATTGAATTGTTAAATTTAAGAATTTTTAAATAATTGAATCTTGAATTTAATATGAATAAAATTATTTCGAAAGATGATTTTAAATTCTATTTAAATAAGAATGAAGATAGTAAATTTTTGAATTTGAATTAAAAGCTATTTGAGTTATTTTAATAATAATTCGTTTAATTAACGTGTGAAAATAGCCTTTCAGGACATTTCTCAGATTTTGATGAAACCAGTTTAATTGGATATGTAATAGTGAATTATTATACACCATCGAATTTCGTGGCGATCGGACATATTGTTTGGTTATGCGAGATCGAAACACAGAAATTAATTAAAGAAGTCTGATTTAACATAATTTGAAAGCTAACTTCTATAGATGATGTATCAAACATCACTTAATAGAATTTGATCTTTTAGCGATTGGATGTTTCATTTGACATTCAACTTGAAACTTGTGGAGCTTGTCACCATGATTTCATCCATGCCAGTCGATCGTCGATCGGTGGTCCACACCGGCGGGATCGGGGGCTCGAAGTCGCAATGATCCTTGGCAAAATCGTAGGGATTGGTGGTGTTTTCGGTGATCGCACCATTGGCAAAGGAGGTAGAGGAGTCATGGCTAGCAGCGGAGGGGAGGTGGCGGCGAACGACACAAAGTGGCGGCGGCGGCGAGGCAGCAAAGTTGCAAACAAGGGCTCTAAAGATGAACGATTGGGATTAAAACATGATTTGGTAATTAAATTAATTATGTAATTAATTAATACAATAATGTTGTTTAAAATTTGAATGCTTATAGAGTTTATAACTTTTTCATACGAGATCGGATTTGGATGCGGTTAGCCGCGTTGCATCATGTTGACGAATACTATGTTATGGAGTTGGATTGGAACAATTTGGAGCTAGTAGAAATTTGGATTAAAATTGAACACCCGTTCAATTTTAATTCAAACCGAAATGCTTCAGCGATTACATGAATTTTAGTGAATAAACTCACCTCCCTGGCTCACTCATATTTCTATGTAAGTGTGGATAATTTTGTTATTGATTGTTTGTTGCTGTTTCGATGATTTACTATTTTATTAGTAGGTTTGTATATATTCTTGCCCCTGGAGCAGATGAGACCCTATTACGTTCTCATGTATGAGTGGATGACCATTTGTATACGATGCAGCCTCGAAGTGGTTGATTTATATTTTATGATTATACTTTATGTGATTTAGAGGGACGGTTGGAGGGATCCAACAGGATTGCTCGCACTATTGATTTTACTTTTCATATATTTTGATATATGACGTTTTTGATCCCATATTTGATGACATTGGTATGATTATCCTTATTTAGTGCTATAGTAGCACTGGGCCTTATTTTTAATATTTTGAAATACAATAACATAACGATTTTTAATTAAAATGATTTTGGAATTTTACACGTTTTAATAATTATCATCGAATTATCAAAAGGAAAGAATTTATTTTAAATAAATAAAAAAGTTATGATTTTTGATTTCATAAAATTTTAGTTTTGAGAAATACTTCAAATAGAGATTTTAGAATGGTTTGTATAAAAAATTTACAAAAGGGTATTTTATAAATAAAGTAGTAAATTTTAAAGGGTGTTTATAAATATTAGGAATGGAAGTGTAATTGATATTTTGTAAAAGGATTTACAAATAGGACTCTATAAATAAATGGGATTTATAAAGAAATGAATTTATAAATAGAATTTTATAAATAAAAATATTATTTAAAAGAAGTTTTATAATATAAAAAGGAGATTTATAAACATTGTTTTATAAATTTAGAAATGATTTATGTTGAGATTTAAGTATGGAGTTAATCGTTTTAAAAGTGGTTTATCTTCCAAAAGGAATATTTGAAAACAATAATTTCAAATTGAATTTAATGGTTTTAAAAGTGATTTAAAATGTGTTAAGTGAGTAAACATAGATTTCAACATTTATATTGTAATAGATGTTTTCAAGGAAAGCAAGGAACATGGACTATAACACTGTTGTTATAGTAAATGATTTCCGAAAGGAAATGTATTATATAGTATATGGGATATATATATATATATATTTATATAACTAATCGAGTCCTTATACTAATGTTTTTGGGTAGCCGGAACGATGTTTTACGCAACATTCGTTTTGACCCAGTAAATTGTGTTTTAACCTTCCATTGTGAAATACAAGAATTGAGTCTTATGATCGTACAAAAGGTCTTTTTATACTTAACACCCGTCTGGAGGTGTTTGAATTCAAAAATTGTATGGTTATAGAAATCTATTTAGTGTGTCTGCAAAATGGTAGTGATATTAAATATACTTATACCATTGATATATAAGTATATGGAAATGTTTTCCAAATATCAAATTGTTGAAATGATTTTGAGGATATATCTTTTTAAAGATAATTTAAAGTAACTATTTGATTTGATTAATAAGTGATTAATTAAATGAGCCTAGTGACTGCTTATGTGCTGGATTTATTTGTTGGTTTGATAGTTAATAGCCGACTATCAAAATTTGGCCATTTTTGGTTCCCTGACTTAATGTGGGAGTTGATTAATCCTGCATTTAGCACAAAGCCAACTAAGTATGCTTGATTATCATTTGGTTTAAGAATGATTACTCAAATAGTATAGAGTGACTATGGTACTCCAATCTATAGCGTTTCCATCTTGTCCGAATGATAGCAAGTTGAAAGTTGGAAACGTGACAAGTCTATGAGATTTGGCTTTCGTATGAGGTTGAGGGCCTTTTGTCATTGTTGGTCCGGAGAGACCGAGGTCAAATTTATCCAAATACCATTACGAACCAATGTATGCGTTCGAAAGTGCAGGTTTATGATGGTGATTTTTAAAGACGGGGATCTTCATGATGCAGGGTAACTTGCGACCCGCAGTGCATATATATATATATATATATATATATATATATATATAGTGGCAGTAATGCTTCGTTATGAAAATCTTCAACTTCTTGCTACTAATCCTATGGATGAATCCCGACAAGATGTAATAGGGGAGTACCTTCAGTTTGTTTTGTTCCTAGAAAAGTTGTATGGACGAATGTCTGACGTTGCATATCTAAATTACATTGATTGATCTCTATAAGCGCATCATTTGTTTGGTGGCGGAGAATGCAATTTCTCTTAGCTTAACACCCCTTCTTGAGACATACGAGATCAAGAGTTATACATTTGTAGAAATCAGTTGTGTGATTGTGGAAATGGAAATGTGACATTCAAAGTGGAATATGCTATGTGAAAGCTAGACGTTAACTTAAGCCTCATACCCTGGTAATGATACGAGGTAACCATGTGGTCTGCAGGACAAATATTTCAGGCTATCGGTTTATGTGCAGATCAGAAAGAAAAGGCCTGGCTACCTTAGGCCTTGTTGTCTTATGGTCCTGAAGACGTCTAAACCCTTATATTGTATGGTATAGTGGTGTGTGAGTTCTTGCATGAGAAGCCACCAGATATGTAGTAGTGTAGCAATATGAATGTTACAGTGGTGTGTGAGTCCTTGCACGAGAAGCCACCGGGTACTATGATTGCTATACGTGGAAATCCACAAAGGAAGGAAAAGGATACTAGTTTCCTATGATGTTGCAAACCTAAATTTCAATACGAGCTTTATGGTTTTGATTGTATTCCCAACATAGCTGTAATACTTTGCACATATTTCAACTACCCCTTGGATATCATATACCCCATTTAACATTATCCGGCTATTGATACCTAGTTTGTATATGTTTATTTGAAAAGTGTTTTCAAAAATTTGTCATTAATTATAATATCAATATTGTGTAAGTATAAAGTATTTTGGTTATCGTAAAATAAAAATCCGTCCACATATTTGTGCGGCGTGGTCTTACGAGATACCTTTGTTTTGAAAGTTTTTGGTAACTTCTATAAAATTTAGTTGAAATGTGTTTTCTCACGCTGGTTTACCAGACTGATCCAGGTGCTCTTCCCTTTCAGTGCTCAGGTTAGGCTGAGCATATTTACAGATTAAGATTTGGATGCTTTGGAACTTCAGTAGACAAGCTGGAGGTCTTCACGACGTGTTACTGTATTTATTTATCCACTGCATTAGTTATTTAAATTATCAGCATTTGTGAGGAGGGATAGTTATAATTGTCCAGGCTAATAATTATTTATATGTGTAATCCAATGGATGTATGTATATTAAAGTTTTTTTGTAAAGGTCACTGATATTATATTATATGTTGTTCCATAGTGTTGAGAGATTATGTGTTGTTTTAGTTTCCTTTTCTCTTCTTCTTCTTCTCTTCTCTTCTTCTTTCATTTTTCTTTTGCAAAACTATTCATCTTTCCGTCAAATTTGGGTTAGACATATGTGGTTTATTGTCAGCTTAAATTGTGTTGATTTGTGGGTCGTTATAATGCGCCTCTCGTAATATATTAAAACATAAAAATTTACATTCCAAGTCAAACTAAGACAATCTAAACCAATGCTAACATTTTATAACCTAACTATAAATCTAGAATAAACTGTATCAAGATTTAACTTTAACAAATTCAGGGACTAATTTTAAAATTTACATATTGTGGTGTGAATATCAGTCCCATTCCATTTACCTAACTTACATAATATATATGCGAGATTTCATCTTCCTAATCCTACAACTCCATATATCTTGCATAGACATAGTATTTAAATAAAACTCAATTATATAAATTTCAATGTTATAAATGAATTATATAATTTTCCACTCACCTTTCTAGCTTTCTAAATCTCCCATGTCTCCCAAATCTGAATTCATCGCTTCACTTGACTCCTTTTTCTTTCCTATCCAAAAGAATATGTATAACAAGATACCGTTAGTATTAAAGATCTGAGAAGAAATTTGGGGTTAAGGGTAATATAGATCTATAATTATAAAGATTATCTTTTTTACAACATTGATTCGCTTATTCTCTTCTTCTCTATTATCTTCTCCCTTTCTCTAGTTTGTATGTGGCATATTATAATTTCTAAAAATATTGGAGAAGGGAAAATAGCAGAGCTTCGCTGCTTTGATTAGAAAATATGTGAAAAAAGTGAAGGGCTATAGCTATATTTATAGGCGCTCGAATCAATTATATTCGTTAGATTAAAATAATAAAATCCGGGCCGTTCGACCAAGGTTCAACTCTAGCCACCACCATCACAACGGTCGACCACTCCTTAAGTAGTCGACCGCTAGTAGTCAACTAGCCCAAGTAAAGGGGTCGATCGATGGGGTCCATGCTATTAATAATATTTGTTTCCTTTTCTCATTTTTAATTATTTTCATTTTGGAAACTTCAAGTGCTAATAAATTCTTCGTTTGAGCTCCAATCACAAAACTCCAAATATGAAAATTTCTCACAAAATCCCCACGAATGCAATGGTGTAAGTTTTATAGCCAAATTCTAACGTTTGATCAAATTCTATTTTTTAGCCTTATCAATTATCGTCAATCTTATGGGGTGATACATTCTTCCCCTTAAAAGAATTTCATCCCTCAAATTCCCCAAGGGTTGAATAATGTAACATAGCACATAACCAATCTAAGATATCCAACCAATTAGTGTACAAACAATTTTGCAGCCAAATGTATATAAGTGCATGGTATATCACAACATATATGATATGCATGTAGAACAATTCTAAATGGGCACCTCTAATATGAGTGCATTCTTTTAAAAACATTTGAAAATTTGATGCAAACAACCCATATATTGGTAGTTCTATAGGTATGCAACTCTTTAAAAATAAAAAATCTTGGTTTTCACACAATAATTTCAAAACTTCTACGATGTTAGTATGGTTCAACCAAATTTTACATCCAATCTCTACCAGTCAAAACCTAGCATACGATTTCTAACATCCAAAATTTTAAAAATCTAGTTCTCCTAAATCATACTCCTTTGTTTGAAAAAGAATTTAGATGGAATTTTCACATTTCCGCCCTTCTTATGGATACTTATTTCATTGTATTTTGGAACCCTATCTTTTGCCCCCAATTCTTATCCAATTTTTCCAAGTGCAATACGCATAAGGAGGTTTATTTTTGGTTGTTAAAGTGAAATTATTCTAAAAGCAAGTTTTCTCTACGATCAACAAGGTATGCAAATAGAAGTTCTAAAACTAAAACAGTTTTCTCTTGTTATTCCCCATGTTTTGTATACTGTCGCCCTTATAAGATAGTAAAACTCCTATTGACTAATACATCGACCCTCCCTACACTAAGCATATGACATTTGAAAACTAGAAAATCAAACCTGCAAAATAGTTTGAAAATTAAATCTTTCGAAAGACATTAAAACACGATTTATCAAAAGCATTTAAACATAACTTTTCAAAAGCACTTGAATAAAAAATTTCAAAACACTTTCCTATCCATTCTTAAACAAATCAAGCTACATCATAATGTATTCGAGACACAGTCAATGAGTTAATGCATATGATTGATCCCCACATTGTGCAGTTAATCCTAGTTTTGGGGAACCTTACCTCTAATTCGAAACAATGACACACAAGCCTATTTATAAATTTTAGCTATTAAGGTGCAGGGATAGTAACCCGTAATTTTGCAACAATATTTCCCTATCCTTTGCTTGCTAATATTTATTTTTTTTCCAAAATTTCTAATGTTTTTGGGACTAAAGCATTCTAATTGCTAATTTAATTTCCTAACCTATTGCATAAATTTCCAGCTTTAACTTCATTTTATAATTAGTTAAATATCCTACTATGATCTCCTTATTTAACTGTTTCCAAATATATAAACACATATTAGCGGTCAAAGGTCATCCAAAGATCAACACTGTGATAAAATAGGAACATATCTCATATCATATCGTATGCTTTTCGGGTATCCAAAGGGAGACAACTGACAATTACAACCCAAAAACCAAAAAAACGTTGCTAGAAGCTTCCCTTCATCATCAACTAATGCTAATAATGTTGTGGCCCTATCACTTCTTACTTAATTAAGATGAACATTTCTAGTATGTCATTCAACTGTAACCCACACGCCTTAACTTACCTCCTTGGCTCCCAATAAATAAGATATATCCATTAATTCGATTGTTACACCAATTATGAGATAAATTATTCATTCCCACTCTGCAATGAGTAGGAAATATAAATTATTCATATTTAGAATAACTCTTTGAAAAATTGGCCTGGTGAAATAACTTTCCTATCGCATATCTTGCCTTTTTTAAATTTGAGTCAAACAACATCCTTTATGTGTGTTCACCATCTCCTTACCTTCTTCACTCATTATACTACTATCTTCTTTCTTAATATTTTTATAGTATTCTCAAACTTTGGCATTACTTTCTATATCCTTGATCTTTCACGTGAATATACACTAGGACTCGCAAAATTATACACTGATACTATTCCCCATTCCCTCAAGGGTTTTTTTAACAGATTTCATATGCGCAAACATTCCTAGGTTCATTTCATTATTCCTTATATTCATCGCGATTCCTTGTTACTACCCCACAAGAATTTATAGCTATTTTATTCCAAGCCTTGACATTTACCCAGTCCTACCTAGGTAGTGATTCATATCTACTCTATATAAAAATTGGTTTGGTTTACCGCACTATTTAGAAAAATAAAATTTTAAGTCATGAATTACTTAATTCAAAAATTTTATCTTTGAAAATATAAACTTTGAAACATTTTTCAAAAATTCAAAAATTGCTTGTTTTCCAAAAGAAGCCATGAAAAATTTCCCTTTTGAAGAACTCTCTACAACAGAGATTTACTTCTTCAAATGTAGGATTTTTAACTTAAAACATTTCAAAAGTAGAGATTTACAGCCATGAAAATCCCTTCTTTAACTTTAAACAATGAAAACTAGAGTAAATAAGGATAATTTCATTCTGTTACTTTCCCACAACTTATGTTATTTCTGCTTTCACCTTTGGTGGAGATTATAATAGCATATGAGGGGGACTTCTAAAAGATATGCGCAATTATTGCACATATCTATGGGAACTACCCATTTTCCCTATCTTATCCATATAGTTTTTCTCCTATATTATTTCTATATAGATTACTAATCCTATTTTTATATAAATTCCTAATGCGTATTCAATTTTTCTAATACCGCTACTATTAAAATTTCTCCTACCTAATTTTTCTTCAAGTGGCTTCTCCTTACATAGCTATTTTCCTCGTCGATTGTAATCCTCGTTGACTTATTGCAGTATGTTCCCCTCCTGCTTTTGCCATGGAGCTTTCCCTTATTAATATGAAAAGAAATACGTATAAATCTATTTCATTACTTTTCTCTATATTTTCCTTATATGAGAACATTCCTTATATCTTTACTATCGGGCATTCTTATTCTTCTACTCTCTTTACCTTATTTCAATAAAGTGTCATTTCCGTTTATCCACTCCTTAGAGAATTTTTTTAGAAAAGGAACTTCGAAATTTAAAAAAATAGAAAAAATCATCTAGCAAAGCCTACGCTCTATTTTTCATTCATTTAGAAAACGAAAAACCCTTTCATAAAAAACCATTAAATCAAAACTTTTTGATTCAAATTTTTTTAAACTTCACTGAAAATCTCTAAATAACCCTTAAAGCTTTAAAACTTTCTTGCTTTTTCAAAACAACAACTTCGCAAATATTTCATGGAATTTCAAAAATCCTTTTGTCTTTTCATATGGGATTGGACTTAAAAATGGACTTTAATTGTCCTTTCTTTTGGATTGTTCTACTTTTCCACTAACCCTTAACTCATCTCATCAAAAATCCAACTATCATCTTATGGTGCTTAATCCACACCTTCTTGCGGGAACTTGCTCAATCCTTTATCACATCTTGCTTCTAGGTGCTTACAACATATAGATTCTTACTTCTTATCCGTCTAGATGAAATATACATCTTTAATCACCAATCCAGCAAAGTCAACGATCATAAGGTAGCATAGGCCTAGAAAACGAGTCAAGTGCCATCCATCTTCCATGGTCCTTCTATATGTCATGCTCATGCTTTTCTTGGTCAATACCTTGCAATACGGCCTATACTCCATGGGGTAATGTGGGTAGATGTAATTTGGCATGGATTGTTGAACTACAAGTTGAAATTGAATTTATTGTAAAAATTTATTGTAAAAATTTATTGTTTATTCTTTTAAATGGATTGAATTACAAACAAAATGGTGTCTGCTTGTTATTTGGATTCAATGCTCTAATTAAAGATTATATTCATGTTGTCGTGTGGCCAGAACTCAACAAGAGATAAAGCTGAAAAACTAAAGTTTGAGTTCAGGGAACAAGAATGACAATTACCTAGGGTTATAAAACTCTTGGTATCGCTATCGGTCTACCGATCACGACCTAACCGGTCAACTAGCCATCAAATTCTGATGCCGATTTTGCTAAAGGCTGAGTAGAAATATGATGTCTTTTATAAAATAATGAACAAAATAAATTACAATATTTATAAGATGATTTATATAATGAAGTTCCTTATAGAAATAATTATTTTCAAATAATATTTGTTAAATTTAATTATTTAACATCTTATAATTTAATTTGAGTAAATTTTAAAAAAATTCATATTTAAGTTAAAATGAATATCTTTATCATTAAAAGTTTGTTTAGATTTGAAATTGGTTTATAAGAAAATTGAGGTTAATTCTTACTTTTGAGAAATTATTTTGACGCATAAAAATTATTTTAATTATTAAAAATCAAATAGATCTATTAATTTAGAAAATAAAATTCAGGATCTGTAAGCTATAAAAAATTGGAAGATATTTGAAAATAAATAAACAAAGACTTCCAAAAGACACTTTGATTAGCTTTGTTTGTACCGATTGAAATATATATAACTCTATGGATTGAGAAGTGTAAATAAACGAACTAGTAATATCGAGGAATATGGAACGTTTGGTAATATTTTTTGAGTTGTTCCATTGACTCACGTTATAGAATCATACTTTTTTTGAGTGTATTTACAAACATTTCATAAACAAGTTAATAACATTATGTGGTATGGGACACCATTGTGCCTATTTATTTGGTTACTTCTGAATGCAAACAACACTTTTTATGTGGGTTTATGAATAGCATTTAGAAATGAATTATAGTGTGCTTTCCATGACTTGGTGTTTGCTTATATGCTATGTACTTTGTACGTAACGTGTGGGTTCATAGGTTGTGTGCCATCTTTTCTATGTGCTATGTCTATATTAGGCTAATGTTTGTCCTAGCAGCTGATTGCATGGTCGTGCCTTGGATTATGACAACGTTTATTCTTGTTGTGTGCTTGCATTGCTGCGTACCAATATGCCCTAATGTCATAGAGCCAATCAGTCCATTACCATTGTGTAGTAGGATTGTAACCAAGCAAAGCATTGCCTTACAATTGATGGCCATAGGGTTGCAATGACTTGGAGCAAATAAAGACTATAGGAGAGTGTTCTATGTTAATGGACTCTTAGAGCATCACCGTGTGTATGTCAGTCTCCCATTTGGATTTTTAATTAGGTGCATAATACTGTATTACCATTACATTTAGACGACTATTATGTGGCCTAAGAACCAGAAAGACTCAATGTTTGCCTTCTATTAATCTGACTTGATTAATGCTCGTCTATTACTTTGACTAGCTGTGTGTTCGTCTATTACCCTAACTTGCAGCGTGTTCATCTATTACCCTAACTTATTGAGTGCTTATCCATTATTCAAACTTGTTGAGTGCTCATCCACTGTTTGTTTGATTTGTGTGATTATTTGTTTCATCTGACTAATCATGAGCTCACCACTGTCTGGACATGCTGTGTGCTCGTCCATATCACACGTTTGCATGTGCATGCTTGTTTTTACTTTACCGTAACATGTTTTCTTAGTTGATGCTCAGTTTATATGTGTGCATTTTATGGGTGATTATCATTATACAAGTGCTTTTACAAGGTTTTCATATCTAGAAAACAAAATATGATTGAATTTGGCAGCACTTAATGATAATGGTTGAAGTAGAGGAGAGAAGATGAAGAGTATGGGCTAAAAATGATCAAGATTGTAAAAGGACTCCTCACGTTGCTCTAAATACCATATTTATGGTTGAAATCCTTTTCTATGGTTTCTAAATCACAAAAGAACATATAAGAGTTCAAATCTGGAAAGACAGGGAGGAAGAACGAGTCATTCTGGGGCAATAAAATAATATTGGCACCGACCACAATATGATCGGTAATGACTATATTAGCCATTATAGTACAATGTTTTCCATTTAACACTTGACTACATTCCACATCCCCAAATAGATAGGTGGGCCCCCTAGAAAGTCAACTCAACACCGACCATGTTGTCTTGCACCATTTTGATTCAAACTTCCAGGGTTACCTCATTAGCTATTCCAAGTGTGCTCCTAAGTTCTTGATCCGTTCCGTTTTCACCTTGACGTCCGTATTTACTTAAGGTTACTGATTCAAATTTTTGATAACACTTGTCCTCTAAAGTATACTTTCACGAAACAAAGCATGTTTTGGATAAAAAAAAAATGATATTATTTAATTTGCATAAGGGTCTCCAAGTAGCCAACCGTCACCTTTGAAGCATCATAACCATTCCAAAGATATCAATTTATCACTTCAAATAATTTACACAACCATATCATATCTCAGATAGGTTTGCTTTCTCTCTTCCTTATCATTTCTCTTTATGTGTTTTCGATTGTGGTGATTAAAACATGTCGATACTGACCACAATCATGTCGGTATCAACATGATTTTCAAGGTGGTGCATACACATGCATATATGTACTTTGTGCCGAGACGATTTTCATCTACCAAATCATTTCTAGGTAATTACTGTAGAAAACAGTGTAGTATTAATGTGAATGGATCTTAAGACCACTTTAACACTTAAGTGGGGTGAATGGTGTTTTATAACTTATATGGAAATTTTCTTAATTAATTCAAGATTTAAATTCAAAAATAGATAATCAACACACACACACACACACACACATATATATATATGTATGTATTAACAGATAGTCACAAATATATGTAACTACAGTAAAAGTAAAATAAAAGCAAGAACGATGACACCAGGAGTTTTATACAAATTTTATGTCTAGTACTGCATAGTATGTACAGAAATCCTTTCCGACGCATACTTTAAACAAGTAGCAAGCAAACCAAAACACAGTCTATATTTTAAGAAAATGAGATTCACCTGTTAGACCCACCACTATACCTATACTATCCAAAAGTATTACAATGTAATACTTAGATAATATGGAGAATGAAGCTAAGTGGGGTATAATGTGAATATTCCCTTGGATTAACACTGGTACGTATTAAAACATCAAATTTATAGCTCACTTATACATACACATTATAGGTACAAAGCAATATACGCATGTGCCACTAGGATAGAACAATACATAATATACAGTGAACAACAGAGAATGTAGAGTCAACCGCATAAATAATATATAATATAGTATATAATAGGCGATACAGTTTATATACAAATACCTCTAATGCCAACTACCTCAATATAATGTGATATACAATCAATATACAATTCAATGGCATACACACACACACAATGAATTAAGGTCATATAAATATCATTCAAGGATGTATGTCTCCTATAAAAACACAAAAATAAATGTTGGCCATGTCGTATCTGTATGTAACACCCCTAATTTTAAATAACATTATTCAGGAGATTTAATTAGATAAATTAAATAGAATAATGTAAAGAGTAAAGTGGTTAAGAGATTGAGATTTGTAAGATTATAAGGTAGTCATGCCTTAAGTAATGAATAAGCAAATGAAAATTTAAAATGAAGTAAGTAAAGGTAATAAGATAAGGGAAAAATAGGAAAAATGTTATGTTCTTGTGCCCTAACCCTTATCCCATTTTCATTTACAACGCTCACAAATAAAACAAAACCTAAAGCTTGGTCGGCCACCATTAGAAGAAAACAAGAGAAAGATAAGCAAGAAAGCAAGTAGGAACCTTAAGCAAATTAACCCAAGAGAAAATCTCGTTTTTATTGTTTCATTTTCTAGTGAAGCTCTGAATTGGTTTTGCAAATTATATGTCATGATTTGTTTGTTTAAATGGATATATGATTATTGATGAATTATGATGCTTTATATTGATTATATGATAATTTTTGATTTGGAAAACCTATTAAACGAATCCGTATGACTACGACTGTGATATAAGGTCAAAAACATTATTTTAGGGATGGGTTTCAAGTTTATAATTTTGTTAGCTTTTGTGGATTTATTAGGAATTTTCTAGGTTAAATTGGATTTAAATTATTTTCAGCAAAAATATGATAGCCTCATTTTTGATATTTAAATATATTAGAAAAACATATTAGAAGCGATTTATGAGAATTTTTAGAGAATTTTCCTAAGTATTTTACTATGGATATAAAATTATTTAAGGTATGCGATTGAAATGTTTTATATGTTTCGAAAAGGAGAAGGGCTATTTTGCTGCATATTTTAATTGTTAATTACTAATTCAGCAGCACTTATAGAAAAAGGTTTTGTAAAATAATTATCAACCAATTATATGTTGGCAAATAAGACAAGTTAGTTGGAAAGGAATTACTTTAAAAACCTAATTACCAGTCTTGCAAGCATTTACTGCTTCGCTACTTCCATTTGCAACCTTTTGACTTATACTTCCGCCTCTAACCAAGTCGAAGCCAATACACATGGTAACAATGCCTTGGTACGTAGTGGATTTGAGATAGGCGGAAGGTATAGAGTTGAAACCATGCTTTTGAAGGGATAGAAGTAGCCCTTATAAACTTGGAACTATTTTGGTTAAGTACGAGGCTTTCGAAGGATTTATATTAGCTTTCGAGTTAGTTAAATATTACTTTGTTTCAGAAAAAGGGCTTTCGAAAGGGGTTGCCTCCTTTTTATTTTATAATGAAGCTTTCAAATGGTTCAAAACCAATGCTTCCGCATTCAACCCTTCGAATCAATGCTTTTGAAAGGGTTGATTTTGAAACCATCCACTTTCTTTTACTTAGGAATAATGCTTTCGAAAGTAATGATATCACCCCGGTTCTTTCAGACCCTTAGATATATCGAAAGTTAAAACCAAAGGTTTCAAAAGGAATGGTTTCAAATGGTTTCGAAGCTATTCCACAAAATTTTACTTGAACCTAATGCTTTCGGAAGGAATGTTTTAAGCAAGAAATTGAATGTTTTCGAAAGGTATATATATTGCAAGTTTTGAAAGGGAGGGACTCCCAATCTTTCCGAAAGGTTTATTTGAGAATTTTAATGGAAGGTTTCCATTGCTTTGGAAAGACAAGTCTAAAGTGTTTTGAAAAAAGAATATCTATAGTTTTAATAAAGCTTTTTAACGGTTATTCTCGATGGTTTTGAAAGTTCTATTTCGAAGGTTTCAAAAGGTATGTTATGGTTTTTCGCCTAGTGTTTCAAGGTAAAGTAGTTAACTTATTTTGAAAGGGGAACTTTCAATGGATTTGAAAGGGATTGTTTAAAGTTTTAAACAAAGTTTTCGAGTAGATTACCTTGGCTTCATGGCCTAAGATTTTTAAGTTATTAAGGTTTTAATTTACTTTAGAGGGATAAATAATCCCATTAGACTTGATCAACATTGTTTTGTGTAAAGTGTGTGTATATATATCATGGCTTAAGTGTTTTGAGAAAAGAAAAGTATATGATTTCCTTGTTTTACAAAAGTATGATTTCAAGGGTAAATCATTTGTAAAGGTTGTTTTCAATGAATTAAATTTTTGATAGGGTAGTTTGACCCGTCCCAACCCGACCCGCACTACTAACATCTCATGAAACTGCTTTATTACTATAATGATTTATTATTCTTCTTAGATATAAGTGATTCTAGCATGGATATTAAAATGTTTCAATAAATAATCTATATAAAAAATTAGAGTATTAAGTTGTGTAATTGATAATTATACAATAACATATGTATATATTTTATGAATTATTATTATACACATCATTTTTACTAACTTTCCTTAGACACGTTGTTATTTATATTTCATGTATTATTTGGTGATAACGAGTATAAACAAATAAATATATGTAAGTTGGTACACAATTTTGAATCAATACATGAGACTCATCGGGCCTTGGGGCGGGTCGGGTCTACCTTGACCCGTACGGGTCTCAGGTACAGGCAAAATTCCAGACCCGTACCGGGTCTATGGAGCGGGTCTGAGGCGAGGTCTAAAAAATCCAGGACGGGTATGGGGTACTAAAAACCCGCCCCAACCCACCCCATTGCCATTCCTAGTCCTTCTAGTGAAATTCCCCTATAATAAATTTATATTAAACGAGCGTTACGGCATGCGCTTCGCACGTGAGTTGTTTTTCTACAAATTGTATATGTTTCAACACACTCAAAAAAAATGCACAAATATTCAGTCATATTTTGCGTTAAAATCTTGTGTAGTTTGTTTAAATTTTTATTTCTATTATTGAATGATAAAGAACGATCATTTGTAAAAGAAGTTTATTTGTTAGATCCTATTTTAAAGTGAAGTTAAGATTTGATAATAGTGTAAAGAAGCATTTTGAATTTGTAAAAAAATATATTATTAGATTTTATTTTTAAGTGACATTAAGGTTTGTTAATATTTGTAAAGAGACATTTTGAATTTGTAAAATGAGTTCATTTGGTAGATTCCATTTTTAAGGGATTTGGTAATATTTTTAGAGGGGCGTTTTTGGTAGTTAAGTCATGTTTAAGAGAAATCATTAGAATAAAAGTTAAGTCATATTTTTACGTCGAAATCATATGAAGTAAGTTTTTGTTTTTATTTCTTAGTTGCAATATCTAATTTGTTTTTATTTGAATTTTTGTTTCTAATAATTTGCTAAAAAAGGTTTATTTGTTAGATTTTTTTAAAAGTGTTATTAAGGTTTGATAATATTTGTAGAGAGAAAGTTTTGAATTTGTAAAACGAAGTTTATTTGTTAGATCCTATATTCAAGCGATGCTAAAATTTGATAATATTTGTAGAGGTTTATTTGTTAGATCGTATATTTAAATGATACTAAAATTTTGTAATATTTCTAGAGAGGAATTTTTGAACTTTTAGAAGAAGTTGCATCTAATTTTTAAGTAATATTTAAATAGAGCGGCATTTTTGGTAGTTCACGCTGACACAAAAAATGTATGACATCAGACTTATTACAACTATTAATAAAGATGCATTGAATTATCTAGAAGAATCTTTTATTATCTGATGTGTGTATTTGATCCATTCTTATTTCAATAAACACACAAACTTAGAAATATATTCATTGAAATATTCAAGTTTTAAATTAGTTTGAATTTTTTATTTCTAACGTAAGAATAATTGGTTAGAAATAACAGAAATTATTTTTTGTTTTAGACGGTTATAAAAAGAATAATACAGATAATACTTGATTTATATTTGAATGAAGGGTATTTTGAAAAGTTCGCGATTAGACCAAAAGTTTACGCTTACAAGCCAGCTATTAATAACGATCGAGTATTTGTAAAGTTATAATTAAAAACAATATTTAGTAAATAATTTGCAAATAATGACCAAATGTCAATAAGAACACATAAACCTTATTTAAGATTTAGTGATGGTTTATTATCTTCAGGGAATAATAATTCACAAGCAAGTTAATAAATACATACATCAAGTTAATACAATAATATCTTGTTACGTGACTTTTTAATCATAGCACAAAGGAGAAATATGACACTGACTACTCTGAGGTGGTGATGAGTATCAGCAAACTCTTTTGCAGTCAGCATTTTGGAGAATCCATCATTTATGTCATACTACCTTTGATTGCATCCGTCGAGAACCTAAAAGACATTGCATGCATGTCATTTGTACATATAATGTTGCATCACCAAACTTTTATGTAAAGGAATATTTGACAATCAAATTTCTAGTTAAAGGAAATTATGTAGAAATGTATATTATAACATGTGGCCTTATCAAGGGTGATTAGATTAACATCATATTTTAGTGGTGAGAGCATAGTGCGGTTATGTGTTTTTGTATGTGTGCACACACATGTAAGTGTATATAGCACGCACGCATGAAAATTATCTATATCTCCTTTTCTCTAAATACGTTAAATTCTCCATTAAGTTTGATGTATATAAAAGTAGCGAAATAGGAAAATATTATGTACATATGATCCTGTTATTATCAAGGTTACCTATAAATTTTTTTGTGTTATTTCAAATTTTTTATCACTCACAAATATAAATTATTATAAACCATCGAAAGTATTTATTTCAACCTTCGATTTCAATTGTTGTTTTGAATGGGTTAAAAGCAAGGTTTGAGGTTTCGACTGAAAAATCGAGACTTCAATCGTTCTGTTCAAGTTTCAATAGGAACTGAAATGAAATCAAACCGAAATTCCAATCCAGTGAAAAAAGTATAGGAATATTCAAAGTGTACAAAAGAAAATCAAAAAAAAAGAATTAATTTGGATTTCAAATATAAAAACATTCAAAATTAATTTGAAAACATGCAAAATCACAAAATATATGAACTGACGTAATTTAAAAAGTCAAATACGAAGTAATAAATAACTATTTGTTAGTTTTATAAATATTTATAAGAGGTAATTAGCCAAAAGAACGAACATTAATAAAAAAATTAGATGCAGTCTAGAGTTTTCAAATTTAGTCCCAAAGAAAAAACCATGTTTTCTCTCTTCTGCACGTCAATCGCAAATCCGCTTTCTTTCAACTACCGCTACCCCTATTCTTCCGCCAACACCACAACCTCATAGCCCCTCCTCTCATCATCGTTGCCTTCAACAGCTCGACCTCGACCCACACAGCCTCAACCTGCCCTACGCCCTGCTCCGCCTCGTCGGTGTCATTGCCGCTCTTCCCATCGTCATTGCCGCTCTCCTCATCATCGACGTCATTGCCTCCACCTGACCTGTACTACGCCCTGCTCGGTCTTCGTCGCGTCATTTTAGCTATGAAGCAGATTAAATCATCGTCGATCTGAATTTTAAAAAAAGTTAATAACATTATAAAATGCTAAACTAAATTAACATTAAATCATTGTAATGTAGTATTCAAAAAATATTAAATTTTACTATCATTTTGCATACCTTAAACAATGCTAGTGTACTTCATAGTTAAAATGCTAGATTAATCTATCATTTCAAATATCATTAATATGCTACTAAACTTTGTATCTAAAATGCTACATTAAACTATCATTTTTCATGTTTTAAACATGCTATTGTACTTCATAACTAAAACGCCAGTTTAAAAATGATAAAATAAACTAGCATTATCATTCTTAATCCATCTCGACCAACCACCTCGTCACCTCTTAGGCTGCTACCACCTCATCACCTCGACCATCCACCGTCACCATCCCAAGCCCCTGCCACCTCATCGCCTCCTAAGCTTCATCCCCAAGGCATCGCCTGCCAAGCCACCACCAATTTAGTTGCGTTTTAAGTTTGGCTTGTGATGTATTTTTACAAAAAAAGTTTGGCCTTCGTACGAAATATAGAAAGCATTGTCCTTGCGTCAAAAAAATTCTTTATGTTTGTCCTCCTCCCATTTTTCCACTATTTATAATTAATGAATGTGACGTTTGCGACTTTTCGACACTCGAAAATCGACATCAATACGTCCACTGTATCAACTGCTGAGCAATCGAATGCCGGAAAACGGTACCGTTGTGGTTAAAGAAGAATAAAAAGATAGAAGAAGAGAGAAAAAGATAGAACAGAACAGAAAGAAACAACAGAACAATATCAGAATCTCACAATCGCAGCGGAACAACATATAATAGATAAATGAATAATCTTTAAACAAAGAACTATATCAGTTATTACATTACATCACATTACATTACATCATCAGAGTGTACAACAACAAACAACAACAAACAGCGGAAAAGAAATACTATATACTAGTAATACGCCATGCCATCCAGCTTGCCTCCAGCAACTCCTGAATTTCAGAATATCCTGATAACCTGACTCTAGACTGCCCGTGTGGAAATTGGTGGGCACCCAGAGTTTAGGAAGGCAAACAATAAACTCCGAGTCAGTCATGTGACTGGTTTGAGAACTAAAACAGTTTATCTTTAAAACAAAGAACGTGATAATTTTAAAATAGATTCGCAATGCTTTTTAGAAAATGAGACTACCATAAGGCCCCGCACACACACACAATGCAAACGTAGAATCGGGGGAGATTTCTCCTTATGATAGCCAAAGATGCTTGATACACATTAAAAAGAAACATTTGATATTATTACTAGTGCATAGTGTAGGAAAAATTATTTCGAAAGTAAAGATATAAATCTTAGCCAACATACGAACACTATCGTATGTCTACTATAGCTACCATGTTCAATAGCAGGTTACCGCCACATTCCATGGCAGGTTATACAACTAAAATCGTATAAGGTTCGTATTGTTTCTTTGGATTTCCAACAAAAGGTCAGGCCAAGGAACTTCCCATTGCCACATGGGTACGCCTCTGGAAAGACAACCCGAGAACCTAACCGGATCTCTGCCAATACAAGGCCGGGTTACCCCTAACTGGGTAACTACTGACACGAATATGTCATTCCCCGATCGTAACCGATCTATATCCGAGGATCCTCGATTTCCAACAACCACAAAGCAATAAATTTGCAGCAACAACATAGGTCAAGTATCCGGGCTCCATACCATGATACCACCTCTATCCAGAAGGAATGACATACACTAAAGAGGCGCTACCCCCTAATAACCTTGCCGCATCCTTCCTGTTTTGACCATTTCCGGGGTGTAAGGTCCGACGAAGTCTCGTCCACAAAGCCACACTTTATATAAAAGCTGTGCTTTGATCATCAAATGCTCAACAGCACTTCGTATGCCACATTAACAATTTGAGAATATATCACTAGTAACCATCAACCACATAACCTCTAACAGTGTTAAGCTAAGAGAATAAATTCTCCGCTACCAACGGAAACATATTTGATAGAAACCAGCTTTACATCTCAAATTGTAACGTCAGACACACGTCCATACAAGTCCGTTCCGGGATCGAACGGAACCGAAGGCACTTACAAAGAAGTCCTTGCAATCCGGATATTCACTAATCACGACCGGACTTCCCATCACAAAGGGTAATAAATTTCTATATCGGGGATCAGCCGATGCAGAAACATTCGACGGTAATCTTTCCGTTTTCACAAATATCCGGTCTTCAACACCGGTCATCAAATGCAATTCATAACGACGTATCACATATTCGGAATGGGTTATACGACCCCAAGGTTCTTTCCCGGCTAACCCGAATAGTGAGCGCTTATTCTAAAATAAGTGTGGCATTTAAATTCAAGCAATTACAACAAATACCTATTTAAAGGTAATTATTGATAGTCGGATTATTTAACTATCAATAGGCGTGTTCAACATCACCAAATTCCAAATAATTTCCCAAATTATTTACTTTCCAAAATATCTTTACTAGATATAAAATTTCCACACTTCAACCTTTTGAAAACAAATTTTCAAATCACTTTACACCTTTACCACCTTTGAAAACAAATTTCAATCATTTTCCTTACGCGGAAATACTTTCATTTCAACATGGTTCATTTAAACCAATTAAATAAATCCTTACCAAATTACTTTATATTTACGTTCCAAATCCGTAAATTTATTCACACACTTCAAAAATAAATCAACGTTTATTTTTAAACAAATTCCCCTTTCTTTTATAAATTCCATAGTGAATTTACACTTCCAAAATATCTATGAACATATGGTTCCCAAATCGATTTCTAATATTCATTTTCAATTTATCTTTAAAAGAAAAAATCTCAAAACATTCACTTCATATTGGAAAACATTTCCATACTTATTAAATAATAAGTAACTCACGGATCCATTTATTTTCAACACTTGGAAAATATTCAATATACTTAAATCGAAATTAAGTATATATTTCATTCTTTAAGGAAAACATTCACTTAAACACATTTATTTGGGCCAAAAAAAATGTTGCGTAAAACTTCGTTACGACGACCCAAAATCACTAGTATAGGGATTCGAACTTAAAATAAATATATAAATCCCAATACTATATAAAACATTTCCATTCGGAAATCATTTACTATAACAACAGTGTTATAGTCCACCATTTCCTTATATTTCTCGAAAACGTCTATTTCAACAATGAATGTTGAAATCTATGGTTTCGATTCATAATACATTTTAAAACATCTTTTTAAAATAATTAACTTCATTTTATAATATAGCTTTCCCAAAACACAACCATTTTATTTAATAATATATTCACTGTCCAAAATCGTGAATATACTTCACTAACCAACGTTCAATATTTCTACACATTTTATATAAAGAATCGTTCGCTATCCAAAATCGTGAATATACTTCTTTTAATAGATTTCTATATTCAATTTATCAAATTCCATTGATTTCGAATTTATAAACAATGTTTATAAATTCCATTTCTATTTATAAACTTCAATTTATAAGTCTCCTTTATTAATCCAATTCAATTTATATATCTCAAATATATACCAAAAGTCCATATTATAAGTTAAATACTTATAATTCATTTATTTACAAAATCGTTCTTTTTAAAACTTCTATTACTTATAAGATTCATTTATATTTTATAACAACTTCAACTTATAAAATCTCCTTTATTAACAATTTCTATCAATATCCCATTTAAATGCCCAAAATCCAGTTTATAAGTTAATTTCTTATAAATCTTTTATTTTACAACATCTATTCATTTTATAATCTTCACAACTTATAAATCTATAAGTTTTAATGAAATCCATTTTATACTTCATTTTAAAACTTAATAAACTCGTTTTATAATTCCAATATTTTATATATATATATATATTTTTTTATAAATATCAATGTTAAAAATCTTTTATATACATCCTTTATAATAATTCAAAAATCCAAATTTTAACTATTTTATAAATCTATTTATTTTAAAAATCACCTTTTGGTTATATTTCACAAAAATCTTAAATTTTATAACATAAAAATTTATTACGTTTTAATTATTTAAAATGAATCAATTCAAAAATTTAATAAAACGTATACTTTGAAAAATCATTTTAAAAATCCTTTTAAAATCAAAATCGTTATTTTTAAACTTTAAAAATGGATCCGATGATGCAACAACACCCAATAGTCAATCACGAGAACAAACATCATATATCATCATATGATAATCAACAAACATCAAAATATCTGTAATCAAATAAATACTGGTGAGGAATCCTGTTGGATCCCTCCAACCTGTTTTCCTACATCCACAAACATTAGCACAATACCAATTCCGTTCAAAGCGGAATATCGCGGTATATGGGATTTATAAAATATTATCCGCTTAATAAACGGCGAAATAGGGTCTCATCCGCTATATAATGTGGGAAATCAACTCCAAGTACATAAATAATACCAATTTCACTATACGGTGAAATATTCGCGGTATATGTTTTTAATAAATAACCTCCGCTTACTAACGGCGTATAATGTTTATTTCAATCAATAACAGATAATAATTTATCATTCAGGCATACAATCAACAATTTTTAAATCTAACTATTTAAAATTTAAATCGAAACTATTCGATTGAGTGAGAAGTTCTCACCTTGATTTTAATTCCGTTTCCACGTTTTATTTCGAATAAAATTAAACACGCGTTTAATTTTATCCGAAATTTTCACTAGCTCCAAACGATTCCAATCCAGTTCCATAGCGTAGTGTTCGTCAAAACGAATCCAACGCACTTTGTCTCATCAGTTTTCGACCTCGTAGCAAAATGATGTCATGTTTTAAAATTTATACACTTTTTAATATAATAAATTAACAAATTTCTTTTTATTTTATAAACCTAATCCATCATAGCCGTTGAAATCTGGAGCATCAATCTCGGCCGCACTTCATGTTTCTTCCCCAACCAGTAACCCACGCGCACGCATAACCCATAGCACTTTCGAACTCTTCCAGGTCGCGACCACCACGGCTAGCTTTAGGTTGATCAACCACTACCATTTCGTCGCCCTCCACGCTAGCTACCTCGGCCTGAAATTGGTGAAGCTCGGCTCCTTGTAGCACTTGAGAAACGCATATGAACGGCCGGCCTTCACGAGCGATTTGCCGTCAATCCACTCAATAAAAACTGATCATAACCTTTGAAGTTATAGATCTCACTCCTCTCTACAACATTGCAGTTAAAAGATTTCGCTAATTGTTGATGGATTGGAAGAAAATTGAAGGAGAAGAATACGTGTTTCTGGCCATTGATGTTTGAGACGGCGGCCGGTTGCTTAAAACCCTAGCCTTGTTTTTTATTTGCAAAAATGAAGATTGAGGTCCTTTTATAGAAAATTTCCATGCACTATTCACCCGAATTTTTTCCGAACTCCAAACGAAGCATGCCGATTGGCGTTTCTAAGGTTTACCCCGCGTTCCGAACACAATGGAACATGTTTCGAAGGCTAATTCGATCATCTGTGCGAGTTATGGCAATAAACTATCGATTTCAAATTAAATCGATTTAAACTAATTTCTATGCGTTTTGGCTTGCTCCGGACAAACGATAAATCCGATTGACACGAAATTTGAAACCTTACAATAATATAACATTATGGATCTGATGAAAATGGTTTCGTCGAAATCTGAGACCGTTTGAAAAATGGCTATTTCTACACGTCAATTAAATATTAAAATATTCAATTTTCACAAATTAACTTCAAATTCAATTTTAAAAGTTCCATAATATCATTCTAACCCCAACATGATAAAATAAAATTTTACAAATCATTTTCTATCATTTTTAACCCAATTTCCAATTATTTCTGAAATTTCAACTATTGAATTATCGATTTAATTATCCAATTAAATCTAGATATTTCGAAATAAAATTTATTCGACTTACAAATCTTACTTGTTAATATTTAAAATTAGTTAAATATACGAAATTTAATAATTAGAAATTCTGGGTCGTTACAATCTTCCCCGCTTAAAAGAATTTCGTCCTCGAAATTACCAAGTAAGAAAAAGTTACAGAATCCATTAACTTTTCAAAACAAACCGTTCAATTTAGATTTTTCAAATCTCTTAAGTGTTTAACTTTTCCAAAATTCATAGTTAAACTTCTTACAAAATCTTTACTAAGTTTCCAAATCCAAACTTAGTTTTCAAAATTTTCCCAATTTTCTCAAAAATATTCTAACGCCTTAAATTTTTGAAATTTTTTGCCATAGTTTCCTTTGCGTGGCTCGATCCAAAAAAAATGACAGTATATATATCACAAATATACATCTCATCAAGTGATGAGGCATCCCGCAGGGAAGAAAGTGTAAAAGTACGATATTTAATCCGAGATATGTACCTTATATTTTATTAGCGAGCATATACGGCTAATATAGCACGAAAGCGAGCTCTAAATGCGAAGCAAGCGCAATCCGCACCTACTAAACACTCAACAAACAATGAGAATATGCATATATGAAAATAATATCAATATACAACATATAACAACATAACAACTACATGTGCCAACATAGCAAATGCAACAAAAGCAACAAATGCAACCATCATCCAACTATCATCCAACAAATTCATAACCAAATCAATATAAATTCACTTCTCATAAATATTTATTGAATTGGTTTTCATTTTAATTACATTTGATTCATTAACATTGGAATTTTACTAACATTCATTCATATTCAATTTCAATTAGTTTGCATTCACTAATTTACATCCAAGTTAGTTTACTTCCACATTCAAATTCAATTCTATTCAAGTTCATTTTCTTCCAAGTTGGATTCAATTACTTTAGCTTCTAATTTCGCTAATTAAATTTCATTAACACTTTATGAATTTATATACAATCAATTAATAACCATATAACAACCAATGTAGATTCAACATAACCAAATTATTAAATTTACATTCAATTCGGTTCAACACATTCAATTCCAATTGGTTTATATTAAATTGACTTCCATTCAATTTATTCAATTTATTCAACTTCATTATCTTCTAATGAATTTACACTTACATTCATTATCCCATATCAATTTATTTTACATTCAATTGATTAACATTCAATCCATTTATTAATTCAATTGCTAATTCCTTTAACAATATAAAGTTGAATTTCATTTATATAACTCAAGTTCATATTTTTAATGACTTCATTTCATTAATCCACTTATTAATTTACTTTGACACCAAAATCAACTTCTTTCAACATCACTTAGGTTATATTCCATTCCAAACATCATTTGTTTATTTTATTAATATCAACATCACTTAATAGGTTCAATAGTCGGTTCATTTTAACTTTTCACATTATCTAGATAGAGTTTCCAGAATTTTAATTACCCGGTTTTACTCCAAAACCATTTTGAATTATAATCAACTCAAATCCAATTTCCTATGGAAGCAATCCATCACTTTAGAAACTCGAAAATGAATTCTAATGATGTGGCCATCGTCATCAGGATTATTTTCCAGCGACCGAAGTAAGTTCAGTGCTTCCTCACTTCCACAAATTCATTTTAAAAAAATTCTCATCCAAAAATATTTCCTAAAATAACATTCAATCGTTTCCTTCAAACACTTTGGAAAACATTTCAACATTCCCAAGAGCTTTAAATCTCCAAACCTTTGTTTTCATTATATTTAAAACACTTTTCAAAATTCCCGGGATTTAAATTCTAGTTTAAATCAAATTTAGTTATTCTTCCTTTGGATAAATCATACTAATAGAATTTTATTTGGCTATAAACCCTTTCAAACTCTAGGTTCTTATATTTGATTATTTCATTAACAACCAAACATCCAAGGATATATAATATTTTCATAAAATTATTCCTTTTATATCAAAATATAATTTTCGGGCAAAATTATTTCATTTACCCGCTTTAAAACAATATCGTGTCGAATTGTTCTGTACAAGTGTTTAGAGATCCCTATCGATAGAGTTGTACGGACTATACCGACCAGAATCCATATACTACTCAACAAACCAATCATCACAATATAAAATAATTTTATATTCACTAGCAAATACGCGCTCAAATCTATTATCACACTCAAACTCATTCTAGAGTACTACTGACTCTATCTCTAATGAGTAACACCCAACAGAGCTAAGGTTGTCGCTTAACCATAAGCTCTGATACCAAATGTGACGTTTGCGACTTTTCGACGCTCGAAAACCGACATCAATACGTCCACTGTATCAACTGCTGAGCAATCGAATGCCGGAAAACCGTACCGTTATGGTTAAAGAAGAAGAAAAAGATAGAAGAAGAGAGAAAAAGATAGAACAGAACAGAGAGAAACAACAGAACAATATCATAATCTCACAATCACAGCGGAACAACATATAATAGATAAATGAATAATCTTTAAATAAAGAACTATATCAGTTATTACATTACATCACATTACATTACATTACATCATCAGACTGCACAACAACAAACAACAACAAACAGCGGAAAAGAAATATTATATACTAGTAATACGCCATGCCATCCAGCTTGCCTCCAGCAACTCCTGAATTCCAGAATATCCTGATAACCTGACTCTAGACTGCCCGTGTGGAAATTGGTGGGCACCCAGAGTTTAGGAAGGAAAACAATAAACTCTGAGTCAGTCATGTGACTGGTGTGAGAACTAAAACAGTTTATCTTTAAAACAAAGAACATGATAATTTTAAAATAGATTCGCAATGCTTTTTAGAAAATGAGACTACCATAAGGCCTCCCGCACACACACACACACACACAATGCAAACGCAGAATCGGAGGAGATTTCTCCTTATGATAGTCAAAGATGCTTGATACGCATTAAAAAGAAACATTTGACATTATTACTAGTGTATAGTGTAGTAAAAATCATTTCGAAAGTAAAGATATAAATCTTAGCCAACATACGACCATTATCGTATGCCTACTATAGCTACCATGTTCAATAGCAGGTTACCGCCACATTCCATGGCAGGTTATACAACTAAAACCGTACAAGGTTCGTATTGTTTCTTTGGATTTCCAACAAATGGTCAGACCAAGGAACTTCCCATTGCCACATGGGCACGCCTCCGGAAAGACGACCCGAGAACCTAACCGGATCTATGCCAATACAAGGCCGGGTTACCCCTAACTGGATAACTACTGACACGAATATGTCATTCCCCGATCGTAACCGATCTATATCCGAGGATCCTCGATTTCCAACAACCACAAAGCAATAAATTTGCAGCAACAACATAGGTTAAGTATCTGGGCTCCATACCATGATACCACCTCTATCCACAAGGAATGACATACACTAAAGGGCTGCTACCCCCTAATAACCTTGCCGCATCCTTCCTGTTTTGACCATATCCGGGGTGTGAGGTCCGACGAAGTCTCGTCCACAAAGCCACGCTTTATATAAAAGCGGTGCTTTGACCATCAAATGCTCAACAGCACTTCATATGTCACATTACCAATTTGAGAATATATCACTAGTAACCATCAACTACATAACCTCTAAGGGCGTTAAGCTAAGAGAATAAATTCTCCGCTACCAACGGAAACATATTTGATAGAAACCAGCTTTACATCTCAAATTGTAACGTCAGACACACGTCCATACAAGTCCGTTCCGGGATCGAACGGAACCGAAGGCACTTACAAAGAAGTCCTTGCAATCCGGATATTCACTAATCACGACCGGACTTCCCATCACAAAGGGTAATAAATTTCTATATCGGGGATCATCCGATGCAGAAACATTCGACGGTAATCCTTCCGTTTTCACAAAAATATCCGGTCTTCAACACCGGTCATCAAATGCAATTCATAACGACGTATCACATATTCGGAATGGGTTATGCGACCCCAAGGTCCTTTCCCGGCTAACCCGAATAGTGAGCGCTTATTCAAAAATAAGTGTGGCATTCAAATTCAAGCAATCACAACAAATACCTATTTAAAGGTAAATATTGATAGTCGGATTATTTAACTATCAAAGGCGTGTTCAACATCACCAAATTCCAAATAATTTCCCAGATTATTTACTTTCCAAAATATCTTTACTAGATATAAAATTTCCACACTTCAACCTTTTGAAAACAAATTTTCAAATCACTTTTCACCTTTACCACCTTTGAAAACAAATTTCAGTCATTTTTCTTACGCGGAAATACTTTCATTTCAACATGGTTCATTTAAACCAATTAAATAAATCCTTACCAATTTACTTTATATTTACGTTCCAAATCCGTAAATTTATTCCCACACTTCAAAAATAAATCAACGTTTATTTTTAAACAAATTCCCCTTTCTTTTATACATTCCATAGTGAATTTACACTTCCAAAATATCTATGAACATATGATTCCCAAATCGATTTCTAATATTCATTTTCAATTTATCTTTAAAAGATAAAATCTCAAAACATTCACTTCATATTGGAAAACATTTCCATACTTAATAAATAATAAGTAATTCACGGATCCATTTATTTTCTACACTTGGAAAATATTCAATATACTTAAATCGAAATAAAGTATATATTTCATTCTTTAAGGAAAACATTCACTTAAACACATTTATTTGGGCCAAAACGAATGTTGCGTAAAACATCGTTATGACGACCCAAAATCACTAGTATAGGGATTCGAACTTAAAATAAATATATAAATCCCAATACTATATAAAACATTTCCTTTCGGAAATCATTTACTATAACAACAGTGTTATAGTCCATAATTTCCTTATATTTCTCGAAAACGTCTATTTCAACAATGAATGTTGAAATCTATGGTTTCGATTCATAATACATTTTAAAACATCTTTTTAAAATAATTAACTTCATTTTATAATATAGCTTTCCCAAAACATAACCATTTTATTTAATAATATATCCACTGTCCAAAATCGTGAATATACTTCACTAACCAACTTTCAATATTTCTACACATTTGATATAAAGAATAGTTCGCTATCCAAAATCGCGAATATACTTCTTTTAATAGATTTCTATATTCAATTTATCAAATTCCATTGATTTCGAATTTATAAACAATGTCTATAAATTCCATTTCTATTTATAAACTTCGATTTATAAGTCTCCTTTATTAATCCAATTCAATTTATATATCTCAAATATATACCAAAAGTCCATATTATAAGTTAAATACTTATAATTCATTTATTTACAAAATAGTTCTTTTTAAAACTTCTATTACTTATAAGATTCATTTATATTTTATAACAACTTCAACTTATAAAATCTCCTTTATTAACAATTTCTATTAATATCCCATTTAAATGCCCAAAATCCAGTTTATAAGTTAATTTCTTATAAATCTTTTATTTTACAACATCTATTCATTTTATAATCTTCACAACTTATAAATCTATAAGTTTTAATGAAATCCATTTTATACTTCATTTTAACACTTAATAAACTCGTTTTATAATTCCAATATTATATATATATATATATTTCATAAATATCAATGTTAAAAATCTTTTATATACATCCTTTATAATAATTCAAAAATCCAAATTTTAACTATTTTATAAATCTATTTATTTTAAAAATCACCTTTTGGTTATATTTCACAAAAATCTTAATTTTTATAACATAAAAATTTATAACGTTTTAATTATTTAAAATGAATCAATTCAAAAATTTAATAAAACGTATACCTTGAAAAAATCATTTTAAAAATCCTTTTAAAATCAAAATCGTTATTTTTAAACTTTAAAAATGGATCCGATGATGCAACAACACCCAATAGTCAATCACGACAACAAACATCATATATCATCATATGATAATCAACAAACATCAAAATATCTGTAATCAAATAAATACTGGTGAGGAATCCAGTTGAATCCCTCCAACCTGTTTCCCTGCATCCACAAACATTAGCACAATACCAATTCCGTTCAAAGCGGAATATCGCGGTATATGGGATTTATAAAATATTATCCGCTTAATAGACGGCGCAATAGGGTCTCATCCGCTATATAATGCGGGAAATCAACTCCAAGTACATAATAATACCAATTTCACTACACGGTGAAATATTCGCAGTATATGTTTTTATTAAATAACCTCCGCTTACTAACGGCGTATAATGTCTATTTCAATCAATAACAGATAATAATTTATCATTCAGGCATACAATCAACAATTTTTAAATCTAACTATTTAAAATTTAAATCGAAACTATTCGATTGAGTGAGAAGTTCTCACCTTGATTTTAATTCCGTTTCCGCGTTTTATTTCGAATAAAATTAAACACGCGTTTAATTTTACCTGAAATTTTCACTAGCTCCAAGCGATTCCAATCTAGTTCCATAGCGTAGTGTTCGTCAAATCGAATCCAACGCACTTTGTCTCATCAGTTTTCGACCTCATAGCAAAAAGATATCATATTTTAAAGTTTATACGCGTTTTAATATAATAAATTAACAAATTTCGTTTTATTTTATAAACCTAATCCATCACAGCCATTGAAATCTGGAGCATCAATCTCGGCCGCACTTCATGTTTCTTCCCCAACCAGTAACCCACGCGCACGCATAACCCATAGCACGTTCGAACTCTTCCAGGCCGCGACCACCACGGCTTTAGGTTGATCAACCACTACCATTTCGTCGCCCTTCACGCTAGCTACCCTCGGCCTGAAATTGGTGAAGCTCGTCCCCTTGTAGCACTCAAGAAACGCATATGAACGGCCGGCCTTCACGAGCGATTTGCCGTCAATCCACTCGATAAAAATTGATCATAACCGTTGAAGTTATAAATCTCACTCCGCTCTACAACATTGCAGTTAAAAGATTTCGCTAATTGTTGATGGATTGGAAGAAAATTGAAGGAGAAGAATACGTGTTTCTGGCCATTGATGTTTGAGACGGCGGTCGGTTGCTTAAAACCCTAGCCTTGTTTTTCATTTGCAAAAATGAAGATTGAGGTTCTTTTATAGAAAATTTCCATGCACTATTCATCCGAATTTTTTCCGAACTCCAAACGAAGCGTGCCGGTTGGCGTTTCGAAGGTTTACCCCGCGTTCCGAATACAATGGAATATGTTTCGGAGGCTAATTCGATCATCTGTGCGAGCTACGGCAATAAATGATCGATTTCAAATTAAATCGATTTAAACTAATTTTTATGCGTTTTGGCTTGCCCCGGACAAACGATAAATCCGATTGACACGAAATTTGAAACCTTACAATAATATAATATTACGGATCCGATGAAACTGGTTTCGTCGAAATACGAGACCGTTTGAAAAATGACTATTTCTACACGTCAATTAAATATTAAAATATTCAATTTTCACAAATTAACTTCAAATTCAATTTTAAAAGTTCTATAACATCATTCTAACCCCAACATGATAAAATAAAATTTTACAAATCATTTTCTATCATTTTTAACCCAATTTCCAATTATTTCTGAAATTTCAATTATTGAATTATCGATTTAATTATCCAATTAAATCTAGATATTTCGAAATAAAATTTATTCGACTTACAAATCTTACTTGTTAGTATTTAAAATTAATTAAATATACGAAATTTAATAAATAGAAATTCTGGGTCGTTACAATGAATATTGCTCATTTATATTTTATTTTTCAATTAAATATAAATCACACATCTTGTTTCAGTTAATCAAACAAATATACGTGTAGTTATATGAAAAATAAATAATGAAATCTAAAACCGAAACTTGAACCAAAATTTCTGAAATTTATTAATCAGATCAAAATTTCTAAACTTATGAAAGGATGAAACGGAGACCAAATCGAGATCACGAACCTTGGTTAGAAGTTTTAAAATAATACAAAACCTGTGGGGATGATCTTAATAGCTAATGGATTAAGCCCATAAAATATGTTACATTTTTGTAATTTTGAGCACAAAAAGATGTTGGAATTCACGGGATAAAAAAGAAGTGAACGTAAATTCTTCCCATATATGTGTGTGTATGCATGCACGAGTTAGGTCTATCACTGGATAATTTTGAATGCAGATAGTGTCCATATCCGCATCTACGGATACAAAGGAATATCAAATATTTATTCCATCTGTCGATGATTGATAAATCAAAAAATATAAATAGAAATTTTGATTTTTCATATTAGTCCAATTGATTATAAAATAATGAAAAGTCAAATATGAATAAATAATTTTTGAGCAAATAATATGCATTAAATACATATAATATAAACCATTGCTTTAATAAAACAATAAATACTTGTCGTTAATTTTACTAGGACATACATAATATAAACTATCTTTGACAAAAACCAAAGAGAATTTTCGGATGCAACTATCTTTGTATTAACATCCCTATTTGCTTTTTTCTTCTTTCAAAAATGGAATGTTCATCCGTTTTCAAATACAAACGTGATTGGATTTTGAATTTTTCGGATATCGATTAACATGCTTAATATGATTGTATGTATGTTACAAATAAGTGTATACGAGTATATGAATGTGCACATGTGTATAGTGTATGCATAGACAAACTTACGTGGAGACGAGGAAGGGGTTTACCCCTCTCTTGAAATTTTGCGTTCAAATTGTATTGTTAAAATATGCATAAAAAAGAAATGCAGTTTATCTTAATATAAAAATTAGCAGTACGATGATCATGTTAAAATAAGAAGATGGTATTTGTACCTTTAACTGTGATGGGGTACACGACCAATGTCAACAGCTCTTAAAGATTCCACACCAGCAGAATTCAATTATTTCTAAATTATACACTTCATAAATATAAAATATCTGAAAATATCATATATCAACTACATTACTGTCTGCAAACAAAGTCTATTTTTTGGACATCAATTTGAATTTTCTTTTGAGGTCACTTTGCATCCTCATTACAAAACAAAAGATGCACTGTAATCTAGATACACAAGCATATATAAGAATAACTAAATATGATAAATCACCATCATGAAAAATAGATAATGTAAAAGAAGTCTGCCTTACTAGATCACCATTTCTATCTATTTTTCATTCTCTCTCACCAAGCAAAGAAACTATATTCCTTGTTTCGATACACGTGGCAAAGTAAGAAGAAAAATTACAAGAAATGGCCGCAAAGTCCGTAGAATTGGAAGATGATAGAAGAAAAATTCATTTCGAAAAGGTTATGAAAATTTGGTTTATAATTTTACTTTTTGACCAATTCATGCTATTTTTGCTCTTGATTTCAATGCTGCACGGATTTTTTAGAAGGGGACAATTTGGTAACAAAACAGAAACCTAATTTATATGGATTTATTAGTTAAGACTTTTGATTTCTTAGTTAAGACTTTTTGTGCATGAGCTTTGAAAATAGTGATCTTTGGTTCAAAACCCCTGAAAAATTAGGTTTCAACCATTTTATCATATATATAAATGACTTTAGCATAGATTAACACATTAAAACAAAATAAATCATAAATCTTCTTAATACCGAAAATAGCTTCTACAATATTCACTTGTGGATTATATATTCGTCAAACAAGGACTATCATCAAGTAAACATTTGGTACAAGTAAACATTTGGTATGCATTTTAAAATCAACCCATCGTTGACATTTGCCACTGGTTCCAGTTTTAATGTATGCAAAGTAAATAAACGATTTAAATAAAATAAACTAGGAGAAATGATGCTTACAAGGTCTGTCACCTTTTAACCATTGAAATAGCAACTTTGAAACATTTTTGCTTTGCGTCAATAACCAACGTTTGATTTAGTCCTTTTTTAAAAAAGAATGAATCGTTCCAAATATGTAAACATAAAAGATGTGCTAATATAGAAGACCTTAACCTTGTAAATCGGTCGGATCAGATCGAACAAATGCGTGTTCAGTTTCTGTTCTAAATAAAATTGGACCGAACACGGATCGGACGAGATTTATATTCGTACAAATTTTACCGTCCTAGCTCGTGTTCTAAATACAATCGGACGGACACGGACATCGGACACTCATACAAAATTAACAACCCTAACCTTGATCCATACGTAGCACCAAAACAAGGGATTATATTTCATACTTAATAATTAACATGATGACATCTCCGTAATTTTTTTTACACAAGACTTTAAAATGCAAAGTAGAACTTCAAATGTTCTTAGACGGAGCAATTTGTGTCATACTATATATCAAAGCTTACTGTAGAATTCAAGGAAAATACAGAGAAAAAATAAGTTGAAGTAAGGGTTAAGATCAACTCTTGATTTCCATGGATCCAAATCAAACGTAGCTAAGCTTCCTTCCGCTATGTCTGCTCTCAAAAGTCGATAGTGTCAATAAAGGTGTTAGAGGTATTATTTTCACATCACAAATTTCAGGATTCGATCTATTTTAGGGTTATTTTTTATTGAGAATTTCATTGTTTAAACGAGAAAGAAGTAAAATAATTAATTAAGCAGCGTTTGTTGGTATTTGGTAAAGATGTTTCAGCCCCTAATTATTAGAATACTTAATAATAAAAAATAACATAAAAAATAGACACAAGACAAAGTTAAAAAAAATTTAAGCCAAAGAACAACAATTTTGTTTTTTAGGCCGAAGGACGATGCTTGTTATAACTAGCATTTTATAGAGTGTAAAACTGAAATAATGCTAGATATAACTATTATTTTGTATATTGTAAAATTTGAATATAATGATAATTATAACTATATTTGTCCTTCAGTCTAAAAATAAATTTTATATCATTCGGTCTAATTTTTTTCTTTTTCAAAATTTGTCATTTTCTCTAATTCTTCCTCAACATTTTAATTTGCCTTGTTAAGAATTAATATGTACCAAAGTTATATGTGCCTCTAATTAGCATAGTGGAAAGTCTAGACAATTACTTTATTTTGTCTCTAATCAAATTTCTCTAACATTGACAAAATTGATGGGCCTACGCTGAATATTTGTGAAAGTAATTTGATTTGACCAGCTTAAAAACAAACTACTAATTTCAAAGGCAATTGAACGTTGGATATGGAATATTTATAATCTTTGATTTCTTTTGTTCTTTAATCAGATCAGAAGTATTTGTTATATGTCTAGTATAACAAAAACAGAGAATAATCAATTATAAACTCGTCGCACAAGTCTATAATTCAGATTTCCACTCCAGTGGAATTCGGTAGTAATTATTATAACAATATGAATGTTGTAAATAAATTACAACAACAGCGTTATACTATTTTGAATAAATAGTATAACCAGAATAACGGATAGAACATAGAATAATGTATATAAAATATACAATCAGACTAGAATTCTAACCGGATTATGTCTGAGGCTCGTCGTAACGATTTACTTAAGAATTTTATTTCAAAATTATCCTAAGATACAACAGACGTATTCTGCTCGAGATTGTAATGAGTATATCACTCTGTGGTTTGAATGTATAAGAACAGCAGTTAGAAGAGAGAAGATTCGAATCGAAAAATGAGTGAGGAAAGTGATCAGTTTTCCTTTTTATTTATAGTTGATTCGTATCCCATCGAAAGGTTGCGTCTGCACCCGTTTGTTCAAACGGTCGCGCCTGTTGCTTTTCATCGTACCTGCCTGCTGTTCGGCCGCGTCTCCTCAGTTGGGCCGCACCTGTTCGTTTGCGCGTGCTTCAGAGGTCGTGTCTCTTCAGTCCCCGCGTCCGTTTTTACCAGCCCGCTGCTTCTCTTCATATTCCAGGCCCAGCCCAGTTTCAGCCGAAGCCCAAAAAACTGTTAAACAATGGCCTAGCAAAAGAATGGTCATTTTAGACCCATACCCGGCCCGGTTCAGTCGGCGGCGGCGCGCGTGTGGTGGAGATGCATGATCTCCCTCCTCACAACGAAGCATACATTTGGAAGCCTCAGGCCTCCAACCTCCGCATGAGAAAACTATATATAAACCACTATAGCTTTCAATAATTTTGAGATGTGAGACTTTTGTATATTTCATTCATCTTATTAAGGAATTCCAACAGTATTTACGTTATATCAATGTAATGGATAATGTCAGTGCAAATAAATTGAAAATTTTATGCTTTATCAAACACCACCAGTTGTCAATATTTCTTCTCAAAACTCTTCCCCCATCTAAGCTTCCTTAGCCATATATACTTCACAACGTGTCCAGTAATGAAATGGGAATGGGAACTGCTTCCGTCTTTCTTGACCAAGTTTACTTTTCCAATCAAAATCAAGATGTCATCTTTTAGGTTGATATAATCTACTGTTACGTACATAAATACAGTGATGTTTATGGATCGGGTTCAATCATCGCTTCTGTAGAAGTGATGTCAAGGCTGATTGATTTTGATGGTCCACTTTTTCGGTCAGTTGCTAAACAAAACATGAAGCAATCAGGTGTGGCTTGTTCATTTTTCAGTGGCTAGTTTGAGCTTACGTCGTGCCTAGTTGAATGAACAGAGCCTGGTAAATATAACTACAAAAACTTTACCGTTATAAATTTATAAATGCGAAGACTTCGCCGTTATAAATTTATAAGGCAAAATCTTCGTCTTTATAAACTGTGAATGTTATATATATAATTTATAACGATGATGTCTTCGCCGTTACATGTAATTTCTAGCGGCGAAGTCTTCGCTGTTATAAACAAAGTTTTTTTTAAACCGGTCCGTGGCTAGTTGCACCTACTTGGTTGCGTAACTCGTTCGATCAGTCTAAAGCATGAGAAATAGTGAAGTGAACAAGCTACATTATTGGTTATGGTCTAAGTCATCGTTTCACCATGGTGGTCTCCTATGGCCATTTGACTTTGATGGTCCAGTCTAATATAGGCATGGTGAAATCTTGTCCGCCTTAGACCCTTGCAAATTGTCTATTAATAACTAATCGTGGAATGGAACATCTTAAGGTAATTATCATTAGCTTTCTTCCATTCTCCTTGATAGAAACACTACAGAAAAAGTTGATTGGATGATGTTGCTTTTACGTTGAAAATTTCTCCTTACTAAATGGCTAATTTTTGCAAGAGATTTGCAATGGGTAAAGCACACTACAAAAAAAATATCATATTGCAATTGCCAAAAACAATTGAATAGATCAATTCCAACGGTCAGCCATCAGTAGACATATCCACAGCTTTAATAGATCAGGAATATTTTACAACCGACGCAAACAGTTGCGGGAGCTGTTGTTTGAAAGCAATATTTTACAGCCATCAGTAGTTATATCCGCAGTTGCAATACTGTTGCTTGAACGAATGTTTTCTCAAGTTGATAACATGTATTAATCAAGATTCGAGAATCCGGCCGGCATGGCGGAATTCCACCGGCACCGTCCAGGTTCCGCAGCTACCCGGATCGAAATTCGTCCAAAAACCCGGTTTGATCAAATCAATTTGAAGGTAAAACATACTGAATGAAACTAAAAACAATCCGTCGAAATTTGAAGGTAAAAGTTGAAGCTTTATAAAAGATAGGAAGATTCAAGTTAAAAAAAGTAAATCGAACAAAAATATAAAGGAACCCGAGAATCAACTAGGGCATAGGAAGATCTAATTGATTAAGGCTTCTAATGTTCTGATCCCCATCTATTCGATTTTGATTTATTCAGAAGCAGTTTGAGTTAGCGCTTGACTAGGGGTAAAGGACGATAATGATTTGTACAGAGGCAACATATAATATGTTTTACTATTAAATTTTGTTAACTGGGCTTTACGCTCACTGGATTTGGGCTAAATGACTTAATATATTTATCTGGGTTAAAGCTTATTTATATGATAAAGAGATGTTAATTGGATTGTAGGGCTTTGACAAAATGCAAAATGATTGTATTTATTAGAGTATTGCTGTGATGCCCCACCTCTATACCCACGCTAGCCAAGGACACATAGTAATGCCGTCAACTAACACGGAGAATAATGCTGGTTGGGAGCGACCATCTATAGCCTTGCTCTAACTATTTATTGAATACATCGACAATAAACATACTAAGCAGGTCGACATACCCAATGAATACTTAAAACAAAACCATAGGTGGTTGAAGGATCTATCAGAACAGAATATAACAACTCAAATGTAATATACATCACAGAACAGTAAATCATCATATACACATAAACAGATACATAACAGAGTTTACAAAATAATACATGTCAAGTGGTATAGCAAACCACAATATACAGACGAATCCCAAAAAAATACATATAATAGAGTTACAATAAAAAGGACTACACAAAAAGTTTTAACAAAAAAGGAACAAGCTGAATAGTCCATGCGGAAGCAAAATAGGCTAAGTCCAAAAGCACCTAACCTGAAACATCTCGGTCTGACCCGAGTATAGAATACACGGATCAGTCTAGCTAAACAAATCAGTTAGATAAACTGAACAACAATTAACCTGCAAGGTTACAAGGTATAACAAATATCTCTAAAGGAGATAACACAATCATCCAACAAAAGATGAATCATATGATAACAAAACAAGCCTCATATCATCAGCAACATAGAGAAACAAAGGATAAGAATATCCCAAAGCAAGCCAAAAGGCAAATAACAAATACCAATAAGGTATACAAGTTCCACAAGGTAAACGCTACGCATCATGCGGCTCAAAAAGACCAACACCGAAGGGCGATACCTAGGGAATATACATATGAATGAAACATCATAAAATTTGCTCGAGCTCAGTACTGTACAAATAAGGATCCATGAGCCCGAAAACTCCAAACCCAATATCACCCATGCGGCTCATAACGACCAACATCGGAAGCGATACTAAAGGGCAACCCAATATAACCCATGCGGCTCATAATGACCAACATCGGAAGCGATACTAAAGGGCAACAAACCCGAAGGCAACAAACCGTAGTGGTGAAGGTCAGAGACCCAGTACTGGACACCACTAACTGGCGGAATGTGTCATAACTCTCAAAAAGGAATCCGAAAAGTGGTAACGTGAGTCCCATAACCACTCGTTCGCACTAAACGGTTTACTATCCGTTAGTTAATTTCACACTCAAAGCAGTACAAAGTTCACCTCATATCATTGGTAAACCAAACCCGAAGGTTAAAACGATCAATTGAATAGGTCGGGGATTAATCGGAAAGATAAACGCACAGATTCATGGTCCGTGTTTTGCCCAACCATTTAATCACCCTTCCACTTCGCTCGAAGTGTGAAATTGTGTGTGTATTTTAAATAGAATTTATAAATCGGAGAAGCGAACTTTTAATACGATTTGAAGAAATCATTTATAAAACCCGTGAATAAATTCAAAAAGGAATCATCAGGGTCAAATATGCATAAATAACTAATTGGAATCATTATGCATCGATTAAATTTGGAAAAAACTAAACGAACAAGGCAATTTGGAAAAAAACAGCATATTCAGACGTCTGAAAGAAGGGATTCAGACGTCTGAAACTAAAAATAAATTTGTTTCTCAAAACAGAATTCAGACGTCTGAATCCAAACATTCAGACGTCTGAAATAGGCGTATTTTGGCCTATTTCCTTTCTGGTCGGAATTAAACACTTTCAGACGTCTGGAATATAAATTCAAACGTCTGAATCTGAGGATAAGAAACTTCCCCAGAACAATATTCAGACGTCTGAAACTATGGTTTCAGACGTCTGAAACTCAATGTTCAGGCATTTCCTGAACCTGAGCCATTATGGCCAAACAAATCGAAAGAAATCGGATGCGTGTTGATTATGGGCTTACATCAAACGACTACCCAACCTTAACGACACACCCAAACACTTCGAACAACATAAACATCATCCATATAAGGTTTTACATAGATTTGGCTTCAAAAATCATAATTTGGCAATTTCACCGAATCAACCCAAATCAAAAGCAAAAGAACGTATCAACAATTGTTAGGAATTCATGCCTAACATCAATGATATCAAAAGAAGTAGATGTGAGTTCAAAACTCACCTTTTAATCCAAAACAAAGAAGAAGGAGTTCAATTTGCAAGGAGAAGACCAACTAATCTCCACTTCTACTCTACTAGCTTCAATCTAAGATCAAAACAAGTATTTTTCTAAGTTTAGGTTTAGGAATTTCTGATATTGAAGAGAGAAAGAGATAGAGAAGATGAAGAGGAGCTTACCTATGTCTTCTGTAACGACCTAGTATTTTCAACCATTCGCATCCGCACATTGTCGGACTTGAATTGTTCAAAATACTGCGTTGTAGAATAAATTTGGCAAAACTCAGAATATACAATAAATAGATCACAGAATCACATACACAGATATCAGAATCTCGCAGCGGAAATTAAAAATTTAGTGGTTCATGAAGCCACTGATATAACTTCAACAAAACAGAACTTACATTGTCTATAATCCTCAATACAAATTTTAAGACATAAATAGAGATAGAGTCTTCAAAGTCTTGAATTCCAGAAAAGATAAAGGCTGAAACAACTTCCAGCAGCGCGAATGATCTACTGAGTGTCCTAGCTACGGAGAAGAAATTGAAGCTGCAACTCAGGCTGACCCGAGCGTAAAAATAAAACATAACACTCGAGTCAGGACATACATACTTATATAATGTAAGCTAATTCAAGTGTACTGTAATATAGAGCAAGTAACTTAAAGGATGCTTGGGACCGCCCATCCTCTAAGGATCCGTCAAACTATTTACTATGTAGTATATTGCGCTATTATACTAGTGTCTATTTATAAAATAAACTTACTTTTTAATAGCGTTAAGGGGTTACCCATATAGCCCTTAACACGTAATAGTCCCAGTAGTCCATCCAATATCATAGTCCCTCCTGATCGGGAAGCCACTAGAGGATACCACACGGGCTACGGGAGAAAACCAAACTCGTACAAGGCGCGATAGGGTAGGTGACACGGCACAACTAGGCAATGCCAGGGTAGATATACCAATTGCTATCCAGGCTGATGGAAACGCGTAGCCGCAGTTACCGCCCACCTCGGACTAACTCCCCCAAAATCAAAATATAGAAGTGGCCACTGAATCAATCCAGGTCAAAGTATAATATCGAAGAGGAGCGTCCGATCAGAGGAATGACCTCATTGGCCTGAGAATCGCTCCTGTTTTAGCCACCTTATGCCAACTCACGGGAGTTGGGTCCACGTATTTACCTTACAGGAAACGTCGCCACCACCTACTTCATTCTGGAATCTCCACCGCGTACACGGTTAGTCAAAGTGGTTTTCGGTATCGACAGAGAGTATGTCCATATCCGATCCCGGTCTCTTTGCCAACCCATCGTTATTATAACCCGTGGTTATAGTTAAAAATGGTATTTATACTTTTCAAATCAAATATATTTCAAATACCTTCAATATCAAATCTTTGATTAAAACCTTTCATTTGATAGATACCACTTTAACCCTTTCAATTAAATTTGGAATTTATTGCTTTTATCAAAATAGAAATCAATTCCTTCCTTTAATCTATCCAAACTCAATTTCTAAATTCCTTTATTTATTACATATTAAATTCCAAAATTTTAACTTATTCCCAAAATAAATTTCCATAGATTTTTAAATAAATCAATTTCAACTACTGCAGCACCTATGAAATGCTATCAAATGTTATGGGTTTAAAATAGTCCAATTTCAAGAAGGACAGCATTTAAATGCTGTAGTATTTTAACTTAATCATTTATTTCCAAATACAACTTATTCTTTTATTAATTTCTTAACTGAAATATTACTTTTACAAAACCAGAATTTCAAAATAAGTTATATTCCAAAATTTTATTCAAACATTGATTTATTTAACATTTTTAAATCATTATAAATCTTATAAAATCCTTTATATTATTTAAACTAGAATATCATCAAATTCTAAATTTAAATTAATTTAAAATAATTTCAGAAAATAATATATAAACCACGGGTCTGTATAAGATTTTCCAGCCTAGGTCAAGTGAACCGGATTTATATCATTTCAATCCGTAGATTTAAAAACCCCGGGTTCTATCATTTCAAACCCGCAATCCCAAGTTAACAGTTAAGCAGTTTACAGAATAATTGGACAATAATAATCATTTTAGGCCTATCATTTCAGTCCATAACAATCTAAATTTTACAGGGAACTTGCAGTGATGATTAAACAGTAAATAAACATTTAATAATATAACTGCAGAAATAACACAACAGATAAATAACTGATGAGGTGTCAATTTAAATGGGGTTCATCATTCTACGTTATACTACAGACAGATAATATTTAAATAAAATTTACACATACACTTGCGATAATTTACCAAAATATATGTACGTATGTCTGGTGAGAAATACTCACCTGAAAACTGCAGAAAATTTTGAATTTCAAAACGACAATTTCACCGGAAAAGAACGACAGAGGGTAACGATCAAAATTTCTCGGATGTCGCCTAGATTCAAATCTAGAACAAAATTCAAATATTGAATACGCGACCTTAGATTTTTCGGTCAAAGAAAAATTAGAATAGAACGAGAATTGGTTTGACTTGCTCGACCACTCCACCGTGTAAATAGGCCAAAATGTTCCCGAACACATGAATTGAGCTAACACAAAACTAAGATAAAATTTCTTAAAGACAACTAAGGCAAAAGGGAAAATTTTCCTACTAGATGTCGTAGTACATACTGGTGCACGTGCACGCCTTCTCCTTTTTGCTCACGCACACGTACACACACACCAACCATTTCACTTTACTGCCTAATTTTCCTTCTCTATGTCATATTCTTTTATCTATGCAAAATATGAATGTATACAACTAATATTCTCTAATTTTTAAAACTCAGATTTCATCTCCCATCACATTCTATTTGTTTAGTTTTAAAACATTTTACAGTCTAATTTTCTCAGATTTAAAACTTCCCAGTGCTAAACTGAAACATTGCTAACTACCCGAGCCATATTTATTTTACTTCGAGAAATAAAATGCAAAACTTCGGGTCAACATGCAATTTGCTTCGAGTCAGATATGTCTGTGCTTCGAGTAAACATTTCCACCCACTTGCTTCTGAAAATCAGTTCTTACCTATCTCAACCCTGAACTTCACCATCTCTATTCCTATCATCACCCACTCCAGTCTGCATCTACACCAGTCAGGGCAAAATGAAAATCTTCTTACCGACCATCCCAAACCAACTGATGCTTCAACCCACCTACCTATCTACCCTACAATTTCAGTTATGTAAACCACTTAACCACCCAGACTTCAACTAACAGCCTCAGACAATCACATGCCTCTTGCAGTTCTATGCTTCACGAATGCATTCTTTTTATTGCTTAGCATCTTTTTAAAACCTTATACTCTATTTACTTACAATGTACTCCCAGACTTCCAACTTAAACACTTAGGCTAGAGGGGATATGCAAACTGCTAAAAATCTCCACACTATAGTCCTAGCCTACCCACCTCTGTACTTTATACAATCTCTGAAATAAAACATGCAGACTTCCCCTTAGGCATGAATGAAATCTAAAGCTCATACCTTAGTCCCAATCTGCTCTGTAAATGGATACATCATCTACTGTCTCTTCCTTTTGTTTAACATCACATTTCAATCCTCACCTTTTCTCTCTCTCAGTCCAGATAACATGCACACTGATACTGTGTGTACATGCATCCTCATTCCCATTCCTCTCCCCTGTTATCCTTCCTATCCAATATCCTCTTCCTCTTTCACCTGTATCTGACTTAGTTCAGGTGTATATTGCTTCCATCCTTCAAACTACAACATGCAAATATTTACACTACCCTGGGTACACTTCTTATTGCCATAAAGGAAATCTGGACAACCCACTGATACATGTGCATACTTAGTGATGCCAAGTTATGCACGGCTACAAATTTCATACATGCAGACTATACTTAAAGTATGAATGCAGACCAAAAGAAAACTCACATACTATATGCAAAGATATGTGTACTTACTTATCTAACATTTTAACTCTGATCCCTCTCTTAATTTGGATCTACCCAAATCAGATCAGATGCCCATCAAAACACCCCCTAATACATATGTCAACTATATGCAGACATACGTGCTTCCCTTGTCAGTTTCCAATATATACAGCCTACAATAATCTTTTTGTAAATGCAGACTTTACCCCCTGGTGACATGAATGCAACTGGAAACCCACGTCCCCTGTGTACCATGTTTTACTTAATCTATGCATCACTGCTTCACCCTTAATTCATCTCACTAGATTCACACCAAGATTCTCAGCATCAAAAGTCACTGTATGGATATTTTAAATCCTAAATACTCAACTCTCTGTTCTTTAAGGCAACTTGTTCACCACACTAAACAGGACATAAACACAAGTGGAGTTGGCCGAGCAAGACATCAAAGAAAAGAAAACAAAAAGGCTGAAGAAGTAAAAGAGAAATTTACCTGATGGCTAGAGGAAGCAAGGCAGAAAATGAGATGCAGAGGAGAAAGGGTATACTTATAGGTTGCGAGATCAAGGAAAAAGAAAAATAAAGCATACCAACAGAAGGAACTGAGACCTCTACTAGTTCGAACGTTACAAATGAGAATTTACATATGCATTGATTATGGGAAACAAATGGTTGCGTGATCAGTTAAAGGAAAATGGAAAGATTTCGAAAGTTGCAACCTAAAGAATTGGAACTGCTGCAAGATCAAGGGAAGAGAAAGCTCAATCAGTGGAGGGGAATTGTATCAGTTATAAATATAAACATGCAAATGAAGGCGTGATTCAATGCTGATGAGATCGAGTCAGAGGGAAAATGCACATTACTTTCTAAACTTTTGAAGCTTGCGTGACTTAAGCAACTGATTTGCTTGCAACCAGAGAAAAGTATAGGTCGAACGTTACACGTATCATGTGTGATTCAATTTGAGTTTATAAACTTGATGATAAATATGTCAGTTTTTTTTTTTTTCAGTTTTGAAAACAAAAATGAAATGGCAAATATTTATGTTGGCTACAGGAATGGAAAAACGTATACAAGTTTATACAAACTCAGACTGTTAGTTAACAAAGTGCCGGTTACCATAAAATTACTGACTGATATTTTTTTTTCTTCAGAAAAATTTGAAAACACGATTTTTACACTACGTTAAACAGACGCAGTCTAAAACATCAAAAATTTTCATAAAAATAACATTTTAAAAACACACGTTTTATTACGTTGTTTATACCCTAAAATTTGACGCGTCTTTCAAACGCGAAATTTCCCAGTTCAAACATAGCTTAAATTTTCACAGTTATTATTTAATTTTATTGACATACACAATTATATAAAATATATCTCCAAATTAAATAATTATTGTTAGACACAATTTTAAAAATATATTTCAAAACAAAATAATTAAGATAGAATAAATAGCTAAAATTTAGGGTTGTTACACTCTCCCCCACTTAAGAACTTTTCGTCCTCGAAAAGGAACGGAAGAAGAGAAACAAAAGAAGATCAGCTAGATAAACAAAACCTTAACCGAATAGTTCCGAATTTGAAGCACGAATAAGATCCATTAGAAGCGGATTTACCCTTCAGTTTGATCGTCAGTCTATGGGTGATAAGCGGTGCTCAGGTCCCGATGAGTAACCAAGATTTCAGAGATTATAGAAAAGATTTCTAAATAGACTGGTAAAAGCAATAGCCTCCCCATTCTGTAGCAGATAGGGAACCCAAGGACACTCAAAGATAGTTTGAAAATAAGATAATAAATTTGAAATCATAATGCCTTTGAAATCATAATACTTTAAAAGTCATTAAAATTTATAGATATTATCATTTGGAAATCACACTACAAAAATCATAACACTTTTAAAATAGTCTTCATTTATTCAATTATAAATTTCCCAAACATTTTATTTTTGGAACAGCAGCACTTATCATATGCTATAGTAGATATGATAGCATTCCTAATCAGTTCATTATTTTCTTAACTCTTGATTTAACAAATAACCTAGCTCTTTATTTGAAATACCTATTTTATGAATAAGATATTTCTTCAATGAGTCATAATTGAAATTTCCATTTGAAAATCAATTCTCATTTATCAAATTTAGTGATATTAAAATATGTCTTTAACTATTTAAATCATAATTATTCATTTTCAAGACATGTCTATTTCATAAATAAATATTCAATCTAACAATCAAATTCCTTTACATAATATTTCCCTTAGACATTAATTAACTATGATTTTAAGATAAACAATCCTTATTACAAAATATCCCTTCCAAATATTTTTTCTTATTCAAAGATACATTGTTTATTACACACCTATTCATTTCAGGGAATAACCTTTATTAAAATTTCTTGGTTGATTTAAGGTCCCATATTAAATCAAATTTGATTATCCGGTTATAAAATTTCCTAAAATCCTTTTTCCTTATTTACCTCTATTAATCTTTTATAACTAAAATTTAAGTATATAACATTTATTATAACCACTCAAACTTTATTTATAAAAATCCTTTTTATATTGTATAGTATCACTTTCATTGTTAACTTTTGAAAATCAAGGTAAGTTATATTGAAATGAAATTGAGTATTATACAACTAAAACTTTCAAATTCAATTATTTCTAATTGGAACTTTTTATTCAAATCTTATTATTAATAATGTACTTCTAAAATTCAAGATAAACTTTAAAAATTAAATTCCTGATTCCCTTCAAACCATTTAGAGATGACTAAATATATATATAATATGTCAAAGCAAGTTTAAATTATATATCTATATATATTAAGTCATACTTTAGAAATTCAAATCAATTTAAATCTCAAGGAAACACTGTAGCCAGACTACATGATGGTCTTTTCACTTCGAAACTCGAAAATGAATGTCGATGATGCTGCAGTCATCACCGAAATTATTTTCCAGCGACAAAGAGAAAAGCACTAATTTTAAGTCCTTTGAAAACAATTTCTATTCGAAAATACTTCAAATAATATCCTTTTAACCTTTAAACCCAAGGTTTGGAATCATCAGAAATTGAATTCTCAAGTTCTTGTTTAAATTCATTTCTGTTTCCAAATTACTTTATAACCATTGTTTTATATTCAATTATTTATCTTAGCCAAAACACATGGTTTACAAAATCAAAATATATCAAACTATTATCTCTTGACAAATAGTTAAATTAATTTTAAAATTCTGAAAATTATACTTATATATATTATTAGATGTATTTTTAAATATAGGCATAAAATTTCCAAAACAAGGGTAGACTCTCAAATTTGATGAACTCAAATCAAATAGTATTCAAGATAAGTTGAAATCAGAAGATCCGATGATTAAATAACAAAATAAGGACTTGGGTAAGTTTATATCAATCGCGGACAACTTGACCTAGTCATCCGTGACTAAAAGCGTCAGATCGATGTGATTGAGTAAATCTACATTTGATCTGAAGAGATAGAGTTCAGAATAATCAAAGGTACTAACATGTAAACCGAGGATAAATATAAATCTCCGGTGAATCAATGCTAATTGTAAAGGAGTTTCACCCCTTTATTAAAATAATGGCGAGACCGCCAATTCACTATAAAGATCATCCGAAGTGGAGTTATGGGATACTCCCGAATCTAAAGAAGATGAAAAGTGAGGGACACGAATGAACTTTGGAACCACAGGGAATGTTCCAAAATTCGAAAAGAAAGTGGTTCAATCTCGTATGAAAGTGATTCTGTAAATCAAATTTACCATACATTCTAAGTTTTGCCAAGAACCAATGCTCTGATACCAAATGTAACGACCTAGTATTTTCAACCATTCGCATCCGCACATTGTCGGACTTGAATTGTTCAAAATACTGCGTTGTAGAATAAATTTGGCAAAACTCAGAATATACAATAAATAGATCACAGAATCACATACACAGATATCAGAATCTCGCAGCGGAAATTAAAAATTTAGTGGTTCATGAAGCCACTGATATAACTTCAACAAAACAGAACTTACATTGTCTATAATCCTCAATACAAATTTTAAGACATAAATAGAGATAGAGTCTTCAAAGTCTTGAATTCCAGAAAAGATAAAGGCTGAAACAACTTCCAGCAGCGCGAATGATCTACTGAGTGTCCTAGCTACGGAGAAGAAATTGAAGCTGCAACTCAGGCTGACCCGAGCGTAAAAATAAAACATAACACTCGAGTCAGGACATACATACTTATATAATGTAAGCTAATTCAAGTGTACTGTAATATAGAGCAAGTAACTTAAAGGATGCTTGGGACCGCCCATCCTCTAAGGATCCGTCAAACTATTTACTATGTAGTATATTGCGCTATTATACTAGTGTCTATTTATAAAATAAACTTACTTTTTAATAGCGTTAAGGGGTTACCCATATAGCCCTTAACACGTAATAGTCCCAGTAGTCCATCCAATATCATAGTCCCTCCTGATCGGGAAGCCACTAGAGGATACCACACGGGCTACGGGAGAAAACCAAACTCGTACAAGGCGCGATAGGGTAGGTGACACGGCACAACTAGGCAATGCCAGGGTAGATATACCAATTGCTATCCAGGCTGATGGAAACGCGTAGCCGCAGTTACCGCCCACCTCGGACTAACTCCCCCAAAATCAAAATATAGAAGTGGCCACTGAATCAATCCAGGTCAAAGTATAATATCGAAGAGGAGCGTCCGATCAGAGGAATGACCTCATTGGCCTGAGAATCGCTCCTGTTTTAGCCACCTTATGCCAACTCACGGGAGTTGGGTCCACGTATTTACCTTACAGGAAACGTCGCCACCACCTACTTCATTCTGGAATCTCCACCGCGTACACGGTTAGTCAAAGTGGTTTTCGGTATCGACAGAGAGTATGTCCATATCCGATCCCGGTCTCTTTGCCAACCCATCGTTATTATAACCCGTGGTTATAGTTAAAAATGGTATTTATACTTTTCAAATCAAATATATTTCAAATACCTTCAATATCAAATCTTTGATTAAAACCTTTCATTTGATAGATACCACTTTAACCCTTTCAATTAAATTTGGAATTTATTGCTTTTATCAAAATAGAAATCAATTCCTTCCTTTAATCTATCCAAACTCAATTTCTAAATTCCTTTATTTATTACATATTAAATTCCAAAATTTTAACTTATTCCCAAAATAAATTTCCATAGATTTTTAAATAAATCAATTTCAACTACTGCAGCACCTGTGAAATGCTATCAAATGTTATGGGTTTAAAATAGTCCAATTTCAAGAAGGACAGCATTTAAATGCTGTAGTATTTTAACTTAATCATTTATTTCCAAATACAACTTATTCTTTTATTAATTTCTTAACTGAAATATTACTTTTACAAAACAAGAATTTCAAAATAAGTTATATTCCAAAATTTTATTCAAACATTGATTTATTTAACATTTTTAAATCATTATAAATCTTATAAAATCCTTTATATTATTTAAACCAGAATATCATCAAATTCTAAATTTAAATTAATTTAAAATAATTTCAGAAAATAATATATAAACCACGGGTCTGTATAAGATTTTCCAGCCTAGGTCAAGTGAACCGGATTTATATCATTTCAATCCGTAGATTTAAAAACCCCGGGTTCTATCATTTCAAACCCGCAATCCCAAGTTAACAGTTAAGCAGTTTACAGAATAATTGGACAATAATAATCATTTTAGGCCTATCATTTCAGTCCATAACAATCTAAATTTTACAGGGAACTTGCAGTGATGATTAAACAGTAAATAAACATTTAATAATATAACTGCAGAAATAACACAACAGATAAATAACTGATGAGGTGTCAATTTAAATGGGGTTCATCATTCTACGTTATACTACAGACAGATAATATTTAAATAAAATTTACACATACACTTGCGATAATTTACCAAAATATATGTACGTATGTCTGGTGAGAAATACTCACCTGAAAACTGCAGAAAATTTTGAATTTCAAAACGACAATTTCACCGGAAAAGAACGACAGAGGGTAACGATCAAAATTTCTCGGATGTCGCCTAGATTCAAATCTAGAACAAAATTCAAATATTGAATACGCGACCTTAGATTTTTCGGTCAAAGAAAAATTAGAATAGAACGAGAATTGGTTTGACTTGCTCGACCACTCCACCGTGTAAATAGGCCAAAATGTTCCCGAACACATGAATTGAGCTAACACAAAACTAAGATAAAATTTCTTAAAGACAACTAAGGCAAAAGGGAAACTTTTCCTACTAGATGTCGTAGTACATACTGGTGCACGTGCACGCCTTCTCCTTTTTGCTCACGCACACGTACACACACACCAACCATTTCACTTTACTGCCTAATTTTCCTTCTCTATGTCATATTCTTTTATCTATGCAAAATATGAATGTATACAACTAATATTCTCTAATTTTTAAAACTCAGATTTCATCTCCCATCACATTCTATTTGTTTAGTTTTAAAACATTTTACAGTCTAATTTTCTCAGATTTAAAACTTCCCAGTGCTAAACTGAAACATTGCTAACTACCCGAGCCATATTTATTTTACTTCGAGAAATAAAATGCAAAACTTCGGGTCAACATGCAATTTGCTTCGAGTCAGATATGTCTGTGCTTCGAGTAAACATTTCCACCCACTTGCTTCTGAAAATCAGTTCTTACCTATCTCAACCCTGAACTTCACCATCTCTATTCCTATCATCACCCACTCCAGTCTGCATCTACACCAGTCAGGGCAAAATGAAAATCTTCTTACCGACCATCCCAAACCAACTGATGCTTCAACCCACCTACCTATCTACCCTACAATTTCAGTTATGTAAACCACTTAACCACCCAGACTTCAACTAACAGCCTCAGACAATCACATGCCTCTTGCAGTTCTATGCTTCACGAATGCATTCTTTTTATTGCTTAGCATCTTTTTAAAACCTTATACTCTATTTACTTACAATGTACTCCCAGACTTCCAACTTAAACACTTAGGCTAGAGGGGATATGCAAACTGCTAAAAATCTCCACACTATAGTCCTAGCCTACCCACCTCTGTACTTTATACAATCTCTGAAATAAAACATGCAGACTTCCCCTTAGGCATGAATGAAATCTAAAGCTCATACCTTAGTCCCAATCTGCTCTGTAAATGGATACATCATCTACTGTCTCTTCCTTTTGTTTAACATCACATTTCAATCCTCACCTTTTCTCTCTCTCAGTCCAGATAACATGCACACTGATACTGTGTGTACATGCATCCTCATTCCCATTCCTCTCCCCTGTTATCCTTCCTATCCAATATCCTCTTCCTCTTTCACCTGTATCTGACTTAGTTCAGGTGTATATTGCTTCCATCCTTCAAACTACAACATGCAAATATTTACACTACCCTGGGTACACTTCTTATTGCCATAAAGGAAATCTGGACAACCCACTGATACATGTGCATACTTAGTGATGCCAAGTTATGCACGGCTACAAATTTCATACATGCAGACTATACTTAAAGTATGAATGCAGACCAAAAGAAAACTCACATACTATATGCAAAGATATGTGTACTTACTTATCTAACATTTTAACTCTGATCCCTCTCTTAATTTGGATCTACCCAAATCAGATCAGATGCCCATCAAAACACCCCCTAATACATATGTCAACTATATGCAGACATACGTGCTTCCCTTGTCAGTTTCCAATATATACAGCCTACAATAATCTTTTTGTAAATGCAGACTTTACCCCCTGGTGACATGAATGCAACTGGAAACCCACGTCCCCTGTGTACCATGTTTTACTTAATCTATGCATCACTGCTTCACCCTTAATTCATCTCACTAGACTCACACCAAGATTCTCAGCATCAAAAGTCACTGTATGGATATTTTAAATCCTAAATACTCAACTCTCTGTTCTTTAAGGCAACTTGTTCACCACACTAAACAGGACATAAACACAAGTGGAGTTGGCCGAGCAAGACATCAAAGAAAAGAAAACAAAAAGGCTGAAGAAGTAAAAGAGAAATTTACCTGATGGCTAGAGGAAGCAAGGCAGAAAATGAGATGCAGAGGAGAAAGGGTATACTTATAGGTTGCGAGATCAAGGAAAAAGAAAAATAAAGCATACCAACAGAAGGAACTGAGACCTCTACTAGTTCGAACGTTACAAATGAGAATTTACATATGCATTGATTATGGGAAACAAATGGTTGCGTGATCAGTTAAAGGAAAATGGAAAGATTTCGAAAGTTGCAACCTAAAGAATTGGAACTGCTGCAAGATCAAGGGAAGAGAAAGCTCAATCAGTGGAGGGGAATTGTATCAGTTATAAATATAAACATGCAAATGAAGGCGTGATTCAATGCTGATGAGATCGAGTCAGAGGGAAAATGCACATTACTTTCTAAACTTTTGAAGCTTGCGTGACTTAAGCAACTGATTTGCTTGCAACCAGAGAAAAGTATAGGTCGAACGTTACACGTATCATGTGTGATTCAATTTGAGTTTATAAACTTGATGATAAATATGTCAGTTTTTTTTTTTCAGTTTTGAAAACAAAAATGAAATGGCAAATATTTATGTTGGCTACAGGAATGGAAAAACGTATACAAGTTTATACAAACTCAGACTGTTAGTTAACAAAGTGCCGGTTACCATAAAATTACTGACTGATATTTTTTTTTCTTCAGAAAAATTTGAAAACACGATTTTTACACTACGTTAAACAGACGCAGTCTAAAACATCAAAAATTTTCATAAAAATAACATTTTAAAAACACACGTTTTATTACGTTGTTTATACCCTAAAATTTGACGCGTCTTTCAAACGCGAAATTTCCCAGTTCAAACATAGCTTAAATTTTCACAGTTATTATTTAATTTTATTGACATACACAATTATATAAAATATATCTCCAAATTAAATAATTATTGTTAGACACAATTTTAAAAATATATTTCAAAACAAAATAATTAAGATAGAATAAATAGCTAAAATTTAGGGTTGTTACATCTTCTCTTTGATTTTTGGAGCAAGAATTCAAGTTACAAAGAAGAACTAGGGCTTGCAAATTTCTATTTCTCTTTCCCTTCCACCATTTTCAGTTTTGCATAAGCTAAGAAATGAAATGAGGGTGAATGGATGTAGAGAGAGCTGAGTTAGGGGTTTAAACTAACAAATGGGCTGAACCCAAACCCAAAATCCAAATAGAAAAGTTGCAAAAATTCACAAACTCCAAACATATCGAAGCTTACACTTAAAAAGATCGCAAATGCCATTTTGGAACCAATGGAGGTGGTTTCGAGTTCCAATTCGGCCATTTGCAGAAAGTAACATTTCAGACCAAAATTCGACTTACGACGCTATATTTAAATAAAACATTTAAATATATAATCGTTAAATATGCGGGTTGTTACAGATCTCCCCTCCTTACAAAATTGCGTCCCCGCAATTCCTAGAGACGATATTTGTAACAACTACATACATACAACATTCAAAAGGAAAGAAAATAAGCTTGAGACGAAAAGATATACTCACCGTTCCCAAGCAAAGATAGAAAACCCGGATAAGATCGCTCAATAAACTCTCTGGTTTCCCTAGTACAGTCATTGGGACTAGCAGACCATTGAACTTTAACGAGCAGCACGTCCTTGTTCCGAAGGTGTCGCACCTCCGTGTCAAGTACGCGAATAGGTTGCTGTACAATAGATAAGTCCGGTGAGATCTCAAGCTCATGAAAATCAGGAGAAATAATAACAGAATCCGACTCCCGAAGACACTTTCGAAGCTGGGAGACGTGAAACACGTCATGAATGCCAGATAGATGAGCAGGAAGTGAAACTCTATAAGCCACAGGGCCAATACATTCAGTAATAGAAAATGGTCCTATAAAGCGAGGAGCCAATTTTCCAGTTGTACTGAAACGCATAACCCCTTTCAAAGGAGAAACACGAATAAAAAAAAGATCACCAATCGAGAACTCGAGAGGTTTCCTACGGCTATCCGCGTAGGACTTCTGGCGACTCTGTGCCTCTTTCATTCTCAACCGGATAAGATCAATCTTCTCGGAAGAATCACGAACAAAATCTAGACCAAGAATAAGCTTCTCCCCAGGTTCCAACCAACATGAAGGAGATCGACATGGCCTTTCGTATAGGGCTTCGAAAGGAGCCATACCGATACTAGACTGAAAATTATTGTTATAGGAGAACTCTACAAGAGGTAGATGATCCTCCCAGCTACCGCCGAAATCAAAAATACAAATACAGAGAAGATCTTCCAAGATACGATTCATCCGTTCAGTCTGTCCGTCAGACTGCGGATGATAAGCTGTACTGAAATTAAGCTTTGTTCCTAAAGCTTGCTGAAGACTCTGCCAAAAATGACTCATGAATAAAGGATCACGATCACTCACAATAGAACTAGGAACACCGTGAAGTCTCACGATTTCCTTAACATACAACTTAGCCAAATGCGAAGCAGTTCTATCAAACTTAATAGGGACAAAATGAGCAGATTTAGAGTGGCGATCAACAATAACCCAAATGCTAGAATGACCCGATCTCGAACGAGATAGGCCATCAACAAAATCCATAGAAATCTGATCCCATTTCCATAATGGAATCTCTAGAGGCTGAAGAAGACCCGAAGGACGCTGATGTTCGGCCTTAAAACGCTGACAAGTTATGCAATTACTTACATAACTCGCTACATCGCGCTTCATGCCTTCCCAATAATAAAGACGATGCATATCGACATACATCTTACTACTACCAGGTTGAATGGTATACTTAGAACGGTGACAGTCATCAAGAATGTCATGCCTAAGTGCAAAATCAGAAGGCACAAAAAGACGGTTCTTCTTACGAAGACACCCATGAGAATCAATGTTGAAATCCCGCAACGCCTCATACAGGATCCAGACTCACAAAGCTGAATAAGATGCAACAAATCAGGATCACGCCGTTGGGCATCGGCAATACGATCGAAAAAAATAGGTCGAGCTCCCAAACTGAACAATAGAATAGGAGAATTAGAAGATGAACATCGATCACGAATTTCACAAAAAGATAGAGTCTCAAGAATATTCCATTTGGAAAGCATCATAGAAATAACAGCCGAATGTTTGCGACTAAGCGCATCTGCAACACGATTACCCTTACCAGGGGTATACTGGATATCAAAGTCAAAGGAAGTAAGAAACTCGAGCCAACGCTGTTGTCTCATATTGAGTTCCTTCTGAGTGAACGAATACTTCAAGGATTTATGATCGGTATAGAGAATGAAGCGCTCGCCCAATAAATAGTGTCGCCAAATTTTCAAGACAAAGACAATGGCGGCTAACTCAAGATCATGAGTGGCATAGCGAACTTCATTCGGACGCAGTTGCCTAGAAGCATAAGCAACTACCCGATCCTTCTGAATAAGAATAACACCGAGACCACTACCACAAGCATCGGTGTAGACAACAAGATCATGATTCCCCTCGGGAACCACAAGAATAGGAGCATTAGTGAGAAGTTCCTTCAATGTCAGAAAGGAAGCTTCACACGTGTCGGACCAAATAAAACAAATGCCTTTCCGAGTAAGGCAAGTGAGAGGAAGCACAACTCGGGAAAAATCTTTAATGAACCGACAGTAATAACCCGCCAATCCAAGAAAACTACGAATCTCATGAACATTCTCGGGCCTCTTCCAATTTTGGATAGCTTCGATCTTTGAGGGATCGACAGAAATGTCATCGGAAGATACAACATGGCCTAAGAACTTAACCTTATTCTCCCAAAAGTGGCACTTGGAGAATTTGGCTCTAAGATGACGACGACGAAGAGTACTCAAGACAATTCTCAACTGATTAACATGCTCGGCTTCAGACTTAGAATAAATAAGGATACCATCAATGAAGGCAAGGACAAACTTATCGGGATATTCCCGGAATACTCGATTCGTGAGATCAACAAAGAAAGCAGGAGCGTTCGTCAAACCGAACGGCATAATGAGCCACTCAAAAGAACCATAACGAGTGCGGAAAGCGGTAAGAGGTATGCTATCCTCCACGACTCGTAACTGATGAAAACCTGTAGCAAGGTCAAGCTGAGAAAAGACCTTAGCACCATTCAATAGATCGAACATATCATCGATCCTAGGCAATGGATACCTATTCCTAATGGTCAACTCATTAAGTTTGCGATAGTCAATGCAAAGCTTAAGAGTTCCATCAAATTTCTTCACAAAGACAACCGCGGATCCCCACGGAGAAAAACTGGACCGTATCAACTGCTTGGACTCAAGCTCTAAAAGCTGCTTCTTGAGTTCCTCATTTTCCCTGGTAGACATCCTCGTGGGAGGACGACTAACTGGCTGCGCACCTGAAATGAGATCAATGCGGAACTCAATTGCCCGCTTGGGTGGCAAATCTGAAACAGGTTCAAAAATATCAGAAAAATCACAAGCAATAGGAATACGAGATATATCATTATCATCTCGCGAGTCAAGAGAATATAAAGTCATTTCGGAATTATCCACATCCCGAAGAATAAGAGATAGTTGAGTAGGCGAATTCGGATGTCGAAGATACAAAATTCTCTCCGAACAAATAATCCTGGCATCATATCTTACTAGCCAGTCCATACCCAAAATCATATCAAATCCCAGACAAGAAATAACGTGCAGATTCGCATGAAAAGAAAAGCCACATAAAACAATCTCAACATCATCACAAAGCAAGCTAAGGGTCGCGGATCCCCCAATAGGATTCGCAATCCTTAAAGAAGTAACCAAACAAGAAACATCCAAAGATAAATCATCAACGAGCTTCTTCGATACGAAGGAATGTGAAGCTCCTGTATCGAAAAGAGCTCGAATACTATGATCATGAAATAAAATAGAACCTTCCAAAATAGATGGAGATATACCTTTGGACTGAGAAGGACCTTCAGGAGCCTTAGCAGCATAAAGCCTGCTAGACTTGGTAACAGCCGGAACAGTAGGGCAAGCTGAAACATGATGACCTTCCTTCTTGCAATCGCGGCAGAAGAGAGGCTTAGGACAAGCTCGAATAATATGATCCGGAGACCCACAATTGAAACACTTCCAAACGAAAGGTGTTCTAGAAGGCCGAGGCTGAGAACTAGGACCACCAATCTTCCTCTTCTTAGAAGGAAAAGGCTTCTTCTAAAATGGAATCGGCTTCTTGTTGGGGTTCTTGGAAATCTCAACATCAATATCACTATCACACTCCTTCTCGATGGTCTCGAGATGAAGTGCCGAATCAACCAACTCCTCAAAAGAAAGCTTAAGCTGGAGCAACAAAGACTTCTTAAGATATTTCTTAAGACCAGAGGCAAACTTCAAATTCTTCTTATAAGAAGTACCAATGAATTCAAGACCATACTTAGATAAAGCCTTGAATGATGCAACATACTCAGAAACAGAAGATTTCCCTTGCTTTAACTCAAGGAAGCGACGGGTCAATAAAACTTTTTCAGATTCAGGAACGAACTTGAGTTCAAATCGCTCCCGAAACTGAGTCCAAGAAAGAGTAGACTCATCAATCTCGGCTACAAAGCTCATACCAATCAAGAGCACGCTCTTGTAATAAGCTAGAAGTTACAAGAACTCTATCATGGTCAGAAAGATCCATGCGAGAGAAGATATGCTCGCACGTGCGAAACCAAGCTTGGACTTCAAGAACAGACTCGGAGCCCTTAAACCGCTTTCCTCCAAGATGAGCAAAATCACTGCACTGGCGTGCAAAGGTAGACTTGCGAGGTGGACACACTCGGGGAGGAACTGGAGGCCGAGTGCTCCTAAAAAATTCCAAAAACTGATCGGCAGACATATAAACGCCATCCGGATGTGAACCACTGGATTGCCCAACATCCGAACGTCGTCCCCTGCCTCTTCCAGCCATACGCTGAGAGTAAGATAAGAACAAGATTAATCACAAGGTAGATAATCAATCCTGAATACTACAGAATAAAATGCACTCCTAGACGTATTCCCCAAATTCTATCTAACCCTTGCTAGAAGAAGAAATAGAAAGGCACGATGATTCAAAGATTTGTATCACTTATACATTTTGATGTACCGTAATATGTGCATCTATTCTGTGTTTATCATATTTTGTTCTGAACTCAGCTCTGATACCATGCTATGACGCCCCACCTCTATACCCACGCTAGCCAAGGACACTACATAGTAATGCCGTCAACTAACACGGAGAATAAGGCTGGTTGGGAGCGACCATCTATAGCCTTGCTCTAACTATCTATTGAATACATCGACAATAAACATACCAAGCAGGTCGACATACCCAATGAATACTTAAAACAAAACCATAGGTGGTTGAAGAATCTATCAGAACAGAATATAACAACTCAAATGTAATATACATCACAGAACAGTAAATCATCATATACACATAAACAGATACATAACAGAGTTTACAAAATAATACATGTCAAGTGGTATAACAAACCACAATATACAGACGAATCCCAAAAGAATACATATAACAGAGTTACAATAAAAAGGACTACACAAAAAGCTTTAACAAAAAAGGAACAAGCTGAATAGTCCATGCGGAAGCAAAATAGGCTAAGTCAAAAAGCACCTAACCTGAAACATCTCGGTCTGACCCGAGTATAAAATACACGGGTCATTCTAGCTAAACAAATCAGTTAGATAAACTGAACAACAATTAACCTGCAAGGTTACAAGGTATAACAAATATCTCTAAAGGAGATAACACAATCATCCAACAAAAGATGAATCATATGATAACAAAACAAGCCTCATATCATCGGCAACATAGAGAAACAAAGGATAAGAATATCCCAAAGCAAGCCAAAAGGCAAATAACAAATACCAATAAGGTATAAAAGTTCCACAAGGTAAACGCTACGCATCATGCGGCTCAAAAAGACCAACACCGAAGGGCGATACCTAGGGAATATACATATGAATGAAACATCATAAAATTTGCTTGAGCTCAGTACTGTACAAACAAGGATCCATGAGCCCGAAGACTACAAACCCAATATCACCCATGCGGCTCATAACGACCAACATCGGAAGCGATGCTAAAGGGCAACCCAATATCACCCATGCGGCTCATAACGACCAACATCGGAAGCGATACTAAAGGGCAACAAATCCGAAGGCACATACCCGAAGGCAACAAACCGTAGTGGTGAAGGTCAGAGACCCAGTACTGGACACCACTAACTGGCGGAATGTGTCATAACTCTCAAAAAGGAATCCGAAAAGTGGTAACGTGAGTCCCATAACCACTCGTTCGCACTAAACGGTTTACTATCCGTTAGTTAATTTCACACTCAAAGCAGTACAAAGTTCACCTCATATCATTGGTAAACCAAAACCGAAGGTTAAAACGATCAATTGAATAGGTCGGGGATTAATCGGAAAGATAAACGCACAAATTCATGGTCCGTGTTTTGCCCAACCATTTAATCACCCTTCCACTTCGCTCGAAGTGCGAAATTGTGCGTGTATTTTAAATAGAATTTATAAATTGGAGAAGCGAACTTTTAATACGATTTGAAGAAATCATTTATAAAACCCGTGAATAAATTCAAAAAGGAATCATCAGGGTCAAATATGCATAAATAACTAATTGGAATCATTATGCATCGATTAAATTTGGAAAAAACTAAATGAACAAGGCAATTTGAAAAAAAACAGCATATTCAGGCGTCTGAAAGAAGGGATTCATACGTCTGAAACTAAAAATAAATTTGTTTCTCAAAACAGAATTCAGACGTCTGAATCCAAACATTCAGACGTCTGAAATAGGCATATTTTGGCCTATTTCCTTTCTGGTCGAAATTAAACACTTTCAGACGTCTGGAATATAAATTCAGACGTCTGAATCTGGGGATAAGAAACTTCCCCAGAACAATATTCAGACGTCTGAAACTATGGTTTCAGACGTCTGAAACTCAATGTTCAGGCGTTTCCTGAACCAGGGCCATTATGGCCAAACAAATCAAAAGCAATCGGATGCGTGTTGATTATGGGCTTACGTCAAACGACTACCTAACCTTAACGACACACCCAAACACTCCGAACAACATAAACATCATCCATATAAGGTTTTACATAGATTTGGCTTCAAAAATCATAATTTGGCAATTTCACCGAATCAACCCAAATCAAAAGCAAAAGAACATATGAACAATTGTTAGGAATTCATGCCTAACATCAATGATATCAAAAGATGTAGATGTGAGTTCAAAACTCACCTTTTAATCCAAAACAAAGAAGAAGGAGTTCAATTTGTAAAGAGAATACCAACTAATCTCCACTTCTACTCTACTAGCTTCAATCTAAGATCAAAACAAGTATTTTCCTAAGTTTAGGTTTAGGAATTTCTGAGATTGAAGAGAGAAAGAGATAGAGAAGATGAAGAGGAGCTTACCTATGTCTTCTCTTTGATTTTTGGAGCAAGAATTCAAGTTACAAAGAAGAACTAGGGCTTGCAAATTTCTATTTCTCTTTCCCTTCCACCATTTTCAGTTTTGCATAAGCTAAGAAATGAAATGGGGGTGAATGGATGTAGAGAGAGCTGAGTTAGGGGTTTAAACTAACAAATGGGCTGAACCCAAACCCAAAACCCAAATAGAAAAGTTGCAAAAATTCACAAACTCCAAACATATCGAAGTTACACTTAAAAAGATCGCAAACGGCATTTTAGAACCAATGGAGGTGGTTTCGAGTTCCAATTCGGCCATTTGCAGAAAGTAACATTTCGGACCAAAATCCGACTAACGACGCTATATTTAAACAAAACATTTAAATATATAATCGTTAAATATGCGGGTTGTTACAATTGCTATAGAAAAAAGTAACGAAATCCGAAACCACAAATATGACGGAATATCCAAAGCAGAATTGAAACTTTCAAAATTTTAAATGACCGAAACGGAACCGAAAAATGGGATTGTGAACCTTGGTGTTAATATAACAGGTTCTGGTTGTAGTCAATTATCTTATGCATGAATAAATAACGATGAGTAATTACTGGTAACTAATATCTTTTGTTTATCTTCTTCCAACAAACATTTTTTTTATTTAACTTATTTGAAAGGATAATATATTTCTATGGGCGCAATATTTACACAATGAGACCTTCCTGCTTGCAAACTGTTTTCTAGCACTAACAATTGTAGGCCTTAAGCACTTGCGTGATAATTTTATTTGCTTTAGTTTTTCTAATCTTTTCATAAGATCATTTCAATACATTATTCCCATTGGTTGCAAGTCATATATGTTGCAGACTTGAGAAACATGACAGATTAACTATCAAACTTGAAAGCAGCAGTTTCCTTAATACATTTTGAAAGAAAAATATCTTGAGCATCTAATTACTTTCTTGTTTGAACCATCAATCGACACAGGCTGTTGCTGTGTTTAAACACAACAGTAGCACGATGTATTTAAAAACATAGCAATAACTGTCTTTAAAAACCTAGCAGCAGCTATGTTTAATTTTAAACATACACTGTTTAAAAAAAGGACCGGCAGCAGCTGTGTTAAACAAAGCAACAACTGCATTTAAACATAATATAATTGGAGATAATGGGCTATTCTTGTTCTTTTTCATGATCGAGATCATTTATCCGTAGGACTTTTCTTTGTCATGATAACTTTGTCTGCAATTGGTTGGGTAAGAAACACAATGCCAAAAATTGAAGAATTTCTGTTTATGTTTATTACTGTTCGTGAGCATCTTCAACTTTATGCTCGGATAAAGGTTGTCTCTGAAATCAACTTAGATTGTATTGGTTTTTTCCTTCATATACATGTTGCAAAATTATATTCTATTGTATTCTACATGTTGCAAAATTCGTAATGATATACATGTTGCAAAATGACCACAAATAAAATATTCCACATGTTGCATAATGACATACATGTTGCAAAATTAATAAATGGAATAAAATAAATAATAAGAGTTTGAGGGCTATTTTAAGCAGTAAGCCAATTAAAGTAATTAAAATAACTTGTAAATATTGAAACTGATGTTAAGTTTAAACTAATTAAGGAGAGTGCAAGCCTAACAAATTTCATGACAACGTGTAAAGATAAAATAGAAGACATAATAGTGCTCTTAGATAAACATAAAATGTGCATTTGGAATAAGAACTCAAATGTGGATACTACCATGTATATACCAAAATGTGCATTTAACAGGAAATATCTAATGTTTATATTTTATTAATATGTATTAACTCAAACATACATTTATATACATACAAATCAAATAGAATTAGCAGAGTTTAATTCTTTACCCTTTAAATCAAGAGTCTCTTGCCTCCTCCAAATCTATCTACGGGATCAAATTTTGGCCAAATATAAAAAGATTTACATAAATAAGAAGTTTATTACTAATGAACCACAAAGACACTGAAACTAAAAGCCTTTGGAATAATAGATGTTGATGGTACTGAACCATGAGAAAGGGATAAACAAAATACAAGCTTACATAGAAAAAGGAAAAATTGACTTCAGCAAATGATTTTCATTGTTTCTGTGACATAACAGTTACCTAATATTGATTACTATATTTATCAATAAGAATGATCTAACTTTTAACAAAGTTAGCTTGTTTGGCATCCTTGTATGCTAATATCTGGATATATTCTGAAGGCCTAACATCATAATATTTTTAATTTTACAACATATAAGTATATGAGATTTTGTATCAAAGTCGTATTAGTTTTTAGTGTTCATATAACTCTGTTCTAAGGGAAAATCCAAATAAAAAAGGGGCGAGGCACATAACAGTGAATATTCAATCAAGATTTTCATACTTCATGCCCATTACAATACATATATCATCTTCTTGTAAAAGATAGGTTTACGATTAGATATACAGATACTTGCAAAAAGCGCACTGATAATATCTTGATTAATATTATGTTATAAACTTTTAAGCATAAAAGTTAGATTCACATACATACATTTTGGGGAAATTTGTACAATGCTGTATTTAGTTTTGTGCTTTATAATTTTGTGGTAAAGATCACTGCCTCAGTTTTGAGACAAACATTTGTTCAAAATGACTTTTTTAATTGCCAATCAACTGCATAATCAGTTTCTTACATGAACTCTAGTGTTTACAATCAGTTTGTATCAGAGCCAAAAAAATCTAAATTTATCAATAATGATGACAAAAATTAAAGTAAAAAAATTCACTCTCCAATATACTTACAGCTTCACCGACGACAAGGCAACGACGACGAGCGAAACGGTGGCAAGCAAGCAAAAGATGCGAGCGTAGCTAGTTTGTGTTTGTTGAGGGTTTCTTCGCCGATGAGGGTTCGTTGAGGGTTTCGTCGATGTGATTGGAGCGGTTTAGATCATGGATGGCAATGGCGGAGAGTGACGAGATGGAGTTAGGGTTTAGAATTAGGAACTTTGATGGTCTAAGTTTTATTTCATGATAAAAAATTTAACGGTCCAAATTTTCTTGGAATAGAACGTGAATTTTTTAGCTGCCAGCAAACAAAGCAGTTGTTAAAATTAAGTATTTACGAATGAAAGTAGTTGTTAGTAGAAAGGTAGTTGTTTAAACTGCATTTGTTATAACTGCTAAAATAAACAGTTGTTATAAAGTGCATATTACAACTGTTTGTTTATGCAAGTTATAAACCAAAGGTTGTTATATGGTTGTTTGTTGTAGTGGCAAGTTCTGATCATATTCTCAAAATGAAACCAATCGATTTGTTAGATGTTAGTAAATATAATTTTTTATGTTTTCATTGAAAACGTGTGAATTTTTTTCACAGATAAGCCCTCGTAGACCTTTTTATATAGGTATAATTCAACTATTTAAAAAAAATTGAACAAACAAGAAATTGCCCTGTGAAACAAGAACATTCCTTTTTCAAGAACAACCTACAATTCCACCTTTCGAGGGAATTAAATAGGCCTCAACGGCTCAACCTTACAGTCTGATCATATGGTAGACATGGTTGATACAACATGATCGAATAATATAGGCTTTGTTGCAAAGCAATCGTATCGTTCCAGATACGTGAGAGAGATTAACATTTGCACTAGTTTGTGCATGCTCTTTGTACTGAGGTCGTTTACTCTGTTCGTTTACCAGTGACGAAACCAAAAGTAAGGTGGGGTGGGCCATTGCCCAACCCAAGATTCCGACATTTAATTAAAAAAACAGAAAGCAAAAATGTGTACATTTTCTTCCAGCCTAGAGAGAGCATACGCAAACCCAGATGTGAAGCGCAGTCCTAAATTCAATTGCAGGTTTCCAACTTCTTCAATTCAACATTCATGCTCCATTTTTTTCTATTTGTTTTGAAGTGTTTCAGGTAATTCTTCTTTTAGTTTTGTCAAGTATTGTCTCATTTACTGTTATTACTGATTGCGGAATGAATCATACAAAAATCCCCAATTTGTTTACAGTCTTTTTTTACTGTTATTACTGATTTAATCATACAAAAATCCCCAATTTGCTTATAAAAACTGTTTAATACGATTTACTTTTGCTTTGCATCCCATTTACTATAAATTACTGCTGCAGATCTTTTTGTGGAATGAATATACAGCAGCACCATTTGTTATTCGCAACTACCGTAAAGCGTTACGAAACCAATTGTAACTTCAATAACAGTTACAGAATAATACAGAAGTAGTAACGGCAAAAACTGTCACTAATTTTGATAAATTGTAACACAAAAATGCCTGACTAGATCCGTATGAAAAGTATTACCGATTAAAGAGTCCGAGTCCAGTAGAAACTGTTTCCTTGAAACAATATTGCCGCCGTATGTAGTTTCACGGGTGTTAGCAATTTGTTCCCCAGGATGAAACGGACCACCCCGCAGCGTGGTTGTTGCAGACGGAGCGCCGACGAACTGAAGAGATTACAGCACTAGAATAGAGAGATGTTGGAGGAAGAAGGAACATAATTTTGAGATAAAACCGAATCAATCATTCTCAGATTCTGGCCGCCTATTTATAAGCTGGAGGAGGTGCCTATTCGGAGCAGTCGTGACCATTAAACCAACAGTAGTGACCGTTGTGCGCGCGCGTCTGGCTGCATCTGGTGACCGTTCAAACGAACAGACTCGTCCGATCGAAAAATAGCCGTTTTAGCGCATGCAGGCCCAAGCGGCAGTCGGTGGCCCATTTAATCACGAGACCCCAAGAGCCCCAAGGCCCAAGGCCCAATCTTTGACATTTTAAATTTAATATGAAGGCCCAAAGCCTACGTTGCCACAAGTCTTCATGCCACCTTCTTCTTTTCTTTTGAATTAGTATAATGGGTTGTGATATATAAGGTGATATTGAAACAAATATCCCATGATGTGGGACTTTGTTTCAATACACACTCTTATTCTTCCTCTTCCCCACTTCCTCATTCATTCATTTCTAACAATCCCCCACATGAATGAACAGTTGTTCTTAGTTTCACTAACCATTTATCGTATCGGTTAAAGTAGCACAGAGGCCTTGAACTTTCCTAGTGTTTACCTATTTGAATTACAGACGAATCAGTAGACATAGAATGTCCTTGAACTGTAAGCCTTTTGTGTAATTCTACAATAGATAACACACGACAAATGTTTCTTATAATCATTCGTTCTCTGTATGTTTCATTTTTTCCTTGAACACCTGCCTGGTATCATAAGTGCTTAGAGAATTTGGCCTTATAATTCTCTTTGAAGCGGCGCCTTCGCACTTATGTAGGTGATTCTGTAAAGGGTATTCACAATTCCTCAAGTAAAGACATCATTAAAAGTATCAATACTTATCCTATTTTTCCAACAAACAAAGCACTGACTTATCATACGAATGGTTTGTGTGTAGCAGTGCTGTCAAGTTTCTCTTAAACTTAGTTGTCCCTTTGAACCTAGATCTTGGGATCTCCAGTCAACTAGGTGGGGCTTCCATTAAAAAAAAACTTTTATTCTATGGGCCTTAACCCCATTCCCATCGATAAGGTTTGAACTTTCTCTCTTGGCAGGCCTTTAGTTAGTGGATCCGCTATGTTATCTTTTGACCTTATGTAGTCTATAGTAATAACTTCATTAGAGAGAAGTTGTCTAATTGTTTTATGTGTACGACGAATATGCCTAGATTTACCATTGTATAGTGTACTATTAGCTCTTCCAATTGCTGATTGACTATCACAATGTATACATATTGGAGGCATAGGTTTGCTCCAATTTGGAATATCTTCCAAGAAACTTCGAAGCCAGTCTGCTTCTTCTGTGGTCTTATCTAGTGCAATAAACTCTGATTCCATCGTAGATCTAGCTATACAAGTCTGTTTGGATGATTTCCATGATATTGCTCCATTTCCTAATGTGAACACATATCCACTTGTAGACTTTGTATCATGTGATCCAGTTATCCAGTTGGCTTCACTGTATCCTTCCACTGTTGAAGGGTAGTTTGTATAGTGTATACCATAGTTCTGTGTATACTTTAGGTATCCTAGAACTCTGATTATCTCTTTCCAATGATGTTTACCAGGATTGCTGGTAAATCTACTCAGCTTACTTACAATGTATGCGATATCTGGCCTAGTGCAGTTCATAACATACATGATACTTCCTAGTATACGAGAGTATTCAAGCTGGTAGATACCATCACCAATGTTCTTTACCCAATTTTGGTTCATATCTACGGGTGATTTTGCAATAGTTATATTATATTGCTTGAATTTTTCAAGTATCTTACCGATGTAATGTGATTGGGATAATGCATATCCCTTTGGTGTTCTCAAAATTTTGACACCCAATATCACATCAGCCAGTCCTAGGTCTTTCATATCAAATCTAGAGGATAAAATATTCTTTGTAGATGTTATTATGGCTTTGTTATTTCCTAGGATCAACAGGTCATCAACATAAAGACAAACAATGGCATATCCTAAATGTGTGTGTTTCATGTAGACACATTTATCTGATTCATTTATTGTGAATCCATTTGATAACATAGTTTCATCAAATTTCTCATGCCATTTTTTTGGAGCTTGTTTAAGGCCATAAAGCGACTTTACTAATTTGCATACTTTATTTTCCTTTCCATAGCTCAGAAACCCTTTAGGCTGCTTCATATATATTTCTTCCTCTAGGTCACCATTCAAAAATGCAGTTTTTAAATCCATTTGATGTATTTCTAAATCAAGTATGGATGCAATTGCAATAAGCATCCTAATTGATGTTATCCTCGTCACTGGTGAATATGTATCAAAATAGTCCAGTTCTTCCTATTGTCTAAATCCTTGGACTACATGACGAGCTTTGTACTTGTCTATTGAACCATCAGGTTTCAATTTCTTTTTAAATATCCATTTATTACCTAAGGTCTTGCATCCTTGAGGTAAATCAACTAATTTCCAGGTATGATTAGCCATAATGGATTCTATCTCATTGTTAATAGCCTCTTTCCAGTAAGGGGCATCGCTGGAGGACATAGCTTGTTTGTATGTCAATGGATCATCTTCTAACATAAAGGTATAGAAGTCTGGTCTAAAGGTTTTTGAGGTTCTAGACCTTTTAATTCTCCTTGGTTCCTCCACTTGTTGATCAACACTTATTTGCTGAAGGTTGTCTTCAGTATCCTCAAGAGAATTGGAGATTTCATCTTCCCTTGGTCTCTTATGAGTATCACTGTCAGTGCCCTGCTTTAAAGGGAATATATGTTCGAAAAATCTTGCATTTCTCGACTCAATGATGGTATTTTCATGAATATCATCAATTTCAGATTTGTGTACTAAAAATCGATAAGCAGCACCGTTTTGTGCATATCCAATGAATACACAATCAATTGTTTTTGGTCCTATCTTGACCTTCTTTGGTTTAGGTATATCTACTTTGGCAAGACAACCCCACACTTTTAAGTATTTGTAGGATGCCGGTCTATTTTTCCAAAGTTCGTGAGGAGACTTGGATGTTTTCTTTCGTGGTATTTTATTTAAAATATGGTTTGCCGAAAGAATAGCTTCTCCCCAAAAGTTATCTGGCAAGCCAGAACTGATTAATAAAGCATTCATCATTTCTTTAAGAGTTCTATTTTTCCGTTCGGCTATACCGTTGGATTGAGGTGAATATGGTGCTGTAGTTTGGTGTATAATACCGTGCTCAGCGTAGAATTCCTCAAAAGGAAATTCATATTCTCCTCCTCTATCACTTCTTAAAGCTTTCATTTTCCTGTTGAGTTGATTCTCAACTTCTGCTTTATACTGTTTAAACATATCGAATGCTTCATCCTTGCTTCTAAGGAGCTACAGGTAGCAGTACCTAGTACAATCATCAATAAACGTAATGAAATATCTTTTTCCTCCTCTAGTTTGACACATTTTCAAATCACATACATCGGTGTGTATAAGGTCTAGAGGTTCAGTTTCTCGTTCAACATGATGAAACGAGGTTCTTGTCAATTTTGCTTCCGCACAAACTTGACATTTATAGTTGGAGTCTATGTTACATTTTGGTATACATTCTAGATTAATCATTTTTCGCAGTGTATCAAAATTAACATGCCCTAATCTAGAATGCCATATGTTAGAAGAGTCAACAATATAAGAAGAAGATTCACTTTTATTCATATCAACGTTTGGTACAATAGTTGTTACATTTGCCTTGAATAAACCATCACATACATATCCTCTTCCTACATACACTCCATTCTTTGATAATACAAACTTATCGGATACAAAGGTTAATTTGAAACCATGCTTGCTAAGCAAGGACCCTGATACCAAATTCTTGCATATTTCTGGAACGTGAAGAACATCACTCAAAGTAAGCTCTTTTCCAGAAGTTAGTTTCAGCACAACTTTTCCCTTGCCTTCGACCTTTGATGTAGATGAATTGCCCATGAAAAGTTGTTCATCATCAGTTGCAGTTTTATAAGTTGTAAACATCCACTTATTAGCACATATGTGTCGAGTGGCACCTGCGTCTACAAACCATTCCCTTGAATTACCAACAAGGTTGCATTCTGATATTACTGCACATAAATCCATATCAGAAATGCCATTTGTAACTTCAGCCGTATTTGCTTCTAATTTCTTCTTTTTGGGAGCGCGACATTCGGCTGCTTTATGCCCCTTCTTTCCACAGTTATGGCAAGAGCCCTGAAATTTCTTCTTCGACTTCTGAGGCGCATTCTCACGTTTTCTCTTGTTAGGTTTATCTGACTCAACAACATTTGCTTTGGCAGCCATATTTTGAGAGATCTTTTTCTCAGAATTTCTATTATCTTCCTCTATTCGTAGACGAACTATGAATTCTTCCATTGTCATTTCCTTAAGCTTATGCTTAAGGTAATTTTTGAAGTCCTTCCACGATGAAGGAAGTTTCTCAATGGTTGCGGCAACCTGGAAAGATTCGCTAAGTATCATCCCTTCATCATGCAGTTGACTGATGATCAGTTGTATTTCTTGAGTCTGGTTGATCACAGTCTTTGAATCTACCATTTTGAAGTCGAGAAATTTACCAGCGATGAATTTCTTCATGCCTGCACTTCAGTTTTGTACTTTCGGTCCAAGGCCGTCCAGAGTTCCTTGGATGTTGCAACAGTACAATAGACATTGTAGAGGCTATTATTCAGACCATTCAGAATATAGTTTTTACACATAAAGTTAGAATTTTTCCAGAAATTTTCGGCCTCCACTTTGATTGCATCGGGTTCGAGTTCGCCAACTTCAGGAGCATCTTCGGTCAGAAACTTGACGAGGCCTAATGTTGTTAGATAAAACAACATCTTCTTTTGCCAACGTTTGAAGTCTGTCCCGTTGAACTTTTCTGGCCTTTCTCCATAAGACAATGCCATTCTCGGAAGCAGAGGCGTTGGTTAAGTGTTTGTCACCGTCTGTGTTGGTGCAACATTATTGTTGTTGCTATTTTGAGATATTGTCATCTACAACAATCAATATTGTTTCAAGAATGTTATTCGCAACTACCGTAAAGTGTTACGAAACCAACTGTAACTTCAATAACAGTTACAGAATAATACAGAAGTAGTAACGGCAAAAACTGTCACTAATTTTGATAAATTGTAACACAAAAATGCCTGACTAGATCCGTATGAAAAGTATTACCGATTAAAGAGTCCGAGTCCAGTAGAAACCGTTTCGTTGAAACAATATTGCCGCCGTATGTAGTTTCACGGGTGTTAGCAATTTGTTCCCCAGGATGAAACGGACCAGCCCCGCAGCGTGGTGGTTGCAGATGGAGCGTCGACGAACTGAAGAGATTACAACACTAGAACAGAGAGATGTTAGAGGAAGAAGGAACAAAATTTTGAGATAAAACCGAATCAATCATTCTCAGATTCTGGCCGCCTATTTATAGGCTAGAGGAGGTGCCTATTCGGAGCGGTCGTGACCCTTAAACCAACAGTAGTGACCGTTGTGTGCGCGCGTCTGGCTGCATCTGGTGACCAATCAAACGAACAGACTCATCCGATCGAAAAATAGCCGTTTTAGTGCATACAGGCCCAAGCGGCAGTCGGTGGCCCATTTAATCACGAGACCCCAAGAGCCTCAAGGCCCAAGGCCCAATCTTTGACATTTTAAATTTAATATGAAGGCCCAAAGCCTACGTTGCCACAAGTCTTCATGCCACCTTCTTCTTTTTTTTTGAATTAGTATAATGGGTTGTGATATATAAGGTGATATTGAAACAAATATCCCATGATGTGGGACTTTGTTTCAATACACACTCTTATTCTTTCTCTTCCCCACTTCCTCATTCATTCATTTCTAACACCATTTATGGTAAACGACATGTTAAACGTCGAGTTGAAATTAATTTACATATTTACATATTTGTGTGTAAGTTTATAAAATTACCGATATTATAAAGTAGTCAAACTCATTATTTTAATGTGTTTCAAAATGTGCTACACTGAATTACTTTGGTTGAATTTCAGTTTTTCTGTGCTATGTGTTTGACTACTTACACAACTCTACCCAGCGCAAACAAAAATCATGGTTTCTTCCCTGTTGTTTACCATGTACTTTTCATGCAGGTATACCACTTCTTCAATAACACAATGTCGTACTTTACTGGCCGATTGTTAGGTCTGATCAGGAATCCTCAAAGGAACTCGCATGCTCAAGATGTCTAATCCATCTGTGTATTCCTCATTTTCTGTAATACGGTATGAGCCTCACTGCTGAAATTTCGCCTCACTAAACCTATATATCATAACTCATCCGCATGGAACAACACATAGTAAATACGTACATGTAAAATATGAACAAATAAACATGTATAAGCAGCCAGCTACTAACGTCAATACATGATGTACGTATATCTAGCCTTCTAGGTACATAGTATCAGCACAACTATCTTATTAGTCACAAGCCGATCATATAGCCTTCTCAAACATAACAGGGAACATAAAAACATATACCATAATATATAGGCAGGATCGGTACAAAGACTTGGGTTGCCCTAGGAGAGATTTTATGTGTGCCTTGTTTCATTTTTTTACATCAAATTTAGTATCTCGCTGAATAAGATATTCATCAAAAGTAAAACTAAATATGAAAAAAACAAATAAATTTTTTACCATTACAAAAATTTATGATAGAAGTTCAAACTTTTAAAGGTCGGATAATATTATGTGTTAAATATTACTCAAACATAATGATAAAATAATACAATGAGCAATTGAGCAAATATTAATGTAAGAAAATGGGTAAATAGAGGATTTGCTTAGAAATTACATGATGATACAAAAGGAAGAAAGATGGAATAATGCCAAATATAAATGGAAAATAGTCTAAAAATATAGAAGATCAGAAATAAGTATAAATTTTTTTGATAGAAATTCAAACTATTTAAGCTAGGATAGTATTATGTGTCAAATCTTACTCAAACATAAACGATAAAAATAAATGATAAAACACTACAGGGACGACTGCATTTAACGATGGACAGCTGCATTTATCGACGACAATTAGCCGTCGCCGGGCGACCGACGCTAGCGTCGCTAAATGCCCAACAAAAGAAGACGACACTAGCAAAAAAGCAACGGCCATAGCGATGGTGTCGTCGCATTTTTAGCGACGACTAGTGACGAAATCCTGAGAATTTAGCCGACGCTAGCCGTCGTAATGCTGGAACCGAAGGGTTATCGCTAGTTGACGCCATACGACGCAAGACTGTAACCAGATGACCATCGCTAGCCATCGCCAGCCTTCAGCCGTCGTCATCCATCGCAAGCCGTCGCCATCTTGAAATTTGCTGTTTTGCCCAGCTTTGCTTTAATCCTTCAAAACCACACAATAAACGTCATATCCCAATCTCGCTTCATTCGCAATACATGTAAACTCAATATCACAACCATTAACATTACATGCAATGTACAATCTCATGCATATCACAAATAATTAAAAACATAACACAAATATCAATATTTACATAAACTTTAATCAACTAAATCAATATTTCATCAACCAACACAATTATATCTGCACAAATACTAATGTTAATCAAATCCACAATCATCACTATACACAACCATCAATAAAGTACAAACTCCATCAGCACAAGTTAATAATTACAACTCAAAAAAAATCCGTACCTCCTCATCCTCATCATCATCATCTCCCGACCCATCCTCACCAGGCATCCTTCCGTGTTCTACTAAAAACGTCGCAATCCGCTCATCTGGCAGCTGCGCGAATCCTTCGCTCTTCCGCCGGTCATTGAATTCTGCCATCTGCTGGTGGAGCTAAGCTATCGCCTTCTCAGCCTCAATCTCCTATAAGCCCTCTGGATCATTGCTGCCTGCAAATTATTTGATTCTAATATAATTTGCTTCAGGATTAAATATTATTTACATATTAGTTGATGAAGCAGTTTATCTCCTGATTTCCATAACCATATCGCCTATTCCGAGTAGGAGGGTCAATAAGAGTATCCCAAATACGGTCCTCCTCCTCTAAGGTTAGCCGACGGCCAGTGAACTGTGCCACTCGAGTTTTCTCCACCTCGTCTCTCCTGCAATGACGAACGATTGTTTGTAATAATAAATAATAAAGAACTTATCGAACGTGCAAAAAAAATTAAATAAATTTACCATCACAGATTTGGATTTATCGTCCATAAATTTGTAGGTAATATTCTCATCCTCATCTATGCGCTCGACGGCATGTGTGTGGGTGAAGACCTTAGCCAATGTAGACTCACGATTATATTGCTGAAACCGAAGTTATATATATAATGAATAATGTTACCAATATGACTAAATTATTTTCCAACTACGTAGAAACGCATTTTATAACTTTACCAATCCCTACGATGCTTGTTGGAAGGACTTCGACCCACCACGATGCAAAGCAGGATTTTTAACTATGTTTGCACAGTACCGTGCTGATAATTCCTATAAATTCAAACACACAATTAACTAAATTAATGCACATAATATACGAATTTTAAACAAAATATAATAACAAAATGAAATGATATTTATTACTTACCTTCGACTCCGGAGTTTTCAACGGCTGCAGAAATTGAGCCCATACATCAACACCCATCCAAGATGGCTTCCTTTCCATTGTCGTGGTTTTTTATATGGTGTCTCTATTATTTTTCGCATTCTCTGGTTCGAGCGACTGACAAAAACATCAACATCTTGCGGGTCCACACGAACAGCTGCCTGCACATTGAAATTGATATTTGTGTGAATTATATACATTGTATTAATTACAATAAATTATAAAATTAAAATTACCATCAAGTCTAGGAATATGGCTTTCTTGATGTGATTGTGAATGTCATCCCAGTGAGTCCAACATCTCGACATCCGGCTCATAAACACCTTCCTCGACACTTGTAGAATAATGCCGCTCGGTTGGGTATCAAACCCCTGTATAAAATAAGATGTACGAATTTAATAAATTTTAAATAGTGAAAATGTAATAAATTTGATACTTATTCCGCTCTCTTCGGCACTACCTCTGCCGTCGGACGTAAATCCGGCGCGGTGCTGACGACACCCGCACCAACGGAAGGAGAAGGCTGAGATCTGCTAGAATGTCTCATATGCATATCTATTACAAACATATCATTTCATATAATAAAAAAATATCAGTTTATTATTACAAAACATTTTTGATTAATCATCATCACATAAAACTTGCACTAAAACGTCATAAATGAGACAAGATCTACCCAGTGTATATACATAATTTAAAAAAACAATAAGACATAACTCACAACATAGTCATCATTATTGATAACAACTGAAACTCAGAATATACATTATACAACAACCGATACAAAAATTCCAAATTCTTAGTCTTCGTCGTCTCCTAATTCAGTCTCGGTCTCGTACCCTATATCGTTCTCTTATGTACTCTCAAATGCTTCTATTGAAACATTCGATTCATCATTTAACAAACCCAAATCAATATCATCAAATATTATTATTTCATCATTTAGCTCAAGATCCGTTTGATACGCTGCTTCTTTTGGAATATTAATTCCATCAAACGTAAATCTTTCCTTTGTTTTAAAACAGCAATCCAATCTGCTTTATCTCTTTCTAAAGGATGGATATGGAGCAAAATAAATTTGTAGTGCTAGCTTGGCCAATACGAAAGGATCATAATTAAAGTAATGTGAGGTGTGTTGTATTTCTATAAGTTTATAATCTTTGTGCACGTTGATTTCAGAACTAGGAATATTGCTAAACCAATTGCACTTGAATTAAAAAACCTTTTCTGCAGGTTGCACATAATATGTCAATTCTAAAACCTGTAAAAATATTCATATGCACATCTGGATCGTCACTGCTTTTGACAAATACACCACTGTTACATGTTAATTTTTCAACACCATAATCCTTGGTGTTGAGTTTAAATCCTTTAATAAAGAATATTGGATAAGTCTTGACATTTCCTTTTGGTTCGAGCACAAGATTTTGTAATCCTTCATCAAAGACGCTTTTTCCTGGATCATAAATATAGTTTGAAAACCATTTAGAAAATTTCTTATCGAGAGCGCCAGATGGATGTTGTGATTCATAAATACTGTGAATATATATGTACTATATGTTACATTACGATTAAAATGTAAGTATCATTGAAATAAATATGAATTTATTATTACCCAACAAATGGTGCAACTTCAGCATAATTAAGAAGAACATATGTGTGTGCTACATGTTGATCTCTATCTCTAAACATATTTCCACACATTTCCCAACAGGTCAGCTATGTTGTCTAAAAATAGACAACATTGTCTATGAATAATCTTATTTAATGGTTATATCATTACGAGGACCAGTTATAAATGATAAGTTCACATGGTCACTGAAGTAATGAGAGAAAAAGAATGAAGCTTCTTCTTCAAGATATGATTTGCAAATTGAACCTTCAACTCATGCTTTCTTTTTAAATTTTTTTCTTCATATGATTCGATTATCTATTACAAAATTGATTCAATTTAAATGCACTTACGTAAATCTCAATTTTAAACTAACTACAATTTTACAGATATTTACTATTGCCTCTCAAATGGATGCATCCATCTACATTGCATAGGACCTCGAAGAAGAGTTTCGGATGGAAGATGAACAGGTAAATGTTCCATTACATTAAAAAAATGGTGGAAATATTTTCTCTAGTTTGCATAGCAGTATAGGGATTTCTACTTCAAGTTTACTATACGGTCGATTTTTAATGTTGTCGAACAAAGATGCTTGTAAAACAGACTTAATTCTGTTATAACACTCCACACTTTATAGGCAATAGTTCTTTGAAAAACAACTGGTAATAAGTATTCCATCATGATATGACAATCATGAATTTTCAACCCACTCAGTTTACTGTTTTTAAAGTCAACACATCTATGGAGATTAGAAGACTTTCCATTAGGGCATTTTAGTCCTTCCACCCACTTTAGCATGAGTTTTATTTGCTTCCTGTCTAGCTCATAGTAAGCTTTGAGTTTTTTATTGTCATTAGGCTTTATATGAAGTTCGAGACGTTTACAAAAGTGTGTTATATTGAGTCTTGAATTCAAATCGTCCTTATTTTTTCCTTTAACATTCATAATTATATTAAACATGTTATCAAACACATTTTTTCATTGTGCATCACGTCAATATTATGTCAAGTAGGAGATCTTTTCAACAAGGTAACTCCTAAATATACTTTGTTTCACCAATTATGAATGTTCGATTTACCTGGAATTTCAGTCTGTATTCCAATTTCATGAATCTTTGGGTACTCCTTTACAATTTCATGTATTTCTTCGCTTAACCAAATCTTTGGTGGTTGCATATTCTCTTCTCTGTTAGCTTTAAAGTTTTTTTTTTCTCTTCTAATAGTATGAGAAAACACCGATGATAATCAAATCAAGAAATTTTTCTTCCATACCGTAAAGAAAATGATCTTGTTTCTTCCATGCAATAAGGACAGGCTAGACGACCGGCCGTACTCTAACCTGAAAGCATTCCATATTCAAGAAAATCACTAATAATCCATAACAAAGAAGCGAAGATATGATTTTTTTTTGAAATGTTGTATGTTTCAACACGTTCAAGCCACAATATTTTCAGTACTTTGATTAATGATTGTAGATAAACATCTATTTCTTATGTTGGATCATCAGGGTCAGAGATGACAATAGTGAGAAACATGTATGGAGTTTTCATACAAATCCATGGAGGTAAATTATAAAGAGTAATGATAACATGCCATGATGAATATTTGCTACCAAACTGAGAGAACGACGAAAACCCATCTATGAATGAACCATCCCGACGTTACATCTCTCTACAGCAAATATGAGATACGTCTTATCGAAATGTTTCCATGCTTCTCCATCGGATGGATGCGTCAAAATTTCCTCTACCTGTCTTCTCATGCCGTGCCATCGCATACGACATGCCGTGGCCGAAGACGCGTATAACATTTTGTAACGATCCGTAAATTTTAATGGTTTTAATAACGTAATAAACTGAATTTTATGAAATTTTAAATAATTGAATTTTGAAATAAAAATTTGATATTTGAAATACGTCTGTATAAACATAACAAACGGTAAATTTTTATCAGAAAATATGAAAGATTATTTTATGGTGTAATATTTATTTAAATTTAAATCAATTAATACTTGATGATAATAAAATGTTTTCCAAATCTGAATATTTTTACATAATAAATTTGCAAATCCTCTTCTACGTGAGATATCATATTTCATTTCTTCGAATTTGGACCGCTATTACTTTGTTTATTTGATTTTCGGCAAACTAGCGGCATTTTCGGTACCAAATATCGAATTTTGATCGGATGATCCTATTACTGATATCTGTGTACCTTTTTGATTGCCTCGTCATGTTGATCTTTGCAGTATATTCGTTTGCGTGTTTCGGAGTATAGAAGATGGCGAAATCTACGGAAACGATTTTCATATCGGTTCCATATTCAGGCTTTTGGTTTATTTGACTTTTCATTATTCCACCGTGTATTAACCATCAGTCATCAACAATCATTATTTCAGCTTTTGACATTTTCTATTCCCTATAACAATTTATTTTATTGGTGGTTGCTATTATCTACTGGTTCACATTTTCATTTTTCCTTTGCCCCCATTTCAGTTTTTCACTTTCTCAACAACTTGTTCATTTTCACTCTCTCTCTCAAACCCGTGCACCCTTTTGCCTCTGTCTCTACACAAAGCCGAAGCTTGGAAACACTCAAACCGCTCCTACATTCTTTGCACCGACCATCCCCTGACATTGCCTAGTTTGTCGCCTACCTTATCGAGACCACTACGAGTTGTTTTGCACCATACCTATGGAGTGCCCTCTGACAACGCGCGGTACGGTACTGCATATACTATAAGAATATATAAAATTGTGTTAAGAGGGATATGGTAATGCCTTAAAGCTATTTTAATATGTTTACTTTACTATAGATATATTATAATAGCATATTGTACTAAGTAGTTCCATGGATCCTTAGAGGATGGTTATCCCAAATATCCTTTAAGTTACTTGTATTTCAGTTGATATTTCACTTGAGTTGGATTTATTGATACAAGAATGTTAATCCTGACTTGAGTGTTTTGTGTTTAGCTTTATGCTCCGGTCAGACTGAGTGTCACAGCACTTGAGACTCACCTTTGGAGTTGGAGCTTCGCTTGGAGATCCATCTAGATCTATTCAGCTTTCAATTATTCAGTTGACTCCAGTGATATATTCAGATTTTGTCTTTTGACTATTGTATTGAGACTTCTATGTATTCAAGACTTCTGTTGTATCTTGTTTTAAGTATGTTATATATATATATATATATATATATAGTTGCTTCATGAACTACTTTTCATTTGTTTCCACTACATATTATTATATTACTCTGTATCTATGAATCTATGATTTATTTATTTACTTACTGTACATGCTGATTTTTGACAAATATAAATTAACAATATGATATTTTGAGCGATTCAAGTTCGACATGTGTGGATGCGAATGACACGAAGTACCGAATCGTTACAGTTGGTATCAGAGCTCCGGTTTTAGGCAAAACTTAGCAAATAAAGTAAATTCAATTACGGAATCTTCGTTCGAGCTTGAGTCCATTCCTCTTTGATTCGAATTTCCTTTGAACTTTGGAACTCTCCCATTCGTTCTGAAATCCATTCTTGTATCATCCTATTTGTGTTTTTCTTGATTCTAGAGTATTCCATAGATCCACTGTATGATTTGTGAAGGGGTGAAACTCCTTTACAATGACCGTTAATTCACCGAAGGTTTCTGTATCTTCTGTTTAGATGCTATTATCTCTTGCTATGACCGATTCTATCTCTTGTGGTCTAATGTAGATTTTCTTCAGAATTCTGCTTCGATCTTACTTTTGATGTTATCGTTGACCCGGTTGAGGTTGCCCGCGATTTATATTAATCTATCATCTTCCGTTTAGTTATTTAATCACCCTATATTCATTCCGAGCTTATCTTCCAGATAGAAATTCTTTTTGATTAAGGTCCCTCTAATTTGGATCTCTATCCTTATTTTGGAATAGAATGTATCATCGAGTGAGGGAAGATATTTGTAATTAATATAAAAATGTTTTCTTGTGTGTTGTTTGAGTTGTTAAAGTTGATTTGGGGTTTCGATCGATTCGTCTGATCGACGCTATCGATCGAAATTCCAAAACACTTGAATAGAGCAAACTGACACAATAAATTTGTATGTTTATATTATATATAAGTATAAATTTTTCTAAAATTAAAGAGTTAAATAAATTGGTTGTTGGAAATGATTATATTTGATTTTCATTTATTGTTTTGAAAATCATTGACTATTGTCACATGATATAATATAAAATAAATGAAATTATAAAACATGGTTTATAAATTAATTTGAAATTTAAATGAATTTAATTTAACAATTTGAGAATTCAATTTCTGGTATTTTAGAAAATTTGGTTTTAGATTTAAGGGTATACTATTTAAATGTATTTTTGAACATAAATTGTTTTCAAAGAACTTTTAAAAGTTTTAAATCAATACTCTCCTCTTTTGCCGCTGGAAAATAATTCCGGTGATGACTGCAACATCATCGACATTCATTTGCGAGTTTCAGAGTGGAGAGACCAATTATTAGCTGTGCAATACTTTTTTTATTGGAAAATGAATTTGATTTAAATTTCTTAATTATAATTTGATTTATAATATATATATACACATATATAGGTATACATTTATAGATTTGATTGGATATATATATACATATATAAATATATAAATAGTTTGAATTGAAATTGAAAATTTAACTCTTAAATTCTTGAATAAATATTTAAACTTGGAATAATTGAATTGGGAAAATTTTACTTATATAATACCTAATTACATTCTAATATAACTTACTTAATCATTCAGAAGTTGAATATGTAATTGGATAGTATACAATGAAAATGATTTTAGGAAAAACTTATACATAAATTTGAGTGATTATAATAACTGTCAATATACCTAATTTATGATTATAGAAAATGTTATTTGAGATAAATAGAATAATAAGTGAAATTAACTTAAGAAAATCAAAAGGATTAAACCAAATTGTCAAATATAAACCAATTTAAAATTGAAATTTATATGGCTTTAAATTAATTGTTTTATTTTATATTTCAAATCTATATTTCTTTCTGGTTGTTTCTATTCTCCTACCTTCTTCCTTTTCAGGGACAAAAAGTTTTGAGTGGGGGAGAGTGTAAGGACCCGTAAATTTTAATGGTTTAATAACGTAATAAGCTGAATTTTGTGAAATTTTAAATAATTGAATTTTGAAATAAAAATTTGATATTTGAAATACGTCTATATAAACATAACAAATGGTAAACTTTCATTAGAAAATATGGGAGTTTATTTTATGGTGTAACTTTTATTTAAATTTAAATCTATTAATATTTGATGATAATAAAATGTTTTTCAAATCTGAATATTTTTATATAATAAATTTATAAATCCTCTTCTAATGAGACGTCGTATTTCGTTTCTTCAGATTTGGACTGCTATTGCTCTGTTTATCTTATTTTCGGCAAATTAGCAGCATTTTCGGTACCGAATATCAACTTTTGATCGGATGAACCTATCACTGATATCTGTGTACCATTTTGACCGTCTCATCGTGCTGATCTCTACAGTATATTCATTTGTGTGTATCGGAGTACAGAAGACGGCGAAATCTGCGAAACGATTTTCAAATCGGTGACGTATTCAGGCTTTTGGTTTATATGACTTTTCATTATTCCACCGTGTGTTAACCATCAACCATCAACAATCCTTATTTCAGCTTTTGACCTTTTCTATTCCCCATAACAATTTATTTTATTGCTGGTTGCTATCATCTACCGGTTCATATTTTCATTTCTCCTTTGTTCCCATTTCAATTTTTCCCTTTCTCAACACTTGTTCATTTTCTCTCTCTCAAATCCATGCACCCTTTCGCCTCTGTCTCTACACAAAGCCGAAGCTTGGCAACACTCAAACTGCTCCTCCATTCTTTGCGCCGACCATCCCCTGACCTCGGCCTCCCTTCCACTTCTCTCCACATCGCCTAGCACTCCATCCCAGATCCTCCACCATCCCCATGTGAACGCCTCTCTACCGAACTCCCCCTCTTCCACGCAAGCCCAACCGATCGCTTTCCTTTTGCAACTCGTCACTGCATCAATTCCATCCCCTCTCCAGTCGAGCACCACACAGACGAGCCTTCCCTTCTCTGCGGAACCGATGGCCTCTCCTTCCCTTCCCGCTCCGGCTTTCCCTCTCGTTCGGCCACCGAACAACATCTTCCCCATACTACAATGTCGCAACCCATCACTCACCCCTGACACGCGTACATGATCCGCAAACCTTCCTTCTTGCTCTCTCATGATAATTTACTCCATTTCAGTGACCATGTTGCTGAAGCCTATACCGGTTTTTCGTTCATCAATAGCTGGCAGCCCCATTCTTTGCCAAGCATCTACCTAAACACCAGCAAGCCTTCAACCTTTTCTGCTCGCATGCTAGCCGAGCTCTCCATCTACTTCTCTTTCTCCTTATTTAAGGTATATCTCACATATATACATATACATATATGTTCATAGTTTTAAGATTTTTAGTTATATAATAATATATTAAGTTATATATATGTGAGTGTTTATATAATAGCTTAGATGTTGCAGTATATATTTTTACAATATATGGGTTATGACTTCTGATTTGAAAGGATACGTATATATATTATATATATACATGCATTAGTTTATATACTTTTATACGTTAGTTGAATATATAAAAGTTTACGGCAGTTGTATATATTAGTTCATATACTAGTACATGAGTTCTGTTTATATATATATAATGTATATGAGATGTGCGTAAGCTATATGATTTGATATATATAGGGTTATCTTGATTTTAAATATATTTAGATAAATATATGTGCGAGTATAGTTATGGTTTGCAGTATTTATGACAGTGATTGATGTTGTGGTAGCTTTAAATATACATATATTATGTTTAAAGATTTACTTGAATTATATATTTTAAGTATATATATATATTCTAAAATTGTTTTTTTTAAAATATATGTAGATAATATATATATATTAGTTTCTGTTTATACCAAGCTAATTTGATTTGTTGATTTTGATTTATCAGCTTGTTTGTCGAACTCGAGTCCATCGTGCTTTGCATCAAAATTCGTGCTTGGATTTGTAACCCATTTCATTGTCAAATTTCTTTAGCTTTGGAAGGTGAGCAATCACTCACGATTAACGTTCTTATATTTATTAGATTTGATTTCATTTGAAACGAAAATTGAAATATGGTGCCGTTAATTATTTGCCCCATATATATGCCATTATCTGTAACTGTTCACCTATGACATCTGACATCATTATCTGTTATTTATATTTTATATGTTATTGATGATATATGCCTGTTGTTATTATGTTATATTATTATCATTATTGTTCTCACTCTACAAGTTCCCTGTTAGTATAGAATTCCTCTATGGTTTGAAATGATACATACCCGAATGATCTTGTAGAATAAGAGAAAATCGTTATGGGTTGAAATGATAAACCCTAGCGATTTTCACTGGCATTGAATTTGGGATTGCGGGTTGAAAAGATATATACCCGTAGATATTTAAATTGCGGATTGAAATGATAAATTTCTGTATCACTTGACCATAGAATAGAAAATTATATACAGACATCGTTGGTCTATACATACATATATATATACATACATACATACATACATACATACATACATATATATATATTGAAATCGTTTCCAAGGTTTAAAAAGAAAATATATATGGTTTTATATAAATATTTATTTTTAAATAAAATAGATATAGATGTTATTTTATAAATGTTCAAATTTTTTATTTTAAAAAAAATTTATATGTTTTGAAAATTTTAAAATTATAAGCTAGTTTTGAAATTATAAATTTTAAGAACTTACTTATAATTTGACTATTTTCAAATATGTATAAATTAGTTTTAATATAAAATAAGTTTAATAATGAGATTTATTTTAATAAAGTTTGATTTAATTAATATTAAATATGTTTCAGTGTTTATTTAAAATTTTATTTTAAGAATATATTTTTATAATAATTTTTATAAGTTAAGGTTGGGAAGATAAATTTAAGTTGATTTGAAATTGTATTCTATTAAGAATTTTATTTAAATAAAATCTATTTGAAATTTATTAAATTTGAAATTTTAAAGACATGATTTTATAACTTTATTTTGATTAAAAGTGATTTAAATGATTATTTTCAAATTTACATAAATTGAAATGGGATATTTAGTTTATTTAAATTTGTAATTGAAATTTTATTAAAGGTTACTGGAATGATTAAGTAAATATTTCAAAATTAAATAACATCAAAGTGAATTTGATATATATATATATATATATATATATATATATATATATAAGTGAATGTTTAGTTTTGTAAATGTTTGACATTTAAAGATTTGAAATCTACTGAAGTTGTAATGGTTTAATTTGTACTTTATATCTATATTTGAAAATGATATAAATTGGTTTATTGAGATTTGGATTGAAATGGAAGAAATGAGATATGATTTAAATGGGATTTTGGAATTTGAGTTGATTTGAATCGATTTGTGAAATATGAGGAGAACTATTTTATTATATAAACTACTTTTAAATTATATTTAAACTATTTTAATATTTTACTTTATAAATTATTATATTATAAACTATTTTAATTTTTAACCATTTTATTATACAAATTATTTCAATATATATATTGTTTTAAATTTATAACTATTTTAATATACTAATTATTTTATTATATAAACTATTCTATTATATAAACTATTTTATTATATATACTATTATTAATCTCTGAACCGTTTAGAGGAAAGTGTTATGGTTTTCCCAAAGTTATGATTTAAAAATGATATGATTCCCAAAGTATTATAATTTCAAGTGTTATGGTTTCGAAAGTGTTATAACTTTGAAAGTACTATGATTTTGAAATGAATATATATTAAGGGAATAACGATATCAGATTTGATATGGTTTTGAAATGGATATGATATTTTGGTTTTGAAGTATGATATTTCGAAATGACCATGGGTTATAATGACGTTTGGTTGTTAAAAAGACCAGGATCGGTTATTGTCATACTCTCTTCCAATACCGAAAACTACTTTAATAACTATGTACGTGGTGGAGATTCCAGAATGAAGTAGGTGGTTGGAGATGTTCTATTTGAGGTATATATGTGGACCTGACTCCGTTGAGTTAGCTTAAGGTGGCTAAAATAGGAGCAATTGACGGGATAAGTGAGGTAGCTACTTCGATCAGACACACTTCTTCGATTGCCATTCTATTAATTTTGTGATTGATTTGGTGCACACCTTTGGTTTGAAAGTGTGGATCGAGTAGGGCGGTAGCTACGGCTATGCGTTACCAACAGCCCGCATGTGTAATTGGTATATCTACCCTGGCATTGCCTAGTTTTGCCATGTCGCCTACCTTATCGAGACCACTATGATTTGTTTTGTACCATACCTATGGAGTGCCCTCTGACAACGCGCGGTACGGGGGAGATTACGGTACTGCATAGACTATGAGAATATATAAAATTGTGTTAAGGGGGATATGGTAACGCCTTAAAAGCTATTTTAATACTTTTACTTTACTGTAGATATATTATAATAGCGTATTGTACTAAGTAGTTCCATGGATCCTTAGAGGATGGTTATCCCAAATATCCTTTAAGTTACTTGTATTTCAGTTGATATTTCACTTGAGTTGGATTTATTGATACAAGAATGTTAATCCTGACTTGAGTGTTTTGTGTTTTGCTTTATGCTCTGGTCAGACTGAGTGTCACAACATTTGAGACTCACCTTTGGAGTTGGAGCTTCGCTTGGAGATCCATCTAGATCTATTCAGATTTCAATTATTCAGTTGACTCCAGTGATATATTCAGATTTTGTCTTTTGACTATTGTATTGAGACTTCTATTTATTCGAGACTTCTGTTGTATCTTGTTTTAACTCTGTTATATATATATATATAGTAGCTTCATGAACTACTATTCATTTGTTTCCACTACATATTATTATATTACTCTGTATCTGTGAATCTGTGATTTATTTATTTACTGTATATGCTGATTTTTGACAATATAAATTAACAATATGATATTTTGAGCGATTCAAGTTCGACATGTGTGGATGCGAATGGCACGAAGTATCAGATCGTTACAGTTGGTATCAGAGCTCTGGTTTTAGGCCAAACTTAGCAAATATAGTAAATTCAATTACAGAATCTTCGTTCGAGCTTGAGTCCATTCCTCTTTGATTCAAATTTCCTTTAAACTTTGGAACTCTCCCATTCGTTCTGAAATCCATTCTTGTATCATCATATTTGTGTTTTTCTTGATTCTAGAGTATTCCATAGCTCCACTGTATGATTTGTAAAGGGGTGAAACTCCTTTACAATGAGCGTTAATTCACCGAAGATTTCTGTATCTTCAGTTTAGATGCTACTATCTCTTGCTATGCCCGAATTCTATCTCTTGTGATCTAATGTAGATTTGCTTCAGAATTCTGCTTCGATCTTACTTTTGATGTTATCGTTGATCCGGTTGAGGTTGCCCACGATTTATATTAATCTATCTATCTTCCATTTAGTTATTTAATCACCCTATATTAATTTCGAGCTTATCTTCCATATAGAAATTATTTTTAACTAAGGTCCCTCTAATTTGGATCTCTATCCTTATTTTGGAATCCATTCTTGTATCATCAAGTGAGGGAATATATTTGTAATTAATATAAAAATATTTTCTTGTGTGTTGTTTGAGTTGTTAAAGTTGATTTAGGGTTTCGATCGATTCGTTTGATCAACGCTATCGATAGAAATTCTAAAACACTTGAATAGAGCAAACTGACAAAATAAATTTGTATGATTATATTATATATAAGTATAATTTTTTCTAAAATTAAAGAGTTAAATAAATTGGTTGTTGGAAATGATAATATTTGATTTTCATTTATTGTTTTGAAAATCATTGACTATTGTCACATGATATAATATAAAATAAATGAAATTATAAAACATGGTTTATAAATTAATTTGAAATTTAAATGAATTTAATTTAACAATTTGAGAATTCAATTTCTGGTATTTTAGAAAATTTGGTTTTAGATTTAAGGGTATACAATTTAAATGTATTTTTGAACATAAATTGTTTTCAAAGAACTTTTAAAAGTTTTAAATCAATACTCTCCTCTTTTGTCGCTGAAAAATAATTCCGGTGATGACTGCAACATCATCGACATTCATTTTCGAGTTTCAGAGTGGGGAGACCAATTATTAGCTGTGCAATACTTTTTTATTGGAAAATGAATTTGATTTAAATTTCTTATGTGTAATTTGATTTATAATATATATATATATATATAATATACACATATATAGGTATACGTTTATAGATTTGATTAGATATATAGAATATATATATATATATATGCATATATAAATATATAAATAGTTTGAATTGAAATCGGAAATTAACTCTTAAATTCTTGAATAAATATTTAAACTTGAAATAATTGAATTGGGAAAATTTTACTTGTATAATACCTAATTACATTCTAATATAACTTACTTAATCATTCAGAAGTTGAATATGTAATTGGATAGTATACAATGAAAATGATTTTAGGAAAAACTTATACATAAATTTGAGTGATTATAATAACTGTCAATATACCTAATTTATGATTATAGAAAATATTAGTTGAGATAAATAGAATAATAAGTGAAATTAACTTAAGAAAATCAAAAGGATTAAACCAAATTGTCGAATATAAACCAATTTAAAATTGAAATTTATATGGCTTTAAATTAATTGTTTTATTTTATATTTCAAATCTATATTTCTTTCTGGTTGTTTCTATTTTCCTACCTCCTTCCTTTTCGGAGACAAAAATTTTTGAGTGAGGGAGAGTGTAATGACCCGTAAATTTTAATGGTTTAATAATGTAATAAGTTGAATTTTGTGAAATTTTAAATAATTGAATTTTGAAATAAAAATTTAATATTTGAAATACGTCTATATAAACATAACAAATGGTAAATTTTCATCAAAAAATATGGGAGTTTATTTTATGGTGTAACTTTTTTTAAATTTAAATATATTAATATTTGATGATAATAAAATGTTTTTCAAGTCTGAATATTTTTATATAATAAATTTATAAATCCTCTTCTAATGAGACGTCGTATTCCATTTCTTTAGATTTGGACTGCTATTGCTCCGTTTATCTTATTTTCGGCAAATTAGCAGCATTTTCGGTACCCAGTATCGACTTTTGATCGGATGTACATATCATCTGTGTACCATTTTGACCGTCTCATCGTGCTGATCTCTACAGTATATTCATTTGTGTGTATCGGAGTACAGAAGACGGCGAAATCTACAAAACGGTTTTCAAATCGGTGACTTATTCAGGCTTTTGGTTTATATGACTTTTCATTATTCCACCGTGTGTTAACCATCAACCATCAACAATCATTATTTCAGCTTTTGACCTTTTCTATTCCCCATAACAATTTATTTTATTGCTGGTTGCTATCATCTACCGGTTCACATTTTTATTTTTCCTTTGTTCCCATTTCAATTTTTCCCTTTCTCAACACTTGTTCATTTTCTCTCTCTCTCAAATCCATGCACCCTTTCGCCTCTGTCTCTACACAAAGCCGAAGCTTGGCAACACTCAAACCGCTCCTCCATTCTTTGCGCCGACCATCCCCTGACCTCGGCCTCCCTTCCACTTCTCTCCGCATTGCCTAACACTTGCATCCCAGATCCTCCACCATCCCTACGTGAATGCCTCTCTACCGTACTCCGAGCTCCCCACTTCCACGCAAGCCCAACCGATCGCATCCCTTTTTCAACTCGTCGCTGCATCAATTCCATCCCCTCTCCATTCGAGCACCACATAGACGAGCCTTCCCTTCTCCACGGAACCGATGGCCTCTCCTTCCCTGCCCACTCTGGCTTTTTCTCTCGTTCGGCCACGGAACAACATCTTCCCTATACTACAACGTTGCAGCCCATCACTCACCCCTGACATGCGGACATGACCCGCAATCCTTTCTCCTTTCCCTCTCGTGATAACTTCCTCCATTTCAGCGACCATGTTGCCGAAGCCTACACCAGTTCGCCGTTCATCAATAGTTGGCAGCCCTATTCTTTGCCGAGCATCTACCTGAATCACCAGCAAGCCTTCAACCTTTGCGGCATGCAAGCTAGCCGATTTCTCCATCTACTTTTCTTTCTCCTTATTTAAGGTATATCTCATATATATATATGTTTATAGTTTTAAGATTTTTAGTTATATAATAATATATTAAGTTATATATATGTGTGTGCGTGTGTGTGTATGTTTATACAGTAGCTTGGTTGTTACCGTATATATTTTTATAGTATATGGGTTATGACTTCCGATTTGAAAGGATATGTGTGCGTGTGTGTATATATTTATGCATTAGTTTATATACTTTTATATGTTAGTTGTATACATACAAGTTTACGTCAGTTGTATATATTAGTTCATATACTAGTACATGAGTTCTATTTATATATATATAAGGTATATAAGATGTGCGTAAGCTATATGATTTGATATATATATAGGGTTATCTTGATTTTAAATAAATTAATATATACATACACACGAGTACAGTTATGGTTTGCAGTATTTATGGCAGTGATTGATGTTGTGGCAGCTTTAAATATACATATATTATGTTTAAAGATTTACTTGAATTATATATATAGAATTTTATTTTAAGTATATATATTCTAAATTTTTTTTGGAAATATATGTAGATAATATATATATATATATATATATATATATTAATTTCAGTTTAGACCAAGCTAATTTGATTTGTTGATTTCGATTTACCAACTTGTCCGTGGAACTCGTGTCCATCGTGCTTTGCTTCAAAATTCGTGCTATAACCCATTTCATTGTCAAATTTCTCGAGCTTTGGAAGGTGAGAAATCACCCACGATTAACGTTCTTATATTTATTAGATTTGATTTCATTTGAAACGATATTTGAAATATGCAGCCGTTAATTATTTGCCACGTACATATGCCATTATCTGTAACTGTTCACCTACGACTGACACCATGTTCTGTTATTTATATTTTATCTGTTATTGATGATATATGCCTGTTATTATGTTATATTATTATCATTATTGTTCTCACTCTGCAAGTCCCTGTTCGTATAGAATTCCCTATGGGTTGAAATGATACATACCCGAATGACCTTGTAGAATATGAGAAAATCATTATGGGTTGAAATGATAAACCTATGCGATTTTCACTGCCGTAGATATTTAAATTGCGGATTGAAATGATAAATATAATTATATACAGACACCGTTGTTCTATATGTATATATATATATATATATATATTTTAAAATGATTTTCAAGGTTTAAAATGAAAATATATATGGTTTATAAAATTATTGATTTTTAAATAAAATAGATATAAATGTTGTTTTATGTATGTTTACAATTTTGATTTTTAAAAAAATTATATGTTTCGAAAATGTTAAAATTATAAGTTAGTTTTGAAATTATAAATTTTAAGAATTTACTTATAATTTGACTATTTTCAAAATTAGTTTTAATATAAAATAAGTTTAATAATAAGATTTAATTTAATAAAGTTTGATTCAATTAATATATAATATGTTTCAGTGTTTATTTAAAATTTTATTTTAAAAATAGATTTTTATAATAAATTTTATAGGTTAAGGTTGGAAGATAAATTTAAGTAGATTTGAAATTGTATTCTTTTAAGAATTTTATTTAAATAAATTCGATTAAAATTCATTAGATTTGAGATTTTAAAGATATGATTTTATAACTTGATTTTGATTAAAAATGATTTAGATGAATATTTTCAAATTTACATAAATTGAAATGGGATATTTAGTTTATTTAAATTTGTAATTGAAGTTTTATTTAAAGGTTATTGGAATGATTAAGTAAATATTTCAAAACTAAATAATAGTAAAGTGAATTATATATATATATATATATATATATATATATATATATGAAATTGTCAAATTTAGTTTAGTAAATGTTTGATATTTAAAGATTTGAAATCAATTGAAGTTGAAATGGTTTAATTTGTAGTTTATATCTATATTTGAAAACGATATAAATTGGTTCATTGAGATTTGGATTGAAATGGAAGAACTGAGATTTGAATTAAATAGGATTTTGGAATTTGAGTTGATTTGTAAAATTTGAGGTCAACTATTTTATTGTATAAAGTATTTTTAAATTATATTTAAACTATTTTAATATTTTACTTTATAATTTTTTTATTATAAACTATTTTAATTTTTAACCATTTTATTATACAAATTATTTTAATATATATATTATTTTAAATTTATAACTATTTTAGTATACTAATTATTTTATTATATAAACTATTCTATTGTATAAAGTATTTTATTATATATACTATTATTAATCTCTAAATTGTTTAGAGGAAAGCGTTTTGGTTTTTCCAAAGTTATGATTTCCAAAGTGTTGTGATTTCGAAGTGATATGATTCCCAAAGTGTTATAATTTCAAGTGTTATGATTTCGAAAGTGTTATAACTTTGAAAGTACTATGATTTTGAAATGAATATATATTAAGGGAATAGTGATATCAAATTTGATATGATTTTGAAATGGATATGATATTTTGGTTTTGAAGTATGATATTTTGAAATGACCACGGGTTATAATAACGTTTGGTTGTTAAAGAGATCGGGATCGGTTATTGTCATAGTCTCTACCAATACCAAAAACCACTTTAATAACTGTGTACGCGGTAGAGATTCCAGAATTAAGTAGGTGGTTGACGATGTTCTATTAGAGGTATATACATGGATCTGACTCCGTGAGTTAGCTTTAAGTGGCTAAAACAGGAGCAATTGACGGGCCAAGTGAGGTAGCTCCTCCGATCGGACATTCTTCTTCGATTTCCATTCTGTTACTTTGTGATTGATTTGATGCGCACATTTGATTTGGGAGTGTGGATCGAGTTGGGCGGTAGCTACGGCTATGTGTTACCAACAGCCCGGAAGTGTAGTTGGTATATCTATCCTGTCATTGCCTAGTTGTGCCATGTCGCCTACCTTATCGAGACTACTACGAGTTTATTTTGTACCATACCTATGGAGTTCCCTTAGACGATGCCCGATACGGGAAAGATTACGGTACTATATAGAGTATGGGAATGTATAAAAATGTGTTAAGAGGGATATGGATAATGCCTTAACGCTATTTTAATACTTTAACTTTACTATAAACATATTATAATAGCGTATTATATTACATAGTCGATAGTTCCACTGATCCTTAGAGAATGGTTATCCCAAACATCCTTTAAGTTACTTGTATTTCGGTTGATATTTCACTTGAGTTGGATTTATTGATATAAGAATGTTAATCCTGACTCGAATGTTTTGTGTTTTGCTTTATGCTCGGGTCAGACTGAGTGTCACAGCATTTGAGACTCACCTTTAGAGTTGGAGCTTCGCTTGGAGATCCATCTATACTTATTTAGCTTTTAGTTATTCAGTTGACTCCAGTGATATATTCAGATTTTGTCATTTGACTATTGTATTGGGACTTCTATGTATTCGAGACTTCTATTGTATCTTGTTTTAACTCTGCTATATATATATAGTAGCTTCATGAACTACTATTCATTTGTTTCTGCTGCTTATTGTTATATTACTCTGTGTGTGTGATTCTGTAATTTATTTATTTATTGTACATGCTAAGTTTTTCCAAATATAAATTAACAATATGATATTTTAAGCAATTCAAGTTCGACATATGCGGATGCGAATGACATGAAATACCGGGTCGTTACACATTTGAAGTGTATGGGTAATTGGTAAATTATGCATTCTCTTATATGGAACTTCCTTCCCTTTCTTTTTTCTTGGTTTATATCTTTCCTCATTACATATTTTGTAGTTTCTAATATTAATATCATCTTTCCAATACAACATACATGTATCATCTTTTGGTAAGATAGACCGAAAGCCGACATAAGTGTTTTCACTTTATAATTACTGTTGCACATCAGATTATTGGGTAGCATATGCCAGTTTGCTGCTTGTACAAAAATCCAGCTTTTGTAAAGTTGAATTTTGATTTCATAGTATGTATTAAACGGTTGTTGATAATTTGGTTCCACTTTTATAACCATCCCACAACGGTCATTTAACAGCATCCAATAAATCATAATGTTTTTTGCTCGCACATTCGGTTCTTCTTCGACACTAATGTCTTCGCTGTCAACTTGAACGGTAGAGAACATTGATCGTGCTGCATCTTCTATCATACCTTCTATTAGATTCGTCGTAACAACATCGATCTTTGACGCAACAGGATCCGCTGTAGGTGCAACAAGATCTCGATAACGATCCCATAAATAATAGTTTAGCACAAATCCATATTTATACAAATGTACTTTAATTGTATCTGGTTTCCATTGCTTCAAATATTGATACTTACTACAAGGGCAACGAAGTTCTTCATTGTTTCGATTATTAGATATTGCGAATCTGATAAATTTGCGTACACCATTGTAGAAATATTCTTTCACCGAACCTTTAATTCCAGTTCTAACTTCATATACGGTCGAAAAAATAATCGAACACTGTTCCTATTTTAATAAGTTAGTAATTTCGACAGCGCTTCACTTCTATGCACAACTTCTCGCCCAAGTGATATATTGTTGTTGTTTCGTTTTTTAAAATAAATCTTTTAGGACTAAAGGTTTCACACACCACACTTCTGTCTACTTTCGCCAGCACTTCAGTTTACTTATCTTCTACGTATAACTTTGCATCCAAGGAGGGTATTTTTGTTATTGTATTTTCTAAAATAAATTAAAACCTTTTGAGACTAATGGCTTTAATTTGTGGTTGTTGTATTTGTCATAATAATACTCAACACTTATTTTCAAATCAATATTATATTCATTTCAGTTTTTTTAGATAATCGATTTTAGTACAATATTTGTTCTTGTATATAAATTTCATAGCTTTTTTAGAAAATCGATTTGAGTACATTATTTGTTGTTGTTATATTCATTTTTTAACTTATTGGAATATCGATTTCAGTAGCATATTTCTTCTTGTTATGTTCATTTCTTAAATTTAAAGAAAATCGATTTCAATAAAGTATTTGTTCTTGTCATATTCATTTCTTAACTTTTTAGAAAATCAATTTGAGTACAATATTTGTTGTTTCCATATTTATTTCTTGATTTTTTTTGCAAAATCGATTTCAATAGAATATTTGTTGTTGTTATATTCGTTACTTAACTTTTTACAAAATCGATTTTAGTACAATATTCGCTTTTGTTATCTTCATTTCTTACACTTTTTACAAAATCGATTTAAGTATAATTTTCCTTAACGTTTTGTTGCCTCAATTATACACTTTATAACATATTTTCAAACTCTTTTATCTAATAAAATTTTAATTTACAGATTTTGTAAGCTAAAATTAGAAGTTAGCACTAATAATAACAAAGTAAAATTAATTAATTTTATACACTAATTAATTGTACACTAATTTTCACGTAAACTGTAACAAGCATTGTTTTCCACTATAACAAACATTCGCATAAACTTATCAATAAGTATATTAATCAATAATACCAATTTTCAAATTTTAAATTAACCCTAATTTTTAATTATAAATTAAACAATCAAATCACTTACTAACATCTCCAAATCAAATAACACACTATTATCATCAAGTAATACACACTAATCATCAATTTCAAATCAATAATCATCTACTCTTCTAAATTAGGGTTTATTTTTTATCTCCAAATCAACTAATAAACTATACCATCATTTAATAGCAACTAATCTAACATGTTCATACCAAAATTATTAAATTTTGCATAAATAGGGTTTAAGACAATATACCTCAAAAAATGAAGCCAAATAGAAGGAGGAAGTAGTGTGCAGCGGGAAGGGATCATCGGCGTCGGTTAGAAGCGACTGATGGCGGCTGCAGTTGGTTGGGGGCGAAATCAGGAAGAAAAAAGAAAAGGTGGGAAATGAAAAAATGAATGGAAATGAATTGCTGCAGTTTCTGGTTCGCGGGTTGTATTCAGGAAGACGACGGCTAGCGACGGTCGCGTTTTTCAGCCATCGCTAGCCGTCGTCATGGTCGGTCGCAGATCGAATTTCTTTTAGTAGTGAAATAATATGATGAGCAATTTAAAAAAGTTTAATGTGAGAAAATGGATAAATAAAGGGGTTGCTTAAAATTAAATGATGATGCAAAAGGAAGAAAGATGTGGAATAAAGCTGAATATAAATGGAAAATGGTATAAAAATATAGAAGATAAGAAATAAGGAAGAAAATAACAATATCAAAGAAAGACTCCATAACATTGTTATGGATTGAATTGAACCCACAACCTCATAATGAAACATGGGTTATTTTAACTACCAAGTTAAAAGAGTCTTTTTGTTACACTTTGTAAAAACGTTTTTATTTTACAATTATTGATCATTGATTTTTATCGTTTATCTGGTCATGGTTGCCCGTCAAATGGGGTTTGCTCGACTCGGTCGCGTCATTAGCGTACCCCTAAGTTTGACACTGTATATAGGTAACTAGAATTTCCTCAAGGATTGAATGTTCAATTTCTCAGCTTCGTATGATCTACGGCCATCTAACTGCTCATTACCTAATTAATGTTGGCTTCTCGACAAACTTATAAATAGTGCTTGAGACGTCAGTTAGGCAACAAATGGGTCACATAAAGACAGCATGAGTTAACACTCACCCAATAAGATTTGCGCCATCGCATTATCACATATGACTTATCTGTGATATATGATAAGCATGCATGCAACATACCTAAACTCAAGTCAAAATATCAACCCACACTATGTTCATTAAGATTAACAAACCTCATCTTCCAGTTTCTCATGTTTATCCTTAGTTAACGCATCCATACATGTTAAGTAGAAGCTCTAGTTTATTATTTGCCAATTTTAAAAATATCACTACCACAAGATGGCAAATATTTCCTCTCTATGGTGGTCTAATATAACTTGTTCAAAGGCTTTCTTGTATTCGCAAATACATAGTGACACATCCGTGTTGGCTAGAAGTCTCGATCACTACAATCAACTTCCCTGTCTTGCATATTCCATGTCAATCATCGTCGTCGATCAACCGATCCTTGTTCATCTCCATTGTTTAAGTGTGTATCTTTGCTTAATACAGCCTTTGTAACATCCCGTCTAAACAATGCAAGTATAACATGCAATTAGTGTGCATGCACATGGATATGCTTATGATAAAAAAAATGTATGTCCAAAACCACATCATGCCATCATATTACATCATAAGTCATACAGAGATATTTAAATATGTTTTTCCTTACCCTCTCTAAATATTACATATATCAGGGTGTAGAAATTGCAAGTTACATATATACAAACCACATTAGACGATGTCATGCCTTGTACTCGTTGTTTCCAGCTCATCGCACAATACCTAGACTCTCATTTTACTCGATTCTCATATAGTTTGAGAGGATAAAGAAACCATTGGGTTAGAACAAGCTTCTGGTGTGAGCTACTCTAATGCAATACAAAATATTATATTAATTCTATTCGTTGCTCATATTTGAATATGTGACATGCAGCTGATCTCTGAAGCCTAAAGACATCTACAACAGTTGGTATGTTATCAAATCAAGAACCGCTTCACTCGGTTGCTTTACATGCTTCTGTTATTTGTACCTATGCACAAGGCATGAACTTGCTTGGAGCCAAAAGTGGAGAGAAATGTTGTTGTCTGATTGGGTGAGTTATGAATGAAAGCTTATGAAAGAAACCAGGTCTCACCGAACTTGATCATCTTGGACCCGGAATCCGCTAAGGAAACGGCACATAGGCGGTTTAGCAGTTGAGTCGGTTATTAGTTCACCTGGAACGTGTGCCAGTTTATCTCAAATTTAAAGGCACAAAGTGGCTTGTTTGCTGCTCATATTTATGAAAGACAATGAGTTTACTTATAATTGTATATTGCTTTCTATAAAATGGTTGTCATGTTTATTGGTGATAATGGGGCTTATAAAAGAACGTGGCTATATATTATTCAAGTATTTTCTTGTATAAGAGCAACTCCAATAGTTGCTAAGATTTCACAAAACAGCGTTCCAACAGAGGACAGAAAATGCGATAGTGTGGATTTGAGGCAGCATAGTTCGAGAATGTAGGATTGTGATGGGCGCTTGTTCAACAAACGCCTGTATCTCATGCGCTTGTTGAATAAGCCCCATATTGTCAAGCACCTGTTCAACAAGCGTCCAATGCTCAAGCGCCTTTTCAACAGGCGCCTGACATTATATATTTTATAATTACTTAATGTCAGGCGTCTGTTCAACAGGCTCTTGATGTTGCGTCTGTTGAACAAACGCCTGGTTAAATTCTGTTGGAGAAAATAGTCGATTATAAAATTCATATTTTGTAAAATATATACTCATATCTGTTGGAGATGCTCTAACATTTGTGATCTGTGATATGGTACATGCAGCTTATCCATTTGCCATTTTCCCCCTTCATACGTCATTTGCCTGAATGCATTTTCGAAACTGAGTCGGAGTTCTGCGTAATACAATATATTTTTTCTTGTTTACTCTTATGGTAGTATATGAGGAACTTAGCTACTGTTCAATACTCTCCCATTCCTGGTTTTGCTTCGCTTCCGTTTGGAGCATACTAAAGAAGCTATGTAGTAAGTCCAAGGCGTTTCCACTTCTTTCCATAATTATTTGCTTTTTACCAAATCTTTACCTTAACACGAGTACTTCCACTCAAGTCATCTTGGACATATCGAATCTTCAACGCAGTGAAAGAGGGCTGCAAATCCATGAGTCATCTTCTAGCAGTAGGATAAGGTTGCGTAACCATGGCTCCACCTTGACGAGTCATTCTTCTTTACTTAAGCCTTAAGGGGTCATGTTTCGGTCATTCTTGTATCATCTAATGGTCCCTCGAACCATTGGCTCCGATACCATGTTGAGTTTTGACATTTCAGCACGTCTCTATGTATGCACGCTTCATTGTGTGTGATGATGACATCTAATGAAGCTTCCAATATGTCGACGGTCATCGTCTCCTAACGAACATATACTTAGTTTTAGCAACATTCATAACAAGAGGAATTCTCAAAATTATATGCAACCAATCCAATATATATGTCACATTATACGTCATATTTCTTATGATGTTGGCATTACCTGTCCAACCCATGCATACAATACGAGCCACATCTAAAATATTTTTCTTGAAGGAAATTTTTTGAAAATATTATTTTGTTTGGTTCAACAAGATACCATAATTTATACCATATTTATTCAAGTAGCAGCATTTGAGTTTTAACAATTATTTATTTTCCCCTCCCTTTATATTTCCTCTTGCCTTGTGGTTATGTACATACATTTGGACTAATTATTTTTTGGCCTAGGGCCTTAACGTACAGGGCTGACACTGCTTCCAGTGCATAGGCTTTGACTATCTAAGTTTCTCTTGGTAAAGTTGGGCATTCCCTCTTCATATGGCCAAACTGGTCGTAGTTAAAACACATAATATGTGAGAAATTGACTCAATTGTCCTTTGCTACATGTCATTTCTTCCAACATCGGTTACACCTTCTTCTTTTTTCTTTCCATGAGTCTCCTAACTATTATGTTTCCCTTGTTGTTGGTTTACCTCATTCTTAGGTTGCTCCTTAGCTATCTCTCTATTAATCGAATTCAACAATGCTAGCTCAACTAGTTCCTTAAAGGTAGTCCCATATGGAATCTAATTTAGTGCTAACTCCCTAAGTGGTTTCCTTTGGCATATTTTGTCGCTTTTTCTCCGAGGCGTTAACCAAATCAAACCCGAACCTCACTAAGTCTTAAACTAGTTAACATACTCTAGTAACATTATGTCACTCTATTTCAAGTGAATGAATTTCTCCAAAATTAACCCTTTCTCTGCTCGTAAGAAATTTTTTATTTCGAACTTTCTTTTAAAAGTCGCCCATGTGATATTTTCTTCATCATTCTCACTAGCAACAACTTCCCACCAATTTGTTTCTTCTCCCTAGAGATGCCATGAAGTCATTTTTCTACTTATAACATCACTAAGACCCAAAAGGTTAAAAACTCACCCACGTGTGCTTAAACTTGCCTACATCACAACATTTAGTTCCGTTCCAACATAAGGCATACCACCCAATTTAGAAAAATTAGTACACAACTTTAGAAATTAGGTGGTGTTTAGGACGGAACTACTACTTAGGTAGCAACTGTAGGTTATGTGGGGTTTACATTGGCCTTGTTGGTCGCTTACATATGTTTGTGGAGCCAAGCAGGAATGTTCACATCAGGAATATCCATTACATCAACTCTAGTGTCGTTTCAACTTTTGGTTTCAATCCTACTAGCATTATTTTCTATTCCAATATCTGTTGAGGTGCTTATTCTCAACTGTATATAATATGAGATTCATTAGTGATTCCCCAATGGATAATAAATAATACTAGAATAATAATTGTGTATACACATATAATAGACTCACAAATTATATATATGATGTATACTTTTATAAAAATACAAATATTCTCTTTTGATAGATTCCTAGTCCTAAAATTTAGGATTATTTTTCTCTGATACCAAATGTAACAACCTGTCCCTTTCCGACCCATGGGTCTAGCACCCGAACCGACGTTAGAATATAAAATAGAATCTAACTATATCTTTTTGAACTCATAGCAAAAGGAAGCAATATATAATATAAAATATCTTTATAATCAAACCATGTCTGTCTTTACAAAAAATCCGAATCCAAGTGTCATATAATAATGTTAAATGATATACACAATAGGAAATGTCTCCATCATCCACACCTTCGACATCACCTATATCGGCTCGACTCCATAGTCCGTCAACCTATCAATATCATATAAAAACAATGTTGAGAGGGTATTAGACATATGTATTGTTGAATTAAACAAGTCTATCTCATATACTACAAAAGGACTGATAAAAATCATTTGGCTCTACTAAACCATGTACACATACCTACACCTACCCAAATTGCACCTAAGATGTAACATCAACACTAATGCTAGACTGACTACTCGATTAAGGTCTTGTTACACTTTATCATATATTGTTTACAAATGTATACTCAAAATAATAGGAACAACAACTTCCACATTACCCAGGGAACATCGATCTCCCCAGAACAACCATTTCCTAAATCACCAAGGGAATAACCATTTCCTTAACAACTACTTCCTTTAGATACCAAGGGAACAACTATTTCCTTAGTACAACTACTCCCCACATCACATATGCTCAAAAATACTACTTAATGCATTAATAACATTTAATGCACTCAATATCCAATATTTAGAAATGCGAACTCATTTTGACATCCAAACATCGTTAAACCAACTACATATCCAATTTCACATATATTGGGCATACATACATACATACATACATACATACATATATATATTGAACCGTATCTATAAACCTCACCACATCAAAATCGTACTATATTTTCTCCTCCGAAGTAGCCTAAGTGTCACATAAAGTCTCGGTTTTGCAAATGCCTCCTAATCGCAAGAGCTCGATTAGGTCTAGGTTCAACCTGGCCTAACCCTAACTCAACCGGTATACTGGTTACATATAACCGGTCAACCTGTTATGTCAATCAGTTTACCAGTTAAAATGTAACCGGTCGACCAGTTCATGTAGAAAGCATGTTTTTTTGCCTTCGTCGTTCTGGTTTTGGTTTTGTGTTTATTTATTTGTTATGGTTCTTCAATAATCCGATATATTTCAATTTATTTCAATTTTATTATTATACTTCCTTACATGGTTATTAATCATCAATTTTGTCCATAATTTCATTTGGAATCAATCAAATTAGTACAACTACCTTTAGTTTCAATTAATACATTGTTAATGGCTAAGTATTATTTCTACCATTAAACCTAACATTTTATCTTGATACAAACTCATATTTAATCTTAATCAAAATCCTAATAATGATTATTTAGTATGATCACATTATGTATTCATAAAGATGGTTCACGCACAAAAACCCCTACATGAAGTAGAACCCAACGTTGTCTCCCTATTCCGTTCCTTTAGAGCCAGGAAACCTCTACAATTCGCCTCGATTCCTACACTAGATCGTAGTACTCATCCATGATAGTTTTATGGGTAGGCCATCAAAGTCCATTTGAGTGTGAGAGAGTCATGTCATTGTGATGTTTGAGTAAGGAAGAGGAAAATAGTCGTATAGGATTCCACTTTTGTTTTGTGCTATTCTGAACTGTAGTGCCCCAAATCCTTCATGTTTTGTCTCCAAATAAGTATAGTCTCTTAGCACATTGAACCTCTTTGTTTTGATAGCAATTTCATTGAATTCCGTCGAGAAACGAGGAAGTTATAGCCTTTTGAAATTGAGTGAAGAAGAGGGAAGAGGGAAAATTAAATAAGAACAGAAATGAAATTTGAATTCAAAAATATAAGCAGTCTTCTATTTTATAGCTGTGGGCAAAACATAAATGATTATTTCAGTTTAAATTTCATACTCCAAAGCCTTAAGCCCGCTTAGTTTCAAATCCCATTTCATCCATATAAACAAGTAAATAGTAGAATTTGACTAGAACAATGTGCTCAATGCAATGGCTCAACTTTCGTCACCAAATACTAAACTTGAAAAAACGACCATTTTGCCACTCTATTACTTAATTTACCAAAATATCCTTTTTAATATTAAAATGGTAGGGTATTACATTTTGTGATCGTCAATCCCAATGCTCACAAACATCTACATACTGTTCTTTAGATATATCATATAGCTTATTTAATTACATGTTGAGATTTATATTATTAAAACGAGTCTCTAAAATTTAATTTAAAATAGATTTAACCAAACTAAATAATAATAAAACTTACACACACACACACACACAGAGATATGTATATATATATATAATAACAATAAAATTAATGAATCAAATTATAACATGATTAAATACATATAAAAGCTTCTTTTAGTAATGACCACTAGATATGATTTAGTTAAATAAATTATTTACGTAAATCCAAATTAAAATATAGTACAAAATAATAAAAAGATTTCTTTTGAAATTGCTGTTTTTTGTCTCACCACCAATGCACCTAATCCAAAAATATCGGATCCTTTATTGTATTCACAAGAATAATTCACTAACCTGTTGGACAATCACTTGAAAAATAAAGAAGGGTGTCTAAGGCTAGGGTTTTAAACTATGGTAAAGGTTACTCTAATCTAGGAAATTTGTTATGAACAAAAAACCTTCCATCTTCTAGTCCTTACCCGGCTCATCGAAATGGTCCATTTCAAAGATATGCTCTAATGAGCCGAAAAATGTATTGTGCCTTAGGTTGATTCAAATATATGTATTTGAATGTTACAAAATAAACTTAAAATTGTTTTGAATTTAAACATAATATTATGCATTTTTAAAGGGTTATAAGATGAAAATATAAAATTGTTTCTAGTTTTACATAAATACATACTTAAATTAATTTCAAGGTTTAATTAATGAAGAAATACATATGATTACATATATATTTATTTAACTTAATGAATTATAGATGTTTTAACAAACTAACATACACACACATGCATATACATATCACATTTATAAGAAAGGAAAGTTTAAATGAACTAAAACCTACATAGACTTAAGGAAATATACATAAGATATATAGACATATGTTGTTAAGAGATTGTACTCGTTTACCTTAAAATGTTGATAATACTTAATAAATACGATTTTAAATTATGAATTTAAATTAAAGTTTCTCTCTATTATTTATAATATAAATAAAGTACTGAACATACTACAGTTATTGATGTGATGATATAGACACACTTATTCACCTTTATGAGATAGTTGAGTATACAGTTGAGAGCTAACGTAGTTATTCCTAAGACTAAGAGTCCATGAAATAGTCAACCCACTTGTTCTGTCATATGATTATATGAGATAAGATCCACGACCTTTGCTAAGAGAATACTATGTTGAGTATTTTTGACCTCATAATAACCTATTATATGAGATAATCATGGCTGTTGAGGGCATGCCTTATTTGTGTTTGATGTATGTTTGGATTGGGTGTTCGCTTGTGTATTTTCCAATATGTTGAGTATGACGGACCTAGGGCATGTTTGGTACATGAGTATATAAGAGATAATCTAGGATATGATGAGAGATAGCCATATCTACGTTGGAAGTGTATTATTGTATATGGATGTGTTACTATTTCATAGTATTTCATGATAAGTTATTTGTTGAGTTGACGGGCTTGATTATTATTTAGGTAAGGTTCCATGTGCATGGTATTGATATGTGATGTTACATCGAGATGTTCATATGCTTCCTTGTGTTATATTCTTTTATACCATATCAGTTAAGGTATATGATAACGCCTACACCTTAGACATAGTCTGACCCATTTATTATTTATATGATACTCGGTGCAGTCTGAGACATTTCAGGTACAAGGACGAAGTGAATATCTTGTTGTTAGGTATAGAGTTGGAGGTTAGTTTATTAGCAGGGTGGTGTACCATATGTGTATTTTTGTAGTCTTATATATGTATACGTTATAGTATATTGAGCTGTATTTATTTGACCGACCATATATCTTTTAAGTGATGCTGGTTATTTGAATTTTTTTTTATGCTGACCCACTTAAACTTGTAATGCTGGATATTATATATTATCGTTGCATTTCTATTGACTCTATATTCTGTTACATTTTTATATTATGTATTGTTCTTTCCTGGATTTGCACATGTTTATTGCTTTGTTCTGATATCGATTACATATAGGTCAGTTGTATATGATTTGAGATATGTACCGGTGTTAACCCAAGGGAATACTCATGTATGACAACCTAATATCCCATCATTTCCATATTATCATAAAGTATTACTTAGTAATTATCTTTGGTAGTATGAGTATAAAGTTGGGGCGTTACACTTGGTATTGAGTAGGTTCAGAACAATGCAGAGTATAAGAGACTCTTCGCCTTAGATGAGACTTGTTTCCCTATCTCTTTGGGTGTTGGATTGATCCCCTATATATGTAAGAGGGATAATAAGAGCGTATGATGATTACTAAAGTTATCATCTGGGGACATATTTATATTTTTCTTATTATATGATATATATTTCTTCTACCTCTTTTTGAGAGTTAGTCTCTATGTGAACCCCACACCCCTTAGTATACCCAAAAAGGGCACACTAAAAGATGTGGTACGCTGTAGTTATAGCTAAAGATCACAGAGACTAAGATTCACAAGACAAATAAGTAGAAGTAGCAAAAACGTTTAAATAATAACTTATCATTCAAAATTAAACTTCATCAATAAATACATAACATGTCTCAAAAACTCAAAATATATCATGTCTCATGGAAATACATCCCAGTCTCATAAAATCATAGTATAAAAGTAATAATAATAATAGTAATCCTGCTCACATGTGCAAGTCTATCATAAGTCAAATGAAAAAGATGAAGAGCTGAAGATTACATTTTTTTTGAGAAAAATGCGTGATCCTCTATAGGATAGAGGAGAGCACACATGCAAATATATATAACACTAAAGCAAGGTGCTGCCAATAAGCCTGGCAGGTAACAAAAACTAAAAACAAAGAAACAAAAAGTGAAAGATGCTCTATACATTTCAATAGCCCCAAGAAACAAAAAGAGAAGAAAAACTCTATGCATCTGGACCGGAATGATGCTCCAAAAATCTCGGTAGCTCTAAGCAACACATAAAGCAGAAAAACTCCATGCATCTGGATCAAAAGGACAGAAGAAGCCTCAACTCCGAAGTGAAAATAAACGAGATGTTGGATAGGATAGTCTGTACTGGAATCTATGAACAGGGGAAGAAATGCCAAGCTGTAGCAAGGAACCTCTCTGAAAGTCTCTCAATCAAACCAAAACATGCGCTCTGAAGATAAGGGGACCTGAAAGAAGAACCTGGAAACCTCTCACTCATATCTGCATCTGAGGGGTGACTAAGGAAAAAGTAAGAATTATGCACATATATATGTATATTAATATAATTAATATACATATATGTGTATAAATAAGGAGAGAAGAAAAACAAAAAGGATACAGAACTAGTAACAAACATGATTAAAATATTTCAAAACAATTACACCAAAAAAAGAAACAAAAATAAAAACCAAAAAAAAGAAAACAAAGAATCTGTAATCATAAGCAAGTTATGATTAACCGATAGATCTTGGTATGAATTTGAAAAAATATTCATATTAATACAGATGTCATTAAAAAGTCTATTGTTTTTAAAATAATTAATATTGTAGCTAACCATATTAAGATACCCTTTAAACGAATTATTCTTAGCTAATTTATATTTGGGATTAGAAATCCAATGAAAACAGAAAGAGAAATTGTATAAACCAATTTATTAATTTGACTATTATTATTATTAAAAATTCTTTGATTTCTTTCAAACCATATATACCAACTAACAATAGTGAATAAAGAGTCAAGTAGAGATCTAATATTCTTTTTAAACCTAAATCTAAAATTATTCCAGTAAAAGTCACAATCCGAAATTTTAGTTATAATATTAAAATTGAAAATTTTGAGAACAATATTAAAAATGTAATAAGAGTCCGCGCAATCATAGTATAAATGCTAAATGTCTTCAAGATGTAGATTACAAAAATAACATTTATTATCATTATGAATGTTCTTTCTTTTTAAGTTTTCAATAGCTGAAGAATACATTTGAAATGAGAAATCTCCGGGAATGAATCTCCAAGCAACCTGAATCAACTCAAATCTGAGGGGGAAATGAGGGAAATAGAGGAGTGGGTCAGACTATAAGTCTGGTGAGTGAAAGTAATTATAAGCATTTCTAAGCAAGATAAAGATAATAGACTAAGAAATAGTTCTAGCTTGAAGGGAAAATAGATAAAAAGATAAAACTCGAATAAAATACCCTTCTTGATTCTGTTTGACTGTTTGCTTTGATTGCTTGATTGAATTGATTATTTGCACTTGTCTTAAACTGTTGTGGTTAGGCTGAAATCCTAATCCTATCTCAACAGTTAGCTTGATTAGGCTGAAATCCTAATTCTACCCTTTGATCAGCCTTCTTTCTCTGCTGTACCACTATGAGCTGGTCCAATCCTGTTGGTCCCATAGAAAAAGACACCCCTTTAGCGCTTGGGATGCAGTAGCAAATTATTTACCCTAATCGATGCCGAACGCTCGGTCATCGTCGGTACAGACTAACTCTTGCCCACTATTTGACCATTTATTTACCCTAATCAGCATAAGCGCACCCAGCCTCACCAATATGTGAGACCACCAGTCCTTGACCTGAAAGAGAATGCTGCCAGTACTGGTCCTAACAAACAAATCTTCTAGTTTTGCGCCCCTTGCCCAAATCCCTAGATTTGAGCCTCTATCTATTGGCCATTTATTTACCCTAATCAGCATAAGCGTGTCCCAGCCTCACCTACGTGTGAGACCATAAGTCCTTGACCTGAAAGAGAATGCTGTCAGTATGGGACCTACTTCTATATTTGCTTTTTGACTTAATCTAAGATCTATGTTTTAAAATAAGCCTCCTTCTGTTATTTCTGCTATATTTTCTTATTAACTTGATCTAAGTTTTAAAATAAGCCTCTTCTATTATTTCTTTGTTTCTTAATTATAACCTGTGTTATAATTGTTCTTGCAGATGTTATTCTTTTACTTTCTCTTTTTAATTATAACAATTGTTATAATTATGCTTGTATATATCTTAAATTTGCCTATTTCAGTCCATATCTATTTCTATTTCAGTTTTTCTTATTTTAGTCTGATTTCTATAAATTTAGTGTTTTTCTGTTTTAATCCACATTAGCGAATTCTTCTCTTTTTAAGTTATTCGCGTTAAAAGGGATTAATCTCTATAAAAGAAACTAACATTTACAGGCTAAATTCCAACTTAAAGCAGATGTAAATAACTGTAAATAACTATAAGTAACTATAAATAACTGAAAAAAAGCTGAATAAAGTAGACTGAAAAGGACTCTCGATTTACTTGAAAAATTTCTATAAATAAACTTATATGAAAACTGTTTCAAAATTGTAGAAAAACTACAAATATTAAGAACACTATTATTTTAAATTACTTAAAAAGCTTAAATAATTGCAAAACACTCATCTGTGGTCCTAATCTCTATTCCTTGGCCTTTCCGGATCCACTTCTACAGCGTAGAATATTTTTATTAAAAAGATCATCTCTCAAGAAAAATTTTCTGCCTCAGGTAATGAACCCAATTGGGAGAAAATATGAATGAGAAAAATAGCTAGGTCTAGGGTCATATTTATAGCGTAGCTTAGGGATCTCATACCATTGGTTTTAAAGATTAAATCTGATGCAACCACATCATAGGCTTGCTAGAAACCATCAGATGGAAGCACCAATGCGCAGGATTTGAAGAAAATTTCAAAATATGTTCATCGGTATGCACCTAGACGATTCTACATCCAAAACAAAAGGCGGGTTGACCTATAAACTATGGGGGTCAACCTAAGGCCTTTGGGGATCGACCCTAGGGTCGACTTAGCCTTCGTTTGGGTCGACCTAGCCTTTGTTTATTATTTTTTTCATTTTTCTTATTTCTTATTTATTCCGTATCTTCTTCATATTAGTTGGATTTTGACAAATTATATATGGAAATTGATCCGAAAATTACCACAGACATAATGGTGCAACTCCCATAGCTCAATTCTGACAATTTCACAAACTTATTTTGTTATTGAGTTAATTTGTTAATTAATCATTATAGCTTTAAATTTTGGGTTGTTACACTGTGTGAGGCGGAAGAAGTAGATAAGGGACATTGCGAAGATAAAAGTAGTTAGTCCGACTAGTGCTGTCAGCACTGTTGATGTGTATCAGACCTGTTGGCGCCAAAAATGGCACCAACACCTAAATATCCAATGAAAGCATCAGTTCTTTTAAAATAGATGTAAATGTAGGAGAAATTCTAGATTAAGCAAGTAAAGGTAGCAGAAAAGTAAAGATCGTACAAGAATTTTATAGCGGTTCAACAATTTCTGGCCTATGTCCACTTTAGTATTAGCCGTCTTCTCTCTAGATTACAATGAATTTTATCATATCTAAAAATAATCTAATGGATCTCAGATTTACAATGGAGTTTCTAAAGAGTTTGAGAGTCACTAGTACCAGGTATTTGTTGATCTAAGTCTTAGAACAACAAATAGTTGCTTCCTAGGTGACTCTAATGGTGAAGAGGTAAAAGGTAAAGAAGTAGAAGAAGTCTCTAATGGTGGAGAGATCAGATCCAGAGTGAAGAGAAGCTGATCCTCTTTTGGTTGTGGCTATGCTTGTATTTATAGGGAAACAAAGGTATGGAGTTAGAAGCCTACTTGCACTGAGCTCCAGGAGATGGCCTAACGCTGCATAATAGGACTTGGGGTCCCACGAGTCATAAAAATGACTTAAGGACCAAGTTATTTTGACTTAGGGGTCGAATCAAAATAGCTTAGGAGCCAAGTTATTTTTACTTGTCCAAGTTGAACTCACTCATTTTCAATCTTTTCTATCTCCTTCTTAAGTTGTTCCAAGGTCTTTTCCTCCGACACTGAGTTGATTCTAGTGATCTTTCTATTAGCTGCTTTCTTTGCTTTCTTCTCATTAATCCCTAAAATTGCTCGTCCAAAATCTGGGAAAACACTTGGTGAGTAGAAAGGTTAGAAACCGATTCGCATAAAGTTGGAGAAGTGAAACCAGGAAGCAAAATGACTTGGGGTTGAGCCAAATGACTTAGGGGTTGAGCAAAATAACTTGAGGGCCGAGTCATTTCCTATGACTTGGAGGCCAAGCCAAATGATTTGGGGACCAAGTCATTTCCTTAGCCAAATTTTATATGAAACTTTCCTGAGTTATTTCTTTAGCTCTTTAAAGTGTGTTTCCAATTTCATGAATTATTTGTCTTTGTTTTGAACTTCTAAGTCCAATTGAAATCTTCTTAACAAAAAAGCGGGTTAATATTTTTGACCCCTAATATACGCCTTTCGGATTTAAGGTGTACTTTACTTAATAACAAGTTCTAGTGACAATCATTCTTTGGTAGTTGAGCTCTTTAGCTTTCCATCGGTCTCGATCTCGATGAGTCATCCAGTTCCTTTGGATTCTCTTACAAATAAAAGGTCATTCCAATCCTTTTACCGCTAAGGACTCCAACCCTTGCTTAAGTATTGTTCATACATCACAAGCATTCAAATTTCATTCGGATTTATTAAATCACATAACAAAATTGTCTCACATTCATTCAGAATTTATTTGTTTTACTCTAGTTACAAGGCATATCAAAACTATATCTGTTCTAAGGTTCGATCTCTCTAGATTATTTTACATTCAATTTAATGTGCGATCCCTCTGAGTTGTTTTCCATTCAATCTAAGGTTTCGATCTCTTCAAATCATTCATAATCCAATCTAGAATTCGATCTCTCTAGACCGTTTAACTTTTAATCTAGGGTTCGATCTCTCCGGATCGTTTAATCTTCCAATTTAAGGTTCAATTTCTTTAGATCCTTTACATCCTAGGGTTTAACCTCTCCAAGTCCTTGTCGAGTCCGCTTGCTCTCTGGCAAAGGAATTTAATGACTAAGCAAGCCCGTCCACTCACTCTCTACTGAAGGGACTTACTTGAGTCCATCCATTTGCTCTCCGACGAGGAGCTTGCGCCTTGCACTTTGGTTCTAACTCTTCGACCGAGATTTAACACGATCAATATCAGACAAGTCCATCCACTTGCTCTCTAATGAGGAAACTTGCACCTTGCACTTCGGTCCCAACTCTTCGACCGGGACTTAAAGCGTTCAATATCATGAAAGTCCATCCACTCGCTCTCAGCAAGGAAACTTACACCTTGCACTCCAGTCCCGACTCTTCGGTAGGTAGGGACTTAAAGCAATCAATGTTAGTTGTCACATTCAAGTGGAAAAATCGAAATACAAATCAAAGAAAACAGGTAAAAAACAAAATTGTTCATCCCAGACATCCAACTCGGAGTGTGCCTAAAGATCAATTTAGGTCCCATACACATGTAAGCAGTCCGATGTTATTATCATCCTAAATATTCATCTTAGGCATCCAACTTAGATCATTCCTAGAGACCAATCGAGGTCTAGTACAAGTACAAGCGGTCTGAGAGTTGTATTGCAGCATTTATTTAAAAGCAAGGTAAGGGAATCAAACTTGACCCAATCTATCTCGTTCAAGGGTTGTCATCCAATGGAAGTCTTTGACCCATAACTTCATTCTGCCCCTTCCTACAGTGAGCTTCTGGTTCTAGTCGTACCGTTGTGCATTCCCATTTCGAGCTGCCTCTTTAGCTCTAACATCATCTATCCTTGGCATCCCAGCTTGTCCCAAGTCTAAACTAGAATTTCCTTTAAGTGTATTCCTCTGGGTACTAAAAATTTCGGTCGGTACAGAGTTGTTCTAGTCATGTGAGCAACGTTCCAATTTTCTATGCTCCCACTCCAAGTGCTCCTACGTTAGTTCCTGGTTCTTGGTTCTGAATTCTAGCAGTTCAAACTATTCCTTATTGTTCTATCCTTTGGAAAAATCCTTCAAGCATTTCCTTTGTCCAGCTATCACTCCATCCTGCATCTCCTTCATCATTCTTTCCATCTTTTCTCTAGTCATGTAGATGGATTGATGAGAATTTGAGGACATCTCCTAGTTTCTCCCAAGCTGTGGTTGGCTTCCCCTAGCCTTAGATCCAGTGTTAGGTCTCTTCATCTTCTCCAAATATCATATTCAAGTTTCAAGTCTTCAAATATAGTTCTTTCTTCGTGAAAGCACCAAAATGTTCATGCTGATGGCACTAATACCCAAATATTCGATGAAAGTGACAGTCCATTTAAAATAGATGTAAACGCAGTAGATATCCTAGATCAAGCAAGTAAATATAGTGGAACATTAAGTAACACACAAGGATTTTTATAGTGATTCGACAATCTTTGGCATACGTCCACTTTATAGTTTGTTATTAGTTTATTATCTCCAAATTACAGTAATTTATATTAGATATGACCACAATCTAGTGGATCTCAAATTTACAATGGAGTTTTTAGACAGATTAAGAGTCACCAGTAGCAGATATTTGCTGATTTAAGTCCTAAAACAACAGATATTTGCTTCCTAGGCGACTCTATTGGTGGAGTGGTAAGAGGTGAAGAAGTGGAAGAGTCTCTAATGGTAGGGAGATCAGATCTAGAATGAAGAGAAGCCAATCCTCTTTTGGTTGCAGCCATGCTTGTATTTTATAGTAAAACATAGGTATCGAGTTAGAAGCTCACTTAACTGAGGTCCAAGAGATAACCTGACACTACACAAGGGAACTCGGGTTCCCATGAGTCATAAAAATGACTTGGGGGCCGAGCTATTTTAAGTTAGGGGTCGAGTCAAAATAGGTTGGGGCCAAGTTATTTTTACTTATCGAAGTTGAACTTCATTCAGTTGCTAGTTTTTCTCTCTCCTTAAGGTATTCCTAGCTCTTTTTCTTCAACTTTGAGTTGATTCTAGCAATCTTTTTGCTAGCTGCTTTCTTTGCTTTCTTCTCGTTAATCCTTGGAATTTTTCATCCAAACTCTAGGAAATCACTTTGTTGTGAGTAGAAGGGGTAGAAAATGAGTCACATGAAGTTCGAGAAATGAAATAGGAAGCAAAATGACTTGGGGGCCGAGCTAAATAACTTGGAGGCCGAGCCAAATGAGTTAGGTGCCGAGTCATTTCGTGAGCCAAACTTTGGATGAAACTTTCTTGAGTTATTTCTTTAGCTCTTCCAAGTGTGTTACCAAGTCCGTAAATCATTTCATTCTTTTTTTATCTTCTAAGTCCAGTAGAAATCTACTTGGATAAGAAGCGGGTTAACAAGACCGTTGTGTGACTTTGAAGTGTGAAGGCAATAGTCTGGCTAGGGAAGTTTTATTAGACCCTAATTTTAATCTCCAACATAGAATATATCACAACGATAAGTTGTGATGGTGTAAGTTTGAGCAACATGAGCTAGTAATGATTAGAGTGGCATAGTAGAAGCCGATGAATTGCTTTCCATTGAGCGTGTTGGTTGCTTTAGTCGTTATAAGTTTGTTTTGATTGATTTGTGTTTTTGTAATAATATTTGAAAAGAATTGTTTGAAATTAGTCTATAGTGCGGTATTGGGTAGGAGCTATCACTCAAAGATAGAATGTAACAAACGGAAAATTTTCGACTTTCGAAAATTCAACATCGATACTCACTTTATCGACTGCCGAGAAATCGAAGGCCAAAAACCCGAAATGTTATGGTTTAAGAAAAAGAATTTAAGAAAAGAGAAAAAGATAGAAGATAGAGAGAAAAGAGAATAGAAAAAAAAACACAAGTAACAGAGGAAAAAGAAGATAGAAAATTTTTAAATAGAAGAAAAAGAGAATAGAGAATATAGAAAATAGAACAGAAAGGAACATAGAGAAAACAACAGAACAATAACAGAATCTCACAATTCGCAGCGGAACAACATATAATAGATAAATGAATAATCTTTAAACAAAGAACTATATCAGTTATTACATTTTACTCATTACATTACATTACATCATATCATCAGAGTGTACAACATCATACAACAACAAACAGTGCAGCGGAAAAAGAAATACTATATAAGTAATATGCCATGCCATCCAGCTTGCCTCCAGCAACTCCTGAATATCTAGAATATCCTGATAAACCTAACTCTTAACTGCCCGTGTGGAAATTGGTGGGCACCCAGAGTTTAGGAAGGAAAACAATAAACTCCGAGTCAGTCATGTGACTGGTGTGAGAACTCAAAACAGTTTATTTATCTTTTAAAATCAAAATAGAGGAATATTTTTAAATTCAATTCGCAATGCTTTTAAAAATGAGACTACCATAAGACCTCCTGCCACACACACAATGCAAACGCAGACTTGGAGAAGATTTCTCCTTATGATAGTCAAAGATGCTTGATACGCATTAAAATCAAATCAATTTTGATATTATTATTAGTGCATAGTGTAGAAGAAATTCATTTCGAAAGTAGAATATAAATCTTAGCCAGCATAGGTACCATTATATTATGCCCACTATAGCTACCTCCTGAGGAAGCAGGTTCTACAACTAATACCGTACAAGTCACGTATTGTTTCTTTGGATTTCCAACGAATGATCAGGCCAAGGAACTTCCCATTGCCACATGAGAATGCCTCTGGATGGACATCCCCGAGAACCAAACCGGATCTCTACCAACACAAGGCCGGGTTACCACTAACTGAGTAACAACTGACCGAATATGCCATCCCCTGGTCCTTTGGGACCTTTTCACCGAGCGCTCGTAATCAATTCACACAATCATAACAAAGTGTTTTCAACATGAGTAAGTATCTGGGCTCCATACCATGATACCACCCTTTTCCAGAAGGAAATGCACACATCCTAAAGGGCGCTACCCCTCATAACCTTGCTGCTTCTTTCCTGTTTTGACCATTCACGGGGTGTGAGGCTCGACGAAGTCACGTCCACAAAAACATACTTTATACAAAAGCCATGCTTTGGGTCAACAAATGATCAACACAATGATCACCCAGATAGACGATCAAATAAATGATCCTATCACAAATAATCAACACAATGATCATTTCAGCAACACTCAGCATGTCACATTACCAATTTGGGAATATATCGCTGATAACTTCAACTATATAACCTCTGAGCTCGTACGTCTCAGAGAAGGGTGTTAAGCTAAAAGAATAAATTCTCCACCACCAACAGAAATATATTTGAAAGAAATCGGCTTTACATCTCAATTTGTAATGACAGGCATACAATCCATACAAGTCTGTTCCGGGCTCGAACAAAACCGAAGGCACTTACAAAGAAGTCCTTGCAATCCGGATATTCACAATCCTGATCGGATTTCACCATCACATATGGAGAACTCAATACCGTAGCTACTCGGTGCAGAGTCAATCGACAGGTCATCCTATCGTTCTTGCAAATACCGGGTCTTCAACACCGATCTTCAATGCAATTCACAACGACGTATCACATATTCGGAATGGGTTATACGACCCCATGGTCCTTTCCCGGTTAACCCGAATAGTGAGCGCTTATTCAAAAATAAGTGTGGCATTCACATTCAAACAAATCACATCAATTACCCATTCAAAGGGAAATATTGATAGTCGGTTATTGAACTATCAATGGATATGCACACATCACCAGTTTCCAAATAATTTTCCAAATTATTTATTTCCCAAAAATATCTTTACAAGATATAAAATTTTCACACTTCAAAAATAAATCAATATTTATTTTTCTAAACCAATCCCACTTTCTTTTATAAATTCCTTAGTGAATTTATAATTCCCAAAATATCTGTGAATATACGTTTCAATTCGATTTCTAATATTCATTTTCAATTTATCTTCAAAAAGATAAATTCTCAAAATATTCACTTTATATCGGAAAACAATTCCATACTTATTAGAAATAAGTAATTCACAAACCTATTTATTTTCAACACTTGGAAAATATTCAATATACTTAAATCGAAATTAAGTATATATTTCATTCTTTAAGGAAATCATTCTCTTAAACATATTTATTTGGGCCAAAACGAATGTTGCGTAAAACATCGTTACGACAACCCAAAATCACTAGTATAGGGATTCAAAATTAAGATAGATATATAAATCCCAATACTATACAAAATATTTCCTTTCGGAAATCATTTACTATAACAACAGTGTTATAGTCTACCATTTCCTTTTATTTCTCGAAAACGTCTATTTCAACAATGAATGTTGAAATCTATGATTTCGAATCTCAACACATTTTAAAACATCGTTAGATCGTTTTAATTCTATTTAAAACACCAAATCCAAAACATTTTCTTTAACGTGTTATTCACTATTCAAAAATGTGAATAAACTTCGTTAACAATTTCATCCTTTTATTCAATTTATTTTAACTTAAAGGATTATTCACTGTCTAAAACGTGAATATAACTCCATTTATAAGTTACCACAATTCACTTATCAAAATAAGTTGTTTGTGAATTTATAAAACAACGTTCATAAATTCCATTTCTATTTATTCTATAAAAACTTCCTTTTTATACATCTTCTTTATTAACCTATTCGATTTATAACTCGATTATAAACCAAAAGTTCACATTATAAGTTAAATGCTTATAAAAACGATTATTTACAAAATCGTTCTTTTAAACCTCATAATTATAAATCTTATAACTTATAAGATTTAAATTATTTATCCAAAACCATTCTTTTAATAACTTTATAAATTTATAAATCTTACTATTTATAAATTTCATTTATAACTTTACCATTTATAATTCTATAAATTTCATTCATTTATGAAATTCAATTTCATTTCATTCAAACACTTATAAAAACTCGTTTTATAATGTCTATATTTCAATTTATAAATATCCATTTATAAATCTCTTAATATAAATCAATTTATATTATTCTTTAAAACACCTTTAATTTCCTTTATAATTTCATCATTCTCTTGATTTATAAAATAATTAAATTTTATAAACCCTATATTTAAACTTTTCACAATAAATTCAAATTTCCCAATTTAAACTATTTTATAAAATTATTAACTCCATAATTTCAAAAATCAGCTTTTAACTATATTTCTCAAAATCATAATTTTTATAACTTTAAAAATTATAACGTTTATTTATTTATAATGGATCAATTCCAAAAATAAAGTATATTTTCAAAAATCACTTTAAAAATCATTTTAAAATCCCAAAATCTGGGTCCAATGATGTTACACACCAAATAGTCAATCACGACTACAACGATATCATATATCAATATGAAAATCCATCAAATATTAAAATATCTGAAATCAATTAAAAACTGTTGAGGAATCCAGTTGGATCCCTCCAACCTGTTTTCCTGCATCCAAAAACATTAGCACAATACCAATTTCGCTCCAGTACGAAATTATCGCGGTATATGGGATTTTAAATATTATCCGCTTAATAGACGGCGCAATAGGGTCTCATCCGCTAAACAAAAAAATGCGGGAAATCAACAACTGCAATATATACATATGCCAATATATATATATTGATATTATTTATAATACCAATTTCACTGTTTATGAAATATTCGCGGTATATGTTTTTAATAAATAACATTCGCTTACTAACTGCGCATATTGTCTATTTTAACAATCAATAGATATTAATCAACATTCTAACATGCATTCAAATATTTTAAATCTAACTATTTAAAATAAAATCGAAACTGATTCGATTGAGTGAGAAGTTCTCACCTTGATTTCAATTCCGTTTTAACGATTTATTTCGAATAAAATTAAACGGACGTTTAATTTTACCCAAAATTTTCACTAACTCCAAACGACTCCAATTCAATTTCATCGCGTAGTGCTCGTCCATACGATTCCAACGCAACTGGTTTCGTGCGTTTTCGACGTCGTATGAAAAAGATATTGATTTTTGAAGTTACACAAATTTTATTTATATAATTTTACAACATAAATTTATATTTTTCAACCTTCTCAAATCTCAGCCACAAGATCCACCATCCTCCCATCATGACCGCACAACATCACCTCCCCCAACTCACGTTCGTTCCCAGACGCAAAAGAACCCATATCCAAGAATTAGGGTTAATTAATTCTTCCTCCACGTTCACTTGCAACTTGATCAGATTACTCCACTTCGCAGCCCCTTCCACCACCTGCCTTCGGCCACAATAGGGTGGAGCTCGGCCCCCTAGGTTGCCTCGTTTTGCGTGCGCAGGCCAAGGCCGACGGCCCCCTATATCTTACTCCATGTCGCTCCAAATCACATCACCACCGTTGAACTCGTAGCGCTCGATGAGCTCTCCAACTTTGATGTTGAACATTCTTGCTAATTCTTGATGGATTTGGAGTAATCGAGGGAGGAAGGAGAAGCATTCTCAGCCTTTGGTTCTGGAGACGGCGGCTAGGGTTATAAATTAGGTTTTTTTTTCTAAATTATGAAGGTGTTGGTCTATTTATAAAGAAAAATCGAACACTATTCATCCGAAAATTCCGAACTCCGATTCACGCGCCGTAACCAGCGCTTCTAAGGTTTACCCCGCGTTCCGGACACAATGGAACAGGTTTCGGAAGCTAATTCGGACATCTGTGCGAGTTATGGCTACAAACGCTCGATTTGAATTAAACCGATTTAAGCGATTTTCTAGGCGTTTTAATTTGTATCGGACAAACGGTAAATCCAATTGACACGAAATTTGAAACCTTACAATAATATCACATTACGGATCCGATGAAACTGGTTTCGTCGAAATCCGAGATAGTTTGAAAAATGGCTATTTTAACTCGCCAAATTAAAATTAAAAATAATTCGATGCGTTTCGAGCTGCCACGATCAAACGATAACTCCGATTGACATGAAAATTGAAATCCATTAATAACTAACTATTACGGATCCAATGGAACTGGTTTCGTTCAATTCTGAGACTGTGCAAAAATTGACTATTTTCTCTAGTCGATTAAATATTAAAATATTCAATTTTCACAAATTAACTCTTAATTCGATTTTAAAAGTTCTAAAATATCATTCTAACTTCAACATGATAAAATAAAATTTACAAATCTTTTTCAATCATATTTAACTCAATTTTCAATTATTTCCATAATCTAACGTATTAAATTATCGATTTAATTATTCAATTAAATCCAATTATTCAAATTAAATTTATTTGACTTATAAATTTCACTTATTAATATTTAAAATAAATTAAATATTCAAATTTTAATTATTAAAAATTCTGGGTCGTTACATAGAAGCCCACTCAAGTTTTGATAATTAAAACCAGTGGTACCCTTCAGATCTAAAGTCACCGCAAAGGATAAGGAATATGTTTTTCTTCTAAAATGGAAATAACATACTTATATAAATGATTTGATATGATGGATTAAGAATTTAATTAGAAGCTTTCTTACTGTGTGCATAAATGAAAATGAGTGATGTTTTGATTTTTGTTAGCCATCGATTATTTAATTGTATTTACGAAGGTCATTTGTATGTGTTTTAATACAAGCAAGCATATGTTTCAATTAAAATTCCTTTTATTATAGTCTGTGTGTACATATGTTTGAAGAAATTCTAAAAGTTGATTTTGTGTTAATATTTTCATTGGTTGCTTTAAGAATTCTGGTCGAAGCGCATGACCAAGATAACAATAGGAATTCCTATGCCTTAGGATGAGGCATTTTGATACAATATTTTAAAAGGTGGGCAATATTTTGAGAAGTACTACAACCATTATTTTTAGAAAAATACAATATTTTGAAAAGAGGACAATATTTTGAGAAATATTATTAACAGTATCTTGAAAAGAAAAATGCTTTTAGATAAGTAAATAATATTTTGAAAGAGTATGATATTTTGAAAGGGTATAATATTTTGAAAACTTTTTTTGAAAAGAACATAAATTAATAGAAAATTTAATAATAATATTTTAGAAAATATATTAATATGAAAGCGTGTACTATTTTTGGGTAATAAGTTATTATTTTGAAAAAATAAAGATGTTATTTTGTATGTTTGGATCTTTAAAATGACGGTTGCAGTTATCGAGTATTAGTGGGTAGTTGTGAGCGATAGTGAAGCAATGTTTATATCTTATTATGCGATCAAAACTATAGCTAATAAGTGAAGTGAGTTTCACCAATTAGCTAAAATTTCTCATACAACTTGTTTTTTGAATGTAAAATAAGAAATGTTTGGAGTAGAATGCTATGTTTATATTGTGTTCCACCTGTATTTGGCGCGAAAAGCCATCGAGAAGGTCTAATAAATTGTAAGGAGACGGATTGATGAGGAATTACGTAATCAAGGTTGGATGTTAAGTAAAGGTCATTGAGGTTTTGAAGCTTACCTTCCTTAGTAGATAGTTTCTTGTTCGATACAATCGGTAGTGTACGCCGAATAGAAGCTAGAACTCAATTACTGAATATTCTAGAGTGTTGTATTACACCCTATTTAATACTTGACGGGTTGATACAAATTTCTTTTACATGCTAATCCCAAAAAGTAATTAACAGAGCGTTGTGTATTATGTTTATGAAGGCAGTAGAGAATTATTATCCCGATATGACTTTTATATTTGACTTTTCCGCGTTTAACTCAGAAAGTAATTAAAGTAAATTGCAATATGTGCATATTACAATGGTTGAGAAAAATCTTGAAGATGTGTATATGGTTGACCGTAGAGCTTGTGCCATAGATGAATTTCGAGTTGTAATACTCACATGAGTTAGGTGTTGCATGCCTCTATACTAGTGAATTAATTGCTTTATGATGTTTGGTTTTGAATGGTTGTGATTTGTTTGGTTATTGTTGGTTATATGTTTGTGTTTAAATTATAAATATGTGTAGAAAGATGGAAGTTTATTACCACATTATAAATTTTCTCGAAGGAGAAGTCACGAGGATGCAATTTTCTTATGCGAGGAGTCCATAACAACCCAGTGTTGAGAATCAATTAACTAGAATTTTATAATAAAATTTTAAATAATTAAATGGATTTAAATTATAATATATTGAAATTTAAAACAATTTTGAAGCATGGAAATTTATTAGGATTTAAATGATAAAGTAACTTTGTGAAATTTGGAGGGATTATAATAATAAAAATATTCATTATTGTGATTTAAGATCGAATTACAATGCAGAGTTTAGTTATGGAAATTTATTTTATAAAATGGTTATTAAATGATTCATTTTGGTATTAAATATTTTTGAAGCAATGGATTATTAATAAATTAATTTGGTGATTTTGTACTAATATTGATATTTGTAAGCTTGAATGATTTTCTGAATGAATTAAAAGTAGTTAAATAATTTTTAAAAAGTTAAAAGTGAATATATAAGTATTTTGGAATTATTTTTAATGAAGAATGAATTTTTATTTAATAAATGAGGTGAATAAATGATATTTACCAAAATGGGCCTAACAATGCAAGTAAGGGATAACTATTTTTGCAATGGAAAAATTATGGAATTTAATTTTTATAAAGATATATACAATGTTGAGTTCACATAAGTAGAAAGTAAATAAGAGTTTTTTATTAATTATTTGAAACTATTTTGAATAAGTAAAAAAATTAATTTGCAAAAGAAAAGAAGAAAATAAAAGGAGATAAAATTTTATTTGGGGTCCATGAAGCCCAAACCCTAACTAGAGAAAGCCAAATTATTTTCTCTCTTGGGAATTCCAGAGCCTTTCAATATTGCTTCAAATATCGCCTTCCATAACACATTTTCACTATCCTATAGCTTATTTTCATCTTCGAAGTAAAAAATAAAATTGAAGCCCTCTTTCAAAAGTCAAAATAAAATAAAATAAAACCCCTATTAATTTTTTAATCCAAAGACAACCTTCTCGATAGGGCAATACACCCTTAGTAGTTGTAAAATGAAGATTTTGATCTTGAGTGTCATTGTCAATTTATAGTGAGCTATGAATGGAGAGCTAGGAGGAGTAGTAAACCTTTTGAAGGAGAATAAAGCTGCTACAACTTAGGTGAGTAGTTCACTACTCTTAAATCTATGTTTTTAATGTATGAAACTAACGCCACCACAGGTCAACTAGTGGAGACTAACGGTCGATAGGCAGCTCCAGGCACTATATGTCTTTTGTAAGGGAAAAATAAAAAAATACTTTTCCTTAAAAATAAAAAATGGTCGTTTTGTAAAATGGGTTAGACATTTACCAAAAATGTGAATATTTTGTATGAAAAAAATTATTTATTAATAGAACTAGGATTTAAAAATAAATAATATTTGAATTTGAGGCTTGAAAAATTCATTGAAAAAATTCATATTTGAGTTAAGAAAATTATGGGATAATTTTATTTGACAAAAAGTGATTATAAGAAGAGTTTTTTGTGATTTTTAAATATGGTAAAAGAGAATTGGAAATTAATATCGAGGTTTAAAATTTTGTATTTTGAATTGAAATAAAAGGAAAAGTGAGTTTTAAACTTTTAAATAATATAAACACTTTTATAATATATAAATATGTTTTATCTCTAAATAAAAACTCTTTTCTAATTCATTATTTATCCATATTTTCTATATGACGAGAAATTTTAATACACAGAGTCATAATATCGTCTCGTATGGGACGTTTGGTAAAATTTCTTTGTTTATTCTGTGGACTTGTTATATAGAATAGAGTTGCATGATGCGAGTGTAGTTTATGAGCATTTAGTAAATGGGCAAATAACACTGGGTGGTATGTGACATATGGGCTGATATTTGTTCGGTTATTTTTGTAAGTAAATGTCACTTATATGGAGATGGGTAATATAGGGTATACATGGGATATTCACATAGAGGTGTTACAAGCCAAAAGTGAGCATGTTGAGTGCTATAAGCTTGTCTAACTATTGTAAGAGTTTTTTTATCGCATGAGGAGTAAAATCAGATTATGCTAGTATCCATCCTAGTGGCCTTATTACGGAGTTGCGCCCCGAATACATGATATACTTTATGATGTATATGGTTGAGCCACTGTACCTATGTTACATGGGCCAAACGTCTATTAACATTAAGGCACTTATAGGGTTATGACCACGACATAGCATAGTCCTGCAACACATTGGTGCAAGAAGGATACCATGTCATGACAGTCGTCGAAGTAACTAAAAATAATACAAAAGTAGCGCTAAGTGCATGTGAGAAAGGCTCCTAAAGCAGGCCTGATAGCTTATCGGTATCCCATCTAGTAATTGATGTTATGACATAGAAATGCACTTACTCACTTTTATAAGATAGTTGAGTATATGGCTAAGAATTAACTAATCTGACTACTCCTGAGACTTAGAGTCTACGCAGTCAACCCTATTCATCTCTAACATATGATTACCTAAGTGATAATCTTGGTAATTTATTGAGAGCATGCCATATTAAGTAGTTTGATATTATATTATATGGTTATCTGAGAGATAACCATGATCGTTGAGAGCATGCGTTTTTTGTATTTAATGTAAGCTTGGCTTGGATGTTCGCTTGTCTATTTTTCTATATGTTGAGTACGAACTCCAAGCATGTCTATTACATGATTATCTTAGAGATAATCTAGGATATGCCGAGAGCTAGCCATATCTATATTGGATGTGTGTTGGTGTACATGGATACGTGTTCTTTCACCAGTTTGATGATGAGCTATTTAATGAGTTGATGGACTTAATTATTATTTGGTTGAGGTTCCATGTGAATGGTATCGATATGCGATGTTATATTGAGAAGTTCATATTCTACCCTATGTTATATTCTATTATACCATGATGTTTATGTTATATGCTAAAATCTACACCCGAGATGTGGTGTAACAACCCACGCCTTAATGGGCCCAGATTTCGAGTAAATCAAAACTCATGTCCACTAGGCACAGATCATTGGTTCTAGTAATCTGTAATAAACACAAGTATAGCAGAGTATAATCAATTAGACTCAGAGCGAAATAGAAAAATATAACAGAACATAAATACTTACTAAAACTACTACCTTAGAATCAACAGTATTCCATCCATCATTCCCGTATTGCTCCAGTAACCTATCCCTCTAGTTTATCTTGTAGGTTGTAATGAGGAGGGGGTCAGAACAATGTTCTAGTGACTGGAAAATTACATAGTTTACTCATAACACTAATTTATGCTGATTGATTTCCACTTAAATGTTAGGTCTATTATTTACGGCTAGTCCATTAAATCCTATGTGCATGCACGTTATGCCTAACCTCCTCCGAGGTATAACTATATATATACACATACATACATACACACACACACACAAATTTATACGCCTACACACATCTATATCAAAACGTTTTACTACCTAAAATCCTGGCCACTTAATACTTCTTGAATAGGAAGGAGGCAGACCCAATGACCATTTAATACCTTAACCCCAAAGTGGGTCCTCCGCAATGTAAACGCTAGTCAATCAGTCCTAGCTAAAGAGACAGATAGCCCCTAGATATGGCTTTGTAATATAATTTACCGTATTACTAGAGCATTACAAAGATTCACCTTAGGGTTAGTTGGCCCGCCTTTGATAAACAAATAACTAACTTATTAAACTTTGAGGTCTATGTGTATCCCATATAGATTCTACACTAGTAGGAAGCAAAATCCATCAAGGCGTAACCTGAGTCTTTGCTACCGACTGCTTGGGAACGCTGGTGGTCATACCCTATATGGCAACCCTACTATTAAATTGCAATCGAATAAAAATAATGACATAGCCCGTCAATCTTCCATAATACAAATCCCATTTAGATTAACCTAATGTAAATCAAGGAAAATGACTCTTTCATTTGCTTTATACCTCTTATTAGAGATGAAGCAGATCCCATTTCCCCAAAAGTACCGTACCATTTAATACTTCAAATCCAAAACGAACCCTAGGTACATTTTCCTCTATTTATACGCAACCACATTTCCTTTCTCCATGGATCCTTGGTTGGAGATGTCCCACATAAGTAGAAAGTATATAAAACTGCTAGTAACCTCTAGGTTAAAGGCATATTTCTATTGTTAACTCTATTGGCCTTGCATCCTAACCCATCTAACCAAACCAACTGTCCTAATTTTAAATTTTGGGCAAGGCCTACTAATTCGTGCTCATTCTAAATGTATAATCATGGCTGTATAATTATCCACGATGAAAATTATACTACCTTCCAACATTTAATTCCTATCTTATATGCTTATTTACTATATTTCATAAATGTCAGTTGTCGGTAATAGATAGTTATTATTATTCTAATTGAACAATCTCTAATAACATTTATTTATTAGTTCTAATTCAACATATCCTGCCTATTTAATTTCCCCATGAATTCCAAATTAAGTACTTTAACCAGTCTCATTAAACACATTTATATCCCCATTTAATTCATGTAACTCCCCATTAATCTTGGAGTTACCATCTCTCTTCCACCTACACCTCCTAATCCTATAATTTATCACGTTGTTTATATCTAGATGTACGTATATAACTAATGCCAACATTGACTTATATTATGCTATTAATGTATTTTAATTTTAATCGATGAGTGCGGTTGTACGTGTGTGTATGTGTGTTTATCTATTCCGATTCCTAACACATTAATTCCTATGCTTAGGAAATCATAAAAAATAATTTTTCTACATTTTGATTTATTAGAGCTATCCTTTTCAAAAGGAATTACAATTATAAATTTCCATAAATTACCCATAAATGAGACTTTTCTCAATTTGAAATTACATGGAATTATCCCTTGTCTTTTATAGAAACAGACAGTACAAACTACGAAGAAGAATATCCATACGTTATAAATCACTTAACTTTTTAGCATATTCCTTATCAATTCAAGATATGCACATTTTATATATATTTTTATTGAATAAGATAATTTATGGAAATTACATTGAAATAGATACAATTAATTATACCTATAACAACCCAAAATTTTAGTTGTTCGAAATTGGAATATTTAATTGATTTTAAATATTGAATAATTAATATTATAAGTTAAAAAACTTAAATTTCAAATACATCGATTTATTTGATAATTGAATTATTAAATTTAAGATCTATTTAAATAATTGAATCATGAATTTAATATGAATAAAAATGATTTCGAAAGTTGATTTTAAATTCCATTTAAATAAGAACGAAGATTGTAAATTATTGAATTTTAATTAAATGCGATTTGAATTATTTTAATAATAATTCGTTTTAATTAACATGTGAAAATAGCCTTCCAAGACTACCTCAGATTTTGATGAAACCAATTTAATTGGATAATAGTGAATTATTATACACCATCGAATTTCGTGGTGATCGGATGCATCGTTTAGTTGTGCGAGCTCAAAACACATGGAAATTAATTAAAGGAATTTGATTTAATATAATTTGGAAGTTAACTTCTGTAAATGATGTATCGAACATATCATTTAATAGAATTTGATTTTGTGGCGATCGGATGTATCATTTAACGTTCAACTTGAAACTTATGGAGCTCGTCACCGCGAGTTTATCCATACCAGCCAATTGTCGGTTGGTGGTCCACATCGGCGGGAACTGGGGCTCGAAGTCGCAGTGATACTTGGCAAAATCGTGGCGATTGGTGGCATTTTCGGTGATCGCACCATTGGTGATGGAGGTAGAGGAGTCAAGGCTAGCAGCGGAGGGGAGGTGGCGGCGAATGACACAACATGGAAGCGGCGGTGAGGCGACAAAGTCGCGAACGAGGGCTCCAAAGATGAACGATTGGGATTAAACGTGATTTGGTAATTAAACTAATTATGTAATTAATTAATTAATATTATAATGTTGTTTAAAATTTGAGTGCTTATGAAGTTTATAACTTTTTCATACGAGATCGGATTTGGCCGCGGTTAGTCGCGTTGCATCATGTTGACGAATACTACGTTATGGAGTTGGATTGGAACAATCTGGAGCTAGTAGAAACTTGGGTTAAAATTGAACGCCTATTCGATTTTAATTCAAAACAAAATGCTTCAGCGATTACTGGAATTTCAATGAGTAAACTCATCCCTCTAGCCCACTCATATTTCTATATAAGTGTGGATAATTTTATTATTGATTGTTTGTTGACTGTTTGGATGCTTTACTATTTTATTAGTAGATTTGTATATATTCCCGCCCCTGGAGCGGCTGAGACCCTATTACGTTCACGTGTATGAGTGGATGACTATTTGTATGCGATCCTATCTCGAAGCGGTTGATTTATATTTTATGATTATATACTTTATGTGATGCAGGGGGACGGTTGGAGGGATCCAATATGATTCCTCGCACTGTTGATTTTACTTTTCATATATTTTGATATATGACGTTTTGGATCCTATATTCGATGACATTCGTATGATTATCCTTATTTAGTGCTATAGTAGCATTGGCCTTATTTTTTTTATTTTGAAATACTATAATATAACGTTTTTTAATTAAAATGATTTTGAAATTTTATATGTTTTAATAATTATCATCGAATTACTAAAGGAATGAATTTATTTTAAATAAATAAAAAAGTTACGATTTTTGATTTTATAAATTTTAGTTTTGAGAAATACTTTAAATAGAGATTTTAGAATGGTTTGTATAAAAAATTTACAAAAGGTTATTTTATAAATAAAGTAATAGAATTTAAAGGGTATTTAAAAATATTAGGAATGAATTTATAATTGGTATTTTGTAAAAGGATTTATAAATAGTATTCTATAAATAAATGGGATTTATAAAGAAATGAATTTATAAATAAAATTTTACAAATAAAGAGATTTTATAAAAAGAAGTTTTATAAATTAAAAGGAGATTTATAAACATAGTTTTATAAATATAGAAATGATTTATGTTTAGATTTGAGTATGGAGTTAATTGTTTTAAAAGTGGTTTATCTTTAAAGGAATATTTGAAAACAATAATTTAAAATGGAATTTAATGGTTTTAAAAGTGATTTAAAATGTGTTAATTGAGTAAACATAGATTTCAACATTTATTATTTTAATAAATGTTTTCAAGGTAAGTAAGGAAGGCATAGACTATAACACTGTTGTTGCAGTAAATGATTTCCGAAAGGAAATGTATTACAAAGCATATGGGATATATATATTTATATAACTAATTGAGTCCCTATACTAATGTTTTTGGGTAGTCGTAACGTTGTTTTACGTAACATTCGTTTTGACCCAATAAATTGTGTTTTAACCTTCCATTGTGAAATACATGAATTGATTCTTATGATCGTACTAAAGCCCTTTTTGTGCTTAACAGCCGTGAGGTGTTTGAACTCGGGAACTGTATGGTTGTAGATATCTATTTAGCGTGTCTCCAAAATGGTAGCGATATTAAATATACTTGTATCATTGATATATAAGTATATGGAAATGTTTTCCTAATATCAAATTGTTGAAATAGTTTTGAGGATATATCTTTTTAAAGATAATTTAAAGTAACTATTTAGAAATTGATTAATTAATAAGAGATAAATTAAACGAGCCCAGTGACTGCTTATGTGCTAGATTTATTTGTTGGTTTGATAGTTAAATAACTGACTATCAAAATTTGGTCATTTTTGGTTCCTTGACTTAATGTGGGAATTGATTAGTCATGCATTTAGCACAAAGTCAACTGAGTAGGCTTGATTATCATTTGGGTTAAGAATGATGATTCGAGTAGTGTAGAGTGACTATGGTACTCCAGTCTATGGGGCTTCCTTCTTGTCTGAAGGATAGCAAGTTGAGAGTTGGAAACATGATAAGTCTACGAGATTTGGTTTTCGTATGAGGTTGAGGGCCTTTTATCGTTGTTGGTCTGGAAAGACCGGGATCGGATTTATTCGAAAACCATTACGTACCAATGTATGCATTTGAAAATGCAGGTTTATGATGGTGATTTTTGAAGACGGAGATCTTCATGATGCAGGGCTACTTGCCACTAGACCTGCGGTGCATATATATATATATATATATATATATATATATATATACATAGTGGCAGTAATGCTTCGTTATGAAAATCTTCGATACGCAAGGACTTCCGGCTACTAATCCTATGGATGGCTCCTGACAAGATGTAGTAGGGGAGTACCTTCAGCTTGTTTTGTTCCTAGAAAAGTTGTATGGACGAATGTCTAACGTTGCATATCTAAATTACATTGACTGATCTCTATAAACGTATCATCTGTTTGGTGGTGGAGAAGGCAATTTCTATTAGCTTAACACCCTTTCTTAAGATATACGAGATCAAGAGTTATACATTTGTAGAAATCAGTTGTATGATTGTGGAAATGGAAATGTGGCATTCAAAGTGGAATATCATATGTGAAAGGTAAATGTTACCTTAAGCCTCACACCCTGGTAATGATACGAGGTAATAATGTGTTCTACAAGACAAATATTTCAGGCTATCGGTTTATGTGCAGATCGAAAAGAAAAGGCCTGGCTGCCTTAAGCCTTATTGCCTTATGGTCCTGAAGACGTCTAGACCCTTATATTGTATGGTATAGTGGTGTGTGAGTCCTTGCATGAGAAGCCACCGGATACGTAGTAGTGTAGCAATATGAATGGTACAGTGATGTGTGATTCCTTGCATGAGAAGCCACCAGGTACTATGATTGCTATACAGGAAATCCACAAAGGAAGGAAAAGGACACTAGTTTCCTATCATGTTGCAAACCAAAACTTCAATACGAGCTTTATGGTTTTGATTGTATTCACAACATAGTTGTAATGCTTTGCACATATTTCAACTACCCCTTCGATATTATGTACACCATTTGACATTGTCCGATTATTGATACCTACTTTGCATATGTTTATTTGAATAGTATTTTCAAAAAAAATGTCATTAATAATAATATCAATATTGTTTAAGTATAAAGTATTTTGGTTATCGTAAGATAAAAACCTGTCTATATTTATGTGCGGCGTGGTCTTACGAGATACCTTTGTTTTGAAAGTTTTTGGTAACTTCTATAAAATTTAGTTGAGATGTGTTTTCTCTCGCTAGTTTACCAGACTGATCCAGATGCTCTTCCCATCCAATGCTCAGGTTAGGCCGAGCATATTTACAGATTTAGATTTGGATGCTTTGGAGCTTCAGCAGACAGGCTGGAGGTCTTCAGGATGTGTTCCCATATTTATTTTTCCACTGCATTAGTTTTTTAAATTATCAGCATTTGTGAGGACAGATTGTATAATTGTCCGGGCTAATAATTATTTATGTGTGTACTCTAATGGATGTATTATATTAAAGTTTTTTTTGTAAAGGTCATTGATATTATATTATATGTTGTTGAGAGATTCTGTATTGTTTTAGTTTCCTTTTCTCTTCTTCTTCTTCTTCTTCTTCTTCTTCTCTTCTTCTTTTATTTTTCTTTTCCAAAACTATTCATCTTTCCATCAAATTTGGGTTGGATATATGTGGTTTATTGTCAGCTTAAATTGTGCGGATTTGTGGGTCGTTACAATACCGCTCTCCTAATATATTAAAACATAGAAATTTACATTCCAAGTCAAACTAAGACAATCTAAACCAAGGCCTACATTTTATAACCTAACTATAAATCTGGAATAAACTCTATCAAGATTTAACTTTAACAAATGCAGGGACTGCTTTTAAAATTTCCATATTATGGTGTGAATATCAGTCCCGTTCCATTTACCTAACTTACATAATATATATGTGAGATTTCATTTTCCTAATCCTACAACTCCATATATCTTGCATAGACATAATATTTAAATAAAACTCAACGATATAAATTTCAATGTTATAAATGAATTATATTATTTTCCACTCATCTTTCTAGCTTTCCAAATCTCCCATATCTCCCAAATCTGAATCCATTGCTTCACTTGACTCCTTTTTTTCCTATCCAAAAGAATATGTATAACAAGATACCGTTAGAATTACAGATCTAAGAAGAGATTTGGGGTTAAGGGTAATATAGATCTATGATTATAAAGATTATTTTTTTGCAACGTTGATTCGCTTATTATCTTCTTCTCTATTATTTTCTGCATTTCTCCAGTTTTTGTATGCGTGTGTATTATAATTTCTAGAAATATTGGAGAATGAAAAATGGCAGAGCTTTGCTGCTTTGATTAGAAAATATGTGAAAAAAGTGAAGGGTATGGTTATACTTGTAGGCGCTTGAATCAATTATATTCATTAGGTTAAAGTAATAAAATCCGAGCCGTTCGACCGAGGTTCAATCTAGCCACCACCATCACACTGGTTGACCGCCCCTTAAATAGTCGACCGCTAGCAGACCAGCCCAAATAAAGGGGTCGGTAGGTGGGGTCCATGCTATTAATAATATTTGTTTCCCTTTCTCATTTTTAATTATTTTTGTTTTGGAAACTTCAAATGCTAATAACTTCTTCATTTGAGCTCTAATCACGAAACTCCAAATATGAAAGTTGCTCACAAAATCCCTATGAATGCAATGGTGTAAGTTTTATAGCCAAATTCTAACGTTTGCTCATTCTATTTTTCAGCCTTATTAATTATTTTCCATCTTATGGGGTGATACATTCTTTCCCTTTAAAGAATTTCATCCCCAAAATTCCCCAAGCGTTGAATAATGTAACATAGCGCAACCAGTCTAAGCTATCCAAACAATTAGTGTGCAACCAATTTTGCAGCCAAACGTATATAAGTGCATGATATATCACAACATATATGGTATGCGTGTAGAAAAATTCTAAATATGCACCTCCAATATGAATGCATTCTTTTAAAAACATTTGAAAATTTGATGCAAACAACCCATATATTGGTAGTTCTATAGGTATGCAAGTTTTTAAAAATAAAAAAAATCTTTGTTTTCACACAATAATTTAAACACTTCTACCATGTTAGTATGGCTCAACCAAATTTTATATCCAATCTCTACCATTCAAAACCTAGCACACAATTTCTAACATCTAAAATTTTAAAAATCTAATTTTCCTAAATCTATACTCCTATGTCTGAAAAAGAATTTAGATGAAATTTTCACATTCCGCCCTTCTTTTGGATACTTATTTCATTGTATTTTGGAACCCTATCTTTTTCCCCCAAATCTTATCCAATTTTTCCAAGTGAAATACGCATAAGGAGGTTTATTTTTGGATGTTAAAGTGAAATTATTCTAAAAGCAAGTTTTCTCTACTATCAACAAGGTATGCAAATAGAAGTTCTAATGCTAAAACAGTTTTCTCTTATTATTCCCTATGTTTTGTATACTGTCTCCCTTATAAGATAGTAAAACTCATATTGACTAATACGTCGACCCTCCCTACACTAAGCATATGACATTTGAAAACTAGAAAATCAAACTTGCAAAATAGTTTGAAAATTAAATCATTCAAAAGACAATAAAACACGATTTATCAAAAGCATTTAAACATAACTTTTCAAAAGCATTTGAATATAATTTTTCAAAACACTTGCCTATCCATTCTTAAACAAATCAAGCTACATCATAATGTATTCGAGACATAGTCAATGAGTTAATGCATATGATTGATCCCCACATTATGCAGTTAATCCTAGGTTTGGGGAACCTTTCCTCTAATTCGAAACAATGACATACAAGCCTATTTATAAATTTTAGCTTCTAAGGTGTAGGGATAGTAACCCGTGAATTCGCAACAGTATTTCCCTATCCTTTGCTTGCTAAGATTTATTTTTTCCAAAATTTATAATGTTTTTGGGACTAAAGCATTCTAGTTGCTTATTTAATTTCCTAACCTACTGCATAAATTTCTAGCTTTAACTTCATTTTACCGTTGCTAAATATCCTACTATGATCTCCTTTTTACACCATTTCCAAATATATACACATATTAGCAGTCAAAGGTCATCCAAAGATTAACACTGTGATAAAATAGGCACATATCTCATATCATATCGTATGCTTTTCTGGTATCCGAAGGGAGACAACTGGAAGTTACAACCAAAAAACCTAAAATAAAACGTTGCTAGAAGCCGCCCTTCATCATCAACTGATGCTAATAATGTTGTGGCCCTATCACTCCTTACTTAATTAAGATGGACATTTCTAGTATTTCATTCAACTGTAACCCACATGCCTTAACTTACCTCCTTGGCTCCCGATAAATAAGGTATATCCATTAATTCGATTATTGCACCGATTATGGGATGGATTATTCATTGCCACTCTACAATGAGTAGGAAATATAAATTATGAACATTTAGAATAACTCTTCGAAAATTGGCTTGGTGAAATAACTTTCCTACCACCTATCTTGCCTTTTTTAAACTTGAGTCAAACAACATCCTTTATGTGTGTTCACCATCTCATTACCTTCTTTACTCATTATAATACTATCTTCTTTCTCAAAATTTGTTTATAGTATTCTCAAACTTTGGTATTACTTTCTTGTTAACCGGCACCTTGGTCCGGCTACAAGACGACAGTTGAAGAAATTATCATTAGCACTAGACAAGATTCTGACCAAGAAGAGCCTGAGGATATACGGGTTTGATGCAGTCGACATGTTTTGGCAATCAAAAGCGTTCGGCATTGGAAGTACGCTCGGCATTGAGAAACGTTCGATATTGTATATCGTTCGGCATCTATGGAATGCTCGGCATATAGGAGCACTCGGCACCAAGAACGTTCGGCATCCATGGACGTTCGGCACCACAAGGTACGTTCGGCATGACTGGGTCAACTGGTATTAATGAGCGTTCGACATTAGGAATGCTTGGCATTCATGCTTCACTCGGCAAGCTTCGCTCGGCATCAGAAGAATGCTCGGCCTCAGAAGAACATTCGGCATTCCAGCTTTGTTCGACCTAGGAACATCCTTCGGCTAAAGGGTATCTTTCGGCTAAAGGGTACGTTCGGAGAACCTCGATTGTTCGGCATCCAGCTTGGTTCGTCAACCTTGGATCGCTCGGCACTCCAGCTTCGTTCGGCATGAGAGCATCGTTCGGCGCCATTGCCTTGGCTCGGCATCTTACCGTTCGACCTCCCTGGTTCGATACACAGAGCTTACTCCCTTTGGGCCGTTTACTCTATTTGGACCGAGCTATTCAGCTACTAGGCCCACCAGGAAAGTCCAACCCACCTTCGTCTATAAATAGAGGGACAGGGGCACAGTGAAATGGACCTTTTTTCCGGGAATACTTGGGAGACTCTGCCATTTCTTATACTCTCCTCTTTTTAACTCAAACTTGTATCCAAGTGATTGATTTACGGATTGTATCTGTATTCAAGTAATTGAGAAAGCAATAAAGACTAAACTCAAAGTGGATGTAGGCAGTTACGCCGAACCACTATAAATCTGGTGTTCTCGTTTTTGTTATTCTTTTTCATTGAATGGCACTATTTTTCAGTCCTAATTTACTCTCTTCATTAATCTCTCTACATAACTCTACTCAAGGGTGTTAGTGACCAATTTTGGTGCTAACATTTTGGTGCTTTCACTGAGAATTGAATTCTTAGCTTGATTGGATCTCATCATCTACTATTGGATTTCCATATTCGCGAGATAGATCCAGTTGTCTAATAGAAAACTTCCTATTCTACTCAGATTTGAAAGAAATCTAAAGGAAGCTGATAGCCGTAGATTGGATTCACTGATGTACACAAGATTTGGCGATTGGATGTTAAAGTTTGCACTCAAGTTGAATTAAGGCCGACCCTCCTCTAAAGGCAATTCAACCGATCGCCCCAGAAAAAGTCTATGCCGATCGTTGCAGAAAGGGTGTATGCCAAGTTACACTTGGCCGAACACTCCTGGCCGATCCATCTTGGCCGAACACTCGTGGCCGATCCATCTTGGCCGAACACTCGTGGCCGATCCATCTTGGCCGAACACTCGTGGCCGACCCATCTAGGCCGAACGCTCCTCCAAGCCGATCCAAACCTCTAGGCCGAACGCTCTTCCAGGCTGAAGATACCTCTATGCCGACCACCTCTATAATGCCGAACGGTATTGTATATGCCGAGCGGCATCCAGACCGTTCCAAACTTAAGTTACACCGGTCTCTTACACGACAAAACTCAACTTAATAAAGGAACATTCTATCTACTTCCCTTACATCCCCTGATTGACCGGGGCATAGAGGATCTAGCGACAGCTTCTGAACAACAACAAGGGAGCAGACAAACAACTGTTACTCGAACGATACTCTCAAAGGGATATTATATTGATCACTTGAGGATAATCGACCTCCATATATATTTTAGCAACCGGTTAGCTGGAGAGCCTCCAACGACCATGGATCGTCTCTATGACAATAATGAATCTAAATCAAAGTGTGGAGGAGCAGAACAGACTAAGGAAAATAACAATGAAGGCCCATTGACTAAGGATGTAGATCCTAGTAGCCGAAACAAGACCTCAAAATTTGGCTCATATGCTCTTTGAAAGATTCAATTGACAACCTCTACTTGAAGACTCACGACTCGGAGTGATATTGGAAACCAACCTCGAGAGAGTACACCAAAGTCTAAAGAAAATCAGGGGAATGTTGTATATTCCAAGATGCTCACTGATCCTAACACGGGCGATGACAAACACCTCCGAGGTGTGATCGAAAAGCTGATCTGGAATGGAAAACTTTAATAATATGTACAAGTCCTGCAGAATGGCGGGCAGCAAACATCCGATGCCTATTAATAAAGGGCTATGATTATCAATTGGACTGCTGACGGCTGACGTCTCTTTGAAAGAACGATGCAGGAGATTGGATACTCAGATTTGGTCACCAACCAATCCACGCAGACCATGATCGGACGTGTGGAGTACATCTAGATGAGAATAATTCAATCGCTCATCATCAATGATGTGCCTTTAATTTAGGGCCAAGAACTAGAGATTGAAAAGCTCATTACGATTAGAGCCCAAATATAAAGTCGACATGACTGACCATCCATTCATTGACCTCCACGTTTGACTCGGAGACCTGAACAAGGCTTGGAATTAGTATGGCCTGATCGCCCACTCAAATCAAGTCATAGAACAAAGTTTGACAAAATACAGAGGCCTCTTCTGAAGCTCAGTGACGCCAAGATCTGTCTAGAGTGGACATGATTTGATCATCTACACACGAAATCCTGCCTTCAACACAAAAGAAGGAGATACGGAGCAAATTGTAAGAAATTCTGCTATCTAACCCAACACGGATGTGATCCAACCATCTGTCATATACCTCCTTCCTTGACTCGATTGGAAGAGCTATAATTACCAAGCGGACGAGAATCGATCGTCCATTTTTCAAATTTCGCCCCTTGAGATGGGGGCAAGATCCCATTCCATGAGCAAACGTGGTTCGACTGTTCATTCAACAACGTTAGCCTCGATACGGTAGATGAATACAAATTAAAGAGTGGAAATACGACTACTATCAACTTAAACCTCCAAGTCCCCAGAGTGCGGACTGGAGTACTCTAGGTCCCCAGAGCGCGGACAAGAGTATACATGACTTAAACCTCCAAGTCCCCAGAGTGTTGACTGGAGTACTCTAAGTCCCCAGAGCGCGGACTAGAGTATAAACGACTTAAACCTCCAACTCCCCAGAGCGTGGACTGGAGTACTCTAAGTCCCCAGAGCGCGGACTAGAGTATAAACGACTTAAACCTCCAAGTCCCCAGAGCGCGGACTGGAGTACTCTAAGTCCCCAGAGCGCGGACTAGAGTATAAATGATTTAAACCTCCAAGTCCCCAGAGCACGGACTGGAGTACTCTAAGTCCCCAGAGCGCGGACTAGAGTATAAATGACTTAAACCTCCAAGTCCCCAGAGTGCGGACTGGAGTACTCTAAGTCCCCAAAGCGCGGACTAGAGTATAAACGACTTAAACCTCCAAGTCCCCAGAGTGCGGACTGGAGTACTCTAAGTCCCCAAAGCGCGGACTAGAGTATAAACGACTTAAACCTCCAAGTCCCCAGAGTGTGGACTGGAGTACTCTAAGTCCCCAGAGCGCGGACTAGAGTATAAACGACTTAAACCTCCAAGTCCCCAGAGCGTGGACTGGAGTACTCTAAGTCCCCAGAGCGTGGACTAGAGTATAAACGACTTAAACCTCCAAGTCCCCAGAGTGCGGACTGGAGTACTCTAAGTCCCCAGAGCGCGGACTAGAGTATAAACGACTTAAACCTCCAAGTCCCCAGAGCGTGGACTGGAGTACTCTAAGTCCCCAGAGCGCGGACTAGAGTATAAACGACTTAAACCTCCAAGTCCCCAGAGCGTGGACTGGAGTACTCTAAGTCCCCAGAGCGCGGACTAGAGTATAAACGACTTAAACCTCCAAGTCCCCAGAGCGCGGACTGGAGTACTCTAAGTCCCTAGAGCGCGGACTAGAGTATAAACGACTTAAACCTCCAAGTCCCCAGAGCGTGGACTGGAGTGCTCTAAGTCCCCAGAGTGCGGACTAGAGTATAAACGACTTAAACCTCCAAGTCCCCAGAGCGCGGACTGGAGTACTCTAAGTCCCCAGAGCGCGGACTGGAGTACTCTAAGTCCCCAGAGAGCGGACTAGAGTATAAATGACTTAAACCTCCAACTCCCCAGAGAACGGACTGGAGTACTCTAAGTCCCCCGAGCGCGGACTAGAGTATAAATGACTTAAACCTCCAAGTCCCCAGAGCGCGGACTGGAGTACTCTAAGTCCCCAGAGCACGGACTAGAGTATGAATGACTTGAACCTCCAAGTCCCCAGAATGCGAACTGGAGTACTCTAAGTCCCCAAAGCGCGGACTCGAATATAAGCAATTCGGATCTCCTAGTTCCCTGAATATGAACTATGACACAGATGACTTGAATTTGTCAAATCCCTGACATATGGGCTAGAATGTATTCTAAGTGCTCGAAGCACAGAATGGAAGTTCAACAACTCCCGAAGTGTTTCCGAGTTATATGAAGATGGACCGAGAAGTCTATGTTACTCACAACTGCTTGGATCAACATCACAATCACAAAGAAAACTGAACAATAAGAGTCTTTTGTAAGACGGAAAAAGGAACTAAACTTTAATGAGAAATGAGTTCCTATTACAACCCCTCCAAAGTTCGGAGTCGACATTCTATTTACAAGGACTAAGGAAATAGATGAAAATAATTACATGACTTAAACTAACTCTCGTTGAACAAGGATAGTAATCACTTCTTGTGCTTCTCCAACTCCTTTCTAGACGGCTCCTCTCCATAGCATTTACTCTTGGTACTCTTCTTTGATAGAGGGGTAGCAACTGAAGAAGTATGGAGAACTTCCATAGGCTTGGACCCGCCAGGAAGGATGACCTTCAACGGCTTGTTCAAAGGATCGTCCAAGTCCACAACTTGAGGCTCGACCTTGATCTTCTCTTTCTCGAGCCGCTTTTTCATGCTCAATTCGGATGTGTGATCAGATGCGCCTGTAATTTCTACTTCATAACCCCCGTCGGCATGGAAGGAGGTTCCGGACTTGTCTTCATCAAGCGCTCCAATCACCTGAGCGCGGACGAGAGTACTCTAAGTCCACAGAGTGCGGACTAGAGTATAAACGACTTAAACCTCCAAGTCCCCAGAGTGCGGACTAGAGTATAAACGACCTAAGAACCTCTACATCCCCAGAGTGTGGACTACGGTACTCTCAGTCCCCAGAGCACGGACTAGATTATAGAAGACTTGAGAAGAATCTCCAAATCCCAGAAGCGGACTAGATTACTCTAAGTTCCCAGAATGCAGACTGGAGTATAAACGAGTTGACAAAAATCTCTGCGTCTCGAACTGTGGACTAAAGCATAAACCGTTCAACAAATCTCTAAGTCCCCGGAGCATGGACCGAAGCATGAGTACAAATTGGGCGCGAATCAACCGGGGGGAGAATAACACTAAGTCACCAGAATGTAGAGTGGTGTATAAACATCGATAAATAGACGAGTGGATTCCGACCATTCTCTATTACGCAAACTTCGGCATGGAATCGACCGAAGGATTATTAACCCGCTAAGGATGGAGTTCGACCATCCATCTAGTGGCCTGGCCAAATCAATGCTGGGAGCATGGGTACAAATCACTAAAAAGCTGAATACGACAGCTTACTATAGCTCTAGCATGGCGTTCTTTATAACTTGAAGCAACGACTGCAGGGAAGCCTCAATACAAAACCAATCGAAATGGCATCCAAAGCTACGAGCAATCGACTATATCATACCTCAGATCGAGGGTCAATACCGATCCGCACCAAGAACATACGAATGTGACTCGGATGTTTCTTGAAAAACTATGACCTCCAGAGTGTGGAAAGGAGGGTAAACCATGAATACTTGGTCAAAAATTCTCCAGCACCCTCATTCGATTCGTCAGGAGGAGTATGAAACTAGATGAGCATAACCCGACTGCATTTGTAGCCAACTTTACCCCGAGAACCGATTACAGAGCATGAACCAAAGTGGACGTAGATGACCATCCACTATCCAAATTACGCCCTGAAATTGACGTGGCATCGAAGTATTCCTCTTGGAATGAAAAACCACGATAAAATCCGAGATAGGTGAGACCTAGTCTCCCATCGATTGACATGATCCCACGATTCAACGGGAAAGAGAGTAAAGCTAAAGTGGGCGTGGCCGGCCTTCCTACTTATCGGTATATGCCCCAGACCTGGGGGCACGAGCGAGGAGCAAGATGAATGTGAATCGACTATTCACCGATCACCTCTATGTCTTTGGAACTTAGGTGAAAATATAAACATAGCTAGGACGAGACTTAACCGTCCATGCAGTACATTTATCAACCCGGGACTGGGAGAAGACGCATGGTCATCCTAAAACTGGCTACGATAGCTCAGTATTAAAACTTATATATAGTGCTTACAGTTACTCAAGGAGACGACCGAAAGGATGCCTAGAGATTGAATCATTGAACTGACACCTTAGCTCATGAGCAATTGACTTTCACTCCAACCCGAAGGACGGGTAGAGGATCATGAATGCATTGAATAGAAAGTGCGTTACTCGAATACACAAGCAAATTCAAACTCATAGCAAGGTCCAGCTATACAGTTGCACGCCACTCGAGGCTGACCCCCACTCGACATTTCCTTCAATGCGCTTTTAAGCCTGATCTTTGGCCATTTGTTTATAATCTATTAGAGCATTCAGAGTCCTTCGCTATTAGACTTAAAAACTCATGACAAGACTCTAGGGTTCGACTAGAGCAACCATCATTATTGGTCGTCCCAACCATATTTCACATTGAATGTTATGCAAAATAATTACATCTGTACTCAAAGAATCTGGGATGGCACCTGCTAAGCTGACGGTCGACATTACAGCCAGCCATGGTGACCCCATCCCGGGTGCTAAATATCGGATCACAGCTCAGTGTAGTGATGATAGAAGAATTAGTTGGATTTTTCTGAATAAATGATGATATGCTCCCTTGGACCCATTCTGGCATGCATATGTGATTTCATTAACAATCGTGAGCCATGCATTGGATATCAACCCGAAGCTACAAAAGCTAGCACAATATCTATTGATTTCATCATGAAAGTTCCACTCTTACTTTTAGGCTCACTCCATCAGCATCTATGCTTACCAGCCGTTGCGACAGGGCATACAATGACCTGAGACGTCTGAAAGACTACTTAAATAGAATATTGAACTAAGCTAATTCGATATCACTTATTTCCCTCGAAGGGCTATCTAAGGACGAAAATCAGCAGACCTCACACCCAAATTCACTACCTCAGAACACTACTCGAAGAGTAGCAGAGAACCAACCATAAGATGGAAAATGTACGCGGATGGAGCATCCAATGATCAGTGTTATGGCACAGGAGTCATGATAATAACTCCTGAGGAACGATCAATCTGCTACGTCCTGAAACTCGATTTACCTATAACAAACAACTATGCTTAGTATGAAGCCTTGGCTGCCAGCCTCAAACATGCTAAAGGATTTGAAGTGAAAACTTTACATATCTTTTGTGATTCTTGATTGGTAGCATACAAATTTAAGGAAGTTGATCTTGCTAGGGAGCATTGTCTTGCTCCTTATCTCGACCAAGTCCAAGGGCCACTAACCGACTTCACGTATTACATCATTACACACCTCAGTGAACAAAATGAAAAGGTGTCATGGTTGACTCCCATCAAAGACTATCTACAATGAGGAATTGTTACTGAACGGAGGAATGGAAAACGACAGATCCTCCTCAAATCTTCATACCAAATCATCTAAGAATAAGTCGTTTGTCAAAAGGAGTTTATCCATCCCCATGCTTCGGCGCATCGCCCATGATGATATCTTGAGCAAATTCTATGAAGAAGAATGCGGTAATAGCATCAGGGGGAAAACCATGATAAAGAAGATACTTTGCTACAAGTATTACTGGCCAACTATCAATCTAGATACGGTCGATCATGCTAGACAATGCGAAAAGTGCAAGATGTTTGCAAAAATCCAGGAACCCCACCGATGGAAATTACTCAAATGGCTAGTCCACAGCCGTTTCCCACTTGGGGGCATTGACGTCCTCTTCTTACCAATCCTAAAGGTAGAACGAAATGCACCATTATAGTAATTGATTACTTCACCAAATGGGCAGATAAAGAACTCTTAACCACGACCAAGATGAAGAAAATAATCAACTTCTTTATCCGTAAAGTCATCTGTCCTTATGACCTTCCATGATCCATTATACCTCCAAATGGACAGATTGAAGCTGCGAACAAAATCATAGAGTCTGTACTGACGAGGGGTTTGGAAAACTCCTCAAGTGGCTGATCGCAACCCTTATTTCACAGAAAATACAAACAAAGAATCACAATTGAATTGCAATTAAACTGGACGGAGTTGGCGACGACTTATGAGCATATAAAACGCATTCGAGAGCCAATGGAAAGAACATGTACCCGAACGTGCATGTGTACATCTGAAAAAGTCCGAACTTCTTGAAATCAACAGAAATTGAATTCTCACTAAGGGTTATTAAGAAAAGACTAAATCAGATAGCCGAAGCTTACTACCACTGTAAAATCAGACACGGATTGCCACTGATGAACTACAAGCCTGGATTTATAACATTGGGAATTGACCAAGCATCATGATGACCAAAGAAGGATACGACACCTAGGGAGGATAAAATTAAAGGATAATGACTGTTCAAGGAACACGATGGATTTCTTTCTAGAGACAAGGAATACTCGCTGATTCAAAGCATTCGCGTTGCTTCACACGACACACTTTGGGGGGCAAGTGTTAACCGACACCTTGGTCCGGCTACAAGACGACAGTTGAAGAAATTATCATTAGCACTAGACAAGATTCTGACCAAGAAGAGCCTGAGGATATACGGGTTTGATGCAGTCGACATGTTTTGTCAATCAAGAGCGTTCGGCATTGGAAGGACGCTCGTCACTGAGAAACGTTCGATATTGTATATCGTTGGGCATCTATGGAATGCTCAGCATATAGGAGCACTCGGCACCAAGAACGTTCGGCATCCATGGACGTTCGGCACCACAAGGTACGTTCGGCATGACTGGGTCAACTGGTATTAAAGAGCGTTCGGCATCAGGAACACTCGGCATTCATGCTTCACTCAGCAAGCTTCGCTCGGCATCAGAAGAATGCTCGGCCTCAGAAGAACGTTCGGCATTCCAGCTTCGTTCGACCTAGGAACATCCTTCGGCTAAAGGGTATCGTTCGGCTAAAGGGTACGTTCAGCGAACCTCGATTGTTCGGCATCCAGCTTGGTTCGGCAACCTTGGATCGCTCGGCACTCCAGCTTCGTTCGGCATGAGAGCATCGTTCGGTGCCATTGCCTTGGCTCGGCATCTTACCGTTCGGCCTCCCTGGTTCGGTACACAGAGCTTACTCCCTTTGGGCCGTTTACACTATTTGGACCGAGCTATTCAGCTACCAGGCCCACCAGGAAAGTCCAACCCACCTTCGTCTATAAATTGAGGGACAGGGGCACAGTGAAATGGACCTTTTTTCCGGGAATACCGGGGAGACTCTGCCATTTCTTATACTCTCCTCTTTTTAACTCAAACTTGTATCCAAGTGATTGATTTACGGATTGTATCTGTATTCAAGTAATTGAGAAAGCAATAAAGATTAAACTCAAAGTGGATGTAGGCAGTTACGCCGAACCACTATAAATCTGGTGTTCTCGTTTTTGTTATTCTTTTTCATTGAATGGCACTATTTTTCAGTCCTAATTTACTCTCTTCATTAATCTCTCTACATAACTCTACTCAAGGGTGTTAGTGACCAATTTTGGTGCTAACATTTCTATATCCTTGATTTTTCACGTGAGTATACACTAGGACTCACAAAATTATATTTTGATATTATTCCCCATACTCACAACGAATTTTAAAAGATTTCACATACGCTAATCAAACATTCCCAGGTTCATTCCATTTTTCCTTATATTCAGGGGGATCCCTTATTACTACTCTACGTGAATTTATAGCTATTTTATTCCAAGCCTTGACATTTACCCAGTCCTACCAAGGTAGTGGATCATATCTACTCTATATAAAAATTAGTTTGGTATACCACACTATTTAGAAAAATAAAATTTACAGTCATGAAGTACTTAATTCAAAAAATTTTGTAGGATCGATTTCACCCTAGAGTGGGGTGAATAGGGTGATGCTATTAATTATAAAAATTATTGCGGAAGCTTATAAAATTATTTCAACACAGATACATCAAAATAATAGCAGCACAGATAATAGCAGAATAATAAATGTAGAAGTAGAACGACACAAAATTTACCCAGATTTGGCAAAATCCCGCCTACGTGCTTCCTCCAAGGTTTCTACTAGAAATTAAGTAGTCACACGCTTACACACGTAAACTTGCAACACCTGCTACTGACTAACCTAACTCTATGCTCAAAACCCTGCCATAACTCAGCCACTAAGCTGCGAATTCTCAAACTACGCCACGTAGTTTGTCCCCTAGTCACACGAGTAGAAATTACAACGATTTAAGAAAGAAATTAAAAACACTTTAAACAATAAAATAAATAAACCATAATTTTAAGATATTAAGGTCCAAATCTATTTTAATAACTGGCCCTAATTAATCTTATCACAAACAAAATATTGCCGGCCCTTTTTCTTTTCTTTGCTCTTCAGTCAAACAATGACCTCGTTCCTTCTTTCTTTTGTTCCTCTTAGATCTGAACCTAGGGCTTTGTGAAGTCACCGCTTAAATTGATGGTTGGTGCTTGAATTGCTTACTTCAATTGATTCATTCGCAGCTCCTCCTCCTTGATCGAGTTCGACTTTGATTTGGTATGTAAATTTTTCTTTTTCTTCTTCTGATTTGCTTGCTTGAACTCGATGGGTTCACGACCGATGATGATAGGGTTCATATAGGGTTTAATCCCCTATAATTTCGTTCGTACGTATTTGTTTGAGTTAGACAATTTATTTGTTCCAGCCGTTCGATTTTGTTTCAATGCTGGTGATGAATTCTGACTTGTTCACATCCAATAATTTCGTTTACTTGATTAACATAGTGTTGATTAATTTCTTGGCCACCACGGCTTGTTTGATTTGTTCCTTTGTTCGAAATCTTGTTCATCACGGCTCTGACATTTTCTCTGACTAGTTGAATTTTTGACTTTTGTTATGATTGACTTCGGCCACTTTGATTCTTCTATGTGAATTTATGACTTTGCCTTTGGCAGTGTTTATTTCTCGACTCTGTCCATTTGTTTTTATTTGCTCTAGTCATTTGTTAGAGCTAGCCGTCTCATATTTAACTTGTACCTGCTATTGCATGACTTTGGCATTTGACTTGAATTGACTTTGTACATGTGTGTTCAGGCCCCTGTTGTCTGCATTGCTTGATTCGAAGCGGTTCATGATATTTGTGCGCTGCATATTTTTGCTAAGACTATACTTGTACATGTCTCTGGTATCACAATTTCATTCTACTCTGTGCATTCTTCTCTGGCTTGAATTTTGGTTGTATGCATATTGCCTGACCATTTCCTTTGTGTACTTACTTCGGCCATTATGTCTTTGACCTGCAGCTTGAACTTGCTATACATATATTTACACATACAAAGAGAGATGCTTCATTTATTCACTGAACTGTTGTATTACTTTGTTGATGATGCTTTGACTGTCGAATTTGGTTTGGATTTGTGGTCTTGTGTCATAGTTTTGGTTCATCTAATTAATGTTCTGTGCACATTGTGATATGGTATCACTGACTTCAAGTTTCTTTGAGTATTTGTGTTATGATTTTGTTTGGTTTTTGGTGCACATGCTTGCTTCCCTGACCTGCTGCACTATAACCTTCATGTGTACTTCTGGTTAGCATATTTAGCTTTTGAGTTTTGCCTGGAGTTCAGTAGCTTGTCTTCATTATGTGTTCATCTGGAAGTTTTACATTGTTCTGATCTTTGACATTGCCTGACTTTTTGAATTGAGTCAGTGGTGGTTATACTTTGGTATTGATGCATTTCCTTGTGTGGTCAGTTCCACTTGCTGTTCTCTGGTCTTTAAGCCTGGGCAGTTTGGTTTCATTGATGATGTTATGCACCTGCATATACATGTGCCATTTCTTTGCTTACATCTATTGGTCTGCACATCCCTGTCTACTGCTTGACGCGAAGTCTGGTGGCTTCACTTTGGCATCTGTTGTCACTGTGTATATATGTGCATCGTCTTCATGTAGTTTGTACCACTGCCTTTGTGCACTGTTTGGTTCATATTGCATTTGTACATTTGGATTTTGGTCGAGGCTTGTTTTAGTTGTCTTGACCATTTTCATGAACTTGCACCTGTGTTGAATCCAGCTTGGAGCTCGGGTTTAACCTTGTGCTGATATTGTGACATTATTTTTATTGCACTTGAGTTGAACCCGGTGTTTTGGGTTTGACCTTGTGCTCACCTATCCCTGTAATTTTATCAAGTTTATATATCGGGGTGCACGGCCTTGTGGCATGTACAGTGATACGCTGTGCATGTCACAAGATGTTCGTGCATGATGAATTCGAATTTAAATGATGACGCCCAAATAACTGAGGCAAATATTATTTTCAAAATCCACATTTTATTTTGTACTGCAAAAATATTTCCTTTTCAATTTTACTGTGTCAATATTTATTTTTGCAAATTGCTCAGATGCTGGATTCAATTTGGAATGAAGTTGAAGATAAATACGAGTGTGAGTAATATGTAGTGAGATGCAATGTAAATATGAATCGTGATGTAATCAAAATTGTATAGTAATTGAAGTTGTGTGTATATATAGTGAGAGCTTGAAATTTGTACTATTCAAAAATTGTAATAAATATTTGTTTGAATAAAATATCCTTTTGAATTCAAATTCTGTGTTATTTATTTCATTCATCGAATATTTATTTAATCTGTGAAAATAAAATAGTATATTAACAAATACGTTTAAATGAATGTATATATGTTTATTATCATCAAACAAAAATCGTATACTCGCATATTCAACGATCTCCCCCTTTTGATGATAACAAACATATATTTAAGATTTTGAATTTATTAAATGTATTTGATTATTCAATTTGCTCCCCCTATTTGAATGCTTCCTCTCTACACAAAGTTCCCCCTTCATATATGCATACAATTAAAAATATGCAAACGAGCCTAGATGCAAATAGAAAATATTTGACCTTTATTTGTCAAAATCTTAACTTTTCTCTCCCCCTTTTGTTATCAGCAAAACAGTAATAGTGTTAGAAAAAATAGAGATAAAGTGAGCGATATTAATACAAAATTAAAACTCAATCGAATATAAATATTAAATTTCAATAAAAAATCAAACAAAAATCATAAATACTCTGTTAGGCGCATATTCCACTTTTAGAATGATGGGAATGATGTCATCATATAAATTCATACAGTTGTGTCTATTTGTGGTATATTTATATCAGGAATTTGAATATCTACCAACCATATATAACCACTAGGACTTTTAAATGAGATTAGTAGTATTCCAATTTTATTTGAAAAAAATGAATTCAAGTATCTTCTAATCACGCATAACCGTGAGGACTTTTAAATGGGATTAGAATCAACTTGTTTATTTAAAAAAATCAATTTTGATATGCGTACCATACATGCATAACCTTGAGGACTTTTAAATGAGCATGGAAGCATATAACAAATTCCAAGTAATTCATCCATGCATACCATAAGGACTTTTAAATGAAAGTGAATACTTTGGATTATTATATATATATATATTTATTATTATTATTAAATGAAAAATGAATGATTCCTGTTTAAAGTACCACATATCGACAAACTATATTGAATTTTGATGTGTGACGGTCGTTAGAAATATGATAGAAATAGAGATGGTCATGGAATTTTTACCAACAAAAAGTTTTATAACCCTTGTTTAAATTTCTAAAGAAATTTACTAATTATACCGTTTCGAGTCATAATAAATGATAAATATCAACACTCATCACATTTTCAATCACTATTTATCTTTTTTTGATTATTGGTAGGGAGTCAGATTAGTCAATGTTATAATTTAAAATTTAATTCAAAAATAATTATAAAATCAATTTTTCTAGAAATGATCAATCTGAGAACAAGGTCAAAAATGATTTTCTAGAAGGGGTTTTATGAGAATTTTTTTTCTACTACTTAAAAATTATTTGAAATGAAAAATATGCAGATATTTTCGTTGAAAAACGATGCAGTTACTAAATATCTCATATAAAAATCACGTCCCACTAGTAATTTTTCTATCAACTAGATTACCAGGGCAATCTGCATCTGAATTTCTCTTTCACTCAAAATTATCATTTGTTGAATGTTACATACCAAACTCAAAATTATCATTTGTTGAATGTTACATACCAGATCATGAGTTGTGCAAAAAAATATCTCAAAGTCATTTTTAAAACTTTTTAAATGAAATTCTCTTGAATTTGAATTGAAGCCGTGTAAATAATCAAAAACTGTGAATATAGAGTCAGCCGTAAAATAATCAAATGTATTATCATCCAATAAAACACTATTTTTAATCCAAACTAATATATATGAAGTAATTCAAGGACTCTAGGGATTTTTATAATGTTCGTGGCACAAGAATATAATTGGCCAACAATTTTGAATAAGTCAGAATCAAAATCATCATTTATTTTATCATCACATTATTGGCTGATTTAATTCAGACTACGGTGCAGATTATCACATTTAACATATCGTTTAAAATATACCATTACCTGTTTTACCTTTACGATAATTTTTCGTTGTTGCCCATTGTGATTCTATCACCTTTGTACTAGGCTAAGGAACTTTGCTTTATCGCCCGTTGTGTTCCTGGAACAGCCAGAATCCAGATAACACTGTTGTTGTTCCTTAGCCTGCCACCACTCCTACACAATAAAAGATTTTTGTGACTTATTTGTTTTTATAGGTCCATGATTGTTAGTGGCAGAATATTTTGAAAAATAATTTTATGGAGACCCAAAACTATTTATATATGTTCCTTTAGGCACCCAGATTTGTTTAACTTTAAGGGATTCTATATTTGTGCCTTTCGGAACCCAAATTGGAATGGTTTTTACGTGTTTGAGTCTATACCAATAATTATATTGATTGTGTCCAAATTTTCTACAAATTATGCACATTGAATTGACTAGGTTCAGATTGATAATATCCAAGTCCTTGTCTGACTGTATTAATAGTTTGTTTCCCTAAGAGCATATTCAACGATTTTTCACTTTTGGAGAATTTATCTAAAGTCGTTGGTAGTTGTTGGACTTGTGTTTTGAGAGACTCATTTTCGTTTAACAATTGTGTGCACTTTTTAATAGAAATTTCTCTCCTAGTATTTTCACTCTCTTTCAAAATCAGAATTTCATTTTTAAGTGATTTTATATTAATTTCTGATTTTTTAGTTTCTTCTTCGAACGTTGGACACTTATCACACTTAGGGATCGTACTTTGATAGGTTTTAACTAATTGGTCAAGTTGTTTGTTTAATTCTATCAAACTATCTCTTTGTGATTCAATTTTAGCATACTTTTCCCTAAGTCATTCAAAACAGCCATTTACTTCGTGGAAATATATAAGTAATTCTGAATGAGTAAGTTTTGATACCACGCTTGGCTCGTCATCGTCGCTATCAATTATATTACCTTGAAGGCAGATATCTGCTTTCTCACTCTCACTGCTAGTACTTTGATTATCTTCATCACTTATATTCCACGTGGCTACAAAACTTCTCCTTTTTGATTTCTCTTTAAAGTCGCGTCGATTTTTAAGACAATTGGGCTTGATGTGTCCGGGTTGGTTGCACTTATGACAGATGATCTTCTATTCATCTGAGTTGTCTAGTGCTTTATCTATTCTGCTTTTCAATTTTCGATTTAAAGCCGGATTTCCGTATTTGTAATTCCACCTTTTGAATTTCTTTATTATCAACTCCAATTCTACTGCTCCATCATCATCATCATCACCACCATCACTTTCTGTTGTTCCTTTAGGAGCTATTAATTTCTTTCGAGTGTCACCTCCTTCACGCTCTTCCTTGAATTTCATTTCTAGCTCATAAGTGGTGAGATTTTTGATGAGTTCTTCAAATTTGATTTGTTTTAAATCTTTTGATTCTTGAATGGCAGTCACTTTTGCTTCAAAACTTCGTGGAAGGACTCTAAGGATTTTTCGGACTATCTCCAACTCTGTATATGATTTTCCGAGAGCTTATGATTTGTATACGATATTTGAAAGTCGTCCATACATCTCTTTGACATTTTCTTCCTTTACCATTGTGAAATTCTCGTATGCGCTACTCAGCATGGCAAGATGAGATTCTTTGACTTGAGATGTTCCTTCATGAGTCACTTCGAGTGTATGCCGTATTTCCTGCGCAGTTAGACAATGTGAGATACGAATAAATTCAAATTAATCCAATGAACAGATGATAGAATTCATAGCTTTAGCATTAGCATTTTGTAATTTATTTTCTAGTTCTGTCCATTGATCCACCGGTTTATCTATTTCCTGATTATCTACAATCATAGTTGGTGCTCTATAACCTGTCTCAACAATATTCCAAGCGTCAATGGTTTTGTAACGACCCGGAAATTTTGATCCCGAAAATTCCAGATAGTTAAGAAAAAGAAGTAAGACATAGAAGAATAAGAAGAAAAGAAACACCAACATCTCACATTCGCAGCGGATAAAATATAATAACAAATAATAACAGTTGTATAAAGGAAAACTGTACTCGTCAAATTTCACTTTAATACATCAGAGTTACACATATAAACAGACACTAGATATACACAATCATCATGTCTTAGATATACGACAATATAATACAGCGGAAACACTCCATATGTTCTTGCCATCCAGCTCGCCTCCTGATCTCCAGAAAGTCCTTACCCGAAAATCTGTAATACTCGGTCTGACCCGAGCATTACATCAAAGTAACACCCAGGTGAGGCTGGAAACCAGCGTGAGTAAACTTATCTAACATGGAACACAAAAGCATACAACTTACGTATATATATATATTTAACCCGGGTAACCTGTATCAATTACAAGTTCACAAATTATTATAGACATCACTTATTCCACTCCCAAATTTCTAAGTACTAAAATTTAGATTAAATAGTCCAATTCACTTAAATTCTTTCATTCATGTCAATCTATAATAAATCGAAGTGGTTTCGGGTATTTACTAATACCCGACTCCGGCCTCTTCGAATCCCAAGTCATCTTAAACCAAGTAATTCATGTAAAATACATTTCAGAGTTTTAAATATAGCGTGTCACCTATACACGGTAATTCATCATCAATAGATATCCATATTATCACAGTTTAATTAAACCTGTCATATCGCATAGCATCACAAATCACTCATCATAGGTATCAACTGATGTAAGACATATAATATCACTCAATCATTCATAAGCAAAACTACTTTGACCATTTCCAATTTAGATAAATTAATTATCTCAATCACTTTTAATCATGCTTACTTAACATTGATTAATTACAAACCATTAATTAATCATTCCTGAATTATTCTTTTTAATTACATTGAGTAATTAACCTCATTAATTAATTTATGTTTCTCTAATTACTTCCATAAATTAATTATATTTTGTTTAAATTACCTTAATAATTAAACAAATTACAATCTTTAAATTGTAATTTAACTTTAGGATAAAACCTTTTCTTATCTATGGTTAAATTATCGTTCACACATACATTTTTAAACATTGATTTCCAAGTTTATTTTTAGATTTCATTTTAAATTAAAGATTTGAAATGAAACCAATTTATCTTTAACATGGTTTGAAACCAATTTAAAACCTTTAAATTCACATGTTAAAAATAATACTTATCTTGTAAAAGAGATTTTAGAAGGGTTCAAACCAAATTTCTTTTTAAATTCAAACATTTTAAATATACCATAACATTTGGACTTACTAAACATTCAAATTTATATAACTTCATTTTATTTCAAAGCCTGGGATTCATATTTAGGTTTGAATCCAGATTAAAAATTCTGATTTAAACTTTGTTTAAATCCTTCCTTACATTTAAAATTCTATTTAAATTCAAATTCGTTTAAATAAATTTCTAATTACTTACACACTTTAAGGTTATTTAAATAAATTTGAATTTAAAAACTTTATTTAATTCCAAACTAAGATTCAAATTTTACTTGAATCCATAATTAAACTTAGATTTAAACTTATTTTAAATCCTTACTTTATAATTAACATTTCAGTTTTAAATTTAACAAAACAGAACAGGTTTCTTTGGAAAAAAAACTGTAACACCAATTTACCCGAGCTACCTAAAAGTGCTTCGAGTCAAAACTAACAATCTTCGAGTAAAATACTCGAATCACTCAAGACAAACTCGTGTACTTCAATCCCCAACAACCCATCAGCACTAGAAAACAACACACCGTGCACATGCACGGTGGCTTGGTTTGCATTCGGTCATCAGCGACCATCTTCCCACATCGACAATCATCCCCTAACTCTAACTTGCTCATCTGTTCTCCATCTCAGAGCTCGAAATCCAATTCGAGAATTAACCTAGACCAGGAACAGAACAAGAAACGCCACATCAAAACTTGTCAACGCCTCACTCTCGAAGCTTCGACCATCAGCTAGTCTGCAACTCCGGCCAACCCTTCGCCATCCACCATACTTTCATCCCCTCGAGTTTGGTAGCACTCGATCAACTATGAAAGACGTGCCGATTCAAAACATTCAACCCAAACAAACTAGGGCTACAGACCAAAATCCACCATCGCCACCTCCACAGTGCCATGATCACTATTCTGATAATTTTTCTACCATCCGCGATCACTCCTCCACCTCCAGCAAAATTCCTGACCACCCCAAATGTTCCAGCCTTCAGAATTTGCCCAAAAATCATTTTCCAGCCAAACCCAAAATTTACATTCGATTTAATATTTAAAATTTGGATTTTTGTTTTAAAAATCATAACTTCCAAAGATGATTCGAGATATATTCCTGAATCAATACATTACAACAATTGATTTATTCCATTATTTAAGTTCCAACTGTATTTTCTTGTTTACCGGAGATTCCCATACCTAAAATACTTAAACTTATTTTCAAATTCTAGATGATGTTCCAACTAAGTTGATTTGTTTGAAACTCAAAGCTTCAAAGAGATTAGATGGAAAGTTTTGAAATCTTGTTCATTTTAACATCTCTGTAATCTAAAAATACAGAGTAGCACAGACATCAGTCATATGTATTCAGAAACATTCATTTTCACAGATTTTATACTCCTACATACATATGCAAGCATCATCTCACAACAATTATTAAAGAAACAATTATTAACCTTCTAAGTTTAAAGTTAACTATTTACTCACATGTAAAAATTTGAGCAGAGAACAATCCTGGATGCTGCTAACTTAAGTTTCTCTTTTGAATCTTCCTGCTAGTGTTTAGTTTGAGTTATTTTTGAGTTGTTAATTTAGCTTCAGTTGTAAGATGGAGTTGCTTATATTTTTCTTATGAATGAATTGGGACTAAAAATAGATGTGTATATAAAGAAACAGTTTTACAGGTGAAAGAGCTTCTGGTACAAGCTTCCTTTGTTTTTCTAAAACTTTGGTCAAAGATTTTTTTCTTCTTCTGAGAATGAAATGTTATTTATGCATTTGATATGATTTTTGTTTGTGCTGAGATGATGTTATTTAATGCATAGGTTCCCCTATAAGCTTACAGCCTCTTCCCCTTTTTCATGTAGATATTTTCTTTTTCTTATGTACATAGATATTTGTATTTGCCTTGCATTCACAAACATACATTTTGTCTGGTTTTGCTTTACCTTTGTGCTTACTATAAAAATTATTATAGTTATTTTTATGTGTTTATCTTATGTTGCTTCACACAATAATCATTTAAATATTTATTTCTAACATAAATTCCTATTATTATTATTATTATTATTATTTTATTTTAAGCTTAATCTATCCAAACATTTAATTTATATCCTATGATTTATTTTACACTTATATTAATATTGATTGGATTGATTTTATTTTAAACATTATCATCTACAGTACATCCATATACATATATATAGATTAAATGTTAATAAGGTAGAGCATTTTAAATTATATTAAATAAGGTAGATTTTATTTTAAATATTTTAAAAGACTTAACTTTAAATTTTCAAATCATAGCTTTCTTTCAAAATACATATGTATATAAATAAATGGCAATTATTCCCAAAAGTCTTATTCGTTTTTAAAATGATAAGTTTACATTTTATTTAATTGGATTAAATAATTATTAAAATAATATTGCCAAAATCCCGGGTCGTCACAGGTTTTCAGAAAAATTTTCATTCTATTTTTCCAGTAGGCGTATTCACCATTGAACATTGATGGTCTAACTATGGACTGATCCTCGGCAAAAGCATTATTAAAAGAAGCCATTTTAAAAATTCAACTTTTTAAAACAAAAATTGTTTTTTGGAAAAAATCAAATTTTTAAAAACAAAAGCTGACTTCTATCCTAGCTCTGATACCACTTGTAGGATCGATTTCACCCTAGAGTGGGGGTGAATAGGGTGATGCTATTAATTATAAAAATTATTGCGGAAGCTTATAAATTATTTCAACACAGATATATCAAAATAATAGCAGCACAGATAATAGCAGAATAACAAATGCAGAAATAGAACGACACAGAATTTACCCAGCTTCGGCAAAACCCTACCTACGTGCTGCCCCCAAAGTTTCTACTAGAGATTAAGTAGTCACACGCTTACACATGTAAACTTGCGACACCCGCTACTGACTAACCTAACTCTATGCTCAAAACCCTGCCACAACTCAGCCACTAAGTTGCGAATTCTCAAACTACGCCACGTAGTTTGTCCCCTAGTCACACGACAAGAAATTACAATGATTTAAGAAAGAAATTAAAAACACTTTAAAACAATAAAATAAATTAACCCTAATTTTAAGATATTAAGGCCTAACTCTATTTTAATAACCGGCCCTAAATGATTTTATCACAAACAAAATATTGCCGGCCCTTTTTCTTTTCTTTGCTCTTTAGTCAAACAATGGCCTCGTTCCTTCTTTCGTTCGTTCCTCTTAGCTCTGAAATTAGGGCTTTGTGAAGTCGCCGCTTAAATTGATGGTTGGTGCTTCGATTTCTTACTTCAATTGATTCGTTCGCGGCTCCTCCTCCTTGATCGAGTTCGACTTTGATTTGGTATGTAAATTTTGCTTTTGCTTCTTCTGATTTGCTTGCTTGAACTCGATGGGTTTACGGCCGATGATGATACGGTTTATATAAGGTTTAATCCCCAATAATTTCGTTGGTATGTATTTGTTTAGGTTCGTCAATTTCTTTGTTCCGGCCATTCGATTTTGTTTTGATGCTGGTGATGATTTCTGACTTGTTCATATCCAATAATTTTGTTTACTTGATTAACACGATGTTGATTAATTTCTTGGCCACCACACCTTATTTGATTTGTTCCTTTGTTCCTTTGTTCGGCACCTTGTTCATCACGGCTCTGACATTTTCTTTGACCAGTTGAATTTTTGACCGTTGTCGTGATTGACTTCTGTGATATCCCGGAAACTTTAGGCAATATTTATTTAATAATTTCATTAATAATTATTTTTAAAATGTGAAATATTGATTTAATAATTTAATTCAAACAGGAATTTTCTCTTGAAGATTAATAATTGTTTAATTTGTCAAATGATATTCTTTTAAAAATTTATAATAATGATAGTTTAATTTAAAAATCTTATTGTTTTCAAATATTAAATTTATTTAAATAATAAATTTATCTTTCTAAGCTGATTTAAAAATATTTATTTATAATGTATATATGTGTATACGTTGTAAATAGGAATTTTGATTTTAATTTTAATTTATATTAAATAAAGAATATTTTCCAACTTATTATATATAAATGTATAATTTGTAAATTGATTTAAATTAGTATTGAAAACTTTCCAAAGGAAAATTTTAAAGTCTTTCTTATATCTTCATAGTAATGTAAGTAAGTATTTACTTTGTTTATAAAAATAAATATTGTTTAAATTTTGTTTTATAATAAAAGTTTATTTTGTTTTGTTTTAAAAATTGTTTTCTTTGAAATAAATTTAATTCATTCACATTAAAATATAGTATTTTGATTTAAAACTCTTGAATAAAATTGATTCAACATTTGTTTTTCCTTTTAAAATCTTCTCTTTTGAAAATTAGTTTTAAAAGAATATTATTTTAAAACATTCAAATAAACATTTAAAATTGTGTTAATCTTATAAAAGAAGTAAACATGTAATCATTTTAAAGGCTAATGTTCATAAACATTTAAAACATGCTAAAATAAATTAGAAATGGTTTTAGATAAATTCAAATACATTTACAAATTTAGAATTTTCTTTTTATATTAAAAATGTACATGTGTTAGCTTTTAAACTAATAGAAGACACTTGTAAATTTATCTACACCTTAATACAACAAGTGGCATGTTTGTTTATTTTTGAAATTTATTCTTTTAAATAAGAAAATGTAACAATGTATTTGTTAAAACATTGTTTTCATTTGAATCTGAAAATCAGATTTCAGTAAAATAAAAATAAAATCCAAACAAAATACAAATTAAAATCTGCAAAATCAACTTAAAATCTGCATATCTGAAAACAAAGTTACAACATCAAATCTGGAAGAAACTCAACAATCAAAATACAAGTTAAAATCAACTTCAATTCAAAACCGAGGAATGTCTGCATGCAAGTTCAAACAATTTTCATCATCAAGAAAATCAACTGCAACTAGCAAATGCAAGTCCCGATTCAACATTCGGTTTCTAATCAGGTCCTGGAATGTGTGATGCATCTCTGGGATTATTTTCTGCATCTTCAATAATGAGGTGAGTAAACTTCTTATTTTAAAAACAGTTTTCTTTTAAATCAAAGATAAATAAAATTTCCTGAATTCAAGAATTAGTTTACATAAATTTAAAATCTGGTTAATTTAAAACTGCTCTGTTATTTTTGAATGTGAGAACCTCAATGCAAAAAGTTGAATCTATCTGTTGCATGTGAATATATAAGAATGTGTATGCTTGTATGATTTTATTTGTGATGAATATGGTGTGTGAATATATATATATATATATATATATATATATATATATATATATATGAGATTACAGTAAACCCGATTATCAGTTTTCTGTTTAAACTAAGTTTAATAAGGAAAGCTTTATTCTCCTGTTTAATTTCTGTTAGAAACTAATATGTGTAAATAAATAATGTTGTTTAGTAATAAATTATGTTCTTAAATCATAATTTAGTTGTATTTAAAAAAAATCTGTTACCTCTGAAACAAATATAACATTAAGTATTTTTAATAAAACCAATCATCATTGAAATGAAAACAAATACCAAACAGTTTAAATCAATTAAACAGTTTTATAACCTGAATTCATGTTTAAAAACATGAATTTTAAAACAAATTTTATATTTTTAAAATTACCGTGGGGTGAGTTTTCTGTGTTGAACAGAATTGGGTCCTTTTTGGTTTGTTTGATTATTCAGTGGATTTTGGGAGTTAGGATGCTTCCTATAGGCGGAGTGTTGATGTAAGAATGAGGGATAATTGGGCAATTGGTGATCAGAGAGAGGAGGAGATGGAAATTGAGATTTCAGGTTTCGAGCCCTAGTTTATGAAGTTGGGGGTTTTTTGTAGATTTTTGGGTTCTCTGTTGCATCGAGTGATGCAAGCCTTTGGGATTAGGAAGAGGAGGCGTAGTTGGAGCATTGGCCGGAGTCGCGATGTCTCAGGTGATCAGAGGAGAGGTAGCGCGGTGTTGACAGGTTTGGTGTATATGGTGTTGGGGTGTTTCCAGGTTTGGTTCAACTGTCTTGAAATTGTTTTTTTGAGCTTCAGTGAATTGATGGAGGCTGTGATCGTGTGGGGTGATGGTCGGCGTCATGGTGAGGTGGTTTTGAGAGGCTGGAGATCATCAGAGTGCCGGTGCATATGCACCGTGCACATAATTTTTCTGGTGAACATTTGGGGGTTTTGCAGGAAAATTGACTCGAAGTGTTTCTCGGGTTTTTGTGCTGTTGTCTAGAAGCAAGTGGGTTGGAGACTCGAAGTTAATAATGGGGTTTCTCGGGTTAGTATAGTTGCAGGTGTAAACCTGAAGTTTGCAGTTTTTTTGAATTTGAATGAAATTCATATTTTAAAGTTGAAATATGATTTAAATGTAAGTTAAATATGAATTCAAATGAAATTTTGAATTCAAGGTTTTTAAAAATGAAAATTTTAAAATTTAAGCAAGATTTAAATCTGTTTTGAAATCAAGTTAAAACAGTTTTCAGATTTACTTTGCAAACCAGTTTTGAATTCAAAATAGTTTGTAAATTTAAAATAAAAATGAACATATTCAAATGTTTTAAAAGAATTTGATTTCAAATAAGTTTTAAAACTTGAAAGAATTTATTTCCTTTAATATTTGAATTAAGATATGAAGTGTTAATTTAAAATTGAAAGTTAAAATAATCAATCTATTTCCAAAGCTTGATTTATTTTAATCAAGTAATTTTGTTTTAAACTTTTCTTTTATATTTAAGTAATGTTCTTTAACATTCATTTTATTTTAAGGTTTATATTTATGTAAATTTGGATTAATGTTTAAATAGTTAGACATTATCAATATTAAATTTTTAAATGGAATTTGAATTTAAATTTAGAAATGTATTGTTTAAATACATTTTGAATGTAAATGAAGTCATTTGATAAGTAAATAAATTATTTTGAGAATAATTAAGATAATTAAGAATTTACTTAATTATTTGATTTTAAATAATGTTTAGATTAATTTTTAATTAGAGATGATTTATTGATAATTAATCTAAGATAATTTTTCTTAAGTAAGTAATTATTGAAAATGTTGTTAATTAATAAAAATAATTATCTAAGGATAACTAAGTAATTAATTAATGTAATTAATTTTGATAATTAACTAGATTAATTAATTGAATATAATCAATTGTAATTTGTTAAGTATAATTAATTGATAAAAGTAATTAAGAAATTAATTACTTATTGTAATTAATTTTGTTATTGTGGTTTGTTTAAGTTAATTAATTTAGTTTAGTTAATTTAAGTAAATCATTTGATGATTTAATAAGTGAAATTACTTAATGTAATTAATGGAGCATGATTACTTAGAAAAGTAACAAGGATAATTACTAGAATGTATTTAGTGAAAGGTGATTTATTTTAATTAAGTAATTTGGATAATTACTTTTGTAATTAATCAAGGATTAATTAATAAAGATAATTAATTATTAGGAATTAATTTATTAATAAGCAATTAAGGGAGTTAATTTCTGAATTTAATATTAATCAAGGTGATTAATAATTACTAAAAGTAATTAATTTTTAAATTAAGTAATTAATTTGAATATTAATTAGAGATCATTAATTATTATAATTAATGACGTAATTAAGGATTGTTTGATTAAATATAATTAAATAAGCGATTAATTAATTGTAATTAATTAAGGACAAATATAATTAATCATAATAAATTAATAAATGTGTAATTAAATGTTAATTACTTATGAATAAGGTTAATTAATTTTGTAAAATTTATTTAAAGACTAATTACTTATTGTAATTAGTAAATGATAAATCAAGGTGTTTAGTCAAGTTAAATACTTAGTGAATGATTAATTAACTGGGTAAATTAATTTATGGATATTAAGCAGGATTTAAATGTGGTAATTAATTTAATTTAAATTAAATTAATTAACGATAGAAGTAATTAATTTAATTTATTTTAAATTAATTATAATTGATGCTTAATAAATCATTGCTTATGGATGTTATTGATTGAATGGTTGTGATCTCAGTAATGAGATGAGTTGTATCTATATGATATGGATGCTTGGTTTAAGTATGATGGTTTGTGATGGATTATCTGGTTATGATATAGATTATCTGTTTATGATATGAATGTGATTATCTATTGTGAGATGTAGTTTATCTATCTGTGTGAAATAGATAATAATGAAATGAGTTATTTGTTTAATACCCTTAAGTACAACTTGGACATTAAAATGGCGTTTGGTTTCGGTGAGACCGGGATCAGGTTTCCATATTTGGATATCCGAAAACCACATCGATTCCAATTAAACGTTAGGTCGTTAATCCAAGTTGAGCAAGTGAAGACTCGAGGTGCAAGGGCTATACGTCAGTATAACTCTGTGGGTGATTCCGTAATGAGTTGACGGAATAGTGCTTATAGATTCGAGATGGTGATTTAGAGTGCAAGGTTTATCGTCGTTAACTCTGAGAGTGATTCCAATACGAGTGTAACGAGATAATGCCTTCGGTTTCGTTCGAACCCGGAACGAACTTGTATGGATTGAATGCTTTCAGAACATCGTCAGGTGGACGATGAGCATTCTAAGATTGATGTGTCCTATAAAGGTAATCGTACCTCAAGCCTCACCATCCGGGAATGGCTAAAACAGGGGAGGTGCAACAAGGCTTCGTGGGTAGCCCCCACGAGAGTGCAAGATTTACCCCTGTCTAGAGGTCCCTTTATATTCGGCTGTGTGGCAGTTGGCGACGGCCAATCTGCGGGGTTGTCTTGTTCGGGACTGTTCAGTAAGGAATGGTCCCGGCCTTGTGTTGCAGGGGAGTTAGGGTGGCTCCTCGGTACGGTGATCTAGGCCACGTACTGTGACGGGCGGTACCCCAGTAGCCCTGCCATTGATGGAATCCATAATCCAATAAGTGCCTGTACGGTTTTGATTGTGCCCAACTATGTTAGAACGTGAGATGTAAGCATTCCAGCTATTTCTGTATTTTATTTTGAAAACCCTAGACACTATTATAATATCACTGGATTTCCTATCAAATGTTTTGGTTAGCGTAAGGTAAAAACTTTTCCATGTTCATGTGTGGGAAGTCTTATGTGATACCTTTTGTTTCCAAAGGATTTTCTAAAGTTAAGCAACTTTTAAACCCATTTACTCACACCAGACCCCTGTCTGACCCGAGTGTTTATTTTCTGTTTTATTAAACTCTTGGGTACTCATATTACGTATGAGTAGTCAAGTGATTCACGATTTCTTTGACGAGTTCTGGAGGAGACAATGGAGAAGGAGGCTTCAGCGTGTAGATATATGTAGTGGTTCCGCTGTGTTTGAGTTGTACCTGTTTCTCTGGTGTACATGAATTGTAATTGCTAGACAGACGTTTATAACTGTCTAGTTTGTGTTGTATTAGCTGTTTAACTCTGATGTATATGATACTATGTAAAGTTTTATGTGATCTAATATAATTTATTCATTCCGCTGTGAGATTCTGATGTTGTCTGTTTCTTTCTCTCCTTTCTTTTCTCTTTTCTATCCCTTTCTTTCTTCTTAATGATGCGTCTTTCTATGGAATGAAAGGCGGGTCGTTACATTGTGGTATCAGAGCTCTAGGATGAGCGAATACCTGGACTCTGGAGTGGTGTCCTTCTTGAGAGAGCGTATTTGTAATTTTGAATATATATATATATATATTTCTATCTATTAAATTGGGTTGCCTATTCAGGTTTTCCAATATAAGTAATAAAGGTAGATAGGGTAGTGGTGTATGTAACACAGCTACCAATGATTGGAGTTCGAGTGTATGAGGTTGGGAGTGATCTGCTAGGGCAGTATTGGGCATCTTGAGTAGTTTTGCAGTTGGTGTGAAGGATTTCACCAATCTTTGAAGGGAATCTTTTCAAGATTCAGAGTTCATTTTTGGATTTTAAGCTTGGTTGCACTCGTGTGAGTGGATTTTCTTGAGTTTGGATCAGTTGGGGTACTGAAGCTAGAGATGGTCTCTTGGAAACCTTAGGAAGGAGTTATGTCTATATTTGAGTTTGAGACTCAGTTTGGCAGAGTGTTTTGTGCTTGGTTTGGGAGCGAGTTTCCTGAAGGATATCTGTCTACTGAAGTCTGTATTGTGGAAGTGGCTGGTGTAGCTTTGGGATTCGATAAGTTTTTGGATAACGAAGTTTTTGGCAGCAGTAGCAGCAGTGAGTGGCATGTTTCTTCGATGGTTCAGAAATCTATGTGATTCTTGTGTCAGTAGGCCGTGCCGATGGTGGAGCTTTTCCATTTTTTTCTGGAAGCTCAGTTGGGAGTGATGTTAGTGGTTAAGAGGTGGACCACTAGTTCTTCTTTGGATTAGAAGGCTTTAGCTATTCTGATTATTGAAGGAGAACGATTTCTTGGGATCTGAACTAAGTGGAATCGCAAAAGTGACTTGTGATGATTCAGAAGTTTTCTAAGTAATCTTTGTTTGGATATAAGCATCTCTTGAGGATGTTTGAGTTATCGAAGTGGTTTGATTTTCTGGATATCTTCGAAGGAGTTAAGATTTGCATCCACATAGAGAGATTGAGTTCTGTTTTGACTTGGTTCTTGGAGCTTTACCGGTGGTTCAGCATAGTAGGAGGGCTCTTTTAGAAAGAGATCTGTTTAAGCTGGCAGGATTGATTGGATCCAGTTTCCTGGTTGAATTTGTGCTGTAATGTTATGACCGAATCAGATTGGTCACTGAGATTTTATAGAATTTGATGAGCAATGTTTCCAGGATAAGTCGATCAAGTTTATACTTGTGTTCATTAACAGCATTCTCAAATCAGAGTTGCGCAGTGGAAGCATGGTGGCAGCTATTCCAGAATAGAAGCAGCATCCGATTCATTGGGAATTTGAGTTTTGTCTTGGATCAGAGGATTTCTACAGGAAATTCATTTGGATCTGAAGGCTTGGATGTCTTATGCATCTGTTTTGTTTTCAGAACAGGAGTAGGATCAGGAGATCGTTTATTTCCTTATCCAGATTTGTTCTGTGAGGCATCTATGAAGATTTGTTTGGTCTAGAAGTGGAAGGCAGCCCAAGATCGACAGGAAAGATTTGTGGATAAGAGTTTTGGATCTTTCTATTTTCTCTTGAGAGTTAAGTGTTGGTCTATAGGATGTAATTGCCAGTTCAGATGGTTGGGATTTGTTTTGTTTTCACGTATCTCTGAGGGAGTATGTGTATGATCTATCACTGGTTTTAAAATCAGAAGTTCTGGGAGATTTGGAAGTTGATTATGACTTGTTTGTGGTCCAGTATCCTGTTTAGATTTGTAGATCTAGATATATAGGAGCTCTAGATCTGAGTGGTGTAGCTAGTTTAGGTTCTGTAGGGCGAGTGTTCCGGTGTTTATACCTGGGAAACTCTAGAGAATCTTATCCAGAATTTTGACTGGATAGTAATTGTTTGTATAAATTGGTTGTTATGGTTGCTAGTATTTAGTTGATAGCATATGCTTGCTATTTTAAAATTTAAATCTGTATGGGATTATTAAATTACCTTTGCTTTTAAATTTCGGAGACGAAATTCTTTTAAGGGGGAGGAATGTGATATCCCGGAAATTTTAGGCAATATTTATTTAATAATTTCATTAATAATTATTTTTAAAATGTGAAATATTGATTTAATAATTTAATTCAAACAGGAATTTTCTTTTGAAGATTAATAATTGTTTAATTTGTCAAATGATATTTTTTTAAAAATTTATAATAATGATAGTTTAATTTGAAAATCTTGTTGTTTTCAAATATTAAAAATATTTAAATAATAAATTTATCTTTCTAAGCTGATTTAAAAATATTTATTTATAATGTATATATGTGTATACGTTGTAAATAGGAATTTTGATTTTAATTTTAATTTATATTAAATAAATAATATTTTCCAACTTATTATATATAAATGTATAATTTGTAAATTGATTTAAATTAGTATTGAAAACTTTCCAAAGGAAAATTTTAAAGTCTTTCTTATATCTTCATAGTAATGTAAGTAAGTATTTATTTTATTTATAAAAATAAATATTGTTTAAATTTTGTTTTATAATAAAAGTTTATTTTGTTTTGTTTTAAAAATTGTTTTCTTTGAAATAAATTTAATTCATTCACATTAAAATATAGTATTTTGATTTAAAACTCTTGAATAAAATTGATTCAACATTTCTTTTGTTTTTAAAATCTTCTCTTTTGAAAATTAGTTTTAAAAGAATATTATTTTAAAACATTCAAATAAACATTTAAAATTGTGTGTAATCTTATAAAAGAAGTAAACATGTAATCATTTTAAAGGCTAATGTTCATAAACATTTAAAACATGCTAAAATAAATTAGAAATGGTTTTAGATAAATTTAAATACATTTATAAATTTAGAATTTTCTTTTTATACTAAAAATGTACATGTGTTAGCTTTTAAACTAATTGAAGACACTTGTAAATTTATCTACACCTTAATACAACAAGTGGCATGTTTGTTTATTTTTGAAATTTATTCTTTTAAATAAGAAAATGAAAACAATGTATTTGTTAAAACATTGTTTTCATTTGAATGTGAAAATCAGATTTCAGTAAAAACCAAAAAAACAAAAAACAAAATACAAATTAAAATCTACAAAATCAACTTCAAATCTGCATATCTGAAAGCAAAGTTACAACATCAAATCTGGAAGAAACTCAGCAATCAAAATACAAGTTAAAATCAACTTCAATTCAAAACTGAGGAATGTCTGCATGCAAGTTCAAACAATTTTCATCATCAAGAAAATCAACTGCAACTAGCAAATGCAAGTCCAGATTCAACATGCAGTTTCTAATCAGGTCCTGGAATGTGTGATGCATCTCTGGGATTATTTTCTGCATCTTCAATAATGAGGTGAGTAAACTTCTTATTTTAAAAACAGTTTTCTTTTAAATCAAAGATAAATAAAATTTCCTGAATTCAAGAATTAGTTTACATAAATTTAAAATCTGGTTGATTTAAAACTGCTCTGTTATTTTTGAATGTGAGAACCTCAATGCAAAAAGTTGAATCTATCTGTTGCATGTGAATATATAAGAATGTGTATGCTTGTATGATTTTATTTGTGATGAATATGGTGTGTGAATATATATATATATATATATATATATATATATATATATATGAGATTACAATAAACCTGATTAACAGTTTTCTGTTTAAACTAAGTTTAATAAGAAAAGCTTTATTCTCCTGTTTAATTTCTGTTAGAAACTAATATGTGTAAATAAATAATGTTGTTTAGTAATAAATTATGTTCTTAAATCATAATTTAGTTGTATTTAAAAATAAATTCTGTTACCTCTGAAACAAATATAACAGTAAGTATTTTTAATAAAACCAATCATCATTGAAATGAAAACAAATAACAAACAGTTTAAATCAATTAAACAGTTTTATAACTTGAATTCATGTTTAAAAACATGAATTTTAAAACAAATTTTATATTTTTAAAATTACCGTGGGGTGAGTTTTCTGTGTTGAACAGAATTGGGTCCTTTTGGGTTTGTTTGATTATTCAGTGGATTTTGGGAGTTAGGATGCTTCCTATAGGCGGAGTGTTGATGTAAGAATGAGGGATAATTGGGCAATTGGTGATCAGAGAGAGGAGGAGATGGAAATTGAGATTTCAGGTTTCGAGCCCTAGTTTATGAAGTTGGGGGTTTTTGTAGATTTTTTGGTTCTCTGTTGCATCGAGTGATGCAAGCCTTTGGGATTAGGAAGAGGAGGCGTAGTTGGAGCATTGGCCGGAGTCGCGATGTCTCAGGTGATCAGAGGAGAGGTAGCGCGGTGTTGACAGGTTTGGTGTATATGGTGTTGAGGTGTTTCCAGGTTTGGTTCAACTGTCTTGAAATTGTTTTTTTTGAGCTGCAACTAATTGATGGAGGCCGTGATCGTGTGGGGTGTCGGCGTCATGGGGTTGTCTAGAAGCAAGTGGGTTGGAGACTCGAAGTAAATAATGGGGTTTCTCGGGTTAGTATAGTTGCAGGGGTAAACCTGAAGCTTGTAGTTTTTTTTTGAATTTGAATGAAATTATATTTTAAAGTTGAAATATGATTTAAATGTAAGTTAAATCTGAATTCAAATGAAATTTTGAATTCAAGGTTTTTAAAAATGAAAATTTTAAAATTTAAGCAAGATTTAAATCTGTTTTGAATTCAAGTTAAAACAGTTTCAGATTTACTTTGGAAACCAGTTTTGAATTCAAAACAGTTTGTAAATTAAAAAAAAATGAACATATTCAAATGTTTTAAAAGAATTTGATTTCAAATAAGTTTTGAAACTTGAAAGAACTTTTTTCCTTTAATATTTGAATTAAGATATGAAGTGTTAATTTAAAATTAAAAGTTAAAATAATCAATCTATTTCCAAAGCTTGATTTATTTTAATCAAGTAATTTTGTTTTAAAATTTTCTTTTATATTTAAGTAATGTTCTTTAACATTCATTTTATTTTAAGGTTTATATTTATTTAAATTTGGATTAATGTTTAAATAGTTAAACATTATAAATATTAAATTTTTAAATGGAATTTGAATTTAAATTTAGAAATGTATTGTTTAAATACATTTTGAATGTAAATGAAGTCATTTGATAAGTAAATAAATTATTTTGAGAATAATTAAGATAATTAAGAATTTACTTAATTATTTGATTTTAAATAATGGTTTAGATTAATTTTTAATTAGAGATGATTTATTGATAATTAATCTAAGATAATTTTTCTTAAGTAAGTAATTATTGAAAATGTTGTTAATTAATAAAAATAATTATCTAAGGATAATTAAGTAATTAATTAATGTAATTAATTTTGATAATTAACTGGATTAATTAATTGAATGTAATCAATTGTAATTTGTTAAGTATAATTAATTGATAAAAGTAATTAAGAAATTAACTACTTATTGTAATTAATTTTGATATTGTGGTTTGTTTAAGTTAATTAATTTAGTTTAATTAATTTAAGTAAATCATTTGATGATTTAATAAGTGAAATTACTTAATGTAATTAATGGAGCAGGATTACTTAGAAAAGTAATAAGGATAACTACTGGAATGTATTTAGTGAAAGGTGATTTATTTTAATTAAGTAATTTGGATAATTACTTTTGTAATTAATCAAGGATTAATTAGTAAAGATAATTAATTATTGGGAATTAATTTATTAATAAGTAATTAAGGGAGTTAATTTCTGAATTTAATATTAATCAAGGTGATTAATAATTACTAAAAGTAATTAATTTGAATATTAATTAGAGATCATTAATTATTATAATTAATGACGTAATTAAGGATTGTTTGATTAAATATAATTAAATAAGTGATTAATTAATTGTGATTAATTAAGGACAAATATAATTAATCATAACTAATTAATAAATGAGTAATTAAATGTTAATTACTTATGAATAAGGTTAATTAATTTTGTAAAATTTATTTAAAGACTAATTACTTATTGTAATTAGTAAATGACTAATCAAGGTGTTTAGTCAAGTTAAATACTTAGTGAATGATTAATTAACTGGGTAAATTAATTTATGGACATTAAGCAGGATTTAAATGTGGTAATTAATTTAATTTAATTTAAATTAATTAAAGATAGAAGTAATTAATTTAATTTATTTTAAATTAATTATAATTGATGGTTAATAAATCATTGCTTATGGATGTTATTGATTGAATGATTGTGATCTCAGTAATGAGATGAGTTGTATCTATATGATATGGATGCTTGGTTTAAGTATGATGGTTTGTGATGGATTATCTGGTTACGATATAGATTATCTGTTTATGATATGAATGTGATTATCTATTGTGAGATGTAGTTTATGTATCTGTGTGAAATAGATAATAATGAAATGAGTTATTCGCTTAGTACCCTTAAGTACAACTTGGACATTAAAATGACGTTTGGTTTCGGCGAGACCGGGACCGGGTTTCCATATTTGGATATCCGAAAACCACATCGATTCCAATTAAACGTTAGGTCGTTAATCCAAGTGAAGAATCAAGGTGTAAGGGCTATACGTCAGTATAACTATGTGGGTGATTCCGTAATGAGTTGACGGAATAGTGCTTATGGATTCGAGATGGTGATTTAGAGTGCAAGGGTTATCGTCGTTAACTCTGAGGGTGATTCCAATATGAGTGTAACGAGATAATGCCTTCGGTTTCGTTCAAACCCGGAACGAACTTGTATGGATTGAATGCTTTCAGAACATCGTCAGGTGGACGATGAGCATTATAAGATTGATGTGTCCTATAAAGGTAATCGTAGCCTCAAGCCTCATCAATCGGGAATGGCTAAAACAGGGAAGGTGCAGCAAGGCTTCGTGGGTTGCCCCCACTGGAGAGCAAGATTTACCCCTGTCTAGAGGTCCCTTTATATTCGGCCGTGTGGCAGTTGGCGACGGCCAATCTGCGGGGTTGTCTTGTTCGGGACTGTTCAGTAAGGAATGGTCCCGGCCTTGTGTTGCAGGGGAGTTAGGGTGGCTCCTCGGTACGGTGATCTAGGCCACGTACTGTGACGGGCGGTACCCCAGTAGCCCTGCCATTGATGGAATCCATAATCTAATAAGTGCCTGTACGGTTTTGATTGTGTCCAACTATGTTGGAATGTGAGATGTAAGCATTCCAGCTATTTATGTATTTTATTTTGAAAACCCTAGACACTATTATAATATCACTGGATTTCCTATCAAATGTTTTGGTTATCGTAAGGTAAAAACTTTTCCATGTTTATGTGTGGGAAGTCTTACGTGATACCTTTTGTTTCCAAAGGATTTTCTAAAGTTAAGCAACTTTTAAACCCGTTTACTCACACCAGACCCCTGTCTGACCCGAGTGTTTATTTTCTGTTTTATTAAACTCTTGGGTACTCTTTCATTCCTTTCTTTTCTCTTTTCTATCCCTTTCTTTCTTCTTAATGATGTGTCTTTCTATGGAATGAAAGGCGGGTCGTTACAACTTCGGCCACTTTGATTCTTCTGTGTGAATTTATGACTTTGCTTTTGGCAGTGTTTATTTCTCGACTCTGGCCATTTGTGTTTAATTCCTCTGGTCATTTGTTCGAACTAGCTGTGTCATATTTAACTTTTACATGCTGTTGCATGACTTCGGCATTTGACTTGAATTGACTTTGTACATGTGTGTTCAAGTCCCTGTTGTCTGCATTGCTTGATTCGAAGTGGTTCATGATATTTGTGCGCACCATATTTTTGCTGAGACTATACTTGTACATGTCTCTGGTATCACAGTTTCATTCTACTCTGTGCATTCTTCTCTCGCTTGAATTTTGGTTGTATGCATATTGCCTGACCATTTCCTTTGTGTACTTACTTCGGCCATTATGTCTTTGACCTGCAGCTTGAACTTGCTATACATATATTTACACATATAAACAGAGATGCTTCATTTGTTCACTGAACTGTTGTATTACTTTGTTGATGATGCTTTGACTGTTGAACTTGGTTTGGGTTTGTGGTCTTGTGTCATAGTTTTGGTTCATCTGATTACAGTTCTGTGCACACTGTGATCTAGTATCACTGACTTCAAGTTGCTTTGAGTATTTGTGCTATGCTTTTGTTTGCTTTTTGGTGCACATGCTTGCTTCCATAACCTGCTGCACTATAACCTTCATGTGTACTTCTAGTTAGCATATTTAGCTTTTGATTTTTGCTTGGAGTTCACTAGCTTGTCTTCATTATGTGTTCATCTGGAAGTTTTGCATTGTTTTGATCTTTGACATTGCCTGACTTTTTGAATTGAGTCAGTGGTGGTTATACTTTGGTACTGATGCATTTCCTTGTGTGGTCAGTTCCATTTGCTGTTCTCTGGTCTTTAAGCCTGGGCAGTTTGGTTTCATTGATGTTGCTATGCGCCTGCATATACATGTGCCATTTCTTTGCTTACATCTATTGGTCTGCACATCCCTGGCTACTGCTTGACTCGAAGTCTGGTGGCTACACTTTGGCATCTGTTGTCACTGTGTATATATGTGCATTGTCTTCATGTAGTTTGTACCACTGCCTTTGTGCACTGTTTGGTTCATATTGCATTTGTACATTTGGATATTGCTCGAGGCTTGTTTTAGTTGTCTTGACCATTTTCATGAACTTGCACCTGTGTTGAATCCAGCTTTGTGCTCGAGTTTGACCTTGTGCTGATATTGTGACATTATTTTTATTGCACCTGACTTGAACCCGACATTTTGGGTTTGACCTTGTGCTCACCTGTCCCTGTAATTTTATCAAGTGTATATATCGGTGTGTACGGCCTTGTGGCATGTACAGTGATACACTGTGCATGTCACAAGCTATTCGTGTATGATGAATTCGAATTTAAATGATGAAAAACAACCCAAATAACTGAGGCAAATATTATTTTCAAAATTCACATTTTATTTTATAATGCAAAAATATTTCCTTTTCAATTTTACTGCGTCAATATTTATTTTTTCAGATTGCTCAGATGCTGGATTCAATTTGGAATGAAGTTGAAGATAAATACGAGTGTGAGTGATATGTAGTGAGGTGCAATGTAAATGTGAATCCTGATGTAATCAAAATTGTGTTGTAATTGAAGTTGTGTATATATATAGTGAGAGCTTGAAATTTGTACTATTCAAAAATTGTAATAAATATTTGTTTGAATAAAATATCCGTTGAATTCAAATTCTGTGTTATTTATTTTATTCATCAAATATTTATTTAATCTGTGCAAATAAATAGTATATTAACAAATATATTTAAATGAATGTGTATATGTTTATTATCATCAAACAAACATCATATACTCGCATATTCAACAATTTTATCTTTGAAAATATAAACTTAGAAACATTTTTCAAAAATTCAAAAATTGCTTGGTTTCCAAAAGAAGCCATGAAAATTTTCCCTTTCCAAGGACTCTCTACAACAGAGATTTACTTCTTCAAAAGTAGGATTTTTAACTTAAAACATTTCAAAAGCACCTTCTGTAAATTTAAACAATGAAAACTAGAGTAAACAAGGATAATTTTATTCTATTACTTTCCCATAACTCATGCTATTTCTGCTTTCATCTTTGGCGGAGATTATATTAACATATGAAGGAGACTTCTAAAAGATATGCACAATTATTGCACATATCTATGGTAACTACCCATTTTTCCTATCTTATCCCTATAGTTTTTCTCATACACTATTTCTAAATAGATTACTAATCCTATTTTTATATAAATTCCTAATTCTTATTCAAATTTTCTAATACTGCGACTATTAAAATTTCTCCTACCTAATTTTTCTTTATGTGGCTGCTCCTCACATAGCTATTTTCCTCTTTGATTGTGATCCTCGTTGACTTGTTGCATCCCCTCCTACTTTTTCCATGGAGCTTTCCCTCATTAATATGAAAAGAAATATGTATAAATCTATTTCATTACTTTTCTCTGTATTTTCCTTATATGAGAATATTCCTCATATCTTCACTATCGGGTGTCCTTATCCTTCTACTCTCTTTACCTCATTTCAATAAAGTTCCATTTCCGTTTATCTACTCCTTAGAGATTTTTTTAGAAAAGGAACTTTCCGATTTAAAAAATAGAAAAAAATCAACCGGCAAAGCCTATGCTCTATTTTTCATTCATTTAGAATATGAAAAACCCCTTCATAAAAAACCGTTAAATCGAAAATTTTTGATTCAAATTTTTTTAAACTTCACTGGAAATATTTAAATATCGCTTAAAACTTTAAAACTTTCTTGCTTTTTCAAAACAACAACTTCGCAAACATCTCATGGAATTTCAAAAATCCTTTTGTCTTTTCACATGGGATTAGACTTTAAAATGGACTTTAATTGTCCTTTCTTTTGGACTGTTCTACTTTTCTACTCACCCTTAACTCATCTCATCAAAAAACCAACTATCATCTTATGGTGATTAATCCACACCTTCTTGTGGGAACTTGCTCAATCCTTTATCACATCTTGTTTCTAGGTGCTTACAACATATAGGTTCTTACTTCCATCCGTCTAGATGAAATATACATTTTCAATCGCCAACCCTGCGAAATCCATAATCATAAGGTAGCATAGGCCTAGAAAATGAGTCAAGTATCCATCTTCCAAGGTCCTTCTATATGTCATGCTCGTGCTTTTCTCGATCAACACCTTGCAAACGGCCATACTCCATGAGGTAATCTAGGTGGGTGTAATTTGGCGTGGATTGTTGAACTACAAGTTGAAATTGAATTATTGTAAAAATTTATTGTTTATGCTTTGAAATGGATTGAATTACAAACAAAATGGTGTCTGCTTGTTATTTGGATTCAATGCTCTAATTAAAGATTATATGCATGTTATTGTGTGGTTCGTGTGGCCAGATCTCAACAAGAGATAGAACTGAAAAACTAAAGTTTGGGTTTAGGGAACAAGAATGAAAATTACCCAGAGCTAAACAACTCTTGGTATCACTATCGGTCGATCGGTCATGACCTAACCGGTCGACCAACCATCAAATCCTGATGCCGATTTGCTAATGGCTGAGTAGAAATATGACGTTTTTTATAAAATAATGAACAAAATAAAATAAAATATTTATAAGATGATTTTTATAATGAAGTTCCTTATAGAAATAATTATTTTTAAATAATATTTGTTAAATTTAATTATTTAACATCTTCTATTTTAGTTTGAGTAAATTTTAAAGAAATTCATATTTAGTTAAAATGAATTACTTTATTATTAAAAGTTTGTTTAGAATTTTAAAGTGGTTTATAAGAAAATTGAGATTAATTCTTACTTTTGAGAAATTAATTTGACATATAAAAATTATTTTAACTATTAAAAATCAAATAGATCTATTAATTTAGAAAATAAAATTCGGTATTTGTAAGCTATAAAAAATTGGACGCTATTTGAAAATAAATAAAGAAAGACTTCCAAAAGAATACTTTGATTATCTTTATTTATACCGATTGAAATATATGTAACTCTAGGGATTGAAAAGTGTAAATAAACAAACTAGTAATATTGTGCAATATGGGACGTTTGGCAATATTTTTTGAGTTGTTCTATTGACTAATATTATAGAATCATACTTGTTTTTGAGTGTACTTAAAAACATTTAATAAATAAGTTAATAACATTATGTGGTATGCGACACCTTTGTGCCTATTTATTTGGTTACTTCTAAATGCAAACAACACTTTTTATGTGGGTTTATGAATAACGTTTAAAAATGAATTGTAGTGTGCTCGCCTTGACTTGGTGTTTGCTCGTATGCTGTGTGCTTTGTATGTAACGTGTGGGTTCATAGGTTGTGCGCCGTCTTTGCTATGTGCTATGTTTAGATTAGGCTAAAGTTTGTCCTAGTGGCTGGTTGCATGGTTGTGCCTTGGATTATGACAACGTTTATTCTTGTTGTGTGCTTGCATCGCTGCATACTAATATGCCCTAATGTCATAGAGCCAATCAGTCCATTACCATTGGGTAGTAGGATTGTGACCAACCAAAGCGTTGCCTTACAGTTGATGGACATAGGGTTGCAATGACTGGGAGCAAACAAAGACTATAGGAGAGTGTTCTATGTTAATGAACTCTTAGAGCATCACCGTGTGTATGTCAATCTCCCATTTGGATTTTTAACTAGGTGCATAACACTATATTACCATTACACTTAAACGACTATTATATGGCCTAAGAACCACAAAGACCCAATGTTTGCCTTCTATTACTCTGACTTGATTAATGCTCGTCTATTACTTTGATTTGCTATGCGCTCGTCTATTACTCTAACTTATAGTGTGTTCATCTATTGCTCTGAATTATTGAGTGCTTATCTATTATTCAAACTCGTTGAGTGCTCGTCTACTGTTTGTTTGATTTGTGATTATTTGTTTCATCTGACTAGTCATGAGCTCACCACTATCTGGACTTGCTGTGTGCTCGTCTATATCACACTTTTGCATGTGCATGCTTGTTTTTACTTCACCGTACCATGTTTTCTTAGTTGATGCTTAGTTTATATATGTGAATTTTATGGGTGATTATCATTATACAAGTGCTTTTACAAGGTTTTCATATCTAGAAAACAAAACATGCTTGAATTTGGCAGCACTTAATGATAATAATTAAAGTAGAGGTTAGAAGACGAAGAGTATGGGCTAAAAATGATCAAGATTGTAAAAGGCCTCCTTACGTTGCTCTAAATACCATATTTATAATTGAAATCCTTTGCTATGGTTTCTAACTCACAAAAGAACATATAAGAGTTCAGATCTGGAAAGACAGGGAGGAAGAATGAGTCATTTTGGGAAATAAAACAAATTGGTACTGACCACAATATTGTCTGTACTGACCATATTAGTCAATATAGTACAATGTTTTCCATTTCATACTTGACCACATTCCACATCCCCAACTAGATAGGTGGGCTCCTTAGAAAGTCAACTCAATACCGACCATGTTGTCTTGCACCATTTTGTTTCAAACTTTAAGGGTTATCTCATTAGCTATTCCAAGTGTGCTCCCAAGTTCTTGATCCATTCTGTTTTCATCTTGACGTCCATATTTGTTAAAAGCTACTGATTAAAATTTTTGATAACACTTGCCCCCTAAAGTATGCTTTCGTGAACTAAAGCATACTTTGGATCAAAACAAATGATATTATTTTAGTTGCATAAGGGTCTCCAAGTAGCCAACCATCACCTTTGAAGCGTCATAACCATTGCAAAGATATCAGCTTATCACTTTAAATAATTTACACAACCATATCATATCTCTGATAGGTTTGCTTTCTCTCTTCCTTATCTTTTCTCTTTGTGTGTTTTTGGTAGCGATGACTAAAACATGTTGATACCAACCACAATCATGTCGGTACCAATATGATTTCCAAGGTGGTGCATACACACGCATATATGTACTTTGTGCCGAGACAACTTTCATCTACCAAATCATTTCCAGATAACTACTGTAGAAAACTGTGCAGTACTAATGTGAATGGATTTTAAGGCCACTTTAACATTTAAGTGGGGTGAATGGCGTTTTATAACTTATATGGAAATTTTCTAAATTATTTCAAGATTTAAATTCAAAAACGGATAATCAACACACACACACACACACACACACACATATGTATTAACAGATAGTCACAAATATATATAAATGCAGTAGAAGTAATATAATATAAGAAAGACGACACCAGGACTTTTATACTGGTTCAGATAAATAAATTTTATGTCTAGTCCTGCATAGTATGTATGGAAATCCTTTCCAACCCATACTTTAAACAAGTAGCATGACAACTGAAATACAGTCTATATTTTAAGGAAATGAGATTCACCTGTTAGACTCTACCACTATACCTATACTATCCAAAAATATGACAATGCAACACTGTTATATAATATGGAGAATGAGGCTAAGAGGGGTGTAATGTGAATATTCCCTTGGATTAACACCGCTACATATTAAAACATCAAATTTATAACTCACTTATAGATACACATTATCGATACAAAGCAATATACACGTGTGCCTCAAGGATATAACAATACATAATACACAGTGAACAACAGAGAACGTAGAGTCAATCGCAGCAATAATATATAATATAGTATATAATAGGTGACACAGTTTATATACAAATATATCTAATGTCAACTATCTCGATATAATGTGATATAATCAATATACAATTCAATGGCGTACACACACACACACAATGAATTAGGGTCATATAAATATCATTCAAGGATGTATGTCTCCTGTAAAAACACAAAATAAATGCTAGCCATGTCGTATCTGTATGTAACACTCCTAATTTTAAATAACATTATTCAAGAGTTTTAATTAGATAAGTTAAATAGAATAATGTAAAGAGCAAAGTGATGAAGAGATTGAGATTTGTAAGATTATAGGGTAGTCGTGCCTTAAGTAAAGAATAAACAAATGAAAATTTAAAATGAAGTAAGTAAAGGTAATAAGATAAGGGCAAAATAGTTAAAATGTTATGTTCTTATGCCCTAAACCCTTATCCCATTTTCATTTACAACGCTCACAAATAAAACAAAACATAAAGCTTGGCCGGCCACGAGTAGAAGAAAACAAGAGGAAGATAAGTAAGAAAGCAAGTAGGAAGCTTAAGCAAATTTACACAAGAGAAAATCTCATTTTTATTGTTTTAGTTTCTAGTGAAGATCCGAATTGGTTTTGCAAATTATATGCCATGATTTGTTTGTTTACATGGATATACGCTTGTTGATGAATTATGATGCTTTATATTGATTATATGATAATTTTTGATTTGGAAAACCTATTAAACGACATCCATATGACTTGCGACTTTGATATAAGGTCAAAAACATTATTTTAGGGATGGGTTTCAAGTTTCATAATTTTGTTAGCTTTTGTAGATTTATTAAGAATTTTCTAGGAAAGAAAATGGTTAAATTAGATTTAAATTATTTTTGACAAAAATATGATAGCCTCGGTTTAATATTTAAATATGTTAGAAAAACATATTAGTAGTGATTTTTGGGAATTTTTAGATAATTTTCCTAAGTATTTTACTATGGATATAAACTTACTTAAGGTATGCGATTTAAATATTTTATAAGTTTGGAAAAGGAGAAGGTCTATTTTGCCAAATATTTTTGATTGTTAACTACTAAATTCAGTGGTAATTTTCAAAAAAGGTTTTGTAAAAGAATTGTCAACCAATTATGGATTGAAAAATAAGACAAGTTAGTTGGAAAGGAATTACTTTAAAACGCTAATTATCAGTCTTGCAAGCATTTACTACTTCACCACTTCCATTTGCAACTGTCTGACCCATACTTCTACCTCTAACCAAGTCGAAGCCAATACACATGGTATTAATGCCTTGATACGTAGTGGATTTGAGACAGGCGGAAGGTATAGAGTTGAAACCATGCTTTTGAAGGGGTAGAAATAGCCCTTATGAACTTGAAACTATTTTGGTTAAGAACGAGGATTTCAAAGGAGTTATATTAGCTTTCGAATTAGTTAAATATTACCTTGTTTTAGGGAAAGGGCTTTCGAAAGGGGTTGCCTCATTTTTATTTTAAAATGAAGCTTTCAAATGGTTCAAAACCCATGCTCCCGCATTCAACCCTTTGAATCAATGCTTTTGAAAGGGTGGTTTTGAAACCATCCACTTTCTTTTACTTAGGAACAATGCTTTCGAAAGTAATGCTATCGCCCCGGTTCTTTTAAGACCCTTAGATAGATCAAAAGCTAAAACCAAAGGTTTCGAAAGGAATGGTTTCAAATGGCTTTGAAGCTATTCAACAAAATTTTACTTGAACCCAATGCTTTCTAAAGGAATGTTTTAAGCAAGAAATTCAATGTTTTCGAAAGGTATATGTATTGCAAGTTTCAAAAGGGAGGGACTCCCAATCTTTTCGAAAAGTTTATTTGAGAATTTTAATGGAAGGTTTCTATTACTTTGGAAAGGCAAGTTTAAAGTGTTCTGAAAAGAGGATATCTATAGTTTTAATAAAGCTTTTGAAGGGTCATTCTCAATGGTTTCGAAACGTCTATTTTGAAGGTTTCGAAAGGTATGTTATGGTTTTTCGGCCTAATGTTTCAAGGTAAAGTAGTTAACTTATTTTTAAAGGGGAACTTTAAATGGATTTGAAAGGAATTGTTTAAAGTTTTAAACAGAGGTTTCAAATGGATTGCCTTGGCCATATAGCCTAAGACCTTTTAAGTTAAAAAGAGTTTTAATTTACTTTAGAGGGATAAATAATCCCATTAGATTTGATCAACATTGTTTTGTGTAAAGTAAGTGTATGTATATATATGTGTGTGTGTGTGTGTGTGTGTGTGTGTGTATCATAGTTTACGTGTTTTGAGAATAGAAAAGTATATGATTTCCCTATTTTATAAAAGTATGATTTCAGGGGTAAATGATTTGTAAAGGATGTTTTTAAGGAAGTAAATTTTTGATAGGGTAGTTAACCCTAAGACAGGAAATATATGAAAAGGGTATTTAAGCCTAGGTTTATGACTTTGATATTAAAAGACCAAACATGACTGGTATAGGGCCGCATCCTACACTTTAGCTATTAACCCCTTGCTAAAATAATTCGAAAATGTATTAGAGTTAATGCCATGGATGGCAACCTATTTTATCTAACGTTTACTCACCAAAGCTTGGAAATCCATACAAAAAGCATTTAAAAATGGGTCATTTTCTCCTCTGTTTTTAGTCATCTTACTTTACGAATTTGAAAAAGTGGTCAAAATAAATGTTTTAGTAAATTCTTCTTTATACAATTCAAAAAATTATCACTTGATTTAGAATTTTTTTAGGGAGATATGGTCAAAAGAAGGTGTGAAATTTTTGGGCTTGAAAATATAGGTCAAAAATGAGTCAGAGAAAAATGTAGTTTTAACCTAAAAATATTCAAAATTTGAAAAAGTGATTCGAATGAAAGTTGTAGCCAATGGAATTCTACATGGTTTAAATAAAATAAAATATTGATTTAAAGTAGTACAGAGGAAGTTATGACTGAAAGAAATATGAGTAAAAATGGAGAAGAAAGAGTCTTAAAACAAGGATTGAAAACACATAAAACAAAATAAATTTTGAATTCAAATTTTATAACGTTAAAATAGGAAGCCATTAACAAGAGTTCATGAAGCTAAGAAGAAGATAGTGAATACCATTGATGTATTAGTGTCGACTTCTAGGGTTTCGAAAGGCGGGTTGTTGCAGCCTGGAATCAAAGTGCAAGGTTAAGCGAGAACCTTGGCTTTGGTGGGACAACTCGTTAAGAGATAAGGTAATGGAATACCTTATTATAAGTTTGAGCGTATATATAAGACCGTGTAATGATTAGTGATATAAAAATGTTTTATATTGTGTTGATTGATCTCAGAGTGGCTTATGGATTCTAATCATTATGAGTAGCTAACTTTATTGATATGGATCTATAAACACTTGAACAAGGTCATCCGACATAGTATTGTTTTGAAATTGGGTAAATGAAATAATTTTACCTAGGATATATTCTGTATATAAAGAATGATTTTCAAAATATTATAGTATAATATGGCATTGTTTATTTATTCATGCTTGTCCAGTTTAAGCATTGACTATTGTTAGTGTGTACAGGTAGCTTCCCTTTTTAAGATTTGGGCTAGGTAGATAGGAATAGAGGGAAACATTAAAGTAAACACCTTATGAATTAAGTTTCATAATTTGACTATAAGACGTTCGATGTTAATGTCAAGGTAAAATTTGATGAAATAAAAGTTGTTCATTAAAAAGTTTGGATATTTTGCAATAAATATTTGGAGAATAGTTTTATAAAAATTGATGTCATAAAATGAATAAATAAGCAGATGTCTTTTAATAAAAAAGAATTTACATTGAAATTTAAGGACTAAAATCCCAGGACTTTTGAAAAATGGTCTTCGAGGATTAGAAAAATAATAATAGAGCTATCTGAAAAAAATTGGTTCAAGTATAAAATTTTAGGAATGAAAAGGTTAAGCAAGAAGTGTTTTCTTTGCATTAGTTGGGAAAAAAGTTTCTTTTTTATTTTGTGATAATTTGAATAATCTTCTAAGGGATGATCAAATGTTTGCCTAGGTAAAAGTTGTAGTGTACTTACTAAATAATTCTTTTTATCATTGTACAATCGAAATAAGTTTAACCCTAACGAATCCAAAGGGAGTTGGTGATAAATGTTTTGTCGGAACTACATAGAGTATTGTTTCAAAATGGGATTTGGAAATAAAAGAGATATTTATTAAGTTAAGTAGTTCGAGTGGCTCAAAAATAACTCAAAATTGGGGAAGAGATGTGTTCGGATGGTAAACACTTCTCTTGAGTATTACCCTTCTTGGTAAGGGAGTGTATGATACTGTTTGGTAGTACCCAGATCCTTGGTATCATTTTGGAGTTACTCGGGCTATATGTATATATTTTCCATGATAAATATATAAAAGTTATGTTTTAATTTTTTTTGAATAAAACTAGGATATTTGGATCTTGAGTTTTCATTGGGAAATAAGTGCAAAATGGAATAGTTGGATTAAATAGGGGTATACACTCTTAGTATATAGTGAAGTAGTACCCAAGTCGAAACTAAGTTTAGTTTTATGAAATGTTTTCATAAATAATTTAGTGGAAATAGAACTGGTATTAAGGAAAAGCAATTAAAGAAATACGTATGTTGGACGTAGATCATCTCTTGTTTCCATATAGTTTGATCTAAGATTCGAGTACACGGCTTTGACATGTTTCACGCTATTTCGGATAAGGATCTATTATTCGATTTTTGGCGGCGTGCACTTGATGAGGATTTTTGATATGGGACAAATGTTTTCTATCGTAGTTATAATAATGTGAGAAGAACATAGGTTCTTAATCAAGAAGCCTGATCAGAGTCTGCACTAGAAAATCGGGTGAGCGATACTCGTTCGAAAATGAAATAATGTATTCAAGTAGTGATTAAATCATAATTTTGTGTAAGAATGTTCTATGTACATCATGCGAATAGTGCTAAGTTTTTTCTTGGTTAGGTTGAGATGTAATTTCGAGGACAAAATTATTTTAAGAGGAGGAGAATGTAAGGACCTAGAATTTCATTGCTTTGATTTGTGAATATTTAATTAATTTCAAATATTTAATATATAGGTTTTATAATGAAAATAATTTTTTTAAGTGATTAATAATGATGGTGAAACCTGGTTAATGAATATTTAATATATGGTGAAACCTGGTTAATGAATATTTAATATATGGTGAAACCTGGTTAATGAAAATAATTTTTTTAAGTGATTGATAATGAATATTTAATCACCATCTTCTTCTTCTTAGCTTCACGAAACCTGGTTAATGGCTTCCTATTTTAGCATTATAAAATTTAAATTCAAAAATTTATTTTGTTTTAAATGTTTTCAAACCTTGTTTTAATATCCTTTCTTCTCTATTTTTACTCATATTTCGTTCGGCCATAACTTTCTTTATACTGCTTCAAATCAAGGTTTTCATTTATTTAAACCATATATAATTCTAGTGGGTACAACTTTCATACGAATCGCTTTTTCAAATTTTGAATATTTTTACATAAAAATGCATTTCTTTCTGACTAATTTTTGGACCTATATTTTCAAGCCCGAATATACGACACCATCTTTTGACCATTTCTCCCTCGAACAAAACCAACTGAGTGATTTTTTCTTCGAAATTTATAAAGAATAATTTTCTACAACTTTTATCTTGACCACTTGTCCAAATTCCTAATATAAGATGACCAAAAATAAAGGAGAAAATGACCTATTTTCGAGTGATTTTTGTGAAGATTTTCAAGCTTTCATTGAGTAAATGTTAGTTTTAAATTTCAAAGTTTTAACTTGATAGATGTTGCATAAATTGCTTTATGATGTTTGTTAAATATGTTTGAGTTGCTATATGTTTTGTGTTTTGTGTGGATATGGATGAATCAAGATGCAAAAAAGTGGACTTGGATGAAATCTACCTTAGTATTGTTGTGAATTTGTAAACCTGGGTTATGATATAGTTTAAACTTTGGTTTTGATGTTGATTGTAAGTTTGAATATGATATGAATGTGAACTTGGTTATGATGTGGTATGTTTATAAGTTAACATTGAGATGTTAAGAGGAGATTTGGACTCTTTAGAAGGAAATGTTTTTAAAGCATTTAAGTTTTTAAAACATTAAAGTTAAACTTTGCTTCAGTTTATAAACTTTTCCTTATGGTTTAAAATGAAACAAAGTTAGAAGCAGAGAATTGGAAAATTAGTAACTTAGAAAAACAAACTCAAGTTACTACATCCACAGCGATAGTCGCTATAGATGCAGTTTCGATAATAAAATTGAATTTTTGAATATTTAGTTGTCATACTTAAAAGTGTTTTAAAAATGTATAAACTTAATAATGGTGTTTTAGAAAGTTAATTAATAATTTAGTAATTAATTTATAATTAATTAAGATTTGACAACTAAGAATTGATTAAGTATTAAACATGGTTTATTAATATAATTAAGTGAAGATTAACTAGTAATGAATTATATTTTAAAAGTAAGATTAATTTTAATTAATTTTCGATTAAGAAATAAATTCTTAATTAATTATGGGCTAAGTATGTGATTCATTTTTTATTAGTTAAGTATAACGTTAATTATTTAATAAATTATTAGTCAGGTGTTTAATTATATCTAATTATAAGTTAATTAAGGTTTTAATTTAAGATAATTTATTTATTTAAGATTTAATTTATTATATAAGTTTTAATTAAAAGATTATTTAATTAATAAATTGTGATTAATTAATAGTTAATTGTTAATAAAGGTTTTAAATTATTATTTAATAATGAATAAAGGATAATTAAGAGTTTAGTTTATAAATAAATTATTTATTAAAGGTTGAATTAATTATTAATTTATAATTAATTTTCAATAATAAAGATTAGTTATGAGTTAATAAGAGATTATATTTTAATTAATTATTTTAAAAGGCGTTCTAAGTTTTGAATCCTTTGTCTTCAAGAATCAAATTATTTTAAAGGTTAGAGATGGTTTGGAGCTCAAGGAACTCAATCGTGGGTACTAATAGGTAGACGAATGCCCGTGAATGAGTTATGAGTGATTGTATGGACATTTGATAACGGAATAAATCTCTGTTCTGCCATAAATTGATTGTTTGATTATGTGAACATTTGATGGCAGAATAAATCCCCGTTCTGCCATTAGTTTTTTTTTTTTTTTGGCAAGGCCAGCCGGTTTTATAGTGGACCGTCCACTTTTTATTACGAACGTAATAAAAATTGAAGTACAGGAGCAAGGTATAAGCACCTTAACTACTAAAGGAAATAGAAAATACAGCACAGGTACATGACAGCAATGTCACGATAACTAAAATAACATATAAACCTAGCACTCCTCCTTGGAGGGAGAATCACCAACAACTGAAGTCACCAAAGAAGAGCTCAAAGGGGCAGACCCAGAAAGACCAGCAAAAGGGCGGAAACGGAGAGCAAGTCTAGGGTCATAAACCACATCATCAGAACAGTAGATAAACGATCGATCCCAGGAAGGGTCAGCAAGCATGATAGAATTAGAAGTTGCATCCAAACCGTCCATATCAAGAACTATAGAATCACCAGATTGTTTGTAGCGTAGACATCGAAGATCTAGTTGATTATCAGAAACAAACCGAAAGAAGGATTCATTTTCCGGGTTATACCTCATATCAGAAATGGGATCAATCCAACACCCTTCAGCCTCATCCCATGCTACCGGAGGTAGCAGCGAGGTAGGGTCAGGAGCAACAAGTGGGATGACAGGAGCAGCACCAGGAACCACAGAACCAGGCGGAGAAACAGGCAAAACAAGGGGCAAAAAAGGATCACTCAGAACTGGCATCGCAGCCACAGGTGCAGGATAAGGGTGAGGGGGCGGGACTTTGGGAACCCAGATCCTACGACGGGGGCGCGGCAATGGTAACTTAGGAGCAGCCGCAGATGCAACAGTATGATGGCAATCACTAGTAAGGTGTCCAAAAGAGTGACAGTAGGTACAAATATCTGGAACCCAACCATAACGAACCCTGACTTCCACAATATGGCCGACAGCTAGCTGAACAGGAATAGAAGTAGGGAGAGGCTTAGAGGGGGAAATTTCGATAAGAGCCTTCGCATACATCAACTTATCACGCTCCACGGTGTTAGAGTCAAAACATTTCAGCTTACCAACATTACAAGCTAACCAATTCAATCCAATAAGAGGCTGAAGGACTGAGGGAATGTGAGAAAAATATACCCAAACAGGAATAGAACAAACTTGCTCACGAGCACACGCCGCAGTAGGAGACCAGGGGGTAACAATAAAAGGCCTTCCATCAACGATAGAAGGCTCAGCTTCCAAAACAAGCCGTCGATCCTCAGAAGAGGAAAACTTAAGGTAATACATCGTATCAATTAGTTTCACATGCAAATTTCCACGAATCTTCCATGCCCTGCGCAGAACCATCGCCGCATTTGTTAGCCGGCAATGCGGATCCAGAAAAAAACCGACCAAATAGTCAGACCAAAATTCCACACCGGCTTGCAAAACACAAGGGGGAGGAATCATCACTCCATCTACCTCAACCAATTCAAATTCAATCGGGATGTAGGCACCAGCATTACGGGGCAAGGACGAGAAAAGTGAAGACCACGATTTTGTGGGTTGTTTCGTAGCATTAGTATCACGGCTTTCATCAACTGTAGGAACAGTGGGAAGTTTTGCATCAGTGCAAATAACAGTGACAGTAGGATCAGATTTCTCAGGGGAATAAACACAAACACTAGGTGTGCCAAGTCCACTACAAGAAATATGAGCAGAAGCACACCCCTGAGCTTGGTCAGACACTCCAACTACCCCACTAGAAACGTGTTCACCAAACAAGGAATTCTTTCCCACTGGACTGCTCAACTCAAGCTGGCTACCAAGAACTTGCGCACACGCAACAGAGGGAGGCACAACAGCACGCAAGGACTCACACGCAACCACAACAGAGGGGCGAACTGGTGAAGCTAGCAAAGGAGGAAACTCGGAAGGCGAGAGGAGGGCAGGGGGACGCACAGACATTAGCAATAACGGCTTGAAAAAACGGCCAGACCGAGTCGTCGAAGAAATTGGGGGGATCGAAACTAGAGGAGAAGAATCGGACATAAGAAACGAGGTGCAGACGAGGAGGATCGGCAGAAAGGGGGAGAAACGCGGATTAGGGCAGAAGAAACTCCAGTCGCAAGAAACTCCAGTCGCAAGCAACCATTATCCAGTCGCAAGAAACCCTAATCTATTTAAACTTTGGGGACAGGGAGACTATGTCGCCCTGACCTTTGGTTAAGCCGGTTTTAAAGTGGCCGTGCACTTATGTCTCATACTTGTGGCCGCTGGGAATCGAACCTGTGCCACCACAACAAGATGCAGCAACTCACCTCATGTCGTAAACCACTGGACCACTAGTTCTGCCATTAGTTGATTGTTGATTGTGTGGACATATGTTAGTGGAATAATTTCCCATTCTTTTATAAGTCAACTGTTTAATTTTTATACATCTATTTAGCAGGACAAATCACCATCCTGCTATTATATTATTTGGACATGTATTTGCTAGTTAAATTGTATTGACTTGTTATTCCCTGATTTGGATATGAAGTGTATTTACAAATATGTCGACTTATGTAAATAAATGGTTAAGTGACTTGAAAGTGTTGACGTTAAATGCTAACTTAAATTACTACCATCGGGTTTGGTAAGCCTCTGTTTGAAATTATAAAGTATGTTTTTAAATTAGTTTGAATTCTTTAATCAGCTTGCGGTTAAGGTTCATAAATGATTTTTCAAGTTATATTGTTATTGTATAAAAATATTTATAAATAACAACTTATTTATAAAAAGGGTTTTACTAAATATAAGGTTTTTTTAAAGTGAGTTAAGTGAGATTTTGTAAATGATACTTTGTAATGTCAAAGATATTTTATAAGGGAAATTATATAAAGAGTTTTATACATAGAAAGAGATTTTATAAATCATTTTAGAGATTTTAAAAATAATTTTAAATCTAGTATAAAGATTTATAAAGAGGTTTGAAATATGAAGCGAACTTATAAAAAGAATTATTATATGGGATAAGTGAATGAATTTCATAAAGTGGATGGGTTTTATAGTAAGTGCTGTTTTGAAAAGGGAATTTCTTGGCCATTTAATATGGAATTTGAGAAAAGGGAAGTTTCCAATTTTGTTTGGTAAATACTTATATTTTTCAGAGAAATAAAAATGTTTCCAAGTATAAAAGGAATGTAAAGGGCTTTGGGAATGGTGTTTTAAAACGATCTTTCGATAAAGTTTTGCAAAGTGTTTTAATTAACTAAAGATTAATTAATAAAGGCCTTGTACTTTGCATATAAAATTAAATGCATGTTTGAATATTTATATATTTGATAGTTAAATTACCGACTATCAACCTTGGACCCAAACGTAACTTTGGAAATATCCAGGAGAAATACGTGAGTTATATATGGCACAGTCATCGCCGATGATGTTGTACTGTACACATAAATCTTGTTTGTTCTTCTAGGACAATGATAGCGAAATCCATCCACTAACATTTAGGAGGTGATCTTGTTCTTATTTTTGACTGTTTCCTAAAGAACCGGGGTTAAATTTACCGAAATTATCGAATGCTGTTTCGAAGAGACCGAGATCCAATATGTTATCTAAAATCACTTCGATCCAACTCAAGTTTTCGGAGTGAAGACATCTTGAAGATGATGGAATTGAAGATGGATCTCTCAAGTGTTTCATTCAGTCCTAGAATGAACTTGTATAGATGAATGCTGACATTGCATTGTTGCATGGAGGCATTATAGCATTCCAAGTGGGAAGCGCTATATAAAAGGTAAAATGTTGCGTCAAGTCTCATTAACCAGGAATGACTAAAACATATGAGATGTAGCAGAGATAAGTAGGTCACTCCAAGTAGGGTGTGATCATCCCTATCTAGAGTCGATATTGTCTCTCATTTGTATGCTTCAGGACCCATTAACGGAGGGGTGATCATATTCGGTACTATCCAATAAGGAGTAGGCCAGTCCTGTGTTGGTAGGGGATCCAAGCGAGATCCTTGGTTTTATTTTATCTGGAGATGCACTATGATGGGCGGTACCCTAGTAGCCCAATCGTTGTATGAAATCCATTCTCCAATAAGCCTGCAACGGACTTAGTTGTGTCCAACTTTGTTGGAATATGAGGTGCAAGCATTTCAGTTATTTTATATGTTTACTTTGAACTTTTAGACATTATCATAATATCACTGGATTTTCTATAAAAAGTGTTTTGGTTATCGTAAGGTAAAAATCTGTCTGTGTTTATATGCGGTGTGGTCTTATGAGATACTTTGATTTTAAAGGGTTTTAAACATAATAATTCAGTTGTTTTGGTTTACTCACACCAGGCCTATGTCTGACCCAGAGTTTTATTTTCTTTACTAAAACTCTTAGATTCTCAAATTTTATGGGCAATCGAGTAGTTCAAATTTTCCATCAATGCGTTTCGAAGGAGTTTGGAGCAGGAGGCTTCATCGATAGCAAGTTATTCTCTTATTTTCACTACATTATATGTATCTTATATTAGTTAGGTAGGGACAGGCTGTTATAACTATCTAAGGGTAGAATTGTTTTTGTATGACTCTAATGTATAATTATTGAAATGACTTTGTAAAGTATTAGTTGATTAATATATGTTATTCCATTACATTATGATATTCAGTGATTATTTTTGCTCTTCTTATCTTCTATCTTATTTCTTTCTTTCCCCTAACAATATGTCTTTTCGACACTTGGTTGTTCGACATGTGAATATCATGGATGTATTAGTGTTGATTTATGGAGTTCGGAATGGCGGGTTGTAACAACCCATAAGTTTACGATAATTAAATTTGTTAATTTAATAAGATTTTAGTAACTGAATCGGGTAGAAATAAAAATTTGTAAGTTGAGAATGAAATGATAACTAAAACGAAATGTAACAAAGCTAAGTCAAGTGGATTATTAATAAATTCATGGAATTCAAATTTAAAATGATGATTGAAAGGCTATCTTTGGTTACAAAGTGAATATTGGAAAACAAATGCAATTATTTAAATGACTAATGAAATAACACATTGTTAGAAAACAAATGCAATTATTTAAATGACTAATGAAATAACACATTGTTAATAGTAATTGAATGTGAATAAAGGTAATAATGTTAATGAAAGATAATAAATAACTAATTTAGTGCAATCCCAATTAATTGAAACAATTGTAAGGTTATAGTTGATTGTAAATAGTAAATTAGGAGATAAATTCAAAGTTATATTAATTGATGAAATAATATGCAATAAACTGTAATTTGACAAGACCAATGTTAGATAAGTAATTATAATATTTGTTGCTTGATAATAATGTATGAATGGGATTAAAATAGGCGAATGGTGATAATCATTACTTATTTACCCATTTATTTAATTTATTGAATTAGATTTGAATCCCTTGCAATTAAACGTAATTAAAAACTACGTTAATATGAATTTAGTTGATGACTGTAAAAATATTAGTGTAATTGCATATATACTAATGTCAAATTTATCCATAAGATGATGATTGATTGAGTAAAGGGATTGAAAACAAACTGAATTAGTTTATTTGAAATTAAAAACATAATTTATTTGAATTCACTTAAATTGAAGGTAAAACTATAAATTTTGCAATAAATCCTTATTTGATTAACATGGAAATTATGGTTAATGAATTATAATTTTATTTGTAATCAGAAATGATAGAAATGGTAAATAATTAAATTTGGATTGAAGAAGTGATTAATTAATTTAATATTAAATTATTTAATTAACTGAAATATAGCCATTTTGGCAACTGACTCGGATTTCGACGAAACCAGTTTCATCGGATCTATAACAGTAAATTATTATAGGATTTCAAGTTTCGTAGCAATCAGACTTGTTGTTTGATCGTACGAACTCGAAACGCCTTGAAATCAATTTAGTTGAAATCAATTGAAATCAATTTGAAATAACTTATTTTAGCTTAACCTCTTCATACGATGGAATTTGGACTTGAAATCCGTTTCATTGATTTTAAAATATTTTAAAACATCTATTTTGATATATGGGTTGACCTAATTTCGTTCCGAAGTCAGAACGGGCTTTCTGGGCCATTTATCGTTTAACGTGTAAACCAATCATATCTGTACCTCAAATTTCAGCTCTACCTATTTATATCTAGTTATAAACCCTAGTAGCCTTTCTATTTTCTCATTTCTGTACGTATAGAAATTTCTGTTGGCCCTCTTCCTCAATGGCTGTAAACCCTAAATTTTCCAATTCAATTCCAATTCAAAATCCAACAATAAAATTTCAAACACCTCAAATAATATCAAATTATATATCGATCTGAAGCTCTCAACGAGCGCATCTCAGATTTGAGATTTGTTTTTCAATTTGAATCATCGGTTGCCCAGAAATCGATGATCAATCCTCGACCGTTCATCACGCGACGATCACTTTCCATGGATCGTCGATTTGAAGGTAGCATGTTGTAAAGGGGCCAAGTGTTGTTCATCGGTGGAGTTCATAGGTGGTATTGACGGTCAGATCGACGCTAGAAATTCGATTAGGGTTTCGTTTGTGGGTGGCGATGGCTAGTGTTTGGGCTTGATCAGAGTTGCTAGGTGACATCGGGGTGGTGGCAAAGGGAGACGCTAGTGGAAGAGAGAATTATGGTAGTGTTCGGCGCGGCCAATGATGGCCAGAGGTAACGCGATGAACGATCGAACGATGGCAGCTAGGTTGAGCGGGAGGTCCTGTAGCCTGTAGAGTTTCAGAGGGAAGCAGCTATTGTCGTGGCAGAGTGCCATTGGTTTGTTTTCTCTATTTTTTATTTTATTTAAATCGTTCAAACGTTCTAACTCGCATTATTCTACATACGAGGTCCGTTTATTAAAATTCCAGACATTTTATGCTGGTTTGGAAAAATTCTGAAACCGTTCAAATTTTGGGTTTAAATTAGATTTAAATTCAATTTAAATTCGAAAGATGAGTGTTTTAACCCACTCACAACTTCTAAAATTTCTTATGTTTGTTAAATTGATTTATGATATGATCAGAAATTTATTTATGACTGTTTGACATATTTTGAATCATCATCTCAGTTTATTTGAATTTATTTGGATAAAATAGTTATTTAATTTATACAGACACCGTGGTCTTTATATATAAATATTTTAAAAGGATTTCTATGGGTTTGGAAAGGAAATATAGTTTTATAAAATATTGATTTGGGTATTATAGAAATGTTATTTTATATATAGTTAAATTCTTGATTTTAAGCTATGTATAAAATTGTTTTAAAATATAAAATAAGTTTAATAATAAAGTTTGATTTTATTAAAATATAATATGGTCAAGTATTTATTTAAATTATATTTTATATAGAGTTTATAACGACTTAAATAAAAATTTAGGTTGGAAGATAAATATGAAATTGATTTGACATTTAATTAATTTAGGAATTTAACTCAAATAAATTTGATTTGAAACTTAATAAAATTGAGATTTTGGTTTAAAGGGATCTAAATGAATATATCAAGTTGATTTAAATGAATATATCAAGTTAAATAAATTGGAAGAATATTCAGTTAGTGGAAGTTTAAAAGTTTTACTTAAACGATATTCGATTTATTAAGTAACATTTCAAATCTAAATAATAGAAATTGAATTTGATATATATGGAATTACCAAAATTTAGTTTGAAATTATGGAATATTTAAAGCTTTAAAAAATAAGGAATTTGAAACGGTTTATTTGAGGATCAAATCTGTATTTGGAATTGATATAAATTGAAATGGATTATTGAAAACTGAATTGAGTTGAAATTTATGAATTGAGATTTGATTTTAATTAAATTGTGGATTCAAGGTGATTTGAATCAATTTGTGAACTTGAGGAAATTATTTTATTTATGAAGTAAAGTTAAATTTAAAATTATTTTATTATATATACTATTTGAGCCTCTAAACTATTTTAATTGTAACGACCCAGAATTTTTGATAATTAAAATTTGAATATTTAATTAATTTTAAATATTAATAAGTGAATTTATAAGTCGAATAAATTTTTATTTGAATTTTTGGATTTAATTGAATAATTAAATCAATAATTTAATACGTTAAATTATGGAAATAATTGAAAATTGGGTTAAATATGATTGAAAATGATTTGTAAAATTTTATTTTATCATATGGGAGTTAGAAAGATATTTTAGAACTTTTAAAATCGAATTAAAAGTTAAATTGTGAAAATTGAATATTTTAATATTTAATAATCGACTGTAAAATAGCCAATTTTTGAACAGTCTCAGAATTGAACGAAACCAGTTCCATTGGATCCGTAATAGTTAGTTATTACCGGATTTCAATTTTCGTGTCAATCGGAGCTATCGTTTGATCGTGGCAGCTCGAAACGTATCGATTTATTTTTAATTTAAATTTGACGAGTGAAAATAGCCATTTTTCAAAAAGTCTCGGATTTCGACGAAACCAGTTGCATCGGATCCGTAATATGATATTATTGTAAGGTTTCAAATTTCAAATCAATTGGATTTACCGTTTGTCCGTTACAAATTAAAACGCCTAGAAATCAACTTAAATCGGTTTAATTCAAATTGAGCGTTTATAGCCATAACTCGCACAGATGTCCGAATTAGCTTTCGAAACCTGTTCCATTGTGTCCGGAACGCGGGGTAAACCCTAAAAACGCTGGTTACGGCGCGTAAATCGGAGTTCGGAATTTCCGGGATGAATAGTGTTTCGATTTTCTTTATAAATAGCCCCTACCCCTTCACAAATTAAAAAAAAAAAATAAACCAACTACACCCTAGCCGCCAGCAACTGCAATGGATGGCCGAAAATTGCAGTCTCTTTTCTTCAATTATCTTTCAATCCACAAACCCATTCAAGAAATCTCCAACTACAAAGTTGTAGAGCTACGTGAGATCCTTATATTCAACGGTTATGATCGTGTTTCGTTGCACGGATTGACGGCAAATTGCATTCAAAGGCCACGCGTTCATTCTCGATTTGTGTGTGTATAGGGCGACCGAGTTCTTCATGGTTCTGGGCGAGTGTGGAGGTGGCTGAGGGGGTTTGAATGGCGTGGAGGTGATGGGGTTTTGTCGAGTTTTGGAGTTGCAATGTTTAAACCTAAATGGATGTATTGGGTTCGGCCTCAAACGTGATTTACTGGAGCTTGTTGCGTGGAGAGGGAAGATGAGGGAGATCATGCGCACGGCTAGGATCTGATGGAGGCAAAATCTAACGGTCCATATGTGATGTGGGTTTAAATTTTTAAAGTTATGTTGTAATTGTTAATAAAATCGTGTACAATCTTCAATAATTCATAACTTTTGCATACGAGGTCGAAAAAATGCAAAACCAGTTGCGTTGGAATCGTATGGATGAGCACTACGCGATGGAGTTGGTTTGGAGTCGTTTGGAGTTAGTGAGAATTTTGGGTAAAATTAAACGTCCGTTTAATTTTATTCGAAATAAATCGCTAAAAAGGAAAATAAAATCAAGGTGAGAACTTCTCACTCAATCGAATCAGTTTCGATTTTATTTTAAATAGTTAGATTTAAAATAATTGAATGCATGTTTGAATGTTGATTGATATCTATTGATTGTTAAAATAGACATTATACGCCGTTAGTAAGCGGATGTTATTTAATAAAAACATATACCGCGAATATTTCATAAACAGTGAAATTGGTATTATAAATAATATCAATATATATATATTGGCATATGTATATATTGGAGTTATTGATTTCCCGCATTTTTTGTTTAGCGGATGAGACCCTATTACGCCGTTATTAAGCGGATAATATTTAATAAGAACATATACCGCGATAATTTCGTACTGGAACGAAATTGGTATTGTGCTAATGTTTGTGGATGCAGGAAAACAGGTTGGAGGGATCCAACTGGATTCCTCAACAGTTTTTATTTGATTTCAGATATTTTGATATTTGATGGATTTTCATATTGATATATGATATCGTTGTAGTCGTGATTGACTATTTGGTGTGTAGCATCATTGGACCCAGATTTTGGGATTTTAAAATGGTTTTAAAGTGATTTTTGAAAATATGCTATATTTTTGGAATTGATCCATTTTAAATAAATAAACGTTATAATTTTTAAAGTTATAAAAATTATGATTTTGAGAAATATAGTTAAAAACTGTTTTTTGAGAATATGATGCTAATGATTTTAAAAAATAGTTTAATCGGGATTTTAGAATTATTGTGAAAAGTTGAAATATAGGATTTATAAATTTAATTATTTTATGAATCAAAAGGAAGAAGTTTTTAAAGGAATTTAAAGACGTTTTAAAAGAATAATATAAATTGATTTATATTAAGAGATTTATAAATGGATATTTATAAATTGAAATATTGACATTATAAAACGAGTTTTTATAAGTGTTTGAATGAAGTGAAAATGGATTGCATATGTGAATGGGATTTATAAAATTATGAATGGTGAAGTTATAAATGAAATTTATAAATAGTAAGATTTATAAATTTTGTGAAATTATTAAAGAATATATTTGGATGAATAATTGAATCTTAAAAGTTATAAGATTTATAATTTGGGAAGTTAAAAAGAACGATTTTGTAAAATAATCGTTTTATAAGTATTTAACTTATAATATGAACGTTTAGTTTATAATTGAGTTATAAACTGGAATAGGTTAATAAAAGAATTTATAAAAAGAAGTTTTTATAAATAAATAGAAATGGAATTTATAAACGTTGTTTATAAATTCGCAAATGACTTATTTTTTTTTTTAGTAAATTGTTGAAACCTATAAATGGAGTTATATTCACATTTTTGAATAGTGAATAATCCTTTGAATTAAAATGAATAAAAGGATGAAATTGTTAATGAAGTATATTCACGTTTTTGAATAGTGAATAAGACGTTAAAGAAATTGTTTTGAATGTGATATTTCAAATAGGATTTAAAACGATCTAACGATGTTTTAAAATATGTTGAGATTCGAAACCATAGATTTCAACATTTATTGTTGAAATAGACGTTTTCGAGAAATAGAAGGAGATGGTGGACTATAACACTGTTGTTATAGTAAATAATTTCCGAAAGGAAATGTTTTGTATAGTATTGGGATTTATATACCTATTTTAATTTCGAATCCCTATACTAGTGATTTTGGGACGTCGTAACGATGTTTTACGCAACATTCGTTTTGACCCAAATAAATATGTTTAAGCGAATGATTTCCTTAAAGAATGAAATATATACTTAATTCGATTTAAGTATATTGAATATTTTCCAAGGTTGAAAATAAAAAGATTTGTGAATTACTTATGAATATATAAGTATGGAAATGTTTTCCAATATAAAGTGAATATTTTGAGAAGTTATCTTTTTGAAGATAAATTGAAAAGGAATATTGAAATGAATAATTGAAATCGAATATTCATAGATATTTTGGATTATAAATTCGCTAAAGAATTTATAAAAGAAAGTGAAATTGGTTTAAAAAATAAAATAAATATTGATTTATTTTTGAAGTATTGAAATAATATATCTTGTAAAGATATTTTTGGAAAATAAATAATTTGGAAAATTATTTGGAAACTGGTGATGTGTGCATATTCATTGATAGTTAAATAATCGACTATCAATATTTCCCTTTGAATGGGTAATTGATGTGATTTGTTTGAATTTGAATGCCACACTTATTTTTGAATAAGCGCTCACTATTCGGGTTAACCGGGAAAGGACCATGGGGTCATATAACCCATTCCGAATATGTGATACGTCGTTATAATTGCATTGAAGATCGGTGTTGAAGACCCGGTATTTGCGAGAGCGATAGGATGACCTGTCGATTTACTCTGCACCGAGTTGCTCCGGTATAGAGTTCTCCATATGTGATGGTGAATCCGATCAGGATTGTGAATATCCGGATTGCAAGGACTTCTTTGTAAGTGCCTTCGGTTTTGTTCGAGCCCGTAACAGACTTGTATGGATTGTGTGTCTGACATTACAAGTTGAGATATAAAGCCGATTTCTTTCAAATATATTTCTTTTGGTGGCGGAGAATTTATTCTTTTAGCTTAACACCCTTCTCTGAGACGTACGAGCTCAGAGGTTATATAGTTGAAGTTATCAGCGATATATTCCCAATTTGGTAATGTGACATGCTGAGTGATGCTGAAATGATCATTGTGTTGATTTTTGTGATAGGATCGTTTATTTGATCGTCTATCTTGGTGATCATTGTGTTGATCATTTGTTGACCCAAAGCATGGCTTTTGTATAAAGTATGTTTTTGTGGACGTGACTTCGTCGAGCCTCACACCCCGGAAATGGTCAAAACAGGAAAGATGCGGCAAGGTTATGAGGGGTAGCACCCTTTAGGGTATGTACATTTCCTTCTGGATAGAGGTGGTATCATGGTATGGAGCCCAGATATTTAACCTATGTGGTTATTGCGAATTTATTACTTTGTGGTTGTTGCTTTTCGAGATCCCGTGAGAAAGGTCGTTTTACGATCGGGGAATGGCATGCTCGTGTCAGTAGTTACCCAGTTAGGGGTAACCCGGCCTTGTGTTGGCAGAGTTCCGGTTTGGTTCTCGGGGATGTCTTTCCAGAGGCATTCTCATGTGGCAATGGGAAGTTCCTTGGCCTGACCATTTGTTGGAAATCCAAAGAAACAATACGAAACTTGTACGGTTTTAGTTGTAGAACCTGCCATCTAATATGGTAGCTATTAGTAGGCATAATATAATGGTACCTATGCTGGCTAAGATTTATATTCTACTTTCGAAATGAATTTCTTCTACACTATGCACTAATAATAATATCAAAATTGATTTGATTTTAATACGTATCAAGCATCTTTGACTATCATAAGGAGAAATCTTCTCCAAGTCTGCGTTTGCATTGTGTGTGTGGCAGGAGGTCTTATGGTAGTCTCATTTTTAAAAGCATTGCGAATTGATTAAAAATATTCCTCTATTTTGAATTTAAAGATAAATAAACTGTTTTGAGTTCTCACACCAGTCACATGACTGACTTGGAGTTTATTGTTTTCCTTCCTAAACTCTGGGTGCCCACCAATTTCCACACGGGCAGTCGAGAGTTAAGGTTTATCAGGATATTCTGGATATTCTGGATTTGCTGGAGGCAAGCTGGATGGCATGGCATATTACTTATATAGTATTTCTTTTTCCGCTGCACTATTTGTTGTTGTTGTATACTCTGATGATATGATGTAATGAAATGTAATGTAATAACTGATAAAGGTCCTTGTTTAAAGATTATTCATTTATTATTATATATGTTGTTCCGCTGCGAATTGTGAGATTCTGATGTTGTTCCGTTCCGTTCTTGTTTTCTGTTCTGTTCTATTTTCTTCTGTTTTTCTTTTTCCTCTATTCTCTTTTTCTTCTATTTTAAAATTCTGTTCTATGTTCTCTTTTCTTTCTATTCTATTTTAAAATGTTCTATCTTCTTTTCCCTATCTAAATTTTCCATCTTCTGTTTTCTTTTCCTCTCCATCTTCTATCTTTTTCTCTTCTCTTTTCCAAAATTCTTTTTAAAAACCCTCAGTGTTCGGTTTTCCGTCGTTCGATTGCTCGGCAGTCGATAAAGTGAGTGTCGATGTTGAATTTTCGGAAGACGAAGAATCGTGTCCTGACAATGTGGTATCAGAGCTTATGGTTAAGCGACAACCATGGTTCTGTTGGGTATTATTCATTAGAGATAGAGTCAGCAGTACTCTAGAATGAATTTGAGTGTAATAATAGCTATGAGAGCGTATTTGTTAGTGAATATAATTTTTTTTTATATTGTGATGGTTGGTTTATTGAGTGGCATATGAACTTTCGTCAGCGCGGTCTGTCAAACTATGCCGAAGGGGTTTCTAAACACTTGAATAGAACAATGCGACACAATATTGTTTTAAAATTGGGTAAATGAAATAATTTTACCTTGATTATATTTTTTATATATAAAGAAATAATTTTTCAAAATTATTAAAGTGAAAATAAGTTGATTGTTTAGTTGTTTGAATAATCTAAATAAAAGAATAATTGTATAAGAAAAAGAATTATAAGAACTAAATTATAATTAAAGTGATTTACAATTGTGAAATAAACTTATATATGAGAAGTGAAACTATATGAATATGGTTTATGAATATGAGTAGTAAATAAAAATGAATTTAAAGTTAAATGGAATATAACTTAAGAGGTGTTGAATGAAGTGATAAATGTGAACTTGAGTTATGTAAATGAAATTCAACTTTGAAATTGAATTGAATTAATGGATTAAATGTTAATCAATTGAATGTATGAATATAAACAAAGGAATTTGGTTGAAATTAATATACTTTGGTTGTTATATGATTGTTAGTTGATTGTTGATTGATTATATATAAATTCATTAAGTGAATTAGTGAAATTGGAAGCAATGAAATTGAATTCAAATTAGAAGTAAATAAATTTGAATAGAATTGAATGGAATTGAATTTGATTTGGAATTGAACCAACTTGAATGAAAATTAGTAAATAATAACTAATTGAATCGAGAAGGAATGTTGATAAAATCCAATGTGAATGAATCAAATATGATTTAAATTGAAAACCTATTTCATTGTATATAAATGAATATTATTGGTTATGAATGTTAGTTGAATGATAGTTGGTTGATGGTTGAATATATTGCATTTGTTGTTTAGTTGCATTTGCTATGTGACATATATAGTCATTATGTTGCTATATGTTGTATATTGAGATTATTATCTATATGCATGTTCTCATGTTGTTTGTTGAGTGATTAGTAGGTGCGGATCGCGTTTGCTTCGCATTTGGAGCTCGCTTTTGCGCTATATTAGCCGTATATGCTTGCTAATAAAATATAAGGTACATATCTCGGATTAAATATCGTACTTTTACACTTTTTTCCCTTCGGGATGCCTCATTACTTGATGAGATGTATATTTGTGATATATATACTGTCATTTTTTTTCGGATCGAGCCGCGCAAAGGAGACTATGGCGAATTTTTCCGAAAATTTAAGGCGTTAGGAAAAATTTGAGAAAATTGGAATTTTTTTTGAAAACTTTAAACTTTGATTTGAAGTTGAAAGTTAAACAATAGTAGTTGTTTTTGAAAAAGATAACTAAGTATGATTTTGAAAACTTAGTAAGTTATTGTAAGAAGTTTAACTATGAATTATGGAAAACTAATAAATTCTATAACTTTTCTTACTTATAATTTCGAGGACGAAATTCTTTTAAGTGGGAAAGATTGTAACGACCCAGAATTTTTGATAATTAAAATTTGAATATTTAATTAATTTTAAATATTAATAAGTGAATTTATAAGTCGAATAAATTTTTATTTGAATTTTTGGATTTAATTGAATAATTAAATCAATAATTTAATACGTTAAATTATGGAAATAATTGAAAATTGGGTTAAATATGATTGAAAATGATTTGTAAAATTTTATTTTATCATATGGGAGTTAGAAAGATATTTTAGAACTTTTAAAATCGAATTAAAAGTTAAATTGTGAAAATTGAATATTTTAATATTTAATAATCGACTGTAAAATAGCCAATTTTTGAACAGTCTCAGAATTGAACGAAACTAGTTCCATTGGATCTATAATAGTTAGTTATTACCGGATTTCAATTTTCGTGTCAATCGGAGCTATCGTTTGATCGTGGCAGCTCGAAACGTATCGATTTATTTTTAATTTAAATTTGACGAGTGAAAATAGCCATTTTTCAAAAAGTCTCGGATTTCGACGAAACCAGTTTCATCGGATCCGTAATGTGATATTATTGTAAGGTTTCAAATTTCAAATCAATTGGATTTACCGTTTGTCCGTTACAAATTAAAACGCCTAGAAATCGACTTAAATCGGTTTAATTCAAATTGAGCGTTTATAGCCATAACTCGCACAGATGTCCGAATTAGCTTTCGAAACCTGTTCCATTGTGTCCGGAACGCGGGGTAAACCCTAGAAACGCTGGTTACGGCGCGTAAATCGGAGTTCGGAATTTCCGGGATGAATAGTGTTTCGATTTTCTTTATAAATAGCCCCTACCCCTTCACAAATTAAAAAAAAATAAAAATAAACCAACTAAACCCTAGCCGCCAGCAACTGCAATGGATGGCCGAAAATTGCAGTCTCTTTTCTTCAATTATCTTTCAATCCACAAACCCATTCAAGAAATCTCCAACTACAAAGTTGTAGAGCTACGTGAGATCCTTATATTCAACGGTTATGATCGTGTTTCGTTGCACGGATTGATGGCAAATTGCATTCAAAGGCCGCGCGTTCATTCTCGATTTGCGTGTGTATAGGGCGACCGAGTTCTTCATGGTTCTGGGCGAGTGTGGAGGTGGATGAGGGGGTTTGAATGGCGTGGAGGTGATGGGGTTTTGTCGAGTTTTGGAGTTGCAATGTTTAAACCTAAATGGATGTATTGGGTTCGGCCTCAAACGTGATTTACTGGAGCTTGTTGCGTGGAGAGGGAAGATGAGGGAGATCATGCGCACGGCTAGGATCTGATGGAGGCAAAATCTAACGGTCCATATTTGATGTGGGTTTAAATTTTTAAAGTTATGTTGTAATTGTTAATAAAATCGTGTACAATCTTCAATAATTCATAACTTTTGCATACGAGGTCGAAAAAATGCAAAACCAGTTGCGTTGGAATCGTATGGACGAGCACTACGCGATGGAGTTGGTTTGGAGTCGTTTGGAGTTAGTGAGAATTTTGGGTAAAATTAAACGTCCGTTTAATTTTATTCGAAATAAATCGCTAAAAAGGAAAATAAAATCAAGGTGAGAACTTCTCACTCAATCGAATCAGTTTCGATTTTATTTTAAATAGTTAGATTTAAAATAATTGAATGCATGTTTGAATGTTGATTGATATCTATTGATTGTTAAAATAGACATTATACGCCGTTAGTAAGCGGATGTTATTTAATAAAAACATATACCGCGAATATTTCATAAACAGTGAAATTGGTATTATAAATAATATCAATATATATATATATTGGCATATGTATATATTGGAGTTATTGATTTCCCGCATTTTTTGTTTAGCGGATGAGACCCTATTACGCCGTTATTAAGCGGATAATATTTAATAAGAACATATACCGCGATAATTTCGTACTGGAACGAAATTGGTATTGTGCTAATGTTTGTGGATGCAGGAAAACAGGTTGGAGGGATCCAACTGGATTCCTCAACAGTTTTTATTTGATTTCAGATATTTTGATATTTGATGGATTTTCATATTGATATATGATATCGTTGTAGTCGTGATTGACTATTTGGTGTGTAGCATCATTGGACCCAGATTTTGGGATTTTAAAATGGTTTTAAAGTGATTTTTGAAAATATGCTATATTTTTGGAATTGATCCATTTTAAATAAATAAACGTTATAATTTTTAAAGTTATAAAAATTATGATTTTGAGAAATATAGTTAAAAACTGTTTTTTGAGAATATGATGCTAATGATTTTATAAAATAGTTTAATCGGGATTTTAGAATTATTGTGAAAAGTTGAAATATAGGATTTATAAAATTTAATTATTTTATGAATCAAAAGGAAGAAGTTTTTAAAGGAATTTAAAGACGTTTTAAAAGAATAATATAAATTGATTTATATTAAGAGATTTATAAGTGGATATTTATAAATTGAAATATTGACATTATAAAACGAGTTTTTATAAGTGTTTGAATGAAGTGAAAATGGATTGCATATGTGAATGGGATTTATAAAATTATGAATGGTGAAGTTATAAATGAAATTTATAAATAGTAAGATTTATAAATTTTGTGAAATTATTAAAGAATATATTTGGATGAATAATTGAATTAAAAGTTATAAGATTTATAATTTGGGAAGTTAAAAAGAACGATTTTGTAAAATAATCGTTTTATAAGTATTTAACTTATAATATGAACGTTTAGTTTATAATTGAGTTATAAACTGGAATAGGTTAATAAAAGAATTTATAAAAAGAAGTTTTTATAAATAAATAGAAATGGAATTTATAAACGTTGTTTATAAATTCGCAAATGACTTATTTTTTTTTAAGTAAATTGTTGAAACCTATAAATGGAGTTATATTCACATTTTTGAATAGTGAATAATCCTTTGAATTAAAATGAATAAAAGGATGAAATTGTTAATGAAGTATATTCACGTTTTTGAATAGTGAATAAGACGTTAAAGAAATTGTTTTGAATGTGATATTTCAAATAGGATTTAAAACGATCTAACGATGTTTTAAAATATGTTGAGATTCGAAACCATAGATTTCAACATTTATTGTTGAAATAGACGTTTTCGAGAAATAGAAGGAGATGGTGGACTATAACACTGTTGTTATAGTAAATAATTTCCGAAAGGAAATGTTTTGTATAGTATTGGGATTTATATACCTATTTTAATTTCGAATCCCTATACTAGTGATTTTGGGACGTCGTAACGATGTTTTACGCAACATTCGTTTTGACCCAAATAAATATGTTTAAGCGAATGATTTCCTTAAAGAATGAAATATATACTTAATTCGATTTAAGTATATTGAATATTTTCCAAGGTTGAAAATAAAAAGATTTGTGAATTACTTATGAATATATAAGTATGGAAATGTTTTCCAATATAAAGTGAATATTTTGAGAAGTTATCTTTTTGAAGATAAATTGAAAAGGAATATTGAAATGAATAATTGAAATCGAATATTCATAGATATTTTGGATTATAAATTCGCTAAAGAATTTATAAAGGAAAGTGAAATTGGTTTAAAAAATAAAATAAATATTGATTTATTTTTGAAGTATTGAAATAATATATCTTGTAAAGATATTTTTGGAAAATAAATAATTTGGAAAATTATTTGGAAACTGGTGATGTGTGCATATTCATTGATAGTTAAATAACCGACTATCAATATTTCCCTTTGAATAGGTAATTGATGTGATTTGTTTGAATTTGAATGCCACACTTATTTTTGAATAAGCGCTCACTATTCGGGTTAACCGGGAAAGGACCATGGGGTCATATAACCCATTCCGAATATGTGATACGTCATTATAATTGCATTGAAGATCGGTGTTGAAGACCCGGTATTTGCGAGAGCGATAGGATGACCTGTCGATTTACTCTGCACCGAGTTGCTCCGGTATAGAGTTCTCCATATGTGATGGTGAATCCGATCAGGATTGTGAATATCCGGATTTGACTTCTTTGTAAGTGCCTTCGGTTTTGTTCGAGCCCGGAACAGACTTGTATGGATTGTGTGTCTGACATTACAAGTTGAGATATAAAGCCGATTTCTTTCAAATATATTTCTGTTGGTGGCGGAGAATTTATTCTTTTAGCTTAACACCCTTCTCTGAGACGTACGAGCTTAGAGGTTATATAGTTGAAGTTATCAGCGATATATTCCCAATTTGGTAATGTGACATGCTGAGTGATTCTGAAATGATCATTGTGTTGATTATTGTGATAGGATCATTTATTTGATCGTCTATCTTGGTGATCATTGTGTTGATCATTTGTTGACCCAAAGCATGGCTTTTGTATAAAGTATGTTTTTGTGGACGTGACTTCGTCGAGCCTCACACCCCGGAAATGGTCAAAACAGGAAAGATGCGGCAAGGTTATGAGGGGTAGCACCCTTTAGGGTATGTACATTTCCTTCTGGATAGAGGTGGTATCATGGTATGGAGCCCAGATATTTAACCTATGTGGTTATTGCGAATTTATTACTTTGTGGTTGTTGCTTTTCGGGATCCCGTGAGAAAGGTCGTTTTACGATCGGGGAATGGCGTGCTCGTGTCAGTAGTTACCCAGTTAGGGGTAACCCGGCCTTGTGTTGGCAGAGTTCCGGTTTGGTTCTCGGGGATGTCTTTCCAGAGGCATTCTCATGTGGCAATGGGAAGTTCCTTGGCCTGACCATTTGTTGGAAATCCAAAGAAACAATACGAAACTTGTACGGTTTTAGTTGTAGAACCTGCCATCTAATATGGTAGCTATTAGTAGGCATAATATAATGGTACCTATGCTGGCTAAGATTTATATTCTACTTTCGAAATGAATTTCTTCTACACTATGCACTAATAATAATATCAAAATTGATTTGATTTTAATACGTATCAAGCATCTTTGACTATCATAAGGAGAAATCTTCTCCAAGTCTGCGTTTGCATTGTGTGTGTGGCAGGAGGTCTTATGGTAGTCTCATTTTTAAAAGCATTGCGAATTGATTAAAAATATTCCTCTATTTTGAATTTAAAGATAAATAAACTGTTTTGAGTTCTCACACCAGTCACATGACTGACTTGGAGTTTATTGTTTTCCTTCCTAAACTCTGGGTGCCCACCAATTTCCACACGGGCAGTCGAGAGTTAAGGTTTATCAGGATATTCTGGATATTCTGGATTTGCTGGAGGCAAGCTGGATGGCATGGCATATTACTTATATAGTATTTCTTTTTCCGCTGCACTATTTGTTGTTGTTGTATACTCTGATGATATGATGTAATGAAATGTAATGTAATAACTGATAAAGGTCCTTGTTTAAAGATTATTCATTTATTATTATATATGTTGTTCCGCTGCGAATTGTGAGATTCTGATGTTGTTCCGTTCCGTTCTTGTTTTCTGTTCTGTTCTATTTTCTTCTGTTTTTCTTTTTCCTCTATTCTCTTTTTCTTCTATTTTAAAATTCTGTTCTATGTTCTCTTTTCTTTCTATTCTATTTTAAAATGTTCTATCTTCTTTTCCCTATCTAAATTTTCCATCTTCTGTTTTCTTTTCCTCTCCATCTTCTATCTTTTTCTCTTCTCTTTTCCAAAATTCTTTTTAAAAACCCTCAGTGTTCGGTTTTCCGTCGTTCGATTGCTCGGCAGTCGATAAAGTGAGTGTCGATGTTGAATTTTCGGAAGACGAAGAATCGTGTCCTGACATTAATGGTGAAAGTTATAGTTTTAAAGATATGAATTTCAAAGTTTTATGTTTTGAAAATGTCATAAAGTGTTGGGTTTTGAAAGTGTTATAACTTTGAAAGTACTATGATTCTGGAAGAGAATATATTTGGAATAAAATGATATTATGTTGATTTGGTTTTTAAATAAAAATGATATCTTATTTGTTTTGAATTGGAAATGATATCGTATTTATATGATATTTGAAATGGCAATGATATTTTGGTTTTGAAGATATACTATTTTGAAATGACCGTGGTGTTATAATAACATTTGGTTGTTAAAGAGACCGGGATCAGAAGTTGTCATACTCTCTGCCAACTCCAAAAACCACTTTAACAACCATGTACGCGGTGGAGATTACAGAATGAAGTAGGATGGAGGCGGCGTTCCTTTGAGGTATATACGTGGACCCGACTCCCGTGAGTTGGCATAAGGTGGCTAAAACAGGAGCGATTCCGGGCCAGTGAGGTAGCTCCTCTTATCGGACACACTCCTTAGATACCATTCTATTACTTTGTGATTGATTCGGGCCTTTTAATTTTTTAGGGGTGTGGCTCGAGGTGGGCGGTAGCTGCGCGCTATGCGTCATCACTAGTCCGCATAGTAATTGGTATATCTACCATGACATTTCCTAGTTGTGCCGTGTCACCTACCCTAGCGCGCCTTGTACGATTTTGGATTTCTTCCATAGCCCGTGGAGTATTTAGGGTAGTCCCCCGATCTGATGATGTGCTGATACTGGATGGACTACTAGGTTATTATGTGGTAAGGGCTATATGGGTAACCCCTTAACGCTATTTATTTTACTAATAGACATTATTATAATAGCGTACATTACTACATAGTAGGTAGTTAAACAGATCGATAGGTGATGTAAATCCCGAACTTCTCTTAAGTTACTGCACACATGTTAGACACTAGATAGGATATGTCAAAACCCATAAACATCTCTGACGCCATTCCGCTCATATTTATTTCTGTCGGTTTAATTTACATAAGATCTTTTAGTTCTGACTCGAGTGTTTTGTCCTTTCAATTCGCTCGAGTCAGCCTAAGCATTTTAGGATTTGAAGGCCTTATTTCTGAAGGACGAAGATTTTATTACTACTATTGATTATTATAATTCATTGCATCATGTATTGCGCTGCATTATTTATTTTTCGCTGGTATGTATAACTCTGATATGTATTGTATAAGTATAATCAAATGTTTTGTAAAACAGCTTCATGAACTGTTTATTTGATTATTATATTTTATCGTTCCGCTACAAGATTCTATTTTGTTTTTTCTTCTTTCTATGATTTTTCCCATAACAATCCGCCCTTCTGTATGGTTTGAGTCGGCACGTGTGTCTGCTTAAGCATGCAAAAAGGTGGGATGTTACATTTGGTATCAGAGCTTTGCTTTAGCGAAAAAACCTTAGCTTTGTGGGGTCTGACTCTTTATTAATAGGGTAGTAATACCCTATGATGAGTCAGTGAGTGTATATATATATATGAGAGAGAGCATTTGTTAGTGTTATAAAAGGGTTTTGGTATTGTGTTAATTTGTTCCATTTTGTATTTATAAATTCTGGTTGGTGCATAAGACGCTATGACATCAATAGGTATTTCTAAACACTTAGTAGGACAGACCGAAATAATATTTGTTTTGAAATATAGGTAAATGAAATAATTTTTCCTATTATATTTTTTGTATATAAAGTAATAAATTTTATAAAGGTTGTAGTTGGTTGTAATATATTGGTTGTTAGGTAGTGAAATTTATAAATATTGGTTGGAAATAAGATTCTAAAATAAAATAAATGAAAATTGGAATTTAGAACTCACGTTCCAGGCACTACACCAAAAAACAGTTTTAGCCACCCCTTCATCTGCCTTCTTAGATACGAGTTAAAGCCGTATCAAATATGATACGGCTCCAAGCCCTACCTAATTGTTTGGACACGACTAGTAGCCGTATCAAATGTGATAAGGCTTGCAGCCGTATCCAGTTCGTGCCTGCTATTGGCAGAAACTTTTACACCCAAGAGCTCTGTGCAGCCATCATCGAACAATAGAAAACCCTAAATTTAATTACCAAATTCCAATTAGAAACAACGGCGGATGATAAAATTATGGACATTCATGAAGATGCAGGAGATCAGAGCAGTGGACATATGATTTTTTTTCCCTATCGCAACCATTGCTTTCGTTTGCAACACCTAATTGAGGTAAATAGTTAATTTTTATCCTAATTTCTGCATGTGTTTCCCATGTCTGTTTTTACACATTTTTCACATACCGATGTCAACGCTTGGATTTTACTCGCCTTCATTAGTTTTCGGTTCATCAATTTTGTTCTGATTGTAGGCTTCTTGTGCAAGCATCTTTAGAATCGTTCTCATCTGCCTTGTGATTCTGCCTAGAAATTTATTTCTGGCACTTTTCTCTCCCCTTTTTTTCCCTATCTCCATAATTTTTTTCCACAACCATTGCATCAATTTCCCATATCTGATTCCATGAGTATATAACATAAGGATGTTAAAGCTCAAGCATTATGTTGTACCTGAATCTTTCTTTCTATATTGCATATATTAAAACATTATAAGATCGGTAAATACTGAATTTGAAATCGCTAATTTATGGCATTAATCTCAAATTATGTTTTTTCTTTTAAGTGTAATGGATATATGGCGCATGAATTACCTATTTACCTTACCATTGTGGTGTACAATAGCTCGAAACAAATAGAGTAATCATGACTAATAACCAATGCAAATGTGGAAATACCACCCACCCCTAACCAGAATACTTAATAAGGATGTCCGCCTACTATCCATCAATGATTATGATTAATATTACATTTATATCGTCATTCACTCTTCTTTTTTATGCACAGCTTATGGTTGGTATTGGACAAAGTACAGTTGACTACCTGACAATGTTGGTAATAGTTTAGCACTTACCTGATAATTACATTCATAATACAGTTCTTACAAAGAATTTAATTTTGTTTATTTTGCAGAGTAGAAAATTGAAGTTCGGTCAGTTTCCTGCTAGCAGTGGCCAAAGTGGTGGACGACAAAAAGACCCTTAGTTTCAGCAGTTATCCGGTGAGTTTCAACAAATTTATAGCATTTAAAATTTACCTTTTCTTCAATTTCAGAAGTATCAATCAAACAAAATTATCCACTCAAAATGTCAAGGACCGCTAGCTTAAGTGGTAAGATCTCTAGACCGTGTAGAGATCTAGGATTAGATCATCCGACACACCAAAAAGAATGAAACATACTTAACAGTTGAACATAAAAAATTAATTGAAAATAAAATTGCACTTCAGTCATTTTCCCGGCTGTCATGGCCAACGCTGACTTTAACAAGGCCTTCAGATTTAGTGGTTGTTTGGTGAAAGTCAAAAGTTTCAATAAGTTTAAAGCATCTAAAAGTAACTCACCCTTTCAGAATTTCAAAATATCGATCCAATAAAATTATTCACTCAAAAATAATATTGATTTTCAGTTACTTATGGTAACAACTGAAACCGATTAAAATTGTCAATTAAACTCACCTTTTGTTTTCTTTTTTCTTTTTTTTTGGAAAAAAGGAGAATGCATTTCAGTCATTTTTTTGGCTGCCGTGGTTAAGTTTGATTTTAATGAGGCCCTCAGTTTCAGCGACCATTTACTGAGTATCAAAAGTTTCAATAATTGTAAAGCATTAAACTTGCCGTTTTTCTCCGAGTTTCAAAATTTTCAATCAGCTAAAATGAAATATTTTCTCAGCCCTCTGATCCAAAAAGTTTGGATTAAAAGGTCACGGTATATACGAGTCATAGGTTATCATATTTTACCATCTAAAATTTGTATATTGCAACTGTTATGATCAAATAGAATACATGGTATTTATGAATCAAGTATAAAATCAGACGCACCCACACATGCATGCATGTAGAAATAATAAATTTGCTACAAGAGTTTGCGTGTAGTGTCAAATTGTTCTTTCATTACCAGTATTTTATCAAGTGGGCATGTTGCTTAATTGCCTTGATATTTGCTATTTGAGAGCTTACGGAGTTCATAAATTTAACATTTCAGTTTGCATGCAATCAATATTTTTATTTGTAGGATAGAAGTTGAAATGAAAGTAGGATTCAAAAGTCATTTATTATGTCGATGTGTATGATGTTATTAGAATGATATTTATAAAAATAGATGCAATTGAATGCATTTACCATGATCCTGGTATGAATATTAGGAATGAAGACTTTTTGTTCATGTGTTGTAGATGGTTAGCGTGTTAATATTAGGAATAAAATTGTTGTTATTGGTGCAAGCCAAGTCAGGAGAGGGGTAATGCATAGACATTACTCCGGTGCTACAAAATAGAGCCGTTATAATGGCAATTTTTTTGGAAACAGTTTGGTGCTAATGTTAACTTTTACATAAATGCTATTTTTATAATTAAGAGTATCATAGAAAATAGTCTATAACAATATACTTCACACATCTGAAAACATGACCCTTACCTTACAATGTGGGACTATTCTCTTCTCGTATTTTTAATAATTCATTTCAATTCAAAAAATTTCTAATAATTTCCCACTTGAATTTTTCAAAAATTTTCTTTTCGAGCAATTGGAACGAGGACCCATTGAAGGGCAAGTCTCATGTTCTGTTATATATGATATAGGAGGGCAGTATGTCTTTCAGCATAGACAAACAATGGATAACCGAATCAGATCTAAGATCTACATACTATATAGATGGGGTGCAGAAGTTCATTAGTTTTGTTGAAGAAAACGGTGGTAAGAAAGGAGTGTATTTATATCCTTGCACCCGGTGCAAAAATATGAAGACGATCAAATTGGATTAAATTCATTTTCATTTTCTTAGATGGGGTATCATCCAATCATATACAGTGTGGTATTTTCATGGGGAAAAAGGGCGGAGATGGAAAAACAACAACCAGTTAGTCAAGACACAACTACTGATGAGTCTGAACATATTAGGATGGAAGATCTGGTCAATCATGCAGATAGATTTCATCATTTTCAACCTACAAATCCGTTGCCTGATCATGCTAATATTGGAGAGCAGTCTACTGATTATCCAGATTGGCAGGCCAATGAAAGTAAGAAGTATAAATCACTTTTTGGTAGCGTAAAAGAGCCACTGTATCCTTTATGTTCAAAAGGGATTACGAAGCTGTATGCCATTGTGAAACTGAATAGCTTGAAGACCCAATACGGCTTTTCAGATAATGGTGTGACTGCACTCCCCGAACTAATAAAGGAGTTACTCCCTGAAGATAATGGTGTGACAGCGTATCCATTGTTAACGTAGAAAAGAAAATGATAATACCAAAAATTTCATTTATCTTTAACTGTAGTTATCCATGTGTTTGTATTGCCGTCGAAACATCACTATTTATTTTGACTTTCACAAATTTAAGATAAAATGCTTATCTGTTGTAAAATCATATATCATCAGTCTTAAAAGAAACAAAATAAATTTTACTTTTTATTACAGTACAATGTATTCTGGACAGTGCAAAGTCATGCTTTACACGATAAATTTGGGGATTCATAGCGGAACAAATCATAGGTAAAGGACATACAAAAGAAACCATGGGTGTGTGTACATATATATCTATTCCCGACTTTCGTTTTATATTTGAATTTCATGTTATTCATGTCAATTTTTACACGATTAAATCCTTTATGCATATTTTTTTAATGTAAGTTCAATTTCTTCATTTACTTTTGAACTTTAGGAAATGCTGTTTACATTGACAGAACCAATGCCTACAATAATTATGTAACCGTTCTTGAACGCATACAGTCTAACATAATCTTTCAGTAATCATGTATTTACTACCCTTAAATGTATTACTATAAAATGTAATTGAAAATATAAAGGCATTCTTCAACAGTCTAAACCCACAATTATGATATATTGTATGGTAAGAAAAATTGCATGCATATGTTGGTCTAATGTCAGTGCTGCATATTTATATAGCCTGCTTATAAATAGCGATGCATGTTATAATTTTTTTAAAGTAGTTCTTTCTTATAACCCGTCAAGCCTTTTCTCCATTTCCCATACCTATGTATCACATGTATTTTCTTTCCCTTCTTTAACTAGCCCTCTAATTTTATTATGATCCAATTAATAAACTTAAAGAATCTGGTGTATTTAGTTTTCCCCCTCTTCAACTCAATTTGATATAATTCTGATCCAAAAATTTCTTGTATTCTTTTATAGTTATGCTTAACATAGTTTATAGTTATGCTTATATTTTGCAGTGAAAAAGGGATGGACTTGGTCACTTGAAGCTCAGGCTCAGCTATGGAAACTTGGAAATTTCAATCTCCAAACTATTTGTATTAAGTTATTAATGTGTTATTAAACTATGAATGTAATTAAATGATTTAAGAGACTATCCTAAATCTAGAATTGTAAACTGTGTGTATTAAGTTATTTGTATTAAGCTCAAGCTCAGACCGTATGCTGAAATATGGTAGAATTGTAAACTATCTAAACTATGCACTGTTGGATTAACGTTGCTAGAATTGTAAACTACCAAAACTATGCGTGAGATCTTTATTGTGCTTAATGTGCCTATATGTGCTGGATATACGGATAATCCCAAATCTAGAATTAGTATCAAATTAAACAGGTATGTAGGAGAAGGTCATTAGGTACGGCTTAAAAGCCGTATCTAACTAACAAGTTAGACACGGCCATCAGCCGTTTCTAAATGACCTACAAGACGTGGTTCGAGGTTCACTTAAGTACGGCCTTAAGCCGTATCTAATTGTTTTATTGGCTACGGCTTTAAGCCGTATCTAATTCGACTATTAGATGGGGTTTTAGCCGTACCTAAATGGACAATTAGATACGGCCGTGAGCCGTATCTAACTCTACTATTAGATACGGCTTTTAGCTGTACCTAAATGGACAAAAAGATACGGCTTTGAGCCGTATCAAAACTATAAGCTCGCCAAATTTTGATATGGCTATAAGCCGTATCTAATCTATAATAATAAATATTTTTGATATGATTTGAAAGAATTGCTTTAAAGAAATTTTGAAAAGAAATAAGTTCTGTACTCCCCTCTCTACTACTGGAAAATAATTTCGGTGATGAGTGCATGCATCATCGACATTCATTTTCGAGTTTCAAAGTGGGTAGGCTACTGTAGCAGCTGTACTACCGAATTATTTTAATAAAAAATTGTAAAATTCAGATTGTTTTAAATATAAATGGATATGTAAGTTATAAGTATATACATCTATCTATTATTTTAAAATGATTTGGAATTTAACCATGTATTTAGTTCTTAAGTTTCCGTTAATTAATAGTTTCAATTATTGTAGTGAAATGGGATGTAACTTATTAATAATTGGAACCTCTAATTAAAATAAGAGATTAAATGCTAGGTTATAAATGAAATTTCAAGAAAGTTGAAATTTGTAACCTATAAAAACAAAAGATATGATTTTTGAACATTAAATTAATTTAAAAGAAATGAGATAAACTTGTATAAATTTCAATTGCATTCTTAAAGCATATATATAACTTACAAAATATTAAAAGTTCTAATGTTTAATAAGAAAATGTAATAGGATATTGTACAAGTAAAAGTTTGAAATAATGAAAGTATTCAATGAAATTCTTTAATAAATAAGAAATTGAGGTTGCAGTTGTTATAAACTTAAGTATAATTGAAAGGCTTCTAAATTAAATAAATAGAAAGGTAAGTATTATAAATAAATGATTTTAAATATAAGTAAATGAAATTGATATGCCAGTAACTGAATTGAACATGAATACTATGGATAAATGAATGAAAATAAATAAAATTGACAAATGAATGAATGTAATGCAATAAAAAGAAAATTTATATGATATGAATAAATAAATATGAATTTATGTAAGTATAAGTACAAATAAGTGAAATAAACACTGAATCAATGGATGGAAATGAAAATTTGCAAGAAATAAATGTAAATTAAAAAGATAAATCAATATATGAATGAAAAGGAGCGAAGCAATAAATGTTGCGAAATGAAATTCATAAGTATGAGCTTAATTTATGCGTGGGGTCATTGTTTGTTTGGTTTATGGTTGTTTAGGCAAGGATACTTTAAATTGTTTGGATGAATGAATAATCTATTTAGTTTCATCTAAGACTGTTGAGTAAATGGTGCACTTAGTAGTTTATTTTTCATTCTATACAATTTAAGGTTTTTGAACCCGAACAACTATTTGTTTTGTTTGATATGAATGGATGATTGATTTGTGTTGATTTTGTACGATGATTGTATGTTGGTTGCAAGTGATTGTTGTTTATATTGATTTGCTTATTAATGGTTGAAACAATTTTAAATATTTCATTTTATATAATTATTAACTCTTTTGAATTATGTAAGTGAAATATAGGTTATGGAAGCAATTGCTACTGCTTTTGGTTTCATAATTTAAGCGTTAATTGCCCGACAAATAGGTACGTTCTCAGATTACGGTTTTCTAGCGATATATATATATTCCATTGTTGGGATATATTATTTTGAAATAATGTGATGTATTGTTATATTTTATATTATATTTTCTCCCGAGCCTCTCCGTACAAAGGAGACCCTACCGAAATTTTTCCGTATATTTTGGACCTAGAAAATTTTGAAAATGTTTTCCAAACTTTATTAATTTGAGTATAAAAAGATTTAATAGTTATAAATTGATATATTTTATTCAAATTAATTAATTTTATAAACTTAATTGTTTATAAAGTTAGTACTTTTGAATAAGATGTATTGTTTACTCAATTCACCTTTTCCGTTCTTTTTCCTTTTCGGGGATGAAAACTTTTGAGTAGGGGAGAGTGTAACAACCCGTGAATTTTCGATAATTAAATTTGTTAATTTAATATTATTTTTGCAATTAAATTTGGTAGAAATAAAAATTTGTAATTTGAGAATGAAATGATAACTAAAACGAAATGTAACAAAGCTAACTTAAGTGAATTATTAATAAGTTTATGGAATTCAAATTTACTAAGATGACTGAAAGGCTATCTTTAGTTACAAAGTGAATATCGGAAAAAAATGTAATTTTTTAAATGACTAATGAAATAACACATTGTTAATAGTAATTGAATGTAAATAAAGATAATAATGTTAATGCAAGTTAATAAATAACTAATTTAGTGCAATCTCAATTGATTGAAACAATTGTAAGGTTATAATTGATTGTAAATAATAAATTAGGAAATAAATTCAAAGTTATATTAATTGATGAAATAATATGCAATAAATTGTAATTTGATAAAATCAATGTTAGATAAGTAATTATAATATTTCTTGCTCGATAATAATGTATGAATGGGTTTAAATTAGGCAAATGGTGATAATCATTACTTGTTTACCCATTTATTTAATATATTGAATTAGATCTAAATCCATTGAAATTAAACGTAACTAAAAACTACGCTAATATGAATTTAGTTGATGACTGTAAAAATATTAGGGTAATTGAATATACACTAATGTCAAATTTATCCATAAGATGATGATAGATTGAGTAAAGGGATTGAAAACAAACGGAATTAATTTATTTGAAACTAAAAACATAGTTTATTTGAATTCACATAAATTGAAAGTAAACACTACAAATTTTGCAATAAATCCTTATTTTATTGACATGAAAATTATGGTTAATGAATTATAAGTTTATTTGTAATTAGAAATGATAGAGATGGTAAATGATTAAATTTGGATTGAAGAAGTGATTAATTAATTTAATATTAAATTATTTAATTAACTGAAACATAGTCATTTTGGCCACTGACTCGCATTTCGACGAAACAAGTTTCATCGGATCCGTAACAGTAAATTATTATAGGATTTCAAGTTTTGTAGCAATCAGACTAATCGTTTGATCGTACGGACTCGAAACGCCTTGAAATCAATTTGAAATAACTTGATTTTAGAAAAACCTTTTCATATGATGGAATTTGAACTTGAAACCTGTTTCATTGATTTTAAAATATTTTAAAACATCTATTTTGATATATGGGTTGACCCAATTTCGTTCCAGAGTCAGAACGGGCTTTCCGGGTCATTTATCGTTCAACGTGTAAACTAATCGTATCCATTCCTCTAATTTCCGCTCTACCTATTTATATCTGGTTATGAACCCTAATGGCCTTTCTATTTCACATTTCTGTACTACAGAAACTTCTGTTGCTCCTCTTCTTTAAAGGCTGTAAACCCTAAATTTTTGAATTCAATTCCAATTCAAAATCCAACAACAAAATTTCAAACTCCTCAAATAAAATCAAATTTTATACCGATCTAAAGCTCTCAACCAGTGTATCTTAGATTTGAGATTCGTTTTTCAATTTGAATCATCGGTTGCCGAGAAGTCGATGATCAATCCTCGACCATTCATCACGCGATGATCAACTTTCACGGATCGTCGATTTGAGGGTAGCGTATTATAGAAGAGGCCAAGTGTTGTTCATTGGTGGGGTTCGTATGTGTATTGACGGTCATATCGATATTAGGGTTCGTTTGTGGGTGGCGATGGCTCGTGTTTGGGTTCAATCGGAGTTGCTAGGTGACATCGGGGTGGTGGCAAAGGGAGGCGCTAGTGGAGGTGAGCATTATGATAGTGGTCAGCGCGGCCAATGATGGAGATAGGCTGCGCGATGAACGATCGAACGATGGTGGCGAGGTTGAGCGGTAGGTTATGTAGCCTGTAGGGTTTTAGTGGGAAGCAGTTGTTGTCGTGGAAGAGTGCCATTGGTTTTTTTCTCTATTATTTTATTTTATTTTATTTAAATCGTTCAAATGTTTTAACTCGCATAATTTCTGCATACGAGGTTCGTTTCACGCGCAGTTTTCTCCGCTAGGATCGTATTGAAATTCCAGACATTTTGACGCAGTTTTGAAATTTTTTGAGACCGTTAAAATTTTGGGTTTAAATTGGATTTAAATTCAATTTAAATTCAAAAGGTGAGTGTTTTAACCCACTCACAGCTTCTAAAATTTCTTATGTTTGTTAAATTGATTTATGATGTGATTAGAAATTTATTTATGACTGTTTGGCATATTTTGAATCATCTTCTCAGTTTATTTGAATTTATTTGGATAAAATAGTTATTTAATTTATCATTGCATATAACTGCCAGTAAATACCTATTACTTATTATCTATTCTACATTGATATTATTGATTGAATTGGATGATGATTGATATTAGACGAATGGATATTGTATTTTATATTGTTATAAACTGCAAGTTGTTATAGATTTTTATTTCATTCGGGATTGCGGTTTGAAATGACATATAACCGTAAAATATTAAATTGCGGATTGAAATGATAAATATCCATTCCACTTGACCATAGGATAGAAAATTTTATACAAACACCATGGTCATATATATAACTATTTTGAAAGGAATTCTATGGTTTGGAAAGGAATATATGGTTTTATAAAATATTGATTTGGATATCATAGAAATGTTATTTCATATATAGTTAAATTCTTGATTTTAAGCTATGTATAATTTTGTTTTAAAATATAAAATAAGTTTAATAATAAAGTTTGATTTTATTAAAATATAATATGGTCAAGTATTTATTTTATTATATTTTATATAGAGTTTATAACGACTTAAATAAAAATTTAGGTTGGAAGATAAATATGAAATTGATTTGAAATTTAATTTATTTAAGATTTATACTCAAATAAATTTGATTTGAAACTTAATAAAATTGAGATTTTGGTTTAAAGGGATTTAAATGAATATATCAAGTTGATTTAAGTGAATATATCAAGTTAAATAAATTGGAAGAATATTCAGTTATTGGAGGTTTAAGAGTTTTACTTAAATGATATTGGATTTATTAAGTAACCTTTCAAATCTAAATAATAGTAATTAAATTTGATATATATATGGAATTATCAAAATTTAGTTTGAAATTAAGGAATATTTAAAGCTTTGAAGTATAAGAAATTTGAAACGGTTTATTTGAGGATCAAATCTGTATTTGGAATTGATATAAATTGAAATGGATTATCGAAAACTAAATTGAGTTGAAATTTATGAATTGAGATTTGATTCAAATTGAATTGTGGATTCAAGGTGATTTGAATCAATTTGTGATGCTGAGGAAATTATTTTATTCATAAAGTAATGTTAAATTTAAAATTATTTTATTATATGTTCTATTTGACCTCTAACTGTTTAAGTGGTGAAAGTTATAGTTTCGAAGCTATGAATTTCAAAATATTATGTTTTGAAAATGTCATATTTTCAAGTGTTGGGTTTTGAAAGTGTTATAACTTTGAAAGTACTATGATTCTGGAAGAGAATATATTTAGAATAAAATGATATTATATTGATTTGGTTTTTAAATAAAAATGATATCTAATCTGTTTTGAAATAGAAATGATATCGTATTGATATGGTTTTTGAAATGGTAATGATATTTTGGTTTTTAAGTATGTACTATTTTGAAATGACCACGGTGTTATAATAACGTTTGGTTGTTAAAGAGACCGGGATCGGAAGTTGTCATACTCTCTGCCAACTCCGTAAACCACTTTAACAACCGTGTATGTGATGGAGATTCCAAAATAAGGTTGGATGGCGGCGGAGGCCCTTTGAGGCATATAAGTGGACCCGACTCCCATGAATTGGCATAAGGTGGCTAAAACAGGAGCAATTCAGGGCTAGTGAGGTAGCTCCACTTATCGGACACACTCCTTCGATGCCATTCTATTACTTTGTGATTGATTGGGGCCCTTTGATTTTTTTTAGGGGTGTGGCTCGAGGTGGGCGGTAGCTGCACGCTATGCGTCACCACTAGTCCGGATAGTAATTGGTATATCTACCATGGCATTGCCTAGTTGTGCCGTGTCACCTACCCTAGCGCGCTTTGTATGATTTTGAATTTCTCCGTAGCCCATGGAGTATTTAGGATAGTCTCTCGATCTGGAGATGCGTTGATACTGGATGGATTACTGGAACTATTACGTGGTAAGGGATATATGGGTAACCCCTTAACACTATTTAAAAGTAAGTTTATTTTACTAATAGACATTATTTTAGTAGCGTACATTAATTCATAGTAGATAGTTTAACGGATCCTTAGGAGATTTAAATTTCGAACATCTCTTAAGTTACTGCACACACGTTAGACACTGGATAGGAGATGTCAAAACCCATAAACATCTCTGATGCCATTCCACTTATATTTATTTCTGTTGGTTTAACTTACATAAGATCTTTTAGTTCTGACTCGAGTGTTTTGTCCTTTCAATTTGCTTGGGTCAGCCTGAGCATTTTTGGATTTGAAGGCTTTATTTCTAGAGGATGAAGACGAAGATTTTATTGCTACTATTGATTATTATAATGCACTGCATCATGTATTCCGCTGCATTATTTATTATTCGCTGATATGTATAACTCTGATATGCATTGTATAAGTATAATCAAATGTTTTGTAAAACAGCTTCATGAACTGTTTATTTGATTATTCTATTTTATCGTTCCGCTACAAGATTCTATTTTGTTTTTTTCTTCTTTCTCTGCTTTTTCTTATTTACCCCATAACAATCCGCCCTTCTGTACAGTTTGAGTCGGCACATGTGTTTGCTTAAGCGTACAAAAAGGCGGGATGTTACACGGGTCATTATGGCTTAGTATCAAAGCGCAAGGGTAAGCGAGAATCTTGTCTTTGGTGGGGTAACTCATGAAGAGATAAGGTAATGGAATGACTTATTATGAGTTTGAGTGTGTATATATAATAGGGCATAATTGTTGGTGATATAAAAATGTTTTATATTGTGCTGTTTGATCTGTGGAGTGGCTTATGGATTCTAATCAATACGGGTAGCAACGTTATTGATGGAGATCTCTAAACACTTGAACAAGGCCATCCGATAGTACTGTTTTGAAATGAGGTAAATGAAATAATTTTACATAGGATATATTTTATATATAAAGAATGATTTTCAAAATGGTATAGTATAATATGGCATAGTTAGTTGAGGTGTTGTTTATTAGGAGATTATAATACTTTTTATTATCTTTTAAGGTTTGTGTGACGATCTAGAATTTGGACATTTGAAATTGAAAATTTTAATTGATTTTAAATATTTAAAAGTTAATTATTAACTTGAATTTCAAATGTCACTATTTATCGAGTGGTTTAATTATTAAATTAAACAATTGAAAATTGGGTAAATGGTTGAATCTGAAATTTTTAAGCATGTTAAAAATAATTTAAAGGCTTGTAAAATTTATATTGATAATACTGTAGATAGTAAAAGTGTTAAAATTGAATTTGGAAGTGTTTTGATAAATTTGAAATTATATTGTCTAAATTGGTATTTAAAAATATCCTTCCGGGGCAGTCTCGAAATTCGACGAAACAAGTTCCATTAGATCCGTAATAGTGTATTATTATCGGATTTCAATTTTCGTAGCGTTCAGTATTGTCATATGATCATATGGTAGATTAACACACTGAAATTTATATCGAAAATTAATTTAATAACTAGATTCAAAAAGCTATCTTCTCCATACAATCGATTTAGGACTTGAAACCTTTTCCATTGCATTCGAAATAGCGGTTTAACATTATAAACGCCCAGCGACGTGCCTCAATTGGAGATCGAGATTTTGAGTTGCGAAAATCGAGACGATCAAATTAAATATATATATATTCTCATAAATATACAAATTTAACACATTTATAACCCTGAGAACACATGTTTCTTTTTGTCTGTTTAATTTAATACGCATCTCTTTTAAAATAAAAATCAATATCGAGCTCTTCATAAATTAATCCCAAATTTAGGCCTCTTATCTTCCCTTTACTCCATTCGAAATCGAACCAAATCAGAGAAAATGAAAATAAAAAAATGGCTGAACTAAACAATCTCCTCTTCAATTGAATCGCCTTTCAGCGCATTTGAGACCAAATCGAAATCAAATCGAGAGCGCTAATCAGCAATCGCAAGAAGAGGGGGCCATCGCAGCACTTGGATTGGAGGTGGTCGTCGTGTGCTTGCGAGGTGGACGGAGAGTCGATTTGTGATATGCGAAGAAGGGGTTGTCAGCGTTCGCCGGTGGAAGCATTGAGTCGGGAGAAGCGAGCTAAAGGGGGGAGGGGGACGCTGTTTTCAAGCATGCAAATCTGGGAAGCGAGGCTGCACGTAGGTGGCTCGAGAACGCACGTGTCGATGATAGCAGCGAGGAATTGATGGAGGTGCGCGAGTGACCATTACGATGATCGAGGTGAGTCGAGGCTAGGATTCGATAGTAGAGCAGTAAGGTATTTTCTGCTTTTGATTTTAACTGTAGCATTTGTGGAAAATACTTACAGTAAGGCCGATTTTTTTATATATAAATATGCTGTAACTAAAAATATACATATGCAGAAGTAGGAAAAATAAATATCACAGTAATGTATAAACACAATTTATTTTAAAGATTTATATATATGTATATATAAGAATCTATCATTTATTTTTAAGTATATATATATATGTAGTTTAAAAAATTATTAGTTTAAAAATTAAATCATTAGTTAATTAAATTTATTTAATGGTAATTTATTATTTGACTATTTCAAATGTTAATAAATCATAAATTGTTTATACAAGGTGTGACGACCCGCCCTTCTAACCACAGAAAGACGTATCATCAATAGGAAAAGAAAGGGATAGAAATAGAAAAGAATAGAAAGAAAGAATAACAACATCAGAATCTCACAGCGGAATGAAACAAAATATAATACATCACATAAATATTTCATAGTTTTACATATATCAGAGTTATACAATATCATACACATGACAGTCATATATACATCTGTCACTACATACATCCCATAGTACAACATACATCAACTACAAAGCGGAACAAGATAGATATATACATACGTCTGGAACTCCTGCCTCAAGCTCCTTCAGAAACTCAATACTTCAAATACCTATCACTTGACTACTCATAAAAATTTGAGTACCCAAGAGTTTATGAAAAACAAAATATAAACTCCGGGTCAGACATGGGTCTGGTATGAGTAAACAGTTTAAAGTTTTTTAACTTTGAAAAACATTTAAAAATAAAGGTATCATGTAAGACTCCCCACACATAAATACGGGTAAGTTTTTACCTTACGCTAACAAAAACATTTTATAGGAAATCCAGTGATATTATAATAATGTCTAGGGTTTTCAAGTAAATAGAAAATAGCCGAAATTGTTACATTCATTAAATTCCAGCTACTAGCCACAAAAGTGGGTAATACAAATCAAAACCGTAGGGTCTCGTAGGGAAAATGGATTTCCATCAATCGTAGATCACTGTACCGAGGATCACTCCCGACCCTTTACAACACAAGGCCGGAACCATTCCTTATTTAACAGTCCCGAACAAGATAACCCCTCAGTTGTAGCTAGCAACTGCCCACACAGCCGAAATAAAAAGGGACCTCTAGACAGGGGTGTATCTCGTCCTGCTTAGGCATGACCCACCTAACCTTGCTGCACATCCCCTGTTTTAGCCATTCTCGGTTGGTGAGGCTTGAGGCTGCGATTACCTTTACAGAACATATCTCTTAGTATGCTCATCGTCCACCTGACGATGTACTAAAAGCATTTAATCCATACAAGTTCGTTCCGGGTTCGAACGAAACCGCAGGTATTATTTCATTACACTCATTATGGAATCACCCTCAGAGTCAACGACAATAACCCTTGCATTCTGAAAACACCATCTCGATCTTCACTTGAGTTTTACGACCTAACGTTTAATTTGGATCGATGTGGTTTTCGAATAATCATAAATGACACCCGATCCCGGTCTCATCGAAATCCAAACGCCATTTTAAAGGCCAAGTCGTTTAATTAATTTAAACAATTTAAATTCAACACTTGAATTCACATAACATTTATCACATATAGATCATACACAATCATCATAGATATACCAAGAGCATAACATAGAGCATCACAGAATATCATCAAATAAATATCACAATCAGATATTCTACATATACAACATTCATAAGCAATCATCTTTAATTATTATTTTAATTATTTTAATTTAAATCAATTACTTGAGAGTTAATCACTTAATTAATTAATTATTTCATTTCAATCATTTAATTAATTACTTTTTAATCAAGTTATTTAACTTTAATTACTTAATTGATTACCCTTAATCATTAATTAATAACCTTAATTACTAAAACTTAATTACCCATTTATTAACTACTAATTACTTAATTAATAATTATTAATCCTTAATTAAACTACTTAATTGCTTAATTACTAATCATTTATTAATTAACACAAATAGTTAATTACAAATTCATTTGTCACTTAACATCAATTAATCAAACTCTAATTACAATTATAGAGTAATTATTCTTAATTTCTTTCCAAAAATAATTAATTAATATTAATTATTCAACTTAATTAATCATTTAAAAGTCTTCTTTAAAATTTGAAAATTAATTTATTATTAACTACAAAACTTTAATGTTATTAATTTTTATAATTAACGTAACTTAATTACTTAATTAAAATAATAATTAAGTGTTAAAACATTGTTATTAACTAAAATACTTAAAACTTGCATTAAGGACTTAACTCAAATTATTAAACCTTTAGTAAGTTTACAATGCTTAAACTTGTTTGAAAAACAATCGGCTTACTTTATTATTATTATTATTATTATTTTAAAATACAACTGCACTTTGAAAACCCGAGCACTCACCTTGATTTAACTCGAGTTACACTTCGAGTTAACCATCCAATTCCCCGAGTCATTCCCTGTACGCTTTCTTCTTCTTCTTTTTCTCTTTTTTTTTTTAATTTTGTTTCCAGTAAGCTTAAGTTTAAACTAAGTATAGAGATCAATAAAACACGTTTATTCACTCGAACGCACTCGGCCTAAAACTCGAAGAAATCACCCAGCTTTCTCGAGCACGACTCGAGACACAAGCCATCAACGTCGCTGACACCGAAGCCATGCCGTACACGTGCACGGCGACGCCACTGAGCTCCGACGAACCCCAACGCCATCGGCAAGTCACAAATCCCCCATACATTCGAAAACCAAACCCAATTCGTCGCTTAACACTCGAAATCGAAAAAGAGCAGTGAGCTCGAAAAACTTCAAACACAACCTCTAACTAAAATGCCTCACCACCGCCGCTCAAGCCACCGGAGTCGCCCAGATTTCATCCACACCACGACAACGCACGAAGCTTCCATCCTCCAAAAATTCGTGCAACTCGATCTCGTATAGAAGTCACACTCGCCTCGTTTTCTAACAGGTCCAGAAACTCGAAAAAAACCCTAATATGATCTCGTTTCTTAAATTCACGCAATGGAAAATTTTCCTGATAATTTTCATGAAATCACCAATGTTTATACTTGCTTCAACACAAATTTCAACATTTAAAATTGATTCTATGGTTCAAAAATGGGAAAAATGCAAAGTTGCTTCACCTACAAACTGCTCTTAAAATCCCAAACTAAAAATTTTCGTTTTAGTTTTAAAAATAATGTTTTACAGTAAGAATTCAAACTATGAACTTGAATTAATATTTTACAACAATCCATTTTATCAAATTTATCATTTGATACCTATAAAACAAGATTACAGTGATTATATTTTACAACATGGTTCAATCAGCTTTTAAAAGTCTAAATTTAAGTCTAAACATCTTGTTTTAGTTAATAACTTAAAGCTTTACAATAATCTGATGAGAATAAATTTAATTTGGAAGAAAATATACAACCTGCATCAATCAACAGAGGTGTATAGAGCATCACAAACATATATTCAAATTGAAGCATATATAATCCAGATTATCAATAAATCTTGAACTATTTTTAAATAAACTTAAAGCTTAAAAAATTCTTGTTTACTCACTTGCAAGATTTTGTTGAACAGAGAACACTCTGATGTTCTTGAATCAGCAGTGCGAATATGCCTCTTGAATCTGTCTGTTTTTAATTTGAATTTGATTTGAATTAAATTATTCTGAGCTTTGAATTTTTTTTGAAGATGCTTATTTCTTATTCTGGTTTTCTAGGTTTTACTGAACGAACTTGGAGTAGCCAGATGTATTCATATATATAAGATGATCAGGATGTACAAGGGAAGGTGATAACTGGTCAGCTTCATCTTTTATGAACAAGTTTTCTAAATATTTTAAATGACAAAATTTGGGCTTGAGCAGATGGCAATAAATGCCTTGTTTCCAAATAAGTTTACATATTATAATTATGCTTTTGCTGTATATATAGATATATGTATAAAGATATCCACTTGCAGGTAGACATGGCTTGTAAATGAAGATATTTTGTGTTATTTCTTTGCTATGAAAATATTTTGTTTATAAATATTTGTCTTCTTGCTTGAGTAATTTATATACATATGTTTGTGTCAGGTATTATTTTATAGATTTAGTTTTTGTGTATGGAGATATCTTGTTCAAAGATATTTTTTTTATTATTTCTTAGCTTGTCACCATATACACATTTTTGTGTCTGGTTGTACTTACACTTTGTTCTTATTTTATACTTTGTGTTTCACTTAAAATTGTTATAGTTGTTTATACACTTGTTTTTATATTAATTTCTATTTGTATGTTAACTACCAATATTTAAATTATATTCATAAGCTTACTTACTTATATTTATATTTTATACTCATATTTTATGTTGATAGAATTTGATTTTACTTCAAACATTATTATCCCTATGTATATATACCAAATGTTAACAAGAGAAAGCATTTTAATTTAATTATACAAGATAGATTTTATTTTAAGTATTTTTAAGAGATTTATTTTTAAATTTTCAAAATCAAATTTTCCTTTCAAAAATACAAATCCATACAAATAAACGGCAATTATTCCCAAAAGTCATATTCATTTTAAAATGATCAGTTTACATTTTATTTAATTAGATTAAATATTTATTAAAATAATAGGGCCAAAATTCAGGGTCATTACACAAGGTCCAAAACTGTGAAGGAAATAGCTGGTTTGGTCGAATTGCAAAACAAAAATCAAAGGTGTGTTAATCTCACTCATTTGGATAATCATTCAAATTTAATAGTTGAATTTAAATTATTGGTTGTTTGATTGCATTGATAATTATTATCAGTTTGGATGTGATAGTATATATAGCAGTATATATAATATATATTAGAGTGATTGATTTCCCGCATTATATAGCGGATGAGACCTTATGCGTCCCTCATAATAGCGGATGACCCCATATACCACGATATCCCACCTCGAAGTGGGATTGATATTTTTATATTATGCTAACATCTATGGATGCATGGAAACAGGTTGGTGGGATCCAACCGAATTTCTCAAATTATTTAGAATGTTTAATATTCGATGATATGCTTTATTTGATCATCTGTGATAAATTATATTGGTAATTGAAAATATTGGATGTTATGGTTTGATTGAATATATTTCGGAATACTGAGTTATGAAATATATTTTTTGAAGAGAAATAAAAGTAAACTAATTTTATAGAATTTGGATAATTAAAGAATGAATTGGGAAAAGGATAAAAGTTGATTTTAAATTCAAATAAATAATTCCGAGTATGGGAAACCTAATTTTTGAATAAATAGGAATAAATGAATTTTTAAACTTAAGTAATATTATTCAGAGGGATAAAAGATTTATTTTTAAATTCAGGATTTAAATGGTTTGGTAAGAAATAAAAGCAAAATTTTGAAATAAAGTATGAAATTTATAATTTCAGTTTTAAATAAAAATTTTAAATCATAATTAAGAAGTAAATCTGGAATTAATGGATTTCTGAAATAAACTTGAAATAAATCAAGAAATAAATTCTACGCGGAAATAAATTTAGACAATCAATTTTAAATCGATTAAGTGATTGAAACAATATTTAAAAGAGAATGAGATTAAGGAATTTATAAATGGGGTTTATAAATAAAGTGAAATATTTATCAGAGGATAATTTGGAAGTATAAATTCATGATGGGAATTTATAAGGGAATGGTGATTTGTTTAGAAATAAATGGTGATTTTATTTTTAAAGATACGGAAAGGGAAGTGTATTTCATGAAAGGCCAAGTATATTTTTAAAAAGTAAGATTTTCAAGAATAAGTTAGAGGTTTTAAAGTGGATAATGTTTTAGAGAAATTTTATTATTTTGAATTGTTTTACAATTTTTAAGTAAATATTTATTTACATTAATTATAGTAGAAATTATTTTAAAGGTTTAACTAGTATTATGATATAAAGGTTAATTATTTAATATTTATACCTTATAAAATAACTTTTATTTTAAAATCTGTTTTGGCTTAAGTTTTACCTAAGAAATTATTACAAATTTCATAACTAGTATTTTAAATAAAGTGTTTTAAGTAGTTTTATTTTAAACATTTTTAAAGTATATATTTTATAAAGTGTTTAAGTAATTTTAATTTAAATGTTTTATTGTATATTTTTAGAATAAAGTAATTTAAATTATTTTAAAATCTAAAGTATTTACACTTGGTGATTTTCTATGGGATAAATAATATTTATAAATTTATTCCGCAAGAGGAAGTGATTTGGAAACTGTTTGCAAAGGATTGAAATGTAGAAGGATATCTTGTGAAGATATTTTGAATAATAAATAATTTTGGAAAATTATTAATACTGATGGTTGTATGTGGATGTTATATGATAGTTAAATAACTGACTATCAATATTGGCCTTTGCGCTAATCGTTTCAAAGAGACCGAGATTGGGATAAATTTCCCGAAAATCACTTGGATCCAGTTTGAACGTTTTTGTGAGAAAGACAAAAGCTTGGAGTCGAAGATGGAGTAGTGAAGTGCATGGGTGAATCGCTACTAGTCCGGAGGGTGATTCCAAAATGGATGTAGTAGGAGTAGTGCCTTCGGTTTCGTTCGGACCCGGAATGGACTTGTATAGACGAATGATTTCAGAACATCGTCAGGAGGACGATGAGCATTCTAAGTGAATGTGCATTAAAAAGTAACGAATAGCCTCGAGTCTCATCAACCGAGAATGGCTAAAACAGGGGAGGTGCACACAAGGCTAAGTGGCTAGCAACCAATTAGGGTAAGGTCACCCCTGTCTAGTTGCCCTTTTATTTCGGCTGTATGGGCGGTTACTGATCCCAACCGCGGGGTGAACTTAATCGGACTATCTAGTAAGGGGTTGCTCCGGTCTTGTGATGTAGGGGATCAGGGTGGATCCTCGGTATAGTGATCTAGATCACGTACAGTGACGGGCGGTGCCCCAGTAGCGCTGCTATTGTATGGAATCCAATCTCCAATAAGCGCCTGTATGGTTTGGATTGTGCCCAACTATACTGAAACGTGAGATGCAAGCATTTCAGCTATATTCTATTTTACTTTCTATAGACACTATTATAATATCAAACGGATTTGATAAAAATGTTTTGGTTATCGTAAGGTAAAAACCCGGCATGTTTCTTTGTAGCATGGTCCTACGAGATACCTTTGATTTCAAAGGATTTTGAAAACTTTAATAATCCAATTGAGTGTATTTTCTCACGCTGGTTTTCCAGACTAACTCGGGTGTTATTTAATTATAATGATCGGGTCAGACTAAGTATTATATAGTACATATTCTGGATGGAATACTGTGGAGCTCAGGAGACGAGCTGGATGGCGAGACGTATCACACGTATTTGATGAATATCCTGCTGTGTTTGATTTAGTGAATAGTCAGTTTTGTGAAGGAAGGTTATGATAACTGTTCAGTTGTGTGTTATGAATTTTGTTGTACTCTGATGATGTAATGTATAAATAGATATAATTCTTTTTTATTTTAAAAGATTAGTCGTTTATCTATTATATATTGTTCCGCTGCGTTTGTGAGATTCTGTTATTGTTTCTATTTCTTCTTCTACCTCCTTCTTCTTTAACCCTAATGGTTCGGTTTTCTGGCATTCGATTGTTCGACATTTGGTACAGTAGAGGTATTGATGTCGATTTTCGAGGGTCAAAAATCAGGTCATTATAGTTGGTATCAGAGCCAGGTTAAGCGTGTACCTTGGCTCTGGTGAGGATAAGTCATAAAAATAGAGTCTGTAGTACCCTAGAATGAGTTTGAGTGTATTAATAGATATGAGCATGTATTTGTTAGTGAATATAAAAATTGTTTTTATGTTTTGTTGACTTATCCGTTGAGTGTTTATGGATTTTGGTCGATATATGGGACACCATGTCATCGATAGGAGTTTCTAAACTCTTAAACAAGATAAACCGACACAGTATTGTTTTATAATAAAGTAAATGAAATAATTTTACCTAAATTATTTTTGTATATAAAAGAAATAATTTTTTGAAAATTATTATAGTTATATATGGTTGCTTGGTTGTTAGGTAATGATAATATTAAACCATTATCTTCATTATATAGAAATTAAAATAAGAAATTAATGTTACAACCAAAAACTTGAGAGATAAATTCATATAGAATGAATTTGCAAATGTGAGTTATAAATGTGATTTATAACTAAAAATAAAATAAAAATTCCAGAGGAATATGGATTGGAAGGATTTGGAATTCGAAAATTTGGAAACTATATTCCTTTGAGTTTGAAAATGATTTTCAAAGTTTTTGGAGAAATAATAGTGATATTATTTGGGCAATAATTTTGAATTGGATTTGAAATCTGGTGAGATTTGAAATTTAAAAATATTTGAAGGGGTTTTAAAGAGATAAAAGCATTGAACTCTTTTCGGTCGCTGAAAAATAACTTCGGTGATGACTACAACATCATCGATGTTCATTTTTGTGTTTCCAAGAGAGGGATTGCTACCTGGATGTTTTGGATTGGTGTTCGTATGCGAAGATTGGGTTTGATTTTTGAAAATGCAAAAGAATAGTTTGGTTTAGATATATATGTTTTCAAAAATTATTTTGACATGTCGAGGAATTACTTAAACTCTGGAAGTTAATTTAAAATGTTTATGGAATTTAAATATGTAACAACCCCTCTTTCTTTCCACAGAAAGACGCATCATCATTAAGAAGGAAATACGTAGAAAAAGAATAAATAGAAACAGGAACAACAATCATCAGAATCTCACAGCAAAAACAGAAAAATATAATATATCACATAGCTATTACATAGTTATTGCACATCTGAGTAACATAGTTACACAACATCATCACATTAGACAGTCGTGAAGATCTGTTTATCCATTGCATTCCAAAATACAACAGACAACAGACTCCAACACAGTGGAAATAGATATATAGATACGCCAAGACTCCTGCTCCAAGCTTTTTCAAAATTCAACAAGCAAACCTGATCACTTGGCTACTCATAAAAATTTGAGTACCCAAGAGTTTAAGAAAAATAGAAATAAACTCCAGGTCAGACGGGTCTGGTGTGAGTAAACGGTTAAGTTAATTAACTTGCAAAACCTTTGAAATAAAAGATATCTCGTAAGACTCTCCACAGATAAACTTGGACAAGTTTTTCTCTTACGATAACCAAAACATTTGATAGGAAATCTGGTTATATTATAATAGTGTCTAGGGTTTTCAATATAAAATAAAGAAATAGCTGGAATGCTTAAATCTCATATTCCAATATAATTGGGCACGATCAAAACCGTACAGGCACTTATTGGAGATTGGATTCCATACAATGGCAAGGCTACTGGGGTACCGTCCGTCACAGTACGTGGCGTAGATCACTGTATCGAGGATCCACCCTGATCCCCTGCATCACAAAGCCGAAGCTACCCCTTACTGGATAGTCCGAGTAAGACAACCCCGTGGTTGTGGCCAAACAATCGCCCACACAGCCAAATAAAATGGGACCTCTAGACAGGGGAAAAACTTATCCTACTTGGGTGCTACTTACTTAGCCTTGTGTGCGCCTTCCCTGTTTTAGCCATTCCCGGTTGATGAGGCTTGAGGCTATGATTATCTTTTAAGAACACATATCTTGGAATGCTCATCGTCCTCCATTGACGATGGTCTGATAGCATTCATCCATACAAGTTCGTTCAGGGTTCAAACGAAACTGAAGGCACTATCTCGCTACACTCATTTTGGAATCACCCTCAGAGTTAACGACAATAGTCCTTGCACTCTGAAACTTCATCTCGATCTTCACTTGAGATTTCACGACCTACCATTTAACTTGGATCGATGTCATTTTCGGATAATCAAATTTGATATCCGATCCCGGTCTCATCGAAACCCAAACGCTGTCCTAAAGGTCAAGTTGTCTAAGTAAAACAGTTTAATTCAATTCAGAATAGTAATTCAGCACAGATAAATAACATACATTTATCACAGCTATGCAAAGTATCACAGAACATCACAGATTATCATATTATAAATATCAATCAATCCAGACCTTCTATACAATCAATCATCCATAAGCAAGATTTAATAATCCCATATTTATAATTAATTTAATTATCTCAAATTAAATAAATTACTTATAAATTAATTATCTAACCTGCTTAACCAATCATTAATTTATTTACAACCATTTGAATTAATTAATCATTACTTTACAAATTAATTAATCTTTGGTTACTCAGTAATTATCCTTTAATTATTAATTAACTAATCCTTAATTAATAATTTATTAATCCTAATTATTAATTAATAAATTCTTAATTACTAATTAATAAATCATTAATTACAAATTAAATAAACTCTAATTACTTATTTAATTAATCCTTAATTACAAATTAATTTATCCTAATCATTAATTAAATTAATTTCTCTTTAATTACTTCATTAATTTTATTAATCTATAATTGCTAATTAGTTAGTCTTTAATTACTCAAAACCCTAATTAATTTAAGATAAAATATTTATTTTTATTAATTTCTAAATCATTATTAAAATCTTATTTAATAAATCTTGAAATCACTTATCATTAACATATAAATTAAAAACATATTACTCCTTTAGTAAACTACTTAATTACATATTTAAATTAAGTTTAAAATAAACTTAACAATCTACTTAATTACTTTAAGTAAAATAAATCATACAACTTCTTAAACCAATATTTAAAAACATTATTATACAAAGAAATTAATTTTAAAATTAGTTTAAACTTGATTTACTTAAAGTTTCAAAACTTGCTTTTATTTATATTTTAAAAACTGTTATAACATTTACTTCGGGTTCAACCCGGAACCCATCCCGAGTCAACCCCGAGAAAACATCCTCCTCTTTTAGAAACTTAGTTATATTTTTAAATTTAAAACTTGTTAACAAAACACACACGCGAAAGACACGAAGCCCAACTCGAGCCACCACGTTGCTACCCCAAGTCATCCCCTGAGACAACCATCCTTCCCAAACCACTAACACCCAGAATCCACGTGCACGTACACCGTTGATCTTCGCTACTCCGACCATCACCGATACCTCCCGCACATCGTCATTCACCTACATCTTCGATCCCGACCGCCCAGACTCCATCACAAACCCAAAATCGAAATCGAGCAACCATGAAAAAAAATCTAGAATCGAACCCATCAGCTAAAAGCCCCTCGACTCGACGCTTTTGATCACCAGCAGCCATGATACTCCGTCCACCCCTCGCTGGCCACGCACGCCTCATTTCCCCCATGGCCGTGTAATATCCCGGAATTTATGACAATATCAATTTAATCATCTGTATTAAAAATTAAACTGATTTGATAATTTTTTTAATAAAATTTGAATTGATTTAATAATTTTTCTTTAATAAATATTTAATTGATAGATTTTATCTTTTCCAGCTAATAAATTGGTTTCTATTTATAATATAAATACATAGTTTATATTGTAAATAGATTAGCTTTGTTTTAAATTTAATAAATAAAGCATATTTTCTAATTCTAATATTTTTAATTTGAAATTTTGTTTTTATTTAATATAGAGCTTTTGTGACACCCCACCTCTATACCCACGCTAGGCAAGAACACTACGGTGTAATGCCGTCAACTAGCACAGAGAATAAGGCTGTTTAGGAGCGACCATCTGTATAATTTCTTTGTGCGAGTACCGATATGCCAGATAAAAATATAACTTTTCATCTCAAAAGGAAATCCGACATATCGACACAAACTCAAAGCTACTACACAGTGGCTATAATGTCTTCGAAAACAAATATAGAAATAAACATAACACAAATCAGTCACAGATAATCCATATCACAAAGGCGGAAATAGATATGAATATTACACATAAAATTGTATATCAGAGTAGTGGTCAAACAAGATCCACAACATCACAAAGGAATAGATACAAGTGCTAGACAAAAATATGTATACATCAAGGAGTCTATATCTCAAATGTATACAACCAAAAACTACTAATCCAAGTAGTTAGCCAAAAGTCAGGATGATAATCCTAGAAGTGAAGTCAAGCATAAGCACCTGTAACATCTCGGTCTGACCTGAGTATTATTTAATAAGAAAATAATAAACGGATCAGTCTAGCTATAAATATCAGATGAAATGATATAGAATAAGAGATATGACTAAACGTATAATAACCACAATGCCAAGCTGTGATAAATAAGTAATTGAAAATCCATAAGAGATTAACCAATATCACAAAAATCTTCTCAAAGGTCAAAAGGAATGTCATACTCCTTATTTCATTCACCAAGCCCCAAATATTGACAACATATAAATGCCAATCATAAAATTGGTGAAACTCAAATTCTAGAAATCATCAATAGAAATCCAGGAATCACAAAAAGGAGGGAGGCCTATCATAGAACGGGAGCATGAAAACTCACCAACACATGTACCATAAACGATTTGGGACATCGATGTAGTACAAACGGTACATCACATGAATCGAAAAGCCGAGACATCGATGTAGTACAAACGGTACATCACATGAATCGAAACACAAAACAATTCGGGACATCGATGTAGTACAAACGGTACATCACATGAATCGAAAAGCCGAGACATCGACGTAGTACAAATGGTACATCACATGAATCGAAAAGCCGAGACATCGATGTAGTACAAACGGTACATCACATGAATCGAAACACAGAACAATTCGGGACATCGATGTAGTACAAACGGTACTTCACATGAATCGAAAAGCCGAGACATCGACGTAGTACAAACGGTACATCACATGAATCGAAAAGCCGAGACATCGGCGTAGTACAAACGGTACATCACATGAATCGAAAAGCCGAGACATCGACGTAGTACAAACGTTACATCACATGAATCGAAACACAATAAAAGTACATGGGTCGCTAGCCCACAAAGAAATGAGGCGAAGCTCAATAAAAATGAAGTACAGTCCTCCATGTGGACAAAGAGACATCGCACATTGCTAGTATAACCATAAAATGATCATCATCGATCATCAAGAAGTGTCAATTACATTAAGCTAGTAAATATATAAGCTTAGCTTCATGTCTTATAACCACTAGCTTAACTTAAATATTTACGAACAAATTGTAGATCTCCACAAGAAAATTGTCATAAGAGGTTCAATCGAACAAGTCCAAGAATTAACCAACGAAGTAAACGCAAGCGTTTCATACCACTTGTTTTACTAAGCCGTTTAATTAGATTTCTCATACGAGTGAGGTAAAGGTTGGTATATACTAATAGATTGGAAAACGGTTGAAGAAAGGAGCTTTGTAATAAAATAGTGTTGAAATCGTTTTGAAGAAAGGGTTTTGATATTTACTACTAGTATTGAAACCTTTATATTTTTAAAGTGACAAATCAAAAAAATGATTGTAAAACAATCAATCACCGAAATTCACATTCGAAGACGTGAATAAAATCCAAAGAAATCGATATGAAATCCATCAAAATGGATATTTCGGAAATTCCCAAAGAAAATGTCATCAAAGTCGACAATAAATGATAACAACAAAAGGGAAACAACACGAATCGATTAAAGTTGGAAATTCAACAAAATAGGCAATATAGGAAAAAGTGGCAAATAGGAGCAGGTCGGTCAACCGGACTCCCTAAGTCGGTTGAATGAACCAAAGATGGAAGTGCACGGGTAGCAGGTCGGTCGACCGGACCCTGAACTCGGTCGGCCAGAGCCTGTAACCTGCACTACCAAAACAGAGGCAGGAAGTGCTCAGGTAGCAGGTCGGTCGGCCGGCTACAGAGCTCGGTCGGTCGGAACCTGTTGCCAGCACTCCCATGCCTATCTAATGAATGCCAATCCCTTCCGAATTGCAATCGGTCGAGCAACGACACTAAGGATTTATGCCATCGACTACCCGGCCATATAAGCTCTTCGATTCATCACCAAAAACATGATCAAAACATCAAAACTATGATTCTTAAAGAATTGAACCCAAAACACTAAAAATTGGAATATTCACCAAATCAATCCAAACCAAAAGCAATTGCATAAGAATAAGTGTTAGGAATTCACACCTAACAATCGAAGATAATTATAAGCATAGTTGTGAGATAAAAATCTTACCTTTGAACCCAAAAACAGTGAATGAGAAGCTTGAAGACAAGGGAAGATCAACCACACTTCAATCTCAACACTAGAAGCTTGAATCTAAGCTCAAAAGAAGAACATTCCCTAAGTTTGGTTTAGGAAATTTCTGAAATTGAATGGAGATAGAGTTGGAGAAGAAGAAGAGGAGGCTTACCAAAGCTTCTTCTATTGATTTGGAGCTAGAACTTGATTTGTAAATGGAAACTAGGTTTGGAGTTTTAATTTCCCATTCCACTCACCATTAATCTCTTTAGAACTGAAAAGTAGAGGAAGAGGGAGTGAATGAAAAGGAGTGGTTCAGTTTGGGGTATTAAGTTGGCTAGTGGGCTGAACCCAACCCAAAGCCCTAAGTGAAAAGGTAGAAAAGTTCAACTTACTCCAAACATATCGAAGCTTATACTCAAAAAGGTTGCAAATGGCATTTTGAACTCAATGGAAGGGGTCTCGAGTCCCAATTTGACCTTTTGCTAAAAGTAGGTTTTTGGACTAAAATCCGACAAACCATGAAATATTTAAATAAAATATTTAAATATACAATCGATAAATATGCGGGTTGTTACACACTCCCCTCCTTAAAGAAATTGCTCCTCGCAATACTTAAGAAAAAAATAAAGAGTAACAACCATAACAGCATATCAACACAAAAAGAATTTGAAATAGGAAGTTCACCATAAAGAGCATGAAAGGGTAGGCCTGAACGGGATCGCTCGATGAATTCCCAGGAATCCCAAGAGAAATTATTAGGATCTGAGAACCAATGAACTTTCACAAGAATAACATCTTTATTCCGAAGGCGCTCAACCACCGAAGCAATGATGCGAATGTAATGTTGCTCATAAGTCAAATATGGTGAAACTTCAATTTCCTCAATAACACCAGGCTCAAGAATAAAAATCGGAATCCCTAAGGCATTTCCATAATAGAAAGAAGTGAGAAAACGTCATAAATAACAGAAAATTGAGCTGGTGTAACAACGTAGTATAATAACAGTATGCCCGAGAAACGATAAACTCGAATAACTTGGAACAACGGCGTAGTACAATAACGGTACGCCAGATGAACCAAAGCTCGAATAATTTCGAAACACTGACGTAGTACAAATACGGTACGTCCAATGAACCGAACACCATAAACGAAAATCAGACACTAGTCCATAAAAGGAATGAGATAAAGCTCAATAAAACGAAGTATATCAAAACATTCGATGAACTTGATAAAAAGATAATTCCGTTCGGACATCATCAAAGAAACAACCACTTGTTGCTTACAACAAAGGGTATTGACAACACGATTTCCCCTTCCGGGAATAAAAGAATATCAAGATCATAAGATGCCAGGAATGAGTCAACATGAAGTTCCTTATGAGAAAATAAATATTCCAAAAATATATGATCGGGGCAGAGAACAAATTTCTCATCCAAAAATGATGATGCCAAATTCTAAAAGTAAAAACAATGGCCGCGAGCACTAGATCATGAGTGGCATATCTAGTCTCGATAAGCTATAATGATTTAGAAGCACAAGTGATAGCACGTTCTCTTTTGTAAGAGAACGGCATCCAAACCAATACGATTAGCATTGGTACAAAAGATAAAGTCTTGGTTCCCTTCGGAAATCACAAGAATAAGAGTATCAAAAGAAAGAATTTCTTTTAAATAATCTTCTTTCCCCAAAAGCTAAAACTTTCAAAATTACAATTTTCTCAATGTAAAGATATTTCTAGAAAAATTTACATTTTACAAGTCAATATATCGTGTCTGATTGTCTCATCTAAGCGTTTAGGAAATTCCTATCGATAACGTTGATCAAGCGCATCGACCAGAATTCTTAAAGCACTCAATGGGCAATACAATCATAAAATCATCTTTTATAGGATAAATTAGTCTCTTGAAACGATTTAAGCGTATTCTTTGCTCATTTTAAGAACAAAATCCAATTATACTTACAAATAAATCTTATGAAAAAGATTTGCAAAATTTTAAATTTTGTTTTCATCACAAAATCAATAAATACAAGATTAGAGTCATCGAGATATTCGTAAAATACTCGATTCATAAAATGGATGAAATAAGCTGGACAAACTGAATGACATAATAAGTCATTCATAAGAATCATAACGAGTGCGGAATGCGGTAAATGGGATGCTAACTGCCGCAACTCGTAGCTAATGAAAATCGGTGGCAAGGTCGAGCTAAAAGGACTTAACACCACACAAAAGATTTCTTAGGTGATAATCCTAAGACAAACTCAGAAATATCAGAAAATTCTCAAACCACATGAATGAGAGAATAACACTTTCCTTATAAGTGGGCTTAAGGAATAAAAATGATGCCATCAAATTGGAATCAAAATCACAAAGAAAAATAGAAATCTGCTTAACAGATTAAAAATGTCGAGGATGAATAGTCCACACGGAAAATAGAATATGGGCTTCACAACAATTAAGCCAATCCTTTCACACAAATCAATTCCGAAGCCTAAGTAACGCATAACATGCAAATCGGCTCGGAAAGAAAAATCACATAAAATAATTTCGATATCAATAAAAGAAAGCTGAGTGTTGCGGATCCACCATCCGGATTCGCAATTCTCAAAGAAGTCAACAAGCCCAAAATGTTTAAAGAAAAAGAATCAACAAGTTCTTTTGATATAAAGTAATGAGGTGAAACCCATATCAAAAGAACTCGAAAAGGAAGATCACGAAATAAAACAATGCCATCAACGATTGAGTGAAAAACACCTTGACCAAGAGAAGAGTTGTTAAGGGCTTGCAGCTTTCCTTCTCTCTTTCTTGGAAGTTTAGGACACGAAGATAAAAGATGACCCGAACTTTTCCAATAACGACAAAAGAGGGGTTTCAGACACTCCCTTGCATAATGGTTAGTGAACCACAATTGTAGCATTGACCACGACTAAAGGTAGGAGTCTTTGCTACAGGAATTTGTTGCTTCCCCTTCTTATTGGAATTGGGGACTTTGAACATAATAGGCCTCTTCATGTTGTTGTTGAAGTTTTGTTTGGCACCCACAACTTCAACATCACAATCTTTATCGGCCTCTTCAAGACGAAGAGCGATATCAATAAGCTGATCAAAACAAACCTCGAGTTTCATAAGTAATGGCTTCTTAAGATTCTTATTCAAGCCATAGACAAATCTCTGATTTTTCTTCAATGGGGTATTAATATGCTCAACCCCATACTTAGAGAGAGAGATTCGAAAGATGCGACGTAATCCGTCATAGAAGATTCACCTTGAACAAGGTCAATAAAACGCCGGGCCAAAGTTACTTTTTCAGCTTCCGGCACAAACTTTAGTTCGAATCTTTCCCGGAATTGCTCCCAAGTAAGATCCACTTCGATAATCTCCGAAGTCAAGAGCTCATACCAATCTAACGCTCTTTCTTGGAGCATGCTAGAAGCCACTTGGACTCGATGTAGATCAATAAGGTTCATGCGAGAAAAGATACGATCACATGATTTGAGCCAAGCTTGAATTTCTCTTACACTCTCGGATCCCTTGAATGGCCTTCCACCCAAATCGGTACAGTCTCTGCACAAGCGTGCAAAACCGGATCTAGGATGAGTAGGCTCTGGATTGGGTCCGGCAGCTTGAGCATTCTTCACGAGATCTAAAAGCTGCTGAGCAGACATGAATACTCCATCCTTCGGAGTAGCACTAGATTGACCGGCGCTGGGACGGCCTAATCTAACCATTTCTCTTCTTTAAGAAAGAAAGAAAGAAGAAGAAAAAGGTTATTCACAAATTGGATATCAAGCAAACTTGATAGATAAAACAAGGAACCGTAAAGAAAATAGGATGAATCGGTACGAAGACTCCAATTAAATCCTAAAGCATGACTCCTAAGATGGACTTAGGATGATAATCCTTGCTAGATTATTCTACATTGTTCCGAAGTTTGGCTCTGATACCAAGCTGTGATGCCCCACCTCTATACCCACGCTAAGCAAGGACACTACGGTGTAATGCCATCAACTAGCACGGAGAATATGGCTGTTGAGGAGAGACCATCTGTATAATTGCTTTGTGCGAGTACCGATATGCCAGATAAAAATATAAATTTTCATCTCAAAAGGAAATCTGACATACCGACACAAACTCAAAGCACACAGTGGCTATAATGTCTTCGGAAACAAATATAGAAATAAACATAACACAAATCAGTCGCAGATAATCCATATCACAAAGGCGGAAATAGATATGAATATTACACATAAAAGTGTATATCAGAGTAGTGGTCAAATAAGATCCACAACATCACAAAGGAATAAATACAAGTGCTAGACAAAAATATGTATACATCAAGGAGTCTGTATCCCAAATGTATACAACCAAAAACTACTAATCTAAGTAGTTAGCCAAAAGTCAGGATGATAATCCTAGAAGTGAAGTCAAGCAGAAGCACCTGTAACACTCCGTCTGACCCGAGTATTATTTAATAAGAAAATAATAAACGGATCAGTCTAGCTATAAATATCAGATGAAATGATATAGAATAAGAGATATGACTAAACGTATAATAACCACAATGCCAAGCTGTGATAAATAAGTAATTGAAAATCAACAAGAGATTAATCAATATCATAAAAATCTTCTCAAAGATCAAATGGAATGTCATACTCCTTATTTCATTCACCAAGCCAAAAATATTGACAACATATAAATGCCAATCATAAAATTGGTGAAACTCAAATTCTAGAAATCATCAATAGAAATCCAGGAATCACAAAAAGGGGGAGGCCTATCATAGAACAGGAGCATGAAAACTCACTAACACGTGTATCACAAACGATTCGGGACATCGATGTAGTACAAACGGTATCACATGAATCGAAAAGCTGAGATATCAATGTAGTACAAATGGTACATAACATGAATCGAAACACAAAACAATTCGGGTCATCGATGTAGTACAAACGGTACATCACATGAATCGAAAAGCCGAGACATCAACGTAGTACAAACGGTACATCACATGAATCGAAAAGCTGAGACATCGACGTAGTACAAATGGTACATCACATGAATCGAAACACAAAACAATTTGGGACATCGATGTAGTACAAATGGTACATCACATGAATCGAAACACAATAAAAGTACATGGGTCGCTAGCCCACAAAGAAATGAGACGAAGCTCAATAAAAATGAAGTACAATCCTCCATGTGGACAAAGAGACATTGCACATTTCTAGTCTAACCCATAAAATGATCATCATCGATCATCAAGAAGTGTCAATTACATTAAGCTAGTAAATATATGTGCTTAGCTTCATATCCCATAACCACTAGCTTAACATAAGTATTTACGAACAAATTGTAGATCTCCACAAGAAAATTGTCATAAGAGGTTCAATCGAACAAGTCCAAGAATTTACCAACGAAGTAAACACAAGCGTTTCATACCACTTGTTTTACTAAGCCGTTTAATTAGATTTCTCATACGAGTGAGGTAAAGGTTTGTATATACTAATAGATTGGAAAACGGTTGAAGAAAGGAGCTTTGTAATAAAATAGTGTTGAAATCGTTTTGAAGAAAGGGTTTTGATATTTACTACTAGTATTGAAACCTTCATATTTTTAAAGTGACAAATCACAAAAATGATTGTAAAACAATCAATCACCGAAATTCACATTCGAAGACGTGAATAAAATCCAAAGAAATCGATATGAAATTCATCAAAATGGATATTTCGAAAATTCCCAAGAAAATGTCATCAAAGTCGACAATAAATGATAACAACAAAAGGGAAACAACATGAATCGATTAAAGTTGGAAATTCAACAAAATAGGCAATATAGGCAAAAGTGGCAAATAGGAGCAGGTTGGTTAACCGAATTCCTTGAGTCGGTTGACTGAACCAAAGATGGAAGTGCACGGGTAGCAGGTCGGTCGACCGGACCCTGAACTCGGTCGGCCGGAGCCTGTAACCTGCACTACCAAAACAGAGGCAGGAAGTGCTCGGGTAGCAGGTCGGTCGGCCGGCTACAGAGCTCGATCGGCCGGACCCTGTTGCCAGCACTCCCATGCCTATCTAATGAATGCCAATCCCTTCCGAATTGCAATTGGTCGAGCAACGACACTAAGGATTTACGCCATCGACTACCCGGCCATATAAGCTCTTCGATTCATCACCAAAAACATGATCAAAACATCAAAACTATGATTCTTAAAGAACTGAACCTAAAACACTAAAAATTGAAATATTCACCAAATCAATCCAAACCAAAAGCAATTGCACAAGAATAAGTGTTAGGAAGTCATACCTAACAATCGAAGATAATTATAAGCATAGATGTGAGATAAAAATCTCACCTTTGAACCCAAAAACAATGAATGAGAAGCTTGAAGACAAGGGAAGATCAACCACACTTCAATCTCAACACTAGAAGCTTGAATCTAAGCTCCAAAGAAGAACATTACCTAAGTTAGGTTTAGTAAATTTTTGAAATTGAATGGAGATAGAGTTGGAGAAGAAGAAGAGGAGGCTTACCAAAGCTTCTTCTATTGATTTGGAGCCAGAACTTGATTTGTAAATGGAAACTAGGGTTTGGAGTTTTAATTTCCCATTCCACTCACCATTAATCTCTTTAGAACTGAAAAGTAGAGGAAGAGGGAGTGAATGAAGAGGAGTGGTTCAGTTTGGGGTATTAAGTTGGCTAGTGGGTGAACCCAACCCAAAGCCTAAGTGAAAAGGTATCAAAATTCAACTTACTCCAAACATATCGAAGCTTATACTCAAAAAGGTTGCAAACGACATTTTGAACTCAATGGAAGGGGTCTCGAGTCCCAATTCGACCGTTTGATAAAAGTAGGTTTTCAGACTAAAATCCGACGAACGATGAAATATTTAAATAAAATATTTAAATATACAATCGATAAATATGCGGGATGTTACAGCTTTTCAAAGTTATTAAATAAATAATCTTGGTTTAAATTTAATAAACGAATCTTGATTTCAGATTCTAACATATATATTAATAATTTGGAAATTTTGATTTAATTTAATATTAAGTGTTTCAAAGCTATTTAATAATTAACTATATGATTTTAAATTGTTAAGAAGAATGTTTAAATGTTTAAAATGATTTTGGCTTAAGTTTTAAATTTAAATGAATTAACAAAAAGGGTTGTTTTGTTTTTCTTTTTAAAATATTCCTTAATAAAATAAGTAATTTATTAATAAGGAAATAATTTCTTTTATAATTATTTTAATTTAATAATGAATCATTTCTAAAAATAATATTAATAATGTATTGTTTCTACAAATCGATTCTTGATAAAAATAGCATTGTTATTTCAAATTTAATTTGTATATATAACTTGATTTTTAAATATTAGATTTTAGAATTTGATTTTAATTTGAATATAAAGTTTTAAAATCCAAAGTATAGATTTTAAATTGTTTTGGATTTCTAAATATATGCATAAATTTTTATTTATAAGTATAATTTGTTTTTATTTCTTTTAAAAAATTTCTATACATATTGAATACTAATTAACTAATTAATTAGGTATAACTTATATATTAACATTTAAACTAAATAGAAATTACTTTCTAAAGACAAGTGTTGTTTTCTTAAGCCTAATATAACAAATGTTAAAAGATAAACATCCTAAATTGGCAAATGTTAAAATTTTGTACAAGTGTCATTTTCAAATTTGTATTTTCTTTTATTTTAATTTAATCATACTTTCATCTTATAAAAATGCCTCTTCTCTTCAATTTCTTTTTCTTTTTCAAAATCAATGTTAAGAAATTTAAAGGCTTGAACTCAAAACAAATCTGAAAACATGAAAACCATTTTCAGATTCAAAATCTGTGATCAAGTAAATCTGTAATCCTCTTCAAATCCCTGAAAATCACTTCCCTATAAACAAATCTGAGCATAACCTATACCATTTCCAAAATCAGTAATTCCCCTCATAAAACAAATCTGAAACAACCCTTCAAAACCAAAATCTGTTACAAACTCTTCATATCAAAATACAAATCCCTATAAGTAATTTCACCATGCAAAGCCTGCATCATTTTTTTCTGTAATATGGAAAATTGGTTCTGCAAACAAACCTGCAATTTCAAATATGTAGCCTGCATTTTCAAAACCATGCACCTGCATTTTCAAAGCTAACTTCATTTTCAAGCACAAGCTTTTATAGAAGCATGTCAGTTTAAAGGAGTTTATAGTATCAAAAGGGGCAACTACAGTTTTAAAAGTTTCAAAAGCATTTCAAATGTAAGCTATGCCTTCTTCTAAAATCAGTGAGTAATTTTTTAAATTTAAATTTAAAAATTGGTTGCATGCTTGTATGCTGAGATGAATAAGTATTGCATGTTTTTATATGTAAATATCTGATGTGATTATTATATGTATGCATGCTGTGTATATGTTCTGTTTTGTACCCAGGCTTAAAATTTGTATTTAAAATCCTTAACACTTAATTTAGTTTTGATAGGATCTGATTTATAAACCAATGTTGTTTGCTTATCATAGACTAAGGATTAAAATTTAATTAAATTAAAATAGAGTCTGTTTGCCTCTGGAAATATTGAAACATCAGAGTATGTTGATATATATCAAAAATTCAAACTATGTAATTTCTTAATTTAGTATTATAAATCGAAAACATTAACTAAATCATGATTTTTAACATTAAAATCTGGATTTTTAGAAATAAGATGAACGTACAGTTCTTGTTTGAACGAAAAATGAACTTTGGGGTTTCTCTGGTGATCCATCTATCTGGAGAGGATGGGTTTCTGCATGATGATGGAGGGGTGATCAGAGAAGCTAGGAAAAATATTGGTTGGTGTTGAATTTCATGGTGGAAGTTGCGGCAGTGAAATCACTTCTGGAACCCTAGTTCTAACTAGGTATGATGAGTCGATCATCACGTCTTCTACAATGGACCGAGTGTTTCAAATCTTTGGGTAGTGGAAGCTTGGCCATAGTTGAAGTCAATGCCGGAGTTCTAGGGGTCACGGTGATGGATTTTGGTTGGCGAAGTATTTCCAGGTTTGGGTTGGTGTGGATCAGTTTGTTCCAGGTTTTGGAATTGGGTGCTTGATTTTGTTTTCTGGGTGATGGTCAAGATTGGATGATCGTGGTGGGTTGCTGAGTCATTTTCTGGTGTGTCGCGATCATCGCTAATGATCAATGGTGGCCGGAGTTACCGTGCATATGCACGATGAAGTGAGTTATCTGGTGATGTTTTGGGTTAAAAGCAGAGAAGGACACTCGAGTAAATCTCGCTTTGACTCGAAGATGCTGGATAGTTGGCTCTGGGAGGATGAACTTTGAACTCGAAGCATTTTGGGGCGTGTTTCGGGTTTAACAGAAGTTACAGGTTTTAACAAAACCTGTAATGTTTGTTTAAATTTTTAAAACTACAGTTTTTAAATGAAAGCTTGTGTTTAAAACTAAGTTTTGAATCAAAGTTTGAAATTCTAGAATTCAAGTTTAGTTTTAAATCTCAGTTTAAAAATAATAATAATAAAGTTTTAAACTTGAATTGTTAAACTATTTTAAATGGTAAAGTAGTTGAATTTTAAAAAAAATGAAGTTTAAAATGTGAGTAAGTTTTAAAGTGAAGTTTAAATCTGGAAAGCAAAGATTAAATATGAATTTCAGTTTTTGAAATTAAAAGAAGTTTTAAATTTGAAAGATTTAAACAAATTTGTATGTTAAATTGTATATTTGAATTATTTGAATTTAAAAATGAATTTAGTTTAAACTCTTATAAATTTCTTTTATAAGACAAGCATTTCTTTGTCATGTAATTTTAAAAGGGTTTTAAATTGTTTAAATTGTGTTTAAGTTAAATTATATTCATTTTAAATCTTATATTTGAAATGAAATTTTAAAGTAAGTTCGAAAGTAAATTTGTTTTCAAATAAATTTGTTAAGACAATTTAATCATAATTAAGAAATATTTTTATCTTAAAATTTAATTAAAGATTTAATGATTTGAAATTAATTGAATTAATGAGGTAATTAAGGAATAATTAGTTAATTTAATTAATTAATTGATTAGGGATTAATAAATAATTGATTAAGGGTTAATCAATTGGTAATTAAGATCATTAATTAGATAATTAAAGATTATTAATTAATGATTATAGATTTATTAATTAAGCAATTAAGTTATAATCAAGTTTAATTAATCAAGCAATTAAGGATTAATTAAGTTACAGTTAACAATTAATTAATTAAATAATTAGAGATTAATTAATGGATAATTAAAGATAAATTAATTTGTAATTACCAATGGTTAATCTAAGTTAATTACTTAATGAAAGTAATTAAAGAACGGTTAATGAAGGTCATTAACTAGGATTATTTAATAATTTATTTAATGTGATTAATTTTAATAATTAATTAGATTAATTAATTTAATGACAATCATTTGTGAATTGTTTAAGTGTAATTACTTTATGAAAGTAATTAAGGAATTAATTGCTTAATGTAATTAATTTAGTTTAATGTGATTGTTTAAATTGATTAATTAAGTTTAAAAATTTTAAGCACTAGATGATTTGATAATAATTACCTAATGTAATTAATTGAGTTTAATGGGATTAGTTTGAATTAATTAATTAAGTTTAATTAATTTTAAACACTGAATGATTTGATGATAATTACTTAATGTAATTAATGGATTGTAATTACTTAGTAAAGTAATTAATGGTAATTACTGAATGTAATTAATAGAAGATGTTTTAAGAATGGAAGTAATTTGAGTATAATTACTTAGTAGTTAATCGAGGGATTAATTAAGGATAACTAATTGGGAATAATTAATGAAGTAATGAAGGTTAGTTAATTACTAAATGTGATTAATTAATGAGGGATTAATAATTATGGTTTAATTTCGATTAATTACTTAATGTAATTAATTTAAATAAAGTAGTTAATTAAAATGTAATTAGGGATCATTAATTAATATAATTAATGATGTAATTAAAGTTGATTAATTAAGATTTAATTAATTAATGATGAGTGATTAAAGGTAATTAATGTAATTTATTAAGGATTAATGTAATTAATTATAGTTAATTAATTAATTTAAAGTAATTAAAGGTTAATTACTATAAGGGGTAATAATAATTGATTTGTGAAATTAATTAAAGGATAATTATTTGCATGTAATTAAGGATAATTAATCAAGGGTGATTAATTAAGGTGATTAATTTGAATGCTTAATTTATTGACTTGTAATAGTTAGATAAGTAAGATTTATAATGATGAAGTAATTAATTTAATTTATTTTAAATTAATTGAAGATGAAGTGATTAATTTAATTACTTTAAATTAATTAGAGATGGAAGTAATTAATTCATTTTAAATTAATTATATTGTGATTAAGTTAATCTTTGCTTATGTATGAATAGATGATATTGATTGCCTTGAATGCTTTGTGATCTCAGAAATGAGATAAGTAATGCGGTATGAATGAATGCTTTGGTTGCATTGTGATGATAATATAGATTATCTATTTTGATGATAGCATGGATTATCTGTTTATAATGATAATATGGATCATCTGTTTATTATGATAATGTTGATTATCTATTGTGATTTGTGAGTTATCTATCTGTGTGTATATAGATATTGAATTGTTTTAAACTTTAAAACAACATGGCCTTAAAAGACACGTTTTGGATTTCGATGAGACCAGGATCGGGTTTCCATATTTGGATATCCGAAAACCACATCGATCCAAATTAACGATAGGTCATGAATCTCAAGTTAAGATGAAGATTCAGAGTGCAAGCGTTATCGTCGTTAACTCTGAGGGTGATTCCAAAATGAGTGTAACGAGGTAATGCCTTCGGTTTCGTTCGAACCCGGAACGAACTTGTACGGTTTGAATGCTTTCAGAACATCGTCAGGTGGACGATGAGCATTCTAAGTGATGTGTTCTATAAAGGTAATCGTAGCCTCAAGCCTCATCAACCGGGAATGGCTAAAACAGGGGAAGTGCAGCAAGGCTAAGTGGGTCATGCCTAAGTAGGACGAGATTTTCCCCTGTCTAGAGGTCCCTTTTATTTCGGCTGTGTGGACAGTTGTGAGCTCCAACTGTCGGGGTTGTCTTGTTCGGGACCGTCTAGTAAGGGATGGTTCCGGCCTTGTGTTGCAGGGGAGTTAGGATGGCTCCTAGGTACGTTGATCTAGGCCACGTACTGTGACGGGCGGTACCCCGGTAGCCCTGCTATTGTATGGAATCCAAAATCCAATAAGTGCCCTCGGTTTTGATTGTATTACCCACTTTTGTGGCTAGTTGTTGGAATTTAACAGATGTAACAATTTTGGCTATTTCATATTTACTTGAAAACCCTAGACCTATTATAATATCTTCGGATTTCCTATCATATGTTTTGGTTAGCGTAAGGTAAAAACTTTTCCATGTTTATGTGTGGGAAGTCTTACGTGATACCTTTCTTTCAAAAGTTTTGGAAGTTAAGCAACCTTAACCTGTTACTCACACCAGACCCATGTCTGACCCGGAGTTTATCTTCTGTTTTCTTAAACTCTTGGGTACTCAAATTTTTACGAGTAGCCAAGGGATTCAGGTTAGCTTTGACGAATTGTGGAGGAGCAATGGAGCAGGAGGGTTCAGCGTGTAGACATATAGTGTTCCGCTGTGTTGGTTTCTCTGAGTAGTTTCCTTGTATTAGCATGTAGATATATATTGTTCCACTGTGTTGGTTTCTCTGAGTAGTTTTCTTGTATTGTATTGAGTTGTATAACAAGACATATGGTTATAACTGTCTAGTATGTGATGTATAATCTGTGTAACTCTGATAATGGTTGTAAACTATGTAATATTTATGTTATTAATATAATTTATTCGTTCCGCTGTTGAGATTCTGATGTTGTTTCTTCTTTCTTCTCTTTCTTTTCTCTTTTCTATCCCTTTCTTTCTTCAAGATTATGCGATTTTCTGTGGTGAGAAAGTTGGGTCGTCACATGCCGATTGTCTCTGATGCTCCATTGACGACGCAAACCCCTCGCAAACCCAGTCGATCAAAACTGGTTTGAAAACCCTAACACGACGCCGGCCGGCTGCCACCATGGACGAGAAATTCTCCAACTATTTTTGACGTGACCCTCATCCTTTAATCCATATCCAGTAACAAACTTGACCCCCTAAACCTCACCGATCATTAGAAAAGCCTCAAAACCCATAATATGATCAACCACGAATTTCACACTCGAAACCAAACTATAAATCATGTTTTAACTTTTAAAAATCATGATTTTTGATGGGGATTCAGATTATATAAGAGAATCAAAGGATTGTGATATTAGAATTTAACATGTTTTCAAAGTTTTCACCGACCTTTCCATTTTCCAGATGATATTCAAACTTATTATACTTAAATATATTTTTAAATCTTAATTTATGTTTAAACAAACATTACTTGTTTGAATTTCACAGCCTATAAGAGATTAAAAGAGGGGATTTGAATTTTTATATAGATTTTAACCCTGTAACTTAAAAACAGAGACGCATAAATATATATCCAGACATGCACACTTATCTATCTGCATGTTTATAACATGCAAGCAATTTTCAATTATGCAAACAATTTATCACATCATTCTCTCATATATTCATCACATGCAAGAATTAAAATAGGAATTAGTTTGTTCACTCACCTAAAAATATGTTGAACAGAGAGCTTTTGAAATAGTTTTGTACTTTGAAAAAAAATGGAATGCTTTTGATCTTTGAACTAGAAACTTGAAACTTGAAATCACTTTGTTTAGCTTGAAAACTTGCTTTGATTTTGAGCTTGAAATCTTGTTTTAAAAACTGAGATGAATTGCTTGATCTAGTTGAATTTGCTATTTGATATTTTCTCTGGTTTTAGTTGTTTACAGGCTTTTGTTTTTCTTAGTTTTGAAATGAAGATAGAAAAGGATTGAAAGAGAGAGTATAGATATATTTATAGATTAACTTATTTTTTATCTAAAAATGAAAAGAAAATAAATTATTGTGGCACTTATTTAATTATTTTACATTTGTAATTTGCATGTGTTAATCACATTTGTTAAACTACATGCTAATATCTCAACACTTGTATTATGCATGTTTTTATTATTTTTAATATGTTTTTTTTTAAATCTTTATATTTATTTTCTGCATTTCTTAATTTATATTTATAAATTCTTTTTTTAGAGAAAATAATATAAACTAATTATATACTAATAAAAATCATATATATATATATATATGTGTTTTTGAATCCAATTTATTTTAAAATATTAATCTAATTGAATTTCAAATTCAAAATTCAAATTCAAATTCAATTTAAAATTAACTCATATATACACACACATTTATAAACAATACATAATTTATTTGCTTGAAAAATCATAATTCTATTTAAAATCTTCTTATATAAACAACCTATTATTATTTGTTTATAAAGAATACTCTGTAAATTTTAAATAATTTATAAAAGAAATTATTACATTTTAATTGGTTGAAATTCCGGGATATCAAAATAAGTTAGAAACTTAAGGAAGTTTAAAAATTTGAATGGAAATGGAATGTAATTAAATTATGTTAAATAAAAGTAAATGAAATTCAAGCTGAACATTGAAAATTGAGTTTGAATTGTGACAAACAAATTGAAGTAAAAATTGGTCAAGTTAGACTTAATTAAATGAAGAATTGAAAATAAAATTAGTCAGGTTGGACTAAATTAAATTAAATTTGTAAATAAAAAAATTAATTTAAGCGGGTAAGAAAATGAATTGGAATGAGCTTTGATTTGAATCTTGTTGAATAAACGAAGTATTAAATTGGATTGGAAATAAATGGGTGGAAGGAAGGAAAATCTAATTCAAGTGGAATTGAAAAAGAAAATTTGAATAAGGGTATTTAGATTTGAAAATTTATTTGGTTGTAACTAAAAGAAATTGAAAATTTGAATATTAAAATTTTAATTTTGAATTGAGCAAAGTGAAGTTGTGGAATTAATATGTAAGTGGAACTAATTAAAGAGATGGTTAAATAAAAACGTTTGAGATAAAATGAATTGAAATTTGAAATAAATTAGTAAATGGAATTAATTTAAAATAATAATAATGATAAACTTTAATGGTGAAGTGGAGAATAAATATAAGAAGTATATAAAATATTCATATTGGACTTAAGAAATGAATAATAAATTTCTCAAGTAAAATTTGGTATTGAAAAAGATACAAGGTTATAATTTGAAATGAGGATTTAATAGAGGCATGTGGAATAATAAATTGTGAATAAGTGATGGAATCAAAGTGACTGTGAATAAAAAGAAAATTGTTGCAGCCAATAATCAATTGGGGGTAAATACGTAGGACGTACGTATATTATTATTCGCATAGCGATTCGAGCCATAAGTCGAACACAGGTTTTCGAGTAGCTATACTGATCGGAGTTGGGATTTTTTACTTGATTTTCGACGGCAAATCCTGGATATGGATTTTTTTATTGATTTTGGAAGTTCTCGATCGTAGTTTAGGACTATGCAAGGAGAATGACGGTTTTTGATCAAGGAACCAGATCTAAGTCTGCACTAGGGAGTCGGGTGAACGATACTAGTTCAGAATGGAAATTGTATGATAGAGTGAGCGATCGAATTTGATATTGCGTATGGTTAATATATATGCATCGTACGGGCTTAAATGAAATAGATATTGAAAACTTTTATAAAGGAATGTATAAAATGATTTTAATTTATGATTGGATATGATTGCTAAGTAGGATATACAGGTGTTTAAAAAGCAAAAGGAATTGGGGATTTTTGATTTTAGAAGATAAATTGAATTGCTCGAAAAAAGATATGTGTTTAAATTTTTGCATGAAATTTGACGATTTTCGGGTCTAGCCACTTGGCATTTTGTTTTCTTTTGAAATCTAGGGGCCCGTAGAGGCATTTTGTAGTTGTACCGAGCTAGCCGCGCAAAGGAAATGTTGACAAAAAATATCAAAAATTTAGGGAGTTAGAAAAATTTTGAGAAAATTTTGATAATTTAAAATTGGGTTTTAAATTTAAATTTGAATTGTTGAGTAAGTAATGTTGTTTGAAAAATATGGAAGAGTTTGGAAAGTTAGTAAAGTGGTAGTGTGTCTTAAATAAAAGATTGTTTGGGAAGTTGTTGAAAGTTGATTGGTTTTGGGAAAATACTAATGGGTATTGGACAATTCCTCTTATCCAGTAATTTCGGGGACGAAATTCTTTTAAGGGGGAAGGAATGTGATGACCCAGAATTTTGGACATTTGAAATTGGAATATTTAATTGATTTTAAATATTTAAAAGTTAATTATTAACTTGAATTTCAAATGCCACTATTTATTGAGTGGTTTAATTATTAAATTGAACAATTGAAAATTGGGTAAATGGTTGAATCTGAAATTTTAAGCTTGTTAAAAATAATTTAAAGGCTTGTAAAATTTATATTGATAATATTGTAGATTGTAAAAGGGTCAAACTTGAATTTGGAAGTGTTTTGATAAGTTTTCAAACTATATCGTTTAAATTGGTATTTTAAAATAACCTTCCGGGGCACAGTCTCGGAATTCTACGAAACCAGTTCCATTGGATCCGTAATAGTGTATTATTATCGGATTTCAATTTTCATAGCATTCAGAGTTGTCGTGTGATCATACGGTAGATTAACGCGTTGAAATTTATATTGAAAATTAATTTGATAACTGGGTTCAAAAAGCTATCTTCTCCATACAATCGAGTTAGGACTCGAAACCTTTTCCATTGCATCCGGAATAGGGTTTAATATTATAAACGCCTAGCAGCTTGCCTCGATTGGAGATCGAGATTTTGATTTACGGAAATCGAGACGATTTGAATTTGAATTATATATATATATTCTCATACAATATACAAATTTAACACATTTATAACCCTGAGAACATGTGTTTTTTTGTCTGTTTAATTTAACACGCATCTCTTTTAAAATAAGCGATCGATGAAAATTATAATGGCAAAATGACAGTTTTTCTCCCCATTTCTAATTCATTCGAAAAGCAAAATAAAAATCAATGCCGAGCTCTTCATAAATTAATCCCAAATTCAGGCCTCTTATCTTCCCTTTAAATCATTCGAAATCGAGCTAAATCGGAGAAAATGAAAATAAAAAAATGTCCGAACTAAACTATCTCCTATTCAATCGAATGGCCTCCCAGCACATTCGAGCCCAAATCAAAATCAAGTCGAGAGCGCAAGTCAGCAATCGCAAGAAGGGGGCTAGCGCAATGGTTGGTTTGGAGGTCGTTGCCATGTGCTCACGAGGTGGATGGAGAGTTCATTTGTGATATGCAAAGAAGGGGTTGCCAGCGTTCGTCGGTGGAAGCATTGAGTCGGGAGAAGCGAGCTAGCGGGCGATGCTGTTTTCGAGCATGCGAATCTGGTAAGTGAGGCTGCGGGTGGGTGGCTTGAGAAAACATGTGTGAATGATAGCGGTGCAGAATTGATGGAGGTGCGTGAATGACCGTCGCAATGATCGAGGAGATTCGAGGCTAGGACTCGATAGTAGAGCAGTAAGGTATTTTTTGCTTTGATTTTAACTATAGCATTTGTGAAAAATACTTACAGTAAGGCTGTGTTTTTTATACATAAATATGTTATAACTAAAAATATACATATGCAGAAATAGAAAAAATAAGTATCACAGTAAAGTATAAAACATTCCTATTTTTAATTTAATATATATATTCAGAGAAAAATAGCAGTAAGGTTTACAAAAACAATTTATTTTGAAGATTTATATACATGTATACATATAAGAATTTTGAAAATAAATATGAATATTAAAATAGTTGAAAGTTTAAATAAAATTAGATTTTTGGAATCTATCATTTATTTTTAAGTATATGTATGTAGTTAAAAAAATTTATTAGTTTAAAAATTAAATCATTAGTTAATTAAATTTATTTAATGGTAATTTACATTTAGACTATTTCAGATGTTAATAAATCATAAATTGTTTATACATGGTGCAAAACCGTGAAGGAAATAGCTGGTTTGGTCGAATTGCAAAACAAAAATCAAAGGTGAGTTAATCTCACTTATTTGGATAATCATTTAAATTTAATAGTTAAATTTAAATTATTGGTTGTTTGATTGCTTGATAATTATTATCAGTCTGGATGCGATACTATATATAGTATATATTGGAGTGATTGATTTCCCGCATTATATAGCGGATGAGACCCTATGCACCCTGCATAATAGCGAATGACCCTATATACTGCAATATCCCATCTCGAAGTGGGATTTGTATTTTTATATTGTGCTAACATCTGTGGATGCAGGGAAACAAATTGGAGGGATCCAATTGGATTCCTTAAAATTATTTAGCCTGTTTAATATTCTGTGATATGTTTTATTGATAATTTGTGACAAATTATATTGGTAATTGAAAATATTGGATGTCATGGTTTGGTTGAATATATTTGGGTATACCGAGTTATCAAAAACATAAAGGTTTAATTTTTTAAGAGAAATAAAAAGTAAAATAATTTTAGAGAATTTGGATAATTAAAGAATGAATTGGGAAAAGGATAAAAGTTGATTTTAAATTCAAATAAATCAAATAAATAATTCTGAGTATGGGAAAGGAGATTTTTGAATAAATAGGAATAAATGAATTTTTAAACTTAAGTGATATTATTTAGAGGGATAAAAGATTTATTTTTAAAATGATTTAAATAGTTTGGGAAGAAATAAAAGCAAATTATTGAAATAAAGTATGAAATTTATAATTTCAGTTTTAAATAAGATTTTTAAATCATAATTAAGAAGCAAATCTGGAATTAATGGATTTCTGAAATAAACTTGAAATAAATCGAGAAATAAATTCTATAGGGAAATAAATTTAGAGAATCGGCTTTAAATCGATTAAGTGATTGAAATAGTATTTGAAGGAGAATGAGATTATGGAATTTATAAATCGGGTTTATAAATAAAGTTAAATATTCATCAAAGGATAATTTGGAAGTATAAATTTAGGATGGGAATTTATAAGAAAAGGGTAATTTATTTAAAATAAATAGTGATTTCATTTTAAAGATGTGGAAAGGGAAGTGTATTTCCTAAAAGGCCAAGTACAAATTTAAAAAGTAAGATTTTCGAGAATAAGTTAGAGGTTTTAAAGTGGTTTTTAAGAGAATGTTTTAGAGAAATTTTACTATCTTTCATTGTTTTAGAATTTTTAAGTAAATATTTATTTAAATTAATTATAGTAGAAATTATTTTAAAGGTTTAACTAGTATTATTATATAAAGGTTAATTATGTAATATTTATATGTTATAAAATAACTTTTATTTTAAAATTTGTTTTAGCTTAAGTTTTATCTAAAAAATTGTTATAAATTTCAAATTAATATTTTAAATAAAGTATTTTAAGTAGTTTTATTTTAAACATTTTTAAACTATATATTTTGAATAACGTGTTTAAGTAGTTTTAATTTAAATGTTTTATAGTATATTTTTAGAATAAAGTGACTTAAATTATTTTTAAATCTTAAGTATTTAGACTTGGTGATTTTAGTAGGATAAAAAATATTTATAAATTTATTCCGCAAGAGGAAGTGATTTGGAAACTGTTCAAAGGATTGAAATGTAGAAGGATATCTTGCGAAGATATTTTGAATAATAAATAATTTTGGAAAATTATTAAGACTTATGGTTGTATGTGGATGTTATATGATATTTAAATAACCGACTATCGATATTGCCCATTGCGCAAATCGTTTCGAAGAGACCGGGATTAGAATTACTTTCCCGAAAACCACTTCGATCCGGTTTGAGCGTTTTCGTGAGGAAGACAAGAGCTTGGAGTCGAAATAGGAGCAGTGAAGTGCAAGGGCTAATCACTACTAATCCTGAGGGAGATTCCAAAATGGATGTCGTAGAAGTAGTGCCTTCGGTTCTGTTCGGACTCGAAACAGACTTGTATGGATGAATGCTTTCAGAACATCGTCAGGAGGACGATGAGCATTCTAAGTGAATATGCGCTAAAAAGGTAACGCATAGCCTCCTGTATCTTCTACCGGGAATGGCTAAAACAGAGGAGGTTCACACAAGGCTAAGTGGTTAGCAACCAATTAGGGTAAGGTCACCCCTGTCTAGTTGTCCCTTTATTTCGGCTGTGTGGGAGGTTGCTGATCCCAACCGCAGGGTGAACTTATTCGGACTATCCAGTAAGGGATAGCTCCGATCTTGTGATGCAGAGGATCAAGGTGGATCCTCGGTACGACGATCTAGCCCACGTATTGTGATGGGTGGTACCCTAGTAGCCCTGCCATTGTATGGAATCCAATCTCCAATAAGCTCTTGTACGGTTTTGATTATGCCCAAATATGCTGAAACGGGAGATGCAAGCATTTCAGCTAGATTCTATTTTACTTTCTATAGACACTATTATAATATCAAACGGATTTGGTAAAATGTTACTATTATAATATCAAACGGATTTGGTAAAATGTTATGGTTATCGTAAGGTAAAAACCCGGCAGGTTTATTTTTGGCATGGTCTTACGAGATACCTTTGATTTCAAAAGATTTTGAAAACTTTAATAATTCAATTGATTGTATTTTCTCACGCTGGTTTTCCAGACTGACTCGGGTGCTATTTAACTATAATGTTTGGGCCAGATTGAGTATTATAGAGTACAGATTCTGGATGGAATGCTGTGGAGCTCAAGAGACGAGCTAGATGGTGAGACGTATCACACGTATTTGATGAATATCCCGCTGTGTTTGATTTACCGCGTAGTCAGTTTTGTGAAGGTAGGTTATCATAACTGTTCAGTTGTGTGTTATGAATTTTGTTGTACCCTAATGATGTAATGTATAAATAGATATAATTCTTTTTTTTAAAGATTTGTCATTTATCTATTATATATTGTTCTTCTGCATTTGTGAGATTCTGTTATTGTTTCTATTTCTTCTTCTTCCTCCTTCTTCTTTAACCCTAATGGTTCGGTTTTCCGGCATTCGATTGTTCGACATTTGGTACAGTGGACATATTAATGTTGATATTCGGGCGTCGAATAATCAGGTCATTACAGTTTGTTTAGTCGTGATCGTCAAGTTTGAGCATTGACTATTGTTAATGTGTATAGGTAGCTTCCCTTTTTAAGATTTTGGCTGGGTAGATACGAATAGGAGTAAACATTAAAGCGAACACCTTATGAATTAAGTTTCATAATTTGACTATAAGACGTTCGATGTTAATGTTAAGGTAAAACTTGATGAAATAAAAGATGTTTATTAAAAAATGGACATTTTTCAATAAGTATTTGGAAAATGGTTTTATAAAAGTTGATGTTATAAAATGAATTAATAAGAAGATGCCTTTTAATTAAAAAGTATTTAAGTTGAAATTTGAGGACTAAATTCTCGGGACTTTTGAAAAATGGTTTTCAAGGATTGGAAAAATAATAATAGTATTATTTGAAGAAAAAATTTGGTTCAAGTATAAGATTTTGGAAATGAAAAGGTTAAGCAAGAAGTGTTTTGGATTATTTTGGAAAAAAGAGTCTTGATTGTTTTGTGATAATATGAATAATATTCTATGTGGTGATCGGATGTTTGCTTAGACAAAAATTGTAGTGCACTAACTAAATTACTCTCTTTATCATTGTACAATTGAAATAAGTTCAACCCGAACGAACCCAAAGAGAGTTGGAGATAAATATTTTGTTGGAAATACGTAAAGTATTGTTTTCAAAAATGGGATTTTGAAATAAAAGAGATATTTTTAAGTTAACCTGTTTGAGTGGCTCGAAAATAACTTAAAATTGGGGAGATGTGTGTTCGGATGGTAAATAATTTTCTTAAGTATTACCCTTCTTGATAAAGGAGTGCATGATACTATTTGGCAGTACCTAGTTCCTTAGTATAATTTTAGAGTCACTCGAGCTATATGCGTATATTTCTATTATTAATATATAAAAGCTTCGTTATAAATTATTTTTGAAATAAAAAAGGTATTTAGATCTTGAGTTTTCTTAGGGAAATAAGTGCAAAATGGAATAGTTGGATCAAATAGGGGTACAAACTCTTAGGATATAGTGAAGTAGTATCCAAGTTAAACCTAAATTTAGTTTTATGAAATGTTTTCATAAATAATTTAGTGGAAATTGAATTGGTATTAGGGATAACCAATTAAAGAAGTGTGTATATTGGACGTAGATCGTCTCTCATTTCCATATATTTTGATCTAAGATTTGGGTACATGGCTTTGAGGTGTTTCACGCTATTCCGGATAAGGATCTATTACTCGATTTTTGATGGCGAGCACTTGATGCTAATTTTTGATATAGGACAAATGTTTTCTATTATAGTTATAACTATTTAAGGAGAACAGAGGTTCCTAATAAAAGAGCCTGATCAGAGTCCACACTAGAAAATTGAGTGAGCGATCTAGTTCGGAAATGAAGTAATGTATTTGAGCAGCGATCATACCATACTTTTGTATAAGAATGATTTATGTGCATCATACGAACTGATGTATGTATAGTGCTAATTTTTTTGGGTCTGGTTGAGGGGTAATCTCGGGGATGAAATTCTTTTAAGGGAAGGAGAATGTAAGGATCCGAAATTTCACTGCTTTGATTTACGAACATTTAATAAATTTTAAATATTCAATATATAAGTTTTATAACAAAAATAAAATTCTTTCCAATGATTAATAATGATGATGAAATAGTTTTTAAAATTTGTTCACAAAAATATTTTGTTCGAAGAAAGATTGAAAATGTGATCGGAATTCGGTTTTCGAATTTCCAATTCTTCATCAACTAAAAGTTGTCGGAAAGGTCGTGACACTTTGGTATACATATATACATACATTTACAAATATTCAAACATTAAAATGTACATGAGTATATGTATGTACACTTCAATAAACATATGATATGATATAAGATTTATTATTTTATAAAAAATTAAACATATTTTAATATATAAAGATACGATTAGAAACATAAGTACAAGTGCATTAAAATGTTATTGGCTTTGACATGATGGTGTGGTGGCTATGGCGGGTGGATCCATGGTGAGGTGGAATAGGAGGAGTGAGGTGGCATTCAAGGAGAGGAGGGGAAAGGTAATATGGTAATTTGCTATTTCTATGTCATATAAAACATTTTTATTCCATTTTCTTTTCCCTTCATTTTCATTTTTTTAATTAATGTTTCAAAGCATTACCATCTTCTTAGCTTCATTAACCCTTGTTAATGGCTTCATATTTTAACATTATAAGATTTAAATTGAAAAAATAAAATTAAAAATATTTTCAAACCTTGTTTAAAACTCTTTCTTCTCCAATTTTACTCGTATTTCATTCGGCCATAACTTCCTCTATACTACTGTAAATCAAGATTTTTATTTCTTCAAACCGTATAGAATTTCGGTTGCTACAACTTTCATTTGAATCACCTTTCCAAATTTCGAATATTTTTAGGTTAAAACTGCATTTCTTTTTGACTCATTTTTTGGACCTATATTTTTAGGCCCCAAAATATCACACATTCTTTTGACCATATTTCCCTCAAAAAAAATCCAAATTGTGTGATTCTTTTTTAAAATTGTATAAAAAGGAATTTTCTAAAACATTACTTTTGACAGCCTATCCAAATTCTTATAGTAAGATGGCAAAAAATAGAGGGGGAGATGATCTATTTTCGAGTGATTTTTGTGTGGATTTCCAAGCTTTTGGTGAGTTAACATTAGTATTAAATTTGAAAATTTTTAACTTTATATACATTGTATAAATTTCTTTGTGATTTGTGTGAAATATGTTTGAGTTGTTATATGTTTGGTTTTTTCTTGTGGACATGGATGATTCGAGATGGAAAAAAAGTGGACTTGAAATGAAGTCTACCTTAGTATTGTTGTAAATTTGTAAACTTTGGTTCTGATAGTTTACAAACTTTGTATTTGATGTCGGTTGTAAGTTTGGACATGATATGAGCGTAAACTTGGTTATGATATGGTATGCTCATAAGTTAAAATTGAGATGTAAAGAGGAGATTTGGACTCTTTGGAAGGAAATGGTTATAAAGTATATATATTTTTAAAAAAGTAAATGTTAAACTTTGTTTTAGTTCCTTGACTTTTCCTTATGGTTTAAAATGAAACAAAGTCAGAAGTGGTGAATCAAAAAGTTAGTAATTTGGGAAAACAAACTCAAGTTACTGCATTCGTAGTGATAGTCGCTATGGATGCAGTTTCGATAAAAAAATAAGATTTTTGAATATTTAGTTTTCATTATTAAAAGTGTTCTGAATTACTAATATTTGATAATTAATAATTAATTAAGTATTAAACTTGGTTTATTAGTTATAATTAAGTGAAGATTAACTATTAATGAAATGTGTTTTAAAAGTAACATTAATTTTAATTAATTTTTGATTAAGCAAGATTAATTCTTAATTAATTATAAGCAAAGTATATGATTTATTTTCAATTAATTACGTATAAGGTTAATTATTTAATAAACACTAGTCAAGTGTTTAATTATTTTTAATTATAAGTTAATTAAGGTTTAATTTAAAATAATTTATTTATTTAAGGTTTAATTAATTTATTTCGGTTTTAATTAAAAGATTATATAATTAATAAATTGAGATTAATTAATAGTTAATTATTAATAAATGTTTTAAATTATTATTTAATAATTAATAAAAGATTAACTAAGGGCTTAATTTATAAATAAATTATTTATCAAAGGTTTAATTAATTATTAACTTATAATTAGATTAATTTCAAATTTAATAAAGATTAGTTATGAGTTAATAAGAGAATATCTTGTAATTAATCATTTTAAAGGGTGTTTTAAGTTTTAAATCCTTTGTCTTCAAGATTCAGATTGTTTTAAAGGTATTTTTAGAGATGATTTTGAACTCAAAGAACTCAAATGTGGGTATTATTAAGGAGACAAATACATGTGAAAGAGTTATGAGTGATTGTTTGATTGTATGGACATTTGATAGCAGAATAAATCTCCATTCTACAATAAATTCATGGTTTGCTATAAGTTAATTGTTTGATTGCTAGACATCTATTTAGAAGGACAAATCAGCACCCTACTATTATATTATTTGGACATATATATGCTAGTTGAGTTTTATTGACATATTACATGATATGGATATGAAATGTGTCTATATGTATGTTGACTTATTTAAATAAATGGTTAACTGACTTGAAAGTGAAATTGACGTTACATGGTAACTTAAATTACTACCATTGGATTCGCTAAGGATCTTTTTGAAATTATAAAGTATGGTTTTAAATTAGCTCCAATTCTTTAATTAGTTTGGGGTTAAGGTTTATAAATGAATATTCAAGTTATATTGTTCTTGCATAAAAATATTATTTATAAATATAACTTGTTTATAAAAAGGGTTTTCTAAATAAAAGGGTTTTTTTAAAGTTATTTAATGAGATTTTGTAGTGTCGAAGATATTTTATAAAAGAAATTGTGTAAAGTGATTTGTACATGGAAAGAGATTTTATAAATCATTTTAGAGATTGTAAAAAGAAGTTTAAATATAATTTGAAGATTTATAAGGAGGTTTGAAATGAAGCGAACTTTTAAACAGAATTATTATAAGGGATAAGTGAATGGATTTTATAAAAGTGAATAGGTTTTATAGTAAGTGATGTTTTGAAAAGGGAATTTCTTGTCTGTTTATATGGAATTTGAGAAAAGAGATTTTTCTAATTGTTTTTGGTAAATACTTATATTTTAGGATAAGTAAAAGTGTTTTCTAAGTATAAAAGGAATGTAAAGGGTTTTGGGAATAGTGTTTTAAAACAATCTTTCGATAAAGTTTTGCAAAATGTTTTAATTAATTAAAGGTTAATTAATAAAGGCTTGGTACATCCCATATGAAACTGAATTCATGTTTGAATGTTTGTATACTTGATAGTTAAATCATCGACTATCAACCTTGGACCCAAACATAACTTTGAAAATATCTAAGAGAAACATGTGAGTTATATGGCATAATCATCGTCGATGATGCTATACTATGCATATACATCTCGTTCGTTCTGCTAGGACAATGTAAAAGAAATCCATCCATTAATGGTAAGGAGGTGATCTTCGCTCTTATCTGTGACTGTTTTTTCTCTAAAGAACTGGGGTTGGGTTTACCAAAAAATATTGAATGTAGTTTCAAAGAGACCGGGATCCGATATGTCATACAAAAATCACTTCCATCCAACTCAAGCATTTCGAAGTGAAGACATCTTGAAGATGATGGTATTGAAGATGGAGCTTTCAAGTGTTTCTTTCATTCCTAGAATAAACTTGAATGGATGAATGCTGGCCTTGCATTGCTGCTTAGAGGCATTGTAGCATTCCAAGTGGAAAGTGCTATATAAAAGGTAAAACGTAAGCTCAAGCCTCATCCACCGAGAATGACTAGAACAGAGGAGATGGGACATGGCTACGTATGTCGCACCCGAGTAGGGTATGATCATCCCCATCTAGAGTCGATACTGTCTCTCATTTGTATACTTTGAGGCCCATTAACGGAGGGGTAATCATATTCGGTACTATCCAGTAAGGGCTAGGCTAGTCCTGCATTGGTAGGGGATCCAAGCGAGGTCCTCGAAGTTATTTTATCTAAAGCTGCACCATGATAGGCGTTAACCTTGTAGCCCAGTCATTATATGGAATCCGTTCTCCAATAAGCTTCGTATGGACTTAGTTTTGCCCAACTATGTTCGAATGTGAGGTGCAAGCATTTCAGCTATTTTATATATTTAGTTTGAACCTTTAGACATTATCATAATATCATTGGATTTTCTGTAATGAATGTTTTGGTTATCGTAAGGTAAAAACCCATCAATGTTTATGTGCAGCGTCATCTTACGAGTTACCTTTGTTTTTAAAAGTGTTTTAAACATAATAATTCAGTTGATTGAGTTTACTCACACAAGAGCCATGTCTGACTCGGTGTTTTGTCTTCTTTCCTAAAAATCTTGGGTGCTTAAATTTTTATTGGCAGCCGAGTACTTTAAGTTTTGCTACGAATACATTTTGAAGGAGTTTGGAGCAGGAGGCTTCATAGATTGCTAGTTAATCTCTTGTTTTGTTTGTATTATATGCATCTTATACCAGTTAGGTAGGGACAGACTATTATAACTATCCAAGGATAAAATTGTTTTAGTTTGACTCTGATATGTCATTTTTGAAATGAATTTGTAAAGTATTATGTTGATTAATATATGCTATTCCATTACATTGTGAAATTCTATGATTGTTTTTGTTTCTTCTTATCTTATATCTTATATTTTTCTTCCCCTAACAATTTGTCTTTTCGACACTTAGTTATTCGGCACGTGAATAGCATGGATGTACTAATGTCGATTTCTAGGGTTCGAAAAGGCGGGTCGTTACACATTTCATAGGAGATCTTATGATATTATAATAGTGTCTAGGGTTTAAAACAAATATCGAAAATAACCAAAAATTTTATACTATTTAAATCTAGCATAATAGGTTTATAATTAAGTCTGAAGGCTTGTATTAGAAAATGGATTCCAACTGTGGAAGGATAAAAGTCTACCGATTGAATCAGTACACATGTAGATAAAATGTACCAAAGGCTACAACACATTGCACCTTTCTACCAACGTCTGGCCCTACACCTTACCGGATAACGCTGATTATGATCACCCCTAGGTTGATAAACAACCCTAATGGGCCTTGAAGCATACACAAATGTTAACTCTAGATAAGGGATGATCATACCCTAATGGAAGCAGCCAAATAGCTCTACCACACGTTCCTGCTTTAGTCATATACCGGGTGTAAGGCCAGAGATAACTCATTACCTTTTGAGTAGAAAGCCCACTTGGAATTCTAACACCACCCTCCTGGAAGAAGTGCAATGCAAGCATTCATTGTAACACCCCTAGTTTTAAATAACATTCTTTAGGAGATTTAATTAGATAAATTATGTAGAATAATGTAGAGACTAGAGTGATTAGGAGATTGAGATTTGAAGTCTAAATGGGGTCGTGCCTTAACTGAATGGGTTTATAAAATGGTTTTGTAAGTTAAATACTAAAGAGGGTAAGGCAAGGGTAATATGGGAAATAGCCATATACCATAACCCCTAAAACCTTACTTCATGCACATTTACATTTTTATTAAATCAAAAACGTAAATAAAAGGAGATCAAGGCCGGCCGTTTCCTTAAGGGAAGAAAAGCTTAAGATCAATTAGAAGATAAGATTTAAGCTAGAAAGATTAAAGCAAGAGCAAATCTCAAGTTCCTTATCCAAATAAGGTTAATTAACCCATTACTGCATTTTGGGGTTTGAGCGTGGAATAATCAGCTGGGTTGACCTAGTAGTGAATAAACATTGAGTTAACCCCTTTGTGAGTAGAAGTGCATCTAGGAGGTCAGGTAAACCAAAACGTAGGATGCCCAAGGACTGATCAAAAAGTTGTTAGTTTAGACGGTTTCATTGTAAGCCCATGAAAACTATATATGGAAATTGTTATTGGCAGGGACCAATAGGTTCTTGGTATCCCATGAAACCTACGACATGAGAGAAGATATTGGAGAACCCAATAGGTTCATCTTGAACCCATGAAAACTATATTTGGATGAAGTTATTGGTAGATACCAATAGATTCTTAATGAACTCATGAAATCTATGAAACAGGGCAGATAGTCCGTCAGCTTTGAATAGGTTTAGTCAGCCCATAAAAAGTAATAGGTGAATAGTGATCCTAGAAACAAAAATTTGAGACAGATAGTCAAATGAATGGGGATGGAAAATTAAGAACATATTGCATGTTTGCATGTCATCATGATATAGTTTATTATGTTATGTTTTAACCATTATGGATATAGGTAAGCAATACCTGGTTATTGTAAATTGGATTAAGATACTAGTGGGGGAAAACCCATTACGCTAAGCGGCGTGGTTTCACTAGGTATTCACATGGTTCGAGATAGTAGTTTATTATTCACACCAGGCTTTTTGTCCAACTCGAAGTTTATTCTTTTTCCCCATAAACTCTCGAGTACTAAATGAATTTTGAGTAGTTTGAGAATTGAGGTTTTCAGGTTCTCCTTTTGACGTATGAGCTTCTGGAGACGTGTAAGAGGCAAGCTAGCTATTAGAAGTTCATTCTGTTTAATTCCACTATGTTTTGGTTGTAGTGGAAAATTTGTCTATTTGCCTATATTTAGACTCAACCAAGGGGCATCTTTATATGTCGCTCGTGGCATATTTTTTAATGATTAGATTTCTCTAAACTTGGTATACAAATTAGAATTATCTAATGAATTTGAAATGTGATTTGAAGTGGAATGAGAAATTTATTTTATGATTTTAAATTTTCGTATTCATGTGTTTTTGTTATATCAATGTGTCAAACATTACTGCATTGGTCCTCGAGGATTATCATCTATGGATGACTGCAGCATCCATAGTATTTTATTTTAGGTCTCTAAATGGGGGATGTTATTGGTATCAGAGCACTGGTTTTTGTAAATTTAAAAACTAAAAGATCTTTCAAAACATAATCTAGTGAATCAGAAAATAAGACCGGGGTTTAGGTTAACTCTATAGTAATGTCCTTATATTTGTTATGTATATATCTATAAGTACGTACTCCCCTCTCACTTAGACCGTTCTTTATCTTACAAAAGCTCTTACGCAGATTTACAAGAAAGGAAGATATGGAGGCAAGAAACGAAAGAGGAAATCTTGGTGGAGGAAGCACCACCACTAACAAAAATGTTCGACCCAACACCAGGAGAAATCTAGGTCGATAGGAAAATGCTAATCCAAATGCAAATAACAACGTAGGTGTTGGAATCTCGCCAGTGGATATGGGGATGATATATCGTTTCTTTGTCAATCTGAAGCAAGCTAAAGCAGTTGCAGTAGTAGTTAGGGGTAATGCTACGAATGTTTGAGGAGCTAATCTCATGGCCCTAGTTGGCAATAACTCTTCCAAGCAGAGCAGAGATTATACTAACCTTTGTGTGAGGCCATTTTTGGGAACATCGAATGCTGTTGAAGTAGAAAACTAGTTATTTCACCGTGAAAGGATTTTTCCTGACTTGGGATTAAATGATGAATAGAAGAGGTAACATGCCTCTAGACAGTTGCAAGGAGCATCAATTCATTAGTGGAATAGTGTTACCGTGGGAGTTCCCAAGGAAGAGTTGACTTAGGCAGAGTTTCAAAGGAGACTCGAAGAGAGGTTTTGTCTGAAGTCAGTACTGCCAATAAAGTTCATGGACTTAATACAAGGTGAGAAGTCAGTGATTGAGTATGCTACAAAGTTTGATGTGTTATCCAAATATAGATATGCTACCATTGACACTATTATTAAAAGGAACGAGAAGTTTATTCGAGGGTTAAGACCCAAAATTGCTATAACAACTATGCCATATCTCTGTGATCCCAGTACAGTTGTAGTGGAGATGGCAATCCAAAATGAAGAGATGCTTTCTACTTATGGGAAGGAGAAGTAGGATGAAACCCAAGGTTCTCAAGGCAAGAAGAGAAAATTCTCCAAGAACAAAGGAGCCCAAAAGGGAGGAGTGGCCAAGAAGGCGAAAACTAATCTAGTTTTCTTTAAGTGTGATAAAAAGGTCATTATGTTCATGAATATTGAACTAGAAAAGGGAAGTAGTTTGCAATAAGAAGGGAGTGAAGTGCTTCAACTGCGATCAGATGGGGAATTACAAGAATCAGCGTCCTGAGCCAGTCACAGCGGACAAGCGAAAGGTTTTGGCTTTAGGACCATCATTTGCTAAGCAGACCGCTGCTGAGAAGGGAAGGACTATGATGGAAGGTACGCTTTTTATTCAAAGTATACCAGTTAGGGTACTATTTGATACCGGTGCATCGCATTCATTTATATCTTTGTGTTTGGTGGATAGTTTATGTTTAGAACCTTCATACCTTGTTACTTCCTTAAGGGTTTCAAATCCGATAGGAGGTTATGTAACTTTGGGGATGAGATTGACCAGTTAGAGCTTGATTTTTTAGGTCACAAGCTTGCGTGCAGTTTTTATGTATTCGATTTCTTAGGCTTCGGAATCATTCCAGGTATGGATTGGTTAGAAAAATATGATGCTAGGATATTTTTCCAAGAGAGGGAAATATCGATAAAACACCCTAATAGTCATAACCCAACTATATACTAAGTGGTGAAATTAGACTCAAGTGATTATGCTTTGCTGAATTCCATGGAAGTAGAAGAAGAGTCAAGCCAAATTTTGACAGCAAGAGAGTTTGCAGATGTTTTTGAGCCAGTCACAGGACTACCACCGAAACGAGTCGTTGAGTTACAGATAGATCTTGTGCCAAGAGCGAAACATGTACCTAGACAACCTAGCAGGATGACACCAACCAAGATAAAGGAATTGAAGGTGCAGCTAGTGGAATTAGAAAGAAAGAATTTTTTTAAACCAAGCAGTTCACATTGACGGGCGAACACGGTGTCCATAAAGAAGCCGGATGGGTCATTAAGGATATGCATTTATTATCGTAAGTTGAATGAAAAGACAATCAAGAATAGGTATCCTTTGTCGAGAATTGATGATTATTTGATTAGTTGTGTGGAGCCAGAGTATTTTTCCAATTGGATTTGGCAATAGATTTCCATCAACAACGAGTGGCAGAGAACAGTACTTCGTTGATGGTGTTTCAAACTAGGTATGGTTCGTATGAATGGTTAGTAATTCTATTCGGGTTAACGAATGCAGCAGCTTTCTTCATGGATTTAATGAACCAAATTTTTCAAGAGTATTCGAAGATATTCGTATTGGTGTTCATCGATGACATTTTAATATACTCCAAGGATGAGAGAGAACATGAAGTTCACCATAGAGTGGTGCTTGAGATGTTGAGACGGCATCAACTGAAAGCGAAGTTTTCGAAGTGTCATTTCTGGAAGAAAGAGGTGAAGTTTCTTCATCGTGTGGTCTTAGAGAAGGGTTTGTCGGTGGATCTAGATAATATTGAAACTGTTAACAACTGGAAGAGAGTCGAGATGGTGACTGCAATTGGATGTTTACTTGGGCGTGTTGGCTAATACCGGAGGTTCATTAAGGTTTCTTGCGGATAGCAGTGCCTTTGACTAAGTTAACCAGGAAGGATGTGAAGTTTATTTGGGCTGAAAAATATGAGGAAGCATTCCTTAAATAAAAGCATGTTGACCAACACACCAGTGTTAGTGGTTCTAGACGGAAACCAAGGGTTAGTAGTATATACTGATGCATGTGGAACTGGATCAGGGACTGTGTTAATACAGAAAGGTAAAGTTATCACCTATGCTTCACAACAACTTAGACCGCATGAAGTGAGATTTCCTACTCATAATTTAGAGTTCGCAGCGTTGATCTTCACATTTAAAGTATGTAGACATTATCTCCTAGGGGAGAGATTTAAGTATACACAGATCATAAGTCCTTAAGGTACTTATTCTCTTAGAAGGAGTTGGATATGAGACAACAGAGGTGGCTGGAGTTTTTAGAAGCTTATGATTTTGGTATAGAGTGTACACCTGGAAAAGGAAATAAAGTACCAGATGCTCTTAGCAGAAAACATCATAATATAGTGTTAGCCACGTTGGCGAAGTGGAAGGATCTTGAGGTGTTGACTACTTGTGTAGTTAAGATTGACTGCTAGTTCTAGTCAGGGCACTGCTTGTTATCTTGTTTGGAGATTCGACTGCTACAGATCGAAAGGATTGCTTCTAAGCAGAAATAGGATCCATAATCAGTTGAGAAGATTAAAAGGCTTGAGGTTGGATTGAAGGTTAATGATCTAAAAGATTTCAATCTTGACCAAAGAGGATGGTTGAAAAGAAGGGGCGGTTGTGTATTCCGAATGTGGGGGACTTAAGGGGAGAAGTCCTTGGGGAATGTCATCGATTCATATTTACGATTCATCCTAGGGAAACTAAGATGTATCAGGACATGAAGTGAAGTTTTACTAGGAAGATATGAAGATGCATGTTAGCTTTTGGGTTAGGCAGCATGCGAACTATCAACAAGTGAAGGGCTAGCATTAGAAGCCGAGCGGATTGCTTCAACCTTTGGAGATACCAGTTTGGAAATGGGATTCGACATCCATGGATTTTATAGACGGGTTCCCAAGGTCTAATCGAGAAAATGAAAGTATATGGATCATAGTGGACACATTGACCAAGAATGCCCATTTCATTCTGGTTAAGTCAACAAGGAAGGCACCTATTTTAGCTAAATTATTTATAAAGAACATAGTTAGACTACATGGAATTCCTAGTAGTATAGTAAGTGTTAGAGATACTTTGTTTACTAGCAAGTTCTGGAAGAGTCTATAGGATGTGTTAGGTACCAAGCTTAAGATGAGCACTGCTTATCACTCTAAGACAGACGGGCAGACAGAGAGAGTCATTAAGATACTCGAGGATTTGTTAAGAGCTTGTGTGCTAGACTTTGGTGGATCTTGAAAAGATCACCAAAACTTAGTTGAGATTTCCTATATTAACAGTTATTAGATTAGTATAGGAATGGTGCCTTTCGAAGCTTTGTATGTAAGGCTATGTAAATCACTAGTATGTTGGTTGAAAATTGGAGGCAGGTTAGTCTTAGGGCCAGATTTGGTAAGAGAGGCAACATAGAAGATTGAGTTGATCTGATGTAGGATGAGGAAGCTCAGTCTAGACAAAAGGGATACACAGATAAGAGGCTTAAGGATCTAGAGTTATCAGTTGGAGATAAGGTTTTCATTAAAGCATCATTGGTAAAGGTTGTGATACGTTTCATAAAGTCAGTGAAACTGCCACCAAGATATGTTGGACCGTTCCCAGTTATAGAGAGGATCAGAAAGCTTGCATACAGAGTAGAGTTTCCAATTAGTTTGGCATGCATCCATAATGTGTTTCATGTGTCTCATCTTCATAAGTGTGCGTATGATCCAGAGACTACTATTCCTTCGACTACATTGGAAGATTTATTAGTAGAACCGAATTTGTCTTTTTTTAGCCTATAGATTCAGGTTGTAGTGAGAGATGTGAAGAAGTTAAGAAACAAGGCAATCAAGTTAATGTGGAGCGACAACGAGAAGGACCGTACTTGGGAAACAGAAGAAAAGATTAGAGATACTTACCTTGATCTACTATAGGGGTGTGTTTTATATTTGCTTTATTAGACTGTTTGCTAGTCATGTAGGCTAGTGTGGCAGTTAGAAGATGTTACAGATGATTACTATGATTAGTATTTAGTCCATACTGAATTTCAAGGACGAAATTCTTTAAGGAAGAGAGCCTATAACACCCCTAATTCTAAATAACATCATTTAGGAGATTTAATTAGATAAATTTAAGAGAATAATGTAGAGAATACAATGATAAGGGGTTTGAGATTTGAAAACTAAATAGGGTCATGGCTTAACTAAATGGGTTTATAAAATGGTTTTACAAGTTAAATACCAAAGAGGGTAAGGTAAGGGTAATATGGGAAATAGTTGTATACCACAACTCCATAACCCCTGAACCCTTACCTCATTCTCATTTACATTTTTCACAAATCAAAAATGTAAATAAAAGGAGATCAAGGCCGGCCCTTACCCTAGGGGAATAAGATTTTAAAATCAATTGGAAGAAAAGATTCAAGGTAGGAAGAGCAAATCTCAAGTTCCATATCCAAATAAGGTGAATAATAATCTAAACGTCTCATATATGTTTTACTGAACATTGTAATTTTAGGTTTAAAGATTTAAAACAGTTTAGATGGATTAAATGATGATATGCTTTGATTATATGCCATTTTGATTTAAACAAGAATTTTTTTGTAAAGGTAATTCGATTTTAAGGTTAAATCATTGTAAAATGGATTTCGAATGCCATGAGAATTTCATAATATTCTAAGCTATGGATAATTTATTATGAGTTTCGAATGAAAGAAATAGATAGTTTGCGTTTAAAAATTAATTACGGTAATTATATCATGGATTTCGGGTCTGAAATTTATACATGTTAGAAAACATATTAAAAGCGAATTATGATGATTTTTGGGGATTTTTTCTCAGTGATTTACTATGGAAATAAAATTACTTAAGTTTGAGGACTTAAGTGTCTTAATTGTTTTGTTAAGGAGAAGGGCTTCTTTGCAAAAATATTTTCAATAATTAATTGATAAACTCACCATCTTTTTTAGAAGATTTTGGTAAATAATTTGTCAACCAATCATATTTTTAAAAATTGGATAAGTTGGGTAAAAAGGAATTTCTTTTAAAGGCATAAAACCAGTTTTGGTTAATTTACAACTTCGCCACTTCCATCTGCTAGCTTTCGTCACCATACTTCTGCTAACAAAATTATTCGAAACCAATACACGTGGTATCGAGTCATTGATACGTACTAGATTTGAGAAAGATGGAAGGGACAATGTCGAAACCATGCTTTCGATGGGGTAGAATCCATTTTTATTAACTTTGAATTACTTTTGTTTATAAATGATGTTTTCGAAGAGGTCGTAACCAACTATATTAGCTTTCGAATGAATCAACTTTCCTTTTTGTTTTAAGAAGAGCTTTCAAAGGGTAGCTGCTTTTGAACCTAGCTGAAATCTAGCCGCCGCATTCATGCCTTTCAAATTAGTTGAAGGCCGCCTTTTTATAACTTTAAGTCAATGTTTTCGAAAGGGAAGCTTTTGCCCTTGTAAAATTTGAAGCCGCCTTCCCAATGCTTTCAAAAGGGTTCCTATAGCTGCTTTTACCAATGTTTTCGAAAGGGTGGTTTTGAAGCTATCCTTTTTCCCAATTCCTTTATTTAAAGATCAATGCTTTAGAAAGGGTTACCTTCGCTTTTATTTTCTTTGACCCAACAGTTATAATTAATGTTAAACCCAATGATTGCAAAAGAGATACTTTCAAATGATTTTGAAGCCAATGCTTCCATAAATTCTACTTGAACTAAGTGATTTTGAAAGATAAGCTTTAATGCTTTTGAAAGGAGTGTCTTTACTAGTTTCGAAAGGAAAATTTCAATGGTTTCGAAAGGAACGCTTTCAAATGGTTTCTATGATGATTTCGAAAGGTAAGCATTGAGTATTTCGAAAGGTAAGCTTTAAGTATTTCAAAATTTAAGCTCTCGGTATTTCGAAAGGAAGGTTTCAATGCTTTCAAAAGGATGCAATGAGTGTTTCAAACGGTATGTCATTATGTGTTTTGAATGGAAGGTCTGAATACTTTTAAAAGGTATGTTTTAATGGTTTCGAAAGAAAAGGCCTAAGGTTTCGAAAGCCTTAGTTTTCAAACAAGAAACCCAATCTTAATTTTTAAAGATGAACCCATGGCAATATGAAAGAGTTATGAAATGGATTTAACTTTGGTGTTTTTGAAGAAGCTTTCGTTGCTAAAGATAATAGGTTAAAGGTATTAACCATATTTCATTTGAAAATTGATTACAAGATTAAAACGGAGATGGTTATTTTATTATGTTATGATCAGTTATCATGTGTTCTTCTTCTGTAAACATATTCACTTCACAATTAACCCATTACTTCATTTTGGGAGTTAAGGGCAGAATAACATGTTAGGTTGACCCAGTAGTGAATATATATTCAGTTAACCCCTTTGTAAGTAGAAATGCATCTAGAGGTCAGGTAGACTAGAATGTAGGATGCCTAAAGACTGATCAAAGGGTTGTTAGTTTATACAGGTTCATGAGCCCATGAAAACTATATATGAAAATTGTTATTGGCAGGGGCCAATAGGATCTTAGTATCCCTTGAAAAATATATCCGGATTAAGTTCTTGATAAAGATCCATAGGTTCATAATCAACGCATGGAAACTATGACATGAGAGAAGTTATTGGAGAATCCAATAGGTTTATCGTGAACCCACGAAAACTATAATTGGATGAAGTTATTGGCAGATACTAATAGATTCATAGTAAAACCATGAAATTTGTAAAACTGGGCAGATAGTCCGTAAGCTTTGAACAGGTTATTAGTCATCCCATGAAAACTAATAAGTTAATAGTGGTCCTAGAAATTATTATTTGACACAGATATTCAATAAATGGAGATGTAAAATTAAGAATATATTGCATGTTTGCATATAATCATGATATAGTTTATTATGTTATGTCTTAACCATTGTGGATGTAGGTGCATCGTATATGATTATTATAAATTGGGTTAAGATACTAGTGAAGGGAAAACCTGTTCTGCTAAGCGGCATGGTTTCACTAAATATCTACAAGGTTCTAGATGGTAGGTTATTATTCACACCAGGATTTTTGTCTGACTCAATTTTTTTTTTCCTTTTAAACTCTCTGGTGCTCAATTAATTTTGAGTAGTTTGAGAGTTGAGGTTTTCAGGTTCTCTTTCAGAAAATCCGGAGATGTGCAGAAGGCAAGCTAGCTATTAGGAGTTCTTTTCATTTGATTCTGCTATGCTTTGTTTGTAGTGGCAAAGTTATCTATTTGCCTATATTTAAACTCTGATCAACCAAAGGGCCATCTTTATATGCCACTCTTGGCGTATTTTGTAATGATTACATTTCTCTGAATGTGGTTTATGAATTTGGATTATGTAATGAATTTGAAATGTGATTTGAAGTGAAATGAGAACTTTATTTTGTGATTTTAAATTTTTTCATATTAATGTGTTTCTGGTATATCAATTTATCTAACATCAGCACATTTGGTCATTGGAGTTAATAACTATGGATGACTGCAGCATCTGTAGTAGTTAGTTTTGGGCCTCTAAATAGGGGATGTTACATTCATCCATATAGGTTCTTTCTGGGTCTGAACGAAACCGAAAGCACTACTTCTATTAATCCATTTTGAAATCACCCTTAGGATTAGTAGCAAGTAGACCATGTACATCGAAGAACTCCATCATAGAAACCATCATAAAGATGTATTTCATCTGATCAGTTATGTTGTTTTGAAGTGGTTTTTGAATAATACATAAGATCTCGGTCTCCTCGAACTAAGACCTATAGTTTAAAAACTGGCTAAGTTTGATAATTGGTTATTTAACTATTAAATAAAAAACAATCACATTAGGGATTTAATTCCATAAGGAAAAACAATATTGGTTAAGCATATAAGCAACCACCAACCTCTTTGATTTACACTTTCATTGATTAAAATCACTTTGTAAATACTTGTGTCAAAATATTTTTACAAGGGTATACTCATAAAACCTTTTTACTCTCGATACTTGGAAGAATATCCATACACTTATCTCAACAATATAAGTATATTCACAAAAACAATACACTAGTGTATTTATATACTTTTCTCACGACATAAGGATATTTACAAGAATTGAGAAAGATTTCCTTTCTGGTATTGGGTATGGAAAGATGTTCAATACCACCGTAGTTATTTAAAAATCATTTTTGGAAATCCATCTCATCTTCTTTTATAAATTCTCGAAACCATTTATAAAGCCCTTTTATAGATCCATAAAACTTTTTATAAAACTGTATTCTTTTAAAGAACTTCGTTATAAAGATCCTTTATAAATATCCCCTCTAAAATTGCTTTAGAATAATCTATTCTAAAACCCCTTTATAAATTTCTTTATAAAACCTTTATAAATACAAAACTCCATTTTCATTTATAAACTCTTTTTTGAATGAGTTACTTTATAAATCAATTTATTATTTATAAATACAATTAATCAGATAAATTAATTAATTTTAAACATCATAAATAAATAATAAGTTACTTTTCAACAACACTAGTTACAAAATCGATTTTTCTTCAGAACATCATTAATAAAATAAATATTTTATTCCAAACACAACATAATGATTAATAACTTCAAAGCATTCTTCAATAAATACAATGGCAACAACAATAATTAAGCCGTTATTCTCAAATAAGTTGAGTGGGCTAGAGGTGGAACTCAAAACTAAATAATATAGTCAGTTTAAAAGTAATAATATCAATATTAGATTTAAATAAATAATTATTTATATAAAGTTGAAAATAGAAATAATGATAAAAATAAAATAAAGTAAAATAATTAAACAAATAATAATAATAATAGTAACAATAAATAAATAAAAATAGATAAAGAAATTCAAAAAACCATGATAATACTAATAATAATACTCATAGTAATAATGGTACTAATAGTAATAAGGATCGAGGTCCAAACGCTACGTCTTTGGTTCCTATTCACTAGTCCTCTAATCCAAAACTTAGAACATTACCCTTTAAACAACCCTAAGTAAAAAACTCTTAGCTCATAGTTCTAGTACGTGGATCGCTAACTTCTATGCGCTGCTGTCTGACACTAGCTCTTCGGATATATTCCAAACCCTCAAGTCCCTTTTTACTGCTTCCTCCCGTATCGACCTTGGTTGAGCTTTACCTCCCCTTGAGCATTTGATGACGCCTATAATTCTAATGTGCATAGCTGCCTCGAGAGGCCTCCATTTGAGATATATGAACCATCTTAAGCAGTGTTGGACAAGCTTCTCTTCAGTTGGTGCTACTCGAAGTTAGTTACATATATCATCATTCCTAATTCGATCTCGTCTTGTATGACCACAGTTCGATTACAACATACACATCTTTGCTACACATATCTTCTGGACATGTTGTCTTTCAGTAGGCCAACATTCTGCACCATATAACATCGTAGGTCTAGTGTCATTTTGTAGAACTTTATTTTAAGCTTATGGAGGACTTTCCTGTTACATAGAATACTGGACGATGGCCGCTATTTCACCCTCTCGCTCGAATTCTAAAACTAACATCTTTACCAGCCTCACTATCATATTACAACATTGACCTTAAATATCGAAAGAATTACTTCTTGGGCACTACTTGTCCGGCCTGAATGACATCTCCATCCTTTGACCTGACCCTGCTGAACTAGTACTTTATATACTCTGTTTTAGTTCTACTAAGCCGATTCAAACATTATAAATAAATAATAACTATTTACTTCCAAACACTATTATATGATGATTATTAATAACAAAATATTATTAATAAATAATAATTATTAACTTTAAAACATTATAAAGACAATAATTATAATTTTGAACATTATCAATAAAAAATTAATTTTCAAATATTATTATAATAAATAATAATTAATTATCAAAACATTAATAAATTATTATTATTAATTACAAAACATTATTAATAAATAATATTTATTATTTACAAATCATTTTTAAGTATTTAAATAAATAACTTTTCATGATATTAAAATATTGTTGAATAACTTTAAAACAATATTTAATATAAATAAACAACTTTTAAAACATTTTAAAAAAATCGCTAAACAACTTTAAATCATTATTGACCACTAGTTAAACAACTATAAAACATTTCTAAATGATTTAGAAAAGACAAACAAGGGGTAAAATAAAAGTTAACAATCTATTTAAATAAAATATTCCAAGAAACTCAAAAATAAGATTTAAAATTATTCTTTGAATCAAAACCATTTTTAAGCCCAACAATGCTTAACCAATGTTATTATTGATTTGTATTCCTACAGGGTTAAGTTTGAACACATAACAATGCCATATCTAATAGAGACAAACAATTAGATTTGATATTCAATACTTCATATAGCAGGAATATTGTTGAAAATAATCAACAGCGATGAATAATCCCGTTGGATCCCTCTACAAATTCCCTATGCATCAGATAAATTCCCTGCAAATGATCTCATATATTGACTGTTTTCAAAAACAACAATTCATCAAAACCAAACAGTCAACAAATTAATCCAAGTGTACTACCAATATTTTATACCAACACAACCAGTAAAATTTATCTACTATATATCTTATTGGTAAACAAAAAAGGTGAGTTGAACTCACCAAATTATAGTTATTGCTGAAGCATTCTAGTTGAGTCTAAAATGAAACAGCGTTCGATTTTAGCTTGAAATTCTAAAAGCTTAAATCTCCACCAATCCAATTCCAGAATGTGGCTAACGTCATTATGAGTGCAACGTGATTAACCGTGTTCGATTTGGACCTTTTACGAGCAAGGTATACATATTACAAGTTATTGATTTTAAAATTATAAAATTAAATCACTAATTACAATTCTAACCCCTGATTAACCATAATTGCCTTGCTTAAACAACCCTAATCCACTATCTATCAATTCCAGGCCGCTAACACCCGAACTCAATGCTTTCGCATTTCCACCAACAGTCGCCGCCACGTACCTCCATCCGTTGCGGAGACCTCACCGGAGCCAGCCCCAACAACCATGAACATAGCCATCATCCTTGACCCCTACGACGCCTCCATCATCGAGAATCCCGATAAAAACGATCACCATCATACTTAGATTTCGGGTACCCCACTCCAATCTAAGATGATCCAACCGTCCACTTCACTCCCCATACCATGTCGAGCATTTTTCTAGTTGGAACACTCGACTAAATTGACAACTAGTGGTGCTTGGGGATGGAGGTCATTGGATGAAGGTAAGAGAAATGATGAATAGGGTTAAAAATCTACTTTGGGCAAAAGAATGAGGTTAAGGGACCAATATATAGAATCCTACCAAACAATATTCAAGCCCAAAAACACATGAACCAATCGGGGCATGCTCCTTAAAGGTCCCAGCCAAATATCCCTATTTTGAACTCAATGAAACTATTATCAGGACCTAACTCTATCATATACATAATTAAGCTTTTAAAATCAAATAATATTATAGTTGATCTCTAAAATTAATCACTATACGTTTCGAGCTCGCACCACCACACGGTATGTCCGATCGTCACGAAACTCGTTGGTATACAACAAATTATTATTTCGAATCTAATTACACTAGTTTTGCTAAATTCAAAGACAGTGCCCCAGAATGATAATTTCACACGTTAATTAAAACGAGTTCTTATTAAAACCAGTTTAATCACTTCTAATTATAAATTAAAAGTTTACCATTATCATTCTTATTTTAACAGAGTTTAAATAAGCTTTCAGAATCAATTTATTCAAATTAAATTCAAGATTCAATAATTTACATATTTTTCATATTAAAAACACTATTCCAATATTAAAATCATAATTCATATATTCCAATAAATCCCTATATTTGAGTTTTAAGTTATTAGACTTATAAAATTATATTTCAATATTTAAAATTAATTAAATATTTCAAAATCAAATGACTAAAATTCCAGGTCATTACATTTGTCCTCTTAAAAGAATTTCGTCCTCGAAATTCCAAAGGTTGGAAAAATGCTTCCTAACCCTTAAGCTTTTAAAAATTAATCGGTTGCAACTTGTTATCAAATTTTTTAAGTTCTTTAAAATTACGTAAATTTTCACAGCATCCCATTCGCATTGCGCGATTGAAAAACTACAAAAGGCCAATACGGACGCGAACCAATAAAAGATACAAAAGCCAAGTGGCCTCCTATATCTTGGGCATGAAATCATCAAACCAAACCAAAAATAAACATGTACCTATTAGTTGGGAAATTAAACTTCACTTATAAAACCAAAAGTAGCAAGTTAGTTTTTGCCTTCATATAACCGAATCTCATTTACATAACCCAAAAGAGAGTTAAGCATGAAAATGAAACAATACTATAACTCAATCATCATATACATGAATTTAAGCATGCCAAAACATACATGAAAATATATCAAACAATCATGTCATAAAAAATCATGAAACTTGCTTTTTTAGTGACAAAAGCATACAATTATATTTAAGCCTCTATGATGTACATATGTTGTCCGTGTGCAATATCAAATCTGATCACTCGCTTGATCAAACAATTTCACTTCTGAACTAGTTCACTAAACATCTCTAGTGCGGACTTCGATCCAGTTCGTTTATTAGAAACCTCCATTCTTTTGCAAGCCATATACTGTGAAAGAAAACTTCTAAATCTAATCAAAAATCTGTATTGAGTATTTATCGTTAAGAATTGAGTGAAAAATCTTAATCTGGATCAACGTAAATCACCCAAAATTCTATGCCTGAATCTGGATCAAAATCAGTTATGCGAATAAAATGATCTACATACAACTTACGTATTTTTTTCAATTGGTTTCTCAATTATTCCAAATTCTTTGCATTCACATTCATTTTTACATCACAACTAATTTACACCAATAATATTTCCTTTAATACTAAAATCTTTTATGAATCATTTCATAAAACCACAACTTAAGTTTATAAACATCTTATAAAACATAACTTAGGTTTATCAATGCTTTAAAACTTAAATTCATATTCCCAATAAATATTCGGATTCATTTTCTGAGTCATTTCATAACATGTTACTTTAAGCCTACAAACACTTATATAAAACTTATCTCATTAGTAAAGCATTTCCCAAGATTATAATTATCTTTTAAGGAATCATTATTTTACTTAAGAAACATTATTTAAGTCTATTAACATTCTATAACTCAAATTCATATTTGCAAAATACTCTTCTACTTCCTAAAGTGTATACAACAACAGATTTGTTTTACTTAACCAAAATGTTCAAAAATTAAAAACTTGTTTTAACTTACTCTCTTCTCAAATTTATTAGTTATAAAAATCTATCTCTTACAATTTCAAGAAAAACATTTGGCTTAAATTTCATATCCATTTGGGAGTTTTTGACTATCCAAAATCATCGAAAATAATCCCATTTTATTTTCACAAATGAAAATTAACAAACAACATATTAAAATGGATGCAAAACCTAACTACCCTAATGTATGGGATACATGCATCCATATGATAGATTGACTAAGAACTTCAGACTTAAACACCCAGTTTTGTTCCAACTCTATTTTGAATTAAATAATGTATACATATCTTCTTTTGCATATCAAGTCATACTTTTGGAATTTGAAACAATTTTTTTTCTCTCCAAACAACTCGGTGGCAAAATACTATAGCAGCAATCCCACACTTAAAAACTCAAAAATGAACATCGATGGTGCTGCAGTCATCATTGGAGTTAATTCGAGCAAAGGAAGTGAGTTCAATGCTTTCTATGTTCTTCAAACTCTTTTAAAAATATTTCTTTTTCCAAATACTTTCAAATAATACTATTATTTTTTCCTTCTTTCTAAAATTTGAAAATCCATTTCCAAAAACACTATGATTTAAATTCTCAAATTCTCATCTTAAATTCTTTTAATTTATAAATCACATTTATAAACCACATTTACATAATTTCATTTTATTATATAAAATCACTTCATAATTTTTATTTTATTTAGATTATAATAAATAATTTCTATTAAAATTAAATTTTAACCCAACTGTAACGACCCAGAATTTTTATTAATTTAAAATTTGAATATTTAATTTATTTTAAATATTAATAAGTGAATTTATAAGCCAAATAAATTTTTATTTGAATTATTGGATTTAATTTGATTTTTAAATCGATCATTTAATACGTTAAATTATGGAAATAATTGAAAATAGGGTTAAATATGATTGAAAATGATTTGTAAAATTTTATTTTATCATATGGAAGTTAGAATGATATTTTAGAACTTTTAAAATCGAATTAAAAGTTAATTTGTGAAAATTGAATATTTTAATATTAAATCGACTAGTGAAAATAGTCAATTTTTGAACAGTCGCAGAATTGAACGAAACCAGTTCCATTGGATCCGTAATAGTTAGTTATTACCGGATTTCAAATTTCGTGTCAATCGGAGTTATCGTTTGAGCGTGGCAGCTCAAAACGCATCGATTTATTTTTAATTTAAATTTGACGAGTGAAAATAGCCATTTTTCAAAAAGTCTCGGATTTCGACGAAACAAGTTTCATCAGATCCGTAATGTGATATTATTGTAAGGTTTCAAATTTCAAGTCAATTGGATTTACGGTTTGTCCGGTACAAATTAAAACGCCTAGAAAATCGCTTAAATCGGTTTAATTCAAATTGAGCGTTTACAGCCATAACTCGCACAGATGTCCGAATTAGCTTCCGAAACCTGTTCCATTGTGTCCGGAACGCGGGATAAACCCTAGGTACGTCAGTTTCGGCGCGCAAATCGGAGTTCGGAATTTCCGGGTGAATAGTGTCGATCGGTTCTCTATAAATAGACCTAAATTCACAAAAATCTAAATAAGTTAAAAACCTAAACCTAATTCACGTTGCGGCCGCCACTATCTCATTCTATGGCCGTGAATTCTCGATTTTTCCCTCTTAAATTTGCAAAATCCATCAATAATTAGAGGATATCTCCAACATGAAAATCATGGAGCTTTCCGAGCTCTTCACATCCGTACGGTGGGTCGTTACAAAGTTCATCGAGATGGCCAAAAGTCAGCTATGAAGGTCACGAGTTTGTAGGCGTTTTTCACAGGCAGGGCACGACCGAGCTCTGGGGTTTTTGGGCCGAGCATGGTGGAGGGGTCGGCCTTCGATGTGGAGGTGTCTGATCGAATTTCTATCGAGCAAGCAAGGTGAAAAATTCAACCCTAGATTTGGTAAATGGGTTCAAGTGTCGTTCGGCTTCCTGTAGGGGGCGCGTGAAAGTGAATGAAGAAGATGAGAAAGTGGGAACGCACGGCCAAGATTTGATTTAGTTAAGAAAATAAAAATTTGTTGTAATTTTATATTATAAATTTGTGTAAACTTCAATAATTCATAACTTTTTCATACGAGGTCGAAAAAATGCAAACTCAGTTGCGTTGGAATCGTATGGACGAGCACTACGCGATGGAGTTGGTTTGGAGTCGTTTGGAGTTAGTGAGAATTTTGGGTAAAATTAAACGTCCGTTTAATTTTATTCGAAATAAAAGCTAAAACGGAAATGAAATCAAGGTGAGAATTTCTCACTCAATCGAATCAGTTTCGATTTTATTTTAAATAGTTAGATTTAAAATATTTGAATGCATGTTTGAATGTTGATTAATATCTATTGATTGTTAAAATAGACATTATACGCCGTTAGTAAGCGGATGTTATTTAATAAAAACATATACCGCGAATATTTCATAAACAGTGAAATTGGTATTATAAATAATATCAATATATATATATTGGCATATGTATATATTGCAGTTGTTGATTCCCCGCATTTTTTAGCGGATGAGACCCTATTACGCCGTTATTAAGCGGATAATATTTAATAAGAATATATACCGCGATAATTTCGTACTGGAACGAAATTGGTATTGTGCTAATGTTTTTGGATGTAGGAAAACAGGTTGGAGGGATCCAACTGGATTCCTCAACAGTTTTTATTTGATTTCAGATATTTTGATATTTGATGGATTATCATATCGATATATGATGGATCGTGTAGTCGTGATTGACATTTGGTGTGTAGCATCATTGGACCAAATTTGGAATTTTAAAATGATTTCAAAGTGATTTTTGAAAGTATACATTTATAAAATATTTTTGGAATTGATTCATTTTAAATAAATAAACGCTATAATTTTTTAAAGTTATAAAAATTATGATTTTTGAGAAATATAGTTAAAAACTGATTTTTGAGAATATGATGCTATTGAGTTATAAAATAGTTTAATCGAGATATTTTAGGATTTATTGTGAAAAGTTTAAATATAAGATTTATAAAATTTAATTATTTTATAAATCAATAGAATGGTGAAATTATAAAGGAATTTAAAGACGTTTTAAAAGAATAATATAAATTGATTTATATTAAGAAATTTATAAATGGATATTTATAAATTGAGATATAGACATTATAAAACGAGTTTTTATATGTGTTTGAATGAAGTGAAAATGAATTTCATTAAAGAATGAAATTAATAGAATTATAAACGGTGAAGTTATAAATGGAATTTTATAAACAGTAGGTTTATAAAATTTGTAAAGTTATTAAAAGAATAGACTTGGGTAAATAATTGAATCTCATAAGTTATAAGATTTATAATCATGAAATTCTAAGGAACGATTTTGTAAAATAATCGTTTTATAAGTAATTGACTTATAATATGAACTTTTAGTTTATAATTGAGTTATAAACCGGAATAGGTTAGTAAAGGAATTTATAAAAAGGAAGTTTTTATAAATAAATAGAAATGGAATTTATAAACGTTGTTTTATAAATTCGCAAAGGACTTATTTTGATAAGTTAATTGTTATAACTTATAAATGGAGTTATATTCACGTTTTAGACTGTGAATAATCCTTTGAATTAAAATGAATAAAAGGATGAAATTGTTAATGAAGTATATTCACGTTTTTGAATAGTGAATAAGATGTTAAAGAAATTGTTTTGAATGTGATATTTCAAATAGAATTAAAACGATCTAACGATGTTTTAAAAAGGTGTTGAGATTCGAAACCATAGATTTCAACATTTATTGTTGAAATAGACGTTTTCGAGAAATAGAAGGAGATGATGGACTGTAACACTGTTGTTGTAGTAAATGATTTCCGAAAGGAAATGTTTTGTATAGTATTGGGATTTATATATCTATTTTAAATTCGAATCCCTATACTAGTGATTTTGGGTTGTCGTAACGATGTTTTACGTAACATTCGTTTTGGCCCAAATAAATATGTTTAAGAGAATGATTTCCTTAATAGAATGAAATATATACTTAATTTCGATTGAAGTATATTGAATATTTTCCAAGTGTTGAAAATAAATAAAATTTGTGAATTACTTATGAATAAATAAGTATGGAAATGTTTTCCAATATAAAGTGAATATTTTGAGAATTTATCTTTTTGAAGATAAATTGAAAAGGAATATTGAAATGAATAATGGGAATCGAATATTCATAGATATTTTGGATTATAAATTCACTAAGGAATTTATAAAAGAAAGTGGAATTGGTTTAAAAATAAATATTGATTTATTTTTGAAGTATTGAAATTATATATATCTTGTAAAGATATTTTGGAAAATAAATAATTTGGAAAATTATTTGGAAACTGGTGATGTGTGCATATCCAGTGATAGTTCAATAACCGACTATCAATATTTCCCTTTGAATGGGTATTTGATGTGAATTGTTTGAATGTGAATGCTACACTTATTTTTAAATAAGCGCTCACTATTCGGGTTAACCGGGAAAGGACCATGGGGCCGTATAACCCATTCCGAATATGTGATACGTCGTTATAATTGCATTAAAGATCGGTGTTGAAGACCCGGTATTTGCGAGAGCGATAGGATGACCTGTCGATTGTCTCTGCACTGAGTTGCAACGGTATAGAGACTCCCTAAGTGATGGGAAATCCGATCAGGATTGTGAATATCCGGGTTGCAAGGACTTCTTTGTAAGTGCCTTCGGTTCCGTTCGAACCCAGAGCAGACTTGTATGGATTGTGTGTCTGACATTACAAGTTGAGATATAAAGCCGATTTCATTCAAAGATATTTCTGTTGGTGGCGAAGAATTTATTCTTTTAGCTTAACACCCTTCTCTGAGACGTACGAGCTCAGAGGTTATATAGTTGAAGTTATCAGCGATATATTCCCAATTTGGTAATGTGACATGCTGAGTGTTGCTGAAATGATCATTGTGTTGATTATTGTGATAGGATCGTTTATTTGATCGTCTATCTTAGTGATCATTGTGTTGATCATTTGTTGACCCAAAGCATGGCTTTTGTATAAAGTATGTTTTTGTGGACGTGACTTCGTCGAACCTCACACCCCGGAAATGGTCAAAACAGGAAAGATGCAGCAAGGTTATGAGGGGTAGCACCCTTTAGGGTATGTACATTTCCTTCTGGATAGAGGTGGTATCATGGTATGGAGCCCAGATATTTAACCTATGTGGTTACTACGAATTTATTACTTTGTGGTTGTTGGTTTTCGGGATCCCGTGAGAAAGGTCGTTTACGATCGGGGAATGGCGTGCTCGTGTCAGTAGTTACCCAGTTAGGGGTAACCCGGCCTTGTGTTGGCAGAGTTTCGGTTTGGTTCTCGGGGATGTCTTTCCAGAGGCATTCTCATGTGGCAATGGGAAGTTCCTTGGCCTGACCATTTGTTGGAAATCCAAAGAAACAATACGAAACTTGTACGGTTTTAGTTGTAGAACCTGCCATCTAATATGGTAGCTATTAGTAGGCATAATATAATGGTACCTATGCTGGCTAAGATTTATATTCTACTTTCGAAATGAATTTCTTCTACACTATGCACTAATAATAATATCAAAATTGATTTGATTTTAATACGTATTAAGCATGTTTGACTATCATAAGGAGAAATCTTCTCCAAGTCTGCGTTTGCATTGTGTGTGTGGCAGGAGGTCTTATGGTAGTCTCATTTTTAAAAGCATTGCGAATTGAAATAAAAATATCTCTCTATTTTGATTTTAAAGTTAAATAAACTGTTTTGAGTTCTCACACCAGTCACATGACTGACTTGGAGTTTATTGTTTTCCTTCCTAAACTCTGGGTGCCCACCAATTTCCACACGGGCAGTCAAGAGTTAGGTTTATCAGGATATTCTGGATATTCTGGAGTTGCTGGAGGCAAGATGGATGGCATGGCATATTACTTATATAGTATTTCTTTTTCCGCTGCACTATTTGTTGTTGTACACTCTGATGATATGATGTAATGTAATGTATAAAATGTAATAACTGATATAGTTCTTTGTTTAAAGTTTATTCATTTATTATTATATGTTGTTCCGCTGCGAATTGTGAGATTCTGATGTGATTCTGTTGTTTTCTGTTCCGTCCTATTTTCTTCTGTTTTTCTTTTTCCTCTATTCTCTTTTCTTTCTATTTTAAAATTTTTCTACCTCCTATTCTGTTTTCTATTCTTTCTTCTTTCTAATTTTCTGTTTTCTCTTCCCTCCATCTTCTATCTTCTTTTCTTCTCTTCTTTTCTACTTTTTCTTTTCCTAAATTCTTTTTAAAACCCATAACTATTCGGTTTTTCGGCAACGAAAATCCGCGTACGTTACATTTAGTATCAGAGCTTATGGTTAAGCGACAACCATGGTTCTGTTGGGTGTTACTCGTTAGAGATAGAGTCAGCAGTACTCTAGAATGAGTTTGAGTGTAATAATAGCTATGAGAGCGTATTTGTTAGTGAATAAAAATTGTTTTATATTGTGTTGACTTATCGATTGATTGTTTATAGATTCCAGTCGATGTAGTCTAGCTAACTATCGTAGATAGGAGTTTCTAAACTCTTGAACAAGATAAACCGACATAATATTGTTTTAAATTGGGTAAATGAAATAATTTTACTTGAGTATATTTTCTATATAAAGAAAATGATTTTTCAGAATTATTAAAGTGTATATAAGTTGATTGTTTAGTTGTTTGAATAATCTAAATTGAAGAATAATTGTATAAGCAAAAGAATTATAAGAATTGAATTATAATTAAAGTGATTTACAATTGTGAAATAAACTTATATATGAGAAGTGAAACTATATGAATATATTTATGAATATGAGTTGTAAATAAAAAAATGAATTTAAAGTTAAATGGAATAATGAGTAAGTGTTAATTCATTAAAATCTAATGTTATTGAAAGTTGAAAAATTGAATGAAAATCAATTTAGTTAAACCAATTGAAAGCAAAGTAATTTGGTTGAAATGAATATACTTTGGTTGTTATGTGATTGTTAGTTGATTGTATATGAATTCGTTAAGAGTTAATGAAATTGATTTAATAAAATTGGAAGCTAAAGTAATTGAAATTCAATTGGAAGTTAAATGAAACTTAAATAGAATTGAATTTGATTGGAAGTGAACCAACTTGAATATGAATTAGTGAACATAAACTAATTGAAAATGAATGTTAGTAAGAACATCCACTGTAAATAAATCAAATGTGATTTAAATTGAAAACCAATTCATTAATATTAATGAAAATATGAATGAATATCTATTGGTTATGGATGTTAATTGGTTTATGGTTGAATATATTGCATTTGTTGTTTGTTTCATTTGCTATGTTGACATATATAGTTGTTATGTTGATATATGTTGTATATTGAGATTATTATCTATATGCATGATTCTCATGTTGTTTGTTGAGTGATTAGTAGGTGCGGATCGCGTTTGCTTCGCATTTGGAGCTCGCTTTTGCGCTATATTAGCCGTATATGCTCGCTAATAAAATATAAGGTACATATCTCGGATTAAATATTGTACTTTTACACTTTTTTCCCTGCGGGATGCCTCATTACTTGATGAGATGTATAATTGTGATATATATACTGTCATTTTTTTTTCCGGATCGAGCCGCGCAAAGGAGACTATGGCGAATTTTTCCGAAAATTTAAGGCGTTAGAATTTTTTTGAGAAAATTGGAAAATTTTGAAAACTTTAACTTTGATTTGGAATTGAAAGTTAAATGATATAGTTGTTTTTGAAAAGATAACTAAGTATGATTTGAAAACTTAGTAAAGATTTGTAAGAAGTTTAACTATGAATTTTGGGAAAGTTAATAAATTCTGTAACTTTTCTTACTAATAATTTCGAGGACGAAATTCTTTTAAGTGGGGAAGATTGTAACGACCCAGAATTTTTATTAATTTAAAATTTGAATATTTAATTTATTTTAAATATTAATAAGTGAATTTATAAGCCAAATAAATTTTTATTTGAATTATTGGATTTAATTTGATTTTTAAATCGATCATTTAATATGTTAAATTATGGAAATAATTGAAAATAGGGTTAAATATGATTGAAAATGATTTGTAAAATTTTATTTTATCATATGGAAGTTAGAATGATATTTTAGAACTTTTAAAATCGAATTAAAAATTAATTTGTGAAAATTGAATATTTTAATATTAAATCGACTAGTGAAAATAGTCAATTTTTGAACAGTCTCAGAATTGAACGAAACTAGTTACATTGGATCCGTAATAGTTAGTTATTATCGGATTTCAAATTTCGTGTCAATCGGAGTTATCGTTTGAGCGTGGCAGCTCAAAACGCATCGATTTATTTTTAATTTAAATTTGACGAGTGAAAATGGCCATTTTTCAAAAAGTCTCGGATTTCGACGAAGCCAGTTTCATCGGATCCGTAATGTGATATTATTGTAAGGTTTCAAATTTCAAGTCAATTGGATTTACGGTTTGTCCGGTACAAATTAAAACGCCTAGAAAATCGCTTAAATCGGTTTAATTCAAATTGAGCGTTTACAGCCATAACTCGCACAGATGTCCGAATTATCTTCCGAAACCTGTTCCATTGTGTCCGGAACGCGGGATAAACCCTAGGTACGTCAGTTTCGGCGCGTAAATCGGAGTTCGGAATTTCCGGGTGAATAGTGTCGATCGGTTCTCTATAAATAGACCTAAATTCACAAAAATCTAAATAAGTTAAAAACCTAAACCTAATTCACGTTGTAGCCGCCACTATCTCATTCTATGGCCGTGAATTCTCGATTTTTCCCTCTTAAATTTGCAAAATCCATCAATAATTAGAGGATATCTCCAACATGAAAATCATGGAGCTTTCCGAGCTCTTCACATCCGTACGGTGGGTCGTTACAAAGTTCATCGAGATGGCCAAAAGTCTGATATGAAGGTCACGAGTTTGTAGGCGTTTCTCACAGGCAGGGCACGACCGAGCTCTGGGGTTTTTGGGCCGAGCATGGTGGAGGGGTCGGCCTTCGATGTGGAGGTGTCTGATCGAATTTCTATCGAGCAAGCAAGGTGAAAAATTCAACCCTAGATTTGGTAAATGGGTTCAAGTGTCGTTCGGCTTCCTGTAGGGGACGCGTGAAAGTGAATGAAGAAGATGAGAAAGTGGGAACGCACGGCCAAGATTTGATTTAGTTAAGAAAATAAAAATTTGTTGTAATTTTATATTATAAATTTGTGTAAACTTCAATAATTCATAACTTTTTCATACGAGGTCGAAAAAATGCAAACTCAGTTGCGTTGGAATCGTATGGATGAGCACTACGCGATGGAGTTGGTTTGGAGTCGTTTGGAGTTAGTGAGAATTTTGGGTAAAATTAAACGTCCGTTTAATTTTATTCGAAATAAAAGCTAAAACGGAAATAAAATCAAGGTGAGAATTTCTCACTCAATCGAATCAGTTTCGATTTTATTTTAAATAGTTAGATTTAAAATATTTGAATGCATGTTTGAATGTTGATTAATATCTATTGATTGTTAAAATAGACATTATACGCCGTTAGTAAGCGGATGTTATTTAATAAAAACATATACCGCGAATATTTCATAAACAGTGAAATTGGTATTATAAATAATATCAATATATATATATTGGCATATGTATATATTGCAGTTGTTGATTCCCCGCATTTTTTAGCGGATGAGACCCTATTACGCCGTTATTAAGCGGATAATATTTAATAAGAACATATACCGCGATAATTTCGTACTGGAACGAAATTGGTATTGTGCTAATGTTTTTGGATGTAGGAAACAGGTTGGAGGGATCCAACTGGATTCCTCAACAGTTTTTATTTGATTTCAGATATTTTGATATTTGATGGATTATCATATCGATATATGATGGATCGTGTAGTCGTGATTGACATTTGGTGTGTAGCATCATTGGACCAAATTGGGAATTTTAAAATGATTTCAAAGTGATTTTTGAAAGTATACATTTATAAAATATTTTTGGAATTGATTCATTTTAAATAAATAAACGCTATAATTTTTTAAAGTTATAAAAATTATGATTTTTGAGAAATATAGTTAAAAACTGATTTTTGAGAATATGATGCTATTGAGTTATAAAATAGTTTAATCGATATATTTTAGGATTTATTGTGAAAAGTTTAAATATAAGATTTATAAAATTTAATTATTTTATAAATCAATAGAATGGTGAAATTATAAAGGAATTTAAAGACGTTTTAAAAGAATAATATAAATTGATTTATATTAAGAAATTTATAAATGGATATTTATAAATTGAGATATAGACATTATAAAACGAGTTTTTATATGTGTTTGAATGAAGTGAAAATGAATTTCATTAAAGAATGAAATTAATAGAATTATAAACGGTGAAGTTATAAATGGAATTTTATAAATAGTAGGTTTATAAAATTTGTAAAGTTATTAAAAGAATAGACTTGGGTAAATAATTGAATCTCATAAGTTATAAGATTTATAATCATGAAATTCTAAGGAACGATTTTGTAAAATAATCGTTTTATAAGTAATTGACTTATAATATGAACTTTTAGTTTATAATTGAGTTATAAACCGGAATAGGTTAGTAAAGGAATTTATAAAAAGGAAGTTTTTATAAATAAATAGAAATGGAATTTATAAACGTTGTTTTATAAATTCGCAAAGGACTTATTTTGATAAGTTAATAGTTATAACTTATAAATGGAGTTATATTCACGTTTTAGACTGTGAATAATCCTTTGAATTAAAATGAATAAAAGGATGAAATTGTTAATGAAGTATATTCACGTTTTTGAATAGTGAATAAGATGTTAAAGAAATTGTTTTGAATGTGATATTTCAAATAGAATTAAAACGATCTAACGATGTTTTAAAAAGGTGTTGAGATTCGAAACCATAGATTTCAACATTTATTGTTGAAATAGACGTTTTCGAGAAATAGAAGGAGATGATGGACTATAACACTGTTGTTATAGTAAATGATTTCCGAAAGGAAATGTTTTGTATAGTATTGGGATTTATATATCTATTTTAAATTCGAATCCCTATACTAGTGATTTTGGGTTGTCGTAACGATGTTTTACGTAACATTCGTTTTGGCCCAAATAAATATGTTTAAGAGAATGATTTCCTTAATAGAATGAAATATATACTTAATTTCGATTGAAGTATATTGAATATTTTCCAAGTGTTGAAAATAAATAAAATTTGTGAATTACTTATGAATAAATAAGTATGGAAATGTTTTCCAATATAAAGTGAATATTTTGAGAATTTATCTTTTTGAAGATAAATTGAAAAGGAATATTGAAATGAATAATGGGAATCGAATATTCATAGATATTTTGGATTATAAATTCACTAAGGAATTTATAAAAGAAAGTGGAATTGGTTTAAAAATAAATATTGATTTATTTTTGAAGTATTGAAATTATATATATCTTGTAAAGATATTTTGGAAAATAAATAATTTGGAAAATTATTTGGAAACTGGTGATGTGTGCATATCCAGTGATAGTTCAATAACCGACTATCAATATTTCCCTTTGAATGGGTATTTGATGTGAATTGTTTGAATGTGAATGCTACACTTATTTTTAAATAAGCGCTCACTATTCGGGTTAACCGGGAAAGGACCATGGGGTCGTATAACCTATTCCGAATATGTGATACGTCGTTATAATTGCATTAAAGATCGGTGTTGAAGACCCGGTATTTGCGAGAGCGATAGGATGACCTGTCGATTGTCTCTGCACTGAGTTGCAACGGTATAGAGACTCCCTAAGTGATGGGAAATCCGATCAGGATTGTGAATATCCGGGTTGCAAGGACTTCTTTGTAAGTGCCTTCGGTTCTGTTCGAACCCAGAGCAGACTTGTATGGATTGTGTGTCTGACATTACAAGTTGAGATATAAAGCCGATTTCTTTCAAAGATATTTCTGTTGGTGGCGAAGAATTTATTCTTTTAGCTTAACACCCTTCTCTGAGACGTACGAGCTCAGAGGTTATATAGTTGAAGTTATCAGCGATATATTCCCAATTTGGTAATGTGACATGCTGAGTGTTGCTGAAATGATCATTGTGTTGATTATTGTGATAGGATCGTTTATTTGATCGTCTATCTTAGTGATCATTGTGTTGATCATTTGTTGACCCAAAGCATGGCTTTTGTATAAAGTATGTTTTTGTGGACGTGACTTCGTCGAACCTCACACCCCGGAAATGGTCAAAACAGGAAAGATGCAGCAAGGTTATGAGGGGTAGCACCCTTTAGGGTATGTACATTTCCTTCTGGATAGAGGTGGTATCATGGTATGGAGCCCAGATATTTAACCTATGTGGTTACTACGAATTTATTACTTTGTGGTTGTTGGTTTTCGGGATCCCGTGAGAAAGGTCGTTTACGATCGGGGAATGGCGTGCTCGTGTCAGTAGTTACCCAGTTAGGGGTAACCCGGCCTTGTGTTGGCAGAGTTCCGGTTTGGTTCTCGGGGATGTCTTTCCAGAGGCATTCTCATGTGGCAATAGGAAGTTCCTTGGCCTGACCATTTGTTGGAAATCCAAAGAAACAATACGAAACTTGTACGATTTTAGTTGTAGAACCTGCCATCTAATATGGTAGCTATTAGTAGGCATAATATAATGGTACCTATGCTGGCTAAGATTTATATTCTACTTTCGAAATGAATTTCTTCTACACTATGCACTAATAATAATATCAAAATTGATTTGATTTTAATACGTATTAAGCATGTTTGACTATCATAAGGAGAAATCTTCTCCAAGTCTGCGTTTGCATTGTGTGTGTGGCAGGAGGTCTTATGGTAGTCTCATTTTTAAAAGCATTGTGAATTGAAATAAAAATATCTCTCTATTTTGATTTTAAAGTTAAATAAACTGTTTTGAGTTCTCACACCAGTCACATGACTGACTTGGAGTTTATTGTTTTCCTTCCTAAACTCTGGGTGCCCACCAATTTCCACACGGGCAGTCAAGAGTTAGGTTTATCGGGATATTCTGGATATTCTGGAGTTGCTGGAGGCAAGATGGATGGCATGGCATATTACTTATATAGTATTTCTTTTTCCGCTGCACTATTTGTTGTTGTTGTACACTCTGATGATATGATGTAATGTAATGTATAAAATGTAATAACTGATATAGTTCTTTGTTTAAAGATTATTCATTTATTATTATATGTTGTTCCGCTGCGAATTGTGAGATTCTGATGTGATTCTGTTGTTTTCTGTTCCGTCCTATTTTCTTCTGTTTTTCTTTTTCCTCTATTCTCTTTTCTTTCTATTTTAAAATTTTCTACCTCCTATTCTGTTTTCTATTCTTTCTTCTTTCTAATTTTCTGTTTTCTCTTCCCTCCATCTTCTATCTTCTTTTCTTCTCTTCTTTTCTACTTTTTCTTTTCCTAAATTCTTTTTAAAACCCATAACTATTCGGTTTTTCGGCAACGAAAATCCGCGTACGTTACACCAACATTATCATTGAACGCCTTATAGTCGAATTGTAAAATTGAATTCACAAGGTGTTCTTCTCAATGTTCCCGCAATTAGTAATGCACTCAACCCATGATGTGAAGAGGATAAAACTACTCCAAATTAACCATAATAGTCAATGCCCATAAATTGATCGGCATAACTACTCAATCAACAAACAATAGCCAATGCTCCTAACTGAGTGAGCATGACTAATCTAACATAAATGATAATAATTGAATATTATCATTCCCTACCAAACAAACACACCATTAATAACTGTACTTATTTTATGAAAATTGTTCTTTTATATACAATATACACAATCTTGGTAAAATTACTTCATTTACTAAATTTTAAAACAATACCGTTTCAGTTTGCCTTGTTCAAGTGTTTAGAAAATCATATAGATATAGTGGCATCCTAAGCCTCAACTAGAATTTATAAGCCACCCAACAAGTAAGTCAACACAACACAAAACATTTTATAGCACTAACAATTACGCACTGTATATATAATAAGCTCAAACTCATCCTAGGGTCTCACTTACCTTATCTCAAATGAGTAATCCCCACCAAAGCCGAAGTGTTTACTCAGCACTGATACCTGCTGTAACGACATGCCTTTTCGCCCTTAGAAATAGAAACTAATACATCCACAGTATTCACATGTTGAATAACCAAGTGATGGAAAGATAGATTATCGAGGTGAAAGAAAAAGAAGACATAACATAATCTCACATCATGACGAGAAGATATATAATATAATAGGACCTTTGCAAAAAGAAAACGTCTTTATTGTACATACACAATACAAATTAGAACATACTAACATATCATCAGCCCTGGACAATTATAACTACTCGTCCTTATAATTTCCGATAAACGTAGACAAAAATCAAGAACAATAAAACATTATTAATAAAGAATAATTATTAACTTTAGAACATTATAAAGATAATAACTAATAATTTCAAACATTATTGATAGTTAATCTTTAAACACTATTATAATAAATAATAATTAACATCCAAAACATTATTTATAAATAATAATTATTAATTCCAAAACAAAATAAATAATAATTACTATTTCCAAATCATTTTTAATTATTTAAATAAATAACTTTCCATGATATTAAAATATTATTGAATAACTTTAAAACAATACAGAATATAAATAAACTACTTTTAAAACATTTTTAAACAGTAGTTAAACAACTTTAAATCATTATTAAATAGTTGTTAAACAACTTTAGAATATTTCTAAATGATTTGGAAAAGACAAACAAAAGGGTCCGGGTAAAATAGAAGTTAAAAATCCATTTAAATAAAATATTCCAAGAAACCCAAAAATTAGATATAAAATAATTCTCTAAGTCAAAACCATTTCAAAGCCCAATGGCAACTTATAGTATTCCTATATACTAAATTTGAAGCCAATAACTACCAAAGCACTTAACCAATGTTGTTATTGTTTTTTATCACTACGGGGTTAAGTTTGAACATATAGAAACGCCATATTTAATAGGGCCAAAAAACCTGGTTTGATATTCAATAATTCATGTAATAGGAGTATTATTGTAAGTAAATCAACAATAGTAAGAAATTCTATTGGATCCCTCAACAAATTCCCTCTAACGATCTAGAATTTTAGTCATCTAATTTTGAAATATTTAATTTATTTGAAATGTTGAAATGTTAGCTTTATAAGTCAAATGGTCTTAATTTCAAATATAAGAATTATTTAAATATGTGAATTGTGAATTTAATTTGAATAAAAAGGATTTCGAAGCTTATATTAATTCTGTTTAAATAAGAATGATAATAGTAAACTTTTAAATTGGAATGAAAAGTGATTAAAATGGTTTTTATTATAACTCGTTTTAATTAACAAATGGAATTGTCATTTCGGACACTAATAATAAATTGTCGTACGCCGTCGAGTTTCGTGACGATCGGACGTACTATGTGACCATGCAGGCTTGAAATGCATAGAAATTAATCATAGGAAATTAATAATATAATTAGATTTGAAAAGCTAACTTCTGCGTATGATCGAATTAGATCCTGATAGGCTCCATTGAGTTTGGTAGGGGTATTTGGTATAGAACACCAGTCTGCACGCCTCGATTGGAGTTTTGGATTTTTTGATGTGTTCAGTGTAGAGTATTATAATATATAATAATAGGTACCCATACCAGGACCATACCCCCACCATACTCTACATCCCTACCCCATACTGGCATAGTACCAATCCTACACTTCCCTATGTTGGAGCCATGCCCCGTTCTTATATTTATACCCCCACATCTTCAAATCTTCTCACTTGAAAAATGAACCAGGCCCAAAATCAAATCCAATAGCTTAGATCATCTAGGACCATTGGAAGCATTTTTATGCGATGGCCTCAACTAGGATATGTCAGTGATGTCAAGGCATAGGTGATGGAAGGTGGAGATGAGGCATGGCGGCCAAGGTTGGTAGCTGTTCTCAATTGAACGACATCAGCATGGGTAAGGTATTGCTGTGATTTTGTCGGCCTTCATGCGAGGAGTTATGAAGAAAAATATAGGGGACGACTAGGACTAGGCATGGCCAATGGCAGCGGAAAAATGGAGATGAACATCAGCAGTTAATTAATTTTTCCTCTCGATTTATGGCGTTAGGGACGACGGGATCGACCGCATTGGGCGGAGGGGTGTCGAGGCCATCGTTGGTGGCCATGGGATGGCGAGAGGCTCGACGTGGAAGAGATGGCGGGCATAAGATGGGGGCGACTGCTGTGTTGTTTGTAAATGAAGAAAGAGAGAGAACAAGATTGAGTTATCTCGGTAATTAGTGTATTATAATGATGTAATTATATGATTAAGATAATTATTTGATTCGAAAACTTATAACTGTGATAACTAATTAATTTTAGGTCAGATTAGGATCGTATTGATGAAAACTGTGAAATGAGACAGATTTGGTGATGATTGAAGCTGGCTGAATTTAGCGCTAAATCGAATGTCGTTCGATTTAAAGATGAAAACCAAAATGCTATGGCGATAACTAGAATTTCGATGAGTAAACTATCCTTCGAACACTACTATAATATTATAGTAATAAAAATTAGTTATTTCTTGTTTGGATGATTTACAATTTTACCTGTTGGTTTAGACTTGTTCCCGCCTTTGGAGCAAATGACCTTTTTATATATACCTGCCTAGTTACAGATGTCCCATATTATATGATTATATACTTTATGTGATGCATGGGGACAAGTTGGAGGTATCCAACATGGTTCCTCGCATTGTTGATTTTGCTTTACATATATTGTGTTATATGATGTGTTGGATGCCATATTGTTGACTGTGACATATACTGAGGATATATTACCGTCAAACTTAAACCCTGTAGTGATAGAGAATCATTAACGATGTTTGTTAGGTGATGTGCTAAATTATGATAGATGTTGATAATAGTAATTAACCGAGTTAGTTAGTTAAATGGAAATGGTTGCTTACTTAAGTACCATAGTGGTTTCTGAACCTCCTTTTATAACTTAAAATTTTTATATTCAAATAAAATTTAGTTTATAATGGTTTAAAAGTAAATGTTTTAATTTATCATTATATTTGAGATGTTTTAAAAGTATGTGAATGTTGTTTGAGGTTAACTACTTTTAATTCAGATAATTGTCCTAATTAAAGATATAAATTTTATTTATGTTATAATTACTTTATTTGAAGATTAATACTTTGTTTTAAAGTTAATTATTGGTTATAAATTTAATTATCCTTTTAAATGTAAATCTATAATAATAATAATATTATCTCAAAGTTATTTATTATTTTAAAAATATTGTTTCGAAGTTAAACTATCTTTATAAGATTGATTTGTTTAAAGCTAAAAATATATCAATATTATTCTAAAGATAATTTATGTTATTTTAAAATTCGATCTAGAAATATATTATTATAATAATATAACTTGTTTTATGTTATTACTTTATAAATAGTATTTCAAGTTAATCATCTTATTTAAAGAGTTAGAAGTTAATCTAAAACTTTTGAAATGATTGTTTGAAGCTATAATTTTATTAAAGAGATTTGAAGATAGAATATAAATGGAGAATGTTTTAAAACAATAACCTATTTATTTAAACAGGTGTTTTGATAATTGACTTGATATCAAAGAAAACTTTATTGATTTAAGTGATTAAAGAAGTTTTGTTTTAAAATAAGGGAAGTTTACAAAGGAGCTTTATAAAAGGTTTTGGTATTTTTATAAAGAAGATTTATAAATAATCTTTGGGCATTTATGGAAGGAGTTTTAGAAAAGAATTTTAATATTTCTAAAAGAGTTTTTTGAAATGATTTCAAATATATATAAAAGGGTTTTCTATAAATGAACATGGAGGTTTATATGGTGTTTGCAAATGGATTTGGGTTTAAGCAAGGAAGATTTCAAAATGAAAGGAGATTTATAAAAGGATTTGTTGAAGTCGATTATAAAACGAACTTGCGGTTTGGGTTTCTCTAAACTGACCTTTTAAACTGGTGGTATGGAACACCTGTTCCACACTTAACACTGAAGGAATAGTATTTAGAGTTATCCTTATCTCCAATTTAAGAAACCTTTGTTTTAAAAATCCTTTAAAGAGATTTGGAAATTAAAAAAATTCATAAATGTTCTGTGAATATAATTATGTCAGTGAGTTAAGTATATGAATGTTTTGATAAACATTTTGGAAATAGATTTATTAAATAAAAAGGGTTTTTGAGGCTTAGTGATTGCTCTGGAAAATTGAATCTCTAGATTGTATTGTTTGTTTACTTAATAATTAAATAACCGACTATCAAATCCGGCTAATTTGACTTAGGAAGTATGATTGTAAATTCAAGTTCCCTAATAAAGACTTGAATACTTACTTCCAACAGAACCGGGATTGAGTCAACCGAAAATTATTAGTTTTTGGTTCGGAGAGACCGAGATCAGATATTTTATCCCAAAACCACTTCGAACCAACATACGCATTCGAGTGAAAGGTGTTGTGATGATGTATTGAAGATGGAGTTCTTTGAAGTGTAAGGGATATTTGCTACTAATCTTGAGGGTGATTCCAAAATGGATGTAGTAGACGTAGTGCCTTCGGTTTTGTTCAGTCCTAGAACGAACATGTATGGAAGAGTGTTGGCATTGCATTTTTTTCCAAGAGGGGCGTGTTAGCATTCCAAGTGGGAAGTGCTAGAAGGAAATAGTAAGAGCGTAGCCTCTTAAAGCCTCACACTCGGGAAATGAATAAAGTAGGGACATGCCATAAGCTATGTGGGTCGCTCCTATAAGGGTATCATCATCCCTGATCTAGTGTCGATATTCATGCTTGCTTCGAGGCCCATTATGGCTATTTGATCATAACCAAGAGGTGATCATATTTGGTACTACTCAAGAAGAGGATAGTGCTGGTCCTATGTAGTAGAGGTGCAACAAGTTGTAGCCTCCTGCACATTTTACCTAGAGGTGTACGATTTCGATGGGTAGATCGTTACCCTTTCATAGTTGGAATCCGTTCTCCAATATGAGCTTTCGAACTTGATTGTATACCAACGATGCTGGAACATGAGATGCACAATATTGATTTTAAACTCTAGAGACTATTATAATATCACTGGATTTCTATAGAAATGGTTTGGTTATCATAAGTTAAAAACCCATCCGTGTTTATGTGCAGCATGATCTTACGAGATACCTTTGATTTCAAAGGAGTTTTAAAAGTAATAATTTAGTTGTTTGGAGTTTACTCACACCAGAGCCATGTCTGACCTGGATTTTAATTTCTTTCTCCTAAAACTCTTGGATGCTCACATTTTTATTGGCAGCAAAGTAGTTCAGGTTTCCTATAGATGCATTTTGAAGGAGCTAGGAGCATGAGCCTTCAACATTAGCTAGTTATTTATCTGGTTTCTGCAATGTTGTATGTATGTTATAACAGGCTGTTATAATTGTTCCATATAGAACTTGTTTTCTCATGACTCTGATGTATCATTTTGAAATGACTTTATAAGTCATTTATGTTGATTAGTATATATTGTTCCATTGAGTTTTGAGATTCTATGTTGTTTAGTTTCTTCTTCTGTTCTTTCTTCTTTCTTCATCCCTAACAATCTGTCATTTCAGCACTTGGTGGTTCGACAGGTAAATACTGAGGATATATTACCGTCAAACTTCTAAGAGTTGAAAAAGCAGGCCAGTACACTTTGTATTAGAGCTTAGGTTGAGCGAACACCTAGTCTTTGGTGGGGATTACTCATTGAAGGTAGGGTCGTTATCACCCTAGAATGAGTCTGAGTGTATTATAAACATAAAGCATATTTTTCTAGTGATATAAAAATGTTTTATATTGTGTCGATTGATCTGTTGAGTGGCTTATGGATTCTAGTCAATACGAGTGATTAATGTTATTGATAGGACCTCTAAACACTTGAATAGGGCAATTTGACATAGTATTGTTTTGAAATTGGAGAAATGAAATAATTTTACGTAGGTTATACTTTATATATAAAGGGATAATTTTTCAAAAATTATTACAGTTATATATATTGTATGCTAGGTTGTAAGGAAAATGATAATACTCAGTTGCTATCATTTATTGTTTGATTAATCATGCTCACCCTATTAGGAGCATTTACTATTGTTTGTTAATTGGGTAACCGTGCCTGACCAATTTAAGGGTACTGACTATTGTGCTAGGTTAGGAGCAGTTTTATCCTTTACTGCATGATTGGATAGATTAGAGATTATAGGGATATTAAAAAACGAACACTGTGTGAATTCAGTTTCACAATTTGACTATAAGGCATTTGAAGATAATGTTGGGGTTAGAATTTGATTTTAAATAAATTTGTTATAACTTTAAAAGAAATTACTTATATATAATAAATGTGAATTTTATGAATATGGTTAACACATGGGATTTATTAATTAAAATGATTTAAGCTGAGAATTCGAGAACCAAAACCCCTGGTGTTTGTTGGAAATGGATTTTCAAATTTTGAATATTGTTTTTCAAAGGATTTGGGAAAATAATAGTAGTACAATTTTGAATTATTTTTGAATATAAATATTTCAAATAAGCATTAAAAAGAGGGTAGAAGGCACTAAACTCACTTCGGTCACTGGAAAATAATTTTGATGATGATCACGACATCTTCATTGTTCATTTTCAGGTTTCTAAGTGAGATATTGCTACCATGGAAATTTGTTTAGAGTTTTTTGGTGAAATAAGTTTGATTTAAATCCTAAAATATGATTTTATACAAAAGGAGACATATTTTATACATTATTTCAAAATAAAGTTGAAATAAATGTGGGTGTTTAATTCTAAAATTTTCAACTAAGTATTATATGGATGCAGGTAGCATGTGCATTAAAGTAGATTTGTTCTGTATCTCATTTTGATATTACATTTGGAAATTGTTCATGTATTGAAATGAAATAGAGAAGTTTTCATGATATTGGATAGTCGGGGCTTCCAAATTTTGTTTAGAAATGGAAGCTAGGTGTTTGGTGAAATTAAAGGAAAATATATTTGTAACTTATAAATTTAACAAGATGTAAGCTAAAGAAATTTTGAAATTTGTACTCTTAAGATATAGAAGATGGTTATACAATATAGACTTAAGTCATGAAATATTTATACACTAAAGTAATGTTGTATGTGACAGTTCAGAACGGATTTAGTACGGAGTGAATGGATTTAAAACTTAAGTTTTAAAGGTTGACTAAACCTAAGTGTGATTTACTGTTGTTCACAAATTTGAGCAATAACTTTATGAAATTATTCATAAATGATATTAGTACTAAATTAAGTACTAGTGGAATGAATTAATTTTGTTTTAAAATTAAATGTGAATAAAGAGAACTTGGTTTTGTAAATAAACCAATTAGAATAAATACGTAGGTTCTACGTAGATCATTTTTTTGCATAACTGTTTGATCAAGATTCAAGTGCATGATTTCGAGGCGATTTATACTAATCTGAACTAGGATTTTTCACTTGATTCTCAATAGCGAACACTTGATACATATTTTTGACTGAATCTAAAGTTCTCTATCATATTATTTAGCTCTGCAAGGAGAATGGTGGTCTCTAATCAAGGAACCAGATCGGAGTTCAATATAGAAGTCGATTAGACAATACAAGCTCTAAAGTGAAATTTGTATGATCGAGCAAGCAATCAGATTTGATATTGTGTATGGATGATATATATACATCTTACGGGGTTTTCCATAATTAAATTTTGACATTGAAAAATGCAAAATGATATGACTAGAAATTGTATGGTCGGATATCATAAATAAATAAGATGTAGGTATATAAAAGCAAGAGCTAGTTTGATGCCTTTGATCGCATAAGTAGAGTTTGGTTGCTTGACAAATAGGTACATGTTTCTATCTTGATTGATTGATGATTTTATGACTAGTCATTTGCCTTTAACTTTCTTTTTATTGATTTTGGGTCCGTATTGATGATTTGTAGTTGTTCCAATCTAGTCATGCAAAGGAGATGCTGTCGAATTTTTTTAAAAATTTAGGAGTTAGAAAATTAGATAACTAGTTTCAACTCATTGATTTGTGAAAAGTTTAAGGGTTAGAAGCATTTTTCTTATCTTGGAAGTTTTGAAAACGAAATTCTTTCAAGAGGGGAGAATATAACATCCTAGAATTTTACTCATCTGATTTTGAAATATTTAAAAATTTTAAATATTGAAATGTTAATTTTATAAGTTAAATGGGTTAAATTTCCAGTATAAGGATTATTTTAATATGTGTATTATGAATTTAATGTGAATAAAAATGATTTCGAACCTTATTTAAATTCTGTATAAATAAGGATGATAATTGTAAAATTTTAAATTGGAATTAAAAGTGAATAAAATGGTTTTTATAATAACTCATTTTAATTAACATGTTGGAATTATAATTCTGGGACACTATCTTGGATTTTAATGAAACTTGTGCCATTAGATCCGTAATAATAAATTATTGTAAGCCGTCAAGTTTCGTGATGATCAGACGTATTATGTGATCGTGCAGGCTCGAAATGCATAGAAATAATTACACGAAATTAATAATATAATTGGATTTGAAACCAACTTTTGCATATGATCGAATTAGGTCCTGATAATGGTTTTATTGAGTTTGGAATAGTGGTATTTGGTATAAAACGTCAGCCAGCACACTTCGATTAGAGTTTGAGAATTTTTTCGTACATTTAGTGCAGAGTATTATAGTATATAATAATATGTACCACTATCAGGCCCATACCCCCATCATAATCTACATCCCTACCCTATATTATCACAGTACAAATCCCACACTTCCTCAAGTTGGAGCCATGCCCCGCTCTTATATTTATACCCTCGCTTAAAATCTTCTCGCGTGAAAAACGAACCAAACATGAAATCAAACATAACGTCTTAGATCATCAAAGAACACTGGAGGCATTTTTAGATGATGGCATCAACTAGGAATATGTCAGCGATGTCAAGACATAAGCGATGGATAGTGGATACAAGGTGTGATGACGCAAGGTGGCGGCAATTCTCAGTTGAACGGCAGCAGCATGGGTAAGGAATTGCGGCGGTTTTGCCAACTTTCAAGCAAGGAGTTGTGAAGGAGAAATGTAGGGGACAACTAGGCTAAGCATGGCTAGAGTTTGATGGCACGACATGGCGAGTGGCGGTAGGAAAAGGGACGCGAACGTCGACGGTTAATTATGTTTTCTCTCAATTTACGGCATTAGGGAAGATGGGACCAACACATTGGACAGAGGGGGGTCAGGGCTATCGTTGGTGGCCATGGGAGGGCAGGCGGTGAGGCGTGGAAGCGACAGTGCGATGAGAAGCGGGTGGTTGTTGTGTTATTCGTGAACTAAGAAAGAAAGAGGGAGTGGGATTGAATTATCTTGGTATTAGTATATTATAATGATGTAATTGTGTGATTAAGATAATTATTTAAATCAAAAACTTATAATTATGATAACTGGTTCATTTTAGGTCAGAATTTAATGTGGTTAGTCGCATTAGGATCGTATTGACGTAAACTGCGAAATGGGATTGGTTTGATGATGATTAGAGCTAGTTGAATTTCATGCTAAATCGAATGTCATTCGATTTAAGATGAAAACTAGAATGCTCCGTCGATATGTAAAATCCCCTCTGAATGTTACTATAATATTGTATAGTAGTAATAAAAAATTTGGTTGTTGCTTATTTGGATGATTTACTATTTTAGAAGTTGGTTTGGAGCCCTTGGAGCAGATGATCTTTTTACATATACCTGCCTATCTACGGATGACCCATATTATATGATTATATACTTTATGTGATGCAGGAGGACAAGTTGGAGGGATCCAACAGGATTCCTCACATTATTGACTTTGCTTTCCATATATTGTGTTATATGATGTATTAGATGCCATAGTGTTGACCGTGGCATTTTTATGTATTCAACTTAAACCTTGTAGTGATAGAAAATCATTAACAATGTTTATTAGGTGATGTGCTAAACCATGATAGATGTTGAAAATAGTAATTAACTAAGTTAGTTAATTAAGTGGAAATGGTTGCTTATTTAAGTACCATAGTGGTTGTAATGTCTCTTTTTAAAACTCGAAAAGTTTTATATTCAAATCAGCTTTAGTTTATAATGGTTTCAAAAGTAAATATTTTAATTTGTCATTATGTTTGAGATGTTTTGAAAGTATGTGAATATAATTTAAAGTTAGTTACTTTTAATTCAGATAATTGTTCTAATTAAAGATATATATTTTATTCAAGTTATAATTACTTTATTTGGAGATTAACACTTTTTTTTAAAGTTAATTATTGGTTTTAAAGTTAATTATCGTTTTAAATGTAAATCTATTATTATAATAATATTGTCACAAAATTTATTTATTATTTCGATAATATTGTTTTGAAATTAAATTATCTTTGTAATAATGATTTGTTAAAAGGTAATAATATATTAATATTATGCTAAAGATAATTTATGTTATTTATAAATTAAATCTATAAATATATTATTATAATAATATAACTTGTTTAAAGTTATTATTTGGTAAATAGTGTTTCAAGTTAATCATCTTATTTAAAGAGCTTGAAGTTAATCTAATACTTTTAAAATAATTGTTTGAAACTGTTAATATAAATGGAGAATTTTCTTAAATAATAACCTAATTATTTAAAAAGGTGTTTTGGTAGTTGACATGGTATCAAAGAAAACTTAATTGATTTAAGTGATTAAAGAAGTTTTGTATTAAAATAAGGAAAGTTTACGAAAGGAGCTTTATAATAGGTTTTGGTATTTGTATAAAGAAGTTTTATAAATAATCATTGGGCATTTATGGAAGGAGTTTTAGAAAAGAAGTTTAATATTTCTAAAAGAGTTTGTAGAAATGATTTTGAATATATACAAAAGGGTTGCCTATAAATAAACATGGAGGTGTATAAAGTGTTTGTAAATGGATTAGGGTTTAAGAAAGAAGATTTCAAAATGAAAGGAGATTTATAAAAGGATTTGTTGAAGTTAGTTATAAAAATAATTTGAGTCCATTCCACACTTAACACCGAAGGAATAGTGTTTAGAGTTATCCTTACCTTCAATTTAAGCAATGTTTGTTTTAAAAATCCTTTTAAGGGATTTGGAAATAAGAAATCTTCACGAATGTTTTGTGAATATACTTATGTCAATGAGATAAGTGTATGAAGGTTTTGTTAAATGTTTTGGAAAGAGATTTGATAAATGAAAAGGGTTTTGAGGCTTAGTGATTGCTTTGGAAAATTTAATCTTTAGATTGTGCTGCTTGTTGATTTGATAGCTAAATAACCGACTATCAAATCTGGCAAATTTGACTTAGGAAGTATGATTGTAAATTTGAGTTCCTCAGCGAGGACTCGAATACTTATTTCCAAGAGAATCGAATTAAGTCAACTATAAATTATAGGTTGTAGGTTTGGAGAGACCGCGATCAGATATATTATCCAAAAACCACTTCAAACCAACATAAGCGTTCGAGTGGAAGTGTAGCGACCTAGAATTTCACCGCTTTATATGTGAATGTTTAGTTAATTTTTGATATTCAAATAACATGTTTTATAATTCTAAAGAACCTCTTATAAATGGTAAATATGATGGTGAAATAGTTATCAAAATTTGTTTACAAAAATATACTGTTCAATTGAGAACATAAAATGTGACCGAAAATTGTTTTTTGAATTTTCGACATTTCATCACATAAAACTTATTTGAAATGTTATGACTCTTATTTATATTTGGAAACAACATTTATATGTTTTGAACATCCTTATTTAATAGGGTCTAAAATTTGAAAAGTTAAAAAAACTTATACTGAAGTTAAATAATTTAGAAAAATAAAATGAAAAATGAAAAATGTCATGTCATAAAGGGAAATAAGTACAATTAAGTACAATACATGTTCTAGCATGTTGGAACATGAAATGTTAAGAGGGGGACAAAGCTAGGTGAAGTGGCAAAGGATGAGTGGTGAGCAAAGGACAAAGGGTAGTTTAGTAACTTGCCTTTTCTATTGCTTATAAATAACCTTCCTCTTCTTCAATTCCCCCCCCCCCCCCTCTTCTTTCTATGATATCATCCTCTTCTTCGATTCAAAAGAAGAATTTCTTTCTTTTAAATTGTGTAAAAACCACTTGTTTAAATTTTGAATTTATCTATGTCAAAAATGCATTTTTGCAGCCATATATTCAGACTCATATTTTCTAGTCCAAAAATACCTCTTCTTCTATTGACCATAACTTCCTCAAAACAAATCAAAATTGAGTGATTTTTTTTTTAAAAATTGTAGATAAAAGAATTTTCTAAAACTTGTTTCTTTTAGCGCTTTTTAAAATTATAAGAGTGATATGGCTAAAAATCCAAGAGAATATGAATAATTTTTAGGTCCGGGTTTGGAAATTCAACCTTATCCGAAGTACCTTCACCTCTCCTAGTCAAGCCCACACATCCTTGTTCTTATCATGGCTGAGCCATGCGTACCCAAGGTCAAGCCTATTTCAAGATGCAAGGGTTCTAAGTCAAGTTTGTAAAGTTCTTTTAAGTTTCAAAAGAGTTTTGCAGAATTTTGGTGAGTAAACTTTATTTTAAAGTTAGAGGTTTTAACTTTACATGTTTTGATAAATCATTGTATGGAATGTGTATGAATTATTGGATTTTAGTCTGTTGTTGTATGTGTTTTGAAGCTAGACTTGAAAATGAAGTTTAGCTTAGAAATTGGTTGTAAATATGAGAGCTTTGATCTTGTATATTAGATTATGTGTATGGATCTTGTATATGAGGTTGTATGTGAAAACTTGGATATGATGAGGTAGGTTTTGTATGTTATGTACTGGTGATTTCCATTGTAAAGTTACGCTAAGAAAAATAGCACATTTTTGTGGTAATAGGGCTTGAATTCTTTGTGGAAATTATGTAAATTGTTTTTAAACCTCAAACCAATTTCAAGTTTTTAAACTTTGTTTTATTTTTATAAATATTTACTTTATGTTTGGAAAAGTAAGTGAATTTCATAAGGTGATAGGTTTTAAAGTTAATTCAGAAAACATTTCTAGTTACGAATCCATAACGGTACTCGCTATGGATGCCATTTCTCTTAAAAATCTAATTGTTACAAACACAAATTATATAACTAAAAGTATTTTAAAAATGTCTTAGAAACTTAACAATGATGTTTAAGGAAAGTTAATTAATAATTTAATATTTATTTATTAATTAATTAGATTTGATAATTAATAATTAATTAAGTATTAAACAGGTTTATTAATTTTAATTTACTGAAGATTAGTTTTCAATTAATCATCTTTCGAAGGGTAAGATTAATTTTTAGTTAATTATGAGTTAAGTATATGATTTATTTTTAACTAATTATTAATTGAATATAGGATTAATTATTAATTAATTAATAAGATAATGTTTAATTATAACTTAATTAAGGTTTTAACTAATATTAAATCATTTATTAAAGGTTTTAACTAATAATAAATTAATAACGTATTTCTTTTCCAGCGATGGTTTTGAACATAAGGGATTCAAATGTCGATACCATTAAGTAGACAAACGATTGTGAATGAGTTATGTAAATGGTTAGATTGTGTGGACATGTGTTAGTAGAATAAATCTCCGTTCTGTTATAAGTTGATTGTTTTATTTTGTGGACATATGTTAGCAGAGTAAATCCCCATTCTATGTGGATATATGTTAGCAGAATAAATCTCCCTTTTGCTATAAGTTGATTGTTTGGACATCTGTTGGAGGAATAAATTCTCGTTCTACTATATTGTAATTGTTTATTGTGTGGACATATGTTGAGTAGAATAAATTCCCATTTTGCTATAAGTAGTGTATTGTTTGGACATCTACTTATCAGGACAAATCATCATCCTACTATTATGTTATTTGGACATTTATATGCCAGTTGAGTTGTATTGACATGTTATTCCTAGATTTGGATATGAATTGCATTTACATGTATATTGACTTATGTAAATAGATGATTAAGTGATGTTGACTTATGTAAATAGATGATTAAGTGACTTAAAAGTGAAATTAATGTTAAATGATAATTTAAATTACTACCATTGAGATTGCTAAGCCTCCTTTTGAATTATAAAATACGGTTTTGAATTAATTTCAATTCTTTAATCAATTTAAGGGTTTATAAATGATTCTTCAAGTTATATTTTTTAAAGGTATTTATAAATAATAACTTGCTTATAATAACGGTTTACTTAGTAAAAAATTCTATTTAAAGTGATTTAAAAGGATGAGTTGCAAAAGATATTTTATAAAGGATTTTTCTTAAAGAAGATTTATCAAAGGAGTTTTAAATGGGGAAAAGTTTTATAAATGATTTTAGAAGTTTGTAAAGAGGCTTTGTAATTGACTTGTAGACTTATAAAAGTGTTTATAAATTGATATTGGAAATTTATAAAGAATTTAAATGTGAAGTGAGCTTTTAAAAGGGAACTTTTTATAAAGGATAAGTGGATCGGTTTTTCAAAAAGAAATATAAAAAGAAGGAAACTTTTGTAAAGTTTGGTAAACATACTTATACCATTGAGATAAGTATATAAATGTTTTTCCTAGTATAAAAGGGATGTAAGGGGTTTGGGAATAGTGTTTTGTAAAGGTCTTTTGATCGAATTTTTATAAAGTGATTTTAATTAATTAAGGGTTAATTAAATAAGGCTTAATGGACTCTATATAGGATTAAATCCATGTTTTAATGTATGTTTATTTGATTGTTAAATAACCGACTATCAAATCTGGGTCAAAACGTAATTTTGGAAATATCTAGGAGAAACTCGAAAATTATATGATATAGTTACCATTGGTTGTGCTATACTATACATATAAATTCGTTCGTTCTTCTAGAATAAATGATAAGGAAATCCATCCACTAACGGTAAGGAGGTAAACTCCTCTCTTATCTCTTGTCTAATTGTTTCCTATTGAACTAAGGCCGAGTTTATCGAAAACTATCGAAAGTTGTTTCGAAGATACCGGGATCGGATATGTTATCCCACAACCACTTCGATCCAACTCAAGCATTTCAACTTGAAGACATCTTGAAAAATATGGAATTAAGGATAGAGATTTTATCTGCAAGGTCTATTTTCTATTAATCCTAAGAGGGATTCCCCAAAAAGGATGTAATAGGAGTAGGGCCTTTGGTTTCATTCAGCCCCATAACGAACTTGTATGGATGAATGCTAGAATTGCATCGATGCCTAGAGGACAATATAGCATTCTAAGTGGGAAGTGCTAAACGATGGTAAAATGTAGCCTCAAGCCTCATCAACCAGGAAATGACAAAAATCGGGCATGCAACAGGGCTATGTGGGTCGCTCCCATCAGGGTATGGCCATCCCAAAATCTAGATCGATTACTATCTATTCATGCATGATTTGGGGCACAAAATGGGATGATATATTTGGTACTGCCAGTCAGGTGGTAGGCTAGTCCTGTGCGGTATGGATACAAGTCGTTCTTGTCAGACTATAGTGCATGTTATTTAGAGATGTACCATCGATAGGTAGTTCCTTACCTTGACATGGTATCGAATCCATTCTCCAATAGCGCCTTTACGGTTTTAGATTAACCCAACTATGTTGAAATGTGAGATGAAACATTTCAGCTATATTCTTATTTTACTTTAACAATTAGACATTATTATAATATCACTGGTTTTCTTATTAAAGTGTTTTAGTTATCGTAAGGTGAAAACCCCTTCATGTTTATGTGCAGCGTGGTCTTATGAGATACTCTTGATTTTAAAAGTGTTTAAAAAAAATAATTTAGTTTCTTGAGTTTACTCACACCAGACCCATAACTGACCCAGAGTTTTATTTTTTTCCCTAAAACTCTTGGGTGCTGAAAATTTTATGGGCAGCCAAGTAGTTAAGGTTTTACTCGAATGCAACTTAGAGGAGCATGGAGTAGGAGGCTTAATCGATATCTAGTTATTATCATGTTTTCATTGCTTGTATGTATATTGTATCAATTAGGTAGGGACATGCTATTATAAACATCCTAGGATAAAATTTGTATTTGTATAACTCTGATGTATCATTTGAAAATGCAATTGCGAAATATTATGTTGACTAATATATATTATTCTATTGCGATGTGAGATTTTGTGATTATTTTGATTCTTCTTACCTATTCTGTCTTTCTTTCTTTTCACCTCTATTGATCTGTCTTTCAGACACTTAAATGATGGACACATGAATTCTGTGGATGCAATAAGTGTCAACTTTAGGTGTGAGATTGGCAGATCGTTAAAGAAGGCATCTTGATTGTGTATTGAAGACGGAGTTGTTTGAAGTGCAGTGGCTATTTGCTACTAATACCGAGGGTGATTCCAAAATGGGTGTCGTAAGTTAAAACCCATCTTGATTGTGTAGCGTGGTCTTATGGGATACATTTGATTTCAAAGGATTTTTAAAAGTAATAATTCAGTTGTTTGGAGTTTACTCGCACCAGACCCATTCTGACTTGGAGTTTGTTTACTTTCCCCTAAAAATCTTAGATGCTCAAATTTGTATGGGCGGCTAAGTTGTTTAGGTTTCCCATGGATGCATTTTGGAGGAGCTGGTAGCATGAGGCCTTATCATTAGCAAGTTATTTATATGGTTTCCGTTGTGTTGTATTTATGTTATATCTGTATGAAGGGACAGGTTGTTATAACTGTCCCTGGTAGAATTTGTATTCATATGACTCTAATGTATCATTTTGAAATGACTTTGTAAATCATTTATGTTTATTAGTACATATTGTTGCGTTGCATTGTGAGATTTTGTTACGACTCGGGATTTTCGATCCTAAAAAAATCGACATAATGCACTCACTATATATAGAATGCCGAGCAATTGAGTGCCAGAAATGTCAGATTATAATGGTTTTAGGAGAAAACGATAGAAGAAGAAACAGAAATAATAACACAGAATCTTACAATCGTAGCAGAACGAAATACATATACAATAATAGATTTTTATCCAAGAAAAACCGTAACTTTTAATACGCATATAGATTATTAGAGTACTACCATCAACATGGAAACCTGGACGGTTATCTTAACTTGTCCTCAAAAGTGTTGAATACAGCCTATAATACACAGCGGAATATAATCAAATATGTGTAATACGTCTCTGTCATCCATCCCGTCTCCTGAGCTCCAAAGCATCCTAATCTGAATCTGTAATACTCGGTCTGACCCGAGCATAACAATAAAGTAACACTCCAGTCAGGCTGAAAATCAGCGTCCATAGACATACTTAATTTGAATTACTTAAGTTATCAAAATCCTTCGAAAAACCAAGGTAACTCGTATGACCGTGTCGCATATAAACACGACGGGTTTTCATCTTGCGATGACCAAAAATACTTTTAGAAAAATCCAATGGTATTCTAATAGTGTCTAGGTATAAATACTTATTAAAATAGCCGAATTTGTTGCATTAATTAAAATACAGCATATTGGGCTATATAATCAAAACTGTAAAGGTTCAAAGTAGTTATTTGATTGAAGTGGCTTCGGATAATGCAGATATCCGATCCCGGTCTCATCGAATCAAAGCAACAAATTTTATAGGTCATGTCGTTACATAAACAACTTCAAAATCAAGGTGTTCACAATCATATATGGAAATTCATTACATATTTTTACTTTACCATGACCAGTCCATCGAGATTTACTTGCTTGTAATCATTACATTTTTCAGAAATTGAAATAGTGGTCAGTACGAGTCAATTTAGTTTCAAGTAAAAAAATGTCAACAATTTATTCTATTTACTTTAGTTCGTTGGTCATTTAATAGTACGACAATAAATAATTGAAAGCAATATCAAAAATGTTATCAATTAATATAGATAGTTAACTCGATCAACGATTAAAAATTAATATTAAATTCATTTAAAATTCATAACTGAACTATTTTCAATCATATAGCCAAGTTATATTTTTTTAAATCAAGATTATTTATTAATTAAAGAAATTATGAAATGATTTATTATTTGTTAATCAAAATTAAGCAATCCATTTAATAACTAATTTACTAAATAACATAAGATTTAATCAATAAGAATTTAATTATTTATTTACATTAAGTATTATAAATAATTAAATTTTATATTATAGAAAATTTACAAAATTAGTTTAGATTATAACATCGGGTGATATGATCACACTGCAAAAACTCTTATGTCGATTGGATTTAAATTGAAAGGAAGATAATGTTTTTAAGTTTTAAAAAGGTTTATAACATAAGAATTTATTTAATTACTTTATTTTTTTCAAAACGATTATAGCCCAGCCATCGGCCTACGAGACAAAAGAACAGGGCCAATTGTCCTTTACATTTTCTTCTTCTTCCTACTTCTTTTTCTCTCCACTTCCTTCTACTGACCATCGTGTGCACAAACTGTGTCGTGCATAGGTACATGAAGCCGGCCAACCTAACTTCGCCGCCGACCCTTTCCCCACTTCATCCACGACTAGCCCATCTTGATCACGCTCAAGGAAATCAGAACCATCCCAGCTTTGAGAATTCGATTACCTGCTCTATAAATTAGAACGACAACATCCTCACTCATCCACCTCGTTTCGCCACCACATGCGACCGTTCATCACCAAATTTTGCCACCAGGTACCCATGTCCTTCTCTACCTTTTCCTCTCATACTGCACGTCTCCGGTTGCCTTCCGTCGCTATCGTGACTCCGAAACCGAACTCATAAGAAAACAAGTCCTAAACCCTAAATCAATCTCAACCCCACGCCTCATAGCACCAGAAACTACCGTGCTATTCTTCGTAGCACCATCATCATCCCAGCAACCTTCACTACCAACGACCAGCCCCCACGACTCCTTGACCGCTAAAATTCAAAAAAACCACTTCTTAATCAACTTCCTCCATCTCATTCAATAGACAATTAAAAATCTCCAGACCACCAACAAATTCACATTTTGCAATCACAAACACATTCATATAATCAATTAATTAAATTTTGATATTCAAATTTGGTCATTCCTAAATTGTTTACTGTATAATGCACTTTTCTTCTCCTATACTTCATGATAACTAATGAAACGACTATTAGAATAAACTACATTTAAAAAAATCGACTTTGCTTTTGGAATCATTGCCTATAATTAAATGGGTAGTGAGATCAAGATTTTTAAAGTGGAAAGATGTTAACTTTTCAAAGAAGCAGAGGAATATACAAGCTTGTTTTAGTATACAGATGATCAACCATGTCTAATACACTTATATAATGCATAAACACTTATTAGCAACAAGAATACTTGACATGATTAAAGAGCTCATCCAAAATTTACAAGCATATAGGCACATACAAGATTTACATAAGCAGAAGTCTTAAATTTTACTCACAGATCTTTGAAAAAGGAAAACACTGTTGTTTTTCTTTGATCTTCCTTCTTGAGCTTTGAGTACTTAATTCTCTAGAAAGTTTTAAAATTGCAGACTTCTTTCCTTTTCCTTCTTTCTATTTTAATGTTAGAATGGTAGAATGTTAAACGTGAACAAAAACAAGGCAGTGGATATATATATATATATATATATATATATATATATATATATATATATATAGAGAGAGAGAGAGAGAGAGAGGAGAGGGAACAAGGCTGAAGATTTTTACTCATGTATAGGTCTTCACTTTTTATTTCCTTGATTTGATGATTTGATTTCATACCAAACGTGATGACCCAAATTTTCGCATTCGAAAATCGGCATCCATACTTCACTCATATTCGAATGCCGCAGATTCAAACATTCAAATCTGATTCGTCGGAGCTTATAACACATTAAGTACAACAACAGAGCGGAAGAAAAATGAATAATATATCATTGATACACAACACCCGATACAATAATGATACAATTGAGATATCGATACAAATATCAAAGACAAGATATAGCAGCGGAAAGAGATAACATAAACTTGAACTCCAAAGAAGGAACTCCAATATCAACAATCTCCATCTCCAAAGCACCAATCCAGAAATAGTTCAAACTCCCAGTCAAGTTATACTAAGCAAGGTCGGTCCGGAATGTTGAAGAGAAGCACAAAGCGATAGCTGAAATCCAATGGCTGATTGCAACTGAATCTACTCCTACTATTTGATTATCTGAAAAACCCAACTCTAGACTGCCCGTGAATTTGATTTGATCTTTTGAGAGTTGATTTGATCTTAAGTTGATTTAATGTTTTGCTTGAATTAATGTTTTTGTCATGATGATGTTTCCCTATGTTTATATATATATATATATATATATATATATGTTCTCATATGCATATGTTCACCACATATACTTACATGCTTGCATATTCACAAATTCATTTGTTTTCATATATATTTACATACATATATTTTTGTCGTCATAAAGTTTACACTTATATGTATATATATCTACGCATACACTATTTTTTTCCATATATATATATATATATAAATGCATGCATATACAACGTACAAATTTATATTATCATATCCATCTTTATACATAATTACATTACTCCATATGGACATATATACATATACTTATATATATATATATGTATATATATATATCTTTAAACATCATACAACTTTGTATATATACGTATAGATATTTACATTACCATATGCATTATTTCATAACATATACCCTTATATACACATATAGTCATAAATTTGAAATTTTGACATTATGAAGTTTATACATTCGTGCATATATATTTATTTACGTATACAATATTTTTATAAACTATACACATATACAACTTATATATTTTTTAAACACCATAAAGCTTGTATATATTTATATATAAATATATATATGGGTATTCTATCTTAAATATTAATTGTGATGTTTATATACATATATCTATAAAATTTATCATATTAGAAATTTATATTTTAAAATTAATACAGTTTAATGAATTTATAGATTCAGATATTTCAATTATCGAAAGATTTATCTATTTGGCTTATAAAAATTAATATTTCAATATCTAAAATTAGATAATCATTTTTCTTCTAATATCAAATTTTGTTATTTGAAATTTTATCTAAGTTCTTATCCAATAAATTACATAAATAAAAAATTAAATTTTGTTTTTAACTATTTTAATTCAAAAATTATATTAAATTTAATAATTTAAAATAGTTAAAATTACAGGTCATTACAATCTCCCCCACTCAAAACTTTTCGTCCTCGAAAAGGAACGAAGTAAAAAATTTAACATATGATATATTTTACTCAAAATAATCAACTTATAAACGTAAGAATCATTAATACATCTATGTGCAACACATAAATGTGATGCAACTAACAGGGATGATGTCAATCTAAATGCAACAAAACTGTATAGCAATCCTAAGCAAGAAACAATCATAACTAGCAACCATAACATGTAATCATTTTATTAGTATCCGTAGGATATATATATACCATTCGTACGCATAAGAATTTTTATTTCTTATTTGAAAATGCAATTTATTTTCCAAACTAGTATTGGTAACCTGACTACTCTAGAGTGAACTCTAATCCGACTTCTTGATTAGAAACTTCCATCCTCCTTACATAGTAATAAACTACGATAGAGAACTTCATATTCGTATAAAAAATTCATATTAGTGTTTGACGTCGAGAATTGAGTGAAAAATCCTAAATCGAACAGGTATGAATTACCTTAAAATCGTGTATTCAAATCTGAATCAAAATTGTAAATGCAATTAGAATGGTGTATATACAACTTATGCATTTATTCTATTGGTTTCTTAATCACACCAACAGATAATTTGAGTGGTTTTTATAATCAAATTTTAAATGCATGAAAATTTTCTTTGTTAAAAATTCTATTATAACTAAATACTTTTGTATCGAAAATACTTTTGATAACTTGATGTTTCAACAAGTGTATCCTCGTTCTTACAGATTTTAGTCATACGTTGATCAGGCATAGGACTAAAAATCTCTATGTGCTTAGTAGACCCATTTCAATACCTAGTGATAATACTTGGAAAACTTTTAAAAACAGATATGGAAAATACAATACAATCACCAAAATCAGTTGAACGTGATCGTCATTGAACACAATCCCTAAGGTCACTCTCTCGCTAAGTCGAAAGGACAGAGCGACACAACCTCAGGTGACTTTAGGCAGCCACTGCCCCACCTTTTACGCCATGACATCCAAAACACCCATAGATCATAGATACACAATGGTTTTGCCTAGATCCCTTAGGAAACATCCGTGCCCACAAGCAATCACTGTCTGTGAATTTCGTTACGCAAAATACTCGCATGGATCGTAGTCTACTTAATAGTAACACTGGTAGTTACGTCGCCATCACCCATAGACTCAAGGCAATCATCTACACCTCGAATTACGCCATATGGACTGCAGATACACAATGGTTACGCCTAGTTCCCCCAAGAAACATCCGAACCTTAGGGCAATCGCTCCATCCAGGCGGATTATGCCACAATCGACCATAGATCGCAGTACATAATGGTTTCACCTGTATCCCCCAAGAAACATCGGTAACCATAAGCCTTCACAGCCCTGCGAATTTCGCTATGCAACCGAGTCGTAAGACCATTGGTTACACTATGGAATTCGAAGGAACTCATGAGTTTGTCTCCAGACGATTTGAATCAATCAACAGAATCAATAGAATGTATCCACAATGTGGCCACAAAATGGATAATCAAGCAGAAGGTACTTCCCATATCTTCAATTTCAGAATGTATATCATACTACATAGTACCTTTTCAAACCATCAATTTCGATTGTATCATTCTTATATAATTCCATTATATATAAGATCATCGCTTTGTAAATAAAGTACCTTTCAAAATCAATAGTTTTCAAAATAACTTCATACTTATACAATTCATTTTATATAAGTTCGAAAACTTCCAAATCAACATTTTTATATAGTCAAAGGTTCTCAAAATCAATCACTTTCGAATATTGGTCCAGCTTCAAATTCATATATGATTTCAACAATCATTTTTTAAATTAAATATTATTCAATATTCATATATTGTAAAATTCCAATCATCAGTTTTCAAATTTTACCTCAGTTTCATATTTACGCAAAACCATATCTATGTAAAATCAACTTTCCTTCTCAAACCACGTTCGAAGTAACTAAGATTTTACACCACAATTTCTTTTCAAAATCAAATACATTACAAAATCCTTTATACTTAACTTATCTTATAAATTTTTATTTTATTTTATTATTTTATTTTATTATTATTATTTTCATAAACATTTCTAAAACAAATTTATTATAAAAGCTTTTCAAAACTAGATTTCATATTTGTACATAACTAAAATTTGCTTTCAAAATCATTTTGCATAAAAGTAAGGTTTTATAGATCAAAATTACTTTTAAAATAAATTTGTAAAATAAATAAGTTTTTTAATCCCTTTATTGTTCAGGAAGATTTCTTAAAGTAAAATTTCATTGAAAACATTTCAAAACAAATTTCATACTTAAATAATACAAAATAGGGGTATGCAATTTACTTATCAAAATATTTAGCTTTTCAAAACATGTTCAACTTCCATTAGTTTTTTAATTTATATCTTCAAAACTAACTTTATATACTTCCTAAAAGTTCTTAGCTTTGAAGATTGTTCTCAATTTGGAAGTGTTCAACTATTCAGAATTGGCGGAAAAGCCAAATTCCAATTCAAAATTGGAATCGGTAATCAATCATCTCAACAAGATGCATAATCAATCAAAAAAATTGACAATACGCTCACTGTATAGAATTCCGAACAATCGAATGCTGGAAATGCCAAATCAGTATGGTTTTGGAAGGAAAGGTAGAAGAAGAAACAGAAACAACAACATGGAATCTCACAATCGCAGTAGAACAAAATATAACATAAAAATAACATATTTTTATACAAGAAAACTATAACTGTTAATATACATACAGATTATCAAAGTACAACCATCAACATAGAAAGCTGGACAGTTATACAAACTTGTCCTCAGAAGTGTCGAATACGGCCTACAATACACAGCGAAATATAATCAAGTACGTGTAATACGTCTCTGCCATCCATCTTGTCTCCTGAGCTCAAGAGCATCCTAACCTGAATCTGTAATACTCGGTCTGACCTAAGCATTATAATAAAGTAACACCCGATTCAGGCTGGAAACCATTGTGCGTAAACATACTTAATCTAAATTACTTAAGTTATCAAAATCCTTTGAAAAACCTAGGTAACTCATAAGAATGCGTCACATATAAACAAGATGGGTTTTTGTCTTACGATGACTAAAAACACTATTATAAAAAATCCAGTGGTATTCTAATAGTGACTAAGTATAAATAACTCTTAAAATTGCCAAATTTGTTACATTAGTTAAAATCTAGCATATTAGGCTCCATAATCAAAACTGTAAAGGTTCGTAGTGGTTATTTGATCGAAGTGGTTCCGGATAATGTGGATATCCGATCTCGGTCTCATCGAATCCAAGCAATAAATTTTATAGGCAAAGTCGTTACATAAACAAATTCACAATTAGGGTATTCACAATCACATATGAAAATTCATTCTATATGTTTACTTTACCATGACCAGTCTATCGAGATTCACTTGCTTATAATCACTACATTTTTCAAAAATTGAAATAGTGGTCAATTTACTTTCAATAAAATGTCAACAATTTATTCTGTTTACTTTAGTTCATTGGTTATCTAATAGCACGGCAATAAATAATGGAAATCAATATCAAGAACGTTATTAATTACCATGGATAGTTAACTCAATCAACGGTTAAAAATCAATATTAAATTCATTTACAGTTCAGAACCGAACTATTTACAACAATGTAGTCAAGATATATATATGTATATATTTTAATCAAGATTATTTATTAATTAAAGAAATTGTGAAATGATTTATTATTAGTTAACTAAGATTAAGCAATCCATTTAATAACTAATTTACTAATTAACATAAGATTTAGTCAATAAGAATTTAATTATTTATTTATTTAATTATTATAAATAATTAAATTTTATATTATAGAAAATTAACAAAATTAGTTTAGATTATGACACCGGGTGATATGATCAAAAGCAAAAATTCCTATGTCGATTGGATTCAAGTTGAAAGGAAAATAATGTTTTAAGTTTTTAAAAAGTTTTTAACATAAGTATTTATTTAATTACTTTATTTTTTTCAAAACTATTCCTGCCCAACCATCGGCCCACGAGACAAAAGAACAGGGTCAACTCTCCTTTAAATCTTCTTCTTCTTCCTCCTACTTCTTTTTCTGTCCTCTTCCTTTTACAGACTATCGCGTGCACAAACTGTGCCGTGCACATGTACACAAAGTCGGCAACCTAACTTCGCCACCGACACATTCCCCACTTCACCCATGATCATCCCATCTCGATCACGCTCAAGGAAAGCATGAACCACCCTAGCTTCGATAATTCGATCATCTACTCCATTAACTGGATCGAAAACATCTCCACTCATCCACCTCATTTGCCACCACACACGACCGTTCACCACCAAATTTCACCACCAGTTATGCCACTTCCTCCTCTACCTTTTCCCCCCATACCCAATGTCTTCGGGTGCCTATCGTCGCCGTCGTGACTCCAAAACTGAATGCATAAGAAAACAAGTCCTTAACCCTAAATTAATCTCAACCCCATGCCACACAACACCAGAAACTATTGCGTTATTTTTCCTACCTCCACCATCTCTCTAGCAACCTTCACCACCAACGACCAGCCCCCCGACTCCTCAGCTGCCAAAATTCGACAAAAACCCACTTCTTGATCATCTTCCTCCATCTCATTCAATACACAATTAAAAATCTCGAAACCTTCACCAAAAATCATGATTTCCAATCACAAACACATCCAAATAATAAATTGATTAAACTATGATATTTAAATTTTGGTCATTCCTAAGTTGTTTACTGTAAAATGCACTTTTCTTCTCCTTTACTTCATGACAACTAACGAAACGATTTTTAGAATAAACTACATAAAAAACAATCAACTTTGCTTTTGGAATCATAGCCAAAAATTAAATGGGTAGTGAGATCAAGATTTTTAAAGTCGAAAGGTGTTAACTTTTCAAAGAAGCAGTGGAATATACAGGCTTTTTTTAGTATACAAGTGATCAACCATGTCTAACACACATATATAATGCATAAACACTTATTAGCAGTAAGAATACCTGACATAATTAAAGAGCTCATCCAAAATTTACAAGCATATAGGTAGATACAAGATTTACAGTAGGCAGAAGTCTCAAATTTTACTCATGGTTCTTCGAAAAAGGAAAACATTGTTGTTTTTGTTTGATCTTCCTTCCTAAACTTTGAGTATTTAGTCCCCTATAAAGTTTTAAAATGGTGGACTTCTTTCCTTTTCCTTTTTTTATTTTAATGTTAGAATGTTAAATGTGAATAAAAACAAGGCAGTTACTCATGTATAGGTCTTCACATTTTCTTTTCTTTTATTTTCCTAATTTCATGATTTGATTTCATATGAATTTGATTTGATCTTTAGTTGATTTATTGTTTGCTTGAATTGATGTTTTTTCCATGATGATGTTTCCTTATGTTTACATACACACACACACACGAAGATATATATATATATATATATATATATATATATATATATATATATATATATATATATATATCTGTGTGTGTGTGTGTGTTCTCATATGCATATGTTCACCATTTATATGCTTACATGCTTTCGTATTTACAAATTCATTTGTTTTCATTTATACTTACACACATATATTTTTTTCATCATAAAGTTTATACTTATATGTATATATATTTACAGATATACTATTTTTTTCCATAAATACATACATACATACATACATACATATATATATATATATATATATATATATATCAATATGCATACATATACAACGTACAAATTTATATTATCATATCCATCTTTATACATAATTACATTACTCCATATGGACATATATACATATACTTATATATATATATATATATCTTTAAACATCATACAGCTTTGTATATATACATATAGACATATACATTCCTATATGCATTATTTCATAACATATACCCATATATATATACATGTAGTCATAAATTTGAAATTTCCCCATTATGAAGTTTATACATTCATGTGTATATATTTATTTACGTATATAATATTTTTATAAACGCATATACACATATACAACTTATATATAATTTTAAACATCATAAAGCTTATATATCTTTATATACATATATGGATATTTTGTCTTAAATTTTAATGGTGGAGTTTAGATACATATATCTATAAAATTTATCATATTAGAAATTTATATTTTAAAATCAATATTGTTTAATAAATCTAAAGATTTAGATATTTCAATTATCAAAAGATCTATCTATTTGACTTATAAATATTAATATTCCAATATTTGAAATTAGTTAATCATTTTTCTCCTATTATCGAATTATGTTTTTAAAATTTTATCTATGTTCTTATCTAATAAATTATATAAATAAATCATTAAATTTTATTTTTAACCATTTTATTTCGAAAATTACATTAAATTTAATAATTTAAGATAATTAAAATTATAGGTCATTACAGATTCTTTGTTGTTTTGTTTCTTCTTCCGTTCTTTCTTCTTTCTGCACCCCTAACAATTTGTCTTTCCAGCACTTGGTTGTTCGGGTTGTGAATAGAAAGGATGTATTAGTGTTGAACTTCCAAGAGTCAAAAAGGCTGGTCATTACATTCCTAGTACGTCAGATAAATTCCCTGCAAATGATTTCATATATTAACTGTTTCCAAATATGATTAAAGCCAAATAATCAACCAATTAAAACATCCAAGCATACAACCAATATTTTAAACCAACACAGCTAGTAAAATTTATCTACCATATATCTTAATAATAAACAAAAAAATGAGTATAACTCACCAAAATTCGAGTTATTGCTGAAGTATTCTAGTTCCATCAAAAATTCGATTTTAGCTTGAAATCGTACAAGCTCGAATATCCACCAATCCAATTCCAAATTCAGCTAACATCTTTACGAGTCCAACGCGATTGACCATTATAACAACCCAAAATTACGATCATTTGATATTAAATGTTTAATTTATTTTAAATGTTTAATTTATTTTAAATGTTTAATTTATTTTAAAAAATTGTATTTTAGAATTTAATATTTTATAATTCAAATATAGTGAATAATTAAAATTTTGAATTGTGGAATTTAATGTTAATTAAACGGATTTAGTAATTTATTTAGATTATTTTAACAATAAATAATATTGGTTAATTTAATTTGTAAATTTATTTACAAATGTAAATAGACACGATAAATATCAATAATTAAATATTTAAATCTATGAAATTGTCGTCCTGGGGCATAGTCTTGGATTACGACGAAAATAGGTTCATTGGAACCATAGTAGGTAATTGTATTATGCCATCGAATTTCATGGTGATAAGGTGTATCGTTTGATCATGCGAGATAGAAGCGCGCAAAATTAATATCAGAAATTTAATATACTAACTAGGTCTAAAAACCTATCTTCTGCTTACGATCGAATCAGGTCTTGAAATAAGTTCCATTGCATTTGGAATAGGGGTATAACATATAGAACGCCAGGTGCATGCCTCGTTTGGAGTACAAGATTTTTGGATTTGTTTTGATGAATATTCTAAAATTAAAATAATAATATATGTACATGTTTCAACTCCACACCCATGGCTATAACCCCACTGTGCAAGCCCATACTCCGTACTCTCTATTTAGATGTACCAAGGATGATAATTTGTTTTTCCTTCTGAATTACAACGACCCGATATTTCCAGCCATTCGCATCATATAAATTTTTTTGCTTCCAGACATTTTTATATTACCGTCATATACATATGGTTCCTCGCATTGTTGATTTTGCTTTACATATATCTATTTTCAGACTTACAAAAATTTTTAGAAAAAGAATTGCCATGAGTTTTGTGAGTGACTAAAATTTTTTCACGTGAATATGGAAGAAGGATACATGGCAACCAAAAGAAAAAGAATGACCGAAAGATAGAAATGAAGTGGCAATAGCAAATGGAAGGACATACACATGAAAAGTCATAGCATATGAAAAGTTTTGACCATTTATATTTCTTATTTCTTTTAATCAAAATAACTAAATAAAAATCAATAATATAAAAATAAAAACTAAACAAAATAAAGTGAAAAAGAAAAATTAATAATTATTTTAATGAAAAATAGAAAATAAATAAGAAAACAGCTTAATAATTGAAACTAGAATTAAAAATTGAAAACAAAAATACAACCAACATTCGAAACTTATAATTGTACTTATAAAATGTTTTAAAAATAAAATAAATACATAACATGACTTGTTACAAAAATTAGAACATGATTTGACAACCAAAAATATTATTTATATAAATTAAAGTAAACAATTTTGCTAAATAAAACAATTTACACACAATATTGTAAAAAGCATAACTTTCACAATATAAATCAGATTTCAACGAAACGAAAAGCAGTATACTTGAAATTTAATCTATTTTCAGAATAAAAGATAAAATTAAAAAATTCAAATATTTAAAATTTAAATTTAATTCAATGTTTGACCAAATTGACAAAAATTCACATTTTTGGAAAATATTCTATTTATTCATGATTGAAATTATGATTCACATAAAAAATCAAAATTTATAATTAAAATAACAAAATTTATTCATTTTAATAAATAAAATAAAGTTTTTAAATCATAAATCCAATTTAAATAATTAAAGTATACAATTAAAATAATCACAAAATACAAGGTTGTTACACTCTCCCCCACTCAAATCTTTTCGTCCTCGAAAAGAACGACCAAGGGAAAAATAAGAAAAAGAAAGACCGGATTAGAAGCACGAATGCTCCGTCTCCCCAGGTACAATCTCGATCATCAGTACTCCACTGTACTTTGACCAGACTAACAGATTTCCTTCTTAGCTGCTTCGTACCTTTATCGACAATACGAAGTGGCTTCCTCTCGACAGTCAGGTTAGGCTCAATATTCAAACTATCAAGAGCAGAAGGCTGAACAATAAGAGATGGTCATGAAGATACCAGCAAAGATGTAAGACATGGAATACATCATGTACTCCAGAAAGCTTCTCGGGCAAATCCAAACGATAAGCCAAAGAACCAACTCTTTCCACAATGCGGAAAGGACCCTCGAATAGGAAGAAGGTTGGAATAGTAGAAGGGAAAATAGGTTGAAAGACAAGAATGAACCAATATTTTAAAACTATAAATTTCAGTTTAATTTTTTTTATATTTAACATTTTAAACATTTATAATATGATGAATAATCATTTGATTCAAATCTGTTAGTTCGAAGTAAACAATATTTAAAACATTTTAAGGTTTTTTTGAAAGGAAGAATAAATGATCAAAATATCCTTTATATAATACTTTATCAAAATACTTTTATAACTCGATGTCTTGACTAGTTTACTCTCATTCCTACAGACTCTGGCCATGCGGTGATCAGGCGCAAAGCTAGAATTCTCCAGGTACATAGTAGACTTGTTTTAGCACCCAGTGAAAATACTAAATTTTTTTTAAAAACAGATATGGAAAGTACAATCCAAACAAAACAACCAAACCAAACATTGTCCAACCATGGATCGCAGATACACAATGGTTACGCCTAGATCCCTCAGGAAACATCCGTACTTGTAAGCTATCCCAGCCTACGAATTACGCCATGCTGACTAGTAGACCGCAGATACACTAAGGCCTGGATCCCCCAGGAAACATCCGTACCCTTAAGCTATCTCAGCCAGCGAATTTCGCAACTAAAAACGACCTGCATAGATCGTAGGTACACAATGGTTACGCCTAGATCCCCCAGAAAACATCCGTACCTTCAAGCCATCTCAGCCCGGCGAATTATGTATGAATATGCGCTTATATGTTTTTGTTTGATGATAATAAACATATATATTCATTTAAATGTATTTGGTAATGTACTATTTTTTTTTCATAGATTAAATAAATATTTGTTGAATAAAATAAATTACACAGAATTTGAATTCAAACAGAAATTTTATTCAAACAAATATTTATTACAATCTTGAATAGTACAAATTCAAGCTCTCACTATACATATACATTTTTGATTACATCACAATTACATCACAAATTAATTTACATTAATAACCTCACTACATATCACTCACACTCGTATTTTGTCTTCAACTGCATTCCAGTTTGAATCCAGCATCTGAGCAATCTGCAAAAATATTCACTAACGTAGTAAAATTGAAAAAGAAATATTTTTTGCAATATAAAATAAAATATGGTTTTTGAAAATATTATTTGCCTCAGTTATTTGGGTTGTTCGTCATAATTTACATTTGGATTCATCACACACGAACAGTGTGACATGCACAGTGCATCACTGTACATGCCACAAGGCCGTGCACATCGATATGCACTTAATAATGCTACAGGGACAGGTGAGCACATGTCAAACCCAAATGAAAAGCCGGGTTCAACTCACGTGCAATATATTGAAAATCACAACACGAGCACAAGGTCAAACCCGAGGTTTTTAAAACTGGGCTCAACACGAGGCACAATAAACTGAATGCAACGGTCAAGCCATTGTTGTCATGACTCAACTCATATGCAAAGCTTCAACAAATCAAAACTGTATCAGATCACAAATGCAATGCTCAATACACAAACAAGACCAGAACAATCATGCCAAAAGTATGGTTACAGCATAAAGGTGGTCAAGGCTAAATTGCAAACAAGCTCAAACCAAAAGTGCAGTGCAACTATAAAGAAGACAGTGGCAGCAGTTCAGATGACAATGAACTAAAGTGAAGATCACAAAGACTTCAAGACAGTGATTGAATCAGACCTGACATAAGTTAAAGAAGCCAGAGTGTATGCAGACCAGAAAAAATCAGACTCAACTACAGGGATTAATACAATGTCAAAGCATAGAGCAACCAAGTGTTAACAATCAATGAACAAAGATGAATACAACAGAGATCAAGTTCAGTGCCACAGCAAACAAGGTTCAGGTCATAATGGAGCAACTCGAGCTCAAGAATGATACAAAGTAAGATGAAAATTAAAATATGAACACACACATATATGAAGTGAATCAAGTCAGTAAGGCAATGCACTGACTCAATGCAACACTGAAGCATACATGACAACCAGACTACATGAGTAAGCATAAACATACATATGAAATGCATCAGTGTGCAAAGATCTCGAGCACAAGATATGACTACACTTAACAAAAGATCAGAGACCAGTTGATGTTCAAGTTTTACAAGACAGCTACAACACAAAAGTTCTCAAATCTGCAAAGTAAACATGTATATGCTACAGAAAATAGGGCAACCAAGCTACAGACTTCAAGAACAGGTCAAATGAAAAATGTCAAGTAACTGAGTACATAACTACAAGCAAGTGTAGACTCTAACTGAAACTCCAAGATAAGCACAACTGGAAGTATACATGAAGTATTGAAATAACCAGAAACAATATCAGTGCAACGGTGATGGCCATGGACATGCAATCGCATAAACAAAGTCAAGTGACCAAAGTCAGAGTTGACAAAGGAATAGAGATAACCAAGTCAAGAAAATCAAATACGTATCTTTGAAAAAGTCACGAAGTAAAACCAGAAAGTTTCTGCCTTTTTATTCAAGAAAAATTGTACGCGTGAAAATCAAAGCCGTGAGCATCAAGACAGAAAGTAAATAAGGAAAGCCGTGTGCATCAAGCAATAGAAAAGTTTGGGAAAGTATCGAATTGAAACGAAGAAAGCAAGTGCATTCGAATTCATATAAATATCAAACCCAAACCATCATCATAGGCATCGAGTAAAAGGCAAACAATCAAACCAACAAACAGTGAAATTACATACCGAATCAACAACTCGATCATCAGAGAACGAGAGAACAAAAGCAACGCAAACCATTGAATTGATCATCAGAGAAGGAGCGACCAACCGAGCAAGAAAATCAAACAGTCGCGATCTCCAATATTCAGAAAATCCTAATTTCAAAAAGGGAATGGGCCAAGCAAAAGACAAAGGGATCGGCCGCAATTGCACTCAGAAGGAAGAATAAAGAGGCCGACATTTTTCACAAGAATTGGATCGGGCTAAGAATAAGGGGCCGGCCTTATTTGTTAAAACGGGGATTATTTTGTTTAGGGTTTTATTAAAAAAGGGTTTTTTATTTTGAGCAAAAATTAGGGATTAAAGTTTATATTTTAATTTTTGCTCCTGGTTTTATTTTTGAAGTTGTTTTTTCTTTTCGAGTCAAAGAATTTGTAAATCACCACCTAGGTTGTAGGTAGTGTCAGATTGTCTAGTTAGAATTAGTTCAGTGAGCAGGGTGTGCGAGTTTGCAAAACTCTATAGGCGGAGCAGAGTTTGCGAGTAAGCGAAACTCTATAGGCGGAGCAGGGTGTGCGAGTCTATGAGAGTGTTTGTGAGCGGGAGCAAAAGGGTTTGCGAGTCTAGTAGAGTGTTTGTAAGCGGGATACTGTTTAATTCTAATAGAAATATGGGAATGCAGCAGTAGGCAGGGGTTGCCGAAGCTGGGTAAATTTTGTGTGTGATTTACGTTTCAGCATATTTATTTATGTAGTTTATTTCTGTGTTTAAATCGAGAAAATTTGCTATAACCCTATTCACCCCCCCCTCTAGGGTTAATCTAGATCCTACAAATTACGCTATACTGTCGCGCTCGTAAGACCATGGAGATCGCCACTGAATTCGATGGACACTCGAGTATCATATCCGAAAAACCCAAATCAGAGAGAATAATATCGATAGAATGAATCCACAATGTGGCCACAAAGTGGATATCAAGCGGAAAGCACTTTCCATATCTTTACTTCGAAAATATGTATCATATAGTATCTTTCAAATCACATTCAATTATCATACTTATATAAAGTCCATCATATATAAGATTTTATTTTCAAATCGAATACTTTCCAAATCAATTGTATATCAAATCACACTTATATAGACTTCGATTATATAAGATTTCACTTCCCAAATTAAGTATCTTTCCAAAATGATAGTTTTCAAATCAACTTCATACTTATACAAATTAGTTTTATATAAGTTCGGTAACTCCCAAATCAAGTATTTAATAAAACACGGTTCTCAATTTCAATTTCTTTCAATAACATTTCAGTTTCAAAATCGTATATAATTTCACCAAATCATTTCTTCCAAATTATATATATTCAGTTTCAAAGTTTCTTAAAACAATAGATTTAGAAAATAATCCAAATTTCCAAATCAACAAAAGTTACGTCAAACAAATCCATTTCTAAAGTCATCATGTAAATGCTGGGTTTAAATTTCAATCTATTTTCGAAACCAAATCTTTTTCTAAGAATCACTTATCTCCAAAATGATTACAAATTCTATGACCCTTCCTTTAACTCCCTTTTATTTATTATTATTACTGTTTTTTTTTGAAAGATCTTCTTTAGCTATGAAAATTATTATCATTATTTATAGTTTTATAAAAGATGTTGCTAAGTTAAAACATTTAAATTAAATTTCACTAAATTGCATATTAGTGTAATTCAAAATAGTTTTATTCATTAACTTAACAAAACAGTTTACTTTTTTTTTAAATTATATTAAAACATACAAAACTAAACTTATATACTTTATCGAACTTACATACAAAACTAAATTAAATTAACCTTGATTTGGAAGTGCTCGAATTTTAAAAATAGTCGAAGAAACCAAATTTTCCAATCCAAGAGTTGGAAATCAGCAACAAATCAGTAAATCAATTTCAATAGATAAGGTTATATCAAAAAAAATCTGAAACCCGAGGACTGAACACCGGCTTTGTCACGACCCGCCGCCCTAACCGCCTCCAGCCGGTAATTAAACCAACTAGAAACGTTCAAGATGACGGATTATTATTTAGTTTATAACATTTAAACAGAATCAGCCACAGAATCACAAAATAATAATCATATTTCACATAAATGAACTTTTCTTTTATACATCAGAGTTATATACAATGAATTAGATTTTAATACAGCGGTACAATTATCTATATATATATCTTTTAAAGTACAAAAGAAATCCTGAAAAAGCTTTAGTGATGCGGTAATTCCCCTCTCTCTAACTTCGCTGCCTGAAAATCTTCAAGCTGTAAAAATACTCGGTCTGACCCGAGCGTTTTATGCAAAACACAAAAACACTCGAGTCAGGATTAATCTTTATTCAAGTAATTAAATTTGTATTGAACTGAATAAAATGGTAACAGAGATGACGAATCACATGAATCGATTTAAATCTATTATGGATTTTCTTATTAACAACTTCAATTTTTAAAATCTGTCAATCCTGTGTGGCTGCAGTACACACGTATATTTATACACATGTGCACTGCCTCGCCAACTCGTGTGCACCAAACAAAAACACAGCTATCAGACCAAAACAAGGTCAGCTACATATCAAGTTCGAGTGTCATCAACTAAACAGTGCCAAAAGAAGTACAGTATGCAACAACAGCCAGTGCAATGAACAAAGAACACAAGTACAGGCAGCAGTCTCAAGTGACACAGTTGCAAACCACAAAATAGAATCAAAGGCAAAGACTCAGCAATGTCAAAGCCAAGAAGAAACTACATGACAAACTAAATACAGTCCAGATAATCAAGCCAGAGCCACCCAAGTGCAGAGCAACTGCAAAGTGCAGTAGAACCTACAATAGTGCAACAACAGAGACCAAAGACAAGCATACATGAATGTATGTATAAAAATGACCAGCAACTACAAAGTGCAGTGGAACTACAGAAATGCACCAATGTAACAAAATTCAAAAACTCTTAATGACAATCTTAATGATGACATATATGGTAGTGCAGACTACAAATGAGTGCAACAAAATAACCCAAATGCAACAGTTATACCAACATAGTGCAACAATGAAGCACTGAATAATATGCAGACCAGATACATCAAGTCCAAATGCAACAGAATGGTACAAGTGCAACAGAACTCCACTGTGAATATTAACAACATGATGAGCAATGCAAGGGCAGTGGACAGTGCAGACAAAAATGAAAGATACCAGTGAATGGAAAGACATACATGAACATGGAACCAAACAGCAAAGGAACAAAATTCAACTTCAAAAATGAAACAAGTCAAAGTCTGCAGCTCAACTAAACAGGCAAGCCCGACTCAAGTACACTAGTGACAACCAAAGTACTAACAAACCAATATGCAGACAAAATGCAAATACCAGTGATACAAGTGCAACACAGTTGCAAACAACATGGTGAACAACCCAGTGAAGATGACAAATACATCCAGAACTATACAATGAACAAACAAGTGCACCACTGAGCTATTTGAATGAAGCAAAGTGGCAACATCAAAATACAGGTCAGAAGTTCAAGTACACCAGTGACAGTGATACAAGTCAGATCAAGTACAATGCACAGTGCACCAATGACCAGGCTACAAGATACCATGTATGCAGACCAGTGCAATCAATGTCAGACCATAACATGAATGCACAATTCAAGCAACATGCAAATGAAGATCACAAATGCAAGTGCAGTTGCAGTAACAGGTGAACAGAAGTAACAAGTAAAACAAAATCAACACAGTGAAGATACCAGTGAAACAAAGCAAAGGATCAAATCAAAACAAATGAAACTGGGTTCAAAATTTTCTTAACATTAAAAGCTTCAGATTTAAAACTTTGAAACTGATATTCATTTCAAATCAGAGGGGAAAAATTTATTTACAGACACATACATACATCACATATGCACTGGAGTTCCAACAAGCACATGCAAACAAAATTTTCCTCATCTAGATTCAAAGATCCATCACATGCAGCAACAACAAACAAGCAAAGTTTTTGGTATAGCATCTGTTCTTATCAATTTAAAACAAATTACAAATAGCATCTGTTCTTATCAGTTTAAATTAAAATTTAAATAGCATCTGTTCTTATTAGTTTAGATTCAAGTAACCGAGCAAATGATAACAGACAACACCCAACAAACAACCATGTAGTGACTTATCTGTTCATATCAGTTTAAATTGGATTGACCGAGCAAATGATAACAAATAACGCCCCAAATCATAGCAAGCAACCAAACACCCAATTCAAACAAATCTAAAAACTTGAGTAACGATTAATCGTGAGAAAAAACTCACCTTTATAATCGAAACACCCGAAGAGAGTAATGAGCACAATTGAACAAAGATCGAAGCCCCTAATTGGATCGCAAGCCCTAGTTTAGCTTCAAAGAGGAACGAACGAGGAGAACACGGCCGCCATTATTTTTCTTTCGTTTTCTTTTTATCCGATTGAAATGATTTGAACGAAAAACAAAGGGGAGGGGGCGTTTTACTTTTGAAGAGGAGATCGCGATTTGTTCCGTAGGGTGGCTGATAGGTACGAGATTTGCAGAGAGAAGATACATAGCAGTGTACTAGAGATTTTGTAATCTCCTTTTTCTCTTATTTTATTTCATTATCATTTTAATTTTCATTTTTTTTTCAAATACAATTTGTTATTTTATTTTTTCCAAATACAATTTGTTTTTTTTTCCACACAAATCCCAACGCGTTTAGACATCGTATGCTCACACATCAACTCCGAATGCCACGAAAATTGAAATCCGGTAATAATTCAATATTACGGACCCAATGGAACTGATTTCGTCAGATTCCGAGACTGTGCCTCGGAAGGCTATTCTTAAATTCAATTTGAACGATAAAATTTCAAAACTGATCAAATCACTTTCAAATTCAATTCTGAAGCTTCTATTATTTTCTGTATTATCAATATGAATTTTCTAAGCCTTTAAAATATTTTTAATCAGCTTAAAATTGAATATTCAAATTTTTATTCAACTTTCAATAGATTAAATTTTAAAATTTAATCGCCAAATTCATTGTTATATTGGGAATTCACTTTAAATCATCATTCAAATATTTAAAATTAATTAAATATTTTTCAATTTAAATTGTTCAAAATTCAGGATCGTTACAATCTCCCCTCCTTAAAAGAATTTCGTCCCGAAATTACAATTTAGGAGAAATGATTGTTAAAATTTCATTGATGTTTATACCCTACCCAATTTTATCGAGCTCAAAACTTAATAAAAATAAATAAGTATAGGATTCATTCCATTTGTTTTATTGATTTCTACAATCAAGACGCAAAAGTCTTTTACTAAAGTTTTCAACTTACAAAACCCAAATTTTAAATTTGAAATTCTTGTTAAAAATCTACATTGTATAACTTTTCCAAAGCTGTGGACTTTCAAAATATCTCAAAAATCCTCTTCCTTAATTTATTAGGTTGGAATTATGCAATTTTTAATTCCAGATTATTGATTTGCCATAACCCACAGGTCCCAGGATCGAAACCTGGCTCTGATACCACTTTGTCACGACCCGCCGCCCTAACCGCCTCCAGCCGGTAATTAAACCAACTAGAAACATTCAAGATGACGGATTGTTATTTAGTTTATAACATTTAAACAGAATCAGCCACAGAATCACAGAATAATAATCATATTTCACATAAATGAACTTTTCTTTTATACATCAGAGTTATATACAATGAATTAGATTTTAATACAGCGGAACAATTATCTATATATATATATATATATATCTTTTAAAGTACAAAAGAAATCTTGAAAAATCTTTAGTGATGCGGCAATTCCCCTCTCTCTAACTTCGCTGCCTGAAAATCTTCAAGCTGTAAAAATACTCGGTCTGACCCGAGCGTTTTATGCAAAACACAAAAACACTCGAGTCAGGATTAATCTTTATTCAAGTAATTAAATTTGTCATGAACTGAATAAAATGGTAACAGAGATGACGAATCACATGAATCAATTTAAATCTATTATGGATTTTCTTATTAACAACTTTAATTTTTAAAATCTGTCAATCCTGTGTGGCTGCAGTACACACGTATATTTATACACATGTGCACTGCCTCGCCAACTCGTGTGCACCAAACAAAAACACAGCTATCAGACCAAAACAAGGTCAGCTACATATCAAGTTCGAGTGTCATCAACTAAACAGTGGAAAAAGAAGTACAGTATGCAACAACAGCCAGTGCAATGAACAAAGAACACAAGTACAGGCAGTAGTCTCAAGTGACACAGTTGCAAGCCACAAAATAGCATCATAGGCAAAGACTCCGCAATGTCAAAGCCAAGAAGAAACTACATGACAAACTAAATACAGTCCAGATAATCAAGCCAGAGCCACCCAAGTGCAGAGCAACTGCAAAGTGCAGTAGAACCTACAATAGTGCATACAACAAAGACCAAAGACAAGCATACATGAATGTATGTATAAAAATGACCAGCAACTACAAAGTGCAGTGGAACTACAGAAATGCACCAATGTAACAAAATTCAAAAACTCTTAATGACAATCTTAATGATGACATATATGGTAGTGCAGAATACAAATGAGTGCAACAAAATAACCCAAATGCAACAGTTATACCAACATAGTGCAACAATGAAGCACTGAATAATATGCAGACCAGATACATCAAGTCCAAATGCAACAGAATGGTACAAGTGCAACAGAACTCCACTGTGAATATTAACAACATGATGAGCAACGCAAGGGCAGTGGACAGTTCAGACAAAAATGAAAGATACCAGTGAATGGAAAGATATACATGAACATGGAACCAAACAGCAAAGGAACAAGATTCAACTTCAAAAATGAAACAAGTCAAAGTCTGCAGCTCAACTAAACAGGCAAGCCCAACTCAAGTACACCAGTGACAACCAAAGTACTAACAAACCAATATGTAGACAAAATGCAAATACCAGTGATGCAAGTGCAACACAGTTGCAAACAACATGGTGAACAACACAGTGAAGATGACAAATACATCCAGAACTATACAATGAACAAACAAGTGCACCACTGAGCTATTCGAATGAAACAAAGTGGCAACATCAAAATACAGGTCAGAAGTTCAAGTACACCAGTGATAGTGATACAAGTCAGATCAAGTACAATGCACAGTGCACCAATGACCAGGCTACAAGATACCATGTATGCAGACCAGTGCAATCAATGCTAGACCATAACATGAATGCACAATTCAAGCAACATGCAAATGAAGATCACAAATGCAAGTGCAGTTGCAGTAACAGGTGAACAGAAGTAACAAGTAAAACAAAATCAACACAGTGAAGATACCAGTGAAACAAAGCAAAGGATCAAATCAAAACAAATGAAACTGGGTTCAAAATTTTCTTAACATTAAAAGCTTCAGATTTAAAACTTTGAAACTGATATTCATTTCAAATTAGAGGGGAAAAATTTATTTACAGACACATACATACATCACATATGCACTGGAGTTCCAACAAGCACATGCAAACAAAATTTTCCTCATCTAGATTCAAAGATCCATCACATGAAGCAACAACAAACAAGCAAAGTTTTTGGTATAGCATCTGTTATTATCAATTTAAAACAAATTACAAATAACATCTGTTCTTATCAGTTTAAATTAAAATTTAAATAGCATCTGTTCTTATTAGTTTAGATTCAAGTAACCGAGCAAATGATAACAGACAACACCCAACAAACAACCATGCAGTGACTTATCTGTTCATATCAGTTTAAATTGGATTGACCGAGCAAATGATAACAAATAACGCCCCAAATCATAGCATGCAACCAAACACCCAATTCAAACAAATCTAAAAACTTAAGTAACGATTAATCGTGAGAAAAAACTCACCTTTATAATCGAAACAGCCGAAGAGAGTAATGAGCACAATTGAACGAAGATCGAAGCCCCTAATTGGACCGCAAGCCCTAGTTTAGCTTCAAAGAGGAACGAACGAGGAGAACACGGCCGCCATTATTTTTCTTTCGTTTTCTTTTTATCTGATTGAAATGATTTGAACGAAAAACAAAGGGGAGGGGGCGTTTTAATTTTGAAGAGGAGATCGCGATTTGTTTATACCGTAGGGTGGCTGATAGGTACGAGATTTGAAGAGAGAAGATACATAGCAGTGTACTAGAGATTTTGTAATCTCCTTTTTCTCTTATTTTATTTCATTATCATTTTAATTTTCAAATACAATTTGTTATTTTATTTTTTCCAAATACAACTTGTTTTTTTTTACACACGAATCCCAACGCGTTTAGACATCGTATGCTCACACATCAACTCCGAATGCCACGAAAATTGAAATCCGGTAATAATTCAATATTACGGATCCAATGGAACTGATTTCGTCAAATTCCGAGACTGTGCCTCGGAAGGCTATTCTTAAATTCAATTTGAACGATAAAATTTCAAAACTGATCAAATCACTTTCAAATTCAATTCTGAAGCTTCTATTATTTTCAGTATTATCAATATGAATTTTCTAAGCCTTTAAAATATTTTTAATCAGCTTAAAATTGAATATTCAAATTTTTATTCAACTTTCAGTAGATTAAATTTTAAAATTTAATCGCCAAATTCATTGTTATATTGAGAATTCACTTTAAATCATCATTCAAATATTTAAAATTAATTGAATATTTTCCAATTTAAATTGTTCAAAATTCAGGATCGTTACAGGCTTACTTTAAATCATTTCATATATATATATACATACACATATATCTTTCGAAAATCAAGTCATCCTTTGGAATTTTGGAATCAAAATTTAGTTTCACAAAATCACTCGCATAGCAAAGCTACTAAAGTGGCCTCTCCCCACTCCGAAACTCGAAAATCAATGTCGATGATGCATGCATTCATCACCGAAATTATTTTCCAGCGACACAAGTGAGTTTTGGACTTCTATTTTCTTGAAACTTCTTTGAAATCTCTTCGAAATCATTGGAATTCATTCGAATACATTTGAAACATTTCTTATTCAGAAATTATCTTTTAAATCATATTATTATTATTATATATTTTTCAAAATCTTAAAACCGATTTTAAAACACTAGAGTTATATTCCTCGAAATTCAAATTCAAAACCCCTCAGTTATAAATCATTTTATATAAATTAAATTTCTTATAAAATTTTCAATATTTCAGATCCTTTCGAAACTTCAAATTTTCATTTAAAAAAAATATATAATCCTTATCGAAAACATTTCACTTTTATATATAAAATGTGGTCATCCTTATCAAAATAATAATTTCGATATATGCACACTTTCAAAGTACAAGCAAACACAAATTTCCAAGGGGTGATTAAAGGATAGATTTCAAACAAATAGAGAATCGAATTCAAAGGAACTCTAATCAAAAAGAATTCTGGTTCGAAGATAAGCTTGAACGAAAATGAGATAATTTAATTACCAATTAGGAGATGATAAGCCTATATAAATCGCGGGTGACCATAACCGGTCAACCGTGACTTCAGGAGTATAATCAATGCGGAAATCTAAGACAAATCTACATTCGATCGCCGGAGATAGAACCTAGGTATAGGAGAAGGTAGATATCATCGTAAACCGAGGATATAGAAATCTTTGGTGAATCAATGCCAATTGTAAAGGAGTTTTACCCCATTACAAATCATTCGAAGATTGGCGGAATAGCCACTCTTATAGAGATCGTTCGAAGTGGAGTTATGGAATGCTTCTAAATCAAAGGAATACAAATAGCGAAGACAAGACCGGATTTCATAACTAGTGGGAGCGTTCCAAAGTTCAAGGAATCCTAATTGATAAGAATCCTAACCAAAGATTGCTAATAAGTGGATACAGAAGGGATGAAGTTTAGAAAATCTTGATTTCAAAATAAGGAAAAGTTTATACCAATATAATCTTTGAAAATCCTTTAAAATCATTTGAAAATAATTTTGTACTTCGAAAATAGGTTCTCTCAGAAAGAAATGATTCTGAGATTGATTTCACTCATTCTAGGGTATTTCTACCCTATCTCTAATGAGTTTTTGCTCTGTAGGCTAAGGTTTGCCTAAAACCAAAGCTCTGGTACCAAATGTAACGGGCCATGCTAGTGGGGTAATGCCTACCATAGCATACATTGGTACCTGTGTTCTGCCTTTACGGCTATCCTTTTGACTGCACCCCAACCCCCACGGGGACATGTAGGAGTAAGAATCAACCGTTCGCTACTAAACAGGAAGCGAGAACCCCCTATCATGCTACACCCTCCAAGTGCAATGGTAGACACACATATCAGACTCGAATTGCTCAAAATACTGCATTGTAATAAAATTTGGAGCAAATAAACCAAATCACAGACACGGAAATATCAGAATAACTTGCAGCGGAAATAAAATACCATAGTAGTTCATGAAGCTACTATAACAAAGTCTCAAAACAAAATACATAATATCAGTATGGAAACAACCACAATAGAAATCCCAAATACATATAGGTTCACTAATACAAGAGCTAAAATAGATAAACTGAAATAGAAATAGATGAATAACTAGATAAGTAGAATCTCCAGCGATTCTTAGCTCCAGAAAGAGAAATCCAAAGCTGTGAATACTCAGACTGACCCAAGCGTAAAGTAAAACACAAAACACTCGAGTCAGGACATAAATACTTATACAATGTAAACCAACTCAAGTGAACTGTAGTAGTAATGCACAATAACTTAAAGGATGCTTGGGATCGCCCATCCTCTAAGGATATGTTAAACCATCAATTTAAGAGTAATAAATGCTAGCATAGAAATGTCTATATTAAAGTAAACTGCGCAAATAACAGAGTTAATGTGGCTAGGGTAGCGCAGAGCTGCAGCAATCGCTCACCTCTAGCCACACTCTCAAATTGAAGGTGTACATCCAAAAATTACAAGGCATACAGAGAAGTGTATCCGCAGTTAAAATCCCAGAATGGTATTTTATACTTCGAAAATCAAATATCATTTCAAAATTCATTATCATTCCAAATCCATTTTAAAATATCAAAATATCATATCCTTCCAAAACCACATTCATTTTTGTTTAATTTAAATACCATTCCAAATCACATTCCAAAATGTTTATATTTCAAATCAAAATAATCCATTTAAACTAATTAAAAATGAAGTTATTATACTTTTTAAAAATCAAATATTCAATTTCCAAAAAATTAGTCTTTTCAGAATTCATTTATTTACTTAAATTTATTAAAATGGTGAAATTTCAGCTTTAGCAACATTTAGAAAATGCTACGGTAAGTTACATTTGAAAAACAATTCGAATAAGCAAAGACAACATTTAAAACTGTTGTAATAGTTCAGATTCAAGTTTTAGTTTCTACAACTACAGCACTTACAAAGCGCTATAATATCACTTAGTTAAATTTTAGTTATAGTTCATTTGTATCAACTACAGCACTTTAAAAATGCTGTAATTCCTTTCCTTATGAATTCAAGTTAACATCAGAAACGATAGCATTTTTGAAATGCTGTTAATTAAATTCGAGACTTTTCAATACAATTTCAAAAACAATTAAATTTCAATTTAAACCCTTTTAACTTATAAAAATCATATTTATCTACTCAAAAATGTTCACTTAAACACCCTTTAACTTATGATTTTTATAAAGTAAATTTTTGTACATAAAATCCAATTTTCTTAATAATTCACTTACTAAATTCAAGTGCACAATTTTCCATTCTTTGCATTTTAAAAATTAACTTAATAATTAAGTTCTATTTACCATTTCAAAATATAAACTTAAATTCCAACTTATTTTCTTAACGTAACTTTTATTTTAAATCAAATATCCCATTTCAATATTAATTCATATTCCAATTTTACACTTTTAAGCATTTATTTAATTAACCATTTTAAATTCATAGAAAAATCAATAACACTTTACTAATTCATTTTAAATTCAAATTTAAAATCAAATTATCATATTTTACATTTTAAAATGCTTAAACTCCATTTTTGAACAAAATCTCAATTTTCAAAATTAATTTATATTCTAAATTTCAACTTAACCATTCATTTATTTCACTTATTTAACTTGTAAAAAATCATTATTACTTTATAAAAATCATTTTTAATTCAATTTAAATCTAAATATCATAAATTTACAACTTTTAAATACTTAAAAATTTACAGAAAAATTTATATAAAATAACCAAGGGTCTATATAATATTTTCTAACCTAGGTCAAGTGATACGGATAATATATCATTTCAACCCGTAATTTACAAAGAAAAATCCGGGTTCTATCTTTTCAAACCCGCAATCCCAAGTCAATAAAAATAAAAAAATCATCCAGGCCAATCATTTCATCCCATAACAATTTTTTCCTTATTCTAAAGTCCGTTCTGGTATGTTTTATTTCAACCCATAGTGATCCTATTCTACAGGGAACTTGTAGTGTGATAAACAGATATAAATAAATAGTATAGCATCATATAACAGTAACAGATGATATGACAGGTTATGAATAGGGTTAATATCATATGATTTATATCACAGGTAGGTATAACATGATAATATTATTCTATATATTCACATGTTGTCAATTCACTAATTATATAAGTATGGATGTCACGTGTGAATACTCACCTTTTTACGCTGGAGATAGCAATTCAAACTACACAAATGAATTCCAGAAAGCACGATACGGCACGACACAACACGACTATGGATTCAAGTGAGTGGAGAGCCAAGATATTGATCTTGTATGCACAACCAAAACAAGACAATGTATACATGAATATTCAACCAAAACAATATTGAAACTAGTTGAAATACAAAGCAATAAAGACAAAGTGATTTGACCTTGCTACCACCATTTAAAAGCTTGGCCAGGGGACATTTATACTCATCTAAGATCATGCTATAGCTTGGGTTTGGTTCATATGGCATGGCTAGAAGTGGTGAAGATGGTAGGAGTTGCAATATGTAGAATACATAGGGTCAAGGCCAAAAGAGGTAGGGTTTGGTCAACATTTGGCTCGGCTAAAGGGCTAGTGGGCTCGGCCAAAGCATGGTACAGGCCTAGACATGTCAGAAGCTGCGTCTATAGGTGGAATAGATGATGGTGGTGGTGGCTAAGGAGGTGGCCAAGATGGAATAGGAAGGGGTTGGTGATTTCTAGGCATGTTTGGAAGGGTTTTGTGCAAAATTGGTGGTGCTAGCTTCAACAAATGGCACGGGCTGATTTTTGGTCAGAGGAGAGGCTGATGGCTACTATAGATGGAGGAGGTGATGGTGGAGCTAATGGAGTGGAGAGCTAGGCCGAGCAATGCAAGAAGAGGCACGGCAAAATACAAATGAAAAGAGGAGAAAAGGTGGAAAAGAGGCCATTAAAAGACTTACAAAAATTTCCAGAAAAAGAATTGCCATGAGTTTTATGTGTAAGGAATATTTTTTTCACGTGAATATGGAAGAAGAATACATGGCAAACAAAAGAAAAAGAACGGTCAAAAGATATAAATGAAGAGGCAATAGCAAATGAAAGGACGTGTACATGAAAAGTCATAGTACATGAAAAGTTTTTGACCCTTTATATTTCTTATTTCTTTTAATCAAAATAACTGCATAAAAATCAGTAAAATAAAAATAAAAAATCAACAAAATAAAGTGAAAAATAAAAATAATTAATTATTTTAAGGAAAAATAGAAAACAAATAAGAAAATAGCTTAATAATTGAAACTAGAATTAAAAATTGAAAACAAAAATACAATCAACATTTGAAAATTATAACTATACTTATAAAATGCTTAAAAAAAAAATACATAGTATGTCATGTTACAAAAATTAGAACATGATTTGACAACCAAAAATATTATTTATATAAATTAAAATAAACAGTTTTACTAAATAAATCAATTTACACACAATATTGTAAAAAGCATAACTTTCACAATATAAATCAGATTTCAACGAAACGAAAAGCAGTATTCTTGAAATTAATCTATTTTCATAATAAAGGATGAAATTCAAAAATTCATACATTTAAATTTTAAATTTTAAAGTCAAAGTTTGACCAAATTGACTAAAATTCACATTTTTGGAAAATATTCTATTTATTCATGTTTGAAATTATGATTCATATAAAAAATCAAAATTTATAATTAAAATAACAAAATTTATTCATTTTAATAAATAAAATAAAGTTTTTGAATCAGCAATTCAATTTGAATAATTAAAGTATATAATTAAAATAATCACAAAATACAGGGTTGTTACATGAATTCAAACTTAAAATTCAAACAAAAAATCCCACTCTCATTCTTAAATAATGAAACTTGTTCCGGAGGCTTATGATGATTGTGTTTAGTTCTATACCCTTTGTAATATATGCGATTATGTTTTGGCCGATTTCATTTTGTAGGTTTGAACTAGGGTTAGGTTTTACGGATTTTGGGGTCGTCGATTCACAAAAACGGAGGTCGGATTCGAGTTCATGACGTCGGTTAGCACCTAGGCTCGAAGTATTCGATGGTGCTTCATCTTCTTGGGTGGCCCAACATTGTGAGGCAGCAAGCGTGACCCATCAGTTCGCATTTTGATGGAGGCATGCTAGTTTCGATCCGTGGTGATGGGCGAGTGTGGTTCGAGTGGAGAATGTCGTTGGTGAAGTCGTTTCACCTTTTAGCGGAGCGTAGCTCTGTTTCGTTGGAGATTCATGCATAACCAAATAGGTTCTATGATATACCTGTGCATGTTCATTTTTAGAAGTAAAAAGGAGAAATATTGTAAAAGGGGAAAAGTTGTAATTAATATGAAGTTGCTTAATTTTAGTTTTAAACTTAAGCCGATAACTTATTAAATATATAATTTTTACGTACAAGGTCGGATTCAACGCCATTTTTTGCATTGGAATCGTGTCGTTGAGATCTTCGCAATGCAGTTGGTTTGATTAGAGTTGGAGCTTGTCGGAATTTATGCTAAAATTGGTGACCGTTCGATTTTGGTCCAAAATTGGGACATTTCAACGAAAATGAAAATCAATGTGAGTTTAACTCAAATTCAATTTTATTATTGCATATCTATGATATTATAAAGGTTTATCGATTGCTTGGATGTTAGTTAAATTGGTTGATTGATTGTTTGGTTGAATTTCCGTTTGGAAATTGGATGACATATTTATTTGATCATTATAAACCAATATGATTATCTACATATTATCCATAATCATTGTCTTGCAGGGAAAATCTATAGAGAGACCCAAAAGGGTGTCTCCCCCATTATTACTTATTTATATCATTTTGTTGTTGTATTAATGGTTAATTGAAATAAATCACGATATTCCATTTAAATTGTTAAGTGTCGTTATAGCAATTTCGCTTTATCGTCATTTATTCAATTTCATCCCCAAACCCCAATTATATGAACTTGAGCATGTGTTTCCGCTAAAACAGAATATTGAAAATTCATTAATCATTTTGATTAATGGTAATTTAGGTTAATTAGTCATTTTAACTAATTATTTTGGGATTATTAACCAATTTAATTAACGATGTTTAAAATTGGTTTATCTTTTGATTTAAATAAGACTAGACTTAATTAATCATTTTTACTAATTATTTCTTGAGTCAAATTAATTATTTTAATTAAGACGGCTGGAATTAATAATCATTTTAAATTAATGATATTTAAAAGTATTAGTCATTTTAAATAATGATATTTGAATTTAGTTAATCATTTTAACTAATTATTGTTTTAAATTTAACTAATGATTATTTGAATTTAATTAATTAATTTAATAGAAATTAATGATTAGAATTTAGTTAACTCGTTTTAATTGATGATGTTTTATTATTAAATAAATCATTTTAACAAATGATTTTTTAATTAATTGGTTTAGCTAATGAAGTTTTGAATTTAATTAATCTAATTAATTTATGATTATTTAAATTTAATTAATTTTTTAGTTAATGGTATTTAAAATTTACTTATCATTTTAATTAATGATGTTTGAGATAAATTATTCATTTAATTAACGATTATTTGAATTTAATAAATCTTATTAATTATTGATATTTAACGTTAATTAATCAATTTAATAAAAGAGATTTGAGTAAATTAAATTATATAATAAAACTGCTTTAATCAACTGATTTAAAAGTTAGTAAACTGATTTAATAAAGATTTTAAAGTTAATTTACCAATGTTGTATAAGTGTTTGGAAATAATTATCTATTTTATTAAAGATAATGGATTTGTTTATTTAAAAGAGAGTTTAAATGTGTTGAATTGTTGTCCGAGATAATTAAAATTGTTTTAAAGTTATAGAAAGGAATTGGAACTTGATTATTTGGATGTTAAATTGGATAATCTTTTAGGCATTCAGTCTGATGTTGGTTTAGGCCTTTGGAGTCGCGCGCTTGGGGAAAAAAACTATTCTCTTAACATTGTAGCAATCGGGAACTAATTCTACAAATGTTTTACCAAATGGAAATATAGAAATGAAGCACAAATTTGGTTCATTTTTAAAATAAAAGCTTTGATTCATTTATGAAAATGAATTATTTCCGTAAAGTTAATCACTTGTATGAAAATGATTATTTTGTATAATTAGCACTAAACATCAAAGAAGTAAACTTGTCATTATTTCAAAAGTTAAGAATAATCATTGGACATGACTTTGAGGTAACACTGCCTTGACTTGTTTGGTATTATTGATAACCGATAAAAAGTATAAGCTTGAATTCAATGAGTGGTGATAAGTATACAAGACTTAATTTTCATATACGATCATTTTAATTATCCCCAATAGTTGATTTATTAATTATCGGATTCAGCTTTCTTCATGGTGTATCATCACCTTAAAAACGATTTGCTTCTTAATGGATCTTTGTTATCCTTTATCAGAAATGGCTAAATCAAAAGCGCGAGTGGAGGCCAAGCTATGCGGGGTTGCTTCCATTAAGGTATTTCACACCTCATCTAGATATTTATATACCGTCACATGAAAAACAGTTTGTGTTAGATGTGAAATATTTTGATACTCTGCAAAGGTATGGTGGGGTCTGGCTTAGATGTTTTCGAGATGTGTCACAAAGTATATGAGCTTCGTTGGAATATATTACTAGAGGTATATTCCAAGGAGGTGCACCTTCCTTGTCATTTATTGGATCCTTTCCTTACTTGATTTGAAACCCTAATTTTGTTTTAGCTTTAAATTGCCATAAGCAGAGCCAACTCCTCATCATGACATTTAAGTATTGATTTAGTCCATTCTATCAAGTTAGATTGTTACTTTATTCAGTCCGTTCTATCTAGTCTAGATTGTTACTTTATTTGGTTCATTCTATCAAGTTAGAATGTTTTCCTTGTTTTATACATTTTGTCCAGTTTGGATTTTACTCGATTTATTTCCATTCTTTCAAGTCTGGTTTAATATTATTTATGCTCATTCATATTTGGATTTGTTGCCTGATATTTATTTCTACTCTTGCCTGTATTTATGTTATTCTTATAAGGTAAAAACCCGTTTCGTGTTAACGACGAGGTCTCACAGAACTTTTATATATGTTCCCCATTATTCGAGTTATCTCACTTGCTTAAGCATAGAGGTGCAACATGATAGGGGTTCTCGCTTCTTATTAGTTAGCGAACGGATGACTCTTACCCTACATATCCTTCAGGTTGGCTAGCTAGATGGGCTTACAGTCGAGAGGATGGCTGTAAAAGCGAATGAGAGGTACCATTGTAAGCTGTGTTAGGGGTGTACCCACTTTCGATGGTTAAAATGCCTAGATCCTTACATCATCGTATCAAAACGAGAGGTTAAGCGAGATCTTTGGATTTGGTAGGGTTTGGCTCATTGGGTAAGCAACACCCTAGAATGAGTTTGAGAGCATTATATATTCGAGAGCATGTTTGTTGATGTTATAAAAATGTATTATGTTAATTGGTCTAACGATTTTTATGAATTCTGGTCGAGGAACTGGATGCCATGGTATTGATAGGGATTTCTAAACATTCACCAAGGCCAACGGACATAGTATTAAAATTTTGAAGTTTTTGGCAAATTCAATATTTTGCGTACGATTATATTTCATATATATAAAAGAATAAATTTCAAACTTTATATATAAAGTGTATTGGTCTAAATGTGATAATATTGATTTATTATCACTATTGTTTGTTTATTTATGCTGAATTTAAATTAGAAGCATTGATTGTTGTTTGTTAATTGCTAATTTGTGCTCGATTTATTTGGGTGCATTTATTGCTTTGAAATAAAATGAATCCTTTATGAATTAATTTTCACAACTTGACTATAAAGGTGTTCAGAGAAAATTCTAACTTGAAAATTCACTTTTCAATAATGGTGAGTTAATGATTGAACTTTAATAAAAGGTTGTGAGTATAATCTAAATGGTAGGATAAGATATCGAGAGAATAAATATTCGAGATAATTTTGTTATAATAAAGAAAGATTATTATAATATGAAATGATTTTTATATAAAGGAAATTTTATATAAATTTAGCTTGGGAAATGTGTTTAAAAAGAATTTTTGAACCTAAATCCTGGAATTTTTAAAAATAATTTCAAAGGAATTTTTGAGAAATGAAATAGCAATGCTTTGGAAATTATTTTAGAATAAATGTTGGAAAGTAAAATTTTAAATGGAATACATTTTCTTTGGGATAATTAGGAGGAAATTGTTTTGATTAGTTTTGTGGTAATTAAAATAATCTTCTAGGTGATGATCGGATGTTTGTTAGATGAACGTCGTAGAGTACTTAGTAAATTATTTTCTTTATCATTATGCGATCGAAATGAATTCAAATCCGAATAAATCCAAAGTGAGTTTTAATAAATAAATTATTTGAAGTTCATATACACCATAATATATGCAATATGCTTTCAAAAGAATGAGTTTTTGAAAATTAAAATCGAGTATTTAACTTTTAAGTTCCTTAAAAGGAAATCGGTTTAACAATAGAAAGCATTTATAGTAAGAGATTGTTTTCATAAATGAGATTTTACCCTTAGATAAGATATGGGATAATTCAAAACAGGTAAATTGTGTTGAATCAAATAAGAAGTTTCGATCAACATTATTTTATTAAAACCTTATAATTGTTTATAACATCTTGGTAGTGTAAGATATTTGTTGATTGGGTCAATCCATAAATATTATTCATTTCAACACACTAAGATAAAATTGTTAATAGATCGACTGGGTTTTAAGAAACTATCATTTGATCCCCATTTAGATCCTTAAAAAGTTAAAATAATATTTGTATGTACTCTTAGGATATAGGAGAGTATTATACAGGTAAATAAATAGGAATAAGATATTATTTCATGTTTTATAAAGAAATAACTTTATAGAATATTTTAAAACTTGGGTCAGAATTTATGGAACAATTCATAATTAATTTTAGTATTGTACAGTGAAAATATAAGTGAATTAGAATTTTTTACTATAATCAAGAAACTAATAAAATATAGGGTACAACTTTCTATTTTGTTCGAGTGTGTTGGGTAATATTCTATGCAATAACCAAAGGCCAATGAGCAAAATGGAACGCTTAGATAATTATCTGTATTTTTGGACTGGGGTGTACATTTAGACACAAAATTTGACACAAATTGCGGATACAAGGCTTCTCAACCGTTAGATACTTTTGTCCTTATATGGGTGGTGGAAATCGGGGGCAATCTAATGGTGAAGATCAATTGTGTCACCAATTGTGTCCATATTTTCTGTTTAAATAGACTTTCCCTTTTTGGACAATCTTGAAAGTTTTGAACCTAAATTAAAATTTATTTTCTAGTCATTTGACATTTTAAAACAATGTTAAGTGATAAGTTTTCCATTATGGAATTTGATTGACCGTTAGTGTTAGTTTATTCATTCATGGAATTTGATTGATTTGATTGAATTGAAATGATTGTTTATGTGATTTCATATACCATTGTCTATAAAGTTTTTATTTATAGACAAAGGATTTTGAATTGTTGTTATTAGGACATAAATCCTGGCGATTTTTGAAAAAGGTGATTTTTGAAGATTTTGGGAAAGGAATGATACTAATTCACTCTAGTTGATGTTTTTGGAGGAACCAGAATATCATTGGATGCTCCATGTTGTTTTGACTCTAGAGTTTCACCACGCTATATTCGGGGGAATCCTCTCGCCATTTTGATTTTGATCTTTATTTTTCTCGTCTGAGAAATTTGAAAACAAAATTTTGAATTGAACAACCTAGTGAAAGTGACTACTATATGGCTAGTTGAAATTTAGGATCGTGTAATATGGAATGTATTCTAAATGCGAAAACAAATAATAATAGTAAAGTAAATAGGAATAAGCACACCAGGAGTTTTTATACTGGTTCGAACTTCCCATTCTACGTTCAATCCCAGACTTTCCTCTGGAATTTCACTCAATAACCCCTCACTTAACCCAAAGGAATAGGTAAACAACACCTAAGTAGCCGAATAGGATTTTTCCGCCTCAACAACCGAAGAGGAATTTTTCCGCCTGATACAAACTAACAGGACTTCAAAAGTTTCAATAAAATTGTTTGACACTTTGTGTTCTTGATAACACTGATTTGTCTTTGATAGTACACCCTTTCTATAATCTTTTCCTCAAGTATATATTGTGTGTGTAAAGATTAGAAAGGAAAATATTTCTTTGAATCGAAGAATAAGTTAATTAATTCAGAGATTCAAACAATATATAAATTGTGATTGTTTGTAGAATGCAAAGATAGATAGTAGAGAGTATGATCAGCAAACAAAATAAAATTCGGTGATTTGAGAAGTGAATCTCATGTGCTTCTATAGTAGATGATGCAGCCATATCTCTTCAAATTGGATCGTAACTCTTCGCAAATGGAAGTGTCACTTCAGGAAAATAGCTGTTAGAATCCTTCAGTCGACTGACCAAAAACGACCAGTTGACCGAATACTCAAAAATGGTGTAAAACAGAGTGATCCTACGCAATCAATCAAGTTCAGTCGACTGACCTAGTTTTCAGTGCACAGTTGATGGTGTAAAAGGGTGTGATCCTATGCATCTGAACAGGTTCAGTCGACTGGTCATTTCTGATCAGTCGACTAACCTAGTTGTCAGTGCACAGTTTACACCTTTTTTGAAGAATTTGAATTTTAAAACAACTTTGATTTTGTGTAAACTACTTGAGGATAGATTTAAACAATTCTAAGACTAAAACATCAATAAATAAACATACTATACTCAGTTTTGAAGTCTTATCTCCTTTGTACTTTTAGTAGCATATCTCATTCTCTTTTTGTCGCTTGGTCGTAGAGTCTCATCACTGATTGTTTAAGCTTTTTGTCATGAATCAAAACTTATGATTCGACATTCTCTCTCTTTTTTATTGATGACAACCTGTTTTAGATGATACTATATTTTAAGAAATATATAACAAAAGTTATACATATCTCCCCCTAAATATCTGGCGACATATCTAATCCTGCAAAAAAGCGGTTAGTCATATAAATTTCTCCCCCTTTGTCATCGACAAAAAAGGAAATAAAAACTAATTTTATCATTGGGAACTAAAAACATAACAATCACATACAAAAAAATAAAGTTTCAAATTGTACTGAGATACTTATGCGAGCTCATAAAAATAAACAGTAGTAGAATGTTTGTGAAATAAAAATAACTTACTACCACCAAGAAATATCAATATCACTCATCAGAGTCAGACTCTGTTTCTTCTTCCACTTGCATTGGTCCTTTGCCTCTTGAAGAACTTTCCACAAATTGGCTGCCACCCCCATTTCCATTTGCGTCAGAACCTGTGTGTTCTTCAAATGTAGACCAAGTAAAGTGAGGGACTGGACGTTTACCCAAATCACGATGTGAAGTGTCCGCAGTTATGGAAGAAGAACAAGAGAATGCATCCCATAAAATCCCGAAAAAGCTTTTAATTTTGTCAAACTTCCCATCGATCTTTTTATCGAGATTTTTGATGCGAGAATCCAAAATGACTTGATTTCGCACAAGTAGATCAATGGACTCTTGGGTGCTTTAGGATGGTGTTGGTGTACGAATGTCATCTCTTTGTTGCTGTAAAACCCTGGTATTGGAGATTACTAATGATATTATATTATAATGATAGTTATAATTTAATATGGTGAATAGAATGTAATGGAGAAATAAATTTGGTTTAAATTGTTTGTTTCAAATAAACAACATGTATGGAGTTAAATATTGGGTTTAAAATTCATAGTTGGGTGTTTTGGTTAAATAAAATGAAAATATTGGAATTTAGGTAAATTTGAGTTAATAAATTTACCAAGTGATGTATTTCAATATTTATTTGTTGAAATAAATCCAAATTGATGGAAATAAAGTTTTATAAACTTTATTTTGAGGGGAGTGAAATTAGTCATTTACTTTATTTTAATTAAGTCAATGTGATAATATTGATAGCTATTGCCAATATTAGCGTTTTATTATAAGAGGAAAAATATGAAGAAAATAAGTATTTTATTGAAATAAAATATGAAATATGGTAAAAATAATAGTGGATGATTAGAAAGTGTTAGAATGATTTATTGCAAATTTATTTGGCAAGAAAGAAATTTTTATTTAATTTTTTATGTTAAAAATGGTATTTTATACTAAAATTGTATAACTTGTAGAATATTGTAAAATATGGGGTTTTATTGTTAAAAATACATTTTTGTTGTTAAAATAAATTTCTTTTTGTTGAGAAAACAATTTTTGTTTACATACACTTTTATGTATAAACTTAACTTTGCTTCAAAATAAGAAAATATGAGTTTATATTGTTAAAAAGGTGAAATGTGTGCATTTACTTAGTAATTTCCACTAAATATTGTTGTTGGGCTTAATGGGTATATGGTTTAGATCCTAAACCCATTTTAGAAGCCTCGGGAAAGAAGAAAAATAGCCTATATGTTTTTCCTCTTTACTCATTCATTTCTTCTTCAAAAAAAGGCGGTAAACCCATGGCCACTTCTTGTTAAACTCAACTTTCTCCATTTTTTTGCTGAAAATTCAAGTGTTAATCAATCAAATAGAGATTAGAAAAGGTAATCTCCGCCAGTACTACAAAAATTTCATCCAAATCTTAGAACTTGGCATGAGTTTGTTGTAATTTGCTTTTGTTGTCTTGCATGTTTATTTTCAAGTTTCTACAGGTTCTTAGGGCTTCTACCTCCACCAAAGATCAAAATTTTCTCCCAAATCGCTGCTATCTTGCTAAAACTATTCGGTAGTCAGGGCAAGAATTTTTTTACAACAAGCTAAAGCCAAGTATCAAATTTTGCTATCAATTCGTTGCTTGAAATGCCTAATTTATTGAATAGGTTTTCTCTTATGTTGGCTGAATAATACCATGTTCAAAAAATCATATCTTTCTCAATTTACAGCCAATTGCTTCCAATTTTTGATATGTTGTAGTAGTTGGACTGTGAAACATTTCTGGAATTTTCATTGAATTTTGATTTTTTTGGTATATAAAATTGTTAGTTGAAATCGGCCAAAAATTGATCTCTGTTTGTTAGTCGAAAATGCACCATGTTCAAAAAATCATATCTTTCTCAATTTGCAGCCAATTGCTCTCAATTTTGGAGAAGTTATAGTATTTGAACTGTGAAATATGTTAGGAAATTTTCATTGAAATTTGATTTGTTTTGATACATAAATTTGTTGGTTGAAATCGGCCAAAAAGTGATCTCTGTTTGTTGGCCGAAAATACATCATGTTCAAAAAATCAATTCTCTCTCAATTTACAGCCAATTACTCCCAATATTTGATATGGTATAGTAGATGGAATTGGAAACATTTCCAGAAATTTTCATTGAATTTTGATTTGTTTTGGTACATAATATTATTGGTTGAAATCAGCCAAAAATTGATCTATGTTTGTTGGCCGAAAATACACAATGTTAAAAAAATCATATCATTCCAATTTACAGCCAATTGCTCTCAATTTTTAATATATTGTAGTAGTTGTACTGTAAAAAATTTCTAAAAAGTTTCATTGAATTTTGATTTTTTTTTGATGTAGAAAATTATTGGTTGAAATCGGTCAAAAATTGATCTCTTTTTATTGGTCGAAAATGGACCATGTTCAAAAAATCATATCTTCTTCAATTTACAGCCAATTGCTCCTAATTTTTTGCAGTATCTGGACTGTACAATATTTTTTAATTTTTTCATGGAATTTTGAATTGTTTTGTACAGTAAAGAGTTGGTTCAAAATAGCCAAAATTTTTGTTTTTTGTGCTTGTTGAAAAGTGCTATGTTCGAAAAATCATAACTCTTTCATTTTACGGCGATTTGCTCCAAATTTGGCATATGTTATAATCCTCGTGTCATAGTATAATGTAGCAAAATTTCGCTGAAACATGGATTGTTTTGATACCCCAAATTACTGCACAAAATCAGCCAAAAACTCAGTTGCTTGGTAGATTGTTCTTTTGCTCCTATTTGCGTTTTCGTTAACTGTTTCACTACATATTTCAATGATTTTGAATATTGTATGAATAAGTTTGATGATGATTGTTTAAGTCTTTTTATCCGATAATGGACTGGTTTGATTTTGGAAATTTTTAGAATTTAAATTTTATTTAAATTCTATTTCAATCTAAATATCGATAAATGATGATATCTGAAGAATTCGATGGTCTTAATTGATTTTGGTTTCGAATAAGTTTTTGAAAATTCTTTATAAATTATGGTTAATTAAATAAATGTTTTAAAGATATTTTAAAGGGGTTTTAAACTATTATTTATGGTTTTAAAAGTATTTTATAAATGGATAATATATTTGATAAATGGATTTTTCCTTATATAACTTATTTAAAAATCACTAAAATTGTTTAAAAATCCTGTTTTCTCTATAAAATTATTCTAAATATATTTTAGCCTATTTATATGATTTTCAACGTAAGAATGAGAATTAAACGATTTGGCAAAAATACGTGGTATGGGACATGTGTTTTCGCCTAATCGTTTAATATCAGACTTGTACCGTCGAATCTGCTCTGAAGTACTGTTTTATGATATTCTTACTTGCCGAGGACATGAGGCGGGACTGTTATGATGAATTGATGATGATTTTGATTTTTAAGATGGATGTTTTTACTTATCGATGAAATGAGACAAGTCTCGATGCCACTTTAAACTCATCAAAGTATGAGACATAATGAGGTGGGTGCTTTACACTCGCCAATGAGACGAGGTGGTGTATGTTTGATTTGGATTTCTGTGAATGTTTTCTAATGTGGCATCGACTGCCAATTAGTAAACCAATAGGTGCGAATGTATGGTATGGGACGTACATTAACGCCCATTGGGTTCCTATTCGAGAAGTTGTGACACATTTAAGATGTTATTAGTACTACAAGCCGAGTATACGATTGGAATCATTACGATGTTCTTGATGTCATTACTAGATTCTAATCATCATGATGTTTTGCTCAGATTTTATGATTGGGTGTCATCGCGATATTCAACTATGGTCAATCAAGATGATTACGATGCTAAGATGTTAATGACCCCAAGTCATCACGACATATGGTACCAAATAATAGTAGTATTAGTCAATATGAAAAGCACGTGCAATTTTCTTTGATGTTTTCTATGTTCGATTTCACCTTTTTGTGATGTTGTTATTTGAATATAGCCTTGAGTATGATATAGGCTGCATTTATATTACGCTATAGTGTGATTTCGATTATGATTGCCTTTAACTCTTACCGAGTTCTTATGATAGATTATGATGATTTAATGTTTCTTTTTGATGTTATTATATGGTTCTCATCCCTTATCCACTTTACTTATAGATGTCCTTAAGAGAAACCATATGTATGTTACTTATTGAATTCCCTTGAAATAGATAGTTGAATCACTGATGTCTCCTTTCTTATGAATGATATGATGAATAATATGTCGTTTCGTTGGCAACAGCGGAGTAATTCTCACCCTTCCGCTTATTACTGAGAGCCTTACTACTGATAAGTTTAGCTTGCCTGAACCATGTGCTTTTCACTTGGGCCAGACTGAGTTGCAGGTTAGTTTGGATTGCTTCACTTCTTGGATCAGCTTGATAGCATTTGTTGGGATTATCATTTTGGCTTGGATGTCGTTTTTGTGTCGTCTGCTTTTATGTCGTCTTATTGTATATTATTTTGTAGGATGGATGTATATGTGATTTTGTAGTCCTTGCTACTTATGTATGATGTATTATGATGGAGATGTATGACGATGTATGTATTTATATATATACTCTGATCTGGGTCTGCTGTTCTGTGACTAATGTTTTCTATCTGCATGTATATTACATCATTTCTGAAATGGTTTGAATCCACCGTAGTGTGCATTAGTTAAAGACTAAGTGTGTCTAGCACTTATGAAGTAATGAAAAAAAATTCAAGACAAAATTTGACATGCTTATCTCTTAACTAACGTATTACTGTGATGGTCACCCTTAACCAGCCCTATTCTCTACATTAGTAGACAGGATTACTTAGTAATTCTCTTTACTAATGTAGGTCTCGGGGTAGGGTTTGTATCAAAGCATTGTTTCAGAATATAATGTAATATATATAGAATGGTATACGAGATACCATACACTAGATATAATACATCTATATACATCATCCCTTAATCATGATCGGTTTCACCTTGACCTTGCCTTGTCCCTATCCTTGTTTTGATCCGTGTCCCTTTTTAATTCCTTTGGGGTAGATAGAAAGGAATATGTCTAGGAATGTTAATTATATTCCATAGTATTCCTTAAATTTTTCACTTGAATTGCTAATATATATATTTACCCTGTGAATAATCCAATCTTATCTTATCTTTCAGCTATGTCAGATAGAGGAAGAGACGCGCTTCGGCGGCGGGACCGTTCAGTGGTTCTCATCCTGAAGGTGTATATATGTCTACCGACTAGATCCTTGAGCTTATTCGGAGCACTCAGCCTCCTACTCCAACTCACTCTTCTCCTCCGCGCAAATCCATGTTTGTGCACATGTGTAGTGACTTCACACATCTTGGTGGCAAGATCTTTAAAGGCACTGAGATGGTTTTAGATTTTGAGGCATGGCTCAGTTCTTATGAGTGTATCTTTAGTCGTATGGAGATATCTAATCATCAACGAGTCCTTGTAGCATCTAGTATGTTGCAAGAACGAGCTTTACATTTGTATGATCTTCTTGTTGCTGAGATTGATGAGTCCACTCTAGAGTGGGATTAGTTCCATAAGAGATTCGTACTCAAGTTTATTCCAAAATCCAAAAAGGCTAATATTGCTCGACGTTTCCTTGATTTCAAACAAGGAAAGTCAACCGTTTATGAATATGTTGCATCCTTTGAAGCCTTGTCTAACTATGGCCTCGAGCACATATCTACTCCTTATAAGAAGAATTTTAAGTTCATCTTCGGGCTTAAGATATATCTAAAGAAGTCCCTCATGGTTCGCCTAGAGCTCACCTTCGAAAATCTTATGGATGCGGCCCTTTAGCTTGAAGTGGTCGAGAAGGAGAAAGATAGTGATGATGAGGGTAATGTTCGGGGAAACCCGAATAAGAAGAAGTTTTTCCGCAAGCCGAAGCCATTCCATCCCAGTTAGAAGAAGAAAAAGAGGGGATCTTCTTCTCAGTCTTAGTCTTAGTCTACTCCTTCAACTAAGCCTTTTGCATGCTTCGATTATGGTGAACCTCAACATCCAGTGAGGGAGTGTCCCAAGCCTAAGCGGTGTCTTTATTGTAAGAAGAAGGTACATTTGGTTTCAGCTTGCCCCAAAAAGGAGAATGGTTCTCGTTAGGGTCATCTTAGTGTGGCTAGTACTTCTAGAAATGCTTCACCTTCTCGAGGTACTTTTACTTCCATTCTAGAAGGCTCTATTTTATTCCATGATCATCATGTTCAAGTGCTTTTCGATACGGGTGCATCTCACTCCTTCGTATCGAAGGAACTTGTTGATGCTTTGTAATTTGAAGTTTCTTATATGCTTACTTCTTTACGGATTACGAATCCTATCGGAGAATCTGCAATTCTTAGTTTGCTTTGTGATGATGTTGAGTTTTCAATTTGTGGCTTTTCTTTCCGTGCAAATCTGCACGTTATTCCTTTTCTTGGATTTGATATGATATTGGGAATGGACTGGCTAGTTCGATACGAGGCTAGGATTTTATGTTTGGAGAGATACTTATATATTCGACATTCAGATTCTTCTGATCAGTTATCTCTTTTGCTTCGTGATTGCGATTGTGATTCCATGGCTTCTTTATTTGCCCTTGATTCTTGAGATGATGATGATGATGTATCTCATATTCCTGTCGTTTGCGGCTTTTTAGATTTATTCGAGCCCATTTCTGGTTTACCTTCTAAGAGAGCTATTGAGTTCCGCACTGATCTTATTCCTGACGCGCAGCCAGTTAGTTGTCCTCCCACTGGGATGTCTACAAGAGAGAATGAGGAACTCAAAAAGCAACTTCTCGAGCTTGAAGCCAAGCATTTTATTCGTTCTAGTTCATCACTATGGTGAGCCGCGGTAGTATTCATGAAGAAGTCCGATGGGACTCTTAGGCTTCGCGTCAACTATTGCAAGCTTAATGAGTTAACCATCAAGAATCGTTACCCTTTTCCGAAGATCGAAGACATGTTCGATCAGTTAAGTGGTGCTAAGGTCTTTTCACAATTAGACCTTGCCACTGGTTTTCATCAGCTTCGAGTCACGAAAGATAGTATTCCTCTTACCGCATTCCACAGTCACTATGGTTCTTATGAGTGGCTCGTCATGTCGTTCGGATTGATGAACGCGCCTGCCCACTTTGTCGAACTTATGAATCGATATTTCGGGAATATCTCGATAAGTTCGTGCACTACTACAAAACAGGCCATCTGCATCGCCTCATTTGAATTGGTTGAAGTAAAAACTGATGCAAATAGAACCATTTGCATCAGTTCTATCTTAATAACTGATGCAATTGGTACGTAGAAAGCAATAGATAATAAAAAAATCATATTTGCATCAGTTGTTACCAAAAGCCGATGCAAATACGTCGATGCAAATAGTTTTAGTCGCATCGGTTTTAAAGTTAACCGATGCAACTGCCTTAATTTGCATCCCAAATAAAAAATTTCGCATCGGTTCCGTAGCCAGGCGATGCAATTTCAATTTTTAGGTTTTTCGTTGCTCGTTTTTTACTTCCCGTGTTTCCAATTTTTTTAGCCTCTCCCATTCTTTTCCCCCAATATTTCGCCTGCCTTGAAACAAAAAGAAAACCCCTAAATTGATTGTCACCGTACGTTATTTCACGATTAGATTTGGCCTGCCGAAACCCTAAAAGCGATCAATTTTGAGTTTGCCGTTGCGACTGCGTTGAAAATTCCTGTGGAGAAGTGGAAGTTTTGGATGGTGATGGAGTTGTTCAAAGAGGAGGGTTGTGGTGATGCTTGCGTGGCTGTTATTGGGGAGTCGCAACTTTGTTCGTGGTTTTGTGCGGTGGTGGTTCTGGATACGGAAAGTTCTGGAAGTTCTAAAAGTTCTGGAATGGCATACTATCATCGTTCTTTTTCAAATATGCAGGTAATTATGTAGTTAGTTTTTCCTTTTTTTCTTCCTTGGTGTGGGTCTAATACATACATGATGTAGATCATTTATTTCAATGTAATTGATGTACACAGATACAATTTTGAAGAAATATTCATCAACTGTTGCCACTATATTTACTGGATTTGTTTCTGCTGCACTATTTGGCCATTCTCTGACTATAAACTTCATGTTGGGAATTTCAATAGTTTATATTTCTATGCATCAGGTAACAGTGATTATATATAACATAGCAGTGCAGTACAGTAAGTTAACACTATTTAAATTTTGGTAACTTTTGTATCATTAGTTTTTTTCTCCACTTGCCAAAGTCAAAGAGGAATATGCAAATGGAACGGTAAAGTTGGTGGATGCTCAAAGTATCAGGTTTGATTATTTATTTACTAGAATTGACTCAATACATTTCTTCTTTCTTTTTGGCTACTTCATTTTTCATGAAGTAGCTCAAGTCTTCATGATCCAGATATATATTGGGTGCATAAGTTGGAATATGAAGTGAGATGTAATTCTCATCCATATTGCAGTTTGTTTTATCTTTATAATAGTAGTCCTATATGCTAGTTTGTTTTATCATGCAAGCTATCTTACCACTTCAGTTTTACTAGCTAAAAGGAACGGCTTAAAGGACGTTATTTCGAGCAGCCTACAAAAAATAGTGCAAAATAGTTGTGGAAAGGATGCCTGAAGATGTTAGTGGTGGGGCAAAATGGTTGCAGATTGTGATGGTAGAACTGTTAATTTTTTGGAGAAGTTTGTTGTGGTCGAAGTTGTATGACAAGGAGGATGTGAGGCAATGGAGGAAGTGAAGTAGTGATATGATATGTTTATGTGCACAGGCACAAGATGTTGTGATGGTTATGAGTTGTAGCAGTGTGTTGACAAGGAAGCTGTGTAGTTGTTGTTTATTGGTAATGTGGGAATTGCGTGATTGTTTGTTCAGTTGTATGGAGGAGGTTGAATGTCTGTGTATGATGGTGTGGTGGTGATTTTGTGTAATGATGAAGAAAAGTAGCTTGTTTAGGTTTAAAATTGGCATTTACAAAAGCTATTAGGCGGTTAAGTGTTGAAGGTTGTGCACATGTGTTATAATCCTCGCTAACTACCCGCTTACCTGTAATCACTCACTATCTTCTGGTTATCAATCAGTCTTCTGATTCTGTTGCACTATCTATCTATTATAATAAGGTAAATCTGTAGTTTGGGTAGTACATATCTAAATATTTGTATTATACAGTAGATAAAAGTTGTGTAGGAAAGAAAGTAATAATCAATTTCTTATGCGAATTAAATTTTTTCCTGTGCTTCAAGTTTTTTTCCCCTCTTTTTTCAAAAAAGGGGGAAAAAAAGAAAGAGAGAGAAAAAATTTAATAAAAAAAAACAACTCGGTTAAAAAATATTATGACATATAGACATGGTGCCTTGTGATTTGAGTGCGAGAGTGGGAGGGAACAAAGGGCTACGGGCAGAATGATATTGACATTTTCCTTGATTTTAATTTTTTTTCCAGTAACGACCTAGTCTCATGGTAAATACATAAATATGTAGAGTTTTGAAAGAAGTAAGCATACTGAGCTGAGTAAAATCATCAATTAGATTTTGGTTGTCGTCTGACATCTTCCTTGGTTAACAATGTCACCAATAAATAAATTGTTGCAGCTCAAATTCAGAGACAACAAATTAGTATAGAGGAGCAGATGAGGTTTGATGAAGTATGATGGTGGGGTGTGACAGTGTGTAGGATTGTGTGGAATTTTGATTGCAGTGGCTGTTGATAGTGGTTGATGTAGGAGGTGAATTTGTTGTTGAAGTGAACTGAAGACTGGTAGATGTTGAACATGTGTTGTGGTTTTTGTCACTGTTTGGGCAAAACAAAAGGTGACGTGAACCACAATTGGGTAGGAGGAGTGTTAATTGCAGTTGTATGTTTGACTAAATTTTTGAAATATAGTATGTACTGTATGAACAGATGAGGTTGTATATGATGATAGTGCAATTGGTGATGAGTAGAAATGTATGCTAACGGTGGTGCGATGACGATGAGGAAGCTTGCTAGAATAGTTGTATGTAGGGCAATATATTTACAAATGAAGATGGTTTTGGTTTGTAGTTGAGGATCAAGGCTGCTGCTGTTTTGTGAAGTGGGTTGAAGGCATGGCAGTGTAACAGTTTTATTGTAAAGTGGCTGTTGTGGAATGGATACTGTCGGTGTTATCAAGTGTTAAGGATGAAGAGCGGTAGTTGATTACTGATTGATGATGTGAACAAATGTGGAATGTTGATTGCAGAGTCTATAATGAAGAGAAGTAGTTGTATTACTGGCCAGGGAATGGCAGTGGCATGGTTACTGCTTGTATATGATGTTGGTGATCATAGGAAAATGATGGTTGAATGGTTATGTATCACAGTGGAGGGGAGATTCGTAGCTGTGTTGTTGGTTGTTCTGGTGGTCAACAGTCAAAGGGTTGATGGCTTGTAGGATGAAGTGGTATGGTTAGTGCAGTTGTGAGGCAGATGAGTTGGTTAGTTGTACTGTGGTTGTGCAAGTGGTGCGCCAAGGAAAATGATGGTTTCACAAAGGTGGAAGCCTGAGGACAAGATGAAGAGTCGACTCCTTTTGAATGTTGTAGTCTGCCAAGGTTCTGCCATCTTCCAGCTGCTTGCCTGCAAATATCAACCTTTGCTGATCTAGAGGAATGCCTTCCTTGTCTTGTATTTTGGCATTCACATTGTCGATGGTGTCAGAGCTCTCCACTTCCAACGTAATTGTTTTTCCAGTAAGTGTTTTTACAAATATCTGCATGCCACCTCTTAAGTACCAGATGCAAGATAGATTCCTTCTGGATGTTGTAATCAGCAAGAGTGTGGCCATCCTCAAGCTGTTTACCAGCGAAAATTAGCCTTTGCTGATCTGGAGGAATGCCTTCTTTGTCCTGGATTTTGGCCTTAACATTGTCGCTTGTGTCCGAGCTCTCAACCTCAAGCGTTATGGTCTTCCCCGTCAAAGTCTTCATGAATATTTGCATACCTCCTCTCAATCTCAGGACTAGGTGGGGAGTATTGGTTAAGTCTATGATGTGAACATTGCTTGAGAAGCAACTGGGGATTTTTCCAGAAAGTTTGTTGGATGATAGATCAAGCGAGTAGAGTTCGCTTATATTACATAGTAATTTTGGTATTTTACCGGATAGTGAAGTAGAACTTATGGCCAGTCTTTCAAGGTAGCGTAGCTTTGTAAAGGATTCAGGGATAGGACCAGTAAGGTTAGGATGGCTTAGTATATTTAGGCGAATTAAATCGAGAAGGTCTGCAATGAATGATGGAATAGGAGCGGATACATTGGAGTTTGTTATGTACAAGTATAAGACTTTACCAATAAAAGGATCACAATCTACGCCTTCCCAAAAAAAGCAGCAGTTAGTCGCGTTATTCCATGTTGCTAAACTATTGGAGTAACCGAAGTAATCTTTTATTTTAAGGAGGATGGATTTCTCATAGTCTCTGCATTGAGAAGATACTAGCTGAGGAGATGTGGATAAAGGAAACTGTACAAAATGCATAGTTTGAGAAAGAATTGAAATTTCAGTTTGGACATTTATTTTCCTTAGCAACTTCAGTACAACAGAGGAAATAAAGTAGTTTTATCTGATGTTTTGGTGGAAGCTGTTTTTATATATATAACTTGAGAGATCTACAGGAAGCAAACTATTGAGTTGAGTGCAAATTTAAGTCAACGAATAACATGTTTGTTCCGTGTGATACAAGTGGATAAACGGTGTCTTGCGCAACAAATTTAGTTATTGAATCATTAATGTATTAAGTTAGAAATTAGGATAACTGCATAGGTATTATTCAATTGTCTATATATTTCACATATTTTGGGTCAGAAATAGCTTGGAAGTACGTGGAACGATGCTAAAGAAATAAAAGTGAAATATTTCTTGGTTATGGCTGTTGAATTTGATATCCCTGAAACATGAACTAGTTGCTGTGTTTGTAAACCTGAAATAGAATTTTAATAGTTGTGACAGCTCATGCATTGTGAAGCATGAAGAATTCGTCTGCATGACAGTTAATGAATGTGAAAGTTTGGGAGATGCATGTGCTAGGCTGTGGGATGATGTATGGGTATGGCGAAGATGTGAAGCTTGGTTGGAGCTCATGATTATGAATTAGTGGGTGTAATTGTGTGTGCATGTGTATATGTATATGGTAGCTGTGTGCATGGGGATAGAAGTGAGAACGTGTAGGAAAGAGCATGAGTTAATGTAGAGACAGCCGGTGCCTTGCAAGCTTGGAGGAGGAGTGAGGCAGTGGTTGATTGGTGCAAGGCAGTCAAGGCGGGATCGTGAAGGGAAGATGGGCTGTTGATGTGTACAGACGCGTGGGAATATACATAGTATGCAGTCATAAAGGAAGAAAAAAAAGCAGGAGGATGCGTGATGTACATGAAGGATGATGGAAAATGGGGGAGGTGTTTGGTTTGTGTTTGAAGATGTGGAGATAGGATGTGTTATGAAGATGGTAGGCATGCTTGTAGGTGCAGGTAGTAGAAACGTGAAGGATTTTGTGTATAGAAGTGGACATGGGAAAGTGTAATGAAAGAAAAAACAAAGTAGAAGCTACTGTTCATGTAAAAGAGTTTTGCAACTTTGTCCCTGAAATTGTGTTCAATTTCACGCAAGTATGGGAAAGATTGGAAGTGTGCTGTGCGTTTGAGGTGGATTGTGTTGCTTTGGGGTCGGTCCATTTAGCTGTGAAGGTGTTTAAAATATGTTGTTTATTTATAATTTAGGGCATGTTAGTTCAAAAGTAGATAACTTGCTCATATTAACTCGATTTACTCGTGTAATGTTTTAGTTTTATTCAGTTCATCTCTTAGGCTATTCTTTCTATATTATTGTAACATCCCATGATAGATAGAATTTTCAACCGTAGTATGAAACACACAAATGCATATGAAGGATCATAAACAAACAAACGAATGGCTAACCACAGGTTTGTATTTTGCAGGATCATATGCATATGCAGATTGCATAGCTCAACTTCAGATAGCTCAAGTACAAAATAGGATGAAGGTTTGTGCATTTGAAGACCATCTTTGCTTAATTTATCCGTTGTCAACGATACATTCTCTTCTCTGTATATATGTATTTTTGTGTGTCTACATATAACACGCTGCATTCATAGTTTACTACTGACTGTTTAATTATGTACTGTGGAATTTATTTATTTTTTCATTCTTTTGTCGAATTATTAAATCTGATTATGTACTTGCCATCAAATTTTATTTTGAATGATTGTAATATTGCATGCAATAATTGTTTGTTATAATCAATAATATATATGCAGTCTATTTGAGTATTGTAATAATGGTTTCTGAGAATGGCTTTTTTGCATCAGGTATAACTAACTGATGCAATAGAGGGAACAGTTTGCATCAGTTGTTATAAAAAACTGATGCAATAGAGGGATTAGTTTGCATCAGTTGTTATAAAAAACCGATGCAACAAGTTACTTTGTTGCATCGGTTTTCATTACAACCGATGCAACATGGGGGCTGTGTTCAAGCAACCAATCATGATATTTTGCATCAGTTGTTAGTAACAACCGATGCAAAAAGGACCTTTTTGCATCGGTTTCAGAACTGATGCAAAAGTGTTAAGCCTGTTGCATCGGTTGCATATGCATCGGTTGCATATGCATCGGTTGTTGAACTGATGCAAAAGGGGGGCAAACAACCGATGCAAATGGCCTGTTTTGTAGTAGTGGTGCTTATTTTCATTGATGACATTCTAGTATATTCGAAGTCCGAAGAGGAACATGCTCGACATCTTAGAATTGTTTGGAGTACTCTCCGAAAGCATCAAATCAAAGCAAAACTTTCGAAGTGTCACTTCCGGGAAAAGCAAGTGAAGTTCTTAGGCCATGTTGTATCTTTAGAAGGTATTTCCGTTGATCCTTCTAAGATCGAGGCTATTCAGAGTTGGAAGAGGCCTGAGAATGTTCACGAGATTCGTAGTTTTCTGGGTTTGGGAGGTTATTACCGCCGTTTTATGAAAGACTTTTCCGTATCGTGCTTCCATTGACTAGCCTTCCGAGGAAAGGCGTTCAATTCATTTGGTCCGATAAGTTGAGGCTTCTTTTCAGAAATTGAAGGAGCTTCTCACTAATGCTCCCATCCTTGTGGTTCCTGAAGGGAACCAAGTTCTTATTGTTTATACTGATGCTAGTCATAGTGGCCTCGGTGCTATTCTGATGTAGAGTGATCGGGTAGTTGCCTATGCTTCTAGGCAATTGCATCCGAATAAGGTTCGGTATGCTACCCATGATTTAGAGCTTGCAGCCATTGTCTTTGCTTTGAAGATTTGGCGTCATTATCTTTTGGGAGAGCACTTAATTCTTTTTACCGACCATAAGTCTTTGAAATATCTATTCTCTCAGAAGGAGCTTAATATGAGGCACCAGCATTGGCTTGAATTTCTCGCCTCATATGATTTTGGTATTCAGTATACCTCGAGGAAGGGTAATCGTGTGGCAGATGCGCTTAGTCGCAAGCGTTCGGCTGTTGTTTCAATGATGTTAGCCGAATGGGATGTCCTTGCAGCTTTATCTTATTGTGATGTTCGTGATCGAGCTTCTTCTTTTGATTCACCTGTCTTATTATTCAGTATGGAAGCTCGACCTTCTCTTTTAGATCGTATTTCCGAGGGTCAGCGGCGTGATTCGGAGACGTTGCGCCTTATTCGTCTTTGTGAATCTGAATCCCATGATGTTAAGATGAGGGATTTCAGTATTGATTCTCATGGTTGTCTTCGTATGAAGGACCTTTTTGTTGTGCCTTCTGATTCAGCACTTAGGCGTGACATTCTTGATGATCATCATTGCTCTAAGTATACTATTCACCCTGGCAGTAGTAAGATGTATGCCGATATGCGTCGCCTTTATTATTGGGAAGGCATGAAGCGTGATGTCGTAAGTTATGTACGTAATTGCATAACTTGTCAGCTTATTAAGGCCGAGCATCAGCGGCCATCTGATCTTCTTCAGCCTTTAGAGGTTCCGTTGTGGAAATATGATCAAATTTCGATGGATTTCATTGATGGCTTACCTCGTTCGAGGTCAGGCCATAGCAGTATTTGGGTTGTTCTGGACCGTCTCACCAAGACCTCACGTTTCATTCCTATTAAGTCGAATAGGACGACATCTCTTAAGCTATATATTGAGGAGATCATGCGATTACACGATGTTCCTTCATCTATTATGTGTGATGATGATCCTCTTTTCACGAGTCAATTTTGGTAGAGTCTTCAGTAAGCTTTAGGCACAAAGCTTAACCTTAGCACAGCTTATCACCCATAGTCTGATGGACAGACTGAACGGGTAAATCGAATCTTGGAAGATTTTCTTCGTGCTTATATCTTGGATTTTGGTCGTAGTTGGGAGGATCGTCTTCCTTTACTTGAGTTTGCTTATAATAATAGCTACCAATCTTCTATTGGCATGGCTCCTTTTGAAGCCTTATATGGAAGGCCGTGTTGCTCCCCATGTTGGCTTGAGTCGGGGAAAAAGCTTATTCTAGGCCGAGAATCTATTCGAGAATCATCTGAGAGAATCCATCTTATTCATAAGAGAATGAAAGAGGCACAGAATCGCTAGGAATCCTATGTGGACAGCCATAAGAGGCTTCTTGAATTCTCAATGGGTGACGTTGTTTTTATTCGAGCTTCTCCTCTGAAAGGAGTGGTATGCTTTAGCCAGACCGGGAAATTGGCACCATGCTATATTGGGCCATTTCCTATTACAGAGCGTATCGGTCCGGTCACTTATCGTGTAGCACTTCCCGATTGGTTTTTTAGAGTTCACGACGTATTCCACGTTTTTCAGTTAAGTAAGTGTTTACGAGATTCAGATTCCATGCTTGATACTCGTGCTTTAGAGAAGTTGAAATTCTCTCCAGATCAATCCTATATGCAGCATCCTCTGAGAGTTCTTGCTTTAGAGACTAGACGTCTTCAGAACAAGAGTGTCCCGCTAGTGAAGATTCAATGGTCTGATAATCCCCATGACTGCATTTGGGAAATCAGAGCATTCATCTAGCGATCGTATCCTGAGTTCTTATCTTCTCACTTTGAAGGTAATAATTTTTCATTTAATATGTCTAAATTCCATTGTTTGATGAAATAAATTGTGTTGAATGCAGATTTCCTCTAAAAATTATGAGGACACAATTTTTATAAGAGGGGGAGTCTGTAATGACCCTGGTATTGGAGATTACTAATGATATTAAATTATAATGATAGTTATAATTTAATATGGTGAATAGAATGTAAAGGAGAAATAAATTTGGTTTAAATTTTTTATTTCAAATAAAAAATATGTATGGAGTTAAATATTAGGTTTAAAATTCATTGTTGGGTGTTTTGGTTAAATAAAATGGAAAATATGGGAATTTAAGTAAATTTGAGTTAATAAATTTACCAAGTGATGTATTTCAACATTTAATTGTTGAAATAAATCCAAATTGATGGAAAAAAGTTTTAAATTTTTTTATTTTGAGGTATTGGAGAGAAATTAGTCATTTACTGTATTTTAATTAGTCAATGTGATAATATTGATAGTTATTGCCAATAATAGCCTTTTACTGAATATAAAAGGAAAAAAATGAAGAAAATAAGTACTTTATTAAAATAAAAGACGAAATATGGTAAAATTATCAGTTGATGATTAGAAAGTATTAGTATGATTTATTGCAAATTTATTTGGCAAGAAAGAAATTTTTATTTAGTTTGTTATGTTAAAAATGGTATTTTACACCAAAATTGTGTAACTTGCAGAATATTGTTAAATATGGGGTTTTATTGTTAAAAACAAATTTTTATTGTTAAAATAAATTTTATTTTGTTGAGAAAACAATTTTTGTTTACATACACTTTTATGTATAAACTTAACTTTGCTTCAAAATAAGAAAACTTGAGTTTATATTATTAAAAGGGTGAAATGTGTGCATTTACTTAGTAAATTTCACTAAGTATTGTTGTTGGGCTTAATGGGTATATGGTTTAGATCCTAAACCCATTCTAGAAGCCTCAGGAAAGAAAAAATAACATGTACGTTGTTTTTCCTCTTTACTCATTCCTTTCTTCTTCTTCTTCAAGAACAAAGACAGTAAACCCATGGCCACTTCTTGTTAAACTCAACTTTTCCATTTTTTTGCTGAAAATTCAAGTGTTAATCAATCAAATAGAGATGAGAGAAGGTAATCCCTGGCAATACTACAAAAATTTCATCCAAATCTTAGAACTTGGCATGAATTGGTTGTAATTTGCTTTTGTTGCCTTGCATGTTTGTTTTCAAGTTTCTACAGGTTCCTAGGGCTTCTATCTTCACCAAAGATCATTTCTCCCAAATCGCTGCTATCTTGCTAAAACTATTCGATAATCAAGGTAAGAGTTTTCTTACAGCAAGCAAAAGCCAAGTATCAAATTTTGCTATCAATTCGTTGCTTGAAATGCCCAATTTATTGAAATAGGTTTTCTCTTATGTTGGCCGAAATAATGCCATGTTCAAAAAATCACATCTTTCTCAATGTACAAGCAATTGCTTTAAATTTTTGATATGTTGTAGTAGGGACAGTAAAACAGTTTTAGAAATTTTCATTGAATTTTGATTTGTTTTGATATATAAAATTGTTGGTTGAAATCGGCCAAAAATTGATCTCTGTTTGTTAGCTGAAAATGCACCATGTTCAAAAAATCATATCTTTATCAATTTATAGCCAATTGCTCCCAATTTTTGATATGTCGTAGTAGATGGATAGTAAAACTTTTCTGGGAATTTTGTTTGAATTTTGATTTGTTTTGATATTTAAAATTGTTGGTTGAAATCGGCCAAAAATTGATCTATGTTTGTTGGCCGAAAATACACCATGTTCAAAAAATCATATCTTCTGTACTTTAGAGCCAGTTACTTCCAATTTTTGTTACCGTGCAGTATTTGGAGACCAAAATATTTCTGAAATTTTTCATGGAATTTAGAATAGTTTTGTTATAGTAAATTGTTGGTTCAAAACAGCCAAAAATCTTATTTTTTTTGTGCTTGCTGAAAAGTGCTATGTTCGAAAAATCAAAACTCTTTCACTTTGCAGCGAATTGCTCCAAATTTGGGATATATTATAGCTCTTGTATCATAATATAACACAGAAAAATTTCGCTGAAATATGGATTGTTTTGATACCCGAAATTACTTTCCAAATTCCGCAAAAAACTCAGTTGCTTTGTTGATTGTTCTTTTGAATAATGTATGAATAGGTTTAGTGATTAATGTTTAATCTTTTTATCCGACAATGGATTGGGTTGATTTTGGAAATTTTTAGAATTTAAATTTTATTTAAAGTCTATTTCAATCTAAATATCGATAAATGTTGATATTTGAAGAATTCGATGGTTTCAATTGATTTTGGTTTCAAATAAGTTTTTGAAAATTCTTTATAAATTAAGGTTAATTAAATAAATGTTTTTAAGGCATTTTAAAGGGTTTTTAAGCACTTTTTTATTTTTTAAAAGTATTTTATAAATGGATAATCTATTTGATAAATGAATTTTTCCTTATATAACTTATTCAAAAATCTCTAAAAATTGTTTAAAAATCTTGTTTTCTCTATAAAATTATTCTAAATATATTTTAGTCTATTTATATGATTTTCGGCTTATAAGAATGAGAATTAATTGATTTGACAAAAAACACGTGGTATGGGACATGTGTTTTCGCCTAGTCGCTTAATATCGGACTTGTACTATCGAATCTGCTTTGAAGTACTGTTTTATGATATTCTTACTTGCCGAGGACATGAGGCTGGATTGTTATGATGAATTGATGATGATTTTGATGTTTAAGATGGAATTTTTTTAATTGTCGATGAAATGAGACAAGTGTCGATGCCACTTTAAACTCATCAAAGTATGAGACACAATGAGTTGGGTGCTTTACACTCGCCAATGAGACGAGGCGGTGTATTTTTGATTTGGACTTTTATGAATGTTCTCTAATATGGCATCGACTGATGAATAGTAAACGAATATGTGCGAATGTATGGTATGGGACGTACATTAATGGCCATTGGGTTCCTATTCGAGAAGTTTTGACACATTTAAGATGTTAATAGTACTACAAATCGAGTATACGATTGGAATCATTATGATGTTCTTAATGTCATTACTAGATTCCAATCATCATGATGTTTTGCTCAGATTTTATGATTTGGGTGTCATCGCGTGATTCGACTATAGTCAATCAAGATGATCACGATGCTAAGATGTTAATGACCCCAAGTCATCACGACATATGGTACCAAATAATAGTAGTACTAGTCAAGATGAAAAGAACGTGCAATTTTCTATGAAGTTTTCTATGTTCGATTTCGCCTTTTTGTGATGTTATTTGAATACAGCCTTGAGTATGATATAGGCTACATTTATATTATGCTATAGGGTGATTTCGATTATGATTGTCTTTAACTCTTATTGAGTTCTTAGGATAGATTATGATGATTTGATGTTTCTTTTTGAATTTATTATATGGTTCTCATCCCTTATCCACTTTACTTATAGATGTCCTTAAGAGAAACCATATGTATGTTACTTATTGAATTCCCTTGAAATAGATAGTTGAGTCACTGATGTCTCCTTTCTTAAGAATGATATGATGAATAATATGTCGTTTCGTTGGCCACAACGGAGTGATTCTCACCCTTCCGCTTATTACTGAGAGCCTTACTACTGATAAGTTTAGCTTGACTAACCCGTGTGCTTTTCACTCGGGTTAGACCGCGTTGCACGTTAGTTTGGATTGCTTTACTTCTTGGATCAGCTTGATAGCTTTTGTTGGACTTATCATTTTGGCTTGGATGTCGTTTTTGAGTTGTCTGCTTTTATGTCATCTTATTGTATATTATTTTGTGGGATGGATGTATATGTGATTCAGTAGTCCTTACTGCTTATGTATGATGTATTATTATGGAGATGTATGATGATGTATGTGTTAATATATATATACGCTCTAATCTGGGTTTGCTATTGTGCGACTGATGTTTTTTATCTGCATGTATATCACATCATTCTGAAATGGTTCGAATCCACCATAGTGTGCATTATTTAAGGACTAAGCGTGTCTACCACTTATGAAGTAATGAGAAAAAAATTCAAGACAAAATTTGACATTCTTAGCTCTTAACTAACATATTACTATGATGGTTGCTCTTAGCCAGCCCTATTCTCTGCATTAATAGACAAGATTACTTAGTAATTCTTTACTAATGTAGGTCTTGGGGTGGGGCGTCGCAGTTGCTATGGAGTAGCAGTTTGTTGACGAGGTCGTGATTGCCATTCTTGGAAAGACATGATAGTGAGAGGTCTCGGGGTCAATTTCATTACACTAATTGTGTTGCTATTTAGAGTTTTAGTAATGGAGGTATCGGATTCTGAAATAGGAACTTGTAGGTTCATAAGTAGCTACATAATATACTCGCCGTAATAGATGATGTTCATTCAACCATGGTTAAAGACAAGAACTCAACAAGAATAAGCTTAGGCCAATTGATTTGGAAATCTCCCCCAAACTGCATACAACGCCCTATAATTTTCCGGATATACAAGCTCATAAACCAGTATGAGGAAGAATTGTACGCATTAAGGCTCGATGCATAATTCGAGCTGTAGGGCGTATGGCAATCTATTTTAGTTCGGTCATGTCATCTTTCAAAAACCTATGACTTACTTCATCTCGTTTGCCTATAGGAACATTTAAATCTTCTAATGGAATATCATTTGTTTGTGAGTGGAGAATATGTCCAATTCTATCTCATGAAAAGAATATTTGATGACCACAAACTAAACTACATATGCAATTGTCACGATTTCGGGGATTTTGATGACCCAAATTAAAATTTGCATAAAAGAGTTTTACCATAGTATGATTAATTTTGAGATTGTTCTGATTGTGGTCAAGAAGGGATTCTAGACGACTTCTTCTTGCAAGCTCTTGAATTCTATATGAAGCACAGACTGGAAACACGACAAAAGAACCATTGAGAAAATGGGCTTCCTTCATTTTGTTCCATTTTTGAATAGTGGTGGCATCATAAAGCCATTGAGCTATTTGGGTATCAAAAGGTTCAAAGAGGAGGTAGAGGCTTTTCTTAATCGTTTAGGTTGTTTTGGAGCCATTTGAAACTGAAATTGAGTAAAGATATTTGAAAATTTTGATAGCTAGGGTTTTGTAAATCTGAAGAGGAAAAGTAAAAATAAAGACTGAAAAAGAAGATGGTGAGTTAAAGGGGTAAAAAGGTAGGTGAAATAGTGTTAAAAATACCCAGGCAGCATATTCAGTCGATTGGTCGAATTTGATCAGTCGACTGAAGTTAATTCCAGAAACTTTCTGTCTCCAGATTCAGTCGACTGGCTAAATTTGTTCGGTCGACTGAACACTATCGCGAAAAACTTTTTGTTTCCAGATTCAGTCGACTGACCCAAAACGTTCAGTCGACTGAATGTTGTTTTTCAACAATATCAGTCTTTTTGAATGTTTTAACAAATAAAATACAATATATTCAATATATTAAACAATGAACAAACAAAAATAGATTGAAATAAAATAAAATTAAAATTTAGTTAGAAGAAGAAGTGGATGAATGCGGAGTCTTACAATCTTCTGGTTCTACTTTAGTCTTTTCTTTGTATGGTTTTAAAGAAGACTCTCCACGTTTCCATGAATTTGGAGACACGGGAGGAGGTTGTGGTGACTGATGATAAGAAGACATTATAGGTTGATGAACATTAGATGAAGATGTCCTGTAGAATTTCCATCCAAGTTGCTCCAGAAAACTAAGTCGTTTTTGAATTCATCTGCTATTCATAATACATTTCACGTTGATTTGCTATTGATTACCTTTGATAATGATGTAAATCATCAATTTTTTGCTTTGTTAATGGAGAACTAATGAACAAAAAATTACGTGTCTTCTTTTTTTCTGGAGTATGACTAGTATGATAGCTGGATGGTCTGGCTGGTTCATGATAGGGGGTAGGTGTAGGTAAATTTGATGATCCAGAAGAAGGTGTTGATAAATCGACAGAGGAATATTCAGAGCCATATGGAGAGTTTTTTTGGGAGGACATTTTTATTAGTATGGAATAATATATGATTATGATGGAGCGATAAACAGAAACTATTCAAGTACTTATAATTATAAGAAGATAAAATGTAGTAATAGCTAGATGGAATAAAGGATAACCAGGAAATAATAAGAGGATGAGAAATAGTTAGAATTTTCATGGCTGAAAATTATCCATGAGAAGAGTGAAATAAATAATAAAAAATATTTTATAAACATAGTTGTGAAAAAACAAATAGTGAAATGGTAGAGACATAGGATTTCGAAGCTAGATGTGCTGAGTTCAAATACCAGCAAAGAAACAATTTTTTTTAAAAGAATTTATTATAGAAATTTTATAATGCTTTTAAAAAAATTATACCTAGTTCTCTTCTTAGTTTTATAAAACAATTTTCATTGAGTGGTTTAGTGAAATACCAGCTAACTGATACTCAGAATTTACAAATTCTATATTTACTATATCCTTCTCAATATTATCACGAAGAAAATTATGACGAATGTCAATATGTTTAGTTCGTGAGTGATTGATTGGATTTTAAATAACTTTATTGCACTGGTGTTATCACAATATATTATAGATTTACTTAATTTTATATCAAAATCTTGCAATGTTTGTTGCATGTAGATTACTTAAGCACATGCTAAAGCCACAGGTATGTATTCTGCTTCACATGTCGATAGTGAAACACAGTTTTGTTTTTTGCTAAACCAAGATACTAAGGATCGTCCGATGAAATGACAAGTTCCACTTGTACTTTTTCCTTCTGTCCGACTTCCTCCAAAATTAGCATCACTATAGGATACTAATTCAAAAGGACATTCTTTTGAATAAAACAGTCCTAAATCATTGGTCTTGCTAAGATAATGAATTATACCTTTTACTGCTCGCATATATGATTCTTTAGGGTTTGCTTGAAATCGAGCACATAAACAAACACTCATCATAATGTCAGGTGGACTAGCAGTTAAGTAAAGTAATGATCCAATCATGCTACGATATAGTTTTTGGTCGACACTCTTACCATTTTCATCTCTGTCGAGATGTATAGTTGTAAGGAGTTGGCTTGGCAGAAGTGTTTTCCATACCAAAACGTTTAATTAGATTATTACAATACTTTTCTTGATTAATAAAAATGCCATTTTGCAATTGCTTGACTTGTAGTCCAAGAAAATATGATAATTCTCTCATACGTGACATTTCAAATTCATTTGTCATGATAGTCAAAAATTCCTGACATAATTTTTCATTTGTTGAACCGAATATAATATCATCAACATACATATATTTGTATAATTAAAACATCTTGTTTAGTTTTCTTAATAAATAAAGTTGATCAACTTTTCCAATTTCAAAACCAGAGTTTAGTAGATAGCTTTTAAGTCGGTCGTACCAAGCGCAAGGTTCCTGTTTTAAAGCATATAATGCTTTTTTAAGTTTACAAACATGTTCTAGAAATTTTTCATGAGTAAAAAGAGGAGGTTGTTCAACATAGACATTTTCTTTTATATAAACATTTAAAAAGCACTTTTAACATCTATTTGATATAATTTAAAGTTATGAAAACATGCAAAAGCCAATAGAATACATATAGCTTCTAATCTCACGATAGGAGCAAACGTTTCTTCATATTCTATTCTCTCTTCTTGATTATATCTTTGTGCTACTAATCTAGCTTTATTTCTAGTTATGTTACCTTGTTCATCAGCTTTTTTTGAAAACCCATTTTGTATACCAATGACGGATTGATCACTTGGTCTAGGAACTAATTCCCAAACTTCGTTTCTTTCAAATTGTTTTAGCTCTTCTTGCATAGCTATAATCCAATAGTCATCAGTGGAGGCTTCCTTAATATTTTTAGGTTCTATATTAGAGAGAAAAGCTATATGGCCCATTTGTTTTAATTATGTCTTGTTCTTACATTTGAATTTGCTTCTCCAATTATATTTTGAACGGGGAGATCTCTAAGAATTCTTGGAGGGGATCTTACAACAATTTCATTATGAATAAAGTTTTCATTTTCTCTAGTATTATCGGTGTTATTATTTTGAAAAATAATATCATCATCTTTTGAATTATTTGTTAGAATTTTATTTGAATTAATTTCCAAGTTTGTAATTTTAGAAGAAATTTTGACATTTTCATCGAATGAAACATGAAGTGTTTCTTCGATTACTTTAGTTCTTATATCAAAAACTCGATATGCTTTGCTTCTTTTTGAATATCCTATGAATATTCCTTCATCGGTGTAACATCCCGCCATTTTGGCCATTCAAATCGACAATAAAACTCACATGTCAGACTTGAATAATTCAGAACAACGGATTGTTAATAAAAGTTGGAGCAAATAAAATCAATCACATAATCATAGATACAAAATATCAGAATAATTTCGCAGCGGAATATATGAACATAGGAGTTCATGAAGCTCCTAGATGCAAAGTTTCAAAGCCAATACATAATGCCAAATCTGGAAACAAATACTTGTAAAGTTAGATACATAAGTTTCTACTAGAAAGCACAAGTGGCTTGGAAATAATTGTAATGAAATATCAAGTTGTCGGCTTACTCCGATAGATCTCTAGCTTCGAAAGAGGATGCAACCGAAACTATGAAACTCAGGCTTACCGGAGCGTAAAGCAAAACACAAAACACTCGAGTTAGGACATACATACTTATAAAATGTAAATCAACTCAAGTGAACTGTTAAAGAAATGCATTAGTAACTTAAAGGATGCTTGGGATCGCCCATTTTCTAAGGATCCGTTAAACTATCTACAATATAGTAATATACGCTACTATAATAATGTCTAAAGTAAAGTATACTATTTAAAAATAGCGTTAAGACTTTACATTTTCCACCTTAAAATTTTTCATTATTTTCCATAGTCGATACAGTACCGTAATTCCACCCATACTGGACGCTGTCAAAGGGCACTCCATAGGTGTGGTATAAAACAAACTCGTAGAAGGTGTGCTAGGGTAGATGACACGACACAACTAGGCAATGCCAGGGTAGACATACCAATTACACTTTTGGACTGTTGGTAACGCATAGCTGCAACTATCGTCCAACTCGATCCACACTCTCGAATCAAAGATGCGCACCAAATAGAATGGCTAACGATGAAGTGTGTCCGATTAGAGCTACCTCCTTGGCACGTCGATTGCTCCTATTTTAGCCACCTTATGCAAACTCTAGGTCCACGAAAATACACCTTTAGGATCATCGCCACATTCCTACTTCATTATGGAATCTCCACCGCATACACAGTTATTAAAGTGGTTTTCGATACCAATAGAGAGTATGTCCATATCCAATTTCGGTCTCTTTAACAACTAATCGTTATTATAACGCGTGGTTATATAAATTTCAAATGGTTTATTCTTTTAAAATAATATTCATTCTTCTAAAGTCGTAACGCGAATTTATATGTTTAAATATAACACTTTAGAATCATAATGTTTAAGCAACAATAGCATTTTAAATTGTAACCTTTACAATTATAGCACTTCGAAAACATTACAATTTAGAAATGGCGGCATTTCTAAATTGTAACCATAAGTCATCATGACATTTTGGAAAAAGTAACACTTAAGAAATGGTAGCATCTTTAGAAATGTAATCTTAAGATACCATAGCATTTTAGCAATGTAATATTTTTCCTATAACAATTTTACAATCAAATTATTATATACTTACAACCTTTTCGTAAATATTTTTATCTTTTTATTAAGCTCAAATATACATTTAGATATTAAATAAATAGTAATTTTTGTTAAACACAATTCCTCACAATAATATCTCTTTGTAAAGCTGAAATTTCTTATTTTAAGTAAAATACATTATTAACTTACATTATTATTTCCTTTTAGTAAGCATCTTTGTTATTTATTTCCCAAATTTCCATGTTCATTAGTTAAAACTTACATGTCAAATGTACGTTTTAACATACATTTTAATTCTTTTCAGTATGCAATAATTATCCTTGTTATTATCCAAGTTATACCGTTTTCATAGTTAAAACTTACATCTCAAATGTATGTTTAACTTTCATTCCATTCCACAAAACCTTTTCCATTTTAATTACTATTACATAAATCAAAACTTACAATTTATCGGTTAGGATAAAATAACATTATTAAGTCAAATCGGATTATTAAATTTCAATTAACCTTCATACCGTAAATTAAATTCCAATTTACATTTCCAACTATTTATTTCTTATAAAAATTTTAACACATATAAAAAAAATTATAGAAATTATTACATTAAATTTTAGTTGATATCCATATATAAAATCCAAAATTCAAAATCCAAAATACTTAATTATTTTTAGAAAAATCATTTTAAATCAACCATGGAGTCTGTATAAATTTCTCTACACTAGAGTCAAGTAAATACGGACATATATCATTCAATCCGGAATTTATTAATTTTTTGTGTTTTATATCATTTCAAACCTGCAATTCTAAGTAAAGTAAAATTGCTCAAGCCTATCATTTCAGCCAATAAAAATTCTCCTTATTCTAACGATCGTTCGGGTATGTATCATTTCAACCAATAGTGAAGGAACTTGTAGTGTGAGAATAGAATAATAATTTACATAACAATATTCAACATATCACATATGATCATAACAGGTATAATATGATATGAAATAACATGAAATAAACATATGAAATAACATGAAATAAACATATGAAATAACATGAAATAAACATCTGAAATAATATGAAATAAACATATGAAATAACATGAAATAATATAAAATAAACATATGGATTAACATGATATAAACATGGGTGAAATGTCAAACTTGCATATACATATTCTCCCAACTTAATTGTCATCAGTTCACCAAATCAATGAGTACGTATGTCAAGAGTGATTACTCATCTTTCTTAAGTTGGAAAAAGTGATTCAAAGCGCAACACAAAAATCAACAAACTACGGATCAATTTGAGTGAAAGGAGAATCCAAATCTGAGACTAAAAAAAATTTCATACGTAAACAAATAATTCTCATAGAAAAAATAGAAAATTATGCAATTGCAAAATACATAAGAGGCTTGTCTAGGGTTTGCATATGCTTGGTCTAGAGGTGGTTTTGGTTTGGCCTAGGCTAGGTTTGGGTTAGGTGGGTTTGGCCATCATCTCTAGGGAAAGGCTCACGGCTAGGAAGCCAAAAGGAAGGGGAGGAAAAGGGTTATGATTGGCTATGGGGAGGCTATTTGGTGATGGTGGTCAGTTTTGGGCAGGGAAGAGGTCACGGCTTAGGTTTGGAAGAGGAAGGTTTATGGTTTTGGGAAGAGGTGGAGAACAGGAGAGAAGAGAAGAAGGTAAGAGCTGGGTGTGGCCGAAATTTTGTGTAGGAGAGGAGTGGTGAAAAAGGAGATCTTAGGTTCGGAAAGAGAAGGAAGAAGAAGGAGAAGAATACTTACATTTTTCTGTGGAGGCTCAAATGAATGGATGGAGGCTAGCCAAAGCACTAGGAGATTATAAATAGGCTATCATCTAACTAAAGCGTTTCTAGCCCAAATGGTCTAAGCCCAAACAAATCAAAATAAAAATAAAATAGAAGTTGTAGGGAAAAAATAACTACGTGTAATACGCTGAAGACAACAAATTTGGAGAAGTAAAAATTAGAATTTTATGAAACGAAAAGTAGGAAAAAAGTTGGAATTAAACCCAGCTTCATAAAAAAAGAATAGAATTCAAAATTTCAAACTTAAAATTTTCTATAGGAAGTCAAACTTTGACCAAAGTTGACCAAAATTTAATTTTTTAGAAAAATCTTTATTTTGTTAAATTTGGAAAAACATTTTACATCAAATCCCAAAATTATATATTAAAATTCCAAATTTATCAATTTTAAAATAATTAAATTCAAAGTTTCAATTAAAAATTTCATTTAAAATATGTTAAAATTTTGCGGGTTGTTACACTCTCCCCCACTCAAAACTTTTCATCCTCGCAAAGGAATGAGACACAGAAAATAAAGAAGGATAAGGTAGGACAACGTACAGAGCCTGGAACAAACAATTCCGAATTCGAAGAACGAATGCTCTCTTCCGTTTCCCAAGTACAATCTTGATCATCAGTGCTCCATTACACTTTAACTAGATTGACAGATTTTCTTCGAAGCTGCTTCATACCTCTATCGATAGTACGAAGTGGCTTCCTCTCGACAGTAAGATTTGGCTCAACATCCAAACTGTCGAGAGAAGAAGGCTGGATAACCAAAGACAGATCATGAAGGTACCAACAAAGATGCGAAACATGGAACACATTATGCACTCCTGAAAAATTTTCGGGCAAATCCAAGCGATAAGCTAAGGGACTAACTCTCTCTAGTATGCGAGAAGGACCAATAAACCTAGAAGCGAGCTTTCCTCTCCGACCAAAACGAATCACATTTCTTAATGGAGAAACCTTAAGGAAAACCTGATCACCAACATAAAACTCCAAACTCCTCGTACGCTTGTTAGCATACTTCTTTTGTCTATCCTGCGCAATCCTCATCTTTTTCCTAATCTCTTCAACCTTCACAGATGCTTCTAAATTCATATCGGGGCCAAGAACCAAACGATTACCGGGTTCAATGCATTAAGACGGAGATTTGCAAGGTCGTCCATAAAGAGCAGCAAATGGAGCCATTTTGATACTAGCCTGAATTCAAAAGATTGAATAAGATAAATAAATGTTTAAGGCAACCTTAAACAGATAATTGAGATTATACCTGATAACTATTGTTATAGGTGAATTCAACGAGATGGAGACGATCTTCCCAAGATCCTCCATAATCAAGGACACAGGCCCGAAGAAGATCTTCTATAATCTAATTCACCCTTTCCATTTGACCGTCGGTCTATGGATGGTAAGCAGTACTCAGGTTTAGACGAGTACATAAATATTCTTGAAAAGCTTTCCAAACTGACTGGTAAAGATGGGGTCTCTATCACAAACAATACTGACTCGAAAACCATGAAGGCGCACAATCTCTCTCATATAAATCTCAGCCAAACTAGAAGCAGAACGGTTAGATCAAACCGGAATAAAATGTGCTAAATTGGTCAATCTGTCCATAATAACTAAAATACTTTCATTACCCTATATAGTCCTCGGTAATCCATTAATAAAATCCATAGAAACTTGTTCCCATTTCCAATTGGGAATCTCACGGGGTTGCAATAGTCCAGCAGCTTTTCAATTATCAGCCTTAACATGCTGACAAGTCGCACATCTAGTAACAAAGAGGGAGATATCACGCTTCATATCACTCCACCAATACATCTTCTTCATATCATGGTACATCTTCGTCACACCTGGATGAATAGAAAGTCTGGACCAATGATTTTCCCGAAGTAACTCTTGCCACAATCCATTGACATTCTAGACATAAATCCGATTATTAATCTTCAAAATCCCTCTGTCATCAGTCCGAGCTCCACTTCCATCTAAGCTACTACCACTAACTCTATTACGAACATTCTCCTTAATAAGCCTACTTATCCTATCCTTATCCTGCTTAGAAAAGATACGGTCTATAAGAGGAGAAGAAACAACAAGCTTACATAACATAGCCTTCTTCCGACTCAAAGCATCAGCTACAACATTATCTTTCCTTGGGGTATAGTTGATATCAAGGTCATAAGAAGCTAGAAACTCAAGCCACCTTAATTGCCTCAGATTCAAGTCCTTCTGGGTGTAAATATATTTCACAGACTTGTGATCCGTAAAGAGCTCAAACTTAGTTCCCAATAAGTGATGTCTCCAAAGCTTCAAAGCAAAAACTACAGGGAGTAATTCCAAATCATGGGCTGCATAATTGGCTTCATGGGTCTTCAACTGATGACTAGAATAAGCGATAGCCTTCCCATCCTGCGTTAGAACAGCTCCCAAACCTTCACGACCAGCATCAGCGTATACCGTTAATCGTTCATTTCCATTTGGAATGGTAAGGACTGGTGCGGAAGTAAGCTTGCGCTTCAACTCGTTGAATGCAGCTTCACACTTATCATTCCATCTAAACTTAGCATTCTTTCGAGTTAGAGCGATGGGAGGTACAGCAATCCGAGCAAAATTCTCAATGAATCTTCAATAATAACCCGCAAGGCCCAAAAAACTACGGATGTCAGATGGAGTCCTAGGAGTTTCCCAATCTTTAATCGCAACGATCTTAACTGGATCAACAGAAACTCCATCACCAGAGACAATATGTCCAGGAAATCGAACTTCGCCTTTCCAGAAATGGCATTTTAGGAATTTGGCTTTCAACTGATGACTTTTCAGGGTCCTAGAACAAAGCTCAAATGAGATTCATGCTCCTCCTCTGACGTAGAGAAAACAAGGATATCATCGACGAAGACTAGAACAAAATTATAAAGAACATCACGGAAAACCCAGTTCATAAGGTTAACAAAGAAAGCTGGAGCGTTAGTCAAACCAAAAGGCATAACTAACCATTCAAAGAAACCATCCTCAAAATAGAAAGAAGTTTTGGGAATACTTTTCTCGACGATTCTGAGCCGGTGGAAACCAGTGGTAAGATCAAGCTGAGAGAATATAGTAGCACCATAAAGCTGATCGAACATATCATTAATGCGAGGCATAGGATATCTTTTTTTCATAGTGAACTTGTTCAGCTCCCTATAATCAGCACAAATCCTCAAAGATCCACCAGACTTGGTGACAAAAACCACTACTGCTCCCCATTCGGAATTACTAGGTCTGATCATACCTTTGGAGAATAAGTCTTCGATTTGCTTCCTCAACTCAACCACCTCACGGGGTGCCATCTTCTGGGAGGAAGAACTACAGGTCAAGCTCCAGGAAAGAGATCAATATGGAATTCAATTTCCCATTTAGGAGGTAAAGAAGTGACTTCACCAAATACATCGAAATTAGAGTTTGACCACAGTAATAGAATCAAGATCACTAGGGGAAGAATCAAGAGAATAGATAAAACTGCCTGCATACTCCTGAGGCATGCGACACCGAATCACCAAAAGATCACCCTTATCACCAACAAGAGAAATGGTACGGGCTTTACAAGAAAGAACAGCTTCATACTTCTTCAGCCAATCTCCTCCAAGCAATAAATCAAAAGCATCAAAACCAAGAACGTAGAAATCATAGAAAAACGATAACCAAAATGGAAGTGTTTCACATTGTTACAAATCCTACTAAGGTTCGCTGGACCACCAATAGGATTAGTAACAAACAAAGGTACAGTTGCACACTCAGGTGAAAGGATATGCTTAAAATTATCATGAAGATCCACAGAATTGAAACTTTGCCAAGCTTCAGTGTCAAATAAAACACGACCAGGAAGACTAAACAAGGAAAAGGTGCTCTGGAGAGTACCTTGGGTATCACTAGGAGCAGAGGGAGTAGGTGAAGTAACTGCAAAGACACCAGAAGGCTTGCCCTTCTTCTGAGTAGGACAATCTTGCTTGAAGTGGCTAGGCTGCAAGCAAATATGGAAAAGATCGCTCCTAGTCATCTAAACTGGAAGAACAACAGCTTCGGCTATCGTAGGACAAAGATAAAGGAAAAGATAGATGAAAAGACCCAATTAGGCTGGAAATCCTAATCAAAGAATTCTACAAAACCTAGGTGGATTCGAAAAGAAGGGAATTCTAAGAAAATCAGATTTTAAACAGGAAAATTTTTTATATCCAAAATAATCTTTTAAAAATCATTTAAAATAAAACCAATTTATACTTGATAATATGTTCTCTCGCAAAGAATGATTCTAAGATTGATTTTACTCATTCTAGGGTATTTCTACCCTATCTCTAATGAGCCTTTTCCTTATAGGCTAAGATTTGCCTAAAACCAAACCTCCGATACCAACTGAAACATCCCGCCATTTTGGAACATTCAAATCGACAATAAACCTCATGTGTCAGACTTGAATAATTCAAAACAACAGATTGTTAAAAAAGTCGAGCAAATAAAATCAATCGCAGAATCATAGACACAGAATATCAGAATAATTTCGTAGCGGAATATATAAACATAGGAGTTCATGAAGCTCCCAGATACAAAGTTTCAAAACCAATACATAATGCCAAATCTAGAAACCATAGATACATAAGTTTCTGCTACAAAGCACAAGTGGCGTGGAAATAACTATAATAAAATATCAAGTAGTCGGCTAACTCTAGTGGATCTCTAGCTCCGAAGGAGGATGCAACCGAAACTGTGAAACTCAAGCTGACCCGAGCATACAGCAAAACACAAAACACTCGAGTCAGGACATACATACTTATAAAATGTAAATCAACTAAAGTGAAATGTTAAAGAAATGCATCAGTAACATAAAGTATGCTTGGGATCGTCCATCCTCTAAGGATCCGTTGAACTATCTACTATGTAGTAGTATACGCTATTATAATAATGTCTAAAGTAAAGTATACTATTTAAATATAGCGTTAAGGCTTTACATTTTCTACCTTAACACATTTTATAAATTCCCACAGTCTATACAATACTGTAATCCCACCCGTACAGGACGCCGTCAAAGGGCACTCCATTGGTATGGTACAAAACAAACTCGTAGAAGGCGCGTTAGGTTAGGTGACATGGCACAACTAGGCAATGCTAGGGTAGATATACCAAAAACACTTCCGGACCGTTGGTAACGCATAGCTGCAACTACCGCCCAACTCGATCCACACTCACGAATCAAAGTGCACACCAAATCAATCACAAAGTAATAGAATGGCTATGATGAAGTGTGTCCGATTAGAGGAGCTACCTCCTTGGCCCGTCGATTGCTCCTGTTTTAGCCACTTTACGCTAACTCACGGGAGTTAGGTCCATGAAAATATACCTTTAGGATCGTCGCCACCATCCTACTTCATTCTGGAATCTCCACCGCGTACAAAGGTTTTAAAGTGGTTTTCGGTATCGACAAAGAGTATATCCATATCCGATCGCGGTCTCTTTAACAACCAATCGTTATTATAACCCATGGTTATATAAATTTCTAATAGTATATTCTTTTAAAATAATATTCATTCTTCCAAAGTTGTAACATTTACAAATTTATACATTTAAATATAACACTTTAGAACCATAATATTTTGGCAACAGTAGCATTTTAAATTGTAACCATCACAATTATAACACTACGAAAACATTACAATTTAGAAATGGCAGCATTTCTAAATCATAACCATAAGTCATCATAACATTTTGGAAAAAGTAATACTTAAGAAATGGTAGCATCCTAGAAATATAACCTTAGGATATTATAGCATTTTATCAATGTAATACTTTTCCTATAACAATTTTACAATCAAATTATTATATACCTACAACCTTTTCGTAAACATTTTTATCGTTTTATTATGCTCAATTATTCATTTGGATATTAAATAAACCGTAATTTTTGTTAAACACAATTCGTCACAACAATATCCTTTTTAAAACTAAAATTTCTTATTTTAAGTAAAATACTTTATTAACTTACATTTTTATTTCCTTTTAGTAAGCATTATTTATTATTTTTATTTCCCAAATTCCCATGTTCATTAGTTAAAACTTACATGTCAAATGTACGTTTTAACTTACATTTTAATTCTTTTCAATAAGCAATAATTATCCTTGTTATTACTCAAGTTATACCGTTTACATTAGTTAAGACTTACATGTCAAATGTACGGTTAAATTACATTTATTTCCAAAAAACATTTTCCATTTTAATTACTATTACATAAATCAAAACTTATAATTTATCGTTTAGGATAAAATAATATTATTAAGCCAAATCGGATTATTAAATTTCAATTAACCTTCATACTGTAAATTAAATTCAAAAATTTACATTTCCAACTATTTATTTCTTATAAAAATTTTAGCACATATAAACAAATTTATAGAAATTATTACATTGAATTTTAGTGATATTCATATATAAAATCCAAAATACTTAATTATTTTTAGAAAAATCTTTTTAAACCAACCATGGAGTCTGCATAAAATTCTCTACCCTAGTGTCAAATAAATACGGACGTATGTCATTTCAATCTGCAATTTATTAATTTTTTGGGTTTTATATCATTTCAAACCCGTAATCCCAAGTAAAATAAAATTGCTCCTATCATTTCAGCCCATAAATTTTTTCCTTATTCTAACGATCGTTCGGGTACGTATCGTTTCAATCCATAGTGAAGGAACTTGCAGTGTGAGAATAGAATAATAATTGACATAACAGTATTCAACATATCATGGCATATGATCATAACAGGTATAATATGACATGAAATTACATGAAATAAACATATGAAATAAATATATGAAATAACATGAAATAAAGATCTGAAGTAATATGCAATAAACATATGAAATAACATGGAATAAAAATATGAATTAACATGATATAAACATGGGTGAAATGTCAAACTTGCATATACATATTCTCCCAACTCAATTGTCATCAATTCACCAAATGAATAAGTACGTATGTCAAGAGTGATTACTCACCTTTCTTAGGTTGAAAAAAGTGAATCAAAGCGCAACACAAAAATCAACAAACTACGGATCAGTTTGAGTGAGAGGATAATCCAAATCCGACGCTAAAAAAATTCCATATGTAAACAAATAATTCTCATAAAAAAGAATAGAAATTATGCAATTGCAAAATACATAAGAGGCTTGTCTAGGGTTTGCATAGGCTTGGTCTAGAGGTGGTTTTGGTTTGGTCTAGGCTACGTTTGGGTTAGGTGGATTCGGCCATCATCTCTAGGGCAAGGCTCACGACTCGGAAGCCAAAAGGAATGGGAGGCAAAGGGTTGTGCTCGGCTATGGGGAGGCTATTTGGTGATGGTGCTCGGTTTTGGGCAGGGAAGAGGTCACCGCTAGGGTCTGGAAGAGGTAGGTCTATGGTTGTGGAAAGAGGTGGAGAACAGGAGAGAAGAGAAGAAGGTGAGAGGTAGGTGTGGCCGAAATTTTGTGGAGGAGAGGAGTGGTGAAAAAGGAGATCTAGGGTTTGGAAAGAGGCGGAGGAATAAGAAGAAGAATACTTACATTTTTCTGTAAAGGCTCAAATGAATGGATGGAGGCTAGCCAAAACCCTAGGAGATTATATATAGGCTCTCATCTACCTAAAGGATTTCTAGCCCAAATGGTCTAAGTCCTCAAAATAAAAATAAAATATAAGTTGTAGGGAAAATAACTTCGTGTAATACGCTAAAAACAACAAATTTGGAGAAGTAAAAATCGGAATTTTACGAAACGAAAAGTACAAAAAAAGTTAGAATTAAACCCAGCTTCATAAAAAAAGAATAGAATTCAAAATTTCAAATTTTCAACAGGAAGTCAAACTTTGACCAAAGTTGACAAAAAATTAAATTTTTAGAAAAATCTTTATTTTGTTAAATTTGGAATTTTTTTTTACATCAAATCCCAAAATTATATATTAAAATTCCAAATTTATCAATTCTAAAATAATTAAATTCAAAGTTTCAGTTAAAATTTTCATTTAAAGTATGCTAAAATTTTGCAGGTTGTTACAATCGGATTTTGGATCAAACTTGCCAAGCCGATCTTTAGTGTTACGTATAAAACATTTTGAACCAAATACTTTGAAATATGATATATTAGATTTTTGCCATTTAAAAGTTCATATGGGGTATGTTTTGTTAGTAATTGAATAGAAACACGATTCAAAACATAACAAGCAGTTGCAACAGCTTTTGCCCAGAAAAGCTTAGGTAGAGTGCTTCGATTCAATAAAGTCCTTGCACATTCTTATAATGTTCAATTTTTCATTTCTACAACTCCGTTTTGTTGTGGTGTTCTAGGAAAAGGAGAGCAATGATTAATTCCTTTCTTGTTACAAAAATGTTCAAAAGCTTCAATTTCAAATTCACCTCCATGATCACTTCTAATATTTTTTAACTTTCAAATTCTTTATGTTTTGAATTCTTTTTACAAAAAATCTAAAATTCTCAAAAGTATCACTTTTATGTTGCATGAATATAGTCCATGTATATCTTGAAAAATCATCTACAATGACAAACACATATCTTTTGTGATTAATAGATTGAACTTGAGTAGGTCCAAAAAGATCCATATAAGTACAAGTGGTTATGACGTAGATTTGATTTTCTTAGATTTAAAAGAAGACTTTGTTAATTTTCCTAACTGACATGCATCACAAATATTATCAATTTGAATTTCATATCAGGTATTCCTTTAACAAGATTATTTTTAGTTATTTTATTAATACTATTAATATTTATATGGAAAATCTTTTATACCATAGCCAAGAATCATTCTCTGTAGCTACTAAACACATGTTTGTGTTATAATTTATATTCATATTTAAAATATAAATCTTTCTATCTCTTATACCTTCAAAGTTTAAATTTTGTTTTTTATCAAAAATATTACATTTATTTTCTGAAAAGGATATATTAAAACATTTATCACATAATTGACTGATGCTCAATTAATTAAGTTTTAAGTTTTTAGCTAATAAAACACCAGAAATGAGAGGTAAGTTAGAGATACCGTTATTGGTCACATTGCCTTTGTCGATGATATAACCTTTTGAATTATCTCCAAAAGTGATCGATCCTCCATTTGAGTAGACAATGTTTGTTAACATGTCCTTATTACTAGTCATGTGTTTCGAGCTACCACTGTCTAAAATCCATTTTCCTCTCTTCTTAAGTGGTACATCATTACTTGTATCCATTTTCCTCTCTTCTTAAGTGGTACATCATTACTTGTAGCCATGAAGCATAAATTTGCTTGCTCTGTGTCACTGTCACTATCACTCTCTGATGAAGAAGAATCTGAATCATCCCATGTTACTGAAAATGCTTTCTTCTTGAATTTGTCCTTCTTGATTTTAATTTTCTGTTTCTCTGGACAATCTTTCTTCATATAACCCTTTTTATGACATTGATAACATTCCATGATAGAAGATGATGTTTTAATACTATTATTGTTGTTGTTAGAGTTATTTTTGTAACTCTTGAACTTGTTATTCTTTTTGAATTTTAAAAACTTTTTGAAATTTTTTGCAATAAGTGCCATATCCTCTTCATCTAATTCAGAATCGTCTTTTTCTGCTGAAATGCTAAAATCTTCTTATCCCATGCATGAACTTGCTTTGCCTGCAAATTTACTTCATATGACATTAGGTTTCCTATTAACTTCTGGTTTTATAGTGGAAAGATCGTTCGCTTTCTTCAATAGCTAGGACCTTTCTTTCTCATTCATCCGTTAAAGAGTTTAGGATTTTTGATACTATATCAAAGTCAAAAAAAATTTCTCCTAGTGCCAATAGTGAGTGATATATATCTTGAAATCTAGAGTACATGTCAATTTTACTTTCGTTTGATTTCATTTTGAAATTTTGGAACTGATTTTTCAGCATAGAGATTTTGCTTTGTTAGTTCCTTCATGGGTTACTTTTAAAATTCTCCATATCTCATAAGCATTTGTACACATACTTACTCTATTAAATTCATTTTTATCTAATGCACAAAATAACATGTTCACAGCTTTAGCACTTGAAGTAGCATCAGTTTTTGTGCAGTAGTCCAATTTGAAAAATCTTCTGTTGGCATGGTATATTCTTTTTGGGTAATATTCCAGGTTTCAAAACCATTAGCTTGCATATATTTTCATTCTAGTTAACCAATAATTATAGTTAAGACCATTAAATAGTAGTGGTCGAGCAGTCGACTGACCTTTAGTGAAACTAGAATTAATGTTAATGCTAGAATTGGTGTTACTATCCATATTAAAAAAATTATCAAATAACTGTGTTACAGTTATAGGATGTCCTTTCTCTTACACCAAATGAAAGTCTCTATTCTCTAATACCAAATGTAAGTGACTACTGTGTGGCTCGTTATCACTTAGGATCGTGTAATATGGAATGTATTATAATCTAAATGCGGAAACATATAATGATAGTAAAGTAAATAAGAATAAGCACATCAGGAGCTTTTATACTGGTTCGAACTTCCCGTTCTACGTCCAGTCCCAGACTTCCCTCTGGAATTTCACTCAATAACCCCTCACTTAACCCGAAGGAATAGGTAAACAACACCTAAGCAGTTGAACAGGATTTTTCCGCCTCAATAGCCGAAGAGGACTTTTACCTCCTGAACAACAAAACAGGACTTTACCGCCTAAGCAACCGAACATGACTTTGACCGCCTGAGTAACCGAATAGGACTTTCTTTCAAACTAGACTTTAACTTGACTTTCTGTGTTTTGAATAACACGGATTTGTCACTTGTAGTACACCCTTCCTATATTCTTATCCTCAAGCATGATGTGTGTAGTTGTGTGTATATGAAGATTAGGAAGTTTCAAATTACTTTAGAAGTATAGAATTGTGATTGTAAGCAATGAATATACGAATTCAAGAGGGTAGTTAATTTAGAAAGTTTGATTCAAGTATAAGAAAGTAAGTGAAGTTATTTGATCTTTAAATTCATGCATATATATAGTAGTTAAGGAGTTGCAACAGCTGGTGAAGAGTTCTCAACAAATAGCAATGGCTGCAACTCTTCGCGACGAAGAAGGCTATTTGAAAAGGAAGTGTCTTTTCAAAAAATAGCAGTTGGAACCAGGTCAGTCGACTGAACAAAATCGATCAGTCGACTAAATATTCAAAGATAGCAAAAAAACAGTGCATATCTGTGTACTGAGCATGGTCAATCGACTGGCTGTTTTTAGCCAGTCGATTGAATTTGAAAATATAAACGTTTATACATATATGCATAAGTTCAATATGAATTTTAATAGCCGACTGGTCGATTTTGTTCAGTCGATTGAATTCTGTTGATAATCAAAAATCACCATAGCTCATTTGGTTAGAGCACTTGCCTTCTAAACTACCCGCTCCATGCATTTTCTGAAAATTTGATTTTGATTAAAATAAGCATGCAAGTTTATTTGAATACGAATGATGATTCTTGAGAAAAGATTTTAACAAAGCACTAAACCAGACTCTATATACATATTTGATGACTCTTGTTAAAATATATAACTATATTGTAACAACCCTAAATTTTTATGTATATTTTAATTTTGACTTTATTTCATTTTGAAATTATTTTAAACTTGTTTCATTTCAAACATTTCATTTTTAAATATAAACTTTGATTATTATGTGAATTATAATTCCAACTTGTATAAATTGAATATTTTACTTAAAGGTGGATTTCTGGTCAAACTGGTCAAACTTTGACTTTTTAATTTCAAATTTAATATTTAAATTCTTAAATTTTATCTTTTATTATGAAATTAGATTTAATAACTTGAATACTGCTTTTCGTTTTGTTGAAAACGGATTTAAATTGTGAAAGTTATATATATTTCAATATTGAATGCAATCTGTTTTATTTAGCAATTTTGTCTATTTTAAATTATATAAATTATATTTTCTTTTTCATATTTTATTTTAAAATGTTTCATTACGTTATTTTATGTATATTTTTGTCTTATAATATTTTTGAAGCGATAATAAAACTTTTTCAAAATTTACTGTATTTATTTCCTATTTTTAAAGGCTGTTTTCTATTTTTTCTGCTATTTTCTTCATTTAAATTATATTTAACTAAAATTTATATATTTATTTAGTGAATGCATTTTATTTTATGTTATTATCTTTGTTATAAATATTTTTCCAAGTCAGTATAAATTTTCCAAAATTTATTCTGTTTATTTTCAAAATTTCTAGACTAGTTTGCATTTTCTGAGCTATTTTCTTATTTTACCTTATATAATTATTATTAATTATTTATATTTTTATATTTTGTTGCATTTTCGAAATTTTTACTGAAATTGTTATTATCTCAGAAATTTAAACTTATATACATAAATTAAGGAAATTTGAAAGGTTTGTGACTCTTTAGTTGCTTAAGTCTTTTCACCTACTTTCACCTTTTCATTTCCTAACTCTTACATTCATTTCTTTGGCCGCTCATTCCACCACTATAGCCATGAGTTTTATTTCTAAAATAAATGCGAAAGCACTTCTTTCTCTTCACTTCTCATCCATACTTTCAGATCTGAAAGAAAACTTCGGGTAATGTCTTCCTTTCCATTTCTTTTTCCACCTCTTCCATTGATTTTCAAGTGATTTTTGCTTTGCCTTCATCTTGCATTTGTTTGGCCACACTCCACCACCACCTTCTTCGACCTGTTCCACCACCTTCCTCAGCCTCTTCAGCCTCCTCCCCCTCTATAATGATCAGGCCGTGGCCTTCCCTGGACCAAAACCCCACAAAAACTATTGTAAAACATCTCGAAACAATGCTAGCCAATCACCATTTGCACCATCACCTTCATGTACAACAACGACGACCACCTTTAGCTGCCACAACCTGACCTTCCACCACCTCTGGCTCGCACTCTAGCCACCACCTGACCACCACATACCATGGCCGAGCCACATCAGCAAGGGACCGAACCCTATGGTGCAACAAAAGCCACATTTTGCCTTGAAACCCTTTTGTAACTTCCACTCACCTTCATCACCTTGTAGCCGCACCATTTTCAGACCATACCTGATCCAAACCATGCTCAAAGCTTGACCATATCCACCCTTTGGTTGATCACATGATCCACTACAATAGTTTATGCTTTTCATAGCGTTTGAAAATCGCTATAACAGGCTACCATAGCGTTTCAGAGAACGTCGTGGGACGACAAGCTATGGTAGGCCGGCAGCATTACATACCAGGAAGGGAAACGCTATAATATCTAATAGCATTTACAAAAGTGCATAGCGTTTGCAACCTCCAATAGCGTTTTTTCACTGTTATTAAACTTAAACGCTATAGGGAATTATAATCCTTCATTTAACTTCTATAGCGTTTTTGATCACATTTTATAGCGTTTCGTCAAACCATGTTATAGCGTTACAATGTTTTCTGATAGCGTTTCTTGTCATGTTTGCATAGCGTTTTTGTTTTCTACTATAGCATTTTTGGTTGTATTATAGCGTTTTTGGTGGAAAAATCTTACATCTCGTATAGAGTTGCGATAGCGTTTGATGAATCAATAGCGTTTTTGATCACCTTTTATAGCGTTTCATCAAACCTTGTTATAGCGTTACAATCTTTTACGATAGCATTTCTTGTCATGTTTGCATAGCGTTTTTGTTTTCTACTATAGCGTTTTGATTCTATTATAGCGTTTTTGGTTACAAATCTTACATCTCATATAGAGTTTCGATAGCGTTTGATGAATCAATAGCGTTTTTCAAACGCTATCCTATATAATATTAATTTTCAGCATTTGTTTCAATTTTCATTTTATTATATTACATATATATATATTTATCTGTGTGTAATGTGTATACATATATCTATCTGTGTGCATATATATATATATATGCACACAGATAGATATATGTATACACATTACACACACACACATATATATATATATATATATATATATTAAAATGTGGATCCCAAAAATAACAAATCGAGAAGATGACAACAACTATATGTAACAATGATAACGTTGCAGTGAATTCTAATTTGGAAACACACAATCAAACCAGTGGAAAAGTTTCAAATAATTTTGCTAATATTTCAAATACTATAATACATGGTCGCATGATAATAGTTCAAAATAGTCTAACAAATGAACACAAATACTACAAGATATGGTCACATGATAATAGCTCAAAATAGTCTAACAAATGGACACAAATACTCAGTTATGGAGACGATGATACGAAAATGGCTGCTACAGAAGATACTTGCAAGGATCTAAACATTGCTCCAGGTTGCTTCAGTGTTAACCAAGTTCCTGCATTAAATGACAAAGTAGACAAAGTATAAAAGTGCTGAAGCTGTTGACAAAGTATAAAAGTGCTGATACTTTTCAAAACAACTAATATGTCTAGAACCATATGGATAACAGATGACTGGAACCACGATTAAACGATCCCTAAGAGTTAAAACAAGATATAAAGTGAACATACATACACAGCTAAAAAACATATAAAGGACAAGTTACAACATGATAACAGTATAACACTCATGTGTCTAATCGGCAATTCTGCCTTATTTTTTATTTATTTAATAAAAATCATAATCAAACTTTCCTACATAAACAATCCACGATTCTAGGGGATTCCAGCAAATAACTTTCTAATGAATGTTAACTTCATGGATAACAGATGACTGGAACCATATGGATGTTAACTTCAACATTCAAATGATGAAAAAATAACAGATGAATGGAACCAGGAGCGGAGCCACGTATTGGTTGGCACTGAAATATTTCAAAGGATCAGTTGAAAATGTTTCTAATGAAGTTGGAACTTCTGCAACTTCTACACCTAATATTATCACGAAAAACTACCCAAACACAATTGTCCTAAATAACTCAAAGTCGTATTCATGTGAATTCATCAGACTTTGAAAAGAATGAAGAAATACTGCCTCATTCAGACAATCATCACCCCAACTCCTCTTCTATTCCTACACAACTGCTAACATCCACCTACAAACATCTCTACAGTTGCTAAACCAAAATCCCACTGTTACCACCAACATCCCTCTGCAACAACTTCTCTACTGCTTTAACACAAGTCACGCAGTTGTTTAATATATAGCATAATCGTAAACTCAGCCATTATTTAATCGATGAAGAAAGTGAATTCAAACACGTTATGATGAGTTTATACTGAATATTTCTCACCTTATCAAGCACTAAAGTTGTATTTCATAATCTGAACCCAATCATCAATTCTCCTCCAGACCACCAGTACTGATCCATCAACAAGGTACGCATCATGCTTAAATTGACGCACACACTCAACTGCTCAATCCACACTCAACATCTCTGTTATCATACAATAACATCCCATTTACACAACTTCGTCCCACTTATGTTGTCAAATCGTCTTCGACTATTAGTGGAAAAAACATATCCTATCTTTCAGTTCGTAAATACAAAATAATGTAATGTATTACAATTTTAAAAACAGTCAAGCACTAAAACGTCTCCTATCTATCGCACCATTATGTTAAGGGAATGCCTTCTTACAGTATCAAGCATCTTACCAGGCCTGTTGACTTTTATGACTTTTATGCATATCAAACGAAAAACATAAAATGACTTTTATGCATGATGTATTATTCGTATATTTACCTAGAGTGCAGTTGTGAAGCTTTGTTTTCTTCTGATCAGTCAACAATCTTTAACAATGGTTACCTATATAAAAGAAAACCGTATAATGTCAAGAATTAAATCATACAATCAAATATGAATACATTTTGAAATTTTGTATATATGTATGAAAAAATTATACTTACTAGAATTTGATTCTATCACAACTTTTGAGGTTGGCCATGCCACTGTAGAGCCTACAGCATCTTCAATACAGACAAGATCAGAAGATGGTCTCCACAGAACTGCATCGGGAACTGTAGCATTCACTACCCAAACTATAACGGCATCTCTTCCAAGTTGAACAAAATGGACCATTTCATTTGGATCGTTTGAAGCCACAACCCCTTCGGCAACTATTGTTGTTGTTCCACCAACATCAATCAGCCTGCATTTGCTTTTGGGGGCTGGCCTTCCACTCTATCAAACAAGAAAAAAAGTGATGGTTTTAATAAATATATATATATATATATATATTAATAAATTTGATAACAAGTTGCTATAATTATGTTTAAACATATTACCGTATGTGATGTTACGTTGCCACTATTAGAAACAAATGATGGTGCCTTAGCTTTCTCGACAACTACTTTTGATTTTGGCCAAGCAACTTTATTACCAATGGCATCTCCAACATATATCATATTATTTGTTGGTTTCCATAAAAAGGCCTTGGGGTTGTTTGGATTATCAATAGCAACTACCATAGCTAATGGTTCAATAGGAACGCCATTCACAAGCTGGTTTGGAACGCTAGAGTACAAGCGTCCTTCAGCAACTACTTCTTCACCTCCAACCCAATCATATAGCTTGCATGAAGGCTCAGTTCTGCTACTTTTAGTCTATTCCAAAAAAAATGTATTTATGAAATTAATAGTTGTATTTTGAAATAAAAATTATAAATAAAGTGATATTTAATTTACCGTGTTGTCGATTTGATCTAGCTTATGCAAAATAACTTTATCGGCAGGCCATGCTACTAACATACCGGCAGCCTCTCCAATATGTATCGTATGAAACACGACTCTCCATAAAAAAGCATCCAATTTCCTTGGAAACTCAATCAAAACTATCTTTGCATTTGGTCCTAGAGGAATTCTATGTACAAGCTCATTTGGATCACTTGACACGACTCTTCCTTCAGCAACTATTTCATCGGTTCCGCTCCAATCCAATAAATCACATTTATCAAATGTATTTCCATTGCTCTGCAATTAATTAGAAGCGTCTTAAGTTAAATAGTATATTAAAATTAATTTTTAGATAATATCACAATGATAATGTATTTGATGTTTAATAGCAAAGTATCATATGCACACATATGCAAATGTGAAATTATGCGTATGCTAATATTCGATGTTTACCCGAGGCATTGATTCTTCTCTTTGACATGCAGTAACCTAAAAAATCAAGTGTGGACGATGGATTAAAAAACCATATGAAAAAAAAAATCGAACAATATCTCTAATATTACCACACAAGTAGAATAACAAGTAAAGATTGATATGTTATATACCAGATTTTTCTTTAGCATGCGAACCTCCTCTTCCAATTGTGAAATTCTATCATCTTTAGCTTGTGAGAGCAAGAACTTGGTATAGTTTGCACCTCTTCCCATTGCTCGTAGTCGTCCAGGTTTATCCTGACCCAACACTTGGGAGAGAGCATCTTCTCTCAAAGAACTGTTGGTTGAGTTTGATTCACTTTCAATTTTTTTAACCTTTTCCTACAAAAGTTAACGTTATTCACATATAAGTAATAGATAGAATGCCAATAACGGATAGAAAGACAATACAATACAATTTTTATCAATATTGCGGTGTCTTACAATAGTCTCTAGAACATATGTATTAACTGCTTCGCCATTCTTTCGAGTGCGGGATTTAATCCAAATTTGACTTCTAGGAATGGAGATGTGGCCACCACTCTCCTGTTTCTATGTTAAAAATGATAGATAAAGGGAATGTGGTTGTATTAAATACATAATCATAATTTGTTACACAAATTAAACTAGTTGTTCTTTCTCACCATATCTTCCGCTAATCGAGCCATTCCTTTGCGACTTACTGTATGTGGCACTTGAAAATTTCTAATAGCTTTGAATTGATCACTTTGTGCCTAAGATGAAAAGGCATAATACACTGAATAATTATATTTATTACGTAATACAATTGAATTTGGTATTTATTTACCTTAAACTTTGAGTCTGTTTTCTTTCTTAGAAAATCCCTCCAGTCCTTCATATTTTCGACATTACCAGGTTTGAGCTTAATTCTTTCCTCCATGTTCTTCGCTTCCAGTATTTGCCTAACGAACCTGCTTTTTGAAGCCCTCCATATGCATCCCATTTGCTGAAAAATAGGCGTTTTCTGCCACTCCTCATCCAGTTTAAATCTAGCCTGCAAAATGCAAAACGATTGGTAATCAGTACATTTTATATATACATTGAATGTTAGTAATATTAATATCATTAAACACATTCAAACAACAAATTTGTTACAGCTAACTTATCATATCAACAGCAGTATGGTACAAGTTTAAGAAAATAACAAGATTTTTGGTACAGCAGTATGAAATTGAGCATATACTAAACAAGTACGGTACAACAGTATGATGTATTTGGATATAGCAGTATGGTACAGCAGTATGATGCAAAATGTGTAAAGATTTTTGGTACAGCAGTATGGTACAGCAGTATGAAATTGAGCATATACTAAACAAGTTTAAGAAAAATAACAAGATTTTTGGTACAGCTAACTTATCATATCAACAGCAGTATGGTGTATTTGGAGGGAAAGGAATAACGGAGTACTCAAGCGTGGTCATAACATATAGCAGTTAATATGTAAGCAAATACGAGAATTCATCAACATCAGATCATCCAAATCCAAACACATTTGGAGAATGAATAATGTCAAAGATTAGGAGATATGTAATGAGCAGGTTACGTGATTTTTACTAGTAGCTTTAGCGGCATGCATGAACTATTCACTGTCCAGATCTGACTTGTAGCATAACGAGGGTGAGGATTCTACTTGTTTTTAGCTTACATTAATTATTGCATAAACATTATTACAAGGTATAAAAAATTGGAAAGCATCGATTTAGTCAACTGTAATTTGTATTGTATGTTATAAATTCCAACTCTATTGACAGATTAAGAAAATTTATTATATTTCAAACAAGTTAAATCTATCAAATTTTATTATTTTCCATCTCTTGACTGTGGGTTTATGATGGGAGATAACTTGTATATGAATATCAAATGATTCATGCAACTGTTCAGTTTTAATAAGCGGTACTTAGTATAGTGATACCTGAATGGATCTCCACAACACATGTTTTAAATCATCGCCAATATTCCGCCAATCATCAATCGTGAATGGAACATGCTCCCGTACGAGCGGTCCTAAGTACGAAGATAGTTTTATAGAACCTTCTCCTATTGGTACAACATTGTCATTAAATTCAACGTTAATCCGAGACACACGATCCGAAGGAAGTCTTTTCATTCTAGTTTGGCCTCTAGCTTTTTTCTTTTGAATCGTACTTTCATCTGTGTGTTGAATATCAGTCTCATTTTCCATCGCATCATTTCCAATTTCAAATTCGTTTTCAATATTTTCTTCAACTTGCATCATATTGTCTGTACATGCTTCAATTCCTTGCTCATTGGGTTCTAAATTGACTTCATGTTGCTCATTAGTTTCTAAATTTGCTTCATGTTGCTCATTAGTTTCTACATTTGCTTCATGTTGCTCGTTGGATTCAATATTTGCTTCTTTTGGTTCCTCGGCTTGTTTTTGTTTGCGAGTAATCTTCCTCTTCTTTGCCATATCCTGTAGTTAGTACAAAGATATCATTTTTCTTTGAATTTTGACTATAAATCAAGCAAGAAAAAGAATTTGCATTGGTTAAACATGATGAATAGAGCAACTTTTGCTGTAGTACAAATATGCAGATCAAAATCAAAGACTTGTAGGTCATCTATCCTAATGTTTTTTTGTCTAAACATCAGAATTCTTATGATGTTGATCCATATAAAGTAGTAGAATGAAGGCATGCAAGTATCCTCCGTTGTCTATTAACCTATGCGTCTTGACAGTACTGTTCTCATGTGCATCCATTTTAGTTGGAATATCATTGTATTAAAGACTATATATAAAATCAGTAAACTAAACTTGGTTCATTATTAGATTGGTAGCAAATGATAATTGATAATCCACCAAACCAACTAATTGCATAATATTTAGCCATTTAAGAAGTACTTCTCGGACGGCAATCGAATATACCAAATGCATGTGGTAAGACTTATGGATTAATTTGTAAAGACGTTGTCATGATTATTTTTATTATGCCATAAGAAATAGCTAATTTCAAGACTATGATATATTTTATAATCTATAATGCAACTACATTTAATATGATGCTGTCATGAAAGGAGGCTTAGTGATGATAGCAAAAAGTTCATATTGATCATTACATGTGAAACCGTATTTGAGTTTGATGTGCGGTGATAGTTCATAGTTTCTTCGGTGAGGGCTAACGTGAAAATGACACATGAAGTTTATTATAACAGAGCCTATGACTATTGGTATTTTGAAAGTTCGTTTACTTACTACTAGAAAAGTAGTAATATAGCCTTTACACTAGTTTTTCTATATCTTTTATTATTATCCTATAATTAAATAGAAACAAATGAGTTGATTCAAATTGGTGATGGTGGCAAAAAAGTTCAATTTTATTTTATACGAGACGAAAGTCATCAATTTAACTTATAATATATGTATATATGAATTGTTGATGACTTAAAAGAAAGTGATATCTACCTATAATTTATATTTAACAACTTCAATTTTTCATTTAGATAACCCCGCAACTAATATTCAAAGAGCCACATAAGGAAACTGGAAAAATTCTCTGATCCGTGAGATAAAGATTTTACAGTTTTGTAGAGGGAAATCAAAGATTTGACATCCATGTAGAAGACATTCGCCTAGCTATGAAACTGCAATTTATTTATTAGAATTGTTATCCCCTCAATTTTCTTTAAATTTCTTATTTTATTTTATTTTTTATTTTTTTATTTTTTTATTTTACTTTCTATTTTAATTTTTTGTAGACAGACAAACCTGTTCACTGAAAGAATGAAATGGTATGCCAAAAGCAAATAAAAACCACCTGCATCATTTTGTCAACTGTATTTTAACCTTTCAGGTTCAAATTATTCTACCTTAACCAATATGTGTATATTATAATCAAAAATGGAAACATATCTAACTATCAAGAATATACAAACCAAAAAATGTACTCATTATGAAGACGCTTGATTTCATATGTTGAATGTGTTATATGTAAACGCAAATAAATAAATAAGAATAAGTGTAACTAACAGTATAATTCTTGGTATATGCTTACGGTTTAATAAAGATCACCCACACAATATCATACAATAATCAATGTTGTTCATGCAGTTAATTAATTACGTGCAGCTGCAAAAATTTATCGACTTGAAATTTTCATGTCTAATGTATTTACTTTAAAAGTGTTTGAATTGAGTGATTAAGCGTTCGCTTGCCATTTCAAGAAACAAAACTTCGAATTTAACTCTGAGGCAGTTTTGAGCAGTTCTGTTTATTGATAAAAATCAGTGATTTTTTTCCTAGAATATACCCGATTTACTAAGTACGAATGAGGGTTAACTAATTTGAGAAGGATTCACAAAACAATACCATATACAGACATTGAATATGAATGACTCCTTCAACATAAACACCCTTTCTCTTAATTATTTTTAATCAGTGAACTGCAAGTATATAGATGCATCAGGCTTCCAGTAAGTAAAGAAAGAAAACTAGTTTTACTCACAGCTTTGAAAAGAAAACACCCATATGTTGTTAAACAGTGTAATTTCACTTATAAGAAAGTTGCTCCAAATGTTATATTACTTATCTAACATGTTTAGTTTACGCAATCTAAAGTAGAATCGGTTTTGCGATGATTCTCTGCCAACAGATCATTTTACAAAGACAAATAAACAAGAGATGGGTTTAAAGTGAAAGATTGCATCATACAGCTGAGGGAACCACTTTTCTGAACAACTTATATACGAAGATAACCCTGATTGAGAACTACTTCTGACTTCTAATCCACTTTTGTATATAGATCAAGATGTGGTGAACCACTTTTCTATTCCAGTTTAAACTACTCTCTTAGTTACTTGGTTCTGGTTCATTTTTTCAAAAAGTTGTTTGTCATTTGTTAATTGCAGTTCCAACAGCCAATAAACTTGGTAGCTACAGAAACAGTCAAACATATATCTGTGTATACTGTAAACCTCCTAAACTTGAGATGGTAGTATACTCCTAATCAAAAGAACCAATAACAAAGACCTGATATCAATCTGTGGCAGAATAAAGTTATCGCGCAGCAAACAATATCAAAAATACAACATCAAAAAATCAACGTCACACAAGTACAAAGCAATTCAAAATTATCTAATTTTCAAACTAGTAAGTAATCAGATCAGGAATTTCTGAATAACAACGAAATTTTAATCAAAATGGAAAGCTGCCGCAATAATATCAAAAGTTCAAATCTTACCCCATGCATCCTCTTCCTCTACACTTAATGGATTTGGTTGATTCACTGGAATATTCATTAATTCTAAATCACAAGACCATAAGCGTATGACAAATGAAACCATGCTTTAAACATTCAATTAGGCAGTAAAACATTCATGCAACAAAATACAAGAATATGCATTCTTGTGATGTGTGAGTTAAGCTTTAAACAAGCAAGTTCTTAAACAAGTGTTGGGAAAAACAACAAAAAAAAGGAAGATTTATAAGGAAAATATAAGGACACATTTCTTGGCAATCTTCCTCAACAAAAAAAAGGAAGATTTATAAGAAAATATAAGGACACATTTCAAGACTACTCAAGTATGCCTTCACAATCTTCTCTAACAAAAGAAACATCCTCAACATGCTCATCAACATCCATATTGATTTCTTGGAAATCTTCCCCAACATTGCTTACTTCCTCAAAGGAGTCGTGGATCTCTAAATCGTCAAAAACTCTCGAAGGTGCTTTCATTACCACATACCAATTAGAAGAATCATTTTCTCTTGAATAAAAAATTTGCTTTGCTTGAGATGCAAGTATATATGGATCTTTTGTAAATGAAGCTTGACTTTGATGTAAATTGACAAGCGTAAATCCATCTTCAACCTTTACACCATTTCTTATGTTTGCCCAATCACACTTAAAGATCGGAACATAAAAAACGTTATAGTCCAACAAAATTATATTGGTAATTACCCCATAATAACTGACAACATCGACCACTTGAGAAACATCTTTTGCGCTTGCCCTACACATGGTTGTTGCATCATAAGTCACTCCACTATTTTGGGTTTCTCTCCCAACATCTTTTGTGTGAAAAAGTTGTCCATTAATGATGTATCTTGTGTAGGACAAAGCATCGTTCTTTGGACCATAAGCAATCCATTTTAACATGTCGTCGTGATCTTCGGAGCTAACAGATACCTACAAAAAATAATTTCATTTAATTAAAATATTCTTTATACGGTTTTAAGTTAATTAGTAATATTTAAGAATTCAATTGACCTTTTTTTAATCCAATTAGAGAACGTAGCTATATGATTTTTCCAAAGTAACATTGCATTTCTTTCCATGCGCTTGTCTGAATTTTGTAACTCCTCCAAATGCAAACTAGCGTATAACAAAAGATGTTATGTTATATTTAAAATTACAAACAATCAAACAATGAAAAAGAGGGAATATGCACTTACTCTAAAAATGGCTCTACCACGGTCATATTCATTAGCACAGCCAAATGAGCAGATTCTTTCTCATTTGAAGACAATGTGATTGTCTTATGTGCTGATATTGGATGTCCTTCAAGTATTACATTACTTTTGGTAATCTTCATTTCTAACTTCTTTCTTCTGTGATTTTGTTAAAAATTCACCAAAGAATCTCATGCATTCTTCTGCAAGATAAGATTGTGCAATACACCCCTCGGGACGAGCATGATTTCTTACATAATCCTTTAGTGTCTTCATGTATCTTTCAAAGGGGTACATCCAACGAAAATGGACTGGCCCACACAATTGTGCTTCTCTTGCAAGATGAATTGTCAAGTGTATCATTATGTCAAAAAAAGAAGGTGGAAAGTATTTTTCAAGCTCGCACAAAGTTACAATAATCTCGTCGTCAAGTTGATTTAATTTCTCTTTATCGATAACACGTTGACATAATTTATTAAACTATGAACAGAAACGAGTTATTGTTTTCCTTGGCTTCTTTGGAAGCAATCCTCTGATTAAAACGGGTAATAATTGTTGCATTAAAACATGATAATCATGAGACTTCAAGCCACTAATTTTGCAGTCCTCTAATGATACGCAACCTTTAAAATTTGAACAATAACCATCAGGTCCTCTAAAATCATACAACCTTTTGCAAAATGTTTTTTTCTCTCCTTTCGATAATGTATATGGAGCTGGCGCAAGATATGTCTTCTTCCCGCGGGGTTGTGTATGAAGACCATGTCGAATTCCCCAATCCTTCAAATCATTTCTAGAGTTAACTCCATCTTTTGATTTCTTGTCATGCAACATTGTGCCTAGTAGACTTTCTCCAACATTTTTCTCGACATGCATTACATCTACATTATGACGTATTGTAAGTTCCTATAAAAATCAATAATGGAACAATTTAGTTGTATGATTCCATAATGTTAGTCTAATAGAATAAAATAAAACGTATGCACTAGCCTCCCAATATGGCAACTGAAAAAAGATGGACTTTTTTTTCCACCTTAATAGCTCCATTCTCACGGGATCTTTATCCTCATCATCTTCATTTTTCTTGCTATGCTCAATTATTATTTTATTTCCTATTATATTTTGCTCATTCAATTTTTTACCTTTTCTGTTATTCTTTTTTTGGTTCTTCTTTGCATTTCCAAAATTATTCGGAAAATCTTTTAAAATGATAGAAATTTTTCTCCCAGTTAGAATCCTAGGTCTACACCCTTCCTCCACGGTGTTATCAAACAAGGCCTTCTTTTTTCTCAAAGGGTTTGAAGGAGATAGAAATCTTCTATGGCCCATATAGACGGTCTTTCTACTGTGGTTTAGCCATCGATGATGAGTGTTGACACCGCATAATGGGCAAGCCTTTTTACCTTTTACACAGCATCCAGCAAGATTACCATATGCCGGAAAGTAATTTATTGTCCAAAGCAAAATTGCTTTCATATTAAAGATTGATTGACTATATGCATCATACACCTCAACTCCGGTATTCCATAAATGACATAAATCTTCTACCAATGGCGCTAAAAATACATCAATGTCATTTCCTGGTTGCTTCGGACCAGGAATTGACAATGTTAACATAATATTATCTTTCTTCATGCAAAACATAGGCGAAAGATTATATGTCACGAGCATTACAGGCCAACAAATATATTTGGAACTTAACATAGAAAATGGATTGAAGCCATCTATTGCAAGGCCAAGCCTAAGATTGCGTGGATCTGCTTTGAATTTCTCATCCACTACATTCCATGTTATAGAATCTACCGGATGTCGCATTTTTCCATCGGTGCTTTTGTTATTGAAATGCCACCGTAAATCTTCCGCCATCCTTTTGGATCTAAACATTCTCCTAAACCTTGGAATTATTGGAAAATAACGCAACACTTTAACTGGAATGCCATGCATAATCTCCTTTTGTCCGTTGATTTACTTTCCACCTCGAAAATCCACATTTTGGACAATTATTCAAATCTTTATATTCATTCCTAAAAAGACAACAGTCGTTCTCACATGCATGAATCTTCTCGAAACCCATGTCAAATATTTTAAGGAATTTCTTCAATTCATATAACGACTTGGGAAGTACGTTATTTTTTGGCAACAACAATTGCTGCACAGTTAGAAGCTTATCGAAACCATTATCAGACAATCCAGTCTCACATTTAAGATTATACAAGGCAAAGATAGCAGATAACTTTGTTTGATCCTTGCAACCAGGATACAATGGGGTCTCTGCATCTTCCAAATTTTTGTGTAATTCATCCTCTCGTCTCTGTGCATCATCTTCACTTTTACCATCATCAAAGAAAGTATGATTAATAAAATCTTCGTCTTCGTAGATAATGGCTTTAAGCAAATCATACGCATCACCCGGCTTTGTATTTTTGCTTTTATTTATTCGCTCGCCGTGATTGTACCACTCACCGTCCATGTACTTAGGTTCCATTCCTCTTATAATCAAATGCTCAACAATAACTTCTCCATGAAGACGGGTAAGATTTCTACAATCTACACAAGGGCATAATTTTTTTTTCACATTTTGCAGCTTTAGCTTTGCATCGTTTACAAAATTCCAAGCTGCTTGCTCATATTCTTTAGTGGTTCTACAATAATAATAAAAAACAAATAATAACCTTAGGTATTAAAATATATTTTAAATTCAATATTATACTTAAGTACCATATAATTACCTGTTTAGACGTACCCAGTCTTTATCCATCATTTCTTGTCTTTTCAAATGGAAAAAAGTATCAGATTTACGAACAGTAACTCTCTCTTGACACATATTCATTCATTCTTTATATAACAAAAATTGCTTCCACTAGCAAAAACAGCAATTACTACAACAGTTGCATCGTTACTCATGTTTTGGAAGATGCAACTAATGACGTCAAACAATATATACACAAGTTTTGCATATTTGTATCTCAAATTTTATAAATGGGCAATCTATTTATTCAGAAAATAAAGCAACTAGGGGAAGATATAATTGAAATGATAAACATTTATAAGACATCAAAAACAGTAGACTGAAGTGGAAAAGGTAGTATACACTCACTGTTTCTTTTTTCTTTTTCTTTTTTCCAACATGGCATATTGCTAAATTTAAGAAAAAAATAAGCAAAATCGAAATAACAATTAGAAAAAATATTTGCATTTACAACTATCGTATAATTCTATTTAGTTGAATGTAGAAATAGTTTAAGTGCATTCACTGAAAATTAAACAACAAAGGTAAACGCAATATTGGTCACCCTAGTCTTCCTAAATGAGAGAGAATTTTCCATCTCACAAAGTATCTAGTGAAATTTTCAGGATATATCATTGCAGGTCATGTCAATATCACAAAAAATGCATACAAACATAACCTATGTACTCTCGAGTAAACATGGGCAAAATACTTAGATGCAACAACGTTTTTCTGGAGCAAAAACAAAATGTGAATTTCGAGAAAACTCTACATCAGTTAATTTAAATATCTAAGGTTAAAGGGAAACTGAAGCCTAACTGACATGTAGAAGTTTATTAACAAAATGAAACATCTACCGGCTGTATTTATGTATTGTTACCATCCTGCTGAAACTATGTAACCCAAAAAAGAATAGAATTCATATGGAAAACTTGAGTACTATAAGGTGCATGGATACAAATATACAACAATGTCAGAACAATATACAACATTAGCACCAAACTGTTTCCAAAAAATTTGCCATTACAACGGCGCTATTTTGTAGCACCGGAGTAATGTCTATGCATTACCCCTCTCCTGATACTTGGCTTGCGCCATTAACAATAACTTTTTCAACTTATACAACAATGTCACCAATCATTAATACATTGCATGAAACTGGTATTAGTCATGAGTGAACCGATGCCTGAATCATTTAGTGATGTGAATAAAAAGTTGTGCTTTAAGCTGAAAATCGTCACATTACTGATTTAATGCAAATTACTGTACAACACCCAAACACATTGATTGTGTGTTAACTCATTGTGCTGCAAATATTTGTTATTACAACATGACAACCGGTATCAGTATAGGTAAGGTTTGTTTTCTTTACTTAGAGAAGTTTTAATGTCATCATTTTCAAACCTCTGTAGTCTTCAGACAGTGCAAAAGTTGAGATACTAATTTAAAGATTTGGCTTGTTTAAACAACAAATTTAGATACTAATTTAAAGCAGCTATAAAAAATAGTAATTGGCGTTTTCGAATAGCGTTGAGCGTACATACCAATTTATCTCAACGTTAGAAACCATAATTTGCATATATAGGGATGCAATCTGTACAATGCATTATCAATGTAACAGGAGAATTCAGTAATAAAATAATCTTCACTTATAACTTTAATTTACATCAAATGGATTATATGCCGATCAAAAAATCAGTATCCAATTATAATTGGATTGGATCGATTGTCGCCTAAATTTACTGAATTTGCATTTCTTTTCTTGTTGTTTCGTCTAATTTAATGGTACTTCTATTGAGTTTTACGGGACTATTCTCAAGCTCAAATGTTTACTTTTCTAGTTAGGGGACTGGAGATAGAAGAATACTCTCCTGCGACAAATATTGAAAATTGATGTAAACTTAACCAAGCATCCTGCAGCTGTAAATTTTGAGCAGTAACAGCAATATTTAAATGCTTTATTTCATTCATGCGATCACATCTTATTTTTGATGATCGCTGTTTTTAGATGCCATAGAGCCTAGAACCAAACCACTTTATTATTAGTTAATTTAAATTTTGGATGCAACACTTCAACGTTCACGTAAAATACACGTAAAATATGAAAAGAAAATGAGTAAGAACATATTCGCACAAGTTGGTATCAAAATGTACTAAAACGATTTGTAAAAGCTGATTTGGGTACCAAAATACTACATATATACATCGGATGTAATGACTTATGTTTTTACACCACACATTATGATCCCACATACATGTATAGACTCGATTTCATAGTGAGTGTTCAATTTTATTTTATTTGATCGAAGGCCTAGGGTTGGAGTGGAGATGATAGGAAGAGGCGACATTAGCTAGAAAATAGATTTTTTTTTCCTTGAACTTACGGAGGTGAGAGGAAGAGGAACGATAAAAGAAGAAGAAAAAAGAAAGCAAAAATGTGACCTTTCAGTTTAAGATTCATGGAAAATTGGGTGTGTGCTCTTGATGTAACTCACTAATAATAATATAATATAGATTAGTGGAAGTGGTAGTATATATTCTTGTGGATTCAGTGCATACTTGTACATACTTGTACCATTATTTTTTGGAACATTGTCGTTACTAGCTAATTATTCAGTCAATAACATTTTTAAAGAAAAGAAAAACAAAGTCAGACAACTAAGTAAAAAAGAAAAAGAAAAATGTCAGACAACTAGGTAAAAAAGAAAAAGAAAAAGAAAAAATATTAACCTCTGGACAAAGGACAGTAACACGGATTCCTTCAGGGGCTAACGAAGCAAGTGACCTTGTAAACAAAACCACACCACCTGCAATTATTCAAAGGTGCGAATATATTATTCCATAAACCAAAGTCATCAAATTAAAGGAAAAGTTACAAGTGAAGCTGCAAGGAGAAACGTTGATCTGGGCAAAGCACATAAGACTGAGGATGAAATGAACGAATAATAGTACCTTTGCTTGCTGAATATATTGAATCAGAAGCAAATGGATAAAGACCTGCTCCAGAGCCAAGGATTACTAAAATTATCTTAGCAGTAATTTTGATTCTACCGTCATCACTTCTCCTCCAAAATTCTACAGCCTTTCAACTTAATTACGCATTTTAGTTTCAACAAATCATCTAATTCTCATTTTACGACTAGAAATTATCTTCCTTATCTGTATAATTTGGCTACCACTCTCCTCTCCCTCAATTTTCTCCATTTGTTCAGCTTTAATATGCATTTCAATTCAGTTAATCATTCTAGTTTCAGAACAAATCCGAGATACAATGCTTAACAAATTCGAGAAACAACATGGCTAAATATAAATAATCCATTTTATTGAACAGGAAAAGGTTGATAACAATCAAACTTTGCAACTAAATAGGTACCTTTGAAGCGGTTCCACTATTGGCAGTTCTTTGGATTGGAGCGACGAAATGAAGTTACGGCAGCTCTTCAGATTGGAGGGCGTTGGGTGATAGTTATTGAGCGGTTCCTCTGATGGTGGTTCTTCTGATTGAAGCAGCAAGACAAAATGAAGGCGGTTGTGATTTGATTTGGTTTATTGAATTTTGAACGATAACGTGATTTGATTTAGGGTTTTTTTGAAGAGAAGGGGGACATTCTTTATTACAGGAGACGATGAAAAGAGGGAGATACGGCACTTAGCTCACGAAATCACCGCCTAAATAATTCGTTCCCACCTTTTGACACATAGCGTTGGAAATTTGACAAATAGCATTGGAAATAATATAATTTTTTATTTCATATGCCTTTAATAGGGAAACGCTATGGATTAGTGCTATAGATAGTGCATTTTGTTGTAGTGTGATGGTTGAGGCAATGGTCAAAGCATTTGATTCATATTTGCATTCATTTCTAAATTGTTTCTTTTGATAATTTGTATTGAAATCATATTTATACTTGTCTTGTTTTTGTGTTGTTCACAAGATCATATCTTGGCTCTCCACACATTTGGATCATTTTCGTGCCTTGGTAGAGTCAATATTGTTTGCTTTGGTGACTATCTCCATTTTGACAAGCGAGTTATTCTCACCAGACAATATGTACATATATAACTAGTAAATTGACCCCTTTTGAATCTGTAAAATGCATTACCATGTTACACCTGCTATATTATGATTATATGATGTTCACCCATGCGTAAACACCTGTTATAACATCTGTTACAGTTATATTATGCTGTTCTATTATTTTTATCAGTTTATCACACTGCAAGTTCCCTTTAGATTAGAATCACTATTGGTTGAATTACATACCCGAACGGACTTTAGAAGAGAAGAAAATCATTGTGGGCTGAAATGATAGGCCTGAATGATTTTCAATTATTTTCATTTACTTAGAATTGCGGGTTTGAAATGATCAAACCTGGGTTTTCTTTGTATATCACCGGTTGAAATGTTACATTACCCGTACCACTTTACCTAGGCTAGAAAATGAAATACAGACACGTTAAAATATGTTTTTCTAAAAATTTTAAAATATTTTACAAATGTAAATATTATAATATTTTGATTTAAATTTAATTAAAAATGATTTTTGTAAAGCATTATTGATTTTCTGAAAATTTATAAGTGAAATAAATAAATGGTAAAGTTAGAAAAACTGAAATGTAAGTTATTTTGTAAATTATAATTTGGTGATAAATGGAATTTAAATTAAATATGAAAATACGATAAATTTATGATATTTTGAATTAAATGAATTTAAAGTGATTTTATAATATATTAATGATTTTTGAATAAAGTTAAAATGTGAAATGAATGAATATTTAAGTTGAAATTTTGAAATATAACTAAAATTGAAAATTTGTGAATTGGGCTTAAAAGTGAATTTTAAGTTAGGTAAGTAAAAATGAAATTAAGTTATATTTGAAATTTTAAACTCAAGTGCTAATTTAAATTTAATTTAATGAATTTTAATTTAAATGTTGGAATTTAATAAGTGAATTATTATTAAATTTTGATTTTTGAATGGAGATTTAACTTTATAAAATCATGAATATAAGGGTATTTGAATGATTGTTTTAAAAGTGAAATTATATGATTTTATAAGTTAAAAATGATTTATATAAAAATATAATTGTTTGTGAAATTATACTGAATATTTGAAGTTAATGAACTGCATTTCTGAAATGCTGTTAATTCTAATGTAAATGATAATACAGCATTTGTAAATGCTATAGTTGATAATAATGAACCAAATGGCTAAGTTTAATTAAAGGCTATTATTGAATTTTTGTAAATGTTATAATTGCTGAATTTAACTAATTTTTATTTGAAACTAATGTAACCCAATTACAGCATTTTTAAATGCTATCTTTTTTAAATTGAACTGTTTTGAATGTAACTTTCTGTAGCAATTTCTAAATGCTACGAAAGTTGAATTTTCATCTGTTTTACTAAATTATGTGAATAAATGAATTTTAAAAGACTAAAATTTTGGAAATTTAATAATTTAATTAATAAATATAATAACTTCATTTTATGATTTAAAATGAAGTAATTTGTTTCGAAATGTAAACTATTTTGAACTTTGTTTTGTAATGGTACTTAAATTAAATAAAAATGAATGTGGTTTGGAAGATATGATATTTTGAAATTGATTTTGAATGATACTGAATTTTGAAATGATATTTGATTTTGAAGTATAAAATACCATTTTGAAATTTTAACCACGGGATGTATCTAATTTATAGTTTAACTGACTCTTAAAGAATGGGCGATCCCAAGCATCCTTTAGGTTATTGTGCATTTCTACTACAGTTCACTTGAGTTGGTTTACATTATATAAGTATGTCCTGACTCGAGTGTTTTGTGTTTTACTTTACGCTCGGGTCAGCCTGAGTATTCACAGCTTTGGATTCTCTTTCTGGAGCTGGTCTTTGCTGGAGCTTCTGCTTATCTACATTTATATCTACTTTTTGTTTCAACTGTTCTAGCTTATCTCATGTATTAGTGAACTTCTATGTATTTGAGATTTCTATTATGTTATTTTCAGACTGTATTATGTATTTGGTTTGAGACTCTGTCGTAGTAGCTTCATGAACTACTATGTATTTTATATTCCGCTGCGAGTTAGTCTGATATTTCTATGTCTGTTGTTCTGTGATTGTATTTCATTTGCTCCAAATTTATTTACAATGCTATATTTTGAGTAATTCAAGTCAGGCATGTATGGATGTGAATGGCTGAAAATATCAGGTTGTTACAGTTGGTATCAGAGCTTTGGTTTTAGGTACACCTTAGCCTGCAGAGCAAAAACACATTAGAGATAGGGTAGAAATATAGAATAAGTGAAATCAATCTCAGAATCCTTTCTTTGTGAGAGAACGTATTTTCGAAGTATAAATGATTTCCAAATGATTTTTTAAGGATTTTCAAAGATTATTTTGGTATAAAAATTTTCTTATTTTGAAACCAAGATTTTCTAAACTTCATTCCTTCTTTCTGTATCCACCTTGTTAGAAATCTTTTGGTTAGGATTCTTATCGGTTTGGATTCCTTGAACTTTGGAACGCTTCCACTTGTTCTAAAATCCAGTCTTGTCTTCCCTATTTTATCCATTTTAATTTTTGAGCATTCCATAACTCCACTTTGGAATGACCTCTCTCAAGATCGGTGATTCCACCAATCTTTGAATGATTTGTAAAGGGGTGAAACTTCTTTACAATTGACATTGATTCACCGAAGATTTCTATTTCCTCGGTTTATGATGTTATCTATCTCCTGCTCTACCTGGATTCTATCTCTGGCGATCGAATGTCGATTTTCCTTTGATTTCCGCATTGGTTCTATTCTTGAAGTCACGGTTGACCCAGTTAAGGTCGCCCGCGATTCATAAAGGCTTATCCATCTTCTATTTGGTAATTAAATTATCTTATCTTCGTTCGAGCTTATCTTCGAACCAGAATTCGATTTGATTAGAGTCCTTTAAATTTGAATCTCTGTTTTGTTTGGTATCCTTCCTTGAATCATCCTTTGGAAATTTGTGTTTGATTGTGTTTTGAAAATTTTGTATACATCGATATTATTATTTTGATAAGGATGACCCTATTATATATAAAAGTGAAATGATTTCAATAAGGATTTTTATATCTTTAGAAAATGGAAATTTGAAAACTTTGAAAGGATTTGAAATTTTGAAAATTTATAAGAATTTGACTTATATAAAATGATTTATAACTGAAGGATTTTGAATTTGAATTTCAAGGAATCGAACTCCGGTGTTTTGAAATCGGTTTTACGATTTGAAAAATGTATAATAATAATAATAATATGATTTAAAGATATTTCTCCGAATAAAAATGTTTCAAATGTATTCGAATGAATTCCAATGATTACGAAGTAATTTCAAATAAGTTTAAAGAAAATAAATTCCTTAACCCACTAATGTCGCTGGAAAATAAATTCGGTGATGAATGCATGCATCATCGACATTGATTTTCAAGTTTCTGAGTGGGGAAGAGGCCACTCTAGTAGCTTTGCTATGCGAGTGATTTTGTGAAACCAAATTTTGATTTCAGATTTTGAAGTATGGTTTGATATTCGAAAGATATATGTGTATTTGAAATGATTTAAAGTAAGCCGGTGTTCAGTCTCCGAGCTTCGGATTTGAAACCTATCTTTTGAAATTGTATTTACTGATTCGTTGTTGATTTCCAACTCTTAGATTGAAAATATAATATCTTCGGCTATTTTGAAGGTTCGAGCACTTCCAAATCAAGGTTAACTTTTCAAAGCTAAGAAATTTTGAAAGGTATAAAGTATTTGATAAAGAATATAAGTTTAGTTTGTATGTTTCAAGTATGAAATAATATGATTTGTATAAGTTGAAACTGTTTTGTTAAGTAAATAAATAAGACTATTTTGAATTATACTAATATGAAATTTAGTTTTGAAATGTTTTGGATAAAAATTAGTCTTCAAATGTTTGAGAAAAATTTGGTTTTAAATGTTTTAACTTAGTAACATCTTTATGAAACTATATATATAACAAGTTGGAATAGATACATAAGTTGTACGTACGATGTTTTATTCGCATAACTAATTTGATCCAAGTTTGAGTACACAAGTTCGAGGCGAATTACACTATTTCGTGTTAGGATTTTTCATTTGATTCTTGATGGAGAATATTTGATATGGATTTTGGGCTTGATTCTAGAATTCTCTATCATAGTATATGGCTATGCAAGGAGACTGATGGCTTCTAGTCGAGAAACCATATCGAAGTCCGCATTAGGGAAGTCGAATGGACAATACTAGTTTGAAAGCGAACTTGTGTGACCAAGCGAGCGATCGAATGTAATGTTGCGAAATGATGACATATGTAAGTAATAATGAAGTAAAATTTGAGATATATGAAATTATAAAATTTATTTTTGAAATATGGTATATTTAAGCCTTGAAACATATTTAAGATTTAATAGTTTATTTTGTAAATCAAATCTATATTTGGAATTTGATAATATTTGAAATGGTTTTGTTGGAAAACTAAATTGAATTGAAACTGATTGTTTGAATTGAATTAAAATTGGAAATTTTAGATTTGGGTTTAATTGAATAAATTTGTGAAATGTAAAAAACTAAAGGAATGTTTTATGATTTCAAATATATGATTTCGAATTGTTATGATTTTTCAAAGTGTAATGATTTCAAGTATTTTGGTTTCGAAAGATTTATAACTTTGAAAGTATTATGATTTTTGAAGGTGAATATATGTTTGAAATGGAAATGAATTTGTTTGACCTAAATTTTGTTGATTTGGAAATTTGGATTATTTTCTAAATCTATTATCTTAAGAAACTTTGAAACTGAATATGTAATTTGAAAGAAATGATTTGGTGAAATCATATATGATTTTGATGCAGAATTGATATTGAAATGGTTTGAAATTGAGAACCTTGATTTACTAAATACTTGATTTGGGAGTTATCGAACTTATATAAAATTGATTTGTGTAAGTATGAAATTGATTTGAAACTATTGATTTGTAAAGGTACTCAATTTGTAAATTGAAATCTTATATAATCGAAGTCAATATAAGTATGATTTGATATATTATTGATTTTGGAAAGTATTTGACTTGAAAATGAAATCTTATATATAATGGACTTTATATAAGCATGATATTTGAAAGTGATTTTGAAGGGTACTATATGATACATATTTTCGAAGTAAAGATATGGAAAGTGCCTTCTGCTTGATATCCGCTTTGTGGCCACGCTGTGGATTCATTCTATCGATATTATTTTCTCTCTTTGATTTGGGTTTTCCGGATATGATACTCAAGTGTCCATCGAATTCCATGGCGATCTCCATGGTATTATGATCGTGACTGCATAGCGCAACTGCCTGGCTGAGCTTGCCTGAGGGTACGGATTGTTTCCTGGGGGATCCAGGCATAACCATTGTGTATCCTGCACACTATGTAGGTCGCATTAGTAGCGAAACTGCCCGGCTGAGACGGCCTAGGGGTATGGACTGTTTCCTGGGGGATCCAGGCATAACCATTGTGTATCCTGCACTCTACTAGTCATCATGGCGTAACTCGCAGGGCTGAGAAAGCTTACGGATACGGATTGTTTCTTGGGGGATCCAGGCGTAACCATTGTGTATATGCGATCCATGGTTAGACAGCTGTTTCGGTTTGGTTGATTTGTTTGGATTGTACTTTCCATATCTGTTTTAAAAGTGTTTTTCCAGTATTTTCACTGGGTGTTGAAACAAGTCTACTAAGCACCTGGAGAAGTCTAGCTTTGCGCCTGATCAACGCACTGCCGGAATCTACAGGAACGAGGATAAACTTGTTAAGACATGGAGCTATAAAAGTATTTTTGATAAAAGTATCTTGATAAAATACTATATAAAGAATATTTTGATCAGTTATTTTCCCCTCTAAAGATTTTAAAATGTTTTAAATATTGTTTACTTTGAACCATCAGATTTGAATCAAATGACTATTCATCATACTGTAAAAAAAATTAAATTGAAATGTATAGTGGTTCAAAATAATGGTTCATCCTTGTCTTTCAACCTACTTTCCCTCCTAGCTACTTTCTCCCTACCTTCTTTGGGGATGTCTTCCAACCTATTTTTCCTTCCTGTTGTTTCTCCACTTCCTTCCTTTTCGAGGACGAAAAGATTTGAGTGGGGGAGAGTGTAACAACCCTAGATTTTTATGTATATTTTAATTTTGACTTTATTTAATTTTGAAATCATTTTAAACTTGTTTCATTTCAAACATTTCATTTTTAAATATAAACTTTGATTATTATGTGAATTATAATTCCAACTTGTATAAATTGAATATTTTACTTAAAGGTGGATTTCTGGTCAAACTGGTCAAACTTTGACTTTTTAATTTCAAATTTAACATTTAAATTCTTAAATTTTATCTTTTATTATGTAATTAGATTTAAGAACTTGAATACTGCTTTTCGTTTCGTTGAAAACGGATTTAAATCGTGAAAGTTATGTATATTTCAATATTGAATGCAATCTGTTTCATTTAGCAATTATGTCTATTTTAAATTATATAAATTATATTTTCTTTGTAATATTTTATTTAAAATGTGTCATTTTGTTATTTTATGTTATTTTTGTCATTTAATATTTTTGAAGTGATAATAAAACTTTTTCAAAATTTACTGTATTTATTTCCTATTTTTAAAGGTTGTTTTCTATTTTTTCTGCTATTTTCTTCATTTAAATTATATTTAATTAAAATTTATATTTTTTTTGTGAATGAATTTTATTTTATGTTATTATCTTTGTTATAAATATTTTTCCAAGTCCATATAAATTTTCCAAAATTTATTATGTTTATTTTCAAATTTTCTAGACTAGTTTGCATTTTCTGAGCTATTTTCTTATTTTACCTTATATGATTATTATTAATTTTTTATATTTTTATATTTTTTTTGAATTTTTGAAATTTTTACTGAAATTATTATTATTCTCAGAAATTTAAACTTATATAAATAAATTAAGGAAATTTGAAAGGTTTGTGACTCTTTAGTTGCTTAAGTCTTTTCACCTGCTTTCACCTTTTCATTTCCTAACTCTTACATTCATTTCTATGGCCGTTCATTCCACCACTATAGCCGTGAGTTTTATTTCTGAAATTCACATGAAAGCACTTCTTTCTCTTCACTTCTCATCCATGCTTTCAGATCTGAAAGAAAACTTTGGGTAATGTCCTTTCCATTTCTTTTTCCACCTCTTCCATTGATTTTCAAGTGATTTTTGCTTTGCCTTCATCTTGCATTTGTTCAGCCACACTCCACCACCACCTTCTCCGACCTGTTCCACCACCTTCCTCAACCTCTTTAGCCTCCTCCCCCTCTGTAATGATCAGGCTGTGGCCTTCCATGGACCAAAACCCCACAAAAACTATTGTAAAACATCTTGAAACAATGCTAGCCAATCACCATTTGCACCATCACCTTCATGTTCAACCACGGCCACCACCTTCAGCCGCCACAACCTGACCTTCCACCACCTCTGGCCCACACTCTAGACACCACCTGACCACCACATAGCATGGCCGAGCCTCATCAGCAAGGGGCCGAACCCTATGGTGCAACAAAAGCCACATTTTGCCTTGAAACCCTTTTGTAACTTCCACTCACCTTCATCACCTTGTAGCCGCACCATTTTCAGACCATACCTGATCCCAACCATGCTCAAAGCCTGACCATATACACCCTTTGGCTGATCACATGATGGTTGAGGCAATGGTCAAAGCATGTGATTCATATTTGCATTCATTTCTAAATTGTTTCTTTTGATAATTTGTATTGAAATCATATTTATATTTGTCTTGTTTTTGTGTTGTTCACAAGATCATACCTTGGCACTCCACACATTTGGATCATTTGTCGTGCCTTCGTAGAGTCAGTATTGTTTACTTTGGCGGCTATCTCCATTTTGACAAGTGAGTTATTCTGACCAGACAATATGTACATATATAACTAGTAAATTGACCCCTTTTGAATCTGTAAAATGCATTATCATGTTACACCTGCTATATTATGATTATACGATGTTCACCCATGCTTAAACACCAATTATAACATTTGTTACAGTTATATTATGCTGTTCTGTTATTTTTATCAGTTTATCACACTGCAAGTTCCCTTTAGATTAGAATCACTATTGGTTGAAATGATACATATCCGAACGGACTTTAGAATAGGAGAAAATCATTATGGGCTAAAATGATAGGCCTGAATGATTTTCAATTATTTTCATTTACTTGGGATTGCGGGTTTGAAATGATCATACCCGGGTTTTCTTTGTAAATTACGGGTTGAAATGATATATCACCCATATCACTTTACCTAGACTAGAAAAATGAAATACAGACCCGTTGTTAAAATATGTTTTTCTAAAAATTTTAAAATATTTTAGAAATGTAAATATTATAATATTTTGATTTAAATTTGATTAAAAATTATTTTTGTAAAGCATTATTGATTTTCTGAAAATTTTTAAGTGAAATAAATAAATGGTAAAGTTAGAAAATCTGAAATGTAAGTTATTTTGGAAATTATAATTTGGTGATAAATGGAATTTAAATTTGATATGAAAATATGATAAATTTATGATATTTTGAATTAAATGAATTTAAAGTGATTTTATAATATATTAATGATTTTTGAATAAAGTTAAAATGTGAAATGAATGACTATTTAAGTTGAAATTTTGAAATATAACTAAAATGTGAAATTTGTGAATTGGACTTAAAAGTGAATTTTAAGTTACGTAAATAAAAATGAAATTAAGTTATATTTGAAAATTTTAAACTTAAGTGTTAAGTTAAATTTAATTTAATGAATTTTAAATTAAATGTTGGAATTTAGTAAGTGAATTATTATAAAATTTTGATTTTTGAATGGAGATTTAACTTTATAAAATCATGAATATAAGGGTATTTGAATGATTGTTTTAAAAGTGAAATTATATGATTTTATAAGTTAAAAATGATTTATATAAAAATATAATTGAATGTGAAATTATACTGAATATTTGAAGTTAATTAACTTCATTTCTGAAATGCTATTAATTCTAATGTAAATGATAATACAGCATTTGTAAATGCTGTAGTTGATAATAATGAACCAAATGGCAAAGTTTAATTAAAGGCTATTATAGCATTTTTGTAAATGTTATAATTGTTGAATTTAACTAAGTTTTATTTGAAACTAATGTAACCCTATTACAGCATTTTTAAATGCTATTTTTGTTACATTGAACTGTTTTGAATGTAACTTTCTGTAGCAATTTCTAAATGCTGCGAAAGTTGAATTTTCATCTGTTTTACTAAATTAAGTGAATAAATGAATTTGGAAAACTAAAATTTTGGAAATTTAATAATTTAATTAATAAATATAATAACTTCATTTTGTGATTTAAAATGAAGTAATTTGTTTCGAAATATAAACTATTTTGAAATGTGTTTTGTAATGGTATTTAAATTAAATAAAAATGAATGTGGTTTGGAAGATATGATATTTTGAAATGGATTTTGAATGATAGTGAATTTTGAAATGATATTTGATTTTGAAGTATAAAATACCATTTTGAAATTTTAACCACGGGATGTATTTAATTTATAGTTTAACTGATTCTTAAAGAATGGGCGATCCCAAGCATCCTTTAGGTTATTGTGCATTTCTACTACAGTGTGTTGGTTTACATTATATAATTATATATTGTCCTGACTAAAGTGTTTTGTGTTTTACTTTACGCTCGGGTCAGCCTGAGTATTCACAGCTTTGGATTCTCTTTCTGGAGCTGGTCTTTGCTGGAGTTTCTGCTTATCTACATTTATATCTACTTTATGTTTCAGTTGTTCTAGTTTATCTCCTGTATTAGTGAACTTCTATGTATTTGGGATTTCTATTATGTTGTTTTCAGACTGTATTATGTATTTGGTTTGAGACTCTGCCATAGTAGCTTCATGAATTACTCAAAATATTCCACTGCGAGTTATTCTGATATTTCTGTGTCATTTGTTCTGTGATTGTATTTCATTTGCTCCAAATTTATTTACAATGTGATATTTTGAGTAATTCAAGTCCGGCATGTGTGGATGTGAATGGCTGAAAATATCGGGTAGTTACATATATGAACCATATTTTGAGTCGTTGAGTCCGGATGTTATCGTAATCGTAGATTCGCGAATTTTTGTTTCATGTCAGCAATCAAAACCTATGATCCAACACCTAGGTATTTAGATCTTAAGTTTTCATTTGAAATAATTGGATGCATACCATCTATTACATAATATTATCTGTATTTTGTTGCATGTAAATTTATATCAGACTATTTTTTGCATGTAAATTTACATCACATTGCTTTTTTCAGCCTGATTTCTTTTAGATTTCGTAAGAATAGGTATGTAAGAGTTTGGTATTTGATTCTTGTGCACATCCATTTGCATAGAAGATAATAAATTACTTGCCAAAACATAAATCAAACACCAAAAAGGTACGTAATAAATTTAGAAAATATAAATTGTTTGATGTTTTTATACTCCAGATATGCGAGGCCATTTGTTTTCTTTGATTGTTTTGGAGCCCATAGAGGTGATTTATATTTGTACCGATCTAGCAGCGCAAAGGAGACGCTGGCGAAATTTTCTGAAAATTTAAAGAGTTAGACAATTTTTAAGAATTTTGGAAAACTTTTGTTAACTAAAAATTTAATCTTTGAGTTATAACTTGGATTAATGAATGGAAGGGAATTAGTTGGTGTAGATGAGTGAATCTAAAAGACTTAGAAACTTTGGAATCTATTTCAGCTAATTTGTTTTGAAAATAAGTTTAACAACTCATTTTAATTAACCGTATTAAACTTAAGGTTTTGGAACATTTTCTTCCTTAGGAATTTCGGGGATGAAATTCATTTTAAGGGAGGGAGAATGTAACAACCAAAAATTCTGGTCATTTTATTTTAAATGTTTAATTTATTTGAGTATTTAAATAATTGAATTTTGGAATTTAATAAATTATAATTCAAATATAAGGAATAATCAAATATTTGAATTATGGAATTTAATGTTAACAAAATGGATTTAATATTTTTATTTAACTCCTTTTAATTAATAAATAATATTGGTGAACTTAATTTGTAAATTTATTTACAAATGTAAGGTTAGATAAATATCGATAAATAAATATTTAAATATGTGAAATTTTCGTTCCGTAGAACAGTCTCAGATTTGATGAAACTAGTTTCATTGGAATAGTAATAGGGAATTATATCGTGCCATCGAATTTTATAGCGATCAGGCGTATCGTTTGATCATGCGAGATCAAAACACATAGAATTAATATTAGAAATTTAATATAATAACTGGGTCTAAAATCCAATTTTCTACATATGATCGAATTAGGTCTCAAAACAAGTTCCATTGTGTTTGGAATAGGGGTACTACATATAGTGCGACGACCTGGAATTTTTAGGCATTTGAAATTAGAATATTTAATTAATTTTAAATATTTACAAGATAGTTTAACTTGGATTTCAAATATCAGCTTGAATTTGGCGATTGAATTTATTGAATTTAAAATTTTGAATTTGGGTAAAATATTGAATTTTCAGTTTTAAGCCTGTTAAAAATAATTTGAAGGCTCATAAAATTTATATTGATAGTGTTGAGGATAATAAAAGTTTTAAAATTGAATTTAACACTGATTTGTTCAGTTTTGAAATTTTATCGTTTAAATTGAATTTAAAAATAGCTTTCCGAGGCACAGTCTCGGAATTCGATGAAACTAGTTCCATTGGATCTATAATATTGTATTATTATCGGATTTCAAATTTCGTAGTGATTGGAGTAGTTGTGTGATCGTATGGTAGATAAATGCGCTGAAATCTTTATTAAAAAAATAAATATAATTTCTGGTCCAAAAAGCTATCTTCTCCATACGATCTAATTAGGACTCGAAATCTTTTCCTTTGCGTTCGAAATATGGGTATAACCTTATAAACGCCTAGCCGCAAGCCTCGATAGGAATTCAAAATTGTAAGTTGCATTTTCGAGACAATTTGAATTTAAATTTAAATACGAGTAAATACTTTACTTGACTAGTCAAATTAATTTCACATCAGACCTTTTCCAGTCTTTTCCAAAGCACTGAAGCCTTTTTCTCTAACATGCCACTATCATATTTTGTCTCCTTTCCTCCTCTTTTACAATGCATAAGAATCAGATAAAGTTCAAAAACGAAAAAAATTAATGGCCGAAGCCTGAGAGACTTGAAACCGATTCTCAAATAATAAAAATGGCCGCTTTTCAAAAAAATCAAAATTTTACAGTTCGATTCAAAAGTAAATCATCATGGCCGAAACCTAGTTCAGCATAGCAATCGATTCGAACTTGTTCGATTCGAGATAGGAAGCAAATCGCGTGATCGAACACGAAATCGAATTTGAGCAATCTTCTTCTTTCAACTGAGTCAGTTCGAAGTTCTCTCTCGCATGCTCGTTAATTTTTATTTCTCCATCGCGTTCAGGGGAGGGGTGAAACCGCGCGACGCTCGTATGACAGTGGGTAGGAGTAGCGAGGCGTGTTCTGTTTTGGGGTTACGGATCGTCGTGATATTTTAGGGGATGGTGGAGATCGATGTCCATGCGGCGATGGGACCTTGAGGCTGCAGGCGAAGGCGTGAGGGGGAGGCGACTCTCGTTCGAACGGGGATGGGGGAAAGGTCGCGTTGATCTGGATAGCCCTGTGCTCGAAGTCTGTGAGGTCAAAAATAATGAAGAACGAGCCGGTTTGAATTGGATCGCAAACAAAGCAAAGGTGAGTTAAGCTCACTCATCTGGATTATTATAGTTAAAGTTAAAGTTAAATTATTGGTTGGATTGCTTGGATGATGATTGTCATTAGTTAAAATTAAATAGACCCTATGCGCTGCATAATAGCGGATGATATTATATAAATCCCATATACCGCGATATTCCATGTAACGCCCCGGAAATTTTCGACTTTCGAAAATTCAACATCGATACTCACTTTATCGACTGCCGAGAAATCGAAGGCCAAAAACCCGAAATGTTATGGTTTAAGAAAAAGAATTTAAGAAAAGAGAAGAGAAAAAGATAGAAGAAGATAGAAGGAAAAGAAAATAGAAAATTTTAAAATAGAAATTAGAGAGAATAGAAAATGGAGGGGAAAGAAAAATAGAACATAATTTTAAAATAGAACGGAACAGAAAGAAAACAGAACAACATCAGAATCTCACAATTCGCAGCGGAACAACATATAATAATAAATGAATAATCTTTAAACAAAGAACTATATCAGTTATTACATTTCATCACATTTCATTACATCATATCATCAGAGTGTACAACATCATACAACAACAACAGTGCAGCGGAAAAGGAATACTATATAAGTAATACGCCACGCCATCCAGCTTGCCTCCAGCAACTCCAGAATATCCAGAATATCCTGATAAACCTAACTTTTGACTGCCCGTGTGAAAATTGGTGGGCATCCAGAGTTTAGGAAGGAAAACAATAAACTCCAAGTCAGTCATGTGACTGGTGTGAGAACTCAAAACAGTTTATTTATCTTTAAAATCAAAAATAGAAGAATATTTTTAAATTCAATTCGCAATGCTTTTAAAAATGAGACTACCATAAGACCTCCTGCCACACACACAATGCAAACGCAGACTTGGAGAAGATTTCTCCTTATGATAGCCAAAGATGCTTGATACGCATTTAAAAGAACATTTTAATATTATTGCTAGTGCATAGTGTAGGAAAAATTCATTTCGAAAGTAGAATATAAATCTTAGCCAACATAGACATTTCGAACTATGCCTACTATAGCTACCATCCAAACAGTGTTGCGACACCATAAGTGAATGATAGGTTCTACAACTAATACCGTACAAGTTTCGTATTGTTTCTTTGGATTTCCAACAAATGGTCAGGCCAAGGAACTTCCCATTGCCACATGAGAATGCCTCTGGAAAGACATCCCCGAGAACCAAACAGGAACTCTGCCAACACAAGGCCGGGTTACCCCTAACTGGGTAACTACTGACACGAGCATGCCATTCCCCGATCGTAAACGACCTTTCTCACGGGATCCCGATAACCAACAACCACAAAGTAATAAATTCGCAGTAACCACATAGGTTAAATATCTGGGCTCCATACCATGATACCACCTCTATCCAGAAGGAAATGTACATACCCTAAAGGGAGCTACCCCTCATAACCTTGCCGCATCTTTCCTGTTTTGACCATTTCCGGGGTGTGAGGCTCGACGAATTCACGTCCACAAAAACATACTTTATACAAAAGCCATGCTTTGGGTCAACAAATGATCATAGAAATGATCACCAAGATAGACGATCAAATAAACGATCCTATCACAATAATCAACACAATGATCATTTACAGCAACACTCAGCATGTCACATTACCAAATTGGGAATATATCGCTGATAACTTCAACTATATAACCTCTGAGCTCGTACGTCTCAGAGAAGGGTGTTAAGCTAAAAGAATAAATTCTCCGCCACCAACAGAAATATATTTGAATGAAATCGGCTTTATATCTCAATTTGTAATGTCAGACATACAATCCATACAAGTCTGTTCCGGGCTCGAACAAAACCGAAGGCACTTACAAAGAAGTCCTTGCAATCCGGATATTCACAATCCTGATCGGATTTCCCATCACTTAAGGAGTCTCTATACCGCTGCAACTCAGTGCAGAGACAATCGACAGGTCATCCTATCGCTCTCGCAAATACCGGATCTTCAACACCGATCTTCAATGCAATTATAACGACGTATCACATATTCAGAATGGGTTATACGACCCCATGGTCCTTTCCCGGTTAACCCGAATAGTGAGTGCTTATTCAAAAATAAGTGTAGCATTCACATTCAAACAAATCACATCAAATACCCATTCAAAGGGAAATATTGATAGTCGGTTATTGAACTATCAATGGATATGCACACATCACCAGTTTCCAAATAATTTTCCAAATTTTTTATTTTCCAAAATATCTTCACTAGATATATAATTTCATACTTCAAAAATAAATCAATATTTATTTTTAAACCAATTCCACTTTCTTTTATAAATTCAATAGTGAATTTACATTCCAAAGTATTAATGAATATACGACTTCAATTCGATTTATAATATTCATTTTCAATTTATCTTCAAAAAGATAAATTCTCTAATATTCACTTTATATTGGAAAAACATTTCCATACTTATTTATTCATAAGTAATTCACAAATTTTATTTATTTTCAACACTTAGAAAATATTCAATATACTTAAATCGAGATTAAGTATATATTTCATTCTTTAAGGAAATCATTCTCATAAACATATTTATTTGGGCCAAAACGAATGTTGCGTAAAACATCGTTACGACAACCCAAAATCACCAGTATAGGGATTCGAAATTAAAATTGATATATAAATCCCAATACTATGCAAAAAATTTCCTTTCGGAAATCATTTACTATAACAACAGTGTTATAGTCCATCATCTCTTTCTATTTCTCGAAAACGTCTATTTCAACAATAAATGTTGAAATCTATGGTTTCAAATCTCAACACATTTAAAACATCGTTAGATCGTTTTAATTCTATTTAAAATATCACATTCTAAACATTTTCTTTAACGTGTTATTCACTATTCAAAAAAACGTGAATATACTTCATTAACAATTTCATCCTTTTATTCATTTTAATTCAAAGGATTATTCACTATTCAAAAATGTGGATATAACTCCATTTATAGGTTTCAACAAATTTTCTTGTCAAAATAAGTCGTTTGCGAATTTATAAAACAACGTTTATAAATTCCATTTCTATTTATTTTATAACAACTTCCTTTTATAAGTTCCTTTATTATCCTATTCGATTTATAACTCAATTATAAAACAAAGGTTCATATTATAAGTTAAATGCTTATAAAAACGATTATTTACAAAATCGTTCTTTTAACTTCCCAAATTATAAATCTTATAACTTATAAGATTGTTTATTTATCCAAAATTCATTCTTTCAATAACTTTATAAATTTTATAAACCTACTGTTTATAAAATTCCATTTATAGCTTCACTGTTTAAAATTCTATAAATTCCATTCAATTATGAAATTCATTTTCACTTCATTCAAACACTTATAAAAACTCGTTTTATAATTCCAACGTTTTAATTTATAAATATCCATTTATAAATCTCTTATATAAATCAATTTATATTATTATTTCAAAACGTCTTTAATCTCCTTTATAATTTTACCATTTTGATTTATAAAATAATTAAATTTTATAAATTCTATTCTTTCAACTTTTTATAATAAATTCAAAAATCCCGATTAAACTATTTTATAAAATCATTAGCATCATATTCTCAAAAATCAGTTTTTAACTATATTTCTCAAAATCAATTTTTTTAACCGTATTTCTCAAAATCATAATTTTTATAACTTTAAAAATTATAACGTTTATTTATTTAAAATGAATCAATTTCCAAAAATATTTTTTATAAACGTATACTTTCAAAAATCACTTTGAAATCATTTTAAAATTCCAAATTTGGTCCAATGATGCTACACACCAAATAGTCAATCACGACTACAACGATATCATATATCGATATGATAATCCATCAAATATCAAAATATCTGAAATCAAATTAAAACTGTTGAGGAATCCAGTTGGATCCCTCCAACCTGTTTTCCTGCATTCACAAACATTAGCACAATACCAATTTCGCTCCAGTACGAAATTATCGCGGTATATGGGATTTAAAATATTATCCGCTTAATAACGGCGCAATAGGGTCTCATCCGCTAAACAAATAAATGCGGGAAATCAATAACTCCAATATATACATATGCCAATATATATATATTGCTATTATATATATAATACCAATTTCACTGTTTATGAAATATTCGCGGTATATGTTTTTATTAAATAACATCCGCTTACTAACGGCGTATAATGTCTATTTTAACAATCAATAGATATCAATCAACATTCAAACATGCATTCAAATATTTTAAATCTAACTATTTAAAATAAAATCGAAACTGATTCGATTGAGTGAGAAGTTCTCACCTTGATTTTAAATTCCGTTTTAGCGATTTATTTCGAATAAAATTAAACGGACGTTTAATTTTACATGAAATTTTCACTAACTCCAAACGACTCCAATCCAACTCCATCGCGTAGTGCTCGTCCATACGATTCCAACGCAACTGGTTTCGCGCGTTTTCGACCTCGTATGAAAAAGATATTGATTTTTAACTTTACACGAATTTATTTATATACAAATTACAATATAAACTTTCTATTTTCAAACTCAACTTATTACAGGCCATTGGATTTCAACCTGAAGGCATCAGGGCCGTGTTTCCCTTCTCCCTCTCCCTCACGTTTCTTCCCAGATAACCATACGCGCATATGAACCCATTACTCAAATACTAGGGTTACTTCTTGCATCCACCTCGCTCCACTAGAATTTGATCAGGAAGTTGCAAATCGAAGCTCTTGACCTGAGCTACCTTCGGCCCTAAGCTAGTGAAGCTCGGCCTCCTCTCTAGCCTTGGAATGCGTGCGCAAGTCGCTGCAATCGGCCTCATTTATCTCCCCCTCCGTTGCACCAAAATCCATCATCACCGTATAGATCTCTAGCTCTCTTCATGCTCTTCAATGTTGCTGTTGAACACTTCGCGTGAATGTCAACGGATTGTGAGTGATTGAGGGAAGAAAGGGATTAAATTCTGGCCATCCATATGAAACTGGCGGCTAGGGTTAGATTAGGTTTTTATTTTTATTTTTATTTAGAGTGAGGGCTATTTATAGAGAAAAAATCGAACACTATTCATCCGGAAATTCCGAACTCCGATTTACGCGCCGTAACCAGCGTTTCTAGGGTTTATCCCGCGTTCCGGACACAATGGAACAGGTTTCGGAAGCTAATTCGGACATCTGTGCAAGTTATGGATGTAAACGCTCAATTTAAATTAAACCGATTTAAATCGATTTCTAGGCGTTTTAATTCGTAACGGACAAACGGTAAATCCAATTGACACGAAATTTGAAACCTTACAATAATACCACATTACGGATCCGATGAAACTAGTTTCGTCGAAATCCGAGACTTTTTGAAAAATGGCTATTTTAACTCGCTAAATTAAAATTAAAAATAAATCGATGCGTTTCGAGCTGCCACGGTCAAACGATAACTCCGATTGACATGAAAATTGAAATCCGGTAATAACTAACTATTACGGATCCAATGGAACTAGTTTCGTTCAATTCTGAGACTGTCCAAAAATTGACTATTTTCACTAGTCGATTTTAATATTAAAATATTCAATTTTCACAAATTAACTTTTAATTCGATTTTAAAAGTTCTAAAATATCATTCTAACTTCCATATGATAAAATAAAATTTTACAATTCATTTTCAATCATATTTAACCCTATTTTCAATTATTTCCATAATTTAACATATTAAATTATCGATTTAATTATTCAATTAAATCCAATAATTCAAATAAAAATTTATTCGACTTATAAATTCACTTATAAATATTTAAAATTAATTAAATATTCAAATTTTAATTAATAAAAATTCTGGGTCGTTACAATCTTCCCCACTTAAAAGAATTTCGTCCTCGAAATTATAAGTAAGAAAAGTTACAGAATTTATTAACTTTCCAAAAATTCATAGTTAAACTTCTTACAATAACTTTACTAAGTTTTCAAATCATACTTAGTTATCTTTTCAAAAACAACTATATCATTTAACTTTCAATCCCAAAATCAAAGTTTAAGTTTTCAAAATTTTCCAAATTTTCTCAAAATTTTTCTAACGCCTTAAATTTTCGGAAAAATTCGCCATAGTCTCCTTTGCGCGGCTCGATCCGAAAAAAAATGACAGTATATATATCACAAATATACATCTCATCAAGTAATGAGGCATCCCGAAGGGAAAAATTTGTAAAAGTACGGTATGTGATCCGAGATATGTACCTTATATTTTATTAGCGAGCATATACGGCTAATATAGCGCGAAAGCGAGCTCCAAATGCGAAGCAAACGCGATCCGCACCTACTAATTACTCAACAAACAACATGAGAACATGCATATATGACAATAATCTCAATATACAACATATAGCAACATAATAACTATATATGCCAACATAGCAAATGTATGAAAAGCAATATATTCAACCATCAACCAACTATCATCCATAACAAATAAATATTCATTCATATTCTCATTAATATTCAATGAATTGGTTTTCAATTTAATCACATTTGATTCATTAACAGTGGATGTTTACTAACATTCATTTTCAATTAGTTTATATTCACTAATTCATATTCAAGTTGGTTCACTTCCAAATCAAATTCAATTTTATTTAAGATTCATTTAACTTCCAATTGAATTTCAATTTCTTTAGCTTTCAATTCCATTAACTACTTAATGAATTACATATAATCAATCAACAATCAACTAACAATCATATAACAATCAATGTATATTAATTACAACCAAATTCCTTTGCTTATATTCATTCAATTTGATTTAACACCTTTACTTGTCAATTGGTTTAATTTAATTGATTTTCATTCAATTATTCAACTTTCTAATAACATTAGATTTTAATGAATTATCACTTACATTCATTATTTCATATCAACTTAATTCACATTCAATTGATTACATTCAATCCATTCATTCAATTTAATTACAAAAGTTGAATTTCATTTATAAAACTCAAGTTCACATTTATCACTTAACTCTGACTTTATTGATTTACTTTGATACTAATATCAACTTCATTCAACATCTCTTAAGTTATATTCCATTTAACTTTAAATTCATTTTTATTTATAACTCATATTCATAAATATATTCATATAGTTTCACTTCTTATATATATAAGTTTATTTCTCAATTGTAAATCACTTTAATTATAATTCAATTCTTATAATCCTTTTTGCTTATACAATTATTCTTTTATTTAGATTATTCAAACAACCTAACAATCAACTTATATTCACTTTAATAATTCTGAAAAATTATTCCCTTGTATATAAAATATAATCAAGGCAAAAATTATTTCATTTACCCAATTTAAAACAATATCGTGTCGAATTATCTTGTTTAAGAGTTTAGAAACCCCTATCTACGATAGTTAGCTAGACTACATCGACTGGAATCTATAAACAATCAACCGATAAGTCAACACAATATAAAACAATTTTATATTCACTAACAAATACGCTCTCATAGCTATTATTACACTCAAATTCATTCTAGAGTACTACTGACTCTATCTCTAATGAACAATACCCAACAGAACCATGGTTGTCGCTTAACCATAAGCTCTGATACCAAATGTAACGCCCCGGAAATTTTCGACTTTCGAAAATTCAACATCGATACTCACTTTATCGACTGCCGAGAAATCGAAGGCCAAAAACCCGAAATGTTATGGTTTAAGAAAAAGAATTTAAGAAAAGAGAAGAGAAAAAGATAGAAGAAGATAGAAGGAAAAGAAAATAGAAAATTTTAAAATAGAAATTAGAGAGAATAGAAAATGGAGGGGAAAGAAAAATAGAACATAATTTTAAAATAGAACGGAACAGAAAGAAAACAGAACAACATCAGAATCTCACAATTCGCAGCGGAACAACATATAATAATAAATGAATAATCTTTAAACAAAGAACTATATCAGTTATTACATTTCATCACATTTCATTACATCATATCATCAGAGTGTACAACATCATACAACAACAACAGTGCAGCGGAAAAGGAATACTATATAAGTAATACGCCACGCCATCCAGCTTGCCTCCAGCAACTCCAGAATATCCAGAATATCCTGATAAACCTAACTTTTGACTGCCCGTGTGAAAATTGGTGGGCACCCAGAGTTTAGGAAGGAAAACAATAAACTCCAAGTCAGTCATGTGACTGGTGTGAGAACTCAAAACAGTTTATTTATCTTTAAAATCAAAAATAGAAGAATATTTTTAAATTCAATTCGCAATGCTTTTAAAAATGAGACTACCATAAGACCTCCTGCCACACACACAATGCAAACGCAGACTTGGAGAAGATTTCTCCTTATGATAGCCAAAGATGCTTGATACGCATTTAAAAAACATTTTAATATTATTGCTAGTGCATAGTGTAGGAAAAATTCATTTCGAAAGTAGAATATAAATCTTAGCCAACATAGACATTTCGAACTATGCCTACTATAGCTACCATCCAAACAGTGTTGCGACACCATAAGTGAATGATAGGTTCTACAACTAATACCGTACAAGTTTCGTATTGTTTCTTTGGATTTCCAACAAATGGTCAGGCCAAGGAACTTCCCATTGCCACATGAGAATGCCTCTGGAAAGACATCCCCGAGAACCAAACAGGAACTCTGCCAACACAAGGCCGGGTTACCCCTAACTGGGTAACTACTGACACGAGCACGCCATTCCCCGATCGTAAACGACCTTTCTCACGGGATCCCGATAACCAACAACCACAAAGTAATAAATTCGCAGTAACCACATAGGTTAAATATCTGGGCTCCATACCATGATACCACCTCTATCCAGAAGGAAATGTACATACCCTAAAGGGAGCTACCCCTCATAACCTTGCCGCATCTTTCCTGTTTTGACCATTTCCGGGGTGTGAGGCTCGACGAATTCACGTCCACAAAAACATACTTTATACAAAAGCCATGCTTTGGGTCAACAAATGATCATAGAAATGATCACCAAGATAGACGATCAAATAAACGATCCTATCACAATAATCAACACAATGATCATTTACAGCAACACTCAGCATGTCACATTACCAAATTGGGAATATATCGCTGATAACTTCAACTATATAACCTCTGAGCTCGTACGTCTCAGAGAAGGGTGTTAAGCTAAAAGAATAAATTCTCCGCCACCAACAGAAATATATTTGAATGAAATCGGCTTTATATCTCAATTTGTAATGTCAGACATACAATCCATACAAGTCTGTTCCGGGCTCGAACAAAACCGAAGGCACTTACAAAGAAGTCCTTGCAATCCGGATATTCACAATCCTGATCGGATTTCCCATCACTTAGGGAGTCTCTATACCGCTGCAACTCAGTGCAGAGACAATCGACAGGTCATCCTATCGCTCTCGCAAATACCGGGTCTTCAACACCGATCTTCAATGCAATTATTACGACGTATCACATATTCGGAATGGGTTATACGACCCCATGGTCCTTTCCCGGTTAACCCGAATAGTGAGCGCTTATTCAAAAATAAGTGTAGCATTCACATTCAAACAAATCACATCAAATACCCATTCAAAGGGAAATATTGATAGTCGGTTATTGAACTATCAATGGATATGCACACATCACCAGTTTCCAAATAATTTTCCAAATTTTTTATTTTCCAAAATATCTTCACTAGATATATAATTTCATACTTCAAAAATAAATCAATATTTATTTTTAAACCAATTCCACTTTCTTTTATAAATTCAATAGTGAATTTACATTCCAAAGTATTAATGAATATACGACTTCAATTCGATTTATAATATTCATTTTCAATTTATCTTCAAAAAGATAAATTCTCTAATATTCACTTTATATTGGAAAAACATTTTAAGTAATTCACAAATTTTATTTATTTTCAACACTTAGAAAATATTCAATATACTTAAATCGAGATTAAGTATATATTTCATTCTTTAAGGAAATCATTCTCATAAACATATTTATTTGGGCCAAAACGAATGTTGCGTAAAACATCGTTACGACAACCCAAAATCACCAGTATAGGGATTCGAAATTAAAATTGATATATAAATCCCAATACTATGCAAAACATTTCCTTTCGGAAATCATTTACTATAACAACAGTGTTATAGTCCATCATCTCCTTCTATTTCTCGAAAACGTCTATTTCAACAATAAATGTTGAAATCTATGGTTTCAAATCTCAACACATTTAAAACATCGTTAGATCGTTTTAATTCTATTTAAAATATCACATTCTAAACATTTTCTTTAACGTGTTATTCACTATTCAAAAAAACGTGAATATACTTCATTAACAATTTCATCCTTTTATTCATTTTAATTCAAATGATTATTCACTATTCAAAAATGTGGATATAACTCCACTTATAGGTTTCAACAAATTTTCTTGTCAAAATAAGTCGTTTGCGAATTTATAAAACAACGTTTATAAATTCCATTTCTATTTATTTTATAACAACTTCCTTTTATAAGTTCCTTTATTAACCTATTCGATTTATAACTCAATTATAAAACAAAGGTTCATATTATAAGTTAAATGCTTATAAAAACGATTATTTACAAAATCGTTCTTTTAACTTCCCAAATTATAAATCTTATAACTTATAAGATTGTTTATTTATCCAAAATTCATTCTTTCAATAACTTTATAAATTTTATAAACCTACTGTTTATAAAATTCCATTTATAGCTTCACTGTTTAAAATTCTATAAATTCCATTCAATTATGAAATTCATTTTCACTTCATTCAAACACTTATAAAAACTCGTTTTATAATTCCAACGTTTTAATTTATAAATATCCATTTATAAATCTCTTATATAAATCAATTTATATTATTATTTCAAAACGTCTTTAATCTCCTTTATAATTTTACCATTTTGATTTATAAAATAATTAAATTTTACAAATTCTATTCTTTCAACTTTTTATAATAAATTCAAAAATCCCGATTAAACTATTTTATAAAATCATTAGCATCATATTCTCAAAAATCAGTTTTTAACTATATTTCTCAAAATCAATTTTTTTAACCGTATTTCTCAAAATCATAATTTTTATAACTTTAAAAATTATAACGTTTATTTATTTAAAATGAATCAATTTCCAAAAATATTTTTTATAAACGTATACTTTCAAAAATCACTTTGAAATCATTTTAAAATTCCAAATTTGGTCCAATGATGCTACACACCAAATAGTCAATCACGACTACAACGATATCATATATCGATATGATAATCCATCAAATATCAAAATATCTGAAATCAAATTAAAACTGTTGAGGAATCCAGTTGGATCCCTCCAACCTGTTTTCCTGCATTCACAAACATTAGCACAATACCAATTTCGCTCCAGTACGAAATTATCGCGGTATATGGGATTTAAAATATTATCCGCTTAATAACGGCGCAATAGGGTCTCATCCGCTAAACAAATAAATGCGGGAAATCAATAACTCCAATATATACATATGCCAATATATATATATTGCTATTATATATATAATACCAATTTCACTGTTTATGAAATATTCGCGGTATATGTTTTTATTAAATAACATCCGCTTACTAACGGCGTATAATGTCTATTTTAACAATCAATAGATATCAATCAACATTCAAACATGCATTCAAATATTTTAAATCTAACTATTCAAAATAAAATCGAAACTGATTCGATTGAGTGAGAAGTTCTCACCTTGATTTTAAATTCCGTTTTAGCGATTTATTTCGAATAAAATTAAACGGACGTTTAATTTTACACGAAATTTTCACTAACTCCAAACGACTCCAATCTAACTCCATCGCGTAGTGCTCGTCCATACGATTCCAACGCAACTGGTTTCGCGCGTTTTCGACCTCGTATGAAAAAGATATTGATTTTTAACTTTACACGAATTTATTTATATACAAATTACAATATAAACTTTCTATTTTCAAACTCAACTTATTACAGGCCGTTGGATTTCAACCTGAAGGCATCAGGTCCGTGTTTCCCTTCTCCCTCTCCCTCACGTTTCTTCCCAGATAACCATACGCGCATATGAACCCATTACTCAAATACTAGGGTTACTTCTTGCATCCACCTCGCTCCACTAGAATTTGATCAGGAAGTTGCAAATCGAAGCTCTTGACCTGAGCTACCTTCGGCCCTAAGCTAGTGAAGCTCGGCCTCCTCTCTAGCCTTGGAATGCGTGTGCAAGTCGCTGCAATCGGCCTCATTTATCTCCCCCTCCGTTGCACCAAAATCCATCATCACCGTATAGATCTCTAGCTCTCTTCATGCTCTTCAATGTTGCTGTTGAACACTTCGCGTGAATGTCAACGGATTGTGAGTGATTGAGGGAAGAAAGGGATTAAATTCTGGCCATCCATATGAAACTGGCGGCTAGGGTTAGATTAGGTTTTTATTTTTATTTTTATTTAGAGTGAGGGCTATTTATAGAGAAAAAATCGAACACTATTCATCCGGAAATTCCGAACTCCGATTTACGCGCCGTAACCAGCGTTTCTAGGGTTTATCCCGCGTTCCGGACACAATGGAACAGGTTTCGGAAGCTAATTCGGACATCTGTGCAAGTTATGGATGTAAACGCTCAATTTAAATTAAACCGATTTAAATCGATTTCTAGGCGTTTTAATTCGTAACGGACAAACGGTAAATCCAATTGACACGAAATTTGAAACCTTACAATAATACCACATTACGGATCCGATGAAACTGGTTTCGTCGAAATCCGAGACTTTTTGAAAAATGGCTATTTTAACTCGCTAAATTAAAATTAAAAATAAATCGATGCGTTTCGAGCTGCCACGGTCAAACGATAACTCCGATTGACATGAAAATTGAAATCTGGTAATAACTAACTATTACGGATCCAATGGAACTAGTTTCGTTCAATTCTGAGACTGTCCAAAAATTGACTATTTTCACTAGTCGATTTTAATATTAAAATATTCAATTTTCACAAATTAACTTTTAATTCGATTTTAAAAGTTCTAAAATATCATTCTAACTTCCATATGATAAAATAAAATTTTACAATTCATTTTCAATCATATTTAACCCTATTTTCAATTATTTCCATAATTTAACATATTAAATTATCGATTTAATTATTCAATTAAATCCAATAATTCAAATAAAAATTTATTCGACTTATAAATTCACTTATAAATATTTAAAATTAATTAAATATTCAAATTTTAATTAATAAAAATTCTGGGTCGTTACAATCTTCCCCACTTAAAAGAATTTCGTCCTCGAAATTATAAGTAAGAAAAGTTACAGAATTTATTAACTTTCCAAAAATTCATAGTTAAACTTCTTACAATAACTTTACTAAGTTTTCAAATCATACTTAGTTATCTTTTCAAAAACAACTATATCATTTAACTTTCAATCCCAAAATCAAAGTTTAAGTTTTCAAAATTTTCCAAATTTTCTCAAAAATTTTCTAACGCCTTAAATTTTCGGAAAAATTCGCCATAGTCTCCATTGCGCGGCTCGATCCGAAAAAAAATGACAGTATATATATCACAAATATACATCTCATCAAGTAATGAGGCATCCCGAAGGGAAAAATTTGTAAAAGTACGGTATGTGATCCGAGATATGTACCTTATATTTTATTAGCGAGCATATACGGCTAATATAGCGCGAAAGCGAGCTCCAAATGCGAAGCAAACGCGATCCGCACCTACTAATTACTCAACAAACAACATGAGAACATGCATATATGACAATAATCTCAATATACAACATATAGCAACATAATAACTATATATGCCGACATAGCAAATGTATGAAAAGCAATATATTCAACCATCAACCAACTATCATCCATAACAAATAAATATTCATTCATATTCTCATTAATATTCAATGAATTGGTTTTCAATTTAATCACATTTGATTCATTAACAGTGGATGTTTACTAACATTCATTTTCAATTAGTTTATATTCACTAATTCGTATTCAAGTTGGTTCACTTCCAAATCAAATTCAATTTTATTTAAGATTCATTTAACTTCCAATTGAATTTCAATTTCTTTAGCTTTCAATTCCATTAACTACTTAATGAATTACATATAATCAATCAACAATCAACTAACAATCATATAACAATCAATGTATATTAATTACAACCAAATTCCTTTGCTTATATTCATTCAATTTGATTTAACACCTTTACTTGTCAATTGGTTTAATTTAATTGATTTTCATTCAATTATTCAACTTTCTAATAACATTAGATTTTAATGAATTATCACTTACATTCATTATTTCATATCAACTTAATTCACATTTAATTGATTACATTCAATCCATTCATTCAATTTAATTACAAAAGTTGAATTTCATTTATAAAACTCAAGTTCACATTTATCACTTAACTCTGACTTTATTGATTTACTTTGATACTAATATCAACTTCATTCAACATCTCTTAAGTTATATTCCATTTAACTTTAAATTCATTTTTATTTATAACTCATATTCATAAATATATTCATATAGTTTCACTTCTTATATATATAAGTTTATTTCTCAATTGTAAATCACTTTAATTATAATTCAATTCTTATAATCCTTTTTGCTTATACAATTATTCTTTTATTTAGATTATTCAAACAACCTAACAATCAACTTATATTCACTTTAATAATTCTGAAAAATTATTCCTTTGTATATAAAATATAATCAAGGCAAAAATTATTTCATTTACCCAATTTAAAACAATATCGTGTCGATTTATCTTGTTTAAGAGTTTAGAAACCCCTATCTACGATAGTTAGCTAGACTACATCGACTGGAATCTATAAACAATCAACCGATAAGTCAACACAATATAAAACAATTTTATATTCACTAACAAATACGCTCTCATAGCTATTATTACACTCAAATTCATTCTAGAGTACTACTGACTCTATCTCTAATGAACAATACCCAACAGAACCATGGTTGTCGCTTAACCATAAGCTCTGATACCAAATGTAACGCCCCGGAAATTTTCGACTTTCGAAAATTCAACATCGATACTCACTTTATCGACTGCCGAGAAATCGAAGGCCAAAAACCCGAAATGTTATGGTTTAAGAAAAAGAATTTAAGAAAAGAGAAGAGAAAAAGATAGAAGAAGATAGAAGGAAAAGAAAATAGAAAATTTTAAAATAGAAATTAGAGAGAATAGAAAATGGAGGGGAAAGAAAAATAGAACATAATTTTAAAATAGAACGGAACAGAAAGAAAACAGAACAACATCAGAATCTCACAATTCGCAGCGGAACAACATATAATAATAAATGAATAATCTTTAAACAAAGAACTATATCAGTTATTACATTTCATCACATTTCATTACATCATATCATCAGAGTGTACAACATCATACAACAACAACAGTGCAGCGGAAAAGGAATACTATATAAGTAATACGCCACGCCATCCAGCTTGCCTCCAGCAACTCCAGAATATCCAGAATATCCTGATAAACCTAACTTTTGACTGCCCGTGTGAAAATTGGTGGGCACCCAGAGTTTAGGAAGGAAAACAATAAACTCCAAGTCAGTCATGTGACTGGTGTGAGAACTCAAAACAGTTTATTTATCTTTAAAATCAAAAATAGAAGAATATTTTTAAATTCAATTCGCAATGCTTTTAAAAATGAGACTACCATAAGACCTCCTGCCACACACACAATGCAAACGCAGACTTGGAGAAGATTTCTCCTTATGATAGCCAAAGATGCTTGATACGCATTTAAAAGAACATTTTAATATTATTGCTAGTGCATAGTGTAGGAAAAATTCATTTCGAAAGTAGAATATAAATCTTAGCCAACATAGACATTTCGAACTATGCCTACTATAGCTACCATCCAAACAGTGTTGCGACACCATAAGTGAATGATAGGTTCTACAACTAATACCGTACAAGTTTCGTATTGTTTCTTTGGATTTCCAACAAATGGTCAGGCCAAGGAACTTCCCATTGCCACATGAGAATGCCTCTGGAAAGACATCCCCGAGAACCAAACAGGAACTCTGCCAACACAAGGCCGGGTTACCCCTAACTGGGTAACTACTGACACGAGCACGCCATTCCCCGATCGTAAACGACCTTTCTCACGGGATCCCGATAACCAACAACCACAAAGTAATAAATTCGCAGTAACCACATAGGTTAAATATCTGGGCTCCATACCATGATACCACCTCTATCCAGAAGGAAATGTACATACCCTAAAGGGAGCTACCCCTCATAACCTTGCCGCATCTTTCCTGTTTTGACCATTTCCGGGGTGTGAGGCTCGACGAATTCACGTCCACAAAAACATACTTTATACAAAAGCCATGCTTTGGGTCAACAAATGATCATAGAAATGATCACCAAGATAGACGATCAAATAAACGATCCTATCACAATAATCAACACAATGATCATTTACAGCAACACTCAGCATGTCACATTACCAAATTGGGAATATATCGCTGATAACTTCAACTATATAACCTCTGAGCTCGTACGTCTCAGAGAAGGGTGTTAAGCTAAAAGAATAAATTCTCCGCCACCAACAGAAATATATTTGAATGAAATCGGCTTTATATCTCAATTTGTAATGTCAGACATACAATCCATACAAGTCTGTTCCGGGCTCGAACAAAACCGAAGGCACTTACAAAGAAGTCCTTGCAATCCGGATATTCACAATCCTGATCGGATTTCCCATCACTTAAGGAGTCTCTATACCGCTGCAACTCAGTGCAGAGACAATCGACAGGTCATCCTATCGCTCTCGCAAATACCGGATCTTCAACACCGATCTTCAATGCAATTATAACGACGTATCACATATTCAGAATGGGTTATACGACCCCATGGTCCTTTCCCGGTTAACCCGAATAGTGAGTGCTTATTCAAAAATAAGTGTAGCATTCACATTCAAACAAATCACATCAAATACCCATTCAAAGGGAAATATTGATAGTCGGTTATTGAACTATCAATGGATATGCACACATCACCAGTTTCCAAATAATTTTCCAAATTTTTTATTTTCCAAAATATCTTCACTAGATATATAATTTCATACTTCAAAAATAAATCAATATTTATTTTTAAACCAATTCCACTTTCTTTTATAAATTCAATAGTGAATTTACATTCCAAAGTATTAATGAATATACGACTTCAATTCGATTTATAATATTCATTTTCAATTTATCTTCAAAAAGATAAATTCTCTAATATTCACTTTATATTGGAAAAACATTTCCATACTTATTTATTCATAAGTAATTCACAAATTTTATTTATTTTCAACACTTAGAAAATATTCAATATACTTAAATCGAGATTAAGTATATATTTCATTCTTTAAGGAAATCATTCTCATAAACATATTTATTTGGGCCAAAACGAATGTTGCGTAAAACATCGTTACGACAACCCAAAATCACCAGTATAGGGATTCGAAATTAAAATTGATATATAAATCCCAATACTATGCAAAAAATTTCCTTTCGGAAATCATTTACTATAACAACAGTGTTATAGTCCATCATCTCTTTCTATTTCTCGAAAACGTCTATTTCAACAATAAATGTTGAAATCTATGGTTTCAAATCTCAACACATTTAAAACATCGTTAGATCATTTTAATTCTATTTAAAATATCACATTCTAAACATTTTCTTTAACGTGTTATTCACTATTCAAAAAAACGTGAATATACTTCATTAACAATTTCATCCTTTTATTCATTTTAATTCAAAGGATTATTCACTATTCAAAAATGTGGATATAACTCCATTTATAGGTTTCAACAAATTTTCTTGTCAAAATAAGTCGTTTGCGAATTTATAAAACAACGTTTATAAATTCCATTTCTATTTATTTTATAACAACTTCCTTTTATAAGTTCCTTTATTATCCTATTCGATTTATAACTCAATTATAAAACAAAGGTTCATATTATAAGTTAAATGCTTATAAAAACGATTATTTACAAAATCGTTCTTTTAACTTCCCAAATTATAAATCTTATAACTTATAAGATTGTTTATTTATCCAAAATTCATTCTTTCAATAACTTTATAAATTTTATAAACCTACTGTTTATAAAATTCCATTTATAGCTTCACTGTTTAAAATTCTATAAATTCCATTCAATTATGAAATTCATTTTCACTTCATTCAAACACTTATAAAAACTCGTTTTATAATTCCAACGTTTTAATTTATAAATATCCATTTATAAATCTCTTATATAAATCAATTTATATTATTATTTCAAAACGTCTTTAATCTCCTTTATAATTTTACCATTTTGATTTATAAAATAATTAAATTTTATAAATTCTATTCTTTCAACTTTTTATAATAAATTCAAAAATCCCGATTAAACTATTTTATAAAATCATTAGCATCATATTCTCAAAAATCAGTTTTTAACTATATTTCTCAAAATCAATTTTTTTAACCGTATTTCTCAAAATCATAATTTTTATAACTTTAAAAATTATAACGTTTATTTATTTAAAATGAATCAATTTCCAAAAATATTTTTTATAAACGTATACTTTCAAAAATCACTTTGAAATCATTTTAAAATTCCAAATTTGGTCCAATGATGCTACACACCAAATAGTCAATCACGACTACAACGATATCATATATCGATATGATAATCCATCAAATATCAAAATATCTGAAATCAAATTAAAACTGTTGAGGAATCCAGTTGGATCCCTCCAACCTGTTTTCCTGCATTCACAAACATTAGCACAATACCAATTTCGCTCCAGTACGAAATTATCGCGGTATATGGGATTTAAAATATTATCCGCTTAATAACGGCGCAATAGGGTCTCATCCGCTAAACAAATAAATGCGGGAAATCAATAACTCCAATATATACATATGCCAATATATATATATTGCTATTATATATATAAATTGGTGTATTGTTTTCAAAATTTATAAGTGTGTTTAAAATGTATTTAAATCTGTATTTTAAATTGATTTTCAAAATAGGATTTATTATTTGAAAATAATAATAAGCTTATTTTAAAATAGTTGTTTCTATTCTTTTAAATTTATTTTAAAATTTGGTTTTTAAAATTTGACTTTGAGATGAATATAAATTTGAATTCAAAGATATACATGCATCTTAAAATATAAATAACAATATGGTTTAGTTTTAAATATATAGATAATGTTTTTAATTTAAAATAAGATTTGTTCTATATAAATTTGATTTGTATTTAAATTTTTTTAAATAAATGAAAGGCTTTTGAAATAATATTTTAAAGCAAGTTGAAATATTGTATATAGCTTTATTTAAACTTTGGTTGATTTTTACTATATGTTCTTTTCAAAAATTGTACTTATAAAAATTAGCATACATTTATAAATATATAAGCATGTGTTTATTTGATATTTAATAAGAAAAGCATTTCTTAAAAGATTGAAAAGCATATTAGTAATAAGGAAAGTAATTTTAAAAAGCTTTTAAATTTTCTTTTAAATTATAACAAACTTAAGTGACAAGTGTTTAATTTTAAAACACTATTATAACAAGTGTTATAAACTTTGTGTGTACAAGAGACAAGTGTCCATTTTTATTTTAATTTTCTTTTTATTATTAAATCTGAAAATTTCCCTTTATAAAACCTTTTTTCTCATTTTCTTTAATTCTTTGTTCAATTCTAAAAAGAAAACAAAATCCATCATGTATCTTCATTTCTACTCCCCAAAACCAGAAAATATTCAAAGCAAATACTTAAATCATTAAAGCCTGAAGTATTCCCAAATCTGCATTTTTATTTCTCAAACTCAAGTAGCTTGCCTCATGTTCTCAAATACATGCAAAGCTCCAGTTTTAAAAAGCTTTAAACTTGAGTGTCCGCACCAAATATTCAAATGCATGCAAGTGTTACCTGAAAACAAATATCAATCCCTGTGATCAATCCAATTTCCAAATTCAAAGATCTAAACCTCTCAGTAAATCCTCAAAGCCATTAACAAGAGCCTGTAACAAATGCCTGCAGTTTTCTAAAATCAAACCTGCATCATATTTTCAAGTGCATGCAAGTCTTAAGGAGTATTACCTGAAGCATTGATTTCCAAGCTTTTTCAGTTTTGAAGTTCTAATGTTCAAAAGCTTTTCAGAGTTTCAAGTTCAATTCTTTTGCAAGTTTCCTGTTCTATCATCTCTGCATTCTTAAATAAAAGGTGAGTAAACTTTTTATTAAAATTTTTGGTAATTTTCTGTTGTTGCATGGTTTTGAATGGTGTTTATTTTATATGCATAGCAGAATTTCCCTGTAGTCATAATTATGCAATGGTCTGTTATATTTGAAACTATGTATGTGATTTCTTTCCTACTCTGAAGTTTGAATTAAAACCAAATCTTCAAGTTATATTTTAATCAAACAACAGTAAGAAATTTTATTCAAGCATATTAAGTTAGATTAGTATAAACTAAGAACAAAGAAATTAAGCTAAGTTCTTGTTTTGTAAATTTCTCTGGAAACAATAGTACTGGAACAAATAAATATCAAAGTGTGAAATCAAGTATTGAAATTTGATGTAATAACTATATAATTGGGAATGCCATTGTTAATTATGAATTTTGAGTGGAAATTCAAAATTTTTAAAACTATTCAAAGTATGAATTTGGGTTTTACCTGCAAATTGGACTTTGGTCTGTAACTGGTGATCTTTTTAACTGGAATACTTGAGATTCTTCAAGAAGTTAGGTGATTCATCAGAGTGTATAGAAAAAATAGCAGAAAGATTTTTAAATCATTTTGGAGATTGATTTTGATAGGGATTTGATTTAAACCTAGTTTTTGAATGATATTTTAAATCGATCACTGCATCATCCCTACTGCATCGAGCATGATATGATTCTGGAAGAGGATAGTGTGATGGGTCAGGGAACCATGGACGTAGTGGTGGCCGTTGTAGTTGATCGGAGGCGTTTCGTGTTGGGATTTTCTGGTGGGGTTTTAGGGATTCAGTACTTCTTACAGGCTCGATTTTGATTAAGGGAAGATTTTGAGTTTTGGTGAGTCGTGGAGGCTTGTAGGGTGGTGGAGTGACTCGGCGGTGGGTTCGCTGATGACCAGAGAGGGTCTGGCGATGGTGCAAGGTGCACGGCGACTTGATGGTGTCAGGGTTGTATTTGGGTTTGATTTTGTTTTGTGTTACTGGAATTGAGTTCAGGTTATAAGGGAGGAGACTCGGGAAAAACTCGTGCATTTTTGGTCATGGCTCGGGTTTGTACTCGTGTGATCTGGGTATTGATGTGCTGTGCTGTGCTAAACTGTTAAGTTGAACAGTTTTGAGTTTTAGAGTAAAACAGTTTTAAAGATTTAAAATCTTTGTGCTTTGTTTCGTAGGTTCCAGTAAGGGTTGAACCCAAATTAAAGTGATGACAAATATTTCAAATTTAAATAAAATAAGTTTTAAACTTCAATAAAATTTTAAGTTAAATTTAAAGTATTTGATTTGAAATTGAATTGTTTTATAAATAAACTTGTATAATGATTAAGTATCTTAAAAGTTAAATCTTAACATTATTTCAAATCTTATTTTGGAATATTAAAGAGAATATTAAGTAAAGTTTTAAACTAATTTGTGGAAATGATTTATTAATTAACAAATGAAGATTAAGATAATTTATTTGGAATTAGAATTGTTAATTAATAGAGGTAATTAATGACTTCTTTATAATTTAATTTATGAATTAAGTTAAATAAAGATTTCTAAGATTTATTTAAGATAATTATTTTATCTTAAATAATAATTAAGTATTAATAATGTGTAATTAGTTAGTTAATTCAAGAAGTTTAAGTTAATTAAATAATTTAATTATTATTTTAAAAAGGGGTTAATTAAGTGGTTAATTAAGTATAATTAATTATTTAATTAACTATTAATTAAGTTGATGATTTAATTAATGTCAAATGATTAATTAAATTATAATTACTTATTAACTAAGTAATTAAGAGTTAATTAAATAGTAATTAATTAATAAAGGTTTTATTAAGTTCTAAATGGGTTTTCTTAATTAATAATTAAAGGATTATTAAATTATAATGAAAGATAATTAAGAATTAATTAACTGTTTTATTTAGGTTAATTAATTGTAATTAAGAATTAATTAATTTTAATTATGAATTAATTAATTTGTAATTAAGATTATTAATTAATAATTAAGTTTATTAATTAATGATTAAGAGTTAATTAATTAGTTAATTAAGTTTAATTAATTAATTATAAAAGTAATTAGTAATTAATTACTTTCGATTAAAGAATTGATTAATAATTAAGGTTTATTAATTAATAATTGAAGATAATTAATCTGATAACTGAAGATTAATTTGGTTAACGAGTAATTGAAGGATGAATTACTCGATTATGTTTTATGAGATGATTGAAATCAAGTAGGTTAATTAATTTGTTAATTAATGAAATAGGATCACTTGATAAAAGATTAAGTATGTTTACTTAATAAGCTTTGATAAGGTTAATTATTTAAGATAAGTAATTGATTAATTACAGAGGTAATTGAGATAAGGTAATTACCGATTTGGGAAGTAAATTTTAATGGGTAATTACTTGTTGAAGTAATTAAAGGTTTATTACTTGGTGTAATAAATCAATGAATTTATAAAGTAATTAAAAGTAATTAAGAAGTAATTAATAATAATTAATTACTGTATTTAAGTGATTAATTAAAAGCAATTAATCTAAGTATGATTAATTAAGGATCATTAATTGATATGATTAATGAAAATAATTAGGGATTAATTACTTTATTAAAGAGTTAATTATTCAAGGTTGATTAATTGGAATGATGATTAATTAATTTGTTTAATTAATGGTTAATTAAGCAAGATTTATTGTGATAAAGGTAATTAATTTAATTAATTTTAAATTAATTAAGTAATTAGATAATTAATTTAATTCACTTTAAATTAATTAGAGATAGTTAATTTAATTCAGTTTAAATTAATTATGTTATGGTTTGAGTTAATCATTGCTTATGAATGATTGGATGACATTGATTGTCTTGAATGCTGTGTGATCTCAGTAATGAGATAAGTATGGTCGTATGATAGGAATGCTTGGTTGAATTGTGATTATCAATTGGGATGTTGATATATTGATTATCTACTATGATATGGATTATATGAATTACCTGTTATTTGATAATGTTGATTATCAATTGTGGCCTGTGAATTATCTATTCTGTGTATATGTAGATAGTTGAATTTAATTGTTTTAAAACCTTTAAAACAACTTGGACTTAAAAGACACGCTTGGATTTCGATGAGATCGGGATCGGGTTTCCATATTTGGATATCCGAAAACCACATCGATTCCAAATAACGTTAGGTCGTGAATCTATGTGGAGCTTTGTGAAGACTCGAGGTGTAAGGGCTATACGTCAGTATAACTCTGTGGGTGATTCCGTAATGAGTTGACGGAATAGACCTTATAGATTCGAGATGGTGGTTTAGAGTGCAAGGGTTATTGTCGTTAACTCTGAGGGTGATTCCAAAATGAGTGTAACGAGATAATGCCTTCGGTTTCGTTCGAACCCGGAACGAACTTGTATGGATTGAATGCTTTCAGCACATCGTCAGGTGGACGATGAGCATTCTAAGTGATGTGTTCATTAAAGGTAATCGTAACCTCAAGCCTCATCAACCGGGAATGGCTAAAACAGGGGAGGTGCAGCAAAGCTTCGTGGGTAGCCCCCACTGGAGAGTAAGATTTACCCCTGTCTAGAGGTCCCTTTTATTTCGGCTGTGTGGGATGGTTGAATAGCTACAACCATCGGGGTTGTCTTATTTGGAACTGTTCAGTAAGGAACGGGTCCGGCTTTGTGTTGCAGGGGATGAAGGGAGTAATCCTCGGTACGGTGATCTAGGCCACGTACTGTGACGGGCGGTACCCCAGTAGCCCTGCCATTGTATGGAATCCAAAATCCAATAAGTGCCAACGGTTTTGATTGTATTACCCACTTTTGTGGCTAGTAGCTGGAATTTAATCATGTAACAATTTCGGCTATTTCTTATTTATTTGAAAACCCTAGACACTATTATAATATCATCGGATTTCCTATCAAATGTTTGGTTAGCGTAAGGTAAAAACTTTTCCATGTTTATGTGTGGGAAGTCTTACGTGATACCTTTCTTTTCAAAAGGTTTTTAAAGTTAAGCAACTTTAACCGTTTACTCACACCAGACCCATGTCTGACCCGGAGTTTATTCTGTTTTCTTAAACTCTTGGGTACTCAAATTTTTACGAGTAGCCAAGGGATTCAGGTTAGGTTTCTAAGTTGGCTTTGACGAATTGTGGAGGAGCAATGGAGCAGGAGGCTTCTGCGTATAGCTATAGAATATTCCGCTGTGTTTTCTCTGAGATGATGTTTTTGAGTTGTATTGAGTTGTATAACTAGACAGGTGTTTATAACTGTCTAGTATGAGTTGATTATGCTGTGTAACTCTGATGTATATGATACTATGTAAAGTATTAAGTGATTAATATAATTTATTCATTCCGCTGTTTAGATTCTGATGTGTCGTTTCTTTCTTCTTCTCTATCTTTTCTCTTTTCTATCCCTTTCTTTCTTAAAAATGATGCGATTTTCCGGGAGTGGAAAGTCGGGTCGTTTCACTTGGTATCAGAGCGTTAGGTTGAGTGAATACCTAGGCTCTGTAGTGGTGTCTTTCTTGAGAGAGCGTACTTGTAATTTATATATATATAATTATATAATTATATATATATATATATATATTTCTACCTATCTGTTGGGTTACCTGTTCGGGTTTCCCAATATAAGTTATAAAGGTAGATGAGGTAGTGGTGTGTGTAACACAACTACCATTGGTTGGAGTTTGAATGTTTGAGGTTGGAAGAGTATTTGTCGAGACTGTAGACCTAATACCGTCTCAAGTAATCTTTGTAGTTTGGAGTAAGACTTCATTTGATCTCTTAAGGAAACCTGTTAAGGTTCGAAGTTCATCTTTGAAGTGTAAGTTTATTTGCGCTCGTGTGAGCGGATTTTTGAAAATTGGATCTGTTGGTTGGACAGAAGTAAGTGAGGGTATTTTGATACCACAGGAAGTAATAGTTGCGTGATGAGATGCAGTGACTATGGATGTCTCTGAAGATGTTTTCTTTCGAAGCAAGTTTAATGAAGTGTGTTTGCTTCGGTGTTGTAGCTGAGTTCAGTAGGGTGTATGTGTTTAGTTAGAGGTCCGAGTTTCTCAAAGAACTCTGGATAAGAAGTCTTTGGCATCTGTGTTAGCAGGGCAGTTTGGGGGTGTTCTCGGTGTTGGCAAGAGATCTTTTTGGTTTAGCAGTTTTCTGGAATGGAGTTTAGAAGCAGATTAGTGGACCCGTTTCTTCGATGGGTTGGCTAATTAAGTTTAAACTGTTCTGATTAGTGGAGAGAGAACAGTATCTTGGATATTGGATTGGCTGATCGCAAAAGTGACTTGCGATGGTTTGGTGATTATCTTAGATAGTCTTTGCTTGGATTTGTGGCATATCTAGAGGATGAAGGAGTTTTGGGATTGCTGAAGATTTTTCTGGATATATCTTCAGGGAAGTTATAGATTTTACCCGCATTGGAGTTTGAATTCTGAATCGACTTGATGTCAGGAGTGCTACCGGTGATTCAGTTGGATAGAAGATTGTTTCCAAGGATTGATTGTTGGGTGAAGCGGCTCTGTATTTCTTGGGACTCATGTTGAACCTTTTTATTGGGATGTACTGTTCAGTCTGCATTTTCATCTGCTCCAGATCAGAGTTGTGCAGCGGAAGCATGGTGGCTGTTATTCTTAAGTAGAAGCAACTGGATGTTGCAGTATCTTGGATTAGAGAGTTTCTATTGGAATATTCAGAATTTGACGCAAGTTGGCGAGTGATTCTATTCTTTCTTTTATAGATGGGAGAAGTTGTTTTCTACTATTGATAGTATAATTTGGTTTTGATTTTTGGATTGATCTTGTGAGGATCAGATGGTGAGTTGATCCAGTTGTTTGTAGAAGTATCAGCAAGGGTTGAGCTGATCAGGAAGGATCTGTAGGCAGTCCGGATCATCCAGTAAGTTTTGAGGCTTAGTAGCGGAAGAATTTGGAATTCGAAGTTGGAGACTTCGATGTTGTTGAGATTTTCTCGGGTAAAGGGAGCATTAAGATATTGGTAAGATTTGAGGTGATCTCCGAGGTATTGGATTCTTCTAAGTTTTGTTGAGATCAGTGCTTTGGTTTGTAGAGTTGAATTGCCAGTTTGGAAGACTGGAATTCAAGATATTTCACGTGTCTCTGAGGGAGAACGTGTATTGGTCCATCACTGGTTTTAAGATCAGTAGTTCTATGAGTTTTGGTTGTTGATCAGACTTGTCTATGGTCTGGTATCATGGGTAGATTATAGATCTAGCTGAGTGGGAACTCAGTAGCTTATAAGTATAGCTAGTTTGGATTTAGTAGAGCGAGTATCCCTGTGTCTGTACTGGGGAAACTCGAGAAATTTAGGAAGTTTATCTGGATCTGTGTCTGGATAGCTAGTGTTGTTTGATTAAATTGGTTGTTTGGATGAAAGTGTTTGTTTGATTGATAGTGTATGGCTGTATGTATGTTTAAATTGGTTGAAAATAAAACAAAACTTTGGATTATCTTTGTTTTAAATTTCGAGGACGAAATTCTGTTAAGAGGGGAGGATTGTAATATCCCGGAATTTCCAAAAGTTTAAAATGCTGATAATCGCTTAATTTAATTATTTGAAATTAATAAATTGTTATTTTCAAAGATAATTAAACCAAGTAATATTTTAATTATGGTTATAAATTGGTTTTATATTAGGATTAATTATTTTATTTGTGTGAATAAATTTTAAATTGGTGTATTGTTTTCAAAATTTATAAGTGTGTTTAAAATGTATTTAAATCTGTATTTTAAATTGATTTTCAAAATAGGATTTATTATTTGAAAATAATAATAAGCTTATTTTAAAATAGTTGTTTCTATTCTTTTAAATTTATTTTAAAATTTGGTTTTTAAAATTTGACTTTGAGATGAATATAAATTTGAATTCAAAGATATACATGCATCTTAAAATATAAATAACAATATGGTTTAGTTTTAAATATATAGATAATGTTTTTAATTTAAAATAAGATTTGTTCTATATAAATTTGATTTGTATTTAATTTTTTTAAAATAAATGAAAGGCTTTTGAAATAATATTTTAAAGCAAGTTGAAATATTGTATATAGCTTTATTTAAACTTTGGTTGATTTTTACTATATGTTCTTTTCAAAAATTGTACTTATAAAAATTAGCATACATTTATAAATATATAAGCATGTGTTTATTTGATATTTAATAAGAAAAGCATTTCTTAAAAGATTGAAAAGCATATTAGTAATAAGGAAAGTAATTTTAAAAAGCTTTTAAATTTTCTTTTAAATTATAACAAACTTAAGTGACAAGTGTTTAATTTTAAAACACTATTATAACAAGTGTTATAAACTTTGTGTGTACAAGAGACAAGTGTCCATTTTTATTTTAATTTTCTTTTTATTATTAAATCTGAAAATTTCCCTTTATAAAACCTTTTTTCTCATTTTCTTTAATTCTTTGTTCAATTCTAAAAAGAAAACAAAATCCATCATGTATCTTCATTTCTACTCCCCAAAACCAGAAAATATTCAAAGCAAATACTTAAATCATTAAAGCCTGAAGTATTCCCAAATCTGCATTTTTATTTCTCAAACTCAAGTAGCTTGCCTCATGTTCTCAAATACATGCAAAGCTCCAGTTTTAAAAAGCTTTAAACTTGAGTGTCCGCACCAAATATTCAAATGCATGCAAGTGTTACCTGAAAACAAATATCAATCCCTGTGATCAATCCAATTTCCAAATTCAAAGATCTAAACCTCTCAGTAAATCCTCAAAGCCATTAACAAGAGCCTGTAACAAATGCCTGCAGTTTTCTAAAATCAAACCTGCATCATATTTTCAAGTGCATGCAAGTCTTAAGGAGTATTACCTGAAGCATTGATTTCCAAGCTTTTTCAGTTTTGAAGTTCTAATGTTCAAAAGCTTTTCAGAGTTTCAAGTTCAATTCTTTTGCAAGTTTCCTGTTCTATCATCTCTGCATTCTTAAATAAAAGGTGAGTAAACTTTTTATTAAAATTTTTGGTAATTTTCTGTTGTTGCATGGTTTTGAATGGTGTTTATTTTATATGCATAGCAGAATTTCCCTGTAGTCATAATTATGCAATGGTCTGTTATATTTGAAACTATGTATGTGATTTCTTTCCTACTCTGAAGTTTGAATTAAAACCAAATCTTCAAGTTATATTTTAATCAAACAACAGTAAGAAATTTTATTCAAGCATATTAAGTTAGATTAGTATAAACTAAGAACAAAGAAATTAAGCTAAGTTCTTGTTTTGTAAATTTCTCTGGAAACAATAATACTGGAACAAATAAATATCAAAGTGTGAAATCAAGTATTGAAATTTGATGTAATAACTATATAATTGGGAATGCCATTGTTAATTATGAATTTTGAGTGGAAATTCAAAATTTTTAAAACTATTCAAAGTATGAATTTGGGTTTTACCTGCAAATTGGACTTTGGTCTGTAACTGGTGATCTTTTTAACTGGAATACTTGAGATTCTTCAAGAAGTTAGGTGATTCATCAGAGTGTATAGAAAAAATAGCAGAAAGATTTTTAAATCATTTTGGAGATTGATTTTGATAGGGATTTGATTTAAACCTAGTTTTTGAATGATATTTTAAATCGATCACTGCATCATCCCTACTGCATCGAGCTTGATATGATTCTGGAAGAGGATAGTGTGATGGGTCAGGGAACCATGGACGTAGTGGTGGCCGTTGTAGTTGATCGGAGGCGTTTCGTGTTGGGATTTTCTGGTGGGGTTTTAGGGATTCAGTACTTCTTACAGGCTCGATTTTGATTAAGGGAAGATTTTGAGTTTTGGTGAGTCGTGGAGGCTTGTAGGGTGGTGGAGTGACTCGGCGGTGGGTTCGCTGATGACCAGAGAGGGTCTGGCGATGGTGCAAGGTGCACGGCGACTTGATGGTGTCAGGGTTGTATTTGGGTTTGATTTTGTTTTGTGTTACTGGAATTGAGTTCAGGTTATAAGGGAGGAGACTCGGGAAAAACTCGTGCATTTTTGGTCGTGGCTCGGGTTTGTACTCGTGTGATCTGGGTATTGATGTGCTGTGTTGTGCTAAACTGTTAAGTTGAACAGTTTTGAGTTTTAGAGTAAAACAGTTTTAAAGATTTAAAATCTTTGTGCTTTGTTTCGTAGGTTCCAGTAAGGGTTGAACCCAAATTAAAGTGATGACAAATATTTCAAATTTAAATAAAATAAGTTTTAAACTTCAATAAAATTTTAAGTTAAATTTAAAGTATTTGATTTGAAATTGAATTGTTTTATAAATAAACTTGTATAATGATTAAGTATCTTAAAAGTTAAATCTTAACATTATTTCAAATCTTATTTTGGAATATTAAAGAGAATATTAAGTAAAGTTTTAAACTAATTTGTGGAAATGATTTATTAATTAACAAATGAAGATTAAGATAATTTATTTGGAATTAGAATTGTTAATTAATAGAGGTAATTAATGACTTCTTTATAATTTAATTTATGAATTAAGTTAAATAAAGATTTCTAAGATTTATTTAAGATAATTATTTTATCTTAAATAATAATTAAGTATTAATAATGTGTAATTAGTTAGTTAATTCAAGAAGTTTAAGTTAATTAAATAATTTAATTATTATTTTAAAAAGGGGTTAATTAAGTGGTTAATTAAGTATAATTAATTATTTAATTAACTATTAATTAAGTTGATGATTTAATTAATGTCAAATGATTAATTAAATTATAATTACTTATTAACTAAGTAATTAAGAGTTAATTAAATAGTAATTAATTAATAAAGGTTTTATTAAGTTCTAAATGGGTTTTCTTAATTAATAATTAAAGGATTATTAAATTATAATGAAAGATAATTAAGAATTAATTAACTGTTTTATTTAGGTTAATTAATTGTAATTAAGAATTAATTAATTTTAATTATGAATTAATTAATTTGTAATTAAGATTATTAATTAATAATTAAGTTTATTAATTAATGATTAAGAGTTAATTAATTAGTTAATTAAGTTTAATTAATTAATTATAAAAGTAATTAGTAATTAATTACTTTCGATTAAAGAATTGATTAATAATTAAGGTTTATTAATTAATAATTGAAGATAATTAATCTGATAACTGAAGATTAATTTGGTTAACGAGTAATTGAAGGATGAATTACTCGATTATGTTTTATGAGATGATTGAAATCAAGTAGGTTAATTAATTTGTTAATTAATGAAATAGGATCACTTGATAAAAGATTAAGTATGTTTACTTAATAAGTTTTGATAAGGTTAATTATTTAAGATAAGTAATTGATTAATTACAGAGGTAATTGAGATAAGGTAATTACTGATTTGGGAAGTAAATTTTAATGGGTAATTACTTGTTGAAGTAATTAAAGGTTTATTACTTGGTGTAATAAATCAATGAATTTATAAAGTAATTAAAAGTAATTAAGAAGTAATTAATAATAATTAATTACTGTATTTAAGTGATTAATTAAAAGCAATTAATCTAAGTATGATTAATTAAGGATCATTAATTGATATGATTAATGAAAATAATTAGGGATTAATTACTTTATTAAAGAGTTAATTATTCAAGGTTGATTAATTGGAATGATGATTAATTAATTTGTTTAATTAATGGTTAATTAAGCAAGATTTATTGTGATAAAGGTAATTAATTTAATTAATTTTAAATTAATTAAGTAATTAGATAATTAATTTAATTCACTTTAAATTAATTAGAGATAGTTAATTTAATTCAGTTTAAATTAATTATGTTATGGTTTGAGTTAATCATTGCTTATGAATGATTGGATGACATTGATTGTCTTGAATGCTGTGTGATCTCAGTAATGAGATAAGTATGGTCGTATGATAGGAATGCTTGGTTGAATTGTGATTATCAATTGGGATGTTGATATATTGATTATCTACTATGATATGGATTATATGAATTACCTGTTATTTGATAATGTTGATTATCAATTGTGGCCTGTGAATTATCTATTCTGTGTATATGTAGATAGTTGAATTTAATTGTTTTAAAACCTTTAAAACAACTTGGACTTAAAAGACACGCTTGGATTTCGATGAGACCGGGATCGGGTTTCCATATTTGGATATCCGAAAACCACATCGATTCCAAATAACGTTAGGTCGTGAATCTATGTGGAGCTTTGTGAAGACTCGAGGTGTAAGGGCTATACGTCAGTATAACTCTGTGGGTGATTCCGTAATGAGTTGACGGAATAGACCTTATAGATTCGAGATGGTGGTTTAGAGTGCAAGGGTTATTGTCGTTAACTCTGAGGGTGATTCCAAAATGAGTGTAACGAGATAATGCCTTCGGTTTCGTTCGAACCCGGAACGAACTTGTATGGATTGAATGCTTTCAGCACATCGTCAGGTGGACGATGAGCATTCTAAGTGATGTGTTCATTAAAGGTAATCGTAACCTCAAGCCTCATCAACCGGGAATGGCTAAAACAGGGGAGGTGCAGCAAAGCTTCGTGGGTAGCCCCCACTGGAGAGTAAGATTTACCCCTGTCTAGAGGTCCCTTTTATTTCGGCTGTGTGGGACGGTTGAATAGCTACAACCGTCGGGGTTGTCTTATTTGGAACTGTTCAGTAAGGAACGGGTCCGGCTTTGTGTTGCAGGGGATGAAGGGAGTAATCCTCGGTACGGTGATCTAGGCCACGTACTGTGACGGGCGGTACCCCAGTAGCCCTGCCATTGTATGGAATCCAAAATCCAATAAGTGCCAACGGTTTTGATTGTATTACCCACTTTTGTGGCTAGTAGCTGGAATTTAATCATGTAACAATTTCGGCTATTTCTTATTTATTTGAAAACCCTAGACACTATTATAATATCATCGGATTTCCTATCAAATGTTTGGTTAGCGTAAGGTAAAAACTTTTCCATGTTTATGTGTGGGAAGTCTTACGTGATACCTTTCTTTTCAAAAGGTTTTTAAAGTTAAGCAACTTTAACCGTTTACTCACACCAGACCCATGTCTGACCCGGAGTTTATTCTGTTTTCTTAAACTCTTGGGTACTCAAATTTTTACGAGTAGCCAAGGGATTCAGGTTAGGTTTCTAAGTTGGCTTTGACGAATTGTGGAGGAGCAATGGAGCAGGAGGCTTCTGCGTATAGCTATAGAATATTCCGCTGTGTTTTCTCTGAGATGATGTTTTTGAGTTGTATTGAGTTGTATAACTAGACAGGTGTTTATAACTGTCTAGTATGAGTTGATTATGCTGTGTAACTCTGATGTATATGATACTATGTAAAGTATTAAGTGATTAATATAATTTATTCATTCCGCTGTTTAGATTCTGATGTGTCGTTTCTTTCTTCTTCTCTATCTTTTCTCTTTTCTATCCCTTTCTTTCTTAAAAATGATGCGATTTTCCGGGAGTGGAAAGTCGGGTCGTTTCACTTGGTATCAGAGCGTTAGGTTGAGTGAATACCTAGGCTCTGTAGTGGTGTCTTTCTTGAGAGAGCGTACTTGTAATTTATATATATATAATTATATAATTATATATATATATATATATATTTCTACCTATCTGTTGGGTTACCTGTTCGGGTTTCCCAATATAAGTTATAAAGGTAGATGAGGTAGTGGTGTGTGTAACACAACTACCATTGGTTGGAGTTTGAATGTTTGAGGTTGGAAGAGTATTTGTCGAGACTGTAGACCTAATACCGTCTCAAGTAATCTTTGTAGTTTGGAGTAAGACTTCATTTGATCTCTTAAGGAAACCTGTTAAGGTTCGAAGTTCATCTTTGAAGTGTAAGTTTATTTGCGCTCGTGTGAGCGGATTTTTGAAAATTGGATCTGTTGGTTGGACAGAAGTAAGTGAGGGTATTTTGATACCACAGGAAGTAATAGTTGCGTGATGAGATGCAGTGACTATGGATGTCTCTGAAGATGTTTTCTTTCGAAGCAAGTTTAATGAAGTGTGTTTGCTTCGGTGTTGTAGCTGAGTTCAGTAGGGTGTATGTGTTTAGTTAGAGGTCCGAGTTTCTCAAAGAACTCTGGATAAGAAGTCTTTGGCATCTGTGTTAGCAGGGCAGTTTGGGGGTGTTCTCGGTGTTGGCAAGAGATCTTTTTGGTTTAGCAGTTTTCTGGAATGGAGTTTAGAAGCAGATTAGTGGACCCGTTTCTTCGATGGGTTGGCTAATTAAGTTTAAACTGTTCTGATTAGTGGAGAGAGAACAGTATCTTGGATATTGGATTGGCTGATCGCAAAAGTGACTTGCGATGGTTTGGTGATTATCTTAGATAGTCTTTGCTTGGATTTGTGGCATATCTAGAGGATGAAGGAGTTTTGGGATTGCTGAAGATTTTTCTGGATATATCTTCAGGGAAGTTATAGATTTTACCCGCATTGGAGTTTGAATTCTGAATCGACTTGATGTCAGGAGTGCTACCGGTGATTCAGTTGGATAGAAGATTGTTTCCAAGGATTGATTGTTGGGTGAAGCGGCTCTGTATTTCTTGGGACTCATGTTGAACCTTTTTATTGGGATGTACTGTTCAGTCTGCATTTTCATCTGCTCCAGATCAGAGTTGTGCAGCGGAAGCATGGTGGCTGTTATTCTTAAGTAGAAGCAACTGGATGTTGCAGTATCTTGGATTAGAGAGTTTCTATTGGAATATTCAGAATTTGACGCAAGTTGGCGAGTGATTCTATTCTTTCTTTTATAGATGGGAGAAGTTGTTTTCTACTATTGATAGTATAATTTGGTTTTGATTTTTGGATTGATCTTGTGAGGATCAGATGGTGAGTTGATCCAGTTGTTTGTAGAAGTATCAGCAAGGGTTGAGCTGATCAGGAAGGATCTGTAGGCAGTCCGGATCATCCAGTAAGTTTTGAGGCTTAGTAGCGGAAGAATTTGGAATTCGAAGTTGGAGACTTCGATGTTGTTGAGATTTTCTCGGGTAAAGGGAGCATTAAGATATTGGTAAGATTTGAGGTGATCTCCGAGGTATTGGATTCTTCTAAGTTTTGTTGAGATCAGTGCTTTGGTTTGTAGAGTTGAATTGCCAGTTTGGAAGACTGGAATTCAAGATATTTCACGTGTCTCTGAGGGAGAACGTGTATTGGTCCATCACTGGTTTTAAGATCAGTAGTTCTATGAGTTTTGGTTGTTGATCAGACTTGTCTATGGTCTGGTATCATGGGTAGATTATAGATCTAGCTGAGTGGGAACTCAGTAGCTTATAAGTATAGCTAGTTTGGATTTAGTAGAGCGAGTATCCCTGTGTCTGTACTGGGGAAACTCGAGAAATTTAGGAAGTTTATCTGGATCTGTGTCTGGATAGCTAGTGTTGTTTGATTAAATTGGTTGTTTGGATGAAAGTGTTTGTTTGATTGATAGTGTATGGCTGTATGTATGTTTAAATTGGTTGAAAATAAAACAAAACTTTGGATTATCTTTGTTTTAAATTTCGAGGACGAAATTCTGTTAAGAGGGGAGGATTGTAATATCCCGGAATTTCCAAAAGTTTAAAATGCTGATAATCGCTTAATTTAATTATTTGAAATTAATAAATTGTTATTTTCAAAGATAATTAAACCAAGTAATATTTTAATTATGGTTATAAATTGGTTTTATATTAGGATTAATTATTTTATTTGTGTGAATAAATTTTAAATTGGTGTATTGTTTTCAAAATTTATAAGTGTGTTTAAAATGTATTTAAATCTGTATTTTAAATTGATTTTCAAAATAGGATTTATTATTTGAAAATAATAATAAGCTTATTTTAAAATAGTTGTTTCTATTCTTTTAAATTTATTTTAAAATTTGGTTTTTAAAATTTGACTTTGAGATGAATATAAATTTGAATTCAAAGATATACATGCATCTTAAAATATAAATAACAATATGGTTTAGTTTTAAATATATAGATAATGTTTTTAATTTAAAATAAGATTTGTTCTATATAAATTTGATTTGTATTTAATTTTTTTAAAATAAATGAAAGGCTTTTGAAATAATATTTTAAAGCAAGTTGAAATATTGTATATAGCTTTATTTAAACTTTGGTTGATTTTTACTATATGTTCTTTTCAAAAATTGTACTTATAAAAATTAGCATACATTTATAAATATATAAGCATGTGTTTATTTGATATTTAATAAGAAAAGCATTTCTTAAAAGATTGAAAAGCATATTAGTAATAAGGAAAGTAATTTTAAAAAGCTTTTAAATTTTCTTTTAAATTATAACAAACTTAAGTGACAAGTGTTTAATTTTAAAACACTATTATAACAAGTGTTATAAACTTTGTGTGTACAAGAGACAAGTGTCCATTTTTATTTTAATTTTCTTTTTATTATTAAATCTGAAAATTTCCCTTTATAAAACCTTTTTTCTCATTTTCTTTAATTCTTTGTTCAATTCTAAAAAGAAAACAAAATCCATCATGTATCTTCATTTCTACTCCCCAAAACCAGAAAATATTCAAAGCAAATACTTAAATCATTAAAGCCTGAAGTATTCCCAAATCTGCATTTTTATTTCTCAAACTCAAGTAGCTTGCCTCATGTTCTCAAATACATGCAAAGCTCCAGTTTTAAAAAGCTTTAAACTTGAGTGTCCGCACCAAATATTCAAATGCATGCAAGTGTTACCTGAAAACAAATATCAATCCCTGTGATCAATCCAATTTCCAAATTCAAAGATCTAAACCTCTCAGTAAATCCTCAAAGCCATTAACAAGAGCCTGTAACAAATGCCTGCAGTTTTCTAAAATCAAACCTGCATCATATTTTCAAGTGCATGCAAGTCTTAAGGAGTATTACCTGAAGCATTGATTTCCAAGCTTTTTCAGTTTTGAAGTTCTAATGTTCAAAAGCTTTTCAGAGTTTCAAGTTCAATTCTTTTGCAAGTTTCCTGTTCTATCATCTCTGCATTCTTAAATAAAAGGTGAGTAAACTTTTTATTAAAATTTTTGGTAATTTTCTGTTGTTGCATGGTTTTGAATGGTGTTTATTTTATATGCATAGCAGAATTTCCCTGTAGTCATAATTATGCAATGGTCTGTTATATTTGAAACTATGTATGTGATTTCTTTCCTACTCTGAAGTTTGAATTAAAACCAAATCTTCAAGTTATATTTTAATCAAACAACAGTAAGAAATTTTATTCAAGCATATTAAGTTAGATTAGTATAAACTAAGAACAAAGAAATTAAGCTAAGTTCTTGTTTTGTAAATTTCTCTGGAAACAATAATACTGGAACAAATAAATATCAAAGTGTGAAATCAAGTATTGAAATTTGATGTAATAACTATATAATTGGGAATGCCATTGTTAATTATGAATTTTGAGTGGAAATTCAAAATTTTTAAAACTATTCAAAGTATGAATTTGGGTTTTACCTGCAAATTGGACTTTGGTCTGTAACTGGTGATCTTTTTAACTGGAATACTTGAGATTCTTCAAGAAGTTAGGTGATTCATCAGAGTGTATAGAAAAAATAGCAGAAAGATTTTTAAATCATTTTGGAGATTGATTTTGATAGGGATTTGATTTAAACCTAGTTTTTGAATGATATTTTAAATCGATCACTGCATCATCCCTACTGCATCGAGCTTGATATGATTCTGGAAGAGGATAGTGTGATGGGTCAGGGAACCATGGACGTAGTGGTGGCCGTTGTAGTTGATCGGAGGCGTTTCGTGTTGGGATTTTCTGGTGGGGTTTTAGGGATTCAGTACTTCTTACAGGCTCGATTTTGATTAAGGGAAGATTTTGAGTTTTGGTGAGTCGTGGAGGCTTGTAGGGTGGTGGAGTGACTCGGCGGTGGGTTCGCTGATGACCAGAGAGGGTCTGGCGATGGTGCAAGGTGCACGGCGACTTGATGGTGTCAGGGTTGTATTTGGGTTTGATTTTGTTTTGTGTTACTGGAATTGAGTTCAGGTTATAAGGGAGGAGACTCGGGAAAAACTCGTGCATTTTTGGTCGTGGCTCGGGTTTGTACTCGTGTGATCTGGGTATTGATGTGCTGTGCTGTGCTAAACTGTTAAGTTGAACAGTTTTGAGTTTTAGAGTAAAACAGTTTTAAAGATTTAAAATCTTTGTGCTTTGTTTCGTAGGTTCCAGTAAGGGTTGAACCCAAATTAAAGTGATGACAAATATTTCAAATTTAAATAAAATAAGTTTTAAACTTCAATAAAATTTTAAGTTAAATTTAAAGTATTTGATTTGAAATTGAATTGTTTTATAAATAAACTTGTATAATGATTAAGTATCTTAAAAGTTAAATCTTAACATTATTTCAAATCTTATTTTGGAATATTAAAGAGAATATTAAGTAAAGTTTTAAACTAATTTGTGGAAATGATTTATTAATTAACAAATGAAGATTAAGATAATTTATTTGGAATTAGAATTGTTAATTAATAGAGGTAATTAATGACTTCTTTATAATTTAATTTATGAATTAAGTTAAATAAAGATTTCTAAGATTTATTTAAGATAATTATTTTATCTTAAATAATAATTAAGTATTAATAATGTGTAATTAGTTAGTTAATTCAAGAAGTTTAAGTTAATTAAATAATTTAATTATTATTTTAAAAAGGGGTTAATTAAGTGGTTAATTAAGTATAATTAATTATTTAATTAACTATTAATTAAGTTGATGATTTAATTAATGTCAAATGATTAATTAAATTATAATTACTTATTAACTAAGTAATTAAGAGTTAATTAAATAGTAATTAATTAATAAAGGTTTTATTAAGTTCTAAATGGGTTTTCTTAATTAATAATTAAAGGATTATTAAATTATAATGAAAGATAATTAAGAATTAATTAACTGTTTTATTTAGGTTAATTAATTGTAATTAAGAATTAATTAATTTTAATTATGAATTAATTAATTTGTAATTAAGATTATTAATTAATAATTAAGTTTATTAATTAATGATTAAGAGTTAATTAATTAGTTAATTAAGTTTAATTAATTAATTATAAAAGTAATTAGTAATTAATTACTTTCGATTAAAGAATTGATTAATAATTAAGGTTTATTAATTAATAATTGAAGATAATTAATCTGATAACTGAAGATTAATTTGGTTAACGAGTAATTGAAGGATGAATTACTCGATTATGTTTTATGAGATGATTGAAATCAAGTAGGTTAATTAATTTGTTAATTAATGAAATAGGATCACTTGATAAAAGATTAAGTATGTTTACTTAATAAGTTTTGATAAGGTTAATTATTTAAGATAAGTAATTGATTAATTACAGAGGTAATTGAGATAAGGTAATTACTGATTTGGGAAGTAAATTTTAATGGGTAATTACTTGTTGAAGTAATTAAAGGTTTATTACTTGGTGTAATAAATCAATGAATTTATAAAGTAATTAAAAGTAATTAAGAAGTAATTAATAATAATTAATTACTGTATTTAAGTGATTAATTAAAAGCAATTAATCTAAGTATGATTAATTAAGGATCATTAATTGATATGATTAATGAAAATAATTAGGGATTAATTACTTTATTAAAGAGTTAATTATTCAAGGTTGATTAATTGGAATGATGATTAATTAATTTGTTTAATTAATGGTTAATTAAGCAAGATTTATTGTGATAAAGGTAATTAATTTAATTAATTTTAAATTAATTAAGTAATTAGATAATTAATTTAATTCACTTTAAATTAATTAGAGATAGTTAATTTAATTCAGTTTAAATTAATTATGTTATGGTTTGAGTTAATCATTGCTTATGAATGATTGGATGACATTGATTGTCTTGAATGCTGTGTGATCTCAGTAATGAGATAAGTATGGTCGTATGATAGGAATGCTTGGTTGAATTGTGATTATCAATTGGGATGTTGATATATTGATTATCTACTATGATATGGATTATATGAATTACCTGTTATTTGATAATGTTGATTATCAATTGTGGCCTGTGAATTATCTATTCTGTGTATATGTAGATAGTTGAATTTAATTGTTTTAAAACCTTTAAAACAACTTGGACTTAAAAGACACGCTTGGATTTCGATGAGACCGGGATCGGGTTTCCATATTTGGATATCCGAAAACCACATCGATTCCAAATAACGTTAGGTCGTGAATCTATGTGGAGCTTTGTGAAGACTCGAGGTGTAAGGGCTATACGTCAGTATAACTCTGTGGGTGATTCCGTAATGAGTTGACGGAATAGACCTTATAGATTCGAGATGGTGGTTTAGAGTGCAAGGGTTATTGTCGTTAACTCTGAGGGTGATTCCAAAATGAGTGTAACGAGATAATGCCTTCGGTTTCGTTCGAACCCGGAACGAACTTGTATGGATTGAATGCTTTCAGCACATCGTCAGGTGGACGATGAGCATTCTAAGTGATGTGTTCATTAAAGGTAATCGTAACCTCAAGCCTCATCAACCGGGAATGGCTAAAACAGGGGAGGTGCAGCAAAGCTTCGTGGGTAGCCCCCACTGGAGAGTAAGATTTACCCCTGTCTAGAGGTCCCTTTTATTTCGGCTGTGTGGGACGGTTGAATAGCTACAACCGTCGGGGTTGTCTTATTTGGAACTGTTCAGTAAGGAACGGGTCCGGCTTTGTGTTGCAGGGGATGAAGGGAGTAATCCTCGGTACGGTGATCTAGGCCACGTACTGTGACGGGCGGTACCCCAGTAGCCCTGCCATTGTATGGAATCCAAAATCCAATAAGTGCCAACGGTTTTGATTGTATTACCCACTTTTGTGGCTAGTAGCTGGAATTTAATCATGTAACAATTTCGGCTATTTCTTATTTATTTGAAAACCCTAGACACTATTATAATATCATCGGATTTCCTATCAAATGTTTGGTTAGCGTAAGGTAAAAACTTTTCCATGTTTATGTGTGGGAAGTCTTACGTGATACCTTTCTTTTCAAAAGGTTTTTAAAGTTAAGCAACTTTAACCGTTTACTCACACCAGACCCATGTCTGACCCGGAGTTTATTCTGTTTTCTTAAACTCTTGGGTACTCAAATTTTTACGAGTAGCCAAGGGATTCAGGTTAGGTTTCTAAGTTGGCTTTGACGAATTGTGGAGGAGCAATGGAGCAGGAGGCTTCTGCGTATAGCTATAGAATATTCCGCTGTGTTTTCTCTGAGATGATGTTTTTGAGTTGTATTGAGTTGTATAACTAGACAGGTGTTTATAACTGTCTAGTATGAGTTGATTATGCTGTGTAACTCTGATGTATATGATACTATGTAAAGTATTAAGTGATTAATATAATTTATTCATTCCGCTGTTTAGATTCTGATGTGTCGTTTCTTTCTTCTTCTCTATCTTTTCTCTTTTCTATCCCTTTCTTTCTTAAAAATGATGCGATTTTCCGGGAGTGGAAAGTCGGGTCGTTTCAGCTGATAACTTCAACTATATAACCTCTGAGCTCGTACGTCTCAGAGAAGGGTGTTAAGCTAAAAGAATAAATTCTCCGCCACCAACAGAAATATATTTGAATGAAATCGGCTTTATATCTCAATTTGTAATGTCAGACATACAATCCATACAAGTCTGTTCCGGGCTCGAACAAAACCGAAGGCACTTACAAAGAAGTCCTTGCAATCCGGATATTCACAATCCTGATCGGATTTCCCATCACTTAGGGAGTCTCTATACCGCTGCAACTCAGTGCAGAGACAATCGACAGGTCATCCTATCGCTCTCGCAAATACCGGGTCTTCAACACCGATCTTCAATGCAATTATTACGACGTATCACATATTCGGAATGTGTTATACGACCCCATGGTCCTTTCCCAGTTAACCCGAATAGTGAGCGCTTATTCAAAAATAAGTGTAGCATTCACATTCAAACAAATCACATCAAATACCCATTCAAAGGGAAATATTGATAGTCGGTTATTGAACTATCAATGGATATGCACACATCACCAGTTTCCAAATAATTTTCCAAATTTTTTATTTTCCAAAATATCTTCACTAGATATATAATTTCATACTTCAAAAATAAATCAATATTTATTTTTAAACCAATTCCAGTTTCTTTTATAAATTCAATAGTGAATTTACATTCCAAAGTATTAATGAATATACGACTTCAATTCGATTTATAATATTCATTTTCAATTTATCTTCAAAAAGATAAATTCTCTAATATTCACTTTATATTGGAAAAACATTTCCATACTTATTTATTCATAAGTAATTCACAAATTTTATTTATTTTCAACACTTAGAAAATATTCAATATACTTAAATCGAGATTAAGTATATATTTCATTCTTTAAGGAAATCATTCTCATAAACATATTTATTTGGGCCAAAACGAATGTTGCGTAAAACATCGTTACGACAACCCAAAATCACCAGTATAGGGATTCGAAATTAAAATTGATATATAAATCCCAATACTATGCAAAACATTTCCTTTCGGAAATCATTTACTATAACAACAGTGTTATAGTCCATCATCTCCTTCTATTTCTCGAAAACGTCTATTTCAACAATAAATGTTGAAATCTATGGTTTCAAATCTCAACACATTTAAAACATCGTTAGATCGTTTTAATTCTATTTAAAATATCACATTCTAAACATTTTCTTTAACGTGTTATTCACTATTCAAAAAAACGTGAATATACTTCATTAACAATTTCATCCTTTTATTCATTTTAATTCAAATGATTATTCACTATTCAAAAATGTGGATATAACTCCATTTATAGGTTTCAACAAATTTTCTTGTCAAAATAAGTCGTTTGCGAATTTATAAAACAACGTTTATAAATTCCATTTCTATTTATTTTATAACAACTTCCTTTTATAAGTTCCTTTATTAACCTATTCGATTTATAACTCAATTATAAAACAAAGGTTCATATTATAAGTTAAATGCTTATAAAAACGATTATTTACAAAATCGTTCTTTTAACTTCCCAAATTATAAATCTTATAACTTATAAGATTGTTTATTTATCCAAAATTCATTCTTTCAATAATTTTATAAATTTTATAAACCTACTGTTTATAAAATTCCATTTATAGCTTCACTGTTTAAAATTCTATAAATTCCATTCAATTATGAAATTCATTTTCACTTCATTCAAACACTTATAAAAACTCGTTTTATAATTCCAACGTTTTAATTTATAAATATCCATTTATAAATCTCTTATATAAATCAATTTATATTATTATTTCAAAACGTCTTTAATCTCCTTTATAATTTTACCATTTTGATTTATAAAATAATTAAATTTTATAAATTCTATTCTTTCAACTTTTTATAATAAATTCAAAAATCCCGATTAAACTATTTTATAAAATCATTAGCATCATATTCTCAAAAATCAGTTTTTAACTATATTTCTCAAAATCAATTTTTTTAACCGTATTTCTCAAAATCATAATTTTTATAACTTTAAAAATTATAACGTTTATTTATTTAAAATGAATCAATTTCCAAAAATATTTTTTATAAACGTATACTTTCAAAAATCACTTTGAAATCATTTTAAAATTCCAAATTTGGTCTAATGATGCTACACACCAAATAGTCAATCACGACTACAACGATATCATATATCGATATGATAATCCATCAAATATCAAAATATCTGAAATCAAATAAAAACTGTTGAGGAATCCAGTTGGATCCCTCCAACCTGTTTTCCTGCATTCACAAACATTAGCACAATACCAATTTCGCTCCAGTACGAAATTATCGCGGTATATGGGATTTAAAATATTATCCGCTTAATAACGGCGCAATAGGGTCTCATCCGCTAAACAAATAAATGCGGGAAATCAATAACTCCAATATATACATATGCCAATATATATATATTGCTATTATATATATAATACCAATTTCACTGTTTATGAAATATTCGCGGTATATGTTTTTATTAAATAACATCCGCTTACTAACGGCGTATAATGTCTATTTTAACAATCAATAGATATCAATCAACATTCAAACATGCATTCAAATATTTTAAATCTAACTATTTAAAATAAAATCGAAACTGATTCGATTGAGTGAGAAGTTCTCACCTTGATTTTAAATTCCGTTTTAGCGATTTATTTCGAATAAAATTAAACGGACGTTTAATTTTACACGAAATTTTCACTAACTCCAAACGACTCCAATCCAACTCCATCGCGTAGTGCTCGTCCATACGATTCCAACGCAACTGGTTTCGCGCGTTTTCGACCTCGTATGAAAAAGATATTGATTTTTAACTTTACACGAATTTATTTATATACAAATTACAATATAAACTTTCTATTTTCAAACTCAACTTATTACAGGCCGTTGGATTTCAACCTGAAGGCATTAGGGCCGTGTTTCCCTTCTCCCTCTCCCTCACGTTTCTTCCCAGATATCCATACGCGCATATGAACCCATTACTCAAATACTAGGGTTACTTCTTGCATCCACCTCGCTCCACTAGAATTTGATCAGGAAGTTGCAAATCGAAGCTCTTGACCTGAGCTACCTTTGGCCCTAAGCTAGTGAAGCTCGGCCTCCTCTCTAGCCTTGGAATGCGTGCGCAAGTCGCTGCAATCGGCCTCATTTATCTCCCCCTCCGTTGCACCAAAATCCATCATCACCGTATAGATCTCTAGCTCTCTTCATGCTCTTCAATGTTGCTGTTGAACACTTCGCGTGAATGTCAACGGATTGTGAGTGATTGAGGGAAGAAAGGGATTAAATTCTGGCCATCCATATGAAACTGGCGGCTAGGGTTAGATTAGGTTTTTTTTATTTAGAGTGAGGGCTATTTATAGAGAAAAAATCGAACACTATTCATCCGGAAATTCCGAACTCCGATTTACGCGCCGTAACCAGCGTTTCTAGGGTTTATCCCGCGTTCCGGACACAATGAAACAGGTTTCGGAAGCTAATTCGGACATATGTGCAAGTTATGGCTGTAAACGCTCAATTTAAATTAAACCGATTTAAATCGATTTCTAGGCGTTTTAATTCGTAACGGACAAACGGTAAATCCAATTGACACGAAATTTGAAACCTTACAATAATATCACATTACGGATCCGATGAAACTGGTTTCGTCGAAATCCGAGACTTTTTGAAAAATGGCTATTTTAACTCGCTAAATTAAAATTAAAAATAAATCGATGCGTTTCGAGCTGCCACGATCAAACGATAACTCCGATTGACATGAAAATTGAAATCCGGTAATAACTAACTATTACGGATCCAATGGAACTAGTTTCGTTCAATTCTGAGACTGTCCAAAAATTGACTATTTTCACTAGTCGATTTTAATATTAAAATATTCAATTTTCACAAATTAACTTTTAATTCGATTTTAAAAGTTCTAAAATATCATTCTAACTTCCATATGATAAAATAAAATTTTACAATTCATTTTCAATCATATTTAACCCTATTTTCAATTATTTCCATAATTTAACATATTAAATTATCGATTTAATTATTCAATTAAATCCAATAATTCAAATAAAAATTTATTCGACTTATAAATTCACTTATAAATATTTAAAATTAATTAAATATTCAAATTTTAATTAATAAAAATTCTGGGTCGTTACATTCCACCTCGAAGTGGAATTGGTATTTTATATTGTGCTAACATCTGTGGATGCAGTGAAACAGGTTGGAGGGATCCAACTGTATTCCTCAAAATTTTGTAGATTGTTCTAATAATTTTGTATCCAGATTATTTGATATTTTATTGTGATTTTCATTGGTAATCGGAATATTGGATTCTATGGTTGAAATTAATATATTTCGGTATACTGAGTTATCAAAATCTATAGAATTGGAATTTTGTAAAAGGAAAATAAAAGTGAAAATCTTTAAGTAAAATAATTTTAGAAGTTTGAATAAATTGTAGGATAAATTGGAAAGAATAAAAGTGAATTTTTTTCGAATATGGGAAAGGGGATTTTGAATAAACAGAGGTGTAACGAATTTAAAACTTAAGTGAGATTATCTAAAGGAATAAAGAATTTATTTTAAAATCCAGGATTTAAATTTATTTAAAAGAATAAAGAAGGAATTTGGGAAATCTGAAATTGGTATCTTCAGTTAAAAAGGGATTTTTAAAACATTATAAGGAAATGAAATTTAAAGTTAAAGGATTTTGAAATAAATGGAGTAGTAAGGAAAGTTATTTAAAGGCGAAGTAAATTGGAAATCAATATGAGGATTGATTTAAGTGTTTAAAATCGGGGTTTTTTTAAAAAAAAAAAGAAAAGAAGTGAGACTTTGGAACTTATAAACTTGGTTTATAAAAGTAAAGCAATATATCAATGGATATTTGAAGAATAAACTCACGATGGGAATTTATAAAGAAATGGGTAAATTTGTTTAAAACTAAATAGTGATTTATTTTTAAAGGATGTGAAAGAGAAGTGTATTTCCCTGGATAGCCAAGTACGTTTCGAAGCAAATTTTAAGTATAAGTAAAAGTTTTAAAGTTGATTCAAAGGTATGTTTTAGAAAATTTATTGTTTTTAAATGTTTAAATTTTAAGGTAAGTATTTTTCAAATTTATTTTAGTAGTAATTATTTAAAAGTGACTTGGTATTATTTTTTAAAAAGATAAAAATTTAGTTTTATGTTTTATAAAGCGGATTTATTTTAAATATTCTTAAAGTATATATTTTTGAATAAGTATCAAAATAGTTTTAACTTAAATGACTTAAAGTGTATTTTATAATAAAGTGTTTTTAAATTATTTTAAAAATCCAAAGTATTGTACTTGGTGCTTTAAGTGGAAATAAATATTTGGAAATTTATTTCATGAGAAAAATGTGGTTTGAAAACTATTTTAAAAAAAAGGTTGTAAATGGAAATATATCATGCGAAGATATTTTGAGGTTAATAAATAATTTGGTGATATTATTTATGGTTGATGGTTGTTTGTGAATGTTATCTGATAGTTAAATAACCGACTATCAATATTGGGCAATGCGTTGATTGGTTCGAAGAGACCGGGATCGGAATTTATTTCCTGAAAACCACTTCGATCCAGTTTGAACATTTTCGTGTGGAAAACAAGAGTTTGGATTCGAGGATGGAGCAGTGAAGTGCAAGGGATAGTCGCTACTAATCTTGAGGATGATTCCAAAATGGATGTAGTAGGAGTAGTGCCTTCGGTGCTGTTCGAACCCGGGACAGACTGGTATGGATGAATGCTTTCAGAACATCGTCAAGTGGGCGATGAGCATTCTAAGAGATGTGTTCTAAAAAGTAACGCTTAGCCTCGAGCCTCATCAACCGGGAATGACTGAAAATTAGGGGTGTTATGCAGCAAAGCTAAGTGGGTAGCACCCATTACGGTGAGGTCATCCCTGTCTAGATGTCCCTTTTTATTCGGCTTAGTGGTGCGGTTGCTGATCCCAACCGCGGTGTGATCTAACTCGGGATTATCCAGTAAGGGGTAGTCCCGGTCTTGTGTTGTAGGGGATTGGGAGTAATCCTCGATACGGTGATCTAGGCCACATACTGTGACATGTGGTACCCCAGTGCCTAGTCATTAGATGGAAATTCATTCTCCCTATGCGCCTTTTGCGGTTTTGTTTGTATTACCCACAACTGTGGCTAGTAGCTGGAATTTAATGAATGTAACAATTTCGGCTATTTTAATAAGTATTTGTGAATAGACCCTATTATAATATCAGAGGATTTTATAATAAATGTTTTAGCTATCGTAAGGTAAAAGCCCGACATGTTTATTTGTGGCGTGGTCTTACGAGACGCTTTTGGTTTTTAAAGGATTTTTGGAACTTTAATAATCAATTTGATTTTGATTTCTCACGTTGGTTTTCCATACCGACTTGGATGTTATTTAACTATAATGCTCAGGTCAGACCGAGTATTCTAGAACAGAGGATATGATGCTGTGGAGCTCAGGAGACGAGCTGGATAGCGACACGTACTTCCGTACTTGATTTTTTTACTCCGTTGTGTATTCAGTTTTGAGGACAAATTTATATGACTGTCCAGTTGTATGTTATTGATGTTGTTGAACTCTGATGATGTATTTTGGTGATGTATGTATAAAACCAGATATAGTTTTCTTTTGTGTGAAGATATGTTATTATCTATTATATTTTATTCCGCTACGATAGTTAGATTCTGATGTTGTTTTCTATTTTCTTCTTATACCTCTTCTTATTTAATCCAAATAGTTTGTATTTCTGTTCATCTTGAGTTAATCGATGTAGAATAGTGTTAACTCAAGGGGTATAGATTTGCAGGTCATTACAGTGGTATCAGAGCTTAGGTTGGTGATAACCTTGGCTCTGGTGGGGATTACTCAATAGAAATAGGGTCCGTAATTACTCTATAATGAGTTTGAGTGTATTAATAAATATGAGCGCGTATTTATTAGCGGATATAAAAAATTGTTTTTATATTGTGTTGACTTATCGATTGAGTGTTTATGGATTCTGGTCGATGTAGGACACCATGTCGTAGATAGGGGTTTCTAAACTCTTAAACAAGATAGGCCGACACAGTATTGTTTTAAATAGGGTAAATGAAATAATTTTATCCAAATTATTTTTGTATATAAAGGAAATAATTTTTCATAAATTATTATATTTATATATGGATGCTTGGTTGTTAGGAATGATAATGTTAAATTACTATCATTGTTGTGTAAAATTGAATAAGATGTTGAAATCATAACCAAAAGCTAAGAAATAAATTCATATATAAATGGGATTTGTAAATGTAATTTATAATTTGAAATAGAATTCCAGAGAAATATTTGAAAGTAATTTATTATGAAAATTCAAGAATAATGTTTAAATATGAATTCAAAGGGTTTGGAATTTGAAAATTTGGAAAATTTATATTCCTTTGAATTTGAAAATGGTTTCCAAGGGTTTTGGAGAAATAATGGTGATAGTATTTGACAAATATTTTGAATTAGATATGAAATCTGGTGAGATTTGAAATTTAAAAATATTTGAATTTTTTTTATATGTTTTGGAAGGATAAAAGCACTAAACTCTTTTCGGTCGCTAGAAAGTAACTTCGGTGATGACTGTAGTATCATCGATGTTCATTTTCGAGTTTCCAAGAGAGAAATTGCCACCAAATTATTTTAAATTGGAATTGTTTGCAAAATTGGGTTGGTTTTAAAAATTCAAGGAATAACTGGATATGCAATGAATTATGGATTTCAAAAATGGTTTTTGAAATGTTGAAGTTTTGGTTTGGTGAAACCGTTTTGATTTGTAGTGCAAAGGAATATTTGGTTTGGGTATAATTGATTTCAAAAAAATGATTTTGAAATATTGAGTAATTGATTAAAAGTGACTCCAGAATTTATTTTAAAAATGTTTATGGATTATAAAATATTTGGAAATTTATAAAGTTCGAAAATTTCCTAGAATGGAATTAACTTGTAAAAAGTCAATAAGTTAGGAGAGTAAGTCGAATTAAATGAACTTAAGCTGAGTCTAATAATATTTTGATTGGATTTGGATTAAAGTTGAAATATAATTGAATGGAACTGTATCACGTGGTGGGCACAATAAATGAAATTAAGTTCTTACTTAATAAAATTTAAATGGATAGTGAAGTCAAAAGAATAATATGAGGTTAGATTTAACTGGAGTTTAGTTAAATAAGTTTGAATGGAATAAATAGATTTCGATGGCTTATAAAAGAACTGAAAACCCATTGAACAAAAATGTACATACTTAGCTAAATTAAGCATATAATCACGAGTTAAAAGGTAAAATATGAACGAGATTGATTGCAAATGGATGAAAGTATGGATATAAATAAGTTGCGAGTTATAAAACTTAGAAGTGGAATAAATAAGCCAAAATAAAAATTTTTGTATTTTGAGAAATGAATAAAAAAAAATCCAGAAACTTGAATTATAAAATAGGTGGAACTAGTGAAATTAAGTGAAAGTGATTTTTTTGAAAATAGAAATCAAATATTGAATTGGAAGTGGAAGTAAACTAATTTGGAATAAATTAGTAAATTGAATATATTGGTGAGATATGGGAGTGGAACCTAATTTGGTAAAATAGAAGTTGAATTGTGAAATAAACTCGGTTATAAATAAAATTCAACTTGGATTGGGAATGAATTAAATATAAGCGAAAATGTTGTTAAATGGAATGGAATTGAATTAAAATAGAAATGATTTGGGTTGCAAATAAATCCAATTCAAGTGTAAATGGGTTAAATATAAACTTGGATATTGTTTTAACAAACTGAGAATGGGATTAAAACTAAAATGGATGAAGAGTGGGGTAATTGAATTTGATGAGAATCAAATTAAATAGAAGTGAGCTTAAGTTATGAAGTTGAAATAATTTGAAGAGAGTAAATTAAATTAAGTTTAAAATTAATAGAAGTTTGGCTTCGAGTAAAAGTGAAAGACCATTAAATAAAAGTCTGGGTTAAATTAATTTGGGAAATGGTTATTAATTTATAAGTATTGAATGTGCCAAGCTTAATAAAATATTTTGAATGAAACAATTGCAGAAATGGAATGAAAAGCAGGTGTATGGCTTGTAAATAAGTTAATATGTGAAGAGAATTTAAGAAAATTGATTATGGAATCAATTAAAATGAATTGGGTTCGTGTGGATTAAAAAGGAATTGAATATAAGCGATTGAATAATAAACCATTCTAACTAAATAAAAATTTGATTGGAAGCTATTTGAATTAGTGTCGAAATCTTAAAAACTGCTTATACGAATTGTTTAGTATGCAATGCTTATTCCATGTGCTAGCTATTGAAAATGAGTGAAATATAGATAAACCTATATTTTATACTTACATGTTTAAATTGAGTAAGTATAGGTACCTGAAGGCCGTTTGGTAGGATTTTGGTCGCGCTAATTGCTAAAATAATAAGCCGCTCGCTTAAAAATGCTAAATAAAGGTACGTCTAAAAATAGGAAATATGAACTGTTTTTGTTTTTCCGACCGTGTGGGTGGATGTATATATATTTATATTCCTTGTCAAATTGCAAAAGCTCCTCCGTACAAAGGAGACTCTGCCAAAAACTTTTGAAAATTTTGGGAGTTAGAAAAATTTTGGGGAAAATTTTTGTTGGCGACAAAATGATTTCAAATTGGAAATTGAAATAAATTAGTGGATGAAACTAATTTAAAATAATGATATGAATCAGTTATAAATGGAAGATAAAATTCAATATTCAGAGTTGAAGATAAATTGAATTCATATGGAAATGGAAGAACCAATTTGAATAGAAGTAGATATAAAATAATGTGGTGAAGTGAAAATAAATATAAGAAGCGTATAAAATACTTATATTGAACTTAAGAAGAAATGGTGAAATTCTTAGTAATATGGGCGTTGGGAAAATATATTGAATAAGCATTTGAGTGAAGTTTTAATAAAAATATGTGAAATGATAAGCATTGATAAGTGAATAGAAATCAAAATAAATGTGAACAAAAGAGGATTGATATAGTTGATAATCAATGGATATAAATACGTAGGATGTACGTATATTATTTTATTCGCAAAGCAATTTGATCTAGATTTGAGCGTAGAATTTTGAGATAGTTATATCAATCCGAGTTAAGATTTTTCACTCAATTTTCGACGGCGAACCCTGGATATGGATTTTGAATGATTCTGGAAATTCTCTATCATAGTTATGACTATGCAAGGAGAATGATGGTTTCTGATCAAGAAACCAGATCTGAGCCCGCATTAGAAAGTCGGGTGGACGATACTAGTTCGGAAATGAAATTGTGTGATCGAGTAAGCGATCGGATTCGGTATTGCGTACGAATGATATAGGTACATCATACAATGGAATGAATATTGAAAATTTTGTAAAAAAGTGTATAAAATGATTTTGGAATCTGTAGTTGGATATGGTTAAATTGGATATACAGGTATTAAAAAGCAAGTGGGAAAAATTGGGATTTTTGATTTCAGAAGATAAATTTGAATTGCTCGACAAAAAAGTATGTGTTTAAATTTCTGTATGAAATTTGATTGGGTTTTTGATCTAGCCACTTGGCCTTTTGTTTTTCTTATGGAATTTGGGAGCCCGTAGAAGCATTTTGTAGTTGTACCGAGCTAGCCGCGCAAAGGAGACGCTGGTGAAATTTTTCCAAAATTTAGAGAGTTAGAAATTTTTGAGAAAGTTTTGATAATTTAAATTTGGATTTAAATTTAAATTTGAATAAGTGGAGTAAATAATGTTGTTGGAAACTATGGAAGGTTTTGGAAAGTTGGTTGAAGTAATAGTGGGTCTTTAATAAAAGATATGTTGTAGCAAGTTGATAAAACTGTTTGGCTTGGGCAGTTGTTGAAACCAGATTGATTAGGAGAATAGAAATGGGTTATGGACCATTCCTTTTAACCAGCAATTTCAGGGATGAAATTCTTTTAAGGGGGCAGGAATGTGACGACCCATAATTTTTAGGCATTCGAAATTGGAATATTTAATTAATTTGAAATATTTGCAAGATAGTTTAACTTGGATTTCAAATATCAGTTTGAATTTGGCGATTGAATTTAATGATTTAAATTTGGGTAAAATATTGAATTTTCAGTTTTAAGCCTGTTAAGAATAATTTGAAGGCTTGTAAAATTTATATTGATAGTGTTGAGGATAATAAAAGTTTTAAATTTTAATTTGACACTGATTTGTTCAGTTTTGAAATTTTATCTTTTAAATTGAGTTCAAAAATAGCTTTCCGAGGCACAGTCTCGGAATTCGACGAAACTAGTTCCATTGGATCCTTAATATTATATTATTATCGGATTTCAAATTTTGTAGTGATTGGAGTAGTTGTGTGATCGTACGATAGACAAACGCGCTGAAATCTTTATCAAAAAATTAAATATAATTTCTGGTCCAAAAAGCTATCTTCTCCGTACGATCTAATTAGGACTCGAAACCTTTTCCTTTGCGTTCTAAATAGGGGTATAACCTTATAAACGCCTAGCGGCACGCCTCGATAGGAATTCGAAATTGTAAGTTGCATCTTCATGACAGTTTGAATTTAAATTTAAATACGAGTAAATGCTTTACTTGACTAGTCAAATTAATTTCACATCAGACCTTTTTCCAGTCTTTTCCAAAGCATTGAAGCCGTTTTCTCCAACACGCCACTATCATATCTTGTCTCCTTTCCTCCTCTTTTACAATGCATAAGAATCAGATAAAGTTCAAAAAAAAATGGCCGAAGCCCGAGAGACTTGAAATCAATTCTCAAATAATAAAAATGGTCGCTTTTCAAAAAAAAATCAAAATTTTACTGTTCGATTCAAAAGTAAATCATCATGGCCGAACTTCAATACTTCATTTAAACTATCACTCGAAATGACTTAAACTATCATGGCGGCTAGGGTTTTATCCCTCCTCCGTTTTTTCTTCTAATTCTCGTCTTTCTCTTGCTAGATTCCTCTTATCTTCATCTCTTTCTCCTCACAAAATAGCTTTCATGACCTCACTGCGTGACGAAGATGGCTGGGAGGAGGTGCGTAGGAAAAGAGGCAAGGCATCTCATCCTACAGGACGAGATCCCAAATTAATTCTTGGTGGATTTAGAGCAAACAAATCAGGAGGTACTTCAGACCGGAACAAATCAGGAGCCAGTAAGAATTGGAACCAAAATTCTAGGGTTCCGGAGGTTAAGTCAGGGCGATCATCAACTAAACATCTGAAGTCTTCTCAGCAGATCGCTAACAATACTGGAAGTAATCCGAAAATTAAATTCACTATTTCAGAGAACGCTAAAAAATTCTCCTATAGTGAAGTTGTTAAAATTGGAGCTGTTGGAGATCTAGGCAACCTAGATCTAGAATTTATCGAGCCAATAATAACGGACGGTAAAAGGATAGGTGCTCTCTCATCGGAAGCGATTAAAGAAGCGGAAGGTGGATGGGAGTTATGCATCCTGTTGTATGTGGTAGGTTATAAACCTTGGCTTAAAACCTTCGAAGGGTATGCCAAGAGAGTGTGGAACACACAGAAGCCATTTTCAGTCCAATCCCGAAATAATGGTTTCTTTGTGGTTAGATTTGGATCTGAGGAGGACTGTACTAAGATATTGAAATCTGGTCCTTGGTTTATGGACCAGAACCTGATTATCATGAAACGCTTGTCCCCAGATATGAACACTGATAGGGATCTTCTTACATCTTTGCCTATGTGGGTAAGACTCCCTGGTCTGAGCTTTAAACTATGGGGCAATAAGGCAATAAGTGCTTTAACTAGCACTATAGGACTTCCCATAAAAATGGATGAGGTAACTAAAACCAAATCAAGACTAGCCTACGCCAGAGTACTGATAGAAATAAATGCCACTTTTGGTATGCCCAGCACTATAGAAGGCATGGATGAAGAAGGAAGGAGTTTTGTCCAGGCAGTGGAATATGAAAACCCCCCTCCGATATGTGGCAAGTGTGTGTGTTTTGGGCATGTTGCGGATGAATGCCCAATGACTAAGTCTTGGGTCCCTAAACAGACTACAACAGACAATTCTGAGAAGGAAATCTCTGCAGATCAATCTACAGTTGAAAATCAGGAAACAATGAGGGAGGAAGGCGGGGATGGCATCCCTGACAACCTTATGCCTAATGTAAACTCTCATGTCTCCCAAGAAACAACAAAGGATGGTTCCCAAACTGATGTTAATTCTAAGAATAATGGAGAGGAGGTTTCATGTGAAGAAGACATAACTCGGGAGAACCAAGACAAGATTGCCTGCTCCCTAATTGATGAGATTCAGATTAGAAATCAGACAGATCTTGACTCTCTGGAGTCAGATATGCTTCTAGATGTAGAAAATAATATTGCTGTGACTCCTAATACTATGGGAGAGAAAGAATTGAGTTCATTAAATCCGAAGTCGCCCACGCCCCAGATTACAATTCTCAAACGCTCTTCAAACATATTGGATCCCCAAAATATTTCTAATTTCTTACTTACTAATGATTTATGTATTGATGATTATTCTTTGAATAATGTTAATTTTACGAGAGGTACTGATCCGTGTACTGATATACAGGTGCAAGGAAAACTGGATCAGGCTACAGGAACGTCAGAAGAGGCAGGGGAACAGAATACAATTGATTTAGCCGATCAAGCCCAAGAGGAGCAGACAAACCCTAAGCCTAAGGATATAGTATTTGAGAACATTCATAAGGATAAACTAGTTCGCAAAAATCCTAAATGGGTTCAGATGCTAGGTATCTCAGTAGAAGACAAAGGAGAGCCCTCAGGTAGTAGGTCCCAGAGGATTCGGAACAACAAAACTTCATAATGTCGTTCGCATGTTGGAATGTTAGAGGGTTTCATAACCCCAATAGAATGAAAGAAGTAAGAAATCTTATTGACAAGTTCAATATTTCTTGTTTTGGTGTTTTGGAGAATAAGCTGCTTTATTCAGAACTAAAAGATTTAGAAAGAGGCCCGATGGACGGATGGAGAGTAATAAATAATGTTTCATGCTATTATAAATGTAGAATTTTCGTCCTCATCGATGGGAATACCTGGGATTTCAATTACATCAGCATGAGCGACCAACATATTACCATTGAATTGATCAACAAGCAGAATTTCAAATGTAACTTAACCTTTGTCTACGCTCAAAACTTTGTACAACTTAGGAAAAGATTGTGGAGAAATTTACAGGAAGATGCAATCAGTAATTTTAGACCTTGGATGGCTCTTGGAGATTTCAATTGCATTCGACACCCCTCCGAAAGAAAGGGAGGAAATCCAGTGTCTTTTGGAGATTTATTTGAACTTGACGACATGTCAAATGATACAGGTCTCAAAGAGATAAACGTAACAGGTTATGAATTCTCTTGGTGGTCCGGTCCTAGTCGAAATATTTTCTCTAAAATTGATTGGGTTTTCGCCAATCTAGACTGGATCAATATGTACCATGACTTAACGGCCGAATATCAACCCCCATCTGTGAGTGATCATAATGCAATAATTGTCTCAACATTTCTCAAACCTAGAGTTAAAAATAGACCATTTAGATTCATGAATCATTGGCCTCTGTGTGATCAATATTTTCCACTGGTTGAGAAATTATGGGTCTCTGAGCAGGAAGATCGTCCTTTATATCAAATCTTATATATCCTCAAAAATATTAAAAAGGAGCTCAAGACTTGGAGCGCTAAATTTCGGAATATTAAACAAGAGGTGGATGCCCAGAGAGAGAAATGTTCTAGACTTCAAAAACTCCTAGAAAAATCAAAAGATCATAATTTAGCTTTGGAGTTTCAAAACGCAAAAATAGATTTGGAAATGGCTCGCAAGAAAGAATATCTGGACACTCAACAAAAAGCTAAATGTGATTGGTTGATGAGGGGTGATGAGGCCTCTGCTTTCTTCTATGCGAAAATGTCTGGCAGAAGAAATAGGAATGGTTTAAATAACATCAAAATTGATGACAAGGAGGTCATGGAAGGAAAATTCGCAGAAATGGCTATTAATTACTTCAAAAGAATTTTTAACCTTCCCGGATACGCTCAATTTCCAGAAGTTATTTGTAAATCAATAATTTCTGACTACGGCGCGAATTTCTTGAATGATGTTATATCTTATGAGGAAATTAAATTTGCGTTGTGGGACATTAAAGAAACTACTTCTCTTGGACCAGACGGTTTTAATTCTAAATTCTTCAAAATTCATTGGAACCTTTCGAAAGACCTAATTTTCAAAGCATTGAATGATTGTTTTCAAAATGGTTCGATTATAAAAGAGTGGAATCACACGTTCCTGCATCTGATTCCAAAAAAACCACATTCCACTTGTATTCAGGACTTTAGACCCATTGCTTGCTGTAACACTCTATACAAGGTTTTTACTAAAATCCTTTGCAATAGAACGGCTCCTTCTTTGGATAAGTTGGTGTCCCCCAATCAGACGGCGTTTATAAAAGGTAGATCAATAGGGGATGGAATTTTGTTTGCCCATGAAATCATTAGGGGACTTGGAAGAAAAGAAAATAAATACATGTGTATCAAAGTAGATTTGAAAACGGCATATGACTCTATTAATCGCGATTTTGTTATACACATGTTAAGAAGTTTGAGTTTCCCAGTCAAATGGGTGAAAATCATTGAAAGTATCATAACCACTCCGGTGTTTTCCATTGAAGTAAATGGGGAATCTCATGGATATTTCAAGAGCTCAAACGGACTCAGACAAGGAGATCCTATTTCCCCTATCTTATTTTCTCTGGTTATGGAATATTTTACACTTTTGATGGACGGTAAAGTCAGAGAAGGTCTCATCTCTCCAATTACTGATTACAATAATAAGTTAACCCATCTCATTTACGCTGATGACATTATGTTTTCACTAAAGCAAGTATTCAAAATGCAAATGCTATTAGTGATGTTTTTCAAAACATGAAGAAGGTTACCGGTTTGGAACTTAGTTGTGAGAAGTCTAATGTTTTCTTTGGCAAAGGGGTTGCAAATAGTTCCGAAATAAGCAATATCTTAAACATTCAATAAGCGGAACTTCCAATCAGGTATCTGGGCATCCCCTTGTCTAGTTCAAATCTGAAAGATAGGGATTGTTCATTACTCATTGAAAAAATCAAGCTAAGAATTGTAGGATGGGAAACTAGAATGCTAAGTTTAGCTGGAAGACTTGAACTTATCAAATCAACCATATATCCCATCATTCAATTCTGGATGCAATGTTTCTGCCTCCCTAAATCTACGGTATGTAAAATTAAGCATATGATTCTCAATTTCTTATGGAAAAGTCGTAGCAGCAAGATCCCCTGGGGAGTTCTATCTAAACAAAAAGAAGAAGGAGGAATGGGACTGAGAAACTTAGAGGAGTTGAACCGAGCGTTATACATAAAAATGATTTGGAAAATAATTAATGCAGAAGGTACATGGGCGGATCTCATTCATCGCAAATACATAGGTAGCAAAAGCTTTTGGGAAATCAATCAGAGAAAGGATGACCCGGGAGTGTGGAAATTTATATTAAAGAATAGACATGAAGCCTTGAAGTGTCTTTCTCTAAATATATCAGATGGAAAAACAACTTCTCTTTGGTATGACCCATGGCTGAACGGAAGCACTATTTTGGAGCACATTGGTTTAGACACAGCTTTTAGAACGGGTACGGAATCTATGACCCTTAACAAAATTGTTAAAAACGGTGAATGGAAGTGGGATGCGTACAGTTTTCTGTTTCAAATTCATGAGGAAATCGAAGGTGTCAGGATTCATAAAAACAGAGAAAGGGATTATTGGACATGGAAGTGTTCCAAGGATGGTCAATTCCAGTTCAAAAAAGTTTGGAATTCGGTTAGATCCAGTTATGATTTGAAAAGCTGGTCGTATATGGTTTGGAATAAAATTCATGTTCCAAAAATGGCGGTATGCCTTTTTAAAGCCATAAATGACTACTTGCTAACGAAGGAGAAGTTACTTCAGAAACAAATTATAGTGGACCCTACTTGTATCTTTTGTAAAAATCACATTGAAAATATAGATCATCTATTTTTTCAATGTAATTTTACAAGAAAAATTTGGCTCTGGAGTTGTAATTTTTTTTTTATTTCTCCGGAAAAAATGTTCTCTTTATCATTGAAGGAAGATTTGGAAAAAATCGTTTCTCTAACTAAAGTTAAAAACCTTAGTTCAGATTTGTTTCAACTTTCAATCTCAGTTTGCATTTGGCACATATGGAAAGAAAGAAACGGCAGAGTCTTTCATGATAACTACACTAAGACTTCGCAAATATGTTTCAAAATACATCAGACTATGAACATCAGAATGGTGAAATCCAAACATTTCAGGAATATTAACGGCTCTAATAACATAATTGCAAAGAAGTGGGGATTTACCACCCAACGCTGAATTGGGGTTATATTGGCTAGATCATTCGCTCTGTTCCCTCCTTATGCAGGTTCTCTGTTTTCCTGTATCTGGTAATCTCTTTACCTATATTATTATTACATTTTCCTCACATCCGCTCGTTTAATTTACATATTATATCTACAATTATTTAATACATTTGATCTAGACAGTAAGGTAATAGAATGCAGAAATAGTCGCTGTCTGACACCCCAATGTTTTCCATCATTGCTCCTACAAGAATCAAATAGAATTTGGCTTCGCACAAACAAATAACAGAAAGTAATCAAGGGAGTTTAAAAACTTAGCTTCAGAGGACTCTTTCTCCTTCGTAAAGTACTTATTCTTCCTCAGATCGGGTCAAACTGCGGAACTACGCACTGTAAAACATTAAAAGGATTAGCGACCTCATTAAAGCTTAAAGATTGTTGCTTTATGGTAGATGAAGTCTTATCTTTCTTAGATCTACTAGCTACAAGGGAAGTGGTTGCAGGACTTTGCTGATTCCAACTAACAATACAACCTCGGGTCCTGTCTTCAAACCTTGCAACCTAGGGTTATAGACATAGCAAAAGATAATCAGTCTCTTCCTTAACTAAAGTAGTAAAACTTAAGGATTTGAGATACTTATCTTTCGTAGTCTTTCCTTGAGGAGGACCTGATTCATGTCAGAAAAGCTTCCTAACTTGATTTAGTGTTAGATTTGAACAAGTAGCAGTTGTCGCAGTGATTTTTTCGCCATTTTCCTCTCGTCGCCATTATTTCTTAAGCTCCGAGAGTAGTAAATGAAGACTATAGTAAACTGAAGGGTTTCCTTATTTACCAGTTCTACTTGCTTCGAAGATTCTGGATTTCGGGTTTTGGGTCATGTTTAATTTAAGTTAGTTTCGGCTGAGATTCTTAGGCCCGAAAGTTTTTTATTAGTTGTTTTGAATTAATTTTGTATGTAAAGGATTTCTTTTCCTTTTGTAATTGTAAACAATCTTGATTTATTATAGAAATTTGAACCCTTTTTCAAAAAAAAAAAATCATCATGGCCGAAACCTAGTTCAACATAGCAATCGATTTCAACTCGTTCGATTCGAGATAGGAAGCAAATCGCGTGATCGAAGACGAAATCGAATTGGAGAAATTTTCATCTTTCAACCGAGTCAGTACGAAGTTCTCTCCGCGTGCTCTTCAATTTTAACTTCGCCATCGCGTTCAAGGGAGGGGTGAAACAGCGTGACGCTCGTATGGCAGTGTGTCGGAGTAGCAAGGCGCGTTCTGTTTGGGGGTCGCGGCTCATCGTGATATTTTGAGGGTTGATGGAGATCGATGTCGATGCGGTGATGGGACCTTGAGGCTGCAGGAGAACGCGTGAGGGGGCGGCGACTCTCGTTCGAAGGGGGATGGGGGAAAGGTCGCGATGATCTGGACAGCCGTGTGCTCGAAGTCTGTGAGGTCAAAAATAATGAAGAACGAGTCAGTTTGAGTTGGATCGCAAACAAAGCAAAGGTGAGTTAAGCTCACTCATTTGGATTATTATAGTTAAAATTAAATTATTAGTTGGATTGCTTGGATGATGATTGTCATTAGTTAAAATTAAATAGACCCTATGCGCCGTATAATAGCGGATGATATTATATAAATCTCATATACCGTGATATTCCACGTCGAAGTGGAATTGGTATTTTATATTGTGCTAACATCTGTGGATGCAGCGAAACAGGTTGGAGGGATCCAAATGGATTCCTCAAAATTTTATAGATTGTTCTAATAATTCTGTATCATGATTATTTGATATTCTCTGGCGAATTTTGTTGACTATTGGAATATTGGATGCTATGGTTGAAATTAATATATTTTGGTATACGGAGTTATCAAAATCTATAGAATTGGATTTTTGAAAAAGGAAAAAAAAAGAGAAAATATTTAAATAAAATAATTTTAGAAGTTTGAATAAATTGAAGGAAAAATTGGAAAGAATAAAAGTGAATTTTTTTCGAATATGGGAAAGGGGATTTTGAATAAACAGAGGAGTAACGAATTTAAAACTTAAGTGAGATTATCTATAGGAGTAAAGAAATTATTTTAAAATCCAAGATTTAAATTTATTTAAAAGAATAAAGAAGGAATTTGGGAAATCTGAAATTGGTATCTTCAGTTAAAAAGGGATTTTTAAAACACAATAAAGAAATGAAATTTGAAGTTAATGGATTTTGAAATAAATGGAGTAAGTAAGGAAAATTATTTAAAGGCGAAGTAAATTGGAAATCAACTTAGGGATTGATTTAAGTGTTTAAGACCGGGATTTTTGAAAAAAAAGGAAGAGAAGTGAGACTTTGGAACTTATAAACTAAGCAATATATCAGTGAATATTTGAAGAATAAATTCAGGATGGGAATTTATTAAAGGAATGGGTAAATTTGTTTAAAAATAAATAGTGATTTATTTTTAAAGGATGTGAAAGAGAAGTGTATTTCCCTAGATAGCCAAGTACGTTTCGAAGCAAATTTTAAGTATGCGTAAAAGTTTTAAAGTTGATTTAAAGGTATGTTTTAGAAAATTTATTATTTTTAAATGTTTAAATTTTAAGGTAAGTATTTTTCAAATTTATTTTAGCAGTAATTATTTAAAGGTGACTTGGTATTATGTTTTAAAAAGATAAAAATTTAGTTTTATATTTTATAAAGCGGCTTTATTTTAAATATTCTTAAAGTATATATTTTTGAATAAGTATCAAAATAGTTTTAACTTAAATGACTTAAAGTGTATTTTATAATAAAGTGTTTTTAAATTATTTTAAAAATCTAAAGTATTGTACTTGGTGTTTTCAGTGGAAGTAAATATCTGAAAATTTATTTCATGAGAAAAGTGTGGTTTGAAAACTGTTTTAAAAAAGGGTTGAAAATGGAAATATATCTTGCGAAGATATTTTGAGGTTAATAAATAATTTGGTGAAATTATTTATGGTTGATGGTTGTTTGTGAATGTTATTTGATAGCTAAATAACCGACTATCAATATTGGGCAATGCGCTGATCGGTTCGAAGAGACTGGGATCGGGATTTATTTCCTGAAAACCACTTCCATCCGATTTGAACGTTTTCATGTGGAAAACAAGAGTTTGGATTCAAAGATGGAGCAGTGAAGTGCAAGGGCTAGTCGCTACTAATCCTGAGGATGATTCCAAAATGGAAGTAGTAGGAGTAGTGCCTTCGGTTCCGTTCGAACTCGGGACGAACTAGTATGGATGAATGCTTTAAGAACATCGTCAGGTGGGCGATGAGCATTCTAAGAGATGTGTTCTAAAAAGGTAATGCTTAGCCTCGAGCCTCATCAACCAGGAATGACTGAAAATCAGGGGTTATACAGCAAGGTTAAGTGGGTGCACCCATTAGGGTGAGGTCATCCCTGTCTAGATGTCCCTTTTTATTCGGCTTAGTGGTGCGGTGGATGATCCCAATCGCGGGGTGATCTTACTAGGGATTATCCAATAAGGGTTAGTCTCGGTCTTGTGTTGCAGGAGATTGGGAGTAATCCCTGGTACGGTGATCTAGGCCATGTACTGTGACAGGTGATACCCCAGTGCCTAGTCATTAGACGGTAATCCATTCTACCTACGTGCCTTTTACGGTTTTGTTTGTATTACCCACGACTGTGGCTAGTAGCTGGAATATAATGAATGTAACAATTTCGGCTATTTTAAGAAGTATTTGTAAATAGACCCTATTATAATATCATAGAATTTTATAATAAATGTTTTAGCTATCGTAAGGTAAAAACCCGACATGTTTATTTGTGGCGTGGTCTTACGAGATGCTATTGGTTTTCAAAGGATTTTTGGAACTTTAATAATAAATTTGAGTGTGATTTCTCACGCTGGTTTTCCAGTCTAACTCGGGTGTTATTTAAATATAATGCTCGGGTCAGACCAAGTATTATAGAATACAGGATATGATGTTGTGGTGCTCAGGAGACGAGCTGGATAGCGATACGTACTTCCGTACTTGATTTTTTTACTCCGCTGTGTATTCAGTTTTGAGGACGAATTTATATGACTGTCCAGTTGTGTGTTATTGATGTTGCTGAACTCTGATGATGTATTCTGGTGATGTATATATAAAAATAGATATAGTTTTCTTTTGTGTAAAGATCTGTTATTATCTATTATATTTTATTCCGCTGCGATGGTTAGATTTTGATGTTGTTTTCTATTTTCTTCTTCTACCGCTTCTTCTTTAACCCATATGGTTAGTATTTCTGTTCATCTTGAGTTGATCGATGTAGAATAGTGTTGACTCAAGGGGTACGAATTTGTGGGTCATTACATATAGAATGCTAGGTGGCATGCCTCGTTTGGAGTTTGAGATTTTCGAGTGTGTTTTGTTGAATATTATAAAATTAAAATAATAATATGTACATGTTTCAACTCCATACTATAACACCCCTAATTTTTGATTACATTATTCAGGAGATTTAATTAGATAAATAAAATAAAATAATGATTATAAGGGGATTGAGATTTGAATAAAAATGTAAAAGGCTGTGCAAAATTGATTACTTAAATTGGCTTCTATGTATTTAATTTAGATATGGGCATATTAGTAAATAGCCACACTTCCTTATAAACGACTATACATTTCATATTCTTGCCCATTCATGTACCCTTCCCATTTTCTCAAAAGCAAACCAAAAACCAAATTAGAGCCGGCTGTTAACAAGGAAGAAAAGAGGAAAATTTAATTTAATGATAAGGATCAAAGCTCGGAGGGATTAATCAACAACAAATCTCAAATTCCTTATCATATCCAATATGAATAATAATTCATTCCATCACTATTTTTTCATAGTCATATGTTTTTGGATTTAAGAATAAGTTCAATTTTATGATGTGTTGGATGATGAAATGCTTGAATTATTATATGTTTGATTTAAAACAAACCATTTACATATGAATTTGCATGGTTTTAGGGCAAAACCGATTGTTATTAAATTTAAATTGCCATGGAAAAATCTTATTTTAGATAAAACTTGATTTTAGAGATGGGTTTCAATTTTCATAATTTTCCAAGCTATGGGAAAGTTATCATGAATTTCTAAAGGAAATTATGATTTATTTGGGTTTAAAATTTATTTCAATCAATTCAGGAAGGAATTGAGTCTACAATTTTAATATATTTGATAACACGATGAAAGTGAATTTCTATCATTTTTAGAGATTTTTCCTAATTAATTTGCTGTGGAAAATAAATTATTTCAAAAGGACATATTTGCAATATTGGTTTTACTTAATGGAAGGGTTTGAACATTAATTTTACTTTGATTTAGGTCTGATAAATACAGCAGTTATTTTGCAAAGTATGTGAAATTTTTTACGGCAACCAATTAAAATATTACACATAGGCAGGTTAGTTAAAGCAATTACTAAAAATGAGCATGAGTTTAGCCTTTATTTAGAAAGTTGGTTCCGTCTCCTATAGTAGTACCTTTTGACTCGAATGCTTCCGCTCCAATTCGGTTGAAACCAACCTAGTCGAAAACACCAAGTTGAAACCAATACACAAGTTATCACTTAAACGGTGCATAGTGGGTTGGAGAAAAAGTGGAAGTCAAGGTGTCGAAAATAATGTTTTCGATGGGGTCAAAACCTTAGTTCATTTTGCAAATGTTAAGTGCCTACTTTTCTTTACCTAAAGATTTTGACGTAGTCGAAACCTATGTTTTTGAAAGGGGTTATTCCAAATATATTTCAAAGTAGCATGCCATATCATGTTTTCAGCAGGAGCTTTCAAATGAGTTCCTTTATTTTTATATGATCTTTCGAAAGAGGTGGTTCCAACCTGGTCGAAACCCAGCCGCTATTCTTTTACCTTTCAGATGTATTATAGCCGTCAATGCCTCCGAAGGGTTCCTTTTGTTTTAAACATAAGCTAAGTCACTTCCTAAATGCTTTCGGAGAGGTTCAGGGGTTTCGAAGGCAATGCTGTCGAAAGGGGGGGGATTCGATGCTATCCTTCAAAGTTTTACTTCAAGGTTTTGAGATTTCGAATAAATGGTTCCAACACCACCAATTTTTCCCAAAAATTATTTTATTAAAGATTTCGAAAGTGAAACTTTCATGTGTAAGAACTTTGACCCAAAAGATGCTTTTAGTAAAACCTAATGTTTTCGAAAAGGGATACTTTCATTTGTTTCGAAGCTATATTTCTAAAGATTACTTAGCAATGTTTTGACACATTCGAAAGGTATGATTTGGTTTTGAAAGGATTGATTTATAGAGCTTCGAAAGGTATATACTTAGTGTTTTGAAAAATGGTTTTCTATGCTTTCGATGGAGGTCATGCAATTGTTTCAAAAGCGATGTTTTAAAGTTTCAAAACAAATAACCCAGTCTCAATTTAAAGGAAAACCCCATGGCATAAATAATTTTTTTGAGAGTATTACTTTTTTGTTATGATTGCTTCTTCGTATATTTATTCACATTATAATTAATCCACAATGGTACTTTGGGGAAAGGTATAATAACCAACTAGGTTGACCCAGTATATAACTTAAGAAGTGCTAAAATCTTAATTAAAGATATTGGCAAGGGCCAATAGGTTCCCAATAAGCCCATGAAAACTATGTAAAGGGAAATACATTGGCAGGGTCCAATAGGTTTATAGCCAGTCCATGAAAACTATGATTTGATATTGGTAGGGGCCTGTAGGTTTAGTTAACCCATGAAAATAATATCTAGATTAAGATATTGATAGTTAATCAATAGGTTCCTAGTCAGCCCATGAAAACTATTAGGTTAATAGTAACCCTCGAAACTATAACTATAACAGCTAGTCAAAATAAAAGGGGATGGGTAATCCAGAATTGATTCACTTGTTTTGAATACCATCGTATTATACTGTTATGAATTGTTTTAACAATTTTAGATGCAGGAGCACAGTATATGGTTTTATAAAGGTTTTAAGATATTAGTGAGGGGAAAACCCGTTTCGTTAAGCGGCATAGTCTCATTGAATGTCTAAATGAATTGAGATGGTAGATTATTATTCATACCACGTTTTATGTCTGACTCGAAGTTTTTGTTTTCCCCTTAAACTCTTGGATACTCAATTAACTTTGAGTAGATTGTGGTTTAGGGTTTTTAGGTGTTCTTTTAGACGAATAAACCTTCTAGTGACGTGCAAGAGGCATGCTAACTACTTATAGTTCTTTTATTTCCACTATGTTTGGTTGTAAAGGCAAACTTATTTTTGTTGTCTTAATGTATACTCTGATCATCCAAGGGGGCGTCATATGTTACTTTTGGCGTATTTTGTAATAATTATGTGTTATCTGAACGTGGTCTGCGTACTGGGATTATGTAATGAATTTGCATTGTTTTGAAATGGAAGGTGGAAGTTTTTGTTGTTTAATTTTTTTTCCATATTCTTATGTTTTTGTGTATCAATGTATCTAACATTGTCGTATTTGATTGCCGAGGATTAATAACTATGGATGACTACAACATCCATAGCCACTACTTTTGGGCCTTCAATTAGGGGAATGTTACGATTTGGTATCACAGCATAGGTTTATGAAACTTTAAAAGAAACTTAAACCTAAAAGAATTTTCAAAACATATTCCAACGAATCAGATAATAAGATCGGGGTTTGGGTTAACACTATAGTAACGTACTTCTAATTGATATATATAGTTATATATAAGTATGTATTTCCCTCTCTCTTAGATCGTTCTTCTATATCTTACTAAGGCTCGTATACAGATTTACGAGAAAGGAGATATGGGAGCAGGAAATGGAAGAGGACATCTCGGTGGAGGAAGCACCATAACTAATGGAAATGCTCGACCCACTACCAAGAGGTAGGTAGGCGACTGGCTAATGCTAATAACCAAAATGTTGATGCTGGTGTGGGTGCTAGAAATCCACCAATAGATATGAGGGCGATGTATAAGTTCTTCGTCAATATGATGCAAGCAGCAGTTGCTGTTAGAGTTTCTACAAATGTAGGAGGAGCTAATCATGTAGCCCCAATTGGAAATAATTACGCTAAGCTGATAAGGGAGTACACAGTCTTGGTGGGAGGCCATTCATGGGGATGAAGAATGCTATTGAGGTATAGAATTGGTTGTTACATAGTAAGCGTATATTTGCTGATTTGGGTTTGGATGATAGAAAAAAGAAGGTTGGCCTCTATGCAGTTACAAGGGTCAGCGCTTCATTGGTGGAATAGTGTTACTACCGGATTTCCATAGGAGCAGTTGACTTAAGGCAAATTTTAGAAGGAGATTTGAGCAGAAGTTTGTGTCTGAGTTTGCTAAATTGGAGCTGATGAGGAAGTTTATGGATCTAGAGCAGGGAGAGATGTCGGTTGTTGGGTACACTAAGTTTAAGGAGCTGTCCCGTTATGGCCATAAAATTATAGACAATGACATCAAGAGGAATGAGAAGTTCATTAGGAGACCGAGGCCCGAGATCCCTAGGTCGACCCTGCTACATCTTCGTGATCCTAGTAATTTAGTTGTGGACATGGCCATTTTCCATATGGCGATGCTTGCTAATTGTGTTAGAGAGAAGCCAGTGGGACTTCAGGGTTATCATGGGAATAAGAGAAAGTTCTTCAAGTAGAAGGGAGCCTTGAAGGGAGATACTGTTAAGAAGGCAAAGGAGGAGTTATTTTTCCATAATTTGACAAGAAGGGTCATTTTTCGAATGAATGCCGGTTAAGTAATGCGAAGAAGGTTGCAAATAAGAACAATGTAAAGTGCTTCAACTGTGATCAAGTTAGGCGTTATAAGAATCAGCGTCCAGAGCCAGTCAGGGCTAACAAGGGAAATGTTTTTACTATTGGACCAGCCAATCCTACTGCAGCAGATAAAGGGAAGACTGTGATGGAAGGTAGGCTTTTGATTTAGAGTATACCAGTTAGGGTACTTTTTGGTACCGGTGCATCACATTCATTTATATCTCAGTGTTTGGTTGATAGATTATAATTAGAACCCGCCTACCTTGTTACTTCCTAAAGGGTTGTGAATCCAATAGGAGGGTATGCAACTCTGGAGTTGAGACGTGTTTAATAAGAACTTGATTTGTTAGGTCATAAGTTTGCATGCAGCATATATTTTATTGATTTTATAGATTCGGGAATCATTTTGGGTATGGGTTGGTTGGGAAGGTATGAGGCTAGAATATTTTGGCAGGATATGGAGATATCATTGAGACACCATGATAGCCATAACCAAGTAATATTTCCAGTAGAGAATTCTAACTGGAGTGTTAGTACTTTGCTTAGTGCTATGGAGATAGGAGATGAGTTATGCCAGGTTTGGGTAGCAAGAGAGTCTTCAGATATGTTTGAGCCAGTCACAGGACTACCACTAAAACAAACAGTTGAATTTTGTATAGATCTTGTGCCCGAAACTGAACTTATGAGTAGACCACCTAACAGGATGACACCTATAGAGATGAAGGAATTGAAGGTGCAGCAAATGGATCTTAAAGGAAGGAATTTTATTAGGCCTAGTAGTTCGCCTTAAGGAGCGACGACAGTGTTTTTGAAGAAACAAGATGGTTCGTTAAGGATGTATATCAACTATCGTAAGTTGAATGAAAGGACGATTATGAATAAGTATCCTTTGCCAAGAATAGATGATCTATTCGATCAGTTGAGTGGAGCCAGAGTGTTTTCCTAGTTGGATTTGGTGAGAGGTTTCCATCAATTAAGAGTAGCAGAGGATAGTATTCCTTTGACAACATTTCGGACTAGATATGGTTCGTATGAGGGGTTAGTGATGCCATTTGGATTAATGAATGCGCCTGCTTTCTTCGTGGATTTGATGAATCAAGTTATTCGAGAGTTCTTGGATAGGTTTATGTTAGTGTTTATATATGATATTTTGATATACTCAAAGGATTGAGAGAGAGCATGGAGTTCATCTTAGAGTGCACCTTGAAATGCTGAGGCAGAATCAGCTAAAGGCGAAGTTTACCAAGTGTCATTTTTAGAAGAAAGAGGTCAAGTTTCTTGGTCATGTGGTTTTAGAGAAAGGCTTGTTAGTGATCCAGATAAGATCGAAGCTGTTAATAATTGGAAGAGACCAGAGACAGTGACTGAAATTAGGAATTTTCTTGGACTCGTTGGCTACTACTAGAGATTCATCAAGGATTTCTTGTGGATATCAGCACCTTTGACTAAGTTAACCAGGAAGGAGGTGAAGTTTATCTGGCTCGACAAATGTGAGGAAGCACTCTTTAAGTTAAAGCATTTGTTGATCAATGCACCAGTGTTTGTAGTTCCAGATTGAAACTACGGGTTGGTGGTGTATACAGATGCATGCAGAACTAGATTAGGAGTAGTATTGATGGAGAAGGGTAAAGTTATTGCCTACGCATCCAAACAGCATAGACTGTATGAAGTGAGGTATCCTACTTATGATTTGGAGATGCCTGCGGTGATCTTTGCAATGAAAATTTGGAGACATTATCTCATAGGGGAGAAGTTTGAGCTATACCCGGATCATAAGTCTTTAAGGTACCTATTCTCTCAAAAGGAGAATATGAAACAGCTGAGGTAGTTGGAGTTTTTGGTTGCTTATGATTTTGGTATAGAGTATACACCAAAGAAAGGTAATAAGGTCGAGGATGCCCTTAGTCGAAGACATCAAATGTGGTATTAGCTATGTTGGCAAAATGGAAGGATTTAGAAGCTTTGGCCAGTTGTGGTGTACAGTTAAGATCGACTGCTAGTTCTAGTCAGAGTACCGCCATGTTGTCCTGTTTGGAAGTTCGGCTTGTGTTGATCGAGTGAATAGCTTCTAAGTAGATGGAGGATCCAGCGTTTTCCAAGAGGATTAAAAGGCTTGAGGTTGGAATAGAGATAGATGATATAAAAGAATTTAGTCTTGACCAAAGAGGGTGGTTGGGAAAGAAGGGACGATTGTGTATTCCGTATGTGGAGGACTTGAGGAAAGAAGTTCTTGGAGAATGTCAACGGTCCAAGTTTATGATTTATCCTGAAGGGACCAAGATGTATCAAGATATGAAGTGGAGCTTCTATTGGGAAGGTATGAAGAAGGATGTTGGCCTGTAGATTAGGTAGTGTGCAAACTGTCAACAAGTGAATGCTGAACATCAGAAGCCATGTAGGTTGCTTTAACCTTTAGAGATTCTAATTTGGAAATGAGATTTGATATCTATGGATTTTTTAGACAGGTTGCCAAGGTCAAATAGAGGAAATGAAAGTATATAGGTTGTAGTGGACAGGTTGAACAAGAGTGTCCATTTCATTCCAGTTAAATTAACAAGGACGGTCCTGTTTTAGCTAAGTCGTTCATGAAGAACATAATTAGACTACATGGAGTTCCTAGGAGTATAGTCAGTGAAATAGATGCTATGTTCACTAGTGAATTCTGGAAGAGTCTATAAGAAGTATTGGATACCAAGCTTAATATAAGTACTGCATATCACCCTCATACGGATGGGCAGACAAAGAGAGCCAAGAAGGTACTCGAGGATTTACTGAGAGCATGTGTATTGGACTTTAGTGGATCTTGGAAAGACCACCTACATTTGATTGAGTTTTCCTATAATAATAGTTACCAGACTATTATAGAAATGACGCCTTTTGAAGCTTTTTATAGAAGACCATGCAAATCACAAGTATATTGGTCGGAGACTGGAGACAAATTAATCGTAGGATCAGATTTGTTAGAGAGGCATCAAAGAAGATTGAGTTGATTCGAGAATGGATGAATGAAGCTCAGTCCAGACAAAAAAGTTGCGCAGATAAGGGGCATAAAGACCTAGAGTCCTCAATTGGAGATAAGGTTTCCATTAAGGTGTCACCGATGAAAGGTATAGTATGATTTGAAAAGTCAGGGAAATTAGCCTTGAGATGTGTTGGACCATTCTAGAACATAGAGAGGATTGGAAAGTTCGCATACAAAGTAGAGTTACCAAGCGGTATGGCAGGTGTCCATAATGTATTCCATGTGTCTCATCTCCGTAAGAGGTGGAGTAACATCATGAAACTACTCCTCCTCCTCCTGCACCATTTGATTACACATCCCAGGATGACATTTTGGAGACTCGCACAGAGACGAATCCAAATGAGAGTGCTCGTGACTTAACTCTCCAAAATCAGCTTATTTTGTCTCGAAATCAAAAATTATTGGCTAAGCGCATTGATAGTTTTGAAACATCTTTTGCTTCTCGCCTAGCCACGGTTGAAACGTCACTTTCAACTGTATTATCCGTTCTAAAGGAGGTTCTTCAAAAGGTTCGTGGTCCTAAACCACCTTTAAAAGATTGGCCAAATCCAGTGCCTTCTCCTCCTCCTTCGAAACTTTCAAAACTTTTTGACGAATCTCTCGAACGAAATCCGACATCTCCTAAAAAACAAGCAAGTTCTTCCAAGGATGATGATCAAGAAAAAGCTTTTCCAAAAAATCTTTAGATCTCTTAGTATTCCATCTTTTGTAAAATATGATGAATGTAATCAATTAATGAGATTAATGAAATATCCTTTTTGGTGTGTTATTTTGATTACTTAATGAAATGGAAATAATGTCTACGATTAAAAATATATAAATCCTTCTTGATAATGCCAAAGAGGGAGAAATAATATAAATCACAATAAATTAAGAAAAACGCACATTCAGGGGGAGATTTATAAAATTATATATAAGTACATTGTATAGTTGTCATCATCAAAAAGAGGGAGATTGTTAGAAAATCAAATCTACGGTTTCGATGACAACAGCTATATAATGGAAATCGAATATGCACATATATTTCTATATACAAGTACTTGCTAGAGTAACATCACTAGAAAGACAAGAACAAGGCTCAAAAAATGTTACAAGAGACTACAAGTCGATAGGATCAAAGAAGCAACATAAAAGATGCACAAAACAGACATGCACAAATTTTAGATGTCTGGATGCACAAGCCAGACGTTAGTAAAAGACCTCTGGAACTACCAACAGACTAAACAAGACGTCTGGTAGTAGCACTCAGACGTCTGAAAATCTACTATATACAGAAAATATATAGTATCAAACGTCTGATACAAATATCAGACATCTGATTTGGAACTCGATTTTTAAATTCAAACTTCAATTGCCACATTCGAATAGACGTCTCCGCTTCTCGTCACTGCAACTCTTCATCATCAACAGAAGCAACTGTAGATCACTTGTTAATGGGTGCAACCATTCAAGGAATCTATCTACAACTATATATATATTAAGAATCAAGAGAACAAACCACCTTACTTACTTATTCTCTCTAATTATACACTTTATCATATATTCTTGATCTCTAGCAATCTACACTTGTATTTCACTCTTTCAAATATTTAGCTCTTCATAGAAAATACTCTGTAGGTATATATTTATATTGGAAGCATTTGTACTAATTAGTCAATATCCGTGTTATAAAATACACATATGACAAGAACAATTTATTGTAACCAAGCCTATTATTTTGGGCGAAGCAAGGGTGTTTAATAGTCGAATTCTGAAGGGGAGCTTCGAGACTAGACGTAGGATGGAAGGTCCGAACCAGTATAAAATCTTGGTGTGCTTATTCTATATTTACCTAAATTAATATTGTTTTAGTTGCATCATATATTTTGTCACATATACTTGCATATACACTACACGATCCACATTGTAGACTTATTCTTGGTATCAGAGCAAGGTTTGATAAAAGTACAGTAGCACGTTTTTGAATCACTTTAATATGACAAGTATTTTTCAAGAAGGTCAATATATAGCACCACCCCCACTTTTTAATGGTTCTAACTATGCATATTGGTCAATACGTATGAGAATTTTTATGGAAGCTAATGGATTAGAAATTTGGTGAGCCACTCAAAATAAATATGAAGCACCTGAACTGCTATGAACACATGGAATGATGCACAAAAAAATGCAGCTTTTAGTAATGCCAAAGCTATGAATGTTTTATTTTGTTTGTTAGATAAGAATGTATTTTCACGTGTCATGTTATGTAACACTGCATATGATATTTGGCGTACCTTACAAGTTACAAACGAAGGCACAAACTAAGTTAAACAAACTAAGATTTCAATTTTACAAAATCAATTTTCACCATTTAAAATGAAACAAAATGAATCTATAGTAGACATGTACTCTAGATTCTAAACCATTCAACACGATTTAATGGCACTTGGAGTCAAATTCACAAATTTTGACTTAGTATCTAGAAATACTCAATTCTTTAACTCCAGAGTGGGAAAGGAAAGTATTAGCTATCGAAGAAGCTAATGATCTTTCAACACTCTTAGTTGAAGAATTGATAGCAAATGTAATGTCCTATGAAGCTAATTTGTAGCCACGAAAAGAACAAAATTCGAAAAAGAAGAACATAGCATTCCCAGCAATAAATGAAGACTCCGACTTAGATGAAGAAGAAATTGTATTTATTTCCAAAAACTCCAACAAATTCAAGAAGTTCAGGACAATGACTAGATTTCAGAAAGGAGGAAAATCAAGCTCAACAATTCAAATGCTATGAATGTGACCAATTTGGACATATGACGAAAGACTGTCCCATGCTTAACAATGATAAAAAGAAGAATAAAATTGAAAATTCAAAAAGAAGAAAGCTTTCAGAGTACATGGGATGACTCAGATTCTTTATCATCATCAGACAGTGACAGCGATAGTGACAGAGAACAGGCTAATGTATGCTTTATTACACAAACTGATGAGGTATGTCCCGAACTTAGCTATAATGAATCATTAAAACTTAGCATGGAATTGGATGATAAATTTAAATAAATTAAAAAATTGAATAAACAACATATAGCCAAAATAAATAGATTAGAACTTGAAGTTGGAATGTTAAAAGATGAAAAAATTATTTTAGAAGAGGAACTAGAATTATCTCAAGAAAAAATTAAAAATAGTTTGGTTGAAAATGAGACTGTGGCTATTGATTTTGATAAACCTAAACTAGAAAAGGATAACTTGTTAAAAGAAAATGTCAAATTGAAGAGTAACATATAAACATTGAAAATTGAAAATTTAGAATTAAAAGAAAAATTAGATAAAATTACAAAAAATCTTTCAAAATTTAATAAAGGAAAACAAGATTTGGAAAATCTTATCAAAACTTCGAAACCATCAGGTAATAGAAATGGAATAGGATTTAAAAATATTCCTAAACAAAAAGGGAGTAATAAGAAATATAGTTGTATTTATCAAAAAACTAAAAGATCACCTAAGTCTAATACGAATACCAAAAATATAAAACTTTGGATTCCTAAGACAAATAATAATTTGATTAGACAAAAAAGTATTAATAATTTTTTAGATAATGTAGTCTATTACAAAAATTGTGTTCATAAAGGTACTAAACCTTCTTGGGTATGGCTACCTGCTCCTCCTAACATCTAAGACCCTAACAAAGTATATGGGTACCAATTAAATCATCATTTATTTTGCAGGTACCCAAAATAAAAAAATAAGGAGAAATGGATACTTGACAGTGGATGCTGTAAGCATATGACCGGAATCTCAAAAATGTTATCGATGGAGGAATGGTAACTTTTGGAGATCACTCAAAAGGATACGTCGTTGGCATCGGAGAAGTCATCAACTCTGGTATTTATGACTCTCCTATCATTACAAATGTTTTATTAGTAGAAAATTTAATACACAACCTACTTAGTATTAGTCAATTATGCGATAAAGGTTTTCAAAACAATTTCGAAAATGATAGATGTAGCACTTTCGACAATAACAAACAACTTATCTTTGAGGGTTTTAAAAAAATATTTATGTCTTAAATATGAATATGAATCAAAATTCAAATTTATGTTTAACCGCGTAACATGACGATCCATGGTTGTGGCATAAACTATTTTATCATATTAATTTTAAATATGTTAATAAATTAGCAAAATATGAGCTAGCTAGAGGATTACCTAAACAAATGACTGTTATCCTATTTTTTGGTCAAAATTGGAATATCAATATTGTGTGTGCATTTCCACAACCGAACCAAAAGCAAGGTAGACCACCACCGGACCAACTCACAGCCGAGCCAAAGCATCACCGGTCCAGGCACTACCGGTCGAACTCCATTTCCATGCCTAGCCGGTCCACTCACTACCGAACCAACCTATTTCCTCATGCCACCGAATCAATCCATCTCACCACTCTACACCGAACCACAACCAACCGAACCAAGTCCCACCGAACCTTCCCTCTTTCCATGTCTACCGAACCAACTCATTCTCCATCCACTGCCGAACCAAAGCACTACCGAACCAAGGTTGCCAGGCCAGATCACTTCAGCCCAGGCCCACCACCAGCTATATACATCCAGGACCCCTACCCTCAGCCTCACTCTATAAATAGAGGGGCAGGGGTACAACAATGAGGGACAAGTTTGAGAGCTCAAGCATGGATAGAACTTTCAAACAACTTTCAGTTACTTGTAATCAAAGCTTTGTACTTGTAATGTGAATAGAAAAGGGGAATAACATATAAAGTGGACGTAGGCACGTTCTGGCCGAACCACTATAAATATGTGTGTCGTTTATAGTTTAGTCCCCTGCTTTTTATATATTTGCGTAAATCACCCAAATCACTAGAAACAACATAAAACCAACTAATTCATACGACTTGGAGGTGTTTGCCCATTTTTTGTGCAAACATTTTTGGTGCTTTCACTGAGAGCAACTCAGGAGCGCTTTAATCATTGCCTCGCAAGGATTTGTTGAGAGACTCTCTTTAAGAACCAGAAGTCTATCCGAGATTATGGCTCTTGGAAGGAAAACAAGTAGAAGACAGGGACCAGAAAGAAGTCAGCACAAAGGGAGTCAGGGGGCTTCCTCAGGAGAAAACCAAACTTCAGTCTTCATCACCAGGGATGAGATGGAGACAATGATGAAAAGACAAGAGGAGTTGATTCAGAATTTGTTTCAGCAGATTGGGCAACTTGGAGCACAAAATAGGGAAGCGGATGGAGTTCAGAACGGAGCAGGACCATCCGGCATAGCACCTGGATTAGGAGGCACACCCATGGAGAACATAGATCCAATTTCGGAGAGAGAAAGAGGAGCATCTGCACAACCTGGAGACAATGATAGGTTGGCGGAGATGGTTAGAAAAGCTATGAGAGGCGGTTTGGTAAACAAAGATTTGGAGGATGTTAATAGGAGTCCTTTTACTCCAGCAATCGAACAAGCTAGAAACCCACCGGATTTCAAGTTACCATCGCTGGACATGTATGACGGGAGAACGGACCCCACGGTTCATCTAACGAAGTATATGAGGCATATGGAAGTGCTGGGGGCATCAGAGGAGGTTATGGCTCGGTGCTTTCCATTGTACTTGGCGGATATTGCAGCATTGTGGTTTAGACAGTTGGAGAATGGATCCATCAGAACGTGGAATGATTTAATTGAGAGCTTTATGAGGCAATTCAGGGTCCACATTACAAGACCCAAGAATGTGATGACTTTGGCAACCCTAAAGCAGAGAACCGGAGAGACTTTGAGGAGTTACCTAACGCGATTCAATGCGGCAGCAGCTTCGGTGGATCGACCAGATCCATCCATGGTTATGATAGCGGTTGTGACCGGGATAGCTGACAGAACAGAGTTCAAAAATTCATCAACTAAGGATCCACCCGTGGATCTAGGAGAATTCTATCATGAGGCGGAAAAGTTTCTACGATTGGAGGATGCGTACGCCGAAAGAGAAGAAGGAGAAGGAATTGATATTTATGCGATCAAAGGAGGAAATCCCATTGAGAAAGGTGCGGAAACTAGTAGAGGTAAAAGAAAGACTGAGAATGACGGGGACAGGTCAAAGCGGCAACGGAGGGAGCTGCGATTCACCACTTACTCTGAGCTGAATGAGAGTATGGAACGAATTTATCAGGATACTAAAGAGCAGGTTCTATATCGTAGACCGATGCAAAGGGATCCAACTTCTGACGAAAGAAAATCAGACAAGTTTTGTGTATTTCATGAATTGAACGGTCATAACACTAATGATTGTAGGCATTTGAAGGACAAGGTGGAAGGGCATATCAGGAACTATATGCTCCTTCTGTATGTGAGGAGGCGAACTCCAACAGTGAAGCCAGAGCGACCACCGTCTACATCGGCTAGAGGTGACCCTGGATCGGGGCACCGTTTGATTATCCATTGATTACTTGATTAAAATAACGATGAACAAGTTGTAAACCTCTCACTAACGTAGTTAAATCATTTACATATGTGAGCGATTGCGCACGATCCATAGGCATGCTCTGAATGACTACCAACCATGTTATAGTAAGAGTTTACGCTTTGACATCTTCATTCTGCTTTTTGCTTTGATTTAGATTTGAACATTTAAATTCTTCTTGTTTGGACATTTTTGCTGTAAGGTTCATATGATTATTGCTTTAATATTTACAATTCTATGAAAAAAATCTACTTGTATGCCCGTTGGATCGCGAACGGTCCACGTGCACCTCTTGCATGGCAGTGAACTGCCGAAGTCTTTGATTCGGAATCTCCCCCAAACAATAACTCCGGCACTGATAATATTAAGTCCCCCCCGAGCACACTCATTCGCCTCGAACGACACCCGACCTCGAACGGTCACAACTCGCCTCGAACGGCGCCCGACCTCGAATGGTCACAACTCGCCTCGAACGGCGCCCGACCTCGAACGGTCACAACTCGCCTCGAACGGCGCCCGACCTCGAACGGTCACAACTCGCCTCGAATGGCCCCAGACCTCGAACGGTCACAACTCGCCCCGAATGACACAACTCACCTCACCTCAAATAGCTTGATCACGAATGGTCGTCATTTGAGGTCCGCCACTTGACCGCGCACGGTCGCACTTCACCTCAAATGGCTCGATCCCGAACGATCGTTATTTGAAGTTAGGCGCTTGACCATGAACGGTCGCACTTCATCTCAAATATCTCGATCCCGAACGGTCGTCATTTGAGGTCACATAAAACTATAAATTCCTTTGCAGGACATCAACAGGGTATGAACATCCAGCTCATGGCATTACAAAACACGCCTTCCTACCGCAAGGCATATTTTGGGGGGCAAAGTGTTATCCTATTTTTTGGTCAAAATTGAAATATCAATGTTGTGTGTGCATTTCCACCAACGAACTAGAAGCAAGGTAGACCACCACCGGACCAACTCACAACCGAGCCAAAGCATCACTGGTCCAGGCACTACCGGTCCAACTCCATTTCCATGCCTAGCCGGTCCACTCACTACCGAACCAACCTACTTCCTCATGCCACCGAATCAATCCATCTCACCACTCTACACCGAACCACAACCAACCGAACCAAGTCCCACCGAACCTCCCCTCTTTCCATGTCTACCGAACCAACTCATTCTCCATCCACTGCCGAACCAAAGCACTACCGAACCAAGGTTGCCAGGCCAGATCACTTCAGCCCAGGCCCACCACCAGCTATATACATCCAAGACCCCTACCCTCAGCCTCACTCTATAAATAGAGGGGCAGGGGTACAACAATGAGGGACAAGTTTGAGAGCTCAAGCATGGATAGAACTTTCAAACAACTTTCAGTTACTTGTAATCAAAGCTTTGTACTTGTAATCTGAATAGAAAAGGGGAATAACATATAAAGTGGACGTAGGCACGTTCTGGCCGAACCACTATAAATCTGTGTGTCTTTTACAGTTTAGTCCCCTGCTTTTTATATATTTGCGTAAATCACCCAAATCACTAGAAACAACATAAAACCAACTAATTCATACGACTTGGAGGTGTTTGCCCATTTTTTGTGCAAACAATGACAAAGTAGAAAATTTATGCGACGATTGTCAAATTGGACAACTAAAGAATAGCTCTTTTAAATCTAAAAATAATATTTCTACAAAACAGCCATTAGATTTATTACATTTAGGTTTATTTGGTCCAACTCATGTGCGATCTAGAAATCACAACAAATATATTTTCGTAATAGTTGATGATTTTTCAAAATATACATGGACTTTATTTTTAAAACATAAAAGTGACACCTTTGCTATGTTTAAAATTTTTGCTCAAAGAATTAAAAATCAAATGGATTTGAAAATTAAGAATATTTGAAGTGATCACGGTGGAGAATTCGAAAATGATCTTTTTATTGATTTTGGTAATAAAAAAGGTATAAGTCGTTATTTTTCTTTTCGCCGCACACCTCGACAAAATGGTGTGGTAGAAAGAAAAAATCGTATGTTACAAAAATATGCACGAACACTATTAAATATTAGTGGTCTACCAAAACATTTTTGGGCTAAAGCTATTGCCACAGCTTGCTATCTTTTGAATCGAGTAACCATACGACCTATGACTAAAAAAACTTGTTTTGAAATATTTTTTGGAAGAAAACCTAAAGTATCATACTTCAAAAAATTTAGATCAAAATGTTTTATATCAAATACAAAACATTGTTTAGGATTGACCTGAAGGCCGATGAAGGAATCTTTGTTGGATATTCAGATCGTAGCAAGGCATATAGAATTTTTAACAAAATGAAATAACACAATTGTAGAAAGTTTACATGTTTCGTTTGATGAAAATTTTCTTAATCATCATACTGATGACGATGAAGAAATAATTCCAATAACAAATACAACAAATTTTGTCACTGATGAGACAAATGCACAAAATAATACTTTAATATCATCTCCTAGAATTTTAAAAGATCATCCAAAAAATAACATCATTGGAGATCTTAACTCCAAAGTAACTAGAAATCAACTTAACCAAATAAGTCATATAGCATTTGTGTTAAATTTTGAACCAAAAAATCATAAAGACACTTCAAACGATAACTTTTGGATAGTAGCTATGCAAGAAGAATTAAATCAATTTAAACGTAATAATGTTTGTGAATTAGTACCTAAACCAGAAAATCAATCAGTTATAGGAACAAAATGGGTATTTAAGAACAAAGCAGATGAAAATGGAAATATAGTTAGAAATAAAGCATGTCTAGTTGCTCAAGGTTATAATCAAGAAGAAGATATCGACTACGACGAAACCTTTGCTCCAGTAGCAAGACTCGAGGTCATACGTAAATTATTTGCTTTTGCAAATTATCACAATTTTAAAATATTTCAAATGGATGTCAAAAGTACCTTTTTAAATGGTTTTATTAAAGAAAACGTATATGTTAAACAACCTCCATTGTTTGTTGACGAAAAATTTCCCAAACATTTTATTAAATTACAAAAAGCCTTATATGGTTTAAAACAAGCCCCCCGTGCCTGGTACGAACGTCTTAAAAATCATTTAATTACATCTAGTTTTCAATTAGGTAAAATCGATACAACTTTATTTATCAAACGAGCAAATAATGACATTTTAGTTGTACAAATTTATGTAAATGATATTATTTTTGGTCCAGCTAATGAAAATCTTTGTAATTAATTTTCAAATACTATGAAAAATGAATTTGAAACGTCTCACACAGGAGAATTAAATTTCATTTTAGGTTTACAAATAAAACAATTTGAAAATGGTATCTTTATTCATGAAGAAAAATATTGTTACGATCTACTACATCGTTTTGAAATGGATAAAACTTCTTGTAAACCAACACCGATGAGTACTAGTGTTCACTTGGAAATAGATGATAACGGAAAAGATTTTGATGAAAAATTGTATCGTAGTATGATTGGTTCCTTACTTTATTTTGTAGGATCTAGATTAACCCTAGAGGGGGGGGTGAATAGGGTTATAGCAAATTTTCTCGAACTAAACGCAAAAACAAATTGTAGAGAAATAAATATGCTGAAAAGTAAATCACACACAAAATTTACCCAGCTTCGGCAACCCCTGCCTACTGCTGTATTCCTAGATTTATATTAGAATTAAACAGTCTCCCGCTTACAAACACTCTAACAGACTCGCACACCCTGCTACCGCCTATAGAGTTTTGCAAACTCGCACACCCTGCTCACTGAACTAATTCTAACTAGACAATCTGACACTACCTACAACCTAGGTGGTGATTTACCAAGATTTGAACCTTAAAAGAAAATTTAAAACAAACTAATAAACAAAAAACCCCTTTAAAATAAACCATAAATAAATAAACCAAAGCCCTTTATAATAAAACAAGGCCGGCCCAATTTTTCTTTTACCCGATCCTCTTTTTTTTCTGGCTTGAAGAAAATGGCGGCTTTGATTCTTCGTTCATTGTTTGTCCAAGTTAGGGCTTTCAGTAAATATAGACGATCGCGACTATACCTGCTCGATTGAACTTGGTTCTCTTGCTTTATTTGTTGATCGTCTCTTGAGATGATGTCGGCCGCTCCTATTTGATCGAGTTCACTGTTTGCTTCGGTATGTAATTTCCTTGTTTTTGCTTTTCTGATTTTCGTACTCGAACTCGATGCCGATGATGAATTTGTTGCATTCTGGATTGATTGCTTGAATTCGATTGTTCTTTTTTTTGCGCATAGCCGATGATGATTTTGGGTTTGAATTTATATCAATTCAACACTTTCGTAATTCTTGCTTTGCGATATTTTTACAACTTGATGAGCACGGCTTTGGTTCCGAAACATTCGATTTTCCTTGAGTCATACGGCAGAAACTTTCCTGTTTTGATTTGTTTGACTTTCCTATTTTCGGCAATTTCCATTTTTATACATACTGTGTTGATTTCTGACTTAATTAAAATTCGACTTGCTTAACACCTTGATTGCCACGGCTTCGGCCATCTTTGTGTTCATCCCTGTGGCTTTCGACTTTACATTCTCTGATCTTTGTTACATTGTTTCTCTGCATTGACTTTTGTTCCATGACATTGTACTTGCTGTTCATGGCCATTACATTCTTACTGCCATGTGACACTAGCCGTTCATATTGCATTATCACCTCTGACTGTTGACACTTTACACATGAATTTCCTTATTGACTAGTTGGTCCCATTTTTGCTGTGTCATTTCTCTGCCTGCACATAGTGTTACTCACCATGTTGCATTGTTGTTCACCTCCCTTGTATCATTGGTGTTTCTGTGTTCATGCTTGTGTGCTAGTTGAAATTCTGATGCCTTTGCGTCTCGGCCTCGAGCTTTGTCTTTATTTCTGATCTGATGCATTTATTGTTGGCATTAGTTGTGCACTTGCTTGAGTTTCACTGAGCTGTTGCCTTGAGTAGTTGTTGACTGTATCACCATGTTGCATTGCTTGAGTAACTTATTTTGGTCGAGACTTGATTCTTTAATGTTGATTATGTTTGCATCCATTACTACAATACTCATTGTCTCTGCTTCTTTTGTTGGTTGTTGTTCTTTGAATGCATCTGTGCATGTCACTGTTGCATTACTGCTGGAGTTTTGGATTTGTGGTAATTACATTTGTATCACTTGATAGCATCAAACTTGAGTCACTTGTTGTTACTGGTTCATTGGGCTGCACATGTTTCTCTAGCACATATACTTTCATTTAAAGCTTGTTGTGTTGGTTTGTACTTTCTGTTGACTTTGGTTTTTATACACATGTACATGCTTTACTGCAGCCTTTGCACTTGGTCCTTGGCTTTGGTTGTTGCAATATTCATGTACACTACTGTGTTCATAACGTGGTCTGGTTCAATGCTTTTCCATTGTTGCTTGAGCTGCTTCATTTATGATCTGCCATGCTTCAGTTTTATTGTGCGTTGTGTTGAACCCAGTTTCAAAACTCGGGTTTGACCTTGTGCTTGTGTCGATATTTTTTTTATGTTGCACCTGAGTTGAACCCGTCTTTCTATTTGGGTTTGACCTGTGCTCACCTGTCCCTGTAGCATTATCAAGTGTATATCGTTGTGCACGGCCTTGTGGCATGTACAGTGATACACTGTGCATGTCACATTGTTCGTGTATGATGAATTCAAATGTGAATGATGACGAACAGCCTAAATAACTGAGGCAAATCATATTTTCAAAAATCATATTTCATTTTATATTGCAAAAATATTTCTTTTTCAATTTTAATGCGTTAGTGAATATTTTTGCAGATTTCTTAGATGCTGGATTATAACTGGAATGAAATTGAAGATAAACTACGAGTGTGAGTGATATGTAGTGAGGCATTTATGTAAATTGAATTGTGATGTAATTACAATCAAAATTGTATATGTATAGTGAGAGCTTGAATTTGTACTATTCAAAATTGTAATAAATATTTGTTTGAATAAAATTTCTGTTTGAATTCAATTTCTGTGTATTTAATTTTATTCAGCGAATATTTATTTAATCTATGAACAATAAAATAGTACCTTAACAATTACATTTTAATAAATATATATATGTTTATTATCATCAAACAAAAATCATATAAGCGCATATTCAACAATCTCCCCCTTTTGATGATAACAAACATATATTTAGGATTTTGACTGTGTTAAATGTATTTGATCGGTGATATACTTTAATTGCTCCCCCTATTTAAATGCTTCCTCTCTACATGATGCTCCCTCCTACATATATGCATACAAATAGAAATATACAAATGAGCCTAGATGCAAATGGAAAAATATTTGACCTTTTCTTGATTTTATTTGATAAAATCTTAACTTCTCTCCCCCTTTAGTTATCAGCAAAAGAATAATAGTATTAGAGAAAATAGAGATAAAGTGATCGATATTTATCCAACATTAAAACTCAATTTGAATATAAATATTAAACTTCAATAAAAAATCAGACAAAAATCATAACTACCCCTGTTAGGCGCATATTCCACTTTTAGGATGATAGGAAGTATTTCATCAAATAAAACCATATAGTTTTGTCTAATTATGGTATATTTATTTCAGGAAATTTGAATATCTACTAACCATGCATAACCATTAGGACCTTTTAATGAGATTAGTGGTATTCTATAGAAAATTTTTATTTAAAAATGAAATCAAATATCTTCTAACCACGCATGACCGTGAGGACTTTTAAATGGGATTAGAATCAACTTGTCTATTTAATCAATCAATTTTGATATGCCTTCCATACACGCATAATCGTGAGGACTTTTAAATGAGCATGAAAGCACATAAGCAAAAATCCAAGTAATTCACCCATGCATAACCGTGAGGACCTTTAAATGAGAGTGAATATTTTGGATATTTATTTTTTATTGCTAAAAATATAATAAATTGAAGCACAAATGATTTCCCGTTTAAAATACTATTGACCTACTATATTGGATTTTGATGAATGATGGTCGATAGAAAAATGATAGAAATAGAAATGGTCATGGAATCTTTACCCAACAAAAAGTTTTATAACTCTTGTTTGAATTTCTAAAGAAATTTTTCTAAAATATACTGTCTTGAGTAATGTATGAAAAACATCAACACTCATCACTTTTTTAATCACTATTTATCTTTTGGATAATTAGTAGGGAGTCGGATTAGTCAAAAATTTGTCATTTAAAATCAAATAAAAATGACTAATCAAATTAAACCAGCAACGGAAAAAAAAATATACATACCACTGATAATTAGTAGGGAATTAGACTAGTTAAAATTGTCATTTAAATCAAATTCAAAAATAATTATGAAATCAATTTTTCACAATGACTAATCTGAAAATATGATTAAAAATGATTTTCTCGAGGGGGATATATGAGAAAATTTCTTTGAAAAACGATGCAGTTACTAAATGTCTCACCATAAATCACATTCAACTAGTAAGTTTTCTGTCAACTAAATTACCTGTATGATCTGCATCTGAATTTCTTTTTCACTCAAAAATTATCATCAATTGAATTTGATCGACCAAACCATGAAGTGTGCATCAAAAATTTCAAACTCAATTTTAACAACAATTTAAATGACATTCTTTGAATTTGAATTGAAGCCGTGTAAATAATCAGACACTGTGAATATAGAATTAGCCCGTATTATAACCCAATGTATTATCATCCAACAAAACACTATGTTTAATCCAAACGTAGATGTATGAAGTAATTCAAAGAATAGTGTTTTTGGCATAAATATAATTGGCCAACTATGTTGAACAAGACAGAATCAAAAAATCATCTCTTTACAACATCTCAATATTGGCTGATTTCATTCAGAATACGGTGCAGATTATCACATTTAATATATCGATCAAATAAATATACCTTCACCTGTTTTACCTTTACGATAATTTTTCGTGGTTGCCCATTGTGATTTTGTCACCTTTGTACTAGGCTAAGGAACTTTGCTTTGTTGCCCGTTATGTTTCTGGAACAGCCAAAATCCAGAGAACACTGTTGTTGTTCCTTAGCCTGCCACCATACCTATACGATAAAAGATTTTTGTGACCTATTTGTTTTTATAGGTCCATGATTGTTAGTGGCAGAATATTTTGAAAGATAATTTTGAGGAGACCCAAAACTATTTATCTATGTTCCTTTCGGCACCCAGATTTGTTTTGTCCTTTCATTCTTGTTCCAATAGACATGAAATTTGTTTGTAGAATTCTTAGGAACCCAAACTTGTATAAATTTTGTGTTCTTGTTCCTATGACTACAATTTTCAACACGATGTCCAATTATTTCACATCTAGCAAAGACACTCTTACCTTTTGCATTACTATCAACTTGTGTTTTCCCAAAGCCTAATCCTTTTCCGTTGTTAGCAAAAATTTGATTTCCCAATAGCATGTTGAATGATTTTTCTCCTCTTGAAAAGTTATTCAGAGATTTCTCAAGATTTTGGACTTTGGTTTTGAGTGTTGTGTTTTCAGTTACAAGTGAGGTGCATCTATTTATAAAATCCTTTTTCCTAGTGTCAATGGTTTCTTTAAGACTCAAGTTTTCTTTTTCAAGACTCTCAAAGCTATTCTTAAGTCTTGATAATTCTGAATCTAAAATTTTACATTTTTTACAGTCTAGGTTTTGAATATTTTCAAGTTCAGTTTCTAACCTAAAATTTTCACGAGCAAGTTCTCTCCTATCAGATTTCAGTTTTCCAATTTTAGATTCAAGAGTATCAACTTCTTTAGTAAGATCAAGACACATAAAAACAAGTTCTTTATAAGAATAGTCACCTCCCTCACTAGATTCCTCTGAGCTTGCTTCTGAATCTGATTTTGCCACAAGACACAAGTTAGCCTCCTCTGAGCTATTATTCGAAACTTCCACTCCTTCTTCATCATCCCAAGTTGCTGCAAATTCCTTCTTCTTCTTTTTCTTTCATTTATTATTTTTGAGAAAGGGGCATTGTTTTTTGAAGTGGCCAGGCTTCTTGCAGTTAAGGCACGTCAATTCATTATCGGAATTATTTGAATTTTTTGACCTATTACCACTTATTTTCTTCTTGCGTGGCCTGAATCTTGGCAATTTTCTAAGATTATTGATAGCCATTGCAAGCTCTTCAATTGGATCTTCTTCTTCTTTATCGCTCTCTTCTTTGCTCCTTAAGGCAATCGTCTTCTTCTTTGGTTCGCAGTTGTTGCGTTCCTCCTTTGCTTTTAGCTCAAGCTCATATGTCATCAAGTTGCCGATCAACTCCTCCATGCTTAGATTACTCAGATCTTTCGATTCTTGTATTGCCGTGACTTTTGCCTCAAAGTTCATTGGTAAAACTCGTAGCACCTTCCTCACAAGCTCTACCTCAGTGAATAACTTCCCAAGCGCTCTAGCGTTGTACACCAAAGTTGAAAAACGTCCAAACATGTCCTTTATGCTCTCGCCTTTGTCCATCACAAAGTTCTCGTATTAATTGCTGAATAGGGCTAGACGAGACTCCTTGACTTGAGAAGTTCCTTCATGTGTCACCTCCAAGGTATGCCAAATTTCCTGTACAGTTTTACAATGAGAAATTATATTAAATTCAGTTTTATCAAGAGCACAGATTAAAGCATTCATGGCTTTAGCATTTGTAGTTTTTAATCTCTTATCGTTAGCATCCCACCTATCCTTAGATTTAGGAAGCTCAGTATCACCAACTGTTATAGTGGGAGATTTATAGCCAGTTTCAATAATGTCCCAAACATCATAATCAACGGAACTAAGATAAATACTCATCCTAACTTTCCAATAAGCATAATCATTCCCATTAAAAATGGGCGGACAAGCAATAGAATGCCCCTCAGAAAAAGCATTATTTGGTGGATTCATGACTCTAGAGTTAAAGAAAAATACCGTGCTCTGATACCACTTGTAGGATCTAGATTAACCCTAGAAGGGGGTGAATAGGGTTATAGCAAATTTTCTCGAACTAAATGCAAAAACAAATTGCAGAGAAATAAATATGCTGAAAAGTAAATCACACAAAAAATTTACCCAGCTTCGGCAACCCCCGCCTACTGCTGCATTTCCAGATTTCTATTAGAATTAAACTGTCTCCCGCTTACAAACACTCTAACAGACTCGCACACCCTGCTACCGCCTATAGAGTTTTGCAAACTCGCACATCCTACTCACGGAACTAATTCTAACTAGACAATCTGACACTACCTACAACCTAGGTGGTGATTTACCAAGATTTGAACCTTAAAAGAAAATTTAAAACAAACTAATAAACAAAAAACCCCTTTAAAATAAACCCTAAATAAACAAACTAAAGCCCTTTATAATAAAACAAGGCCGGCCCAATTTTTCTTTCATCCGATCCTCTTTTTTTTTCTGGCTTGAAGAAAATGGCAGCTTTGATTCTTCGTTTGTTCTTTGTCCAAATTAGGGCTTTCAGTAAATATAGACGATCGCGACTATTCCTGCTCGATTGAACTTGGTTCTCTTGCTTTATTTGTTGATCGTCTCTTGAGATGATGTCGGCCGCTCTTATTTGTACCCGAACTCGATGCCGATGATGAATTTGTTGCTTTCTGGATTGATTGCTTGAATTTGATTGTCATTTTTTTTTTGCGCACAGCCGATGATGATTTTGGGTTTGAATTTATATCAATTCAACACTTTCCTAATTATTGCTTTGTGATATTTTTACAACTTGATGCGCACGGCTTTGATTCCGAAACGTTCGATTTTCCTTGAGTCATACGGCATAAACTTTCCTGTTTTGATTTGTTTGACTTTCCTATTTTCGGCAATTTCCATTTTTATACATACTGTTTTGATTTCTGACTTAATTAAAATTCGGCTTGCTTAACACCTTGATTGCCACGGCTTCGGCCATCTTTGTGTTCATCCCTGTGGCTTTCGACTTTACATTCTCTGATCTTTGTTACATTGTTTCTCGGCATTGACTTTTGTTCCATGACATTGTACTTGCTGTTCATGGCCATTACATTCTTACTGCCATGTGACACTAGCCGTTCATATTGCATTATCACATCTGACTGTTGACACTTTACACATGAATTTCCTTGTTGACTAGTTGGTCCCATTTTTGCTGTGTCATTTCTCTGCCTGCACTTAGTGTTACTCACCATTTTGCATTGTTGTTCACCTCTCTTGTATCATTGGTGTTTCTGTGTTCATGCTTGTGTGCTAGTTGAAATTCTGATGCCTTTGCGTCTCGGCCTCGAGCTCTGTCTTTACTTCTGATCTGATGCATTTATTGTTGGCATTAGTTGTGCACTTGCTTGTGTTTCACCGAGTTGTTGCCTTGAGTGGTTGTTGACTGCATCACCATGTTGCATTGCTTGAGTAACTTATTTTGGTCGAGACTTGATTCTTTGATGTTGTTTATGTCTGCATCCATTACTGCAATACTCATTGTCACTGCTTCTTTTGTTGATTGTTGTTCTTTGAATGCATCTGTGCGTGTCACTGTTGCATTACTGCTGGAGTTTTGGATTTGTGGTAATTACATTTGTATCACTTGATAGCATCAAACTTGAGTCATTTGTTGTTACTGGTTCATTGGGCTGCACATGTTTCTCTGGCATATATACTTTCATTTAAAGCATGTTGTGTTGGTTTGTACTTGCTGTTGACTTCGGTTTTCATACACATGTACATGCTTTACTGCAGCCTTTGCACTTGGTCCTTGGCTTTGGTTGTTGCAGTATTCATGTACACTACTGTGGTCATAACGTGGTCTGGTTCAATGCTTTTCCGTTGTTGCTTGAGGTTCTTCATTTATGATCTGCCATGCTTCAGTTTTATTGTGCCTTGTGTTGAACCCAGTTTCAAAACTCGGGTTTGACCTTGTGCTTGTGTCGATATTTTTTTTTATGTTGCACCTGAGTTGAACCCGTCTTTTTATTTGGGTTTGACCTGTGCTCACCTGTCCCTATAGCATTATCAAGTGTATATCGGTGTGCACGGCCTTGTGGCATGTACAGTGATACACTGTGCATGTCACATTGTTCGTGTATGATGAATTCAAATGTGAATGATGACGAACAACCCAAATAACTGAGGCAAATCATATTTTCAAAAATCATATTTCATTTTATATTGCAAAAATATTTCTTTTTCAATTTTACCGCGTTAGTGAATATTTTTGCAGATTTCTCAGATGCTGGATTATAACTGGAATGAAATTGAAGATAAACTACGAGTGTGAGTGATATGTAGTGAGGCATTTATGTAAATTGAATTGTGATGTAATTACAATCAAAATTGTATATGTATAATGAGAGCTTGAATTTGTACTATTCAAAATTGTAATAAATATTTGTTTGAATAAATTTCTGTTTGAATTCAAATTCTATGTATTTAATTTTATTCAGCAAATATTTATTTAATCTGTGAAAAATAAAATAGTACCTTAACATATACATTTAAATAAATATATATATATGTTTATTATCATCAAACAAAAATCATATGAGCGCATATTCAACATATTTGACGGCTAGTCGACCTGATATTATGATGAGTGTATGTCTTTATGCCCGAATTCAAGGAAATCCAAAAGAATCTCATCAAAGAGATGTTAAATGTATCTTACGATATCTATCTAGTACTAGATATTACGGTTTGTTTTATCCTAAGGGATCATCGTTTGAATAGTTTTATATAGTGATGCAAATTTCGGTGGATGTAAAACAGATCATAAGAGTACTAGCGGAACAGGTCACTTTATCGGAAAACCATTAGTTTCATGGTTTAGTAAAAAGAAAAATTGTTTCTCCTTATTTACTTGTGAAGCGGAATATATTTCAGCAACTCTAGCATGTGCACAAGTGATATACATGCAACAAACACTTACGCATTTCGGCAAAGTTATCAATAAATCACAAATATATTGCGATAACACAAGTGCGATAAATCTATCAAAAAACCCTGTAAATCACTCGCGTACTAAACATATAGACATACGATATCATTATTTACGTGACAATGTAGAAAAGGAATTATTACATTAGAATACGTAAATACCGCAAATCAAATAGCAGATATTTTCACAAAACCCATAAACGAACAAACATTTGTTAAACTACGATGCGATTTAGGAATATGCTCCCTTAATGATCGTCTAAACTAATACTACATCTTTATTTATTCTATGTTTAGCCAAAAAGTTTTTATCCACAAATTAAAATTGATAACTCCTTCGCCTTAAATTTTTTAGGTGGTTTTTTTTGACATTGCCTATAAATAATTTTTAAAATTCATATATAAATATCTTTACAAAACAAAAGGTAAAGAATATATAGATTTCAGATTTTTACAACACAAAATACAATCATGTCTTCCGACAATTATCATCTGTCCTTCTCGACATCAACAACGGATAGCTCAGCGGATACACCTTACCGCCTTCCTACCCCTACACCAAATCCGGAATCGACGTATAGATGGTCCTCCTACCATACGAGATTCAATCCTAATAAAAAGAAGTCCAAACGATATCTATTTGTTTCTCCTAACACCAAGGAGAAAATCGATGAAACACATTACTATCAAAAGCAACAAATAGAGTTACAACGAGATTGTACTTTGAGAAAAAAGTCATGGCGCGACGACTAAGTTTTCTAGACAAAGTAGAGACAAAATTTTAAAGTTCATGGAAGAAGGATGTACATGAACCACTTCCGATTTCTTGCAGTACTTTGGATCCCTCTGCATCTTATCGTATACCTTTAGGTCCTTCACCAAGGTGATTCTCTGGTTCCCCGAGAACCCACAAACATGGAAATATATTGTCTCCACTCAAACCATGGAGGTATGAAAAGTCTGGAGATCGCAATGCTCCATCGTCATCTGAATAAATTTAAATTATTTTTACTGTATTCTTATCTACGTATATTTGTAATTCTGTTTCACGAATAATAATACTATGTTTTATGAAAAATAAATGGTCGAAAAATAAGCAACACCCTTAGGCTATTTTAAGTCATTTTAATCATTTCTGACGTCTAAACTTTGTCATCAGACTTCCGACACTCTGGTATCACACAAATTTTTTAACCATCGTGCATATATCAGACATCTCATAAATCCTTCCAGACGTTTGAAATTTACCTCTGCTTAATAAAAAATTGAAAACAGTCTATTTCAAACGTCTAAACTATGGACCAGACGCCTGAACAAAGTCTTTGGACCATATTATAAAAAATTCAGATCTTTTTCAGACGTCTGATATTATATCCAAACATCTGAGAAAACTATCTGTCCTATAAAAATAAAATTTTGACCTATTCCAGACGTCTGATAATACAAACAGACGTCTGATAATTCTCTCTGACTATCACAATTTACAAATCGACCAAATCCAGACGTTGGATGTCTGATTCGGTTTACTATCTTCAAACAAGGTTAAATCAGACATCTGAATTACCTTCTAGACGTCTGAAATTCAATCAACAGTCTTATATGCCCATATCACGTCTATTTTTTTACTTCTCTCACTTCGTGTCAATTTATTTCTACTGCAAAATCGAATTCTTACTTCCCAAAAATACTTCCTCTTCCAAACTTGATCAAATTCGATGGCTCCTAAAACAAAAAATCCTAAGATCCCTAAGCGAAAACAAGACCAAGCAACTTCCCCCAGCCCACAAGTTTGCTCAGATGATCAAATAGAACGATGGATGAATCGTGTACCACATTCGATCAAGAGATACGAGGACATTCGAAAGAAGAAATTCCATATAGGTCCATTTTATAATTTACTCAAGTTCCCGTTTACGATTTTAGATGAAATGTGTGAAAGTGCTGGTTTAGAAACTTTGATATCTTTTTACCCCAATCACATCCAAATTGATCAGTTAGCCATATTTCTCTTCTACGCTAATTTGGATAGTATAGCAGTTTGGAACATTGAAAATGATGATAATTGGCTATGGTCTAGTGCTTACGGCAACACAATTCGACTTACCGCAGGGATTGTCGGCCGAACTCTCGGATGTTCCGACACTAGAGAAGATTTATACAATATTATGGATATGCGTTTGAAGGCGAGAGATAATATAACACATCAAATGTGGGAAGATGAAATGCCTAGATTCGCATCCAAATATCTATGGCCTAAAGTGAGACTTCTCATTAGAATGATTATCAATATCATTCCTCGCTTGGTAGTCATGAGCAGATCATGGAACTAGAGCACAAGGCCCTATATGCTATATTCTGTGGAACAAGGGTCAATTGGGAAAAAATTATATTTGACAAGTTCAAACACTTTTGGACTCGATCACGCCCATCCATTATCTACCTACATATATCATGAGATTTCTACGAGCTCACAACATTCCCTTCGATTTATCCACTTTTGAAGAAATTTCTTCGAAATATGCTACCACAAAAATTTTCTCACCAATGCATCTACCAGAAAATCCTCCGGAGTTCATATCGTTTGAAGAGTGGATTCAATGTCATCAAGCTAGACAAGTTGGGCCTCCACCTCAAACACAACCTGAACCATCACAAGAGGTGGAGCAACATCATGAAACTACTCCTCCTCCTGCACCATTTTTTTATACATCCCAGGATGACATTTTGGAGACTCGCATAGAGACGAATCCAAATGAGAGTGCTCGCAACTTAACTCTCCAAAATCAGCTTATTTTGTCTCGAAATCAAAAATTGTTGGCTAAGCGCATTGATAGTTTTGAAACGTCTTTTGCTGCTCGCCTCGCCACGTTGAAACGTCACTTTCAACTGCATTATCCATTCTAAAGGAGGTTCTTCAAAGGGTTCGTGGTCCTACACCACCTTTAGAAGATTGGCCAACTCCAGTGCCTTCTCCTCCTCCTTCGAAACATTCAAAACTTTTTCAGAAGGAGGACAAACCTCTCGAACAAAATCCGACATCTCCTAAAAAACAAGCAAGTCCTTCCAAGGATAAAGATAAAGGAGATGATCAAGAAAAAACTTTTCCAAAAAATATTTAGATCTCTTAGTATTCCATCTTTTGTATAAATATGATGAATATAATCAATTAATGTGATTAATGAAATTTCCTTTTTTGGTGTGTTATTCTGATTACTTAATGAAATGGAAATAATGTTTACAATTAAAAAGTTATAGATCCTTTTTGATAATGCCACAGGGGGAGAAATAATATAAATCACAATAAATAAAGAAAACCACATATTTAGGGGGAGATTTATAAAATTATATATAAGTACATTGCATAGTTGTCATCGTCAAAAAGGGGGAGATTGTTAGGAAATCAAATCTACGATTTCGATGACAACAACTATACAATGGAAATCAAATATGCATATATATATACATATATATATATATATATATATATATATTTCTATATACAGGTACTTACTAGAATAACATCACTAGAAAGACAAGAACAAGGCTCAAAGAACGTTACAAGAGACTACAAATCGATATGATCAAAGAAGCAACAGAAAAGATGCACAAAACAGACATGCACAAGTTTCAAATGTCTGGATGCACAAGCCAGACGTCTGTAAAAGTCCTCTAGAACAACCAATAGACTAAACCAGATGCCTGCTAGTAGCACTCAGATGTCTGAAAATCTACTATATGCAAAAAAATATAGTATCGGACGTCTGATACAAATATCAGACGTTTGATTTTGAACTCGATTTTTTAATTCAAACTTCAACTACCACATTCGAATAGACATCTCTGCTTCTCTTCATTGCAACTCTTCATTATCAACAGAAGAAACTGTAAAGCACTTGTTAATGGATGAAACCACTCAAGGAACCTCTCTACAACTATATATATTATCACGAATCAAGAGAACAAATCACCTTACTTACTTATGCTCTCTAATTACACACTCTATTATATATTCTTGATCTCTAGCAATCTATACTTGTATTTCACTCTTCCAAATATTCAGCTCTTCATAGAAAATATTCTCTATATATGTATTGGAAGCATTTGTACTAATTAGTCAATATCCATATTATAGAACACACATTTGACAAGAATAATTTATCGTAACTAAGCCTATTCCTCCGGGCGAAGGGAGGGTGCTTGATAATCGAATTCTGAAAGGGAGCTTCGGGACTAGACATAGGACGGGAGGTTCGAACCAGTATAAAATCCTAGTGTGCTTATTCTATATTCACCTAGGTTAATATTGTTTTAGCTGCATCATATATTTTATCACATATACTTGCATATACACTACACGATCCACTATGTAGACTTACACAACTCAGTTGAAACAAACCTAGCCGAAACCCACATAGTTGAAACCAGTATACAAGGTATCACTTAGATCGTCGGTAGTGGATTGGAGGAAAGGTGGAAGTTAAGGTGTCAAAAGAAATGCTTCCGACGGGGTCGAAACATTAGTTCTATTTTTAAATGTTAAGTGCCTGCTTTTTTTTACCATAAGATTTTGACGTAGTCGAAACCTATGTTTTCAAAAGGGGTTATTGTAAATAACTTTCTAAGTATGTTTCCATATCATGTTTTAAGTAAGAGCTTTCGAATAGGTTTCTTTGTTTTTATATGATGCTTTCGAAAGAGGTGGTTCTGACCTGGTCGAAACCCAGCTCCGATTCTACTTCCTTTTGGATGTATTGTAGCCATCAGTGCCTTCAAAGAGTTCTCTTTATTTTAAACTTAAGCTAGGTCACTTCCTAAATGCTTTCGAAGTGGTTCAAGGGTTTCAAAGGTAATAGTGTCGAAAGGTGGTTCGATGTTACCCTTCAAAGTTTAACACCAAGGTTTTGAGCTTTCGAATGACGGTTCCGACACCCTCAATTTTTCCCCAAAAATATTTTAGTAAGGGTTTCGAAAGAGATGCTTTTGTGTGTAAGCACTTTGACCCAAAATATGTTTTTAAAGAGTAAAACCCAATGTTATCTAAAGGGATACATTTATTAGTTTCGAAGCAATATTTCTAAAGATTACTTAGCAATGTTTTGACACATTTGAAAAGTATGGTTCGGTTTCAAAATGATTGATTTATAGAGATTTGAAAGTTATATACTTAGAGTTTTGAAAAGCTATTTTCTATGCTTTTGATGGAGGTCATCCTTTGGTTTCCAAAGTGATGTTTTACAGTTTCAAAACAAATAACCCATTCTCAATTTAAAGGAAAAATCCATGGCATAAATAAAGATTTTTGAGAGTATTGCTTTGTTGTTATGATTGCTTCTTCATATATTTATTCACATTGTAATTAACCCATAATGGTACTTTGGAGAAGGGCAAAGTAACCAGCTAGTTACTCCAGTAGTGAATATAACTTAAGAAGTGTTAAAACCTAAATTAAAGATATTGGCAGGGCCAATAGGTTCAGAGTAAGCCAATGAAAACTGTGTAAAGGGAAAGATATTAGCAGGGACCAACAGGTTCATAGTCAGCCTATGAAAACTATGATTTGATATTGGCAGGGGACAATAGGTTTATAGTTAGCCCATGAAAACTATATCCGGATTAAGCTACTGAAAGTTAGTCAATAGGTTCCTAGTCAGCTCATGAAAACTAGGATAAAAGTAAAGATATTGGAGTCACCAATGGGTTCTTAGTAATCCATAAACACTATGTAACTGAACAGGGAGTCCTTAATCATTTTACTGGTTATTAGTCAGCCCATGGAAACTATTAGGTTAATAGTAACCCTAGAAACTATAACAATGATAGATAGTCAAAATGAAAGGGGATGGGTAATCCAGAATTAATTCACTTGTTTTTCATATCATCATATTGTGTTGTTTTGAATTATTTTAATCATTATGGACGCAAGAGCACAATATGTGGTTTTATAATGGTTTTAAGATAGTAGTGTGGGAAAAACCTATTCCGCAAAGCTGCGTGGTCTCACTAGATATCTAAATGATTTGAGATGGTAGATTGTAATCCATATCAGGCTTTATGTCTGACTCAAAGTTTTTGTTTTCCCCATAAACTCTTGAGAACTAATTTGACTTTGAGTAGATTTAGGTTTAGGGTTTTCTGGTGTTCTTTTAGATGAATAAAACTTCTGGTGACATGCAGGAGGCATGCTAGCTAATTAGAGTTCTTTAATTTCCGTTGTATTTTTTTGTAAAGGCAAACTTGTTTTGTTGCCTTATTATATACTCTAATCATCCAAGGGGGCTTCTTCATATGTCGCTCTTGGCATATTGTGTAATAATTACATGTTATCTAAACATGGTCAGCATACTGGGATCATGTAATGAATTTGCAATGTTTTGAATGGAACATGGAATTTGTTGCTGTTTAATCTATCCTTATTATTGAATTTTTGTGTATAAATGTATCTAACATTGCTGTATTTGGTCCCCGAGGCTTAATAACTTTGGATGACTGCAACATCTGTAGCCATTAGTTTTAGGCCTCCAAGTTGAGGGATGTTACACATACCTAATCAACTCAACCCATACCCATGGCCATAACCCTACTGTGCAAGCCCATAATCCCTGCTCCCTATTTAAACTTACCGGAGGATGAGAATTTGTTTTTTCTTTTGAATTCAAACTTAAAATTAAAATTAAAAACCCCATGTTCATTCTAAAATCATGAAACTTGATCCGGAGGCTCGTACGATGATTGTCTTAAGTTCCTTACCCTTTGTATTGCATGCGATTATGTTTTATACAATGTCAATTTGTAGGTGTGAACTAAGGTTAGGTTTTACGGAGTTTGTGGTCGTCGATTCACAAAACGAAGGCCGGATTCGAGTTCACGACATCGATTAGCACCTAGGCTCGAAGTATTGGATGGTTCATCGTCTTCTTTAGTGGTCCAACGTTTTGAGGCAGCAAGCATGACCCTTCAGGTCGCGTTTTGATGGAGATATGTTGGTTTCCATCCGTGGTGATGGGCGAGTGCGGTTCTAGAGGAGAATGTCGTCGGTGAAGTCAGTTCGCCATTTAGCGGAGCAAAGCTCTATGTCAATGGAGATTCGCGCACAACCTCTATGATATACCTATGCATATTCATGTTTTCGGAGGAAGAAGGAGAAAGGTTGTGAAAGAGTTAAAGTTGTAATTAATATGAAATTGCTTAGTTTTAATTTTAAATTTAAGTTGATAATTTATTAAATTGATAATTTGTGCATACGAGGTCGTATTCGAATGTTATTTTTTGTGTTCGACACATGTCATCGAGATCTTGGCTATGGAGTTAGTTTGGTTGGATTTGGAGCTTGTTGGAATTTATGCTAAAGTCGGACGACCATTCAGTTTTAGTCCAAAGTCGGGATGCTTTGGCGAAAATAAAAATCAATGTGAATTTAACTCACATTCAATTTTGTTATAGCATATCTATGGTATTTTAAATGTTTATTGATTTCTTAATGTTAATTAAATTGATTGATTTATTATTTGCTTGAATTTTCGTTTGGAAAATGGATGAAATATTTATTTGATTGTTATAAACCCATATTATTATCTTTATATTATCCCTAACCATTGTTTTGCAGGGAAAATTTATAGAGAGGCTCAAAGGGGTTTCTTGCCTATAATTATTTATTTACATCATTATGATGTTATGTTAATGGTTAATTGAAATAAATCCTCATATTCCATTTAAATTGTTAAAAGTCGCTATTGCAATTTCGCTATATCATCATTTATTCAATTTCATCCCCAAAACTCAATCATATAAACTTGGGCTTATGTTTCCACTAAAACAAAATATTGAAAATTTATTAATCATTTTGATTAATGATAATTTAGATTAATTAATCAATTTAGCTAATGACTTTGGGATAACTAACCAATTTTATTAATGACATTTATAATTGGTTTATCTTTTGATTTAAATAAGATCGGATTTAATTAATCATTTTTGCCAATAATTTACTAAGTTTAATTAATTATTTTAATTAATGATGATTGGAACTAATGATCATTTTCAATTAATGGTATTTAAAAGTAATTAGTCATTTTAAATAATGATATTTGAACTCACTTAATCATTTCAATTAATGATTGTTTAAATTTAACTAATTTTTTTAACTAATGATTATTTGAGTTTAATTAATTGTTTTAATAGAAATTAGTAATTTGAATTTATTTAAATCATTTTAATTGAAGATGTTTTATAATTGAATAAATCATTTTAACAAATGATGTTTTAATTAATCGTTTTAGCTAATGAAGTTTTGAATTTAATTAATCCAATTAATTTATGATTATTTAGATTTAATAATTGTTTACATATCATTTTAATCAATGATGTTTGAGATTAATTATTCTAATTAACGATTATTTGAATTTAATAAATATTATCAACTACTAAAAGTTAAAATTAATTAATCGACTTAATAAAAGTGATTTAAGTGAATTAACTAATATAATAAATTGCTTTAACGGACTGATTTAAAAGTTAATCAACTGATTTAATAAAGATTTTAAAGTTAATTTACCAATGTTATATAAGTATTCGGAAATGTTTGTTAATAATTATCTATTTTATTAAAGAAAGTGGATTTATTTATTTAAAAGAGATTTAAGTGTGATTAATTATCTTTAGGGATAATTAATATTGTTTACAAGTTATAAAAAGGAAATGGAACTTGATTATTAGGATGTTAATTTGGATAATCTTCTAGGTGTTCGGTTTGATGTGGGTTTAGGCCTTCAGGGTCGTGTGCTTGGAAATAATTATTCTCTTAACATTTTAGCAATCAGGAACTAATTCTAAAACTGTTTACCAATATGGAAATATGGAAATCAAGCACAAGTTCAGTTCATTTTTAAAATAAAAAGTTTAATTCGTTTATGGAAATGAATTAATTCTATAAAGAAAGTCACTTATATGAAAATATTATTTTGTATAATTAGCACTAAACATCGAAGAAGAAACTTATCGCTATTTAAAAAGTTAAGAATAATCATTAGACATGAATTCAAGGTAACACTGCCTTGACTTATTTGGTATTATCAATAACCAAGAAAAAGTACAAGTTAGAATTCAATGAGTGGTGATAAGTATACAAGACTTAATTTCCATATACGATCTTTTTAATTATCCCCAATAGTTGATTTATTAGTTATCGGATTCAGCTTTCTACATGGTATATCGTCACCTTAAAATGATGTGCTGCTTAATCGAGCTTTGTTGTCCTTTATCGAAAATGACTAAACCAAAAACGTGAATGGCGGCCAATTTATATGGGGTTGCTCCCATTAGGGTATTTCACATCTCATCTAGATTTTTGTGTATTGTCACGTGAAAAATGGTTTGTGTTAGATGTAAAATATTCTGATACTCTGTAAGGTCTGACGGTCAGGCTTGGAGGTTCCGGAAAGTTGCATGAAGTATATGAGCTTCTCAGGAATATATTATAGAGGTATATTCCAAGGGAGGTGCATCTTCCTTGTCATTTGTTCGAAAGTTTCCTTTCCTTATTTGATTTGAAACCCTGAATCTGTTTTAGCTATAAATTGCCATAGGTCGAGCCAACTCCTCATCACGACATTTAAGTATTAATTTAGTCCATCCTATTAAGTTGGACTATTACTTTATTCAGTCCATTCTATCAAGTCTAGATTGTTAACTTATTTAGTACATTCCATCAAGTTCGACTATTTTCCTTGTTCTATCCAGTTTGAATTTTACTCGGTTTATTTCCATTCTTTCAAGTTTGGTTTAATATTATTTATGCTCATTCATGTTTGGATTTTTTGCTTGATATTTATTTCTACTCTTGCTTGTATGGATGTTATTATTACGAGGTAAAAACCCATTCTGCATTAGCGATGTGGTTTCATAGAACTTTTATATATGTTCCCAATTATTCGAGTTATCCCATGCTAGTATTTCCAGACTGATCCGGGTGTTATTTATTTATAATGCTTGTGTCAGGCCGAGAATTTTCCCAGGTTGTCCATGGTGTTATGGATGTCTTAAAGGGGAATTGAAGAGTCACCTATCGTAATATTTTAATATTTCGATGTACTATATAGTATACCTATCGGCATTTGTAAGGTCGTGATTTTATAACTGTCCAGCTGATAAGGTTTGTTTGTAACTCTGATATACTCTGTATATTTGGAGTGACAGTTTCTACTGTCCTTTTTATACTATATGTTGTCGATTCTGATGTGAGATTCTATTTTTCTCTATTCTCTATTCTTTTCTTTTTATTTACCGTAATAATTTGCTTTTTTATTGATTGGATGCGCAATATTGGAACACAGTGGTAGCGTTCGGTGTCGACTTTCGGTGGTCAGAAAGGCGGGTCGTTACAACCGTTTTCGATTTGGACCTTGTACAGACAATATATACATATTATAAGTCATTGATTTTAAAATTATAAATTAAATCACTAATAAGTTTTTAATCTTTGATTAACTTCAATCACCTTGCTTAAACAACCCTAGTCAATTATCGATCAATTTTAGGCCACCAATTGCCAAACTCGATGCCTTTGCGTTTTCACCAACCACTGCCGCCACACCCCTCCATCCACCGCAGCGACCTTACCAAAGCCATCCCCAGGCACCACGAACCAGTATCTACTGGCCTTAAACCCTACGACGCCTCCACCACCGAGAAACCCAATAAATACGTTCACCGTCGAACTCGGATTTCGGCTACCCCACTCCAATCAAGGATGAATAAATCATCCATTTCATTCCCTATACCGCGTCGAACAGTTTTCTAGTTGGAACCTTCGCCTAAATCGGCTCCTAGTGGTGCCTAAGGACGGAGGCTATTGGGTGAAGGTAAGAAAAATGGTGGCTAGGGTTAAAAATCTCATTTGGCCAAAAAAATGATGTTAAATGTCCTATGTATAGAGTTCTATCGAACATTATTCACGTCCAAAAGCACATGAACTCCAATCAAGGCGTGCTACATGGCGCACCTAGCTAAATATCTCTATTCCAAACTCAATCGAACTATTATCGAGACCTAGTTCCATCGTATATAGAAGTTAGCTTTTAAAATCAAATTATACTATAGCTAATTCACAAAATTATTGGCCATGCATTCCAAGCTTGCACGACCACACAGTACATCCGAACGCAACGAAACTCATCGACGTACAATAATTTATTACTCCAAATCTAATGACATTAGTTTCATTAAATCCAAAATAGTGCCACGGAATAATAATTTCACACGTTAATTAAAATGGGTTATTATTAAAACCAGTTTAATCACTTTTAATTTTAAATTAAAAGTTTGCTATTATCATTCTTATTTAAACATAATTTAAATAAGCTTTCAAAATCATTTATTCAAATGAAAATAAAGATTCAATTATTTAAATAATTCTGATATTGAAATCACTATTCCAATATTAAGATCATAATTCATATATTCGGATAAATCCCTATATTTGAATTTTAAGTTATTTGATTTATAAAACTAATATTTCAATATTTAAAATTAATTAAATATTTCAAAATCAAATGAATAAAATTATGGGACATTACATTGTGTCAACTTAAAACAATTTCGTCCTTAAAATTCCAAAGGTAGGAAACAGTGTAACGATCTCGATTTTAAATCAAATTTAAATTGGTAATTTATTTAATTTTTAGAATTTAATTGATAATTTATTTGGTATTTCCAAATTTAAATAGATATTTATTTATTTATTAATATATATATATATATATATATGATTTTAAATAGAATTTCTAATTGGAAATTCAGAAACAAATATTTTGAATAATATATTGGATTTGGATTTATTTGTCAATTAATTAAGGATTAATTTGAAATTTGGAAATAAATATATATATATATATATATAAATAGATTTTTAAATAAAGTTGTGTTGGAAATTTAATAATAAGTATTTAATAAAATTTATTGGATTTAAAAGTTTTATATTTTGAGAAAAAATAATATATGTGTGTGTGTGTGTGTGTAACTAGAATTGTAAACACAATACGTTATTAAAACAAGGTTTAATAATTTTTTTAAAATATACATATCTTTCGGAAATTAATAAGAAAACATATATATATATATATATATATGAATAAAGTTGGGTTGTAAATATATAAGTAAGATTTAATTAAAGATTTAATAATGTTTTTCTTATATTTTTCAAATATAGTTAGTAAATAATATATATATGAATTCGTAAGTAAATTATAAACAAGGGTTTAAAACACAAATTCTAAAATTAATTTAAAAGAGGGTTTTAAACATAAAATGTTTATATTTTAACAAGTGTTAATACAATAGACAAGTGGTTGATCATGTGTTAATCCAATTTACAAGTGGCATTTTTATTTTTCTTTTTAAAAAAAAACTTAATTTAAAAATATAGTATTAGCAAAGTAAGAAACAAGGTTTCATGTCTTCTTCCATAACTTCACAAACCTGGATACTAATTCAAAAATCAGAAGAAAAAAATCAAAACCTGATTCAATGTCCAGAGCAAAGAAATTCAAACAAAAATATTCAACTCAGTAAATTGCAAACCTAGAAATCAGAGCAAGATCAAACGACAAGAGCAAGATCAAACGACAAGAGCAAGTTCAAATCAAAATTTAACTAAGCAACATCAAGCAACAGATAAAAGATCAAAGTTCAAAATCAAATTCATTTTCTAGGTTTTCTATCTTAACAAATCAGGTGAGCAAATATACCCAAACCTGTGTATATATATGTTAATGCTTGTGTTAACCCTTGAAGTGTGCAAAGATAAATATTTGTTTAGTTGATATCTACTTTCATGTGTTTATATCGGTGTGTAATCCCTTTATTTAAAAACAATTTAAAAATATCTGATGAAACCGTGTTGCATGTGTAGAAATATAGTCTATAATGCTTGCATGGGTTTTGAATATAAATGTGTGTATATAAGCATAACATGTCTGTATATTGTCTTTGTATATTTATATTTGTACTCTGTTATTAGAACAGGCCCAACTTCATCACAAAATAATTCCTTTCTTCCTAAATAATCAATATTAGACTTTGATTAATGGAAAGAAAATGTTAATAATAATGTGATCTTGTTTTTAAAAATTTATTTTATGTTACTATATTTGGAAAATATTCTGTAAATTAAAATTTACAGTAGAAATCAGGAAATGGGAAAAAATCAAACATGTTAATTTAAATCTTTGATTATATAATCTGGATTGTGAAGCCAAATCATGAATTTAGGTATAAAGATTGAGATTTTTAGTTTGGGTTTCGATGAGATAATCGGTGTTGATAGTCTTTGGGTATTTTGGCTACCCACGGCGATCGAAGGTGAGCAAGGGCTTAAGGTTTGGCCTGAAGGTGGTCGGGAAGCCAGGGGTCTTTGGAAAAACGGCGAAGGATTTTATCTTGGGCCGTGGTGGTCTGTGGAGGAGGAAGGAGGAATTTCTGGTGGGATTTTGTTGTCGGGGTTGACGAAGATGGTACAGAAATGGTGACGTACCGTGATGGATCGCATGTGGGGGAATGGTTTCGGGGGTTCGAGGCGCAACTGTGATCAAAGCAGTTTGGTTTCAGGTGGCTTGGTTCGTCGTCGGTCGATGATTTTGCCGATCATGTTCGTTTTCCAGTTTGATCGAGATTTTGATTTTTAGTTTGCCATCGATTTTCATAGTTCTTCCCAATCGAGGTGTTTTTCGAGGTCGATTGTGAGTTGGTGAGGGTCAGAGAGATGGTCGGTGTCGAGTTTTCCTGTCGTGCACGTGCACGGTGGTCGACATGTGCATCTAGATTTTTGGGTTTGGGAACGAGAGTTTTGGCCCGGGGTATTTCGTGATTTTTCACGTGTTTGACTCGGAGATGACGAAGTAGGGTAACCTTATTTGCTCGGGGGTTTTTCCATGTTTGCTCGAGAACGTTTGTTTCTAGTTTTTTCTTTTTTAACCTGACTAGATTTTAAACTAAAATGGATTTAAAAATTTAAAGCAAAGCAAATTTAAAACAAAGCTTTAACCAGTTTTTAAAAATGTATGAAATGTTTAAGTTAGAACATGATGTTTTAAACAAATTCAAGTTTTTAAAGTATGGATTTAAGTTCTAAATTTTGTTTCAAAAATAGTTTTGATTTATATTGTGACGACCGCTCATGACTCCCGCACTAAAACAGGGAAATGGTGCGCTGAAAGGTGTGCCAGGCAGCCATGGACGATAGTCAGGGTAAGATAAAACAGAAAACTCTATCGTACAACTCACAGCGCATGGATAAAATACAATAAAGAAATATAAATATAGTGAAGCTCCATAGAACATAATATCATCATATAAGCATCATAGAAGTTTGATACAAACATCTAAACAATCCATACATCAAGTCTCACTACATAACACTCAAAACATATACAAGCAGCGGAACATCCAGTACATATAGTAAGGAAACAATATGCAAAAGCCTCCGGCTCGTCTTCGTCATCAACAGCGTTGGCCACTATGAACAGCACCTGTCACCTGCTACCTAGTCTGCTTATCCCAACATGGATGAACAGCCCAAGGTAATAAGAGTTAAACATAAAACCTTGAGTCAGACAAAAGTCTTAGTGAGCAGTAAATCAACTATCAAACATACCAAAAGAGCATAAAAGGGTACAAAGGAATAGGAACCCAACCATCCCACTCCACCTCTTTCTACAGTGATAGCCCCCAGACACACTAAGCAGAAACAAACATAGAAAAGCAGACAATTAAAGTAAAGCGATTATCACTCGAGTCAAGGTCGATGTTTTCCAAGTACAAACCCCCAAGGACTAAACCAAGATCAGATAAGCACCCACAAAACATCGCTCTTGAGACCGAGTGACGATACAACCAAACATCCATGACTCTGGCTATCACTGTTATCATTGCCTCGAAACCACCGTTAATTGAATGACCGGCACATTCTTTCAGCCGTAAGTCAAGGGCTAATGATAACCCCGGTTCTAGATAAACTTCGCACGTCATCGTGACCCGTGCCTAGGACTTACCTACTTTGCCCAGAGTACTCGACCACCTGCCTGTAGTCTTTTGGGTGTCCCGACCACCTACCTGTAGTCGTTTTGGGCGCCCCATGTACTCTTGTTTTGAGTTTGCTAGAACCTTCAACAACGATGAAATCCAAGCCTCCTAGTCATCCTCCTCGACGACTATTCTCATACTAGCCCAAGCTACCTCTCGAGCAATCCATTATCAACCAACTCGAACCATCCCTCGAGTTATCAACATACTTGGGATGATCCCGTCTGGATTAAACCAAGGCTGTCTCACATCATAGCAAAGTCCATCGTCATCGAATCTATCCATATGAGCCTCACCATCCGCTTCATATGTCACAAGCAGCTTTCACTATTCAAGAGCCTTTCCACTTAGCTTTTGAATCATCCTCGACCAACTTGTCCAAATCAACTATTAGCTAATTTGCAACAATCTATCAAATCAAACATTAATCCAAGTAATCAATCATTCAAACAAGATCTAAATAAACAATTACAATAATAATGGCAATTCGTAAATAAAGAGTCCAAATCTAACATGCATTCTAACAAGCATGAATTATGAACAATATCTCTACAACTTGATGAATGAACTTGCATAAGTGAACATGTAGTAAAATAGATGTCAAATCATCATGAACATTAGATCTACATGCAGACTTGAGAAAAATGCACGAAATCACTCTCTTTAACACATAAACAAACCACCGATCCAATATACTCCTTTGGGTCCGTGTGAGAGATAGCCACCACTCACCAAAACACCTAAACACCTCAAAAGATAACAACTTCAGATCTGGACAGCGAAGAACTAAGCTTGATCCGGCAAAATCTCGCTTCAATCTATGAAATCTCTCTTTGAAGAATGTAGATCTTTAACTTTGGATCTTGGATCTTCAACCTTGATCTTCAATCTTGGATGGATGTAAGCACTAGATTAGAGTGGAGAAAAGAAGTGAAGAAATGTTGTAGTCGAGCTCTCAAAATGGCAGCACTTCGTCACTTCAAAATCCGGTGCCAAAAAGTGAAGATAGACCGTGTATTTATAGGCTCGCTCTTAGGTCGCTCGCCTTTAGGTCGTCCACGACCTACCAATGTCCACGACCTACGACCTAAAGATCCCCCATCGACCTAAGGACCTATCGGTTCAAACCTGTGCACGACCTAAAACATACACGACCTAACCCCTTAAGCCTTCATGCGGCCTACTACAGAAACGACCTAACGAAACAAGCTAATACTCGACTTAACAACCCTCGCGACCTACGACTCATCAGGGAAAACGACTTAGCGTCCTACGACTTAACCACTTTACGACTTAACGACCTAAGTCTTAACATGTTAATCACTAGGCCGTAAACTCCACTAACTCGCTACAACTACTAGCTCTTCCCAGTCCCTAAGTCGTTCAACCGACCTATCTACTAACCAGCGACCTAAGCCATTACGCGACCTAACATAAATCGCTTACGACTTAAGCCTTAACACCTACACGCGACCTAACTCTCTTAGGTCATTAACTATATTTTAGGTCGTCCAAATTCTTAAGTCGTCTATTCCTTAGGTCGGTCAATCCCCTAAGTCGCTGGCTCCCCTAACTCGTTAGCTACCTTAAGTCACTCACCACCATGTTGTTAACTCGTTCTAACACTAACACGCTAACTCGTCCAAACTTATAGGTCACTCCATTCCTTAACTCGTCCACGACCTATCCCTTAACTTGCTTAAAATACTTAGGTCGTTATTCCTATAAGTCGCTCCACCCAACCTAACTTCCATACGACCCAAGCTACCCACGACTTAAGCACCACACGATTTAACTTTTACACGACTTAAACTCTGGACGAAATACTTAATACGAACGACCTAATTACAATTATTTTACGATTTATCGACTCGTAAAATACGGGTCGTTACATATATAAATATTATATTAAACAAAATTTTGTAAATTTATCCCAAATGTTTTCAAATAAAAGGGTAATTTGTTGAAATTTAATTGTGAATTAAAGTAAATTTTTTTAACTTTAATAATCAAAGGATAATGATTTTGAATAAATCAAATTCAAGCTTTTAAAATTAATTTAAATGGAAGGTAGGAGATTAATATACTATATGAGTCATCTTAATTCAATCAAGTTTTATTGACTAAAGTAATTAAAGTGTAATTACTTAAATTAACTAAGATGCTTGATTTAGGTAACTAAATTAAGATAAATTAATTTGTGTAATTAATTTAGGGTAATTGATTACTTAATTTAGGATTGATTAATCTATGTAATCAAGGACTAATTAAGGAATAATTAAGTAATGAATGTAATTAGAGATTAGTTACTTAATATTAAAAGAATTATTAAGGATAATTAGTTAATGAAGTAATTTAAAGGAATTAATTACTCAGTGTAATTAATTAATTAAGTTAATATGGTTAATTTTAATTTATTAATTAAGTTTAATTAATTAAAGAGTATTACTTGATGATTGTTAAATATAATTACTTAATGTAATTAATGAAGTGTAATTACTTAGTGAAGTAATTAATGGATAATTACTAGATGTAATTAAAAGGAAATTACTTGATTAAAGAATAATTACTTTGTGAAAGTAATTAAGTATTAATTACTCAGTGTAATTAATTAAAGGATTTATTAATTAATTAAGAAGTTAATTAATTATTGTAAGTAATTAAGGATAGTTAATTACTCAATGTGATTTATCAAGGACGATTAATGAACATGATTAATTAAAGGTTAATTATTAAATGAAATTAAAGAATAATTAAGTAAATAGAAGATCATCAATTAATAAGTATAATTAAAGGTTTAATTAATTAATGTGATTAATTAAAAGATAATTAAATGAAGTGAATTTAGCATAATTAATTATTGTAATTAATTAAGGATAATTAATTAAATAGTAATTAGTTAAGGACTAGTTAATTAATTTATTAAAGGATAACTGAATAATTAAAGGTTAATTATCTAATGATTTAAGGTTGATGATTTATTAATTAAGTTTGATGAATTAATAATGAAAGATTAATTTATTATTAATGGTTATTTAATAAGTGATTAAAGGTTAAGTAATTTAGATGGTTTGTAATTAATTAATATTAATTAACCAGGGTTATTCATAAGTAATTTTCTGATTTAAATTTATCAGATGATTAATTAATCTTACTTATGGATGTTTTGATTCTATTGGACGTTGAATTGTTTGACATCCCTGATGTTTGATGCTCTGTGATATGAGTTATTTTGATTTAAGCTATGATGAATTTATTTATTTATATCTGTCTGTGAATCTGTAAATGAAGAAAAGCGATATAAGATTTTACCGCTTATCATTATTTCTGCGCTTGAATTCTATGATGGTTGATGATGTTGCACTATTGTGTAAAACCACTGGACTACACCATACGCACACAGATATGGATTGCACGTGGAAATTGGTTAAGTCACAGATTTTTTGAAATAGTTTTAAAGTTGAATTTTGAATCCAAATGATTTTGGAAATGGAATTGGATTAAATATGAAAAGCTTTTGAAAAGGATTTTGAAGATAAAAGTTATTTTGAATAACTTGGTAAAGTTTTGAAATTTAGATAGTTTGATTTGAATTTAAATTCTAGATTTGAGATTGAGTTCTATGTTTGGAAATTATGTTTTAAAAAGGGTATACAAGTTATAAATGTGTTTATATGAGTCTTGAACCATTCTAAAAGTATTATTTGGGAATTTGAATTTAAACCAAGTTTTATACTTGAAGGGCTTTAACTTGTGCAAATGTAATCGGATTTTTCTGAAACGAAAACTATTTGTTTTTAAACAATAATAGCTTTCATATAAAGAAAGGATTACCAATCTGTGTTGAAAGGATTTCAGGTTTTTGAAAAGAAAAAGGTTTGAAAGCTACGAATGAATCTTTGTGTTTTGGAAATTGAAGAGTATCTTAAAGGTATATCTTTTGTATAAAAGATTTAGGAATTGAAATGGTTTTCAAAACTATGAATGAATCTTTGATTTAATAATTGGATGAGTTAATCCAATTTGAAAAAAAATTGTTTTGAAAGCCATGAATGGTTTCGGTGGTTTGAGGCGCAACTATGATCAAAGCAGTTTGGTTCAGGTGGCATGGTTCGTCGTCAGCCGATGATTTAGTCGATCATGTTCGTTTTCCAGTTTGATCGAGATTTCGATTTTTAGTTTGCCATCGATTTTCATGGTTCTGCCTGATCGAGGTGTTTGTCGAGGTCGATTGTGGGTTGGTGAGGGTCAGAGAGATGGCCCACATCGAGTTTTCCGATCGTGCATGTGCGCGGTGGTCGACATGTGCATCTGAATTTTTGGGTTTGAGGAAGGAGAGTTTTGTCCTGGGGTATTTCGTGATTTTCACGTGTTTGACTCGGAGATGACGAAGTGGGGTAACCTTGTTTTGTTGTCTCGAGGTTTCACGGGTATGTCTTGGGGGTTTTTCCATGTTTGCTCAGGAACGTTTGTTTCCAGTTTTTTCTTTTTAACCTGTCCAGATTTTAAACTAAAATGGATTTCAAAATTTAAAGCAAAGCTAATTTAAAACAAAGCTCTAACCAGTTTTTAAAAATGTATGAAATGTTTAAGTTCAGAGCATGATGTTCTAAACACATTCAAGTTTTTAAAGTATGGATTTAAGTTCTAAATTTTGTTTTAAAAGTACTTTTGATTTATATAAATATTATATTAAACAAAATTTTGTAAACTTATCCCTAAATGTTTTCAAATAAAAGAGTAATTTGTTAAAATTTAATTGTGAATTAAGGTAAAAGTTTTTAACTTTAATAATAAAGGATGATGATTTTGAATAATCAAATTCAAGCTTTTAAATTTAATTTAAATGGTAGGTAGGAGTTTAATATAATACATGAGTTATCTTAATTCAATCAAGTTTTATTGACTAAAGTAATTAAAGTGTAATTACTTAAATTAACTAAGATGCTTGATTTAGGTAATTAAATTATGATAAATTAATTTGTGTAATTAATTTAGGGTAGTTGATTACTTAATTTAGGATTGATTAATCAAAGTAATCAAAGATTAATTAAGGAATAATTAATTAATTAATGTAATCAGAGATTAATTACTTAATATTAAAAGAATTATTAAGGATAATTACTTAATGAAGTGATTTAAAGGAATTAATTACTCAGTGTAATTAATTAATTTAGTTTAATTAATTAAAGAGAATTACTTGATGATGAGTTAAGTATAATTACTTAATGTAATTAATGAAGTGTAATTACATAGTGAAGTAATTAATGGATAATTACTGGATGTAATTAAAAGGAAATTACTTGATTAAAGAATAATTACTTTGTGAAAGTAATTAAGTATTAATTACTCAGTGTAATTAATTAAAGGATTTATTACTTAATTAAGAAGTTAATTAATTATTGTAAGTAATTAAGGATAGTTAATTACTGAATGTGATTAATCAAGGATGATTAATGAATGTGATTGATTAAAGGTAATTACTAAATGAAATCAAAGAATAATTAAGTAATTAGAGGATCATTAATTAATAAGGATAATTAAAGGTTTAAGTAATTAATGAATGTGATTAATTAAAAGATAATTAAATGAAGTGATTTTACTACGATTAATTATTGTAACTAGTTAAGGATAATTAATTAAACGGTAATTAATTGAGGATTAATGTAACGACCCGCCTTTTTGGACAGTTTAAACCGACGATCAAATACACATGCCGATTTCAAACCATTCAAAAGGGCAGATGGTTATTGGGGTAAATAAGAAAAGAAAGGAAGGAGAAATAAAGGAAATGAAACAACACAGAATCTCGCAGCGGAACGATAAAATATAACAGTCAAATAAACAGTTCATGAAGCTGTTTACTATACTTTGACAATTATTTATACAACATTTATCAGAGTTATACATATACAACAGAACAATTAAAATAATGCAGCAGATAGCATGATGCAAGGGTAATAATAGTAATAGTATACCAAATCTTCGTCTTCACCCTCCAAAATAGATCTTCAAAAATCTAAAAAACTCAGGACTGACCCGAGCGTAATGAAAAGACAAAACACTCGAGTCAGGACTAAAATATCCTTATGAAAGTTAAATCAATCGCAAATAAATATGAGTGTAACAGCGTCAGAGATGTTTACGGGGTTTGAAATCTCATATCCAGTGTCAATGTGCGTGCAATAACTCAAGAGAGTTACGGGATTTTCCATCTCTTAAGGATCCGTTAAACTTTCTACTATGTAGTAATGTACCCTAAGTAGATAATGTCTATCAGTAATATAAAGTATCAAAATAGCGTTAAGGCGTTACCATAATCCCCCTTAACACATTTTTATAATGCCATAGTCTATACAGCAACGTGAGCCCCACCGTAAACTGGTGGTTATCAGAGGATACCCCATAGGTATAACACAAAACATAACGTAGTGGTCGCGAATAGGATAATCAGTATGACAAGGTACATGAGGCGATACCAACTAGGATACTAGTAGTTGCGTGATCCGGACTAATGCTGAGCATAGCCAGCAGCTACCCCAACACCGCGAAACAACACTCCCAAATCAAGGGGTGCACCCAAATCGAATCACAAATGTAATAGATATGGTATCGAAGAAGTGTGTCCGCTAGAGATGGCGAACCTCAATGGCCCGGCGCGGCTCCTGTTTTAGTCATGTCAGGGGTCATCCAATATCGTTCTCTTTCTTCAGTCAACGCGTTCACCAAACCATCCACTTCATTCTGGATCAACACTCCACGTATAATAGTTATTAAAGTGGTTTTCGATGTCGACAGAGAGTATGTCCATATCCGATCCCGGTCTCTTTAATAACTACGTATTATTACACCGGTGGCTCTTTTACATTTCAAATCGATTCATAATTGACATCAAAATATCATATTCGCTTCAAAAATCAAATCCATTTCAAATATCATCGTATCTATTCAAATGTAAAATTCCGTTTCAAAAATCATTTTTCGCATCAATATCTCATTTCGATTTCAAAATCATTTCGAAATTCAATTTAGGTTGCAACTTCATTTAACCCAATTCGTATTCAAATTCAAGATTTAAATATAAACATTTCACCTTATTAACCAGCTTGAAAATTTTAGAAAATAGTTTAAGTAGTTTAAAGTAGATTTAAATAATTAAAATAGTTAAAAATACTTAAAGTTTTAAAATGGATTTAAAATAGATAAGTTTGTTTAAAATAATTTAAATTGGGTTAAGTAGATTCAAAATAGATTAAAATAGTTTAAGTATGCAAAAATAGTTTATATAACTGAGTAATTTGGAAAACAAAATAAAACAGCTTCAAAACCGAACCATTTCAATTATAACTTCCCAATTCAAAACAATTTCAATCTCCCTTCGACCGATTCAGTTTCGATTTCGATTCAATCAACGTCAACTTTGACTTCAAATTTATTCAATTTTATATTCACTTTCAATTAATTCAATTTCAATTTATATCAATTGGAGCTTGATTTTTTTAATAATATCCATTTATAACACTTAACAAAATTATCCATCAATATTCAAGTTTAAATCCAAATTTCAAATATGATTCAATTCCAAGCTCGATTTCAAAATATCATTTTTATATCACCTTTACTTAGTAATATTCAAAGCTCAAAATAATGTTCAATCTTTAAAAAAAACAAATTTCGAAATTCAATCATATCCCAATTTTTAAATTTCAAAGTCTCAACTTAAATTATTTAACAATTTATTTTAACCAAAATTTATTTCAACATTCCAATTCAATTTTTTGATAAATTCGATTTCTATAAATTGATATCTATTTATAACCTTTAAATCAAAACATTTAAATAAATTTCAAATCGACAATTTTAAAAATTATTAATTTAGTCAATCCGGTGTCCGTATATAATTTTCTATCCTATGGCCAAGTGATTAGTTATTTCAATTAAATGTCAGGGATGAATATATATCACTTAAACCAAATCACAGTGTCATATGTATGCGTAACAGTATATATATAAGAAAATAAACATCCAAACATTTAAATATCAGCCAATAACATCCAACAAAATACATCATCCAATAAATAATACAATTCATGGCAATTTCATAGTTATCAATGTCAGGTAATTTAATCGCAATTCAATTTTAATTTCAATTTAACTGTCAATTTAATTTTCAACGGTTAATTCAAATGACAATCTATATGACAATTAAATTTTATCAAACAACGACAAATAAAATTCATAACACTTCATAATATCAGATTTAACAAGCATAAAGATATTTAGTACGTTGTGAGCGTTATAAAACACTCACTTTGATTTCAATGTAGTTCCAGCGTTTTATTTCGAATAAAATTAAACGAGCATTTAATTTTACCCGAAATTTTCTCTAGCTCCAAACGATTCCAATCCAGTTCCATAGCGTAGTATTCGAGAAAAAGATTGCAATGCAATTCGTTTCGTCCAAAACGGACCTCGTATGAAAGAGTTACAACATTTTAAGTTTACACGAATTATAAATATAAAATTTTTACAATTTCTTTTAAATTTTCAACCTCATCAGATCTGGGCCGTTCGTTTTTGAAGATGGAATCCAGGCCGCGCGCGCATCACGTCTTCTCCTCCCAGTATACGCGAACGAGAACCCATCTTTGCCGACCCTAACCCTAAATCACGCACCACCCTACGAGCATCCCCATGTAGATCAGGCACCACCATTAGAAGCGCCACCCACCACTCCATGCTCGGCCGCGACATAGGCGACCTCGGCCCTCCCTACTGCGCGCCAAATGAGGCTGAACGGCCCTGGTTCCAGCCCAATTGCCGTTGAGTCACAGCTCCATATTCGATCTCGACCGTTGAAGTTACAGTTCGCGATGTGCTCTACACTTTTCTAGTTGGAAGTATTTCGATTCGATTAGCGCATTTGAAGAAATCGAGGGGGAAAGAATAGTGTTTTCTGGCCATTGGTTTGTATAAGAGGCGGCCGGCCCTGAAACCCTAGGGTATTTTAATTTTGCAAAAAAAATGAATTTCAAGGGCTTTTATAGAAATTATAACGAACACTATTCATCCCGGAATTTTCGAACTCCGATTTACGCGCGACGACCGGCGTTTCTAGGGTTTATCCCGCGTTCCGAACACAATGGAATGTGTTTCGGAGGCTAATTCGATCATCTGTGCGAGTTACGGAAATAAACGATCGATTTTAAATTAAATCGATTAAACCGATTTCTATGCGTTTAGGCTCGCCCCGGACAAACTGTAAATCCGATTGACACGAAATTTGAAATCTTACAATAATATCACGTTACGGATCCGATGAAACTTGTTTCGTCGAAATCCGAGACTGTTTGAAAAATGGCTATTTTAACTCGTCAAATAAATATTAAAACAATTTCGATGCGTTTCAAGCTGCCACGGTCAAACGAAAACTTCGATTGCTACGAAAATTGAAATTCGATAATAACAAACTATTACGGATCCAATGGAACTAGTTTCGTCCAATTCTGAGACTATTCGAAAATTGGCTATTTTTCAGTCGATAATTAAATATTAAAATATTCAATTTTCACAAATTTACTTTTAATTCGATTTTAAAAGTTCTACAACATCATTCTAACTTTAATATGATAAAATAAAATTTTACAAATCATTCTTAATCATATTAAACCCGTTATTCAATTATCCCATAAATTCCAATTTTAAAACTTGTTAACTCTATTAAAATCCCAATATAACTTACATTCACTTTGGAAACCAATTTGAATCATATTAAATCAAATCTCAATTATTCACTCTATTTTCATATATTAAATTTCAATATCAAATTAATCATATCAAATTTGGAATTTAATTATTCAAACATTCGTAATATTAAATTTAAACAAAATTTATTATTCTTGAATCACTATCTTTTGAGATATTCAAAACGAACTTAAAATTTTTACTTTTGAAACGAATTAAAATTATAGAACAACCATTTCCATTATGGAGTTATTCAATTCCCATTATTCAATTATTCAATAAGTTTTAAATATTTAATTTAAACAATTTACCTGTTCAATATTCAATATTTGATTTAAATAGATTTTACTTATCAATCAATTTCTCTATTATACCCAGTGGATTCAACATTTTATTATTATTCCAAACGATTTACAATTTCTTTCTAACACTAAATCACGAAATCTTATTAAATTAGCTATTTTAATTATCGTAAATTTTCGGGTCATTACACTCTCCCCCACTCAAAACTTTTCATCACCGAAAAGGGAAAATAAGGGAAAAGGAACTAAGTATAGAATTCAACATTAGATATATTTTATTCAAAGTTACCAACTTATAAAACAATGAAATTCCACTTATAAAGTCATTACTACACTTCCATTAAGTTACCCTGAACGACTTTCTAACTTTAAAAGTTAGTTATCAAAACAAGTTATAAAAAAAAAATTAAAACTTGAAATTTTTTTCTAACACCCGGATTTTACGGAAAATTTCGGCAGAGTCTCCTTTGCGCGGCTCGATCGAAAAAAAAATGACAGTGTATGTATCACAAATATACATCTCATCAAGTGATGAGGCATCCCGCAGGGAAAAGTGTAAAAGTACGGTATGTAATCCGAGATATGTACCTTATATATTATTAGCGAGCATATACGGCTAATATAGCGCGAAAGCTAGCTCCAAATGCGAAGTAAGCGCAATCCGCACCTACTAAATACTCAACAAACCATGAGAAACATGCATATATGAAAAAATATCAATATACATCATATAGCAACATAACAACTACATATGCCAACATAGCAAATGCAACAAAAGCAACAAATGCAACCATCAATCAACTATCATCCAACTATCATCCAAGAAATCCATAACCAATTAATATAAATTCACTTCTCATTAATACTTATTCACTTGGTTTTCAATTTTAATCACAGTTGATTCATTAACGTTGGATTTTACTAACATTCATTCTCAATTCAATTAGTTAACTTTCACTAATGTATATTTACATTAGTTCACTTCCAATTTGAATCAAATTAAATTCTATTTAAATTCATTTAACTTCCAGTTTGATTTCAATGATTTATAGCTTCCAATTTCATTAACACTTAATGAATTATATACAATCAACTAAAGATCATTTAACGACCAAATCATATAATTTTAAAAGAATCATTTTAGATTTGGCATCATAAATTTGCAATATTAACTTTAATTAAGTCCGTAAGCCGTACATATATCATCCGTGAGCAATATCAATCTAATCGCTTATTCGATCACACAATTTCACTTCCAAACTAGTATCGTTCACACGACTCTCTAGTGCGGACTCAGATTTGGTTCCTTGATTGGAAACTGTTACTCTCCTTGCATAGCCATATACTATGATAGAGAATTCCAGAATCAAATTAAAAATCCATATCCAGGGTTCTCCGTCGAGAATCGAGTGGAAAGTCCTAACTTGGATCGATATAAATCATCTCGAAATTTTGTGCTCGAATTTGGATCAAATCGTTATGCGAATAAAATAATATACGTACAATCTCACGTATTACCTTCCAATGGATTTCTATCCAATTTATCTATACTAAATGATTTTATTGAATCTATTTTTTCACTTAATTACTCACAATCCATTATTCTGTTAGTATATTCATTTCTTTACATAGCATATTCTTTAGCATTATCTTTTCTTACATATCATATCAAAGAATTTGCTTACTCAAGTTCATTTTAAACATTCTATATAATTTAATTAAACTCAATTTCTTTTCCCAATTGATTCTTAGCTATACCAAATTCTTTTGTTTACATTTACTTCATATTCATAGTTTCAGTTAATACAAATTTATTTATGGAACATTTTATTAATCATCACTTTAGTTTATTAATCATCCTATAAAAGTCTAACCTCTCATAAATGACTTTTCTTAGTTTATAGTTATCTTAAAGGTTACAAATTCAAATTTTTTCCAATCCCTTTGCAATTTATATTTATTTTCTATAACCAATTTACAAAGATATAACACGATTCATTTATCTTCTTTCTTAAGTTCACTTACTTGTTCCATTTATCCATTCATCATTTCATGATATATTTAAGTATATATAATTTTTATCACAATCAAAATTTTCCATTTATATACATTGAAATTTCTTTTGAGTTTTCCTTACTTGTATATTTTAATTACTTTCAGGTTCAGTTTATTTGTACAATATCTCATTACAGATCCAAAACATCATTTTAACTTTTAACATTAGGTAAGTCTTGTTATATGTTATCAGAATGTAATTTGGTATTATACAAATTTATAGAATTTCATTTTACTTAATTAGAATGTTCACAAATTTAATTTATTTAAATCCTATTTATCTTTTAACTTTAAAGGTACCCTACAACTCAAAAGTTTCCCTAAAACATAAGCTTAGATATCTTAATCCTCTTATTTTATAAATTCTGGTTATTCACATTTCATTCAAATTATTTGAAAATTATTAATTAACAGAACTTAGAAATTTAAATGCCCGGTTCTTTTCAAATCGTTTGAAATAAATATATATATGCTTATATCTTTTTATATATCAAATCATACCTTTGGAGTTTAAACCAAAACCCATATACCCAAAATAATTTCGAAGAAAAGCAAAGCTTCTTAGAAGTCTCCCCCACTTCGAGACTCGAAAATGAACGTCGATGATGCTGCGCAGTCATCACCGAAATTATTTTCCAGCGACAGAAGAGAGGAGTACTGAATTCATTCCTTCTTTTTTTTAAAAATCCTTTCAAAATATTTCCATAACAATTTCCAACTAATATTACTATATATTTCTTCAAAACTTTGAGAACCATTTTTCAGAATCTCCAGGTCTTAAATTCAATACTTCCAATTTAAATCTATTTGAATTTATAAGTCACCTATATAAAATATTCTTATAGGATTTTCTTTCTTAACACATTCCACAAGTTGTTTTATTATTGTTTATTTTGTAATAAACCTAATTTATTAAATTGCAATACCCAATTAATGATAACAACCAATATTATCATTCCTAACTAGCAGGTAAGCTAGATAAGTCAAAATAATTTCTGAAAATAAATCCTTTATATACAAAATATAATTAGGGCAAAATTATATCATTTACCCAATTTCAAAACAATACTAAGTCGAATTGTTTTGTTTAAGTGTTTAGAGATCCCTATCAATCACGTTAATTACTCGTATTGACCATAATCCATAAGCCACTCATAAAATCAACCGACATAATATAAAACATTTTATATCACTAACTAATACGCTCTCTCATATGTATACACTCAGCGACTCATCATAGGGTATTACTACCATATTTATAAAGAGTCAGACCCCACAAAGCTAAGGTTATCGCTAAACCAAAGCTCTGATGCCAACTGTAACGATCCGCCTTTTTGGACAGTTTAAACCGACGATCAAATACACATGCCGATTTCAAACCATTCAAAAGGGCAGATGGTTATTGGGGTAAATAAGAAAAGAAAGGAAGGAGAAATAAAGGAAATGAAACAACACAGAATCTCACAGCGGAACGATAAAATATAATAGTCAAATAAACAGTTCATGAAGCTGTTTACTATACTTTGACAATTATTTATACAACATTTATCAGATTTATACATATACAACAGAACAATTAAAATAATGCAGCAGATAGCATGATGCAAGGGTAATAATAGTAATAGTATACCAAATCTTCGTCTTCACCCTCCAGAATAGATCTTCAAAAATCTAAAAAACTCAGGACTGACCCGAGCGTAATGAAAAGACAAAACACTCGAGTCAGGACTAAAATATCCTTATGAAAGTTAAATCAATCGTAAATAAATATGAGTGTAACGGCGTCAGAGATGTTTACGGGGTTTGACATCTCATATCCAGTGTCAACGTGCGTGCAATAACTCAAGAGATGTTACGGGATTTTCCATCTCTTAAGGATCCGTTAAAACATCTACTATGTAGTAATGTACGCTAAGTAGATAATGCCTATCAGTAATATAAAGTATCAAAATAGCGTTAAGGCGTTACCATAATCCCCCTTAACACATTTTTATAATTCCATAGTCTATACAGCACCGTAAGCCCCACCGTAAACTGGTGGTTATCAGAGGGTACCCCATAGGTATAACACAAAACATAACGTAGTGGTCGCGAATAGGATAATCAATATGACAAGGTACATGAGGCGATACCAACTAGGATACTAGTAGTTGCGTGATCCGGACTGATGCTGAGCATAGCCAGCAGCCACCCCAACACCGCGAAACAACACTCCCAAATCAAGGGTTGCACCCAAATCGAATCACAAATGTAATAGATATGGTATCGAAGAAGTGTGTCCGCTAGAGATGGCGAACCTCAATGGCCCGGCGCGGCTCCTGTTTTAGTCATGTCAGGGGTCATCCAATATCGTTCTCTTTCTTCAGTCAGCGCGTTCACCAAACCATCCACTTCATTCTGGATCAACACTCCACGTATAATAGTTATTAAAGTGGTTTTCGGTGTCGACAGAGAGTATGTCCATATCCGATTCCGGTCTCTTTAATAACTACGTATTATTACACCGGTGGCTCTTTTACATTTCAAATCGATTCATAATTGATATCAAAATATCATATTCGCTTCAAAAATCAAATCCATTTCAAATATCATCGTATCTATTCAAATGTAAAATTCCGTTTCAAAAATCATTTTTCGCATCAATATCTCATTTCGATTTCAAAATCATTTCGAAATTCAATTTAGGTTGCAACTTCATTTAACCCAATTCGTATTCAAATTCAAGATTTAAACATAAACATTTCACCTTATTAACCAGCTTGAAAATTTTAGAAAATAGTTTAAGTAGTTTAAAAGTGGTTTTAAATAATTAAAATAGTTAAAAATACTTAAAGTTTTAAAATGGATTTAAAATAGATAAGTTTGTTTAAAATAATTTAAATTGGGTTAAGTAGATTCAAAATAGATCAAAATAGTTTAAGTATTCAAAAATGGTTTATATAACTGAGTAATTTGGAAAACAAAATAAAACAGCTTCAAAACCGAACCATTTCAATTATAACTTCCCAATTCAAAACAATTTCAGTCTCCCTTCTACCGATTCAATTTCGATTTCGATTCAATCAACGTCAACTTTGACTTCAAATTTATTCAGTTTTATATTCACTTTCAATTAATTCAATTTCAATTTATATCGATTGGAGCTTGATTTTTTTAATAATATCCATTTATAACACTTAACAAAATTATCCATCAATATTCAAGTTTAAATCCAAATTTCAAATATGATTCAATTCCAAGCTCAATTTCAAAATATCATTTTTATATCACCTTTACTTAGTAATATTCAAAGCTCTAAATAATGTTCAATCTTTAAAACAAACAAATTTCGAAATTCAATCATATCCCAATTTTTAAATTTCAAAGTCTCAACTTAAATTATTTAACAATTTATTTTAACCAAAATTTATTTCAACATTCCAACTCAATTTTTCAATAAATTCGATTTCTATAAATTGATATCTATTTATAACCTTTAAATCAAAACATTTAAATAAATTTCAAATCGACGATTTTAAAAATTATTAATTTAGTCAATCCGATGTCCGTATATAATTTTCTATCCTATGGCCAAGTGATTAGTTATTTCAATTAAATGTCAGGGATGAATATATATCACTTAAACCAAATCACAGTGTCATATGTATGCGTAACAGTATATATATAAGCAAATAAATATCCAAACATTTAAATATCAACCAATAACATCCAACAAAATACATCATCCAATAAACAATACAATTCATGGCAATTTCATAGTTATCAATGTTAGGTAATTTAATCGCAATTCAATTTTAATTTCAATTTAACTGTCAATTTAATTTTCAACGGTTAATTCAAATGACAATCTATATGACAATTAAATTTTATCAAACAACGACAAATAAAATTCATAACACTTCATAATATCAGATTTAACTAGCATAAAGATATTTAGTACGTTGTGAGCGTTATAAAACACTCACTTTGATTTCAATGTAGTTCCAGCATTTTATTTCGAATAAAATTAAACGAGCATTTAATTTTACCCGAAATTTTCTCTAACTCCAAACGATTCTAATCCAGCTCCATAGCGTAGTATTCGACAAAACGATTGCAACGCAATTCGTTTCGTCCAAAACGGACCTCGTATGAAAGAGTTACATCATTTTAAAGTTTACATGAATTATAAATATAAAAATTTTACAATTTCTTTTAAATTTTCAACCTCATCAGATCTGGGCCATTCGTTTTTGAAGATGGAATCCAGGCCGCGCGTGCATCATGTCTTCTCCTCCCAGTATACGCGAACGAGAACCCATCTTTGCCGACCCTAACCCTAAATCACGCACCACCCTACGAGCATCTTCACGTAGATCTGGCACCACCATTAGAAGCGCCACCCACCACTCCATGCTCGGCCGCGATATAGGCGAGCTCGGCCCTCCCTACTGCGCACCAAACGAGGCCGAACGGCCCTGGTTCCAGCCCCAATTGCCGTTGAATCACAGCTCCATATTCGATCTCGACCGTTGAAGTTACAGTTCGCGATGTGCTCTACACTTTTCTAGTTGGAAGTATTTCGATTCGATTAGCGCATTTGAAGAAATCGAGGGGGAAAGAATAGTGTTTTCTGGCCATTGGTTTGTATAAGAGGCGGCCGGCCCTGAAACCCTAGGGTATTTTAATTTTGCAAAAAAAATGAATTTCAAGGGCTTTTATAGAAATTATAACGAACATTATTCATCCCGGAATTTCCGAACTCCGATTTACGCACGGCGACCGACGTTTCTAGGGTTTATCCCGCATTCCGAACACAATGGAACGTGTTTTCGAGGCTAATTCGATCATCCGTGCGAGTTACGGAAATAAACGATCGATTTTAAATTAAATCGATTAAACCGATTTCTATGCGTTTTGGCTCGCCTCGGACAAACGGTAAATCCGATTGACACGAAATTGGAAATCTTACAATAATATCACGTTACGGATCCGATGAAACTGGTTTCGTCGAAATCCGAGACTGTTTGAAAAATGGCTATTTTAACTCGTCAAATAAATATTAAAACAATTTCGATGCATTTCTAGCTGCCACGGTCAAACGAAAACTCCGATTGCTATGAAAATTGATATCCGATAATAACAAACTATTACGGATCCAATGGAACTAGTTTCGTCCAATTCTGAGACTGTTCGAAAATTGGCTATTTTTCAGTCGATAATTAAGTATTAAAATATTCAATTTTCACAAATTTACTTTTAATTCGATTTTAAAAGTTCTACAACATCATTCTAACTTTAATATGATAAAACAAAATTTTACAAATCATTTTTAATCATATTAAACCCGTTATTCAATTATCCCATAAATTCCAATTTTAAAACTTGTTAACTCTATTAAAATCCCAATATAACTTACATTCACTTTGGAAACCAATTTGAATCATATTAAATCAAATTTCAATTATTAACTCTATTTTCATATATTAAATTTCAATATCAAATTAATCATATCAAATTCGAAATTTAATTATTCAAACATTCGTAATATAATATTTAAACAAATTTTATTATTCATGAATCACTATCTTTTGAGATATTCAAAACGAACTTAAAATTTTACTTTTGAAACGAATTAAAATTATAGAACAACCATTTCCATTATGGGGTTATTCAATTCCCATTATTCAATTATTCAATAAGTTTTAAATATTTAATTTGAACAATTTACCTGTTCAATATTCAATATTTGATTTAAATAGATTTTATTATCAATCAATTTCTCTATTATACCCAATGGATTCAACATTTTATTATTATTCCAAACGATTTACAATTTCTTTCTAACACTAAATCACGAAATCTTATTAAATTAGCTATTTTAATTATCGAAAATTTAAGGGTCGTTACAATTAATTAATTTATTAATTAGTTAAAGAATAACTAAATAATTAAAGGTTAATTATTTAATTATTTAAGGTTGATTGATTTATTAATAAAGTTTGATTAATTAATAATTAAAGGTTAATTTATTATTAAAGGTTATTTAATAAATGATTAAAGGTTAATTAATTTAGATGCTTTGTAATTAATTAATATTAATTAACAAAGGTTAGTAGTTTATTCATAAGTAATTATCTGATTTAAATTTATCGAATGATTAATTAATCTTACTTATGGATGTTTGGATTCTACTGGATGTTGAATTGTTTGATATCCCTGGTGTTTGACGCCCTATGATATGAACTATTTTAACTTGAGCTATGTTGAATGTAATTTATTTATATCTGTGATGAATTTATATTATTTATCTGTATATCTGTAAATGAAGATAAGCGTTATAAGATTATACCGCTTATCATTATTTCTATGCTTGAATTATGTGATGGTTAATGATTTTGCACCATTGTGTAAAACCCCTGGACTACACCATACACACACAGATATGGATTGCACGAGGAAATTGGCTAAGTCAAAGATTTTTGAAATAGTTTTAAAGTTGAATTTTGAATCCAAATGATTTTGGAAATGGAATTGGGTTAAGTATGAAAAGCTTTTGAAAAGGAATTTTAAAGATAAAAGTTATTTTGAATAACCTGATAATGTTTTGAAATTTAAATAATTTGATTTGAATTTAAATTCTAGATTTAAGATTGAATTCTATGTTTGGAAATTATGGTTTAAAAAGGTATACAAGTTATAAATGTGTTTATATGGGTTTTAAAACATTTTGAAAGCATTGTTTTGGGAATTTGAATTTAAACTAAGTTTTATACTTGAAGGGCTTTAACTTATGCAAATGTAATCGGATTTTTCCGAAACGAAAACTATTTGTTTTTAAACAATAATAGCTTTCATATAAAGAAAGGATTTCCAATCTGTGATGAAAGGATTTCAAGTTTTGAAATGAAAATAGTTTGAAATCTATGAATGAATCCTTGTGAAAGATTGTTGAACTTTGTTTTGGAAATCGAAGAGGATCTTAAATGTATATCTTTTGTACAAAAGATTTGGGAATTGAAATGGTTTTGAAAACTATGAATGAATCTTTGATTTAATACTTGGATGAGTTAATCCAATTTGAAAAGAAAATTATTTTGAGAGCCGTGAATGGTTTCGATGGTTCGAGGCACAACTGTGATCAAAGCAGTTTAGTTTCAGGTGGCGTGGTTCATCATCGGCCAATGATTTTGCCGATCATGTTTGTTTCCAGTTTGATCGAGATTTCGATTTTTAATTTGCCATCGATTTTCATAGTTCTGCCTAATCGAGGTGTTTGTCGAGGCCGATTGTGGGTTGGTGAGGGTCAGAGAGATGGTTTGCATCGAGTTTTCCGGACGTGCACGTGCACGGTGGTCGACGTGTGCATCTGGATTTTTGGGTTTGGGGAAGGACAGTTTTGGCCCGGGGTATTTCGTGATTTTTCACGTGTTTGACTTGGAGATGACGATGTGGGGTAACCTTGTTTTGTTGTCTCGAGTTTTCATGGCTATATCTCGGAGGTTTTGCCATGTTTGCTCGGGAACGTTTGTTTCCAGTTTTTTCTTTTTTAACCTGTCTAGATTTTAAACTAAAATGGATTTAAAAATTTAAAGCAAAGCAAATTTAAAACAAAGCTTTAACCAGGTTTTAAAAATGTATGAAATGTTTAAGTTTAGAGCATGATGTTTTAAACAAATTCAAGATTTTAAAGTATGGATTTAAGTTTTAAATTTTGTTCTAAAAATAGTTTTAATTTATATGAATATTATATTAAAAAAAATTGTAAATTTATCCCTAAATGTTTTCAAATAAAAGCGTAATTTGTTGAAATTTAGTTGTGAATTAAAGTAAAAGTTTTTAACTTTAATAATCAAAGGATGATGATTTCAAATAAATCAAATTCAAGCTTTTAAATTTAATTTGAATGGCAGGTAGGAGTTTAATATAATATATGAGTTATCTTAATCCAGTCAAGTTTTATTGACTAAAGCAATTAAAGTGTAATTACTTAAATTAACTTAGATGCTTGATTTAGGAAATTAAATTAAGATAAATTAATTTGCGTAATTAATTTAGGGTAGTTGATTACTTAATTTAGGATTGATTAATCTAAGTAATCAAAGATTAATTAAGGAATAATTAAGTAATGAATGTAATTAGAGATTAATTACTTAATATTAAAAGAATTATTAAGGATAATTACATAATGAAGTAATTTAAAGGAATTAAATACTCAGTGTAATTAATTAATTAAGTTGATGTGGTTAATTTTAGTTAATCAATTAAGTTTAATTAATTGAAAAGAATTACTTGATGATGGGTTAAGTATAATTACTTAATGTAATTAATGAAGTGAAATTACATAGTGAAGTAATTAACGGATAATTATTGGATGTAATTAAAAGGAAATTACTTGATTAAAGAATAATTACTTAGTGAAAGTAACTAAGTATTAATTACTCAGTGTAATTAATTAAAGGATTTATTAATTAATTAAGAAGTTAATTAATTATTGTAAGTAATCAAGGATAGTTAATTACTGAATGCGACTAATCAAGGATGATTAATGAACGTGATTAATTAAAGGTTAATTATTAAATGAAATTAAAGAATAATTAAGTAATTAGAGGATCATTAATTAATAAGAATAATTAAAATTTTAATTAATGAATGAATGTGATTAATTAAAAGATAATTAAACGAAGTGATTTTAGTATAATTAATTATTGTAATTAATTAAGGATAATTAATTAATTAAAGGATAACTAAATAATTTAAGGTTAATTATTTAATGATTTAAGGTTGATTGATTTATTAATTTAGTTTGATTATTTAATAATTAAAGGTTAATTCATTGCTAAGGGTTATTTAATAGATGATTAAAAGTTAATTAATTTAGAAGGTTTGTAATTAGTTAATATTAATTAACCAGGGTTAGTAGTTTATTCATAAGTAATTATGTGATTTAAATTTATCAGATGATTAATTAATCTTACTTACAGATGTTTGGATTCTATTGGATATTGAATTGTTTGATATCCTTGATGTTTAATGCTCTGTGATATGAATGATTTTGATTTGAGCTATAATGAATGTAATTTGTTCATATCTGTGATGAATTTATATTATTTATCTATGAATCTGTAAATGAAGATAAGCGTTATAAGATTATACCGCTTATCATTATTTCTGTGATGGTTGATGATGTTGCACTATTGTGTAAAACACCTAGACTACACCATACACACACAGATATGGATTGCACGAGGAAATTGGTTAAGTGGTAGATTTTTGAAATAGTTTTAAAGCTGAATTTTGAATCCAAATGATTTTGGAAATGGAATTGGGTTAAATATGAAAAGCTTTTGAAAAGGAATTTTGAAGATAAAAGTTATCTTGAATAACTTGACAAAGTTTTGAAATTTAAATAATTTGATCTGAATTTAAATTCCGGATTTGAGGCTGAATTCTATGTTTGGAAATTATGGTTTAAAAATGGTATACAAGTTATAAATGTGTTTATATGGGTTTTAAACCATTTTAAAAGTATTGTTTGAGAATTTGAATTTAAACCAAGTTCTATACTTGAAGGGCTTTAACTTTTGCAAATGTAATCGGATTTTTTCGAAACCAAAAGTATTTGTTTTTAAACAATAATAGCTTTCATATAAAGAAAGGATTTCCAGTTTATGTTGGAAGGATTTCTAGTTTTTGAAATGAAAATAGTTTGAAAGCTATGAATGAATCTTTGTGAAAAATTGTTGAACTTTGTTTTGGAAATCGAAGAGGATCTTAAAGGTATATCTTTTGTATAAAAGATTTGGGAATTGAAATAGTTTTGAAAACTATGAATGAATCTTTGTGAATGATTGGTGAACTTTTTGAAGTGAACCTTTTTGTTTAAAAAGATTTAAAATGGTAATTTGTTTAAACCATTTGTTTTGGGTAATAAGTTGTGACTTAATTGAGATCCCATTCTCCATATGGGTTTTAAATATTGCGCTCAATATTCGATTTAGCCGGGAGAGGACCTTCTGTCATAAACCCATTCCGAATAATGATACGACGATATGGATAGCATTTGAAGACCGGTGGTGAAGATCGTCTATTTTTGAAAGCGAAAGAATAACCCGTCTAATGTCTCTGCACCAAATGGCCCCGGTATAGAGATTCGGTCACCCTTTTGTGATGGGGAGTTAGGACGTGAATAGGGATTATCCTGATTGCAAGGGCTTTTTTGTGAAGTGCTTTCGGTTCTGTTCGAACCCAGAACAGACTTGTATGGATGTGTGTCTGACATTACACTTTGAGATGTAAAACTGTTTTCTATTAAATACATTTCTGTTTGGTGGCGGAGAATTTATTCTCTTAGCTTAACACCCTTCTCTGAGACGTACGAGCTCAGAGGTTATGTAGTTGATGGTCACTAGTAATACATTCCCAATTTGGTAATAAGGCATACGAAGTGCTGCTGATCATTTGTTAATCAAAGCAAGGCTTTGTGAAAAAGTGTAGCTTTATGGACGAGAATACATCAGGACCTCACACCCCGAAAACGGTCGAAACAGGTAAGATGCAGCAAGGTTATCAGGAGTTGCGCCCCTAGGGTATGTCCATTCCTTCTAGAAAAGGGTGGTATCATGGTATGGAGCCCACATACTTAACTCATGTGGACACTGCAAATTTATTACTTTGTGGTTGCTTAGTGGTTGAGAGCTCTCGGTTAAAGGTCGCAAATGACCGAGGATGGCATACTTGTAGGTGTTACTTCCGGGCAGGGGTAACCCAACCTTGTGTTGGAAGAGTGCGGGTAGGTTCTCGGGGCGTCCCTCCAGAGGCATACCCATGTGGCAATAGGAAGTTCCTTAGCCTGACCATTTATTGGAAATCCAATCATCAATACATGCCCTATACGGTTATAGTTGTAGAACCTGCCATTTAATATGGTAGCTATAGTAGGCATACTACAATGGCATGTATGCTGGCTAAGATTAATATTATACTTGCAAATGTTTTCTGCACTCTTCACTAATAATAATACCAAATGGATTTTTCGTATCAAGAATGTTTGACTATCATAAGGAGAAATCTCCTCCAAGTGTGCGATTGCACGGTGTGTGTGCCAGGAGGCCTTATGATAGCTTCATTTTGCAAAAGGCATTGCGGATTTCAACTTTAAATTCTTTTGTTTTGTTTAAAGATAAAACTGTTTTGTTTGCTAATACCAGTCCCATGACTGACCCAAAGTTTATTATTCCTTTCTCAAACTCTGGATGCCCATAATTTTCCACACGGGCAGTCAAGAGTTGGGTTTTTCAGATAAATAATAGATATAGACGTGGTAGCTTTTGAAAATCAAAGCCTATGGATTTGGTGATCGTATTTGTTTCACTTGTATCGACCTTGCTTAATACAACGTGATGGGGGTTTCTCGCTTCGCGTTTGGAAAGCATGTTGGTGGATTCTAGCCTTTGGAGTCTTTGGAGCTTTGGCTATGGAGTTTGCAATTCTGGATTCTATCCTTCCCTCTATTCTTTGGAGGACCATCTGGTGATATTATTCTGCTACTATGCCTTATATCTCTGATATTATTGATTAATTCTTGTTGTATCATTGTTTTAATTCACTGTTGTATATCAATGATATATTCATTTTCTTCCACTGTGTTGTTGTACTTAATGTGTTATAAGCTCCGGCGAATCGGATTCAACGTTTGAATCTGCGGCATTCGAATATGAGTGAAGTATGGATGTTGATTTTTGAACGTGAAAATCCAAGTCGTCACAAAATGCCTCCTAACCCTTAAACTTTTGAAAACCAATTAGTTGAACTTGTTATCAAATTTTCTAAGTCCCTTAAAATTACGAAAAATTTCGGCAGCGTCTCCTTTGCGCAGCTCGATCGAAAAAATTACAAATCGCCACTACGGGCCCAAGCCAATAAAAGGAAATGAAAGCCAAATGGCCTCCTATATCCAGTGCATGAAATCATCAAACAAAACGAAAAACAAACATATACCTACTAGTCGGGCATTAAACCTTACTTATAAAGCCAAAAGCAGCATGCTAATTTTTGCTTCCATGTGCCTAAATCTCACTTACATAACCCAAAAGAGAGTTCAGCATGAAAATGAAACAATATGTACCATCCCCCATTTGGAGGCCCAAAACTAACTACTGTGGATGCTATAGTCATCCATAGTTATTCATTCTCGATGACCAAATATGGTAATGTTAGATACATTAATATACAAGATACATATGAATATGAAATTTTTTAAACTCAATTGAAAACAAATTTATGATTTCGTTATAGGTAGTATTTCAAATTCATTACATAATCCCATTCGTAATCCACGCTCAGAGGAATTACAATTTATTACAAAATATGCCGAGAGCGACATACGAGGATGCCCCTTTGGTTGACAAAAGTCTAAATATAGGCACTAAACAACTTTGCCATTGCATCAGCAGAAATCAGAAGAAGAAAAACTCCTGATAGCTAGCTTGCCTCCTGCACGTCTTTGGAAGCTTATTCATCTAAAGGAGAACCTGTAAACCGTAACTCTTAAACTATTCAAAATTAATTGAACACCCGAGAGTTTAAGAGGAAACCGTAAACTTCCAGTCAGCTAAAAAGTCTAGTGTGAATAATAACCTACCATCTCGAACCATATAGATATCTAGTGAGACCATGCTGCTTAGCAAAACGGGTTTCCACTTGCTAATGCCTTAACCTAATTTATGATAACCATATATTATGCACACGCATCCATAATGGTTATGACATAACATAATAAAATGTATTTTGATGATATGCAAACATGCAATATGCTTTGGACCTCCCATCCTCATTTATCTAGCTATCTATCTCAAGTTATGATTTCAAAGGTCATTATTAACCTATTAGTTTTCATGGGCTGACTAATAACTTATTCAAAGCTTACTGACCATTTGTTCGGTAATACAATTTTCACAAAACCACTAAGAACCTATTGGTATCTACCAATAACGTCATCAAATCATAGTTTTCATGGGGTCATTATGAACATAGTGGATATTCCAATAACATCTCTCATGTCATAGTTTTTATGGGATCACTATAAACTGTTGATCTCTTTCAGTAACTTATTTTAGACATAGTTTTCATGTGATCACTTAGAACCTATTGGCCCCTGCCAATACCAATCTCCGTATATAGTTTTCATGGGATCACTAAGAACCTATCTAAACTAATAATCCTTTAATCAGTCTTTGGGCATCCTATATTTTGGTTTGTCTGACCTTCTGGATGCAATTATGCTCATTCATGAGTTAACTCAATGTCTATTCACTACTGGATCAACATAACTGGTTATTCTGTCCTTAACACCCTAAAATGTAGTTATGGGTTAGTTATAAAGTGAATATGTTTACTAAAGCATGACAAGTAAATTATCAAAACATAATAATATAAACATCTATGACTTAATTCCTTGTAATCATTTTTTTGAGGAAACATGATTAATATCCTTAACCCGCTATCTTTAGCAAGGAAAGCTTCATCAAATATTGCAAAGTTAAATGCCATTTCAAAGCTCCTTCATATTGCCATGGGTTTTACCTTAAAAAATAAGATTGGGTTTCTTATTTGAAAATTAAGGCTTTCGACTGGATCCCTTAGATCATTGTGGCACATGCGTTACCCTCCATCACTTTCCCTTTAGAAAGCATTACCTAAAATCTTAGACCTTCTCTTTCAAATCCATTAAAAAAATACCTTTCGAAAGCATTGAAACCTTCCTTTTAAAACACTTAAAGATATACCTTTCGAAATGCTAAAAACTTACCTTTTGAAGGCATTTATTTCAAGTAGAATTTATGGAAGCATGGCTTTGAAACCATTTGAAAGTATCTTTTTCAAAACTATTTGGTTTAACTTTAAAATTTACTACCGAGTCAAAGAAAATAAAAGCAAAAGCTTTGGTTCGAAAGCATTAGTCTTAAGGAAAAGAATTAGGGAAGAGGATAGCTTCGAAACCATCCTTTCAAAATCATTGTCTCTGAAACCATTTGTAAAAGCGGCTAAAAGGACCCTTTCGAAGGCATTGGGAAGGCAACTTAAATATTAATAAAATGAATGCCTTCCTTTCAAACTCATTGTTATAAGGCCATAAAGAAAAGTGACCTATAACCAATTCGAAAGAGATGAATGTGGCAGCTAGGTATCGAATGAGTTAAAAATGCGGCAACTCTTTTGAAAGTTTTTTTAAAAAAACAAAGGCAAGTTGGATTGATTTGAAAGCTTACAAAAATGGCTTCCACCCCTTCAAAAGCACACTTTCAACACAGTCCCTTTCGCTTTTCTCCAGTACACTACCTATTAATAGCTTGATACCATATGCATTGGTTTCGAATGGGTACGAAAGGTCATTGGTGGAAGTATGGTGACAAAAGCAAGCAAGTGGCAGTAGCGAAGTTGTAATTCAAAAAAAACTGATTTTTATGCTTTTCAAAGTAATCTCTTTTTACCTAACTTGCCTAATTTGTCAAAATATTATTGATTTTCTCTTTCTTATCAAAAATTATTTTGTAAAAGGCTGCCGAATTCATCAATTAACAAATGAAATATTTTTAACGAATAAGCCATTCCCCTTAAAAAAAAACATTTAAAACATTTAGGTCCTCTATCTTAAATAATCTAATAGCCATAGAAAAACATTTAGGAAAAAAATCCTCAAAATCACAATTATTCACTTTTAATATGTTTTCCTACATATATAAATTTCTGATCCAAAAACATTACTTGATTGCCTTAAATAATTTGAATCCAAAATTATATATTTCTTCAATTAAAAATTCATAATAAATTATACATAGCTGGGAATACTATAAGAGTTTAAATCCATCTCCAAAATAACATTCTTCATAACATATTCAAACACGACGACATTCGAAAATCAAAGCCATAAAAATCCTTGTTCCAATTAACATGGCATATAAATCAAAGCATGTCATCATTCATCCATCCAAACGGTTTTATACCTTAAACCCAAAATTAAACATTTAAAAAGACTCATATGAGATGGTTTAGGTCATTATTCACCTTGTTTTGATAAGGAACTTGGGATGTGTTCTTCACTTTAATCTTCCTAACTTGAATCTTAGCCTCTGATTGATTTTGAGCTTATCTTCCCCTTGGGTTATGACCAGCCTTGTATCTCCTTTGTTCGTGTTTTTGATTTATGAAAATGTGAATGAGAATGAGGTAAGGGTTTAGGGGTTATGGGGTTCGGCTATTCCCATATTTCCTTTGCCTTATTCTTTTCGGTATTTAACATATAAAACAATTTTATAAATACATCTAGTTAAGGCAAGACCCTAATTAGATCTCAAATCTCAATTTCCTTATCACTCTAACCTCTACATTATTCTATTTAATTTATTTAACAAATCTCTTGAATAATGCTATTTAAAATTAGGGGTTTTACATGCTCCCCTATTTAAAGAATTTCATCCTCAAAATTCAGCAAGGACCAAATACTAAGCATAGCAATCATCTATAACATCTTCTAACTACCATACTAGCCTACCGGACTAGAAACCAGTCTATATATAACAGATATATAACATACCATTACAATAGATCAGGATAAGTATCTCTAATCATATTGTAATAACCGTAATTTTGCTACTTCGAAAATGAGAGATTTTACTTATTTTTAAATTTAAAAGGAGTTTAAATATTAAATAAATATGTTATATATAGTAAATAAATTATCTATTCTTATAGTTAATAAATTAAAAGTATAAATTTGGAGTTTAGAACAAATCGACAAAAGTTAAGTTTTGTTAATAATAAATAACGGCTTAAATAAACGAATTCAAATATTTATTTAAAATGGTAAATCTTATTTCAAACATCTAATAAAGATAATAAATGTAAATTTATATATTTAAAAGTATGTAAATAATCGTTTTACAAAAATAACCAAAATTTGTCGCATTTTGTCAGTTTTAAATACACTGTAAAAATAAAGATTTTGATATTAATTAAATATGATTTTAAAATATAAAGAGACAAATTTTTATTTATTTAAAGGATAAAAAAGTTTATTTTAAAGTTTGGTTTACTTTAATATATAGCTTAATAAAAATGTCAAATTTTGACCATAATTTTTTTTGACAAAACACTGTTTTCAACCAAAACAAGTTGTCGACAGGTTGTTGCAACTTGATACATTTTCTAACTTACAAATACAAGTTTACAAACTATTTAAAAACTTTACATTTAGCACTAAAAGACAAAAGGAGTTTACTTTTGAAAAGTTAAGTTAAAATAAATAAATTTAAAAAGACATAATTTGACATAAAAACAACATCATTACCTTACTTCTCATCTCATTAATAAGATGTAATACTTTTACATAGAAAAGGAGAAAAACTATATGATTTAATAACTACAAACCATAAGAAGGTGACACCTCTTTACCTCTTAATACATTTTTCCATAAACATCATTTCCACCATTAATGCAAATCAAATCAAGCAAAAGTCTTCTTTCTTTTAACACAAAGTTAAAGAAAAAAGGTGAGTAATCATCTCACAAATTCAAATCACATTAATGAGATGTTACTAATTTACGTGGAAAAGGAGCAAATGTTATTTTAACATTTTAAAGTTTAAGAAAAAGAGGCAAACATCATTTCATTAAGTACAAACTTACATCCTACCATTATTTCACCATTAATACACTTCTTATCATGTTAAGCAAAAGTCAAAAAGTAAGGCAATGGTATTTAGGACATTAGCCACTCAAACTCCACTTATAAATACAAGCCTAAACCCTTCTTTCTACACTACATTCTCATTCTACAAAATTTCTAAACTCCATTCTCTTCCTCTTCCATTACTTCCTCCTTCTTCTTCCATTTCCATGGCTTCCTGCCTCTCTATTTCCCTTCTACCTTCAAGCTATCACCTCCATACTCCCTTACCATCACCTCACACCCCCTCCTCCTCCTCACATACCCAAGCCGTGCCACCTCCTCCCCACCTACATTCGGTCGTACCTCCTCCCTACTAGCCAAGCCGAGCCCCTACACCCCAAGGCCGAGCACCACACATCCCAAACCCAAGCCTACATCCTCCTACACGTCTAAACCCAAGGCCACACCCTCCTCCACGCCAAGGCCGTACTCCCTCTCCTCCATATAAAAAAACAAAAGAGAAAAAGAGAAAAGAAAAAAAAAGAAAAGGAAAAAAAAGCGTTCGCAAAGAAATAAGCTAAGGCGAGAATTTAAGTCATTCGGGAAAAGCACGTTATTCGCAATCACGTAGCCTACAAAAAAGTTTGACGAAGTGGATATGAAGGTGGAAAATTCTCACCTCCTTTTGAATTATATTGATTATCATGCTTAATTATTATGTTAGATAATCACCATTTGATGATATGGATGTTTGATTGGTTGTTTGAATATGTTGGATAATCCATAGTAATGTTATGACATTTACCGTATTTAATATGTTAGTGTTATATGATTTTTGTATGGTTGTGATGATAATTTGGACATCAAATTTCTATTAATTAAGTATTCCCTTTGATTAGAAAGACCATATTTTAGTAATATGAGATATAATAAGTCTCTTTTTGTTTAGAAGTGAAATTAAAGTTAAAATTAAAGAGAATTTGAAATTTGAAGTGAAGCGAATTTGAAAAGGAAAGATAATCAAAAATTGAAATTGAGATGAATAGTGAAATTGAAATTAAAATCGATTTTGAAAAAGTGAAGTTTTGTTTGAGGTTGAATTAAAGTTTAAATTGAAATTGGATTTGAAGTCTAAGTTTTAAATATGTTTAATTTGAGATTAGAATTGAAATGGAGTTGAAATTGAAATTTAAAATTTAATATTAAAATAATGGGAATATAATAATATTATAATATGGTAATAGTGAAAATATATTTTAAATACTTTAAAAAATGAAAATATTGATTTAAAATGATTTGTAATGATTTTATAAGTGTTGAAATCCAATTTGAATACATTATTTCAAATATTGAAAAATAAGTTAAAACTAGATGTGTCGCGCAACGGTAGCTCGCGATTTCACGCCGAAAAGTTCAAATGAGTGTATAGAGCAGAATATAGCTTGGAATTTTTCGAGATAAGAAAATTCCAGACTATTATATCCATATCTTCTAAACGAAGAAATAAAATCAAAGTTTCGTTGAGTAGATTTTGGATTAAGTCCAAATAAATTTTCCAGAAAAAATTGCGCTAGCGCAGTTAAGTGACCGTAACAGGAAATATGTTTAAATGGATGTTTTTAATTATGGAAAAATATGAAATAAATTTGATAAATCTATTTAAATTATTTAAAATAGATTTGGATTGGAAAATATGAATTATCGAATGTTTTAAAGTTGGTTTAATTCAAATAAGCTTATATGGCACTTTCCGTAGCACTTTTCTGCTGCGAATTCTATAACTTTTGGAATATGAGTTTAAATGTAACGACGTTTTTCAGACTAAATTGTGAATGTTTTAAAAAGGATAATTAAGCATTTTGAAAGATAATTTGGAATATTTATAAGTAATTCCAAAATAAAGTTGAAATTCTGAGTATGCGGAAACGACAAGTACATTTGTCCCGCCTGTGAGATCTGGGAAGATAAAACAAGGTGTTTATTTAAGGTTAGAGATGGAGTAACCAGTGCCGTGAACTTTCCTGACCTATATTTTCGTTTCTTAGGCGAGGGATGGAATAGATCGAAAGGAAAGCCCAAATGCTCTTCAATAAAAAGATTCTGTTAAGTTTTCCAAAATAAAAGAAGATTGGTATTATCCAAAAGTTATGCAATCTCCAAAAATGAATGATTTCTATGATCCTATTTACTTCAAAATGTTTGTTAAGATTGATTTAGGGTTTGTTGTAAACGACGTCTTAAATAACATTGTTTTTGACCCGTCTAAAAGTTAAAAGAATTTGATCGAAAGTTAAGTAAGGAAATTTGAGATATTTTCCAAAGCAAAAGAATGAATTTCTTAGGAATTATCCTAACTTAAAAGGAAGAAATTTTGAAATCATCCGAGAAGAATTAAAGTGAAAAGAGACTTAATAAATCCTGTATACTCATATTCAATTTCTATCAATATTGGATTTCGAAGGAACCGGGGTCGGATTTGGGTAAATCCCATCCGAAAATCACTTCGAACCAATGTATATGTTCGAACGTGAAGGAATGTTGAAGATGATAATTTTTGAAGACCGTGGATCTTTATAGTGAGAGGACTGCTTGTTGACTTGCTCTGGGTAGCTCCCGAGTTATATATAGCAGTGGTATCCTCGTTGCGGAGATTTTCGGATTGCAAGAACTACTTGCTACTAGTAGTAGTAAGAGAGTGCCTTCGGTTTGTCCTATTCCTATACAGCTTGTATGGACGTTTGTCTGACATTGCATTTCTAAATATTACGTACATTGGTTTTTACAAATATACATCAGTGGTGGCGGAGAAGGCAATTTCTCTTAGCTTAACACCCTCCTTGAGACGTACGAGCTCAAGGGTTGTATTTTTATGGAAGGCAATTAGTAGTCAACGGAAATGGCAATGTAGCATTCAAAGATGTGATATGTGCTTTGTAAAAAGGTAATTGTAGGCTTAAGCCTCATTAAACCGAAAATGACCAAAAAAGGATTAGATGTAGCAAGGCTAAGTGGGTCATTCACAATTAGGATATGGTCATCCCCTTCTAGATAGTTTTCTTCCCGCTATGACGTCGGGGTGTAAATTAATGTGTTGTATGCTATAAGGGCCCTCGAATAAAGGTCGGTAATGACCGGGAGATGACATATTCGGTACTATCTAGTTACAGAGGTGGGTCGGTCTTGTGTTGGTAGAGCATCCTTTGTGATGGTCCTCGGGACATCCATCTAGAGGTGTACCCATTTGGAAGGTAGATCCCGCGCCTGGTCATTTGTATGGAAATCCATTCTCTAATAAGAACCTATGATTTTGTTTGTAGAGCCTAGTATGCTGGAATTTAATATTGGTAACAATTTCGGCTAAGATTAATAAGTTTATTTGCAAAGGTTTTCAAAGAGATGTCATTAGAAATAATATCAAATGTTTTGATATCAAAGTGTTTTAGTTATCATAAGGTGAAAAGCAGTCCGTGTTTATGTGTGGGCGTGGTTTTATGAGATACTCTTTATTTTCATAGTATTTATGAAAAAGCTAATATATGACACTGTCATCTATTATTGAGTTTTTCTCACGCTGGTTTGTCAAGCCTGATCCTGGTATTTTCAATACTCAGGTCAGGTCCGAGTAATTTCAGGATAGTCGAAGACGGTTGGAGTTTCCAAAGGAGAGCTGGAGATATTCATCGACGTATGAGCATATTCTATTATCCGATGTACTTGTATTTTGTTTAATGTTTGTCAGCAATTGTAAGGACGAATGTTTATAACTATCTAAGCTGAGTTTAGGTTAGACTCTGATATATGTATCTAAAAGTTTTCCGCTGTAAAAATATTTGTTCAATATTATATGTTATTCAATTCGTGTGAGATTCTGTTCTCTCTGCTTTTCTTTATTACCCTTAAAGATCCGTCTTTTCGTGCAATTTGAGTTGGACATGTGTGGTTTATTATCGATTCAAAGAGTACGGAAAAATGGGTCTTTACATTTGGTATCAAAGTTGAAGGTTAAGCAAGAACTTTGCTCTGTTATTGGTAAAGTCTCATCAGAGATAGGATTAGTAATATCCTAGGATGAGTAACTCATTAGAGATAGGGTTAGTAACACCCTAAAATGAGTTATGAAAGTATTATATATATGAGAGCGTATTTGTTAATTTTATATAAATGGTTTTGTTTTTAAAAGAAATTGGTAAATGAAATAATTTCACCTTGGGTTTATATTATAAATATTAAGGGGGATATTATTATCTTTTGGGTTAGAAATTAAGGATTAATTTAATTTTGATTAGAAAAAAACTAAAATGTTAATATCTTGTGATTAGAATTGCATGATTTGACTATAAGATATTCCATATAGAATAAATTGGTTGAAATTTAGAATTTAGAACTTTAATCATATATCCTTAAATATGTAGTATTAATAAATAATAATGATTAAGTGATTATCATAATGGATGGATTTAAAAGCTAAGTATAAATATCTTGTGAAGTAAAATTCACAATTTGACTGTAAGATATTTGATGATAATATTGAAGCTACAAGTTGTAATTAGAGAAAGTAAAGAGAAAATGTACATATAGAAAAAAAATTGTTATCAATAAAATAAAAAAAGATAAGCCAAAATTGAAATTTCGGGTAAATATAATATGAAAGGGTAAGTTTTATAACTTATAAAGGAGTTAAGTTAATTTAAAATTTAGACATTTTGACTAGGTTAAAATCAAAGTAAAATTTAGGAACAAAAGATATAAAAAATATCATCCTAATATAAAAATTTGAATTAGTGATACATTTAGGGTAACATTTGTAATTCAAAATGAAGTAAGAATAGAAGTGGATATTTTTGAATAATATGGTTAATAGGTTGATTATTAGATGAAAATTTTAAATAACATATACCACATGAGTTAAGTTTCATAATTTGACTATAAGGTATTTAATGGATTTAAGAATAAGAAATTTGATTTAGAAAATGGATAGGTAAATAAGTTAAGTAGTTAATCATAGAATCAGTGAGAAAATGGTGTGCACTTAGTAAAGTTGTCTTATTAATATATGAATTGGATAAATAATATTAGCTAAATAAAAACCTTAGATAAGGAAAACTAATGGTTGAGTTTTATAACTTATTAATTTGAGATAATAGTAGAGTTCCATCTTAGTAAAAACCTTAGTTGAAGTAATAACAATTTAAAGTTTGGGGATATGTATATATACTCTTAAGAAGTAAAGGTATATTACACAAAGTTTAAGTCATATCTGTATGCTTAAGTAATAATGTGTTTAGAAGAAAGTAAATGGTTGTGAAATAAACGTAGATTAATAGAAATTTTGAAGAAATGTATTAGGTAAAGATGAATGTGAATAAGTACATAAGTTAAACATAGATCATTCCAGAACATAAATTTTGATCTAAGATTTGAGAACATAACTTTGAGGTGTTTACACCAATCCGAAAAAGGATTTATCACTCGATTCTTGAAGGCGAGCATTGATGGAAGTTTATGATTATGTATACGATTTTTCTATCATAGTTGAGAGCTATGCAAGGAAAGCAAGTGTTTATGATCAAGAAGTTTGATCAAAGTCCGCAACAGAAAATCGAGGGATCGATACTAGTTCAAAAGAAAAAGTTGTGGATTCGAATAATAGATCGAATCAAATATCACATATAGTACGATGTGTTGGGTCCATCTACTTAGTAGTTGGATAGTTATCTCAAATAGTAGGCACTAAAATATAGTGGTTGGGCTGACGTTTTGGTATGCATATATACATATATATATATATACACGCCTAAGATATAGGATTAATGTGGTTGTTTTATTATAATCATGTTTAGTTGTTGTATATTCTATCTTAAGTGTGCAGTATGCACTAGGATGGGTACGATAGAAGTTTGACTTGATGTATGTGTATATAATCGTAACTACGTGATATGTACATCATTTCCACCATTAATGCAAATCAAATTTTGAAGGTAAAATTTGTCGACAAATCACCTTTTCAAGCAAAACAGGTTGTCGACAAGTTGTTGCAACTTGATACATTTTCTAACTTATAAATACAAGTTTACAAACTATTTAAACACTTTACATTTAGCACTAAAAGACAAAAAGAGTTTACTTTTGAAAAGTTAAGTTAAAATAAATAAATTTAAAAAGACATGATTTGACATAAAAACAACATCATTATCTTACTTCTCATCTCATTAATAAGATGTAATACTTTTACATAGAAAAGGAGCAAAATTATATGATTTAATAACTACAACCATAAGAAGGTGACACCTCTTTACCTCTTAACACACTTTTCCATAAACATCATTTCCACCATTAATGCAAATCAAATCAAGCAAAAGTCTTCTTTCTTTTTAACATAAAGTTTAAGAAAAAAGGTGAGTAATCATTTCACAAATTTAAATCACATTAATGAGATGTTACTAATTTACATGGAAAAGGAGCAAATGTTATTTTAACATTTTAAAGTTTAAGAAAAAGAGGCAAACATCATTTCATTAAGTACAAACTTACATCCTACCATCATTTCACCAATAATACACTTCTTATCATGTTAAGCAAAAGTCAAAAAGTAAGGCAAGGGTATTTAGGACATTATCCACTCAAACTCCACCTATAAATACAAGCCTAAACCCTTCTTTCTTCACTGCATTCTCATTCTACAAAATTTCTAAGCTCCATTCTCTTCCTCTTCCATTACTTCCTCCTTCTTCCTCCATTTCCATGGCTTCCTACCTCTCCATTTCCCTTTTACCTTCAAGCTATCACCTCCATACTCCCTTACCATCACCTCACACCCATTCCTCCTCGCATACCCAAGCCGTGCCACCTACTTCCCACCTACCTTCGACCGTACCTCCTCCCTAGTAGCCAAGCCAAGCCTCTACGCCCCAAGGCCGAGCACCACACACCCCAAACCCGAGCCTACAACTCCTCCAGCATGTCTTCCGAAAGCACATAGCCTACGAAAAAGTTTGACGGAGTGGATATGAAGGTGAGAAATTCTCATCACTTTTTGAATTATATTGATTATCATGCTTAATTGTTATGTTAGATAATCACCAGTTGATGATATGGATGTTTGGTTGATTATTTGAATATGTTGGATAATCCATAGTAATGTTATGACATTTACCGTATTGAATATGTTAGTGTTATATGATTGTTGTATGGTTGTGATGATAATTTGGACATCAAATTTCCATTAATTAAGTAATCCCTTTGATTAAAAAGGCCATATTTTAGCAATATGAGATATTGTGGAAAAATTAAGTCTCTTTTCATTTAGAAGTGAAATTAAAGTTAAAATAAAAGAGAATTTGAAATTTGAAGTGAAACGAATTGGAAAAGGATAGATAATTAGAAATTGAAATTGAATTGAATAGTGAAATTGAAATCGATTTTGAAAAAGTGAAGTATAGTTTGTGGTTGAATTGAAGTTTAAATTAAAATTGAATTTGAAATCTAAGTTTTAAATATGTTTAATTTGTGATTAGAATTGAAATGGAGTTGAAATTGAAATTTAAAATTTAATATTAAAATACTGGAAATATAATAATATTATAATATGGTAATAGTGAAAATATATTTTAAATACTTTAAAAAGTGAAAATATTAATTTAAAATGATTTGTAATGATTTTATAAGTGTTGAAATCCAATTTGAATAGATTATTTCAAATATTGAAAAATAAGTTAAAACTAGACGCGTCGCGCAACGGTACTTCGCGATTTCGCACCGAAAAGTTCAAATGAATGTATAGAGTGTAATATAGCTCGGAATTCTTCAAGATAAGAAAATTCCGGACTATTATATTCATATCTTCTAAACGAAGAAAGAAAATCAAAGTTTCGTTGAGTAGATTTTGAATTAAGTCCAAATCAATTTTCCAGAATAATCGCGCTAGTGCACTTAAGTAACCGTAATAGGAAATCTGTTTAAATGGATGTTCTCAATTATGGAAAAATGTGGAATAAATTTGATAAGTCTATTCAAATGATTTCAAAGAGATTTGGATTTAAAAATATAAATTATCGAATGTTTTAAAGTTGATTTAATTCAAATAAGCTTATATGGCACTTCCCGCAACACTTTTCTGCTGTGAATTCTTTAACTTTTGGAATACGAGCTTAAATGTAACGACGTTTCCCAGAATAAATTGTGAATGTTTTAAAAAGGATAATTAAGCGTTTTGAAAGATAATTTGGAATATTTATAAGCAATTCCAAAATAAAGTTGAAATTCTGAGTATGCGGAAACGACTAGTACATTTGCCCCGCCTGTAAGATATGGGAAGATAAAACAAGTTGTTTAACTAAGATAAGGGATGGAGCAACCAGTGCCCTGAACTTACCTGGCATATATTTTCGTTACTTAGACGAGAGGTGGAACAGATCGAAAGGAAAGCCTGGATGCTCTTAAATAAAAAGATTCTGTTAACTTTTCCAAAATAAAAGAAGATTGGTATTATCCGTAAGTTAAGCAATCTCCAAAAATAAATGATTTCCATGATCCTATTTACTTCAAAATGTTTGTTAAACGATGTCTTAAATAACATTGTTTTTGACCCGTCTCAAAGTTAAAGAATTTGATTGAAAGTTAAGTAAGGAAATTTGAGATATTTTCCAAAGCAACAAAGAATGAATTTCTTAGGAATTATCCTAAGTTAAAAGGAAGAGATATTGAAATTATCCGAAAAGAATTAAAGTGAAAAGAGACTTAATAAATCCTGTATACTCATATTCACTATCTATCGATATTGGATTTCGAAGGAACCGGGGTCGGATTTGGGTAAATCCCATCCGAAAACCACTCCGAACCAATGTATACGTTCGAAAGCGAAGACATGTTGAAGATGATGATTTTTGAAGACCGTGGATCTTTATAGCGTGAGGACTGCTTGTTGACTTGCTCTGGGTAGCTTCCGAGTTATATATAGCAATGGTCTCCTCGTTGTGGAGATTTTTCGGATTGCAAGGACTACTCGCTACTAGTGGTAGTTGGAGAGTGCATTCGGTTTGTCCTATTCCTGGACAACTTGTATGGACGTTTGCCTGACATTGCATTTCTAAAGATTACGTACATTGGTTTTTACAAACATACATCAATGGTGGCGAAGAAGGCAACTTCTCTTAGCTTAACACCCTCCTTGAGACGTACGAGCTCAAGGGTTGTATTTTTGTGGAAGGCAATTAGTAATCAACGGAAATGGCAATGTGGCATTCAAAGATGTGATATGTGCTTTGTAAAAAGGTAATCGTAGCCTCAAGCCTCATCAAACCGGAAATGACCGAAACAGGATTAGATGCAGCAAGGCTAAGTGGTCATTCCCAATTAGGGTATGGTCATCCCTTTCTAGATATATTTCTTTCTACTATGACATCGGGGTGTAAATTAATGTGGTGTATGCTATGAGGTCCCTCGAATAAAGGTCGGTAACGACCGGGGGATGACATATTCGGTACCATCTAGTTACAGAGGTAGGCCTGTCTTGTGTTGGTAGAGGATCCTTTATGATGGTCCTCGAGACATCCATCTAGAGGTGTACCCATTTGGAAGGTAGATCCTACGTCTGGTCATTTGTGTGGAAATCCATTCTCCAATAAGAACCTACGGTTTTGTTTGTAGAGCCTAGTATGTTGGAATTTAATAATGGTAACAATTTCGGCTAAGATTAAATAAGTTTATTTGTAAATGTTTTCAAAGAGATGTCATTAGAAATAATATCAAATATTTTGATATAAAAGTGTTTTAGTTATCATAAGGTAAAAACCCGTCCGTGTTTATGTGTGGGCGTGGTCTTATGAGATACTCTTTATTTTCAAAAGATTTATAAAAAAGCTAATATATGACACTGTCATCTATTATTGAATTTTTCTCTAGCTGATTTGTCAAGCCTGATCCTAGTATTTTCAATACCCGGGTCAGATCCGAGTAATTTTAGGGTAGTCGAAGATGGTTGGAGTTTCCAGAGGAGAGCTGGAGATATTCATCGACGTATGAGCATATTCTATTATCCGCTGTACTTGTATTTTGTTTAATGTTTGTCAGCAATTGTAAGGACAGATGTTTATAACTGTCTAAGCTGAATTTAGGTTAGACTCTGATATATGTATTTAAAAGTTTTTCGCTGTAAAAATATTTGTTCAATATTATATATTATTCCATTAGTGTGAGATTCTGTTCTGTCTACTTTTCTTTATACCTTTAAAGATCCGTCTTTTCGTGCAATTTGAGTTGGACATGTGTGGTTTATTATTGATTCAAAGAGTACGAGAAAATGGGTCTTTACTCATATCCTTTGTCTCCCAATTATAGTCCTTCTCATTTTCACTCCATTGAACTTTCACCAGCTTGACCGTCTTGTTTCTTAACTACTTCTCATCTATCGCTACAATCTGAGCTGGTTGCCAAACAAAAGTTAGATTTGGTCCTATTATTAAATCTTCTAATGTATTCGGAGGGATATTAGTCTCTGGATCATATACATACTTATGAAGATAAGATACATGAAACTCATTATGGACACCCGCCAAACTTCTCGGTAACTCTACTCTTTATGCGAGCTTTTCAATTCTCTCTATAACTGTGAATGGTCCAACATATATTGGTGCTAGTTTTCCTAACTTCCCGAATAGTACCACACCTTTCAGTGGTGATAATTTAATGAAAACCCTATCTCCAACTGAGAACTCTAGAACCTTACACCTATTATCTGTGTAAATCTTTTATCTAGACTGAGCTTCCTTCATCCTACCTTAGATGAACCAATCTCCTCTGTCGCCTTTATTACCGGATATGGACACAAGACTAATCTTCTCCAGATTCCAATCAACATGCCAGTGACTTGTATGGCCTTCCTTACAAAGCTTCGAAAGGTTCCATTCCTATATTGGTCTGATAACTGTTATTATAGGAAAACTCGACTGACTGTATGTGATCTTCCTAAGATCCACCAAAATCTGCACACAAGCTCTTAACAAATCCTCGACTACCTTGTTGACTCTCTCTACCTGCCCATCTATTTTAGGGTGATAAGTCGTATTCATACTGAGCTTCGTACCTAGGATATCCCGTAGACTCTTACAGAATTCGCTAGTAAACAAAGTATCTCTGTCACTGACTATACTACTAGGAATCCCATATAGTCTGACTATGTTCTTCATAAACAACTTATCTAAAATAGGAGCCGTCCAAGTTGAATTAACTGGAATGAAATGGGTACCCTCGGTCAACTTGTCCACTATGACCCATATACTTTCATTTCCTTAATTCGAGCTTGGAAACTCATCTATAATATCCATGGATATCTAATACAAATTCCAAACTGGTATCTCCAAATATTAAAGCAACCCACTCTGCTTTTGATGTTCGATTTTCACATGTTGACAGTTCACACACTGCTTTACCCATAAGCCAACATCATCCTTCATACCTTTCCAGTAGAACATCCTTTTCATGTCTTGATACTTCTTGGTTACCCAGGATAAATTGTAAATTTTGATTGATGACATTCCTTAAGGACCTTACTCCTTAAGTCCCCAACATTCGAAACACATAACCATCCCTTCTTTTTCAACCATTCTCACTGGTCAAGACAAAAATCTTTCAAATCATCAATCTCGATTCCACCCTCTACCCTTCTAATCTTCTTAACTAATAGTGGATCCTCTTTTCGCTTAGAAGCAATCCTTTCAATCAATATTGGTCGAACATCAAAGCAGGATAACATGGCAGTGTTCTGACTAGACCTAGCAGTTGATCTTAATGGCACACTACAAGTAGTCAAAGCCTCCAGGTCCTTCCACTCTGACAACATGGCTAAATCTACATTATGATGTTTTCTGCTAAGAGCATCCTCTACTTGATTTTCTTTTCTAAGCATATACTCTATACCAAAATCATAAGCTGATAAAAACTCCAGCTGCCTCTACCGTCTCATATTCAACTCCTTTTGAGAGAATAAATACCTTAAGAACTTATTATTAGTGTATAACTCAAATTTCTCCCATTAGGGATAATGGCCCCATACTTTCAATACGAAGATCACTGCAGTAAACTCTAGATCCTAAGTATGATATCTCACTTTATGTGGTCTAAAATGTCGTGAAGCATAGGCAAAAACTTTACCTTTCTGCATCAACACAGCCTCTAATCCGGTTCCACATGCATCAGTATACACTACTAATTTTTGATTCATATCTTGAACTACTAACATAGGCGCATTGGTCAACAGATGCTTTAACTTAAGGAATACTTCCTCACATTTATCAGACCAAATAAACTTCATGTCCTTCATGGTTAGCTTAGTCAAACCATGTCACCAAGAAATTTAACTTCTTTCTTCTAGAAACGATACTTTGAAAAACTTGCTTTTAGTTAATGCTACCTCAGTTTCTCAAGCACTACTCAAAGATGAACTTCATGCTCTCTTTCATCCTTAGAGTATATTGAGACGTCATCTGTGAATATACATATGAACATATCCAGGTGTTCAAGAAAATCTCGCTTCATCAAATCCACGAAGAAAGCTGGCATATTCGTTAATCCGAATGGCATTACTAACCACTCATATGAACCATACCTAGTCCAAAACGCCATCAACGAAATACTGTCCTTTACCACTCCTTGATGATGAAAACCTATCGTTGGATCCAATAGGGAAAATACTCTGGCTCCACTCAACTGATCATAAATCATCGATTCTTAACAAAGGATACTTTTCTTTGACCGTCTTCTTGTTCAACTTATGATAGTCGATATACATCCTTAACGACCGATCCAGTTTCTTCACGAACATCACGGCTGCTACCCAAGGCGAACTGCTTGGTCTAATGAAATTCTTTCTTTCTAAATCCGCTAGCTGCACCTTTAATTCCTTCATCTTGGCAAGTGTCATCCTGCTAGGTGGTCTACTTACAAGTTTTGATCCTAGCACAAGATCTATCTGAAACTCAATGGCTTGCTTTGGTGGTATTCCTGTGACTGGATAAAAAATATCTTGAAACTCTCTTATAACCAAAACCTGATTCAACTCTTCTTCTACTTCCATTGATTCGGCAAAACACAAGCACTTGATTCTAACTTCTCTACCGAGTATATATACTCGGTTATGATATTGGGGTGTCTTAGCGATATTTCCCTATCTTAGCAAAATATCTTAGTGTCATATTTGTCTAACCAATCCGTACCCAAAATGATCGTGAAGCCTACATAATCAAAAACATACAAACTGCATGTAAATTTATGACCTAACAATTCAATTTCTAACCAGACATATCTCATCCTAAGAGTTGCATGCCCTCCTATCGGATTCGCAACCCTTAAGGAAGTAATAAGGCATGAGGCTCCTGAACATAACTTATCTACTAAACACTGAGATATAAATGAATGCAATGTACTGGTATCAAATATTACCCTGACTTGTATACTATGAATCAAAAGCTTACCTTCTATCACAATCTTTCCCATCCATGTAGCAGTTAGTCTAAAAGAAGATGGTTCCAAAGCAAAAACTTTTCCCTCATCTGCTCTAACTAGTTCAGTACATGGATTCCTGTAGTGTCCAATCTACTCACAGTTGAAGCACATTGCTCCTTTCTTGTCTGCAACCTTTTTCCCTTTTCCAGTTCGACATTCATGAGCATAATGTCATTTCTTATCACACTTGTAGCAAACTACATCAGCCTTCCCTTTCTTCGCAGCTCCTTCTTTTCGAGCTTATTTCTTCTTAAAGAATTTTCTCTTCTTCCCCTGAGAATCCTAGGTTCCAACCTGCTTCTCTTTCCCATAAGTAGAAAGCAACTCTTCATTCCTGATTGCCATCTTTATTATAACTGTACTTGGATCACAGAGGTGTGGGATAGTCGTCATATCAATCTCGAGTCTTAACCTTTGAATAAAGTTCTCGTTCCTTTTAATGAGGGTGTCAATGGTAGCATATCCGTATCTGGACCACTCATCAAACTACGTAGCATACTCAATCACCGACATTTCACCTTGCACTAAGTCTATGAACTCTCTCAACAATACTGACTTAGCAACTTCAGACAAGAATTTCTCTTCAAACCTCCTTCGAAACTCTGTCCAAGTCAACTCTTCCTCGAGAACTCCCATAGTAATATTATTCCACCAATAAAGTGTTGCTTCCTACAACTATCTAAAAGCAAGTCTTCTCTTCTGCTCGTCATTTAATCCTAAGTCAGCAAAAATTCTTTTACATCATTTCCTACAGCTAGTCCTACAACTGATCCAGCTTGCATCAGATTGAAGAAGAACTGATACATCATCCCCATATCTACTAATGGGGTTCCAACACATACATTAGCATTTACGTTTGGATTAGCATTTTCCTATCGACTCGGATTCCTCCTGGTGTTGGGTCGAGCATTTCTATTAGTTGTGGTGCTTCCTCCACCTACATTTCCTTTTCCATTTCCTACCTCCATATCTTCCTTTCTCATAAATCTGCATGCTGCAGAATATAATAGCATATGATTTTTGTTTGATGATAATAAACATATATATATATATATATATTCATTTTAAATGTATTTGAGAGTGTTATTTTATTTTTCCATATAATTAAATAAATATTTGTTGAATAAAATAAGTAAGTCGGAATTCTTATTTAAAAAAATATTTTATTCAAACCAATATTTTTTTACAAATTCAAATAGTAAAAATTTGAGATCATACTACATTCCCACATTTTCAATTACAATACAACTTCTATTACAACACAATTGTCACTATATAATTCACCTCACTACATAATTCACTCAGCACTCGTATTTGATCTTCAACTACATTCCAATCTGAATCCAGCATCTGAACTATTTTCAAAATAAACACTAACTCGGTAAAATTGAAAAAGAAACATTTTGCAGTGCACAATGAAGTGTGTGTTTGAAAATACTATTTGCCTCGGTTATTTGGGCTGTTCGTCATCATTTTTTAATTCATCTTACACAAACAACTTATGACATGCATGGTGTATCAATGTACATGTCACAAGGTCGTGCATACCGATATACACTTGCTTGTTAAAATTGCAAGGACGAGTGAGCACGAGGTCAAACCCAAGCCTAGACTGGATTCAACTCAAGTGCAAATACAAAACAGCCTCAACATAATGTACACATGAAGCCCTGGTTAAAAGTCAACATGAATGCTCAAACTAATAACAAAGGCAGTTCACTAAATCAATATAGTCCACATGAAGGCATAAACACACTTGAACCAGTGTAATGATCTGTATTTTCGGTAATTAAAATATTAAATTTAATAGGATTTTGAAATATTAATGTTGTAAGAAATTAAAATTTGTGGTTTGTAATGATAAAACAATTAGAATGTAATATAGTAATGTTGATTTAATGTAATTGATAACCATTTTAATCCAATTTCGATCAATGGATATAATTATAAGGTTATTTGGTTATAATCGCAAATAATGAAATAAATTAATGATGCTTTTAATGATGAGATTGTATGTAATTGATTGGAATAGGTTAATATAGAATATAAAGTCATTTTGTTATAACCTTTGGTTGTAAATGATAAGATAATGGATATAAACTATTGTCATAAACGATATTTGTAATTATCATCTCATTAATTTTTCCATTTGAATTTTAAATGGGTAATTAATGGAATTAAGGAAATTGAATGCTGGAATTATAAGTTGTTAATTGAAATTGAACATAATCAATGATGCGTAAGTAGTCATAACATTTGTTGTAGATAATAAACTTATAAATATGAGTAAATTACTTAAAGGTTTCATTTATCATCTCATTATTTAATATGTTTGAAATTAGTTTAGAAATCAATGATAATTTATGTAATTAGCTATTGCAGCTAATATGGTAAAAGATGTTAATGGTTAAATAATGAATGTAATAAAGCGTAAATTTATGTTAATATAATTCATAGGGTATTATTGATTGAATAACAAGGATGATAACTAAATTTAGTTGGATAAGAATTAGATGCGTAGTTAATGGCATTTAACTTTTTAAACAGGATAAGGGAAAACAAATGAATATTGCATTAATTGATATTATACCTTTTAATTAAGATAAAGTGCAACGATTCGTAACTTCTAACAACTTTAAAATGGTAGTATTTTTAATTTAAATAAAATTAGATATAAAAAATTGTGATGTTGAGTGTTTTATTTGGCCAAATTTAATAGAACAAAAATTTTGTGAAATTTCAAATTTTGATCGAACTTAGCAAAAGTTTGACTTTTGGTTGAAATTTTTTAATTTGAATTCTAAAATTTATTCAATTTATATGATACTAGACTGAATTCTGAACTTCCCTCCACTTTTTGATTCGTCAAAATCAAATTCCTATTGCCCAATTTTTTTTAATTACTATGAAAGATTAACATGAATTGGTAGTGTTTAGTTCTATTTTATTTGGCTAGGGCATATTGGGTTGTTTGGTCTAATGGGCCTTGGTAAACCAAGAGACTCTAGTCAGTAATGTGACAATTCCTTTTCCTATGACCTTATGTTTCTTATCTGATAACATATTCGTACATAATTTTTCTCTTAAGAAACTTTCCCTTTACACTTCTTCTTCCTCCTAAAAATCTACAGAGAACTCTAGAAACTCCAAAAACCTCACAAAATCAAAACTCCTTTCCTCCTCTCCTTCAACCCTTCTTTCCTTCCCTATAGCCTTCGCCCTCTCCACCATCCCCAAGACTATCTCCTTCCACCTTCCCTCTTATCTTCTTTCTCCTTTTTCCCTTCTTTTTCCTTTCCCTGTTTTCCCTCTTTCTTCCCCTTTTTCCATGGCTTCTATTTTACACAAAACTACTCCAAATCAAACAATTTTTTTTGAAACCATGTATGATTTAAATGCCAACAGCATTTTTGTTAAACCTTCTTCGCATTCATAATATTTATATATCAAAAACTCCATTTTTCAAGTCCTTTCTAGGGTCCAATTTTGGCCGAAAATACCCCATATTATATCAATCATATCTTCTTCAGGAATGAACCAAACTTTGTGATTCTTTTTTTTAAACCATTTATTTTTCTAATGGATTCAACTTTCTTCAAATTAATTCTTCAAATTCCTTAATTTGCTACTCCAAAAACTCAAATCTCTTCAAAGTATTTTTGAACTCAAATTTTCAACTCAGAAAACACCTCTATATGTTTTCACCACAGCTTTTTGAGTGACTCTTTTTCTGAAAGTGGAGAGAAAAGAATTTGCAACAACTTTCTAGTTAGTTACTTTTACAGACTCGGTAATATTATGGTCCTAATATTTTCTTAAAGATAACATAGTTCCGGGTTTGTCCATAATTTAGATCTTGGGTTGTTTGGAAGTTGGAAGTAGTTGAAACTTGTTTATTGATTCTTGTTCATGTCTAAGCTTTGTTGGATTTGCTTTGCATTTAGATCTTTACTGGGAACCTCCATATTGCTCCATTGTTTTATCATCACCTTCGTAGCCACGAAAGGTGAGCGAAGACTCGCTACTACTATATTTTCTTATGTTAGTTAAATTTTTGATGTGGTTGGAAATTGATTGGTTTTTGTTTAGTATATTTTAAATTGTCATTCTAGTTAAATCTGACTTTTATGAATTTAATCGCCATTTAATTTAACATTGAAATTTAAATTACCAGTTAAATACTTATTAATGATAACCAGTAAATTGTTGGTAGTTATTGGTTGACTTCAATGATGATTGCGTTGTATGTTCAATTATTGATATTTGGGTGATTGGATGGATGTTATTGGTTGACATTTTAGACGACTAGATGTTATTTATGTCTATATCTCTGTTAGCCCTATGATTTGATATGATACATACCTGAATGATCTTATTGAGTAGGGGAAAATCGTTATGGGTTGAAATGATAAACATAAGCGGTTTTCATTGATTTGGAAACGTTGATTATTGATGCTGGTTTAAATGACATATACCTATATAATTTATTGAATTTGGATTTTTATTTGGAATTAAATTATTTAAAGAGTTTAAGTTAATTCAAATTTCGGATTTGTTTTAATTAGATGATTAAGATTAATATTTCGAATTTTTTGAAACCTTTAAATAATTATATTCACATTGTACACTTGATAGGAGATGAAAATCCTGTAACATCTATGAAACCATTGCACTAATATTTCTATTTTACTTATTTTGATCAGACTTACATAAGATCTTTTAGTTTCCACTTGAATGTTTTGTCTTTTCATTACGCTCGGGTCAGTCTAATCTTTTCAGTGTATTGAAGAATATTTTTTGGATGACGAAGATGAAGATTCGGTATATTATTTCTATTTATTACTCCACTGCATTTTGTGTTCCGCTGCATTATTTGTTTATTTCTGATGTATGTATAACTCCGATTTGAATTATAAAAGTGTAATCAAATGTTATTTGTAAAATAGTTTCATGAACTGTTTTTTGATTTTTTATATTTTATCCTTCCGTCGCGAGATTTTGTATTTTGTTTTCCGTTTTTTATTTTCTTTTTTACCCTATTAACAATCCCCGCTTTTGAATGGTTTGAGTTTGACATGTGTGGTTTACTGTCGATTTGAATCGTCCAAAAAGGTGGGTCGTTACAACCAGACTTCAAATGAAAACAAAATATGGAACCAAACATGGAAACATACTCATATGAACATGGAGATGACCAGCAAACACTGCACCGGGTTTCAAAAAGTACACAAGATATGGTCAAAAGCAACAAAGTCAAAGCAACACATGAAGATCAAAACAAACCTAACACGAGAGCAACTCAGAGGAAAACAACAAGTATGGACATGCAAGAGCGGAGTTTAACCCAAAGCAATCAAGCATTTCAATGAGACCGGATTTCAAATGGAATAAGACAACATACAACTCTATAAACATGCAAATAACTCAACACAGAAATGAATACAATGCAACTAGACCAAAATGAAAACCAATGTACAAAGCAATTGATCAAGCAACATTCAGGCATGTACACATTGGAGCTAACAGTTAAACATGCTCACATGTACAAAGGGCAGAGCAAATGTAGACAAACAGTGGTGAACATAGAAATGGTCAGTTCAACCAACCAGTGTGGATGTGTATGTGCAAAACAACACTTACATAAAATTATACAAAGTGTTCAAAGTGCATCTGATCAAACATCAAATGAAACCAGACTTCAGAATGTTCAAGCAATATCAGATTTCAAGCATAAGTAAGGGATGATAGCAACATAAAATGCACAAACAAACAGGTTCAAGTTCATATGTGCATACAAGGATATGTATAAATGAATGAACATGGCAGTTCAAAACTAGACCCGACTTATATGCAACCAGAGCACCAAGTTTATCAACCAAGCATAAGTGCAATTTCAATTTCAGCATGTATAAAGTGGTGCATCAGACAGTGTCATGTATATACATATGAAACAGAGGAGACTTTAAGGCAGTTTTCTTAAACGATGCAAGGTACAAAGCATAGCCATGACAATCAGACACTCACTCATACAAATGTTCAGTCATTCAGGGATTCAGGCATGTGGAACCAGACCAAACACAAAGTCATTAAGCAAGCACTTGAAGTGGACAGTGCATAGGCATAATAACCAAAATTAATACCAAAGCCATCACACACATATATACATACATATATGTGTAAATACATGGAGTGACACACAAATATACAGCAAAAACACTCAACAAAAAAATGAAAATTATCAGTAGCAGTCGTGGGTTATATCATAATAAATAAGTCATAATTCAGTTAAAAATATACCAGTATATCAAGAGGTCAAATTTATCTCAAATTCAAATATCAAGCTGGAAGAGAATGATGAACAAGTCAAGGTAGCAAAGAACGGAACTGACTTAATCAATTCAAGAAAATTCGAATTCATCAGAAATGAACAAGTCGGAGATGAACGAGTCATGCATCAGAGTTCGTTCTATTAAAAATCAACACAAGTGCAAAAATCACAAAGAAGTCAAACCAAAATAAACGAATGATATATTAGGGTTTCGGTCCCTATAAATTGAAACCAATTCATTATGGCAATTGTCGAAGTTCGTGTTCAAGCAGTCAAAAGAGAAAATAAAGTAAAACTCACATACTAATTTCATACCGATATTCAAACTCGAATTTCCGTAAGCAATCAAAGCCAACGAATCGATTAATGAAGCAAATCAAAGCAAGATCATCGCTTCAATCGATCTATTACCAAGTTGTGCCTATTTTAATTATAGTCATACGTTACGTTTGATTTCATGCTTTTGTATCTTTCCACCCCTTTGATTTCCTACCATAACTTCTCCATAAATTTTGCAATACATTCCTTAACCCTAGCCGCCTATATCACTTTTTCATGAGAATTTTTTTTCTCATTTCATTTCTTATGCCTATTTTCAGATCTGAGAAAAATAGGTAATGGCTTCTTCTTTTTTTCTACTTTACTCTTCACTTTTCTATTGAATTTTCCTTTGTTTTGCCTTGCTTCCTCTTGTTTAGCTCGGCCTCAACCACCACCTCCTTCTCCGCCTACCCATCTTCTCGTGTGCCACGCTATCCTCCACATCTGTCCTTGTTGTGCTTCTCTATGTGTATATATAGAGGTATGTGTAAAATTATAATGGGTTTATGTATATATATTTCTCTGTTAATCTATGCTTAAAATATTGTTTTAAAGTATATAAATTTTATAAGTTGGTGTTGGATCGTTTAATGGATATAAGCTTTAAAAAAATGAGTTACTTGATTTTATTTAAGTCGGATCTGAAGATTTTTGTGTTATATATTTGGTAGGTAGTTTCAGGATATATATACAGCATATATGTATATAAAGCTGTTTCAAAGTATATAATTTTACTACATTTGTGTTTCAAATATTTGCATTTATGATAGGTTGTATTATAGTAGTTTGGTATTAATATATTATATATATAGTTTGCATATACTATATAAGTTTATATCATTCATTATTCATTTATGTAAAAGCCTATATGCATAAATCTATGAGTTATTTATATGTGTACTAAAAATTTTCTTAGTATTTATATTAAAGAGTTATATAACACGTCTTTTAGGGTATATGAGATTTATATCAGCAATTTGTATATTCATAAGTATGTGAATTTTAGGCTGTTTTGATTCTTCTGTTTTATTTTAAATTGCTGCTACATATAATGTGTGTAGATTTTTCCATATTACATACATATAGTATATGTTTAGGATATAGTAAAGTATGTAGCTCTAATATCTATGCATAATTTATATTGAATAGAAAGCTTTCTCTTCTTTTGTTATGCATATATGTATATTCGCACTTCATATGTTTATTAAAATATGGGTCTGCATATATACTGTATTATATATAGTTTGAAAATATATATATATATATATATATATAAGATTTTGGTTATAATATTTTAAAAAAATATGTGTTTTAAGGATAGTTATTTAATTTTATATATATACATATTATTTTAATATTTTTCTGAAATTAAGATATTTATTTTTATAAAATAATAATAATATATATATTTTCCGTATATATTAAACTGATTGATTTTCTCATCGATTCCTCATTTTCAGCTTTGATCGTTGAATTTGTGTTCAATCATGATTTGCTTTGAAATTCGTGCCTGGACTCATAGCTCGTTTCATTGTCAAATCTATCTAGCCTCGAAAGGTGAGCAATTACTCACGATTAATGTTTTTATATTTAGTAAATTTGATTTCAATTGAAACGACAATTGAAATATGCTGCTCATTTGAACTGTTAAATTTTTAATTATTGTTAGATATGTTATTATCTGTATCAGTTCACCTATGGGATATGACACCATATTCTATTATTTATATTTTATTTATTTTCTGATGATATATGCCTATGATATTATTATCTGTTATATTATTATCATATCTATTATCACTCTGCAAGTTCCCTGTTAGTATAGAACTCACTATGGGTTGAAATGATACATACCCGAACGGACTTTAGAATAGGAGAAAATCGTTATGGGTTGAAATGATAGACCCAAGCGATGTTCACTTGAATTGTTTTGGGGTTGCAGGTCGAAATGAAATCTACCCGTATATATTTAAATTATGGATTGAAATGATAAATATTCGTATAAATTGACAATAGGATAAGAAATTATATACAGACACCGTTGGTCTATATATAAATATTTTAAAAATGATTTCTATGGTTTTGAAAGGGAATATATATAGGGTTTTATTTAATATTGGAAATATTTTTAAGTTTTATATAAAGTAGATTTAATAATAAACTTTAATACAATAAAGTTTGATTTAATTAATATAATATGTCTAGGTATTATATCTTTGAACATATTTTTCAAGGATTTGCATAAGTTAAGGAAGATAAGGTTGGATTAAGTAAAATTATACCTAATTAAGAATTCTACTTAATTAAATCGATTTGAACTATTGAACTTGATGTTTTGATTTTTTAACTTGATTTTTGATTTAAAGTGATTAAATGGATATTTCGAGTTTAAATAAATCGGAAGGAATATTTAGGCTTAGGGTAAAATAAGGTTATTTAATAATACTGAATTTATTAAGTGAATATTTCAAGACTAAATAATATAAGGTTAAATCTAGATCTATATGAAACCGTTAAATTGGACTTTGAAAATGTTGAATACTAAAGCTTTGAAATTGTAACAACCCTAGATTTTTCATATATTTTAATATTTGACTTTGTTTTATTTTGAAATTATTTTAAACTTATTTTATTTCAAACATTTCATTTTTAAATGTATGTGTTGATTATTATGTGAATTATAATTTCAAACCGGTATAAATTGGATATTTTACTGAAAGATGAATTTCTGTTCAAACTGGTCAAACCTTGACTTTTAAATTTCAAATTTAAATATTTAAATTATTAAATTTTATCTTTTATTATGAAAATAGATTTAATAACTTGAATACTGCTTTTCATTTCGTTTAAAATGGATTTAATTTCTGAAAGTTGTGTACATTTCAATTTTGAGTATAATTTGTTTTATTTTGAAATTTTGTCTATTTTAAATTATACAAATCATATTTTCTATGTTATATTTTATTTTAATATGTGTTAATATGTTATTTTATTTATATTTTGTCTTTTAATATTTTTAAAGTGATAATAAAAAATTTCCAAAATTTACTGTATTTAGTTCCTATTTTTTAAAGGCTGTTTTCTATTTTTCTACTATTTTCGTCATTTAAATTATATTTAATTAAAATTTAAATATTTATTTTGTGAATGTATTTTTATTTTATGTTATTATTTATGTTTAAAAATATTTTAAAAGCTTATATGAATTTTCTAAAAATTATTCTATTTAATTATAAATTTTCTAGTCTAGTTCACTATTTTTAGCTATTTTTCTTAATTTAACTTTATACAATTGATAAATATTATATAAATTTTTATATTTTGATAAATTTTCAAAATTTTATCTGGGATTATTATTATTTCCAGAAATATAAAGTTACATAAATTAAATAAGGATATATGAAGAGTTTTTGACTTTTGAATTGCCTTTTGCCCTTTTGAATTCCGCCTCTTCATTTTCCTCACAACTCTTCATTTCTTTTGGCATAACTCCCCACATTTCAGCTGACTAATTCATTTTCATTTCACGTATCTTCCTTTCCTCCTTCCGAAGAAAAAAATTTCGGCCATCACATGCTTGGGAAGTTGGTAAAAAATTTTATTTCTTTTATCTCGTTTTCTACTTATATTGTTTATTCTAGTTTGATTTTTTGCACATGCTTTCACCTCTTTTAGGATCGGCCATGCCTCCATTGCTGCCTAGCTGCCTTCAGCACCTGATGGCACACCACCAACACCTCCTCCTCACCAACCAACCATGCCGTGAACGCCCTTGGTGATGCCTATCCACAAACTTTTCAAAACAACCCGAATTCCTAGCCTAGCCGAGCACAACATCGCTTCCATCACCTCACCACCCCTCTAGCCGCCACCTACCACGCCTCCACCACCTCCAGCACCCTCGGCCACACCACCACAGTGGACCCCACACCTCTTGCCGTGACACTTGGAGCCTTGGCCGAGCCCAAATCCATGACCAAATGCATGTATTCATGCTTATGTGTATTATTCCCTTCACCCACTTTGGCACCATCACAAATGACATCTAGGCCGACCCATACCCACCATAACCTGACCCAAACACCTGCCATTATTTTGTATTTCCCCTTATGGCTGATCCTAGTAAAGGTTAAAAGCAAGTGCAAGCATTTCTATTTGATTCTGTACAGTCTATTCTAGTGTAGTTTTGATCTAGTTGATTTGAAACTCATCGTTGTTATATTGTTTTGTTTGATGTATATCCAAGGAATTTGACATTTGGCTCCTCCATTCGAATCCGTGTCGTGCTTTTGTCCTTGTGTAGATCCCATTTGTGAAATTTTTCGTTGGGTCATCAGCTCAAACCAGTGAGTTATTCTCACCAGACAGTTTTATACTTATATGAATAGTAAATCGATCGCTTGTGAATATGTAAACTGCATCACCATATTTTATTTGCTATGTCACTATCATATGATGTTCACACATGATTAAACACCAGTTATATCATATGTTACTGTTATATTATTGTTGTTTTGTTATTTTATCAGTTAATCACACTGCAAGTTCCCTTTAGATTAGAATCACTATGGGCTGAAATGATACATACCCGAACGGACTTTAGAATTGGAGAAAATCGTTATGGGCGGAAATGACAGTCCTGAATGATTTTCAATTATTTTCATTTACTTGGGATTGCGGGTTTGAAATGATCAAACCCGGGTTTTCTTTGTAAATTACGGGTTGAAATTATATATTACCCGTATCACTTTACCTAGGCTAGAAAATGAAATACGGACCCGTTGTTAAAATATGTTTTTCTTAAAAGTTTAAAATATTTTTGAAATGTAAATATTATAATATTTTGATTTAAATTTGATTAAAAATGATTTTTGTAAAGCATTATTGACTCTCTGAAAATTTATAAGTGAAATAAATTAATGGTAAAGTTAGAAAATCTGAAATGTAAGTTTTTTGGGAATTATAATTTTGTGATTTGGAATTTAAATTAATATGAAAATATGATAAACTAATGATATTTTGAATTAAATGAATTTAAAATAATTTTATAATATATTAATGATTTTTGAATTAAGTTAAAATGTGAAATGAATGAATTAGGTTGAAATTTTGAAATATAACTAAAATAGGAAATTTGTGAATTTGGCTTAAAAGTGAATTTTAAGTTAAGTAAATAAAAATGAAATTAAGTTATATTTGAAAATTTAAACTTAAGTGTTAAGTTAAATTTAATTTAATGAATTTAAAATTTAATGTTGGGATTTAATAAATGAATTACTATTAAATTTTGATTTTTGAATAAAGATTTAACTTTATAAAATTATGAATATAAGGGTATTTGAATGATTGTTTTAAAAGTGAAATTATATGATTTTATAAGTTAAAAATGGTTTAAATAAAAATATAATTGTTTGTGAAATTATACTGAATACTTGAAGTTAATTTACTGCATTTCTAAAATGCTATTATTTCTAATGTAAAGGATAATACAACATTTGTAAATGCCGTAGTTGGTAATAATGAACCAAATGGCTCAATTTAATTAAAGGCTATTATAGCATTTTTTGTGAATGTTATAATGGTTGAATTTAATTAAGTTTATTTGAAACTAATGGAACCCTATTACAGCATTTTAAATGTTGTCTTTTGTTAAATTGAACTGTTTTAAGTGTGACTTTCCGTAGTATTTCCTAAATGCTGCGAAAGTTGAATTTTCATTGTTTTAATAAATTTAAGTGGATGAATGAACTTTGAAAGATTAAAATTTTGGAAATTTAATAATTTAATTATTAAGTATAATATCTTCATTTTAATGATTTAAATGAAGTAATTTGTTTCGAAATATAAACTATTTTGAAATGTGTTTTGAAATGGTATTTAAATTAAATAAAAATGAATGTGGTTTGGAAGATATGATATTTTGAAATGGATTTTGAATGATATTGAATTTTTAAATGATATTTGATTTCGAAGTATAAATACTATTTTGAAATTTTAACCACGGGATGTATTTAATTTACGGTTTAACTGTTCTTTAAATAATGGGCGATCCCAAGCATCCTTTAATTTATGGTGCATTTCTACTACAGTTCACTTGAGTTGATTTACATTATATAAGTATATATTGTCCTGACTCGAGTGTTTTGTCTTTTACTTTACGCTCGGGTCAGCCTGAGTATTCACAGCTTTGGATTCTCTTTCTGGAGCTGGTCTTTGCTGGAGTTTCTGCTTATCTACATTTATATCTACTTTCTGTTTCAGCTATTCTAGTTTATCTCATGTATTAGTGAACTTCTATGTATTTGGGATTTCTATTTTGTTGTTTTCAGACTGTATTATGTTTTTGGTTTGAGACTCTGCCGTAGTAGCTTCATGAACTACTATGTATTTTATATTCCGCTGCGAGGTATTCTATTTGTTCTGTGTCTGTGATTCTGTGATTTGTATTTCATTTTCTCCAAATTTATTTACAATGCGGTATTTTGAGCAATTCAAGTCCGACATGTGAGACTGCGAATGGCTGAAAATACCGGGTTGTTACAGAAATGCTAGAATTTAAATGGTTTAATTGTGATCCAGATCTATATTTAAAATCAATAAAATTGGAATTTGTTATTTAGAAACTGAACTAAATTAAAATGGATAAATCTAAATTGAATTAAATGTGAATTTGGAACTCGAATTGATTGGAATCTATTTGTGAAATTGAGGAATTATGTATATTTAATGGAAATGACAATTTGGTTTTGAAGTATAAATTTATTGAAATGACCACGGTGTTATACTGTATATTTTCTGCATTGTGGATAGTTCCACGGATCCTTAGAGGATGGTTATCCCAAACATCCTTTAAGTAAATTGTATTTCAGTCGATATTTCACCTGAGTTGGATTTATTGATATAAGAATGTTAATCCTGACTCGAGTGTTTTATATTTTGATTTACGCTCGGGTCAGACTGAGTGATACAGCATTTGAGACTCACCTTTGGAGTTTGGAGCTCACTTGGAGATCCAACTATCGATTTAGATTTCATTTTTTCCAACTAATAGGTTCAAAGATGTCATTTATTTGTATTTGAGACTTCGGTGTATTTGAGTTATCCTGCTGTATTTTATTTCTAACTCTGATGTTTATATAGTAGCTTCATGAACTACTATTTATCTATTCCGCTACATTATATTACTCTTTGTCTGTGATTCTATGATTGATTTATTTATTGTATATGCTGAGCTGTGCCAAATTTTAAATTAACAATATGATATTTGAGCAATTCAAGTCTGACATATGTGGATTATTGTCGATTTGGATGGTCCAAAATATTAGGTCGTTACATTTGGTATCCGAGCTTTGGCTATAGGAAAGCTTAGCATATATAGTGAGTTTATTTGCAGAATCACTTTCATTCGAGCTTGAATTTCTTCCTCTTGATTTGGTTTTTTTCCTTTGGACTTTGGAACGTGATATGCGGTTCCAAAATCCATTATCTTCTCTCCATATTCATGTTTCTTGATTCTGGAGTAGCCCATAACTCCACTTTGAATGACCTCTATAAGAATAGGCGATCTTGCCAATCTTTGAATGATTTGTAAAGGGGTGAAACTCCTTTACAATTGGCATTGATTCACCGAAGAATTCCATACCCTCGGTGTGACGATCCAACTTTCTATCCACAGGAAGACGTATCATCTTGAAGAAAGAAAGGGATAGAAAAGAGAAAAGATAGAGAAGAAAGAAGAAACCACGTCAGAATCTCAACAGCGGAACGAATAAATTATATTAATCACATAAGTATTACAAAATACAACATCAATCAGAGTTTCGCAGATAATACATCACATACTAGACAATTATAAACACCTGTCTGGTTATACAATTCAATACAACTCAAAGAAAATAACACAGAGAAACCAACACAGCGGAACACTATATATATCTACAACGCCGAAGCCTTCTGCTCCATTGCTCCTCCAGAATTCGTCAAAGCTAACCTGAATCGCTTGGATACTCGTAAAAATTTGAGTACCGTAGAGTTTATAAAAAATAGAAATAAACTCCGGGTCAGACATGGGTCTGGTATGAGTAACTGGTTAAAGTTGCTTAACTTTGAAAAACATTTGAAAATAAAGGTATCACGTAAGACTTCCCATAAATAAACATGGGTAGGTTTTTACCTTACACTAACCAAATCATTTTATAGGAAATTCAGTGATATTATAATAGGGTCTAGGGTTTTCAAATAAATAGAAAATAGCCGAAATTGTTACATCTATTAAATTCCAGCTACTAGCCACAAAAGTGGGTAATACGAATCAAAACCGTAGAGTCTCGTAGGGAAAATGGGTTTCCATCAATGGCAGGGCTACTGGGAACCGCCCGTCAAAGTACATGGCCTAGATCACCGTACCGAGGATCACTTCCGACCCCCTGCAACTCAAGGCTGGAACCATTCCTTACTGAACAGTCCCGAACAAGATAACCCCGGCAGTTGGAGCTCAAAACTGCCCACACAGCCGAAATAAAAAGGGACCTCTAGATAGAGGAAAAACTCATCCTGCTTGGGCATGACCCACCTAACCTTGCTGTACATCCCCTGTTTTAGCCATTCCCGGTTGATGAGGCTTGATGCTGCGATTACCTTTAGAGAACACATCTCTTAGAATGCTCATCGCCCACCTTACGATGTTCTGAAAGCATTCAATCCATAAAAGTTCGTTCTGGGTTCGAACAAAACCGAAGGCATTATCTCGTTACACTCATTTTGGAATCACCCTCAGAGTTAACGACGATAAGCCTTGCACTATGAATCTTCACTTGAGAATTCACGACCTAACGTTAAATTTGGATCGATATAGTTTTCGGATGTCCAAGTATGGAAACCCGAACTCGATCTCATCGAAATCCAAAACGCCATCATTTAAGATGAAGTTGTTTTAAAGTTTAAAACAATTCAATTCAATATTATCTATATACATACAGATTGATAATTCACAATATCACAATAGATAATAATTATTATCATCATAAACAGATAATCCATATTATCATCACAAACAGATAATCCATATTATCACCACAAACAGATAATCCATACTATCATCATATTCTAATCAAAGCATCTACATCACACATTATCTCATATCTAAGATCTCAAACCATTCAAGGTAAACAATATCATTCATCCATACATAAGCAATCACATCAGCTATAATTAATTTAAAATGAATTAAATTAATTGCTTCATCTCTAATTAATTTAAAGTAAATTAAAATAATTACTTCACCATTATAAATCTTGCTTATATAACTATTAATCAATTGCCAATTAATTAATAAATCATTCACTAATTATTCATTTCAATTAATCACCCTTGATTAATTAACTTTTAATTGTATTCAAGTAATTATCCTTTAATTAATTTCACAAATTAATTATCCTTAACCAAACAAAGTAATTAACCTTTAATTACTTCATAAATTAATTAACTATAATTAATTACATTAATCTTTAATTACACTAATTAATTACTTTTTGGTCACTTATTATTGATTAATTAATCTTAATTGATCAACCCTTCATTACATCATTAAATTATATTTATTAATGATTTCTATTTACATTTTAATTAATTATCCTATTTAAATTAATTACCTTAAGTAATTAATCTTCAATTAAACCACATTTATTAATCACCCCTGATTAATACCATTCAGTAATTAATTACCCTTAATTACTCCACCAAATAAATAAATTACTCCTTTATTAATTTTCTTTAAATTAATCCCTTGGTTACTGATACAAAGTAATTATACTCAAATTAGTTTTATTATTAAATCATCCTCAATTAATTACATCCAGTAATTATCATTAATTACTTACCTAAGTAATTATACTTATCACATCATCAAATGGTTATTTAAATTAATTAAACTTAATTAATTAACTTAAATAATTCATATTAAACTGAATTAATTGCAATGAGTAATTAATTGCCTTAATTTACTTCCATTAAGTAATTATACTTAAACAATTCATAATTTAATCTTAAATTAATTAATCTAATTAATTATTAAAAAGTAATCACATTAACAAATTATTAAATAATTCTAGTTAATGACCTTCATTAACTATTAACAATTCTTTAATTACTTTTCTAAAGTAATTAACTAAGATTCATCATTATTAATTACAAATTAATTTTATCTTTAATAACTCATTAATTAATCCTTAATTATTTAATTAATTAAGTGTTAATTGTAACTAAATTAATCCTTAATTACTTGATTAATTAATTTCTAATCATTAATTAAAAATTCAAATCTTATTTAATTAATAATCCTTAATTACCAATTTATTTATCCTAAATTAATTAGCTTAAACCTTAATTAACTAATTTAAACCTTTAATTATTAATTAATTCAAATCCTTAATTATCCATTTTAATTAACTAAATAATTACAAATCATTAAATCTTCATTTATTTAAAGATAAAAACATTTTTCTTAGTAATGATCAAATTATCATTAATAAGGTATTTTAAAAAATTTACTTTAAATTTACTTTTAAATTTCATTTTAAATTTAAGATTTAAAATGAAAACAAATTTACTTTAACAAGTCTAAAACAATTTCAAAAACCCCTTTAATTTCACTAGTTAAAGAATTATTTCTCATATAATAGAAGATTAAAAGAATTTAAAACCTAATTCCATTTAAATTCAAATCAATTTGAAAATTCACTTTATCGTTCAAACTGTTTAAAACAATTTAGAATCTTCTTTTATTTCAAAACTATGATTCAAATTTAGATTTGAATCAGATTTAAACTTAGGTTTAAATCTCTATTTAATTTAAAGCTTTACTTTTAAATTCAAACTATTTAAATCCCTTTTAAAGTAGTTACAAATAATTTAAATTTTAAAACTTTATTTTATTCTAAACCTGAGATTCAAACTTCATTTGAATCCAAACTTATCTTTGATTTAAACCTAGTTTAAATATCTATTTCTCATTTTAAAACCCAGGTTAATTTTTTTTTAACTTACAAGTTTTAAAACCTGTAACTAACTTATCCGAGCCACCTACTAGATGACTTCGAGCCCAAAACAAATTTGCTTCGAGTCTAAGACTCGAATTACTCGAGAATATCTCGAGACCCAAATCTCTGCAACCAAAACCCAAACAACCTTTACCAGAACAACATGTCATGCGCTTGCACGGAGGCTATGGGTGGTTTCGACCATCAATGATGATCATCCCTTATCTATTAACATCTCCAAACACCAACTCAACCATCAGATTCCCTTCAACTCAACTCGAAATTGAATTTGAGTTTAAATCCAAACCTGGAAACTGAAGCCACCACCACACCCAAACCTGTCAGCGCCTCATTCTCATAGCTTTGACCACCTGAAGGTCTGCAACTCCAGCTACGACTTCGACTATGGCCAAGCTACCATCACCCAAAAACTTGCTGCACTCGATCAACCCAAACAACCATGGCGATCGAATTTCTAAGCTTAGCTAAAACTAGGGTTCTAAAAGGAATCCCACCGCTGCAACTTCCCTGATAAATTCCGTCACCATTACCCATTTTTCCATCAATCTCCAGTCATTCCTCCACCTCCAGGAGGAATCCCGATCCCCATATCCAAATAGATCGCCAGAAAATCACGAATTCCCATATTTTTTTCAAACCAGAACTGCACCTTTAAAACTTAACTAAAAATAGTGATTTTGGTTTCAAAAATCAAGTTTTAGTCTTAGCATTCGATTCATATACCAAAATCCATGAATTATGAAAATTGAATTTTAACTTATTTAAGTTTTCCACTGTTGTTTTATATTTCCAGAACCAATACATGTTGTTTTACTTTTAAACAAAATTTTAAACTTAAGTCTATGTTATAACAAACATTCTATGTTCAGAACTTAAGTTTTATCAAAGTTTGGATTGAGAGCAATTGAAATTTTGATGAGGATTTAACCCTGGAACTAAAGTCAGAGAGATGCACAGAATGCTTACCAATATTTTCATACACAAACACAGAGTTATATTTAAAAATATACTCACACATAAACTAAACTTCAGAAAGAAACATGCAACATAACAAATACACTTAAACATTTAGATTGTGATGTTACTCACAGTTGATTTGAGAAGATGGACAGAGCATTTCTGTTTGAAAACGGTTTTGAACTTTTAAAACTGGGAAATGTTTTGCTTTGATCTTCTTGCTAAATCTTCTTGCTTTTGTTTAGTTGTATAATGTTGTTTAAGTTTGTCAAAAAAAGAAAAACTTGCTTATTTTCTGGTTTGCTGTGTTGAATGAATTAGAACAAAAAGCATTTCATATATAAAGAAGACAGGTTAGTACAGGGAGGCATCATCTATAACAAGCTTTTCTTTAGGTCAGAGATATTTTTTCATATGGAGGCTGAGATGATTTTTCAAACACTTCGAATTGACCAAGTTTTTGTGCTGAGATGATGTTATTAAATGCCTTGGTTCCTTATCTCGTTTACAGCCTTACTACTTTTTGATTTTTTTTAATCTTTTCTTACCAGGCAAGATTTTGTCTTATTTCATGCTTATCCACTTGCTTTGCACAACTACTTACAGGTTACATACATATTTCTTTTGCCTGCCTATGCTCTTATTCTCTAAGTACTTATATGTACTTTTGTTTTAGTTATTTTTATAAATTTTTAACTTAAGTATTTAGTTCTATTGCTTACTTTTATTTCTCTTTTATTTTTAAACTTAAACTATCAAATACTTTATTTATTTGTTATTTATTCTTATACTTATGTTAATACCATAGAGTTTATGTATTTAGACTTATTTTATTTTAAATATTTTTAAAAGACTTTATTTTAAATTTCAAATCATAGCTTTCCTCCAAAATACACACACACACACACACATATATATATAAATTTGAAATAACAATTTCTATTTATATTTAAAAATCCATTTGTAAAGACATTACATTATTAATATTGCTTAAAAATAACTCATTATTAAATTAAAATAATTTATAAAATAAATTATCTCTTTGTTAATAAATCACTTATTTTATCAAGCTATATTTAAAAAGAACAGAACAAACCTTTTGTTTAAATTTAAACTTAAGCTAGAATCATTTTAAACAATTAAACTTTTATCTTGAGTATTTTATAGCCATTTGGTTATTTATTTAATAGCTTAATATTAAATCAAATCAAATTTCCAAATTACCAAAAATATTAGAATTAGAAAACATGCCTTTATTTATTAAATTTAAAACAAAGCTTATCTATTTACAATATATACAAATATATATACATTATAAATAGAAAACAATTTAATTAGTTTTTAAAAGATAAAATCACCCATTTAAATATTTATTTAAGAAGGTTACTAAATCAATTCAAATTTATTATTAACAATATTATCAAATCAATTTAATTTTGACACAGATTATTAAATTGATATTGCCAAAAATTCCGGGATATCACATTTCTCCCCCTTAAAAGAATTTCGTCCCCGAAATTTAAAACAAAGGTAATTTAATAATCTAATTATAGAATAAATTTTAAAACACAAGCATATATCAATCATATGCTAACCACCGTAGCAACCAATTCATCCAATCAAACAAATCTAATTATCCAGACAAAATTCTGGATAGAATTTTCTCGAGTTTCCCAAGTATAAATACCGGGATACTCGCTATACAGAATCCAAACAATCAATGCTACTAAGCTACAGAGCTTCCACACATCTAGATCTACAAAACAAGACAGGATATCAGACTACAGACAAGTCTGACTCAACAACCAAAACTCCCTTATGAATTGCTGGTTCTACCACCAGAGATAGATCTTGCACGTACTCCCTCAGAGATACGTGAAACACTCTGAATTCCAGTTATACAAACTGGCAATTCACTCCTGAAGACCAAACACTAATCCTAAGAAGAACAATAGAAAATGATCCAAATATCTCAGAGCTAGCTTCCCACTCTTACCCAATCTTATAGCTCCCATGGATCGGACAAAACCCCAACATCAACGAAGTCTCTAACTTCGAATTCCAAATTCTCCATCTTCGGAGTCCAAATTCCTTCCTCTCTTATTCACAAAACTCTTCTGACGATCCTGGGCTGCCTACATCCTTCCTGATCAGCTCAACCCTTGCTGATGCTCTTACAAACAACCTGAACCAAAAACAATCCAACAAAATGATCTTTCCAAGATCAACCAAACTCAGAACACAAACTTTATTCCAAATCAGAAAACAGATCTCACTTCTCCCATCTTGAAAAGAAAAAACAGGTGCACTCCCAATCTGGCCTCAGATCCTAAAAATTTCCTGAAGAAACTTTCCAATCCAAACACTGCAACTTCCAGTTGCTTCCACTCTCAAATAGCTGCCACCATGCTTCCACTACGCAACTCTGGCTGAGCAGATGAAAATGCTGATGACGATCACGAGCACAAACTGGACAACACATCCCAGAACTATGTTTCAACATATCCAAAAAAATAAAACTCAGAAGTTTCCCCAAAACCCGAGCTGCTTCTCCAAGCTCATTTTCCAGAAACCATCCTACTACTAAGCTGAACCATCGGTACCACTCCTGGAATCCAGTCGATAGGAAAACTCAATCTCCAGATGCGGACAAAACTCTGATCTCCCAAAGACATCTAGAAAAATCTCTGACAACCCAAGAGAACACTCAGTAATTGCAAGTCACTTTTGCAATCAATCCATCCTAATTCCAAAGAAAAACTGTTCTCTTTTTACCAATCAGAACAGCTTACGCTTATCTAGCCAATCCATCAAAGAAATGAAACCACTCTGCTGCTCCGGAAATTACCTCAAGAAAGACTATTAAGCCAGAAGATCTCCTTGATGGCACACGGAACACTACGAGCTGCACTGCTGACTCAGATGGCAAAGACTTCCTGTCCAAAGCTCTTTGAGAAACTTGGACCTCAAACCATACAGAAACTCCCTACTGAACTTAGCAACAACACCGAAGCAGACACACTTCCTTAACTTGTTCCAAAGAAACATCTTCGTAGACATCCATAGTCACTGTGTCTCATCACACAACTACTACATCCTGAGGTATTAAGATATCATAACTTGCTTCTGCCAAACCGACAGATCCAAACTCTAGCTCATCCAAACTTACGCTTCAAAGATGAACTCCGAACCTCAACAGGTTTCCTTCAGAGATTGATGAAATCCCTACACCACCCCCAAAGCTCACTCGAGACGGTATTAGGTCTATAGTCTTGATAGATGCACTTCCAACCTCAACCATTAAAACTCCAACCATTGGTAGTCGTGTTACATACACCACTACCCTATCTACCTTTATAACTTATATTGGAAAACCCGAACAGGTAACCCAACAAATAGGTAGAAATACACACACACACACACACACACACACATATATCAAAATTACAAATACGCATTCTCAAGAAAGATATCACTCAAGAGCCTAGGTATTCAATCAACCTAGCGCTCTGAAACCAACTGTGACGACCTGACTTTCTATCCACAGAAAGACGTATCATCTTGAATAAAGAAAGGGATAAAAAAGAGAAAAGATAGAGAAGAAAGAAGAAACAACATCAGAATCTCTAAAGCGGAACGAATAAATTATATTAATCACATAAGTATTACATAATACAACATCAATCAGAGTTTCACAGATAATACATCACATACTAGACAGTTATAAACAACTGTCTTGTTATACAATTCAATACAGCTCAGAGAAAATAACACAAAGAAACCAACACAGCGGAACACTATATATCTACAACACTGAAGCCTTCTGCTCCATTGCTCCTCCAGAATTCGTCAAAGCTAATCTGAATCCCTTGGCTACTCATAAAAATTTGAGTACCCGAGAGTTTATGAAAAACAGAAATAAACTCCGGGTCAGACATAGGTCTGGTGTGAGTAACAGGTTAAAGTTTCTTAACTTTGAAAAACATTTGAAAATAAAGATATCACGTAAGACTTCCCACAAATAAACATGGGTAAGTTTTTACCTTAAGCTAACCAAATGATTTTATAGGAAATTCAGTGATATTATAATAGGGTCTAGGGTTATCAAATAAATAGAAAATAGCTGAAATTGTTACATCTATTAAATTCTAGCTACTAGCCAAAAAAGTGGATAATACAAATCAAAACTGTAGGGTCTCGTAGGGAAAATGGGTTTCCATCAATGGCAGGGCTACTGGGGTACCGCCCGTCACAGTACATGTCCTAGATCACCGTACCGAGGATCACTCCCGACCCTCTGCAACACAAGGCCGGAAACGTTCCTTACTGAACAGTCCCGAACAAGATAACCCCGGCAGTTGGAGCTCAAAACTGCCCACACAGCCAAAATAAAAAGGGACCTCTAGACAGGGGAAAATCTCGCCCTAGGCATAATCCACCTAACCTTGCTGCACATCCCCTGTTTTAGCCATTCCCGGTTGATGAGGCTCGAGGCTGCGATCACCTTTAGAAAACACATCTCTTAGAATGCTCATCGCCCATGTTCTGAAAGCATTCAATCCATACAAGTTCGTTCCGGGTTCGAATGAAACCGAAGGCATTATCTCGTTGCACTCATTTTGGAATCACCCTCAGAGTTAACGACGATAACCCTTGCACTCTGAATCTTCACCTGAGAATTCACGACCTAAAGTTAAATTTGGATCGATGTGGTTTTCGGATGTCCAAATATGGAAACCCGGTCTCATCGAAATCCAAAACGCCATCTTTTAAGGTCAAGTTGTTTTAAAGTTTAAAACAATTCAATTCAATATTATCTATATACACAGATAGATAATTCACAATATAACAATAGATAATCAACATTATCATCATAAACAGATAATCCATATTATCATCACAAACAGATAATCCATATTATCATCACAAACAGATAATTCATATTATCATCATATTCTAATCAAAGCATCTACATCATACAACATCACTTATCTCATATCTGAGATCTCAAACCATTCAAGGTAAATAATATCATTCATCCATACATAAGCAATCACATCAGCTATAATTAATTTAAAATGAATTAAATTAATTACTTCATCTCTAATTAATTTAAAGTAAATTAAATTAATTACTTCACCATTATAAATCTTGCTTATATAACTGTTAATCAATTACCAATTAATTAATAAATCATTCACTAATTATTCATTTCAATTAATCACCCTTGATTAATTAACTTTTAATTGTATTCAAGTAATTATCCTTTAATTAATTTCACAAATTAATTATCCTTAACCAAACACGGTAATTAACCTTTAATTACTTCATAAATTAATTAACTATAATTAATTGCATTAATCTTTAATTACACTAATTAATTACTCTTTAATCACTTATTATTGATTAATTAATCTTAATCGATCAACCCTTAATTACATCAGTAAATTATATTTATTAATGATTTCTAATTACATTTTAATTAATTATCCTATTTAAATTAATTACCTTAAGTAATTAATCTTCAACTAGACCACATTTATTAATCACCCCTAATTAATACCATTCAGTAACTAACTACCCTTAATTACTCCACCAAATAAATTAATTACTCCTTAATTAATTTTCTTTAAATTAATCCCTTGGTTAATGATAAAAAGTAACTATACTCAAATTACTTTTATTATTAAATCATCCTCAATTAATTACATCCAGTAATTATCATTAATTACTTACCTAAGTAATTATACTTATCACAGCATCAAATGGTTATTTAAATTAATTAAACTTAATTAATTAACTTAAACAATTCATATTAAACCGAATTAATTACAATAAGTAATTAATTGCCTTAATTTACTTCCATTAAGTAATTATACTTAAACAATTCATAATTTAATCTTAAAGTAATTAATCTAATTAATTACTAAAAATTAATCACATTAATTAATTATTAAATAATTCCAGTTATTGACCTTCATTAACTATTAACAATTATTTAATTACTTTTCTAAAGTAATTAACTAAGATTTCATTATTAATTGCAAATTAATTTTATCTTTAATAACTCATTAATTAATCCTTAATTATTTAATTAATTAAGTGTTAATTGTAACTTAATTAATCCTTAATTACTTGATTAATTAATTACTAATCATTAATTAAAAATTCTGTTGAATATGGGCTTACATGATTTTTGTTTGATGATAATAAACATATATATATTCGTGTAAATGTATTTGTTAATGTACTATTTTATTTTACATAGACTGAATAAATATTTGCTGAATAAAAATAAATAACACAGAATTTGAATTCAAACAGAATTTTTTATTCAAACAAATATTTATTACAATTTTGAATAGTACAAATTGAAGCTCTCACTATACATATACAACTTTGATTACATACAAATTCAATTACATCACAATTTCACATTTACAGTTAACCTCACTCATTCACTCAACTCGTATTTTATCTTCAAATTCACTCTAAATCGAATCCAGCATTTGAGCAATCTGCAAATATAAATATTGACGCAGTAAAATTAAAAAGAAATATTTTTGCAGTATAAAATAAAATGTGATTTTGAAAATAATATTTGCCTCAGTTATTTGGGTTGTTCGTCATCATTTAATTTTCAATTCATCATACACGAACACCTTGTGACATACACAGTGTATCACTGTATATGCCATAAGGCCGTGCACACCGATATATACACTTGATAAATTTACAGGGACAGGTGAGCACAGGTCAAACCCAAAATACCGAATTCAACTCAAGTGCGATAAAATAATGTCACAACTTTCAGCACAAGGTCAAATCCGAGCTTCAAGCTAGATTCAACTCAGGTCTAATTTCAAAAAACAAACAAAATGAAAAGGTCAAGTCAAATTACAATAACCAGAGTTGCTTCAAGATGATCATAACATCGATTAACTACAAGATGAAGAAGAATAACTCTAATATCAGTGAAGCTCAGAGGAAGGTTCAAAAGTGGTCTACAACAATACCATGGGAGTATGACAGCAAGCAGTGCCACAAAACCATCAAGTTACAGTTTTCAATAATACAATTTGAAGTAACAAAAAATAAAAACCAAAAATGATACCAGAGACAGTGAATAGCATGGCAAAAGTCGAACAAGACCAATATTTATTTTTTAATCACAAAATCAAGTTTACAGTCGAAGACAACTGCAGTGCAAAGTCAAAACCGTGAGTTACTAAACGAAATCGTGGATTCGCATACACAAAATCAAGTTAGTCAATGCCGAAGTCAAATGAACAAGTCGAAATCGTGGTGGCTAAGAAAATTGACCGATTTATAAATCAAAATCGTGAATGTCAAGTATCAATTGAAAAAGTCAGAGTAATCATCAACGTTCAACAATAATCAAATGGCCGAAGCACAATTTTTGAAACAATCAGATGAACGCAGTTCGAGGAGATCGAACTCTTATATAAACCACAACATCATTGGCGAAATAGAACATCGAATTCAAGCATACAAACAGAAAAGCAAAAGAGCAGAAATTACATACTGAAGCCTTCTCGAATTCGATGAAGCAGTCGAAGAAAATAATAGAGACCATCGATTTACAGAGAAGGAATGCTGAATCATCCATTCAATCGATTATTCAAAGTCGGCTACTTCGGATTTCACCAAAATCCTAATTGTAGAAGAGGAACGAACAAGAATAGAGAGCCGCCATTATCAAATATAAAAGGATCGGGACAAAGAATATAAAAGAAAAGGGGCCGGCTTTCCTTCTTAATTATAAGGGTCTTTTATTTTTTAATTAGGGTTTTTTTAATTTGAAATTGTTTTTAAATTGTATTTTACTTTTAAATCGTTGAAATTTCTAGTCGTGTGACTAAGGGACAAACTATGTGGCGTAGTTTGAGAATTCGCAATTCAGTGGCTGAGTTATGGCAGGGTTTTGAGCGTAGAGTTAGGTTAGTAAGTAGCGGGTGTCGCGAGTTTACGTGTGTAAGCGTGTGACTACTTAATTTCTAGTAGAAACCTTGGGGGCAACACGTAGGCAGGGTTTTGCCGAAGCTGGGTAAATTCTGTGTCGTTCTATTTCTGCATTTACTATCCTGCTATTATCTGTGCTGCTATCATTATGTGATCTGTGTTGAAATAATTTTATAAGCTTCCGCAATTATTTTTTATAATTAATAGTATCACCCCCCTCTAGGGTGAAATCGATCCTACAAGTGGTATCGGAGCTAGGAATAGAAGTCAATTTTTGTTTTAAAAAATTCGTTTTACAAAAACCAATTTTTGTTTTAAAATTTTGAAATTTTAAAATGGCTTCTTTTAATAATGCTTTTGCTCAGGGTCATTCCAATATTATTCCTTCTATTTTTGATGGAACAGATTTTTTGAATTGGAAACTGAAAATGGAATTTTATTTAAAAATTGTTAATATTAAATGTTGGAATATTATTGAAAATGGGTGTGATAAAAATGACGAGAAAATTATCTCGATTAATGCTCTTGCTATGCATATATTATATTCTTATGTTAATCAAGATAATTTTAATTTCATCTCTCATTGTGAAAATGCACAGGAAATCTGGAATACTTTCGATGCAATATATGGTGCAAAAGTCAGCAGCAATGAGAAGTCCTCCACAACCGATTCAGTTAAAGAAATGTGCTTAACATGATTGGTAAAAAGAAATTGTGATGAGGATGACGATGATGGAGCAGTTGAGCTGTATAATGAAGAAATTCAAAAGGTGGAACCTCAAATATAGAAATCCAGCTCTAAATCAAAAATTCAAAAGAAGAATAATTAAAGCACTGGAGAACTCCGAAGAACACGGGACCATTGACAAAAAACCCGGTGATATCAAGCCCAATTATCCTCGAATTCAACACGGCACAGAAAACAATTCAAAAAGGAATTTTTTTGCAGCCACGTGGGATACAAATGATGAAGATAATCAAAGTTCTAGCAGTGAGAGTGAGAAAGAAGATATGTGCCTTCATGGAAATATAACTGATAGCGACGATGATGAGCCAAGCGAGGTATCAAAACTCACTCACTCTGAATTACTTATATATTTCCACAAAGTGAATGGCTGTTATGAACGACTTAGGGAGAAGTATGCCAAACTTGAATCACAAAAAGACACTTTGATAGAATTAAATGAACAACTTGAACAATTAGTTAAAAACTATCAAAGTAGGATCCCTAAGTGTGATAAGTGTCCAACATTTGAAGAAGAGATTAAAAAATTAGAAAACATAATTAAAACGGTTGAAAATGAAATTCTGATTTTGAAAGAGAGTGAAAATACAAGGAGAGAGAATTCTATTAAAAGGTTCATACAATTGTTAAACGAAAATGAATCTCTCAAAACAAAAGTCCAACAATTATCAACGACTTTAGATAAATTTTCAAATAGTGAAAAATCGTTGAATATGCTATTAGGGAAGCAAACTGTTAATACAGTTAGAAAAGGACTTGGATATAATCAATCCAAAAATGTTAGAAATCAAGTAAATTCTATGTGCACAATTTGTAGAAAATATGGACACAATCATAATAGTTGTTGGTATAGACCCAAACACGTGAAAACTATTCCAATTTGGGTTCCAAAAGGCACAAATATAAAATCTCTCAAAGTTAAACAAATTTGGGTGCTGAATGGAACATATATAAATAGTTTTGGGTCTTCACAAAATTATTTTTCAAAATATTCTGCCACTAACTATCATGGGCCTATAAAAACAAATAGGTCACAAAAATCTTTCAACGTGTAGGTGTGGTGGCAGGCTAAGGAACAATAATAGTGTCACTTGTATTCTAGTTGTTCTAATGGCACACCGAGCGACAAAGTAAAGTTCCTTAGCCTAGTATAAAGGTGACAGAATCACAATGGACAACAACGAAAAATATCGTAAAGGTAAAACAGGTAATGGTATATTTATTTGAACGATATATTAAATGTGATAATTTGCACCGTGATCTAAGTAAAATTAGCCAATAATGAGATGATGAAAAAATGATGATTTTGATTCTGACTTATTCAAAATAGTTGGCCAATTATATTCTTATGCCTAAAACACTATAAAAATCTCTAGATTCTTTGAATTCCTTCATTAGTTTGGATTAAAAATAGTGTTTTGTTGGATAATAATACATTTGGTTATAATACGGCTAACTCTATATTCACGATTTTTGATTATTTACACGGCTTCATTTCAAATTCAAAGGAATGTCATTTAAAAAGCTGTTAAAATTGAGTTTGAAATTTTTGGTGCACACTACATGGTCTATCAAATTCAATTAATGATAATTTTGAGTGAAAGAGAAATTCAGATGCAGATTACACTAGTAATCTAGTTGATAGGAAAATTACTAGTTGAACGTGATTTTTGTTGAGACATTTAGTAACTGCATCGTTTTTCAAAGAAAATATCTGCATATATTTCAATTCAAATAATTTTCAAATAGCAGAAATTTTCTCATATAACCCCCTCAAGAAAATCATTTTTGACCATATTTTCAGATTAGTCATTTTGAAAAATTGATTTCATAATTATTTTTGAATTTGATTTTAAATGACTAATCTGACTCCCTAATAATTATCAAAAAGATTAATAGTGATCGAGGTTTTAAATCTCCCCGAGATCAGCCGAGATGAAAATCCGAGATATTAGCCAAAATCCGAGATTTGGCAGCTTGGTTAGTTATAAGTCTTTTAAATATCGCCCGAGACAGCCGAGATATTTGCCCGAGATATTGGCCAAAATCCGAGATTTGAAACCTTGATAGTGATTGAAAAAGTGATGAGTGTTGATATTTATCATATATTATGACTCGAGACGGTATAATTAGTAATTTTCTTTAGAAATTTAAACAAGATTTATAAAACTTTTGTTGGTAAAAATTCCATGATCATCTCTATTTCTATCATATTTCTAACGATCATCACTCATCAAAATTGTATATAGTTTGTCCATATGTGGTACTTTAAACAGGAATCATTCGTTTTTCATTTATATTTCTTATTTAAAAATAATAATAAAAAATAAAAAATAAAAATAAATAAATACCAAAGTATTCACTCTCATTTGAAAGTCCTCACGGTTATGCATGGGTGAATTACTTGGAATTTGTTATGTGCTTCCATGCTCATTTAAAAGTCCTCACAGTTATGCATGCATGGCACGCATATCAAAAATTGATTTTTAAAATAAACAAGTTGATTCTAATCCTATTTAAAAGTCCTCACGGTTATGTGTGGTTAGAAGATACTTGAATTCATTTTTTAAAAATAAAGTTGGAATACTACTAATCTCATTTAAAAGTCCTAACGGTTATGCATGGTTAGTAGATATTCAAATTCCTGATATAAATATACCACAAATAGACACAACTTTATGGTTTTATATGATGACATCATTCCCATCATTCTAAAAGTGGAATATGCGCCTAACAAAGTATTTATGATTTTTGTTTGATTTTTTATTGAAATTTAATATTTGTGTTCAATTGAGTTTTAATGTTGAATTAATATCGATCACTTTATCTCTATTTTCTCTAACACTATTACTCTTTTGCTGATAACAAAAGGGGGAGAGAAAAGTTAAGATTTTGTCAAATAAAATCAAGAAAAGGTCAAATATTTTCCATTTGCATCTAGGCTCATTTGCATATTATTTCATTGTATGCATATTTGTAGAGGGAGCTTTGTGTAGAGAGGAAGCATTTAATAGGGGGAGCAATTAGAGCATATCAATGATCAAATACATTTAACATATTCAAAATCTTAAATATATGTTTGTTATCATCAAAAGGGGGAGATTGTTGAATATGCGATTATATGATTTTTGTTTGATGATAATAAACATATAAATATATATATTCGTGGAAATGTATTTGTTAATGTACTATTTTATTTTTCATAGACTGAATAAATATTTGCTGAATAAAAATAAATAACACAGAATTTGAATTCAAACAGAATTTTTTATTCAAACAAATATTTATTACAATTTTGAATAGTACAAATTCAAGCTCTCGCTATACATATACAACTTTGATTACAATACAAATTCAATTACATCATAATTTCACATTTACAGTTAACCTCACTCATTCACTCAACTCGTATTTCATCTTCAACTTCACTCTAAATCGAATCCTGCATCTGAGCAATCTGCAAATATAAATATTGATGCAGTAAAATTGAAAAGAAAATATTTTTTGCGGTATAAAATAAAATGTGATTTTGAAAATAGTATTTTCCTCGGTTATTTGGGTTGTTCGTCATCATTTAATTTTCAATTCATCATACACGAACAGCTTGTGACATACACAGTGTATCACTGTATATGCCACAAGGCCGTGCACACCGATATATACACTTGATAAATTTACAGGGACAGGTGAGCACAGGTCAAACCCAAAATACCGGATTCAACTCAAGTGCGATAAAATAATGTCACAACTTTCAGCACAAGGTCAAATCCGAGCTTCAAGCTGGATTCAACTAAGGTGTAATTTCGAAAAACAAACAAAATGCAAAGGTCAAGTCACTACTATCATGATTCAACTCAAATGCAACATTGACTATACAGTCTCAAGTGACAGCAAAACACAATACAACATGTCAAGAATGCTAACTGACTCGAATATCACAAACATGTATCAGAGAGCATATGCAAGGGTCAAGCAAGTGATATATGCAAACAAAACAAATGGATGCAACAGATGTAACTACTATGCAATGCACAGCAACTAGTAGAGCAGGGTCGAATAACCAAGTGCACCACTGGCCATACAACAAAGCCCAGCAGCTACAACATATATATACATTGAACTATGCAGTCATGCAAGCAACAGGTCGAGCACATAGGAATGCAACAGTATAAAGAAACAAACTCGGCAATGCTCAAGACCAATACACATGAATGCACAGTGCAAACAAATGCACCAAGTAAATGACACGGCAACAATGGAACCAACACAAAAGTTCTCAATTCAACATGACAGCAAACAACAGTGCACAATGGTCAAGACAACTACAATGAAGCTGCAGTAACTCGAAGCAATTAATCAACCCAAATCAAACTACAATAACCAGAGTTGCTTTAGGATGATCATAACATCGATTACAACAAGATGAAGAAGAATAACTCCAATATCAGTGAAGCTCAGAGGAAGGTTCAAAAGTGGTCTACAATAATACCATGGGAGTATGATAGTAAGCAGTGCCACAAAACCATCAAGTTACAATTTTCAATAATACAACTCGAAGTAACAAAACAATGCAAACAAGGAATGATACCAGAGACAGTGAATAGCATGGCAAAAGTCGAACAAGTCCAATATTTATTTTTTACATCACAAAATCAATTTTACAGTCGAAGACAACTGCAGTGCAAAGTCAAAACCGTGAGTTACTAAACGAAATCGTGGATTCGCATACACAAAATCAAGTTAGTCAATGCCGAAGTCAAATGAACAAGTCGAAATCATGGTGGCCAAGAAAATTGACCGAGTTAAAAATCAAAATCATGAGTGTCAAGTATCAATTGAAAAGTCAGAGAAATCATCAACGTTCAACAATAATCAAATGACCGAAGCACAATTTTTGAAACAATCAGACGAACGCAATTCAAGGAAATCGAACTCTTATATAAACCACAACATCATCGGCGAAATAGAACATCGAATTCAAGCATACAAAGAGAAAAGCAAAAGAGCAGAAATTACATACCGAAGCCTTCTCGAATTCGATCAAATTCGAAGTAATCGAAGAAAATAATAGAGACCATCGATTGACAGAGAAGGAACGCTGAATCATCCATTCAATAGATTATTCAAAGTTGGCTACTTCGGATTTCACCAAAACCCTAATTGTTGAAGAGGAACGAACAAGAATAGAGAGCCGCCATTATCAAATATAAAAGGATCAGGCCAAAGAATATAAAAGAAAAGGGGACAGCTTTCCTTTTTTAATTATAAGCATCTTTTATTTTTTAATTAGGGTTGTTTTTAATTTTAAATTGTTTTTAAATTTTATTTTACTTTTAAACCATTGAAATTTCTAGTCGTGTGACTAGGGGACAAACTACATGGCGTAGTTTGAGAATTCGCAACTCAGTGGCTGAGTTGTGGCAGGGTTTTGAGCGTAGATTTAGGTTAGTCAGCAGCGGGTGTCGCGAGTTTACTTTTGTAAGCGTGTGACTACTTAATTTCTTGTAGAAACCTCGGGGGCAGCACGTAGGCAGGGTTTTGCCGAAGCGGGTAAATTCTGTGTCGTTCTATTTCTACATTTACTATTCTGCTATTATCTGTGCTGCTATCATTATGTGCTCTGTGTTGAAATTAATTTTATAAGCTTCCACAATTAATTTTAATGATTAAAAGTATCACCCTATTCACCCCCCCTCTACGGTGAAATGGATCCTACAAGTGGTATCGGAGCTAGAAATAGAAGTCAATTTTTGTTTTTAAAAAATCGTTTACAAAAACCAATTTTTGTTTTAAAAATTTGAAATTTTAAAATGGATTCTTTTAATAATGCTTTTGCTCAGGGTCATTCCAATATTATTCCTTCTATTTTTGATGGAACAGATTTTTTGAATTGGAAATTGAAAATGGAATTTTATCTAAAATCTGTTAATATTAAATGTTGGAATATTATTGAAAATGGGTGTGATATAAATGATGAGAAAATTATCTCGATTAATGCTCTTGCGATGCATATATTATTGTAACGACGACGGATTTTGCCCGCTCGAAAATCGAAATCCATACTTCATATCGTATTCGAATGCCATAGATTCGACCGTTCAAATCCGGTTCGCCGGAGCTTATAACAACATTAAGTAAATAACACAACGGAGTAAAAGAATAATACATTGATATACAGCTTTGATACAATATCTGATACAACAGATGATCCAATAGATATCAATATACATCAGAGATATGATACAATAAATAGCAGCGGAAAAGAAAAATAGATAACATCTAGCAGCGGAACCACTGACTCTAAGATAGTCTTCAAAAGAGAACTCCGAGAACTGCAACTCCATCTCCAAGAATCAATCCAGCAATAGCTCGAACCCCCAATAACGATGCCCAAAGCTCAGCAAGACTGATGTGGTCCAAAGACTGAACTAACTCCAGATAATCTACTGAACCTAGCTATCTGAAAAACCCAACTCTAGACTGCTCGTGTGGAAAATAATGAGCACCCAGAGTTTAGGAAAGAACAATAAACTCCGGATCAGTCGTGGGACTGGTGTGAGTAACAAAAACAGTTTTTCCTTTAAAACAATCTACAAAAGATTTTAAAATCAACTCGCAATGCTTTTAAAAATGAGACTACCATAAGGCCTCCCGCACACACACACACACAATGCAAACGCAGAATCGGAGGAGATTTCTCCTTATGATAGTCAAAGATGCTTGATACGCATTAAAAAGAAACATTTGATATTATTACTAGTGCATAGTGTAGTAAAAATCATTTCGAAAGTAAAGATATAAATCTTAGCCAACATACGACCATTATCGTATGCCTACTATAGCTACCGTCTAAACAGTGGGGCGCCACCATAAGTAAATGGAAGGTTCTACAACTAACACTGTACAAGGCTCGTATTGTTTCTTTGGATTTCCAACAAATGGTCAGGCCAAGGAACTTCCCATTGCCACATGAGAACGCCTCTGGAAGGACGTCCCCGAGAACCAAACCGGATCTCTGCCAACACAAGGCCGGGTTACCCCTAACTGGGTAACTACTGACACGAGTATGCCATCCCCCGGTCCTTTGGGACCTTTATCTGAGAGCTCTCTAACCAACATCACACAATGATAAATAAAGTGTTTCAACATGAGTAAGTATGTGGGCTCCATACCATGATACCACCCTTTTCCAGAAGGAAATGCACATACCCTAAAGGGAGCTACCCCTCATAACCTTGCTGCATCTTTCCTGTTTTGACCATTCCGGGGTGTGAGGCTCGACGAAGTCACGTCCACAAAGCCACGCTTTATACAAAAGCCATGCTTTGGGTCAACAAATGATCATAGAAATGATCACAAAGATAAACGATCAAACAAATGATCCTATCACAAATGATCAACACAATGATCACTTCACAGCAACATTCAGCATGTCACATTACCAAATTGGGAATATATCGCTGATAACCTTCAACTACATAACCTCTGAGCTCGTACATCTCAGAGAAGGGTGTTAAGCTAAGAGAATAAATTCTCCGCCACCAACAGAAATATATTTGAAAGAAATCAGCTTTATATCTCAATTTGTAATGTCAGACATCCTATCCATACAAGTCTGTTCCGGGCTCGAACAGAACCGAAGGCACTTACAAAGAAGTCCTTGCAATCCGGATATTCACTAATCACATTCGGACTTCCCATCACATATGGAGTCTCTATACCAGGGACCATTCGATCAAAGACATTCGACGAGTTGTCCTTTCGCTTTCGAAAATATCCAGTCTTCAACACCGGTCTTCAAATGCTATCCATAACGACATATCACATATTCGGAATGGGATATATGACACAAAGGTCCTCTCCCGGCTAAACCGAACAGTGAGCGCAGTATTTCAAAAACATATGGATATTGGGATTTCAATTAAGTCACAACTTAAAACCCAAAAACTTTCCTTTTCAAATGGTTTAAACCAATTACCATTTCAAATCTTTATATTACAAAAAGATTTATTTCACAAAGATCAATTCATAGACTTCAAAACAATTTCCATTCCAATTGAATTAATTCATTTAAATCCTTAAATCAAAGATTTAACATATAGCTTTCAAATCGTTTTCATAACTTGGAAATTATCTTCATTTCAAACTAGAAATCATTTTAACTCAAATTGGAAATTCATTTCTTATATGAAAGCTTTTATTATTTGAAAACAAACAGTTTTCGTTTCAGAAAAATCCAATTATATTTACACGAGTTGAAGCCCTTAATTCTATTCACATCCCCAAATCAATAGTTTTAAAATAGTTTAACCCATATATAACTGGTATACATTTTTAATCCCTAGTTTTAAATCATATAATTCAATTTCAAATCTTGAATTTAAGTTCAAATCAAATTATTCAACATCATATTTTATCGAGTTATTCAAAATAAATTTCATCTATGAAATTCCGTTTTAAAAGCTTTTCACTTTAAACCCAATCCATTTCCAAAACATTTGAATTCAAATATTCAAATTCGAAATAATTCTCAAAAATATGTGACTTAATCGATTTCCTTGTGAAATCCATATTGGTGTGTGTATAATGTGGTCCAGGGGTTTTACACAATAGTGCAACATCATTCAATCATCACAGATCAAATACAACAATATATTCGATAAGCGATATAAATTATAACGCTTGTCTTTCATACACAGATTCACAGATATATATATATATATCACAGATCACAACACAAATCAGAATATAACAGAAAGCATCACATATTAGGGATATCAAACAATTCAACATCCAATATATCCAAACATCCATAAATAGGGTCAATTTAATTATCTGATTAATTTAAATCGGATTAATTCTTATGAATGAATTTGCTAGTTAGGGTCAATTAGTAATCAATTAATTACTAACATCTAATAAACTATCTTTTAGTTAATCATTACTTATCGCTTAGTTAATAATTTGTCCTCAATAAATCATTTTTAATTAATTTGCAACAACTAAGTAATTACTCCTTAATTAATAATAAATCTTTAATCACTTTCATTAAATCAATTAATCCTTTAATGAATTAATAATTCTCACATAAATTACCAAATTGGTTTATCATATTATCCTTAAATTAACTATTGCTTAATCACTTGATTTAATCCACTTTAATCATTAATTAATATCTAATTAATATTCAAATATTTGATTTACAAAACTTTACTTAATATCAAAATCTCGACATTAATTCCAGTCTTAAATTCAGATTTCTCTTTTGGTTTTACTTTGTTTAAATTCCTTTCTTTCATTCACAATTTATTTTTAAATCCAAACCTTTAAAGTATACTTCAAACATTCAGGTTGTTTAAACATTTTAAATCTCCTTGCAAACTTATATTATTTTAAAACCAGATTGCAAAGGTTAAATCTGAATCCATCCTTTAATCTGGATTTCAAAACTTTTTCATGTCTGGCTTTCAAAGTTTTTTTTTTCATTTCCAGATTTAAAAACACAGACAGTTTTCTTTTATAACCTGTAACTAGTCAATCAGCCGAGCCATCTTATTTTGCTTTGTGTCAACTACTCGATTTACTCGAGTGTTACTTCGAGTCATTTACCCATCTTCCCCGAGACTCCCTGTACGCAACCCATCTCCTTCTTCTTCCCAACTCCTATATTTCCCAGTTGCACAAGCTTGCACGTACACGTGCACAAACGCCACGACCAACTCCGGTCAATGACGCAGCCCCACCCAAGTCATCAACGATCATCCCAACCGTTTCGAGCCATCCACGATGCAAAATCATCACCGAGACAAAATCGAGCAAGTACAGAGCCAACTCCCTTCTTCCTGAACCCATTCGATCACCAAAAACCCGCTTCGCCCCACCACGTGACGTCACCGGAGTCCACGCGAACCTGACCAAACCTCCGCCACTCATCCACGAGTCCATCCCCATAGGTGCGATCGCCCAGATTACCGTGATGAAGACGCGATTTGCTCGTGATCAACAGCAAACCAAAACGAACCCAAAACCCTAAAAAGCTTACGCCCCCTCAATTCTTGCAACAAAAAAATTTGGTTTCATTTTTCCTGAAACCATTAATGGCCGAGCAAGCTTTAAACACAATTTCAATGTTCAAGGATTCTTTGATTTTCAGGAATCGATTAAAAGGCATAATTTGTTCAAGTATGAACTGCACCTGAGATACTAATTTAAAAATCATCATATCCAGTTTAAAAATCCTATCTTTGTATAAGAATTCAAGATATAAACTCGAATTTAAAAATCGTTAGTTTCGAATTTATCCAAAAATTAAATTATTTTACTGTAAAATAAATTTTTGTATGTTGTATATGCTTTGAACATTGAATTCATTTTTAATCTAACTTACATATCAAAACACACACATTTTGTTTAAGATCAAAGGCTAACAGTGATTTAGAAATGGGGAATTGAATTTTTTTTTTCATTGTTTCTACCCTGTGAACTAAAACAGGGAGGAGATGAATACCATAGGCATTCTCACATAGTTATTCACAGAGTAATTGTCAAAGGAAATTGTTCATAACGAACAAGATTAAACATGAACCATTCACAGATTTAATCTGACTTAAACTTTTATATTGTTTACTCACCTTGGTAAGTTTTGGAAATAAACAGAGCTTGCTCTTTTCTTTTTCTTTTTTTGTTGATACAGCTTGATGATGTTGAATATTTTACTTAAGTTTTAAATGAAGCTCCCTCACCACAGACCTGAACTTGCATGCTTGATCTAGATGATTTGGATTTTAAATCATTGCATTTTTTTTGTTTTGTTTAAGTTTTAAACAATGCTTGCTTCAGTTTTCTTAGCTTCGAATAAATGAGACTGAGATGGTATAAGTCTTGATATATCTAAGAAAAGGAATGCACAGGGATATCACTTTGCTTGTACAATAGGCATGGGTGAATATGCTTGCTTGTACTTGTTGATACATATAAATGTGTTTGTTTACTTCAGCCTACATCTTTCAGCTCGGCTGAAATCTTTTCTTTGTTTATGTTTTATTTTGTACTTGTATTTTCATTTGTTTTATGAAACAAGATCTAGGCTAGAATGATATCAAGTCGTGCTTGGTATTAAATGCAGGTCCTTTCTTGTTTACAACCCTATACTTTTGTTTTATATTTGTTTTAAGTGTACATACTTATGTTATTCTATTATGTATGTACAGTTTGTATATTTGTTTGTTTGAGTTGTAGTTTGTTTTTATACTTCTTTTGTTACTTTTGTTTTCTACTTTTGCAAGCCTACTGATGTTATACAGATATAAAGTTGTTATTTTTATTTGAATGTATTTATTTATTTTGTCTAAAGCTTTATCACTTTGCCTTGTTATTTTGTCATATGAACACATTTCTATTTTTTTTATTATGTTGTTAAATTTTATTCTAGTGCCATCACTTCATATTTATTTCTTTGCTTTGTACATTGCTTTACAATATATTTTATTTGTCTGGTTGCTTTCAAGAATTTTTAGCTTAAGTATTTAAATTGCCTTCCTTACAAATTGTATTGTATATTTATTTATTTTTGTAGTATATTTATTATCTTGCATTTTACATATATAAATATTTTATTACTTTATATATTCTAGTTAATGTGTTGTTTTAAATTTTAGCTATACGTATTTATTTTATTTACTTATGCTTAGTATTTATAAAGTATATTTTATTTTAAAGACTTCATTTTGATAATTTTCAAATCAATTTATCAATAAATTTTACAATTTTAAATCAAAAATAATTTAATTATCAATTTAAAATTGATTAAAATTCGGGATCGTTACAATTATATTCTCATATTAATCAAGATAATTTTAATTTCATCTCTCATTGTGAAAATGCACAGGAAATCTGGAATACTTTCGACGCAATATATGGTGCAAAAGTCAAAAGCAATGAGAAGTCCTCTACAACGGACTTAGTTAAAGAAATGTGCTTAACAGGATTGGGAAAAAGCAGTTGTGATGAGGATGACGACGATGGAGCAGCTGAGCTGGCATTAATAATGAAGAAATTCAAAATGTGGAACCGCAAATATAGAAATCCAGCTCTAAATCGAAAATTGAAAAGCAGAATAATTAAAGCACTAGTCAACTCAGAAGAACAGGGAATCATTGACAACAAACCCGGTGATATCAATCCCAATTATCCTCGAATTCAACACGGCATAGAAAAGAATTCAAAAAGGAAATTTTTTGCAACCACGTGGAATACAAGTGATGCAGATAATCAAAGTTCAGGTAGTGAGAGCGAGAAAGCAGATATGTGCCTTCATGGAAATATAACTGATAGCGACGATGATGAGCGAAGTGAGGTATCAAAACTCACTCACTCTGAATTACTTATATATTTCCACAAAGTGAATCGCTGTTCTGAACGACTTAGGGAGAAGTATGCCAAACCTGAATCACAAAAAGACACTTTGATAGAATTAAATGAACAACTTGAACAATTAGTTAAAAACTATCAAAGTAGGATCCCTAAGTGTGATAAGTGTCCAACATTCGAAGAAGAGATTAAAAAATCAGAAAACATAATTAAAACGCTTGAAAATGAAATTCTGATTTTGAAAGAGAGTGAAAATACAAGGAGAGAGAATTCTATTAAAAAGTGCACACAATTGTTAAACGAAAATGAATCTCTCAAAACACAAGCCCAACAATTGTCAACGACTTTAGATAAATTTTCAAAAAGTGAAAAATTGTTGAATATGCTATTAGGGAAGCAAACTATTAATACAGTTAGACAAGGACTCGGATATAATCAATCCAAAAATGTTAGAAATCAAGTAAATTCTATGTGCATAATTTGTAAAAAATATGGACACAATCACAATAGTTGTTGGTATAGACCCAAACACGTGAAAACTATACCAATTTTAGGTTCCAAAAAGCCGGTGTTCAGTTCTTGAAATGCGTATATATATATATATATATATATATATATATATATATATATATATATATGACATAGTTTTGAAAAGATATAGACCCGAACACGTGAAAACTATACCAACTTGGGTTCGAAAAGATATGCATATATATATGGCACATTTTTGAAATGAGCCGGTGTTCAGTTCTTGAGTTTCGAATTTGATTGATATAACCCTATCTTTTGGAATTGATTTACTGATTTGTTGGTGATTTCCAACTTTTGGATTGAAAATATGCTTTTTCGACTATTTTGAAGGTTCGAGTACTTCCAAATCAAGGTTAACTTTTCAAAGCTAAGTAATTTTGAAATGTATAAATTATTTGATAAAGTTTATAAGTATAGTTTTGTACTTTTAAGTATGGAGTAATATGATTTAAATAAGTTTGAAACTGGTTTGTTAAGAAATAAATAAAATTATTTTGAATTATACTAATATGAAATTTGGTTTTGAAACGTTTTGAAGAAAAATTTAGTTTTCAAAATATTGTGAATAAAATTTAGTTTAAATGTTTTAACTTAGTAACACATCTTATAAAACTATATGTAATAATAATAATAATAATAATTTTCAAAGGTATAGAATTATAATCGTTTTGAGGATAAGTGATTCTTCAGGAAAAGATTTGGTTTCGGAAATAGATTGAAAATTTAAAACCCAGTATATTTATGATGATTTTTCGGAAACGAATTTGTTTGACATAAATTATGTTGATGAGGATTATTTTTTGAACGTATTATTTTGGAAACTTGAAACTGAAGATAATTGATTTGGAAGAAATGATTTGGTGAAATCATATATGTTTTTCCTTTTGAAAACTGTACTGATATTGAAAGGAATTGAAATTGAGAACCTTGTTTTGGAAGTTGTCGAACTTATATTAAGGTGATTTGTATAAGTATGAAGTGATTTGATATACTATTGATTTTGGAAAGTACCTGATCTGAAAATGAAACCTTATATATAATGGACTTTATATAAGTACGGTATTTGAAGTTGAATTGAAAGGTACTATATGATATCTATTTTCAAAGTAAAGATATGGGAAGTGCCTTCTGCTTGATATCCGCTCTGTGGCCATATTGTGGATTCATTCCATCGATATTATTCTCTCTGAATTTGGTTTTCCGAATGTGATACTCGAGTGACCTACCATGGCGTAACACATGGTCTTTTGAGCGCGACTACATAGCGCAATTCACCTAGCTGAGATGGCCTAGGGGTATGGATTGTTTCCTAGGGGATCCAGGCGTAACCATTGTGTGTCCTGCGATCTATGTAGGTCGTATTAGTAGCGAAATCCATAGGGCTGAGAAAGCTTACGGATATGGATTGTTTCCTAGGAGATCCAGGCTTAACCATAGTGTATCTGTGGTCTACTAGTCATCATGGCGTAATTCGCAGAGCTGAGAAAGCCTACGGATATGGATTGTTTCCTGGGGGATCTAGGCGTAACCATTGTGTATCTGCGATCCATGGTTAGACAAAGGTTTTGGTTATTTTGTTTGGATTGTACTTCCCATATCTTTTTTTTAAGTTGTTCCAGTATTTTTGCTGGGTGTTGAAACAAGTCTACTAAGTACCTAGAGAATTTTAGCTTTGTGCCTGATCAACGCATAGCCAGAGCCTGCAGGAACAAGGATAAACTTGTTAAGACATCGAGTTATAAAAGTATTTTGATAAAGTATTATATAAAGGATATTTTGATCATTTATTTTACCTTTCTAAATAAATTAAAAGGTTTTAAACATTGTTTACTTCAAACTCACAAATTTGAAAATGAGTATTCATCATATAATGATTTGTTTAAATTGTTTTAAATATAAAAAAATTCTAATTGAAATTATATAGCTTTAAAATAATGGTTCATCCTTGTCTTTCAACCTATTTTCCTTCCTAGATATTCCTATTCTCCTATTTTCCCTACTAGCCATTCCTATTCTCCACCTTGATAAACTTACCTATAACCACAGTTATCAGATACAATTTCAATCTTTTTGTCATCTTGTCTTAAACTTATCCCATTTTTATCTTTTCTGTGTTTTCTCGTACCTCATCTTTTTCGAAGACGAAAAGTTTTGAGTGGGAAGAGTGTAACGACCCTGTATTTTGTGATTATGTTAATTGCATATTTTAATTTTTTTAAATTGAATTTTGATTGAATAACTTTATTTTTGTTTATTAAAATAGATAATTTTGTTATTTTAAATATAAATTTTGATTTTGATGTGAATTAGAATTCCAAACATGAATAAATAGAATATTTTCCAAAAAGTGTGAATTTTGGTCAATACGGTCAAACTTTGACTTTAATTTTTTTTAAAATTAAATTTTGAAATTTTGAATTTTATCTTTATTTTATGAATGTAAATAAAATTCTAAGGATACTGCTTTTTGTTTCATTGAAATCTGATTAATATTGTGAAAGTTATGTTTTTTACACTATTGGATGTAATTTGTTGTATTTAACAAAATTGTTTATTTTATTTTTATGTAATTTATATTTTGTTTGGCATTTCATGTTCTAATTTATGTTTACATGTGTAACATGACATGTGATGTATATATTTTAGTTTTAAAAACATTTTTAAAAGTGTAATTGAAATTTTTCAATGTTAGTCGTATTTTGTTTACAATTTTTAATTTCTAGTTTCAATTAATTAAAGTAATTCTTTATTTATTTATTTTCTATTTTATTAAGACTTTATTTTATTTTCATTGACACTTTATTTTGTTCAGCATTTATTTTATTTACTTGACTTTTATTTGTTTAGAAGTGTCGTTGAAATTTTCCAAATTCAGTTGAATTTTATTTACAATTTTTAATTCTAGTTTCCACTAAATAGAGTATTTTATTTATTTATTTCCTACTTTTCCTAAAACTATTTGTTTATCTTTCATAATATCTATCTCTACATTATTTTCTATTTAGGCATTCATTTATTAATTAAATGGTAAAGTGTTTAGATTCCTTATTTATTTCTTGGAGAGAAATTTCAAATAGATATACGTTATTGCTTAAAGGGCATATCTTTTAAAATGTATTTATTAAAAGTTATTGTATTTATTTTTTTAGTGAAGCTTTTTGTATACATCTTTCTTTAATATATAGGAAACGCATCAATTAAGATACATTACCTGTTTTAATTATAGGCATACGTTACGTTTGATTTCTTGCCTTTATATCTTTCCACCCCTTTGATTTCCTACCATAACTTCTCCACAAATTTTGCCATACATTCCTTAATCCTAGCAGCCTTTATCACTTTTTCACGTGAGAAAAACTTCTTTCTCATTTCATTTCTCACGCCTATTTTCAGATTTAAGAAAAATAGGTAATGGCTTCTTCTTTTTTTCCTATTTTTCTCTTCACTTTTCTATTGAATTTTCCTTTGTTTTGCCTTGCTTCCTTTTGTTTAGGTCGGCCTCAACCACCACCACCTTCTCCGCCTAACCATCTCCTCATGTGTCGCGCCATCCTCCACATCTTTCCTTGTTGTGTTTCTCTGCGTGTGTATATATAGAGGTATGTGTAAAATTATAATGGGTTTATGTATGTGTGTGTGTTTATATATATATATATATATATATATATATATATATATATATATATATATATATCTGTCAATTTATGCTTTAAATTATTGTTTTAAAGTATATAAATTTTATAAGTTAGTATTGGATCGGTGAATGGATATAATCTTTAATAAAATGAGTTACTTGATTTTATTTAAGTCAGATCTGAAGATTTTTGTGATTGTTGTGTTATATATTTGGTAGGTGGTTTCAGGATATATACATCATATATGTATCTAAAGCTGTTTCAAGGTATATAATTTTACTATATTTGTGTTTCAAATATTTTCATTTATGATAGGTTATATTATAGCAGATTTTGGTATTGATATTTTGTACATATATAATTTGCATATACTATATAAGTTTATATCATTCATTATTCATTTATGTAAAAGCCTATACGCATAAATCCGTGAGTTATTTATATGTGTACTAAAAATTTTCTTAGAGTATTTATATTAAAGAGTTATATAACACGTCTGTTAGGGTATATGAGATTTATATCAGGAACTTATATATTCATAAGTATGTGAATTTTAGGTTGTTTCGATTCTTTTGTTTTATTTTAAGTTGCTGCTACATATAATGTGTTTAGATTTTCCCCATATTATATACATATAGTATATGTTTAGGATATAGTAAAGTATGTAGCTCTAATATCTATGTATATTTGTATATTGAATATAAAGCTTTCTCTTCTTTTGTTATGCATATATGTATATTCGCACTACATGTATTTATTAAAATATGGGTATGCATATATACTATATTATATATAGTTTGAAATATATATATATATATATAATATTTTGGTTATAATATTTTGAAAAAATATGTGTTTTAAGGATAGTGATTTAATTATATATATATACACATATTATTTTAATATTTTTTATTAAATTAAGATATTGATTTTTATAAAATAATAATAATATATATATTTTCTGTATATATTAAACTGATTCATTTTCTCATCGATTCCTCATTTTCAGCTATGATCGTTGAATTTGTGTTCAATCGTGCTTTGCTTTAAAATTCGTGCCTGGATTCATAGCTCGTTTCTTTGTCCAATCTATCTAGCCTCGAAAGGTGAGAAATCACTCAAGATTAACGTTCTTATATTTATTAAATTTGATTTTAATTGAAACAACAATTGAAAAATGCTGCTAATTTGAACTATCAAATTTTTAATTATTGTTAGATATGTTATTATCTATATCTGTTCACTTGTGATACGACACCATATTCTATATATTTTATTTTTTTCTGATGATATATGCCTATGATATTATTATCTGTTATATTATTATCAATTATCATATATGTTATCACTCTGCAAGTTCCCTGTTAGTATAGAATTCACTATGGGTTGAAATGATACATAATCGAATGGACTTTAGAATAGGAGAAAATCGTTATGGATTGAAACGATGGACCCAAGCGATTTCACTTGAATTGTTTTGGGATTGCACGTCGAAATGATATCTACCCGTATATATTTAAATTACGGATTGAAATGATAAATATCCATATAAATTGACCATAGGATAAGAAATTCATTAGTTGCTTTTTTCTCAAGCTTTTTAATTTTTTAATGTCCGCTGTCCCCCCCATTCCCTCCCGACACTTACATTCAAACTTCCCTATCGTCCTTTCTACCATACCTTCTCCTGTTTTCTTTCTGTCACCTCAAGTCCCTCCCGAACCCCTTCCGCCTGACCCACCACTGTCTTCTGCTCCTCCTCCTCCTCCCCCTGCTCCCATTGCCCATTCCCAGCTCTCTCCTACTTCCCACAATGTAAGTAGGAGACATTCGTTAGTTGCTTTTTTCTCAAGCTTTTTAATTTTTTAATGTCCGCTGTCCCCCCCCCCATTCCCTCCCGACACTTACATTCAAACTTCCCTATCGTCCTTTCTACCATACCTTCTCCTATTTGCTTTCTGTCACCTCAAGTCTCTCCCGAACCCCTTCCGCCTGACCCACCACTGCCTTCTGCTCCTCCTCCCCCTGCTCCCGTTTCCCATTCCCAGCTCTCTCCTACTTCCTACAATAATCTCTCGGCCCAATGGAATACCCTATTCAAAGCAAAACCACGAAATGCAGGTCAGCATTCGCCCATTAACGTGCCACTGGTCTTTGATGGGAACATCCTGGTTCCTCCAGAAAATGTTATTAAAGCAGGCAATGATGTTTGGGGTGAATACTGGGTAGGTTTTTTTCTTGATAAGCCTTTATCCTACCTATCTGTTATAGCTCATCTCAAAAAATTTGGAAAGTTAAAGGTTCTATCAAAGTGAAATCGGATGGATTTCTGTTCCTATTCAATCTGTCTTGCGAAGAAGATAGAAGGAAAATAATTGCTTCTGATCCAATTATCATGAGGAACAAATTATTCATAGTAAAGCAATGGGATCCAACAGTTGGTAATAGTTGTAGTACGATAAGATCTGTTCCTGTATGGATTAGGATCTCAAATATTCCTCTTTATGCCTGGTCTCATCTAGGAATTAATTGGCTTGCCACACGCGTTGGTAAATTCATGTGTATGGATGCGCAAACAGAAAAGTTAGATAGAATAGGATACGCAAAATGTATGGTGGAGGTTACTCCTGCTGAGGAGTTGATGGATGAGTTTCCTGTAAGACTAATGGATGGATCTGAGAAAATAGTGAAAGTTGATTACTTGTGGAGACCTGAAATATGCATTAACTGTAAAGAGTTTGGCCACAGGACTGAAGTGTGTTTGAAAATAGAAAAGAACTACGAAGAAAAGGCAGGATCAAAAGTTGAAGCAAGAAAGCATAGTAAGGGGTTTGAAGATGATAATAGGAAAGTATCAAGGGTCCTTAATCAAAAGCAGGTATGGAGAAGGGTGGAAAATAGAGGAACCAAAGATGAAAACAGATAAGGGGAAAAATAAGATAACTGAAGATATGGAAAAGTGTACTGAAACTGAAGGGGATGGGGCAAGTGCTAGTTTGCTGCTTGTTTCAGAAACTAGCTACATGAGAAAGGGTATCACTAAAAGATCCAATGAAGAAGAGAATAGAAATATCAATAGATTCAATGTTTTAATGGAAGAAAATATGGCTGAAGCATGCTATGAAAATGGAGGAAATGAACCAGGGAATGAGGACTGTGATATTGCAGTGCAGTTCGAGGAGGGAGAAACTGAAGGTAACATGCAAAAAGAAGTTTTAGTTGTTAGTGAACAGGTTAAAACAATAACAACCAATGAAGAAGAAAATAGTAATATCAATAGATTCAATGTGTTAATGGAAGAAAATATGGCATAAGCATGCAATGAAAATTGTGAAAATGAATCAGGGAATGTGAACTGTGATATTGATGTGCAGTTGGAGGAGAGAGAAATTGTAGCTAACATGCAAAAAGAAGTAATAGTTGAAACTGACCACGTGCCAGTTCTCAACAACTTGCATGCAGATATACATGAACTTGAAAGCAATAAATCCAAAGGTGAAACCTCACATATTCATACCAGCGTGGGAAAAGGAAATATTATGCTACATATTGCCAGTTCCACTGGATATCAACCACATAAATCCACAGACAATACAACCTTGTATTCAACAAATGGAAGCATAAATGCCACTTCAACATAAATGAATCCCAGTTCAGACAATCTCTACAAAATGAAATACTTGCCTTGATCATGGACGAAACTGCAAGAAGTAATAACATATCTGAACAACATTAATCCTTCTCTGGAGATTTTCCAGGATGGAAATCAATGCCTACATCTCCAAATTATTCTCACTCACAAACAGTGGCAGGGAAGAATAGTGATAAAGGACCAATTCTTAATAAACAACTCAAAGTAGATATAACTACAGAACAAAGGGGATCTCCTGCAACTAGGAGCACAAAAAATGTCAAACATCAATCTCTGAAGTATGCTAAATGATGCACAACGTTGCAATTTGGAATATAAGAGGAGCCTATTCCTCCAATAAGCTTGATCAAGTCAAGTATCTTATCAACCTTCACAAAGTATCTCTTTTTGCCATTCTCGAAACCAAACTGAATGAATCTCTTTCAGTTAAAGCTGCTAAGTATATTAATCCATCTTGGATCTTGAACCATAACCTGGATCAAGCTTCTTATGGTCGTATCATGGTTATTCATGATCTAATAGTCATGTCTCTCACCCTAGTTCTCAACATTGACCAAGTAATGCACCTACATGCCAAGCTGAATAATTCATCCACTTCCTTCTACATATCAATAGTTTATGCCCATAACTCTGTGAACTCAAGACAAATTTTCCTAAATCTTCTTCCGGCCTTTAGAAAAAACTCCCACCCCTGGCTCGTTTTTGGGGATTTCAACTGCTGTTTCAAATTGCAAGATAAACATGGTGGCTCCCCTCTATTGCCCAAAGACATTTTCCCACTTAATAAAGCCATTGAGACTCATGTCTCCTCCCAATACCCTCTTTTGGAGCTGAATTCTCATGGAACAACAGAAGTAGATCTGGTTCCAGGACCTTCACCAACATTGACCATTCATTTGCCAATCTGAATGCCCTATCCACTTGGCCAACCATGTCATCTTCAATTCCCCACCCTGTCTTATCTAATCACTCGCCCATCATTTTCTCTTCGGGACAGATGTTATTAAAAAAAAAGCTTCAAATTCTATAGTACTTGGGTCCATGAACCTGAATATGCTACTATTATTAGTAAAGCATGGCCTGGGAAATTTTATGGAAATCCCATGTTTATTTTTTGCAGGAAATTAAAAGCTACAAAAGAAGCTCTAAGGGTTTGGGCAAGGAACAAATTTGGTAATGGTACTTTAAAATCAACTATGCTAAGGCAGAAGCTCATTGAAGCTCAAGATTTGATGATTAGCAACCCTGACAATGTTGATGCTGCCGAGAATGAGAGAAGTATTTACAACTAATTAAATGAAGCTTTGAAAGTTGAAGGTAATATGAAGAGGCAGCAGCTCAGACAAAAATGGGCACATGATGGGAACTACAATACTTCTTACTTTCATGCTGCTATTAAGATTAAGCAACCAAAGGAGAATATCTCTCATATTTACGACGAGTTTGGAGTCTTCCACTCTAATCCAACTGAAGTTGACCAAGCACTGCTCAATTTTTTCAAGTCCATGCTGGGAAACAGAAATGATTTCAAACCTCAGATTGAAGAACTTGACCGTGTGCAAGTGCCCAAAGTTAATCAGGAAGAAGTTGACAATCTTGTTATTGAGGTAACTGACAAAGAAATAAAAGATACCCTATTTCCCATGAACAGAAATTCTAGTGGAGGACCGGATGGTTTCAATCTTCAGTTCTATATTCATAGTTGGGATATCCTCAAGGAAGACTTCTTAAAGGCTGTGCACAACTTCTTCACTAAATCAAAACTTTTATTGGAAGTGAATGCCACTAATCTGGTGCTTCTCCCTAAATCCTAGCATCCTTCAACTGTTGAGTCTTTCAGACCTATATCATGTTGTAATGTGATATATAAGTGCATTTCCAAAATCTTGGCCTCTAGACTTGTTGTGGTTCTTAGCAGGCTCATTTCTAGGAATCAATCTACCTTTCTGCCTAAGAGGAACATCCTTGATAACATATTACTGTCACATGAATTAAGTAAAGGGTATGGTCATGCCCAAGCATCTGCAAATGCTATACTGAAATTGGATTTAAAGAAAGCTTTTGATAGTATTCACTGGAGTACAATCGTGAGAACTATGGCCCTCATGAGATTTCCAAAAGTTTTTGTGGCTTGGATCTACAACTGCATATCAACCCCCTCTTTCTCTATCAAATATAATGGCTCCACTTCTGGTTTCTTCAGCAGTAAGCAAGGGATCAGGCAAGGCGATCCGATCTCCTCTTACTTATTCATTCTTGTTATGGAAGTTTTAACAGCTATGTTGTCTAAAAAATATGAGCAGAAGGAAATAAAGTTTCGTTCTAAATGTAAATCCCCCCAAATAACTTCTCTGCTTTTCGCTGATGACATTATGTTATTCACCAAACCTGATCAGCGTTCTTTGGAAAAAAATCAAATCTACTCTACACAAATTCTATCTTATGACTGGTCTTAATCTTAACATTAACAAATCTCACATGCTTTCTTCTGGTATAACTACCGAGCAAGCAAGACATTTAACTTCTATATCTGGTCTTCAAGCTATGGATAACAACATGAGTTATTTGGGTCTTCATCTATGCTCCTCTAGAATCACTACTGCTAATTGCTTGCCTCTGTATGACAAAATCTGTAGCACTATGACATGTTGGGCTAATAGATTTCTATCACAAGCCGGTAGACTTGTGCTCATCAAGTCTGTTATCTCCTCAGTGATGATGTATTGGTCCAGAGTCTTCATTCTTCCCATCAAGCTGGTTAATATGGTAAGAAAAGCTATGTTGAGGTTCTTCTGGACTGGTTCTACTCACTCAAAGAAAATCATTCCTTGTTCTTTTGTCAAAATGGAGTTGCCTAAGGATAAAGGTGGTCTAGGAATACTAAATTTGCAAACATGGAATAGAGCTGCCATCAGTTCCCACTTGAATGCTTTGCTATCTGATGCCGACTCCTTTTGGGTTCAATGGACCAAAATTCATAACTTGGGTAGTAAGAATATCTAGACCATGAATGTGCCTCAGAACTCTAGTTGGACTTGGAGGAGCTTGCTGTGTTCAAGATCCTTCTTATCTTCAATGATTAAAGTTAATCTCTCTCCTTCCAGTACAGCGAATTTCTGGTCTGTCCCTTGGATGGCTGAAGGGCTTATTCTTTGCAAACTCTTTTCACAACAGCAGATCATCCAATCTGGTATCAGTAGATATGCTAAAGCAACTGACTACATTTTTGATGGCAACTTACAGCTGCCTTATACCAGCAACCAAGTCACTAGGGCTGTCTGGAATAAATTTCAAGTTAATTTCTTCCACTCCACTCCTATTGATGAAATTCAATGGAATGGCAAGCCCCACTCGATCTCTTCTGTTTATAAAATGCTCACGAATGGTACTGGTTGCACTGATATAAAATGGCACAAGGTAATTTGGTCTAGAATTTCTAATGCGAAAGACAACTTGATAATGTGGAAGGTAATCAATAATGCTCTGTTGACCAAGGACAAATTGTTGAACTTTGGCTTGACGTAGATCCTCTTTGTGTTTTCTGCAAGTTGCAACCTGAAACAATGGATCACTTATTCTTCGAATGCAATGAGTTAATTGGATTGTGGTGTAAGCTTATGGGAGGAACGAATGTTAACCATATCCGTGGACACTCAAGTGTTGAGTGGGCTCTGATAGGCAAAGCTACTAAGTGGAAAAAAAGTCAGATTTGTGTACTTTTTCCTTATTAAAAGATACTTGAATTACATTTGGGAGGAAAGAAATAAAAGAAGCTTTGAAAACAAGATCAGAAGTAATCTCCAACTTTGGTATGCGTTACAGGCCAGTATTAAGATTGGAATGAGGGAATGCAATTTTGATTTCAGTTCCTTTGTAACTGCAGATTGGCCGTAGCTGTACTTTTTTCTTTCCTTTCTTCCTTATGTGTTGTTGTCTTCTTTTTCTCTCCTGTGTTGTATGCCTTTCTTGTTGTGACTGTGAGCTTGTTCATAGTCAGTTTTCCTTTTTATTTATTTTTTCAATAAACTGGTAGGGGACCAGTTAACCCCGCTTGCCTTGCAAAAAAAAGAAATTATATAGAGACACCGTTGGTGTATATATATAAATATTTTAAAAATAATTTATATGGTTTTGAAAGGGAATATATATAGGGTTTTATTTAATATTGGAAATATTTTTAAGTTTTATATATAGTAGATTTAATAATAAACTTTAATCTAATAAACTTTGATTTAATTAATATAATATGTCTAGGTATTATATCTTTGAACATATTTTTCACGGATTTGTATAAGTTAAGGAAGATAAGGTTGAATTAAGTAAAATTGTATCTAATTAAGAATTCTCTTAATTAGATCGATTTATACTATTGAACTTGAAGTTTAAGTTTTGATTTTTTAACTTGATTTTTGATTTAAAGTGATTAAATGAATATTTCAAGTTTAAATAAATCGAAGGAATATTTAGGCTAAGGGTAAAATAAGGTTATTTAATAATACTGAATTTATTAGGTGAATATTTCAAGACTAAATAATATAAGGTAAAATCGAGATCTATATGAAATCGTTAAATTGGACATTGAAAATGTTGAATACTAAAGCTTTGAAATTATGGAATTTAAATGGTTTATTTATGATCCAGATCTGTATTTGAAATCAATAAAATTTGAATTTGTTATTTAGAAACTGAATTGAATTAAAATGCATAAATCTAAATTGAATTAAATGTGAATTTGGGACTCTAATTGACTTGAATCTATTTGTGAAATTGAGGAAATATGTATATTTAATGGAAATGACAATTTGGTTTTGAAGCATAAATTATTTGAAATGACCACGGTGTTATAGCGTATATTTTCTGCATTGTAGATAGTTCCATGGATCCTTAGAGGATGGTTATCCCAAACATCCTTTTAGTTGATTGTATTTCAGTTGATATTTCACTTGAGCTGGATTTATTGATATATGAATGTTAATCCTGACTCGAGTATTTTGTGTTTTGTTTTACGCTCATGTCAGACCGAGTGATACAACATTTGAGACTCACCTTTGGAGTTTAGAGCTCATTTGGAGATCCAACTATCGATTCAGCTTTCAGTTTTTCCAGTTGATTGATACAAAGATGTCATCTGTTTGTATTCGAGACTTCAGTGTATTTGAGTTATCCTGCTGTATTTTATTTCTAACTCTGATGTTTATATAGTAGCTTCATGAACTACTATTTATCTATTCCGCTGCATTATATTACTCTGTCTGTGATTCTGTGATTGATTTATTTACTGTATATATGTTGAGCTGTACCAAATTTTAAATTAACAATCTAATATTTTAAGCAATTCAAGTCTTACATGTGTGGATTATTGTCGATTTGAATGGTCCAAAATATCAGGCCGTTACATTGGGGCAGCACATAAGCAAGTTATTGTCAATCTGCTTTTATTTTTAATTCCACATTAATTTTTTAGTATCACCATATTCACATTTCCCTCTCTAGGATGAAAAAAAATCCTACAAGTGGTATCTGAGCTAGGAACAAAAATAATTTTTTGTTAAAAAAATTTGATTTTTTCTTTCAATGGCTTCTTTTAATAATGCTTTTGCTAAGGTCAGTCCATAACTAGACCACCCATGTTCAATGATGAATATGCTTATTGGAAAACTAGAATGAATTTTTTTCTAAAAACCATAGATGCATGGAATATTGTTGAAATGGGATATCGCACACCAACAGTAATGGTGGATAATCAAGAAGTTGAAAAACATACGGATCAATGGACAGACCTTGAAAATAAACTACAAACTGCTAATGCTAAAGCTATGAATTCTATTATTTTCTCATTAGATCAAATTTAATTTAACCAAGCCTTACATTGTCTAAGTGTGCAGGAAATTTGGCACACGCTTGAAGTGACTCATGAAGGAACCTCCCAGGTTAAAGAATCTCGCCTTGCCATGCATAGTAGCGAGTACGAGAACTTCACAATGGCAAAGGATGAAAGTGTCAAAGAAATGTATGGACAACTTTCTTATCTTGTATACAAATCAAAATCCCTTGGAAGACCATACACAGAACTGGAAATAGGCCGAAAGATCCTCAGAATTTTTCCACGAAATTTTAAAGCAAAGGTGACTGCTATCCAAGAATCAAAGATCTGAAACAAGTTAAACTTGAACTCATCGAAAACCTCACCACTTATGAGCTAAAAATCAAAATAAAAAAAGAACGTTAAGAAGGAGATATGTGAAAGAAATCAATAGCTCTCAAAGGAACAATGGAAAGTGAAGATGATGATGATGATGATGATGTTGATGATGATGATGATAATAATAAAGGAGCAGCTGAACTTGCACTAATAATAAAGAGATTCAAAAGGTGGACTACAAATATGGAAATCCAGCCAAAAATCAACAACTGAAGAGCAGAATTGTCGAAGTTATAGATATCTTAGAAAAGTAGGAGACCATTTGTCACAAGTGCAATAAACCTGGTCATATCAAGCCAAAATGTCCTCAAAATCGAGTTAGCAACGGAAAGAACCGAAAAGGAAAAGTTTTGCAGCAACATGGGATGAAAGTAATGAAAATGTTACACTTCCAGTGAGAGTGAAAGAGCAAATCAGTGCCTTTTAGGAGAAACAAGTGACAACGATGATGATGAGCCAAGCGAGGTATCAAAACTTACTTATTTGCAATTACTTATATACTTTCATGAAGTAAATGGCTATTTTGAAAGACTTAGGGAGAAGTACACTAAAATTGAACCACAAAGAGATAGTTTGATAGAACTAAATAAGCAACTTGATCAATTGGTTAAAAACTATAAAAAAAGATCCCTAAGTGTGATAAGTGTCCATCATTAGAAGAGGAAATAAAAAAAATTAGAAACTAGAATTAAATCACTTGAAAATGAAAGTCTAATATTGAAAGAAAGTGAAAATACTAGGAGAGAAAACTCTATTAAAAAGTGAACTTTGTTATTGTATGAAAATGAATCTATAAAGTCACAAGTCCAACAATTGTCTACAACTTTAGGAAATTCTCCAAAGCAGAAAGATCACTAAATATGCTATTAGGGAAACAAACTGTTAATACTATTAGACAAGGACTTGGGTATACTCAATCTGATAAAGGTAGAAGTGAAACTAATCATGTCAATTCCAAGTGCTTGTGAAAAAATTGGACACAATCAAAACAATTGTTGGTATAGACCCAAACACTTGAAAACCATACCAATTTGGGTTCCTAAAGGCATGAACGTAAAATTCCTCAAAATCAAACAAATCTGGGTGCCAAAAGGAACAAATACAGAATGTCTTGGTTCTACACAAACTTTTATTTCAAAAATTTTAGTCACGAACAATCATGGACTTATGCAAACAAATAGGTCACAAAGCTCTTTTATCGTGTAGGTGTGTTGGCAGGCTAAGGAACAGTAAGAGTGGTACCTGGATTCTGCCTGTTCCAGGCACATGATGGGCAACATTTCAAATGTTCCTTAACCTAAAGAGAAGAGATGGGGATATACATATTTTGAATAATCATGACATCAAACGTAAATAGGTATGATCTCTAAACCTTATTTTGTTATTTTATTGTTAGTTATGTTTTTATTGACATTGTTGTAGCATTTCTGCAATATCTTGAGCGTTTATGATTTGTAAAATTCAAGATGTTCTAGAACTACAAATATTTATTTTTGTGTTTTCCTAGAATCTGAATTTAAGAAGGTGAAAATGTGCAAATCATTTGGAGTATCATTTGAAAATAGTTTCAGAACTTTCTTAACACAGCTGTAGTAATTTGATCATATTTGAATATCTCAACTCTGATTTTTGAAATTCTTGAAATTTTGAAAAGCTAACTAATTATGCTACAACTTTTTTGTTTTAAGTTCTTTATTTATTCACATAAGAATATCATAAAGAATTGCAATGAATTCAATATATAACTCGAAAAGCATATCTGTTTTACATAAACAAGTCGTGGTATTTAAAGTATAATTTTTGATTGATTTGAAGAATAGACTTGAAACCAATTTTCACAAGTAGCATCTTTGAACATCTAAAACTTTCATGTTATGATCCAAATCAAACTTCAAACTTTTACCATCCAAATAAAGGTTTCAAATTGAGCGAGTCTTTGAAACAAAGATTGTTAACTACTTGGAAACAACAATCACTTTTTAGTGATTCTCTTCATGTCTATCAATTCAATTTTCAAAACCGCTTTGATGAATTTTTGAATGAATATTTTTCCCAATATAGATTACATTGCCTTTGCTTGTTTTAAAGGTTTTAAATTGAAACAGATGAATATAAAAATTGGGTTTTCGAATAGACAATTAAAAGAGGATGTCTATGTTGAACAACCCTTGGGTTTCGAAAAACAGATTTTTCCAAATCATATGTATAAACTTAAAAAGGCATTATATGATCTAAAATAAGTCCCTAGGGCTTGGTATGAATGCCTTAGCACTTATCTCCTTAAAGACGGGTTCAAAAGGGATTGTGTCGACACCATATTATTTCTATTATTCGAAAATGATGATCTTTTGATTGTTTAAATATATGTTGATGACATTATTTATGATGCCACTAACAACCTTTTATATGAGAAATTTGAAAAATTCATGCAGGAAAAGTTTGAAATGAACTTGCAGGGGAGTTAAAATACTTTTTAGGATTTCAAATCAAACAAAGTGAAAACGGTACATCTTCTCTCAAACAAAATATATCAGAGAGCTTGTCAACAAATTTTTACTGAAAGATGCTAAACCAGAAAAAAAGATCTCCTATGAGCAGAATAATTAAACTTGATAAGGATGAAAAAGTAAGGTAGTTGATCAAAATAAATATCGAGGTATAATTGGATCATTTCTTTATCTTACTGCTTCTAGACAGACATTATGTTCTCTATTTGTCTATGTGCACGGTTTCAATCAAATCCAAAATGATCTCAGTTAAAAGATGTAAAAAGAATTATAAGGTATCTGTTGCATACCCCACATTTTGGTCTATGGTGTCCAACTAATAATAACTTTGAGTTAAAAGAATATTCAGAGTCTATGCTGGAAGTCTAGTTGATAGAAAAAGTACCAGTGGAATGTATTTTATGTTGGGACATTCGTTAGTTGCATGGTCAAGTCGAAAATAAAATTGTATTGCACTACCACCGAGGCATAGTAAATTACTCTAAGCGGTTTCTCTACTCAAATCTTATGGATGATGCAGACTTTGCAAGGCTATGATCTAAATTTTAAACGAGTTCCACTTATGTGTAATAACAAAAGTGTTATTGATCTCACAAATAATCATCTACATCATTCTTGCACCAAGCATATAGATGTTAGACATCATTTCATTAGAGATCATATTTCCAAAGAAAATATCTACATAAATTTCATTCCAGCTGATTCCTAATTGGCAGACATTTTTACAAAAATCCTTCTAGAAAATAGTTCTTGTCGACCCTCTCAGTTTAGGCATTTTAGAATTTTGATCTCGTATTTTGGGGTTTGACCTTAAATGCCCATTTTAACTAAATTTGACTTCCTAATGATTGTCTAAAAGATAAATGGTGACTGAAAAAAAAGTGACTAGTGTTGATATTAATAATACATTATGACTTGAGACATTATATTTTGTAAATTTCTTTAATAATTTAAACAGAATTTGTAATAACTTTGGTTGGTAAAAATTCCATAACCATCCCTATTCCTATCATATTTCTACGACTATTACTCATCAATATCCAGTATGGTATGTTAAAATGTGGTACTTAAACAGGAAATTATTAATTTTTTAATTAATTGGCAATAAAATCATTCAAGGGTACTCACTCTCATTTAAAAGTCCTTATGGTTATGCATGAGTGAACTACTTGAAATTTTTGATTATTTTCTTTCATGCTCATTTAAATGTCCTTATGGTTATGCATATATGGGACACATATCAAAATTGGTTGAAAGAGGCAAGTTAATTCTAACCCTATTTAAAAGTTCTCATGGTTATGCGTTATTAGAAGATGCTTGGAATTCTTTTTTAATAAAAAAAAAGGAATATAACTAATCTCATTTAAAAGTCCTACCGGTCATGCATGGTTAGTAAGTATCCAATTCATGTCATAAATATACCACAAATGGAAACGGCTATATGGTTTCCTATGCCAACGTCACCCCTATTAGTCTAGAATGGAATATGCGCCTAACAGAGTATTTATGACTTTTGTTTGATTTTTAAAATTTACTATTTATACTCAATTAAGTATTAATGTTGTATTAGTATTTATCACTATTTTCTAACACTGTTACTCTTTTGTTGATAATAAAAGGGGGAGAGAAGTTAAGATTTTGGAAAATAAGTCATATTTTTTATTTTTGCATATTCTCATCTAGGTTTACTGCATTTTTTTTATTTTTTCTATTTTTCATACTTTTATTTATTTTTTATTGTGATGCATATGTGAAGGGGGAGCTTTGTTGTATGTGGAGTATTCAAATAGAGGGAGCTAATAGAATTCATCAACACCAAATACATTTAATAGAGTCAAAATCTTAATATATATTTTTTATCATCAAAAGGGAGCGATTGTAGAATGCAATAGACTATGATTTTTGTTTGATGATAATAAATATATATATATATATATATTCATTTTAAATGTATTTTTTATTGTACTATTTTATTTTTCCACATAATTAAATAAATATTTGTTTAATAAAATAAATAACTCGGAAGCCTTATTTAAATAAATATTTTATTCAAACAAATATTTTATTACAGATTCAAATAGTACAAATTTGAGATCTCACTATATTTGCACATTTTCAATTACAATACAACTTCTATTACAACACAATTGTCACTATACAATTCAACTCACTGCATAATTCACTCAGCACTCGTATTTGATCTTCGACTACGTTCCAGTATGAAACCGATATTTGAACTATGTGCAAAATAAACACTAACGCGGTAAAATTGAAAAAGAAACATCTTGCAGTGCACATTGAAGTTTGTGTTTGAAAATATTATTTGCCTCGATTATTTGGGTTGTTCATCATCGTTTTTCTAATTCATCTTACATGAACAACTTGTGACATGCATAGTGTATCACTATACATGCCATAAGCACACTGATATACACTTGCTTGTTAAAATATCAAGGATTGGTGAGCACAAGGTCAAACCCTAGCCTAGACTGGATTCAACTCAAGTGCAACCACAAAACAGCCTCAACGTAATGTACACATGAAGCCTCGACCAAAAGTCAGTGTGAATGCTCAAAACAACGATAAAGGCAGTTCTCTAAATCAATACAGTCCACATGAAGGCATAAACACACCTAAGCCAGACTTCAAATGAAAACAAAATATGGAACCAAACTTGGAAACATATTCATATGAACATGGAGATAACCAACAAACACTGCACAGGGTTTCAAAAAGTATAAAAGACATGGTCAGAAGCAACAACGTCAAAGCAACAAATGAAGATCAAAACAAACCGACATGACAGCAACTCAGAGGAAAATAGCAAGCTTGCACTACAGGGGGAGTTTAACCCAAAGCAATCAAGCACTTCAGTGAGGCCAGATTTCAAATGGAACAAGAAAAATACATACAATTCTACAAACATGCAAATAACTCAACACAAAAATGACTACAATGCAACCAGACCAAAATGACAACCAGAGTACAAAGCAATGGATCAAGCTACATTAATGCGTGTAAATAATGGAGCTACCAGTTCAACATGCTCACATATACAAAGGATAGAGCAAATGCAGACAAACAGTGCTGAACACAGAAATGGTCAATTCAACCAACCAATGTGGATGTGTATGTGCAAAACAACACTTACATGAAAATACATAAAGTATTCAAAGTGCACCAGGTCAGACATTAAAGGAAACCATACTTCAATATGTTCAAGCAATATCAGGTTTCAGGCACAAGTATAATGATAATAACAACATGAAGTGCACAAACAAAAAGGTCAAGTACATATGTGCATACAAGGATATGTATAAATGAATGAACACAGCAGTTCAAAGCCAGACCAAACTTATATGCAACTAGGGCACCAAGTTTATCAACCAAGCATAAATGCAACTTCAATTTCAATATGTAAAAAGGGGTGCATCAGACAATGTCATGTATATACATATGAAATAGAGGAGACTTCTAGGAAGTTTTCTTAAACAATGCAAGATACAAAGCATAGCCACAACAATCACATACTCACTCATATAGTTGTTCAATCATTCTGGGATTCAGGCATGTGGAACCAGACCAGATACGAGTAAGTAAGAAAGTAGTCGAAGTAGACAGTGCATAGGCACATTAACCAGAATTGATACCAGAGCCATCACAAACATATATACATACATATGTTTTTGTATGTACATGGAGTGACACAAAAATATACAATTAAAAAACTCAACAAAAAATCAAAAATTATTGGCAGTAGCAGCGGGTTATATCATAATGAACAAGTCATAATTCATTCCAAAAATATACCAATATATCATGAGGTCAAATTTATCTCAAATTCAAATGACAAGCAGCAAGAGAACGATGAACAAGTCAAGGAAGCAAAGAACGGAACCGACTCAATCAATTCGGGCAAATTCGAATTCATCAGAAATGAACTAGTGAGAGGTGAACGAGTCGTGCGTCAGAGTTCGTTCGAGTAAAAATCAACGCAAGTGCAAAAAACACGAAGAATTCAAACCAAAAATTACAAACGATATAACAGGTTTTCGATCCTTATAAATTGAACCCAATTCATCATCGGCAAATATCGAAGTTCAAGTTCAAGTGATCAACGGAGAAAATAATGTAAAACACACATACCATTTTCATACTGATATTCAAACTCGACATTTGAAGCATCTGTAAGTAATCAAAGCCAGCGAATCGATTGAGGAAGCAAATCAAAGCAAGATCATCACTTCAATCGATCTATTTCCAAGCGATGCCTCAAATTTGAAAACCCTAATCCAAATTGCAAAAGTAAGAAGGCGGCTTTATTTAACAGAAGGCAAACAAAAGGGAGCATAGTTTAACTTCGTTTTATTAGATCGATATTATGTTTTGTTTGGGCCGTATATTGGGTTTTATTTAATTTTTAATTCTCTTGTTTTTTAAGTTTTATTTTAATCAAACTCTAGTTTAACTAGGTTACAAACTACGGTTTGTAGTTCGAGAATTCGCAAATCAGTATCGGAGTTGTGGCAGGGTTTTGAGCTTAGAGTTATGTTAATCGAGTTAGCGGGTTTTGCGAGCTTATATGTTTTTGTAAGCGACCGATTACTTAATTTCTATGAGAAACCTTGAGGGCAGCGCATAGGCAGGTTATTTTCGAAGCTGGGTAAAACTTTGTGTGGTCTTTACTGCATCACTTTCTATTTTGACTTTTAATTCCACACTAATTTTTAGTATCACCCTATTCATCCCCCTCTAGGGTGAAAACGGTCCTACAAATATGAGCCTTTGTAAGATATAAAAGAATAGTTTTGAGAGAGCGGAATACGTACATACAGACAAGTGTGCGTGTATGTCTACACACACACACACACACATATATATATAACAAACGCAAGTACGTTACTATAGTGTTAACCCAAACCCCAGTCTCATTTTCAGATTCTTTGGATTACGTTTTGAAAATCTTTTAGGTTCAAATTTCTTTTTAATTTACAAAAACCTATGCTCTGATACCAATTTTTAATATCCTCAATTTGAAGGTCCAAAACTAACTGCTTAGGATGCTGCAATCATCCATGGTTATTAATTCTCGATGACCAAATGTGGTAATGTTAGATACACTGATGTATCAGATACAAATGAATATGAAAAAGTTTAAACTCTGTTTAAAACAAATTTATCGTTTCATTATAGATAGTATTTCAAATTCATCACATAATCTCATATGTAAGCCACGTTCAGAGGAATTACAATTTATTATAAAATACGCCAAGAGCGATATATAAAGATTCCCCCTCGGCTGATCATATTCAAAATATAGGCTGTATACAAATTTTCCATTACATCCAAAACACAGCGGAGTCAAACAAAATGAACTCATAATAGCTAGTTTGCCTCCTGCACATCTCGGAAGCTTATTCATCTAAAGGAGAACTTGAAAATATTAACTCTCAAACTACTCAAAATTAATCGAGCACCCCAAGAATTTAAGAGGAAAACATAAAATTCGAGTTAGACAAAAAGTCTGATGTGAATAATAACCTACCATCTCGAACCAAATAGATATCTAATGAGACCACTCCGCTTAGCGAAACAAGTTCCCCCTCACTAGTAGCTTAACTCAATTTATAATAAGCATATATTGTGTGCCTGCATCCACAATGGTTATGACATAACATAATAAAATGTATCACGATGATATGCAAACACGTAATATGGTCTAGATCTCCCATCCCACCTTACTGACTATCTGTCTCAAGTTATAGTTTCTAGGATCACTATTAACCTATTAGTTTTCATGGGCTGACTAATAACCTGTTCTAAGCTAAAGGACAATCTGTCTGGTTACATAGTTTTCATGGAACCACCAGAACCCTATTAGTATTTACTAATAACATCATCAAATCATAGTTTTCATGAGGTCACTATGAAACATTGGACTTTACAATAACATCACTTATGTCATATTTTCTATGGGATCACTATAAACCTATTGATCTCTTTCAATAACTTATTTCGAACATAGTTTTCATGGGATCACTAAGAACCTATTGGCCCCAGCTAATAACAATCTTCATACACAGTTTTCATAGGATTACTAAGAACCTATGTAAACCAATAATCCTTTGATGAGTCTTTGGGCATCCTATATTCTGGTCTATCTGACCTCTTAGATGTAATTCTACTCACGCAGGAGTTAAATCAATGTATATTCACTACTGTGTCAACTTAGCTTGTTATCCTGCCCTTAACTGCCCAAATTGTAGTTATGGGTTAATTATGAAGCTAATATGCTTACGGAAGCAAGCCTGATAAATAAATAAAACATGATAATACAAACATCTACGATCTAGTTCCTCACAATCATTTTTCTAAGGAAACATGGTTAATATCCTTAACCCGTTATCTTTAGCAAGGAAAGCTTCTTATATTCCAAAGATATATGCCATTTCAAAGCTCCTTCATCTTGCTATTGGTTTTACCTTTAAAATTACGATCGAGTTTCATACTGGAAAACTAAGGCTTTCGACTAGATCCTTCAAAACATTACGCCATCATGAGTTACCTTCCGTCATCCTCCCTTTCGTAAGCATTACTTAAAATCTAAGGCCTTTTTTTCGATTACATTAAAAATATACCTTTTGAAAGCATTGAAACCTTCCTTTCAAAACACATAAAAATATACCTTTCAAAATGCTTATAACTTACCTTTTGAAGGCATTTAGTTCAAGTAGAAATTATAGAAGCATGGCTTCGATACCATTTGAAAGTATCTCTTTCGAAACTATTGGGTTTAAAATTAAAACACTACCGGGTCAAAGAGAACAAAAGCGAAAGATTTGCTTTTGTAAGCATTAATCTTAAGAAAAAAATTTTAGGGAAGAGGATAGCTTCAAAACCATCCTTTCAAAACCATTGCCTTCGAAACTATTTATAAAAGCGGATAAAAGGACCATTTCAAAGGCATTGGGAAGGGCTTTAATATTAATAAAACAAAAGCCTTCCTTTCGAACTCATTGTTGTAAGGCTATAAAGAAAAGCGGCCTATAACTAATTCGAAAGATATGAATGCGGCAGCTAGGTGCCGAATGAGTTCAAAATTTGGCAACTTTTTTGAAAGCTTCTTTAAAAACAAAGGCAAGTTGGATTGATTCGAAATATTATAAAAATGGCTTCAACCCCTTCAAAAGCATGCTTTAGACATAGTTCCTTCCACCTTTCTCCAACACTCTACTTATTAATGGTTTAATACCATGTGCACTGGTTTCAAATGGGTGCGAAAGGTCATTGGTGGAAGTATGGTGACAGAAGCAAGCAAGCGGCAATGACGAAGCTGCAATTTGAAACAAAAATGATTTTTATGCCTTTCAAAGAATCTCTATTTACCTAAATTGCCTAATTTGTCAAACATTATTGGTCGTCATTCTTTTTCAAAAAATCTTTTCTAAAAGGCTGTCGAATTCATTAATTGACAAATGAAATCATTTTAATAAATGAGCCTTTCCCCTTAACAAAACATTTAAAAAAATTAAGTCCTCTTTCTTAAATAATTTAATAACCATAGAAAAACTCTTAGGAAAAAAACCCCAAAAATCTCATTGTTTGCTTTTAATATGATTTGTAACACATATAAATTTCTAACCCAAAAACATTACTTGATTGCCTTAAATAATTTAAACCCAAAATTATCTATTTCCTCCATTAAAAATTCATAATAAATTATCCATAGCTTGGAATATTATTAGAGTTTAGACCCATCTACAAAATAATGTTCTTCATAAATTTTCAAACATCATGGCATTTGGAAATCAATTCGCACAATTCTAACCTTAAATAAAATTATAATAGCCTACAAAAATACTTGTTTAAATTATAACATTACATACATATCAAAGCATATCGTCATTCATCTACCTAATGGTTTAAACCTTAACAAAAAGACTCATATGAGATGGTTTTGATCACTATTTACCTTGCTTGAATATGGAACTTGAGATTTGTTCTTCACTTTAATCTTGCTAACTTAAATCTTAGCCTCTAATTGATTTTGAGCTTTTCTTCTCCTAGGTTTATGGTCGGCCTTGTTTCTACTTTGTTTGTGTTTTGGATTATGAAAATGTGAATGAGAATGAGGTAAGGGTTAAGAGGTTATGGGGTTCGGCTATTCTGATATTTCCCTTGCCTTATTCTCTTAGGCATTTAACTTATAAACCATTTTTATAACTCCATCTAGTTAAGGCACGGCCCTAATTGGATCTGAAATCTCAATTCCCTTATCAATATAATCTCTAAGTTATTCTATTTAATTTATCTAACTAAATCTCTTGAATAATGCTATTTAAAATTGTAAGTGTTACACAATATTACAACTCGATCATCACATACATGAATTTAAGCATACCAAAACATACATAGAAAACATCTCAAACAATCATGCCACTAGGAATCATGAAACTTGCATTTTTAATGACAAAAGCATACAATTACATTTAAGCGTGTGTGATGTACAAACATTATCCGTATGCAATATCAAATACGATCGCTCGATCGCACAATTTCACTTTCGAACTAGTTCACTCAACTTCCCTAGCGTGGTCTTTAATCCAATTCTTTGATTAGAAACCTCCATTCTCGTTGCATAGCCATATACTGTAATAGAAAACTTTAGAATCCAATCAAAAATCCATATCAAGTATTCATTTTCAAGAATTAAGTGAAAAATTCTAACACGACCCAATGTAAATCACCTCGAATTGTGTGCCTGAATCTGGATCAAAATCAGCTAAGTGAATATAATGATCTACGTACAACTTACGTATTAATTCCAATTAGTTTCACAATTACACCAAATTATTTGTATTCACATTCATTTTTAAATCACAATTAATTTACACCAATAGTTTTTTATTTAGAACTAAAATAATTTATGAATCATTTCATAAAACCACTGCTTAAGTTTATAAACATCTTATAAAACACAACTTAGGTTTATCAATGCTTTGTAACTTAAGTTCATATTCCCAGTTAATACTAGAATTCATTTTTTGAGTCATTTCATAACATATTACTTTAAGCCTACAAGCACTTATATAAAACTTGTCTTATTAAAAAAACATTTCCTGATATTATAATTATCTTTTAAGGAATCATTATTTTATGTAAGTAACATTACTTAAGTCTATTAATATTTTGTAACTCAAATTCATATTTGCAAAACACTCTTCTACTTTCTAACGGTGTATACAATATTAGATTTGTTTTACTTAACCAGAATGTTCAACAAATTCAAAACATTTTTTAACTTACTGTCTTCTCAAATTTATATGTTACAAAAACTTATCTTCTTATAATTTAAACAAAAACACTTAGCTTAAATTTGAATATCCATTCATGAGTTTTTGACTATCCAACAATTTTGAAAATCCCATTTTATTTTTATAAATGAAAATTACAAAACAACATATCAAAATGAGATGCAAAACCAAACTACTTTATACGATACATGCATCCATATATTAGCTTGACTGAAAACTTCAAACTTAAACGCCCAGTTTTATTTCAACTTTATTTTGAAATAAATAATATACAAACATCTTTTATTGCCTATCAAATCATACTTTTGGAATTCAAAATAAAATTTGTTTTCTCTAAAAAAAACTACATGGCAAAATACTATGGTAGCAATCCCTCACTTTGAAACTCGAAAATGAACACCGATGATGTTGCAGTCATCATCGGGATCATTTTCCAACGATAGAAGTGAGTTAGGTTCTTTCTTTTTTCTTCAAACTCTTTTAAAAATATTAAGATTCTAAAATACTTCCAAATAATACTACTATTTTTTCCTTCCTCCAAAATGTCGAAAATCCATTTCCAAAAACACCGGGATTTAAATTCTCTAATTCTCAACTTAAATCCTTTTTATTTATAAATCACATTTATAAACCATATTCATATAATTTCACTTTATTATATAAAATCATTCCAGAAACGTTATTTTGCTTAGATTATAATAAACAAATTCAATTAAAATTAAAATTAAATCCAACATTATCATCAAAAGCCTTATAGTTAAATTGTGAAACTGAATTCACAAGGTGCTCATTCAATGTTCCCACAATTACTAATCTACCTAAACCATGCAGTAAAAAGAATAAAACCTCTCCTAGTCAATCACATTAGTCAATGCCCATAAACTGATCAGCACAACTGCTCAATCCACAAACAATAGCCAATGCTCCAAACTGGGTGAACATGACTAATCAAACAATAAATGATAATAATTGAATATTTTCATTCCCTAACAAACAAATACACCGTTAATAATTGTACTTATTTTATGAAAATTGTTTCTTTATAGACAAAATATAAAATCCTGGTAATTATTTCAATTACCAAATTTTAAAATAATACTATGTCGGTTTGCCTTGTTCAAGTGTTTAGAAAACCCTATTGATACCTTAGCATCCCACGTCTCGCCAGAATTAATAAGCCTCCCAACAGATAAGTCAACACAAACAAAACATTTTATAGGACTAACAATTACACACTCTATATATAATAAGCTCAAACTAATCCAAGGTCTCACTTAGCCTATCTCAAATGAGTAATCCCCACCAAAGCCTAGGTGTTTGCTCAACCTAAGCTCTAATACCAACTGTAATGATTCACCTTTTCGACCCTTAGAAATTGACATTAATACATCCACGGTATTCGGGTGTCGAATATCCAAGTGCTGGAAAGATCGATTGTTGGGCTGAAAGAAATAGAAGACAGAACACAATCTCACATCATAATTTGAAGATATCTAATATACACAAATCTTTACAAAAAGAAATCATCTTTATTATACATACACAACATAAATCAGAATACACTAAACTATCATCAGCGCTGCACAGTTATAACCACCTGTCCTTACAATTTCTGATAAATACAAACAAAAATCAACAACAAAACATTATTAATAAATAATTATTATGTTCTTAACATTATAAAGATAATAATTAATAATTTCAAACATTATTACTAAAACAATAATAATTAATCTTTAAACATTATTATAACAAATAATAATTAACTTCCAAAACATTATTAATAAATAATTATTATTAATTCCAAAAATTATTAGAAAATAATAACCATCATTTCCAAACCATTTTTAATTATTTATATAAATAACTTTTTACGATACTAAAATATTAATGAATAACCTTAAAACAATATTGAATATAAATATACAACTTTTAAAACATGTTTAAACAATAGTTAAACAACTTTAAATCATTATTAAATAATGGTTAAACAACTTTAAAATATTTCTAAGTGATTTAGGGGGTAAAATAAAAGTTAAAATTCCATTGAAATAAAATATTCCAAGAAACCCAAAAGTTAGGTTTTAAAATCGTTCCCTGAATCAAAAACATTTTTAAGCCCAACGGTAGTTAGTAGTATTTCAAATACTAAATTTGAGGCCAATAGCCACCAAAGCACTTAACCAATGTTATTATTGGTTTTTATCCCTATAGATTTAAGTTTGAACATATAACAATGCCATATATAATAGGGCCAAACAATAAGTTTTCATATTCAATTATTTATATAATATGAATATTGTGGAAAATAAATCAACAATGGCGAGGAATCCCATTGGATTCCTTTACCTATTCCCTGTACGTCAGATAAATCCTAGAAAATGATTTCATATATTGACCATTTTCAAAAATGATAATTCATCAAAACCAAACAATCAACCAATTAAAACGTCCAAGCATATAACCAATATTTTAAACTAGCACAACTAAGTAAAATTTATCCACTGTATATCTTATCGATAAATAAAAAAGGTAAGTTAAGCTAACCAAAATTTCAGTAATTGCTGAAGCGATCTGGTTCCATCTACAATCGAACAACGTTCGATTTTAGCTTCAAATTCTACAGGCTCAAATCTCCACCGATTGTGATGACCCGGAATTTTAGGAAATATCAATTTAATAATTTGTATTAATAATTAAATTGATTTGATGATTTTTCTTTATAATTTTAATTTAAATTGGTAAAATTTAACCTTTTAAAGGTTAATAAATATTTAATCTGGCAATATTGATCAATATCTTTTGAACAATTTAAAATTGATGGGATTTATTTTTCAAAGCTAATAAATTTTTATTCTATTTATAGCATATATATTTGATATATATTGTGAATAGAAGATCTTTTGTTTTAAATAAAAGATTGTATCTTCAAATTATAATATATGTATGTATATGTTATAATTTGGAATTGTTTTGGAATTTAATTTAAATTTATTGATAATTTATATATGTATGAATATTGTAATTTGAAGCTTTATTTTAAACTCAATATTTTCAAAAGCTAATTTGAGTTTAATTCAATTTATTTTCAAAGTATAAGATAATTATTTATTTTTAAATATGATAGTTTAAATAGGATTTAATCAAAGTTTTATTTTGTTTTCTTTAAAATGCTTAAATTAAAATGGTTATAAATGTATAAATATAAATGTTTTAGATTTTTAAAATATATATAAAGATTTATTTGTGTTATAACTAGTTTCAAAATATTTTCTTTAAAGATTAAATTTATATATGCATACATAAGTATTTATTAATTTAGTGAATTAAATAAGTAAGTTTATATTAATATTTAAATTAAATGAAAATTTATTAAAAACACTTAAGAATATGTGTAAACATATTAACACATGTTAGTGACATGTGTAAGAAAATTTAGAGATTAACGACAAAAGTAAATTCTTGATAACAAGTGGCAATATTTTTATTTTTATTTTTAGTAAATGTTTAAGAAGAAAATTAGTTTTTTTTCACAAACACTTTTTCCTTTGTCTTCTTTTCTTAACTCAAACTAGAAAGTTTTTCAAGACCAGAATTTTTTTTTCAAACCTGAAACTTGAATTCAAAAAACAAATCTGAAGTAAAATCTGCAAAGAAAAGTTTTCATATCAACTTCAAAATGCAACTTTCAAATCTTTTGCAAATTCAAATGGATGACCAACTCAGCAGTTTCAACATTTAGATCATCAAATTGAAGCATGCATTCAATTTCAACAGCAAGCAAATCAAAAATATTTTCCAGATTTAAGATTTAACCTGCTCTGTCCTCTGCAATTAATAGGTGAGTAAATTTCTTAAAAAAACAGTTTGGTCTGGTTTATACTTCCATGCATGTGATGATATTGACTTATATTAAAGTTCTTTAGCTGGAATTTATATAAATTGGTATATATATGTTGTGAGATCTTGTCTGTTTATATACATGCAAGTGTGTTCTCTGTTGATTTGCTGTGAATGTTCTGCTAAAAGAAAAAATTCAATACCTACGAATCAAATCCATATTAGCCTTAAGTATTTAAATGAAAATTGTTTTTAATTGTATGATGAAGATTATAAAATAGTTCCTGGATTTTTAAATACCACAAATAATGTTTAAAATGAAAATAACAGAGTAATTCATATTTATGATAAAAATCACTCAACTAAATTTTTAATTTGGATTGCATAATGGTATTTGTAGCAGGAAAACTTGAATTTAAATAATATAATTTCGATTTTTAGGGTAGTATTCTTTGGGTTATAGGGAGAAGTGTGGTTTCGGCAATTTGATGAATTGCTGAAGATTGATTCAATGTTTGAAACTGGAATCTTGATTAAAGCTTGCTTTTGTGTTGTGGATAATGGGAAAAATGCTTTCGAATTTTTCCAGTGGCCATGGTGATCTGATTTGATCAAACTAGGGTTCGATTGTACTTTTGGGACGAGAGGTTTTGCAGGGCATTTGTGTTGGCCATGGAGGACCGGAATGTTGCGTGAGGTGTGAGTAGTGTTCGGCGAACTGTGGCGCATCTTCAAGAGGGTCAACGGTGTCTGTCGACGTCGGGTTCGTCATCATTGGGTGATTTTGTTCGAATCTGGTTTCCAGATTTTGGGCTTGGATGTTCATTTTTGATTTGGCGACGTTTATGGGGTTTTGATTGGTCATAAGGGACGTCGTGCTCGCCGGCGACTTGGTGATGGCCGGAGGAAGGATCGACGTTGTTTGGTTCGCCGTACAATGTGCACGCGCGTACATTTTGTACACTGGAAGTGGAGGAGTTGGGGAAGAAAGGTTTTACTTGGAGTAGCTCTCGCGTTTTCATCGTGATCGACTCGAAGTAGATGGTGCTCGGTTTTGCTTCGGGGCATGTTCGTGTATTTTGGGGTTCAGGCTCGATTTTTTTGGTGGAGTTTTTTTAGTTAGTACTGTATAATGTTAAGTTGCAAATTAACTTGATGTTGAAATAAATAAAATCAAGGTTTAAGATTTTACAGAAGAAAACAAAATTTACAAGTTAAAGTTTGTTCTTTGAAATAAAGTTAATCAAACTTTAAAAAGTATTAATTGAATTTAATTTCAAAATTTAAAGTGTTTTAAGATGATTTCTTTAGAAAGTAATTAACTTAACTAAATTTTGAATTTTACTTTAAGGAAGTGTTTTGAATTTTAATTCAAAAGAAATGTTTTCATTGTAAAATATTAAATCAAAGTTATTAAGAAATGTTTAAAAAGAAAATTTTCAAATTTTATTTAAAATGAATGAGTTTAAATTAGATAATTAAAGTGTTTTAAATTTCAAATTGATTTCTAAATGCATTATTTTCAAATAAGGTAATTTTGTAAACCAAATAAAATAATTTGGTTTTAAGTTATTAAAATTTGATTAATTTCAAATAATTTATTTATGAGGATAATTAAGGTTAAATTATTATTGATATGAATTTAAGAATACTTCAATAATCTGATTTTTTAATAAGTAAAGAATTAATTAAGATAAATGATTTTCTTAATTAATTAAGGATTTTGAAATATAGGAAGTTAACTAATTGTCTAATTAATTTTAAATAACTAGTTAATTGTTTATTTAATTTTAAATAATCACTTAATTATGAATTAATTAAGTGTAATTATTTAATGAAGTAATTAATGGTTAATTATTGAATATAATTAAGAATGGAAATTACTTTTGGAAGTAATTAATGGAAAATTACTCATGGGAGTAAATAAATGGAATTGATTAATGGATAATCACTGGATGTTATTAATTAAGGAATTGATTAATATAATTGTTTTGAAGTTGATTAATTAAAGAGTAATTAATTAATTAAAGAATTACGAATCATTTAATGATGGAATTAATTATTTGTTAAGTAATTAATTAAGAGAGTAATCATCTAATGGAAGTAATTAGAAGATAATTACTTATGTAAGTATTTAAGGGTTAATTACATAGTTAATTTTAGTTAATTAATTAATGTGATTAATTAAATTAATGAATATGATTAATTGCTAAGTGTAATTAATTAAAATTGTAATTAATTAATAAGGTAACTAATTAAGGATTTATTAATTAATTTAAATTGAATAATAATTACTTAATGAAGTAATTAAAGATTAATTAATTAGATTAATTAATCAAAGGTTAATATAATTAATTAAGAAGTTAATTAATTAAGATAAGTAATTGCAAGTTGTTAATTACTGTTTATAATTAATAAGATGATTAATTACAAGTTAATTATTTAATTAATTAAAGAAATTATTAATTAATATGGATCATTAGTTAATATAATTAATGAATTAATCAAGGTTGATTAATAAAAGTAATTAATTAAAGTATGATTAATTAATTGTAAGTAATAAAGGTTTAATGTAATTAATTATAATTGATTAATTAATGGAAGTAAATAAAGGATCATTAATTATTGTAATTAATGATAGTAATTAAAGGTTAATTACTGAATATGGTTAAAGATAATTACTTGAATGTAATTAAAGGATGAATAATCAAGGAAGATGAATTAAAGAAGATCATTAAAGAGATGATTAATTTATTTATTTGTAATAAATTAATGAAGAAGGATTAAGATAATCCAAATGATTAATTTATTTATTTGGAATAAATAAACGAAGAAAGATTTAGGTAATCCAATTGATTTGGAGTTAATCAATTCTACTTATAGATGATTGCTTAATATTGGATGATTGATATTGGATGATTGGTTGATACTGGATGATTTGGATATCTATGATATGTGATATGCTGCTTTGTGAGATGAATGTTTGATATGAATTATCTATTGTGATAATGTGATTCATCTATCTGTTTATATCATCCTGAATATAAGTTTAATTGTTTAAACCCTTAAACAACTTGGACATTAAAATGGCGTTTGGATTCAGTGAGACCGGGATCAGGTTTCCGTATTCGGATAAACCGAAAACCACATCGATCCAAATTAAACGTTAGGTCGTGAATCCAAGTGATCTTAGTGAAGACTCGAAGTATAAGAACTATACGTCAGTATGACTCTGGGGGTGATTCCGTGATGAGTTTGACGGAGATAGTACTTATAGGTTCAAGATGGTGATTTAGAGTGCAAGGGCTATGGTTGTTGACTCTGAGGGTGATTCCAAAATGAGTGCAATGAGTTAGTGCCTTCGGTTTCGTTCGATCCCGGAATGAACTTGTATGGATTGAGTGCTTTCAGAGCATCGTCAGGTGGACGATGAGCATTCTAAGATAGATGTGTTCTATAAAGGTAATCACAGCCTCAAGCCGCATCAACCGGGAATGGCTAAAACAGGGGAGGTGCAGCAAGGCTAGGTGGATAGCACCCATTTCAGGGTGAGGTCATCCCTGTCTAGATGTCCCTTTTATTTCGGCTTAGTGGGTGGTTGGTCGCGCCAACCACGGGGTGATCTTACTCAGGACTGTTTAGTAAGGAGTGGTCCCAGCTTTGTGTTATAGGGGATTGGGAGTAATCCTCGACACTGTGATCTAGGCCACGTACTGTGACGGGCGGTACCCCGGTAGCCCTGCCATTGATGGAAACTCATTCTTCCTACGAGACCCTACGTTTTTGTTTGTATTACCCACTTTTGTGGCTAGTAGCTGGAATTTAATGAATGTAACAATTTCGGCTATTTCTTATTTACTAAAAAACCCTAGACATTATAATACCACTGGATTTTCTATCAAATGTTTTAGTTAGCGTAAGGTAAAAACTTTTCCATGTTTATGTGTGGGAAGTCTTACGTGATACCTTTTCTTTTCAAAGGCTTTTCTAAAGTTAAGCAATTTTAACCCGTTTACTCACACCAGACCCCTGTCTGACCCGAGTGTTTATTTTCTGTTTTATTAAACTCTTGGGTACTCATATTATGTATGAGTAGTCGAGGGATTCAGGTTTGCTTGACGAATTCTAGAGGAGACATGGAGCAGAAGGCTTCGACATGTAGATATATTATGGTTCCGCTGTGTTTGTATGGTATCTGTATCTTGTGATATCTTGAGTTGTATAGTTAGACAAATGTTTATAACTGTCTAATATGTGTTGTATAAGTTGTGTAATCTGATGTAATATGATACTATGTAATATTTTATGTGATATATTATATTTCATTCGTTCCACTGTGAGTATCTGATGTTGTTGTGTTTCTACTTTCTTATCTTTTCTTCTTCTATCCCTTTCTTTCTTAATTAGTGATGCGACTTTCTGGTGTTAGAAAGTCGGGTCGCTACAGTTGGTATCAGAGCATTAGGTTGAGTGAATACCTAGGCTCTGGAGTGGTGTCTTTCTTGAGAGAGCGTACTTGTAATTTTTATATATAACTATATATATACATATACATACATACATACATACATACACACACACACACACACACACACACACACACACACACACACACATATATATATATATCTACCTAATCTGTTGGGTTATCTGTTCGAATTTTCCAACATAAGTTTTAGAGGTAGATGGAGTAGTGGTGTGTGTGTAACACGACTACCACTGATGGAAGAGGTCCATATGTTTGAGGTTGGAAGTATATTTATCGAGACTGTAGACCTAATACTGTCTCGAGTAAGATTTGTAGTTTGGAGTAAGGATTTCTCAGATCTCCGAAGGAAATCTTTTTAAAAGATTCGGAGTTTATCTTTGAAGTGTAAGTTTGGATCTGTCGGAAATGCAGAAGTAAGTGATGATATCTTGATAACTGCGTGATGAGATGCAGTACCCATGGATATTTTCGAAGATGTTTTCTCTTGGAGCAGTTTTAGAAGTAGTTAAGGAGCAGTCATTACCTGCCGTAGGGAAGATTCGTCTGTGTAAAAGTTATCTGGATTTTTAGCAAGGAGGTTGGCTGTTTGGAATATGAGACTAAGGTTTATGAGTTGCTTCGCTTCGGCATGGTCTCATTTGTCATTCCTTAAGGAGAGCGAGATGTTGATGCTTGGTTTGGAGCTCGAATCTCTTGAGAGGCTGTCTGCCATCTCGAGGAGTCATGTGAGGAGTTTGTTGTGTGGTTTGTTGATCATCATGGTTTTCGAGAAGCCTTTGGATTAGAAGTTTTTGGTTAGCGGTGGTAGCAGTTCAGCTCCAAGTGTTCGGTGTGCTGACGAGAAGGTCTTTTGGCTTCGCAATATCTTCGAGGTAGAGTTTGGAAGCAGCAGTGTGTCCATTTTTTCGATGGTTTAGAAATCTTTGTGGTTCTTCTATCAGTAGTCCGGGCAGATGGTTAATGTTTTCTTGAAGGGTTAACCTTGTTTGGAAAAGCTTAAAGCTGTTCTATTTGGTAAAGTGAGGACAGTTTCTTTGGAATCCGAACTAGGTAGGATCGCAAAAGTGACTTGCGATTAATTTAGGAATTTTTCTTAGGCAATCTTTTGTTTGAGATTGAGAGTTCTCATGTGGAAGTAGGAGCTGCTAATGTAATCAGAAGTTTGTCTGCACCTGGAGTTGAGTTCCATATTGATTTGGTTCTAGAAGCGATTTTGGTAGTTAGCCTGGTAGTAGGATGGTTCTTGGAGAAAGAAGAGCTGGTGTAGCAGCTCAGGAATTTTTGGATTTGGATTGGTCAGATCTAGTTTTTGAGTTGGATTCTGCTGTAAGGACGTGTGACCGAGTCAGATGGGTCACTAAGATTTTATGGATTTGATGAACAAAGTTTCCCTGATATATTGGATAAGTTTGTACTCGTGTTCATCAACAGTATTCTCATTTATTTCAGAATCGGAGTTGTGCAGCGAAAGCGAGGTAGCGGCTGTGCAAGGAAGGAAGCAAGTTCATTTTGCTATTGCTTGAGAAGTAGAGCTTGTGATCTGGATTTCGACGTTTCTTGGAAGACTTTTTTGTTGGTTAGGATCCAGAAACAGGTTTGCTTTGGTCTAGTTGTTTCTGGAAGCATCTGCATAGGTTGAGCTGATCAGGAAGAAGATTTACAGCCCAGGATTGTCTGTTGAGTTATGCAGATTTGAGATAAAGAGTTTGGAATTCGAAGTTGGAGTCTTTATTATTGTTAAGATTTCTCTGGTTAAGAGATTAGTATTTGGGTAAGATTGGATGGTTAGTTCTGAGGCATTTGGGATTTCTTATCTGTGTTTTTGATAGGATAAGTTCTTTTGTTTGTAAGAATGAATTGCCAGTTTGGATAGTTGGAATTCATTGTATTTCACGTATCTCTGAGGGAATACGTGTATAATTCATCTTTAGTTGTCGAATCTGTAGTTCAGTTAGATTTGGAAGTTGAACTAGATTTGAGTATAGTCTGATGTCTGTTCAGATTAGTGGATCTAGAGATGAGAGGACCTCTGGATTTTAGTGGTGTAGTTTATTAGCTTCTGTAGAACGAGTCTCCCAATGATTTATACTTGGGAAACTCTAGATAGTATTAGTAAGCTTTATTCTGATTTGTGTCAGGATAATTAGTTAGGTTTGTTTGTTTGATTGATTGCTATGGTTGTTAGTTACTGGTTGATAGGTATGCTTTGCTATTTGAAAATTGAAATCTTTGCAGGGTTATTAAATTACCTTTGCTTTTGAATTTCGGGGACGAAATTCTTTTAAGGGGGAAGGAATGTGACGACCCGGAATTTTAGGCAATATAAATTTAATATATGTATTAATAATTAAATTAATTTGATGATTTTTCTATATAATTTTAATTTAAATTGGTAAAATTTAATCTTTTAAAGGTTAATAAATATTTAATCTGGCAATATTGATCAATATATTTTGAACAGTTTAAAATTGATGAGATTTATTTTTCAAAGCTAATAAATTTCTATTCTATTTATAATATATATATATTTGATATATATTGTGAATAGAAGATCTTTTATTTTAAATAAAAGATTATATCTTCAAATTATAATATATGTATGTATATGTTATAATTTGGAATTGTTTTGGAATTTAATTTAAATCTATTGATAATTTATATATGTATGAATATCGTAATTTGAAGCTTTATTTTAAACTCAATATTTTTCAAAAGCTAATTTAAGTTTAATTCAATTTATTTTCAAAGTAGAAGATAATTATTTATTTTTAAATATGATAGTTTAAATAGGATTTAATCAAAATTTTATTTTGTTTTCTTTAAAATGCTTAAATTAAAATGGTTATAAATGTATAAATATAAATGTTTTAGATTTTTAAAATATATGTATAAAGATTTATTTGTGTTATAACTAGTTTCATAATATTTTCTTTAAAGATTAAATTTATATATGCATACATAAGTATTTATTAATTTAGTGAATTAAATAAGTAAGTTTATATTAATATTTAAACTAAATGAAAATTTATAAAAAAAACACTTAAGAATATGTATAAACATATTAACACATGTTAGTGACATATGTAAGAAAATTTAGAGACTAATGACAAATGTAAATTCTTGATAACAACTGGCAATATTTTTATTTTTATTTTTAATAAATGTTTAAGAAGAAAATTAGTTTTTTTTTCACAAACACTTTTTCCTTTGTCTCCTTTTCTTAACTCAAACTAGAAAGTTTTTCAAAACTAGAATTTTTTTTTTCAAACCTGAAACTTGAATTCAAAAAGCAAATCTGAAGTAAAATCTGCAAAGAAAAGTTCTTCATATCAACTTCAAACTGCAACTTTCAAATCTTCTGCAAATTCAAATGGATGATCAACTCAGCAGTTTCAACATTTAGATCATCAAATTGAAGCATGAATTCAATTTCAACAGCAAGCAAATCAAAAATATTTTCCAGATTTAAGATTTAACCTGCTCTGTCCTCTGCACTTAATAGGTGAGTAAATTTTTAAAAAAACGGTTTGATCTGGTTTATACTGCCATGCATGTGATGATATTGACTTATATTAAAGTTCTTTAGCTGGAATGTATTTGAATTTGTATATATATGTTGGAGAGCTTGTCTGTTTATATACATGCAAGTGTGTTCTCTGTTGATTTGCTGTGAATGTTCTGCTAAAAGAAAAAATTCAATACCTACGAATCAAATCCATATTAGCCTTAAGTATTTAAATGAAAATTGTTTGTATTTGTATGATGAAGATTATAAAATAGTTCCAGGATTTTTAAATACCACAAATAATGTTTAAAATGAAAATAACAGAGTAATTCATATTTATGATGAAAATCACTCAACTAAATTTTTAATTTGGATTGCATGATGGTATTTGTAGCAGGAAAACTTGAATTTAGATAATATAATTTCGATTTTTAGGGTAGTATTCCATTGGGTTATAGGGAGAAGTGTGGTTTCGGCAATTTGACGAATTGCCGAAGATCGATTCAATGTTTGAAACTGGAATCTTGATTGAAGCTTGCTTTTGTATTATGGATAATGGGAAAAATGCTTTCGAATTTTTCCAGTGGCCATGGTGTTCTGATTTGATCAAACTAGGGTTCGGTTGTACTTTTGGGACGAGAGGTTTTACAGGGCATTTGTGTTGGCCATGGAGGACCGGAATGTTGCGCGAGGCGTGAGTAGTGTTCGGCGAAGTGTGGCGCATCTTCAAGAGGGTCGGTGGTGTCTATCGACGTCGGGTTCGTCAACATTGGGTGATTTTGTTCGAATCTGGTTTCTAAATTTTAGGCTTGGGTGTTCATTTTTGATTTGGCGACATTTATGGGGTTTTGGTTGGTCATAAGGGACGTCGTGGTCACCGGCGACTTGGTGATCGCCGGAGGAAAGCTCTACGTCGTTTGGTTCACCATACAATGTGCACGCGTGTACGTTTTGTACACTAGAAGTGGAGGAGTTGGGGAAGAAAGGTTTTACCCGGAGTAGCTCTCGCATTTTCATCGTGATCGACTCGAAGTATATGGTGCTCGATTTTGCTTCGGGGCAAGTTCGTGTATTTTGGGGTTTAGACTCGAGTTTTTTGGGTGGTATTTTTTTAGTTAGTACTGTATAATGTTAAGTTGCAAATTAACTTGATGTTGAAATAAATAAAATCAAGGTTTAAGATTTTACAAAAGAAATCAAAATTTACAAGTTAAAGTTTGTTCTTTGAAATAAAGTTAATCAAACTTTAAAAAGTATTAATTGAATTTAATTTCAAAATTTGAAGTGTTTTATGATGATTTCTTTAGAAAGTAATTAACTTAACTAAATTTTGAATTTTAATTTAAGGAAGTGTTTTGAATTTTAATTCAAAAGAAATGTTTTCATTGTAAAATATTAAATCAAAGTTATTAAGAAATGTTTAAAAACTAAGTTTCCAAATTTTATTTAAAATGAATGAGTTTAAATTAGATAATTAAAGTGTTTTAAATTTCAAATTGATTTCTAAATGCATTATTTTCAAATAAGGTTATTATTATAATTTTGTAAACCAAATAAAATAATTTGTTTTTAAGTTATTAAAATTTGATTAATTTCAAATAATTTATTTATGAGGATAATTAAGGTTAAATTATTATTGATATGAATTTAAGAATACTTCGTTAATATGATTTGTTAATAAGTAAAGAATTAATTAAGATAAATGATTTTCATAATTAATTAAGGATTTTGAAATATAGAAAGTTAACTAATTGTTTAATTAATTTTAAATAATTAGTTAATCGTTTATTTAATTTTAGATAATCGCTTAATTATGAATTAATTAAGTGTAATTACTTAATGAAGTAATTAATGGTTAATTATTGAATGTAATTAAGAATGGAAATTACTTATGGAAGTAATTAATGGAAAATTAGTCATGGGAGTAATTAAATGGAAGTGATTAATGGATATTCACTTGATGTTATTAATTAAGGAATTGATTAATATAATTGTTTTGAAGTTGATTAATTAAAGAGTAATTAATTAATTAAAGAATTATGAATCATTTAATGGTGGAATTAATTATTTGTTAAGTAATTAATTAAGAGAGTAATCATCTAATGGAAGTAATTAGAAGATAATTACTTATGTAAGTATTTAAGGGTTAATTACTTAGTTAGTTTTTGTTAATTAATTAATGTGATTAATTAAATTAAGGAATATGATTAATTACTAAGTGTAATTAATTAAAATTGTAATTAATTAAGGATTTATTAATTAATTTAAATTGAATAATAATTATTAATGAAGTAATTAAAGATTAATTAATTAGATTAAGTAATCAAAGGTTAATGTAATTAATTAAGAAGTTAATTAATTAAGATAAGTAATTACAAGTTGTTAATTATTGTTTATAATTAATAAGATGATTAAATACAAGTTAATTATTTAATTAATTAAAGAAATTATTAATTAATATGGATCATTAGTTAATATAATTAATGAATTAATCAAGGTTGATTAATAAAAGTAATTAATTAAAGTATGATTAATTAATTGTAATTAATAAAGGTTTAATGTAATTAATTATAATAGATTAATTAATGGAAGTAAATAAAGGATCATTAGTTATTGTAATTAATGATAGTAATTAAGGTTTAATTACTGAATATGGTTAAAGATAATTACTTGAATGTAATTAAAGGATGAATAATCAAGGAAGATTAATTACAGAAGATCATTAAAGAGATGATTAATTTATTTATTTGTAATAAATTAATGAAGCAGGATTAAGATAATCCAAATGATTAATTTATTTATTTGGAATAAATAAATGAAGAAAGATTTAGGTAATCCAATTGATTTGGAGTTAATCAATTCTGCTTATAGATGATTGCTAAATATTGGATGATTGATATTGGGTGGTTGGTTGATAATGGTTTGGATATCTATGATATGTGACATGCTGCTTTGTGAGATGAATGTTTGATATGAATTATCTATTGTGATAATGTGATTCATCTATCTGTTTATATCATCCTGAATATAAGTTTAATTGTTTAAACCCTTAAACAACTTGGACATTAAAATGGCGTTTGGATTCGGTGAGACCGGGATCGGGTTTCCGTATTTGGATAATCCGAAAGCCACATCGATTCAAATCAAACGTTAGGTCGTGAATCGAAGTGTAGCTTAGTGAAGACTCGAAGTGTAAGAACTATATATCAGTATAACTCTGGTGGTGATTCTGTGATGAGTTTGACGGAGATAGTACTTATAGGTTCGAGATGGTGATTTAAAGGGCTATGGTTGTTGACTCTGAGGGTGATTCCAAAATGAGTGCAACGAGATAGTGCCTTCGGTATCGTTCGAACCCAGAACGAACTTGTATGGATTGAATGCTTTCAGAACATCGTCAGGTGGACGATGAGCATTCTAAGATAGATGTGTTCTATAAAGGTAATCGCAACCTCAAGCCTCATCAACCGGGAATAGCTAAAACAGAGGAGGTGCAGCAAGGCTAGGTGGGTAGCACCCATTTCAGGGTGAGGTCATCCCTGTCTAGATGTCCCTTTTATTTCGGCTTAGTGGGTGGTTGGTCGCGCCAACCACATGGTGATCTTACTCGGGACTATTCAGTAAGGAGTGGTCCCGGCTTTGTGTTGTAGGGGATTGGGAGTAATCCTCGGTAGTGTGATCTAGGCCACGTACTGTGACGGGCGGTGCCCCGGTAGCCCTGCCATTGATGAAAACCCATTCTTCCTACGAGACCATACAGTTTTGTTTGTATTACCCACTTTTGTGGATAGTAGATGGAATTTAATGAATGTAACAATTTTGGCTATTTCTTATTTACTTAAAAACCCTAGACACTATTATAATATCACTGGATTTCCTATCAAATGTTTTGGTTAGCGTAAGGTAAAAACTTTTCCATGTTTATGTGTGGGAAGTCTTATGTGATACCTTTTCTTTTCAAAGGCTTTTCTAAAGTTAAGCAATTTTAACCTGTTTACTCACACCAGACCCCTGTCTGACCCGAGTGTTTATTTTCTATTTTATTAAACTCTTGGGTACTCATATTATGTATGAGTAGTCGAGGGATTCAGGTTTGCTTAACAAATTCTGGAGGAGATATGGAGCAGAAGGCTTCCATGTGTAGATATATTATGGTTCCGCTGTGTTTGTATGGTATCTGTATCTTGTGATATCTTGAGTTGTATAGTTAGACAAATGTTTATAACTGTCTAATATGTGTTGTATAAGTTGTGTACTCTGATGTAATATGATACTATGCAATATTTTATGTGATATATTATATTTCATTCGTTCCGCTGTGAGTATCTGATGTTGTTGTGTTTCTTCTTTCTTATCTTTTCTTCTTCTATCCCTTTCTTTCTTAATTAATGATGCGACTTTCTGGTGTTAGAAAGTCGGGTCGCTACACCAATCCAATTCCAAAATGCAGCTAACGTCATTATGAATTCAACTATAACATCCCGATATTTTTAACCATTCGCATCCACACGTGTCCTAATTGAATTGCTCAAATATCAGATTGTTAATTTATATTTAGCAAAAATCGACATATACAGTAAAATAATCACCGAGTCATAGACACAAAGTAATATAGCAATAAGCAGCGAAAACAAATGAATAGTAGTTCATGAAGCTACTATATATATATATATAATAGAGTTAAAACAAGATACAACAGAAGTCTCGAATACATAGAAGTCTCAGTACAATAGTCAAATAACAAAATATGAATCTATCACTGGAGTCAACTGGATAACGGAAAGCTAAATAGATATAGATGTATCTCTAAGCGAAGCTCCAACTCCAAAGGTGGTTATTTCATTTACTGTATATGTCGAGTTATGCTAAATATAAATTAACAATTTGATATTTTAAGTAATTCAATTCCGACATGTGTGGATGCGAATGGTTGAAAATATCGGGATGCTACATGTGGTATTAGAGCTGATAAATAGAAATCGATGAGAACAATCAAATTGGCTTGATATAAACTAAAAATAATATTTATATTATATACATATGTTTACAAAAATAAGTTTTAGAAACATATACTTAAAATAAAATCTATGTATAAAATTTCAAATCAACACATATTTTAAATAACATATCATATCCAAAATCTTATATAAGTTACATTTTTTCCAAACAATATATATTACAATATATGTGCAGACGTTATGTATAGTATATATATAAATAGATATTTATAAACAAATATAAAATAATATATAAACTATCCCATATAACTTATATAAACAACACAGTTATAACTGCCACATATTAAATTTTGTGTACATATATATAAATCTTATAAACAGAAAATGTAACTAATATATATGTATATGAACCTTAAACATACTTGTAATTATACTTCAAATCTAATGTAACAAACATATATATATATATATACTTATATATATACAGATCCATATAAAATAAAATGATAAAACATATAGCAGGCGAACCGATATGTATAAATATATATACCAATACAATACCCAACAGTTTATACAAAACTCATATAACCATATATATAAACAACTTTATAATATAATATATAATACTTCTTTGACAAACGATGTACTATATAGAATAAACAGAACAACTTTGATTCTTTATATATACCTATAGTATAATAGGTAAAACAAATAATATATACATACTAACATATTATTGTACTCAGCAAACAAGGCATATATTAACTAATATATATAACAACTTGTTTAATATAACCTTTAAAACAAACAGACTAGTATATAGACAATCTCATAAAATAATATATAATACTGCTCCTATTATAATAACATATATATTATACTTTAGATATACATATTATAAAATAGCACAGATTTGTATATTACTATATCACAACAAGCAGATTACACATTTATTATAAGCTTTAGAAATATATGATATATAAAAATATCAATACTTACATATTCAACAGAGGAGGAAAGGGAAGTCGATCTGGACGTGAGCAAGGATGTGCCCTCGGCCTAGCATGGAAGAGGAACAGGCCAAAGGGGAAGAGGAGGTCGGCTATGGCTATTGGGCGGAGGGTTGCATGCGAGTGGAGAAAGCGGCCGGCGGTGATGAGGAGGTAGGTGATGGCTGCGGCGATATTTGGCTGGGTGTAGGCGCTGCTGCCATGAGCGCCGGCGGGTGGGAGAAGTTGCGACTGGGAGAGGTTGGGATGGAGTGCGGGGCAAGGTGCTGGCGCGTGGGAGTCCGTGGGGGTTTGATCGTAGTGGAGAAGGGCGAGGTTGGTGGCTCACGCATGGGTGGGTAACGATGGAAAAAGAATTAAAGGGGAAGAAGAATAATAAGTTACCGGGAAATAAAAAAACTATATTAATATGTATATATTTTCTTGTTAAATTAATCTCAGACCAAAGGAAGCGAACCAAAAAACGAAAGTTAACTGGCAAAAATTATTGAATACAATGAGAATATCAAAAGGCAGGTACGTTGAATTCCAAAAATAATAATAGCAGAAGGCTATTGGTATATACGGCAGACAAGCAAAGAGCCGCAGAAAATCAAAAGGCCTAAAAGGAACCGATACAGCGAAACACTTTACAGATTTCGTCGTCCTGTGGACGCCGAAACACACATACGAATATACCATAGAGATCAGCATGACGAGATGATCAAAACGTGCACAGATATCATTGGTACGATCGTCATATCAAAAGTCGATAAATGGTATCAAAATGCTGCTAAAACGCTAGAATTATGATAAACGGGGCAATAACAGTCTAAATTTGAAGAAATAAAATATGATATCTCACTCAGAAGATGATTTAAAAATTTATTATATAAAAATATTCAATTTGAGAAATATTTTATTATCATCAAATATTAACTGATTTTAAATTGAAATTGAAATTACACAATAAAATAAACTTCCATATTTTCAGATGAAAATTTACCATTTGTTATGGTTAATTTGACATATTATAAATATCACATTTTTATTTCAAAATTCAATTATTTCAAAAATTCACAAAATTTCAATTAAATATATTAATAAAACCCTTAAAATTTACATGTCGTTACATCAACGCAATTGACCACGTTCAGTTTGGACCTAGTATGAACAAGATATACATATTATAAGTTATTGATTTTAAGATTATAAATTATATCAATATTACAATTTTAGCCATTGATTAAACTTAATCATCTTGCTTAAACAACCCTAATCCACTATCGATCATTTCTATGCCGCTAATACCCAAACTCGATGCCTTCACGTTTCCACCAACTGCCACTACCACGCGCCTCCATCTACCATCACGAACTCACCAGAGCCGGCCCCAACCACCATGAACTCGTAGCAATCAGCCGTGTCCCCTACGACGCCACTACCACCAAGAAACCCAATAAATACAAATACCAGTGTACTCAGATTCCGACCACCCACTTTGATCTAGGAGAATCCAACTGTCTAATTCACTCCCCATACCATGTCGAACATTTTCCTAGTTGGAACTCATGCCTAAATCATCCCCTAGTGTTGCCTAGGGATGGAGGCCATTAGATAAAGGTAAGAAAAACAACAACTAGGGTTAAAAATCTTGTTTGGGTAAAAGAATGAGGTTAAGAGTTCAATATATAAAATCCTATCAAACATATTTATGCCAAAAAATACACAAACTCCAATTAAGGCATGCTTCCTGGTGGTCCCAACCAAATATCTCTATTCCAAGTTCAATGGAACTATTATAAGGACCAAATTCTATCATATACAGAAGTTGGCTTTTAAATTAAATTATATTATAATTAATTCCTAAAATTAATCTTTATGCATTTCACATTTGCAGACCACACAGTGTGTCCGATCGCCAAGAAAATCTTCGGCGTACAACAATTAATTATTCCGAATCTAATGTCACTAGTTTCATCGAAATTCGCGACAGAGTCCGGGAGTGATGATTTCACATGTTAATTAAAATAAGTTATTATTAAAACCAGTTTAATCACTTTTAATCCTAAATTATAAGTTTACTATTGTCATTCTTATTTAGGTAGAATTTAAATAAGCTTTTGAAATCAATTTATTCAAATTAAATTTAAGAATTAATTACTTAAATAATTCTGATATTTAAATCACTATTCCAATATTAAGATCACAGTTCACAGATTCAAATAAATCCCTATAGTTGTATTTTAAGTTATTTGACTTATAAAACTAATATTTCGATATTTAAAACAACTTAAATATTTCAAAATCAAATGACTAAAATTCTATGTCGTTACATCTTTTGTCCTCGCTACTCCAACAACTATATTTTTCTTGCTTAAAAGAAAAGAAACTAATCATATTTTAATTGCTTATATTTATAAAAAAAACAAATAAGTCCCCTGGATGATTACCCCAGTAGCCATCTTATATGTGTGTGTGTGTACACCGGCACTTATTATAAAAGATTACCCAACGGTCCTAAGGGTCAAGGACTCTAAATCCTATCTAAGATCTTGAATTGTGTCTCTAATATAAAATGTATTGTTTTGAACCTTTCTATGATATCATTTTGTGACACTCTATCTCTATACCCATACCGTAGAATAGTATTACAATGTAATACTATGATAATATGGAGAATGTGGCTATATAGGGTACACTCGTGAATATTCTATTGGACTAACACTGGTACATATTAAAACATAAAATTTATAACTCATTTATCCCTATACATTATCAGTACAAAGATATAGACATATATACCTCCAAGATAGAATAATGCATAATATACAGTGAATAATAGAGAATACAGAGTCAACCGTAGCAATAGTATATAATATAATATATTATATGTGATACAATTTATATATAAATAGCCCTAATGTCAATTCTCTTAATGTAATGTGATATACGATCAATATATAAGTCAATGACATATATATACACACACAATGAATTAAGGTCATATAAATATCATTCAACATCCTAATGTATGTCTCCTCTAAGCCCACTAAAATAAATGCTGATCATGTCGTCCCTATATCAAAAATATCTCAGATTGACCCAAGTAATATAAAATAACACGTGGGTTAGATTACGTCTATTCAAAGATCATAATTAAGGTAATTAAGTACAAACAAGGAAGAATAATATGATGTTACTTTCAAAGATACTCAAACATAAGATGACATGTCAAAGTGTATGCGCACACTCACAAGCACACACACACACACACACACACACACACACACACATATATATATATATATAATTATCAAGGCATCATCTTACTCAATTATCTCAAACCTATATAAATCTATTAGAATTGATATCAAAAAATGTCATTATCCATGAAAAAAAATCAATAGTAATCAAGATGACTATCTTTAATGGATGAATCATCCATACATTACAACCTCATCATATAAAATGAAATCATCAATTGAAAAGGGCTAAAACATATAAATGCTCTAATATAACATCATAAAGTCATAGGTCAATAGATAACGTGAGAAAGCCTATCAAATCATCGAAATGATATCCAGTGGTATAGAAACCACTAAGATAATCCAACACAATCCAAATCACAATCAATAATAAAGGCTAACTCAAAATATCAAATCATCAAAGAGTATTGATATATGGGGACTGGCTACATTTAAACTCAACCGGTCTTTAGTCTAATCAACTCGTTATAGGAATGAGACATATATGTCAATCCACCATGCACTCATAACCTCGAACCAGACGGGAGACTGATGGCCGCCTACCACAAGCCTGACCTAGGAACCCAAGTCTACTCACCAATCGCAGAGTAACCATCTATTCCTATAGTCTTTAGTCAACTTAATGGATATCTGACTCCATCCACCAATGCCTTGTCTATGCGTAGCCACTCTCATGACCCTGCTTTCCCTCTAATGGTAATAGACAGTTGGTCTATATGACATAAAGGGGATGTAGAGCTCCTACCCTCTAACTACCAATCCTATGAAATATTTCCATATGACAAGTCTAATGGATGATCCAAAAAGTGTTACCGTAAGTCTCATACTAGACAGTATCGTTTATTCAAATTTCTCATCACACGGAAATAAGAACTCGCTAAAATTGGTAGAAAGATATCATCACAGTATGTTATAAAAATCATTATCCAAATCAATAACAACAATGAATCATTCACTTTAGCTAAATCAATATAAAAGTGTTAAGAAATAATCAAAAATCAGAAATTAGAAACTAAATCAAAATAGATATCAAATAAATACAATGAATGAATCAATGCATAATAATGAATTAACCATAACATATAATTTTTGCATAAGAAAATAAATACAAAGAGATTGTTAATAAATACTAAATATGTATTCTAGAATTAATTAAATAATTAACTAATGTAGCGATCTCGTTTTTAAGTCAAATTTAATTTAATAATTAATAAAAAAATTAGGATTAAATTGTAAATTAATTTAAAATTTTCCAAAAATAAACAATATATGTGTTATTTATATATTAAAAATATATTATAAATAAAATTTTGATTTGTATATATATAGATTGTTAATAAATTTTGATTTGAAATTTCAAAAATAAATATCTTGATAATAAATTGGATTTAATAAAGAATTTTCTATATTTTAAAACTAATAAAAGTTTGTTTTCTAATCATAATATAATATATATGTGTGTGTGTATATATGTATATATGTTGATTTGGGAGTTATGTTTTGAATAATTAATAAAATGTATGAATACAAATATAAAACAAGAATGGATAAAAGCTTTAAAATGTATATATTTACATATCTTTTGAAAGTAATAAGATAATACATATATAAATATAGTTTTTATAAAAGCATAATAAATAAATTTATGAAAATATAAGTAATTAATAAATTAATAAGATAAAGGGTTAAAACATAAAAATACATTGTTTTAACTTTTGTAAATTTATAAATTCATGCAATTAACATTTGTAAGCCATGTAGCATGAAAATAACTAGTGGCTAGTAAAAAAAAATTCTTTTAATTTAAATTATAAATAACACGTTATAGAGAATATCCAGGCTAATGCATTCATTTTTTAATTCTTCCATCATCTTTATTTTCTAATACTAAAACCTGAAACAAATTAAAGTTAGTGAATAAAAAATAAAAAACAAACTATCTTCCAATTTTCAAACTAAAGCCAGCAAAGGATTTCAATCTGGAATCAAGCAACAACTCTTTCAATCTAAGACCTGAGCAAGGATTTAAAACATTTCAGTTTCAAGTTCAGATTCAAAATTCCATATTTTTGTTCTAAAGCAAACAATCTCTTCAAATTCAAAACTTGGAAGCTATCAACCTAAAAACAAACAAGGTTCAACTCAACTCAAAAGCAACTGATCAAATCCTCAAACCTGAAAGCATAGATCAAAGTAAATCAGAAAACCAAGTTTTCCTGATTTTAAAAATCATTTCCAGGCCTGTCTCTGTTTCAATTCTAAGTGAGCAAACTCACTTGAACCTATATATATATATATATATATATATATATATCTTAATTTTTGGATTGACACTGGAATTATGTTATGAAAATGTTTTGTTTATTATGCCTGCATGTATATACACATGTAAATGATGATGTGCATGTCTGTGGATATATATTTTAAGCTCTATTCCTTAGTTTCAAGTTTAAATAAAACCAAATAAATTCATATCTCTTCAGATAAATAATATTAGGCCATGATCTTTGAAAGAGATTTGTTTGTATTAGACAAATACTATTTTTAAAAATATTTATAAGTATATTAGTAAGTTATTTTTATCGGGAAAACAAAAATTTCAGTGAAAAATCAACTCAAGTCGAAATCCTGATTGTTAAATTTTCAAATTTTGATTGTATATTTGGATTTATGGTGGGAAATCACGATTTTTAATATAGATATGAAAAATTTTAAAATCACGGGTGATGAGAATTTATGAGATGAACTGAAATTAATTTTTCATCGATTTCTCATCGAACGGTAATAGTGAATGGTCGAGATCATGGCTGAAGGTAGTTTTGAGGATGGTGGTCTCAGCAAAAATGGTAGATGAATTTATCAACTATTGTGGTGGCAGAACGGGGACGATTTAGGGTTTAAGCCCTAGTTTTGATCGATGATAGACTTTGGGCTGTTGTATCATCGTTGGGGCACCGGAGTCGACTGGTGTATGGGGATTAGGAAGGGGATGCTCTAGTGAGTCTACAGGCATGATCGCATGATCTTTGGTGGCCGGGATCAATGGCATGAAGTGGTTTTTCAGTGGCAGTTTCGTTCCAGGTTGGGTTCGCTTATGCTCATTTTCATTCTCGTGTTTGATCTAAACCTCAAGTGGTTGGGGTCGAGTGAGGAGGTCAAAGATGACTTACCTGCGATGGCGATGATAGACGGAACGTCATTGATTGATCGTGCACGTGCACATGTGTCGAGGATGTGTAAGTGGGTTTGTGTTTGGGAAATAAGGGTGATTGTCTTGAGTTTTGTTTTAGGGAAGTCTTGTTTGGCTCGAGATAGCACATGGGTAATATACGAGTGTTTTAATGGCAACAAGTTTTAAAAGTCTAAAACCAAAGCATAGAAAAAAGGAAGACGAAGAAGTAGCTTGGGGGATTGCTCGGGAAAGCAAGGTTGTGGCTCGGGTCTAACTCGAGTTAGCATAGTAGCAGCTTTAAATTTTTTAAAACAAAATCAAGTTTTTTTTTTAAAATTTAAATAAACCAAGTTTTGAACTATTTTCTTAAATAAATTTCTTGTAAATAATTGATGTTTATTTAAATGTATGGATAGATGAGAGTTGTATAATTTGTTTTAACATAAAATAATTTAATTCTTAAGTTTATAAATTAAATGATCATTAAGCAATTGATTAAGAAAATGAAATGATTTTGGTTAGTAAGTAACATAAAGGGTTTTAAGTTAAATTCATATGTAAATGATGAATTAATTTTAAAGGTTATTTAAATAAGATTTTAAAAAGATAAATGGTTTATCTTAAATAATGTTTTGATTATTAATTAACTTAAAGGTTTTAAATTAAATTATTTGTTAATGATAATTTATTCTAAAAGTTCATTTAATGAGATTTAAATGTTGTAATTAAGTGATCAGTTAAGATAAAGGATTTATTTTTGATTAATTAAGGTCTTGAGTAATTAAAGGGTCAATTTGTTAATGTAATTAATTTAAGGATTAATTAATTTGTGATTAAAGGAGAATTACTTAATAGTAAAGGGTGATTAATTAATGATGAGTAATTAAAGGATAATTAGTTAATGAAATTAATTAAGTATAATTACTTATTGTAATTAATAAAAGATTATTACTTAATGTAATTAAAGGATAATTACTTTATGTAATTACATTAAAGGATAATTAATTACTTAAATATCATTAATCAAGGTGATTAATTAATGGATAATTACTTAATATAAGTAATTAAAGGATAATCAAGTAACTAAAGGTTAATTACTCAATAATTAAAGGTTAATTACTCAATAATTAAAGGTTAATTAATTTATGTAATTAATTAAAGGATTAATTAATTATGTAATTAATTTAAGGTTAATTTATTTATGATTAATTAAGGGATAATTGATTAATGTAATTTATTAAGGATAATTAATTAATTAATTAGAAGATAATTAATTAACTAGAAGATAATTAATTAAGGGTTAATTTATTTATTTATTTAAGGTTAATTAATTTATGTAATTAATTAAGGAATTATTAATCAATATAAGTAATTAAGGATAGTTACTTAAGATGGATAATTTAAGCTGATTTATTAATTTCATTAATTAATTTAATAACAAATGGTTGGTGATTAATTAGTGTTAATTAATCAGGTTTAGGTGATTAATTTATTTTGAGATAATTAAATTAATTAAGTGATTAATTGATCTTCCTTATGGATGATTGAATTCTATTGAATGCCTTGAATTGTTTGATATCTCTGATGTATGACATTCTATGATATGAATTGCATTGAATTGAGCTATGGACTGTGATGAATTTATATATTTACATGTGAATGAAAGATAAGCATTATAGGATTATACCGCTTATTGATGTTGTTGTGCTTTGATTTATGATGGTTGTTATTTTATTGTTGCCTGTGAACCCCTGGACTATACACAATACACACACAAATATGGATTTCACAAGAAATTGTTTAGGTCATAGGTATTTTGAATTTAATATTATTTTATTCAAAATGGTGAAAATTTTAGAAGTTAAATTTTTGAATCCAACATGGTTTCGTAGTGTAATTGGTTTAAATGTGAGATACTTTTGAAAAGGGAGTTTTGAAACTAAAATTATTTTGGGAATTTAAATTTCACCAAATAAAACTTGCCGAGGGTACGGCAGTTTATTGATTTTTTTGATTTATACTTTGAAAGTCCATAACTTTAGAAAATTTAATCAGATTTTCTCGAAATGAAAAGCCATTGTTTTCAAATGATAATAGCTTTCATATAAAGAAAGAATTTCAACCTTTTGTTGAAAGGATTTCAAGTTATGGGTAAATCAAGTTTGAAATGGAAATGGTTTTGAAAGCTATGGATGAATCTTTGTTAAAGATTGGTGAACCTTATTTTCAAATTGAAGAGGATCTTCAAGGTGAATCTTTTGTTTAAACGATTTTAAGTTGGAAATTTGTTTAAACTATTCAAAAGGAAAGGTTTTGGGATAAAAGTTATGACTTAACTAAGATTCCAATATATCCATATGCTTTTTAAATAAACGCTCATTATTCGGTTTAGCCGAGAGAGGACTTTATGTCATAAAACCTATTCCGAATTAATGATACGACGAATTGGATAGCATTTGAAGATGGTGGTGAAGACCTAATATTTTTGAAAGCGAAAGGATTACCTGTCGAATGTATTTACACCGAATGGTCTCGGTATAGAGATTTTGATTACCCTATATGATGGGGAGTCCGGACGTGATTAGGGATTATCCGGATTTGCAAGGACTTCTTTTGAAGTGCCTTCGGTTCCACTCGGACCAGGATGGACTTATATGGATGTATGTCTGACGTTACACTTTGAGATGTAAAGATGGTTTCTATCAGATACATTTATGTTTGGTGTCAGATAATTTATTCTCTTAGCTTAACACCCTTCTCTAAGACATACGAGCTTAGAGGTTATGTAGTTGATGGTTACTAGTGATATATTTCCAATTCGGTAATATGGCATGCTAAGTGTTGATCATTGGTTGATCGAAGCATGGCTTTTGTGAAATGCGTAGCTTTGTGGTACGAGACTTCATCGAACCTCACACCCCAGAAATGGTCGAAACATGAAGGATGCAGCAAGGTTGCGGGGGTCGCACCCTTAGGGTATGTGCATTTCCTTTGGATAAAAAGCGGTATCATGATATGGAGCCCAGATATTTAACTTGTGTGATTGTTGGAATTTGTTGGTGTTGAGGATCCTCGGATAAAGGTCGGTGATGACCGGGGGATGGCATACTCATGACAGTTAGTTACCTAGTTACAGAGGTAGCCCGGCCTTGTGTTGGTAGATAGCCGGTTAGGTTCTCGGAGCGTCCCTCCAGAGGCGTACCCATTCGGATAAAGGAAGATCCTTAGCCTGGCCATTTTTTGGAAATCCAAACAAAATAATACGAGCCCTGTATGGTTTTAGTTGTATAACCTGCCATGTAGCATGATGGTAACATGCTGTTAAACATGGTGGCTATGGTAGGTATACTATAATAGTAGTATGTTGGCTAAGTTTAATATTATACTTCCGAAATGTTTTCTACACTATGCACTAATAATAATATCAAAAGAATTTTCGCGTATCAAGCATATTTGACTATCATAAGGAGAAATCTCCTCCAAGTGTGCGCTTGCATTGTGTGAGTGGCGGGAGGCCTTATGGTAGTTTTATTTTCCAAAAAGAATAGCGAATTTCTTTTTATTTCTTTTTGTTTAAAATAAACTGCTTTTGTTTGCTCATACCAGTCCCATGACTGACCTGGAGTTTATTATTCCCTTTCTAAACTCTGGGTGCCCATAATTTACCACATGGCAAGCCTAGAGTCAGGTTATCTATAGTTCAGATAGTAGATTCAGATCAGAAGTCTTTGGATTTGGTGTCGCGTTGTGCACCAAACTTGCTTCATTGTAGCATGATGGTGGTTCGAGCTTTTGTTTTGAAATCTTTGGAGCTTTGGCGATGGAGTTGCAGTGTTGGATTTTAGATTTCTTTCCGATGTTGTATTTCGGCTCTGATATTGATATTTCATATTGTATCATTGTTGTATCGAATGTTGTGTATCAAAAAAATTCATTTTGTTTCGGCTATGTTGTTATCACCTTATGTTATTATATGCTTCGACGAACCAGACTCAATGTTTGAATTTGCGGCATTCGAATACGGGTGATGTATTGGATGTCAATTTTCGAAGGTCGAGTTTGGGTCCTTACAAGTGGTATCAGAGCTAAAGGTTGAGTAAGAACTTTAGCTTTGGAGTACAACACGTTAGGTGACTCATTAGAGATAGGGACATAAATGCCCTAGAATGAGTATCCCTAAGATATCTTGTCTGTATGCCTCAGTTGATTCTCTTATTATTCACTAATAGTGAGAATAAGTGCAAGAAGAGGATGAGGTAAGGAACTGGGGAGTACCACAACAAATGGTCGATACCCTGCAACAACGAGGAACAATCTTTTCCCATCAATCTCTTTTGTTCATCGTCCAATTTCAATTCTTTGATGGTTTCCTAGCAGCTACAAGAAGAAGCTTTGGTATGGTGGTGGCCCTACGAATCTTTGTTTACATTGTAAAAAAGTTCCTAATTCGTATTCTCTTCATCGTTTCTTATCGATCTTTTCGTTTTTAACTTTAATCAATTTGAAATTTTATTTGAAATAATTGGTTAACAAAATATGGAACCAAATTAGATTGTATTGATAGAATGATTTCACTCAAAACCAAACTTGAAAATTTTATTGTGGTTTCTTGTAAGGATCCAACTCCAAAGAGGGATAAGCTAGTGTATATTTTAGAGTATTCTGACCTGAGTTGAGAATCCATTTGTTTGTTTTTGGGGTCCAGATTCATTCTACGAATGGTTAGTTATACCTTCGGACTAACCAATGCCCCTGCATATTTTGTAGGCTTGATGACCTGAGTATCTTGTGTAATGTTGAATAAATTCGTTCTCATATTGATTGATGATATTCTGAATTGTTAAACCAAATGTAGAATAGATAATTTAGTTTGATCTGATAAAACATTTCTCTATCTTTCATCTGTTCTTTGTTTGTCTCCCTGTCTAGCAAATTTCGAGGACGAAATTTTCTTAAGGGGGGAATTTGTAACGATCCCATTTTTAAGTCAAATTTAATTTAATAATTAATATAATTTTAGGATTAAATTGTGAATTAATTTGAAATTTTCCAAAAAAAAGTAATATATGTGTTATTTATACATTGAAAATAGATTATAAATAGAATTTTGATTTGTGTATATATAGATCGTAAATAAATTTTGATTTGAAATTTCAAAAATAAATATCTTGAATATAAATTGAATATAAATTGGATTTAATAAATAATTTACTATAATTTAAAACTAATAAAAATTTGTTTTCTGATTATAATATGATATATATATATATATATATATATACACGTGTGTGTGTGTGTGTGTGTAAATTGATTGGGAAGTTATGTTTTGAACAATAAATAAAATGTATGAATACAAATATAAAACAAGAATGGATAAAAGCTTTAAAAATATATATACGTATCTTTCGAAATTAATAAGATAATACATATATAAATATAGTTTGTATAAAAGCATAATAAATAAATCTATGAAAATATAAGTAATTATTAATTAATAATATAAAGGGTTAAAACATTAAAATACACTGTTTTGACATTTGTAAATTTATAAATTCATGCAATTAACATTTATAAGCCATGTAGCATGAAAATAACAAGTGGTAAGTAAATTTTTTCTTTTAATTTAAATTATAAATAACATGTTATAGAGAATAGCCAGCTAATGCATTCGTTTCTCAATTCTTCCTTCATCTTCCTTTTCTAAAACTAAAACCTGAAGAAAAAAAACTAAAGTCAAAGAATAAAAAATCAAAAACAAACTATCTTCCAATTTTCAAACTAAAGCCAGCAAAGGATTTCAATCTAGAATCAAGCAACAATTCTTTCAGTCTCAAACCTGAGCAAGGATTTAAAATATTTCGTTTTCAAGTTCAAATTCAAAGTTCCTGATTTTTGTTCTAAAGCAAACAATCTCTTCAAATTCAAAACTTGGAAGCTCTCAACCTGAAAACAATTCAAACAAGATTCAACTCAAAAGCAACTGATCAAATCCTCAAACCTGAAAGCAAAGATTAAAGTAAATCAGATTATCAAGTTTTCCAGATTTTAAAAATCATTTCTAGGCCTATCTCTGTTTCAATTCCAGGTGAGCAAACTCACTTGAACCTATCTATATATCTCAATTTGTGAATTGACACTTGAAATATGTTATGAAAATGTTTTGTTTATTATGCCTGCATGTATATATATATACATGTAAATGATGATGTGCATGTCCGTGGATATATATTTTAAGCTCTGTTCTTTAGTTTTAGGTTTATCTAAAACCAAATAAATTCATATCACTTCACATAAACAATATTAGGCAATGATCTTTGAAAGATATTTGTTTGTATTAGACAAATACTATTTCTAAAAATATTTATAAGTATATTAGTAAGTTATTTTTACTGGGAAAAGAAAAAAATTCAGTGAAATCAACTCATGTCAAAATCTTAATTGTTAAATTTTTCAAGTTTTGATTGTATATTTGGATCGTTGATGGGAAATCATGATTTTTAATATAGATATCAAAAATTTTAAAATCATGGGTGATGAGAATTTGTGAGATGAACGGAATCGATTTTTCATCGATTTCTCGTCGAACGGTAATGGTGAATGGTCGAGATCGTGGCTGAAGGTAGTTTTGAGGATGGTGGTCTCGGCAAAAATGGTAGATGAATTTATCAACCGTTATGGTGGAAAAACGGGGATGTTTTAGGGTTTAAGCCCTAGTTTTGATCGATGACAGACTTTGGGCTGTTGTATCATCGTTAGGGCATCAGAGTCGACCGATGTCGGGGGATTAGGAAGGAGATGCTTTGTGAGTCTACAGGTGCGATCGCATGATCTCTGGTGGCCAGGATCGACGGCACGAAATGGTTTTACGGTGACAGTTTCGTTCCTGGTTGGGTTCGCTTATGCTCGTTCTAATTCTCGTGTTCGATCTGAAGCTCAGGTGGTCGTGGTCGAGTAAGGAGGACAAATATGACTTACCTGCGATGGCGACAATGGACGGAACATCATTGATTGATCGTGCACGTGCACATGTGTCGGGGATGTGTCAATGGGTTTGTGTTTGGGATGTAAGGGTGATTGTCTCAAGTTTTGTTTCAGGGAAGTCTAAGTTTGGCTCAAGATAGTACACGGGTAATATATGAGTGTTTTAATAGAAACAGGTTTTAAAAGTCTAAAACCAAAGCAGTGGAAAAAAAAGGAAAGAAGAAGAAGTAGCTCAGGGGATTGCTCGGGAAACCAAGGTTGTGGCTCGGGTCTGACTCGAGTTAGCATAGTAGCAGCGTTGAAAATTTTAAAATAAAATCACGTTTTTTTTTAAAATTTAAATAAACCAAGTTTTGAACTATTTTCTTAAATAAATTTCTTGTAAATAATTAATGTTTATTTAAATGTTTGGATGGATGAGAGTTGTATAAAAAAATTTAATTTTGAATAATTTAAGTCTTAAGTTTATAAATTAAATGATCATTAAGCAATTGATTAAGAAAATGAAATGATTTTGATTATTAAGTAACTTAAAGGGTTTTTAGTTAAATTCATATGTAAATGATGAATTAATTTCAAAGCTTATTTAAATAAGATTTTAAAAAGAAACATGATTTATCTTAAATAAAGTTTTGATTATTAAGTAATTTAGAGGTTTTAAATTAAATTATTTGTTAATGATAATTTATTCTAAAAGTTTATTTAGTAAGATTTAAATGTTGTAATTAAGTGATCAGTTAAGATAAAGGACTTATTTTTGATTAATTAAGGTCTTGAGTAATTAAAGGGTCAATTTGTTAATGTAATTAATTTAAGGATTAATTAATTTATGATTAAAGGAGAATTACTTAATAGTTAAAGGGTGATTAATTAATGGTGAGTAATTAAAGGATATTTACTTAATGGAATTAATTAAGTATAATTCCTTAATGTAATTAATAAAAGATTATTACTTAATATAATTGAAGGATAATTACTTTGTGTAATTACATTAAAGGATAATCAATTACTTAAATATCATTAATCTAGGTGATTAATTAATGGATAATTACTTAATATAAGTAATTAAAGGGTAATCAAGTAATTAAAGGCTAATTACTCAATAATTAAAAGTTAATTAATTTATGTAATTAATTAAAGGATTAATTAATTATGTAACTAACTCAAGGTTAATTTATCTATGATTATTTAAGGGATAGTTAATTAATGTAATTAATTAAGGATAATAAATTAATTAGAAGATAATTAATTAAGGGTTAATTTATTTATTTATTTAAGGTTAATTAATTTATGTAATTAATTAAGGAATAACTAATAAATATAAGTAATCAAGGATAATTACTTAAGATGGATAATTTAAGTTGATTTATTAATTTCATTAATAAATTTAATAACAAATGGTTAGTGATTAATTAACGTTAATTAATCAGGTTTAGGTGATCAATTTATTTTAAGATAATTAAATTAATCAGGTGATTAATTTATCTTGCTTATGGATGATTGAATTCTATTAAATGCCTTGAATTGTTTGATATCTCTGATGATGACATTCTATGATATGAATAGCTTAGAATTGAGCTATGAACTGTGATTTATTTATCTGTAATGAATTTATATATTTATCTATGAATGAAAGATAAGCGTTATAGGATTATACCGCTTATTGATATTGTTGTGCTTGGATTTATAATGGTTGATATTTTATTGTTGCCTGTGAAACCCCTGGACTACACACAATGCACACACAAATATGGATTTCACAGGAAATTGGTTAAGTCACAGGTATTTTGAATATAATATTATTTTATTCGAAATGGTGAAAAAAATTAAAAGTTAAATTTTTGAATCGGAAATGGTTTGGTAGTGTAATTGGATTAAATGTGAGAAACTTTTGAAGAGGGAGTTTTGAAACTAAAATTATTTTGGGAATTTAAATTTAACCCAAATAGAACTTGCCGAGAGTATGGAAGTTCGTTGATTTTTCTGATTTATACTTTGAAAGGGTATAACTTGAGCAAATTTAATTGGATTTTCCCGGAACGAAAAGCCTTTGTTTTCAAATGATAACAGCTTTTATATAAAGAACGAATTTCCAGTTTTTGTTGAAAGGATTTCAAGTTATGGGTAAATAAATTTTGAAATGGAAATGGTTTTGAAAGCTATGAATGAATCTTTGTTAAAGATTGGTGAACCTTGTTTTCAAATTGAAGAGGATCTTCAAGGTGAATCTTTTGGTTAAAAGATTTTACGATGGAAATTTGTTTAAACCATTCAAAAGGAAAGGTTTTGGGCTAAAAGTTGTGACTTAACTAAGATCCCAATATATCCATATGCTTTTTAAATAAACGCTCATTATTCAGTTTAGCCGGGAGAGGACTTTATGTCATAAAACCCATTACAAATATATGATGCGACGAATTGGATAACATTCGAAGGCGGTGGTGAAGACCAGGTATTTTCAAAAGCGAAAGGATTACTTGTCGAATGTCTCTGCACCGAATGGCTCCAGTATAGAGATTTTGATTACCCTATGTGATGGGGAGTCTGGACGTGATTAGGGATTATCCGGATTTGCAAGGACTTCTGTTGAAGTGCCTTCGGTACCATTCTGACCCAAGATGGACTTGTATGGATGTATGTCTGGCGTTACACTTTGAGATGTAAAGCTGGTTTCTATTAAATACAATTTTTTTTCGTGGAGGAAAATTTATTCTCTTAGCTTAACACTCTTCTCTGAGATATATGAGCTCAGAGGTTATGTAGTTGATGGTTACTAGTGATATATTCCCAATTTGGTAATATGGCATGCTAAGTGCTGATCATTGGTTGATCGAAGCATGGATTTTGTTAAAAGCGTAGCTTTGTGGAACGAGACTTCATCAACCTCACACCTCAAAAATGGTCGAAATAGGAAGGATTTATGTAACGACCCTGAATTTCCGACCCGATTTAAATTTGTAAATTCATCGTTTTAATGTAAAAAAATTTGAATTTATAAACGATCTCAATTTGCATCCAAACTTAATTTATGACATAAGTCTAGTTAGATATGAGCGTGGAAAAAGTTTCGTCGCAAAATATTACAGTAAACTTCGTTCGCGTTTTACTGTATATCAGTCCATATAAAGCTGCGTAAAATTTATCTTCCAAATCCAAATATTTTTACACAGTTATGTTGTAAAAATTATTCTGATCATGATTATGAAATTCGTTTCGTCAAAAACTGTCATCGCCTGCTCCGTTTAAATTGTTTTACAAAACGCGCAATTTTAGCGGCGTAAATGCGAATTTTATAAAACCATCGTATCGCAATAATCTGTATACCGTTGGAATCGCCTCGTCGCACTGATCATAACGGTATATTTATTTGCGCGAATCGGAGATTGAAAAAAAAATCGTCGCGTTGTTCTTAACCGTTCTAAATGGACCGGTTAAATCAAATCGTAGCCCAAAATTGTTTTCAGCCCATTTTAAAAGAAATTGAAAAGAAAATAATTTCAGCTGAATTGGCATTTACTAGGGTAGTTGAAGGGTAAAGGGTGCATTAGACTCAGCTAAGGCGTTTGGGATAATGAAACGTTGGAACCCAAGAGACTATTATTCACGTACTAGTTAAAGCAATCAGAGACTTTCATTTTCACAATTCATATTCTCACTGTAACTTCAGGCAATAACATTTCCTCTTCATCTTTATTTCCATTCCTCCCTCACCTCTTTTCTTTCTTCTTCACGTTAAATCTTCTCTGCAAAATAAAAATGAATGAAGCATACACCTTGCCTCACGTCATCCCCTCTTCCCACATGCTGTCGCACCGTCCTCCAGTCCACCACCGCACTACCCACTTCCCAATTTTACTCGAAAGTTCACTGACCACCGTGCTTTCCGCATCCTTCCTCTTCATCAACCACCGCATCCCTCTCCTCCACCCGAACATTTGCTACCACCCAGTCGCAACCGCCACGTAAGCCACAGTTCCACCACCGAACACCCTCCATCCAACTGCCCTTTCACGCGTACAAAGATGCAAACTACTTCTTCCACCATGTGCGGCACCGCCAACCACTGTCCAACACCGGCCAGCCTTCCACTTCTCCGCCTCTGTCCTGTACATGCGCCACCACCCTGAGCTCCACCTTTCCCTTCCCTTGCCGAGTGCATGCGTGTGTTGTGTGTGTATAAAGTGTGTACGCGTGTGTTGTGTCTGTGTTTGATGCAAGAACTTCTCAGTTGTAAAAAAAAAAAAAGAAGAAGAAGAAGGGAAATATGCGTGTAAATGGTGGAATGGTGAGGCATGCGTGTAAATGGAGGAGGTAGCAACAAACATTGCATGTGTATATTCAGCAAGTAGAGGGAAGGTATGCATGCCGAGGGGTCACGTTTGTAATATAGAATGTTGAAATGTGCAGGGTGCGTTTGATTTTAGTCTTGGCCGTGTTTGTTTAAAAAAAAAAAGACGTGAGTTGAAGGTGCAGCAAGTAGTGGGAGGGAGGTAGATGGGAACGTGTACGATGTTGAACATGCATGCGTGAAAGCATGTTACGTTTCTTGGAGTCAAGGTTTCGGCTGATATATATATATATATATATATATATATATATATATATATAAACTGGGTGGATGTTGGAACTATTACAGAAAAAAAAGGGAAATGGCGTGTGCGTGTGTTCCTGCATTGGTTACTTCATGCGTGCGTGGGGGTTTAAAACTGCTGTATTTTGAGTCTCGGCCATGTCCAAAAAAAAAAAAAAAATAGCAAATAGCTTCTAGGTTTTGCTGGGTAATATTACGCTAATATCTATTTTGGTTGCCAAATAGTAACCAACTTTTCTTTGCGTTGTGTGCAGAAGCAACCGACTGAATCCTTTTTGCTGCAGCACCGATCTTCAGCTTTTGTCCTTTTCCCCGTATTCGGTAAGCGCATTTATATAAATTTATTAATTATATACAATGTTCATTGTATTTATATCGTTTTCTTTTGTCGATATTACAGTGTCCGTTGTTCGCACTTTACCGACTCTCTTCGTGCTTCTTTTGCTTCGCCGTCAACTTCTTTATCCACGAAAGGTGAAATAAATTTTCACGACATATATTCTTATATGCAAGTTTAGTTTGATTGCTATGTGATGTTGAATTGGATACTAATTGTTATTGTTAAGTGATAAATAATTTGCAAGTGAAAATGACATAGGATAGTTAACAATTAAAATGGATTATACATGTCAAACTTGATTTGTTAAACTTGACCCTTTATATGTTAAATTTGATTAGGTAAACGTGACTCATTTATACGATGAACATTGATTAGTTAATTAATACGTAGGAATTTGATAAAATTTCACTTTGAACCTTCGAACGTATATTGTTGTAGTATTGAAATTGAAACTGAACGACAAGTGAAAAACCATAATAGAATAATCTTTAATCTACATGAAATGATAGTGTAGATTCTAGGAATAATTATATTAATTTGCATAAATAACAAATGTAAATTAATACGATTATTTCAGAATTATTTAAATAAATTGTTGAATTGTTGTGTATGGATGCTATTGCTTGTTTATTTACTTTGACACCATCCCAACTATCACACTCCATGTTCCCTTTGTATGCTTTGATTTTGAATTGAAATAGAATCGGGTTGAAATGATAGATACCCAAATAACTTTGACTTAGGATAGAAAATTTAATTAAGCCGATGGGTCAATGTTTTGATTTAAATGAAATAAGATTTTATTTGACTAATAATAAGGTTTTGAATAAATTTGGAATTTAAATTTGAATGAACGAAAATGTGAATATTGAATTTGAAACGAATATTAACGTCGTAATTGACAAAAGGACATTGTTTTCAAAATTTAATGATTTAATGATTAAATTTAGAATTAATTGATAATTGATTTTGAAATTATTGATAATTAAGTTGAAATGGTAATAAACAATTTGGAACTATTAATAATCAAGTCTTGAAATTTATTAATAATGAAGTTTGAAGTTATTAATAACGAAGTTTTGAAATTTGATAATTAAGTTTGAAATTATTAATAAATTAAGTTTTGAAATTATTAATAATTTGGTTTTAAAATTAATAATTAAGTTTGGAATTATCAATGAATAAGTTTGAAATGATAATAATTAAGATTTGAAATTATTTGATAATTGAATAAGATTGAATTGTTTAATGATTGAACTAAATTGAATAAGATTGAATTGTTTAATGATCAAACTAAATTGAATAGAATGAATTATGTAATAATTGAATTGAATTGAATATTCTTTATTAAGAGAAATCGAATTTTTGAATAAGTGAAACTAAGTTCTTAATTGAGATTTGAAATTTGTAACGAAAGAAATAAATATATGAAATTGAATTTCTTTAATAAGAAATAGAACGCGCTTTATCGAAAACAAATGAAATGCTTGTAATTTAGAGAATTGGATTCGATAAATTCAAATTGAATAAATATGTAAGCTTTGATAATGAAACGAACTTAAGGAAGTAATGAATTGGAAATTTAATTGAAATTGTTTAATGATAAATAATGTAATGAATATCGAATGAAATCGATAATTGAATTTAAAACGATTTGTACGTTAAATGATTTTGGAATGAACTTATACATGGAATTAAACGAATATTTGAATTGTTTTAAATTAAAAGTTCGAAATTGAATTATAGAAATTTGAAATGGAAGTTGTGAAGTTAGGAAACGTAAATTTTGGAAATTGATTTAGAAAGACTAACATAATGTTGATTTACGAAGTATAATTGAAATTAAATTTGATTTGTTTTTGAAATTTATTAAACGACCAATCAGTGAAATAATTACGAAGGTTATTAAAGGAGTCGGAATCGGTTAGGGACATACTCACTTTCTAAACCGAAAACCACTTTAATAACTATACGCGGAGTGATGATCCAGAATGAAGTGGTTGGATTGACGTACGCGATGACTGAAGAAAGAGAACGATAATGGATAGCCTTGACACTTGTGTCAAATTGGAAATGACTAAAATCAGGAGTCGTGCCGGGCCAAATGGGGTTAGCTACCTCGAGCGAACACACTTCTTCGTAAACTACTCATTTACTTATGTGATTGATTGGTGCGCACCCTTGAATTTGGAGGGTTGTTTCGCGGTGTTGCGATCGTTGTAGCGATGCGTTCTCATCAGTCCGGATCAGGCAAACGGTAGTTTCACCACCTTGGGTATTGCCTCATGTGCCTTGTCATACTTGTATTCCCGTATACGCGACCATTACGAATTTGTTTTGTATTATACCTATGGAGTACTCCTTGATATCCCACTAGTTTACGGTGGAGTTTACAGTGCTGTATAGTCTATGATGCTATATAAAATGTGTTAAGGGGGATAATGGTAACGCCTTAACACTATTTTGATATTTTACTTTACTGTTAGACATTATCTATGTATCGTACACTATTATGTATAAATAGTTTATCGGATCCTGAAAGATGTTTATTCCATTCATCTTTGAGTTATTGTTTATTTCAAATCTTGAACCATATCATCTGTATAAGAATATATGTCCTGATTCGAGTGTTTGTTTGTGCATATGCTCGGATCAGATTGAGGATTGCTGCTGCTGTTTCTGCTTGGAGCTGAAAACTGAAGACTTTCACTATCTTATCTTATCAGTATTTGTTCTTTCCATTTGGACTATTTAGACTTGTGTTGTTTATTTCCTTTCATTTGGGACATTGTTGTACTTATGGGTAGCTTCATGAACTACTCTTATGACTATGTTATATTTCCGCTGCACTATTATGTTATGTTGAATTTTCTGTGATTCTGTGATGATTCTCATTTATATATCTATACTCCATTAATGATTCGTGTTTTGTACTATTTAAGTTGACATGTGTGGATTATTGTCAATTTAAATGGTCCAGATATACGGGTTGTTACAGTTGGTATCAGAGCTTTGGTTCCCGATAACCTTAGCCTGTGGAGTTTTAAGCTCATTAAAGATAGGGTGAATATACTATAGAATGAGGAGAATCATTTCAGAATCCACATCCTTTGATTCATCTTTCTTATTGAATTCGTTTGAATAGAATTTCCTTAAGTTCTATAAATTCCTATCTTTGATTCTAAATCACTTTTGGTATTCCAGGATGGCTACCAGAAGAAATGTTAGAGGTGGAAGGGCTGGAAATGCTCCTGGTCCACATGCTCCAATTCCTGCAGTCCGATTCTTCACTCTTAGCAAAGAGTACACTCAGCTTGGCGGAGTCAAATTCACTGGCTCCGAGAGTATCATCGAAGCACAGCAATGGCTAAAGAGTTTGGAGAGGATATTTACAGGCTTGGAAATCACAGACACTCAGAAGCGTAAGTTGGCCGCTTGGCAGCTCCAAGATGCTGCACAAGATTGGTGGGAATCCGTCACTTCTCGTACCGATGGGGAAACCATCACTTGGGCCCAGTTTAGGTAGTAACCTATCTAAAAGTTCATCTAAATATAAATTTCCTTTTATCTCGTCAAATTTTGACTCGTTCTTATATCATTTGTAAATAGGGACTCCTTTGTGGCTCAGTGGATGCCAGTTGCTGGGAAAGCCTAGCTCTATCGTTCTTTTATGGATCTCAAGCAAGGCAACATGACCTTCACTGAGTATGAACGGAAGTTCAACGAACTATCTAAGTTCGGACCTGGCTTGATTGATACACCACTGCTTAAGAATGAGAAGTTCATACATGGCGCACGCCCTGAGTATTACGAGCTTCTCACCGCTCATGTCCACGGAACATTCACTGAGTTGATGGACTTTGCTCTTCGATATGAGGGAAAGCCAAAGGAAACATCATCCTCCAAAGCCCCAGTTGTTCAGACATCAGCTAGTAAGTCGGGGAAGAGAAAGCCAAACTTTGCACAACAGAAGAAGAATTGGCAGCAGAAAACAAGGCTTGGATACTCTCAGAAGAAGCCCATTGACATATCATCCATTACTTGCTTCAACTGCAACCAAAAGGGTCATTATGCTAGTAGCTGCCCATCTTCAAAGAGCGCAGCTGTTCCGCCACCGGCACAGATAACTAGGAGAGATTTGTGTCATATTTGCTTACAACCTGGACACTTCAAGAAAGACTGCCCAACACAGAAGCGTGGTACACCATCTGGAGTCTTTGCTCTTTCCACACCTGCCCCGGAAGTTCCTACCCCGGAAGTTTCGGATAACCAAGGTACTTTACAAAGTACTTTTATGTTGCATACCTTGCCTGTTAGAGTTTTATTTGACACTGGAGCAACACACAGCTTCATATCTATTGACTTGTGTAATAAACTTGGTTTGGAACCCACTCTTGCATCTATTTCCTTATGTGTATCTAACCCTATTGGAGGGCCCGCTAGCCTCAAAAGGGTTTGCAAATATGTCACTCTTATGCATGGCATTCACCGATTCACTTGGGATTTCTATGTCCTTGGATTCGAGGCATTTGATATTCTATTAGGCATTGATTGGCTACGAAAGTTCGAAGCCGTTATCTCATGTAAAACTCGAACTGTCTCTCTTATTGACGACAAGAGTATGCCTTTAGTTGTTAAAGGCAAATCACCTCAAGAATATGCTGGGAGTTTTATATTCTCTCTTGACTCTCATCCAAATGAACTTAGCTCCACTCCAGTAGTTCAACTCTTTTCTGATGTGTTTGGAGAAGTCAATTCTCTACCACCTCCGTGGGAAATTGAATTCCGCATCGACCTTATTCCTGGTGCACGACCAGTAGTTCTTCCTCTAAGGAGAATCGCTCCTAAAGAAAAGGCAGAATTGAATGTTCAAATTGAAGATTTATTTTCTAAAGGGTTGATTCGGCGCAGTCATTCAGAATGGGGTGCTGCAGTTGTATTTGTCACTAAATCTGATGGCTCACTCAGAATGTGTGTGGACTATAGAGAGCTAAACAAGCTCACACACAAGAATAGATATCTGATGCCTCGCATCAACGATCTTTTCGACCAGCTTCATGGAGCTAAAGTCTTTTCTCAACTTGATTTGGCTACCGGTTCACCAACTCAGAATCGCTGAGGATAGCATTCCTAAAACAACATTCCGCACTGAAAATGGATTCTATGAATGGCTAGTTATGCCGTTCGGTCTTACTAATGCTCCAGCCTATTTCGTCGACTTGATGAATAGAGTTTTTGGGATGTTCTTAACAAGTTTGTTCTTGTTTTCATCGACGATATTCTCGTCTTTTCTAAAGATGAGAAGGAGCATAGTTCACATTTGGCTTTTGTACTTGAAACTCTTCGCAAACATCAGCTTAAAGCCAAGTTTTGGAAATGCCACTTTTGGAGAGATGAAGTTCGTTTTCTTGGCCATATTGTTTCGGAGAATGGGATTTCGGTCGATCCAGCTAAGATCGCCGTAATCAATGTAAGTTTTATTCTTACTTGTCAATTCTATCTAAACAACTTATCAATATCTAAATTCGAATCCTTGAAATTTGCAGGATTGGGAGACTTTCAAAAATCCTACAGATATCCGCAGTTTCTTGGGATTAGCTGGCTATTATCGCAGATTCATAGAAAACTTTGCTCGTATCGCTGCCCCACTTACAGCACTGACCAGAAAGAATGGTAAATTTATTTGGAGTGAAAAGTGCGAAGCAGCTTTCAATGAGATGAAGCGAAGATTGACATCTGCCCCAGTTCTTACAGTCATTGATGGTAGCGAAGGATTGACCTCTATACAGATGCCTGTCGTGATGGTCTTGGAGCAGTTTTAATGCAGAAAGGAAAGGTTATTGCCTATGCTGGTCGTCAATTAAAGACCCATGAAGCAAATTACGCAACTCATGACCTAGAGCTTCTTGCGGTTGTATTTGCTCTTAAGCTATGGAGGCACTATCTATTGGGAACAAAATTCGAGTTATTCACTGATCACAAGTCACTGAGATATATTTTCTCGCAAAAGGATTTGAACCAGAGACAAGTCCGATGGCTCGAATTTCTAGCTGCGTATGATCTTGATATTAATTATACTCCAGGGAAAGCAAATGCCGTAGCCGATGCTTTGAGCAGAAATCAAGCAATGGCATGTTGTAATCTTGTTGAAGGAATGTTATTCCAGCTTTCCGTCTCCCCAGCTCTTATGGATCGTATTATAGCCAAGCAATACGAGGACACTTTGCTTTATCGCATCAAAGAAATAGTTCTCGGTAGAGTTGGAAATGCTATAACAAATTGGGTGCACATGTTGATAGTAATGGAGTCTTGAGAATTGATAATCGCATATGTGTTCCTAATGTTGATGGTCTTAGACAAGAAGTGCTGAAAGAAAACCATAACTCTTCACTTTCATTTCATCCCGGTGTTACTAAAATGTACCAGAATATGAAGAAGTTATATTGGTGGAGTGGGATGAAGCGTGATATTTCTACCTATGTCAGCAGATGCACAACTTGTCAGCAAGTAAAAGCTGATCACAGAAAGATAGCTGGTTTACTTCAACCATTAGAGATTCCAGGATGGAAGTGGGAGCAAATTTCTATGGACTTTATTGATGGGCTGCCAAGGACTAGAAAGGGTAACGAAAGCATATGGGTGATTGTCGATAGACTGACGAAATCCGCTCACTTTATTCCAGTCAAGTCCACTCGTACAGCTTCGAGTTTGGCAGAGATATACATGAGAGAGGTTGTTAAACTTCATGGTGTACCATCTAGTATCGTATGCAATCGAGATCCTATTTTCACTAGTAAATTCTGGAAAGCATTTCAGGATACTTTGGGCACCAAACTGAATCTGAGCACTGCATATCATCCTCAGACAGATGGCCAAACTGAGAGGGTGAATCAGATATTGGAAGACCTTCTCCGAGCTTGTATTATTGACTTTGGTGGATCCTGGGAAGACCATCTTCACTTGGTCGAATTCACTTATAATAATAGTTACCAGGTAAAGATATTGAATTTCAAATTTGAATAAGTATATTTGAGTTTGAATTAATCACCTTTAATAATCAGGCAAGCATTGGTATGGCACCGTTCGAAGCCTTATATGGTCGGCCGTACAAATCGCCAGCTTGTTGGATCGAGTCGGGTGATCGACTAGTGCTTGGACCAGAAATAATTATGGAAGCTTCTGAAAAAATCGAAGAAATCAGGAAGAAAGTAAAGACGGCATAGGATAGACAGAAGAGCTACGATGACAAAAGGAGAAAAGATCTCGAATTCAGCGTAGGAGACAAAGTATTTCTGAAAGTGTCGCCTCTGAAGAATATTGTTCGATTTGGAAGGAAAGGGAAGCTAGCTCCCAGATTCGTTGGTCCATTCGAGATTACTGAAAGAGTTGGAACATTGGCCTATAGAGTTGCATTACCAAAGAAGTTCGCTGGTGTACACAACGTGTTCCACGTCTCACATCTGCGCAAGGTTGTGCACGATCCGTCTATGACTATCCCTACTACTCAGTTGGATGAGATAGTTATAGAGCCTGACTTGACTATTGAGCGAAAGCCATTTCGGATAGTCGATAGTGAGATCAAGCAACTCAGAAGGAAGTCGGTAAATCTCGTCAAAGTCCAATGGAGTGCAGATGAGCGGGATTGCACATGGGAAACTGAGGATAGTATTCGGGATTCAAACCCCGAATTACTAATTTCAGGTATAATTCAAATTTCTTATAATCTATCTTGATTTTCTGCTTATTTCATTCCTACTTCACTCATCCCGTTCCTTTTCGAGGACGAAAAGTTTTGAGTGGGGGAGATTGTAACGACCCTGAATTTCCGACCCGATTTAAATTTGTAAATTCATCGTTTTAATGTAAATAAATTTGAATTTATAAACGATCTCAATTTTCATCCAAACTTTATTTATGACATACGTCTAGTTAAATATGAGCGTGGAAAAAGTTTCGTCGCAAAATATTACAGTAAACTTCGTTCACGTTTTACTGTATATCAGTCCATATAAAGCTGCGTAAAATTTATCTTCCAAATCCAAATATTTTTACACAGTTATGTTGTAAAAATTATTCTGATCATGATTATGAAATTCGTTTCGTCAAAAACTGTCATCGCCTGCTCCGTTTAAATTGTTTTACAAAACGCGCAATTTTAGCGGCGTAAATGCGAATTTTATAAAACCATCGTATCGCAATAATCTGTATACCGTTGGAAATGCCTCGTCGCACTGATCATAACGGTATATTTATTTGCGCGAATCGGAGATTGAAAAAAAATCGTCGCGTTGTTCTTAACCGTTCTAAATGGACCGGTTAAATCAAATCGTAGCCCAAAATTGTTTTCAGCCCATTTTAAAAGAAATTGAAAAGAAAATAATTTCAGCTGAATTGGCATTTACTAGGGTAGTTGAAGGGTAAAGGGTGCATTAGACTCAGCTAAGACGTTTGGGATAATGAAACGTTGGAACCCAAGAGACTATTATTCACGTACTAGTTAAAGCAATCAGAGACTTTCATTTTCACAATTCCTATTCTCACTGTAACTTCAGGTAATAACATTTCCTCTTCATCTTTATTTCCATTCCTCCCTCACCTCTTTTCTTTCTTCTTCACGTTAAATCTTCTCTGCAAAATAAAAATGAATGAAGCATACACCTTGCCTCACGTCATCCCCTCTTCCCAAATGCTGTCGCACCGCCCTCCAGTCCACCACCGCACTACCCACTTCCCAATTTTACTCGACAGTTCACTGACCACCGTGCTTTCCGCATCCTTCCTCTTCATCAACCACCGCATCCCTCTCCTCCACCCGAACATTTGCTACCACCCAGTCGCAACCGCCACGTAAGCCGCAGTTCCACCACCGAACACCCTCCATCCCACTGCCCTTTCACACGTACAAAGATGCAAACTACTTCTTCCACCATGTGCGGCACCGCCAACCACTGCCCAACACCGTCCAGCCTTCCACTTCTCCGCCTCTGTCCTCTACATGCGCCACGACCCTGAGCTCCACCTTTCCCTTCCCTTGCCGAGTGCATGCGTGTGTTGTGTGTGTATAAATTGTGTACGTGTGTGTTGTGTGTGTGTTTGATGCAAGAACTTCTCAGTTGTAAAAAAAAAAAAAAAGAAGAAGAAGGGAAATATGCGTGTAAATGGTGGAATGGTGAGGCATGCGTGTAAATGGAGGAGGTAGCAACAAACATTGCATGTGTATATTCAGCAAGTAGAGGGAAGGTGTGCATGCAGGGGGGTCACGTTTGTAATATAGAATGTTGAAATGTGCAGGGTGCGTTTGATTTTAGTCTTGGCCGTGTTTGTTTAAAAAAAAAAAAGAGAAAGACGTGAGTTGAAGGTGCAGCAAGTAGTGGGAGGGAGGTAGATGGGAATGTGTACGATATTGAACATGCATGCGTGAAAGCATGTTACGTTTCTTGGAGTCAAGGTTTCGGCTGATATATATATAAAAGAAAAAAGAAACTGGGTGGATGTTGGAACTATTACAGAAAAAAAAGGGAAATGGCGTGTACGTGTGTTCCTACATTGGTTACTTCATGCGTGCGTGGGGGTTTAAAACTGCTGTATTTTGAGTCTCGGCCATGTCCAAAAAAAAATAAAAAAATAGCAAATAGCTTCTGTGTTTTGCTGGGTAATATTACGCCAATATCTATTTTGGTTGCCAAATAGTAACCAACTTTTCTTTGCGTTGTGTGCAGAAGCCACCGACTGAATCCTTTTTGCTGCAGCACCGATCTTCAGCTTTTGTCCTTTTCTCCGTATCCGGTAAGCGCATTTATATAAATTTATTAATTATATACAATGTTCATTGTATTTATATCGTTTTCTTTTGTCGATATTACAGTGTCCGTTGTTCGCACTTTACCGACTCTCTTCGTGCTTCTTTTGCTTCGCCGTCAACTTCTTTATCCACGAAAGGTGAAATAAATTTTCACGACATATATTCTTATGCAAGTTTAGTTTGATAGCTATGTGATGTTGAATTGGATACTAATTGTTATTGTTAAGTGATAAATAATTTGCAAGTGAAAATGACATAGGATAGTTAACAATTAAAATGGATTATATATGTCGAACTTGATTTGTTAAACTTGACCCTTTATATGTTAAATTTGATTAGTTAAACGTGACTCATTTATATGATGAACATTGATTAGTTAATTGATACGTAGGAATTTGATAAAATTTCACTTTGAACCTTCGAACGTATATTGTTGTAGTATTGAAATTGAAATTGAATGACAAGTGAAAAACCGTAATAGAATAATCTTTAATCTACATGAAATGATAGTGTAGATTCTAGGAATATTTATATTAATTTGCATAAATAACAAATGTAAATTAATACGATTATTTCGGGATTATTTAAATACATTGTTGAATTGTTGTGTATGGATGCTATTGCTTATTTATTTACTTTGACACCATCCCAGCTATCACACTGCAAGTTCCCTTTGTATGCTTTGATTTTGAATTGAAATGGAATCGGGTTGAAATGATAGATACCCAAATAACTTTGACTTAGGATAGAAAATTTAATTAAGTCGATGGGTCAATGTTTTGATTTAAATGAAATAAGATTTTATTTGACTAATAATAAGGTTTTGAATAAATTTGGAATTTAAATTTGAATGAACGAAAATGTGAATATTGAATTTGAAACGAATATTAACGTTGTAATTGACACAAGGACATTGTTTTTAAAATTTAATGATTTAATGATTAAATTTAGAATTAATTGATAATTGATTTTGAAATTATTAATAATTAAGTTGAAATGGTAATAAACAATTTGGAACTATTAATAATCAAGTCTTGAAATTTTTAATAATGAAGTTTGAAGTTATTAATAATGAAGTTTTGAAATTTGATAATTAAGTTTGAAATTATTAATAAATTAAGTTTTGAAATTATTAATAATTTGGTTTTAAAATTAATAATTAAGTTTGGAATTATCAATGAATAAGTTTGAAATGATAATAATTAAGATTTGAAATTATTTGATAATTGAATAAGATTGAATTGTTTAATGATTGAACTAAATTGAATAAGATTGAATTGTTTAATGATCAAACTAAATTGAATAGAATGAATTATGTAATAATTGAATTGAATTGAATATTCTTTATTAAGAGAAATCGAATTTTTGAATAAGTGAAACTAAGTTCTTAATTGAGATTTGAAATTTGTAACGAAAGAAATAAATATATGAAATTGAATTTCTTTAATAAGAAATAGAACGCGCTTTATCGAAAACAAATGAAATGCTTGTAATTTAGAGAATTGGATTCGATAAATTCAAATTGAATAAATATGTAAGCTTTGATAATGAAACGAACTTAAGGAAGTAATGAATTGGAAATTTAATTGAAATTGTTTAATGATAAATAATGTAATGAATATCGAATGAAATCGATAATTGAATTTAAAATGATTTGTACGTTAAATGATTTTGGAATGAACTTATACATGGAATTAAACGAATATTTGAATTGTTTTAAATTAAAAGTTCGAAATTGAATTATAGAAATTTGAAATGGAAGTTGTGAAGTTAGGAAACGTAAATTTTGGAAATTGATTTAGAAAGACTAACATAATGTTGATTTACGAAGTATAATTGAAATTAAATTTGATTTGTTTTTGAAATTTATTAAACGACCAATCGGTGAAATAATTACGAAGGTAATTAAAGGAGCCGGAATCGGTTAGGGACATACTCACTGTCTAAACCGAAAACCACTTTAATAACTATACGCGGAGTGATGATCCAGAATGAAGTGGTTGGATTGACGTACGCGATGACTGAAGAAAGAGAACGATAATGGATAGCCTTGACACTTGTGTCAAATTGGAAATGACTAAAATCAGGAGCCATGCCGGGCCAAGCCAAATGGGGTTAGCTACCTCGAGCGAACACAGTTCTTCGTAAACTACTCATTTACTTCTGTGATTGATTGGTGCGCACCCTTGAATTTGGAGGGTTGTTTCGCGGTGTTGCGATCGTTGCAACGATGCGTTCTCACCAGTCCGGATAAGGCAAACGGTAGTTTCACCACCTTGGGTATTGCCTCCTGTGCCTTGTCATACTTGTATTCCCGTATACGCGACCATTACGAATTTGTTTTGTATTATACCTATGGAGTACTCCTTGATATCCCACTAGTTTACGGTGGAGTTTACAGTGCTGTATAGTCTATGATGCTATATAAAATGTGTTAAGGGGGATAATGGTAACGCCTTAACATTATTTTGATATTTTACTTTACTGTTAGACATTATCTATGTATCGTACACTATTATGTATAAATAGTTTATCGGATCCTGAAAGATGTTTATTCCATTCATCTTTGAGTTATTGTTTATTTCAAATCTTGAACCATATTATCTGTATAAGAATATATGTCCTGATTCGAGTGTTTGTTTGTGCATATGCTCGGATCAGATTGAGGATTGCTGCTGCTGTTTCTGCTTGGAGCTGAAGACTGAAGACTTTCACTATCTTATCTTATCTTATCAGTATTTGTTCTTTCCATTTGGACTATTTAGACTTTTGTGTTGTTTATTTCCTTTTATTTGGGACATTGTTGTACTTATGGGTAGCTTCATGAACTACTCTTATGACTATGTTATATTTCCGCTGCACTATTCTGTTATGTTGAATTTTCTGTGATTCTGTGATGATTCTCATTTATATATCTATACTCCAATTATGATTCGTGTTTTGTACTATTTAAGTTGACATGTGTGGATTATTGTCAATTTAAATGGTCCAGATATACGGGTTGTTACAATGTAACAGGGTTATGAGGGTCGTTCCCCTTAGGGTATGTGCATTTCCATCTGGATAAAAAATGGTATCATGATATGGAGCCCAGATATTTAACTTATGTGGTTGTTGGAATTTGTTGGTGTTGAGGATCCTCGGAAAAAGGTCGGTGATGATCGGGGGATGGCATTCTCGTGATAGTTAGTTACCTAGTTACGGAGGTAACCCGGCCTCCTATTTGCAAAGAGCTGGTTAGGTTCTTGGGGCGTCCCTCCAGAGGCGTACCCATTCGAATAAAGGAAGTTCCTTAGCCTGGCCATTTGTTGGAAATCCAAACAAAACAATACGAGCCCTGTACGGTTTTAGTTGTATAACTTGCCATGTAGCGTAGTGGTAACCTGCCATTAAACATGGTAGCTATAGTAGGTATACTATAATGGCAGTATGCTGGCTAAGATTAATATTATACTTTTGATATGTTTTCTACACTATGCACTAATAATAATATCAAAAGGATTTTCGCGTATCAAGCATGTTTGACTATCATAAGGAGAAATCTCCTCCTAGCGTGCGATTGCATTGTGTGTGTGGCAGGAGGCCTTATGGTAGTTTCATTTACTAGAAATGATAGCGAATTTCTTTTTATTTCTTTTTTTTCAAAATAAAATGTTTTTGTTTGCTCACACCAGTCTCATGACTGACTAGGAGTTTATTGTTCACTTTCTAAACTCTGGGTGCCCATAACTTACCACGTGGGCAGCCTAGAGTCCGGTTATCTGTAGTTCAAATATTAGATTTGGATCTAGAAGTCTTTGGATTTGGCGATCGTATTTTGCATCGAACTTGCTTCATTGCAGCATGATGGTGGTTCTAGATTTTGGATTGAAGTCTTTGGAGCTTTGGCAATGGAGTTGCAGTGTTGGGTTTTCTCTCTCTCTCTCTATCTTGAAGACTTCTGTAGATTTCTTTCTGTTATTGTATTTTGGCTCTGATATTGATATTTCGTATTGTATCATTGTTGTATCGAATGTTGTGTATAAAAAAATTCATTTTGTTTCCGCTATGTTGTTATCATCTTATGTTGTAATAAGCTTCGGCGAACCAGACTCAACGTTTGAATCTGCGGCATTCGAATACGAGTGATGCATTGGATGTGGATTTTCGAAGGTCGAGTCTGGGTCGTTACAACTAAGCTCAAATATAAAATATTTAAAACAATAAATAAGAAATGTAGTATCAAATATAAATAGGTAATCTGCGTTCAATGCATAAAATAACCTACTTGCATATACATACATGAACGCACTAAAACAGAAATAGTGTGAAATATTATCAATTAAAATTTCACCCTTTTATGAAAAATAATCAAAAATAATTAAACTCACTTTATTATCTCATTAGGTTCATACTAACATTACATATAAATATATGTATAATATAATTTCAAGGAAATATTTGATTTAGTTTATATATATACACATACCCATATATTCTAATCACAAATTGTTGAAGCTTACAAACATGTAGGATTGTACATGCCACTAAATTGGACAAACTTATATTTAATAATATAATCTTATTAATGCGCTCATTACAGATTTAACAAGTTTGAACTAAATATAAAGTATGAGCAACTTTTGGCAAAAAACTGATTAAACAATAATATTAAGATATGGAAATACGCACAACATTGCAAAGTTTGTCACTTAAACCAGGAGCATCAATAGAGCATGATAAGAGAATATGCAATACCATTCGCAAACTAATACACATACACAAAATGCACATATATATACATTAATATGCATGCAACCATAGAACATTGCAACACGCACAACCAGTAGAACACATGTGGAAACCCACTGACACACACATACACACTGAAAACACAAACATGCACGCTACCACGAACCCATACATGCTAAAGTACACTCGTAGAAAAGAAAACGAGCCACAACAGCTCTGCACTGGTCGACCGGTCAATTATCACCAGTCGATCGGTGATAGGTCAAAATCACGACCTGTTGCTCTGCTTTCATGAGCACGATAAGCTAATTTAGGCCATCAATATCTTAATTCTAATCATGCTTAGTCCACTTACAAACACACATCATTAACAATCATTTTCTATTCTAATTCAAGAGCATATATTAAACATTAATCGATTAAACATAGGTTTTGTTTGATGAAAGGCACTTATAAATTTGCATCTTCTTCTTCCTATTCGCCTCTTATAAACGCATGCTCCAGCACTCCAAAAGTCAATCAATACATTCATTTCCTTGTAGTGTTAAGTATATGAAACTTATATTTAAGTTTGTAAATTTATGGTAATTAATTAGATTTATTTGGTAAGTTAAAAGGGAAGGAAAAGGAAGTAACATCAGATTGCTTTAGTGTGTAAATATGGTTGCTTTTATAAACGAGGGGGAAGAATCGGGACTTGAAACAATCCAAATATGAAATAATCAGGATAAGGATAAAGGATTTGAGTTATTTAGGTTTGAGTACTTGACCTTGGGTCTTGTAATTAAGGTGAGTAAACATACTTATTTTTATTTTCTTTTATTTATAGCCTTAATCGTATTTAATTTAAATAAATACCAAATTCTGTAAAAATAACTTATTTTTAAACTCATTACTTCAATTATCTCACTTTTATAAAATTTGTTTTTCATATTAAAACTTATTTTAAAATTTTAATATTATAATTTCATGATTTAAATTCTTTTTTTAAATAAAACTAGATTTTAATTTATTGAAATAAATACAAATTCCATTTCAAGTTTCAAACCATCATTATATTTCAATTTTATTTCCACATTTTAAACTTGTTTAATTTGAAATATACAATATTCTCACTTTAAGCCCAAAATTAAATAATTTCTTACTCAATTTATTAATTTAGATTCCCAGTTCCAATTTAGTTAATTAAATAATTATTACTGAATTAAATTAATTATTACTTAAAAACCAGGTTGTTACAACACTCTCCCAACTTTTCAAGCTCAGAGTAGACTCTCTTGATTTATTAGCCAAGAAGATTACCCGATTGATTTAAATAGACAATATACGCACCTATTAGATTTGAATAGGCAAGAATCACATTCACTTGATTTGAATAGGCAATAAGCACACCCAAAAAAATTAATAGTAGAGAGTTGTTGGTTCCAAATACAAACAATTGTACTTTGGATACAGAATATCCTATATTCTTTTGATAGCATTTCGATCTCTGATTGATGAAATACTTTAAAATCAGTGAGTAAATTTTAGAGGATGAACAAAGTAAAGTAGAGATTGAATTTGAAGAATATAGAAAGTGGATTTCGTGAAATATATAAAGAGAATTTGGAGTAAGAAGAGAGTGGAGAAAATTAGTTAATTAAATTCATTTTCTAGTCTCCTTTATATAGTGTTCGAAGGGATATGTCTATTCAAGAAGAGATGTAACAAAAAATCATAGCTATTCAAATTCAAAAGAAACCACTTTAATGGTACATATGTCGACATACCTATATAGCCTATGTAGACATACTCTTGTTAATTTTGAGTGTGACGACCCGGGTTTTCTAACATCTGTAGTTTGGTAAATAAATTTATTTTAGTTACTAGAATATTGACTTTTTGGTCGAATAAATAAATTTTCTCATATGTAAAATATCTGAATATATATATATATATAAATGTAAAAACTATAAGCAAATATAAACTTTCTGGATATGAAAATATCGAAATCATAAACATAAATATCTACGTAAACGTATAAGTATACAAATGGATATACATAAGATGAAATATATAGTTTGTAAAATATAAGTAAATATATTAGACAAATTCTAACATCATCTTAACAATAGAAATTCATTTATATTATAAAGCAATTAGACTAAACAAAAGAAAATATAATATCTATGTAGGCTTGCATAAGAAGACAACATTATATATTCAAGTATAAACACTTGAAAAGAAAATGACAACAACAATTAATGACAATATCTCTGGCCACCATATTATCTTATCAGCCACCAAAAGTAAACAAGAAAATCTACTAGTCAACAAAACAAGAACAAAAATCTCTGACCTTAAGTTGTACAAACAAAAAATTATATACCTATATTGTACAAAGACAATAATATCACCTTGTACAAATGATACCCTGCAAACTCAAATTTATATACACAACTCTCATCCTCAGTTCCGTCCATCGGAAGCTAAGAAAATCTGAAGCAAGTATTATTTCAAAACTTAGGCAACAATTCAACTTAAAACAACAAAAACAACTCAACAACCAGAGATTCAAGAGGATTAAAGATAAGAAGATTTCAGCAAGCAAAGTTCAAAGCCTGTTCAAAACAAAAGAACTCTGTCCATTTTAAAATCCAGGAGAGTAACACTCTTTTAAAAAAAATACAATCTATTGCTTGAATTATTGTCTGAAAATAAGTATGTTTTTGTATATATATTGGTGAGCTTCTGTGCATTTTAGATGAATGATGTATGTATGTTTTACCTGTAAATACCTCTGTTCTAAAGTTCAAGCCAAGTTTTAATTTAAATATCATTATCTCTTGATCCACTTATTGTTAGAACTTTGGATCTAAACAACATCTGTTTGTTTGATTTTAAAATTAGTTTTAAAATTGTATTTAAGTTAAAACAATTCAAACTACTATAGAAAACCAAAAAAAAAAGACAGTACAAGCTTGAGTTTTGCAAAAACTCAAACTTCCTTAATTCTTAATTCAGGCATATAAGCTTAAACCTTATATTGAATTTTAAAAAGGGAATCATGATTTTTAGATCAGAAATAAAGGTGTATTTTTGGGTAGCACTATTTTGGGAAATTTGGGAATTTCTGATGATCTCGAGGGATTGGGAGGTCGTGTTTCTTCCTGGAGGTGGAAGAGTGATCAGAGAATCAAGTAAAAATATTGGATGGGAGTACAGATGATCGAGGAAGCGGCAGTGATTGTTTTCAGTTCGTAAACCTAGTTTTGACTAGGTTTTTTGAGTATTTTGATCGGCAAGGCTTCTCAGGTTGATCGAGTGTAACAAGGTTCTGGGTAATGGAAGCTTGGATGTTGAGGAAGGATTGGCCGGAGTTTTAGACCTTCTTCTGGTTGGAGATTCGAGAACATGGCAATTTCAGGTGGATGTGGTGGGTTCGGGTTCTGGTTCCAGTTTGGTTTGAATAGCTCGATTTTGTTTTCGAACTTGAATCGATGGGATTGGAGTTTTGATGGTCTGAGGTTGTGGTTGTCGACATGTGGGGATCGTCATTGTTGAACGTAGTTGGCGGCGTCAACGGTACATGTGCACGACTGTAGTGTTGTGTCAGTAGTTTTGTTTGGGAAGATGGGTACTCGAGTTTCTCGTGTAAGTTGTGTGAGTTGCTCGAAGTCCTGAGAGGTGTGACTCGAAGAAATTGTGGGGTAGGCTCGAGTCAGAATTTTGTTACAGGTTTTCTTTTAAAACCTGTCAGTTTCTTTTGGATTTTAAATTTTAAACTGAAATTTAAATGTGAAGCAAGTTTTAAATCAAAGATTTGAAGCAAAGTTTTGAAGCAAGTTTTAAAAGTATGGATTCATAATGAATTTGAATCCTAGGTTTAATTAGATAAGTTTTATAAGAATGAAATGTTTTTAACAACTTAAAATTGTTAAAGTAATTTATAAAATGATTTTTAAATCTGAAAACAAAGATTTAAACAGAGTTTAAATCTATGTAAATCAGGATTCAAGTTTAGTTTGAATCCGAGATTTAAAAGAAAATAAAGTTTTTGAATTATATAGTAGGTAATTCCTATAGGTTTTTAAAGATGATTTAAATAACGCAATTGAATAAATGCAAATTAATTAATAAGGATGGAAGTTGATTAATGTAATCAATTTAAGGGGATAAATAATCAATTTAATTATTAAGATAATTAGTTAATTAGTTTGAGAAATCAATGTAAGGGATTGATTTATTAATGTGATTAATTTCGGCAATTATGGATGATAATTTAATTAAAGGTAAATTACTAAATTGAAATTTATTAATGATAACTACTTAAATTAAAGAATAATCACTAGATATCATTAATTAAGGTAGGTAATTAATGGGCAATCACTAAATGTAAATTAATAAATAATAATGACTTAATGTAAGTAATTTAAAGATTAATTTGTTAAGAATTGATGTGTTAAGGGTTAAGTAATTTAATTTGTATTTAAAGATTGATTAATTAAGATGAATTAATCAGTAATAAGTGACTTAAGAGAAGTTAATTAATATAAGTAATTAAAGATTAATGTAATTAAAATAGTTAATTAATTCATGAAGTAATTAAGATTACTTATTGATTTTGGTTAAGAAGAATTAAAATCGTGAAATTAAATAAAGATAATTACTTGAATGTGATTGAAGTATAATTAATCCAGGTTGATTAATTGAGATAAATAATGAAGGGATGATTGAGTAATTGATTTGAAATTAATTAATGACAAGCAAAGAAATCTAAGTGGTTGAGGTTAGTAATTCAACCAGGATTAATTAAATTAAATTTGTATGTAATTAAGCTATGCTTATGGATGATTGAATGTATTGGATGCTTTGAATGAGCTGATATCTCTGATATGAAATGTTGTGTATGTCATATGGATAACTTGGATTAGGATGACATGGGACCCGAAGAGATCAGGGTCGGGTGTTAGGAAATACCCGAAACTACTTCGAATTTTTATAGATTGATATGTGAAATCTATAGGCAGGAATGAAATGTTTTAAGTGAAATAGGACTATTTAGTCAAAATTTTGGTAATTAGAAAATTGATGATGAAATAAGTGATGTTTATAACAAATTGTGGATTTGTAAATTGATATGAGTTACCCCGGGTTCTATATAAGTTGTATGCTTTGTATTCCGTGTTAGATGGGTTTACTCAAGTTGGTTTCCAGCCTGACCTGGGTGTTACTTTGATGTAACGCTCGGGTCAGACCGATTATTACAGGATTTCAGGTAAGGACGTTTTGGAGCTCAGGAGGTGAGCTGGATGGCAAGAACGTATGGAGTGTTTCCGCTATATTATATTGCTGTTAGCTGTGACATGTAATTGTGTATATTCAGTGTCTGCATATATATGTGTAACTCTGATGTATTAAAATGTAATCGACAGATATAATATTCTTTGTAAACTGTTATTAGTTATTATTATATTTTATCCGCTGTGAATGTGAGATGTTGATGTTTTTTTGATCTTCTTCTTCTTCTTCTGCTTCTATCTCTTTCTTTTTTTCATAACTACCTGCAATTTTCGGGATCGGATATTTCGGGTCGTTACAGTTGGTATCAGAGCTGAAAGGTTAAGCGAGAACCTTGGCTCTGGTGGGGATTACTTATTAAATAGAGTCCATAGTACTCTAGAATGAGTTGAATATATATATATATATATATATATATATATGAGAGCATACTTGTTATTTTCTTATATAAAGGTTTTAAATGATTTTATATAAAAAAATATTTTGATATATAAAGAAATATTTCCCTCTAATAAATATTAAGGTGATTGGTTGTTAAATCATTGGAATTAAATTAAGCAGTAATATAATACAACCAAATTAAAATTAAATTGATTGAAACGAAATTCTAGAATTTGAGCTCAGAAATTAATTGTTTAAAAACTTTAAATAAAGGTAAGTTTGAAATGGATTCAAACGGAAATTTAAGCTTGAATTTATAAAAGTAAGAATAATATAAAAAGAAATTGGTATTGTATTGTCATAAATAGTTATTGTGTTTAATAATGATATATTTGTTATTAAACAAGCCAAATGAAGTAAATTTATAAGATGAGTATAACTTCTAAATTAAAGTAGGTTTTAAAATTGTGAAGTTTTAAAACCTAAGTCTAGAGACAATCAATTGTTTCAAAGAGTTAAAGAAATAACAAATAATATAATTCAGACTATTTTGAATATAGTCTTATTTTAAAACAAGAAATGTTTGGAAGATTTTTAAGGGATTTGTTTTGAAAATTATAACCAAGGGTGGTTTATTATTTAAAGGTAACCTGGAGTGTAAAGGAAATAAGTATGAAATTAACTCTAAGGTTGAGTTTTGAATTTTCTTTGGAATGTGATGTGAAACCCAAAGTGAAGGAAGTAATAAACTTAAGTGGAAAGATTTTAAATCAGAAGTATAAAATTTGAATGGAAAATTCAAATTGTGTAAATTTGACTGGATTAGATAAATTGAATTTAACTTAGAGGAAGTTAAACAAGTTTAAATGGACAACCTGATTTAGAAATTTCAATATGAAATTGGAATTTAACTGGGGAAGTTAAAGGGTTAATTTTATTGGGAGTTTGGGTGATCTCAAAATGGGTTTGAGATCTGTATATTTGAAATAGGTGTTTTAGAATAATTTGGATAATATTATCCTATTATTATTAATAATCTTTAAATTGCGATTTAGATTTGTTTAGATGAATGAGAAATAAAGTGTGGTAACATATCCATTGTTGAGAAAAAAGGAAAATTAAACTTAAATTTGAAATAAGGATTTCTATGGTAGAAAGGGGAATATGGTTAATAATTTTATAAAAGAATAATTGTATTTGTGAATTAAAATTTGTTTAAGAGCTGATTTCAAAAATGGAAGATAAAACCGAGTAATAAATTAAAATTTTAAGATAAAATTGTTTTTAAACTCTTATTTGAACTTTGGAAAAGGTTAAGTAAAGATAATTTACAATGGAATTTTGAAAATTGGACTCAGAATTAAATTGCGTAAAGATTCAGATGGTTGATTCAAAATAAAATTAAAATAAAATAAATAAAAGTTAATTTGATTTAAGGGGTTAAATCAACATTTGGAAATTTAGCTCGAATTTATATAACTCTAGATGGGTTAAAGTTGAAATTTAGATTTCATTAGTTCAGATTGAATTTTGTTTGAACTAATTAGAATTGAAGATGGATAGGTATGGAATTCAAATGGGAATTGGGATTAATTCATATAGAAATTGAAAAGACTTGAAATTAAAGTGGGTTCAATTGATATTAGTCCAAATTGATTGGAATAATTTGGAATTGTAATTAATGTTGAATAGGTTTAAAAATCAAATGGAATTTGATTTGAATTTGGAAAGAAATTGAGGTTAATTCAACTAGAATTGAGAATAAGTCAAGTTCAAGGGAAATTTAAGTTACTCAAATTGGAATTGAATCCATTTAAATAGAAGTGGAAATTTAAATTGATTTGATGAGGAAGTGAACAGTTTTGACTCTGGACTATTTTCAATATAAATTGTTTTAATATAAACTTATTTTTCTAAGCTATTTAATATATACAATCTTTCTTTTAAAGCCAAATTATTTTATATTTATTCTACAATTATTTTGGAACTATTTAACAATTTTTCAACTGTTTTATAAACTAATTGCCATTTTTCAACTATTTTACAAATTAATTACTATTTTACAACTATTTTGTAACTATCTAAAGTCTCTGAAACTATTTAACTACTTTCCAACTATTTTACAGTTACTTAACTATTTTACAGCTATTTTACAAATTAAAAATTATTTTTCAACAACTTATTTTTTTTTTAAATTTTCAAGCTATTTTCTAAATATAAACTGGTCGGAGTTCAAACTGTTTATGATTGCATATCCATTTGGGATAAGGATTAAAGAGGTAATCCAATGGAATTGAAACAATTATGATTATGTGGATAGAATTTAAGGAAATGTGAATGGAAAGGAAATTGATTTAGTTAATAATCAATGAAGATAATTACGTAGGATGTATGTCTATTATTCTATTTGCATAGTGATTTGATCCAGATTCGAACACAGAATTTCGAGGCAATTTATCGATCCGAGTTGGGATTTTCATTCGATTTTTGATGGCGAACCTGGATTGGATTGTTGATTGGTTCTGAATAATCTCTATCATAGTTATAGCTATGCAAGGAGAATGACGGTTTTTGATCAAGAAACCAGATCTGTGTCCGCAATAGGAAGTCGGGTGGACGAAACTAATTCGGAAGTGAAATTGCATGATCGAGTGAGCGATCAGATTGGTATAGCGTACGGATGATAAGTGTACATCGTACAGTTTTGAATGAAATTGATATTGGAAAGGGTAATAAAATTTGAATATTTGATTTTGAATAAACAAAAGTTGTATGTTTTTTTATATAAGATGAAACTCCCCTTGTTGAATCTATAGGCAAAAGAAAATGGATTTTTAGAAATAATTGAAGTATAAAAGGAGTTTTATACAGGTTTAAAATGATCCAAAGATTTTTATCAGGAATTTTATATATATCTATCTCTATATATAAAGGATCTTATGAGGATTTTGGAAAAAGGTTTTGGGAACCTTTGGATTTGGAAAGGCTTTGATTTTTGGGTAAAATCAATATTGAAATTTGGAAAGCCTAGTTTGAGAATTATCGATTTTGGGATAATCAATTTTGTGTGAAGGAGCTTTGTATGAGATCATACTAGGTGTACGATTTGAAAGATGCTATATGTGTATAGTATAAAGTATTTTGATGACGGCTTTGGGGAAAAAGGCGCTCCCTTGAAATGAACTTCTCAGGAGTGCCACCAGGTGGTGTTGCCTTGAGCCCCGGGGCGGGGGGGGGGGGGGGGTTTCTAAAGTTGATCCTGTGAGGAGTCCGGACAAAACTAGTTCCTGAGGATTATGAGTAGTGTGTACCATAGTGAAAGTCGTGTGTGCCGCTGAGAGCCAACGGTCTACGTTTGATTTTACATCGGTAGACTGCGATCTATGGTAGCATAGCGAAAGTCGTGTGTGCCGCTGAGAGCCAACGGTCTATGTTTGATTTTACATCGGTAGACTACGACCTATGGTAACATAGTGAAAGTCATGTGTGCCGCTGAGAGCCAACGGTCTATGTTTGATTTTACATCGGTAGACTGCGACCCATGTAGGAGTCGAGAAGTTTCACTTCGACAGCGAAAATCGAGGGGCGCTGATGCCTACAGTTACATGGATTTTTGCTGCGATGGCAACGTAACCCTGGAATGTAACTGCGATCTGTTGTGGGTTCCATGGTGTAATCGAGGGGCGTGAGGTGCCTACGGTTACATGGACTTTTGCCGCGATGGTAACGTAACCCAGGATGTAACTGCAACCATGGATGAGAGTGATGATTTCCATAGCATTCTCACCAAAGATATTTACTCTATTTTCAAAATGTTCTCGATATTTTCAATAAAATTATTTTTCAAAGTATTTTCACTAGGTGTTGAAGACGGGTGTGCCAAGTACTTATAGATTTTCAGTCCTACGCCTGATCAACGTATGACAGAATTTCTATAAGAATGAGGTTGGACTTGTTGAAAGATCGAGTTATAAAAAGTATTTTTATTAAAACTACTTCGGAATAATATTATATAGATATTAAAAAGTATTTTAAAAAATGATCAAAGAATATTTATCTGATTTTAAGCATTTTCATAAATTCTGGCTTCGCTTCTTTTCGAGGACGAAAAGTTCTAAAGGGGGGAGGAATGTGACGACCCGGGTTTTCTAACATCTGTAGTTTGGTAAATAAATTTATTTTAGTTACTGGATTATTGAATTTATTAGTTGAATAAATAAATTTTCTCATATGTTAAATATCCGAATATATATATAAATGTAAAAACTATAAGCAAATATAAACTTTCTAGATATGAAAATATCGGAGTCATAAACATAAATATCTATGTAAACATATAAGTATACAAATGGATATACATAAGATGAAATATATAGTTTGTAAAATATAAGTAAATATATTAGACAAATTCTAACATCATCTTAACAATAGAAATTCGTTTATATTATAAAGCAATTAGACTAAACAAAAGAAAATATAATATTTATGTAGGCTTGCATAAGAAGACAACATTATATATTCAAGTATGAACACTTGAAAAGAAAATGACAACAATTAATGACAATATCTCTAGCCACCATATTATCTTATCAGCCACCAAAAGTAAACAAGAAAATCTGCTAGTCAACAAAATGAGAACAGAAACCTCTGACCTTAAGTTGTACAAACAAAAAATTATATACCTATATTGTACAAAGACAATAATATCACCTTGTACAAATGATACCCTGTAAACTCAAATTTATATACATCAACTCTCATCCTCAGTTTCGTCCATCAAAAGCTAAGAAAATCTGAAACAAGTATTATTTCAAAACTTAGGCAACAATTCAACTTAAAAAAATAAAACAACTCAACAACTAGAGATTCAAGAGGATTAAAGATAAGAAGATTTCAGCAAGCAAAGTTCAAAGCCTGTTCAAAACAAAAGAACTCTGTCCATTTTAAAATCCAGGTGAGTAACACTTTTTAAAATATATATGTGTGTGTGTGTGTGTGTGTATACATACAATCTGTTTCTTGAATTATTGTCTGAAAATAAGTATGTTTTTGTATGTATATTGGTGAGCTTCTGTGCATTTTGGATGAATGATGTATGCATGTTTTACCTGTAAATACCTCTGTTCTAAAGTTCAAGCAAGTTTTAATTTAAATATCATTACCTCTTGATCCACTTATTGTTAGAACTTAGGATCTAAACAACATCTGTTTGTTTGATTTTTAAATTAGTTTTAAAATTGTATTTAAGTTAAAACATTTCAAACTACTCTGGTGTATGCGCAAAAAATGGCCACAAACACCCAAAGTCGTGTGAACTAGTCGATTTTATGTTGTTTTTAGTGATTTAGGTGATTTATGCAAATATATAAAAAGCAGGGACTAAACTGTAAAAGACACACAGATTTATAGTGGTTCGGCCAGAACGTGCCTACGTCCACTTTATATGTTATTCTCCTTTTCTCTTCAGATTACAAGTACAAAGCTTTGATTACAAGTATCTAAAGTTGTTTGAAAGTTCCTTCTAGGCTTGAGCTCTCAAACTTGTCTGCCATTGTTGTACCCCTGCCCCTCTATTTATAGAGTGAGGCTGGGGGCAGGGGTCTTGGATGTTTATAGCTGCTGGCGGGCCTGGGCTGATGCAATCTGGACTGGCACATCTGGTTCGGCGGAGCTTGGTTCGGTCGTGCTTGGAGAGAAGGATGGAGAAGCCTTAGTTCGGTGGTCACCTGGTTCGGAGTTGGGTGGTCCGGTCTTGGTTTGGTTCGGTGGGACATGATTCGGTGGTGAGTGGATTGGCTTGGCATGGAGTTGGTCCGGTAGTGCATGGAGTTGTGGTGATTCGGTGGTAGATGAGAGGTGAGTTGGTTCGGCTTGGCTTGGGGGGTTGGGAATGCCGAATGGACTTTGGCATTGGGAATGCCGGATGAAGCTGACGAATGAAGCCTTAACCTCTAATGCCGAATGAAACTCGAAACTTGACCACCGAATGGACTCTCGCATGGCTTCACCGAATGAACTTTTATATTTGAACCTCGGGTGAAATCCCTGACTTATGTACGCTTGCTTGCTTCTTCTTGCTCCGGTCGTGGTGGAAATGCACACAACATTGATATTCTAGTTTTGACCAAAAAATGGGATAACACTTTGCCCCCCAAAATATGCCTTGCGATAGGAAGGCGTGTTTTGTAATGCCATGAGCTGGATGTTCATATCCTGTTGATGTCCTGTAAAGAGCTTGGTAGTTTCACATGTCCTCAAATGACGATCATTCGGGATCGAGCTATTTGGGATGAAGCGCGGCCGTTCATGGTCAAGCGCCTAACTTCAAATGACGATCGTTCGTGATCGAGTCATTTGAGGTGAAGTGCGACCGTGCGCGGTCAAGCGTGTAAATCTATGCGTCGATATTTCGGGATCGAGTCATCTTCGGTGAAATGTGACCGTTCAAGGTCAAGCGCTCAACTTCAAATGACGACCGTTCGGGATCGAGTCATTCGAGGTAAAGTGCGACAGTACGCGGTCAAGTGCGTAAATCCATGTATCGATCGTTCGGGATCGAGTCATCTGTGGTGAAATGTGACCGTTCAAGGTCAAGCGATCAACTTCAAATGACGACCGTTCGGGATCGAGTCATTCGAGGTAAAGTGCGACAGTGCGCGGTCAAGTGCGTGGGCCTCAAATGACGACCGTTCGCGATCGAGCCATTTGAGGTAAGGTGAGTTATGCCGTTCGAGGCGAGTTTGTGACTGTTCGAAGTTGAGTGCCGTTCGAGGCGAATTGTGACTGTTCGTAGTCGAGTGCCGTTCGAGGCGAATTGTGACTGTTCGAAGTCGGGTGCCGTTCGAGGCGATTTGTGACCGTTCACGATCGGGTGCCGTTCGAGGCGAATTATGTGTGCCCGGGGGGACTTAATATTATCAATGTCGGAGTTATTGTTTGGGGGAGTTTCCAAATCAAAGACTTCGGCAGTTCGCTGCCATGCAAGAGGTGCTCGTGGACCGTTCGCGATCCACGGGCATACAAGTAAATTTTTCCATGGAATTGTAAATGTTAAAGCAATAATCATACGAATCTTGCAGCAGAAATGTCCAAGTCAAGATCAACGCAAGAGCAAGACGAGGATGTCAAAGTGTAAACCCTTACTATGGTGCGGTCAGTAGTCATTCAGAGCATGCCTATGGATCGTGCGCGATCGCTTACATGTGTAAATGATCTAACCGTGCTAATGAGAGGTTTGCGACTTGTTCATCGCTTTCGACCTGCCCCCCGAGTTCAGGAGGGAATTTTACCTGCCCCCTGGATGAGCGTTCATTCCTTACCAGATTGCTCAGAGGCCCCTATCTCTCTCTCTGGGATTGGATCAACATGCTTCAAGTGTGGGTGCCCCTAGCTCTGGTGCTACGTCAGATGGTCCTGCTCCGTTCTGAACTCCAGTTGCTCCTTGGTTTTGTGCTCCAAGTTGCCCAATTTGCTGAAGCATGTTCTGGATCATCTCTTTTTGTCTTCTCATCATAGCCTCCATCTCATCCCAGGTGATGAAGGCTGAAGCTTGGTTTGCTCCTGAGGAAGCCTCTTGACTCCCTTCTTGTTGACTTTGCTCGGGCCTTGGCCTTCTGCTTGATTGTCTCGCCACGACTCTTCCAATCCGAATCTCTAAACTCTCAAATTCAACTTCCAAGCGGTAGGTCCTTGAGTTCAACTCTCAATGAAAGCACCAAAATGTTTGCGCAAAAAATGGCCACAAACACCCAAAGTCGTGTGAACTAGTCGATTTTATGTTGTTTTTAGTGATTTAGGTGATTTATGCAAATATATAAAAAGCAGGGACTAAACTGTAAAAGACACACAGATTTATAGTGGTTCGGCCAGAATGTGCCTACGTCCACTTTATATGTTATTCTCCTTTTCTCTTCAGATTACAAGTACAAAGCTTTGATTACAAGTATCTAAAGTTGTTTGAAAGTTCCTTTCAGGCTTGAGCTCTCAAACTTGTCTGCCATTGTTGTACCCCTGCCCCTCTATTTATAGAGTGAGGCTGGGGGCAGGGGTCTTGGATGTTTATAGCTGCTGGCGGGCCTGGGCTGATGCAATCTGGACTGACACATCTGGTTCGGCGGAGCTTGGTTCGGTCGTGCTTGGAGAGAAGGATGGAGAAGCCTTAGTTCGGTGGTCACCTGGTTCGGGGTTGGGTGGTCCGGTCTTGGTTTGGTTCGGTGGGACATGATTCGGTGGTGAGTGGATTGGCTTGGCATGGAGTTGGTCCGGTAGTGCATGGAGTTGTGGTGATTCGGTGGTAGATTAGAGGTGAGTTGGTTCGGCTTGGCTTGGGGGGTTGGGAATGTCGAATGGACTTTGGCATTGGGAATGCCGGATGAAGCTGCCGAATGAAGCCTTAAACTCTAATGCCGAATGAAACTCGAAACTTGACCACCGAATGGACTCTCGCATGGCTTCACCGAATGAACTTTTATATTTGAACCTTGAGTGAAATCCCTGACTTATGTACGCTTGCTTGCTTCTTCTTGCTCCGGTCGTGGTGGAAATGCACACAACATTGATATTCTAGTTTTGACCAAAAAATGGGATAACATCTGGAAAACAAAAAAAAAAGACAGTACAAGCTTGAGTTTTGCAAAAACTCAAACCTCCTTAATTCTTAATTCAGGCATATAAGCTTAAACCTTATCTCGAATCATGAATTTTAAAAAAGGAATCATAATTTTTAGATCAGAAATGAAGGTGTATTTTTGGGTTGCACTGTTTTGGGAAATTTGGGAATTTCTGATGATCTCGTGGGATTGGGGGGTCGTGTTTCTTCCTAGAGGTGGAAGAGTGATCGGAGAATCAAGTAAAAATATTGGATGGGATTTCAGATGATCGTGGAAGCGGCCGTGACCGTTTTCAGTTCGTAAACCTAGTTTTGACTAGGTTGAGTATTTTGATCGGCAAGGCTTCTCCGGTTGATCGAGTGTAACAAGGTTCTGGGTAATGGAAGCTTGGATGTTGAGGAAGGACTGGTCGGAGTTTTAGACCTTCTGGTGGTCGGAGATTCGAGAACGTGGCAATTTCAGGTGGTTGTAGTAGGTCCAGGTTCTGGTTCCAGTTTCGTTTGAACAGCTCGATTTTGTTTTCGAACTTGAATCGATGGGATTGGAGTTTTGATGGTCTGAGGTTGTGGTTGTCGACATGTGGGGATCGTCATTGTTGAACGGAGTTGGTGGCGTCAACGATACATGTGCACGACTGTAGTGTTGTGTCAGTAGTTTTGTTTGGGAAGATGGGTACTCGAGTTTCTCGTGTAAGTTGTGTGAGTTGCTCGAAGTCTTGAGAGGTGTGACTCGAAGAAATTGTGGGATAGGCTCGAATCAGAATTTTGTTACAGGTTTTCTTTTAAAACCTGTCAGTTTCTTTTGGATTTTAAATTTTAAACTTAAATTTAAATGTGAAGCAAGTTTTAAATCAAAGATTTGAAGCAAAGTTTTGAAGCAAGTTTTAAAAGTATGGATTCATAATGAATTTGAATCCTAGTTTTGATTAGATAAGTCTTATAAGAATGAAATGTTTTTAACAACTTAAAATTGTTAAAGTAATTTATAAAATGATTTTTAAATCTGAAAATAAAGATTTAAACATATTTTAAACCTAAGTAAATCAGGATTCAAGTTTAGTTTGAATCCTAGATTTAAAAGAAAATAAAGTTTTTGAATTATATAGTAGGTAATTCCTATAGGTTTTTAAAGATGATTTAAGTAAGGGATTGATTTACTAATGTGATTAATTCCAGCAATTAAGGATGATAATTTAATTAAAGATAAATTACTAAATTGAAATTAATTAATGATAACTACTTAAATTAAAGAATAATAACTAGATATCATTAATTAAGGTAGGTAAGTAATGGGCAATCACTAAATGTAAATTAATAAATAATAATGACTTAACGTAAGTAATTTAAAAGATTAATTTGTTAAGAATTGATGTGTTAAGGATTAAGTAATTTAATTTGTAATTAAAGATTGATTAATTATGATGAATTAATCGGTAATAAGTGACTTAAGAGAAGTTAATTAATATAAGTAATTAAGGATTAATGTAATTAAAATAGTTAATTAATTCATGAAGTAATTAAGATTACTTATTGATTTTGGTTAAGAAGAATTGATATCGTGAAATTAATTAAAGGTAATTACTTGAATGTAATTGAAGTATAATTAATCCAGGTTGATTAATTGAGATGAATAATGAAGGGATGACTGAATAATTGATTTGAAATTAATTAATGACAAGCAAATAAATCTAAGTGGTTGAGGTTAGTAATTCAATCAGTATTAATTAAATTAAATTTGTATGTGATTAAGCTTTGCTAATGTATGATTGAATGGTATTGGATGCTTTGAATGAGTTGATATCTCTGATATGAAATGTTGTGTATTTCATAAGGATAACTTGGATTAGGATGACACGAGACCCGAAGAGATCGGGGTCGAGTGTTAGGAAATACCCGAAACCACTTCGAATTTTCATAGATCGATATGTGAAATCTATAGGCTGGAATGAAATGTTTTAAGTGAAATGGGACTATTTAGTCTAAATTTTGGTAATTAGAAAATTGATGGTGAAATAAGTGATGTCTATAACAAATTATGGATTTGTAAATTGATATGAGTTACCTCGGGTTCTATGTAAGTTGTATGCTTTGTATTCCATGTTAGATGGGCTTACTCACGCTGGTTTCCAGCCTAACCCAGGTGTTACTTTGATGTAATGCTCGGGTCAGACTGAGTATTACAGGATTTCCGATAAGGACGTTCTAGAGCTCAGGAGTTGAGCTGGATGACAAGAACGTATGGAGTGTTTCCCCTGTATTATATTGTTGTTACCTGTGACATGATAATTGTGTATATTCAGTGTCTGTATATATATGTGTAACTCTGATGTATTAAAATGTAATCGACAGATATAATATTCTTTGTAAATTGTTATTATTTATTATTATATTTTATCCGCTACGAATGTGAGATGTTGATGTTTTTTTGATCTTCTTCTTCTTCTGCTTCTATCTCTCTTTTTTTCATAACTATCTGGAATTTTCGGGATCGGAAATTTTGGGTCGTTACATTTAGAAACAATATTTTACTTTCTAATAATTTTTAAAACTTTTAAACACAGTTTTTGAATACTTATAATATATAAAACTATTATACAACATTTGTAAAGATATATTTTGAAAACAAAAATATATTAAAATAATAAAATAAATGATTTGATAAGAGAATATTCAAAACAAAAGTCGCTATTCAAGGACTTTAACAAGTTAACTGATTGACTATTAACTGTAAAATGTAGTCTTGATCTGTTCGTTTTTTGTCTCTAAACTCACAAGTCTTCAAATATCTTGATCAGTCTTCAAACTCAATTATCTTGCACTTGTGTAAACCTGTATAATATCCTGCAAAATAATCTATACAACCTGGAAAAACATTAGTACCTAAATTTATATGGTTGTTGTCATTAAAATCAACATATGTGGTATTAACAACTTTCCTCTTTTTGATGATGAAAACCATGTAAATATATTTATTATACAATACAATGTAACTCCCCTTAAATTCGTTAACTGCCTCTATTTTGGGTAACTCTCCTTATTTTAGATAACTTCTCCTTCGTATATGCATACATTATATTTATATTTTTCACCCCCTTTATCTTTAACATAAGTACATAAAATTTAAACTCCCCCTTAATATGACATATTTATGTGATAATATTGTATATGGAATCGAAAGCAATACCAAGTGCAATACAATATTACTGAGAAATATAATTATAATTAACTATATATATACACAATTATAACTACATATATTTTAACGATACAATGCAAATTTTACATTTATGCATATTCTTAATTATAGTTAACTGCGTAAAAAGTAAATATAACCAGAGTCAATCATACAGACTAAAGTGTATAATACGCATTACAAATTATATGTACAAATAATTAAAACCTAGATTTTCTTAGGAATTTCGACCCATCCTTCGAATCCAAAGATAGGACTGGTGTGGATAACTTTTCAATCTTTGTTATCCACTTTCGCTTTAGAGTTCGAGCATTCAAAAGCATTGCTCTGAAGTTATTTGGCGAAACTAGAAATACAATGTCGAAGAGAATCGAATTGTTTTTCCTGTTTTTTTATTATTTGCATTTGACTCAATTCCAAGTGTCATTGATTACCAAGATTGAAGCAAAGAGCATTTTTGAAAGATTAAAGAGTTTGTTCTAGTTTTTCACATACATTTAGTTTTGAAAAATTATTGTTTGGATTCATTTATATGGAAAGAAATGTATAGAGTAATAAATAAGAAGATGGATTGTTTTCTAAGTTTTTCTAAAAGAAAATTTATTTTATAGAAGTGAAAAGTCGAATTAGTAACTAATCCCTTCAAAAAATAACTAGCCTTTTAAAATTCAAAACTCTGAAAAACTACGTGTATGTCGACATACATAGGTGACCCATGTCGACCTATATGTAGTAATTTGTATGCATCTTATTAAAAAAATTATGATTTATATTATTTTAGTTTATGGTTTCAAAGAGCAAAAGAACATTTTTGACAGTAGAAGTAAAGTTTTTAAGCAAATTTCATTAATAAACGAGAAAGATACATAAACATAATGAAAAGTACATAAAAATAACATAAGTATAAGCTAGAAATCATTAAGCGTCCATAACTAGATCTAGCTGCATCTTTGCGGTTCCTTCTCTGACATCTGATGGCTCCTCCTCCGAAGCAGCTATGAAACTCTCTGCTCTATGGGTTACCGATGGTGCAACTAATGATACTACCCTATGATCGTTTGTGAATGTAGATACACTGCATGTATGATTAGATAATGTTCCAACACTTACCACTCGGTTGATAATTATAGTTTCAATTGTTATTTAGGGTACTAATATTGTAACAACCACACCTGTCAATTATATAGTTGCAAGGGACATCTCTATAAATGATGTAAAGGTAACTACTGGTGAGGTAGCTCGATCACCTATCTATAACTACTTATACTACTACCCATAATAATTTGCTTAACAGTTTATCATCGAACCTAATACTACCAATCAACTTCAGTGGGAATTTAGAGTCATTAAAACAAAATACCACAGTGCATTAAAATGTAACTCCAGGCGTCGCTATCCCGACATCTTGGTTCTCCTTATTTACCAATAAACCATGTAATGCTAGAGTTTATACTTTGAGATTTTTTTGATGTCAAGACAATTAACGGAATCAATATCCCTACTCCTAAGGTTGTTGATGCAGGGAAATATTTATTGGGGAAAATAACTTATTGATTTTTTCCTTGATGATAACCCTCAATTTGTTGTGAAATCCTATCTAAGGAAGTTTGGGAGATTAAAGGGAAAAATTACCATGCAGTTCGATAATTCAATATTCTATTTCTCTTTCTCATGCCCTAATGATAGGCTCTGCATTCTTGAAGCTGAGCCCATTCTAGGAAAGCCGTTTATTGCTACCAAATGGAGCCCATCGGTCGACACTGCACGTGAACAGCCACTCTCTATCCCTATTTGGGTCCACTTCCTGAACATTCCTTCTATATTTCAATCTACGGTTGGTATTGATTGGTTAGAAAACTTAGTTGGTGAGTTGGTCTGTTTTAATGATGCAACCGTGAAAATGGACATATTAGTCTATGCAAGGGGTTTGATTAAGATAAAGCCTGATTGATTTTTACCATCTGTATTACCGATTGAACCGGCTCCTAGTCTTATTGCTTTGAGAGATGTTGGGTATAAGTGGAAACCACCGATATGCACAAATTGTGGATCTTTTTGTCATCTTGTCACAATTTGCAAGCATTCCCCTAATCCTACTTCAATGCCTAACGTCGAGGAAGTTGTTGTGATGCTTCCTATCCCTCAAAAGATCACTCTTCCAAAAGTCATAAAGAGTGTTTGGGTTACCAAACACTCATCCCCTCTTATCTATGTTGGTGTTGCCATTACTTCTGTGCCGCCTAGCTCTAACCCAATCTCCATCATAAATCACTTTGATTGGTACTCTAAGAGAATATTTGGGTTCGCGAAGTGATGTAATATTGCAATTCCCTATTGGCTAACACATATTTTAAATTCGTCTTTAATCTAGAGGACAAGCACATATCCCTATTTTATCACTTTTTGTTGATTCCCTTATCATTCTATAGATGGAAAATATGACGAACATAATACTGAGATTTTAAAGGATGAAACTTTGGACAGAAGATACATATTTAACAAGAATTTAGAGTTGTTTTATCCCAAAATTGTATTGCTATTGAGGAGTATGTTAATGTTTTGTACTAACTCATTTGAGAATGAATATAAATCCTCCTCTACGTAGGAGGAATAGTATGTGTTATTTTATAGTTGCTTGGTAGTAGAGGCATGTTATCTTGCTTCTATGCTATAGTTAGTTTAGTCATTCTATTAGTTGTTGGGGCATCTATGCCTCAAAACTGTATTAAATTTGTAAAGTGGTATGGAAACTATAAAACCAGCTTGCCCGTGTAAAATAATAATACTTTATTTTGTGTGCAAAAGCTAGAAAACAAGGTAGCTAAATAGATCTAGAATGTTAGTGACGAAGATGATGAATTTCCACCAAGTTTTCTTATAACATTCCCAAAGTGTTTGTCTACTTTGTATTGAATCACTAGTTTTGATTCATGACAAAGCAATTTAGAAGAAAACGAGAATGCACGATCAATCACAACAAAAAGAGACAACCAAAGAACTATGGTGATATCGAGACTTTGAATATATGTTTTCACTGTTTATTACTTCTGTTCGAGTCTTAGAAATTGTTAAAATCTATCCTCAAGTAGTCAGCATTTCATTGTTCTCAATTTTTAAACAAAACAGAGCTACCATTGCAAATACACTACAACCACTCGACTGGCTATAAACTAACAGTCGACCGACTGGTGTACATACACGAGTATGCACTGTTTGTCTTTTAAATTTGTTGCATGATCAGTCGACTGACCCAAAACGGCCAGTCGACTGACCTGAACCCAACTGTCATATTTTGGACAGACATTTCAATTCTGCGAAAGGTTGTGATCCTTCTCTGAACGGAAATGGTTGCTCCTTTTGATCAGAACTCTTCGCCAATGGCAGTAACCCTCTGACTACTATAAATACATGTTCCCAAACACTTCATATTCACCGAAAATATTTCTATCGTATATTCTTCTTATGCTCTCATACTCACACTCAAACAAGCATACAAGCATTTTTAATGCTTTGAATCTCCAAATTAACTGTTATAATCTTCGATTCTTAGCAGCACCTTCTTTTCATATCTTCATATACACTTAATACACTTGAGGATTTGATTATAGGAGGTTTGTACTATCAGAGACAAATCAGTTTTATCAAGAACACATAGTGTCAGATATTCTTTTGTATTAGTGAAGTCCTCTTCTGCTGCTGAGGCAAAAATCCTGTTTTGCGGCTCAGGTATCTGTTCTGCTGCTCAGGTTGTGTATACCTATTCCTCTGGTTAAGTGAGGATTGTTGTTTTAGTGAAATTCTAGAAAGAGTCTAGGATTCAATGTAGGATGGTGCTCCGAACCAATATAAAAATCACCAGCGTCATTTTACTTATACTGCTTTTATATTCCGCAGTATTTACTGTATTGCTATCATCACTATACTCTGTATTATCATATATTCATATTACACGGTCCTACACCCTTTCATTTGGTATCAGAGCTTGGCTTCATCTAACCGTAACATAGTTATTTGATTCTTTGCTAATATGGATAGCAACACTAGCACTAGTACTATAAGCACTAGCATTATAAGCACTAACACCAGTTTTATAGAAGGTCAATCCACTGTATGACCTCCATTTTTCAATTGTTTGAACTATAATTATTGGGCTACTCGTATGAGAATCTATATGCAATCAAATAGTTTTGAATCATGGAATATCACACAAAATGAATACACTCTTCCTACAGAAGAATACTCCATATGGACAAACACACATAAATTAGATGCTTCTGCCAATGCTAAAGCTATGAACATGTTATTTTTTGCACTAGATAGAAACGAATTTAATCGTGTTAGCATGTGTCAAACTGCTTGTGAAATATGGAGAACACTTAAAATCACACATGAAGGAACTAACAAAGCCAAATAAAGAAAAATCTCCATGCTCAAAAATCAGCTTCAAAATTTTAGAATGAAGCAAGATGAATCCATCAATGATATGTACTCCATATTTCAAGATGTCTATCATTCACTATTAGGATTAGGAGAACAGTTCACTGATTTCGATATTGTATCAAAAATCCTAAACTCTTTGGCGGATGAATGGGAAAGAAAGTCTTAGCCATTAAAGAAGCTAATGACCTCTCTACCATAAAAACCAGAAGAGTTGATAGGAAATCTAATGTCCTATGAAGTAAATTTGCAGGCAAAACGAGTACAAGCACAGGACAAAAAGAACATAGATTTCCATGCAGAAGAAGAAAAGGATGAAGATTCAGATGAAGAAGATCTAGCATTTATTGCCAAAAATTTCAAAAAGTTCTTGAAATTCCGAAAAAACAACAGAAACAATGGAAAACAGAACTTTCCAAGCAAACCATCATCTTCAGTACTAGAATGTTTTAATTGCCATAAGAAAGGTCATATCCATAAAGAATGTCTAGAATAAGGAAAAAATACTTCAACAAGGGAAGAAAAGATAAGAAAACGAAAGCATTATCTATGACATGATTTGATTCAGATACCTCTTCATCAAATAGTGGAAATGAAAGTGAAAATGGGCAAGCTAATGTTTGCTTCATGGCTACTGAAAACGTGGTTGGTGATTTTACCTTTGATGATATGATATAATAAATTCAGAACTAGTTGACACTCTCAAAAATCTCAAAAGAAAATATAAGGAAACTCATGAACATCAGAACAAAGCATAATTCGAAACAGATATGCTTAAAGATGAAAAGAAAATACTAGAGGAAGAACTTGAAAAATTACAAGAATCATTCTCTAATATTAATTCTCAACTCACTCTATTGAGTCAAGAAATTGAAACTCAAAAAGAGAAGAATGACGCTCTTGTTTCTGAAAATCACGAATTAAAGACAAAAGTAAAATTGATAGAATTAGATAATACTAGTCTCAAAACTAAGTTAGAAAGAATCACCAAAAATGTTTCAAACTTTACTAAAGGAAGAGAAACTCTATCTAAAATTATTGATAGCTCTCAATATGTTTCTAGTAGGAAAGGATTAGGATATGTTAAGAAATCAAAAGCTCTACCTAAAAAAGAAATTAGGAGAAATATTAAGCCTATTACAAAACGGTTAAAAAGGAATACTTATCCAAAAAACATAAAAATTTAGGCTCCTAAAACAAACAACAGTTTGATTAGGAAGAAATATATTAACACCTTTTTGGAGACAGTTCATAAGAATAAAGATTACATTTTCAAATGGGATGATGAACCCTCTTGGGTTTAGTTTCCTAAGATATAACTCTTAGGACCCTAACAAAAGGTGGGTACCAATATAATTCCTTATTTTTGCATGTCCCACTTAAAAAGGGTGGAAAATGGATATCGATAGTGATTACTCAAAACATATGACAGGAGACAAAGATATGCTATCAAACATTACTCACTCAGATGAAGGCTCTGTCACATTTGGAGACAATTCCAAAGGCTATATTATCGGCAAAGACGATATGAGCAACAACGGTATTTCAAATTTACCTCTTATTTCAAATGTTTTACTAGTCAAAAATTTGAAACATAATTTACTTAGTATCAGCCAATTATATGACAAAGGATTCAAAATCACATTTTTAGAAAATAAATGTAGTATTTTTGATCAAAATCAAAATCTTATCTTTGAAGGAAATAGAGACAGAAATATCTATGTTTTGAATATGAAAATAAACCATAATTCAGATATATGTTTAATTGCCAAAGAAAATGATCCTTGGTTATGGCACAAACAATTTTGTCACATTAACTTCAAATCTATAAATAAGCTTTCTAAAAATGATTTAGTAAAGGTCTACCAAAAATGAATTTTAAAAATGATCATATTTGTGATGCATATCAGTCAGGAAAATTAACTAAGTCATTTTTTAAATCTAAAAAGGTTATTTCAACTTTATAAACACTTGAATTACTGCATATGGATTTATTTGGACCAATACAAGTACAATCCATTAATCACAGTAGATATGTGTTTGTAATTGTTGATGATTTTTCTAGATATACTTAGACTATTTTTATGAAAAATAAAAGTGATATTTTTGATAATTTCAAATTTTTTTTCAAAAGAATTCTTAATTTTAAGGGATTGACAGTCAAAAACATTGGGAGTGATCATGGAGGTGAATTCGAAAACGAAGCCTTTGAACCTTTTTGTAAGAAGAAGGCAATATTTCACAATTTTTCGTTTTCTAGAACTCTAGAACTCCACAAAAAAATGGAGTTGTAGAACGTAAAAATAGAACCTTAAAAGAATGTGCAAGGACTTTGTTAAATGGAAGTACTGTAACATGTCGATTTTTTCGTTGCCGAAAAACCGAATAGTTAGGGTTTTTAAAAAAAAGAAAAGAAGAAGAAAGAAGAAGAGAAAAAGGTAGAAGATAGAGGGAAAAGAAAATAGAAAAAAACAGAGAATAGAAAATTTTAAAATATAGAAAAATGGAGAATAGAACGGAATAGAAAACAACAGAACAACATCAGAATCTCACAATTCGCAGCGGAACAACATATAATAATAAATGAATAATCTTTAAACAAAGAACTATATCAGTTGTTACATTTTATACTTTACATTTCATTACATCATATCATCAGAGTGTACAACATCATACAACATCAAACAGTGCAGCGGAAAAGAAATACTATATAACTAGTAATACGCCATGCCATCCATCTTGCCTCCAGCAACTCCAGAATATCCTGATAAACCTTAACTCTTGACTGCCCGTGTAGAAATTGGTGGGCACCCAGAGTTTAGGAAGGAAAACAATAAACTCCGAGTCAGTCATGTGACTGGTGTGAGAACTCAAAACAGTTTATTTATCTTTAAAATCAAAATAGAAGAATATTTTTAAAGTCAATTTGCAATGCTTTTAAAAATGAGACTACCATAAGACCTCCTGCCACACACACAATGCAAACGCAGACTTGGAGGAGATTTCTCCTTATGATAGCCAAAGATGCTTGATACGCATTAAAATCAAATCAATTTTGATATTATTATTAGTGCATAGTGTAGAAGATATTTCGAAAGTAGAATATAAATCTTAGCCAGCATAGGTACCATTATATTATGCCTACTAATAGCTACCATATTAGATGGCAGGTTCTAAAACTAAAACCGTACAAGTCACGTATTGTTTCTTTGGATTTCCAACGAATGATCAGGCCAAGGAACTTCCCATTGCCACATGAGAATGCCTCTGGAAGGACATTCCCGAGAACCAAACCGGAACTCTGCCAACACAAGGCCGGGTTACCCCTACCTGAGTAACAACTGACCGAATATGCCATCCCCCGGTCCTTTGGGACCTTTTCACCGAGAGCTCTCTAATCAATTCACACAATCATAATAATAAAGTGTTTCAACATGAGTAAGTATCTGGGCTCCATACCATGATACCACCCTTTTCCAGAAGGAAATGCACATATCCTAAAGGGCGCTACCCCTCATAACGTTGCCGCATCTTTCCTGTTTTGACCATTCACGGGTGTGAGGCTCGACGAAGTCACGTCCACAAAAACATACTTTATACAAAAGCCATGCTTTGGGTCAACAAATGATCATAGAAATGATCACAAAGATAGACGATCAAATAAATGATCCTATCACAAATAATCAACACAATGATCATTTACAGCAACACTCAGCATGTCACATTACCAAATTGGGAATATATCACTGATAACATTCAACTACATAACCTCTGAGCTCGTACGTCTCAGAGAAGGGTGTTAAGCTAAAAGAATAAATTCTCCGCCACTAACAGAAATATATTTGAAAGAAATCTGCTTTATATCTCAATTTGTAATGTCAGACATACAATCCATACAAGTCTGTTCCGGGCTCGAACAAAACCGAAGGCACTTCTTACGAAGCCCTTGCAATCCGGGTATTCACAATCCCGATCGAATTTCCCATCACTTAGGAGATCTCAATACCAGGAGCTACCCAGTGCAGAGACAATCGATAGGTCATCCTATCGCTTTTGCAAATACTCGGTCTTCAACACCGATCTTCAATGCAATTCACAACGACGTATCACATATTCGGAATGGGTTATACGACCCCATGGTCCTTTCCCGGTTAACCCGAATAGTGAGCGCTTATTCAAAAATAAGTGTGGCATTCAAATTCAAACAAATCACATCAAATACCCATTCAAAGGGAAATACTGATAATCGGTTATTGAACTATCAATGGATATGCACACATCACCAGATTCCAAATAATTTTCCAAATTATTTATTTTCCAAAATATCTTTACAAGATATATAAATTTCAACGCTTCAAAAATAAATCAATATTTATTTTTCTAAACCAATCTCATTTTCTTTTATAAATTCCATAGTGAATTTATATTCCAAAATATCCATGCATATTACGATTTTTCAATCGATTTTCCATATTCACATTCAATTTATCTTACAAGGATAAATTCTAAACATTCATTTCACATTGGAAAAATATTTCCATACTTATTAAATAAGTAATTCACAAGTCTTTTTTTATTTTCCACGCTTAGAAAATATTTAATATACTCTAATCGAAATTAAGTATATATTTCATTCTTTAAGGAAATCATTCTCTTTAACATATTTATTTGGGCCAAAACGAATGTTACGTAAAACATCGTTACGACAACCAAAATCACTAGTATAGGGATTTGAAATTAAAATAGATATATAAATCCCAATACTATACAAAACATTTCCTTTCGGAAATCATTTACTATAACAACAGTGTTATAGTCCACCATTTCCTTTTATTTCTCGAAAACGTCTATTTCAACAATAAATGTTGAAATCTATGGTTTCGAATCTCAACACATTTTAAAACATCGTTAGATCGTTTTAATTCTGTTCAAAATATCAAATCTAAACATTTTCTTTTAACATAATATTCACTATTCAAAAACGTGAATATACTACGTTAACAGATTTCATCCTTTTATTCATTTTATTTTAAAGGATCATTCACAGTCAAAAATGTGAATATAACTCCATTAATAGGTTTCAACAATTAACTTATCAAAATAAGTTGTTTGCGAATTTATAAAACAACGTTTATAAATTCCATTTCTATTTATTTTATAACAACTTCCTTTATAAATCTCCTTTATTAACCTATTCGATTTATATCCCAATTATGAACTAAAAGTCCATATTATAAGTTAAATGCTTATAAAACGATTATTTTACAAAATCGTTCTTTTAAACTTCATAATTATAAATCTTATAACTTATAAGATTCATTGATTTAGTCAAAACTATTCTTTTAATAACTTCACAATTTATAAATCTTACTATTTATAAATCTGATTTATAACTTCTCCATTTATAATTCTATAAATTTTATTCATTTATGAAATTCATTTACACTTCATTCAAACACTTATAAAAATTCATTTTATAATGTCAATATTCCAATTTATGAATATCCATTTATAAACCTCTTAATATAAATCCATTTATATTATTCTTTAAAACTTCTTTAATCTCCTTTACTATTTCACCATTTTGATTCATAAAATAATTAAATTTTATAAATCCTATATTTAAACTTTTCACAATAATTCTAAAATCCTGATTAAACTATTTTATAAAATCGTTAGCATCATATTCTCAAAAATCAGTTTTTAACTATTTTTCTCAAAAATCATAATTTTTATAACATTAAAAATTATGACGTTTATTTATTTTAAAATGAATCAATTCCAAAAATATTTTATAACGTATACTTTCAAAAATCACTTTGAAATCATTTTAAAATTCCAAATTTGGTCCAATGATGCTACACACCAAATAGTCAATCACGACAACAACGATATCATATATCGATATGATAATCCATCAAATATCTAAATATCTGAAATCAAATAAATACTGTTGAGGAATCCAGTTGGATCCCTCCAACCTGTTTTCCTGCATTCACAAACATTAGCACAATACCAATTTCGCTCCAGTACGAAATTATCGCGGTATATGGGATTTAAATATTATCCGCTTAATAGACGGCGCAATAGGGTCTCATCCGCTAAAAAAAATGCGGGAAATCAATAACTCCAATATATACATATGCCAATATATATATATATTGCTATTATATATAATACCAATTTCACTGTTTATGAAATATTCACGGTATATGTTTTTAATAAATAACATCCGCTTACTAACGGCGTATAATGTCTATTTTAACAATCAATAGATATCAATCAACATTCAAACATGCATTCAAGTATTTTAAATCTAACTATTTAAAATAAAATCGAAACTGATTCGATTGAGTGAGAAGTTCTCACCTTGATTTTAAATTCCGTTTTAGCGATTTATTTCGAATAAAATTAAACGGACGTTTAATTTTACCCAAAATTCTCACTAACTCCAAACGACTCCAATCCAACACCATCGCGTAGTGCTCGTCCATACGATTCCAACGCAAAAAATCTCGTCCGAAGCGGACCTCGTATGAAAAAGTTATGATTTTATGAAGTTTGTACACGATTTAAATAAACAAATTACAATCATTAATTTGTAATTAAAACCCACACTAGTATAGGCCGTTAGATCCAAGCCCATAGCATCGGGCCCGTGCATTCCATCTTCCACCATCTCACGTTCTTCCTTCAGGAAGTTTGCCGCACACAAAACCCATAGCTTCATGATTAGGGTTTGATTTTTCTTCACCAATACTCGATGAAAATTCGATCGGCAACTTGCAATACGAAGCTCCAAACCTGAGCTACCTTCGGCCCTAAGCTAGTGAAGCTCGGCCTTCATCTGATGCTCGAATCTCAAGGCATAACGGCCACGCACGCAGGCCATTATCTCATCATCCGTAGCTTGAAACTTGATCTTGACCGTTCACATCGTAGAGCTCGCGAAGATCTACGTTTTTGCAGTTGGTAATTCTTTGAATCGATGAACGGATTTGGAGTTTTCGAGGGGAGAAGATCTTTAAATTTCGGCCATTGGTTTGTTGTGTGGCGGCTGCAGTTATAAATTAGGGTTAGGTTTATTTTTTTTCTAAATTTATGAAGGGGTGGTCTATTTATAGGAAACGAACGAAACACTATTCACCCGGAAATTCCGAACTCCGATTTACGCGCCGAAACTGACGTTCCTAGGGTTTATCCCGCGTTCCGGACATAATGGAACAGGTTTCGAAAGCTAATTCGGACATCTGTGCGAGTTATGGCTATAAACGCTCAATTTAAATTAAACCGATTTAAATCGATTTCTAGGCGTTTTAATTTGTACCGGACAAACGGTAAATCCAATTGACACGAAATTTGAAACCTTACAATAATATCACATTACGGATCCGATGAAACTGGTTTCGTAGAAACCCGAGACTTTTTGAAAAATGGCTATTTTAACTCGCCAAATTAATATTAAAAATAAATTGATGCGTTTCGAGCTGCCACGATCAAACGACAACTCCGGTTGACACGAAAATTGAAATCCGGTAATAACTAACCATTACGGATCCAATGGAACTGGTTTCGTTCAATTCTGAGACTGTTCAAAAATTGACTATTTTCACTAGTCGATTTAAATATTAAAATATTCAATTTTCACAAATTAACTTTTAATTCGATTTTAAAAGTTCAAAAATATCGTTCTAACTCCAACATGATAAAATAAAATTTTACAAATCATTTTCAATCATATTTAACCCAATTTTCAATATTTTCCATAAATTAACATATTAAATTATCGATTTAATTATCCAATTAAATCCAATAATTCAAATAAAAATTTATTTGACTTATAAATTCACTTATTAATATTTAAAATTAATTAAATATTCAAATTTTAATTACTAAAATTCTGGGTCGTTACAATCTTCCCCACTTAAAATAATTTCGTCCTCGAAATTATCAAGTAAGAAAAGTTATAGAATTTATTAATTTTTCCAAAATCCATAGTTAAACTTCTTATAAATCTTTTACTAAGTTTTCCAAATCATACTTAGTTATCTTTTCAAAAACAACTACTATTGTTTAACTTTCAACTCCCAAATCAAAGTTTAAGTTTTTAAAATTTTCCAATTTTCTCAAAAATTTTCTAACGCCTTAAATTTTCGGAAAAATTCGCCATAGTCTCCTTTGCGCGGCTCGATCCGAAAAAAAATGACAGTCTATATATCACAAATATACATCTCATCAAGTAATGAGGCATCCCGAAGGGAAAAGTATAAAAGTACGATATTTAATCCGAGATATGTACCTTATATTTTGTTAGCAAGCATATACGGCTAATATAGCGCGAAAGCGAGCTCCAAATGCGAAGCAAACGCGATCCGCACCTACTAATCACTCAACAAACAACATGAGAACATGTATATAGACAATAGTATCGATATACAACATATAGCAACATAATAACTATATATGTCAACATAGCAACTGCAATAAAGCAATTATATTCAACCATCAACCAACTATCATTCTACAAATTCATAACCAATATATATTCATTCATATTCTCATTAATATTCAATGAAATGGTTTTCAATTTAATCACATTTGATTCATTAACAGTGGATGTTCTCACTAACATTCATTCTCAATTAGTTTATATTCACTAATTCATATTCAAGTTGGTTCACTTCTAAATCAAATTCAATTCTATTCAAGATTCACTTAACTTCCAATTGAATTTCAATTACTTTAGCTTCCCATTTCATTAATTTACTTCATTAATACTTAATGAATTATATACAATCAACTAACAACCATATAACAACCAAGGTATATTAATTACAACCAAATTCCTTTGCTTATAATTGGTTTAATTAAATTGATTTTCATTTAACTATTCAACTTCTAATAACATTAGATTTTAATGAATTTACACTTTCACTCATTATTTCATACCAACTTAATTCACATTCAATTTCTTAATATTCAATCCATTCATTCAATTCAATTTCTACAGTTGAATTCATATATATAACTTAAGTTTATATTTATCACTTAACTTTATTAATTTACTTTGATATCAATATCAACTTCATTCAACATCTCTTAAGTTATACTTCATTTATAAACATCACTTGTTTTTACTTAACTTAAATTCCCACTTATAAATCAATCCTGATTTCAATTTTAAAGTAAATTTTCATTTAACTTTAAATTCATTTTTTTATTTCAACTCATATTCATAAATATATTCATATAGTTTCACTTCTTATATATATAAGTTTATTTCACAATTGTAAATCACTTTAATTATAATTAAATTCTTATAATTCATTTTGCTTATACAATTATTCCTTTATTTAGATTATTCAAACATCTAAACAATCAACTTATATACACTTTAATAATTCTGAAAAATTATTTCTTCATATACAAAATATAATCAAGGTAAAATTATTCCATTTACCCAATTTAAAACAATATTGTGTCGAATTGTTCTATTCAAGTGTTTAGAAACCCCTTCGGCATAGTCTTGCGGACCACGCTGACGAAAGTTCATATGCCACTCAATAAACCAATCATCACAATATAAAACAATTTTATATTAACTAACAAATACGCTCTCATAGCTATTATTACTCTCAAACTCATTCTAGAGTACTACTGACTCTATCTCTAATGAGTAATACCCAACAGAACCATGGTTGTCGCTTAACCATATGCTCTGATACCAAATGTAACATGTCGATTTTTTCGTTGCCGAAAAACCGAATAGTTAGGGTTTTTAAAAAAAAGAAAAGAAGAAGAAAGAAGAAGAGAAAAAGGTAGAAGATAGAGGGAAAAGAAAATAGAAAAAAACAGAGAATAGAAAATTTTAAAATATAGAAAAATGGAGAATAGAACGGAATAGAAAACAACAGAACAACATCAGAATCTCACAATTCGCAGCGGAACAACATATAATAATAAATGAATAATCTTTAAACAAAGAACTATATCAGTTATTACATTTTATACTTTACATTTCATTACATCATATCATCAGAGTGTACAACATCATACAACATCAAACAGTGCAGCGGAAAAGAAATACTATATAACTAGTAATACGCCATGCCATCCATCTTGCCTCCAGCAACTCCAGAATATCCTGATAAACCTTAACTCTTGACTGCCCGTGTAGAAATTGGTGGGCACCCAGAGTTTAGGAAGGAAAACAATAAACTCCGAGTCAGTCATGTGACTGGTGTGAGAACTCAAAACAGTTTATTTATCTTTAAAATCAAAATAGAAGAATATTTTTAAAGTCAATTCGCAATGCTTTTAAAAATGAGACTACCATAAGACCTCCTACCACACACACAATGCAAACGCAGACTTGGAGGAGATTTCTCCTTATGATAGCCAAAGATGCTTGATACGCATTAAAATCAAATCAATTTTGATATTATTATTAGTGCATAGTGTAGAAGATATTTCGAAAGTAGAATATAAATCTTAGCCAGCATAGGTACCATTATATTATGCCTAGTAATAGCTACCATATTAGATGGCAGGTTCTACAACTAAAACCGTACAAGTCACGTATTGTTTCTTTGGATTTCCAACGAATGATCAGGCCAAGGAACTTCCCATTGCCACATGAGAATGCCTCTGGAAGGACATTCCTGAGAACCAAACCGGAACTCTGCCAACACAAGGCCGAGTTACCCCTAACTGAGTAACAACTGACCGAATATGCCATCCCCCGGTCCTTTGGGACCTTTTCACCGAGAGCTCTCTAATCAATTCACACAATCATAATAATAAAGTGTTTCAACATGAGTAAGTATCTGGGCTCCATACCATGATACCACCCTTTTCCAGAAGGAAATGCACATATCCTAAAGGGCGCTACCCCTCATAACCTTGCCGCATCTTTCCTGTTTTGACCATTCACGGGGTGTGAGGCTCGACGAAGTCACGTCCACAAAAACATACTTTATACAAAAGCCATGCTTTGGGTCAACAAATGATCATAGAAACGATCACAAAGATAGACGATCAAATAAATGATCCTATCACAAATAATCAACACAATGATCATTTACAGCAACACTCAGCATGTCACATTACCAAATTGGGAATATATCACTGATAACATTCAACTACATAACCTCTGAGCTCGTACGTCTCAGAGAAGGGTATTAAGCTAAAAGAATAAATTCTCCGCCACCAACAGAAATATATTTGAAAGAAATCTGCTTTATATCTCAATTTGTAATGTCAGACATACAATCCATACAAGTCTGTTCCGGGCTCGAACAAAACCGAAGGCACTTCTTACGAAGCCCTTGCAATCCGGGTATTCACAATCCGGATCGAATTTCCCATCACTTAGGAGATCTCAATACCAGGAGCTACCCAGTGCAGAGACAATCGATAGGTCATCCTATCGCTTTTGCAAATACTCGGTCTTCAACACCGATCTTCAATGCAATTCACAACGACGTATCACATATTCGGAATGGGTTATACGACCCCATGGTCCTTTCCCGGTTAACCCGAATAGTGAGCGCTTATTCAAAAATAAGTGTGGCATTCAAATTCAAACAAATCACATCAAATACCCATTCAAAGGGAAATATTGATAGTCGGTTATTGAACTATCAATGGATATGCACACATCACCAGATTCCAAATAATTTTCCAAATTATTTATTTTCCAAAATATCTTTACAAGATATATAAATTTCAACGCTTCAAAAATAAATCAATATTTATTTTTCTAAACCAATCTCATTTTCTTTTATAGATTCCATAGTGAATTTATATTCCAAAATATCCATGCATATGACGATTTTTCAATCGATTTTCCATATTCACATTCAATTTATCTTACAAGGATAAATTCTAAACATTCATTTCACATTGGAAAAATATTTCCATACTTATTAAATAAGTAATTCGCAAGTCTTTTTTTATTTTCCACGCTTAGAAAATATTTAATATACTCTAATCGAAATTAAGTATATATTTCATTCTTTAAGGAAATATTCTCTTTAACATATTTATTTGGGCCAAAACGAATGTTACGTAAAACATCGTTACGACAACCAAAATCACTAGTATAGGGATTTGAAATTAAAATAGATATATAAATCCCAATACTATACAAAACATTTCCTTTCGGAAATCATTTATTATAACAACAGTGTTATAGTCCACCATTTCCTTTTATTTCTCGAAAACGTCTATTTCAACAATAAATGTTGAAATCTATGGTTTCGAATCTCAACACATTTTAAAACATCGTTAGATCGTTTTAATTCTGTTCAAAATATCAAATCTAAACATTTTCTTTTAACATAATATTCACTATTCAAAAACGTGAATATACTACGTTAACAGATTTCATCCTTTTATTCATTTTATTTTAAAGGATCATTCACAGTCAAAAATGTGAATATAACTCCATTAATAGGTTTCAACAATTAACTTATCAAAATAAGTTGTTTGCGAATTTATAAAACAACGTTTATAAATTCTATTTCTATTTATTTTATAACAACTTCCTTTATAAATCTCCTTTATTAACCTATTCGATTTATATCCCAATTATGAACTAAAAGTCCATATTATAAGTTAAATGCTTATAAAACGATTATTTTACAAAATCGTTCTTTTAAACTTCATAATTATAAATCTTATAACTTATAAGATTCATTGATTTAGTCAAAACTATTCTTTTAATAACTTCACAATTTATAAATCTTACTATTTATAAATCTCATTTATAACTTCTCCATTTATAATTCTATAAATTTTATTCATTTATGAAATTCATTTACACTTCATTCAAACACTTATAAAAATTCATTTTATAATGTCAATATTCCAATTTATGAATATCCATTTATAAATCTCTTAATATAAATCAATTTATATTATTCTTTAAAACTTCTTTAATCTCCTTTATTATTTCACCATTTTGATTCATAAAATAATTAAATTTTATAAATCCTATATTTAAACTTTTCACAATAATTCTAAAATCCTGATTAAACTATTTTATAAAATCGTTAGCATCATATTCTCAAAAATCAGTTTTTAACTATTTTTCTCAAAAATCATAATTTTTATAACATTAAAAATTATGACGTTTATTTATTTTAAAATGAATCAATTCCAAAAATATTTTATAACGTATACTTTCAAAAATCACTTTGAAATCATTTTAAAATTCCAAATTTGGTCCAATGATGCTACACACCAAATAGTCAATCACGACAACAACGATATCATATATCGATATGATAATCCATCAAATATCTAAATATCTGAAATCAAATAAATACTGTTGAGGAATCCAGTTGGATCCCTCCAATCTGTTTTCCTGCATTCACAAACATTAGCACAATACCAATTTTGCTCCAGTACGAAATTATCGCGGTATATGGGATTTAAATATTATCCGCTTAATAGACAGCGCAATAGGGTCTCATCCGCTAAACAAAAAATGCGGGAAATTAATAACTCCAATATATACATATGCCAATATATATATATATATATATATATATTGCTATTATATATAATACCAATTTCACTGTTTATGAAATATTCGCGGTATATGTTTTTAATAAATAACATCCGCTTACTAACGGCGTATAATGTCTATTTTAACAATCAATAGATATCAATCAACATTCAAACATGCATTCAAATATTTTAAATCTAACTATTTAAAATAAAATCGAAACTGATTCGATTGAGTGAGAAGTTCTCACCTTGATTTTAAATTCCGTTTTAGCGATTTATTTCGAATAAAATTAAACGGACGTTTAATTTTACCCAAAATTCTCACTAACTCCAAACGACTCCAATCCAACTTCATCGCGTAGTGCTCGTCCATATGATTCCAACGCAAAAAATCTCGTCCGAAACGGACCTCGTATGAAAAAGTTATGATTTTATGAAGTTTGTACACGATTTAAATAAACAAATTACAATCATTAATTTGTAATTAAAACCCACACTAGTATAGGCCGTTAGATCCAAGCCCATAGCATCGGGCCCGTGCATTCCATCTTCCACCATCTCACATTCTTCCTTCAGGAAGTTTGCCGCACACAAAACCCATAGCTTCATGATTAGGGTTTGATTTTTCTTCACCAATACTTGATGAAAATTCGATCGGCAACTTGCAATACGAAGCTCCAAACCTGAGCTACCTTCGGCCCTAAGCTAGTGAAGCTCGGCCTTCATCTGATGCTCGAATCTCGAGGCATAACGGCCACGCACGCAGGCCATTATCTCATCATCCGTAGCTTGAAACTTGATCTTGACCGTTCACATCGTAGAGCTCGCGAAGATCTACGTTTTTGCAGTTGGTAATTCTTTGAATCGATGAACGGATTTGGAGTTTTCGAGGGGAGAAGATCTTTAAATTTCGGCCATTGGTTTGTTGTGTGGCGGCTGCAGTTATAAATTAGGGTTAGGTTTATTTTTTTTTTCTAAATTTATGAAGGGGTGGTCTATTTATAGGAAACGAACGAAACACTATTCACCCGGAAATTCCGAACTCCGATTTACGCGCCGAAACTGACGTTCCTAGGGTTTATCCCGCGTTCCGGACACAATGGAACAGGTTTCGAAAGATAATTCGAACATCTGTGCGAGGTATGGCTATAAACGCTCAATTTAAATTAAACCGATTTAAATCGATTTCTAGGCGTTTTAATTTGTACCGGACAAACGGTAAATCCAATTGACACGAAATTTGAAACCTTACAATAATATCACATTACGGATCCGATGAAACTGGTTTTGTCGAAACCCGAGACTTTTTGAAAAATGGCTATTTTAACTCGCCAAATTAATATTAAAAATAAATTGATGCGTTTCGAGCTGCCACGATCAAACGACAACTCCGATTGACACGAAAATTGAAATTCGGTAATAACTAACCATTACGGATCCAATGGAACTGGTTTCGTTCAATTCTGAGACTGTTCAAAAATTGACTATTTTCACTAGTCGATTTAAATATTAAAATATTCAATTTTCACAAATTAACTTTTAATTCGATTTTAAAAGTTCAAAAATATCGTTCTAACTCCAACATGATAAAATAAAATTTTACAAATCATTTTCAATCATATTTAACCCAATTTTCAATATTTTCCATAAATTAACATATTAAATTATCGATTTAATTATCCAATTAAATCCAATAATTCATATAAAAATTTATTTGACTTATAAATTCACTTATTAATATTTAAAATTAATTAAATATTCAAATTTTAATTACTAAAATTCTGGGTCGTTACAAGTACATTACCAAAACATTTCTGGGCTGAAGCAGTTGCAACAGCTTGTTATGTTTTGAATCGTGTTTCTATTTGACCACTGACTAAGAATACTCCTTATGAACTTCTTAATGGTCGAGAACAAAATATTTCTTATTTTAAAGTTTTCGGCTCAAAATGTTTCATTTTAGACACAAAATATTAGCTTGGAAAATTCGATCAAAAATCCGATGAAGGAATCGTTGTAGGATATTCAGATCGAAGCAAAGCTTATCGAATTTACAATAAAAGAACCAATATCATCGAAGAAACGCTTCATGTATCCTTCGATGAAAATTTTAATCAAATGCCAAGTATAAGAGATGATGAAGAATTCCCTGATAATATCACAAATACAGAAATTTCAAATTTTGAAAATAGTGAAAACATAGTTCACAATAATAATGAATTAAGATCTCCACCTAGATTATTAAGGGATCATCCTTCCATTAATGTCATTGGAGAACTCAATTCATCTAGTAGAACAAGAAGTCAATTGAATCAAATGGGCCATGTAGCTTTCCTTTCTCATACTGAACCTAAAATATTAAAGAAGCATCCACCGAAATTGGTTAATCGCTATGCAAGAAGAGCTAAACCAATTCGAAAGAAATGATGTTTGGAATTTAGTTCTGAGGCCTAGTGATCAATCAGTTATTGGTACAAAGTGGGTCTTCAAAAAAAAGCAGATGAATAAGGAAATATTACTAGGAATGAAGCTAGATTAGTTGCACAGGGATATAATCAAGAAGAAGGGATTGACTATGAAGTAACGTTTGCTCCAGTCTCTAGACTAGAAGCAATACGAATCTTACTAGTCTATGAATGTTTTCATAACTTTAAATTATATCAAATGGATGTTAAAGTGCTTTTTTAAATGGTTTTATAAAGGAAAAGGTTTATACCTCCTTTATTCGTACACGATCAATTTCCAGACCATGTCTATAAACAAAAAATGGACTTATACGGTTTGAAACAAGCACCTCGTGCTTAGTATGATAGTCTTAAAAGATATTTAATAGATTCCGGTTTCGAAATTGGAAAGGTTGATTAAACTCTTTTTTTAAAAGAAACAAGCATGATATTTTAATTGTTCAAATTTATGTTGATGATATCATTATTGGGTCCATAAATGAAAAATTATGTGAGGAATTTTCTAAAATAATGGCCAAAGAATTTGAAATGTCACGTATGGGTGAATTAAATTATCTTGGCATACAAATAAAGCAATTAGAAAATGGTATTTTTATAAATCAAGAAAAAAATTGTAACAATCTAATTAAATGCTTTGGTATGGAAAATACTTATACCAAACCAACTCCTATGAGTACAACTATACATCTTGATAAAGATGTATGTGGCAAAAGTGTTGACCAAAAATTATATCGAAGTATTATTGGATCGTTACTATATTTAACAGCAAGTAGACCTGATATAATGATGAGTGTTTGTTTGTGTGCAGATTTCAAGCTGTAACGACCCCAATTTTGAATTAATATTTAATTGATAGTTAATGTAGATTTTTAACAAATTTTGGAATAAAATTTGAATTTGACTTCGGAATCTGAATTTGAATATTAAAGTTGTACTTAAATTTTGAATAAATAACTTAGAAAATGTTTGGTAGTTGAACTTTAAAACAAAGAAATAAAAGTAAATATTTATAATGGATGTAAATCTAAGAATAAACTCATTTAATATGTAGACTAGAAATAGAAAAAAAATAGAAAAAAAAATTATGCAACAAAAGAAAGAAAAAATTTACATATACAAAGGCTAAAGGAGATAATGATGCGTGTAAACAAAATAAAAAACAAATGTACTTACCAAATTAAAATAAATATATTTGAAAATAAGATTTGAACCATGAATTTATGTACAAAGATATGACAAACGCAAATGAAGTATGATATAAACAAATGTATGTAAGATATAAAAAAAAAAAGCTGCAGCCACCAAATACAAAGCAAGCTAAATAAACATATGCATAAATAAGTACAACCAAAACATAACTAAAACAATAAAGTACAATAGCATATCAAAGCAAAAAAATATACAGCCGAAATATAAGGCAAGCTTAATAAATGCAAGTATCTTTAGCCACTAAAGCTAGATCATAGCAGCCATCAAAATGTAAACCATCAGCCACTAAGCAAATAAAGTAATAGAAAAAAAAAGACAAGTAAAAGTAAACAAAACAAAGTAAGTACAGACAAAACATCTTCAAAGACATAAATCTGTAAAAGCAAACCTGCATATACAAACAAATATAAAAGTAAACATGTAGGCTGAGGAAACAAGTAAACAAAACATAAAACAAAGCATAAAAATAAAATATCTTTGTACACATAAACAAAGTATAAGATAAAAATATAATAAAACATCTGCCATACTGCTATCATCACAGCCGAGTAAACAAATGCAAGATATCAGCCGAGTAAAAAGGACTTGAGTTATCTTCACCATGCCTAGTATTGTACAAGTAACATCACCTGTAAAATTTTTATTTATATCGGCCTTTCCATTTCATTTCTATCAAAACTAAGCAAAGAAACTGAAGTGATATTATCTTCTAAAAACAAAACTCAACAATACCAATCAGTTCAAACAAGAAAAAAAATTAAAGAAGAAGAAGCTTCAGCCTGCAAATTCAAACCACTGTTGCAACATAAAAGCTCTGTTCTCATTTGTTTCAGGTGAGTAACATCATTTTTAAACTTAAGCATTTGAAACTGTTTGCAGGATTGTGATTTAAATTAAGTATGCTGGTATATATGAATCTGTTGTATATATGCCTGTGTGTATATATCTATATATATATTGAGTCTTCTGCCTATGCTTGTAGGATGTTGTGGTGTGTGCAGGCTCTTACATATATTCCCTGTTTTGAATTCTAAACAAACTGTGCTTTCAAAAAAAAATCATTCCTACCAAATCTACTTGCTATTTGGAACTAGAATTAAAGCAGATTTTGTTTGTTTGACTTTGAACTGAATTCTAAAAATATGTTCAAACTAAAATAACTTAGTAGCATCTCTGGAAAGCCAAATGCTTGAGCACAACTCTAGATAAGTCAAGATTGGACCCTTTTAATTTTCGAATTCAGGTATGCGAATGAAATCTATATAACAAAACGTGATTTTTAAAAACAAGATTCGTGATTTTTAGTGGAGAGAGTGAGGTGGAGTTCGAGTTCGACTGTATTTGGCATTTTGAGTCGCCGCGGGCGATCCTGTTGATCGGGGAGGTCGGGACGTGGTTTGGAGGTGGAGGAGTGATTAGGGAGTAGGGAAAAATGTAGTGATGGTCGGCCGATGACCATGGAGGTGGCATGAGGCGTTCGAATTCTGGTGACCTAATTTTGGGGTGGCTGGTGTTTTCCATTCGCGCATCATTGACGATGGACCGAGTGTCACGAGCTTTTGAGGGAAGGTCGAGGAGAGGTGGATGAGGATACGGCTGGAGTTTGGTGGCCTCCGTTGGTCGGAGCATCGAGCGCGGGGTGATGACAGGTTTGAGGGGAAGTGGGGGTAGTGTTTCCAGGTTTTTGCTTTAGCTACTCGATTTTGATTCGAGATGCTGCAGTGGGTTTGAATCATTGTGATGTTGTCTTGAGTTGATCGGCGAGGGGTTGCAATTCTGGTGGATGGCCGGAGGTGGCCAGAGCCACGGTGCACGTGCACTGTACATTTTGATGTCCTGGTGAAGTTTAGAAAGTTGAGCAACTGTTTGAATTCGGGTTTTACTCGAGTACATGGGAGGTTGGCTCGAAGCATTTAGGGGGTTGACTCGAAGCAAGCATTGTAGGGCTCGGGTCAGTGTTGTTCAGATTTAATAGACAGAACCTGTTCTGTTTTCAAAGTTTTAAAATTTAATTTTGAAACAAAGCTTAAGCCAGTTTAAAAACAAAAGTTTAAATATAAACTTAAGTTAGTTTACAACATGGTTTGGGTATAACTAAGTTTTTGAGTTAAAAAAAATTGTTTTAATAAGAATTAAGAAATATTTTATTTAAAAGAATTGAATATAAGATTAGAAATTGAGTTGTAAAAGAAAGTTTAAGTAAAGTTGAAAACAAATCCGAAGCCTGGACTTGAACATATAATTGAATTTCAGATTTTGAAATGAAAGAAAGTGATAAATGCAAGTATTTTAAATATTTTAAACAAGTTAATGTTTTAGGATTTGATTTCAACTCTTTAAAATTTCTTTATAATAAAATATTACTTCAACAAGTAATTTAAAGGATTTTTAAAATTTGTTTTAAACTTTACTAAAGACAAAGGAGGGTTCATTTTTAAATCTTGGGTTTAAAATAAAATTTAGAAAGATAAGTTTGAAATTTAAAAGGTTTTCAAACATATTTGTAAATGATATTTAAATCACCATTAAGAATGAGTTCACCTTAAATTTAATAAAGATTAAATGATTTGTAATACATTTATTATTAAGTTAATTAGAATGGATAATTAATGTTTGGTATCAATTTAATTAGTAACTGTAAATTTAACTTTATTAATTAAGGTTTAAGTTAATTAATAAGGAGATTAAGATATAACTACATTTAATTAAATGTTGATTTATTTATAAGGGTAATTAATTACTTAAAGATAGTTATTTAATGAAATTAATTAAGGTTAAATGATTATGTAATTAACTTAAGGTTAATCTAATTAATTTATTAATCAGGAATAATTTATTGAAACGGTTTGATAAATTAATTTATATCAAACGATTTGTGATAAATAAATCAGAATTTGATAATAAATTCATAAGTAATTTATTTAATTTGAAATAAATTAAATTACTTAGGATTAAGTAATTAATCAATCCTGTTTATAAATGATTATTAAATACTTGACCTTAAATACTTATGAATGATTATATCGTATGAAATGTCTTGAATTGATTATCCTAACTGATCTGTGATATTTTGTATTATGGATTGAGCTGTGTATGATTCATTCATTTATTTACATTGATATATATATATATATATATATATATATATATATATATATATATATGTGATCTGTAAGATATGCGTTATAGTTTATATCGCTTATCAACTATATTTCTGTGTTTTAATCTTTGATGATTGAATAATGTTGCATTATTGTGTTAAAACCCTAGACCACACCATACACGCACAAATATGGGTTTCACAAGGAAATTTATTAAGTCACAGATTTTTGAAAACGATTTTAAATAGGCAATCTGAATTCAAATGTTTTGAAATTGGATTGGGTTTAAAGTGAAAAGCTTTTGAAATGGAATTTCAAAGATGAAATATATTTTGAATAACTTGATTGAGTTTTGAAATTTAAATATTTTGATTTAAATTTGAATTCAATATTTGAAATTGAATTCTATATTCAGTATTTATGATATTAAATGGTATACAAGTTTATATGGGTTTTAAACCATTTTAAGGTGTTGTTTTGGGAATTTGAATTAACCCAAAGATTTTAACTTGTATAAATGAGATCGAATTTCTCCGAAATGAAAACTACTTGTTTTCAAATAAAAATAACTTTCATTTAAAGAAAGGATTTCCAAATTGGGTTGAAAAGTTTCAAGTTTGAATTGGAATTGTTTTGAAAGTCTATGAATGAATCTTTGGAAATGATTTTGAAAGCTATAAGTTGAATCTTGATTTAAAGATTCAACAAGTTAATCGAATTTTGAAAACTATGAGTTAAATCTTTGATTTAAAAGATTTAACGAGTTAATCCAATTGGAATGGAAATTGTTTTGAAGTCTATGAATTGATCTTTGTGAAATAAATCTTTTGTAATATAAAGATTTGAAATGATAATTGGTTTAAACCATTTGAAAAGGAAAGTTTTTGGGTTTTAAGTTGTGACTTAATTGAAATCCCAATATCCATATGTTTTTGAAATACTGCGCTCACTGTTCGGTTTAGCCAGGAGAGGACCTTTGTGTCATATATCCCATTCCGAATATGTGATACGTCGTTATGGATAGCATTTGAAGACCGGTGGTGAAGACCGGATATTTTCGAAAACGAAAAGACAACTCGTCGAATGTCTTTGCATCGACTGGTCCCCGATATAGAGACTCCATATGTGATGGGAAGTCCGGACGTGATTAGGGATTATCCAGATTTGCAAGGACTTCTTTGGAAGTGCCTTCGGTTCTGATCTAAATCCAGAACTGACTTGTATAGATTGTATGTCTGACATTACATTTTGATATATAAAGCAGATTTCTTTCCAATACATTTCTGTTGGTGGCGGAGAATTTATTCTCTTAGCATTAACACCCTTCTCTGAGACGTACGAGCTCAGAAGTTATGTAGTTGAAGGTTATCAGCGATATGTTCCCTACTTGGTAATGTGGCATGCTGAGTGCTGCTAATCATTTGTTGATCAAAGCGTGGCTTTTGGTAAAAAGCGTAGCTTTGTGGACGAGACTTCGTCGAGCCTCACAAACTGGTAATGGTCGAAACAAATTGTGCGGCAAGGTTTCAGGGGTAGCTTCCCTAGGGTATGACCATTCCTTCCGGAAAAGGGTAGTGTCATGGTATGGAGCCCTGATACTTACTCATGTGGATACACTATATCTATTACTGTGTGGTGTTTTTGGTTTAGAGGCGCCTCGTATATAGGTCCCAAAGGACCGGGGGTGGCATATCTGAGGTTTTTTATATTCCCCGGGAAGGGGGGTAGCCGGCCTTGTTTGGCAGAGATCCAGTTGGGATGCTCGGGGCGTCCTTCCAGAGGCGTTTCCATGTGGCGATGGGAAGTTCCTTGGCCTGACCATTTGTTGGAAATCCATTCTTCAAATACGTACCTTGTACGATTTTAGTTGTACAACCTGCCATGGAATGTGGCGGTAACCTGCTATTGAACATGGTAGCTATAGTAGGCATACGATAATGGTCGTATGTCGGCTAAGATTTATATCTTTACTTTTGAAATGATTTTTACTACACTATGCACTAGTAATAATATCAAATGTTTTTTTTAATGCGTATCAAGCATCTTTGACTATCATAAGGAGAAATCTCCTTCGATTCTGCGTTTGCATTGTGTGTGTGTGTGTGGGAGGCCTTATGGTAGTCTCATTTTCTAAAAGCATTACGAATCTAATTTAAAATTCTCTTGCTGTTTGTTTTTAAAAGATAAACTGTTTTTGTAACTCACACCAGTCCCATGACTGATCCAGAGTTTATTGTTTCTTTCCTAAACTTTGGGTGCTCAAAATTTTCTACACGAGCAGTTTAGAGTTGGGTTTTTTAGATAGTTAGGTTCAGTGAATTATCTGGAGCTAGTTCAGTCTTTAGATGTGGACAAGACTTACTTGTCTTTGCGTATCGTGATGTTGAAACGAGCTGCTGCTGCTGGAGTTCTCTTTTGAAGACTATCTTAGAGTTATATTGTTCCGCTACTAGATGTTATCTATTTTCATTTTCCGCTGCTGTTTCTTGTATTATATCTCTGATGTATATTGATATTCATTGTATCACTCTGTTGTATCAGATGTTGTATCTGTGTCGTATATCAATGTATTATTCTTCTTTTCCGCTGTGTTGTTTACTTAATGTTGTTATAAGCTCCGACGACTCGAATTTGAACGGTCGAATCTACGGCATTCGAGTACGATGTAAAGTATGGATGTCGATTTTCGAGCGCGAAAAATCCGACTCGTTACATGTGGTATCAGAGCTAAGGTAAAACTTTAGCTCAGGAGTATAACACGTTAAGTAGCTCATTAGAGATAGGGTAAAGTATACCCTAGAATGAGTATATCCCTAAGATATCCGTTCGTATGACTCGGTAAATTCTCTTGTTATCTACTGATAGTGAGTATGAGTGCAAGAAGAGAACGAGATAGGGGACAGGGGAATACGACTACAAACAGTCAATGCCCTACGACAGTGGAAACAATCTTTCTCTATCAATCTTCTTTGATTCGTTTCCAAATTCTTTTCATTGCTTCATGGCAGTTGCAGAAAGAAGTTCCGGTGTGATGATGGCCCTACGAATCATTGTAGAAAATTCTTACTTCGTATCTTCATCGGTTTCTCATCAGTTTTTGATTTAAACCTTAATGAATATGAATTTGGAATTTTAAATTTTAAATAAATTGGAAATTTTAATTTGAGTTAGAATTGATTAATAGAATATGAAGGATAAATTGAATTGTATCGATAAAACGATTTTGTTTAAAACCGAATTTGAAATTGTATCATAATTTCTTGGGTTGATCGAAGTCCGAAGAGGGACAAATTGGTATATATTTTGAGATATTCCAACTTGAATTTGGAATCCATATCTATTGTTTGGGTCTCGATATATTTTACGAATGGTTAGTTATTCTTTCGAACTAACCAATGCTTCTGCATACTTCGTAGATTCGGATAACCCGAATATCCTATGGAAAATTAAATAGATTCATTCTAGTATATATTGTTGATATTCTGATTTGGTGAGTCAAATGCAGAATTAATATCCAGTTTGATCTAAACAGATATTTCTCTATCTTTCATCTATCTTCGTTATCTCTCTCTGGAGAATTTCGAGGATGAAATTCCTTTTAAGGGGGAAGTCTGTAACGACCCCAATTTTGAATTAATATTTAATTGATAGTTAATGTAGATTTTTAACAAATTTTGGAATAAAATTTGAATTTGACGTTCGAATCTGAATTTGAATATTAAAGTTGGACTTAAATTTTGAATAAATAACTTAGAAAATGTTTGATAGTTGAACTTTAAAACAAAGAAATAAAAGTAAATATTTATAATGGATGTAAATATAAGAATAAACTCATTTAATATGTAGACTAGAAATAGAAAAAAAATAGAAAAAAAAATTATGCAACAAAAGAAAGAAAAAAAAATCTACATATACAAAGGCTAAAGGAGATAACGATGCATGTAAACAAAATAAGAAACAAATGTACTTACCAAATTAAAATAAATATATTTGAAAACAAGATTTGAACCATGAATTTATGTACAAAGATATGACAAATGCAAATGAAGTATGATATAAACAAATGTATGTAAGATAAAAAAAACAAAGCTACAGCCACCAAATACAAAGCAAGCGAAATAAACATATGCATAAATAAGTACAACCAAAACATAACTAAAACAATAAAGTACAATAGCATATCAAAGCAAAAAAATATGCAGCCGAAATATAAGGCAAGCTTAATAAATGCAAGTACCTTTAGCCACTAAAGCTAGATCATAGCAGCCATCAAAATGTAAACCATCAGCCACTAAACAAATAAAGTAATAGAAAAAAAAAAAGACAAGTAAAAGTAAACAAAACAAAGTAAGTACAAACAAAACATCTTCAAAGACATAAATCTGTAAAAGCAAACCTGCATATACAAACAAATATAAAAGTAAACATGTAGGCTGAGGAAACAAGCAAACAAAACATAAAACAAAGCATAAAAATAAAATATCTTTGTACACATAAACAAAGTATAAGATAAAAATATAATAAAACATCTGCCATACTGCTATCATCACAGCCGAGTAAACAAATGCAAGATATCAGCCGAGTAAAAAGGACTTGAGTTATCTTCACCATGCCTAGTATTGTACAAGTAACATCACCTGTACAATTTTTATTTATATCGGCCTTTCCATTTCATTTCTATCAAAACTAAGCAAAGAAAATGAAGTGATATTTTCTTCTAAAAATAAAACTCAACAATACCAATCAGTTCAAACAAGAAAAAAATTAAAGAAGAAGAAGCTTCAGCCTGCAAATTCAAACCACTGTTGCAACTTAAAAGCTCTGTTCTCATTTGTTTCAGGTGAGTAACATCATTTTTAAACTTAAGCATTTGAAACTGTTTGCAGGATTGTGATTTAAATTAAGTATGCTGGTATATATGAATCTGTTGTATATATGCCTGTGTGTATATATCTATATGTATATTGAGTCTTCTGCCTATGCTTGTAGGATGTTGTGGTGTGTGCAGGCTCTTACATATATTCCCTGTTTTGAATTCTAAACAAACTGTGCTTTCAAAAAAAAAAATCATTCCTACCACATCTACTTGCTATTTGGAGCTAGAATTAAAGCAGATTTTGTTTGTTTGACTTTGAACTGAATTCTAAAAATATGTTCAAACTAAAATAACTTAGTAGCATCTCTGGAAAGCCAGATGCTTGAGCACAACTCCAGATAAGTCAAGATTGGACCCTTTTAATTTTCAAATTCAGGTATGCGAATGAAATCTATACACCAAAACGTGATTTTTAAAAACAAGATTCGTGATTTTTAGTGGAGAGAGTGAGGTGCAGTTCGAGTTCGACTGTATTTGGCATTTTGAGTCGCCGCGGGCGATCGTGTTGATCGGGGAGGTCGGGACGTGGTCTGGAGGAGTGATTAGGGAGTAGGGAAAAAATGTAGTGATGGTCGGCCGATGACCATGGAGGTGGCATGAGGCGTTCGAATTCTGGTGACCTAATTTTGGGGTGGCTGGTGTTTTCCATTCGCACATCGTTGACGATGAACCGAGTGTCACGAGCTTTTGAGGGAAGGTCGAGGAGAGGTGGACAAGGCTACGGCCGGAGTTGGTGGCCTCCGTTGGTCGGAGCATCAAGCGCGGGGTGATGACAGGTTTGAGGGGAAGTGGGGGTAGTGTTTCCAGGTTTTTGCTTTAGCTACTCGATTTTGATTCGAGATGTTGCAGTGGGTTTGGATCATTGTGATGTTGTCTTGAGTTGATCGGCGAGGGGTTGCAATTCTGGTGGATGGCCGGAGGTGGCCAGAGCCACGGTGCACGTGCACCGTACATTTTGATATCCTGGTGAAGTTTAGAAAGTTGAGCAACTATTTGAATTCGGGTTTTACTCGAGTACATGGAAGGTTGCCTCGAAGCATTTAGGGGGTTGACTCGAAGCAAGCATTGTGGGGCTCGGGTCAGTGTTGTTCAGATTTAATAAACAGAACCTGTTCTGTTTTCAAAGTTTTAAAATTTAATTTTGAAACAAAGCTTAAGCCAGTTTAAAAACAGAAGTTTAAATATAGACTTAAGTTAGTTTACAACATGGTTTGGTTATAACTAAGTTTTTAAGTGAAAAAAAATTGTTTTAATAACAATTAAGAAATATTTTATTTAAAAGAATTGAATATAAGATTAGAAATTGAGTTGTAAAAGAAAGTTTAAGTAAAGTTGAAAACAAATCCGAAGCCTGGACTTGAACATATAATTGAATTTCAGATTTTGAAATGAAAGAAAGTGATAAATGCAAGTATTTTAAATATTTTAAACAAGTCAAATGTTTTAGGATTTGATTTCAACTCTTTAAAATTTCTTTATAATAAAATATTACTTCAACAAGTAATTTAAAGGATTTTTAAAATTTGTTTTAAACTTTACTAAAGACAAAGGAGGGTTCATTTTTAAATCTTGGGTTTAAAATAAAATTTAGAAAGATAAGTTTGAAATTTAAAAGGTTTTCAAACATATTTGTAAATGATATTTAAATCACCACTAAGAATGAGTTCACCTTAAATTTAATAAAGATTAAATGATTTGTAATACATTTATTATTAAGTTAATTAGAATGGATAATTAATGTTTGGTATCAATTTAATTAGTAACTGTAAATTTAACTTTATTAATTAAGGTTTAAGTTAATTAATCAGGAGATTAAGATATTGTTTCCCAAGGGATTGACCAGGCAACTTAGTACTCGGCCAGAAAGGAGTGCTCGGCACAAAGTAGCGCTCAGCATCAGGAGAGCGTTCGGCCAAATTAGGTTGTTCGGCCTCAAGGACACGTTCGGCATCTAGGATACGTTCGGCATTGAATGCCGTTCGTCCAATTAAGATCGTTCGGCCAAAAAAGAAAGGTTGTTCGGCCTCCCACATGCGTTTGGCCAAGTACGTTCGGCGAGCCTAGATGGTTCGGCATTCTGGCTTGATCCAGCGAACCCCGATCGTTCGGCATTCATGCCCCATTCGACCTGCATCTCTCATTCAACCTCCCGCCTCGCTCGGTCTAAAGAGGGAAGACTCGGCATGGCTCGTTCGGCATAAGGAGGGAAGGCTCGGCAGGCTTCGTTCGGTACAAGAAGGAAGACTCGGCATGCCTTGTCCGGCCTCCCTGGTTCGGCGTACAGTACATAAACTACTTGGACCAAGTTATTCGACCACCTGGCCCACCAGGGAAGTCCAACCCACTTTCGTCTATAAATAGAGAGGCAGGGGCACAGAAAACAGGAGGAGATTTCAGAGAACACAGGGGAAACTCTACCGCATCCAAACCTCATCCAAGACTTCTACTTTTATCTCACAATTGTATTCGAATACTTAAAAGCAGATTGTATCTGTAATCAAGTTTAAAGGGAAGAAATAAAGGATCAACTTCAAAGTGGACGTAGGCTAAAACGCCGAACCACTATAAAATCTGCGTTCTTGTCTCCCGCATTTTAATTTATATTATCTTCTCTATTTTAATTTATCTTCTTCATTAATCTCTCTACACAAACTCTCTAAGGGTGTTAGTGACCAATTTTGGCGCTAACATTTTGGTGCTTTCACTGAGAACCGAATTCTCAGGTTGTGAGGATCTACTTTGTAGCTACTGGATTGCATAAATCCCCCGAAGAAGATCCGTAATTATTCATAAGGCATCAGTTAATTCTACTCAGAGTTACAACCAACGACTCTACCATGGGAAGACCACGAACGAGATCGACCTCCCAAAATGTAGATGCCCGCGAAACCGCTAGTGTTCAACAACTTGGACCTAACGATCAACAAGCAATTCGAGGCACGGGGCCCTCTAGCCAAAACCAAGCGGAAGCTGTTTCACGAGCAGAATTGAATGACTTGATAAAAGAGCTTACGGAAAGTAGAAGGCAACTCGCTGAGAAAATGCAAGTTAATGCTGACCTCATGGCCCAACTTGCTCAACAGCAGCATCAGAATGCTGGAGGTAGCACTGTCCCCTACTCCGAAGATGATAGCTCAACTTCAGCTGATGAACCTCCCAGGCGTAGACGCCGCAAGGATGAAGATGACCAAACAGGTGCCACTGATCGCTCTACTAGAAATCAAGCCCGTGGAGCGGAACCCAACCTTCCTCCTACCATACAAACCCCGGATTTGACAGCTATGGTCAGGCAGTTGATGAGAGAGAATCAAGGTTTGACTAATGAAGATTGGGGAATGTCTAATAGTCATACTCCCTTCATAGATACCATTCTACAGGCTGAATACCCAAGGAAGTTTAACATACCCACCATACCCGCCTATGAAGGAAAAACTAACCCTAGACAACATGTAATGAGGTATGGATGGATGATGGATTCAGCAAGGGCCAACGACGCAACTAAGTGCAGGTGCTTTCCAATAACTCTGTCCGGAATTGCCACCATGTGGTTCACTCGACTTCCTCCACGGTTAATCTCAAACTTCAACGAATTAGCAAGGAAATTCATTGAACAATTCAGGATACACGCCACTCGACCCAAGGATGTAATGTCCTTATCAAGCGTGACCCAAGCTCCTGGAGAATCACTGAAAGTATACTTGCAGAGATTTCATGTTGCCGCTACTGAAATGAGCAATCCAAACGACCACGCGATTTTGATGGCAGTAATGCGTGGAGTGGATCCAGACTCTGAATTTGGGGATTGGTTGGCGGGAAAGCCACCAGCTACGTTGGAACGTTTCTATTCGAAAGCCCACCAGTTCATAAGGAGGGAAGAAGCTCGGTGGATAAGGAAAGACAAGGCACTAGGGACCGTTCAGGTGTCTGTGAAGGGCAACATCGCCATGAAAGCAACCGACGATAACCCTGGAAAGACTCAGGCCAACGTCCAAAATAAGCCCGGGCAGTCTAAGGGAACTGGAAGTGGAAATCCTGGAAAGAAGAAGGAAATGGGGAGATGGAAGTCAAGGATCCCAACCTACAACGAATACACTCCACTGAATGCGTCTCTTGAAAACATCTACTTATCGACCTGCAACACTTTTCAATACAGAAAACCACGCCCTAAGGAATCAACAGAGGAGAAAAAGCGGACTGGAAAGTATTGCCGCTTTCACGAGTCTTATGGGCACAACACAGACGAATGAAGGCATCTCCATGACGCTATTGAGAAATTGATTAGGCAGAAGAAGCTGCAGGAATTCGTCAAAGATACGCCAGAAGGAAGACAAGAGACTTCAGACCCCGGACGTGGCCCAGCTCTACACCAACCAGAGAAACCTACTCGAACTGTAGGAAGATTGATTATTAACACAATTGCTGGTGGACCTCATCCAGCGGATAAAAATTGGCAGGAAATGGAGCGATATGCTAATTCCTTGAGACATACAGAGCATGAGTGCTGTTCAAATGTGGAGGATGGAGCTCCCGCAAAGCAGCAGTGCACGATGCACGACAATATTGTATTCAGGAATAGAGACGTGGATAAGGTGGAAGCTCCCACCATCGATCCATTGGTCATATCCGCAACCATCGGACCGACATTCGTAAGGAGAATCCTAATTGATTGCGGAAGTTCCGTTAACATCATTTTCAAGAAAGCGTATGACCAAATGAAGCTGGAGACTAAGGATTTGAAGCCATCCAAAGCCCGAATCCATGGCTTTAACGGCGCAGCCACAAACGCAGTAGGATATGTGGAGTTACCAGTTGAACTGGGACAAGGTGAACGCAGGAGAGTGTGAATCCAACCATTCATAGTGCTGGATGTTGATTCACCATACAACGTGTTTTTGGGACGACCAACCCTCGCAGATTTCAGGGCAGCCTTGGCCCCGTGGTGTCTCACACTGAAATTCCCGACGGACAAAGGAGTTGGCGTAGTGCATGGCGACCAAGCAACTGGACGTGCATGTTACGTGGCTGAGCTGAGAGAAGCCCAGCGTAGAGAAAAGGGGAAGACTGCGGACAGCATCGTCTGCATCCCGAATTCTGATGATTGACAATTAGCGCCCGGCTCGGGCGACATTCTCGGATCGTTGGAGACATAGATCCGAGTGATGACAAAGGGGAACCCAGGGAACCAGACGCAGCACCGGCCGAACTAACAATTGATATTCCAGTTAGCCACAGCGACCCGACACAAGTTCTTAAAATTGGGTCACAGCTCGATCCCCTAATGGAAGAGAGTTTATCTGATTTCCTCCGATCTAATCTCGATATCTTCTCCTGGACACACTCTGATATGCATGGGATTTCCCCTGAAATTGCGAGCCATATGTTGAATATAGACCCGAAACACGTACCTGTGAAGCAAAAAAGGAGAGGCATGGACCCGGAGAGGTCTATAGCTCTCAAAGAGGAGGTGGATAAACTCAAAGCCAATGGGTTTGTCCACGACGCCCTCTACCAGGAATGGGTGTCCAACCCTGTGTTGGTAAAGAAAGCAAACGGGAAATGGAGAACCTGCGTTGACTATTCCGATTTAAACAAAGCATGCCCGAAGGATAGCTTCCCGCTACCACGAATTGATCAGCTGGTCGATTCGACTGCCGGGCATGAGCTACTATCTTTTATGGATGCATACTCCGGGTACAATCAAATCCCAATGCACATCCCAGACCAAGAACACACCAGCTTTGTCACAAACGTCGGGCTGTATTGCTATGTAGTAATGCCTTTTGGGTTGAAGAATGCAGGAGCAACCTATCAACGCCTGGTGAACCGAATGTTCAAGGATCAGATTGGTAGAACAATGGAAGTCTATGTGGATGACATGCTCGTGAAGTCACGACAGTCAAACGACGACATCCGAGACTTGGCAGAAATGTTCGGTGTACTAAGGCACTATGGGATGAAGATCAATCCTTCAAAGTGTTCATTCGGCGTGGCATCAGGGAAGTTCTTGGGATTCATTGTGAATGCACGAGGAATTTAAGCTAACCCAGAAAAGATCCAAGCCATCCGAGATATACAGGCACCTAGAACCATAAAACAGGTACAAAGCTTGAACGGAAAAGTAGCTGCACTCAGTTGATTCATATCCAGAGCCACATATAAGTGTGTTCCTTTCTTCGATGTCATAAAGAAAGGAAAGAGAAACTTCGAATGGACGACTGACTGCGAGGAAGCATTCCGAGCCCTGGTGAGACACTTGGAAAGTCCTCCAGTGTTGTCAAAACCAGTAGACCACGAGACATTGTACGTATATTTGGCTGTGTCTCAACACGCTATCAGTACAGCCCTAGTTCGCGAAGAAGACAAGGTTCAAAGGCCAGTGTACTATGTTAGTAAACGACTGACGGGGACATAAAAGAATTATCCAAAGATCGAGAAACTTGCCTATTGCCTAGTGATTGCATCACGCAAGCTTCGTCCCTACTTTCAGGCGCACTCAATCAGTGTTTACACTGACCAACCCTTGCGACAGGTACTCTAACGACCGAAAACTTCCGGTAGGATGCTAAAGTGGAACATCGAGTTAAGCCAGTTTGATATCACCTACCTACCACGAAGGACCATCCAAAGGCAGGCATTAGCTGACTTCGTTGCTGAGTTCACCATTCCGGATGAACCGAGTGAAAATCACAAAGTAATCCCTCCTGCCCGATGGAAGATGTTCACTGACGGGGCATCTAACGACCGTTGGTCGGGAGCTGGGATAGTTCTGGTAACTCTCGAAAACCGATTGATTTGCTACGCTTTGAAGCTCGAATTTACAGCGACAAATAACGAAGCCGAATACGAAGCACTGATTGCGGGCTTAAGACTTGCCAATGAACTGAGGGTAAAGTCCATCGACATCTTCTGCGACTCACAGCTGGTGGTATATCAGGTACGGGGAGACTACCGAGCGAAAGGACAGAGACTGGCTCCTTACCTTGCTCGGGTCCAGGAGCTACTAATAAACCTGGAATATTATGACATTTCGCATGTCCCGCGCAAACAGAACAGGGAGGCCGACTCGTTGGCTAAATTCGCGAGTACTGGCGATGCACAGCAGATGGGATTGTTCCCTGTCAAGACTCTGCTTGCTCCAAGTATAGACATGATGGAGATAGATCTTGTCTTGGAGACCGAACTCGAAAGGGGATCATGGCTGACCCCGATCAAACAATACTTGCTATACGGGGACTTACCTGAGAAAAGAAGCGAAAGACGCCAAGTCCTTCGTAAGGCTTCGCGTTATGTAATGCAAGACGGGATAATGTATCGGAGGGGATTCTCAACCCCCTTACTCCGGTGCGTGGCCCATGACGAGGTAAAACGGGTGTTGGAAGAAGTCCATGAGGGAGAATGTGGTGATCATACCGGGGGGCAAACTTTGGCGAGGAAAATCCTCCGCTATGGATATTATTGGCCGACTGTAAATCGGGATGCTGCAGACTATGCGAGAAGATGCGACAAATGCCAGATATATGCAAAGATTCCGAGAGCTCCGCCAACGGAACTCACACAAATGGTTAGTCCCTGGCCATTTTCAATGTGGGGAATCGACCTAATTGGATCTCTGCCCATAGCCAAAGGAGGCGCGAAATATGCAATAGTGGCAGTCGATTATTTCACCAAGTGGGCGGAAGCAGAGCCAATGGCCACGATCACCACCAAGAAAGTCATTAATTTCGTTGTACGAAATATCATATGTCGTTTTGGCCTCCCACGGACCATCATAACGGACAAGGGAACTCAATTCGAAAGCAAGGAATTCAAAGAGTTCTGTCAGAGGTATGGCATTGAGAAAAGGTTCGCAGCAGTTGCTCACCCGAAGGCGAATGGGCAGGTAGAAGCCGTCAATAAAATCATCAAGTCCATATTGAAGAAGCGTTTGGAAAAGGCTAGAGGCAAGTGGGTGGATGAACTCCCAACAGCGCTTTGGGCCTATAGAACTACCCACAAGACCGTGACTGGCCACACACCATTCGCACTGGCGTACGGCACGGAAGCCGTCATACCCGTAGAACTTGAAGTTCCGTCACACCGGGTAACCTATTACGATCCTGCGTCAAACCAGGATCTCCTACTGGAATCATTAGACTTCATTGATGAGAAACGCGAAGATGCTGATTTGAAAGCAGCCTCATACAGACACCGAGTCGCTAAATATTATAATGGAAAAGTCCAGCCAAGAACCTTTAGTGTGGGAGATCTCGTTTTGAAACGAGTCTTTCCAACCCCTTCGCACATGAATCCCGCATGGGAAGGTCCATACGTCATCGAACGGAGGCTTGGAGAAGGAACTTTCAAGCTAACGACCGTCGATGGTGCGACACTCCCTCGAGCATTGAATAGCGAGCATTTGCGGCGTTATTACACCTAGTCTATTTCCTTTATGCGGTAGTTGCATCTATTTCCAGTATACTTTCTTCTTGGCATGTAATGAGATAATCTAGCTTGTTTTCATCAATAAAGGCTTGAAGCCATCTTTTCGATGAATGACCAATGTCTCTGCGTATGATATTCCTATGACGCACAATTAAAAATTATGATATCCTGGCTAGCGTACGAACGCTTATAATAAACGACAAAAAATCTCCAAGTCCCCAGCGTGCGGACTAGAGTACTCTAAGTCCCCAGAGTGCGGACTCGAGTATAAACGACAAAAAATCTCCAAGTCCCCAGAGTGTGGACTGGAGTACTCTAAGTCCCCAGAGTGCGGACTCGAGTATAAACGACAAAAAATCTCCAAGTCCCCGGAGTGCGGACTGGAGTACTCTAAGTCCCCGGAGTGCGGACTAGAGTATAAACGACAAAAAATCTCCAAGTCCCCGGAGTGCGGACTGGAGTACTCTAAGTCCCCAGAGTGCGGACTCGAGTATAAACGACAAAAAAAATCTCCAAGTCCCCGGAGCGCGAACTGGGCTACTCTAAGTCCCCAGAGTGCGGACTCGAGTATAAACGATTTGAAACCTCCAAATCCCCAGAGCGCGGACTGGAGCACTCTAAGTCCCCAGAATGCGGACTCGAGTATAAACGATCTGAAATCTCCAAGTCCCCAGAGTGCGGACTCGAATACAAATGACTCGAAATCTCCAAGTCCCCGGAGCACGGACTGGAGTACTCGAAGTCTGGTGTATAGACTTAATTACAAGTAGTTCAGACCTCCGAGTTCCTTGAATAGGAACTACGACGCAAATGACTTGGATATGTCAAGTCCCCAACGTACGGGCTATGAAATATTCTAAGTGCTTGAAGCACCAAGTGGAGACTGATCAAATCCAGGGAAGCTCCCAAGCCATGTAAAGACGAACCAAGAAGTCTAAGTTACCCATAACAACTCAGATTTCAATCACAACCGTAAAAGAAACTGAATAATAAAATTCTTTTGAGAAGACAAAAGTGAAGATCAAATTTTATTCACAAAAAGCTTCCCGTTACAAAAACGCTCCGAAGTCCGGAGCCAACAGCCTATTTACACGGTCTACAAAAATTAGTACATGACTTAAACTAGTTCTCGTTGAACGGGGATGACGGTCATTTCTTGTGTTTCTTTGACTTCTTCCCGGATGGTTCCTTCCCAGAGCGCTTACTCTTGGAATCCTTCCCTGACGGAGGGGTAACGACCGAAGACGTAGGGGGAACATCCATGGGTTGGGACTTGCCAGGAAGAATGATCTTCAATGGTTTGTTCATAGGATCGTCCAGGTTCACTTCACGCGGCTCGAACTTGACTGAGGTCGTATCTCTTTTCTCTTTCTCGAGCCGTTCCTTCATGCTCAAGTCGGATGTGTGCTCAGAGGCGCCTGTGATTCCTACTTCGAAACTCTCCGAGGAAGAGTCAGATTTGCCTTCATCCAGCGCCCCGATTACTTGAGCATTTGGACCAGGATCTCCGCCGACTTGAGTAGGCTCACTCGCCTTTATCTCCACCTCCTTGGCAGCATCGCTCCTCGGAGTGGGCTCGGGGTCAGAACAGCCTGTACAGAAGACACGAAAATAAACAAGTGTTAGAACACAACAACTTCTGAGGGAACGAGAAAGATCTTTGTGAAGCCCAGAGGTTACTCACCAGATGCCGGTGGGTTCTCAGTCGCCAGGGGTGTCCCGCCCTCCGGGATGGGAGATAAAACATGAATGCCAAGCCCGGGGGCTTCTGGGTCATAACCAACGTGCTGCTCGAAGGGGTCAAGTGTTGACCGACTGGCCGATTTGTTAGGCACGTGAACTGGGGGCACAACGCCGGAAGGGTCCGTAGCCACCTCTTTCCCTTTCCTGGAGGGAGAACCTTTGCTGCAGAGGGCTTTAGCCGTCGATAAATCTGAAGGCTCCTTCCCCCTTAGGAATTCTTTTATCAATGCTTCTTCATCGACCTCATCGGCGCCGCTCTCAACCTTCCTGATCCGAATCAGGGTCTCCCACGCCTCGACCAATGACTCAAGGTAGCCGTCGCCCAGAAAAGTTAGATCTCGATGCATGAGAACTCGGGCATTGAACTCAGCGATGAGCGGGTCGAATTCGGTCTTTATCTCCTCCCTGCCTTCTTCCCTGGCCGCCTCGAGGCGAGAGTCGATGTCGACAGTTGCTGCCCTCTTACCTTCCTCACGGGCCTCATTCCTCAGTGCCTCAACTTTGGAGAGATCGTCTTCAAGTTTCCCCTTTAAGAGCCGGGTGGCGACGAACTCATCACAATAGTGTTGTGCCTCAACCTGGGCGGCCACTTTCTCTTTCTTCTCCTTATCGAGTTGCTCCTCGAGCTCCTTAACTCGCCTATTAAGCACATCTTGCTCCTTTTGGATGGAATCCTTCTCCAAGGCCAGAGCTCCGCTCCGTTGAACCGCTTCGTCAAGCTCTTTCTTATGAGTCAATTCAAGCCGAGAGAATGCCTCGGCGGTATCTCTAGCATTCAGGCGAGCAGCATCAAGCTCGGACTTGTAAGTAGCCAGCTCTTCGTCCTGGGCCTTAATGATATCCCTGTCATGGATGGCCTCGAGTTTTAGACGATCGATTTCGTGCTGGCGCTCCATAGAGACTTCAAAAAGTTTCTCAGCTAGATGGACGAACGCGTCATGTTGCACGTAGACGTCATTAGTACAGGCGTTAGCATTTTGTTTGACATCTCCGGGAATAGGATGAATCGCCGGGAGGAACTTTAACCCATCAAAACAAATCTTCAGAAACTTAGCCTTAACTTCGTTCAATCTCTCCGACATTGTCGGGTCCGTTACGGGAGCGGGAGGAGACGGCTTTGAAAGTTCGCCCTTCCTATGAGAATCTCGGGAGTGCCGGGTAGAGGAAGATTCAGAGTGTTGGTCCCGGGGAGCATCAGAATGCGACCTCTTATGGCCACGTTTGTCTTTGCTTCGCTCCTGATAAGAAGAGGTCTCCTGGCGGTGTTCGGGCTGATAATAAGTTTTCTTCCGGGATGACGAGTCCTGGGCATGATAATCTCGGTCGCTGTCGCTGTCTCTGTCACGGCGCTTCCCGAGGCCCGAGTCCCGACCAGACTGGCGTAAAGTCGACGAACCGCGAAGGCGGTTGTATCCGTGAGAGCGCCCCATGTCACCTGCAATCAAACAATAGAGAATTAGCGAGAGAGCAGAATGGTGAAAGAAAAGTAGGTGCAAAGTGAAATGCATGTGTCTGTATGTGTCCTAGTGCTACCCCCCGACGGACCAGTGGCTTTGCTAACGGGAGTCTTTTCCCCTTGGATCGGGGCCGAGACGCCCGCATCACCCCTGACGGGTGAGCGAAACTTAAACAGCTCCGGGTCATCGAAATCATAGTTGAGCAAATCGTCGGGAATGGAGAGTTTCGATAAGCCTTTCAGAGAACTTCCAACGCGCTGTGAAGAAGCCTCTTTCTCTGGCTGAACAGGCGTAGCTTTGGAAGTCCCACCAACCTCCTCTTTCCTCAACTTGCACGCCAGCTCCTTTCTCCCCTTCGAAAGGGAAGGTGACGTTTCGATATCATGAGCTTCAGCTGCAGGACCTAAATCCTCACCTCGCTTGTTAGGTGGCTCGCCTAGAATTTCCCCTTCTTCCGGTGCTTCAAGGGAAGGGCGAACGGATGATTCAGGCAATTTTTTCCCTCTGACGGGCACGGACTTGGGAAGCGATACGCCCTCTGGAAGGCTAACCCGGCGGCCAGGGGCTAGCAAGCCGAACTTCGATAGTGACTCATTGGAAATGAGGGCTCGGATATCTCGCTCTTCGGCAGGAAGAGCTCTAATGGCGTCGACAGCATCGGAGTACCTCCGGCCCTCGGGACGGGGGACGAGATCTGAAAAAATAGAACCATGAGTTAGGAGAAGTTCAACCTCAATCGGCAACGGACATCAACTCAGAGAAAGGACTTACTTCCTTCAACCCACCGCCTCGCAAAGCCTTGGGGGCAGCGCACGTAAAACCGCTCCTGTTTGTACAGGGCGAATTTGCTACTCCACGCGCTAGTGAAAAGTTGGCACTTCCGATGTGGCTCAAGAAACATGTAAGAGGGGCTTTCTCCCCGTTTCTTGGTCATATAGATGTACCTTATATCGTCGGGAGTTGGAGGCCTGGAGAAGACGGCCATGAAAAGCATGTACGTGCCATAAATGAAAGCGTGACCATTTGGATGAAGTTGAGGCGGGGTGACGTCCAGATACTGCAGCACGTCGCGAAGGAATAGATTGAAAGGTGGCACGCTACCAACCCAGCACATGAACTTGCTACACGCCGTATATCCCACTGGGGGCAGATGTGGGCGGTCCTGCCCCGACGGAACGAGCACGTCAGCAAACGGAATGCCATGAGTAGAACATATCCGCTTAAGAGCGGCCTCAGTGACTCTCGAAGCCTGTGAGTCAACTGGGTCATCCAGTAAAATCGACGATTCCAAAGTATCTGGAGCCCAGTCATGAGCGGGAGAAACTGATGGGTCAGTTGTGTCGGGGGCCGTTCGCTTAGAAGACGGCCCAGGTTTGTCGGAAAGTGTAGCAGAACTGGATCTTTTGGACATCTTGAATAAATAGCAGACCCAACCAAGCACCTGTGTGAACTATACTCGAAAAATGATCGATGTTAGAATTAACAACGCAGATAACCCCCCCCCCCCCCCCCCCCCGTGTGGTGTGTGAACTAGTGCAATCAATCGTGCATAAGCATTTAATATAACGTCAAGCCTAAAAACATCGCTTCCGAAAACCGTCATCGCTGACCGTCTTCGAAAGCCTTCTGAATAACGACTGCAGTAAGACACTAGAGGTAATTATCTGATTATGCCAAGTAAAGACCAGTTATGAAATTGGGCAAGGAGAGTATGTTCGGCATTTGTATATGTCCGGCATTTATGTGTGCTCGGCACTTAATTATGTTCGGCATGTTATGTATGTTCGACAAATTGAGAGTGTTCGGCATTTTGGTATGATCGGCATTAGTATATATTCGGCACTAGGGTACACTCGGCGCCTAGCTATGTTCGGCATGTTAAGAGTGTTCGGCATTTAGGTATGTCCGGCATGTGTATGTGTTCGGCATTAGGGTTTGCTCGGCATCTAACTACGATCGGCAGGACAGTTTTCTTGGTTAACTGATGGCTCGGCAAGGCCATTGTTCGGCCTACATCCATCGTTCGGCCAAAGCTCAGTTCGCGCTGGGAATGTGACATTCGGCCAGAGTACAATTCGGCCAAATCAATGCCCGGCCTTGCCGCTGGCTCACACTTCATCCTTCTAACCCCTTTGTTCGGCCATCGTTACGCCGTGCCAACTAAGATCATTACCGAGTCCAAACACTCGGCATATCCTCCATACCTTCCTCTCCTCCACCGAACGCCCACTAAAAATCCTACAAGGCATTCGAATTTAGCTCTCTCCCTCCCTACCTCTAGACGCTCGACCTTGGAAACGCTCCAAATCGAACTCGAGTCCTCACCAACATTAAATCTATGCGAATCGATGGGAAATTGCCAGAAAAGGAACTCGGGTGAGAAGACTGTACCTAGTACGTGAATCGAGCGTAGGAAAGTTATGAGGAACTCTTGAATTCTGATCGCACGAATGGCTTGAGGGCTCGGAATTGTAGAAGCAAGGAGTGAGAAAAGAGAAGGAGAAGAGGTCGGGTTTTATAAGGAAAAAGAGGAAGTTGAAGAGTTTCTGACCGGCTCTACCGGTCAAAATGCTACCGGCACTTGTCTCGTTCGGCTCGATCATTCGGCATACAAAGTCACTCGGGGTAACGCATCGTTCGGCCTTCCCTGCTGCGTTCGGCCAAGGGAGCCTTATGACCCTCAAGGGTGACGACCAAGGTTTAATCAAAGTGCATCACAATCGGTCACGTAATTCACTTTGGGGGGCAAGTGTTTCCCAAGGGATTGACCACGCAACTTAGTACTCGGCCAGAAAGGAGTGCTCGGCACAAAGTAGCGCTCGGCATTAGGAGAGCGTTCGGCCAAATTAGGTTGTTCGGCCTCCAGGACACGTTCGGCATCCAGGATACGTTCGGCATTGAATGCCGTTCGGCCAATTAAGATCGTTCGGCCAAAAAAGAAAGGTTGTTCGGCCTCCCACATGCGTTCGGCCAAGTACGTTCGGCGAGCCTAGATGGTTCGGCATTCTGGCTTGATCCAGCGAATCCCGATCGTTCGGCATTCATGCCCCATTCGACCTGCATCTCTCATTCAACCTCCCGCCTCGCTCGGTCTAAAGAGGGAAGACTCAGCATGGCTCATTCGACATAAGGAGGGAAGGCTCGGCATGCTTCATTCGGTACAAGAAGGAAGACTCGGCATGCCTTGTCCGGCCTCCCTGGTTCGGCGTACAATACATAAACTACTTGGACCAAGTTATTCGGCCATCTGGCCTACCAGGGAAGTCCAACCCACTTTCGTCTATAAATAGAGAGGCAGGGGCACAGAAAACAGGAGGAGATTTCAGAGAACACAGGGGAAACTCTGCCGCATCCAAACCTCATCTAAGACTTCTACTTTTATCTCACAATTGTATTCGAATACTTAAAAGCAGATTGTATCTGTAATCAAGTTTAAAGGGAAGAAATAAAGGATCAACTTCAAAGTGGACGTAGGCTATAACGCCGAACCACTATAAATTCTGTGTTCTCGTCTCCCGCATTTTAATTTATATCATCTTCTCTATTTTAATTTATCTTCTTCATTAATCTCTCTACACAAACTCTCTAAGGGTGTTAGTGACCAATTTTGGCGCTAACAGATATAACTACATTTAATATAATTAAATGTTGATTTATTTATAAGGGTAATTAATTACTTAAAGATAATTATTTAATGAAATTAATTAAGGTTAAATGATTATGTAATTAACTTAAGGTTAATCTAATTAATTTATTAATTAGGAATAATTTATTGAAACGATTTGATAAATTAATTTATATCAAACGATTTGTGATAAATAAATCAGAATTTGATAATTAATTCATAAGTAATTTATTTAATTTGAAATAAATTAAATTACTTAGGATTAAGTAATTAATCAATCTTGTTTATAAATGATTATTAAATACTTGACCTTAAATACTTATGAATGATTGTATCGTATGAAATGTCTTGAATTGATTATCCTAACTGATCTGTGATATTTAGTACTGTGGATTGAGCTGTGTATGATTCATTCATTTATTTACATTGATATATATATCTATGATCTGTAAGATAAGCGTTATAGTTTATATCGCTTATCAACTATATTTCTGTGTTTTAATCTGTGATGATTGAATAATGTTGCACTATTGTGTTAAAACCCTGGACCACACCATACACGCACAAATATAGGTTTCACAAGGAAATCTATTAAGTCACAGATTTTTCAAAATGATTTTAAATAGGCAATCTGAATTCAAATGTTTTGAAAATGGATTGGGTTTAAAGTGAAAAGCTTTTGAAATGGAATTTCAAAGATGAAATTTATTTTGAATAACTTGATTGAGTTTTGAAATTTAAATATTTTGATTTAAATTTGAATTCAATATTTGAAATTGAATTCTATATTCAGTATTTATGATATTAAATGGTATACAAGTTTATATGGGTTTTAAACCATTTTAAGGTGTTGTTTTTGGGAATTTGAATTAACCCAAAGATTTTAACTTGTATAAATGAGATCGAATTTCTCCGAAACGAAAACTACTTGTTTTCAAATAAAAATAACTTTCATTTAAAGAAAGGATTTCCAAATTGGGTTGAAAAGTTTCAAGTTTGAATTGGAATTGTTTTGAAAGGCTATGAATGAATCTTTGGAAATGATTTTGAAAGCTATAAGTTGAATCTTGATTTAAAGATTCAACAAGTTAATCGAATTTTGAAAGCTATAAGTTAAATCTTTGATTTAAAAGATTTAACGAGTTAATCCAATTGGAATGGAAATTGTTTTGAAGTCTATGAATTAATCTTTGTGAAATAAATCTTTTCGTGATATAAAGATTTGAAATGGTAATTGGTTTAAACCATTTGAAAAGGAAAGTTTTTGGGTTTTAAGTTGTGACTTAATTGAAATCCCAATATCCATATGTTTTTGAAATACTGCGCTCACTGTTCGGTTTAGCCGGGAGAGGACCTTTGTGTCATATATCCCATTCCGAATATGTGATACGTCATTATGGATAGCATTTGAAGACCGGTGGTGAAGACCGGACATTTTCGAAAATGAAAAGACAACTCGTCGAATGTCTTTGCATCGACTGGTCCCCGATATAGAGACTCCATATGTGATGGGAAGTCCGGACGTGATTAGGGATTATCCAGATTTGCAAGGACTTCTTTGGAAGTGCCTTCGGTTCTGTTCTAAATCCAGAACAGACTTGTATAGATTGTATGTCTGACATTACATTTTGAGATATAAAGCAGATTTCTTTCAAATACATTTATGTTGGTGGCGGAGAATTTATTCTCTTAGCATTAACACCCTTCTCTGAGACGTACAAGCTCAGAGGTTATGTAGTTGAAGGTTATCAGCGATATGTTCCCAACTTGTTAATGTGGCATGCTGAGTGCTGCTAATCATTTGTTGATCAAAGCGTGGCTTTTGGTAAAAAGCGTAGCTTTGTGGACGAGACTTCGTCAAGCCTCACAAACCGGTAATGGTCGAAACAGGAATTGTGCGGCAAGGTTTTAGGGGTAGCTTCCCTAGGGTATGACCATTCCTTCTAGAAAAGGGTAGTGTCATGGTATGGAGCCCTGATACTTACTTATGTGGATACACTATATTTATTACTATGTGGTGTTTTTGGTTTAGAGGCGCCTCGTATAAAGGTCCCAAATGACCGGGGGTAGCATATCTGAGGTTTTGTATATTCCCCGGGAAGGAGGGTAGCCGGCCTTGTTAGGCAGAGATCCAGTTGGGATGCTCGGGGCGTCCTTCCAGAGGCGTTTCCATGTGGCGTTGGGAAGTTCCTTGGCCTGACCATTTGTTGGAAATTCATTCTTCAAATACGTACCTTGTACGATTTTAGTTGTACAACCTGCCATGGAATGTGGCGGTAACCTGCTATTGAACATGGTAGCTATAGTAGGCATACGATAATGGCCGTATGTCGACTAAGATTTATATCTTTACTTTCGAAATGATTTTTACTACACTATGCACTAGTAATAATATCAAATGTTTTTTTTAATGCGTATCAAGCATCTTTGACTATCATAAGGAGAAATCTCCTCCGATTCTACGTTTGCATTGTGTGTGTGTGTGTGTGTGGGAGGCCTTATGGTAGTCTCATTTTCTAAAAGCATTGCGAATATAATTTAAAATTCTCTTGCTGTTTGTTTTTAAAAGATAAACTATTTTTGTAACTCACACCAGTCCCATGACTGATCCAGAGTTTATTGTTTCTTTCCTAAACTCTGGGTGCTCAAAATTTTCTACACGAGCAGTTTAGAGTTGGGTTTTTTAGATAGTTAGGTTCAGTGAATTATCTGGAGCTAGTTCAATCTTTGGATGTGGACGAGACTTGCTTGTCTTTGCGTATCGTGATGTTGAAATGAGCTGCTGTAGCTGCAGTTCTCTTTTGAAGAATATCTTAGAGTTATATTGTTCCGCTGCTAGATGTTATCTATTTTCATTTTTCGCTGCTATTTCTTGTATCATATCTCTGATGTATATTGATATTCGTTGTATCACTTTGTTGTATCAGATGTTGTATCTGTGTCGTATATCAATGTATTATTCTTCTTTTCCGCTGTGTTGTTTAATGTTGTTATAAGCTCCGGCGACTTGGATTTGAACAGTCGAATCTACGGCATTCGAGTACGATGTAAAGTATGGATGTCGATTTTCGAGCGCGAAAAATCCGACTCGTTACACAAGCAGATCCCAAAGAATCACATTTGCGAGCAGTGAAACGCATATTACGGTATCTTAATGAAACCAAGGACTTTGGACTATTCTATCCAAAGGAATGTAATTTTGAATTAGTTTCCTATAGTGATGCTGATTTTGGAGGAAGCCGGACAGATAGAAAAAGTACAAGTTGGACTTGTCACTTCATTGGACGTCACTTGTATCTTGGTTTAGTAAGAAACAAAACTGTGTTTCATTATCAACGTGTGAAGCAGAATATATTTTTTGTAGCTTTGGCATGTGCCCAAGTTATCTATATGTAACAAACACTGCAAAATTTTGGTTTTAATTTATCCAAATCAACTATTTATTGTGATAATTCTAGTGCTATAAATTTATCTAAAAATCCTATCAATCACTCATGAACAAAACATATTGACATTCGTCATCATTTTGTCCGTGATAATATTGAAAAAATCGGATAAATCTATAATTTGTTTCCTCTGATAAACAATTAGCAGATATCTTTACAAAACCGTAAAATGAAAACAATTTCATCAATTTAGGACGAGAACTTAGAATCGTCTCTTTTAAAGATTTATAAATTTTCATAATTTTTTTTTTAAAATATATTGTTTTTATATATTTTTTAAATGCAAAATTCATAGCACAATTTTATAAAATCTTGATATGCAAAAGATAGTTTTCATGCAAAATCTTTTCTGGCAAAAATATTTGTGATACTAAAAGGACTTGAACTCATGATCTCTTGGTTATAGACACGCAATTATTTTTTGCTGTTTGAGCTATTTGTGTTTCTTGTTTCGATTAAAGTTTGGTTAAAAATATTATGCCAAATTTCGGGTTACAAAAATAATGTATCTACTGGGGTTTGAACTCTGGTCTCATAGCTGGTAAGTGTATGCATTACCAGTAATGCTATGTTGTATTATTTGCTGAGCTACATACTTTGGTTTAATTTTTATCACATCAGCTCATAACCATTCATTTTTTAAATTTATTCTCATCCATTCCCTCCATACATTATTGCCACTGGCTCTTATTCATTCCGATCTCTGGCCATCAAATTCTGGTCCTTTTTCCTTATATATTATATATTTTTCATATTATAGCAATCATCATTACCATTCTCAAACTCCTCAATATTTTTCAATGGCTTCTCATGACTCTTATGATTCATCCAACTCTAAGCTATCATATTCCACACCATAATCAAATACCTCAACTCAATCTTTAGCCACTCCTAATCCTATAAATGAACCAGCTCATGATTGGGGACAATATCACACTGGATACACACCAAATAGCAAGAAGTCAAGGAGATCACTTTTTATTTCTCCAAAAACTAAAGAGAAATAGATGACATCCACCACTATCAAAGGGAGAAAATCAACTTGCAACGATAGATGCACTATGAATAACAAATAAATTCTAGACATCTTAGCCTTATAGAATCAATTGCCTTAAAATTCTACGGCAAATCACTAAGGAAATACGTTATTGAACCCTCATCATCTCGTCAACCACATACCTCTGGCTGGAATCCATGGGAGCAAATTTATAGCAACCTCCGGTGTCTCCCAACTCTTGGGAATGCCAAAACTATTGGTCTCCTCTACAACCTCAAGTTGAAATCACCAAGATTGAACTAGATGAATGCTATCCTAAGACGCCAATATAATTAATTTCCTTGTGTATTTTGTTCCATATTCATATCCACTTTATTCATGTATGTTTTTGTTCCATAAATCTTTGAATAAAAATTAAAGAATCTGTTTTAAAATCCACCGGCATTTTTAACTACACCAAGTCGACTGAGATAGATAGGTCAGTCGACTGTTTGCAGAGCACAAATGCTCTCGTATTTACAACCTGTCGACTAACCTACCCCGACCAGTCGAATAGCTGAACAAATTAACTGTTGCCTTTCTTTCTAACCCTTTTACGCCTTACTTTTTACTTTACTTTCTTCATAATTTTTTCATCTTCCAGAAGCCTAACCCCCCCTTTTTTCAAAATTCTCTCTCAAAAACATCAAATTAATGGCTGCTCCAAGATCAAAACGATCAAAACAAGCCTCTTCATCTTTCATTGATACTCATGTCGCCCAAAGGCTATATGACGCAACCACAATCGAAAGATAGAAAAAGATGAAAAATTTAAGAATCTTTGAAGGTTCTTTCATGGTATACTCTGATTTTGGAGCTTATTCACTTCAAGAATTGATGCGGAGATGCGGATTAGAGTCGCTACTCGACTACAATTCCAATCACCACAACGTTAACCATCTCATGATAAAGCTTTTTGTGCAAATCTTAATCTTGGCCACCAATAACCACCTAATCCGAATAATTGTGTCTAGAGTTTGGTCTATAGTCAACAAGTTTTTTTTTCACTTGATCAAATGGCACATATCCTTCAATCTCCAAATGAAGGTATTGATTTGAATGATGTCGAGTGCAATATAAAATAGAGAGATAGAGTTAGTAACATGTTCATCGGTGATGATATGACTTCATTGCGTTCCAAGCTTCTACGGCCTAAAGCATGAGTCTTGCACAAGACTCTTATGCGGTCTGTTCTCCCAAGAATTGGATCGTATAAATTAATATATTCGGAAAATTTCAAAGCTCTCGACGCGATATGGGGAAATATACGCGTAAATTGGTTACGACGTATTTTGGATAAATTTCTTACCTTCCCCTATGGGAATATGAACGTTATTTACTTTGGCGAGTATATAATGAGACTTCTTCTAGACGTTGGTGTTCATCAACCCGATTCAGAATTCTCTACTATCGGAATGATGTATATTCGAACCATAAGTCTTATGAAGCTACCAATAAGACCTCTACCTATTACCGCATACGAAGATTGGAAGCGTCATCAAGCTCAACAATAATTTGGAGGTCCTATAATTAGAGAGTCGAAACCACATCAAGAAGAAGGAGAAATCCATTTAGCTACCTCCTCAAGCACCCGTGAATCCACTGAAATCCTTTCTCGAAATCAACTTATCCAGGATTCATGACTCAAGAAAATGGATAAGAAGCTTGATAAAATAAAAGGCTTTTTCTCTACTTTATGTTATGCCATGTCATGTTCTTCCTCCATTTCTGCCACCTCTGTCGCTCAAGGCAAGCGTACATCATCTCGTTTTACATGGTCTACAGCAGAAGAGCATACTAGTAGCGATACTAGCGGAGCAGGCAGTGGTACTCAAGGTACTTCAAGACCCGGGAAGGAGACTGCACCGGAAGGAGAGTATAATTGGGGTCTTGATGAATGAGTTTTTTTTAGTTGGCCGGTAAGTTTGGTAGGTACTATTGCTATTTTCTTATTGGTACTAGTGACGACCCGACTTCCAAACACCAGGAAGCCGCATCGCTAATAAGAAAAGAAAGGGATAGAAAAGAGAAAGAAAGAGAAGATAGAAGAAACAACACATCAGAATCTAAACAGCGGAACGAATAAATTATATTAATAACATAAAATATTACGTAGTTTACAACCACTATCAGAGTACACAGATAATACAAGACAGTTATAAACACCTGTCTAGTATTTACAACATATTACAATTCAGAGACAACACAGAACACACAGCGGAATACTATATATCTAACGCAGAAGCCTCCTGCTCTATTTCTCCTCTAATAATTCGTCCAAGCTAGCCTGAATCCCTTGGCTACTCATAGAAATTTGTGTATCCAAGAGTTTATGAAAAATAAAAATAAACTCCGGGTCAGACATGGGTCTGGTGTGAGTAACAGGTTAAGGTTGCTTAACTTTAAAAAACTTTTGAAAAGAAAGGTATCACGTAAGACTTCCCACGCATAAACATGGAAAAGTTTTTACCTTACGCTAACTAAAACATTTGATAGGAAATCTGATGATATTATGATAGGTCTAGGGTTTTCAAGTAAATATGAAATAGCCGAAATTGTTACATTCATTAAATTCTAGCTACTAGCCACAAAAGTGGGTAACACAATCAAACCGTTGGCACTTATTTGGATTTTGGATTCCATACAATGGCTGGGCTACTGGGGGACCTCCCGTTACAGTACGTGGCCTAGATCAACGTACCGAGGAGTAAGCCCGCTCCCCTACAACACAAGGTTGGACCCATTCCTTACTGAACTGTTCCGAACAAGACAACCCCGCATTTGGCGCGCGATTCCAACTGCCCACACAGCCGAATAAAAAAGGGACTTCTAGACATGGGAAAATCTTGCTCTCCAGTGGGAGCTACCCACGAAGCCTTGCTACACCTCCCCTGTTTTAGCCATTCTCGGTTGATGAGGCTTGAGGCTACGATTACCTTTAGAGAACACATCTCCTAGAATGCTCATCGTCCACCTGACGATGTGCTGAAAGCATTCAATCCATACAAGTTCGTTCCGGGTTCGAAAGAAACCGAAGGCATTATCTCGTTACACTTGTTTTAGAATCACCCTCAGAGTTAACGACGATAACCCTTGCACTCTGAATCTCCATCTCGAGCCCATAAGTACTATTTCTGTCAAACTCATCACGGAATCACCCCAAGAGTTATACTGACTAATAGTCCCTACACCTCGAGTCTTCTCTCTTCACATAAGATTCACGACCTATCGTTAATTTGGATCGATGTGGTTTTCAGATATCCAAATATGGAAACCCGATCCCGGTCTCATTGAAATCCAAAGCGTGTCTTTCAGGTCCAAGTTGTTTTAGGGTTTTAAAACAATTCAGTTACATTATCTATATACACACAGATAGATAATTCACAGATCCACAACAGATAATTATCATTATCAACACACAATGTATATAATCCATATTATCACTATCAAAGATAATCCATATCATAATGCAACCAATGCATCCACATCACACAACATTTCTAATCTCATGGTTGAGATTCAAACCATTCAAGGCAATCAATATTATCCACTTATAAGCAATGACTATAATCATATTATCTATAATTAATTTAAAATGAATTAAATTATTTACATCTTCTCTAATTAATTTAAAATGAATTAAATTAATTACTTACACAATATAAATCTTGCTTACGTCATCATGAATTAATTACAATTCAATTAATTAACTACCCTCTAATTTATCATCTTAATTAATCAACCTGATTAATTATACTTTAATTAATTTCACAAAATTAATTACCCTAACCAAATACAGTAATTAACCTTTAGTTACTTTATTAATTAATTAACTATAACTAATTACATTAAAACTTAATTAATTATAATTAGTTACTTACCCTTAATTACTATTAATGATTAATTAATCTTAATTAATCAATCTTAATTACTTCATTAGTTATATTAATTAATGATCCTTAATTATATTAATTAATCAATTAAATTAATTATTTTCAATAATTAATCTCACTTAAACCATAATTATTAATCACATTTGATTAATCTCATTCTATAATTAACTTCCCTTAATTACTTATCAAATTAATTACCCCTTAATTAATTTCTTTAATTAATCCTTTGATTAATTATACAAAATAATTTAATCCAAATTACTTCACAATTTCATCATTATCCTCTAATTACATCCAGTAATTTTCTTTAATTACTTCATTGAGTAATTCTACTTCAATAATTACATCAAGTAATTACTATCAAATCTAATGTTTAAAATTAATTAAACTTAATTAATTAATTTAAACCAAACTCAATAAACTCGATTAATTACATTAATTAATTAATGTCTAAATTACTTTTATTTAAATAATTAAACTTAAATAAATTTCACAACTTATTATCATTTATTAATTAATCTAATTAATTATTAAAAATTAATCACATTAATTAATTGTTAAATTATCTTAAGTTAATGACCATCATTAACCATTAACTCTTTAATTACTTTTCTTTAATTACTTCTTAATTAATCTCTAATTTTGAATTAATCCAAATTATTAATTATAAATTAATAAATAAGTCACTCCTTAATTATCTTATTTATTTAATTATTTTTAATATCTGAATAAATTTCTAAGATAATCCATTCCTTATTAATAATTTTATGAATATTAGAGTGTACTTAGAACATTGCATTTTAAAATTTAAATTCAAATTTCATTTTGAATCTAAAATTCAAAATGATATTTATTTAAGCATTAACCAATTTAAATTCCATTTATAATTTTTTTTTAAATAAATGTAAATAACATTTATTACTTTCATTTAAAACTTACATAAGATAAACCTTAACCAATTTGCTTAATTTTCATTTAAAATTTAGTTTAAAGTACATTACCATTTAAATTTCAAATTCAAGTTAACAAATCATTTAACTTCTTTTATAAACCTTTATAATGACTTCATTCAAAAGGATAATCAAATTGAAATATTTGTTTGAAACAAATTTATTTCTAATAAACAATTTAAATTTAAACTTGTTTGAAAACATTCCAATTTTTAAAACTTATTCAAATATTCAGATTTAAAATTCAAGATACTAGAACCCATTTTAAATATTTTGATTTAAACTTGAACTTTTGATTTTAAAACTTTTATTTTAAAATCCAAATTCCATTTTTAAACTTGAAGATTCAAAGATCTTAAGAAACTGAACTTAAAATTTGAAATTAAAACTGCTGTTTTTAAATTAGTTTCAGATTTTGAAAATGAATTCAATTTCCAAAAAGAAACTGTCAGGTTCTTCTTTTTTAAAATCTAAAAACCACTTTCAAATTTGAAAACTTATAAGATTTCAAACTCTTTGAAACTATAATTCATCCTACAGATTTGAATTTGTTTAAATCTTATCAATACAGCTTATTTATTTTAAATTTTGATTTAAATTCAAATCTACAGACAGTTTTCAGAGAAACTGTCATACTGCAAATACCCGAGCCAACCCAAAAACACTTCGAGTCATCATGCTAAAAACTCCGAGCAAACTCAAATCACGAGTAAAACTCGTGTGTCCTTCTCTGCCTTTACCTGAACATTATCAGACAAGTTACTTCACCATGCATATGCACGGTGGCTCTAGCCCTTATTGATCATCGGCGATTATCAAGGCACACCAGAAACCAACACAGTGTTCCACCTCAATCATCAATTCTTGGTTTAACCCTCGAATTCGAGTTCGAGAGTTCTAAACCCAAACCTGGAACAGAAAGGTCAAGCCCATCCCAAACCTGTCATCGCTTCAACACGCATCCTCCGACCAACGAAGATCTTCCACCACCGGCCACAGACCCACCTACGACCAAACTATCAACCCCAAAAACCCCGTTCAACTCGAACTTACCTACGGGTAGTACTGACTCAAACGAGAGGCCTAGTTTAAACTAGGGCTACTGACAAATAATCACTACTGCTACTTCCATGTTGATTTGTTTCAACATCAAATATTTTACCCTGCATCAATGATCACTCCACTACCTTCAAGATGAATCCCGGCTCTCCAATATGTAGAGATCATCTAAAAATCCCCCAATTCCATTTTCTGTTCAACACAGAACTGCACCTCTCCCTTTAATCTATAAATTATGATTTTTATATTGAATTTCATATTTTGCTTTGTGTTTCCATTTTATATCACTGAATTCATAAATTTGCAAAGTTTGATTTTTACTTTGTAAATCAGTCACTGTAGTTGTTATTTTTTTTTTTTTAGAACTTGAACAAAATTTAAACTTTGATTCTTAATTCAACAAACACATTTGTATGAACATAAAAACACTAACATATATTATATTATGTGATGATGGTGTTTGAACAGATTCTTGCATCAGGAAATAAAATACAGAGGACAGCATGATCAAGTTATCCATACATTTCTACAAAAAAACAACTGATATAAATGCATATATCATTCACACTGAAACATGGAAATCAACAAGCAACATTCTAAAATACTTAAATTTCATTAAATAGGATGTTAATCACTTTTTTCTTGATGTGCATAGAAGTGAATTTTGAAAAAGACTTGAGTTACTGAAGCTTAAGCTTGATTAAAAATCTGCACTTGCTCCTTGATTTGAAAATTACATGTATGCTTATTTTTAATTTGAAACTGTAGTTGCTTGCATTCCAGATGTTAAATGATGCAGGTTTCAAATAAATTTGCTCCTGATTTTCCAATACAATTACATGCATGCTCCAGATTTTTGAAATAATGTAGATGCTTCTATGAAAAATATGCAGGCTGATTGATGTAGGTGCTTGCTTGTGAGCAGATCCTGGATTTTTGAAAAATGCAAGCATGCTTTGTTTTGATTTGAAAACAAATGGTTTGCATGCAGGCTTAATTGAATAAGAAATGCAGTGTTCATTGCTTTTATTTTTGTTTGAGAAGTGGATTTGAAGATGATTTCAGAAATTTTGGTTCTAAGAGAAGTGTTTATTTCAGATTTGTTTCCCATTGTCTACTTAGCTTTAGATTTTGAAAAAAAAATAAGATGGAAGAGGATTTGTTTATAAAAACTGAAAAAAATAAAAGGAAAACCTAAATTAATTTTTTTGACACTTGTAAAGAAGTTAACATTTGTCACTTTGTCAAGTTTATGGATTAACACTTGTTCTTCTAATTAGTATAATGTTTACATTTGTATTTAATGTTTATTCGTTATAATTATGTTAACTTATATTTTAATTAGATGTTTAATATAAGATATATGAAAATCCATGTTTAATTAAATTAGTTAACATGTATTTATTTACATGTATATAAATTTTTAAAATGAATAAATCAAATTTAACTTATACAATGAAACTTATACAAATAATTCAAAATTAAAACAATTTAAAAAAATTTACACTTTAGATTTCAAAGCTTTGAATTCAAGTTCAAATTAAATTTTGAAATCCAGTTTATTTACAAATATAACTACATAATTTAAATTTTTTTATTAAAAATTTATTTGTTAACACAATGTATTATTATATAAAAATAACAACATTTGATAACCATAAATAACTTATTAAAAGAAACTGTCTCTTTATTCATAAATAATTTATTTTATTCAGTTACGTTAAAAGAAAATCAAAATAACCTTATTGTTATTTATTTAAATTTTAAACTTGAGTTAAACATAATTTAAATCATTTCAATATTTGTGTTATGTATTTAAAACCATATTTATTTATTAAATAACCTTTAAATAGTTTAACTTTTAAATAAAATCATAATTCACAATTTACTTAAGATACATATTTTATAGGGAACAGGATTTATTTATTTATTGAATTAAAACAAGATCTATTTACAATATATACAATATCCTATATATATTATAAATATAAAACAATTTATTATATTTAAAAAGATAAAATCTATCAATTAACTATTTATTTTATTTGGATTATTAAATTAATTCAAATCTTACTACAAAGATTATTAGATCAGTTTAATTTTTAATTCAGATTATTAAATTGATATTGCTTTAAAATTCTGGGTCATCACATTCCTTCCCCTTAAAAGGATTTCGTCCTCGAAATTTAAAACAAAGGTAATTTAATAATCTATTTAAAGATTAAATTTTAAAACACAAGCATATACCAATGGTATGCTAACAACCATAGCAATCAATTCACCCAATCAAACAAATCTAATTATCTAGAAAAATTTGAGATAGAACTTTCACGAGTTTCTCCGGTATAAATATCAGGATACTCGCTCTATAGATTCCAAACAATCAATATTACTAAGCTACATAGCTCCTATTCATCTAGATCTACAGAACTAGGCAGCATATCAGACTACAGACGAGTCTGACTCAACAACCAACCTCTAACTGCTGGTTCTAAAACTAGAGATAGACCATACATGTACTCCCTCAGAGATACGTGAAACATATTGAATCCCGGTTATCCAAACTGGCAATTCAATCCTGAAAAACCAAACACTGATCCAACCAAAACACAGAGAAGAGATCCAAACATCACTGAGCTAGCTTTCTAGTCTTACTCAAAACATATAGCTCCTGAATCAGAGAAAACTCCAACAATAACGAAGTCTCCAACTTCAAATTCCAAATTCCTCCGTCCCTTATCCACAAAAGTCTTCGGACAATCCTGGCTGCCAATATCCAAACTGATCAGCTCAATCCCTTGCTGATTCCCCTAGAAACAATCAGAACCAAAAACAACCCAACACAATGATCTCCTCAAGATCAATCCAAAACCAAGTGCACAATTCTACTCCATAACCAGCAGAATACAACAAACTACTCCTAATCCGGAAAAGACAATCAGAAACACTTCCAAACTGCTTCCGTTGCACAACTCTGATCCGAAGTAGATAAGAAAATGCTAATGATAAACACGAGCACAAACTGAACATCACTCCTCAGAAATACGGTTCAAGAGATCCATAAAGAAAACTTATAAATTCCTCCAAACACTGAGTTACTTCATCAAATTTTATCCCTAGGAATCATTCTCCAACTAAAGAAAACCACCAGTTCCACTCCTGGAATACTAGTCGATAAAAAAACTCAATTTCCAGATGCTGACGAACTTCTGTCTTCCCCAGAAGACATCCAGAAAATCTCCAACAATTCAAGAGAACACTCAACTATCGCAAGTCACTTTTGCGATCAACCCTGAACAATTTCCAAAGAAAACAGTTCTCTCTTTACCAAACAGAACAGCTTACACCGGTCTAGTCAATCCATTGAAGAAACGGATTCACCCTACAGCTTCTGAACTCCATCTTCATAAAAACTACTCAGCTAAGACCTCCCTGATAGCTCACAGAACACTCCCAAGTTGCATTGCTAACACCAAACCAAACTTCCCGATCCAAAGCCCTTCGAGAAACTCGGACTTCAAAGCGAACAGAAACACACAACATCCTGCTGAATCCAGCCACAATATCGGTACAGTCACACTTTCCAAAACTTGTTCCAAAGAAAACATCCTTGGAAACAATCCATAGTCACTACATCTCATCACGTAGTTACAACTTCCTGAGGTATCAAAATACCATCACTTGCTCTAGCCCAATCGAACAGATCCAAACTCTGCACTTCAAAGATGTCTCCGAACCCTTAACAGGTTTCCTTCAGAGATCGATGAATTTTTTTTCACAACAAAGCTTATTCGAGACGGTATTAGGTCTACAGTCTCGACAGATATACTTCCAACCTCAAACATCAGACTCCAACCAATGGTAGTAATCGTATTACACACACTACTACCTTATCTACCTTTATAACCTATATTGGAAAACCTGAACAGGTAACCCAATAGATAGGTAGAAATAGATAAATATACATAAATATATATAAAATTACAAATATGCTCTCTCAAGATAGACACCACTCCAGAGCCTAGGTATTCACTCAACCTAATGCACTGATACCACAGTGACGACCCGACTTCCAAACACCAGGAAGTCGCATTGCTGATAAGAAAAGAAAGGGACAAAAAAGAGAAAGAAAGAGAAGAAAGAAGAAACAACACATTAGAATCTAAACAGCGGAACGAATAAATTATATTAATAACATAAAAAATTACATAGTTTACAACCACTATCAGAGTACACAGATAATACAACACATACTAGACAGTTATAAACACCTGTCTAGTATTTACAACATATTACAATTCAGAGACAACATAGAACACACAGCAGAATACTATATATCAAACGCAGAAGCCTCCTGCTCCATTTCTCCATCAATAATTCGTCCAAGTTAACCTGAATCCCTTGGCTACTCATAGAAATTTGAGTACCCAAGAGTTTATGAAAAACAAAAATAAAGTCTGGGTCAGACATGGGTCTGGTGTGAGTAATAGGTTAAGGTTGCCTAACTTTAAAAAACTTTTGAAAAGAAAGGTATCTCGTAAGACTTCCCACACATAAACATGGAAAAAAATTTACCTTACGCTAACCAAAACATTTGATAGAAAATCCGATGATATTATGATAGGTCTAGGGTTTTCAAGTAAATATGAAATGGCCAAAATTGTTACATTCATTAAATTCCAGCTACTAGCCACAAAAGTGGGTAATACAATCAAAACCGTTGGCACTTACTGGATTTTGGATTCCATACAATGGCTGAGCTACTGGGGTACCGCCCGTCACAGTACGTGGCCTAGATCAACGTACCGAGGAGTACGCCCGCTCCCCTGCAACACAAGGCCGGACCCATTACTTACTGAACAGTTCCGAAGAAGACAACCCCGCAGTTGGCGCGCGATTCCAACTGCCCACACAGCCGAATAAAAAAGGGACTTCTAGACAAGGAAAAATCTTGCTCTCCAGTGGGAGCTACCCATGAAGCCTTGCTGCACCTCCCCTGTTTTAGCCATTCCCGGTTGATGAGGCTTGAGGCTACGATTACCTTTAGAGAACACATCTCTTAGAATGCTCATTGTCCACTTGACGATGTGATGAAAGCATTCAATCCATACAAGTTCGTTCCAGGTTCGAACGAAACCGAAGGCATTATCTCGTTAAACTCGTTTTGGAATCACCCTCAGAGTTAACGACGATAACCCTTATACTCTGAATCTCCATCTCGAGCCTGTAAGTACCATTTCTGTTAAACTCATCACGGAATCACCCCCAAAGTTATACTGACTAATAGTCTTTACACCTCGAGTCTTCTCTCTTCACATAAGATTCACGACCTATGGTTAATTTGGATCGATGTGGTTTTCAGATATCCAAATATGGAAACCCGATCCCGGTCTCATCGAAATCCAAAGCGTGTCTTTCAGGTCCAAGTTGTTTTAGGGTTTTAAAACAATTCAGTTACATTTTCTATATACACATAGATAGATAATTCACAGATGCACAACAGATAATTATCATTATCAACACACAATATATATAATCCATATTATCACTATCAAAGATAATCCATATCATAATGCAACCAATGCATCCATATCACACAACATTTCTAATCTCATTGTTGAGATTCAAACCATTCAAGGCAATCAATATTATCCACTTATAAGCAATGACTTATAATCATATTATCTATAATTAATTTAAAATGAATTAAATTAATTACATCTTCTCTAATTAATTTAAAATGAATTAAATTAATTACTTACACAATATAAATCTTGCTTACATCATCATTAATTAATTACAATTTAATTAATTAACTACCCTCTAATTTATCATCTTAATTAATCAACCTGATTAATTATACTTTAATTAATTTCACAAAATTAATTACCCTAACCAAATACAGCAGTTAATCCTTAATTACTTTATTAATTAATTAACTATAACTAATTACATTAAATCTTAATTAATTGTAATTAATTACTTACCCTTAATTACTTATTAATGATTAATTATTCTTAATTAATCAATCTTAATTACTTCATTAATTATATTAATTAATGATCCTTAATTATATTAATTAATCAATTAAATTAATTATTTTCAGTAATTAATCTTACTTAAACCATAATTATTAATCACGTTTGATTAATCTCATTCTGTAATTAGCTTCCCTTAATTACTTATCAAATTAATTACCCCTTAATTAATTTCTTTAATTAATCCTTTGATTAATTATACAAAATAATTTAATCCAAATTACTTCACAATTTCATCATTATCCCCTAATTACATCCAGTAATTTTCTATAATTACTTCACTGAGTAATTCTACTTCAATAATTGCATCAAGTATTACTATCAAATCCAATGTTTAAAATTAATTAAACTTAATTAATTAATTTAAACCAAACTCAATAAACTCGATTAATTACATTAAGTAATTAATGTCTTAATTACTTTTATTTAAGTAATTAAACTTAAATAAATTTCACAACTTATTATCATTTATTAATCTAATTAATTTTTGAAAATTAATCGCATTAATTAATTATTAAATTATCTTAAGTTAATGACCATCATTAACCATTAACTCTTTAATTACTTTTCTTTAATTACTTCTTAATTAATCTCTAATTTTAAATTAAGCCAAATTATTAATTATAAATTAAATAAATAAGTCACTCCTTGATTATCTTATTTATTTAATTATTTTTAATATATGAATAAATTTCTAAGATAATCCATTCCTTATTAATAATTTTATGAATATTAAAGTGTACTTAGAACATTGCATTTTAAAATTTAAATTCAAATTTCATTTTGAATCTAAAATTCAAAATGATATTTATTTAAGCATTAACCAATTTAAATTCCATTTATAATTTTTTTTAAATAAATGTAAATAACATTTATTACTTTCATTTAAAACTTATATAAGATAAACCTTGACCAATTTGCTTAATTTTCATTTAAAATTTAGTTTAAAGTACATTACCATTTAAATTTCAAATTCAAGTTAACAAATCATTTAACTTCTTTTATAAACCTTTATAATGACTTCAATCAAAAGGAAAATCAAATTAAAATATTTGTTTGAAACAAATTTATTTTTAATAAATAATTTGAATTTAAACTTGTTTGAAAACATTCTAATTTTTAAAACTTATTCAAATATCCAGATTTAAAATTCAAGATACTAGAACCCATTTTAAATCTTTTGATTTAAACTTGAACTTTTGATTTAAATTTTTGATTTTAAAACCTTTATTTTAAAATCCAAATTCCATTTTTAAACTTGAAGATCCAAAGATCTTAAGAAACTGAACTTAAAATTTGAAATTAAAACTGCTGTTTTTAAATTAGTTTCAGATTTTGAAAATGAATTCAATTTCCAGAAAGAAACAGTCAGGTTCTTCTTCTTTTTTAAAAATCTGAAAACCACTTTCAAATTTGAAAATTTATAAGATTTCAAACTCTTTGAAAATATAATTCATCCTACAGATTTGAATTTGTTTAAACCTTATCAATACAGCTTATTCATTTTAAATTTTGATTTAAATTCAAATCTACAGACAGTTTTCAGAGAAACTGTCATACTGCAAATACCCGAGCCAACCCAAAAACACTTCGAGTCATCATGCTAAAAACTCCGAGCAAACTCAAATCACGAGTAAAACTCGCGTATCCTTCTCTGCCTTTACCTGAACATCATCAGACAAGTTACTTCACCATGCATATGCACGGTGACTCCAGCCCTTATTGATCATCGGCGATGATCAAGACACACCAGAAACCAACACTGTGTCCCACCTCAATCATCAATTCTCGCTTTAACCCCCGAATTCGAGTTTGAGAGTTCTAAACCCAAACCTGGAACAGAAAGGTCAAGCCCATCCCAAACCTGTCATCGCTTCAACACCCATCCTCCGACCATCGAAGTTCTTCCACCACCGGCCACAGACCCACCTACGACCAAACCATCAACCCCAAAAACCCCGTTCAACTCGAACTTACCTACGGGTAGTACTGACTCAAAAAGAGGCCTAGTTTAAACTAGGGCTACAGAAAAATAATCACTACTGCTACTTCCATGTTGATTTGTTTCAACATCAAATATTTTTCCCTGCATCAATGATAACTCCACTACCTTCAAGATGATTCCCGGCTCTCCAATTTGCAGAGATCATCTAAAAATCCCTCAATTCCATTTTCTATTCAACACAGAACTGCACCTCTCCCTTTAATCTATAAATTATGATTTTTATATTGAATTTCATATTTTGCTTTGTGTTTCCATTTTATATTACTAAATTCATAAATTTACAAAGTTTGATTTTTACTTTGTATATCAATCACTGTTGTTATTTATTTATTTTCTTTTTAGAACTTGAACAAAATTTAAACTTTGATTCCTAATTCAACAAACACATTTGTATGAACCTAAAAACACTAACATATATTATATTATGTGATGATGGTGTTTGAACAGATTCTTGCATCTGGAAATAAAATACAGAGGACAGCGAGATCAAGTTATCCATACATTTCTACAAAAATAACAACTGATATAAATGCATATGTCATTCACATTGAAACATGGAAATCAACAAGCAACATTCAAAAATACTTAAATTTCATTAAATAGGATGCTAAAATCTGCACTTGCTCCTTGATTTGAAAATTACATGTATGCTTCTTTTTAATTTGAAACTGCAGTTGCTTGCATTCCAGATGCTAAATGATGCAGGTTTCAAACAAATTTGCTCCTGATTTTCCAATACAGTTACATGCATGCTCCAGATTTTTCAAATAATGCAGATGCTTCTATGAAAAATATGCAGGTTGTTTGATGTAGGTGCTTGCTTGTGAGAAGATCCCAGGTTTTTGAAAAATGCAAGCATGCTTTTTTTTGGTTTGAAAACAAATGTTTTGCATGCAGGCTTAATTGAATAAGAAATGCAGAGTTCATTGCTTTGATTTTGGCTTGAGAAGTGGATTTGAAGATGATTTTGGAAATTTTGGTTCTAAGAGAAGTGTTTATTTCAGATTTGTTTCCCATTGTCTACTTAGCTTTAGATTTTGAAAAAAAATAAGATGGAAGAGGATTTATTTATAAAAACTGAAGAAAAAAAACCTAAATTAATTTTTTTTACACTTGTAAAGAAGTTAACTTTTGTCACTTTGTCAAGTTTATGGATTAACACTTGTTCTTCTAATTAGTATAATGTTTACATATGTATTTAATGTTTATTTGTTATAATTATGTTAACTTATATTTTAATTAGATGTTTAATATAAGATATATGAAAATCCATGTTTAAATAAATTAGTTAACATGTATTTATTTACATGTATATAAAATTTTAAAATAAATAAATCAAATTTAACTTATAAAATGAAACTTATACAAATAATTCAAAATTAGAACAATTTAAAAACATTTACACTTTGGATTTCAAAGCTTTGAATTCAAGTTCAAATTAAATTTTGAAATCCAGTTTATTTACAAATATAACTACACAATTTAAATTTTAGAAAAACAATCATTTTTATTAAAAATTTATTTGTTAAAACAATGTATTATTATATAAAAATAACAACATTTGATAACCATAAATAACTTATTAAAATAAATTGTCTCTTTATTCATAAATTATTTATTTTATTCAATTACATTTAAAAGAAAATCAAAATAACCTTATTGTTATTTATTTAAATTTTAAACTTGAGTTAAACATATTTTAAATCATTTCAATATTTGTCTTATGTATTTAAAACCATATTTATTTATTAAATAACCTTTAAAAAGTTTAACTTTTAAATAAAATCATAATTCACAATTTACTAAAGATACATATTTTATAGAGAACAGGATTTGTTTATTTATTGAATTAAAACAAGATCTATTTACATTATATATACAATATCCTATATATATTATAAATATAAAACAATTTATCAGATTTGAAAAGATAAAATTTATCGATTAACCATTTATTTTATTTGGATTATTAAATTAATTCAAATCTTATTACATAGATTATTAGATCAATTTAATTTTTAAATCAGATTATTAAATTGATATTGCTTTAAAATTCCGGGTCATCACAGTACTCTTATCCTTCAGTTTGAACATATGAATATTTGTTTGCTTATCGCTTATCTCTGAGACTTGTACTAATTTGTCTCACTGTGGATTTTTGTTTCTGCACTTGGTATTGAAATTATTATAATATGTCTCCTTTTTGTCGATGATAAAGAGGGAGAAAAAGTATATGTACTAGCCATTTTGATGCAGGTACAAGAAGTGTCATATATTCAGGGGGTTTTTTATGTGTTCTGTAGCAGTATTATATACAGTTTATCATCAATCAAAACGGGGGAGAATGTTGAATAACTAGTTTTGATTCATGAAAAAGCAATTTAGAAGAAAAAGAGAATACACGATCAATCACAACAAAAAGAGACAATCAAAGGACTATGGTGATATCGAGACTTTGAATCTATGTTTTCACTGTTTATTACTTGTGTTCGAGCCTTAGAAATTGTTAAAATCTATCCTCAAATAGTCTGCATTTCATTATTCTCATTTTTTAAACAAAACAGAGTTACCAGTGAAATTACACTACAACCAGTCGACTGGGTATAAACAACCAGTCGACTGGTTGGTGTACATACACGAATATGCACTGTTTGTCTTTTCAATTTATTGCATGATCAGTCGACTGACCCAAAATGACCAGTCGACTGACCTGAACGCAAATGTCATATTTTGAATAGACATTTTCATTCTGTGAAAGGTTGCGATCCTTCTCTGAATAGAAATGGTTGCTTCTTTTTGTCAGAACTCTTCACCCATGGTAGTAACCCTCTGACTACTATAAATACATGTTCCCAAACACTTCATATTCACCGAAAATCTTTCTAACTATCGTATATTCTTCTTTTGCTCTCATACTCACATTCAAATAAGCATACAAGCATTTTTACTGCTTTAGATCTCCAAATTAACTTTTATAATCTTTGATTCTTAACAGCGCCTTCTTTTCATATCTTCACATACACTTCATACAATTGAGGATTTGATTATAGGAGGTTTGTACTATTAGAGACAAATCAGTGTTATCAAGAACACACAGTGTCAGATATTCTTTTGTATTAGTGAATTCCTCTTCTACTGCCGAGGCAAAAATCCTGTTCTACTGCTCATGTGTCTGTTCTGCTGCTCGGGCTATATATCCCTGTCCCTCCGGGTTAAATGAGGATTGTTGTTTTAGTGAAATTCGAGAAGGAGTCTGGGACTGGACGTAGGACGGTGCTCCAAAGTAGTATAAAAATCTCTGTTGTCATTTTACTTATACTGCTTTTATATTCCGCACAATTTACTGCATTACTATCATCACTATACTCTTTATTATCATATATCCATATTACATGGTTCTACACACTTTCATTTTGTTTGAAAGGCTAGTGAACTTCTTACTAATGGAACATTTAAGATTCTTTTGATTATTAAGAAGCTTTCCTTGGTTTTTAAGAATTTCTTTGTTAGAATAGCAGGATGGTTTGTTAAAGCTTTCTAGGGAAGTGTGTGTTTCCTTCTCTCTTCTTGTTCTTCCACCTCATCGATTTCTATATCTTTAGATCTTCTTCTTGAAGAATTTCTTGTTCTTCCTCTCTTGCCAATCACTCTTCCTTTTCGGTAAGAGACTCATATGGTTCAAATCGCGATGGACGTGCATGAGAGAGAGGTTTGTTTTGTTGAAAACTTCATGAGGCAAAATGTTTTCACCTCTTAGATAAATACTAAAATAATTGAAAATACTAGTGAGGTACACACCATGGTAAAGTGTGTTTACATGCCTAAAAATTTTCATTTGAACAAAGTCATATAAAATCACTTGGTTCCAATTTATATCATATTTTTCCAAAAATAGCCAAAGGAGCTTTGAAAACTTTTTGAGTGGGGTCATTGTAATTCTCCATCATCGGTGTCATAATTTATTGTAAAATAAGACTCGTTAATCTTGCTTTAGGCTTAAGATTCTTGCCTTTAAAACCATACTCTTTAACATTTAAAAATAAATCATGCACAACTTTTCTATTACCATAATCAATTTCAAAAGTGGAGAAGTCATTTCCACTAATTTGACAGCCAAATATTTGACCAAGAATCTCATAATCTAAACAATAGCAGTATCTTTGACACTACTCCAAATATGACCTTCTTCCCCTTGAAAACACTTTCCATTAAAATTAGCATAAAACATTTTAACCAACTCGAGATAATAATTAAAAGTCATTTTGAGATAAATTGGTCAAACCAAAGATATCATTTTCTAAAGCAAGATCTTGTAATCATAAGAGTAATATTCATCAAAATTTGGAAACCTTCCTAAAATATATTTTCATAAATAGCATATTCAATGTAGATTTCAATGGACTCTTGGTCATTTAAAAGGTTATTTTTGATTCTTTTGGCAAGCCTAATGGCTTTGGATGAAGAGTGTTGATTTGGGGAAGACATTATTGGATTGTTTTAGAGTAAAGAGAATTAGGAATAAGTTTGAATTTTTGAACTAAAATGCACATAGAAGATGAGAAGAGAAGGATTGAACAAATATAAGTTGAATTGTCGTGTTGTAGTTGAAAATGTGGCTTTTCAAATTTTGAATTTAATGCAAAAGAGAGGGAGTTTCAAAATTATAAATTTTGAAAAGATTCTCCAAATTCGGTCTAATATGTCCACATACCCATGTGACATAAATTGACATATAGGTCCAATTTTTCAAAATTAAAGAAATATTATATATACATATAATAATGATATTATATGTAATTATATTCATATGTCTTTATTATTATTATATATCTATTTCAATATTAAGTAATTTTCAAATAAAATATAATATAAAATAAAATATAAAATGTAGAAAGTATAACTTTGTCATTTACTTTGTGTGATCAAATTAATCTTCCATCACCATCAAACAATATTGATATTTTCAGTGTCTGAATTGTTGTCATTAGATGTTGTATTAGAATCATCCAAAGTTGTGTTGTAAGCCATTTTCTCTTGAATGAATAGTTGTGTGGTGAATTCATTGTTTTCTTTTGCTTCGGGCAGTCTCTTCGTTGATGGCCAGATTCACCATAATTGTAACTCCTAAAAACATTTCTATTTAAGGAATTTTTGTTTTCGATTTTACGACTTCTATTTCCGTGTTTCAAAATTTTATGAAAATTTGAGTTTTGAGGGCAATCTCCTCATTATTTTCATCGTCATTTGAATCTAGATCATCAATTGTTGCATTGAATGCAACCAATTTCTTTTAAAATGCATTGTTTTCCCTTCTATCCTACAACTGTGCTTCACAAGCCACTAGATTACCAATTAACACTTCAATTTTCAATATACTAATATCATTGGCTTCCTCTATTGCTAATGTCATTTGATATCCTTCAGAAGAGAGTGAATTAAGAACTTGATCCTCTTTTGAGAAATTTTTATCTAATGGTACTAATGAATGAACTATGTTTAGAAATTTAGAATACATGTTAGAAATCGACTCATTTGGTTCCATGGCCTTAGAGTTATTGAGTGACTGCGTCTTTTAATCTGTTATCCATGTTGAGTATTCAGTTTAGAGTTCAGTATACTCATTTGGCGTAATGTTCTAAATATTTAAACTATTGGATTGTAAATACATTTTCATGCTACAAGACCAGTAAGTATAATTACTAACATTAAATAGTGGAGGTCTAGCAGTTGATTATCCTTCTACGGAAGTGTTAAAAAGTGTACTAGCAGTGTTACTAGCCATCTATACTTTTCAAAAATCAAGTAATGAGGTTTTGAAAACATACTGCTCTGGTACCAAATGTGGGAAATGATGAAGTACTAATGGGAATGGATCTTAAGGCTACTTTATCTCTAAAAGTAAGGTGAATCGAGTTTTATAACTTATATAGAACTTTTCTAAATTATTTCAAGATTTAAATTCAAACACAGATAATCAATATATATATATATATATATATATATATATGTTGACAGCTAGTTACAAATATATATAAATGTAGTAAAAGTAAAATAAAAGTAAGAGAGATGATGCTAGGAGTTTTATACTAGTTTATATTAACGAATCCGATGTCCAGTCCTACATAGTGTATGTAAAATTTCCTTTCTAATGCCTACTTCAAACAGGTAGCATGCAAACTAGAATCTAATCTTGATTTCTAGGCAACGAGATACACATATCAGCACCTCATTCCATATAGCTGTAATGACCGGCCAATTTATCACTTTCGTAAAGTGGATTTATTTTTTAAATTTATGAAAATAAAAGGATAATATTGTTTCGAGTAATAATAAGTAATAGTAATCTTATTTTGAATAATTATTTTCCTCGAAATTTATATCGATAAAATGACATCGTATCTAAATAATTGATTTATTTAATTTAAATTGAGATTTAATGATTTTATAATTATTTTAATTATCCAAATAATTATTTTAAATAATGATAATTCATTTTTAATAGTTATAAAGTGATAATGAATCATTTATAATAGTTTGATAAAGATATATATTTGATTTGAGAATATAAGGAAAAATCGATATCGCTTTATCAGTATAATGGAAATTTTTGTAAATAAGTTTTAATATTGAATTATATGGTTTTATAAATGAAAAGTGATTATTTTAATAAGTTTAAAATGATAAGAAATATATTTTTGAATTTCGTTTACAAATATATGTAACTTAATAGATAAGTGAAAATGTGACCGCTAAATCGGTTCTCCAGATTTCATCGATTTAACATGTACATTCATATATATATATATATATATATATATATATATATGTCATATGCACATGATAACATGCACATACATACATAAATACATACAAACATATATGTGTATATATATATATTACAAAAATGATTAACCCATAAAGTAAACATTATTTCATAGTACCACACCTTCACCTCACATCAATCATCACATGGCCTTAGAGGGGAGTCGTGCGCTAGAGGCTAAGGGTGGGGTGTGGGCCAGGGTTATTTAGGTTATCATGCAATATAATATTTTATTCTATGGTTTCTCTATAAATACCACCCCTCTTCTCATGAAAATCCCAATACCATTCCAGTTCTTCTTTCTCTTCTTTTCAAGCTTTCTATGAGCCTCTTTAATGGCGTCTTATTCAAAAAAATATTTTAGAAAAGTTGGAAAAAATATATCAAATAAAAGAGAAAATTGTATACACTAGCTTATAATATCAATCCACTTCAAAACTAGTTCTAACCACCTCTTTTACTCTTTCAAAGTCCATGGCCATCAGCCCATGGCACCTAGGTCGTAAGCACCATCACCATAAAGGCTAGGCTGAGCTTTCCCATAGGTCATAGGCTTGGTTTCGTTTCCTTTGGTTCGATCGTAGCAGAGCTATAGCCGATTTTCTATTAGCTCGAAGGGAAAATGAAGATGAGAACTTCTAAACTACTATATTATATTTTGGATGATGACATAATGTTTGTAAATGGATGTTTAATATGCTTTCATTGCCAATTTGGTTGTTTAATATTAATGTTAAATATGTATGCAAGTTAGGGAAATACACGTCGATAAGTACAATGGAAATCACTTTCCTCTATATTAATGAATTGGTGTATATGGAATGTCTCTCTTTAAAATGGTTTAACTGGGATATGATGCGGCAACGGCTGAAGCAGGGTAGATGCGGCATGGCTATGTGGTTCGCAACTATTAGGATATGATCATCCCCTTCTAGTCATATTTATTCCCGCTATGACATTCAGAATTTAAATTGTCATGGATGTATGTTGTGAGGGCCCTCAGATAGGTCGGTAACGACCAGGGTGATAACATATTCGATATTATCTAGGAAGAGGTAGGCCGGTCTTGTATTGGTAGAGGACCATAGTTGGGCCCCGACACATTCCTCTAGAGATGTACAGTTGGAAGGTATTCCCTTATTCTAGTGATTCGTATGGAAATCCATTCTCTAATAAATGCCTACCATTTTGTTTGTAGAACCCGCGTTTGTGGCTAGTATGCAGGAATTTAATAATGTAACAATTTCAGCCAAGATTAATAAGTTTACTTGCAATGTTTTTAAAGGAATGTCATTAAAAATAATATCCCTTATTTTTTCGTAATACAGATTTGGTTATCATAAGGTAAAAACTCATTCCATGTTTATGTGCAACATGATCTTATGAGATACATTTTTGTTTTCAAAACACGCATTTTTGAGTTCTCACAATAGTCTCATGACTGACCCGAAGTTTATTTTCCTTTCCCTAAACTCTGGGTGCCCTAATTTCCCCATGCAGCCCAATAATCAGGTTCAGTTTAGAAGAAATGTGGATGAAGCTTGAAGCATAGAGTTAGAAGTTTTTTTTGAAGATTTTGGTGTATTTCACCACACTCTTGTGCTATAGTATTCCGCATTTGTAAGGACGGGAATTTATAATTGTCCATGTTTTTAACTTTGATAAATGTATTTAAATTTCCACTGTAAAGGTTATTTATTGAAATAATATATGTGAGATTGCGTTCTATCTTTATTATTCTTTCTTACCCTTGAGATCCGCTTCTTCGGCACATGGATTTACGGTACGTGAATACCAAGGAGGTATATCGATTTTCGAGAGTCGAAGAAATAGGTCCTCACAATAGCAGGGTTAAGGCTTAGGCAATCTTAGAAAATATTTTTCTGGCTGCACTGGATGTAGCCGTAGGGAAGGTAGCTATTGGGGCTCCTGTAAGATCTAGCATATTAGATCAAGCAGGAACACACATGTGAAATCCAAAAGCTAAAACAAAAAATGGCATCTAAGCGTTCTTCTTCCTCTTCCTTCCCTTATTTCACTTAGAGGAGGATGAAGTTGGTCTTTTCCCAGATCTAAACTCCACTTTCCAGCAAGATGGATAATCTTTGGGATCCTTTTCTCAATTATAATCATCTCTTAAGGACTTGGAGCCTCAACTTCAATCCTCGCTATTGTATAAGTAAAAAATGAAATAAAAAGTAGAGGAATGGGCAAAGCTACTGAAATAGGAGGAGAAACATCATCGATATTTTCTTTTTCAATTTCCTTAACCTTTTTGACTTGTAAGGTCTTCTGCTCTGGCATTTATGGCCTGGATTTATGCTCCATGGCCTCTATAATAGCTATGATTTCCCCATCCTACATCACATTGGGATAATCCATAACTTCTTCTTCCAGCATATGAATCCTTTTGGAATCAAGGCCTAGAGTGGGCCTAGCTAAGGAGGTTGGAATTAAAGGTGAGTAGACACAATGACAAATTCCATCATTGAAGGTTGAGTACCCGAAGCCAAATTTCCTTCTGGTAAGGGGGAAAGAGCAGGAAGACCTTGAGAAAGTCAAAAATAGATATTAAAAACATCAACAAGCATCATCAGAGCCTTCTTAAGCACAGCAGAAATTAGTGAAATACCTCTAAGAGAAGCATTGAATGTTTAGGAAGAAATCCCCATGTAACTTCCCTCGATGATTGGGGAAAGAACAAGAAGTTTTATAGTAGACTTGGGAATTATATAACTAGGCTCCTCGAGATTATTCGGACATCGGCTAAGGATGCTGAAGATGTCGTTGTTCCTAAGTCACCATAATCGGCGGAGCCATGGAATTACCAGAAAAAGGAATAGTATACTTAGAAGTAAGAGCCTTAATGTGGAAGAAATAACAACACTGGAAGTAGCCACTATTACAAAGGAGCCTTAATTAGAACCCCTTTATGAGCAATAGTTGAACTTTTGCCTAAATCTTCAAAGATTAATTTGAAAAGTATCCCTGCATGCACATTAGCAGAAGTAATAGCCTCAACTTCTAACATATTTTTGTTCATGACAGGCGCATCTAAGTCAGAGTTGTCTTAGAGGCCATCCTTCAGTTTATCTACATCAACCTCGATACTATTTGAACGCTCTCTCATGCTTGAGTATCTCCTTCCAGGCCATAATTAAGGCTATGTGTATCCCTCATCAAGCCACCTTCGATTTCCAAACTAAATGACGTTCGCATATAAGTGAACCAAAGAAGGATCCATTTTAGACTTAATTTTTTTCTCGGTGTGACAACCCGCAAATCCATACCCTTTGAATCAATAGTAAACTACACATTTCCAACCCAAAAAGCCTCGACCGACGGAAAGTGAAGAGAAAGAAAAGAAGAGAGAAGAAGAGAAGAGAAGAAAGAGAGAAGATAGAACCAAATAGAACAATGCAGAATCTCACATCGTAGCGGAAAATATATAATATCATATCAACGATCTTTACAAAATAGAAACTGTATATACGTACATCAATCAGAGTTCAACAATCAATCAATAGTTATCGGCCTAAAAAATTATAATAATCTGACCTCACAATTGCCGATAATATAAACAACAACTAAGTAGTGGATAATAAATAATCAAAATCGATATGTGTATACGAAAATGAAGATCTCCAGCTCTCTTGTTGAAGCTCTAAAGCACCAAATCTGAACCTGTAAATATACTCGGCCTGACCCGAGCAATGAAAGGAAAGATCGCCCGGATCAGTCTGGTAAACCAGCGTGAGAAACACACTCAACTGAATTTATTAAATTACCAAACTTATCCTTTATCAAAACAAAAATATCTCGTAAGACAAATACACATATAAACACGGACATGTTTTTACCTTACTACAACTAAACATTTCATGTCAAATCCTCTTATATTATACTAGTGTCTAGTACACAAAAATAATATTAATCATAGTCGAAATTGTTACATTGATTAAATTCCAGCATATAGCACAAAATGGGTAATACAATCAAAATGCTAGGAACGTAGTGGAGTTTGGATTTTTCATACAAATGACCAGGCGAAGGGACTACCTTCCGGCAGGGTACACCTCCAGATGGATGTCACGAGGCATAGAACATTTGCCCTCTACCAACACAAGACCGGCCCACCTCTATAACTAGGTGGTAGCGAATACGTCATCCTCTATTCTTTGCCGACCTTTACCGAGGGCCCTCCAAGCATACAAACCACAATAATCCGATACACGACGTCATAGCGTGTAAAGAAATATCTAGAAGAGGATGATCATATCCAACTTGGAAGCGACCCACTTAGTCTTTCCGCATCTAACCCTGTTTTGGTCATTTCCGGTTGATGAGGCATGTGGTAACGATTACCTTTCATAATCACATATCACATCACTTTTGAATGCCACATGGCCATTTACATTTGACTACTAATTGCGTTCCACAAAAATACAACCTTTGAGCTTGTACGTTTCAAGGAGGGTGTTGAGCTAAGAGAAGTTTCCTTCTTCGCCACCATTGATGTACGTTTGTAAAAACCAATGTACATAATCTTTAGAAATGCAATATCAGGCAAACATCCATACAAGTTGTCTAGGAATAAGACAAACCGAAGGTACTTTCCTACCACATCCTGTCGCAAAATCCTTAGGATTAGTAATGAATAGTCCTTGCGTTGGATAACTCATGATGAAGAGACCATTGCAACTATATGTATATTGGGATTTTGACCCCAAACGATCAACAAGCACTCTTCTACTATGAAAATACGGAATATCAATATCATCAAAAGCAACCTGCACAATCATCGCATATACGTTGGTCCAAAGTGGTTTTCAGATAAATCTGATCTCGGTCTCTTTGCACCAACAATGCAAAAGCGTTTCTCAACCTCACACAAAAGCTAAGTCTCGTAGACTTATCACATCTCAAACTTTCAACTTGCTATCCTTCGGTCCAAGAAGGAAGCTCAATAGATTGGAGTAATACTCCCACTATACGAATCAACATCCTCAACACAAACGATAATTAAGCCTACATAGAAGGCTATGTACTAAGTGTACAACTAAATAGTTTCCATATCATGTCGAGGAACTAAAATGGCAAAATTTGATAGTCGGTTATTTAACTATCAAAGCAAATAAACAAATATTCAGCACCATAAAAATCATTGGGCTCTTTTATTTAATCTTTTATTAATTAAATCACTTGCCAAATATTCATTTCAAGTTATCTTTAAAAGATATAATCTCAAAATCATTTCATTATTTCAACATTGGAAAGCATTTCCATATACTTATTTAATAATAAGTAATTCACAATTCACTTTATTTTCAACACTTAGAAAATATTCCATATACTTAAATCACGATTAAGTATATATTTTATTATTTAAGGAAAACATTCTCTTAAACATCTTTTATTTGAGTCAAAATAAATGTTGCGTAAAACATCGTTACGACAACCCAAAATCATTAGTATAGGGATTCAAAAATAGGATAGATACATAAATCCCATATGCTATACAAATCGAAAATCATTTACTATAACAACAGTGTTGTAGTCCATCATTTCATGTACTTCTCGAAAACGTCTATTTCAACAATGAATGTTGAAATCTATGGTTTAGATACTTAACACACTTTAAAGCATCATTAAATCATTTAACTCTATTTAAAATATCACTTTTCAAAACCTATCATTAAATATAAAAGACCACTTTCCAAAACATACCCATTTTATTTAATATATTATTCACCGTCAAAAATCATGAATATAGTTCATTTACCAAATCCAATATTCCTACACATTTGTTACAGGATAATCCGCTGTCCAAAATCGTGGGAATAGCTCCTTTTACCATATTCATTAATTCTACATATTTATTAAAGGACTATCCACTATCCAAAATCGTGGATATAATGCCTTTAATAAACTTACACATTTAACTTATCAAATTCAATTTATTTCGGATTTATAAACAATGTTTATAAATTCACATTTCTATTTTATAAAACTTCAATTTGTAAAATCCCTTTTATTAACAAATTCCATTTACATCTCATTTACGTTTCAAATCCGATTCATAAGTTAATTCACTTATAAATCGTTTATTCTCAAATTCAATCTTTTATAACTTCACAAATTCACAAATGTTATTTACTTATAAAATCCATTTATAACTCCATTTTAACATTTACAAAACTCCTTTGCAATTCCATCACTTTTGATTTATAAAATATCAATTTTATAAATCTCCTATATAAACTGTTTATAATAATTCAAAAATCTGCATTTAACTATTCTGCAAAATAGTTAACCCCTTATTTCAAAAATCACCTTTTGACTCTTATTTTTATAACATTAAAATTATAACTCTTATTTATTCAAAATAAATCAATTTCCTTAACAATTAAGAATACAACAAAACGAATATTTTCAAAATCACTTGAAAAGCCTTTTTAAATTTGAAATCATCACTTTAACATTATTAAATTTCCAAAATAGGTCCAATACTGCAACAACACTAAATACATCAATCACGGCATCCAAAACATCATATATCATACGATGACAGAATATATCACAATCTTTGTAAATAAAACCAATACTGGTGAGGAATTCAGTTGGATCCCTCCAACCTGCCACCTGCAACAAATATACATATTAGAATATGTGTACAATGTCCACTCCGAGGCAGACATGCGTACAAAGTGTCATCCACTCATACACGGGAACATATACGGTCTCATCTGCTCCAATAGGCAGGAATATATCTAAATACCAATCAATATATATATACAATATATCATATATCATCCAAACAATCATCAATCATCATAAATAATATTTATTCTAACTTATATTAAAATATCAATGAGTTAGAAAGAGTGAGTTGTACTCACATTGCTTCCAATAGTAGTTGCTGTGTTTTATTCCAAATAAAATTAAACAAACGTTCAATTTTATACAAAATTTACACTAGTTCCAATCAACTCAAAACTAGCTCTAAAATGTAATGCTTGTCAATACGGACCTAACGTAACTTATTTCGTCAAAAACGGCCCTCGTATGAAGAAGTTATGATGTTTTAAAGATTATACGAATTTAAATTTTTAATTTAATCATAAATTCTATTTTCATAAAAACCTAATTGATCTAGCCGTGGATTTTCGAAAGACAAGATTGTGGCCATCGTTCCTTTCTTCTCCATCACCAGGTTATATGTGCATAATAAACCTAAAGAACAGCCTCTTTTCTCGAATTTTTCGTGCCACCACTGAACATCTTCACGTTGATCAACAGCCACCAATCGAAAGGCCTATGCTAGCTCCTCCATCGACCGAAAGATCATGAAGCTCGGCTCCATCTCAACATAGAAAACCGAACCTAAACGCATAGCCTTCGAATGAAAATTGCCGTCAATCTACTTTACTAAACTCGATCGTAGCCGTTGAGAATATAAATCTCGATATTCTCAACGGCATTGCAGTTGAACGTTTTTAGTATAGATTGATGGATTGGAAGATATCAGAGAAGAATGATCGAAAGATTCTGGCCATTAAAGTGAAAACGACGGCTAGGGTTTATAAACCTAATGTTTGTGAAAAAAGGAAAACATGAGGGATTTTATAGAAAAGTTACACGCACTATTTACCCGAAATTTTTCAAAACTCCAAATGAAGCGTGCCACCTGCCATTTATATTTTTTTTACCCCTATTCCAAACACAATGGAATATATATCGGAAGCCAATTTGATCATATTTGGAAAATAGGTTTTCGAATCGACCTATTTATATTTGAAATTCACTTAAACAATTTTCTACGCATTTTAGCTTGTCATGGACAAACCTTCAATCCAATTGACACGAAATTCGAAATCATACAATATTATAACATTACGGATCCAATGAAACTGGTTTCATCAAAATACGAGACTGTATGAAAAATGGATATTTTTACATTTAATTAAATATTAAAATATTCAATTTTTATAATTTAACTTTTAATCAATTTTGGAAGTTCTCTAACATCATTCTAATTCAAATAAAATTAAATTCAACTTTATAAATCATTTGCATTCATATTGAATTCAAATTCCAATTATTTCAGCAATTTCAAATATTAAATTAACAAATTAATTATCTAATTAAATCTTTATATTCGAGATATAATTTATTCAGCTTATAAAATTCACTTGTGAATATTTAAAATCAATTAAATATACGAATTTCAAATAACTGAAATTCTGGGTTGTTACACTCGACATTTTTCACATGAATTTCAATGTCCCTTTATGCTAGTCAAGCACTAAGCAGTTGCTCTACATACTCCTGGGCTTGAAAGAGAGCGTCATCTTTTTCCTTCATCTTGACCTCCAATGTGGCCTCTAATTTTTGGGTTTTTAAAGCCTGCTAATCTGTGGTTTTTCAAAGAGTCTCATTTTTCTAAGCAGGATTATGGGCCTACGATAAGCGGACTCAAGCCGAGTCTGTGGTAATTGAGACTTCTTTTCAAAAGATTTCCCTTCTTCTTCTAATTTCTTCTCCAAGACCATATGTAATTCCTTAATTCCATCTACTTCCATATCCTGATTAGCAATGATATGCTTGTTATCTTGCTCCAATATCACCTTCCCTTGGAGATCTACCATCTTTTCCCTATTAACATCAAAAATAGCTTTTGCAAGTCTCCTCTATATATAGTCTAATCATACACAACATTAAAACAACCCTTGACCTTTATTGCTACATCATGAGGATTATCCTTCAAATGATAAGATAATTTATTCCATAGAAGCATAATTTATGAAAGCCTCTTTGTATCTCAACAATTTAGAGATTAGTGGTAGATTCTATCATGGCTGTAGGCACATGTGCAGGAGCCTGCTCTTTGTCAGTGTTCGTTTGGAGAGATAATAAGTTATACACCTGGATGGTTGAGTGGGCTATTAGGATTTCTAGGTAGATGTAATTGGCTGTCTACCAAGTGACACTTAGGCGGGCGCAGTTAGAGCTTAGGTTGTAGGAACATGATCAGGTTTTTATTAGTGCAAAACCATATTTACTAGCAAAGATAGCGAGCTCTATGTTGGGGAGGCGATGTCCTACACAGCCCTTCATCACGATCATCGCGACATTTATACTCTACTTCTCATTTTTCTTATTCTTTCCTGCAATGCAATATAGGCTCAGATTTGTACGAAAACTCCCTATGTTGGTATGATGTTCATGCTCTCGTAACCACCAAAGTGACCTTGGAATTCATTGAAAAGATGAGGTCATCCTATTATACCCGAAAAGAAAACATGGTCGAGTTAAGACTTGAAAATCTAGGAACAACACGTTTAGTTTAAATATATGATAACTTTAAACTATCGTACAGTGTCAATATATCTTAATAACCCCTTGGACCATGCTCAAGAAGTTTACTAATAGGGGTTATCTTCCCTATAGTAGTCAAAGGCATATTATCAGTCATGCGAATCAGAGAATCAATATCACTGAGACTTATATTGTCAAGATTATAAAAAGGGATTTTATCCAATTTACTCTCGAATGAACCATATATGTCACCAGTTGGAGGAGTCAAAATTTCCATCTCAATCGGAGTCTGATGTGGCTATGGAACCAAATAGGGCGAAATGATCTTTAGCTTCAGGCGATAGGGAATAAGTGGTTGTGAGTCAGAGGAATAGGGATCTTAAGGCTAAATTAACACTAGAGGGAGGTGAACAGTGTTTTCTAATTTATATAAATCTTTCAAAATTATACTTAGAATTACGTAATTATTAATCATAGAAACAATCATGGAATCAAAACACAGATAAACGTAAATGCAGTAAAAGTAAAAGGAAAGAACACATCAGGATTTTATACTGGTTCGGAGTTACCCCACATCAGCCCCGCACAAGTCTTTGTACAAATTTCTTTTCAACAAGTAAATGCAAATACATTCTCGATCTTAAGGCCATGAGACACACCCTCTAGAATCCAGGCCTCTAGGTCGAGCCACTTGATTTTTAAGCCACAAGCATACCCATTAGACTTACGGGCTACCAAGCACACACAATTGATTTACAGGCTACAGTCTCACCCAATTGATTTACGGGCTACAATATCACCCACAAGTATAGCATTTTGATTTGATTGAGGTTTATAGACACGGATCTTCAATCTTGATTACAAATATAACTCTTGAACAACACTTTGATCTTGATTGGAGTAAGAGAGATGATAGAAATGAAAGAGCAAATGATAGAGAATCAAACTAATGGTGGTTGAGCTTGGTTCTTGTTGAAATTCGGTAGAGTATGGTTATATTTTGGTTTAGAAAATGAAAGAGGATAAGGAAAAGTGATAAAAGATGAAAAATGATACTAAAATTCATTGGGAAGACAGGTATTTATAGAGGAATAATGGTCATGTTCGCTCGTGAAGAGATACAAAAAATAGACACTTCTTTTGAAATTTAATTTTCGAAAACCATGGCTAGTATGACGATATATAGGTGTAGAGCATGTCGACATACTCTTGGTAATTTCGAAAAATTCTTTGAAATATATTTTTTAAATGTATTTCTTTGTAAAATAATTTGATACTATGTAAACATGCTTAAATATTGTTTATACACTTTTAAATCATAATAAAACTTGAGTAAAATTTTATGATAAGATCTTTGAAAAATAGACCAATACGAACAAAAATTTAATAAAAACAATAACTTAGTAAAATATCAAAAACTGAAAATAATATTTATAAGTATAAGAAATTGAAAACTATTTAAGAGTTTTTCTAAAAAGAATATTTAGAAACTTATTTTAAAAGAGAGAGAGAGATGACAGAGAGATCAAGTACTACCAGAATTTTAACAAAAATCTATGACTCTATAACTTATTAAGAATATCTTGAAATTTTGAACTCTTCAATACTCGTGAGTCCTTATTCTCTAGTTCTTGAGTCTCTATATCAACATCTTGAATCTCTTCAATCTTTACTTGATACTGTGCAGTCTTCTTAAATCATTGTATGTCTAATATCTTACATTATATACTATATTCCTTGATAAAATATTAGTATTTATATTTTATATATTTTTCCATTATCATCAAAACCAATATTCAAGTACTAACAATCTCCCCCTTTTTGATGATGACAACTTGTATATAAAATATAATATAACTCACCCTTAATCTATGCTTAGTATTTTATATATTTCTTCCCATTTGTCATCAATCAAAAATAGCTAACTATAACCATAACCCTATCTCTTAATATTAATTCTAACTCCACCTAAATAAAACACTATATACTTATAATGATATATATATATATATATATATATGTATGTATAGGTGATAAGTAATATGACTGTGAAATACAAAATGACAAGAATAATATATAAGAAATATGATATGCAAAATGAGACAACATTATTCGATATTTCAATTAATTCCAAGCATACATAATGTCATACACCAAACATTTTTCAAATTCAATCAAATTTAAAACAATCAAATCCAAACAAAACAATCCAATCAAATTAAGTTTATATATACAATCATACCTATTTTTAAACTGGACATTTCATGGGACTTCAGCCCTTCCATCAGCACCCGGGATCCGCTTTAGTATCCTCCCAATCTGCATCGTCTTTTTTGATGGTGCATCCTAGATTAGCGGTTGGTTCTCCTTTGTCAGGGCAGAGATCATCCATCAGATTGCGTCGAAATGCCTTTCTTATTCGTTGATCATCTGCATTTGACTCAATTCTAAGTGTCTCTGGTTTGTAGGATGAAAGAGAGAATGTTTTGAAAGATTCAAGAGAATGTTTTGAAAGATTCAAGCGTTTGTTCGAGGTTTTCGGTTAATTTTTGAATAGGAGAAGCCATTATTTATGATTTTGAGTTTTTATGCGAAGGAAGAAGGAAGAGCTGGAAAATTGGTGATTTCTGGTCTGAATGTGTATTTATAGGGTTGGAAAGTTGTTGGAATTAAATAGACATTTGCTGTTTATTCAATTTTAAGAATTAAACTTTTTTGGAAACTTACTGTTGTATGTCGACATACATACCTAGGGTATGTCGACATATACCTACAAATTTTCAAAACGGTTTATTTTTATATTCTAATGTATTTAACTTATACAATTACACTAGTTATGATTTCTAGAGATGATAATCAATGTATAACAGTAAGGAAACATATTTTTCATTGATATTAAGCTCGAGAATACATAGAACATAAGAAAATGAAAAGATACATAAATTCAAACTACACTTAGATTAAAAAATCAAATATAACATACTTAAATTACTACACATTAACGAGAAGGATATGGGTGAAGAGGATAATGAAGAGATTCCAAGCTTGCATTTCACTTTTCCAAAGAATTTGTCCATTTTGTTGGAGAAAGTGGCTAACTTCTTACTAGTGGAATGTTTAAGAATCTTTTGGTTTTCAACAATCTTCTTTTGATTGTTGAGAAGGTCTTGTTTAGTTGATGAAGTGGATATTTAATGCTTTCTAAGGAGGTTTTCTCCTCCTCCTCTTCATCTTCGATATCCATTTCTTTTCTTTCTTCTTCTTTATCCTCTTCTCTCATTTCTTCATCCTCTTCATGTGCTAACCTCTCTTTTTCTCTGTAAGTGTTTCATATGGCTAAAAAATTGGTGGAATTTTCATAAGGGCTATATTTTCTTGATTAAACACTTTACGAGAGATGAATTCCTTTCCTTTAAAGTCAAAACCAAAGTAGTTGAAAATACGGGCAAGATAAATACCATGAAATAGTACATTTTCATGGTTGGAAAGATTTTTGGGATAAAATTCATTCAAAATAACTTACACCCATTTTATGTTATATTGGTCATAAATGGCCAAAAGAGTTTTACAAACTTTCAATGTATAATTTTTACAAGTTCCCAAATGAGGAGTAATAGAACGTTGCAAAAGAAGATTAAGAGTTCTGGTTTTTGGATGAAAATTTCAATTTTTAAACTCAAAATTATCATCACCTTCGAAAATATTATGAAAAACTTCACTATCATGCTCATCAATTTTGAAAGAAGTAAAGTCCATTCTGGTAGATTTTCATCCAATAATGGAACACAAAAGTTCACAATTTAAAATGATTAAAGTTCCTTTAATAATACTGCACGCTTCTCCTTCACCTTCATGAAAATTTCAAATTTGCGTAAAATATTTTAACTAATTGTGGATAGTAAACAAAATCATTTTGAGAAGACTCAATTAAATCGAGAATTCCATATTGAGAACAAAGAGTATCAATCTCATAAGTATAAAATCATTAAAAACAATAAACTTTATAATAAAAACTTTTTCATAATTCATATAGCTAATATAAGCATTCATGGCTTCTTGATCATGGAAGAGAAAGTTTCTGATAGTTTTGGAGAGTCTCATGGAGGTTGGAGTGCTTGAGGAAACCATTGATGAATGTTTTGAGAAGACAAGAGAGTTGATGAAGGTTTGAACTTTGAAATTAAAGGTGAATTGAATGAAAAGAGATAGAGATAATAAATAGAAAATCAAATGACATGTTCTATGGTTAAGAGACACCTTTTCAAAAATTAGGATAGGTGAAAAGTTGGAGGAAAATTCAAATTTTGAATTTAAATTCAAACTCTGCATATATATCGACATATTATAGTTGTATGTCGACATATGCATTGAATTTTTCAAAAGTTATTTGTTTTTAACTATATCCTATTCCATTTTACATATAACTATTTATCGAAAAATATATTAAAAAATTTAAATTTTTTTAAATAAATTTTACATTATTATTATATCAAAAAATTTAAAAATCACACAATATTCAACCAATATTATTATTAGTCTATAGGATATTCCTAACAATCAAACTATCAAAAATTCAAATGATATAAAGCTTTGAATATATTAAATGTGTACCATTTTCTGATCCTATTTCACCAATTATATCTGAATTCCATATTGCTGTGAAGCACATGTTGGATATTTTCATATCCGATTCATTTTCACTTGATAATGTGTTTGAGTCATCTAGTGTTGGAGTATAGGCTTTTCTTCGTTTTCTAGACGAATCATTGTTTGGTGTGGTTTTCAGTTTCTTGGGAAGTAGATAGTAAGTGACAAGATTCATCGCAGTTGTAACATATGATGTCATTTTCGTTACCATGATTTTTGTTGTCATTTCTTTTAAAATTGTTCATCTTCTTATATTTTAGGAATTTTATGAAATTCCTTGTCATAAGTGCAATTTCTTCATCATTATCATTATCTGAGTCCAGATTATCTGTCATTGCATTGAACGTTATGGATTTTTTCTTTATTGGTGTTTCTCTTCTGCCCTGCATTTGTGCCTAAAAGACATTAAATTGCCGATTAGCTCTAAAATCTTTAGTTTTCTACTATCATTAGACTCTTCGATTGCAAGAGCCTTTTGGTCCCATTCGAAAGTAAGTGAATTGAGGATTTTTCCAACTTGATCCTCCTTAGAGGAACATTTACCCAATGTAATAAGCGAGTGTATGATATCTTAAAATCTACTATACATATCAGATATGGACTCATTTTAAATAATTGAAATTGGTTTGTTAACATGGAAATCTTGATCTGTTTAATCTTACTTGTGCCTTCATGTGTAACTTGCAAAGTTCTCCAAGTTTCAAATGTGGACTTATATTTAGGTATTCTATTAAATTCATTTCTTTCTAGTGAACATAATGATATATTCATGGACATGGAGTTACTTTATGTAACTGCCTTTTGTTCAGCAGTCCATTGTGAAAAATTATTCTCGGGTTCAGTGTACTCAGTTTGTGTGATATTCCAAGTGTCTAATCAAATTGATTGTAAATAGATTTTTATTCTACACGACCACTATGTATAGTTACTGCCATTAAAAAGTAGGGCTAGAAGTAGATTGTCCTTTAATAAATTAATAACTAACAAGTGTATTAACTATGTTACTAATAGTACTATTACCAATGTTGGTAGCCATTTAGACTTTTCAAAAATCATATTATGAACAATTTGAAAACCGACGATGTTATACCAAATATGAGTTAGCGGAATAAGGATCTCAAGGCTAAATTAACATTAGATGGGACGGTTGATAGTGTGGTCTAACTTATATGAATCATTTTGAAATCTTTTGAAATTTTACTTAGAATTATGCAATTTTTAATCACATAATCAAAACAGAGATAAAAGTCAATGCAATAAAGTAAAAGGATATAACACACTAGGATTTTATACTGGTTTGGTGTTACCCTAGGTCCAATCCCTCATTTCTTGTACGGATTTCTTTTCAACTAGTAAATGCAAATACAATCTCGATTTTAATGCTACGAGACACACCCTCCAAAATCCAAGCCCCTAGGTAGAGCCACTTGATTTCTCAGTCACAAGCACATCCACTAGATTTACGAGCTCTTAAGCACCACTTATTGATTTATGGGTTACAATCTCACCCACAAGTATAGCGGTTTGATTTACAGAGTTTTACATATTCGGTTCTTCAATCTTGACTATAAATGATCCTATAACTCTTGAATAGCACTTTGATCTTGATTGGAGTGAGAGAGATGATAGATTTCAGAGAGAAAATGAAACAGATTCCAAATAACGGTGATTGAGTTTGATTTTTGTCGAAATTAGGCAAGTATGATTATATTTTTGTTTAGAAAATGAAAGAGGATAAGGAGGAGAGAAGAAAAATTATAGTTGATAATAATATTCAGTGGGAAGTATTGGTATTTGTAAAGGAATGACGATCATGCCCGTTTGTGAAGAGATATGACGAATAGACACTTATTTTCAAATTTGGATTTTATAAATCATGGCTGGTATGTCAACATATAGAAGTAGAGCATGTCGATATACTCTTTGTAATTATGAAAAACACTTTAAAATACTATTTTGAAAATGTATTACTTTGTAAAATAACTTGATACTTTGTAAACGTGCTTAAATACAATTTACACTTCTAAATCATAAAAAAACTTGAGTAAAATTATACAATAAGATTTTTGAAAAATAAATCGATATAAATCAAAATTTAATAAAAACAATAACTTAATAAAATATCAAAAACTGAAAATAATATTTATAAGCACAAGAAATTGAAAATTATTTAAAAGTTGTTCTGAAGAGAATATTTAAAAACTTATTTAAAGAGAGAGAGAGAGATCTATGACTCTATAACTTATTTGGAATATCCTGAAGTCTTGAACTCTTTAATACTCATGGCTCTTCATTCTCTAGTTCTTGAGTCTCTGTATCAACATCTTGAATCTCTTCAATCTTTACTTGATACTATATAGTCTTCTTAAACCATTGTATATCTACTCCTACACTATATACTACATACCTTTATAAAACATTAGTATTTATATTTTATATGTTTTCCCAAAATTGTTGTCATAAAAACCAATATCTCAGGTACTAACAATCTCCCCTATTTTGATGATGCAACTTTATATATAAAACATAATATAACTCTCCCTTAATCTATGCCCAGTATTTTATATATTTTTCCCCTTTGTCATCAATCGAAAATAACTAACTATAACTATAACCCTATCTCTTAATATTAGTTCTAACTCCCCCTAAATAAAACACTATATAATAATAACGATATATATATATATATAACCGATAAGTAATATGATCGTGAAATACAAAATGACAAGAATGATATATAAGAAATGTGATATGTAAAATGAGATAACATTATTCAATATTCAATTAATTCCAAGCATACATAATGTCACACACCAAACAATATTCATCAAATCCAAATAAACCAATCCATTCAAATTAAGTTTATATATTCAATCAATCTTATTTTTAAATTAGACGTTTCATGGGACTTCAGCCCATCCATCAGCGCCCGGGATCACTGTAATAGCCTCCCAAATTACATCGTATTTGTTGACGGTGCACTCTAGATTATCGGTTGGTTCTTCTTTGTTCAGGGCAGAAATCATCCATCGAATCGCGTTGAAATGCCTTTCTTTTTCCTCGATCATCTGTATTTGACTCAATTATAAGTGTATCTGGCGTCGTATGATGAAAGGGAGAATGTTTTCGAAAGTAGGCGGACACCACAAGAAAAAGTATTCATCTTCGAAACCACTTACTTGTTCAAAGGACTGGTGATTATGCCATATCCTTTAGATGGTTCCAAATAAGTCAATGAGGGGCCTTCATTTTTCTTCCTAAAGCTATATAAATATCGAATTTCCTCCGATGTGGGCACCCTTCCCAAATGCGAAAGGCAGACCATATACATGTTGTTCATATAAGCATAGCTAATCAAATGAACCTAAACAAGGGCAAGCTTCATAAATTGGAGGACTGTTCGGATAAAGTAATTAAATGGAGGAATGTCCCTAAATAGGCACATCTAACGGTTTTAGATTGTATAACCTTCGAGCGAATTATAGTCGCGTTGAATGGGCTCTGGGACAAGAATGTCTTTGAAGGAATGCCATACCTCTCGCAAATTCTTCTAACCCCGGTTTCATCTAAATTGGAAGTTGAAGAGTTTGGAGGTTTGTCTAGAAATAGCGCCTCCAAGATCAATATCAGGGGTAACCCCATGAAAGCATTATCTGTCATTGGAAAAGGAACTACCTCTAAAGACCATCTAGTCGAATGGCGAGGCGATTGAGGCTGCAAGGATGATGAAGTAGATGGCATAACAAATCTTTATGTAGAAATCGAGTCAGTTGCAATTCGGACAAACTTTGATATAAATGAACCGTCGTCCATTTTAGAGAGCGCAAGGAGCATCTATGATCCATAATTATTGAAAAATTCCATAGATGAGCAAGGTCGGGTCGAATTTAACTATAATCTTTGTATCAAAATAAAACCTTTATGATCGATGAACAAGACCCAATGGATTTAATGTATGTTAATCGACTAGATCTTGTACATTGATGGGGGCAATTATATGCAATTTATTCTATGTAGTTTGTGTCTTATGTCTAGAGCATGGTACATATGACACTCCATGTAAATAGCTCGCTCGTGCTGGCAAACAAGCGTTATCACAAAACTGAACCATGTGTTAGATTTTACCCATTATCGTAGGATTATGATAATAGAACCATCATTCAGAGCAACATGGAATTTCCCCTTATAGGGATGACTTAAAGAGGTGAGAAAAGGTCTATTGAATGTTGGAGTGCGGTCGATGTGATCGATATCTAAAATCATTCCATCGAAGCTTGACCACCAATCGTACTTGACTACGAGTCATCTAAAGATAACAATCTTCCTCCCTGTACTTAATAGACTTAGCAAAAAAATTGAAAGTCCTAGGCTATGCAAAGGGCTCAAGCCAAAGCCTAGTAAAACTCGTAGTTGACCCAAAACAAGTAAGAAAAGGCAAGAACCTAAGTCCTACTTGGAAAATTTAGGGGAACATTCAGATTTCCTTCAAATCTGTAAGGCCATACCCAAATTCAAGTCCTTTGCATGACATAACCAAGTTTAGGGTAGAGTAAAAGGCATTAAATCAAGGCCAAGCTTAGTCGACAGTCATTACCAAACACCAATGACGTCAGATCAGCAGCCACGCACCTAAGTTCAGCAAGAGTTGAGGTCAAGAAATTAAGTCAAAAATCAATTATGTTGGAAAATTTTGTAAGATTCAAAATATAAGTCAATCAGCCCGACGTCAGTAGTGAATATGTATGAGTGGAGATAGAGTTTCTATTTCGACGATAATACTTTGATACTCAAGTCAAAATTTGGTAAGATCTTGGAAGTTTAAATCATTAGTGCTAGTAATAGATAAATGTGAAAGTGAAAGAGTGAAGGAAAAAAATACTTAAGTAAAGTCGGGTGTTGGGAAACTGTAGTAAAAAGTGGTACCGAGTCAAGGTTCATGACTCGGTACCGACTTGGAAAAATGGGAAATAGAAAAGGAAAGAAAAGAAAAAAGTTAGCAATGGAAAAGAAAGCATGCTTTGAAAAACGAAATCCTACCTGACCAAACAAAAGAAAGAACTTCTAAACTTTCCAAAATCCAAATGACAGACTTAATGTAACAACCCGTATATTTTGACCATTTAAATTGACAATAATCCACACATGTCAACTTAAATAGTACAAAACACGAATCATTAATGGAGTATAGATACATATAAATGAGAATCATCACAGAATCACAGAAATATAACATCACAGAATAGTGCAGCGGAAATACAACATAGTCATAAGAGTAGTTCATGAAGCTACCCAGAAATACAACAATGTCTCAGATAAAATAAAATAGAACAACATAGATGTCCAATAGTCTAAATAGCAAGAGCAATACTGATAAGATAAGATAATGATAGTCTTCGGTCTTCAGCTCCAAATAAACAGCAACAGCAATCCTCAATCTGATCCGAGCATATGCACAAACAAACACTCGAATCAGGACATATATTCTTATACAGTTAATATAATTCAAATTCAAAATAACAATAACTCAAAGATGAATGGAATAAACATCTTCCAGGATCCGGTAAACTATTTATACATAATAGTGTACGATACATAGATAATGTCTAACAGTAAAGTAAAATATCAAAATAGCGTTAAGGCGTTACCATTATCCCCCTTAACACATTTTTATAAATATCATAGTCTATACAGCACTGTAAACTCCACCGTAAACTAGTGGGATATCAGGGAGTACTCCATAGGTATAATACAAAACAAATTCGTAGTGGTCGCGTATACAGGATACAAGTATGACAAGGCACATGAGGCAATACCCAAGGTAGTGAAACTACCGTTCGCCTGATCCGGACTGGTGAGAACGCATCGCCGCAACGATCGCAACACCGCGAAACAACACTCCAAATTCAAGGGTGCGTACCAATCAATCACAAAAGTAAATGAGTAGTTTACGAAGAAGTGTGTTCGCTCGAGGTAGCTAACCCCATTTGGCCCGGCACAGCTCCTGATTTTAGTCATTTTCAATTTGACACAAGTGTCAAGGCTATCCATTTTCGTTTTCTTTCTTCAATCATCGCGTACGTCAATCCAACCACTTCATTCTGGATCACACTCCGCGTATAGTTATTAAAGTGGTTTTCGGTTTAGACAGTGAGTATGTCCTTAACCGATTCCGGTTCCTTTAATAACCTTCATAATTAATTTACCGATTGGTCGTTCATATATTTCAAAACCAATTCAATTTCAATTTCAATAATAATTCGTAAATCAACATTTCTCTAGTCATTCTAAATCAATTTCTAATATTACGTTTTATAACTTCATAACTCTTCTATAATTAAATTTTCAAAGTTTTCAACTTAAAACAATTTCAAATATTCATTTAATTCCATGTATAAGTTCATTCCAAAATCAATTAACGTCCAAATCGATTTAAATTCAATTATCGATTTTATTCGATATCCATTACATTAATTTATCATTTAACAATTTCACTTCAAATTTTCTGTTCATTACATTACTTTCATAAGTTCAATTTCATTATCAAAGCTTAAATATTTATTCAATTTGAATGGTCGAACCCAATTCTTTAAATTACAAGCATTTCATTTGTTTTCGATAAGAGCGTTCTATTTCTTATTAAAGAAATTCAATTTCATCTATTTATTTTTTTTCCGTTACAAATTTCAAATCTCAATTAAGAACTTATTTTCACTTATTCAAAAATTCGATTTCTCCTAATATAGAATATTCCATTCAATTCAATTATTGCGTAATTCAATCTATTCAATTTAGTTTAATCATTAAACAATTCAATCTTATTCAATTTAGTTCAATCATTAAACAATTCAATCTTATTCAATTATTAAATAATTTCAAACTTCATTATTAATAAATTTCAAGACTTGATTATTAATAATTCCAAATTGGTTATTACCCATTTCAACTTAATTATTAATACTTTCAAAATCAATTACCAATTAATTCTAAATTTAATCATTAAATATTTAAACTTTAAAACAATGTCTTTTTGTCAATTACGACGATAATATTTGTTTCAAATTCAATATTCACATTTTCGTTCATTCAAATTTAAATTCCAATTTTATTCAAAACCTTATTATTAGTCAAATAAAATCTTATTTCATTTTAAATCAAAACATTGACCAATCGGTTTTAAATTAAATTTTCTATCCTAAGTCAAAGTTATTTTTTTTTTTCTTTTTCATTTTTTCTTTTTTCATTTCAACCCGATTCCATTTCAATTCAAAATCAAAGCATACAAAGGGAACTTGCAGTGTGATAGCTGGGATGGTGTCAAAGTAAATAAACAAGCAATAACATCCATACATAACAATTCAACAATTATTTAAATAATCCCGAAATAATCGTATTAATTTACATTTGTTATTTATGCAAATTAATAAAATTATTTCTAGAATCTACACTATCAGTTCATGTAGATTAAAGATTATCGTATTACGGTTTTCACATGCAGTTCAATTAAATTTCAAGTTTACACTAAACAATAAATCCGATATACGTTAAATGGTACAAAGTGAAATTAACTCATTTCTACGTCAATCTAATTAACAATTAAGGTGTCAAGATTAACTAATCAATATTTAACATATAAAGGGGTCAAGTTTAACAACTCAAAGTTCGACGTATATAATCCGATTTAAACTGGTTAACTATCCTATTCAAATTTACTTGCAAATTATTTGTCACTTCACAAAACAATTTACATCCAATTCAATATCACATAGCAATCATTTATCAACCAAACTTGCATACGAATATATGTCGTGAAAATTTGTTTCACCTTCCGTGGATAAAGAAATGGATCCAAAGCGAGAATAAGCACGAATAGAAGTCGGTACACACGAACTACGAACACTGTAATATCGACAAAATAAAACGATATTAATGCAATGAACGTTTGTATATAATTTATAAATTTATATAAATGCGCTTACCGACGACGGAGAAAACAAAAGCTGAGAGATCGGTGCTGCTGCAACAAGAAATCAGTCGGTTGCTTCTGCAAACAACGAAAAGAAAAGTCGGTTACTATTTGGCAACCGGAATAGATATTGGCGTAATCCTATACTGCAATAATTAAAAGCTATGTTAAAACTCAGTTTCCCCTTTTCGTTAGGCCAAGACTGGGAATAGACAGCATGCACCTATCCATACTAGCGCATGCATATACATGTACAGGTTGTACATTACTCACGTATTACTCACGCATGCATATTTTTTTTTTTACAACTACGCACACTTCATTTCCCATTCTTTCTTTCTTTTTTTTTTTTTTTTTTTTTTTTTTACAGCCTACTCACGCATGCATAAACAACATATTTTCACTAAAACTACTTCCAGCCCACTAATTTAACTCCACTGCTCACGTAAACAAAATGCACACACTAACTTTGAGAGATAAACACATGCACACATTTTTTTTTTATAAAACAAAGCTGAGACTTCTTCTCTGTACTAACCTTCCTCTTTAAATAATGACTCAACTTCCTTCATAACACCCTCACTTAAAAGCAAACACGTACAACACTTCACCAAACATACACACACACAAAACACGTACGCACGAAATAAATTTTTTTTTTTCATGCAACTCACTCACACTCACTGCACGCAATACACGCACACATCTAAGCACACCCACACTCCATATACGCATGGAAGGGAAAGAGATGGTTCGGCTGCGACAGGGTGAGGTGGCACGGCGGTTGCAGGTGGAGGCGGACGTGGGTAGAAAAGGAAAGAGGGACGGGTGGCTGGAGGCTATGGCGTTGGAGCGGGGTGATGGGCTCGTTGGTTGGTCCGACTTTCAATGGTTGACAGGGCTGTCAAGGCGGAGGCTATGCAGTGGTTCGGTTGACTGGTGTTGCGTGGTGAAGGCGGAGGGAGAGGTAGTGGCACACGGCGATGTGGAGTTGCATGCTTGTTTTAAATTTTTTTTTTTTAGTTCAGAGGACAAGATGAAAGAAGGATAAAAGAAGAAGAGGAGAAGGTGAGGTACCTGTAGCTTGAAGTGTTATACAGTGAAATGAGGATTGATGGAGTGATGTCTCAATGTTTGTACTATTATTTGTATTTAGCCGATTTGAAACTATAGTAATTGCTATTGGAAATACGAGGAGTTTCACTACTTTCCAATTTTTTTACTTAATTCCCATACGTCCACACCAATTCCCAAGCCACTTCTAGCTTCCTGCTACCCCTTAAATGCCACAGCTGAGTTTATTCAATTCCTTTTGGATACGGGCCAAGGAATTTGGGCTGACATTTGTTTAAGCGGTCCGTTCAAAACGATTTAATTAACGCGACTAATTTCTACGAATTCCGATTGACGCAAATAAATATACCGTTTTGATCAGCGCGACGACGCGATTCCAACGGTATACAGATTATTGCGATACAATGGTTTTATAAAATTCGCCTTTTACGCCACTAAAATTGCGTGTTTTGCAAAACAATTTAAACGGAGCAGGCGATGACAGTTTTTGACGAAACGAATCTCATAATCGTGATCAGAAAATTTTTTTACAACCTAACTGTGTAAAAATATTTGGATTTGGAAGATAAATTTTACGCAGCTTTATATGGACTGATATACAGTAAAACGCGAACGAAGTTTTCTGTACTATTTTGCGACGAAACTTTTTCCATGCTCATATCTAACTAGACTATGTCATAAATAAAGTTTGGACGCAAATTGAGCTCGTTTATAAATTTTCAAAATTTTACATTAAAACGATGAAGTTAATATTTTAAATCGGGTCGGAAATTCAGGGTCGTTACAATCTCCCTCACTCAAAACTTTTCGTCCTCGAAAAGGAACAAGACGAGTGAAGTAGAAATGAAATAAGCAAAAAAAAAAAAATCAAGACAGATTATAAGGAATTTGAATTATACCTGAAATTAGTAATTCGGGGTTTGAATCCCGAATACTATCCTCAGTCTCCCATGTGCAATCTCGCTCATCTGCACTCCATTGGACTTTGACGAGATTTACCGACTTCCTTCTGAGTTGCTTTGTCTCACGATCGACTATCCGAAGCGGCTTACGCTCAATGGTCAAATCGGGCTCAATCACTATCTCTTCCAACTGAGCAGTGGGAATAGTCATAGATGGATCGTGTACAACTTTGCGAAGGTGTGAGACGTGAAACACATTGTGCACACCAGCGAACTTCTCTGGTAATGCAACTCTATATGCCAATGTTCCGACTCTTTCCGTAATCTCAAACGGACCAACAAATCTCGGAGCTAGCTTCCCTTTCCTTCCAAATCGAACAATATTCTTCAAAGGCGACACCTTCAGAAATACTTTGTCTCCTACGCTGAATTCAAGATCTCTTCTCCTTTTGTCAGCATAGCTCTTTTGTCTATCCTGTGCCGTCTTTATTTTCTTTCTGATTTCTTCGACTTTTTCAGAAGCTTCCATAATTATTTCTGGACCAAGCACTAGTCGATCACCCGACTCGATCCAACAAGCTGGTGATTTGCACGGCCGTCCATATAAGGCTTCGAACGGTGCCATACCAATGCTTGCCTGGTTTATTGAAGAAAATTAATTCAAGTTCAATATGCTTATTCAAATTTGAAATTCAACATCTTTACCTGGTAACTATTATTATAAGTGAATTCTACCAAGTGAAGATGGTCTTCCCAGGATCCACCAAAGTCGATAATACAAGCCCGGAGAAGGTCTTCCAAAATCTGATTCACCCTCTCAGTTTGACCATCTGTCTGAGGATGATATGCAGTACTCAGATTTAGTTTGGTGCCCAAAGTATCCTGAAATGCTTTCCAGAATTTACTGGTGAAAAGAGGATCTCGATCGCATATGATGCTAGATGGTACACCATGAAGTTTAACGACTTCTCTCATGTATATCTCTGCCAAACTCGAAGCTGTACGAGTGGACTTGACTGGAATAAAGTGAGCGGATTTCGTCAGTCTATCGACAATCACCCATATGCTTTCGTTACCCTTTCTAGTCCTTGGCAGCCCATCAATAAAGTCCATAGAAATTTGCTCACACTTCCATCCTGGAATCTCTAGTGGCTGAAGCAAACCTGCTGACTTTCTATGATCAGCTTTAACTTGCTGACAAGTTGTACATCTGCTGACATAGGTAGAGATATCACGCTTCATCCCGCTCCACCAATATAACTTCTTCATATTCTGGTACATTTTAGTAACACCGGGATGAAATGAAAGTGAAGAGTTGTGGTTTTCTTTCAGCACTTCTTGTCTTAGGCCATCAACATTAGGAATACAAATACGATTGTCGATTCTCAAGACTCCATTACTATCAACATGCGCTCCCAATTTATTATCAGCATTTCCAACTCTACCAAGAACTATTTCTTTGATGCGATAGAGCAAAGTGTCCTCGTATTGCTTGGCTATAATACGATCCATAATAGCTGAGGAGACGGAAAGCTGGAATAACATTCCCTCAACAAGATTACAACATGCCATTGCTTGGTTTCTGCTCAAAGCATCAGCTACGGCATTCGCTTTCCCTGGAGTGTAATTAATATCAAGATTATATGCAGCTAGAAATTCGAGCCATCGGACTTGTCTCTGATTCAAATCCTTTTGTGAGAAGATATATCTCAATGACTTGTGGTCAGTGAATAACTCAAATTTTGTTCCCAATAAATAGTGCCTCCATAGCTTAAGAGCAAATACAACTGCAAGGAGCTCTAGATCATGAGTTGCGTAATTTGCTTCATGGGTCTTTAACTGACGACCCGCATATGCCATAACCTTTCCCTTTTGCATTAAGACTGCTCCAAGACCATCACGACAGGCATCTGTATAGACGGTCAATCCTTCGCTACCATCAATAACTGTAAGAACTGGGGCAGATGTCAATCTTCGCTTCATCTCATTGAAAGCTGCTTCACACTTTTCACTCCAAATAAATTTCACATTCTTCCTGGTCAGTGCGGTAAGTGGGGCAGCGATGCGAGCAAAGTTTTCTATAAATCTGCGATAATAGCCAGCTAATCCCAAGAAACTGCGGATATCTGTAGGAGTTTTGGGAGTCTCCCAATCCTGCAAATTTCAAGAATTCGAATTTAGATATCGATTAGTTGTTTAGATAGAATTGACAAGTAAGAATAGAACTCACATTGATTACGGCGATCTTAGCTGGATCGACCGAAATCCCATTCTCCGAAACAATATGGCCAAGGAAACGAGCTTCATCTCGCCAAAAGTGGCATTTCGAAAACTTGGCTTTAAGCTGATGTTTGCGAAGAGTTTCAAGTACAAAAGCCAAATGTGAACTATGTTCTTTCTCATCTTTGGAGAAGACGAGAATGTCATCGATGAAAACAAGCACGAACTTGTTAAGAACATCACGGAAAACTCTATTCATCAAGTCGACGAAATAGGCTGGAGCATTAGTGAGACCGAACGGCATAACTAGCCATTCATAGAAACCATTTTCTGTGCGGAATGCTGTTTTAGGAATGCTATCCTCAGCGATTCTGAGTTGGTGAAAACCGGTAGCCAAATCAAGTTGAGAAAAGACTTTAGCTCCATGAAGCTGGTCGAAAAGATCGTTGATGCGAGGCATCGGATATCTATTTTTATGTGTGAGTTTGTTTAGCTCTCTATAGTCCACACACATTCTGAGTGAGCCATCAGATTTGGTGACAAATACAACTGCAGCACCCCATTCTGAATGGCTGCGCCGAATCAAGCCTTTAGAAAACAAATCTTCAATTTGAACATTCAACTCTGCCTTTTCTTTAGGAGCCATTCTTCTTGGAGGAAGAACTACTGGTCGTGCAGCAGGAATAAGGTCGATGCGGAATTCGATTTCCCGCGGAGGTGGTAGAGAATTAACCTCTCCAAACACATCAGAAAAGAGTTGAACTACTGGGGTGGAGCTAAGTTCATTTGGATGAGAGTCAAGAGAGAATATAAAACTTCCAGCATATTCTTGAGGTGATTTGCCTTTAACAACTAAAGGCATACTCTTGTCGTCAATAAGAGAGACAGTTCGAGTTCTACATGAGATAACGGCTTCGAACTTTCGTAGCCAATCAATGCCTAATAGTATATCAAATGCCTCGAATCCAAGAACATAGAAATCCCAAGTAATGCGGTGAATGCCATGCATAAGAGTGACATGTTTGCAAATCCTTTTAAGGTTAGCGGGCCCTCCGATAGGATTAGATACACATAAAGAGATAGATGCAAGAGTGGGTTCCAAACCAAGTTTATTACACAAGTCAATAGATATGAAGCTGTGAGTTGCTCCGGTGTCAAATAAAACTCTAACAGGCAAGGTATGCAACATGAAAGTACTTTGTAAAGTACCTTGGTTATCCGGAACTTCCGGGGTAGGAACTTCTGGGGCAGGTGTGGAAAGAGCAAAGACTCCAGATGGTGTACCTCTCTTCTGTGTTGGGCAGTCTTTCTTGAAGTGTCCAGGTTGTAAGCAGATATGACACAAATCCCTCCTAGTCATCTGTGCCGGTGGCGGAACAGCTGCGCTCTTTGGAGATGGGCAGCTACTAGCATAATGACCCTTTTGGTTGCAGTTGAAGCAAGTAATGGATGATATGTCAATGGGCTTCTTCTGGGAGTATCCAAGCCCTGTTTTCTGCTGCCAATTCTTCTTCTGTTGTGCAAAGTTTGGCTTTCTCTTTCCCAACTTACTAGCTGATGTCTGAACAACTGGAGCTTTGGAGGATGATGTTTCCTTTGGCTTTCCCTCATATCGAAGAGCAAAGTCCATCAACTCAGTGAATGTTCCATGGACATGAGCGGTGAGAAGCTCGTAATACTCAGGGCGTGCGCCATGTATGAACTTCTCATTCTTAAGCAGTGGTGTATCAATCAAGCCAGGTCCGAACTTGGATAGTTCGTTGAACTTCCGTTCATACTCAGTGAAGGTCATGTTGCCTTGCTTGAGATCCATAAAAGAACGATAGAGTTGGGCCTTTCCAGCAGCTGGCATCCACTGAGCCATAAAGGAGTCCCTATTTACACACGATATGAGAACGAGTCAAAATTTGAATGAGATAGAAGGAATTTATTTGATGTAATTTAGATAGATTTCTACCTAAACTGGGCCCAAGTGATGTTTTCCTCATCGGTACGAGAAGTGACGGATTCCCACCAGTCTTGTGCAGCATCCTGAAGTTGCCAAGCGGCCAACTGACGCTTCTGAGCGTCCGTGATTTCCAAGCCAGTAAAGATCCTCTCCAAACTCTTTAGCCATTGCTGTGCTTCGATGATACTCTCGGAGCCAGTGAATTTGACACCTCCAAGCTGAGTGTACTCCTTACTAAGAGTGGAGAATCGAATTGCGGGGGCTTGTGGAGCAGGAGCATTTCCACCCCTTCCACCTCTAACATTTCTTCTGGCAGCCATCCTGGAATACCAAAAGTGATTTAGAATCAAAGATAGGAATTTATAGAACTTAAGGAAATTCTACTCAAACTAATTCAATAAGAAAGATGAATCAAAAGATGTGGATTCTGAAATGATTCTCCTCATTCTAGGGTATATTTACCCTATCTCTAATGAGCTTAAAACTCCACAGGCTAAGGTTATCTGGAACCAAAGCTCTGATACCAACTATAACAACCCGTATATTTTGACCATTTAAATTGACAATAATCCACACATGTCAACTTAAATAGTACAAAACACGAATCATTAATGGAGTATAGATACATATAAATGAGAATCATCACAGAATCACAGAAATATAACATCACAGAATAGTGCAGCGGAAATACAACATAGTCATAAGAGTAGTTCATGAAGCTACCCAGAAATACAACAATGTCTCAGATAAAATAAAATAGAACAACATAGATGTCCAATAGTCTAAATAGCAAGAGCAATACTGATAAGATAAGATAATGATAGTCTTCGGTCTTCAGCTCCAAATAAACAGCAACAGCAATCCTCAATCTGATCCGAGCATATGCACAAACAAACACTCGAATCAGGACATATATTCTTATACAGTTAATATAATTCAAATTCAAAATAACAATAACTCAAAGATGAATGGAATAAACATCTTCCAGGATCCGGTAAACTATTTATACATAATAGTGTACGATACATAGATAATGTCTAACAGTAAAGTAAAATATCAAAATAGCGTTAAGGCGTTACCATTATCCCCCTTAACACATTTTTATAAATATCATAGTCTATACAGCACTGTAAACTCCACCGTAAACTAGTGGGATATCAGGGAGTACTCCATAGGTATAATACAAAACAAATTCGTAGTGGTCGCGTATACAGGATACAAGTATGACAAGGCACATGAGGCAATACCCAAGGTAGTGAAACTACCGTTCGCCTGATCCGGACTGGTGAGAACGCATCGCCGCAACGATCGCAACACCGCGAAACAACACTCCAAATTCAAGGGTGCGCACCAATCAATCACAAAAGTAAATGAGTAGTTTACGAAGAAGTGTGTTCGCTCGAGGTAGCTAACCCCATTTGGCCCGGCACAGCTCCTGATTTTAGTCATTTCCAATTTGACACAAGTGTCAAGGCTATCCATTTTCGTTTTCTTTCTTCAATCATCGCGTACGTCAATCCAACCACTTCATTCTGGATCACACTCCGCGTATAGTTATTAAAGTGGTTTTCGGTTTAGACAGTGAGTATGTCCTTAACCGATTCCGGTTCCTTTAATAACCTTCGTAATTAATTTACCGATTGGTCGTTCATATATTTCAAAACCAATTCAATTTCAATTTCAATAATAATTCGTAAATCAACATTTCTCTAGTCATTCTAAATCAATTTCTAACATTACGTTTTATAACTTCATAACTCTTCTATAATTAAATTTTCAAAGTTTTCAACTTAAAACAATTTCAAATATTCATTTAATTCCATGTATAAGTTCATTCCAAAATCAATTAACGTCCAAATCGATTTAAATTCAATTATCGATTTTATTCGATATCCATTACATTAATTTATCATTTAACAATTTCACTTCAAATTTTCTGTTCATTACATTACTTTCATAAGTTCAATTTCATTATCAAAGCTTAAATATTTATTCAATTTGAATGGTCGAACCCAATTCTTTAAATTACAAGCATTTCATTTGTTTTCGATAAGAGCGTTCTATTTCTTATTAAAGAAATTCAATTTCATCTATTTATTTTTTTTCCGTTACAAATTTCAAATCTCAATTAAGAACTTATTTTCACTTATTCAAAAATTCGATTTCTCCTAATATAGAATATTCCATTCAATTCAATTATTGCGTAATTCAATCTATTCAATTTAGTTTAATCATTAAACAATTCAATCTTATTCAATTTAGTTCAATCATTAAACAATTCAATCTTATTCAATTATTAAATAATTTCAAACTTCATTATTAATAAATTTCAAGACTTGATTATTAATAATTCCAAATTGGTTATTACCCATTTCAACTTAATTATTAATACTTTCAAAATCAATTACCAATTAATTCTAAATTTAATCATTAAATATTTAAACTTTAAAACAATGTCTTTTTGTCAATTACGACGATAATATTTGTTTCAAATTCAATATTCACATTTTCGTTCATTCAAATTTAAATTCCAATTTTATTCAAAACCTTATTATTAGTCAAATAAAATCTTATTTCATTTTAAATCAAAACATTGACCAATCGGTTTTAAATTAAATTTTCTATCATAAGTCAAAGTTATTTTTTTTTCTTTTTCATTTTTTCTTTTTTCATTTCAACCCGATTCCATTTCAATTCAAAATCAAAGCATACAAAGGGAACTTGCAGTGTGATAGCTGGGATGGTGTCAAAGTAAATAAACAAGCAATAACATCCATACATAACAATTCAACAATTATTTAAATAATCCCGAAATAATCGTATTAATTTACATTTGTTATTTATGCAAATTAATAAAATTATTTCTAGAATCTACACTATCAGTTCATGTAGATTAAAGATTATCGTATTACGGTTTTCACATGCAGTTCAATTAAATTTCAAGTTTACACTAAACAATAAATCCGATATACGTTAAATGGTACAAAGTGAAATTAACTCATTTCTACGTCAATCTAATTAACAATTAAGGTGTCAAGATTAACTAATCAATATTTAACATATAAAGGGGTCAAGTTTAACAACTCAAAGTTCGACGTATATAATCCGATTTAAACTGGTTAACTATCCTATTCAAATTTACTTGCAAATTATTTGTCACTTCACAAAACAATTTACATCCAATTCAATATCACATAGCAATCATTTATCAACCAAACTTGCATACGAATATATGTCGTGAAAATTTATTTCACCTTCCGTGGATAAAGAAATGGATCCAAAGCGAGAATAAGCACGAATAGAAGTCGGTACACACGAACTACGAACACTGTAATATCGACAAAATAAAACGATATTAATGCAATGAACGTTTGTATATAATTTATAAATTTATATAAATGCGCTTACCGACGACGGAGAAAACAAAAGCTGAGAGATCGGTGCTGCTGCAACAAGAAATCAGTCGGTTGCTTCTGCAAACAACGAAAAGAAAAGTCGGTTACTATTTGGCAACCGGAATAGATATTGGCGTAATCCTATACTGCAATAATTAAAAGCTATGTTAAAACTCAGTTTCCCCTTTTCGTTAGGCCAAGACTGGGAATAGACAGCATGCACCTATCCATACTAGCGCATGCATATACATGTACAGGTTGTACATTACTCACGTATTACTCACGCATGCATATTTTTTTTTTACAACTACGCACACTTCATTTCCCATTCTTTCTTTTTTTTTTTTTTTTTTTTTTTTACAGCCTACTCACGCATGCATAAACAACATATTTTCACTAAAACTACTTCCAGCCCACTAATTTAACTCCACTGCTCACGTAAACAAAATGCACACACTAACTTTGAGAGATAAACACATGCACACATTTTTTTTTTATAAAACAAAGCTGAGACTTCTTCTCTGTACTAACCTTCCTCTTTAAACAATGACTCAACTTCCTTCATAACACCCTCACTTAAAAGCAAACACGTACAACACTTCACCAAACATACACACACACAAAACACGTACGCACGAAATAAATTTTTTTTTTTCATGCAACTCACTCACACTCACTGCACGCAATACACGCACACATCTAAGCACACCCACACTCCATATACGCATGGAAGGGAAAGAGATGGTTCGGCTGCGACAGGGTGAGGTGGCACGGCGGTTGCAGGTGGAGGCGGACGTGGGTAGAAAAGGAAAGAGGGACGGGTGGCTGGAGGCTATGGCGTTGGAGCGGGGTGATGGGCTCGTTGGTTGGTCCGACTTTCAATGGTTGACAGGGCTGTCAAGGCGGAGGCTATGCAGTGGTTCGGTTGACTGGTGTTGCGCGGTGAAGGCGGAGGGAGAGGTAGTGGCACACGGCGATGTGGAGTTGCATGCTTGTTTTAAATTTTTTTTTTTTTAGTTCAGAGGACAAGATGAAAGAAGGATAAAAGAAGAAGAGGAGAAGGTGAGGTACCTGTAGCTTGAAGTGTTATACAGTGAAATGAGGATTGATGGAGTGATGTCTCAATGTTTGTACTATTATTTGTATTTAGCCGATTTGAAACTACAGTAATTGCTATTGGAAATACGAGGAGTTTCACTACTTTCCAATTTTTTTACTTAATTCCCATACGTCCACACCAATTCCCAAGCCACTTCTAGCTTCCTGCTACCCCTTAAATGCCACAGCTGAGTTTATTCAATTCCTTTTGGATACGGGCCAAGGAATTTGGGCTGACATTTGTTTAAGCGGTCCGTTCAAAACGATTTAATTAACGCGACTAATTTCTACGAATTCCGATTGACGCAAATAAATATACCGTTTTGATCAGCGCGACGACGCGATTCCAACGGTATACAGATTATTGCGATACAATGGTTTTATAAAATTCGCCTTTTACGCCACTAAAATTGCGCGTTTTGCAAAACAATTTAAACGGAGCAGGCGATGACAGTTTTTGACGAAACGAATCTCATAATCGTGATCAGAAAATTTTTTTACAACCTAACTGTGTAAAAATATTTGGATTTGGAAGATAAATTTTACGCAGCTTTATATGGACTGATATACAGTAAAACGCGAACGAAGTTTTCTGTACTATTTTGCGACGAAACTTTTTCCATGCTCATATCTAACTAGACTATGTCATAAATAAAGTTTGGACGCAAATTGAGCTCGTTTATAAATTTTCAAAATTTTACATTAAAACGATGAAGTTAATATTTTAAATCGGGTCGGAAATTCAGGGTCGTTACACTTAAACAACACACTTCAACTCTTAAGCCATCCAAGTGGTATGAATCCATAACTGTTCAGAATGATATGATGATCTAAAAAGGCACACATCTATGTAAAAACAGTTCAAAGGATGAAAATATCTATTCAGATCAGAGTAGCTTGTCTCGATCCAAAGCATATCTTGATAACGTAAGGTATATTTTGAGGGGAAAGTGTTATTCTGCTTTTGAATCAGTGCATATATAAACAAGACAGAACCATTAAACAGTCATAAGATAAACCAAAAAATTCTAGAAATATAAGTTTGGGAAGTAGATTCAAGTAAAGTCCAAAGAATCGTGTGGAACCTTGCTTGCCAATTTAAGACACTTAGCCATTTTGTAGATGAGTCAAATGATGAAGAGCAAAGTTAGAAATTAGAACTTCAAGTCTCGAGTGGGTATCAAGTTTAGCCCCTCAATTAGGTACCAAGTCAAGATGTTAGGTCATCTCAACTTGTTCATGAGGTCAAAGTCCAAAAGTGAAGAAAAGCACAGAGTCAAATTGGGTCACAAGTTGGTACTGACTTATGGGGTCAACTTAGTATTGAGTTAACTTTCCAAGGGCTGAGTTGGCCATGATTTCTTTCTGCAACCTCCTACCAGACGTAAAGAACATGAGGGGAAGGTTTCAGAGCATATTTCGTTGATCTTTATTTATAAATAGAGATACAAATGCACAGAAAAGGGGACTATTACACTCTTTACGAATTAATTGACTTTGACACTTTTTTGGATCCTTACACGAGTTGTAAGCAACCGAGTTGCAAAATCGCAGTTGTAAAAAAGTCAGGAATCATCAACAAAGTTGAAGTGGACATAGGCCAGAATATTTATCGAATAACTATAAATTCTTTTCGGTTATTTACCCCGTTTTATATTTATTTCTACTTTAATCAAAACTTATAATCTGATTAGATGTTTATCCAACTTTTGGTGCAAGTAATGCACACACACAATTTTATTTTCTTTTTATGGTGTAAGGGTTGAAAGAATTTATAAAATTATATGTACACATACATGAAATTTGAATATAGATTTAAACATTTACCTTTATATTTGGTTGATTGGGGACATGTTGCTTTGCTAGTTTTTCCTCTTTGGAGTTGGCGCCTACTTCCTACTGGATTTATTTGAAAATCTAGCTATAGGCTTTAACTTGTAGGCAATAGAGATTTAGGTTTTAAGTTGGAATTGGATGTCTAAAATGGAATGAGAGGTGGTATTTATTGCCATAAAATATATCTCCTAGGTTTTCTTTTATCATTATTCTAGATCTTATATAGTCCAAAGATATATTCAAACTCCCTTAACCCTCCAATATACCCTCCTCCCTTAGGCTGTGATAATATTTGAAAATAATTTGATCAAGTTGAACTTGGAAAATGTTAAAAAATACACTGTGTTGACTCCCTAGTGTTAAATAGGTCCATAATGGTATTAGTATTAAAGCGTACGTGGACTTCACTAAAGTACAATATCAGGTGCAATTTCAGTCACTTAAAAATAATTTAGGTGAGCTCCAATTTATAATCTTTACTAAGGTATACCCAAAACAATAATATTTTGTGCATGTTTTCTTTTCATCATTACTATCCCACTAAGATGTCTTGTGTTTGGTTAATGGCCAAAAACTCCAACAATATCTGTTGTTAATTGCATACCATCACATCAAAACCCTCAATTTTATTTGATAACATTTATCGATTAACCGATTTACTCTAGCCAAATATTATGACTTTGAGTTCACCAACAATTATGGTGATACTAATCTTTTACAACACAACAGACGAACGCTCTCTGGAGCGGTGTTTCACTTCAAATGGTTCGACGTATACTAAGTATGGTTGTAAAATTTCGTCATGTCATATGATTGATGATATCAAAGTATAGTCTAGATACTTAAGAACAATAGCACTCTCAAATCTAAAGACAACTACATATCATCACATGAGATATTCAATTTTTACTTAGTTGTATTAACTTGTAAAAGACTCTCGTTGGGTCATTTATGATTGTTCCGAACAACAAGTATGCAACCCTTGTTGCCCCCAATAGTCATTTGAGTAGGACAGAGTGCAAGAGAATCAGTCCATGGGATGGGAGGTACATAACAAGAATCCATCCTTTCAATTGACTTGGAAAGAAGGTTATTCGCGCATATGAAACGGAATGAATAACAAGCTATTTTTTCCGTGAGTTCTAAGCAAGGTGAGACTAGTGCAATCGGGGATAGGGGACCCATGTTGGCTAAAGAAAATATCTTCCTTTTCGGGCCACCCGAATTAATATATTGGCCATGATAATTGTCCAACCTATCCTACCTAAAGTAAGAAAAACTTAGAACCATTTATAGTAAGGAAGTCACTCATCTAATTGTCATCTAGTTCTATTTCTAATTTAACGTCCATTATATGGAGAGTATTATATATGCTAATCTAAACGGTTGTGTTGCTATCATTTTCTTGATAAATATTTATTACGATTATTTTAATTATAAGTAATTTGAATATCCAATTCATTACTCATGATTACGAAAATATTTGCAACTACAATCAATTAAATATTTACCTAAGAATTTTGTACTTGTATATATCCAAATATACAACTATTTACTTATATCACAATATAACAACATATAGTAGAAAAAAAAACAAAAGTGCACTTTACTTCGAACAAGATTCGCATATAGGAGTTAAGTAATATAAAAAATTACATAATTAGCCCGAGCGCACAATTAAAATTGTGTCAAGCTCCCACTTGCATTTTGAGCTAATTATGTCACCCCTTGCCCATAGCTTCGATCAATCTTCCTAAATTAGACTGAAAAGGGGTTAAGTGAATGAATCTATGATGTTTTCATTAGTATTTACTTTCTTTCTCACTATTTCTCTCTCATGGATAAACTATTTTATCATCTGGAGCTTATGGAGAATGTGTCTCGGCCTTTCGTGAGCTCGCGGTTTCTTTCCGATCTATATTATTGCGTTATTGTCAAAATACAATAGCATCAGAACATGAATGTTGGGAATCATTCCTAGCACTCAATAGCTTTCACAATTGTAATATTACTACATACTTGCTGCAATAACCCATACCTTAATGGGCCTAAATTTCGATAAAAATCGAAAGCCAAGTCCATCAAAGAACAAAAATTGGATTAGGTACCTACAAATAAGCATGAGTATTATAAGAAATTGGTAGAAATCTGAACTCATAGCAGAAAAGATAATAGGATAAGAATACTGACTGTGACTACTACTTTGGAATCAATATTGTCTAAATATAAAGCGGTCTTTTATAATACTTTTAAAAGAGAAATAGGAAAACTCTATCAGTTACAACCTTAATTGAGGTAGACGCCGTCATTTAAAACTTATTTCCAAGGTGGTTTCCTAACAATATTGTCAATGGTTAGTGGGTCCTAACTACAAGACCTTTAACCACTATTTAAGACTTTCGACATTTAATGTCCAACTATTACCATATTTATTGCCGATAAAATTGTAGTCATGTAATAAACAGTACTCAAGCCATTTAATACTTTTTATTAGAAAATAGGCAGACTTTGGTCATTTAAGACCTCAATAAAGCCAAACACCATTATTTAAAACTTATCCCCAAGGCATGCTCATAAATGGTACTATTATTATTTTGGCTTCACTAATGTAAGAGACTATACCCAAGCCACTTAATACTTCCTAGTGGAAAATAGGCAGACCCCGTCATTTAAGGTCTACTTCCAGAAGCGTGCTTCTCAATGGTACAATCTAGCTGTCATTACTTAGAAATCTCAGGGGGTTGATACTTATTTTATAGGAAAGAGCGAGACTTTATAGTCACTTAAGACCCCAAACCTAAAGCAAATACTTCCTGATATATCCACTCTCACTCTTTAATTATAAATATGGCATTTCATTAGGATACTTCTTTAGTTAGGAAGGCGGACCCTTCATCCACTTAAGACCTTAACACCGAGGTGAACCCTTTTTGGAGACATCCTTTTATTTATTTATATAAAACCCCACTAGTTACTTAATAATTACTACGAGAGAGGCGGTTCCTTCAGCCACTTAAGACCTCAAAGTAGAAGCGAACCCCTATGGAGATATCCCTCACCGCTCCTAATTCCAAGTTTTGGACCGTTCAATATTTTCAAATTAATAAAGCAATCCCATTCTCTCACATAGTCATGGTTTGTTGGATAGTGATATCTCACATCAGTAGTAAGTATACTCGACTGTTGGTGGCCTCAAAGTGAAGGGCAGTCTTTCGTCGAGTGGCTCTACTGACCTTACATCACTAACCCACTAAGTCCAATTAACCATTCTAAGTCTTTATATATTATCGTAGATAGATATTGGATTTAGCTTACAAATTTCCCTTTTTATTTAAGGCAATAAGATTTAACTTAAATATTTATCTACCCATAAATCCCGTTTAATGCTCATAAATGTCAATATGTCAATAAAATCCTAACGGACATTTCCTAAAACATTTATGTATGATTATTAATTTCAAATTAGTAATCTTTTATATCTATTTCATTTATCAGTATCGTTAATCCATTTACCCTATTAATTTATTGCATCTCCCATATTTTTACTATTTATTGGAGTTATAGTCTTTTAAATTCTTTTCTCATTAGTTAATTGTCCTAACGTAAATATTACGTGCAAGTGTCATTATAGATTTTTATTTAATTATTATAAGCACAGTAATTATGTATAAATAATTATTTTTATTAAATATATTCTAGTTACATCTTACTAGAATATACTTTTTCCATGTTAAATTATTGAAATCATATCTAAAATGATTATCCGTTATAATTTCCATAAATTAGTCCAAAATAGAAAACTTTAAAATATAAAAGATTGCATGGTTTGAAATCACAAGGAATAATCATTTCTTTTTATTATTGAAATAACAACGTAAATTACAACGAATTCATACTTTACACATCCCTTCCCTTTCTATTAGCATCTAGTCCTTGTTAGATCAAATACTATACCTTTCTAAAAGGGAAAGAAATCAAACTAATTTGCAATCATTAAACGAATCTATATTCCAACATTTCCTAATATACGAAAATTTATATTCTAACAAGATTAGGGTAATAATTCAAATTCATAACTTTATTATACAACCTATTTCAGGTTTGGAATAAATTTCATTCAAATTAATATTCTAAATTTACACTTTTGGAAATAATTTCCAAATCAGGTTGTATACAATGCTAAATCAATTCATAAACAAGAACATGCAGATGATATTTATTGTATTCAGATCGTATTCAATTCGTTGCCTACAACTCATAAATGATTATCCAATTAGGCATAAAAATTAAATAAACACCAATTGGATAATTTTCATGTTACACAATTTATAAAAATTCCCACTCACCATTCAAAAGTGATCTAAATCTCCAGATTTGAAGTAGAACATTTAATTCATCTCTAAATCTTTTTTAATCCAAGAGATATGTATAAAAGGGTACACATACATTAGAATTACAGATCTGAGAAGAGATTTGGGATTAGGAGAGAAAATAGATAAAATATATAAATATATAAGTTACCAAAAATATGCATATGGTTGATTCTCTTTTCTTTAGATTTCTACTCTTCTCTGATTTTTATGAATATAGATACAAATATCTTATCTTTTACAACTTAGAAAGAAAGTAGAGAAGAAGAAATGGCTGAGCTTTGCTACTACCTCCATAAAAATATGAGAAAGAAGGAAGGATTAGGCCCGAATTTATAGGCTTTAGAACCAACCAGAACCATTTGATCGAAACATACTAAATCCGAGACGTTACAGCCTAGGTTTATTGGAGCCTCTAAGTTGCTATCTGTCGACCACCCTTGGATGACCAGTCGACCGATAGGATTCAACCGTCCCCAATGATGGGTCGTTCTATAGCATCGAGTAATTAATATAAAAATGTTAATTATTTCTTATTTAATTATTTTCGTTCGAATTTGCTTTGCGTCCATAACTTCTTTTTTTGGACTCCAACCGCAAAACTCCAGATATGAAAGTTTCTCCAAATTTCGTTGAACGCAATGGTGCAATTTTCATGGTCAAATTCTATATTAATACAAATTCCACTTTCGAAGCCTAGATAATTAACTAACTAACTAAATAATTAATGTCTAATTATGGGGTGTTACATTCCCCCCCCCCCCTTTAAAAGAATTTCATCCCGAAATTTTATCGGTGAGTAAGTCAAGGTTTTGGCTCCTAATTACCCTAAACTACATAACCGATGAATCTAAAGCAAATTTTGCAAACAAACATGCGTAAGTGCATAGTGTATTACCGTATCACCGCACATAAATATGTATGTAGAATAATTCTAAATCGTGTCCTCTTGTATGAATGCATTTCTTTTAACAACATTTTTGAAAACATGATGCAAACAACTTACAAATATACTAGCAGTTCTACGTATATGCAGCTTTTTGAAAAATCTTTTGAACCAAAACCCCATTCTCCTACAATTAGAAGCAGGAAGCATTCATTTGGCATCCACTTCTTACCATCCAATAATCTAATGCATTGAATAGTCACTTCCTAAACTTTACCCATATGCCCGAAAAAGGAATTTACAGGGGAATTTAACATTCTTACCGCGCTATAATCTTCCTATTCCTATAGTACAGTGGAAATTTCTTCACTGTCCTACATTTACTCTAAATTTTCCATGCACAAAACACATAAGGAGGCTTATTTCAAGCTCTAAAACCGAATTAAATCTAAAAACAGACTTGCATGCTTCGTCGATAAGATATGGAAATAGTAATTCCAAGGCTAAAATATATTTTCTCTTATCGTCACTTGTATTTATCGCAACGTCGACTCTAATGTACCGCTAAATTCACAAATTCTAGTTCTATTTGCCTTTCCTATGCCTAAATGTAGTCTTCAAAATCAAAATTTTCACAAAATCTTTCTCATTTTTCAAATTTGTATGTCATTTGGAAAATAAAATCCTAAAATATGTGGACGCACATTTTTCCCTTGAAATAAATTTTGATCAAAATTATAAAATAATTTAAGAGTCAAAAATAACTAAAACACAAATCTTTTTTTTCAAAAGGGAACTTTTCAAAACAAGGGAAAAATTTTCAAAATATTTTCCTTCTCAAAATATTTGATAAATCAAGTCACAATTTCAGCGTCGTCGAAAGTCGGTTATGCGCTAAACATATGAACCAAATTTCAAAATTCTACAACTAACCTTCCCCCTAAAATTTGATATTTGAAAATGTCAACACATCTATTCTTCAAAAAAATAACTTTTAAGGAATATGAGCAATGACCCGCGATATTGAAACACCTTTATCACGTCCTTCGCTAAAATTTTCAACTATTCTAAACTTTCAGTCTTACATTGCATTTACAGTTAGTTAAGTGTCTTTATGAGATTCCAATACTTATATTTTTTTTCCTCTACTATGCATACAAATATACATATGAGCGGTTTACATATCTAGAAACAATAACATGGGAAATGAATAGAGACTCATAATATTGTGCATGCCTTTTATAAGAGACAACTAATAGTTTTACAACCCAACAACCCAAAAAAAGAACAAATGTTAGAAATAAAATGATACTCATGCCCTTGGCACTACTGCTCCGTCCTAATCTTTCAGAGATCTGCCTGAACTTGATGGACAGCGGCAAGCTCAAGACTCGTGTATCTCTTGATGCCCTGCGCAATCCCGGTGTTGTGGCTTTGGTGGTGGTATAGGTGATGTGTTAGGCAGTAAAGGAATATTCATCCTCTTAATGTTGGTCCACTCAATGGCGAGAGGGACCTTCCTCACTATTGGCTCTCCACTCAAATTTACCCAGTAATACCTACACACTCGAGCTAGCAAGTAGCAATATGGAAAATGAGTCCTCGGGGTACCAACTCCCTGATTGACCATATGGAGCATCAAGACCTGAGCCTAATTGACAGCTACATCGCCAATTATTGCATAGGCAGCTTTCCCTACTGAAGTTTAGATCTGGTCAAGGCTCCCCATCTTCGTAATGATGTTATGCTGAATGATGCACACGACGAGATAGGCTATTGGTCGTAGATTATCGATCCTCCAATAACCGTCATCCCTAGAAAAGATATGTTGTAGAATCGCAAGAACGGTTATCTTTATGCCATCCAAATCTACACCTACTTCTCTAAAATCCCACCAAGATCGTCATATGACATCTCAATCCAAATTCCTTCACCTCAGACTCAATATAGCTATTGCCATCATCAAAACTCTGTGCCATCTATGCATCGAAAAGATGGATGCAGCATGGATAATATCCCCCCTCATAAGTTTCAAAGTGGAGTATCAGTGAAAGTCCTGCCACGTCAACAAGCTCTTTAAGCCCAAGAGTGGCAAAATCTCCAAACCTCGCTAGTTGTCCACAAAGGAAACCAAAGTCTGTCGTTTCGAGATAGGTGGCGATCTTTAGCTTGCTCTGGTCAAGCCAAACGGCTTTTTGCAAAGTGAGTCTAGGATGACGAGAGGAAGAGTCATTGGTACGTGGTGGTGCCATGGACTAAGAGGCAATTGGAAAAGGAAGGAAAGGGTTTACATCCGAAGTAGTGGTAGGGAAATTGGCGTCGGTTAGTGGAGGAAAGGAGGAGAGAGACCTTGGTTAAGAAAAGGAAGGATGAAATTAGGTTCGGTTAAGAAAAATTGAAGAGGAGGAAGAAAGTTAGGGGATACGGTAGCTGAAGGTTTGGACTCGACTTCTAGTCGTGTTCCAGGTTTAGGTTCGGCCCGAATCCACCTAGCGGTCAACCATATTAGGTCAATCGATCGACCATTACGGTCGACAGCTTGGTCAATCACTAGCCCAGATTTAGACGCGACATGAACCTAGACCAAATGGAGCCAGTTAAATTAATTAATATTCTAATGACCATTCTGCACACCATCTTCAGCTTAGCCTATCCAAAAAAATTCCACCTTCCACACGACAATATCCACCATACCATGTAGGACCTTGGAAAGATGCAATAGTCTTAACAAAACTGTTGCGACCAACAGCACTTTCGAAAACTCAATAATATTCTAGTTGCTATTTCGTGCCAACTTCTCATGGAAACATTTCTTCCAATAACTGGTGGGTTTAACAACACTTTAACTACATGCCTTAATAATGTCGAACGTTATTCCTATTTTGCCCGCATCTTAAATAGAAAAGGTTTAAAATCTATCAATTTTATAAATCGAAAAATCACTGAGCTAATTATATGCTCCTTTATACTTGTTTCTAAATAACAGAAACCATTTCATACCAAAACTTCCCTTAAAAGTCAAACTTATATATATAAATATTTCAGGGTTTCCAAAAACCTTTTTAAAACATAAATTTTCCCAAATTGGAAAACCATTTTCTTATCATAAATCAATATCAAGCCTTTGCTGATATATATAAGGATTTAAATAATTAATCTTTTATAAACCAAAATTTCTTAACATGACCAATCTAGTGGTATACATGTTTCTTTAAAAACTAAAATTTCAAAAAATTTCTAAAAAGATTTCCAAAATAAATCATTAGGAAAAGAAATCCTTTGAAAACCCCTTTTACAAAAATCGAAGGCATTTCAAATATATACTTTTTTTTTTTAAATTTCTCTTACGGGTTTTAGACTAAGGAATTGACATTAATTATTCAAAGAAAAATGTGGTTTGCCATCAAAGAGGTGACTAATAAGTGCACCCTAGCAAGATTTTCTTCCGGACAATTGCGACATACAGAATCTAATTTCTTATCCATCTGGAATAATTGTGTGCCTACGACAGGAACTCAAAATCCAAAATCACAAGGCATCTAGAATCTCAATCGTCAAGTCAAACACCTCCAGTTTTCAAGATTCACATGTGTTGTGCTCATGCTCTTCATCAATAGCACTTTATGCATCGCTAGCACTCCGTGGGGTACTTTGAAGTCGACATGAAAATCATACCTTTAAAATATTTCCAACTCATATTTGCTTTGGAACTACAACTACTTCTATAGTTGGAACTCTTAGGATCTAGCGTAAAAATATAATATTACTAGATAGGAAAGTAAGAATATGTTCTCTCAATTTACTTTCATCCCTCTGATCAATTAACGTAATGCTCTGATACCAAATGTAACAACTCATACCGTAATGGGCCTAAATAGTGATAAAAATCAAAACTAAAGTCCATCAAAGTAGATATTGTTGGATTTGGTACCTGCAAATAAGCACGACCATTATCAGAGATTGATATAATCTACACTCACAGCAGAAACAATAATAGGATAAGAACTCCGACTGTGACAATCACATTGAAATTAGTTGTATTCCTTAGATAGTAGACTGTCACATTAGAATCGAGCATGAGAGAAATAAGGCTCTCCAACAACAAAGCACATCCAGCTCCTGTGACCTATCCTTCTAATCTATCCCGTGGGTTATAATGAGGAGGGGTCAAAACAACGTTCTGGTGACTAAAAAAATAAGAACTGTCCATAGCATAAACTTATACCAATAGGTTTTCGTTTAATTATTATGTCCATTTAGGTTAGAAATTCTAATCTAATCTTGCATTACACACACATTTACATACTTACCCCTTCCCAAGGTGCGAAATACTAATAAAACCATACGAACCACCCAATACTTCCAATTGTCACTTAATACTTCTAAATATGAAGCGGGCTACTATAATACTTTAAAAAGAAAAATAGACAGACTATGACCTTAATTGAGGTAGACTCGGTTATTTAAGACCTATTCCTAAGATGGTTTCCTAATAATGTTGTCAATGGTCAGTGTGTCTTAATTAAAAGACCTTTAACCATTATTTAAGGCATTCGACATTTAAGGTCCAACTATTACTGCATTTGTCACCGATAAAACCGTAGCCATGTAATAAAAAGCACCCAAGCCAATTAATACCTTTATATTAGAAAAGAGGCGGACTTTGTTCATTTAAGACCTTAGCTAAGGCAGACCCCGTTATTTAAGACCTATCCCCAAAGCATGCTTCTAAATGGTACTGTTATTATTTTGGCTTTACCAATGTAAGAGACTGTACCCAATCACTTAATACTTCCTAGTGGAAAATAGGCAAATCAATCATTTAAGGCCTACTTCTTGAAGCGTGCTCCTCAATGGTACCATCTAGCTGTCATTGCTTGAAAATCTCATTAGGCTACTTAATACTTATAGGAAAGAGCAGGACTTTATAGTCACTTAAGACCCCAAATCTGAAGCGTACCCTTCCCGAGATATCCACTCTCACTCTTTAAATATAACTATGGCACCTCATTAGGTTACTTCTTTCGGTAGGGAGGCGGACCCTTCAACAATTTAAGAACTCGACACTGAAATAAAACCAATTTAGAGAAATCATTATTTATTTATTTATTTGGAATCTCACCGGTTACTTAATACTTACTATGAGAGAAGCGGACCCATCAACCACTAAAGACCTCAAACCAGAAGTGATTCCCTATGGAGATATCCCTCACCGCTCCTAATAGTTTCAAAATAAGAAAGTATGCCCAATCTCTTATGTCATCAAAGGTCGTTAGATTAGTGATGTCTCACATCAGTAGCAAGTACACCCGACTATTGGTAGCCTCAAAGTGAATGGCAGTCTTCCATCGAGTGACTCTACTAACCTTGCATCACTAATCTGCCGAGTCCAGTTAACCATCCTAAGTCTTTATTTATATTATCTTAGGTAGTGGACTTAGCTTACAAATTCCTTTTTTTAGCTAAGGCATAAGATGTACCTTAAATATTTATCTACCCATAAATCCTCGTTTAATGCCCATAAATGTCAGTTTATCCATAAAATCGTAACAGACATTTCCTAAGATATATATATATATATAATTACTAATTTCAAATTAGTAACCTTTTATATCTATTCCATTTTTATCGTTCCTATTAACCCATTTACCCTATTAATTTATCGCAACTCCCATATTCATTACCATTTATTGGAGTTACAACTTTTTAAATTCTTTTCTCATTGGTTAATTATCCTAAACGCGAATATTACGTGTAACCATCGTTATTAGCTTTTTATTTAATTATTATAAGCGTATGTGAATATTTATTTTTATTAAATATGTTCTAGTCATATCTTTACTAGAATATACTTTTCCATGTTAAATTATTATAATCATATCTAAAAAGATTATCCTTTATAATTTCCATAAATTAGTCCCAAACAGAATACTTAACTTCAAAATATAAAGACTGCATCGTTTGAAATTACAAGGAATAACATTTCTTTTTATTATTGAAATAGACAGTATAAACTACAATGAATTCATACTTTACACATCTTTTTCTATTTGCATCTACTCCTTGTTAGATCCAATGCTCTATCCGCCTAAAAGGGAAAGAAATCAAACTTATTCACAAACATTAAACAGATCTATGTTCCTATAATTCCAAATATAGAAAAGTTTATAATCTAACAAGATTAGGGTAATAATCAAATTTTATAATATTATTATCCAACCTATTTCAGATCTGGAATAAATTTTATTAAATTAATGTTTTAAATTCATACTTTGGGAGTGATTTCTAGATCAGGTTGTATACAATACTAAATCAATTCATAAACAAGAATGTGAAGGTGATATTTATCATATTCAGTTGTATTCTATTTGCTGCCTATAACTCATATATAATTATCCAATTAGGCATAAAAATCAAATAAGCACCAACGTGATAATTTCATATTATAACAATTTATATAAATTCTCACTCACCTTTCAAAAGCAATCCAAATCTCCAAATCTGAAGTAGAACCTTTGATTCATCCCTATGTCTTTTTTCATCTAAGAGATATGTATTAAAATGGTATATACATACATAAGAATTAGAGATCTAAGAAGAGATTTGGGATTGGGAGAGAAAATAGATACAAATATATAAATACATAAATTACCTCAAATACGCATGCGATTGGTTCTCTTCTCTTCTCCTTTGATTTCTACTTTTCTCTGATTTTTATGAATACAGATACAAGTATCTTATCTTTTATAATTTAGAAAGAAAGTGGAGAAGAAGAAATGGCAGAGCTTTGCTACTACCTCCATAAAAATATGAGAAGTAAAGGAAGGGTTGGGCCTAAATTTATAAGCATTAGAATCAACCAGAACTATTCGATCAAAATATAAAATCTGGGCCGTTATGGCCTAGGTTTACTTGAACCGCTAGTTCGTCACTGGTCGATCGCCCTTAGGTGATCAGTCAATCGCTTGGGGCCGACCACCCAAACGATGGGTCGGCCTGTAGGCCTAACTAATTAATATAAAAACGTTAATTACTTATTTAATTATTTCTCTTTCGAATTCGTTTTTCATTCGTCTCTTCTTCATTTGACTCTGATCGCAAAACTTCCAAAATGAAAGTTTCTTAGAATTTCGCCATGAATGTAGTTGTACATGTTTCATAGTTCAATTCCTTCGTTTATAAAAATTCCATTTTTGGGGCATAATTAACTAACTAATTAAATTAACGCCAAATTACGGGGTGTTACAGTTACCGATTAGAGTAATTGTCGACGTATAAAACTAAAAATGTTATGACGCTATTTCTATCTTTCTTATATACATAGGTTTCTCTTTGTTTTGACTTAAACCAACTATTTGGCTGTTTTCAAAACATCTATCCAAATTATCGGTGTTTTCTTAAGACCATACATTGATCTTAAGAGTCTACTTGCCTTGCCCCCGCTCCCACTAAATTTGAAGCCCCTTGGTTGTGAAATATAAATAATCTATTTTGACTCACCATATATAAATGTTGTCTTGATATCCATCTTCCATACTTCATAGTAAAAATATGTAGTGGCTGCACGTAGTGTCTGAACTGATTTAGGCACGACGACTAAAAAATTTCATCATAATCAGCACCTAAAATTTGACAATTTTTTTTCTACCAACCTACATTTAGGCCTTGACATTTCTATCTACACCAAGTTTTTTCTTAAAGATCCTTTCTCAGTAGAATGGTTTTACCACGCGCCTCTAGGTATATTTTCCAAAGTCCAAAATTTGTTTTGCATATGAAAACCATTATGGATCTCATGGAATTAACCTATAAACTAGAATCTTTACTCTTTATAGCTTGTCAGTATGTGAGGGATCATCATCATGAATGATACATTCCACTTTTTTGTGTTGATGAGAAAACTATAATATCTCTCTGACACATGAGGTCCCATATTAGACCTTCCAATAGGTCATATGTCTTCTATGAGTGTTGAATTACTATCCATATATTCATTTTCTATGGGAGTTTCTTAAATCTTATCCAAGTCTATCTTATTTACACTAATTATTCGAGATAAAAATTCCTTCTCCAAAAATTGGCATGTCTTGAAATAAACTTTTTTGGTCCTTGTTATGATAGAATATATATCTATGATATTTTCTAGGACACCCTACAAACTTACGTAAAACTGATCTTTCAAAAAGTTTATTGGGGTTTACGAACTTAATGTAAGTTGGACAATCTCATGCCTTAAGATTACTAAAGTTTCTTAACAATTCATAACTCAAATGGTGTATTAGGAACATATAAAAAGGGTACAAAATTCAACATATATAATGCAGTTTCAAGTGCATATCCCTAAAATTAAAGTGGTAACTCAGTATTACTTATCATCGATCGAACCATGCCTAACCATGTTCAATTTCTCCTTTCTAAAATACCGTTGTGTTAAAGAGTATAAGAAGGAGTGATTTAATAGAGAACCATATTCTCATTTAGGTTCCATTTGGAGATCCTATCCAATGTACTTACCTCCTAAATTAGATTGAAGTATTTTAATTTTATTGTATGTTTAATTTTCAACATCATTCTTATATTCTATGAATTTATCATAAACCTCTGATTTGTATTTCATAATATACACATATCCATATCTAGATATATCATTGGTGAATGTAATAAACTATAATGATCCATCTTTGGGTTGTATGGATATAGGATCGTATACATCTGTATATACTAGTCCTAAGAGTTTATAAACTCTTCTGATTCTCCCAGTAAATGGGTGCTTAGTCATTTTCCCTTTGAGACGTGATTTACAAGTACCAAATGAACTTGTATCAAAAAATGGGAGAAACCCTTGGTTCATTAATCATTTCTTACTTATATGTACTATTGTAAAGCGCTACAAGTAGTTATAATTTATTTGTGATGCGTTATTATTTTCAATAGAAAATACATAATTATAGTTAAGTACAAAATGCCATCTTTAGAGTACTAAAACACGTTTTTATTTTCATAACAAATATTCAATATTGTCGTTACATATAAAACTACGGTCGTTTTCCATTTGCATTACAAATAGAACTATAGCCATTTTTCGTCAAACAGGAAATGGAAATTATTCACTCATAAAGTTTGGTATAAAATATCAATTATATAAACCTAAATTATATCCACTAGTAAGCATCACATAGTAGTCTCCCATTTCTATGGTAGTTATGATACCTTTATTTGCCACTTGAAATTCCATGGTCTCTCTTATTACGGGCCTCTTGCTTCTAAGTCCATGTAACGAATTACAAACATTAGTTCTAGATTAGTATTTAAAACATAAGGAGAAGAACCTGGAGGTTAGAAAAAAATTAATACGAGGAAACATCTTAGGAGCAGAATCTGATTCTTCAAATAATCTACATATCTCCTTTACCAATGTCTCTTTTTGGAGCTATGATGACATTAACCCTTCTCTTCCTTAGCCTTGGCTTTACCTTTTCAACCCTTTGACCTTCGTTTATCTTCTTTAAAGCAATCAAGGAAAAATTACCCTTAACCATAAGCATGGTATTTGATTCTTTCATGAATGTACTCTTAGCCATTCTTAATATTAAGGAGATCCATGACAGTAAACTTCAATGAATTCATATTGAAGTTCAGTATGAACAAATTAAACGGTTGATTTAGTAGTCCTGATAATAAGTCGATCCACAGCCCTTGACCAAGAGCCGTTCCCAATTCAGTCAATATCATATTGAGTGTGCAACCTTAGACATGAGTTCCCTTCAAATATTTACAAGAAACAATTTCTATGAGATCTCATACATTATCGAATTTTTTAAAATATATATGTGTATGCACGTGCGTTCGCGTGTGTTCGCATTTAGATATAAGTTTGTATGTGCGGAACTTGATTCAATTTTTTTTGTAAAGTTATAGCGGAAAGCATTAATGATATATGTGTGTGTATGTAAAATTTAGATTTAAATTTGAATGTTTACCTTTATATCTGGTTGGTTGTTGACGCATTGTATTGCTAGTTTTTCCTCTTCAGAGTGAGTCCCTTCTTCCTCCTAGCTTGGTTGCAAATCCTAGCAATAATTTTCAACTTTTAGGCAATAGAGGTTAGGTTGTAAAATTGGAATTGTATTTCTGAAACGTGAAAGAGATGTGGTGTTTATAGCCATAAAATATTCAAGATATCTCCTCATTATTTTTCTATATTTATTATAAGTCTCGTCTGGTTCAAAGATATATCCAAACTCTAATATATGCCCGTGGGTTTAAGATTTTTAAATCATGTGCATAATTAATATAAAATATTAATTACTTAAATATTTATTTTTTGCCCAATTACTTAATTAAATTAATATATAACATTTATACATCATTTTAATTAATTTAGGTGCCTTAAATAAATAAGTAAATAGGTATCATTGAAAAATAATAAAAAATAATGTAAATTACCATCTTTTACTTTATATCATTCATTAATCAATATAATTAAATTTACTTGGAAAAATGCTAACTAACACTCATTCCTTAGTAATATTTAAACAATTCAAATACTAAAGCATGCATGGACTTTGTAGAAGTACACTATAGGGCACATGTTCAGTAGATCATTAAGCCGAAATTTAATCGCTAATCTTAATTAAGCTACACCATAAGTTACGATCCTTCGTACATATTTTCTTTTTATCATCGCTATATCACTGAGATATTTAAAGTTTAGTCAATAGTAAAAATTTCCAATAATATCCATAGTTGTATAGTGACACTTTAACGCTCTTTTTTCGATCCAATAACAATTAAATAACAAATTAACTCCTGCCATAGAATTTGACTTTAAGTTGACCATCAATTACAGTGATATTAACCTTCTCAAGAAAGGATAAGAATCCTCTTTTAAGTAGTATTTCACTTCAAGTGGTTCAACGTATACTCAACTATGATCGTAACATGATCGTCATGTCATACGATTAACTATAATACAAATATTGTCTAGATACTTAAAATCAACATAACTCTCAAATCTAAAGACTACTACACATTTTCACATGATATATCTATTTTTACATAGTTGTATTGACATATAGAAGACTCTTATCAAGTCATTCTGCGATTGTTCTAAACACCATAGGTATATAACCCTTTAGTTCCCCCAATAATCATGGGTAACGGATTATCTATCATACGGAGAGCACTACCCATATAGCATCGACGGATATATTGTGACGACCTGCCCTTCTCAACCCTCAAAAATCAACTCAAATACGCCACTGTATAATATGCCGACGATCGAGTGCCGGAAAGACAAATTATTGAGGGAAAGAAGAAGGAGGTAGAAGAAGAAAAAGAAAACAAAATCAGAATCTCACAATCGCAGCGGAACAATATATAATAGATAAATGACTGATCTTTAAACAAAAAGAACTATATCTGTTATATAGATTACACCATCAGAGTACAACAAAATTCATAGCACATAACTGGACAGTTATTCTAACCTATCGTCGTAAAAACCGACTATGCAGTTAATCATACACAACGGAATATACATCAAATACGTGTGATACGTCTCGCCATCCAGCTCGTCTCCTGAGCTCCACAGCATCCTTTTCTGTATCTATAATGCTCGGTCAGACCCGAGCATTATAGTTAAATAATACCCGAGTCAGTCTAGAAAAGCAAAGTGAGAAAGCACACTCAATTGGATTATTAAAGTTTACAAAATCCTTTGAAAATCAAAGGTATCTAGTAAGACCACGCTAGAAATAAACATGTCGGGTTTTTACCTTACGATAACCGAAACATTTCTTATCAAATCCTCTGATATTATAGTTGTGTCTATATACAAATACATATTAAAATAGCCGAAATCATTGCATTCATTAAATTCCAACATAATAGGTATACAAACAAGTCTGAAGGCACTTATTGGAGATTGAGTTTCCATCAATGGCAGGGCTACTGGGGTACCGCCCGTCATAGTGCGTGGTTTAGATCACCGTACCGAGGATCCACCCTCATCCCCTACTACATGAGACCGTAGCTACCCGTTACTGGATAGTCCGAATAAGATCACCCCACGGTTGGGATCAGCAACCGCCCATACAACCGAATAAAAGGGACATCTAGACAGGGATGACCTTACTCTAATTGGTTGCTAGACACTTAGCCTTGTTGCACCTCCCCTATTTTAGCCATTCCTGGTTGATGAGGCTCGAGGCTATACGTTACCTTTTTAGCACACATTCACTTAGAATGTTTATCGTCCTCCTAACGATGTTCTGATAGCATTCATCCATACAAGTTCGTTCCTGGTCTAAACGGAACCGAAGGCACCACTCCTACTACATCAACTTTGGAATCACCCTTAAGATTAGTAGCGATTAACCCTTGCACTTCACTGCTCCATATTCGACTCCAAGCCCTTGTCTTCCTCACGAAAACGTTCAAACCGGATCGAGGTGGTTTTCGGGAAATTAATCCCGATCCTGATCTCTTCGAAACGATCAACGCATTGGCCAATATTGATAGTCGGTTATTTAACTATCAAATAACATTCACAAAAACCATCAAACATTAATAATTCCCCAAACTATTTATTTTAAAATATCTCCACAAGATATTTTCTACACTTTAATTCCTTTGAAAATAGTTTTCAAATAACTTTTTCTCTCGTGGAAATTAATTTCTACCGAATAGTTTTATTTCCACTGAAACCCACTAAGTCTTAATACTTTAGATTTTAAAATAATTTAATTACTTTATCCAAATATATATATACACACTTTAAAAACATTTAAAATAAAAACTACTTAAAACACTTTATTTAAAATACTAGTTATGAAATCTTATAATAATTTATGATGTAAAATTTAACCTAAAACTAATTTAAAACAAAAGTTACTCTATAAAGTATAAATATTAAACAATTATATTTTAAACCATTATACTAATTTAACCTTTAAAATAATTACTACTATATTTAAATAAATATTTACTTTAAAATTCTAAAACAATCTAAAATAACAGAATTTCTCTAAAACATTCTTTAAAACAATTTTTAAAACCTTTAAGTTATACAAAGAAATCTCTTTTGAAAAATATACTTAGCTTTTCAGGAACTACACCTTCACTTCCACATAACCCGTCTAATCATTCCTAAATCCTCCTCGTTTTATCCCAATTTTAATTTACATCCCAATTCCATAGATTTCTTTTCCGTTCTTTTTGAAAAAATCACCATTTATTTTTAAACAACTCACCCTTTCTCATAAATTCTCATCCTGAATTTATGCTTCCAAATTATCCTCGGAAAAATATTTCACTTAATTTACAAACGCCATTTATAAATTCCAAAATCTCATTCTCCTTTAATCCCAGTTTCGAACACTAATCAGTTTTCAAATCGATTTTCAAAACTAACTCCATTTTAAAACAAATTCCTTTACTTATCCAAATTTATTTCAAAACCCATTAATTCCATATTTACTTCTATATTTATGATTTAAAATCTTATTTTAAACTGAAATATCCACTTCATACTTCATTCAAATCCTACCCTTTTATTTCTTCCTAAACATTTTAAATCTTAAATTTTGAAATAAAATCCTTCAAATTTTTAGATAATATCATTTAAGTCCCCAAAACTCTTTTATTTTTATTTATTTAGAATCTCTAAGTGACGACCCAGAATTTCTGTATATCTGAAATTGAAATATTTAATTGATTTTAAATATTTGGAAGTTAGTTTAACTTGAATTTCAAATATCTCCATCTATTTGATAATTTAAATTTATTTAATATAATAATTAGTAATTTGGTAAAATATGAAATCTGGAATTTCAAGCTGGTCAAAAATATTTCAAAGGCTTGAAAATTTTATAATTACGATATTGAAGATAAGGAAAGCTTTACAATTGAATTTAAAAGTGTCTTGTTCAGTTTTGAAATTATATCTTTTAAATCGATATTTAAAAATTGCCTTCCGAGGCATGGTCTCGGAATTCAACGAAACCAGTTCCATTAGATCCGTAATAATGTATTATTATCGGGTTTCAATTTTCGTAGTGTTTGGAGTGATCGTTTGGCCGTATTGTAGATAAACGCGCTGAAATCTTTATCAAAAATTCAATACAATAACTGAATCCAAAACGCTGTCTCCTCTATACGATCGAGTTAGGCCTCGAAAGCTTTTCCATTGCATACGGAATAGGGGTTTAACATTATAAACGCCTAGCGGCATGCATCGATTGGAAGTCGGGATTTTGAGTTGTGTAATTCGAAACGGTTTAGATTTAAATAATAATTATATTCAAATTATTTAGACAGCCTTTTTCTTTTCTTTTTCAACACGTGATTTCCTTAGTAACACTTATCCACTTATATTTACAAGCGTCTTCTTCCTTAAAAAAATCGAATTCATTTACATAATGAGAACCTTTTTCTTTTCGCTCAAATCAACCCAGTAGCTTCAACTAAATGGCGAATCAAAATTTGATGATGCCCATCCTTCAATTTGAATCCCTACTTCTTTTTCCCTTTCCCCAATATATAACGAAATCGATTCGATTTCGAAATCGTGCCTCCCTCATTTTAATTCATAAAATAAAGGGGAAACGATCGATCGAGGCGAGGCAAAGGGCTGAGGCTGATTCGCCAAGGGTGTGGGGAAGCGGCGGCTACATCGACATCGCCGTGGTGGTGCATTGCTCTGCGCAGTAGGCGCGAGAAATGCTCGAGCACGATGGAATCGAAGACGAAGAATTAGAGGTGCGATGCAAATTGCCTTCGAACTAAGTGGCAACGGCGGCAAGGAGCTCGAATTCGAGGAGAGGCGGCGCGACGTCTTCATAGTCGTTCTAGGGGCTGGACGACAGTGACATGCACGAGGCTTTTATGGTGGCCGAGCTCGATTTTGGATATGATTTCTTCTTCCTCGTCGTTTGTTTCAAAAAGAAAAAATGTTAACAGTAAAACAGAACTAATGTATACATATTTTAATTTTAAAAACAGTAAAGATGTAACAACCCGCATATTTATCGAGTTTGTATTTAAATATTTTATTTAAATATTAACTCGTTAATCGGGTTTTGGTCCGAAAAGCTACTTTTTGCAAACGGTCAAATTAGGACTCGAGACCACTTCCATTGAGTTCGAAATGTCGTTTACAATTTTTTAAGTATAAACATCGATAGGTTTGGAGTTATAGCAATTTCACTAACTTTTCCCGCTTTGGACTTTGGGTTAGCTGTAACAACCCGCATATTTATCGAGTTTGTATTTAAATATTTTATTTAAATATTAACTCGTTAATCGGGTTTTGGTCCGAAAAGCTACTTTTTGCAAACGGTCAAATTAGGACTCGAGACCACTTCCATTGAGTTCGAAATGTCGTTTACAATTTTTTAAGTATAAACATCGATAGGTTTGGAGTTATAGCAATTTCACTAACTTTTCCCGCTTTGGACTTTGGGTTAGCTTAGCCTATTAAGCCCAAGTTCCAACCCTCTTCTCCTCACTCTTCATAAATTTCCTAACTAACTCAAGCTTTGGCATTAATGGTGAAGAGAATGGGAAATTAAAACTCCAAGCTCAAAATTCAATTGCAAATCCAACATTCAACTCCAAATTCAAGTAGAAGATATTGGATTCAAGCTTTGGATTGCTTCTCCTTGCTTTCAAGCTTCATCTTCATAAACTTTAGTGCAAAGGTGAGATTTTTATCTCACAATTCTAGTCTATATCTATCTTGGGCTATTGGAAATGCATCCCTATCATGTTTGCATGCACATTTGCATTTGGTTTGGATTGGATTGGCGAAAAACTCCACTTTTTAGTGTTTTGGGGTGAATTTCTGGCTTAGGTCGCTCTGTCCCCCTTAGGTCGCCCAGCATCTATAGGTCGTTCGCGTGGAAAAGTCGTCACCTTCATTTGGGTCGTTTCTGGCCTTAGCCCATTCGTCCACTATAGGTCGTTAGGCCTTAGGTCGCTTGCAGTTAGGTCGTAGGTCGGCAGGTCTTCAGCTCGCACGCGTTGAAAAGGCGCGTCTGGAGTTAGGTCGTTCGCGAGTTAACGTTAGGTCATTTGCGAGTTAGCGCCCTAGGTCACTCGCGTATAGCTCGTTCGGAGTTAGGTCGTTAGGCCTTAGCTCGTATGGCCTATGCAATTTGGTTAGGTCGTCCAACCTCAACACCTTAGGTCGTAAGACCTTAGGTCGTACCCCTTAGGTCGTTAGACCTTAAGCCTTCACTATTGGAACTCGTTAGGTCGTAGCAACCATAGGTCGTAGGTCGCTCACACGGAGTTAAGTCGTAGGTCGTCTCCGACCTTATATCGCTCAGTCAGGTTTCACTTTAAGTCGTTAGGTCGTTTGGACCTTGTTTCCAGTTAGGTCGCAAGACCCTTAAACCGTTAGGTCACTAGGTCACGATGTTTTAGGTCGCTGCACCCTATGCCTCTATAGGTCGTTCGACCTTGCTAACTTTTAGGTCGCGAGTTTTATAAGTCGCTCGCCTCCCTTAGGTCTTCACTAGGTCGCGATGTTTTAGGTCGCTGCACCCTATGCCTCTATAGGTCATTCGACCTTGCTAACTTTTAGGTCGCGAGTTTTATAGGTCGCTCGACCCTATTCCCCTTAGGTCGTTAGACCTCATTTTGTCTTCACTAGGTCGTACCGTTTTGGTCGGGGCGCTGCCCCGCACCCCGCCGGGAGCGCTGCCCCCTGGACCCCCGCGACCTGACCGGGCAGGTCGAACCCCGTAGGCGGTGGCGTTGCCCCCGCACCCCCACCTTGGGGGGTTGTCAACCCCCCTGGACCCCCCCTCCGTAGGGGATCTTATCTGAAAAATATTGAGCTGATTTCCTTGGATTTTATTCGCATCTCCGTATGCGATCTTTGTGACTGATTGTTTCTACACTTGCTTATGTGTTTTGTCACTTTATAATATAAAGGTTTCAATACTAGTAGTAAATATCAAAACTCTTTTAACCAACAATTTCAACTCTATTTTTAATAACAAAGCTCTTTTCTTAAACCGTTTTCCAATCTATTAGTATATACAAGCATTTACCTCACTCGGATGAGAAATCTAATTAAACGACTTAGTAAAACAAGTGGTATGAAATGCTTGCGTTCACTTCGTCGGTTAATTCTTGGACTTGTTCGATTGAACCTCTTGTGACAATTTTATTAGTGAAGATTTACAGTTTGTTCGTAAATATTTAAGTTAAGCAAGTGGTTATGGGACATGAAGCTAAACTTCTATATTTACTAGCTTAGTGTAATTGACACTTCTCGTTGATCTTGATGATCGCTTTATGAATTAGACTAGCAATTGCGCGATGTCTCTTTCATTGCAAGGTTAGACTAGACACCACTTGTGTGATTCCATTCACACATACCTTTCTGCTTTTTGGTTAGTCTTGACCTTAATCTGTGTGATTCCATTCACACATGCGGGGTAGCTCCCCATGGTCTTCGGACCGTCATGTGATAGGCCTCTTTCCCTTTTTATGATTTCTGGATTTCTCGTGTTGATTTCTGGAATTTATGTCATTGACTTGTTATGAGTACAAGTTTAGGGTATGATGCCCTCTTCGAATCTTTGAGAAGATTCTTGTGATATTGATTATCTCTTACTGATTGATCTTCCGTTGATCATTGTTTACATACTTATAGTGGTATGTCGTTATGGATGTTTATGTTTATGCCATATCTTTTATATTATATCATGTCATCTGATATTTATAGCTAGACTGATCTGTTTATTATTTTCTTAAATAATACTCGGGTCAGACCGAGATGTTACAGGTGCTTCTGCTTGACTTCTTCCCAGGGATTCATCACTCTGACTTTTGGCTAACTGTTTAGATTAGCAGTTTTTGTTGTATACACTTGAGATATAGACTCATAGTTGTATTCTTTTGTATAGCACGTGTTGCTATTCTTTTGTATTATCGTGGATCTTATTGACCACTACTTTGATGTACACTCTCATGTGTTAGTTATATATTCATATCTTCTTCCGCCTTTGTGATATGGATATCTGTGACTGATTTGTGATATGATTATTTCTATGTTTGTTTCCGAAGATTATTTATAGCCACCGTGTGATAAGCAATTACATGGATGGTCACTCCTCAACAGCCTTATTCTCCGTGCTAGTTGACAGCACTACTCCGGAGTGTTCTTGGCTAGCGTGGGTATTGAGGTGGGGCGTCACAAAAGATGTATATGGAGATAAGTTTTTCGAAAATGAAAATTTTGAAATGTTTGGTTTATATAAAAATCATATTTCTATCTATATATTTTCTAAGTGTATATATATATGTAGTTTCAAAAGAAAAAAAATGATTGTAGTAAAATATATATATATCTATTTTTGTCATTTATTGAAATATATATATATACCTATTTTTAACTTATTGTTAAATTTTAAAATAATGTATTAAGGTGGTTAATTTGTTTAATTGGTTTTTTAAATTATTTTATTTCGTTAATAAAAAAATTATATATGATAATCAAGCTATATATTGTTTTTATCATGATTAAACTGAAATATATATATGATTTATGAAGGCGGCAGTTTTAAATGTTTTGAATTGGAAAGTTACATAAAATTTAGATTTTGGAAGTTATATAGTTTATTTTATATAACACATGTGGTTTTAAATGGAAAATTAATTTAAAATCAAATTATTAGTTAAAACCAAAGTATTAGGGAAATTAATTTGTTAAATGGTAATAAATTGTGTGGTAATTCAAATGTTAATAAATCGTGAATTGTTTATACAAGGTCCATTATCGTGAAGATATAGTCGAGATGGAAATGGATTGCAAACATCAAAAACTAAGGTTAAAGGTGAGTTAATCTCACTCATTCAGATTACATAATTTAAATAGTTTAAATTTAAATTATTGGATGAATTGCTTGAGTTGATAATTTATTATCTATCTGGATGTGATATTATATAGCGGATGAGACCCTATGCTCCCCGCATAATAGCGATGACCCTTTATATCGTGATGCCCTGCCTTGAAGCGAGATTGGTATTTAAATATTGTGCTAACATCTGTGGATGCAGGGAACAGGTTGGAGGGATCCAACTGGATTCCTCAAAGTAGTGGAATTTATTTTTATAATCTATGTTTATTTGATAAAATGGTGACGGATTATATTGATTATATTGGAATTGAAATTTATTGAATGCTATGGCTTGGTTATATATATATATATATATATATATATATATATATATATATATATATATATATTGGTATTTTGAGAAAGGAATATAAAGTTTGGATTTTTAAAGTAAATAAAAAGGGAAATTTTAAGTAAAATAATTATAAGGAATTTGGATAATCATAGAATGAACGAAAAAAAGGTAAAAGTTGATTTTTAATTCAAATAAATAATTCTGAGCATGGGAAAGGAGATTTTGAATAAATAGAAATAAATTTATTTTTAAACTTAAGAGATGTTATTTAAAGGAATAAAGAATTTATTTTCGAATTCAAAGTTCAAATTTGGAAAAGATAAAGAAGAAATTTGGAAAAAGTATGAAATTGGTATTTAGTTTAAATAAGATTTTTAAATCTTAATAAAGAAGTTAAATTTGAAATTAATGGGTTTGAAATAAATTGAGTAAGTAAAGGAATTTATTTTTTAAAATGGAGAAAATTTGGAAATTGATTTGCAAATTGAGTACATGTTTGAAACTGGGTTTTAAAAGGAGATGAGACTATTGAATTTGTAAACTGGATTTATAAAGTGAAATATTTATCAGAGGATAATTTGGAAATATAAATTCAGAATGGGAATTTATAAAGGAATGGGTAATTTGTTTTAAACATAAATAGGGATTTATATTTAAAAGTGTGGAAAGGAAAGTGTATATCCTGAAAAGCCAAGTATATGTCCAAAGTAAGATTTTCAAAAATAAGTCAGAGGTTCTAAAGTGGTTTTAAAAAAAAGAGTTTTTAGAGAAATTTTATTATTTTAAATTGTTTTAAAATTTTAAGTAAATATTTATTTAATTAAATATAGTAGTAATTATTTTAAATCTTTAACTAGTTTTATGATTTAAAAGTTAATTATTTAATATTTATACCTTATAAAATAACTTTATTTTAAAATTAGTTTTGGCTTAAGCTTTACATAAGAAATTATTATAAATTTCATAACTAGTATTTTAAATAAAGTGTTTAGATAGTTTTATTTTAAGTATTTTAAAGTATATATTTTTGGATAAAGTAATTTAAATTATTGTAAAATCTAAAGCATTAAGACTTAGTGGTTTTCAGCGAAAATAAAACAATCGGGTGGAAATTTAGCTCCACGAGATAAAAAGTGATTTGAAAATATTTCCATAAGAAATAAAGTGTAGAGAATATCTCGTGAAGATGCTTTGAAATAATTAAATAAGTTGGAAAATTATTAAGGCTGATGGTTATTTGTGGATGTTATTCGATGGTTAAATAACCAACTATCCATATTGGCCAATGCGCTGATCGTTTCAAAGAGACCGGGATCGGGATTAATTTCCCGAAAACCACTTCGATCCGGTTTGAACGTTTTCTGGAGGAAGACAAAAGCTTAGAGCCGAAGATAGAGCAGTGAAGTGCAAGGGCTAATCGCTACTAATCCTGAGGGTGATTCCAAAATGGATGTAGTAGGAGTAGTGCCTTCGGTTCCGTTCAAACCCGAAACGGACTTGTATGGACGAATGCTTTCAGAACATCGTCAGGAGGACAATGAGCATTCTAAGTGAATGTCTGCTAATAAGGTAACGCATAGCCTCGAGCCTCATCAACCGGGAATGGCTAAAACAGTGGAGGTGCGCACAAGGCTAAGTGGCTAGCGACCAGTTAGGGTAAGGTCACCCCTGTCTAGATGTCCCTTTATTTCAGCTGTGTGGACGGTTGTTGATCCCAACTACGGGGTGAAATTATTCGGACTATCCAGTAAGGGGTAGCTCTGGTCTTGTGATGTAGGGGATAGGGTGGATCCATGGTACAGTGATCTAGACCATGTACTATGACGGACGGTACCCCAGTAGCCCTGCCATTGATGGAAATCCATTCTCCCTACGTGCCTTTACAGTTTTGTTTGTAGAACCCATATTGTGGCTAGTATTGCTGGAATTTAATAGTGTAACAATTTTGGCTATTTGAATAGGTATTTGTATATAGACACGACTATAGTATCAAAGGATTTTATAAGAAATGTTTTGGTTATCGTAAGGTAAAAAACTCGACATGTTTATTTGTGGCGTGGTCTTACGAGATACCTTTGATTCTAAAGGATTTTGAAAACTTTAATAATCCAATTGAGTGTATTTTCTCACGCTGGTTCTCCAGACCGACTCAGGTTTTATTTAACAATAATGCTTAGGTCAGACCGAGTATTATAGAGTACAGATTCTAGATGGACTGCTGTGGAGCTCAGGAGATGAGCTGGATGGCGAGACGTATCATACGTATTTGGTGTTTATTCCACTGTGTCTGTTCATCGGCAAGTTCAGTTTAGTGAGGATAGGTTAATATAACTGTCCAGTTGTGTGCTATAGATGTTGTTGTACTCTGATGTTGTAAAGTATAAACAGATATAGTTCTTTGTTTAAAAGATCAGTCATTTACCTATTATATATTGTTCCGCTGCGATTGTGAGATTCTCATATTATTTCTATTTTGTTCTTCTGCCTCCTTCTTATTTAACCTTAATGGTTCGGTTTTCCGGCATTCGATTGTTCGACATTTGAAATAGTGGACGTATTAATGTCGATTTTCAGGAGTCGAAAAATCGGGTCATTACAGTGGTATCAGAGCTAAAGGTTAAGCAAGAACTTTGGCTCTGGTAGGAATTACTCATTAAAATAGAGTTTGTAGTACTCTAGAATGAGTTTAAGTATATTAATAGATATGAGCGCGCAATTGTTACTAAATATAAAAATTGTTTTTATATTGTGTTGACTTATCGGTTGAGTGTTCATAGATTCTAGTCGGTGCAGTCTGGCCAACTGTATCGATAGGGATTCTTAAACTCTTAAACAAGATAAACCGATATAGTATTATTTTAAAATAGGGTAAATGAAATAATTTTGCCCAAATTATTTTTGTATATAAAAGAAATAAGTTTTGTGAAATATTATACTATATGGTTGCTTGGTTGTTAGGAAGTGATAATATTAAATTATTATCATCTAAGTGTGAAATTGAATAAGAAATTAAGATAATAATCAAAGGGTAATGAAATAAATTCATTAATAGGATGGAATGTGAAATGTAAATTATAAATTTGATTTATAATTAAAATTAAAAAAAAGGAATTTCTAGAGTAATGTTTGAATATGAGTTGAAAGGATTTGGAATTTGAAAATCTAACTACTTTTGAGTTTGAAAATGATTTTCAAAGGTTTTGGAGAAATAATAGTGATATTATTTGGGAAATATTTTTGAATTGGATTTGAAATCTAGTGAGATTTAAAAATATTTGAAGGGGTTTTTAAAGAGATAAAAGCATTTAACTCTCTTCGATCGTCGGAAAATAACTTCGGTAATGACTGCAGCATCATCAATGTTCATTTTCGAGTTTCCAAGGGAAAAATTGCTACCTGAATGTTTGAATTGGGATTATTTGCAAAATTAAGTTTGATTTTGAAATAGTTTGGTTTTGGATATAATTGATTTCAAAGATGATTTTGAAATGTTAAGTAATTGTTTAAAAGACTCTGGAATCTTATTTAAAATGTTTACGGAATATAAATAAGTTTGATAACTTATAGAAATTTGAAATTTTGTTGGAACAAGGTTCAACTAGAAAAGGGTTAAATAAAAGTAAGTATGAAACCTAAATAAGGTAAGCTAATTAATTGAAGCAAATTAAGCAAGGGAAGTAAACCAATTAGATGAAATAAATTAAAGAGATTTGTAAATGAAATGTAATTAGGCTGGAAAACTTATATAATTTTAAAAATTTGAATGGAAATGGAATATAATTGAATAAAGTTAAATAAAGTAAATTTAGTAAGTAAGTAAGTAAAATGGAAAATTAGTCATGTTGGACTAAACAAAACAAAGTACTGAAATTAAAATTTGTAAGTAAACTAATTGATTTAAATGGTAAGCCAATGAATTGAAACTGAATATGGGGATGATATTTAATTTATTGTGCATAGTAAAGTGAAGTTATAAATTAATTTGAAGTGGACTAAAAATAATAAAAGTTGGAAATAAAAATGGATAGAGATGAGATAAATAGAATTCAAGAATTGAGAATTGGAAGATAGATTGAATTCAAATGGAATTGAATGAAAATAGGTATAAAAGTTTAAGTGGTGAAGTGAAAATAAATATTTAATTGCGTAAAATATTTATATTGAACTTAATAAGAACTGTTAAAATTCTTAAGTAAAAATTAGAATTGGGAAAATATTCTAAGTTACTGATTGAATGAAGATTTAATAGGAAGTTGTGAAATGGGAAATTGTAAATAAGTTGATAGAAATAAAAATGAATGTGAATAAGGAGAAAATTGATTTAGTTAATAATCAACTGAGATAAATATGTATGATGCACTTATATTATTTTATTCGCATAGCAATTTGATCCAGGATTCGAGCAAGGATTTCGAGGTAGTTATACCAATCCGAGTTGGGATTTTTCACTCGATTTCCAACGATGAATTTTGGATATGGATTTTTGATTGATTCGGGAAATTCTATATCATAGTTTAGAACTACGCAAAGAGAATAACGGTTTCTGATCAAGAAACTAGATCTGAGTCCACACTAGGAAGTCGGGTGGACGATACTAGTTCGGAAGTGAAATTGTGCGATCGAGTACGCGATCGAATTTGGTATTGCGTACGGATGATATACGGCATCGTACGGGCTTGAATGAAATTGATAATGAAACTTTTGTGAAGAAATATATAAAATGATTTTGAATGTTGTGATTGAATATTTTTGCTAAGTAGTATAAAGGTGTTTTAAAAGCAAAAGGAAATTTGGATTTTTGATTTCAGAAGGTAAAATTGAATTGCTCGACAAAAGGTATGTATTTCAATTTCTGTATGAAATTTGAAGGTTTTCTGATCTAGCCACTTGGCCTTTTGTTTTCTTTTGAAATTTGGGGCCCGTAGAGGCATTTTGTAGTTGTATTGATCTAGCCACGCAAAGGAGACGCTGGAAAAAATTTCGAAAATTTAAGGAGTTATAAAATTTTTGATAATTTTAAATTTGATTTTAAATTTAAATTTGAATGGTTGGTTAAGTGATATTGGTTGGAACCTATGGAAGAAGTTTGGAAAGTTGGTAAGGGTGTCAATGTCTTTATTAAAAAGATGGTTTTGGATATTGTTAAAAATAGCTTGGTTTGGGGAGTTGTTTAAAACTAGCTGTTTGGGGAAAATAGTGAACAGGTATTGGACCATTTTTCTTAACTAGTAATTTCGGGGACGAAATTATTTTAAGGGGGAGAAATGTAATGACCCGGAATTACTGGATATTTGAAATTGAAATATTCGTTTGATTTTAAATATTTGGAAGTTAATTTGGCTTGAATTTCAAATATCTCCATCTATTTGATAATTTAAATTGATTTAATATAATAATTGGTAATTGGGTAAAATATGAAATCTGGAATTTCAAGCAGGTTAAAAATATTTCAAAGGCGTAAAAATTTGTAATTATGATAATGAAGATAAGAAAAGCTTTAGAATTGAATTTAAAAGTGTTTTGTTCAGTTTTGAAATTATATCATTTAAATCGATATTTAAAAATAGCCTTTCGAGGCACAGTCTCGGAATTCAACGAAACCAGTTTCATGGGATCCGTAATAGTGTATTATTATCGGATTTCAATTTTCGTAGTGTTTGGAGTGATCTTTTGGCCGTATGGTAGATGAACGCACTGAAATATTTATTGAATATTCAATATAATAACTGAATCCAAAAAGTTATTTTCTCCATACAATCGAGTTAGGCCTCGAAACCTTTTCCATTGCGTTTGGAACAGGGGTTTAATATTATAAACGCCTAGCGGCATGCATCGACCGGAGGTCAGGATTTTGAGTTGCATAATTCGATACGGTTTAGATTTAAATAATAATTATATTCAAATTGTTTGGACAGCCTTTTTCTTTTCTTTTTCAACGCGTGCCCTCCTTAGTAACACTTATCCACTTATATTTACACTCATTTTCTTCCTTAAAAAATTTGAAATCATTTACATAACGAGAACCTTTTTCTTTTCGTTCAAATCAACCCAGTAGCTTCAAATAAATGGCCGAATCAAAATTCGATGACGCCCATCCATCAATTTGAATCCCTACTTCTTTTTCCCTTTCCCCAATACATAATGAAATTGATTCGATTTCGAAATCGCGCCTCCCTTATTTAAATTCAAAAAATAAAGGGGAAACGATCGATCGACTAGAGGCAAAGGGCTGATGCTGATTCGCCTAGGGTATGGGGAAGCGGCGGCTACGTCGACATCGCGATGGTGGTGCATTTCTTTAGGCGGCAGGCGCAAGGCATACTCAAGCACGATGGAATCGAAGACGAAGAATTAGAGGCGAGATGTAAATTGCCTTCGAACCAAGTGGCAGCGGCGGCAAGGAGCTCGAATTCGAGGCGGGGCGATGCGACGTCTTCATAGTCGTTCGAGGGGCACGCCGACAGTGGCGTGCGCAAGACTTTGATGGTGGCCGAGCTCAATTTTTGGTTATGATTTCTTCTTCCTCGTCATTTGTTTTAAAAAGAAAAAAATTAACAGTAAAACAGAAATAATGTATACATATTTTAATTTTAAAAACAGTAAACATATATATGGAGATAAGTTTTTTGAAAATGAAAATTTTAAAATGTTTGGTTTATATAAAAATTAGATTTTTATCTATATATTTTTTATAAGTATATATATATGTATGTATGTAGTTTCAAAAGAAAAAAAATATTTATAGTAAAATAAATATCTATTTTTGTCATTTACTGAAATATATAGATATGTGTGTGTAAGTGTGTGTATACCTGTTTTTAGCTTACTGTTAAATTTTAAAATAATGTATTAACGTGGTTAATTTGTTTAATTGGTTTATTAAATTATTTTATTTCGTTAATATAAAAAATTATATTTGATAATCAAGCTATATACTGTTTTTATCATGTTTAAACTGAAAAATATATATATATAATTTATGAAGGAAAAGTTTTAAATGTTTTGAATTGGAAAGTTATATAAAATATAGATTTTGGAAATTATATAGTTTATTTTATATAACATATGTGGTTTTAAAAGGAAAATTAATTTAAAATCAAATTATTAGTTAAAACCAAAGTATTAGGGAAATTAATTTGTTAAATGGTAATAAATTGTGTGGTTAATTCAAATGTTAATGAATCATAAATTGTTTATACAAGGTCCAAAATCATAAAGATATAGTCGAGATGGAAATGGATGGAAAACATCAAAAATTAAGGTCAAAGGTGAGTTAATCTCACTCATTTGGATTACCATAATTTAAATAGTTTAAATATAAATTATTGGATGAATTTCTTGAGTTGATAAGTTATTATCTATCTGGATGTGATATTATATGTAATAGAATATATATATATATATATATATATATATATATATTGGGGTGATTGATTTCTCGCATTATATAGCGGATGAGACCCTATGTGCCCCGCATGATAGCGGATGACCCTTTATACCGCGATATCCCGCATTGAAGTGAGATTGGCATTTAAATATTGTACTAACATCTGTGGATGTAGGGAACAAGTTGGGGGGATCCAACTGGATTCTCAAAGTAGTGGAATTTATTTTTATGGTCTATGTTTATCTAATAAATCGGTAATGGGTTATATTGATTATATCGGAATTGAAATTTAATGAATGCTATGGCTTGGTTAAATATATATATATATATATATATATATATATATATATATATATATATATATATATATATATATATATATATATATATATATATATATATATATATATATATTGGTATTTTGAGAAATGAATATAAAGTTTGGATTTTTAAAGTAAATAAAAAGGAAAATTTTAAGTAAAATAATTATAAGGAATTTGGATAATCAAATAATGAATGGAAAAAAGGATAAAAGTTGATTTTTAAATTCAAATAAATAATTCGGAGCATGGTTTGAATAAATAGAAATAAATGAATTTTTAAACTTAAGAGATATTATTTAAAGGAATAAAGAATTTATTTTCGAATTCAAGGTTCAAATTTGGAAAAGATAAAGAAGAAATTTGGACAAAGTATGAAATTTGTATTCAGTTTAAATAAGATTTTTAAATCGTATAAAGAAGTTAAATCTGAAATTAACGGGTTTGAAATAAATTGAGTAAGTAAAGGAATGTATTTTGAAAATGGAGTAAATTTGGAAATCTATTTGGAAATTGATTACATGTTCGAAACTGGGTTTTAAAAAGGAGATGAGACTATGGAATTTATAAGCTGGATTAATAAAGTGAAATATTTATCAGAGGATAATTTGAAAATATAAATTCAGAATGGGAATTTCTAAAGGAATGGGTAATTTTTTTTGAAAAAAAATAGTGATTTATTTTTAAAAGTGTGGAAAGGAAAGTGTATATCCTGAAAGGTGAAGTAAATTTCCAATGTAAGATTTTCAAAAATAAGTCAGAGGTTCTAAAGTGGTTTTTGAAAAAAAGATGTTTTAGAGAAATTTTATTATTTTAAATGGTTTTAAAAAATTTAAGTAAATATTTATTTAAATTAAATACAATAGTAATTATTTTAAAGGTTTAACTAGTTTTATGATTTAAAAGTTAATTATTTAATATTTATATCTTATAAAATAACTTTATTTTAAAATTAGTTTTGGCTTAATCTTTACATAAGAAATTATTATAAATTTCATAACTAGTATTTTAAATAAAGTGTTTAGACAACCTTATTTTAAGTATTTTAAAGTATATATTTTTGGATAAAGTGATCTGAATTATTTTAAAATCTAAAGCATTGAGACTTGGTGGTTTTCGGTGAAAATAAAACTATTGGGTGGAAATTTATTTCCACGAGATAAAATTTATTAAAAAAATTTCCAAAGGAATTAAAGTTTAGAGAATATCTCGTGAAGATTTTTTGAAATAATTAAATAATTTGGGAAATTATTAAGGCTTATGGTTGTTTGTGGATGTTATTCGACAGTCAAAGTAATCGACTATCAATATTAGCCAATGCCCTGATCGTTTTGAAGAGACCGGGATCGGGATTAATTTTCCGAAAGCCACTTTGATCTAGTTTGAACTTTTTCGTGATGAAGACAAAAGCTTGGAGTCGAAGATGGAGCAGTGAAGTGCAAGGGCTAATCACCGCTAATGCTGAGGGTGATTCCAAAATGGATGTAATACGAGTAGTGCATTCGGTTCCGTTCGAACCCGGAAAGGACTTGTATGGACGAATGCTTTCAGAATATTGTTAGGAGGGCGATGAGCATTCTAAGTGAATGTGTGCTAAAAAGGTAACGCATAGCCTTGAGCCTCATCAACCTGGAATGGCTAAAACATGGAAGGTGCACACAAGGCTAAGTGGCTAGCAACCAATTAGGGTAAGGTTACCCCTGTCTAGATGTCCCTTTATTTCAGCTGTGTGGACAACCGCGGTGTGAACTTACTCGGACTATCCAGTAAGGGGTAACTCCGGTCTTGTGACGTAGGGGATCAGGGTGAATCCTCGGTACAGTGATCTAGACCACGTACTGTGAAGGCCGGTACCCCAATAGCCCTGCCATTGATGGAAATCCATTCTCCCTACGTACCTTTACGGTTTTGTTTGTAGAACCCACTTTGTGGCTAGTATTGCTGGAATTTAATAATGTAACAATTTCAACTATTTTAATAGGTATTTGTATATAGACACTACTATAATATCAAAGGATTTTATAAGAAATGTTTTGGTTATTGTAACGTAAAAAACCCGGCATGTTTATTTGTGGTGTGGTCTTACGAGATATCTTTGATTTTAAATGATTTTGAAAACTTTAATAATCCAATTGAGTGTGTTTTCTCATGCTGGTTTTCCAGATCGACTCGGGTGTTATTTAACCATAATGCTTAGGTCAGACTGAGTATTATAAAGTACAGATTCTGGATGGACTGCTATGGAGCTCAGGAGACGAGCTGTGTAACAACCCGCATATTTAACGATTTTTATATTTAAATGTTTAATTTAAATATAGCATCGTTATTCGGATTTTGGGGTCCGAAATGTTACTTTCTGCAAATGGCCGAATTGGAACTCGAAACCACCTCCATTGGTTTCAAAATGGCGTTTGCGATCTTTTTGAGTATAATCTTTGATATGTTTGGAGTTTGTGAAATTTTGGCTATTTTTCCTATTGGGTTTGGGATTGGATTCAGCCCACTAGCCCACTTAACCCCCTAGCTCAACCCTTCTCTTCATTTCATCTTCATTTCATTTCTTTCTTAAGCTAAAAACTGAAATGGGGGAAAGGGAAGAGAATTAGAAATTAGCAAGCCCTAGTTTCTCTTTTGTATCTTGATTTCTTGCTCCAAATTCATAGAGAATCCATTGGTAAGTTCATCTCCATCTTCTCCATCTCTTCTCCTCTTCAATTTCTGTAATTTTCCTAACCCTAACCTAGGAAATACTTTCTTTGATTCTAGATTGAAGCTTGTAGTGTTGAAGTGGAGTGTAGTTGGTTGATTCCTTGCAATTGTGCTTCTTCATCTTCTTTGTTTTGTGTGAAAAGGTGAGTTTTGAACTCACATCTACTTCTCTTGATTTCATTGATGTTAGGTATGAATTCCTAACACCTTGTTCATATGCAGTTGCATTTGGTTTGGGTTGAATTGAGGAATAATCCAATTTTTAGTGTTTTGGGTTAAAATCTTTGAAATCCTAACTTTGATGTTTTAATCATGTTTGGTGATGCATCGAGGAACATATAGGGCCGGGTTGTCGATTGGCATAAGCCCTTAGAGCCAATGTTCATCCGATTGCATTTTTGGAGAGTTTGCTCTTCATTTGAATAAGGCTGGAAAACAGCCCAGGCAAGATTCAGTCGACTGAAAACTCTGTTCAGTCGACTGAACCTGAAACCCGAGAGTTTCCAGGCATGATTCAGTCGACTGAAAAACTGTGCACAGTCGACTGAACCTGGAAACAGAAAGTTTCCTGAACCTAGAAAATTTCCAGGTACAGGGTCAGTCGACTGAAAAACTCTGTTCAGTCGACTGAACCTGCTGTTTCAGCCCACTTTGCCTTTTGGGATTGAATTTTCAATTTGAATTGATTCATGATGATCCTATGTATGATTATCAATTGTTTTGACTTTGATGGTTCCTTTTAATTTTAATCCACGGGTTTTTATGAAATAATCTCTCGAATCGCATTTAAAAGTTCGTTTCTCTAATTTATAAATTCTATTTAAAACACACACACTTTCGCACTTCGAACGAAGTGGGAGGGTGATTAAATGGTTGGGCAAAACACGGACCATGAATCTGTGCGTTTATCCTTCCGATTAATCCTTGACCTATTCGATTGATTGTTTTGACCTTCGGGTTTGGTTTATCGATGATATGAGGTAAACTTTGTACTGCTTTGAGTGTGAAAGGGACTGACGGATAGTAAACCGTTTAGTGCGAACGAGTGGTTATGGGACATACGTTAACACTTTTCGGATTCCTTTTCGAGAGTTGTGACACATTCCGCCAGTTAGTGGTGTCCAGTACTGGGTCTTCGACCTTCACCACTACGGTTTGTTGCCTCTGGGATAGTGTCTTCGGACTGTCTCCCTAGGTTTGTTGCCTTTGGGTATGTTGCCTTCGGGTGTGTGCCTTCGGGTTTGTTGCCCTATATAGTTTCGCTCTGATGTTGGCCTTATGTGCCGCATGGGTGATACTTGGGTTTGGAGTCTTCGGGCTCATGGATCCTTGTTTGTACAGTACTGAGCTCGAGCAAAATTTCATGATGTTTCATTGATAATTCCCTTGGTATCGCCCTTCGGTGTTGGTCTTTGTGAGCCGCATGGAGTATAGCGATTACCTTGTGGAACTTGTATACCTTATGGGTATTTGTTATTTGCCTTCTGGCTTGTTTTGAGATATTTGTATCCTTTGTTTCTATATGTGCCGATGATATGAGGCTTGCTCTATATGATTCATTTCTTGCTGATGATTGTGTTATCTCCTCTAGAGATATTTGTTATACTGTATGACCTTGCAGGTTTATTATTGTTCAGTTAATCTAACTGATTTGTTATCTAGACCGATCCGAGTATTTTATACTCGGGTCAGACCGAGATGTTTCAGGTTAGGTGCTTTTGGAGACTTAGCCTATTTTGCTTCCGCATGGACTATTAGCTAGCTTCATTTTGTTATAGCGTCTTTTGTAGTCCTTATCTGTTGTAACTTTGATTTATACTCTTTCGTCTCGTCTGTATATTGTGGTCTCCTGTACCACCTGACATGTATTATTTTGTATACTCTGTTGTGTATCGGTGTATGTATATATTATGATTGACTGTTCTGTGATGTATATTACATTTGAGTTGTTATATTTTCTTCTGATAGATCCTATAGCCATTGTAGTTTTTCTTTAAATATTTATTGAATAGGTCGAATTCTAATGTGTTTCTACTTTTCGACTTATTTAGTGAATAGTTAAGGTGAGATTGCACATGGTCGCTTCCATTATACTCTATTGTCCGCGTTAGCCGACAGTATTATCTATGTAATACTCTTTGTTAACGAGGCTCTCGGAGTGGGGCGTCACAGCGTGGTATCAGAGCTGAGTTCAGAACAAAATATGATAAACACAGAATAGATGCACATATTATGGTACATCAAAGTGTACAAGTGATACCGATCCTTGAATCATCGTGTCTCTTTATTCCATCAAGGTTAGATAGATATTGGAAATACGTCTAGGAATGCATTTTTTTCCGTAGTATCCCATATTGTAATATCTACCTTGTGAATAATCTTGTTCTTATTTTACTTTCAGCTTATGTCTGGAAGAGGCAGGGGTCGACGTTCGGATGCTGGGCAATCTAGTGGCTCGCATCCGAATGGCGTATATATGTCTGCCGATCAATTTTTGGAATTGTTCAGGAGCACTCAGCCTCTCGTTCCTCCTCGAGTGTCTCCACCTCGCAAGTCTGCTTTTGCACGTCAGTGCAGTGATTTTGCTCATCTTGGAGGAAAGCCGTTTAAGGGCTCCGAGTCTGTTCTTGAAGTCCAAGCTTGGCTTCGTACGTGCGAGCATATTTTCTCTCGCATGGATCTTTCTGACCATGATAGAGTTCTTGTAACTTCTAGCTTATTACAAGAGCGTGCTCTTGACTGGTATGAGCTTCTTGTAGCTGAAATTGATGAGTCTACTCTTTCTTGGACTCAGTTTCGGGGACGATTTGAACTCAAGTTCGTTCCTGAATCTGAAAAAGTTTTATTAACCCGTCGCTTCCTTGAGTTGAAGCAAGGGAAATCTTCTGTTTCTGAGTATGTCGCATCGTTCGAGGCTTTATCTCAGTATGGTCTTGAATTCATCAGCACTTCTTATAAGAAGAATTTGAAGTTTGTTTCTGGCCTTAAGAAATATCTTAAGAAGTCCTTGTTGCTCCAGCTTAAACTTTCTTTTGAGGAATTGGTTGATTCGGCACTTCATCTCGAGACCGTCGAGAAGGAGTGTGATAGTGATGTTGATGTTGAGGTTTCCAGAAACCCTAACAAGAAGCAGTTTCCAATTCAGAAGAAGCCTTTTCCTTATAAGAAGAAGAAGACCGGTGGTCTAGCTCTCAGCCTCAATCTTCTGGAATACCTTTCGTTCGAAAGTGTTTTAATTGTGGTTCTCCGGATCATATTATTCGAGCTTGTCCAAAGCCTCTCTTCTGCCGTAATTGCAAGAAGGAAGGTCATCATGTTTCTGCTTGTCCTACTGCTCCTGCTAATGCAAAATCTGGCAAGCTCAATGTGGCTAATGCTTCTGGAGGTCCTTCTCAATCCAAAGGTATGACTCCATCTATTTTGGAGGGTTCAATTCTATTTCATGATCATAGTATACGAGTTCTTTTCGATACGGGTGCTTCACATTCTTTCGTATCGAAGAAGCTTGTGGATGATTTATCTTTGAATGTTTCTTGTATGGTTACTTCTTTAAGGATTGCGAATCCTATTGGGGGATCTGCGACCCTTAGTTTGCTTTGTGATGATATTGAGATTGTTTTATGTGGCTTTTCTTTCCGTGCGAATCTGCACGTTGTTTCTCATTTGGGTTTTGATATGATTTTTGGTATGGACTGGCTAGTGAGGTACGATGCTAGGATTATTTGTTCCGAGAGAATTTTATATCTTTGTCATCCTGATTCACCTTCTCAGTTATCTCTTGTTCTTCGGGATGTGGATAATTCCGAGATGGCTTTGTATTCTCTTGATTCGCGAGATGCTGATGATGTATCTCGTATTCCTATTGCTTGTGACTTTTCTGATGTTTTTGAACCTGTTTCGGGTTTGCCACCCAAACGGGCAATTGAGTTCCGCATTGATCTCATTTTAGGCGTGCAGCCAGTTAGTCGTCCTCCCACGAGGATGTCTACAAAGGAAAATGAGGAACTCAAGAAGCAGCTTTTAGAGCTCGAGTCCAAGCAGTTGATTCAGTCCAGTTTTTCTCCGTGGGGATCCGCGGTCGTTTTTTTTGAAGAAGTCTGATGGAACTCTTAGGCTTTGCATTGACTATCGCAAGCTTAACGAGTTGACCATTAGAAATAGGTATCCATTGTCTAGGATCGATGATATGTTCGATCTATTGAGTGGTGCCAAGGTCTTTTCTCAGCTTGACCTTGCCACAGGTTTTCATCAGTTACGAGTCGCGGAGGATAGCATACCTCTTACCGCTTTCCGCACTCGTTATGGTTCCTTTGAGTGGCTCGTTATGCCATTCGGTTTGACGAACGCTCCTGCTTTCTTTGTTGACCTCATGAATCGGGTATTCCGGGAATATCTCGATAAGTTTGTTCTCGTCTTCATTGATGATATCCTTATTTATTATAAGTCTGAAGCTGAGCATGCTAATCACTTGAGAATTGTCTTAAGTACTCTTCGTCGTCATCTGATTAAAGCCAAATTCTCCAAGTGCTGCTTTTGGGAGAATAAGGTTAAGTTCTTAGGCCATGTTGTATCTTCCGATGGCATTTCTGTCGATCCCTCAAAGATCGAAGCCATCCAGAATTGGAAGAGGCCTGAGAATGTGCATGAGATTCGTAGTTTCCTTGGATTGGCAGGTTATTACCGGCGGTTCATTAAGAACTTTTCCCGTGTTGTGCTTCCTCTCACTTGCCTTACTCGGAAAGGCATTCGTTTTATTTGGTCCGACAAGTGTGAAGCTTCCTTTCAGACATTGAAAGAACTTCTCACTAATGCTCCTATTCTTGTGGTTCCCGAAGGGAATCATGATCTTGTTGTCTACACCGATGCGTGTGGTAGTGGTCTCGGTGCTGTGCTTATGCAGAGAGATCGGGTAGTTGCTTATGCTTCTAGGCAACTGCGTCCGAATGAAGTTCGCTATGCCACTCATGATCTTGAGTTAGCCGCCATTGTCTTTGCCTTGAAGATTTGGCGACATTATTTATTGGGCGAGCGCTTCATTCTCTATACCGATCATAAATCTTTGAAGTATTTGTTTACTCAGAAGGAACTCAATATGAGACAACAGCGTTGGCTCGAGTTTCTTGCTTCCTATGACTTTGATATCCAGTTTACCCCTGGTAAGGGTAATCGTGTTGCAGATGCGCTTAGTCGCAAACATTCGGCTGTTATTTCTATGATGCTTGCCGAATGGAATATTCTTGAGACTCTATCTTTTTGTGAAATTCGTGATCGAGGTTCATCTTCTGGTTCTCCTATTCTATTATTTAGTTTGGGAGCTCGACCTATTTTATTGGATCGTATTGCCGATGCTCAGCGGCGTGATCCTGATTTGTTGCATTTTATTCAGCTTTGTGAGTCTGAATCTTGTGATGAGGCGTTGCAAGATTTTAGCATTGATTCTCATGGGTGTCTTCGTAAGAAGAACCGTCTTTTTGTGCCTTCTGATTTTGCACTTAGGCATGACATTCTTGATGATTGCCATCGTTCTAAGTATACCATTCATCCCGGTAGTAGTAAGATGTATGCCGATATGCGTCGTCTTTATTATTGGGAAGGCATGAAGCGCGATGTGGCGAGTTATGTGAACAACTGCATGACATGTCAACGCGCGAAGGCCAAACATCAGCGTCCTTCTGGACTTCTTCAACCTCTTGAGATTCCATTGTGGAAATGGGATCAAGTTTCTATGGATTTTATTGACGGCCTACCTCGTTCGAGATCAGGTCATTCTAGTATTTGGGTTATTGTTGATCGCCTCACCAAGTCTGCTCATTTTGTCCCTATTAAGTCTAATAGGACAGCTTCGCATTTGGCTAAGTTGTATGTCAAGGAAATCGTGAGACTTCACGGTGTTCCTAGTTCTATTGTGAGTGATCGTGATCCTTTATTCACGAGTCATTTTTGGAAGAGTCTTCAACAAGCTTTGGGAACAAAGCTTAATTTTTCTACAGCATATCATCCGCAGTCTGACGGACAGACTGAACGAGTGAATCGTATTTTGGAAGATCTTCTCCGTATTTGTATCTTTGATTTCGGTGGTAGTTGGGAGGATCACCTACCTCTTGTAGAGTTCTCCTACAACAATAGTTTCCAGTCTAGTATCGGTATGGCTCCTTTCGAAGCCTTATACGGAAGGCCATGTCGATCACCTTCATGTTGGTTGGAATCTGGGGAGAAGCTTATTCTTGGCCCGGACTTTGTTCGTCATTCTTCTGAGAAGATTGATCTTATTCGATTGAGGATGAAAGAGGCACAGAGTCGCCAGAAATCCTATGCGGACAACCGTAGGAAGCCTCTCGAGTTCTCGATCGGCGATCTTGTTTTTATTCGTGTTTCTCCTTTGAAAGGGGTTATGCGTTTCAGTGCGACTGGAAAATTGGCTCCTCGTTATATAGGACCGTTTTCTATTACTGAACGTGTTGGCCCTGTGGCTTATAGAGTTTCACTTCCAGCTCATTTATCTGGCATTCATGACGTGTTTCACGTCTCGCAACTTCGGAAGTGTCTTCGAGAATCGGATTCTGTAATTGATTCTCCTGATTTGCAAGAGCTTGAGATCTTACCGGACTTATCTTTTGTACAGCAACCTATTCGCGTGCTTGACACGGAGGTGCGACACCTTCGGAACAAGGACGTGCCGCTCGTTAAAGTTCAATGGTCCGCTAATCCCAATGACTGTACTTGGGAAACCAGAGAGTATATTGAGCGATCTTATCCAGGTTTTCTATCCTTGCTTCGTAATGGTAAGTCTATTTCTGTGTCTAAAGTTTATTCTTTCTTTTGTATGTAGTTGTTACAAATATCGTCTCTAGGAATTGCGGGGACGCAATTTTGTAAGGAGGGGAGATCTGTAACAACCCGCATATTTAACGATTTTTATATTTAAATGTTTGATTTAAATATAGCATCGTTATTCGGATTTTGGGGTCTGAAATGTTACTTTCTGCAAATGGCCGAATTGGAACTCAAAACCACCTCCATTGGTTCCAAAATGGCGTTTGCGATCTTTTTGAGTATAATCTTTGATACGTTTGGAGTTTGTGAAATTTTGGCTACTTTTCCTATTGGGTTTGGGATTGGGTTCAGCCCACTAGCCCACTTAACCCCCTAGCTCAACCCTTCTCTTCATTTCATCTTCATTTCATTTCTTTCTTAAGCTAAAAACTGAAATGGGGGAAAGGGAAGAGAATTAGAAATTAGCAAGCCCTAGTTTCTCTTTTGTATCTTGATTTCTTGCTCCAAATTCATAGAGAATCCATTGGTAAGTTCATCTCCATCTTCTCCATCTCTTCTCCTCTTCAATTTCTGTAATTTTCCTAACCCTAACCTAGGAAATACTTTCTTTGATTCTAGATTGAAGCTTGTAGTGTTGAAGTGGAGTGTAGTTGGTTGATTCCTTGCAATTGTGCTTCTTCATCTTCTTTGTTTTGTGTGAAAAGGTGAGTTTTGAACTCACATCTACTTCTCTTGATTTCATTGATGTTAGGTATGAATTCCTAACACCGTGTTCATATGCACTTGCATTTGGTTTGGGTTGAATTGAGGAATAATCCAATTTTTAGTGTTTTGGGTTAAAATCTTTGAAATCCTAACTTTGATGTTTTAATCATGTTTGGTGATGCATCGAGGAACATATAGGGCCGGCTTGTCGATTGGCATAAGCCCTTAGAGCCAATGTTCGTCCGATTGCATTTTTGGAGAGTTTGCTCTTCATTTGAATAAGGCTGGAAAACAGCCCAGGCAAGATTCAGTCGACTGAAAACTCTGTTCAGTCGACTGAACCTGAAACCCGAGAGTTTCCAGGCATGATTCAGTCGACTGAAAAACTCTGCACAGTCGACTGAACCTGAAAACAGAAAGTTTCCTGAACCTAGAAAATTTCCAGGTACAGGGTCAGTCGACTGAAAAACTCTGTTCAGTCGACTGAACCTGCTGTTTCGGCCCACTTTGCCTTTTGGGATTGAATTTTCAATTTGAATTGATTCATGATGATCCTATGTATGATTATCAATTGTTTTAACTTTGATGGTTCCTTTTAATTTTAATCCACGGGTTTTTATGAAATAATCTCTCGAATCGCATTTAAAAGTTCGTTTCTCTAATTTATAAATTCTATTTAAAACACACACACTTTCGCACTTCGAACGAAGTGGGAGGGTGATTAAATGGTTGGGCAAAACACGGACCATGAATCTGTGCGTTTATCCTTCCGATTAATCCTTGACCTATTCGATTGATTGTTTTGACCTTCGGGTTTGGTTTATCGATGATATGAGGTAAACTTTGTACTGCTTTGAGTGTGAAAGGGACTGACGGATAGTAAACCGTTTAGTGCGAACGAGTGGTTATGGGACATACGTTAACACTTTTCGGATTCCTTTTCGAGAGTTGTGACACATTCCGCCAGTTAGTGGTGTCCAGTACTGGGTCTTCGACCTTCACCACTACGGTTTGTTGCCTCTGGGATAGTGTCTTCGGACTGTCTCCCTAGGTTTGTTGCCTTCGGGTATGTTGCCTTCGGGTGTGTGCCTTCGGGTTTGTTGCCCTATATAGTTTTGCTCTGATGTTGGCCTTATGTGCCGCATGGGTGATACTTGGGTTTGGAGTCTTCGGGCTCATGGATCCTTGTTTGTACAGTACTGAGCTCGAGCAAAATTTCATGATGTTTCATTGATAATTCCCTTGGTATCGCCCTTCGGTGTTGGTCTTTGTGAGCCGCATGGAGTATAGCGATTACCTTGTGGAACTTGTATACCTTATGGGTATTTGTTATTTGCCTTCTGGCTTGTTTTGGGATATTTGTATCCTTTGTTTCTATATCTGCCGATGATATGAGGCTTGCTCTATATGATTCATTTCTTGCTGATGATTGTGTTATCTCCTCTAGAGATATTTGTTATACTGTATGACCTTGCAGGTTTATTATTGTTCAGTTAATCTAACTGATTTGTTATCTAGACTGATCCGGGTATTTTATACTCGGGTCAGACCGAGATGTTTTAGGTTAGGTGCTTTTGGAGACTTAGCCTATTTTGCTTCCGCATGGACTATTAGCTAGCTTCATTTTGTTATAGCGTCTTTTGTAGTCCTTATCTGCTGTAACTTTGATTTATACTCTTTCGTCTCGTCTGTATATTGTGGTCTCCTGTACCACCTGACATGTATTATTTTGTATACTCTGTTGTGTATCGGTGTATGTGTATATTATGATTGACTGTTCTGTGATGTATATTACATTTGAGTTGTTATATTTTCTTCTGATAGATCCTATAGCCATTGTAGTTTTGCTTTAAATATTTATTGAATAGGTCGAATTCTAATGTGTTTCTACTTTTCGACTTATTTAGTGAATAGTTAAGGTGAGATTGCACATGGTCGCTTCCATTATACTCTATTGTCCGCGTTAGCCGACAGTATTATCTATGTAATACTCTTTGTTAACGAGGCTCTCGGAGTGGGGCGTCACAAGGTAGATGGCGAGACGTATCACACGTATTTGATGTTTATTCCACTGTGTCTGTTCATCGGCACTGTCAGTTTTATGAGGACAGGTTAATATAACTGTCCAGTTGTGTGCTATAGATGTTGTTGTACTCTGATGTTGTAATGTATAAACAGATATAGTTCTTTGTTTAAAAGGTTAGTCATTTATCTATTACATATTGTTCCGCTGCGATTGTGAGATTCTGATATTGTTTCTATTTCTTCTTCTACCTCTTCTTTATCCTTAATGGTTCATTTTTCCGGCATTCGATTGTTCAACATTTGATACAATGGACATATTAATGTCGATTTTCGAGCATCGAAAAATCGGGTCGTTGCACTATATCTTCATTTCCATACCCAGTATTTATTTGATAGAATTTAAAAATCAAACTTTTATACTTTTCCAAATTCAATCTTTAATTTACCCAAGTTCACTATAACTATTTTACTTAAAATTTTCCCTTTTTATTTCCTTTAAAAATCCAAACTTTATATATTTTTCATTTTCTCAAAATACCAATATGTATTCAACCAAGCCATAACATTCAATAATTTCAATTCCCAATAAAATCAATATAATCATCACAGATTATCACATAAATCACATTACTGAATATAAAATAAATTCAACATTTTAAGGAATCCCATTGGATCCCCCTAACCTATTTCTCAGCATCCACAGAGGTTTGCACAATATAAAATACCAATCCCACTTCGAGGGGATATCGCGGTATAAGGGTCACCCGCTATCATGCGGGCCGCATAGGGTCTCATCCGCTATATAATGCGGGAATATCAATCACTCCAGCATATATATACTGTTATATATAATATCACATCCAATCAATCCAATCATTAACCAACAATTTAAATTTAACTATTTAAATTTAAATGGTATTCCAAATGAGTGAGATTAACTCACCTTTGATTCTAATTGAAACTCGGCCCAACCTGGATTGTCTTCCCTATGATTTAGACCTTGAATAAACATTAGATGCTTTCTTAATATTCAAATTAATCGAATAATCACTTATCATTAAATAATTTAATTAACAAACAGTTTTATTCAAACTGATAATTTACCTTTAAAACCTTTTTGTAACATAAATAAATTAAATCAGTTTATTAAACAAATTAATCACTAATATACATTATTTTAAAATAACCGGTAGATTTAAAATGCGTATATATATTTTTCATTTCTAAACTGCATATAGAAGTAATTTATATAGACTTAAAAAAATCTAACTTTTATAAAAACTCTCTTATATTCCAAAATCTTATGCATGCATATATTTTCTGTTTTATACTTTTTATAACTAACTATAATTAATTTTTCTGCTTTCTGAATATATATATATATATATATATATATTGAAAACTGCATTTACATATACCTTACTACTATTATAATTTCTAGCATTATATCCACATGTATATATACAAAATCAAAGCCGAAAATAGGAACTACCTTACTGAAATCGCCAACGCCTCGTTCTACCTCGTCGGCCTCGACCTCGCGAGCCACCTCAAGTCGAACTTCCCCTAATCCAAGTCGCCAAGCCTCCCATCGAGTCGTCGTACCAGCGGGAGAACCTCCTCCTCGCGTTTGAGCACACGTCGAACACTCCAAGCAAAAACGAACGGTCGAGCCTCCCTAACCTTTGCTTGACCATGTACACGAGCAACTCCTTTTTTCCAACTTGCGAGCACTGCCGCCCATTTTTTGAGTGAATTTAAATTTCGATTTGAAACTGAGGAACGGGAGAAGAAAATAAGAGTTCGGCCATGATTTTTTGGCTTTCGATTTCTAACCTCCCCTTCCTTTCTTATATGAGCTTGACCGAGCTTTGCTTTATTTTATTAGGATGTTCGATTTTTTGGTTTTAAATTGAACCAAGGAAGAAGGAAATAAGATTGGGAAAAGAGGGAAGAAAATAACAGTGACCTTTTAATTCAAAGTTCTTGGCTTCTTTTTTTTCTAAAAAAAAGAGTACGCATTTATGATAGATGGCGAGAACCCAAAGACTAGTGGCCATGATATGAAGGATAAATTTCTGATGTGAAGAAGTTTGACCATAGAAAATATATATATACTATATATACATTTAAATTTAAATTGTCATGAATTTGCAAATCAAAATTTCAAACTCCAAATTGAGGCATGCCGCCAGGCGTTCATAATGTTATTCCCCTATTCCGACCGCAATGGAAAAGGATTCGAGTCCTAATTCGATTGTATGGAGAAGATAGCTTTTTGGACCCAGTTATTATATTAAATTTTCGATAAATTTCAGCGCATTTACCTAACGTACGATCAAACGACAACTCCGAACACAATGAGAATTGAAATTCGATAATAATACATTAGTACGGATCCAATGGAACTAGTTTCGTTAAATTCCGAGACTGTGCCTCGGAAGGCTATTTTTAATTATCAATTTAAACGATATATTTTAAAATTGAACAAACCACTTTCAAACTCAAATTTAAAACTTCTATTATCGTCGGTATTATTGATATAACTTTCTTAAGCCTTTAAAATATTTTTAACCACCTTAAAAACCAAGATTCACTATTTTAACCAATTTCCAATTATTGAATTCAATAATTTAATTACCAAATAAACAGTTATATTTGAAATTTAAGTTAAACTAACTTTCAATATTTAAAATCAATTAAATATTCCAATTTCAAATATTAAAAAATTCCGGGTCATCACAATCCTCCCCCTTAAAAGAATTTTGTCCCCGAAATTACTAGTTAAGAGGAATAGTCCATAACCCGTCAACTATTTACCAAACAACTAGTTTCTAAAATCTTCCCAAAACCAAACGGTTTCAACTTTCTAAAACAATTTTTATTAAAGACACTATCACTATTACTAACATCCTAAACTCATCCATAATTTTCAAACAGCATTACTTACTCAACCATTCAAATTTAAATTTAAAAGCAAATTTTAAAGTATCAAAATTTCTTCAAAAATTTTCTAACTTCCTAAATTTTCAAAAAAATTCGCCAGCGTCTCCTTTGCGCGGCTAGCTCGGATCAACTGCAAAAGGCCTCTACGGGCCCCAGATTCGAAAAGAAAACAAAAGCCAAGTGGCCTGATTAGAAAACCATCAAATTTCATACAGAAATTTAAATACATACCTTTTTGTCGAGCAACTTAAATTATCTTCTGAATTCAAAACAACAGTTTTCTTTTGCCTTTTAAATCCTTGTATCCTACTGAGCAATACTATAATATCACAATCTCCAAAATCATTTTACTTAGTCTATTTTCAAAATTTTCAATATCTATTTCATTCAAGCCCGTACGATGTACCTATATCATTCGTACGCAATATCCAATTTGATCATTCACTTGATCACATAATTTCACTTTCGAACTAGTATCGTCCATCCGACTCTCTAGGGCGGACTCAGATCTGGTTTCTTAATCGGAAACCGTTATTATCCTTGCATAGCCATTTACTATGATAGAGAATTTCCAGAATCAACCAAAAATCCATACTCATAGTTCTCCGTCGAAATTGAGTGAAAACTCTCAACCCGGATCGGTATAACTACCTCGAAATTCTGTGCTCGAATCTGGATCAAATCGCTATGTGAATAAAACGATATACGTACATCCTACGCATAAATTTCCAATTGATCATTATTATATCAATTCTCTTTTTACTCACATTTATTCTGATTTCTATTCACTTATCCACACTTTCCCTTTCATAGCTTTACTTAACCTTCATTCAAATACTAACTTAGAATATATTCCTCAATTCAAATTTTAGTTAAGAATTCCACCATTCATTTCTTAATTCAATATAAATATTTTATATACTTCTTAGATTTATTTTCACTTCACTACTTAAGCCTTTATACCTATTTTCAATTCCATTCTGAGTTCAATTCTATTTGTCTCATCTTAAACATATTTAATTGATTATTTCTTAAATTAGTTTCACTTACTAATTTATTTTCAGTCCTTTGTTTTATTTAGTCTAACTTGAGTAATTACCCATTTCACACAATTCAATAAAAATTTCAATATTCAGTTTTAGTTCCATTTACTTACAGATGTGAATTCATTTGTTCATTCACAAATCTATTTCAATAGCCATTCCATTTAATCTACTAAGACCTTTTATTTAACTTGATTTAATTACACTCCGATTCAACTCAAATTTATAAACTTATATAAGTTTTCCAAATTTAATTACATTTCATTCACTAATCTTTTTACTTCATTTAATTGGTTCACTTCACCAGCTTATTTTGTTTTCATACTTATTTTTATTTAACTCTTCTTAAGTTAAATTTTATTCTAAACAAATATCAAAAAAAAATTATAAGCTTCCAAACTTTTTGATCCATAAACATTTTTAATAAGATTCCAGAGCCCTTTAAACAATTATTCAACATTTCAAAATCATTTTTGAAATCAATTATACCTAAACCAAATTATTCCTTGCACTCCAAAATCAAACCCAATTTTGCAAACAAATACCAATTCAAAACATTTTGGCAGCAATTCCTTCCTTGGAAACTCAAAAATGAACCTCGATGATGCTGCAGTCATCACCGAAATTATTTTCCAACGACCGAAAAGTGTTTAGTGCTTTTAATCTTTTAAAAACATTTTAAATTCCAAATCTCACCAAATTTCATATCCAATTCAAAAATATTTCTCAAATAATATCACCATTATTCCTTCAAAACCTTTGAAAATCATTTTCAAACTCAAAGGAATTTAATTTCCAAAATTTTGAATTCCAAATCCTTTCAATTCATATTCAAATATTACTATGAAATTTCTATTTCCTTTTCGATTATAAATGTGATTTATAATTCACATTTACAAATCCCAATTTGTTATATAAATTTACTCCTTAACCTTTGGTTGTAATTTTAATCCCTAGTTCAAATCCACAGAACAATGATAATAACTTAATATTATCACTTCCTAACAAACAAGCAACCATATATAATTATAATAATTTACGGAAAATTATTTCTTTTATATAAAATAATTTGGGTAAAATTATTTCATTTACTCCATTTTAAAACAATACTGTGTCAGTTTATCATGTTTAAGAGTTTAGAAACTCCTATCGACGACATGGCATTCCACATATCGACCAGAATCCATAAACACTCAACCGATAAGTCAACACAATATAAAAACAATTTTTATATTCACTAAAAAAATACGCTCTCATATCTATTAATACACTCAAACTCATTCTAGAGTACTACGGACTCTATTTTTAATGAGTAGTCCTCACCAGAGTCAAGGTTCTCGCTTAACCTTAAGCTCATATACCACTGTGACAACCCGCCTTTCTCGACCCTCAAAAATCGACTCAAATACGCCACTGTATAATATGCCGACAATTGAGTGCCAGAAATACAGATTGCTGAGGGAAAGAAGAAGGAGGTAGAAGAAGAAAAAGAAAGCAAAATCAGAATCTCACAATCGCAGCGAACAATATATAATAGATAAATGACTGATCTTTAAACAAAAAGAACAATATCTGTTATACACATTACATGATCAGAGTACAACAAAATTCATAGCACATAACTGGATAGTTATCACAACATGTCCTCACAAAAATTGACTATGCAGTTAATCATACACAGCAGAATATACATCAAATACGTGTGATACGTCTCGCCATCCAGCTCGTCTTCTGAGCTCCATAGCATCATTTCCTGTATCTATAATACTCGGTCCGACCCGAGCATTATAGTTAAATAACACCCGAGTCAGTCTGGAAAACCAGAGTGAGAAAACACACTCAATTGGATTATTAAAGTTTTCAAAATCCTTTGAAAATCAAAGGTATCTCGTAAGACCACGCCACAAATAAACACGTCGGGTTTTTACCATACGATAACCAAAATATTTCTTATCAAATCCTCTAATATTATAGTAGTGTCTATATACAAATACTTATTCAAATATCCAAAATTGTTACTGTGACGCCCCACCTCTATACCCACGCTAGCCAAGGACACTACGGCGTAATGACGTCAACTAGCAAGGAGAATGAGGCTATTGAGGAGCGACCATATAACGCCCCACCCCGAGACCCACCTTAGTAAAGAGAATTAACAAGTAATTCCGTCTGCTAAAGCGGAGAATAAGGCTGGTTAAGGGCGACCATCTATAATTTTGTCTTAAACAACTATTGAATATGTCGATAAATGCAATGTAACTTTTTTTTCAACTCAAGTGGATCGACATACCCAATAAATGCTTAATCCAAAACTATAGGTGGTTAACGGATCTATCAGAACAAAATACAATAACTGAATGTAAATCACATCACAGAACAGTAACCAACATCATATATATACATATTCACTGATACATGTTTAGTACAATACAATATGAATACAATAAAGGTGGTACTCGACCATACCATAAATTCGAATCAAATATAACTACATCAGAGTATGCGAAAGAACAAAAACTACTCAAGAGAAAGAAGAGCTGATATCCAACATCAACTTCAAGCTATGTCCAATAGATGATACCTGAAACAACTCGGTCTGACCCGAGTATAAATACACGGGTCAGTCTAGCTACACAAATCAGTCAATATCGATAATATGAAGCAGAATGGATATAGTGATACTTCTTCTCGAATGAGGAGAAGGATTAGATAACTTATAGCTCAATACTTAAGTAACAAACGCTTACTAAGTGACAAAATACCTCGAAAGAGGTAACTCAAACTCAGTACTCAAATAAAACACAAGTGCCTCATATCATTAGCGATAACCCATAATGAACTCAAATCAACTCACATAAAACTCAAGCAAAACTCAAATGGTTCGATGAACCATTACTCCAAAAGGGAGAAAACTCATCTCAATCACAAATAGAAGTCATGAAAGCAACACAAGACAACTCCATAAGAATGTGACATCTTAAACTCATAAGTAGGCCAAGACGGCTAAATCTCGCACATACATCTCAATCATAAAAACTCATGGAACTCGATACGAATTCAAACTCAATAAAGATTTCGATGCATGTTCATAACTCAGAAAATCTTAACATTAATACGCCAAAAACGGCGAATTCAAAACTTAGAAAACTCGGATTGGCCATATCCCTGAATACAATACCGAAGCAATGCTGCACGTGCTAAACTCAGACGGCCGAAGCCTTAGACAAGGTCGCTGACACCTTCCAAAGAAGTTCGTCCTCATGACAAGGTCGCTGACACCTTTCCAAAGCAGTTCGTCCTCATGACAAGGTCGCTGACACCTTTCCAAGCCATTTTGTCATCCCTAACAAGGTCGCTAACACCTCCAAAGCAGTTCGTCCTCATGACAAGGTCGCTGACACCTCTCAAAGCAGTTCTGTTAGGTAAACATCGTGAATGTGTCACAAACTCACGGATAGGAACCCGAAAAGTGTTAACGTGTGTCCCATACCACACATTCGCACTTTGCGGTTTACTAGCCGTTAGTTGATGCCACACTAAAAACATCATAAAACTCAGAAAATTATATCTCGTCTAATCTCATTGGCGAGTGATAAAGAGATATCATACTTGTCTCATCTCATCGAGAAGTATTAAATGGCATCATAACTTGTCTCATCTCATCGACAAATGAAAAACATTATGATGGTTTCTCATAAACCATAAATCTCAAAATATGAAATCATAAACACAAGACTTGCCTTATGTCACTGGCAAGTAAATAAAACATCGTGATGGTTTTCATCGATCAAACTCCTACATAGGAAATCTCAAACCAAAATACTTTCCAAATATTGGCCATCTTAAATAATGCCAATAAATAGGAATTATAAAATTCAAAATACGCCATAAAATGGCAAAACATCTCAGAATTATTAAACTCAAATAGCTTCGATCGTACAAGTCCGGAATTAACCGAAATAGTAAACGCACATGTCCCATACCACATGTTTTACTGAATCGTTTAATTCTCTTTCTCATACGTTTGAATAGTGTAAAAGTGTATGTCTTATAAGTAAAATAGTTTACTAGAGAAAACAAGCTTTTAAAACTATTTCTTGAAAAGATTAATAAAACCAATATTTGAAATTCCTTTATTATAGGAAATAAATAGATTTTATATTAGAAAAATAATTTTAAAACTATATAATAATAATTTGAAATGTCCATTTATTTCAAAAATCACTTCAAAATAGTTTAGTGAAAACCGCGCTCGAAAACAATGAAAAACAAGAAAGATAACTCAAGACCGATAACTTGAATTCAATACGAATTCAATTCAAATTTAACCCAAAATCAATTCAAATTCTATTTAAATTTAAATTTCAAATTCACCAAATATAGCCAGCTTATTGATAGAAATCATAGCTCTCAAACCATTTCAAAACAACATCCAAATCGGACAAGAAACAAGGAAGATATGATCAATTTACTAACTGTGTTCAGTTTGGATAACATAGTTACTAAAGTGACAGAGCTTAGAGTTTGTAACAGCATTTTGATCAAATTATGCTCAAAATATGCAAACGTAGACAACAGTAAAGTTGTCACATATAAAATAAGATTTCCGGAACTTCAAAAATCATCCAAATCGGACAAGAAACAAGGAAGATATGATCAATTTACTAACTGTGTTCAGTTTGGATAACATAGTTACTAAAGTGACAAAGCTGAGAGTTTGTAACAGCATTTTTATCAACTTATGCTCAAAATATGCAAATGTGTACAACAGTAAAGTTATCACATATAAAATAAGCTTTCCGGAACTTCAAAAATCATCCAAATCAGACAAGAAACAAGGAAGATATGATCAATTTACTAACTGTGTTCAGTTTGGATAACATAGTTACTAAAGTGACAGAGCTGAGAGTTTGCAATAGCATTTTGATCAACTTATGCTCAAAATATGCAAATGTGTACAACAGTAAAGTTGTCACATATAAAATAAGCTTTCCGGAACTTCAAAAATCATCCAAATCGGACAAGAAACTAGAAAGATATGCCTAAAAGAATTTCTGTGTTTTAAAGCTAAGATTAAAACACAAGACAGAAAGGTTACATCATCTTCAAACTCAAATTACTCTTAGTAAACAGCTTAATCACAAAAAGTAATGAACATAAAAGTTGTTTATTATAAAAGCATCTTCCAACTTAAAAAAACCTAACTCAATTTCGATCTACCATTTCAAAGTTATGGTGATTTCAATATCAGGTTTCAACAAAAATATTGCACAGAGCAAAGCTGTGTACATCAGTTTCAAATCCAATTTCGACCCTCTAAACCATGGAATTTCTTAAAGTGATTAAAATAGAACTTACAGCTAATAGAATGTTCTTTCAACTGCAAAAAGATTGAGCTAATTTGGATAAACTGGCTCTAAGATATCGCTGTTTTATTGCAGTGATATTTTTACAAACAATTTTCAGCAAACTACAACCATGCGATCATTCAAATTCAAGCAACCAATTCACCACTAATTTGAAAGCAATTCAATCATCAAACCATCCAATTCAATTCAATTATCAACTGAAAATTATTCTCATAGATTAGAGGTAGTAGTGTGAGTGATTAACTCACCTTTTACTTTCCTGTAGCTTGCTAAATCCTCTTTTAAGCCTTGCTAACCTCTTAGCTTCTCCAAAATCACCAAAAAACTCAAGAACAAAATTTGAAAAGCAAGCAATTTGATCAAAAAGGGGATCAAAATCATTCTTTTAGAGTTCTTAAGGATAGAGATAGAGTTTAAAACACTTACTCTACATTATTGGACAAAATCCCTTTGATTTGAGCTTTGAATTTTGAAATTAGGAACTAGGGTTTAGGAAGAGAAGGCTGAGAAGGAGAATGAACGTACTTATGTTTGAGGAAGAGAAATATGTTTCTCATTTCTTTGCTAACAGGCCAAGTGAAGTATGTTAATGGGCTAGAGTCCAATTTTTCAAGGAAATTAGCTTAGGTTATAAATTAATCACTTAGTTACATGTTAACAATGCACACCTTCAAATTCAATCATCTATTCAACTTTATTTCATATCAAAAATTTATAAAACTTCATATTCATGATGATAAAATGTTATATACTCAAAATAGAAGATTATTTATATTTTTATAACTTTTTATCATCATATTTCTTTTCCTTTTTATAAATAAAAAATCTACATCCTTAATTACAAATTCCATTGTAATTAACATTATAAATTACACAAAAATAATATTTTTGTGTAATAAAATTTTTATAACCCTTTTCAAATATAATTTTACACTTAAATTATATTTTTAAACTCAATTCCATCATTATTTTGAATATATCTCATCTTAAAATTAATCACTTCTTTTAAAATTCATTAAAAGAATTAAATAGCAATAATTAACAAAATTATTGCATTAACTCTAAACAAAACACATTTTCCTCATTTTTATCCTCAAATATATTGTTTATTCCAAATAAACAATTTAAATTCCTCACTAGTTATTAATTTACACTATTAAATTATAACCGCCGTTATAATTTAATATTTTCATGTAATCGCTAAAATTAGGGTTGTTACAGACTCCACCTCTTACAAAAATTGCGTCCCCGCAATTTTCTTGAAAAAGAGCTGTAAACAACATAGAAGATACAATCATCGAAGGATAAAGACATGCTTGAATTCCAAATCATTCGTACACTCAATATAGAATGGTCGAAAGAAATAATCAAAAACTCACTTGGTTAATCCAATGGCTCATCAAATGCTAAAATAATGATTAGTAAACCATCGAATTTTCCAAGTAAGTCGAAATAATTTCGAAGATATCCCGTCTTTGATCAAAACTCAATAAGATTCTCAACAATTAATCAATCGAAAATGATTGATTTCATAAAAATCTACAAATAGAGTCGGGATCAAACTCACTTAAACCCGAACCCTAAGCAATAGAGAAGAACATCAATAAGATTTTCTGCATAAATATGCGGAAAAAACATCCTCACAACAGGGTAGACACGATAGACAAGATAGATAAATCACAAGATGGCTTCTCAAAAGGCCACCAAACTCGAATGACCGCGAAAAATGCACGTAGATAATAATAGCTCAAAGAAAGAATATACTCAAGAACAAGAATATAAGCTCAAATTATCTTTTAAATTTTAAAATCCCAATTTTCAACATTTGAAAATTTTCTCAAACTCTTTACTATATTACTTAGTAAGTAATTTAAAACTCAAAGTTAAAATTTAAATTTCATATCTTACTTCAAAATTAGTTTCCAAAAGAATTTTGTAAATCAATAATAATATTCCTCAAATAAATTAAGGGTTTAAATTCTCTTTACTCTTCTCTTAAAACGTCCAATGTACATAATATAGATTCTAAAATCTCAAAATGTACTTTCAATAAAGTATAGCTCAATAATTTTCTCACATATTCTCATCTTTATAATTTCAAATAAATATATAAATAAATGGCATTGCCTCGCCATTGAATCTCTAATAAATTGATATGTCCGTTGGCTGCAGAGTCGATCAAAACTGCCTCGCCACTCTAATGCTCATCTCTAAAATCAATGGCTTCAATTACCATTCAAAAATAAATTTAATATTTAATCTCAAATATTATTTTCAAAATCTCAATTTTTAAAACACAAACCACTGTGTATGATTGCCTTATCATAGCATTTAGGAGATTCCTATCGATAACGTTGATCAGGCGTATCGACTAGAACTCTTAACTACTCGATGGACAACCCAACACTCTCAAATTATTTCCATAAAAGAAATACTACTCATGTAAATATATTCTCAAAACTCCAATTTCTCTTTTTAAAACTCATATATATAGCTTCAAAATCTCAAACCAAAGAACATTGAGAGAATGCATCGAGATATTCCTAGAATACGCGATTCACAAAATCAACAGAAGGAGATGGAGTGTTCGTCAACTCCTATAAGACGACGAGCCACTCTCGGAAATAATCAAGACAAAAGATAGGCAAGATATTCTTCTCGAAGGAGAAGAAGCACACAAACAACAAGTCATTACTTCAAACAAAGTAATGCTACAAAGGATAACACTGATTGAGTATCCGAAAAGGATAACTCAAATAAACTAAATGATAAACTCAATCAAACTTGAACAATCTAGAAACTCACCTCATTCTTTAGTGGATGTCCTCGTGGAAGGATAACCGAAGAGCTAAGAGCCAGGAATAAGATTACCTCAACACTCGATTGCCCGATTGGATGTCAAATCCAAACGGACTCACAAAACTCAACAAAGTCACCTTGACTGGAATTCGAGATATATCATCAACATCTCGATACTAAAGAGTGAATACAAAAACTTCGGAATCATTATTAACATTCCAAAGTGATAGAAATAATAACCCAATCAAATTAGGATGCCTAAATAAATATAGAATCCTATAATACAAAGGATTGGACTTAGCCTTATATAAGCCAATCCAACTCAAATCAAATACATCTCAAGATAGCAAGTAATAACCAGTTACTCATAAAAGCAACATCAAATAGAAATCTTAGAATGCTCACAACAAGCCAATCGTTGTGGATCCCTTCAATAGGATTTACAAACTCTCGAAGGAATGCAACGAGAATACTCAAAGAAATCAATCAGCTCCATCGATATGAACTTACTCGTATCAATAAAAATAAGAATAGAATAATCTCAAATAAGATTTTATATAAGATAAGATGACGTCAAACTCTATCATGGAATACTACGGAATACAATATATCTATATTCCTAGACATATTCCATCTCAACAATCCCAAAACTCAAAAAAGAATCAAGGCTCGATTTGAAAGCAAGCTCGAATAAAGAACAATGATTCACTCGTATTGTACTTCGATGTATCATGATATACGTACTTTTCTGTGTTTATTCTACTTTGTTCTGACCACAGCTCTGATACCAAGCTGTAACGCCCCACCCCGAGACCCACCTTAGTAAAGAGAATTAACAAGTAATTCCGTCTACGAAAGCGGAGAATAAGGCTGGTTAAGGGCGACCATCTATAATTTTGTCTTAAACATCTATTGAATACGTCGATAAATGCAATATAACTTTTTTTTCAACTCAAGTGGATCGACATACCCAATAAATGCTTAATCCAAACCTATAGGTGGTTAACGGATCTATCAGAACAAAATACAATAACTGAATGTAAATCACATCACAGAACAATAACCAACATCATATATATACATATTCACTGATACATGTTTAGTACAATACAATATGAATACAATAAAGGTGGTACTCGACCATACCATAAATTCGAATCAAATATAACTACATCAGAGTATGCGAAAGAACAAAAGCTACTCAAGAGAAAGAAGAGCTGATATCCAACATCAACTTCAAGCTATGTCCAATAGATGATACCTGAAAAAACTCGGTCTGACCCGAGTATAAATACACGGGTCAGTCTAGCTACACAAATCAGTCAATATCGATAATATGAAGCAGAATGGATATAGCGATACTTCTTCTCGAATGAGGAGAAGGATTAGATAACTTATAGCTCAATACTTAAGTAACAAACGCTTACTAAGTGACAAAATACCTCGAAAGAGGTAACTCAAACTCAGTACTCAAATAAAACACAAGTGCCTCATATCATTAGCGATAACCCATAATGAACTCAAATCAACTCACATAAAACTCAAGCAAAACTCAAATGGTTCGATGAACCATTACTCCAAAAGGGAGAAAACTCATCTCCATCACAAATAGAAGTCATGAAAGCAACACAAGACAACTCCATAAGAATGTGACATCTTAAACTCATAAGTAGGCCAAGACGGCTAAATCTCGCACATACATCTCAATCATAAAAACTCATGGAACTCGATACGAATTCAAACTCAATAAAGATTTCGATGCATGTTCATAACTCAGAAAATCTTAACATTAATGCGCCAAAAACGGCGAATTCAAAACTTAGAAAACCCGGATTGGCCATATCCCTGAATACAATACCGAAGCAATGCTGCACGTGCTAAACTCAGGCGGCCGAAGCCTTAGACAAGGTCGCTGACACCTTCCAAAGCAGTTCGTCCTCATGACAAGGTCGCTGACACCTTTCCTGACACCTTTCCAAAGCAGTTCGTCCTCATGACAAGGTCGCTGACACCTTTCCAAGCCATTTTGTCATCCCTAACAAGGTCGCTAACACCTCCAAAGCAGTTCGTCCTCATGACAAGGTCGCTGACACCTCTCAAAGCAGTTCTGTTAGGTAAACATCGTGAATGTGTCACAAACTCACGGACAGGAACCCGAAAAGTGTTAACGTGTGTCCCATACCACACATTCGCACTTTGCGGTTTACTAGCCGTTAGTTGATGCCACACTAAAAACATCATAAACCTCAGAAAATTATATCTCGCCTAATCTCATTGGCGAGTGATAAAGAGATATCATACTTGTCTCATCTCATCGAGAAGTATTAAATGGCATCATAACTTGTCTCATCTCATCGACAAGTGAAAAACATTATGATGGTTTCTCATAAACCATAAATCTCAAAATATGAAATCATAAACACAAAACTTGCCTTATGTCACTGGCAAGTAAATAAAACATCGTGATGGTTCTCATCGATCAAACTCCTACATAGGAAATCTCAAACCATAATACTTTCCAAATATTGGCCATCTTAAATAATGCCAATAAATAGGAATTATAAAATTCAAAATACGCTATAAAATGGCAAAACATCTCAGAATTATTAAACTCAAATAGCTTCGATCGTACAAGTCCGGAATTAACCGAAATAGTAAACGCACATGTCTCATACCACGTGTTTTACTGAATCGTTTAATTCTCTTTCTCATACGTTCGAATAGTGTAAAAGTGTATGTTTTATATGTAAAATAGTTTACTAGAGAAAACAAGCTTTTAAAACTATTTCTTGAAAAGATTAATAAAACCAATATTTGAAATTCCTTTATTATAGGAAATAAATAGATTTTATATTAGAAAAATAATTTTAAAACTATATAATAATAATTTGAAATGTCCATTTATTTCAAAAATCACTTCAAAATAGTTTAGTGAAAACCGCGCTCGAAAAAAATGAAAAACAAGAAAGATAACTCAAGACCGATAACTTGAATTCAATACGAATTCAATTCAAATTTAACCCAAAATCAATTCAAATTCTATTTAAATTTAAATTTCAAATTCATCAAATATAGCCAGCTTATTGATAGGAATCATAGCTCTCAAACCATTTCAAAACAACATCCAAATCGGACAAGAAACAAGGAAGATATGATCAATTTACTAACTGTGTTCAGTTTGGATAACATAGTTACTAAAGTGACAGAGCTTAGAGTTTGTAACAGCATTTTGATCAAATTATGCTCAAAATATGCAAATGTAGACAACAGTAAAGTTGTCACATATAAAATAAGATTTCCGGAACTTCAAAAATCATCCAAATCAGACAAGAAACAAGGAAGATATGATCAATTTACTAACTGTGTTCAGTTTGGATAACATAGTTACTAAAGTGACAGAGCTGAGAGTTTGTAACAGCATTTTGATCAACTTTTACACAAAATATGCAAATGTGTACAACAGTAAAGTTGTCACATATAAAATAAGCTTTCCGGAACTTCGAAAATCATCCAAATCGGAAAAGAAACAAGGAAGATATGATCAATTTACTAACTGTGTTCAGTTGGATAACATAGTTACTAAAGTGACAGAGCTGAGAGTTTGCAACAGCATTTTGATCAACTTATGCTCAAAATATGAAAATTTGTACAACAGTAAAGCTGTCACATATAAAATTAGCTTTCCGGAACTTCAAAAATCATCCAAATCGGACAAGAAACTAGAAAGATATGCCTAAAAGAATTTCTGTGTTTTAAAGCTAAGATTAAAACACAAGACAGAAAGGTTACATCATCTTCAAACTCAAATTACTCTTAGTAAACAGCTTAATCACAAAAAGTAATGAACATAAAAGTTGTTTATTATAAAAGCATCTTCCAACTGAAAAAAAATCTAACTCAATTTCGATCTACCATTTCAAATTTATGGTGATTTCAATATCAGGTTTCAACAAAAATATTGCACAGAGCAAAGCTATGTACATCAGTTTCAAACCCAATTTTGACCCTCTAAACCATGTAATTTCTTAAAGTGATTAAAAGAAAACTTATAGCTAATAGAATGTTCTTTCAACTGCAAAAAGATTGAGCTAATTTGGATAAAATGGCTCTAAGATATCGCTGTTTTATTGCAGTGATATTTTTACAAACAATTTTCAGCAAACTACAACCATGCGATCATTCAAATTCAAGCAACCAATTCATCACTAATTTGAAAGCAATTCAATCATCAAACCATCCAATTCAATTCAATTATCAACTGAAAATTATTCTCATAGATTAGAGGTAGTAGTGTGAGTGATTAACTCACCTTTTACTTTCCTATAGCTTGCTAAATCCTCTTTTAAGCCTTGCTAACCTCTTAGCTTCTCCAAAATCACCAAAAAACTCAAGAACAAAATTTGGACACCAAGCAATTTGATCAAAAAGGGGATCAAAATCATTATTTTAGAGTTCTAAAGGATAGAGATAGAGTTTAAAACACTTACTCTACATTATTGGACAAAATCCCTTTGATTTGAGCTTTGAATTTTGAAATTAGGAACTAGGGTTTAGGAAGAGAAGGCTGAGAAGGAGAATGAACGTACTGATGTTTGAGGAAGACAAATATGCTTCTCATTTCTTTGCCAACAGGCCAAGTGAAGTATGTTAATGGGCTAGAGTCCAATTTTTCAAGGAAATTAGCTTAGATTATAAATTAATCACTTAGTTACATGTTAACAATGCACACCTTCAAATTCAATCATCTATTCAACTTTATTTCATATCAAAAATTTATAAAACTTCATATTCATGATGATAAAATGTTATATACTCAAAATAGAAGATTATTTATATTTTTATAACTTTTTATCATCATATTTCTTTTCCATTTTATAAATAACTACATCCTTAATTACAAATTCCATTGTAATTAACATTATAAATTACACAAAAATAATATTTTTGTGTAATAAAATTTTTATAACCCTTTCCAAATATAATTTTACACTTAAATTATATTTTTAAACTCAATTCCATCATTATTTTGAATATATCTCATCTTAAAATTAATCACTTCTTTTAAAAATCATTAAAAGAAGTAAATAGCAATAATTAACAAAATTATTGCATTAACTCTAAATAAAACACATTTTCCTCATTTTTATCCTCAAATATATTGTTTATTCCAAATAAACAATTTAAATTCCTCATTAGTTATTAATTTACACTATTAAATTATAACCGCCGTTATAATTTAATATTCTCAGGTAATCACTAAAATTAGGGTTGTTACAGACCATCCATGTAATTGCTTTGTGCGAGCACCAATATGTCAGAAAGTACAAGGAAGTCCGGCATATCGATACAAACTCAAAGCTAATACATAGTGGCTATAGATATTCTTCGAAAACAAACATAGAAATAAACATAACACAAATCAGTCACAGATATCCATATCACAAAGGCGGAAAAAGCTATAAATATAACACATGAACGTGTACATCAGAGTAGTGGTCAAACAAGATCCACAATATCACAAAAGAATGGTTAGAAGTGCTAGACAAAAGAATATGTATACATCAAGGAGTCTATCTCTCAAAAGTATACAACAAAACTTCTAATCTAAGTAGTTAGCCGACAGTCAGGGTGATAACCCCAGAAGAGGAGTCAAGTAGAAGCACCTGCAACATCTCGGTCTGACCCGGGTATTATTTAATAAGAAAATAATAAACGGATCAGTCTAGCTATAAATATCGGATGTAATGATATAGAATAAGAGATATGACATAAACATATAAAAATAATAATACCATAGTATGATAAGTATGTAATTAAAAATCAACAAGAGATTAATCAATATCACAAGAATCTTCTCAAAGATCAAAAGGAATGTCATACTCCTTATTTCATTCACCAAGCCACAAATATTGACAATATATAAATGCCAACCATAAAATTGGTGAAATTCAAATTCTAGAAATCATTAATAGAAATCCAAGAATCACAAAAAGGGGAAGGCCTATAGCAAAACGGGAGCATGAAAACTCACCAACACGTGTATCACAAAACGGGACGCTATCCCATGGTCGCTAACCATAGAGCCGGTGCAACGACGTAGTACAACGGTACGCCCGAGGAACCAGAAACTCGTAAAATTTAGGAACAACGATATAGTACAACGGTATGCCCGAAAATCCAAAATTCATAAAAATGTGGGTCGCTAGCCCACAAAAATTGGGTCGATGCCCCAAGAAATAAATAGATCGTTGGCCTATAATAAAATTGAGACGAAACTCAATAAAACGAGGTATCGTCCCCTTCGTAGACAAAGAAACATAGCATAGCGCTAGTCTAAAACACAAAAATGATCCTCAATGATCATCAAGAAAGTGTCAATTACTCTAAGCTAGTAAATATATGAGCTTGGCTTCATGTCCCATAACCACTAGCTTAACTTAAATATTTACGAACAAATTGTAGATCTCCACTCGAAAATTGTCACAAGAGGTTCAATCGAATAAGTCCAAGAATTAACCAACGAAGTAAACGCAAGTGTTTCATATCACTTGTTTTACTAAGCCGTTTAATTAGATTTCTCATACGAGTGAGGTAAAAGTCTGTATATACTAATAGATTAGAAAACGGTTTAAGAAACGAGCTTTGTAATAAAATAGTGTTCAAATCGTTTTGATGAAAGAGTTTTGATTTTTACTACTAGTATTGAAACCTTTATATTTTTAAAGTGACAAATCACAAAAATGATTGTAGAAACAATCAATCACAAAAATTCACATTCGAAGACGCGAATTTATTCCAAATAAATCGATATCAAATCCATCAAAATGGATATTTCCCAAAATTCCAAAATAGAAGTCATCAAAGTCGAATAATTGATAGCATTAACTAGGAATCGAACGAACCGATAAAAATTGGAATCCAAGCAAAAATAAGCAAAAATAGTCATAATAGACAAATTGGAGTAGGTCAGTCGACTGGCTCACTGAGTTCAGTCGACTGATCACAGTCCCTGAAAATCTGCGGGATACTGGTCAGTCGACTGAACTCAGAGAGTCAGTCGACTGACTGCAGGGAAACAGAGCCCCATGGCTCTGCAGATGGCCCTCGGAATGCATAATAGCTACCGCCAGTCGACTGACTGGAAATGTCACTCGACTGATTAGAGCCTAGGCAATTTTAAGATCTATATGATTGCTATGCAATCTCCTCCAATTCGCTACCGAACGAGCAATGGCGCTAGGGATTTATGCCAAACGGCAACCCGACGCTATAGGCTCTTTGATGCATCACAAAAACAAGTTCAAACAACCAAGCTATGATTTTTGAAGATTTGAACTCAAAACACTAAAATTTGGAATATTCACAAAACCAATCCATATCAAAATAATATACACATGAATAAGTGTTAGGAATTCATACCCAACAATCAAAGATAATCATAGGCTTAGATGTGAGATAAAAATCTCACCTTTTCACAAAAATACGGAAGGAGAAGCTTAGAAGCAAAGGAAGAATCAACCATACTTCAATCTCAACACAAGAAGCTTGAATCTAAGCTTAAAAGAGAAACATTTCCCAAATTAGGTTTAGGAATTTTCTGAAATCAAAGAGAGAATGAGTTGGAGAAGAAGGAGATGATAATTACCAATAGCTTCTCTTTGGATTTGGAGCTAGAACTTAATTTGCAAATGAAAACTAGGGCTTGGAGTTTTAATTTCCCATTCCTCTCTCCATTGTTGCTAAAGCTTGAGTATTAGGAAATAGAAGTGAAGTAATGAAGAGAAGAGGGATGAAGCATGGGTCTAATGGGTTGAAACAAAAACCAAAGCCCTAGGTGAAAAAGTAGCAAAATTCTACTAACTCCAAACATATCAAAGTATATACTCAAAAAGATCGCAAACGTCATTTTGAACTCAATGGGGGTGCTCTCGAGTCCTAATTTGACTGTTTGCAAAAAGTAGCTTTTCGGACTAATATCCGACTACTGATGAAATATTTAAATAAAATATTTAAATACTCGATCGTAAAATATGCGGGTTGTTACAGACTCCCCTCCTTAAAGAAATTGCGTCCTCGCAATCTTAAGAAATAAATGAATCAAAAAGTAACAACCGTAAAAGCATATCAACTCAAAAGAAGAAATTTGGAATAAGAAGTTCACCTCAATGAGCACGAGAAAGTAAGTCCGGATGGGTTCGCTCGATGAATTCTCTATATTCCCAAGAACAATCCTTAGGATTTGAGGACCATTGAACTTTCACAAGAGGAACATTTTTATTTCGAAGGCGTTTGACCTCCGAAGCAATAATACGAATAGGACGTTGCTCACAAGTTAAATTAGGCGAAACTTCAATTTCTTCCACAACACCGGGCTCAAGAATAGAATCGGAATCTCGAAGGCATTTCCGTAATTGAGAACATGAAACACGTCATGAATAGCAGCAAATTGAGCCGGTAATAAGAGACGATAAGTCACGGAACCAATACGTTCGGTGATGGGAAATGGACCAATATATCGTGGTGCTAACTTTCCCGATCGACTGAAACATACAACACCCTTCATAGGTGAAACACGAATAAACACAAGATCTCCCACAGAAAATTCTAATTTCCTTCTTCGGTTATCGGCATAGGATTTTTGTCTACTCTGGGCTTCTTTCATCCTATGACAAATAAGGTCAATCTTTTCTGTGGAATCACGAATAAAATCTGGACCTAAAACTAGTCTCTCACCGGCCTCAAGCCAACAAGAAGGAGATCGGCATGGCCTTCCATAGAGTGCCTTAAAAGGTGCCATACCAATACTAGATTGGAAGCTATTATTATAGGAAAACTCAACAAGAGAAATATGATCTTCCCAGCTTCCACCAAAATCAAGAACACATGCGCGAAGAAGATCTTCAAGTGTTTGATTCACACGCTCGGTTTGTCCATCGGACTGAGGATGATAAGCGGTGCTAAAAGTAAGCTTCGTTCCCAAAGCTTTTTGAAGACTCTTCCAAAATCCACTAGTAAACAATGGATCACGATCACTAACAATAGAAGTAGGAACTCCATGTAATTTAACAATCTCTTTAATAAAGAGTTTGGCCAAAAGAGGAACGGTTCGATTAGACCGAACGGGAATAAAATGGGCGGATTTAGTAAGTCTATCGACTATCACCCATAAGCTATTATGACCCGAACGAGAACAGGGAAGGCCATCAATAAAATCCATGGAAATTTGATCCCACTTCTAAATTGGAATTTCTAAAGGTTGCAATAGCTCACCGGGCCTTTGATGTTCGGCCTTGACAAGTTGGCAAGTCATGCAACACTTAACAAAGTTAGCAATATCAAATTTCATTCCCTCCCAATAATAAAGTCGCTTCATATCCACGTACATTTTACTACAACCGGGATGAATGGTAAATTTAGAATGATGTGAATCTTCTAAAATATCTTTACTAAGATCACTAATGTTTGGCACAATAAGTCTACCAAATTTTCGAATACCGCTACGAGAATCAATATCAAAGTCTTTCAAACCTTCAAAATCGATTTTATCTTTAATATTTTGACCAAGAAGAGCCAATTCGGGATCTAGCCTTTGAGCTTCAAGAACGCGGTCTAAAAGAGGAGGATGAGCCTCAAGGCTACATAAGACAAGAGATGAACATAAATCAGAAACACGATCTCGAATCTTACAAGTAGATAGAATCTCGAGATCATTCCATTCGGATATCATCATAGTGACAACCGCTTATTGCTTGCGACTAAGAGCATCTGCAACACGATTTCCCTTTCCAGGAGTATAAAGAATATCAAGATCATAAGGTGCAAGGAACTCGAGCCAACGTTGTTGACGCAAATTAAGTTCCTTTTGAGAAAATAGATACTTTAAAGATTTATGATCAGTATAGAGAATAAATTTCTCTCCCAAAAGATAATGACGCCAAATACGAAGGGCGAAAACAATAGCCACGAGTTCTAAATCATGAGTGGCATATCTAGTCTCAGCAGGCTTTAATTGCCTAGAAGCATAAGCAATAACACGTTCTCTTTGCATAAGAACGGCACCCAAACCAACGCGACTAGCATCGGTATAAACAACAAAATTTTGATTCTCCTTGGGAATAACAAGAATAGGAGCATCAGAAAGGAGTTATTTTAATTTTTGAAAAGAAGCTTCACATTTGTCCGACCAAATGTATTTAACACCTTTCTTTGTCAAACTAGTAAGAGGCACATAAATTTTGGAAAAGTCCTTTATGAAACGGCGGTAATAACCTGCCAATCCAAGAAAACTACGAATTTCCGTCACACACTCCGGTCTCTTCCAATTTTGAGTCGCTTCAATCTTTGAAGGATCCACAGAAATTCCAGATTCGGAAATAATATGACCGAGAAACTTCACACGAGATTGCCAAAAGTGGCATTTAGAAAATTTTGCTTTCAATTGATTGCTCCTAAGAGTTTCCAACACAATCCGAAGATGCTTTCTATGCTCCTCCTCGGTTTTAGAATACACAAGAATATCATCAATAAAGGTGAGAACAAACCGATCGAGGAAGTCTTTGAAAACTCTATTCATAAGGTCAACGAAATAAGTCGGAGCATTCGTCAAACCAAATGGCATAACAAGCCATTCATAAGATCCATAACGAGTACGGAACGATGTCAAAGGAATGCTATCCTCTGCAATACAAAGCTGATGAAAACCAGTAGCTAAGTCTAATTGTGAAAAGACTCTAGCACCACTAAGTTGATCAAATAGGTCATCAATCCGAGGTAAAGGATATTTATTCTTGATAGTAAGATCATTAAGTTTGCGGTAGTCAATGCAAAGCCTAAGTGTACCATCTGATTTCTTCACGAAAATAGCTGAAGCTCCCCAAGGCGAGGAACTAGAGCGAATAAATTGCTTCGTCTCCAATTCGGATAATTGTTTGTGCATCTCCTCATTTTCTTTATTGGACATATGATATGGAGGACGATTGATAGGTTGAGCTCCAGGAATGAGATTAATTCTGAACTCAATTGCTCGCTTATGTGGTAATCCTAAAACGGGCACAAATATGTCGAAAAATTAACGAATAACGTGAATAAGAGAAATAATATCTTCCTCATCATCATTATCGTCATCATGAGGATTTAAAGAATATAAAGATGCAACCAAGCTGGAATCCGAATCTTTAAGATCAATAGAAATCTGCTAAACAGATTGAGGATGTCAAAGATTAATAGTCCGCTCAGGACAAAGGATTTGAGCTTCATAGCGGTTAAGCCAATCCATTCCCAAAATCATTCCAAAGCCTAAGTAATGCATAACATGCAAATTGGCTCGGAAAGAAAAATCACACAAAATAATTTCGACATCTTTACACAATAAACTGATTGTTGCGGATCCACCAACCAGATTCGCAATTCTCAAAGAAGTCATTAAACACATAACATCCAAAGAAAGAGTACCAACAAGTTCTTTTGAAATAAAAGAGTAGGACGCACCCGTATCAAAAAGAACTCGAATAGGATGATCATGAAATAAAATAATGCCATCAAGGATAGAGTGAGAAATACCTTGACCACGAGAAGTGTTGCTAGGGGCTTGTGCAACATTAAGCTTTCCCTCCTTCTTGCCTTGAAGTTTGGGACATGCAGAAACAAAATGACCCGAACTTTTGCAATAGCGACAAAAGAGAGGTTTCGGGCATTTATTGGCATAATGGGCTTTAGAACCACAATTGAAGCATTGCCCACTATTAGAGGAGGAAGTCTTTGTTGCAGGAGTTGCTTGCCTTCCTTTCTTATTAGGATACGGGCCTTTGGACTTAGTAGGCCTTTTCTTCTTGTTGTTGAAGTTTGGTTTAGCACCCACAACTTCAACATCACTCTCCTTATCCGCCTCTTCAAGTCAAAGAGTGATATCAACGAGTTGATCAAAAGAAACTTCTAACTTTAGAAGTAATGGCTTCTTGAGATTTTTGTTCAAGCCATAGACAAATCCTTGATTTTTCTTCAATGGGGTATTAATGTATTCAACCCCGTATTTAGAAAGAGATTCAAAAGACGCGACATAGTCTACCACGGAGGATTCACCTTGAACAAGGTCTATGAATCGACGAGCCAAAGTCACCTTCTCAGCTTCTGGCACAAACTTTAATTCGAAGCGTTCCCGGAATTTCTCCCAAGTAAGATCCGCTTCAACTATTTCAGAAATAAGAAGTTCATACCAATCCAATTCTCTTTCTTGGAGCATACTAGAGGCCACCTGAACTCTGTGAAGATCAATAAGATTCATGCGAGAAAAGATTCGATCGCATGATCTTAGCCAAGCCTGGACTTCAATAATGGTTTCAGAACCTTTGAATGGCTTCCCACCCAAATTGGTATAATCGTTGCACAAACATGCAAATCCAGACTTAGGGTGAGTAGATTTCGGATTAGAATCGGCTGCTTGAGCATTCTTTACTAGATCAAGAAGCTGCTGGGCAGACATAAATACTCCATCTTGGGGAGTAGCACTAGATTGACCGGCACTGGGACGGCCAGGTGTAACCATTTCTCTTCAGTAAGAAAGAAAGAAGAAGAAGAAGAAAAAGGTTATTCACAAAATGAATATCAAACAATAATGATTGATAGATAAAACAAGGAATCATAAAGAAAATAGGATGAATCGGTACAAAGACTCGAATTAAATCCTAAAGCACAACTCCCAAGAAGGACTTAGGACGATGATCCTTGCTAGATTATTCTACATTGTTGCGAATTTTGGCTCTGATACCAAGCTGTGTTGCCCCACCTCCATACCCACGCTAGCCAAGGACACTACGTTGTAATGCCGTCAACTAGCAAGGAGAATGAGGCTGTTGAGGAGCGACCATCCATGTAATTGCTTTGTGCGAGCACCAATATGTCAGAAAGTACAAGGAAGTCTGGCATACCATACAAACTCAAAGCTACTACACAGTGGCTATAGATATTCTTCGGAAACAAACATAGAAATAAACATAACACAAATTAGTCACAGATATCCATATCACAAAGACGGAAAAAGATATGAATATAACACATGAACGTGTACATCAGAGTAGTGGTCAAACAAGATCCACAATATCACAAAAGAATGGTTACAAGTGCTAGACAAAAGAATATGTATACATCAAGGAGTCTATCTCTCAAAGGTATACAACAAAAACTTCTAATCTAAGTAGTTAGCCAAAAGTCAAGGTGATAACCTCAGAAGAGGAGTCAAGTAGAAGCACCTGCAACATCTCGGTCTGACCCGAGTATTATTTAATAAGAAAATAATAAACGGATCAGTCTAGCTATAAATATCGGATGTAATGATATAGAATGAGAGATATGACATAAACATATAAAAACCATAATACCATACTATGGTAAGGATGTAATTAAAAATCAACAAGGGATTAATCAATGTCACAAGAATCTTCTCAAAGATCAAAAGGAGTGTCATACTCTTTATTTCATTCACCAAGCCACAAATATTGACAACATATAAATGCCAACCATAAAATTGGTGAAATTCAAATTCTAGAAATCATCAATAGAAACCCAGGAATCACAAAAAGGGGGAGGCCTGTCACAAAACGGGAGCATGAAAACTCACCAACGCATGTATCACAAAACGGGACGCTATCCCATGGTCGCTAACCATAGAGCCGGTTCAACGACGTAGTATAACGGTACGCCCGAGAACCAGAAACTCGTAAAATTTAGGAACAACGACGTAGTACAACGGTACGTCCGAAGATCCGAAATTCATAAAAACGTGGGTCGCTAGCCCACAAAAATTGGGTCGAAACCCCAAGAAATAAATAGGTCGTTAGCCTATAATAAAATTGAGGCGAAACTCAATAAAACGAGGTACTGTCCCCTTCGTGGACAAAGAAACATAGCATAGCGCTAGTCTAAAACACAAAAATGATCCTCAATGATCATCAAGAAAGTGTCAATTACTCTAAACTAGTAAATATACGAGCTTAGCTTCATGTCCCATAACCACTAGCTTAACTTAAATATTTACGAATAAATTATAGATCTCCACTCGAAAATTGTCATAAGAGGTTCAATCGAAAAAGTCCAAGAATTAACCAACGAAGTAAATGCAAGCATTTCATACCACTTGTTTTACTAAGCCGTTTAATTAGATTTCTCATACGAGTGAGGTAAAGGTTTGTATATACTAATAGATTAGAAAACGTTTTAAGAAACGAGCTTTGTAATAAAATAGTGTTCAAATCGTTTTGATGAAAGAGTTTTGATTTTTACTACTAGTATTGAAACCTTTATATTTTTAAAGTGACAAATCACAAAAATGATTGTAGAAACAATCAATCACAAAAATTCACATTCGAAGACGTGAATTTATTCCAAAGAAATCGATATCAAATACATCAAAATGGATATTTCCCAAAATTCCAAAATAGAAGTCATCAAAGTCGAATAATTGATAGCATCAACTAGGAATCAAACGAACCGATAAAAATTGGAATCCGAGCAAAAATATGCAAAAATAGTCATAATAGACAAATTGGAGTAGGTCAGTCGACTGGCTCACTGAGTTCAGTCGACTGATCACAGTCCCTGAAAATCTGCGGGATACTGGTCAGTCGACTGAACTCAGAGAGTCAATCGACTGACTGCAGGGAAACAGAGCCCCATGGCTCTGTAGATGGCCCTCGGAATGCATAATAGCTACAGCCAGTCGACTGACTGGAAATGTCAGTCGACTGACTGGAGCCTAGGCAATTTTCCGGTCTATATGATTGCTATGCAATCTCCTCCAATTCGCGACCGAACGAGCAATGTCGCTAGGGATTTATGCCAAACGGCAACCCGGCCTTATAGGCTCTTCGATGCATCACCAAAAACAAGTTCAAACAACCAAGCTATGATTTTTGAAGATTTGAACTCAAAACACTAAAATTTGGAATATTCACAAAACCAATCCAAATCAAAATCAAATACACATGAATAAGTGTTAGGAATTCATACCCAACAATCAAAGATAATCATAGGCTTAGATGTGAGATAAAAATCTCACCATTTCACAAAAATAAGAAAGGAGAAGCTTAGAAGAAAAGGAAGAATCAACCACACTTCAATCTCAACACAAGAAGCTTGAATCTAAGCTTAAAAGAGAAACATTTCCCAAATTAGGTTTAGGAATTTTCTGAAATCAAAGAGAGAATGAGTTGGAGAAGAAGGAGATGATAATTATCAATAGCTTCTCTTTGGATTTGGAGCTAGAACTTGATTTGCAAATGAAAACTATGGCTTGGAGTTTCAATTTCTCATTCCTCTCTCCATTGTTGCTAAAGCTTGAGTATTAGGAAATAGAAGTGAAGTAATGAAGAGAAGAGGGGTGAAGCATGGGTCTAATGGGCTGAAACAAAAACCAAAGCCCTAGGTGAAAAAGTAGCAAAATTCTACTAACTCCAAACATATCAAAGTTTATACTCAAAAAGATCGCAAACGTCATTTTGAACTCAATGGGGGTGGTCTCGAGTCCAAATTTGACTGTTTGCAAAAGGTAGCTTTTCGGACTAATATCCGACTAATGATGAAATATTGTAACAGCCCTAGATTTTCATATATTTTAATATTTGACTTTATTTTATTTTGAAATTATTTTAAACTTATTTTATTTCAAACATTTCATTTTTAAATATAAGTGTTGATTATTGTGTGAATTATAATTTCAAACCGGTATAAATTGGATATTTTACTAAAAGATGAATTTCTGTTCCAATCGGTCAAATCTTGACTTTTAAATTTCAAATTTAAATATTTAAATTCTTAAATTTTATCTTTTATTATGAAAATATATTTAATAACTTGAATACTGCTTTTCGTTTCGTTGAAAACGGATTTAAATTGTAAAAGTTATGTACATTTCAATTTTGGGTATAATTTGTTTTATTTCGCAATTTTGTCTATTTTAAATTTTTTTAAATAATATTTTCTTTGCTATATTTTATTTTAATATGTGTTAATTTGTTATTTTATATATTTTTTGTCTTTTAATATTTTTTAAAGTGATAACAAAAATTTTCCAAAATTTACTGTATTTATTTCCTATTTTTAAAAGGCTGTTTTCTATTTTTCTGCTATTTTCTTCATTTAAATTATATTTAATTAAAATTTATATATTTATTTTGTGAATAAATTTTTATTTTATGTTCTTATCTCTATTTATAAATATTTTTCATGTACATAAAAATTTTCCAAAGTCATTGCATTTATTTTCAAATTTTCTAAACTAGTTTTCATTTTCTGTGCTATTTTCCTAATTTAATCATATATAATTAATATTTATTTATTTATATTTTGTTTATTTGTGATATTTTCGTATTTTAACTTAATTTATATATATATTTCAGTTATTTAAAATTATAAAAAGAAATAAGAAAAATTTGAAAGGTTTTGTGACTTTTTATTTCTTAAGGCTCTTTGTATTCTCACCTTTTCAACTCCAACCATTACTTTTCATTCAATTGGCTGCCTTAACTCATTTCTCCAGCCGACTCCTCTATCATTTCACGTGATTTTTCTTTCTCAAACTCTGGAAAAAAAGTACGGCCTCTTCTATGCGAAAAGCTTGGTAAAAAATTTCTTCTTTTCTATGCAACTTCTACTTGTTTTCTTATGATTTTGCACTTGTTTTCTCACCTTCTATGCTCAGCTCCTCCTTCCTCCTCCACCTTGGCCTCTTCCACCACCACCACATCTGGTCATCACCTCCTCCAGCCCAGGCCCAAGCCATGGCCGTGCCCCTTGATGAAGAAGACCCAACTAAAAATGAACAAAACTCCACTTAAATGTTCATAGCCTAGCCTAACTTGTTCCACCACCTCCCTCCATCACTTTGGACGACCATACACCACCACCACCAGCAAATTCCTGACCTGAACTCACTGCCACATCATCCTCCAGCCCACTACAGACCTGGCCGTGCTCTCCTTGGCCTTGGCCTTGGCCGAGCCCTCTAGTGCATAGGAATCCATGATATTTGCCTTGTAGTGTTAGTTCATGCTCATATATCTTTGCTCCATCATTTTGCCATGCTAGGCCGACCTTTAAGAACCCAAACCAGATCCAAACCATGCCTTTAGCCGTGCCATTTCAGATCTGGAGTTGAAGCATAGGTGGTAGAAAGCAAGTGCAAACACTTCGGTGATGTTTTGTGTATTCATTTCTAGCAATGTTTTATTGAAATTTTGGGTTGAAAACTTATACTGTTTGTATTGTTTTATTTGAATTATATTCAAGGGAATTAATCTTTGGCTCTCCCACTCGAATGTGTGTCGTGTTATCGTGCTTTTTTGGATCTCATTCGTGCATTCGTTGTTGTGTCTCCAGCTCAAAACAGTGAGTAAATCTCACCAGACTAATATGTACTTATGTAGTGATAAACTGACATCACCTGAATCTGTAAATGCATATCATCCTGTTATAACTGCTATAGTATATTCATATGATGTTCAAACCTATATTTACACCTGTTATATCATCTGTTACTGTTATTTCATGCTATTCTGTTACTTTCATCAGTTTATCACACTGCAAGTTCCCTGTAGACTAGAATCACTATGGGTTGAAATGATACATACCCGAACGGACTTTAGAATAGGAGAAAATCGTTATGGGCTGAAATGATAGGCTTGAATGATTTTCAATTATTTTTTTTTACTTGGGATTGCGGGTTTGGAATGATCAAACCCGGGTTTTCTTTGTAAATTACGGGTTGAAATGATATATTACCCGTATCACTTTACCTAGGCTAGAAAATGAAATACAGACCCGTTGTTAAAATATGTTTTTCTAAAAAAAATTTTTTAATTATTTTAGAAATGTAAATATTATAATATTTTGATTTAAATTTGATAAAAAAAAGATTTTTGTAAAGCATTATTGATTTTCGGAAAATTTATAAGTGAAATAAATAAATGGTAAAGTTAGGAAATCTGAAATGTAAGTTATTTTGGAAATTATAATTTGGTGATAAGTAGAATTTAAATTAAATATGAAATATGATAAATTTATGATATTTTGAATCAAATGAATTTAAAATGATTTTGTAATACATTAATGATTTTTGAATAAAGTTAAAATGTGAAATGAATGAATATTTATGTTGAAATTTTGAATTATAATTAAAATGGAAATTTGTGAATTTGGCTTAAAAGTGAATTTTAAGTTAAGTAAATAAAAATGAAATTAAGTTATATTTGAAAATTTTAAACTTAAGTGTTAAGTTAAATTTAATTTAATGAATTTGAAATTTTATGTTGGAATTTAATAAGTGAATTATTATTAAATTTTGATTTTTGTGAATTGAGATTTAAGTTTATAAAATCATGAATATAAGGGTATTTGAATGACTGTTTTAAAAGTGAAATTATATGATTTTATAAGCTAAAAATGATTTAAATAAAAATATGATTGTTTGTGAAATTATATTGAATACTTGAAGTTAATTAACTGCATTTTTGAAATGCTATTAATTCTAATGTAAATGATAATACAGCATTTGTAAATGCTGTAGTTGATAATAATGAACCAAATGTCTAAGTTTAATTAAAGGTTATTATAGCATTTTGTAAATGCTATAATTGTTGAATTTAACTAAGTTTTATTTGAAACTAATGTAACCCTATTACAGCATTTTTAAATGCTATCTTTTGTTAAATTGAACTGTTTTGAATGTAACTTTCCGTAGCAATTTCTAAATGCCGCGAAAGTTGAATTTTCATCTGTTTTAATAAATTAAGTGAATAAATGAATTTTGAAAGACTAAAATTTTGGAACTTTAATAATTTAATTATTAAATATAATAACTTTATTTTGTGATTTAAAATGAAGTAATTTGTTTCGAAATATAAACTATTTTGAAATGTATTTTGTAATGGTATTTAAATCAAATAAAAATGAATGTGGTTTGAAAGATATGATATTTTGAATGATATTGAATTTTGAAATTATATTTGATTTTGAAGTATAAAATACCATTTTGAAATTTTAACCACGGGATGTAATTAATTTATAGTTTAACAGATTTTTAAAGGATGGGCGATCCCAAGCATCCTTTAAGTTATTGTGTATTTCTACTACAGTTCACTTGAGTTGGTTTACATTATATAAGTATATATTGTCCTGACTCGAGTGTTTTGTATTTTACTTTACGCTCGGGTCAGCCTGAGTATTTACAGCTTAGCTTTGGATTTCTTTTCTGGAGCTAGGAATCGTTGGAGATTCTGCTTGTCTAGTTATCTATTTCCTTTCAGTTTCTGTTGTTCTATTTCAGCTCTGGTATTTATAAACTTCTATGTATTTGAGATTTCTATTGTATATGTTTCAGACTAATATTATGTATTATGTTTTGAGAGTTTGTTATAGTAGCTTCATGAACTACTATGGTATTTTTATTTCCGCTGCGAGTTATTCTGATATTTCTGTGTCTGTGATTCTGTGATTGTATTTCATTTGCTCCAAATTTATTTACAACGCGGTATTTTGAGCAATTCAAGTCCGACATTTGCGGATGCGAATGGCTGAAAATATCGGGTTGTTACAAATATTTAAATAAAATATTTAAATACTCGATCGTAAAATATGCGGGTTGTTACAGTTACATTCATTAAATTCCACCATAATAGGTATACAAACAAGTCCGAAGGCACTTGTCAGAGATTGGGTTTCCATTAATGGCAGGGCTACTGGGGTACCGCTCGTCACAGTACGTGGTCTAGATCACCGTACTGAGGATCCAACCCAATCCCCTGCTACACAAGACCGGAGCTACCCCTTACTGGATACTCCAAATAAGATCACCCCGCGGTTGGGATCAGCAACTGCCCACACAGCCGAATAAAAGGGACATCCAGACAGGGATGACCTTACCGTAATTGGTTGCTAGCCACTTAGCCTTGTTGTGCCTCCCCTGTTTTAGCCATTCCCGGTTGATGAGGCTCGAGACTATGCGTTACCATTTTAGCACACATTCACTTAGAATGCTCATCGTCCTCCTAACGATGTTCTGATAGCATTCATCCATACAAGTCCGTTCCCGGTCCGAACGGCGCCGAAGGAACTACTCCTACTACATCCATTTTGGAATCACCCTCGGGATTAGTAGCAATTAGCCCTTGCACTTCACTGCTCCATCTTCGATTCCAAGCTTTTATCTTCCTCATGAATACGTCCAAACCGGATCGAAGTGGTTTTTGGGAAATTAATCCCGATCCTGGTCTCTTCGAAACGATCAGTGCATTGGCCAATATTGATAGTCGATTATTTAACTATCAAATAACATTCACAAACAACCATCGGGCATTAATAATTTCTCAAATTATTTATTTCAAAATATTTTCACAAAATACTTTCTACACTTTAATTCCTTTGAAAATAGTTTTCAAATCACTTTTTCTCTCGTGGAAATAAATTTCCACCCAATTGTTTTATTTCCACTGAAAACCACCAAGTCTTAATACTTTATATTTTAAAATAATTTAATTACTTTATCCAAAAATATATATACTTTAAAAACACTTAAAATAAAAATTACTTATAAACACTTTATCTAAAATACTAGTTATGAAATCTTATTATAATTTATCATGTAAAACTTAAGGTAAAGCTGAATTAAAATAAAAGTTAATCTATAAAGTATAAATATTAAATAATTATCTTTTAAATCATAATACTAATTTAACCTTTAAAATAATTACTACTATAATTAATTTAAATAAATATTTACTTTAAAATTCTAAAACAATTTAAAATAATAGAATTTCTCTAAAACATTCTTTAAAATAATTTTTAAAACCTTTAAGTTATACTTAGAAATCTCTTTTAAAAAATATACTTAGCTTTTTAGGACATACACCTTCCCTTTCACATAACCCATCTAATCATTCCTAAATCCTTTTCGGTTTATCCCAATTTAATTTACGTCCCAATTTCGTAAATTTCTTTTCCATTCTTTTTAAAAAAATCACCTTAATTTTTAAACAAATCACCCTTTCTTATAAATTCCCATCCTGAATTTATACTTCCAAATTATCCTCGGATAAATATTTCACTTAATTTATATACCCCGTTTATAAATTCCAAAATCTCATTCTCCTTTAATCCCAGTTTCGAACACTTAATCAGTTTTCAAATCGATTTTCAAAACAAACTCCATTTTAAAACGAATTCCTTTACTTATCCAATTTTATTTTAAAACCCATTAATTCCATATTTACTTCTATATTTATGATTTAAAATCTTATTTTAAACTGAAAAATCCGCTTCACACTTCATTCAAAATCCTACCCTTTTATTTCTTCCCAAACATTTTAAATCTTAAATTTTGAAAAATATAATCCTTTAAATTTTTAGACAATATCACTTAAGTCTCCAAAACTCATTTATTTTTATTTATTTAAAATCTCTATCTTCATTTCCATACTCGGTATTTAATTAATAGAATTTAAAAATGAAACGTTTATACTTTTCCAAATTTAATCTTTAATTTACCCAAATTCACTATAATTATTTTACTTAAAAATTTTCCTTTTTATTTCCTTTAAAAATCCAAACTTTAAATATTTTTCATTTACTAAAAATACCAATATATATTCAACCAAGCTATAGCATTCAATAATTTCATTTCCCAATAAAATTAATATAATCATCACAAATTATCACATAAATCACATTACTAAATATAAAATAAATTCAACATTTTGAGGAATCCAATTGGACCCCTCCTACCTATTTCCCTGCATCCACAGATATTAGCATAATATAAAATATCAATGCCACTTCAAGGGGGATATCGTGGTAAAAGGGTCATCCGCTATTATGCAGGACGTATAAGATCTCATCCGCTATATAATATGAGAATATCAATCACTCCAACACAAATATATATATATATAATATCACATCCAGTCAATTCAATCATTCAACCAATAATTTAAATTTAACTATTTAAATTTAAATGGTCTTCTAAATGAGTGAAATTAACTCACCATTGATTCTAATTGCAACCCAGCCCAACCCGACTTGTCTTCTCTACGATTTAGACCTGGAATAAACATTAGATGATTTATTAATATTTGAACTAATCGAATAATCACTTATCATTAAATAATTTAATTAACTAACAATTTTATTCAAACTGATAATTTCCCTTTTAAAACCTATTTGTAACATAAGTAAATTAAATCAGTTTATTAAATAAATTAATCACTAATATACATTATTTTAAAATAACTGGCAGATTTAAAATGCGTATATATATTTTTCATTCCTAAACTGCATATAGAAGTAATTTATATAGGCTTAAAAAAATCTAACTTTTATATAAACTCCCTTATATTCCAAAATCTTACGTATGCATATATTTTCTATTTTAAACTTTTTATAACTAACTGTAATTAATTTTTTTGCTTTCTGAATATATATATATATATATATATATATATATATATATATTGAAAACTACATTTACATATACCTTACTACTATTATAATTTCTAACATTATATCCACATGTATATATATGTGGAGTCAAAACCGAAAATAGGAACTACCTTACTAAAATTGCCAACGCCTCGTTCTACCCCATCGGCCTCGACCTCACGAGCAACCTCAAGTTGAACTTCCCCTAATCCAAGTTGCCAAGCCTCCCATCGAATCACCATGCCAGCGAGAAAGCCTCCACCTCGTGTTCAAGCACACGTCGAACAATCCAAGCGAAAACGAACGGCAGAGTCTCCCTAACCTTTAATTGGCCATGTACACAAGCAACTCCTTTCTTCCAACTCGTGAGCACCACCGCCCTTTTTTTGAGTTAATTTAAATTCCGATTTGAAATTGAGGAACGGGAGAAGAAAACAAAAGTTTGGCCATGATTTTCTGGATTTCGATTTCTAACCTCCTCTTCCTTTCGTATATGAGCTTGACCAAGGTTTACTTTATTTTATTTTTTTAGGACGTTCAATTTTCTGGTTTTGAATTGAACCTGGGAAGAAGGAAACACGATTGGGAAAAGAGGAAAGAAAATAACAGTGACCTTTTAATTCAAAGTTCTCGGCTTCTTAATTTTTTTAGAAAAAAAGAGTACGCATGTATGACAGATGGAGAGAACCCGAAGATAAGTGGCCATGATATAAAGGATAAATTTATGATGTGAAGAAGTTTGACCAGACAATATATATATATATATATATATATATATACACATTTAAATTGTCATGAATTTGCAACTCAAAATTTCAAAATCCTATCGGGGGGTGCCGCCAGGCTTTCATAATGTTATACCCCTATTCCGAATGCAATGGAAAAGATTTCGAGTCCTAATTCCATACGTATGGAGAAGATAGCTTTTTGGACCCAGTTATTATATTAAATTTTCGATAAATTTCAGCGCGTTTACCTAATGTATGATCACACGGCAACTCCAAACACTACGAAAATTGAAATCCGATAATAATATGTTATTACGGATCCAATGGAACTAGTTTCGTCGAATTCTGAGACTGTGCCTCGGAAGGCTACTTTCAATTATCAATTTAAATGATATATTTTTAAAATTGAACAAGCCACTTTCAAACTCAAATTTAAAAATTTTATTATCGTCAATATTATCAATATAACTTTACCAAGCCTTTGAAATATTTTTAACCGGCTTAAAAACCAAGATTCACTATTTTAACCAAATTCCAATTACTAAAATCGATAATTTAATTGTCAAACAAACAGTGATATTTGAAATTCAAGTTAAACTAACTTTCAAATATTTAAAATCAATTAAATATTCCAATTTCAAATATCCAGAAATTCCAAGTCATCACATATATCGATATCATTTTCTCGATACATCTTGAATAGAAACATTTTAAGGATAAGTGTCTTAAACATTCAATTAAATACTCATAGTTACAAACACATTCATAACTGCAATCAAGTAAATACCTCCTAAGGATTTTCTACTTGTATATATTCCGATGTATTCAAATCATTATTTATACCACAGTATAATCATATAATATAAAATAAAAATAAAAGCATATTTTATTTTGAATAAGATTATCATACAAGAGTTAAACAAATTACATAACTGTCCCTAAAGTACATTCTTAACTATGTTTTCGATAGTAGAATTAATATAAAATCCTATTTCTATTTACTTTCTATATTTTAATTTTTATTGTGCGGTTGTGAGTTGTTGAGTTGAGTTCGATTATGCGAGTTGTTTATTTTATCTCATATATACGCGATCCTACATAGAGTTCCGTTGAGACTTAGGATAAATTGATTTTGTCAGCAATTTTGCCTTAACAAATGCAACGTTGAATCTTGGTTGATAACAAACGTAAATTCAATGTTTTCATTTAAAATATATATAGAAAGATTAGCATCTCAATGACATTAAATATGATCATTAGAAATATGGTTGTTTGGAAGTAATATCATTTGATATAAAATTTAATTTGAAAAATAGAATTGTTCAATGCATGTAACATGACATAATTGACAATTAAAGTGTATATTTGATATAAATGAAAATGTTAAAACAGCTGAATATTTCTAGAAATTTTGGTGCAAACGGATATTAGTTGTGCTTTGGAAAATAATTCTAATATCAAAAAGACTTTGAGTAAATGACCATAAAAACATCGAAATCATAGCAACCCAAATTTGATATATGGTTGTTGTAACCGCCAAGTGCATTTTCTTTTGAAAATAATAAAATTAGTAAAATCTTGAATTTTGTTATGAAATTTCTTATAGAAGTATGTTGGAATATATGTCGCACCACATATATAAAAAGCTTCAAGTAAAAGTCCGCGGGTGCGGCGCAGAGGAAAGGAGGCTTGGGCTCGGGTAAAAAAGACCCAGGTTCGATTCCTACCATGCGCTTCCCTATCCTATATAAATTTGTCCAGGGGTATGGGGTCTTGGATCAGCGGACGGCTTTACTATATTCTCCTCGGGAGTTCACCGGCCCGTTGGGTTCTCCTGGTTTTCCAAAAAAAAGCTTCAAGTAAAAATTTACATTTTATAATTTGTAAGATTTTCCGAAAAAGCATAGAGTTCAAACTATTTGTTCAATATTTAATGTAACATCCCGCCTTTTCGCACGCTTTAAATCGACACGCATGCCAATTCAAACCATACGGAAGGGCGGATTGTTATGGGTAAATAAGAAAAACCAAGAAAGAAATAAAACAAAACAGAATCTCATAGCGGAAGGATAAAATATAATAATCAATATACAGTTTATAAAACTGTTTTACAAAACATTTCATTTTTCTTTATATAATAAATATCAGAGTTCACGTACCACAAGATAATAACAATGCAGTGGATTAAAATGGTGTAGTGGAATAATATAGTAGATAATAGTAATATAAATCTTCGTCCTTGTCCTCCAGAGCTAAAGTCTTCGAATCCTGAAATGCTCAGGCTGACCAGAGCGAATTGAAAAGACAAAACACTCGAGTCAGAACTAAAATATCTTATGTGAGTTAAATTAACAGAAATAAATATGAGTGCAGTAACTTAAGAGATGCTCGGGATTCACATCTCCTAAGGATCCATTAAACTATTTACTATGTAGTAATATTTCTCTATTAAAATAACGTCTAATAGTAAAATAAACTTACTTTTTTCATAGCATTAAGGGGTTACCCATATAGCCCTTAACACGTAATAGTCCCAGTAGTCCATCCAGTATCAGCGCCTCTCCAGATCAGGAGACAACCCTAAATACTCCACGGGCTACGGGAGAAAACCAAACTCGTACAAGGCGCGCTAGGTTAGGTGACACGGCGCAACTAGGCAATGCCAGGGTGGATATACCAATTACGCTTCCGGGCCGGTGGTCACGTGTAGCGCGCAGCTACCGCCAACCTCGAGCCACACCCCTAAATAAAAAATCAAAAGTGACCACCGAATCAATCCAAAAGTCAAAGTATAATATCGAAGGGATGCGTCCGATTAAAGGTGCTACCTCATTAACCCGTCAACCGCTCCTATTTTAGCCACCTTATACCAACTCGCGGGAGTTGGGTCCACGTATTTACCTCAAAGGAAATGCCACCACCATCCTACTTCATTCTGGATTCTCTACCGCATACACGGTTGTTAAAGTGGTTTTCGAAGTTGGCAGAGAGTATGACAACTTTCGATCCCTGTCTCTTCAACAACCAATCGTTATTATAACACCGCGGTCTTTTCAAAATAGTTTATACTTTAAAATCAGAATAAAATATCTATTTCAAAAACATATAAATACGATATCATTTCTATTTTGAAACCCAAGTCAATATGATATCATTTTATTTCAAGTATATCCTTTTCAAGAAAACATAGCGCTTCCAAATCTATATACCTTGAAATATGTAGTTTTGAACATAACATAATATACTTCAACGGTTTAAATATTAAATTACTTCATATAATAAAATAGCTTCTTTACCTTCACAAATTTAATTCCAAATATAGGTTAAAATCCCCAAATAAACAAATAAAATTTCCATGAATTTCAAAGCTTAAATACTCCACCGTTTCAAAACTAAATCTTGTTGAATATGCGCTTTGCGCTTATATGATTTTTGTTTGATGATAATAAACATATATACATTCGTTTAAATGTATTTGTTAATATACTATTCTATTTTTCACAGTTTAAATAAATATTTGTTGAATAAAATAAATTACACAGAATTTGAATTCAAACAGATATTTTATTCAAATAAATATTTATTACATTTTTTGAATAGTACAATTTCAAGCTCTCACTATAACTATATAACTTTGATTACATCACATTTTTCACATTTACATCAGCACCTCACTACATATCACTCACACTCATATTTATCTTCAACTGCATTCCAGTTTGAATCCAGCATCTGAGCAATTTGCAAAAATATAAACTAACGCAGTAAAATTGAAAAAGAAATATTTTTGCAATTCAAAAATAAAAGATAATTTCTGAAAATATGATTTGCCTCAGTTATTTGGGTTGTTCGTCATAATTTAAATTTGAATTCATCATACACGAACAACTTGTGACATACACAGTGTATTACTGTATATGCCATAAGGCCGTGCACGCCGATATATACACTTGATTGATTTACAGGGACAGGCGAGCACAGGTCAAACCCAAATGAAAAACCGGGTTCAACTCACGTGCAATAACATTGAAAATCACGACACGAGCACATGGTCAAACCCGAGTTTTAAAACTGGATTCAACTCAGTTAACTCATGCGCATCACTACAAAACAAGCTCAACTGGACAGTACCATCTAACCAAGTTCAAAGATGCAAAGCATGCACATGAACAACATGACATGAACAACACAATTGAATCAAGTAACCAACTGCAAGTGCAAAATGACCAGGACTCATGCAACAGACTCAACAACTAGTGCCAACATGAACAAAAACATGAAGCATACAAGATCAAAAGAATATGGACTGCAACAAACATGAAGAGAGTCATATGTGCAAAGGTCAGACCAAACATGAAGGCTACATGAAGTATGCAAGTTCAGCCTCTTCATTAAACAACTCAAAGCTGCAAACATTCAAAAGTACCAACAAAGAATGCAAGCTCGACCAACATAATGAATACTGCAACTACACAGACCAAACTCAACAAGACATGTACACAAAGCATAGTGCACCGAAGGAGCAGCAACAATGAAACTGACTCGAAGCAGTAGTGACAGTAAGCAATGCAGCAACGATGGTCAAGTAATATGCATCAGGCATTGAAACAATGTTCAAGACATCAAGTGATACAAGGTCAGGGAAGCAACCAGGATGGAGCAGAGACAAGTAATGCATCAAAAGTGCACAGCAACCATCAAGTAGTGTACATGAATACAACTACAACAAATGAACATAATGCCACAGTGCAAGTGAAGATGACACAGACTCAAGCAAATGCACATGTTAACATCACTGGCAATTATTCATTCAAAGCAACATAACAGAGGCAATAAAGACCAAAGTGCATGAACACAGTGAAGACCACAAAGGCAGTGCACATGTGAATCAAGTGACCAACCAGAAGCTACTGAAGGCAACCACAAGTACAGGTTAAACCAACAAAGAAATGCACAAGCACAAAGTAGTGGAACTCCAACATATCCAACTAGAAATGTAGACAACAAGTGTCAAGTTGCAAACAATATTAAACAGTGACAATGCAGCCAACAAATACACTATGAATCTGAGATTACAAACTCGAGTGTGCAAGTGAACATGACAAGAAACAGTTCAATATGAACTGATGAACATGCAGTCAAACTCAGTGACAACATACTACAATAAATCATCAAAAATTGCAACAGATGGAGCTACAGGAAAGTACAGCAAGCTACAAGTTATACGAAATCAAAGTGACCAAAGTCAAAGCATCAGAGGGAATCATCAATATCCAAACTGCAGATACAAAAATGTATCAAAGCCGTGTGTTTTAACAAGTCAACAGAAAAAGGAACGAAAACCATGGTCATCACGAAATTGATTCAAAAGCCGCGTCAACAAGGAATGTGAAAAATACGAAAGTGACAAAGTCAGAATAAATCCCAAGCATCAAAGCATCATCGAGTGGCCGAGGTGAATCAGTAGACAAATTCAAACACGAATATATGAACGCAAAAATAGGATTTCGAATCCTATATAAGCCCAATCATCATTGGCAAAATAATTATCGAGTTCAAGCATCAACCAGCAAAGGAAAAGGAGAAAAATACATACCGAAAAAGCAGAACAAATTCGATCCAAAATTGAAGAGCCGTAAGCAAATCAAAAGCATCGAAGCCTACTATCGAACGAGATCGAGCGGCGCTTCAATTTTACACAACCCTAGTTTGAATCGCAAGGAGCAAAAGCAATTTGCAGAAACCCTAATTTGCAAAGAAGAACAAGCCACCATCTCAAAAAGGAACAAACGAAGAATAAAGAAGCCATTTTTTTCTCAAGATAAAAGGATTGGGCTGGATTGAAGTTAAAAGGGGGCCGGCCTTGTTATAGAATAATAAAAGAGGGTTTTAAGTTTTTAAATTAGGCTTTATTATTTTGTTAACTAGGGTTAAGGGTTATTTTCTATTGTCTTTTAATTATCGTTTTTATTTTCCGAATCAAAACTTTGTAAATCACCACCTAGGGTTTAGGTAGTGTCAGATTGTCTAGTTAGAATTAGTTCAGTGAGCAGGGTGTGCGAGTTTGCAAAATTCTATTGTAGGCGGGAGCAGAGTTTGCGAGTAAACGAAGCTCTATAGGAGGGAAGCAAAGTTTGCGAGTAAGCGAAAATCTATAGGCGGAGCAGGGTGTGCGAGTCTAGTAGAGTGTTTGTGAGCGGGAGCAAATGTTTGCGAGCAGGGTGTGCGAGTCTAGCAGAGTGTTTGTGAGCGGGAGCAAATGTCTGCGAGTCTAGTAGAGTGTTTGTAAGCGTGATACTGTTTAATTCTAATAGAAATCTGTGAATGCAGCAGTAGGCAGGGGTTGCCGAAGCTGGGTAAATTTTGTGTGTGATTTACTTTTCAACATATTTATTTCTGCAGTTTATTTCTGTGTTTAAATCGAGAAAATTTGCTATAACCCTATTCACCCCCCCCCCTCTAGGGTTAATCTAGATCCTACAAATCTTTGATAATTTCGTATATATCAATTTCAACTATTATTATTTAGATTTGAAATGTTTACTAAATAAATCAAATATCATTTTAGTAAAACATTTAAACTTCAAATAACAGGATATTCTTCCAATTTAATTAACTTGATAATATTCATTTAAATCGACTTAATATTCATTTAAGTCTTATAAACCAAAATCAAGTTATAAAAATCATGCCTTTTAAAAACTCAATTTTATGTAAATTTCAAATAATTTTTATTCCAGGAAAATTCTTAAATACTTTAATTCAAATCACATTCGTATTTATCTTCCAACATTAATTTAATTTAAGACATTATAAACTATATAAATAAAATTTAAATAAATACATAACTGTATTATATCTTAAATAAATCAACATTTATTATTTAACTTCTTTACACTTTAACCCAATTTTATACATAGCTTAAACCCAAGAAATAAATTATATATATAATGATATTTATAAATATCCAAATCAAAATCTCATAAAACCATATATTTCATTTCAAAATAGAAAAATCATTTCAAAATATTTTATATATAGACCGCGGTGCCTGTATATAATTTTCTATCCTATGGTCAAGTGATACGGATATTTAAAATTACGGTTATATATCATTTCAAACTGCAATCCCGAATGAAATAAAATGCATAACAACTTGTAGTTTATTATGATATAAATAAACATCCATTCATCCATCATAAAATCATACATCCATTCATCAAATCATCATCCAATTCAAAAATACATCAATATATAACGAATAATAAACAACAGGTATCAACTAGCAGTTTATATTCAACAATAATTTAATTAACTGTTTAACTGGCAGTTTATATGAAATAATTAAATAAATAACAGATTTAACTGGCAGTTTATATGCAGTAAATAAATAAGTAACAATTTAATTAAATTAACTTAATTTAACTGGGATGATGATTGAAAATATGCCAAACAGTTATACATTAATTTTTAAACACATCATAAATCAATTTAACAAACATAAGAAATTTTAGAAGTTGTGAGTGGGTTAAAACACTCACCTTTTGAATTTAAATTGAATTTAAATCCAATTTAAACCCAAAAATTGAACAGTCTCTAAATCAGTCCAAACTTGCGCCAAAATGTCCGAAATTTTATTTTGATCCTAACAAAAAAATCGCGCATGAAACGGAGTTCGTATGTAAAAGTTATTGCTGTTAGAGCGAGTTGAACGTTAAATTCAAATAAATTAAATTAAATAATATAAATTCCAACAACACGTCACTCCCTACCTCTCTCTCCCACGCATGCTACAGAAACCCGTACGAACCCGATATTTCATGACCTGAGCCTACCGTTGACCAGCCAAAACGCCACCCTACCGACCATCTTTCACCACGTCGACACCACTGTTTTGTTCGCCTCGTTCTCCTCTACCCCCGGCCTGATGCCGCATGCCTCCGCTAACCCATAGATCGCCACGCCGCCTTCCATTTTCTAGGGTTTCGAAACCCTAGCATGCAAAATCCGGCCACCACACTTCGATTCAAGTCAAGCGACCACCACCATCTCGAAGCCCATGACGAGATCTACAATATCCAGTTTTCAATTTCGTCGATTGACGTCGAAATCAAAAACGCCCAATTCGACTTTGACCGCGATTTCCGATTAATCTGTTCACTGTCTCGAAAAACGAACAGCAGATGTAGGTTCGTAACAATGAGATCTTCGATATATATTTTTTTCAAATTTTTCTGAGGAGTTTGAAATTTTAGTTTTTTAATTGGTTTGGGATTGTATTTGGATTTAGAATTTGTTTGTCTGTCATTGGAAAGGAGGAGCACAGAAGTTTTTGTACGTATAGAAATGAGGAATAGAGACTGCTAGGATTTATAACGGGGTTCATATAGGTAGGTCAGAAATTAGAATGGATGAATAAGGTTGGATATACGCGCTAACGCCAAAGTGGCCCAAAAAGCCCGTTTCGACTCCGGAACTAAATTGGGTTAACCCATATATCAAAACAGATATTTTAAAATATTTTAAACGCGATGGAACAAGTTTCAAGTCCAAATTCCATCGTATGAAGAAATTATGCTTAAAACAATATTTTTCTAATTAATTTCAATTGATTTCAATTTCATTTATTTCAAGGCCTTTCGAGTCCGTACGATCAAACGACAAGTCCAATCGCTACGAAACTTGAAATTCTACAATAATTTACCGATACGGATCCGATGAAACTAGTTTCGTCGAAATCCGAGTCAGTGACCAAAATGGCTATTTTTACATTAATAAAATAAATTAATAATCAATTAATTAAATCCAATTTTTAAATTTCAATAACGTACTATTTAAATGTTTAATTCCATTTTATTTTGCAATAAATACAATTATTTAATTTTATACTTCAATTAAATTAATAAATCTTGCTTTCTATACTTTAAATCCGCCAATAGTCATATTATGGATGGATTAAACATTGGATTCAAAACTATTACATAAATTTCCATAAATTTCATCTAAATTCCCATTTTAAAATATTTAATTCATTTAATTGCAATTAATCCTTTTATTAAATTTTAAATTTCAATAAATTAATAAAGCTTTATTCCCGATCCTTATAACTCAACAAATTGTCCAATATGAATAACCTTAACATTACTTACAAATATTACCTTAATTAACATTAACGTAATATTAAATTATAATTATTGTAACAAATTTCAAGGTTTAAATTTACAAGCAACATACATAGGTAACATACAGTAACCGTTACCGTTAACCTTCAGTCACATTAATAGGCTTTTATTGCTTACAAAACAATGTTACATTGATTTTCATAATGCTAATCTCATTCACTCTATCCGTTACTACATTTATATCCATTAAAGTAATATTTAATTACCTTTATTCGAGATAACTGTTTATTACCAATATACTCTTTATAATACTTGTATGGTTATTCTCCATAAACAATTACCATCCATCCTATTATTTCACCCATTATTTATAATTAAAGTCTCAATTAAATTTGTTTATCTTGATTTCATTCTTTTATTACACTATTTATTACTTTGCATAATAAAATAACTTTTAAACTCATCCATGTAATACCGAATTTCATTTTAAATCCAATTGATTTCCAAATCAAAGTTTATACGTATTCCAAACAACTATTATAATTACTCCTAGAACATTGGTTTTACTAAATGACCATTTTAATTTTTAATTTCCTTAACTTAATCCAATGCTTACATTTTGTTTTCATATATTCAATTTGTAGCTACGTATACGTCTTCATTAGTTCCATTGATTTGCATTAACTCCATTCCATAAATCTACATCCAATTACTACCTTAAAATAAGTTTACGTTTCTATTAATTTCCATTCACACTTCCGTTATTTTATATTACAATCATTAAAGTAACATTTATCATCAACACAAACATTATGAATACTTATCAACCTGCATCATCCTTATTACATTAATTTACGTTTTATCCCATTATAATTAGTGCGCACATTAATTTATTCATATTTACATCCACTTCCGTATATAAAATTTTGTAACCAAGTTATAACATTTACATTTATTTTTCTTATTTTAATTAATTACCAAATATCCCTATTTACACTCAATTATAACTTTGCAATCTTAACAAATCCATAAATTGTCAATTTCCTAATATATACATTAATTACTATTAAATGTTCTCCATAAATTTATTTACTTGGTTTCAAACTTTTTATTCATCAATTACTGCCCTATAAATAAACTTACATTTCTATTCAATTTACATTACTTCCAATTAATTGCAATATAAACCTTAAATTGTTAATTTTAATTTTAATTGCTACATCTAATTTCTAACATTCGTTCCAATATAAATTATAAGATTTTTATTTCTTTCTAAATTTAATTAAAAATCTTATTAATTTAACTCATTTTAATCATCGAATTTTGTGGGTCGTTACACTCTCCCCCACTTAAAACTTTTCGTCCTCGAAAAGGAAAAAGAATGGAAAAGAAGAATTAAGAAATCAATATATCTTATTCAAAATATTAAATTTATAAACAAATAAATTTACAAAATTAATTAATTTAAATAAAATATACCGATTTATAACCATTAAATCCTTTTATACTTAAATTAATAAAGTTTGGAAAATATTTTCAAAAAATTTCTAAGTCCAAAATTTACGGAAAATTTCGGCAGAATCTCCTTTGTACGGAGAGGCTCGGGAGAAAATATAATATCAAATATAACAAAATATCACATATAATATCCAAAATATTATATCCCAACACAGAAAAATATATAAAATAGCGCTATAAAAACGTAATCCGAAAACGTACCTATTTGTCGGGCAATTAACGCTAAATTATGAAATCAAAAGCAGTAGCAATTGCTTCCATAACCTGTATTTCACTTATATAATCAAAAAAGGTTACCAATTATATAAAATGAAATATTTAAAGTGGTTTCAACCATAAACAAACAAATCAATACAACATCAATCACTTGCAACCAGGCATACAACCATCACATAGAATCAACACATATCACTTATTCATTCATATCAAAGAAAACAAATAGTTGTTCGAGTTCAACTTTAAATGGCATAGATGGGAAAATAAAATACTTATTGCACCATTTATTCAACAATCTTAGATGAATCTAAATAGATTATTCATTCATCTAGACAATTTTAAAGTATCCTTACCCAAACAACTATACACCAAACAAGCAACAATCTCAAACAATAGATTACGTTTATTCTTATTTATTCCATTCATACATTTGTTGTTTGATTTCCGTTTTATTTATATAATGATTTATCTTTTAGTTTACCTTTATTCCTTGCAAATTTTGAATTATCTATTTATTTGCATTACATTTAGTCATTTCTCAATTTCATTTACTTATCATCTCAATGCATTAACTTTAGTCTAAAATCATATATTTATTGCATTCATTTTTCTACTTATTTTTATTTCTAATAGATTCAACCGTTTACTTAAGTTTATTATCATTTATTTATACTACTTACATTTCTATTAAAATAGTAGCATTTCAATTACAACTTAAGTTTATAACTTTATAACATCAATTCTCATAAATAAAAGCAATTTATTGAACACTTCATTACATACTCTTTCTTGTACAATTTCCATTACATTCTCTTATTAAACATTTCAACCTTTAATATTTGGTAAGTTATATATATGTTTTTAAGAACGCAATTGAAAATTATACAAGTTTTTTCTCAATTCATTTAATTAATTAAATGTTCAATAATAATATCCTTTGTTTTATATGTTACAAATTTAAATTTTCTTTTTATTTAATTTATAACTTAGCATTAAATCTCTTATTTCCTTTAGAGGTTTCAATTATTAATTACCAATTTACTATAATAATTGAAACTATCAATTAACGGAAACTTTAAGAACTAAATACCGGGTTAATTTCAAATCATTTAAAAAAACAGATAAATATATACTTATAATTTATATATCCAATTATAATTAAAACAATTTAAGAATTTATATTTGTTTATCAAAATAATTCTGCAGTAAAACTACTACAGTGGCCTTCTCACTTCGAAACTCGAAAATGAATGTCGATGATTTGTGCACCATCACCGAAATTATTTTCCAGCGACAGAGAGAGGAGTACAGAACTTATTTCTTTACAAAATTTCCTTTTTTTAAAAATATTTCTTTCAAATTATATTGAAATACGTATATCAGAAAATACTTCTAATAATATTATTATTATATTCCAAAATTATTGAAAAGAAATTTTCAAAACCCCGGAACTTAAGTTCTAAATTTCCAATTTTCATTTATTTTAATTTCAATCTCATTTCAACTATTATGTATAAATTTTATTACCTAACAACTAATATATTGCAACCAAATATATATATCATTTATAAAAATTTCCTTTATATATATATATATATATAGAAAATATAATAGGAAAAATTATTTCATTCACTTATAGTAAAACAAATATTATGTCGTTCTGTCCTATTAAGTGTTTAGAAATCCCTATTGATGTCATAACGTCCCATGCACCAACCAGAATTTATAAATACAAACGGAACAGATTAACACAATATTAAAACTTTTTTTATAACACTAACAAGTACGCTCTCTCGTATATATACACTCAGCGACTCATTATAGGGTATTACTACCCTAATAATAAAGAGTCAGATCCCACACAGCTAAGGTTTATCGCTAACCAAGCTCTGATACCAGATGTAACATACCACCTTTTCGCACGGTTTAAATCGACACACGTGCCAATTCAAACCATACGGAAGGGCGGATTGTTATGAGGTAAATAAGAAAAGCCAAGAAAGAAATAAAACAAAACAGAATATCACAGCGGAAGGATAAAATATAATAATCAATATACGGTTTATAAAACTGTTGTACAAAACATTTGATTTTTCTTTATACAATAAATATCAGAGTTCACGTACCACAGGATAATAACAATGCAGCGGAATAAAATGGTGTAGTGGAATAATATAGTAGATAATAGTAATATAAATCTTCGTCCTCGTTCTCCAGAGCTAAAGTCTTTGAATCCTGAAATGCTCAGGCTGACCCGAGCGAATTGAAAAGACAAAACACTCGAGTCAGAATTAAATATCTTATGTGAGTTAAATTAACAAAAATAAATATGAGTGCATTAACTTAAGAGATGCTTGGGATTCACATCTCCTAAGGATCCATTAAACTATTTACTATGTAGTAATATTTCACTATTAAAATAATGTCTAATAGTAAAATAAACTTACTTTTTTCATAGCATTAAGGGGTTACCCATATAGCCCTTAACACGTAATAGTCTCAGTAGTCCATCTAGTATCAGCGCATCTCCAGATCGGGAGACTACCCTAAATACTCCACGGGCTACGGGAGAAAACCAAACTCGTACAAGGTGCGCTAGGGTCGGTGACATGGCACAACTAGGCAATGCCAGGGTAGATATACCAATTACGCTTCCGGGTCGGTGATAACGCGTAGCGCGCAGCTACAGCCCACCTCGAGCCACACCCCCAAATAAAAAAAATCAAAAGTGGCCACCGAATCAATCCAAATGTCAAAGTATAATATCGAAGGGATGTGTCCGATCAAAGGTGCTACCTCATTAACCCGTCAACCGCTCCTGTTTTAGCCACCTTATGCTAACTCACGGGAGTTGTGTCCACGTATTTACCTCAAAGGAAACGCCGCCACCATCCTACTTCATTCTGGATTCTCCACCGCGTGCGCGGTTGTTAAAGTGGTTTTCGGAGTTGGCAGAGAGTATGACAACTTCCGATTCCAGTCTCTTCAACAACCAATCGTTATTATAACACCGCGGTCTTTTCAAAATAGTTTATACTTTAAAACCAGAATAAAATATCTATTTCAAAAACATATAAATACGATATCATTTCTATTTTGAAACCCAAGTCAATATGATATCATTTTATTTCAAATATATCCTTTTCAAGAAATCATAGCACTTACAAATCTATATACCTTGAAATCTATAGTTTTGAACATAACTTAATACACTTCAATAGTTTAGATATTAAATTACTTCATATAATAAAATAGCTTCTTTACCTTCACAAATTTAATTCCAAATATAGGTTAAAATCCCCAAATAAACAAATAAAATTTCCATGAATTTCAAAGCTTAAATACTCCACCATTTCAAAACTAAATCTTTGATAATTTCATATATATCAATTTCAACTATTATTATTTAGATTTGAAATGTTTACTAAATAAATCAAATATCATTTTAGTAAAACCTTTAAACTTCAAATAACAGGATATTTTTCCAATTTAATTAACTTGATAATATTCATTTAAATGACTTAATATTCATTTAAGTCTTCTAAACCAAAATCAAGTTATAAAAATCATGCCTTTTAAAAACTCAATTTTATGTAAATTTCAAATAATTTTTATTCAAGGAAAATTCTTAAATACTTTAATTCAAATCGCATTTGTATTTATCTTCCAACATTAATTTAATTTAAGACATTATAAACTCTATAAATAAAATTTAAATAAATACTTAACCGTATTATATCTTAAATAAATCAACATTTATTATTTAACTTCTTTATACTTTAACCCAATTTTATACATAGCTTAAACCTAAGAAATAAATTATACATATAAATGATATTTATGAATATTCAAATCAATATCTCATAAAACCATATATTTCATTTCAAAACCATAGAAAAATCATTTCAAAATATTTTATATATAGACCGCGGTGCCTGTATATAATTTTCTATCCTATGGTCAAGTGATACAGATATTTATCATTTCAATCCGTAATTTAAAATAAAAATTTACGGTTATATATCATTTCAAAGCGCAATCCCGAATGAAATAAAATGCATAACAACTTGCAGTTTATTATGATATAAATAAACATCGATTCATCCATCATAAAATCATACATCCATTCATCAAATCATCATCCAATTCAAACAATACATCAATATATAACGAATAATAAACAACAGGTATCAACTAGCAGTTTATATTCAATAATAATTTAATTAACTGTTTAACCGGCAGTTTATATGAAATAATTAAATAAATAACAAATTTAACTGGTAGTTTATATGCAATAAATAAATAAGTAACAATTTAATTAAATTAACTTAATTTAACTAGGATGATGATTGAAAATATGCCAAACAGTTATAAACTAATTTTTAAACACATCATAAATCAATTTAACAAACATAAGAAATTTTAGAAGTTGTGAGTGGGTTAAAACACTCACCTTTTGAATTTAAATCCAATTTAAACCCAAAAATTGAACAGTCTCCAAATCCGTCAAAACTAGTGTCAAAATGTCCGGAATTTTATTTTGATCCTAACAAAAGAAATCGCACATGAAACGGAGTTAGTATGTAAAAGTTATTGCTGTTAGAGCGAGTTGAACGTTAAATTCAAATAAATTAAATTAAATAAATTCCATCAACACGTCACCCCCTACCTCTCTCTCCCACGCATGCTACAGAAACCCGTACGAACCCAATATTTCATGATCTGAGCCCACCATTGACTAGCTAAAATGCCACCCTACCGACCATCTTTCACCACGTCGCCACCACCGTTTTGTTTGCCTCGTTCTCCTCTACCCTCGCCCTGAGGCCGCGCGCCTCCGCTGCCCCATAGGTCGCCGCACCGCTGTCCATTTTTTAGGGTTTCGAAACCCTAGCACGCAAAATCCAGCCACCACACTTCGATTCAAGTCAAGCGACCACCACCATCCCGAAGCCCATGACGAGATCTACAATACCCAGTTTTCAATTTCGTCGATTGACGTCGAAATCAAAAACGCCCAATTCGACTTTGACCGTGATTTCTGATCAATCCGTTCACTGTCTCGAAAAACGAACAGCAGATGTAGGTTCGTAACAATGAGATCTTCGATATATATTTTTTTCAAATTTTTCTGAAGAGTTTGAAATTTTAGCTTTTGAATTGGTTTGGGATTGTATTTGGATCTAGAATTTGTTCGTCTGCCATTGGAAAGGAGGAGCACAGAAGTTTCTGTACGTATAGAAATGAGGAATAGAGGCTGCTAGGGTTTATAACAGGGTTTATATAGGTAGGTCAGAAATTAGAATGCATAGATAAGGTTGGATATACGCGCTAACGCCAAAGTGGCCCAAAAAGCCTGTTTCGACTCCAGAACGAAATTGGATCAACCCATATATCAAAATAGATATTTTAAAATATTTTAAACGCGATGGAACAAGTTTCAAGTCCAAATTCCATTGTATGAAGAAGTTATGCTTAAAACAATATTTTTCAAATTGATTTCAGTTTCATTTATTTCAAGGCCTTTCGAGTCCGTACGATAAACGATAAGCCCAATCGCTACGAGACTTGAAATCCTGTAATAATTCATCGATACGGATCCGATGAAACTGGTTTCGTCGAAATCCGAGTCAGTGGCCAAAATGGCTATTTTTACATTAATAAAATAAATTAATAATCAATTAATTAAATCCAATTTTTTAAATTTCAATAACGTATTATTTAAACGTTTAATTCCATTTTATTTTGCAATAAATACAATTATTGAATTTTATACTTCAATTAAATAAATAAATCTTGCTTTTTATACTTTAAATCCACCAATAGTCATATTATGGATGGATTAAATATTGGATTCAAAACTATTACATAAATTTCCTCATATTTCATCTAAATTCCCATTTTAAAATATTTAATTCATTTAATTGCAATTAATCCTTTTATTAAATTTTAAATTTCAATAAATTAATAAAGCTTTATTCCCGATCCTTATAACTCAACAAATTGTCCAATATGAATAACCTTAACATTACTTACAAATATTACCTTAATTAACATTAACGTAATATTAAATTATAATTATTGTAACAAATTTCAAGGTTTAAATTTATAAGCAACATACATAGGTAACATACAATAATCGTTACCGTTAACCTTCAGTCACATTAATAGGCTTTTATTGCTTACAAAACAATGTTACATTTATTTTCATAATGCTAATCTCATTCACTCTATCCGTTACTACATTTATATCCATTAAAGTAATATTTAATTACCTTTATTCGAGATAACCGTTTATTACCAATATACTCTTTATAATACTTGTATGATTATTCTCCACAAACAATTACCATCCATCCTATTATTTCACCCATTATTTATAATTAAAGTCTCAATTAAATTTGTTTATCTTGATTTCATTCTTTTATTACACTATTTATTACTTTGCATAATAAAATAACTTTTAAACTCATCAATGCAATACCAAATTTCATTTTAAGTCCAATTGATTTCCAAATCAAAGTTATACGTATTCCAAACAACTATTATAATTACTTCCAGAACATTAGTTTTATTAAATGACCATTTTAATATTTAATTTCCTTAACTTAATCCAATGCTTACATTTTGTTTTCATATATTCAATTTGTAGCTACGTATACGTCTTCATTAATTCCGTTGATTTGCATTAACTCCATTCCATAAATCTATATCCAATTACTACCATAAAATAAATTTACGTTTCTATTAATTTCCATTCACACTTCTGTTATTTTATATTACAATAATTAAAGTAACGTTTATCATCAACACGGACATTATGAATATTTATCAACCTGCATCTTCCTTATTGCATTAATTTACGTTTTATCCCATTATAAATTAATGCGCACATTAATTTATTCATATTTACATCCACTTCCGTATGTAAAATTTTGTAACAAAGTTATAACATTTACATTTATTTTTCTTATTTTAATTAATTACCAAACATCTCTATTTACACTCAATTATAACTTTGCAATCTTAACAAATCCATAAATTGTCAATTTCCTAATATATACATTAATTACTATTAAATGTTCTCCATAAATTTATTTACTTGGTTTCAAACTTTTTATTCATCAATTACTGCCCTATAAATAAACTTACGTTTCTATTCAATTTACATTACTTTTAATTAATTGCAATATAAATCTAAATTGTTAATTTTAATTTCAATTGCTACTTCTAATTTCTAACATTCGTTCCAATATAAATTATAAGATTTTTATTTCTTTCTAAATTTAATTAAAAATCTTATTAATTTAACTCATTTTAATCATCGAATTTTATGGGTCGTTACATTTAAAGTGTGCACTTAGTTTTGTACGAATATTTAAAATATTGAATTAATATTTTGCTTCAAAAAATTTTGGCTTTTCATTACAAAATACATATAATACAAATAGAATATTCTTTTGGGCTTTGCTACTTCAACCGGCAAAAAGCAACGAAAATTCACACGCGTAGGGGAAACGACATTAGTTTAAAATTTTGAATTCGAAGGGTCTTGATTAAGTTCACATATTAATTCGTAGATTAATCCTGGTTGTCTTAACATTGGCTTATTCCTTTTTACAAATAGTTGATTTAAAATTTTCATTTGATAAAATCACATGCTTTTTTTGTGTAGAAAACCATTGTCTCTCATCTTTGTAATATAACTAAAATATGTATAAAATTCGTAGATAATATTTAAAAGTAGGAAAGCGTTTTATTACTAATTACATATGATCTTGTTGATGGTGTTTACATAATTAAGCAATGACATGAACTCAAACACAATAAATATTCAATGTTAAATTTCATTTTTATCAATTAACCATGCTTTAAAAAGGAAAAAGAAAAAAAGAAATTTTACCTTGGCATGTATGCAGGACCTTATATACACAGGCAAAGTTACTAATAAAGTAAGGCTCTTTTCATACTGAACTGGAAGAAGTTAGACTTCTCTTTTGCTTGCTGTCCTGGTGCAGCCAAAAAGTTATTGAAAGTCAGACTCATGTGAAGCCATATCTCTTTATAGGAAAATTTGAATGGTAAGATAACTACTATACGTAATTATCTTTCTATATTTCACTCATTTTACATACACGCATTTCCTTCTTTTTCAGTCAAAGCCGCATCCAGTTTTGATTCTTATGATTTCATATATTTATTAAGATTTGTTATGTAAACTCTTTTCAAAGCCAACATTAGTGCATAGTACTTTTTTTATTGATTCAAATTATGTCAATTTGATTATTTAGCAATTTTTAAATTTGTTTACGGAGTACAATATTATTGCTACAGTCAGTAATAGACCAAGTACCATACACATCCACCTTACGTATAGATAAACGTTCTTTCAAAATTATTCAAAAGGATAAACATTTTTAAAATTATTCATAAGGGCAAACATTCTTTCAAAACTGCTACTGATCTAAAAACTGATACCGCTAACTACAAACTGATACCTAAAAACTGCTATCAATAACTAAAAACTGATATCTAAAGAAAGTTGTTCTTCAGGTTAAAATACTGAAGATCTGTCCGTTAGGCTAAAACGCTGAAAATTTTTGTCTTCACAATATTTTCCTCTTTAGCAAAAAAGAACTTTCTAATCAAATCAATTAATAATTAAAAATTATAAAACATGTCAAATCGGTAGAATAAAATGTTTTAGCATATTTTAAGTGGAAAACCCATTAATTAGCCCAGTTGTACATAAAATAAAAAACCATAGCTAGAGAAATTGTAACGGCTAAATATTCTAACGGGGACGTATAAGAAAGCAAAGAATTCATTATCTTTTTATTTCTGCCAGTACTTGTGACAGTCACATTCCCAAATGCGTCCAGGCTTTAGTACTAAAAATTAATGCACTAAATTAGATACAATTCATTGGCATATTACTCTCCATAAACTACGATATTCCTTTATAATTTTTCCATATATATATTTGTCTACCATAGATTCAAACAAACATTAAATTTCTAGGAATGCTCTCCATTAATTGACCATTCTTTGGACCATTACATTTTAAACAAACAATGAATGGGATTTCACAAAGGGACCATTTGCATTAGTAGAAAGTTAATTCTATTTGTACACCAATAACAAAAAATAGTATAGTGCAATGCATTGTCTATATTTGCACTATCAACTCGCATATGATTCACTACATGTATGTTACTACATCGTAGTTACACCCCATGTGTGTATTATCATCTCGTAGTTGCTTCCTAGGCATGTATTAGCATTTCTTGGTTACTCCCTAGGAATCTTGATCATGATAACAGAAGAAAATTAACAAAATAGGTAGATTTGTAAATTAGATGGTGCTTGGAAAGTAAAAATTGATATACATTTTTATGAAAAAATTTTGCGTATGTTATATGCACAGTAAAATATGATGCATCCGTCATAAAACAAATTTTAAAAAGGTACATAGTTTGTAACTTTTGAAATATCAAATATAATTATTTCTTTATCAGTCATTAGGCTTTAATGCTTTAAATGCGGAATACATATGGGCTTACAGTATGAAATTTTCTTCAACACAGAAAATTAGATGTATAAATATTTTTAATAATAGTTTTTTTAAATAATTATGTATATTATTTATTAGTTTATCCACATGTGTATAAATTTACCAAATGTTTTATTATAATTTTGAGCGCTGAATGTGTGCTTCGTAAAATGCATTCTTTGAACTAAAATCAATTGAATTATTTTGAGACATATTCCCATTGAACATACCTTTTTAAGTTCAAAATACATATCCTTACCTTCTAAAAAGGATATTATTAAAAATATTTATATTTTTAATTTCAAACAAGCTTCGAATGTTTAAAATTTTTTAAAAGTGCAAATATTTAAAACATGTTTTCATAGTATTATGCAAACAAATATTCTCACTTCTAAAAAAAAGTTAGCGTTGATCGTAGCAACTAGTGATGAAATGAAAATTTGATTTTCGAAAAAGGAAAATAAAAGCAAAAAATATTGATAGTAATAACATTAAGACCTCAATTCCTTTATCCTCCATGTATCGGGTTCATTTATCATATGGTCTAATTATTTGTTAGTTTCAACCATAACATTCATAACATTAAATAATGAATTAATATAAAAATAAATGGTTCTTTTAAATGAATTAAACATTCATAAAAACAGGTCCAGTGTGAACACTTACAGTTTCACATACAATTTGCCATTAATGCAAAATAATGACACAATTAATTATCATATCACTCTCCTAAAATCACAATACTCGCTCATAAATATTCCGTAGATTCAACTCCCAGGAATATTCTCCATTAACCCTTCCTCCCACCCATGACGATAGAATCAATCAGCAACGATGATCCAAACACCACCACCAAAAAGGGAATGCTGTACGCAAACATAATATGCTGGATCCTGGGCAACGGCTCCCTCTTCGCCTGGAACAGCATGCTCACCATCCAGGACTACTACGCCCACATTTTCCCCAATTACCACCCGACCCGAATCCTCACCCTCTGCTACCAGCCCTGCGCCTTCCTCACCGTCGGCATCTTCCTCTACTACGAGGAAAAGGTCAACACACGCCTCCGTAACCTCGCAGGCTACTCCCTCTTCTTCCTCAGCTCCGCCCTCCTCATCGTCCTCGACGTAGCCACCAAGGGCAGCGGCGGGCTCGGCCCCTTCGTCGGCGTCTGCGTTCTCAGCGGCACGTTTGGGTTCGCCGACGCCTTTTGCCAGGGCGGGATGGTCGGCGACCTGTCCCTCATGTGCCCGCAGTTCATGCAGTCGTTCTTCGCTGGACTGGCTGCTTCCGGCGTTATGACTTCTATGCTAAGGTTCATTACGAAGGCGGCTTTTGAGAAGTCCGACGATGGTCTGAGGAAAGGGGCTACGTTGTTTTTTACGATATCGGCGTTGTTTGAGTTGGGCTGCGTTGTTGTGTACGCGTTTGTGTTTCCGAAGATTCCCGTGGTTAGGTATTATAGGATGAAGGCAGCTTCGGAAGGTTCTAAGACTGTGACTGCTGACCTTACGGCTGCTGGGGTTCAACAGAAGATCAATGGCGGTTTTGATGGAGAAGATGGTTCGAGGAAGGTGGAGAGGTTGAGTGTGAGGGAGCTGCTAAGCCGGAACATTGATTATGGGCTTGATTTGTATTTTATTTATGCTTTGACGCTGTCTATTTTTCCTGGGTTTTTGTCCGAGGATACTGGGTCTCACAGCTTGGGTGATTGGTATGTGGTTTTTATCCTTTTCTTTTTTAACTCTTAAAATGTCCATTTTTATTCATACACCAATGTATGATTACATATAAAATTGTTATAAAATCATAAAAATTAAAATTTTCATTTTATTTTGACAAAAATAAATTAAAAATATCGAGACAAAATTGTATTTTTTTTGACGGAAAATATTTCCAATTTGTATTCTTATTTATGCATCAAAATTTTGGACAATTCAAACTTCTCACCTTTTATTTACAGAAAAAATAGACACATGAAATAAGCTGGAAAAAAAAGTAATCTCAAGCTAATAAGTTTGTTTTTAGTCTGAAAGGTACTTACTAACGTAAATAGAAAATGATAGTTGCAACTGTAATTCTGTGATTTATACTAAAAAGTCTCACTCAGTCTAAAAATCAATTATTCTTAAAACTAAAAAAAATTTCAACTTTAAAATCCTTTTATTTATATATACAAAGTTATTTTGAAACCTCACTTCGGAATAAAATTTGGGCTTCTATCCCCATTATTCATAAAGATGTGTTTCTATCTTCTTATTTTTTTCATAAAAAATATAGATAACTAAATGCTAAAAAACAACTTTTATTTGTACACCATAGTATAAGAGCATCTTCAGCAGTTCTAGATGTAGATATTACATTTTGTATGCTTACAAAATGTTAGCGCGTGAATTATACCACGGAATATGGGGTTAGATGTTTGTTTAACAAACGCTAGAGCTTCAAAGGCTTCTTCATGCGTTCGTTCAACAAGTGTCTAAGCTTGAAAAAAATTGGAGGAAATATAATTTGACGCTTGTTGAACAAGCGTCCAATTTTTTTACAAATTCTTTACACATTGGATTGCAATTTTGGAACAGATCTTACATTTTATAAGATATAATCTACCATTGAAGATGCTCTAAGTGGCCCATATGAAAACATACAGCTCAATTCCTTATCCAAAAATCATATATCCATGTCCCCACTAAATCTTTATAATTCATTATTGGTTGTTTAATTAAATTAATTTGATTGATTAATTAAATAAAGCAATTAATTTGGTGAGACAAATGGTTGTGATTTCATAGGAACTTGGGACGCCTGATATGTAGGAACAGAATGTTTGAACTTCAAAACATACGTTACCCTTACCTTCAAATATTTCTCTATATCTTCTCTCTTTGTAACCAAACTTTTATTCCATTCATATAAAAATCTAGAATGTTTTTTAAATTTAGTTTGTAAAACAGCGATCAAATTAGTTTAAAATCAAAAGGACATGAAAACTGTATTAGTTGATACCTTTGGTATCTTGGACATGTTTACATTAGAACTGAATTAAGAACAACAATACACATTTGTCGTATATATGTGTTAGATAATTTTTTGTGTATAAATAGAACTAATTCTACTAAAAATTACCTAACATATATAATTCTTTTTTGGCAAAACAATATGATACTAAATTGATATATTCTTGGTTATGTTTCTAACATCCTACAAATTTCATCAAATAACTATATCTTGATGAAGTTAAGACACCTTTCATATCTGCTGTTTTTGAAACTGACTTAACTCCTTTTTCTGAATTTTAAGGAAATTGAAGAGGAAGAGGAAGTAAAATCTACTGAATTTTAATTTGATTTTGTACTGAGAATATCTGGGTTTTTATCTCAATGCAATTGAATATGAAGCCTCAATAATGATGGATGATGAATCCATGGTTGAAATTTGTGAAAGTTTTGTGTTACCCTTACCTTCATTTCCGTTTACCTTCTTTCTTTCAAACTTTTAATCAATTCATATAAAAAATATGGATTTTTAACAAACTAAATCAAACTGAAAATCAATATATAAAAAATTGTACTATCTTTATTTTTGATGTCAAACTTAATTAATTTCAACAAAAATGATTCTAGTTTGTTGAACAGGGATTAATTTAGTTTAAAATCAAAAGGAAGCGAAAACTGTATTAGTTGATACTATTGATATCTTGAATTTTTTTTAAGTTTGATGGGTTATGAAATATATACATTAGCACTGAATTAAGAACAACAACAAAATCATGGTATATATTAGATAATTTTTTGATGTATAAAATTATAAATAGAACCATGTAGCTTTTTATTTATTTATTTTTTGCAAAACAATATGAGACTAAAGTTGGTGTCTTCGTAATTATATTTCTAACATCTTACAAATTTAATCAAATAGCTACATCTTGATGAACTTAAGGCACCTTTCATATCTTGCTGTTTTTGAGACTAACTCAACACTTTTTTTCTCGAAAAACAATGGTCAGTTTTTTTTCTGAAACTAAAGGAAAGTAAAGAGGAAGAAAAGATCACATTTATTTTCGGAATTTAAATTAGATTTTGTGTTGGGAATACTTGGGTTATTATCTCAATGCAGTTTAATATGAAACATGCATGAATGATGATGGAAGATGAATCCATGGTTGAATTGTGTAGAAGTTTTGTGTATATGATGATGGAAGATGAATCCATGGTTGAATTGTGTAGAAGTTTTGTGTATATGTTAAATTTTGGTCTATAAATAGAAGCAGCTATTGAATCATCTATGTATATTCTCAGGTATGTGCTTGTACTGATTGCAATGTACAATGCATGGGACCTGATAGGAAGGTACACCCCATACATAAAATTCCTTCACATAAAGAACAGGAAATGGCTAATGGGTGCAATCCTTTCACGATTGCTCTTCATCCCAGCATTCTACTTCACAGCTAAATATGGAGATCAAGGGTACATGATCATGCTGACTTCATTGCTAGGGTTCACCAACGGCCATCTCACCGTCTGTGTTATGACCGAGGCACCTAAAGGTTACAACGGACCCGAGCAAAATGCACTGGGAAATCTGCTTTGTTTGTTCCTTTTAGGAGGGCTGTTTTCAGGAGTGACCCTCGACTGGCTGTGGCTTATAGGCAAAGGATGGTGATGCTGCACTGCAAGTTTATATTCAATATCACTTCATTTTATTACTACTGTAGTTCATTTCTTTATTTTCCTTTATACAAGCAAGAATTGTTTTCAGTTTGTTGGGTTGGCTGAACTTTATGGCATTGTGGTGAAATCAGTTATCTGTTTGTTTTTGCTTATTATGGTGATGTTTCATATTGCAGTATTCTTGAAAATGTTTGTTCATAGCTTCCTATAAATTGGACACAAATGCAGTTGAACATATTCATGTCACCGTGAAACATGTAAGAAATCTATATCAAGCAAATAATAATAATAATAATGATAATGATAATGATAAATAAATAAAAATGCATACTGTTCACAACCTTGCATGTTGGTGTAATCAAGTCCAAAAAGCTAAAAACAGATGAATGATATATTGACTTACAATATATATCATAATAATAGTTTAACTAGGCAATATTGAAAATTTGTATCATAACATATGATATATAGGCTAATTATAAGCATCACTATCCAATGAAATCATGTCATACAATATAACTATTTTGCCTATTAGTAAATATTGAAATTATGTTACACACTTTGAACAGACACGTACATTTGTGAAAAGTCATGTCTCTTAATTATGAAAAAATTATGTTTGTTAATGTAAAATTATTTTACTTCATATGGAGTCTTTAATAAATAGTTGTCTTTGAATTTAATGGTTATATTTGAAGGGTTATATTTGAAGAGTTATATTTCTTGCCAAAGGTCATAAGGCTATGTATAAACGTCATTGTTCTTGGTGTAATTAAGAGGGGAAAAAAAAAACAAAAAAAAAAAAAACAAAATCTACCATTTCAAATAAATATAAATGAAAAAAGCCAAATTCAACTATTTCTTTCGTTGCAATTTTTAAACAAAATTTCTATCAGTGGTATCAGAGTCTTGTTCGATCAATACTGAATGTTAGATTCTTGCTTCCCGTTATGAATAACGATTCATACCGGTCTTCTCTTTTTATACCAATGTTCCATGAAGAAAATTATGATTTTTGGTCTGTCAAAACGAAGACTTATTTTCGTTCACAAAGTCTATGAAAAATTGTAGAGGAATGATTTATTATTCCTGACATATCTTCTCGTCCAACAAATAGACGATAATCAACAAAAGGATTCTCAAGCATGGTTTTGCCTACCAAAAGCAATCATGGATTCGACCAATGCAAAGAAGGCGTGAGACACGCTAGAGAAGGAGTTTCAAAGATCCACAAAAATACGAGGGGTTAAACCACACAAGCAAAGAAAAGATATTGAAAATTTTAAATAAAAGAAAATGAGGTTGCAAAAGATTACTATTCTAGAAGAAACAGAATAGTAAATCAAACGAGTGTCGACGAAGAAACACTTTCTGACTAGAAAATAATTGAAAAATTATTAATTTCTTTTACAGAAAAGTACGATGCAATAATTTTGATGATAGAAGGAACAAAGAATTTAGAAATTTTACCACCGACTAAGTTAATGGTCTCTTTCGAAACATACGAAAATAGACGAGAAAGACAAACGAAAATTCGATAAAAAACGCCATTCAGTCTAAATTCAATAGAAGTCTATATCATGTGATAAGATTGCATATTGTTCATAGCGTTGCATGCTAGTATCATCAAGTCCAAAAAAGTACAAAAAAGGTGAGTGATATATTTACTTAACAGGATAATATAATAATATCATAACAAGGTAAGTGAAAATCTATACTATTATATATGACACATTGACTAATTATAAGTATCCCTTGTTGGGAAAATCTCTTCAGATGATTAGTCCAAGGTAATAAAAAACCCAATGCAGCGGAAAACAACTGAATCGTGATTGTAGTGAGATGAAGCAAGCAGAAATAAACACCAGAACAGATAGTCACAGTTATATGCAATGCATAAAAATAAATAACACCAGTATTTATAGTGATTCCACTATCGCAATGCAGTGTACGTTCACTTGGGAAGATGAGATTTTGTTAATCATTGAAAGATTAGAGTTACAAGATTGATTCACTTTTGGAGGCTATACATAAGAAGAATTAACAATACAGACAAAATTCTGCAGAGTTTCAGCTCTCTAGGATGGCTGCCATTGTTGTCCAACAGCTCCACTATTTATAGAGTGAAGATATGAGGAGGGGCCGCTGTTATATAGCTTCCCTGGGGTTTGCTCGGCAAACACCAAAAAATGGTTTGGCGTCCATCTGGACTGGAAAAGCCCAATTCTCAAAGCAAACATCTGGAGCGGCATTACTTGATTCAGCATCACTTTGGTTCGAAAGCCCAACATGTTTGGTCCGGCAAAGCTTGGCAGTTGATTCGGCAGTCAATGCCTGAACGAGAATTCTGGACCGGTACTTAATTTGGTTCGGCAACATCACCGAAACAAAATTCCGGAGCGGCATGTTTTGGTTCGGTATTCCCCATTTCACCTTCATCAAATCACTGAACAACTTCTCCTTCATATCACCGAACGAAGTCACCACCACTCCAGAAAATCTGGAGCGGCATATCCAAGCAACATCGGACGAGATTTCTCTTTTGGCACTTCCACTTCTCTTCATGCTATCTCCTCTTCTTTACCGAGCGAAGCCCTAGATTCCTAAATCAGCACCAAATGAACTCCACCGGACCAAATCTTTGCTCCGACATCTCCTCCACCAAACCAATATTTGGTTCAACATCTTCTTCTCCAACGCCCAATCCAAGCGATGTCTCCACTGAACGATGCCACAAATCATTACGACTTCGCCTCTCCTTCACCGCACCTAGGGTTAGGGCTTCTCCAAGTTTCGTGGGTATCACTGATGACCTCATCTTCTTCCGATTCGAAATCAGGTATCAAAACTAAGAATCTCCACCTTGATACCATATTTCCAATCAAGCCTTCCAACTTCATCTACATCTTCATGCTCCAAGAAATTAATACTTACCCAATGAGCTTCGGCAATGTCATCGTCCATTACACTCTGTCAACGAACTCCGGCAAGGCCACCGCTCGTCAACAAAGTGTTCAAAGTACCTAGTCCATGTAGAACCTATCAATCTCCACCATGAAAACAAATATTTCCATGAACCATCTCAACTCTCCCTATGTGCCACCCGTGGCACCTAGCACTTGATTAAGCGAATCAAGTCCAAGCAATGCTGAAACTTAGCAACAGGCAATGACTTGGTAAACGTGTCTGCTGCATTCTCCTTTGTGTGAACCTTCTAAAGACGAACTAGCTTCTCTTCACTCATCGAGATAAGGAACGACTCTCTCACCTAAATATGCTTCGTCCTCGAGCTAAATGCTAGATTTTCACCTAAGTGAATTGCACTCTGACTGTCACAGTACACATCCATGCCTTAATGTACGAAGCCCAAATCACACAACAGTCGCCTCAAATAAAGCGCCTCCTTAGCTGCTTCAACCGTGGCTATGAGATCTGCCTCTGTAGTAGACAAAGCCACAGTCGTCTACAATCTCGCTCTCCAACTGATCGTTGTCCCACCAATGGTAAACACATATCCGGAGGTTGACTTCCTTTGATCTCCATCACCGGCATAGTCAGAATCGCAATCCAACCAAGCTGAAATCTCTTCCTCTACCATCAAAGACAAGTCCATGGTTTGGAGTTCCTCTAAGGTATCTGAAGATACACTTCACTGCTTCCCAACGCATATTTCCTGGATTTTTCATGAATCTACTCACCAATTCAACAGCCTATGTAATCTCAGGCCTAGTGCAGACCATGGCATACATCAAGTTGCCAACTGAACTTGCATATGGGGACATTCATCATATAAGCCTTGTCCTTTTTCGAGATCGGAGAGCCTTTACTACAAATCTGTATGTGCAAAGGCATAGGTGTGTTGATTGCTTTTCCCCTTCCATGTTAAACGGAGAAAGCACATTTTCGAATGTACTCCTTTTGAATGAGGCTCAAAAGTCCAAGCTTTCTATCCCTTTGGATTTCCATACCCAAAATTTTCTTTGCTTCTCCAAGGTCCTTCATTTTGAATTCTTATTTTAGCTTTCGCTTCAAACTATTGATTTCAGCCTTATCCTTGGAAGCAATCAACATAGCATTCACGTACAAGAGTAGGTACACACATCTATCATTCTTTAAATGCTTGAAGTACACACAAGCATCTTTGATGCTATGATTAAAACCAAGTGAACACATAAAAGAGTTAAACCTCTTGTACCATTGTCTAGGCGACTGCTTAAGTCCATACAAAGACTTCTTCAATTTGAAAACCTAATTTTCTTTCTCATCTACAACAAATCCTTCTGGCTGCTTTATGAAGATAGTCTCATCCAAATCTTCGTGCAAGAAAGCAGTTTTCATGTCCAGTTGATCCAGCTCCAAATTATGAGCTATGACAATAGCGAGCAAAATGAGGATGGACGTATGCCTCACTACTAGAGAGAATATCTCATCATACTCCAATCCCTTTCTTTGTGAAAACTTTTTAGCAGCTAGTCTAGCCTTGTATCTCCCATCATCCTTCACCATGAACACCCATTTGCAACCTATGGCTCGGCTTCCTTAAGGAGGTGGTACCAAATCCCAAGTCTTGTTCTTCTTCAATGACTATAACTCCTCTTCTATAATGCACATCCACTTCGAACTGTCACATGACTTCAAAGCTTCATCAAGGTCAAGCGGCTCCTCATGAACCACAAGTAGGGCATAGTCAAACTGATCAACAAGGCTAAGGTTCGCAAACTGCCAATCACCATACCTTTCGGGCGGCCTAATAGTCCTATGACTGACCCGAGTAGGTACTACTTCGTCTAAACTCCTTTCAGCTTCACCTTGAACTGAACTTCCTCTAAATTCATGCACATCACCGGCACTATTAGAAGATACCTATGGAATATCCTGTGATGTTTCATCAACTGCGTTTTTCTCGATAGCATCAACAACAACTCTACTATTTGGCTAGAACAAAGGAACTTCATCTATCTCCTTAGGCCTATCAGAATCTTCTGATGTGGTAGGTAGCTTCTCCTTCGGATTGAACATGGCAGACTCATCAAAAGTAACATGTTTAGAATGAACAATCTTTCGATCAACATGGTTCCAAAATTCGATACCCTTTAATCCCATCGGTGTATCCCATTAGTATGCCCTTGTTTGCTCTATCCTCCAACTTGTCATCACCTGTATGGTGAACGTACACGGGACAACCAAAAATTCGAAAGTAACCAAGATACCCTACTTTACCTCTCCACTTCTTTCCTAGAATATTCCCATTAATGGCTGAGCACGGAATTTGATTTATGATATGTGCCACAGTTGATAATGCCTCAGCCTAAAAACCTCTAGACAAGCCCGTCGTCAATCTCAAGCAACGAGCCTTCTCCAGTAGAGTCTTGTTCATCCTTTCTGCAATTCTATTGGTTTGCGAATCTCCAAGTGTAGGGAAATATCTATGAATTCCATTCTATCTACAAAAGTCGAGGAACTCCCTAGAGACAAATTTACCGCCATTATCAGATCTCAGCACCTTCAATCTAGAACCAGATTGGTTCTCAACAAGCGTTTTTCAGTCTTTGAACTTATCAAAAATCTCTGATTTGGCCTTCATCACATACACCCATATTTTTTGAGAAAAATCATCAATGAAAGAGATAAAATACTTTGTGTAGGATCGTTTTCACCCTAGAGGGGGGGGGGGGTGAATTGGGTGTACTAAAAATTAATGCATAAATAAAATTAAAAACATAAAGTAATGCGGTAAATATCACACACAAATTTACCTAGCTTTGGTAAAACCTACCTGCGTGCTACCCCCAAGGTTTCTATCAGAAGTTAAGTAATCAAACGCTTGCAAACACACATAAACTTGCTATACCCACTAACTTGATTAACCTAACTCTAAGCTTAAAACCTTGCCACAACTCAGCCACTAAGTTGCGAATTCTCAAACTACAAAACCGTAATTCGTAAACTAGTTAAACTAAAGTTTGAAAATAAAAACAAACAAAAACAACTGAAATAAAATAAAACCCTAATATAAAACTGCACGGCCTAATTTAAAAATATAGCCAGTGCAGCCCAAAGTAAAAGAGATAAACGATGTTCCCGTTTGTTTGCCTCCTGTTAATCCACGCCGCCTTATTTCTTCGTGATCTGGATTAGGGTTTTTTTCGAAATTGAGGCACCGCTTGGAATTTGATCGATAGAAATATGCTTTAACTTGATTGGCTTCATCAACCGATTCCCTGGCTATAGAATGCACACGGTTTCTTCAATTTAGTCGAGCTCTTCTTCAGTTTTGGCTTTGGTATGTTTTTGAATTCGCTGTTTGAATTAACATGATTTTGCTTGACTTCGATTCGAGTTTTGGATTTTTTCTATGTAAGCTATCTGAATTTTGTCTCGAACTCGAATGAATATTTTCCGATGATGAATTGGGCATTTATAAGGAACGAAACCCTATTATCTCATTCGTAAATTTGGTTTGAGTTTTTCGTGATATTCTAGTTCTTGTATTGACTTGTAATCGAATGGTTGTGTGATTTTTAACTTGTTCATCTCTGACTATCAGTTGATATATTTGAATTTTTCTTGAGTTGATTTGTATCTATTCCCTTCTTTGCTACCTTGACTTCTTTATCATTCGTTGATTTGTTTGGTACTTGAATTTGAGATATTTTCGACTTTCTGAAGATTGATTGGTTCACCATGATTTATTGTTCCATTTTCTTTGCTAACAGTGTTCGATTTTTTTGAAAAATTCAATGGTTTTCATTTGCTCATTATCGATGATATGTTTCTGACTTTATTATTCTGTTATCTCTATGTATATACGTACATATTTGTATGTATATATGTGTATGATTTACTATGCTCTGTCCACTGTTGTGTTGAAATAGAACTTGATTATTTCTTGGTCAAGTGTACTTGTATCCTCTGGTCTCTATTCTGGTTGGAGTCTGGTCTGTTGTTGTTTTGCTTCATGTTAGCTCATTTTGAATCTTCATGAATCTGCACTGTTGTGTTTTGGTCTGCTTTCTAACATTTCGTTGCTTTATTTACTCGGGTGCTTTCTTCCATGTGTGATTCCCTTACATTGCTCCGAGTTGAATTACCTGTTGCTTCGAGTCATTTCATTTGTATTGTCCATCCTTGTGAAATTTGAATTTGATTGACCATATTAACTGGTTCCAATTAAAGTCTGGTTGCATTGTTATTGTGGTCTCCATGAGTCTGCATTTGGTTGTTGCTTCTTTGTACATTGCTTTATTGAAACAGAGGTCGATTGTTGCTTGGCCGAGTGTTCATACCTGAATGTGGTGACCATTGCATTGGAATTGTATGGTTTCATGTGATGTTTGATCTGGTGCACTTTGAACTCTGTTCTAGTTTCATGTTGATTTGAGTCTTCTTATTAACCCATTTTTTGTTGCTTTAAGTCTGGTTGTATTTTGAACATTTGGTGGTCTGAACTGCTTTGTTCGTTCACTGCTCCGTTCTGGGTTATGATAGTCTGGTTTCATGCTGAATTGCTTTGCATTTTGTTCCATGGTTTCATGTAGGTTAAGGCTGTTTTGGTTGATTCTCGAGATGTTGGTTGAGTTATGATTGTCTGGAATTGTGTTGCTTTGATTTAGTTGCTCCTGGCCATGTTTTGTTAGCATAGCATTGGTTTGAGTCATACTTGATATTTGTTATACATATATGTGTGTATACTTGTACATATATGTTGCTGTCATTTTCTGGTCATGATGATTTTAAAATCTAGTTGGAGTCTTCATGTGTACATTTCTGAAATGCTTGCATGTCCATGTACCATTTGTTCTTTTAGTCTGGTTACATATGAGCTGGTCTGTTCTTGTACCATTTGAAGTTGAATCTAGTCTGGTTTGGATTACCTCTGAACTTGCATTTGCTCATTGATTTTGAAAATCATACACATATTCATGTACATACATGCATACATATGCTTGTATATATGTGTAATTGTGTAGTACATGTGCTGTATCCATTTATATTCGATTTGTACATGTGCGAATTTGCACTAATCTGTGAGATGGAATTGGAAAACCGTCTTGTGATATTCACAAAGATACAATGTGCATATTAAAAGTTGTTCGTGCACATATATTTGGTCTCTGTCAGAAAATATGAAAAGAAATAACCCAAATACCAAAGGAAAAAATAAATTTTAAATTCATTTTTATTTTTGTAATTTAAACTTGTTTCATTTTCTATTTTTTTGGGTTATTTATTTGACAAGTATAACAGATGGCTGGACGCAAGCTGGAGCAAGTCAAGATCAAGAGTATGAGCGAAGAGTGTATATGTAGTGAGGTGAAATTGTAAAGTAAAAATTGTGTTGTAATTTAAATTGTATAGTAATTGAAAACGTGTAAATGTAGTGAGAGCTCAAATTTGTACCATTCGAATCTGTAATAAAATATTTGTTTGAATAAAATATTTGTTTAAATATGAATTCTGAGTTATTTATTTTATTCAAAAAATATTTATTTAATTATGTGAAAAAATAAAGTAGTACAATAACAAACACATTTGTATATATATGTTTATTATCATCAAACAAAAATCACAGGCTATTGTATTCTACAATATCTCTCTTTTGATGATAACAAACATATATTAAGATTTTGACTCTATTAAATGTATTTATTCTTGATGAATTCTATGAGCTACCCTATTTGAATACTCCACTTACTATAAAGCAACCCCTTCACATATGCATGAAAATAAATAAATAATAAAAAAGCAATAAACCTAGGTGGGAATATTCATATGAAAAACTTGAACTTATTTTCCAAAATCTGAACTTCTCTCCCCCTTTTGTTATCAGCAAAAGAGTAATAGTGTTAGATAAGAGTGATAAAGTGATAAATATTAATACAACATTAATACCTGATCGAGTATAAATATTAAATTTAAATAAAAAATGAAACAAAAATCATAAATACTCTATTAGGCGCATTTCCATTTTAGAGTGATAGGGGTGATGTCGGCATAAAAATTCATATAGTCGTGTCCATTTGTGGTATATTTATAACAGGAATTTAAATACTTACAAACCATACATAACCGTTAGGACTTTTAAATGAGATTAGTAGTATTCATAATTTTTATTAAAAAATGAATTCCAAGCATCTTCTAACCACGTATAACCATGAGGACTTTTAAATGGGGTTAGAATGAACTCGCCTATTTCAACCAATTTTGATATGTATTCCATACATGCATAACCTTGAGAACTTTTAAATGAGCATGAAAGGACACAATCAAAGTTTTCAAGTGTTCACCCATGCATAACCGTGAGGACTTTTAAATGAGAGTGAGTACTTTTGAATGATTTTACTGCTAATTAATTAAAAAAATGAATAATTTCCTTTTTAAATACCACATTTTGACATACTATATTGGATTTTGATGAGTGATTGTCGTAGAAATATAATAGGAAAAAAGATGGTCGTGGAATTTTTACCAACCAAAGTCATTACAAAATTTGTTTAAATTTTTAAAGAAATTTACTAAATATACTGCCTCAAGTCATAATGTATGATTAATATCAACACTCATCTCTTTTTTGCAGTCATTATTTATCTTTTCGATAATCGATAGGGAATCAAAATAGTTAACATAAGCATTTAAGATCAAATCCAAAAATATGAAATCAAATTTCTAAAATGCCTAAACTGAGATGAAGTCGACGAAAACTATTTTCTGGATGGGGCTTTGTAAAAATATCTGCCAATTGAAAATCAGTTGAAATGAAATTTATAAAGATATTTTATTTGGAAATGTGATGCAACTAACGAATGTCCCAACATAAAGCACGTTCCAATAGTACTTTTTCTGTCAACTAGACTACTAGCATAATCTGCATCTGAATACCCTTTTAAGTCAAAGTTATCATTAGTTGGATACTGTAGAACAAAGCATGAGGTGTGCAACAAATACCTTATAATCCTTTTTACAGCTTTTAGATGAGATTCTTTTGGATTTGATTGAAACCGTGCACATAAACAAACTGAGAACATAATGTTTGGTCTAGAAGCAGTGAGATAAAGTAGTATACCCACGTGTATCTAGAGTAATCATCAACCAATACAAGACAATATCTCTTACCACCTAAGCATGCAATATCGTTAGGTCCAAATAGATCGATATTATCTACTTCAAGGACTCTAGAAGTACTTACACTGGCTGATTGAAATCAGATTATGGTGAAGATTTTCAACATATAATACATCATTGTTGCCCATTGTGACTCTTCCACCTTTGTATTTCTCTAGGCTAAGGAACTTTGATTTGTCGCCCGTCATGTGCTTGGAACAGTCAGAATCCAGCTACCATTTTATTATTCCTTAGCCTGCTAAAACATCTACGCAAGGAAAGATTTTTGTAACCTATTTGTTTTTATAGGTCCATGATTGTTAGTGACAAACGATTTCGAAAAACAAGTTTTTGTAGAACCAAGACAGTCTATTTTTTTCCTTTTGGCACCCAGATTTGTTTGACTTTAAGAGATATTACATTCGTGCCTTTAGAAACCCAAATTGTTATGGTTTTCATATGTTTGGGTCTATACCAGCAATAGATTTGATTGTGTCCAATTTTTCAACAAATCTTGCACTTGGAGTTGACATGATCAGTAACATTTCTAACTCTTTCAGATTGAGTATACCCAAGTCATTGTCTAAGTATTAACAGTTTGTTTCCTTAATAGCATATTTAGTGATCTTTCTCCTTTTTGGAATTTTTTTCCAAAGTTGTAGATAATTGTTGGACTTGTGACTTGAGAGATTCATTTTCATTCAATAACAAAGTGCACCTTTTAATAAAATTTTCTCTTCTAGTATTTTCACTTTATTTCAAAATCAGAATTTTATTTTCAAGCGATTTAATTTTAGTTTCTAATTTTTTTATTCTCTCTTCTAATGATGGACACTTATCACACTTAGGGCTCTTATTTCTATAGTTTTGAACCAATTGATCAAGCTACTTATTTAGTTCTATCAAACTATTATTTGTGATTCAATTTTAGGCACTTCTCCCTAAGTCTTTCAAAACAGCCATTTACTTCATGAAAATATATAAGTAATTGCAAGTGAGTAAGTTTTGATACCTCGCTTGGCTAGTCATCATCGCTATCACTTATTTCTCCTTAAAAGCACTGATTTTCTTTTCACTCCCACTGTCAGTGCTTTTATAATCTTCATCACTTTCATTCCATGTTGCTACAAAACTTCTCCTTTTCGGTTTCTTTCCTTTGCTGAATTGATTTTGAGGACAATTTGGCTTGATATGACCAGGTTTATTACACTTGTGACAATTGATCTCCTGCTCTTTTGAGTGATATGGAATGTTGACGATTCTGCTCTTCAGTTGTTATTTCAGATCTTTTGATTCTTGGATGGTGTCACCTTTACTTCAAAATTTTATGGATAAATTCTGAGGATTTTTCGGACCATTTCCAGTTCTGTATATGGTCTTCCTAGGAATTTTGATTTGTATACAAGATTAGAAAGTCGTCCATGCATTTCTTTGACACTTTCATCCTTTGCTATTGTGAAGTTCTCGTACTCTCTATTAAGCATGGCAAGACGAGATTCTTTAACCTGGAAGGTTCCTTCATGGGTCAATTTAAGTGTGTGCCAAATTTCCTGCGTAGTTAAATAATGTGAGACACGGTTAAATTCAATTTGATTTAATGAACAAATAATAGAATTTGTAGATTTAGCATTAGTAGTTTGAGTTTCTTTTCAAGATCTATCAATTGATCCATAGGTTTTTCTACTTCTTGATTATCTACCATTACCATTGGTATGCTATATCTCATTTCAACAATATTCCACGCATCTATGGTTTTCAAAAAAAAATCATTCTAGTTTTCCAGTATGCATATTCACCACTGAACATGGGTGATCTAGCTATGGACTAACCCTCAACAAAAGCATTATTTAAAGAAGCCATTTAAAAAAAATCAAAATATTAAAATAGAAAATGGTTTTGGTGCCTAGCTCTGAAACCACTTGTAGGATCATTTTCACCCTAGAGGAGGGGGGTGAAAAGGGTGTACTAAAAATTAATGTAGAAATAACAACAAAAACAGAAAATACTACAGTAGAGATCACGCACAGATTTACCCAGCTTCGGCAAAACCTGCCTACGTGCTGCCTTCATAGTTTCTACTAGAAGTTAAGTAATCAGACGCTTATAAACACATGTAAACTTACGATACCTACTAACTTGATTAACCTAACTCTAAGCTTAAAACTCCACCACAACTCAGCCACTGAGTTGTGAATTCTCGAATTACAAAACCACAGTTCGTAAACTAGTTAAACTAGAGTTTTAAAATAAAAACAAAAAAAAACTAAAATAAAATGAAACCCTAATATAAAACTGTATGGCCCAATTTAAAAATATAACCAGTGTAGCCCAAAGTAAAAGCGATAAACAATGTTCCCTTTTGTTTGCCTCCTGTTAATCCACGCCGCTTTAATTTTTTAGTGATCTGGATTACGGTTTTTTTCGAAATTGAGGCGTCGCATGGAAATTGATCGATTGAAATATGCTTTCACTCAATTGGCTTTGTCAACCGATTCCCTGGCTATAGAATGCACACGGCCGCTTCAATTTAGTCGAGCTCTTCTTTAGTTTTGGCTTTGGTATGTTTTTGAGTTAGCTGTTTGAATTAACTTGATTTTTCTCGACTTCGATTCGAGTTTTGGATTTTTTTCCTGTGATTTGTTCTAAGTAAGCTCTTTGAATTTTGTCTCGAACACGAATGAAAATTTGCCGATGATGAATTGGGCATGTATAGGGAAAGAAACCCAATAATCTTATTCGTATATTTGGTTTGAATTTTTTGTGATGTTCTAGTTCCTGATTGATTTGTAATCGAATGGTTGTGTGATTTTTGACTTGTTCATCTTTGACTATTGGTCGATATATTTGAATTTTTCTTGAGTTGATTTATGTCTGTTCTATTCTTTACTGCCTTGACTCGTTCATCGTTCGCTGACTTGTTTAGTACTTGAATTTGAGATATTCTTGACTTTCGGAAGATTGACTGGTTTACCATGATTTGCCGTTCCATTTTCTTTGCTGACAGTTTTTGATTTTTTTTGAACAATTCAATGGTTTTCGTTTGATCATTTTTGATGATATGTTCATGACTTTATTATTTTGTTATATCCATGTATATACATACATATATGTATGTATATATGCGTGTGATTTGCTATGCTCCATCTGTTGCTATGTTTAAATAGAACTTGATTATTTCTTGGTTGAGTGTACTTGTATCCTCTGGTCTCTGTTCTAGTTGGATTCTGGTTTGTTGTTGTCTTGCTTCATGTTAACTCATTTTGGATCTTCTTGAGTATGCACTGTTCTGTTTCCGCCTGGGTTCTGACATTTCATTGCTCTGTTCACTCGAGTGCTTTCTTCCATGTGTGATTCCCTTGCATTGCTTCGAGTTGAATTGCTTGTTGCTTCGAGTCATTTCATTTGTAGTGTCTGTCCTTGTGAAACTGAACTTGATTGACCATGTTAACCGGTTCCAATTGAAGTTTGGTTGCAATGTTATTGTGGTCTCCATGAGTTTGCACTTAGTTGTTGCTTCTTTGTACACTGTTGTATTGAAACATAGGTCGATTGTTTCTTGGTTGAGTGTTCATACCTGAATGTGGTGACCATTGCATCGAACTTGTATGGTTTCATGTGATGTTTGATCTGGTGCACTTTGAACTTTGGTCTAGTTTCATGTTGATTTGAGTCTTCTTGTTAACCCATTTGTTGTTGTTTTAAGTCTGGTTGTATTTTGAACATTTGGTGGTCTAAACTGCTGTGTTCGTTCATTGCTCTATTCTGGGTTATGATAGTCTGGTTTCATGCTAAATTGCTTCACATTTTGTTCCTTGATTTCATGTTGGTTGAGTCTATTTTGGTTGATTCTCGAGATGTTGATCTGTTCTTGCTTGAGGTATGATTGTATGGAATTGTGTTGCTTTGATTTAGTTGCTCCTGACCATGTCTTGTTAGCCTTGCATTGCTTCAAGTCATATTTGCTGCTTGTTGTACATATGTGTGTATACTTATGCATATATGTTGCTGTCATTTTCTGGTCATGATGATTTTGAAATCTGGTTGGAGTCTTCATATGTGCATTTCTGAAATGCTTGCATATCCATGTACCATTTGTTCTTTTAGTCTGGTTACATATGAGCTGGTCTGTTCTTGTGCCATTTGAAGTTGAATCTGGTCTGGTTTGGGTTGCCTCTGAACTCGAATTTGCTCATTGATTTTGAAAATCATGCACATATTCACGTATATACATGCATGCATATGCATGTATATATGTGTGATTGTGTAATACATGTGCCATATCCATTTATATTCGATTTGTACATGTGTGCTTTTGCACTAGTATGTGAGATGGAATTGGAAAATGGCCTTGTGATATTCATAGTGATACATTGTACATATTACAAGTTGTTCGTGCATATATATTTGGTCCCTGTCAGAAAATATGAAAAGAAACAACCTAAATACCCGAGGCAAAAATAAATTTTAAATTCAATTTTATTTTTGCAATTTAATTTGTTTCTTTTTATACTTTACTGTGTTATTTATTTGACAGGTATAATAGATGGCCGGATACAAACTGGAGCAAGTCAAGATCAAGTGTATGAGTAAAGAGTGAATATGTAGTGAGGTGAAATTGTAAAGTGAAAATTATGTTGTAACTGAAATTGTATTGTAATTGAAAATGTGTAAAAGTAGCGAGAGCTCAAATTTCTACTATTCGAATTTGTAATAAAATATTTGTTTAAATATGAATTCTGAGATATTTATTTTATTCAACAAATATTTATTTAATTATGTGGAAAAATAAAATAGTACATTAACAAATACATTTAAATGTAACATCCCTGAAATTTTAGTTAAAAATAATTTAATAATATCTATTAACATTCTTCCTAACAATATAAAATTGGCAAGTTTAATTCTTTTGAAAACTAATGATATTTTAATTCGGAAATTATATTTAAAATAATGTTTTTCCAAAGGATATTTGAGATTTTTTTTATAACAAGGATAATTTCTTATTTAATATTTAGTTTTAAATAAGAATCTAATTAGAAGTTCATTTTACTTTTTTTTCAATATTCTTTCATTTTAAAATTTTAACATAAGATAAATTTGTTTTAAATTTTTTTATAAAGAGTTAAAATAAATTTCTCAAGCTTATAATCATATGATGCATTTAATTTGATTCAAAGTATAAGTTATTTGAATTCACATATATTTATATGTATAAATAAATTAAGTTAAATTTTTATTAACATTTAAAATAAAAAGAAAATTTAATCAAGACATGTGTTAACATATTAAACAATCAAACTACATGTGTTAATTAAAGAATAAAGGTTCATGACAAGTGTCAATTTATTTTTATTTTTTTCTTTTATTTTGTTAAACTTATTTCAGCCTTTATAAACCATGTTTTTCCCTTCACTCTCTTTTTCCTATCTTTTATTCTAAGCTAAGAAAAGTTTAAGAAAATCTGAAAATCCCTCAAACATAAAGATATGTAACACTCCTCAAATTATAATTGCAAATCAATAGCCTGTAACAAGATTTTCAAATTCAAACCTGCATTTCCTTTCAAACCTGAGGCAAGCAATTAAATCCTCAAGCAATTCAAATTGAAATGTAGATCAATGTCTGCATTTTTTCCAAACCTGAATCATCTTTGCATGTTTCTATGACAAGCTACATAAGCATGCAAAAATTCAATTCCAAAAACATTTCTTACACCTGGAATCAACTTTGTAAATCAAAGAGCCTGCATGCATGAAGTTTTTAACAGGGAGTAAAAGCTTTTTCATTTCCAATGGAGGCTCTATTTTTCTGAAGAAAACTTATGAGTAACATTTCTTTTTTTTTATAATCACTTAAAGTTAAATCATGGTTGATTTAGTATGATTCTAGTTGTCTGATTTTTCTCTGGAAGTAAGGTTGCTTGTGTGAATATTTACAAGTATATTTGTATATATGGATGAATGATTTGTGCATGTATGCTATGGTCTGCAATGACGCTGTTCCCAGATTCAAGTCCATTTTTTTATATTAAATCCCCTATCTCTTGATCTAATTATTGTTATGAATTAAGTAACAAACAAAAAATTGTTTGTGTGATCATAAGTTTTAGTTTAAAAATTTAATTAAGTTAAAATAAATACAAACTTTCTTTGGAAACCAAAATGATTAGGAAAACATGAGTTTGTTTAAAACTTAAATTCCTTAATTCATTAAATTAAGCTTGTGATCTGAAACCTTATATGAAAACATGATTTTTAAATCAGAAATCATAATTTTTAGTTTGAGATTTTTGGGGCTATCCGAAAATGATGTTCGGGGTATTTTCTGGCGATCGGGGAAATCTGGATGGTCGGGGTTCACAATGGAGGAAGTAGAGGGATCTGGTATCTTGGCAAAAATGTCAGGTGGTGGTTTAAGGTGATGTGGTGGCGGCAGGAGGTCAACTTTATATTTAGCCCTAGTTTTTGATCAAGTTAGGAATTTGACCTTCTCCGTCTCTATGGTTGATCAAGTGAGATGGGGCTTTGATGGATGGTAGCTGGGTCGATGACGAGGGCATGGAAGGTGTTGCAGCACTAACGGTGTTCGGAGGATGCAGATTGGAGCGTTGACAGGTTTGGGTTTGAGGAGGGGTTCGGTGTTCCAGGTTTAGGTATTGTATCTTGATTTTGAATTCGTGGGTACGTTGAAATTCTGGTGGTCGGATTCAAGTTCGTGGTTGATCGTGGTTGAGTGGGAAGCGTAGGCGATGGTCGGAGCTTCGCCGTAGGTGGTGCAGGGTGCATGGTGCAAGTTTGGGTGTCAGGTTTTTCTTTTGCTTTGGAAAAATGTTTTGAACTCGGGTTTGTCTCGAGTAACTCAAGTGTGTAGCCCGAAGATTTTTGGTTTTGGACTCGGGGCAATGTCGTTTGGCTCGAGTAACTTAAGATTACAGGTTTTGTGTTAAAAACCTGACTGTGTTCGGTTTTTAAAATTTTAAACTAAATTTAAATAAAAGCAAAAGCAGGTTGTAAACAAAAGTTTTAAAATAAGTTTAATCTAAATTCAAATGAGATTTGAATTTTACTTTTTAAAAATAAATAAATTTATAAAAAATGAAATGTTTTAACCACTTTAAATGGTTAAAGTATTTTATAAAGTGTTTTAAAAATCTGAAAATGAGATTAAAATAGGATTTCAAATTTAAGTTTAATTTTTAAAATCTGAATTCAAATTTGAATTTGAATCTTAAGTTTTGAAAAGAAAATAAAGCTTACAAATCTAATGTTGTAAATAAGTTAAATATTAAAGTAGTTTATAACATGTTTTAAAATATGAAAATATAAGATTTTAAACAGAGTGTTCAATCTAAGTTTAGAATCTGGAATTCAAAAAAAAAGAATTTGAATCCTATTTTGAAATAAAATAAGTTTTTGAATTTGAATTGTTTTAAAAAAACTTTAAATGTTTTAAAATATGGTTTGGAAGTTGAAATGAATTTGGTTTAAATTTCTTTAAAAATTCTTTTTAAAATAAGTAGTTCTTTGACATGTAATTAAAAAGAATTTTTGAATTGTTTTAAAAGCTTTTTTAAATTTAATATTGTTTTCATTTTAAAACTTAAATTTAAAATGGAATTTAATAGTAAATTTAAAGCAAATTGTTTTAAAGTATTTTGTTAATGATAGTTTAATCTTTAGTAAGATTTAGGTTTATTTTTAAGTTAATTAGGACTTAATGATTATAATTCATTTAAATTATTAAGGTAATTTAGATGGGTCATTAGTTAATTTTAAATTAATAATTTGGTTAACTAATTAAGTAATTAAGGGTTTAATTTAAATTAATTTAATGATCAAGTAAGTTAATTAAGAATTAGATTGAATTGTAATTAAGAAATCATTAATTAGGTAAGAATTGATTTTAAATTAATGGTTTGAAATTTATTAATCAAGTAATTCAAAAGTTAATTTATAGATTAACACTTGATTAATTAAATAATTAGAGTTTAAATTAACGAGTTTTATAGGTAATTTAATTTGTAATTAATAATGATTAATCTCAGTTAATTACTTTAGAGAAGTAATTAAAGATTTGTTAATGGATAATCAATATCATTAACATAGGATTATTTAATAATTAATTAATGAGATTAATTTTTAATGATTAATTAGATTAAATAATTCAAAGATAATCATTTGTGAATTGTTTAAGTAATTACTTAATGAAAGTAATTAAGAAATTAATTACTAATTGTAATTAATTAAGTTTATTTTGATTAGTTTAAGTTAATTAATTAAGTTTAATTACTTTAAAATAATCACTAGATAATTTAAGAAGTAATTACCCAATGTAATTAATAATGAAAAAATTACTTAATGAAGTAAATAAGAAGATAAATTACTTGATGTAATTAAATTGAAGGATAATTGGGTAATGAAAGAGTTTTAGAAATTAATTACTTTGTGTAATTAATATGTAATTAGTATGCAGAATAATTACTTAGTGGAAGTAATTAATAATTAATTACTTAGTGTAATTAATTATGATTTGATTAATGAAGTTATTTGAAGATAATAAAGAGATGTAATTAATTAAGTGTAATTAATTACTTAGTGTGATTAATCAATATGGCTTAATTGATGATTAATTACTTAATGTAATTAATTTAAATAAAGTAATTTAATTTAAATATAATTAGAGATCATTAATTAATATAATTAATGATGTAATTTATAATGGACTAATTTAGGAAATAATTAATAATGAAGTAATTAATTGATGTAATTAATTAAGGTGATCGATCAATTAATTTATATCAAATGATTTGTAATTAATTAATCAGGATTGGATAATTAATTCATAAGTAATTAATTTAATTGGAAATTAATTGAATTAATTAGGATTAAACGATTAATTAATCCTACCTATAAATAATTATTTAATGCTTGACCTTGCTTATGAATGTTTACCTTGTATGAATTGCCTTGAATTGATTGATCTGTGATATTTTGTTCTGCGAATTGAGCTGTGTGTAATTTATTTATTTATTTATTCATCTGTGATACATTTATCTGTGAATTTGTAAATGAAGATAAGCGTTATAGATTATACCGCTTATCGATATTTTTGTGTTTTGATTTGTAAGGATTGAATAATCTTGCACTATTGTGTTAAATCCCTGGACTACACCATACACACACAAATATGGATTTCACGAGGAAATCGGTTAAGTAACAGATATTTGAATTTAATATTTTGAAATAGTTTTAAAGTTTGAAGTTTGAATCCAAATAACTTTAGAAATGGAATTGGGTTTTCTAAAACGGAAACAAGTAGTTTCAAATAATAATTATGATGAAAAGATTTCAAATTTGAAATTGAATGGTTTTGAAAGCTGAAATTGAATCTTTGTCAAAGATAGTTGAACCCTATTTTAAAATTGAAGAGAATTTTAAATGATGTATCTTTTATATAAAATATTTGAAACCCGGAATTGTTTTGAAAGTTATGAATGAATCTTTGTTTAAAAGATTGGTGAACCTTGTTTTAAATTGAAAGGGGTCTTAAAAGTAAATATTTTGTTTAAAAGATTAAATTGTGAAAATTGTTTAAACCATTGAAAGGTTTCTGGAAGTGAATCTTTTTGGTTAAAAAGATTTATAAATGGTAATTCGTTTAACCATTTGAAAGAAAAGTTTTTGGGTTTTAAAGTTGTGACTTAACTGAAATCCCATTATCCATATGATTTTAAATATTGCGCTCATTATTCGATTTAGCCAGGAGAGGACCTTTGTGTCATATAACCCATTCCGAATAATGATACGACATTATGGATAGCATCTGAAGACCGGTGGTGAAGACCGGGTATTCGCGAGAACGATAGGATGACCTATCGATTGTCTCTACACTGAGTCGCGCCGGTATAGAGATTCCTTAAGTGATGGGAAGTCCGATCGAGATTGTGAATACCCGGATATGCAAGGGCTTCTTTGGAAGTGCCTTCGGTTCTGTTCGAACCCAGAATAGATTTGTATGGATGTGTGTCTGACATTACACTTTGAGATGTAAAACCGGTTTCTATCAAATACATTTCTGTTTGGCGGCGGAGATTGATTCTCTTAGCTTAACACCCTTCTCTGAGACGTACGAGCTCAGAGGTTATGTAATTGATGGTTACCAGTGATACATTGCCAATTTGGTAATGTGGCATACGAAATGCTACTAATAATTTGTTCATCAAAGCATGGCTTTTGTGAAAAGCGTAGCTTTGTGGACGAGACTTCGTCGAACTTCACAACCCGAAATGGTCGAAACAGGAAGAATGCGGCAAGGTCATTTGGGGGTAGCGCCCCTTGTGGGTATGTTCATTTCCTTCTGGATAGAGGTGATATCATGGCATGGAGCCCAGATATTTAATCTATGTGGTTACTGCAAATACATTACTTTGTGGTTGTTGGTATCGAGCGCTCGGATAAAGGTCGGTTACGACCGGGGGATGGCATACTCGTGTCAGTAGTTACCTAGTTACAGAGGTAACCCGGCCTTGTGTTGGCAGAGATTCCGTTAGGTTCTCGGGGAGGCCCTCCAGAGGCGTACCCATGTGGCCCAGGAAGCTCCTTAGCCTGACCATTTATTGGAAATCCAATTACCAATATGCGACTATTACGGTTTTAGTTGTAGAACCTGTCATCTAACATGGTAGCTATAGTAGGCATACTATAATGGTACGTATGCTAGCTTAGATTAATATTATACTTTCGAAATGTTTTCCACTATGCACTAATAATAATATTAAAAAGGATTTTGCGTAGTAAGCATGTTTGATTATCATAAGGAGAAATCTCTCTCATGTGTGCGATTGCATTGTGTGTGTGCCGGGGGCCTTATGGTAGTTTCATTTTCCAAAAAGCATTGCGGATTTCAATATTTTAAAATTCTGTGTGGTTTGTTAAAGGTAAAACTGTTTTTGTTACTCACACCAGTCCCATGACTAACCTGGAGTTTATTGCTCCTTTCCTTAACTCTAGGTGCCCACTATTTTCTACACGGGCAGTCTAGAGTTGGGGTTTTCAGATAGTAGATATAGATATTGATCCAGTAGCTCTCAGCTTTCTCCTTGTAATTCTTCGTAGACTTTGGATATTGAAGTCTTTGGTGGATGAGACTTGCTTGTCTTGGTGAAATGGATGGTGGTTCGAGCGTTTGTTTGGAATTGCAGTTGTGGATTCATTCTTATCTAAAGTTCACTTGGAGTTATCTCTTGGCTATTCGTTTTTCTCTACTATATCATATTGCTATTCCGCTGTAGCATTGTTATCTTGTATCTCTGATATTGATTCTTATTGTATCATTGTTGTATCAAATGTTGTATATCAATGATATTCATTTCTTTTCCTTCCGCTGTGTTGTTTTACTTAATTGTGTTATAAGCTCCAGCGAACCAGATTCGACGTTTGGATCTGCGGCATTTGAATACGAGTGTAGTATTCAGTGTCGATTTTTGAAGGTCGAGTCAGGGTCATTATAATTGGTATCAGAGCTGAAGGTTGAAACTTCAGCTCAGGAGTATAACACATTAAGTAACTCATTAGAGATAGGGTGAAGTATACCCTAGAATGTGTATATCCCTAAGATATTCATCTGAATGCCTCAGTAAATTCTCTTACTATCCACTAATAGTGAGTATGAGTGCAAGAAGAGGACGAGATAGGGGACATGGGAATACCACTACAAATGGTTAATACTCTGTGGCAGTGGAAACAACTTTCTCTATCAATCTCCTTTGATTCATCTTTTCAATTCTTTGATGATTCCTGGTAGATCCAGGAAGAAGCTTTGATATATTTGCATGGGACATAAACTCCAGATGGGTCAGAATTGTTTGTTTGGATAAATTGTTTGCTTTGGTTGCTATGGTTGATAGGTATATTTTAGTTATTTAAACTAACAAATTTGGGATTGCATCTGTATATCTGTTTATTCCGTTGGGTCCCGGTATATTCTACGAATGGTTAGTTATCTTTTAAAGTAATCAATACCCTGTATACTCTTAGATCTGGTGACCCAAGTATCTTGATTCGTTCTTGTATCCATTATTGATATTCTGAGTTGGTAAGCCAAATGCAGAATAGATATTCAATTTTATCGGAAAGATATCTCTTTGTTTTTCGTCTGTTCTTTTGTTGTCTCCCTACTTTCAGATTTCGAGGATGAAATTTTCTAAAGGGAGAATCTGTAACATCCCTAAAATTTTGGTTAAAAATAATTTGATAATATCTATTAACATTCTTCCTAACAACATAAAATTGGCAAGTTTAATTCTTTTGAAAACTAATGATATTTTAATTTGGAAATTATATTTAAAATAATGTTTTTCCAAAGGATATTTGAGATTTATATGTTTATTTATAACAAGGATAATTTCTTATTTAATATTTAGTTTTAAATAAGAATTTAATTAGAAGTTCATTTTTCTTTTTTTTTTCAATATTCTTTCATTTTAAAATTTTAACATAAGATAAATTTGTTTTAAATTTTTTTTATAAAGAGTTAATATAAATTTCTCAAGCTTATAATTATATGATGCATTTAATTTGATTCAAAGTGTAAGTTATTTGAATTCACATATATTTATATAAGTATAAATAAATTAAGTTAAACTTTTATTAACATTTAAAATAAAAAGAAAATTTAATCAAGACATGTGTTAACATATTAAACAATCAAACTACATGTGTTAATTAAAGAATAAAGGTTCATGACAAGTGTCAATTTATTTTTATTTTTTTCTTTTATTTTGTTAAATTTATTTCAGCCTTTATAAACCATGTTTTTCCCTTCACTCTCTTTTTCCTATCTTTTATTCTAAGCTAAGAAAAGTTTAAGCAAATCTGAAAATCCCTCAAACATAAAGATCTGTAACACTCCTCATATTATAATTGCAAATCAATAGCCCGTAACAAGATTTTCAAATTCAAACCTGCATTTCCTTTCAAACCTGAGACAAGAAATTAAATCCTCAAGCAATTCAAACTGAAATGTAGATCAGTTTCTGCATTTTTCCCAAACCTGAATCATCTTTGCATGTTTCTATGACAAGCTACATAAGCATGCAAAAATTCAATTCCGAAAACATTTCTTAAACCTGGAATCAACTTTGAAAATCAAAGAGCACTGCATGTATGAAGTTTTAATAGGGAGTAAAAGCTTTTTCATTTCCAATGGAGGCTCTATTTTTCTGAAGAAAACTTGCGAGTAACATTTCTTTTTTTTTATAATCACTTAAGTTAAATCATGGTTGCCTAATTTAGTATGATTCTAGTTGTTTGATTTTTCTTTGGAAGTAAGGTTGCTTGTGTGAATATTTACAAATATATTTGTATAGATGGATGAATGATTTGTGCATGTATGTTGTGGTCTGCAATGACTCTGTTCCTAGATTCGAGTCCATTTTTTTTATTTAAATCCCCTATCTCTTGATATAATTATTGTTATGAATTGAGTAACAAACAAAAAATTGTTTGTGTGATCATAAGTTTAAGTTTAAAATTTTAATTAAGTTAAAATAAATACAAACTTTCTCTGGAAACCAAAATGATTAGGAAAACATGAGTTTGTTATAAACTTAAATTCCTTAATTAATTAAATTAAGCTTGTGATCTGAAACCTTATATGAAAATATGATTTTTAAATCAGAAATCATAATTTTTAGTTTGAGATTTTGGGGGCAGTTCACTTTTATCTGGAAATGATGTTCGGGGAAATTTCTGGCGATCCGCGCTATAACGACCCGCTATTTTGGACCATTCAAATCGACAATAAAACCACACATGTCCGACTTGAATAATTCAAAATACCAATTGTTAATTAAAATTTGGCAAAACTCAGCATATACAGTAAATAAATCAACCAGAGAATCACAGACACAGAGTAATATAAAATAATGCAGCAGAATAGATAAATAGTTGTTCATGAAGCTACTATATAAATACCAGAGTTAGAAATAAAAATACAACAGAATATCTCAAATACAGTGAAGTCTCCAGTACGAACAGATGACCACTCTAAACGAATCAACTGAAAGAGCTGAAAGCTGAATCAATAGTAGGATCCTCAAACGAAGCTCCAAACTCCGAAGGCGGGTCTCAAATGTTGTATCGCTTTGTCTGACCCGAGCGTAAAGCAAAAACACAAAACACTCAAGTCAGGATTAACAATCTTATATCAATAAATCCAACTCAAGTGAAGTATCAACTGAAATACAAATAACTTAAGGATGTTTGGGATAACCATCCTCTGAGGGTCCATGGAACTATCTACAAGGTAGAAATATACACTATAACACCGTGGTCATTCAATTTTATTTAGACTTCAAAATCAAAACATCATTTCCCTTTCAAATATATCTATTTTCCAAAATAGTGTGTGTGTGTGTATTAAATAATTTATGAAGTAAAGTATTTGAAATTTCCTTAACTACATAAATTGATTCTAATCAACTCAAGTTCCAAATTCCCATTTATTCAAAGCTCAATTCATTAATTCAATTCAGCTCCCAATAACCATTTAAACTTTCGTTATATTCAAAGCTTTAATATTCAATATTTTAAAATTAAATCTAACAGTTTCATATAGATCTTGATTTAGCTTCATCATTATTATTTAGTCAGGAAATATCTACTTAACAAGTTCAATATCATTTAAATAGCCTTAGATTTCATTTTACAGAATATTTCCTTAAATTTATTTAAACTTAAAATATCCATTTAATCCCTTTTACCAAAACCAAGTTATAAAATCATATCTTAAATCCCGAATTCAATAGTTTCAAATCGATTTAATTGAATATAATTCTTAATTAAATACCATTTCCAATTAATTCAACTTTATCTTCTCAACTCTAGCTTATTCAAAATTTTACCAAATCAAATTTGAAATATAAATTTAAACGAATCCTTAAACATATTATATGTATTAAATCAATCTCAATTAGATTAAATATTATTATTAGGTCTATACATAAAATTTTCATTTTTACACATATAATATTCTAGGAATCAGTCTTTATTAAAACTATATTTTTCTTTCCCAAACCATAGAAATTATTTTCAAAACATTTTTATATATATGGACCAACGATGTCTGTATATAATTTCCTACGCTATGGTCAAGGGATAGGGATATTTATCATTTCAATCCGAAATTTAAATATACGGGTAGATATCGCCTCGACCCGCAATCCCAAATTCAATTCATTGTAAATCGCTTGGGTTTATCATTTCAACCCATAACGAAATTCTCCTATCCAAAAGTCCGTTCGGGTATGTATCATTTCAACCATAGTGAATTCTAAACTACAGGGAACTTGCAGAGTGATAACAGATAATACAATAAAATAACAGGCATATATCATCAATAAAAATTAATATAAACAACAGGATATGGTGTCATATCCCACAGGTGAACAGTTACAGAAAATAACATATATATAACAATTTAAATGACTACAGCATCATATTTCAATTGCCGTTTCAATTGAAATCAAATTTAATAAAATACAAGAACGTTAATCGTGAGTGATTGCTCACCTTTCGAGGCTAGAGAAGAACGATAATGAGGTCGGTTATGGATCCCATACGAACTTTAAAGCAAAGCAAAATTGGCACGAATTTGATGACAAAGCTGATAGATAGAAATCGATGAAAAAAATCAATCGGTTTGATATAATTAGAGTATATTTTATATATGTTATTTAAATTTCCTTAAAATCTCAATAAATTTAATTTAAGACGGATATTCAAATAAAATATTCACATTTTTGAAACTGATACTAAATTTAAAATGCATATTAAAACAAAACATCATCATATTATTGAAAAATCAATACTTAAACTTAAACACATAACGTTTTTTCCTCTTAAATCAATATTACATTTAAACACACACACAAAATAAAATATAGGCATAATATATATAAAAATCATCACTTATTTAAAACACGCATTTTAAAATAACATATTTATATATAGTTTACTCAAAATTCAAAGCATATACTGAGAAAATCTATCTATATATAGACCATACATTATGAAAGCACTACAGAAAAGAGAAAAAAACAAAACATACTTTATATATATACACTAGAATCGAGATGAAAATTATACATTTAAATTTTTAGTTTTACAACATAAATCACTAATGCTTTTACAACACTCAGCTGCCATACTAATATATGTTATATTCGAACAGGAATAAAAATCTAATTATATTTTCAAAATATGTATATTACTAATTTTATAATAACAAATAAGATATAAGACTAACGTTATATATACGTCTCTGAAAAGCTTGGCTTAAAATTCATATAAGCATTAAACATAAAAAATATGTAGATATAGTTTTATGCTAAAATATTAATTAAATGGAGACTGTTATAATGTGAAAATTTGTGAATGCGAGTTGAAATATAAAGATGGATTTGTCAAATATATTGAAAGCAGAGGACATGGAGAGAGGAAGCAAAGCATGGAAAAAAATATATAAAATAAAAGAAGAAAATTGAGGCCATACCTTCAGAGCTCACGCACGCAAGAAGAAATGAAGAAAATGTTGAGATGCAATTGAAAACTATTTGTGTATGAGGCTTATATTTATACACGATTGCATTGATTGAAGTGAGAGAATATAGGCAAGAAATAAATTTAAATCAATTATACACGATTGCATTGATTTAGGTGAGATAATATAGGCAAGAAAGATTTGAGCGAATATTTACAGTGGTATTGATTGCGTGAATTTAGCAAAAGGAAACTGCAAGAAATCTTTGGCAAACATTTTGTACACGTTTAAAATTTATTAGGAAGTAAACGCATTGATTAAAACGTAAGAAATATTTATAAAATGGGAAGGTGGTGAAAATTATTTGTGTACAAGGTTGAGTATTTAAATGAAACTAGTATTGATTGCTTGGAGAAATGGCAGGAAATAATTCTTGTTAGGAGGAATTTGCGCGTGATATTTGATTTAGGAGATAATTGGCTTGGATAGGTTAAATAAAGAAATGTACTAATTAATGGTATAGGCATTAAGGAAATAAAAGAATTTTGTTTGAATGGTAAGGAAAATCAAAGATTTTGTTCCTGTTAATTGCAAAGGAGTAAATGGAAAAGAAGAGACGCTTATACACGTGAATTTCAAACAATCTTGAAACGGACTTTGAACTTCTAAAGAGAAATAAATTTGCTTGAAACTGCTACACGAATTTTTATTCCTATTATAAAAATGAGGAAAAAGGAAAGCGTAGAAATTTACACGTAACTTATCAAAACTAGATTTAAAAGAAATTGAACGTCCAGGGAATTGATTTCTTTCCCACTTGGAATGCAAGGCTACAGATAAATTTATTATTTAACGTCGAAATAAATATTATTCCCAATTGAAGCCATATTAACTTTTAAATCATTAAATTAACATATAAAACAATAACAACTATCTACTGCTTTATAGTAAATAAAAAAAATTGTAAATTCATAGAATACAACCTGTTACTTTTATTTCAAAATATCTTTCTTATAATAATTATCATATTTGGAAAACATTTTGAAATAATTTTCTCTTTTAAAACTTATAAATAAAATATTATTATGTTAACTACCAAATTAAATGTTCATTTTAATACATTCTCTTTCCTTAATGGAAAAATTTCAACAAATATTAATTTCGTATTAACATCAAATAAAAATCTAATTCAACTACTTCTTTTTATTAACAATAAATCAAACATTATTTAATAATTTCACTTAACTCAACATATCCATTAGTTACCAATTTTAGTTCACTTGTTAGAGGTTGACTTATTTGAATTACAACAATACAATTAAACTATTGTTTCCTCTTTAATTTTATTCAATAGATCAATATTTACAATTAACAATTATTATTAAATTCTTAGCATTTGTTGTTTTTAATTCAAATTGTAAATCTCATATAAACTATTATTATTCCCATCATTTTTGTTTCTACCAAATTTTATTCAATATTTTTAAAAAAATTAGAATTTTAAATTGGTCTGAAATTTCGGATCGTTACCCATTACCCTTTTTTTTTTAGATCTGAACTGCGTTGCAAAAAATGAAGATGGGAAGAGATTTTGAAACAGTCAGGAAATCAAAGATTTTTATTCCTATTAAATACGGAGACGCAAATGAAAGTGGTGAGTTTTACATGTGAATTGGAGGCAGGGTTTTGATTTTTTTTTAAAACGCACGTGCTGATTTGATTTTTAACAGCTAAGATATAAAATCAAAGAGTGCGTACAATAGATGCAATAATTAAAACGAACGTACGCCCAAATTAATTAATAAGTAACGTAATCTAAATTTTATGTTTTCTTATTTATTCACTACTTATATTTAATTATACGTAATCCAAACATTAAATTTTTATTTCAAAATATTATTATTTAAAATTTCTCAAAAATTCAATTAAATACATTATTAAAAACCGTTTAAAAATTTATGGGTTGTTACACTCTCCCCCACTCAAAACTTTTCGTCCCCGAAAAGGAAGGAGGTAGGGGAACAGCAACAAACAGAAAGAAAAAATAGATTGAAGTACAAGATAAACCATTAATTTAAAACTATACAAATTTTAATTGAAATATTCATTTAAAAACTTCATTTGAAATTTAATTTTCTTTAATACTTTAATACTTTTCAAAACTCCTTTGAAAACAATTATTTACATTATTACTTATATTTACAAAGAAGCCATTGAAAATATTAAATCCAAAATTTATAAAAAAAATTTTATCTCAAGATACTTCCAACATTATAGATAAATTAATAATCATTCTCTTTAAATATGTTATAATTAATTAATAACTTCCGAAACACTAAAAAATTTCAATTATACCATGTAGTATATAAATAACAATGTTTAAAAAGGATGTATCCAACAAGGAAAGAAGGTAGATTCGGAAAACAGAATCAAGGTGAATAACTAAAGCTGAGCAGATAAGGTAGATTCAAAAGAATAGTATCGGGCACGAATAGTTAATTTCAAACCAAAAGAATTTAAATTTCAAAGATTAATACATTTTCTTGTTGGAAATACTTTTATAAAAAATACCTTCAAAAAAAACACTTTTATGTTGAAACCAATTTTCCTTTCGAAAATACTTCTATAACTCGATGTTTCAACAAGTTTATACTCGTTCTTGCTGACTCTGGCCATGCGTTGATCAGGCGCAAAGCTAAAATTCTTCAAGCACTTAGTAGACCTGTTTCAACAACTAGTGAAAATACTTGAAAAACCTTTAAAAACAGATATGGAAAGTACAATCCAAACAAAATAACCAAACCAAAACCTTTGTCTAACCATGGTTTGCGGATACATAATGGTTACGCCTGGATCCCCCAGGAAACAATCCGTACCCCTAGGCCATCTCAGCCAGGCAGTTGCGCTATGCAGTTGCGAGAAAAAAAACCCATGGGTTACGCCACGGTGAGACACTCGAGTATCACATCGGGAAAACCAAAAATCAGAGAGAATAATATCGATAGAACGAATCCACAATGTGGCCACAAAGCGGATATCAAGCAGAAGGCACTTTCCATATCTTTACTTCAAAAATATGTATCATATAGTACCTTTTCAAATCACTTTCAAATATCATACTTATATAATGTCCATTATATATAGGATTCCATTTTCAATCGAATACTTTCCCAATCAATAGTATATCAAATCACAATTATATAGACTTCGATTATATAAAAATTTTCTTTCCAAATTGAGTACCTTTCAAATCAATTTTGTACTATACAAATCAGTTTTATATAAGTTCAATAACTCCCAAATCAAGTATTTAGTAAATCAAGGTTCTCAAATTTTTCTCTCGTTTCAATAACATTTCAGTTTCAAGATCATATATGATTTCACCAAATTTTCTTCCAAATTAAATATATTCAGTTTCAAAGTTTCTTAAACAATAGGTTTAGAAAATAATCCAAATTTCCAAATCAACAAAATTTAGGTCAAACAAATTCATTTCCAAAATCACCATATAAGTACTGGTTTTAGTTCCAATCTAATTTCAAAACCAAATATTCTTCTCAAAATCAATTATGCTCAAAATGGTTTCTAAATTTATAATTATTCATTAAAAACCTTTAAACTATTTATTTCTATATGAAAAATCAAATTATCCTATTTCAAATTCTTTATTGAACAAAAGTTTCAAATTTACTTAAATCACACTCTTCATACTTTAAACATACAAAACTAAACTTATATTCTTTATCAAATATTTTATACTCTTCGAAATTTCTTAGTTTTAAAATTTTAAACCTTGATTTGGAAGTGCTCGAACCTTCAGAATAGTCGGTGAAATCAAATTTCAAATCCAAAAGTTGGAAATCAGCAACAAATCAGTAAATCATTTTTTTTTTATAAATAGAGTTATACTAAATCAAATCGAAAACTCAAGGATTGAACACCGGCTTACTTTGAATTATTTCAAATATATATACCTATATCTTTCGAATATCAAATCATACTTCGAAATTTGAAATCAAAATTGGTTTCACAAAGTCACTCGCATAGCAAAGCTATTAAAGTGGCCTCTCCCTACTCTGAAACTCGAAAATCAATGTCGATGATGCGTGCACTCATTACCGAAATTATTTTCCAGCGACATAAGTGAGTTCTAGACTTTTATTTTCTTGAAAATTTCTTTGAATTTTTTTTCGAAATCCTTGGAACTCATTTGAAGTCATTTGAAACATTTCTTATTCAGAAAATACTTTCAAATCTTATTATTATATATTTCAAAATCTTAAACCAATTTTCAAAAAAATATGAGTTCAATCTCTCGAATTTCAAATTTAAAACCTTTCAGTTATAAATCATTTTTATGTAAATAAATTTTCTTATAATATTTTCAAAATTTCAAATATTTTTTAACTTCAAATTCTCGTTTTTTAAGGTATATAATCCTTATCAAAAACATTTTCTCTTTTATATATAGAATAAAATCATAGTTACCCAAATAAAAATTTCGGCATATAAAACAATTTTAAATACAAACAAAACCCGATTTTCAAAGGATGATTCAAGGATGGATTTTAAAACAAGGATAGAGATTTAATTTAGAGGAACTCTAATCAATAGAATCCTGATTCGAAGATAGATTCGATCAAAGATGAGATAATTAAATTACAAAATAGAAGATGGATATACTTCTCTAAATCGCGGGCGACCTTTACAGGTCAACCGTGATTCCAAAATTAGACCGGTGCAGAATTCTGATGCAATTCGACATTCGATCGCCAGAGATATAATTCGGAATAACAAGAGATAGTAGCATCTAAACCGAAGGAGATATAAATCTTCGATGAATCAATGCCAATTGTAAAGGAGTTTCACCCCCTTTACAAATCATTCAGTGGAGTCATTGGATACTCCAAAATCAAAAGAATATAAATAGAGAGAGACAAGAATGAATTTTTGAACCACAGAGAACGTTCCAAAGTTCAAAGGAAATCGAGTCAAAAGGAAGAGATTCAACTCGGACGAAAGTGATTCTGTAAATAAATTTACCATATATGCTAAGTTTTTCCTAGAGCCAAAGCTCTGATACCAACTGTAAAGACCCGCTATTTTGGACCATTCAAATCGACAATAAAACCATACATGTCCGACTTGAATAATTCAAAATACTGAATTGTTAATTAAAATTTGGCAAAACTCAGCATATACAGCAAATAAATCAATCAGAGAATCACAACACAAAGTAATATAAAATAATGCAGCGGGATAGATAAATAGTAGTTCATGAAGCTACTATATAAATACCAGAGTTAGAAATAAAATACAACAGAATATCTCAAATACAGTGAAGTCTCCAGTACGAACAGATGACCACTCTAAACGAATCAACTGAAAGAGCTGAAAGCTGAATCAATAGTAGGATCCTCAAACGAAGCTCCAAACTCCGAAGGCAGGTCTCAAATGCTGTATCGCTTAGTCTGACCCGAGCGTAAAGCAAAAACACAAAACGATCGAGTCAGGATTAACAATCTTATATCAATAAATCCAACTCAAGCGAAATATCAACTGAAATACAAATAACTTAAGGATGTTTGAGATAACCATCCTCTAAGGGTCCATGGAACTATCTACAAGGTAGAAATATACACTATAACACCGTGCTCATTCAATTTTATTTAGACTTCAAAATCAAAACATCATTTCCCTTTCAAATATATCTATTTCCAAGATAGTGTGTGTATATATATATATATTAAATAATTAATAAAGTTTAAACACATAAACGGTTTTTCCTCTTAAATCAATATTACGTTTAAACACACACACAAAATAAAATATAGGCATAATATATATAAAAATCATCACTTATTTAAAACACACATTTTAAAATAACTTATTTATATATAGTTTACTCAAAATTCAAAGCATATACTGGGAAAATCAATCTGTATATATAGACCATACATTATGAAAGCACTACAGAAAAGAGAAAAAAACAAAACATACTTTACATATATACACTAGAATCAAGATGAAAATTATACGTTTAAATTTTTAGTTTTATAACATAAATCACTAATGCTTTTACAACACTCAGTTGCCATACTAATATATGTTATATTCGAACAGGAATAAAAATCTAATTATATTTTCAAAATATGTATATTACTAATATTTTATAATAACAAATAAGATATAAGACTAACGTATATATACGTCTCTGAAAAGCTTGGCTTAAAATTCACATAAGCATTAAACATAAAAAATATGTAGATATAGTTTTGTGCTAAAATATCAATTAAATGGAGACCGTTATAATGTGAAAATTTGTAAACGCGAGGTGAAATATAAAGATGGATTTGTCAAATATATTGGAAGCAGAGGACAGGGAGGGAAGAAGCAAAGCTTGAAAAAAAAATATAAAATAAAAGAAGAAAATGGAGACCATACCTTCAGAGCTCTCGCACGCAACAAGAAATGAAGAAAATGTTGAGATGCAATCGAAAACTATTTGTGTACGAGGCTTATATTTATACACGATTGCATTGATTGAAGTGAGAGAATATAGGCAAGAAATAAATTTAAATCAATTATACACGATTGCATTGATTGAGGTGAGAGAATATAGGCAAGAAAGATTTGAGCGAATATTTACAGTAGTATTGATTGCGTGAATTTAGCAAAAGGAAACTGCAAGAAATTTTGGCAAACATTTTATATACGTTTAAAATTTATTAGGAAGTAAATGCATTGATTAAAACGCAAGAAATATTTATAAAATGGGAAGGTGGTGAAAATTATTTGCATACAAGGTTGAGTATTTAAATGAAACTAGTATTGATTGCTTAGAGAAACGGCAGGAAATAATTCCTATCAGGAGGAATTTGCGCGTGATATTTGATTTAGGAGATAATTGCATTGGATAGATTAAATAAAGAAACATACTAATTAATGGTATAGGAACATTAAGGAAATAAAAGAATTTCGTTTGAATGGTAAGGAAAATCAAAGATTTTGTTCCTGTTAATTGCAAAGGAGTAAATGGAAAAGAAGAGATACTTATACACGTGAATTTCAAACAATCTTGAAACGGATTTTGAACTTCTAAAGAGAAATAAATTTGCTTGAAACTGCTACACGAATTTTTATTCCTCTTATAAAAATGAGGAAAAAGGGAAGCGTAGAAATTTACACGTAACTTATCAAAACTAGATTTGAAAGAAATTGAACGTCTAGGGAAATGATTTCTTTCCCACTTGGAATGCAAAGCTACAGATAAATTTATTATTTAACGTCGAAATAAATATTATTCCCAATTGAAACCATATTAACTTTTAAATCATTAAATTAACATATAAAACAATAACAACTATCTACTGCTTTATAGTAAATAATTTTTTTGTAAATTCACCGAATACAACCTGTTACTTTTATTTCAAAATATCTTTCTTATAATAATTGTCATATTTGGAAAACATTTTTAAATAATTTTCTCTTTTAAAACTTATAAATAAAATATTATTATGTTAATTGCCAAATTAAATGTTCATTTTAATACATTCTCTTTCCTTAATGGAAAGATTTAAACAAATACAAATATTAATTTCGTATTAAAATCAAATAAAAATCTAATTCAACTACTTCTTTTTAATAACAATAAATCAAACATTATTTAATAATTTCACATAACTCAACATATCCATTAGTTACCAATTTTAGTTCATTTGTTAGAGGTTAACTTATTTGAATTACAACAATACAATTAAACTATTGTTTCCTCTTTAATTTTATTCAGTAGATCAATATTTACAATTAACAATTATTGTAACGACCTTGGATTTTGGCCCTATTTATTTTAATAAATATTTAAATCAATTTAAATAAAATGTATACTTATTCATTTGAAACAGATGTGATTTTGAAATAATTGCCATTGTTTATATAAATGGTATTTTTAAAAGGGAAATTAATTTGAAAATTTTAATAAATTTTCTCAATAATATTTATAATAAAATTTGTCTTTTATGATTAAATTAAAATATCTTACTTTGTTTATATTTGGTGAGTATACATATGAATGATAATGTTTGAAATAGAATTAAAATATAAATGTGAAATATAAGTCAAACTTATGCATATGATTTAAATAAAATACAAATGAAGATAAATATAAAATAAGTATAAATGTAAATAAATCATATTGTACATAATTTAAATATTTATAGTTAAATACAAATAAAATAAATATGAAGAATGAGTAAACTCAAGAATCTAATTTAAATATTGACAGTTAAAATATAAATATAAGAATATTAAGTATAACACATGAATATAACTAAATTAAGAACAAAGTATAGAGTAGAAAAAATAATAATATAATATAAAATAAAATAACACAAATAGAATTAAAATAGATAAACAAGCAAACAACATAACCTTAAAATTAGTAAGCAAAGTATAAATGTAGTTAATAATGATGAGTATAATAATACAATTCTATTCATATTAAATATAAATATAAAATACATTAGTGCAAATACATTACAAATTAAATATTGGAAAGATTAAACTTTGAATAAAAATAAGATCAAGAAATGTTTCTAACAACAATGTTTATAATTAAAATAAAATAAACTTATAAATATGTAATATAAGTACAACATAAAATATAGTTATAAACATTAGTATACATAAACATAAGTACAAAACTATAACATGAATATAAGATATAAATAAAATGTTAACTATGCTAAAACAAACATACATAATTAGTCAAAATCAGTGTATAAATTTGTGTTCAAGATAATAAAACAGAACTCTTGTATAAAATTGGTCAGCAAAGCATTATAGTGTAAACTGTTTATGTATAAGAAATCAAAACCTGCAAGCGAACATTAATCTATATGTTAACATAAGTATGTAGACCAAATGTCTACGTCAACAAATACTAATTAGTGTAAACCTAAATGAAAACATATTAGTACAAACAAATCTGCCAATATCTTTGTACTTAATATATGTGTCAGCCAATACTAATTGGTGTATACTAATTCAAAGACATAAACATTAATTAGCCACCTTAAATCTGAAACAAAATATCTTCTAGCCGAAATGCTTATTTATCTCAGGCCTTAGTACATGCTAAAATAAAGCAAATGTAATATCAAGTTAAAGCTTGTTCAAGAAGACATATTGTTCAAAGTTATAAATATGTAAGTTCTTACCATTTAGTTCAGTCATAACTTTAAAAAAAAAAGTGAAACCAGAAGAAGCTAAAACAAGAAAAGAGAAACATATTCAAAGGGGCAGATTCATGAATAAACACAGACAGTTTTTCAATTGCAGTTCAAGGCATCTAAGGGCTTGTTGTTCAATAATTATTTGAAGGTGAGTAAACTTAATTTTTTTTAAGCTTAAGTTAATTGAGTCAGTAAGATAATTTCATGGGATTTATATATGTATTGTATATGCTTTGTTTTGATATGAATCTGAGATATTATACAAGCTATACTTGGAATATTGAAGATGCGGTTTCTCTGTTTTGCGTTACAGGGTTGAAAACAATTAAAATTTGAATTGTTTTCATTTGATTATGGTAAGTTAAAGCAAGTTTTTCATCAAAACTTGTTGCTTGAACTTCAATCATAATTTTTAAAATCTGTTTCAACATATCAGTAACTTATACTTTTCTATTTACAATCAATCAAGGAAACATTGGTAAATTCGATCATATGAAAAGCTAATTCAAATTTATATCTTGAATTATGATTAAAAGTTATGATTTTTAAAGTTTGAATGGAGAGTTTAGCTCAGTATTTAAAGAGAAACTCGGTTTTGAACAAAAATGGGAATTTTATCAAATTCTCGAATTTGATTCAATATAAAATGCTGAAATTCATATTGAAGCAAGTGCAAAGGTTAGTGATCTTAGGAAAAATATTCACTAATATTTCCATTGCATAGAATTTGGATACGAGATCGATATAGGGTTTACTGCGCGTTTATGTTCATGCCAGTAAAAATATGAGATTCGACTCGTACACGTGATCGAGTGATTCATGGCTTGGTTGGAAGATTTCTGGTGACGTTGTCGAGGTGTGGTCGAGTTTACATCGCCTCCGGTGGACCGTGTTTGGTGGCGCGACGTTTTGTTTGCAGTGAGGTCACACGTTTCTTTCGTTCGAATTGCAAAATTTTGAATTGGAATTTTTAGTGGTACTGCGACTTTGGATTTCTCGTATTCGTGCTAGTTGGGATTTGCGCGAAGTCTCAGAAGATCACCGGAGCCACGAGCGACGCTGTACACGTGTACAGCACGGTGGTGTATCAGTGTTTGAAGGTTGGGGGGAGGGGCAATGTCTCGAGTCAATCTCGAGAAGATTGGACGTTTGCTTCGGGTTTCTTGTGAGTTTGAGTGCGAAATCCTCTGATGTTTATCTTATAATTAAGTTTAAATGAAAGCTTGCTATAAATTAAAGAGCGAGAAGAAGATGAAGTCGCATACTTTGGTGGTGACTCGGTGGATTGCGTAAGTAGCTCGAAGAGTTACGCGAGTTTTATCAGGGAGATCTCGGGTTCTTTGTATTTGAGTGTATGATTTTATAAAAATTTTTAATGAAAATAAATGTTTCAGCAAGGTATCACAGTAAAATGAATACTGTTCAAAATTTAAGTAAAAATTTAATTCAAGTATTAATTATCATAGTTAAGGCTTAACATCAGTTTTAACTTGTGATTAATTATTTTAAATTAACTAATTATTTTGCTAAAGCTTAACCATGTTCTTAAAATATTATTAATATTTCTAATAAGTAATAAATAAAGTAAAATAACAAATAATGTTTCAGTTAGTAGTATAGTTGATATCAAATTTTAAGAAGAATTGAATGTTAATTATGTGAATGATCAATATTAATTGATTGGATGCAGAAGTAATTAAGAGTAATTACTTTGTAATTATAATTAGTAGTGTATTATAAGAAATAAGTGTAGTTGGAATTAACCACTTAATTAATTAATGAACGATTAATAGTTAATTAATCAAGTGATTTAACTAAGAATTAAGAAATGATTAATGAAACAATTAGCAATAAATAAACAGGTAATTAAGTTCTATTTAGGTCGAAAAATAGTGATTGAGAAATAATTGTTTAAGTAATCAAAGTTAGATAACTTGATTAAGAAAGTAATTAATTAAATAGTAATTAAGGGATTAAGTAATTAAGACATAAATATTAATTAAGAAATGATTTGTTGATTAAATAATTTGAAGAGAAATAAGTGATTAAACAGGGTTAAGAGATTAACTCTCAAGTAATTAAATTAATCACAATAAGAACTTAAGATGATTGCTTATGGATGTTGTATGTGTAGAATATTTGTTTGTGATGTTTATTGATGATATTCTGTGATGCTCTCTGATATGCTTTAATATGCCCATGGCAATTGTGTACGATTTATCTGTGGTAAATGTTATATGAATTCAATCATTGAATTAAATTGTTTAAGTTAATTAGACAACTTGGCCTTTAAAATGGCGTTTGGATTTCGATGAGACCGGGATCGGGTGTCAATTTGATACTCCGAAAACCACATCGATCCAAAATTAAATGTTAGGTCGTGAATTCTCAAGTGAAGATCGAGATGGTGTTTTCAGAATGCAAGGGTTATCGTCGTTAACTCTGAGGGTGATTCCAAAATGAGTGTGACGAGATAATGCCTTCGGTTTCGTTCGAACCCGGAACGAACTTGTATGGATTGAATGCTTTCAACACATCGTCGGGCGGACGATGAGTATTCTAAGAAATGTGTCCTGAAAGGTAATCGCAGCCTCAAGCCTCATCAACCGGGAATGGCTAAAACAGGGGAGGTGCAGCAAGGTTAGGTGGGTCATGCCCAAGAAGGACGAGATATACCCCTGTCTAGATGTCCCTTTATTTCGGCTGTGTGGGCGGTTGGATATGCACACCAACTGCGGGGTTATCTTGTTCGGGACTGTTCAGTAAGGAATGGTTCCGGCCTTGTGTTGCAGGGGAGTTAGGGTGGCTCCTCGGTACAGTGATTTAGACCACGTACTGTGACGGGTGGTACCCCAGTTGCCCTGCCATTGTATAGGATCCAATTTCCAATAAGCGCCATACGTTTTGATTGTGCCCAACTACGTTGAATGTGAGATGTAAGCATTTCAGCTATTTCTGTATTTTACTTGAAAACCCTGGACACTATTATAATATCACTGGATTTCCTATAAAATATTTTGGTTAGCGTAAGGTAAAAACTTACCCGTATTTATTTGTGGGGAGTCTTACGTGATACCTTTGTTTTAAAAAGGTTTTCAAAATTAAACAATTTAAACCGTTTACTCATACCAGACCCATGTCTGACCCGAAGTTTATATTTTGTTTTCATAAACTCTTGGGTACTCAAATTTTTACGAGTAGCCAAGTGATAGGTTTGGATTTTGATTCTGGAGGAGCTTGGAGCAGGAGTTTCCAGACGTATGTAGATATCTATCAAGTTCCGCTGTGTTAGTTGATGTATACTGTGTCTCTGATGCATATAGTGATAGATGCATGTATGATTGTCATGTGTATTGATATTGTATAACTCTGATATATGAAATCAATGTAATAGATATGTGATATATTATATTTTGTTCCGTTCCGCTGTGAGATTCTGATATTTTGTTTCTTTCTTTTCTATTTCTATCCCTTTCTTTCTTAATGATGATGCGTCTTTCTGGTAGTGATAAGGGCGGGTCGTCACACTTGGCATCAGAGCGCTAGGTTGAGTGAATACCTAGGCTCTTGAGTGATTTCTTTCTTGAGAGAGCGTATTTGTAATTTTGATATATATATATATATATATATATTTCTACCTATTTTTGGGTTACCTTTTCGGGTATTCCAATATAAGTTATAAAGGTAGATATGGTAATGGTGTGTGAAACACGACTACCGATGGTTGGAGTTTTGAATATTTGTAGTTGGAGTGTATCTGTCGAGACTGCAGACCTATTACCATCTCGAGTGAGCTTTGGGTGATGTGAGGGTTTCATTGTTGGAATGTCATTTTGGATGAGCTTGAGTTTGGATCTATCGGATGGACAGGACCAAATCATGATATCTTGATATCTCAGGGTGTAGTAGCTGCGTAATGAGACACAGTGATTTTGAATGTCTCCGAAGATGTTTCTTTGGAACAAGTTAAGGAAGTATGTCCGTTTCGGAATTGTGACTAAGTTCAGTAGGGTATTTTTATTTGATTGAGGCCCGAGTTTCTCGAAGAGCTTTGAATGGAAGTCTTTGGACATTGAAGTTAGCCCTATAGCTAGAAGTGTTCTGTGTGCTGTCGAGAAGGTTTGATGATTAGCAGTTTTCTTGAGGTGATTTCGGAAGTAGCAGAGTGGTTTCATTACCGAACAGTATATGACCGTTCTGGATTGTGAAGGGAGAACAAACTTATTTGGGTAGAATTGCCAGAGTGTTGTGCGACAATTCTGGAATTCATTTGTGTAATCTTTTTCATGGAGTTGAGATTTTTTTAAGTATTGATGTGAACCAAATTTTTCCTGATGTATTCGAGAAGTTAATTGTTTGTCTTCCCATCGAGAGATAGAGTTTAGTGTTGATTTGATTCCAGGGTAGTTCTGGTGATTCAGCCTAGTTGGAGGATGGTTCCGAGAAAGGAAGTAGAGTTAGTTGAGCAGATTCAGGATCTTCTGGGAAGGAGTTGATCAAGTCTAGTTTTTCTTGATTAGGATTTTGTGACAGTGTTGTCGCTAAATCAGATGGATCGATAGGAGTATGAATAAGTTTGTTTTGGTACATTCTAAATTTGAAGAAGAGCTCAAGCTGTATTCGAGAATGGTGTTGGGGACACTGAGGAGGCATGTTTTGAAGGCGAGTTCTTTAAGTGCCATTTTTGGAAATCGGAAGTTATTTTTGGGGCACATTATTTTGGGTGAAGATATCTCTGTAGACCCAGCGAAGGGAGAATCTATTCTAGAATGGAAGCAACCGAAGCAACTGATGAAAATTCATAATTTTCTGGTTTAACTGGCTATTGCAGGAAACTTATCGGAGACTATTCCAAGATTTCTTCACATCTGACTAAGTTGACAAGGAAAAGAGCTAAGTTCAAATGGACACCCGGTGTGAAGAAGCTTTCTAAGAATGGAAGAGGAGGCTAACCAGTGCTCCAGTGATTGTTATCCCGGAAGGGAAGGGCAGATTTGGTATTTATACGAATGCTTGTATAATTGATTTAGGAAGCAGTGTTGATGCAAGATAGAAGAGTAACAGCGTATGCGTGCCAGCAATTAAAGCATCATGAAGGGAACTACGCTACGCAAGACCTTGAGTCGTTAGACATGGTGTTTGTTTTTGAAAATTTGGAGGCACTATCTGTTGGGAGAGAGTTTGAGGTATTCGCGGATCGTAAACCATTGGAATATATTTTTTTTCTCTCTAAAGGGAATGTTAATCTGGGGCAGCCGTGGTGATTCGAATTTCTGACATCATATGATATGGATATTCTGTATACCCAGGATAAGCGAATGTTGTGGTTGATGCTCTTAGTAGGAATGAAGTTTTGTTCTTTTGAAAGTTATTCCTTATCTCCAGGGTAGAATTATAAGTAAGCAAAGGGAGGATAGATCTTTTGAGGAATTGATTCTTAAACTAAGGATGGAAGGTGTTCAGATTTTAAGGTAGATGATGAAGGTGCTTAAAGGATTAGTGGCCGTTTGTGTGCTTGATATAGATGAATTGAGGCAATAAGATTTAGATGAATGTCATCACTCCAGACTGAATATTCACCCGGAATCTTTAAGATATATAAAGATATGAGAAGAATTTCTGGAGACCAAGCATGAAGAGGGTCGTAGTTGCTTTCGTTTATAGTTGTACTTTCTATCAGCAAGGTAGGGTGATTATGAGAAGTTGTCCAAGATTATTGCAATCTTTAGAAAATCCCAGATGGAAGTGGGCGATGATTTCGATGGATTTCATCGATGGTTTGCCAAGAACCAAGGAGGGAAACAATGGAATATGGATTATTGTGGATCGATTAACTAAGAGTGCTCATTCTATACCAGTTAAGGTAACTCGGACTACAGTTCCAGGCCAAGGTTTTCTTGAGGAAAATAGTAAAATTGTTTGGTGTTCCAATTAGCATAATAAGTGATCGTGACCCTATTTTTCACCAACAAATTCTGGAAGATTTTGCAATTGGCTTTGGGAGCAAGTTTGAAATTTAGTATAGCCTATCATCCTCGGACGAACAGAGAGACTGAACCGTATCTTAGAGGATATGCGGCAAGCTTGTTTTTTGGATTATGGTAGATTGTGGAAGACTATCCTGTGTTTGGATCAGTTTTGTTTTGTGAAGTTTCTGATAAGATTAGGCTTATCAAAGGAGAAGATAAGAGCTTCTCAAGACCGTCAGAAGAAGAAGTACGCAGATAAGAAGGAGACAATTGGAATTTGAGATAGGTAATTTGTTTTTGGCCAAAGTTTCCCCGATTAAAAGAACTGGTAGATTTGGAAGGCGGGAAAATTTGACCCGAGATATATTGGACTATGTCGGACATTGAAAAGATTGGAACTGTAGCTTGCAGAGTCGAATTGTCAGAACAGATGTCTGGAATTCATAGTGTATTCTGTGTGACCCATCTAAGGAATTTGTTCTTGATTCAGTATTAGTTGTAAAATCAATAGTACAGGAAGACTTGAAAGATGAGCCGAATGCGACTGTGGATAGAAATTCAGTTCGGATTGTTGGTTAAGGTGAGAGACAACTCAGGAGTATAGTAGTGTAACTTGTCATAGTATAGTGGAGCGAGGATCCCAGGGATTTCACCCAGGAAATTCTGTATAGTTTTAGAAAAACTTATCTGGATTTGTGTCCGGGTAGCTAGCGATGTTTGTTAGGATAGATTGTTGGTTGTTTGTTAATATATGAATGATATGTATGTTTGAATGGTTGATATGACAACTTTTAAATTATCTTTGTTTTAAATTTCGGGGACGAAATTCTTTTAAGGGGGGGAGGAATGTAACGACCCTGGATCTTGGCCCTATTTATTTTAATAAATATTTAAATCAATTTAAATAAAATGTATACTTATTCATTTGAAACGGATGTGATTTTGAAATAATTGCCATTATTGATATAAATGGTATTTTTAAAAGGGAAATTAATTTGAAAATTTTAATAAATTTTCTCAATAATATTCATAATAAAATTTGTCTTTTATGATTAAATTAAAATATCTTACTTTTTTTATATTTGGTAAGTATACATATGAATGATAATGTTTGAAATAGAATTAAAATATAAATGTGAAATATAAGTCAAACTTATGCATATGATTTAAATAAAATACAAATGAAGATAAATATAAAATAAGTATAAATATAAATAAATCATATTGTACATAATTTAAATATTTATAGTTAAATACAAATAAAATAAATAGGAAGAATGAGTAAACTCACGAATCTAATTTAAATATTGATAGTTAAAATATAAATATAAGAATATTAAGTATAACACATGAATATAACTAAATTAAGAACAAAGTATAGAGTAGAAAAAATAATGATATAATATAAAATAAAATAACACAAATAGAATTAAAATAGATAAACAAGCAAACAACATAACCTTAAAATTAGTAAGCAAAGTATAAATGTAGTTAATAATGATGAGTATAATAACAATTCTATTCATATTAAATATAAATATAAAATACATTAGTGCAAATACATTAGCGCAAATACATTACAAATTAAATACTGGAAAGATTAAACTTTGAATAAAAATAAGATCAAGAAATGTTTCTAACAACAATGTTTATAATTAAAATAAAATAAACTTATAAATATGTAATATAAGTACAACATAAAATATAGTTATAAACATTAGTATACATAAACATAAGTACAAAACTATAACATGAATATAAGGTATAAATAAAATGTTAACTATGCTAAAATAAACATACATAATTAGTCAAAATCAGTGTATAAATTTGTGTTCAAGATAATAAAACAGAACTCTTGTACAAAATTGGTCAGCAAAGCATTATTGTGTAAACTGTATATGTATAAGAAATCAAAACCTGCAAGCGAACATTAATCTATATGTTAACATAAGTATGTAGACAAAATGTCTATGTCAACAAATACTAATTAGTGCAAACCTAAATGAAAACATATTAGTACAAACAAATCTGCCAATATCTTTGTACTTAATATATGTGTCAGCCAATACTAATTGGTGTATACTAATTCAAAGACATAAACATTAATTAGTCACCTTAAATCTGAAACAAAATATCTTCCAGCCGAAATACTTATTTATCTCAGGCCTTAGTACATGATAAAATAAAGCAAATGTAATATCAAGTTAAAGCTTGTTCAAGAAGACATATTGTTCAAAGTTATAAATATGTATGCATCTGTTCTTACCATTTAGTTCAGTCATAACTTCAAAAAAAAAAAAGTGAAACCAGAAGAAGCTAAAACAAGAAAAGAGAAACATATTCAAAGGGGCAGATTCATGAATAAACACAGACAGTTTTTCAACTGCAGTTCAAGGCATCTAAGGGCTTGTTGTTCAATAATTATTTGAAGGTGAGTAATCTTAATTTTTTTCAAGTTTAAGTTAATTGAATCGGTATACATATGAATGATAATTTTCAATAATTTTTTTCAAGTTTAAGTAATCTTAACACAAAGCAGAGCAACTCGGTTTTGAGAAAAAATGGGAATTTTATCAAATTCTCGAATTTGATTCAATATAAAATGCTGAAATTCATATTGAAGCAAGTGAAAAGGTTAGTGATCTTAGGAAAAATATTCACTAATATTTCCATTGCATAGAATTTGGATACGAGATCGATATAGGGTTTACTGCGCATTTATGTTCATGCCAGTAAAAATATGAGATTCGACTCCTACACGTGATCGAGTGATTCATGGCTTGGTTGGAAGATTTCTGGTGAAGTTGTCGAGGTGTGGTCGAGTTTCCATCGCCTCCGGTGGACCGTGTTTGGTGGCGCGACGTTTTGTTTGCAGTGAGGTCATACGTTTCTTTCGTTCGAACTGCAAAATTTTGAATTGGAATTTTTAGTGGTACTGCGACTTTGGATTTATCGTATTCGTGCTAGTTGGGATTTGCGCGAAGTTTCAGAAGATCGCCGGAGCCACGAGCGACACTGTACACGTGTACAGCTCGGTGTTGTATCAGTGTTTAAAGGTTGGGGGGAGGGGCAATGTCTCGAGTCAATCTCGAGAAGATTGGACGTTTGCTTCGGGTTTCTTGTGAGTTTGAGTGCGAAATCCTCTGATGTTTATCTTACAATTAAGTTTAAATGAAAGCTTGCTGTAAATTAAAGAGAGAGAAGAAGATGAAGTCGCATACCTGGGTGGTGACTCGGTGGATTGGGTGAGTTGCTCGATGAGTTACGCGAGTTTTATCAGGGAGATCTCGGGTTCTTTGTATTTGAGTGTATGATTTTATAAAATTTGTTAATGAAAATAAATGTTTCAGCAAGGTATCACAGTAAAATGAATACTGTTCAAAGTTTAAGTAAAAATTTAATTCAAGTATTAATTATCATAGTTAAGGCTTAACATTAGTTTTAACTTGTGATTAATTATTTTAAATTAGCTAATTTTTTGTTAAAGCTTAACCATGTTTTTAAAATATTGTTAATATTTCTAATAAGTAATAAATAATGTAAAATAAAAAATAATGTTTCAATTAGTAGTATAATTGATATCAAATTTTAAGAAGAATTGAATGTTAATTATGTGAATGATCAATATTAATTGATTGGATGCAGAAGTAATTAAGAGTAATTACTTTGTAATTATAATTAGTAGTGTATTATAAGAAATAAGTGTAATTGGAATTAACCACTTAATTAATTAATGAACGATTAATAGTTAATTAATCAAGTGATTTAACTAAGAATTAAGAAATGAATAATGAAACAATTAGCAATAAATAAACATGTAATTAAGTTCTATTTAGGTCGAAGAATAGTGATTGAGAAATAATTGTTTAAGTAATCAAAGTTAGATAACTTGATTATGAAAGTAATTAATTAAATAGTAATTAAGGGATTAAGCAATTAAGACATAAATATTAATTAAGAAATGATTTGTTGATTAAATAATTTGAAGAGAAATAAGTGATTAAACAGGGTTAAGGGATTAACTCTCAAGTAATTAAATTAATCACAATAAGAACTTAAGATGATTGCTTATGGATGTTGTATGTGTAGAATATTTGTTTGTGATGTTTATTGATGATATTCTGTGATGCTCTCTGATATGCTTTAATATGTCCATGGCAATTGTGTATGATTTATCTGTGGTAAATGTTATATGAATTCAATCATTGAATTAAACCGTTTAAGTTAATTAGACAACTTGGCCTTTAAAATGGCGTTTGGATTTCGATGAGACCGAGATCGGGTGTCAATTTGATACTCCGAAAACCACATCGATCCAAAATTAAATGTTAGGTCGTGAATTCTCAAGTGAAGATCGAGATGGTGTTTTCAGAATGCAAGGGTTATCGTCGTTAACTCTGAGGGTGATTCCAAAATGAGTGTGACGAGATAATGCCTTCGGTTTCGTTCGAACCCGGAACGAACTTGTATGGATTGAATGCTTTCAACACATCGTCAGGCGGACGATGAGTATTCTAAGAAATATGTCCTGAAAGGTAATCGCAGCCTCAAGCCTCATCAACCGGGAATGGCTAAAACAGGGGAGGTGCAGCAAGGTTAGGTGGGTCATGCCTAAGAAGGACGAGATATACCCCTGTCTAGATGTCCCTTTATTTCGGCTGTGTGGGCGGTTGGATATGCGCACCAACTGCGGGGTTATCTTGTTCGGGACTGTTCAGTAAGGAATGGTTCCGGCCTTGTGTTGCAGGGGAGTTAGGGTGGCTCCTCGGTACAGTGATCTAGACCACGTACTGTGACGGGCGGTACCCCAGTAGCCCTGCCTTTGTATGGGATCCAATTTCCAATAAGCGCCGTACGTTTTGATTGTGCCCAACTACGTTGGAATGTGAGATGTAAGCATTTCAGCTATTTCTGTATTTTTCTTGAAAACCCTAGATACTATTATAATATCACTGGATTTCCTATAAAATGTTTTGGTTAGCGTAAGGTAAAAACTTACCCGTATTTATTTGTGGGGAGTCTTACGTGATACCTTTGTTTTAAAAAGGTTTTCAAAATTAAACAATTTAAACCGTTTACTCATACCAGACCCATGTCTGACCCGGAGTTTATATTTTGTTTTCATAAACTCTTAGGTACTCAAATTTTTACGAGTAGCCAAGTGATAGGTTTGGATTTTGATTCTGGAGGAGCTTGGAGCAGGAGTTTCCAGACGTATGTAGATATTTATCTAGTTCCGCTGTGTTAGTTGATGTATACTGTATCTCTGATTTATACAGTGATAGATGTATGTATGATTGTCATGTGTATTGATATTGTATAACTCTGATATATGAAATCAATGTAATAGATATGTGATATATTATATTTTGTTCCGTTCCGCTGTGAGATTCTGATGTTTTGTTTCTTTCTTTTCTATTCTTTTCTATTTCTATCCCTTTCTTTCTTAATGATGATGCGTCTTTCTGGTAGTGAGAAGGGCGGGTCGTCACAATTATTATTAAATTCTTAACATTTGTTGTTTTTAATTCAAATTGTAAATCTCATATAAACTATTATTATTCCCATCATTTTTGTTTCTACCAAATTTTATTCAATATTTTAAAAAAAATTAGAATTTTAAATTGGTCTAAAATTTCGGATCATTACCCATTACCCTTTTTTTTCCAGATCTGAACTGCGTTGCAAAAAATGAAGATGGGAAGAGATTTTGAAACGGTCAGGAAATCAAAGATTTTTATTCCTATTGAATACGGAGACGCGAATGAAAGTGGAAAGTTTTACACGTGAACTGGTGGCAGGGTTTTATTTTTTTTTTAAAATGCATGTGTTGATTTGATTTTCAACAGCTAAGATATGAAATTAAAGAGTGCGTACAATAGATGCAATAATTAAAACGAACGTACGCCCAAATTAATTAACAAGTAACGTAATCTAAATTTATATGTTTTCTTATTTATTCACTACTTATATTTAATTATACGTAACCCAGACATTAAATTTTTATTTCAAAATATTAGTATTTAAAATTTCTCAAAAATTCAATTAAATACGTTATTAAAAACCGTTTAAAAATTTATGGGTTGTTACAGGGGCAATCTGGAAGGTCAGGGTTCACAATGGAGGAAGTAGAGGGATCTGGTATCTTGGCAAAAATGTCAGGTGGTGGTTTAAGGTGATGTGGCGACGGTAAGAGGTTAACCTTATATTTAACCCTAGTTTTTGATCAAGTTAGGAATTTGATCATCTCTGCTAGGGTTGATCAAGTGAGATGGGGCTTTGAGGGATGGTAGTTTGGTCGATGACGAGGGCATGGAAGGAGTTGTAGCACTAACGGTGGTCGGAGGGCAGAGATTGGAGCGTTGACCGGTTTGGGTTTGAGGAGGGGTTCGATGTTCCAGGTTTGGGTATTGTATCTCGATTTTGAATTCGTGGGTATGTTGAAATTCTGGTGGTCGGATTCAAGTTCATGGTTGATCATGGTTGAGTAGGAAGCGTAGGCGATGGTCAGAGCTTCGCCGTCGGTGGTGCAGGGTGCACGGTGCAAGTTTGGGTGTCAGGTTTTTCTTTTGCTTTGGGAAAATGTTTTGAACTCGGGTTTGTCTCGAGTAACTCAAGTGTGTAGCCCGAAGATTTTTGTTTTTGGATTAGGGGAAATGTCGTTTGGCTCGAGTAACTTAAGATTACAGGTTTTGTTTTAAAAACCTGACCGTGTTCAGTTTTTAAAAATTTAAACAAAATGTAAATAAAAGCAAAAGTAGGTTGTAAACAAAAGTTTTAAAATAAGTTTAATCTGAATTCAAATGAGATTTGAATTTTACTTTTTAAAAATAAATAAATTTATAAAAATGAAATGTTTTAACCACTTTAAATGGTTAAAGTATTTTATAAAGTGTTTTAAAAATCTGAAAATGAGATTTAAATAGGATTTCAAATTTAAGTTTAATTTTTAAAATCTGAATTCAAATTTGAATTTGAATCTTAAGTTTTAAAAAGAAAATAAAGCTTATAAATTCTAATGTTGTAAATAAGTTGAATATTAAAGTAGTTTATAACATGTTTTAAAATCTGAAAATATAAAACAGAGTGTTCATATCTAAGTTTAGAATCTGGAATTAAAAAAAAGGACTTTGAATCCTAGTTTGAAATAAAATAAGTTTTTGAACTTAAATTGTTTTAAAACAACTTTAAATGTTTTAAAATATGGTTTGGAAGTTGAAATGAATTTGGTTTAAATTTCTTTTAAAAATTCTTTTATAAAATAAGTAATTTTTGACATGTAATTAAAAAGGATTTTTGAATTATTTTAAAAAATTTGTTAAAGTTAAAATTGTTTTCATTTTAAAACTTAAATTTAAAATGGAATTTAATAGTAAATTTAAAGCAAATTGTTTTAAATTATTTTGTTAATGATAGTTTAATCTTTAGTAAGATTTAGGTTTATTTTTAAGTTAATTTGGACTTAATGATTATAATTCATTTAAATTATTAAGGTAATTTAGATGAGTCATTAGTTAATTTTAAATTAATAATTTGGTTAACTAATCAAGTAATTAGGGGTTTAATTTAATTTAATTTAATGATAAAGTAAGTTAATTAAGAATTAGATTGAATTGTAATTAAGAAATCATTAATTAGATAAGAATTGATTTTAAATTAATGGTTTGAAATTTATTAATCAAGTAATTAAAAAGTTAATTTATAGATTAAAACTTGATTAATTAAATAATTAGAGTTTAAATTAATGAGTTTTATAGGTAATTTAATTTGTAATTAATAATGATTAATCTCAGTTAATTACTTTAGAGAAGTAATTAAATATTTGTTAATGGATAATGAAGATCATTAACATAGGATTATTTAATAATTAATTAATGAGATTAATTTTTAATGATTAATTAGATTAATTAATTCAAAGATAATCATTTGTGAATTGTTTAAGTAATTACTTGATGAAAGTAATTAAGAAATTAATTGCTAATTGTAATTAATTAAGTTTATTTTGATTAGTTTAAGTTAATTAATTAAGTTTAATTAATTTAAATAATCACTGGATAATTTAAGAAGTAATTACCCAATGTAATTAATAATGAAAAAATTACTTAATGAAGTAAATAAGAAGATAAACTACTTGATGTAATTAAATTGAAGGATAATTGGGTAATGAAAGAGTTTTGGAAATTAATTACTTTATGTAATTAATATGTAATTAGTATGTAGAATAATTACTTAGTGGAAGTAATTAATAATTAATTACTTAGTGTAATTAATAATTAATTACTTATTGTAATTAATTAAGATTTTATTAATGAAGTTATTTTAAGATAATAAAGAGATGTAATTAATTAAGTGTAATTAATTACTTAATGTGATTAATCAAGAGTGATTAATCAATATGGTTTAATTGATGATTAATTACTTAATGTAATTAATTTAAATAAAGTAATTTAATTTAATATAATTAGAGATCATTAATTAATATAATTAATGATGTAATTTATAATGGACTAATTTAGGAAATAATTAATAATGAAGTAATTAATTGATGTAATTAATTAAGGTGATTGATTAATTAATTTATATCAAATGATTTGTAATTAATTAATTAGGATTGGATAATTAATTCATAAGTAATTAATTTAATTGGAAATTAATTGAATTAATTAGGATTAAACGATTAATTAATCCTACCTATAAATAGTTATTTAATGCTTGACCTTGCTTATGAATGTTTACCTTGTATGAATTGCCTTGAATTGATTGATTTGTGATATCCTGTTCTGTGAATTGAGCTGTGTGTAATTTATTTATTCATCTGTGATACATTTTTCTGTGAATTTGTAAATGAAGATAAGCATTATAGATTATACCGCTTATCGATATTTCTGTGTTTAGATCTGTGATGATTGAATAATATTGCACTATTGTGTTAAACCCCTGGACTACACCATACACACACAAATATGGATTTCACGAGGAAATCGGTTAAGTCATAGATATTTGAATTTAATATTTTGAAATAGTTTTAAAGTTTGAAGTTTGAATCCAAATAACTTTAGAGATGGAATTGGGTTTTCTGAAACGGAAACAAGTAGTTTCAAATAATAATTATGATAAAAAGATTTCAAATTTGAAATTGAATGGTTATGGAAGCTGAAATTGAATCTTTGTCGAAGATAGTTGAACCCTATTTTAAAATTGAAGAGAAATTTAAATGATGTATCTTTTATATAAAAGATTTGAAACCGGGAATTTTTTTGAAAGTTATGAACGAATCTTTGTTTAAAAGATTGGTGAACCTTGTCTTAAATTGAAAGGAGTCTTAAAAGTAAATCGTTTGTTTAAAAGATTAAATTGTGGAAATTGTTTAATCCATTGAAATGTTTCTGGAAGTGAATCTTTTTGGTTAAAAAAATTTATAAATGGTAATTCGTTTAACCATTTGAAAGAAAAGTTTTTGGGTTTTAAAGTTGTGACTTAAATGAAATCCCATTATCCATATGATTTTAAATATTGCGCTCATTATTCGGTTTAGCCGGGAGAGGACCTTTGTGTCATAAAACCCATTCCGAATAATGATACGACGTTATGTATAGCATCTGAAGACCGGTGGTGAAGACCGGGTATTTGCGAGAACGATAGGATGACCTATCGATTGTCTCTGCACTGAGTCGCGTCGGTATAGAGATTCCCTAAGTGATGGGAAGTCCGATCGGGATTGTGAATACTCGGATTTGCAAGGGCTTCTTTGGAACTGCCTTCGGTTCTGTTCGAACCCAGAACAGAGTTGGATGGATGTGTGTCTGACATTACACTTTAAGATGTAAAACCGGTATCTATCAAATACATTTATATTTGGTGGCAGAGATTTATTCTCTTAGCCTAACACCCTTCTCTGAGACATACGAGCTCAGAGGTTATGTAATTGATGGTTACCAGTGATACATTGCTAATTAGGTAATGTGGCATACGAAGTGATGCTGATCATTTGTTGATCAAAGCATGGCTTTTGTGAAAAGCGTAGCTTTATGGACGAGACTTCGTCGAACTTCACAACCCGAAATGGTCGAAATAGGAAGAATGCGGCAAGGTTATTTGAGGGTAGCACCCCCTGAGAGTATGTTCATTTCCTTTTGGATAGAGGTGATATCATGGTATGTAGCCCAGATATTTAATCTATGTGGTTACTGCAGATACATTACTTTGTGGTTGTTGGTATCGAGCGCTCGGATAAAGATCGGTTACGACCGAGGGATGGAATACTCGTGTCAGTAGTTACCTAGTTACGGAGGTAACCCGGCCTTGTGCTGGCAGAGATCCAGTTAGGTTCTCAGGGCGTCCCTCCAGAGGCGTACCCATGTGGCCCAGGAAGTTCATTAGCCTGACCATTTGTTGGAAATCCAATTACCAATACACCCCTTGTACGGTTTTAGTTGTAGAACCTGCCATCTAACATGGTAGCTATAGTAGGCATACTATAATGGTACGTATGCTGGATAAGATTAATATTATACTTACGAAATGTTTTCCACTATGCACTAATAATAATATCAAAAAGGATTTTGCGTAGTAAGCATGTTTGACTATCATAAGGAGAAATCTCCCCCATGTGTGCGATTGCATTGTGTGTGTGCCAGGAGGCCTTATGGTAGTTTCATTTTTCAAAAAGCATTGCGGATTTCAATACTTTAAAATTCTTTGTGGTTTGTTAAAGATAAAACTGTTTTTGTTACTCACACCAGCCCCATGACTGACATGGAGTTTATTGTTCCTCTCCTTAACTCTGGGTGCCCACTATTTTCCGCACGGACAGCCTAGAGTTGGGTTTTTCAGATAGTAGATATAGATATCGATCCGGTAGCTCTCAGCTTTCTCCTTGTAATTCTTCGGAGACTTTGGATATTGAAGTCTTTGGTGGACGAGACTTGCTTGTCTTGGTGAAATGGATGGTGGTTCGAGCATTTTTTTGGAATTGCAGTTGTGGATTCATTCTTATCTAAAGTTCACTTGGAGTTATCTCTTGGATATTCGTTTTCCGCTACTATATCATATTGCTATTCCGTTGTAGCATTGTTATCTTGTATCTATGATATTGATTTTTATTGTATCGTTGTTGTATCAAATGTTGTATATCAATTATATTCATTTCGTTTTCTTCCGCTATGTTGTTTTACTTAATTGTGTTATAAGCTCCGGCGAACAAGATTCGACGTTTGGATCTGCGGTATTTGAATACGAGTGTAGTATCCGGTGTCGATTTTCAAAGGCGAGTCAGGGTCATTATATTAAACGAATGTATATGTTTATTATCATCAGAAAAAAATCGTAGGCTCTTGTATTCTACACTTTGCTCCTCTAAGAAATGTAACAGCAACCGACCCCTAAACATCTTTATGATCGTACTTAATGTTGAATATGCGATTATATGATTTTTGTTTGATGATAATAAACATATATATATATATATATATATATATATATTCGTGTAAATGTATTTATTAATGTACTATTTTATTTTTCACAGGTTAAATAAATATTTGCTGAATAAAATTAAATAACACAGAATTTGAATTGAAACAGAACTTTTATTCAAAAAAATATTTATTACAATTTTGAATAGTACAAATTCAATCTCTCACTATACATATACAATTTTGATTACAAATACATCACAATTTCATATTTACATTTAACCTCACTACACATCACTCATTCACTCAATTCATAGTTTATCTTCAACATCATTCCAGTTAGAATCCAGCATCCGAGCAATCTGCAAAAATATTCACTAACGCAGTAAAATTGAAAAAGAAATATTTTTGCAATGTAAAATAAAATATGGCTTTTGAAAATATTATTTGCCTCAGTTATTTGGGTTGTTTGTAACGACCCGTATTTTTACGGATCGAAAGATCGTAAAACTGTCGACATTAAGTCGCTGATGTTATTAAGTCGTTTAGAGTATGAGTCGACCAAAGCTTAAGTCGTTCGGAGTTGAGTCGTGTAGTGCTTAGATCGGTGGAGCGACCTATAGAGGTGACCGGTTTAAGGGGTTTAGGTCGTTGGGTAGTTTAGGTCGAGTGGAGCGACTTATAGAATTAGCGACCTATAGGAGTTGGAGCGACCTAAGGCATTGACCGACTCATAGGTTTAGGCGACTTAAGAGGTTAGGTCGAATGGGTGTTAGGTCGTGTGGAAGATAGATCGGGTGGAGGTTAGGTCGTTTGAGCGACCTAAGGTAGAGAGTGACTTAAGGGGTCAGCGACTTAAGTATTAACGAGTTAGAGCGGCTTAAGAATATAGAACGAGTTAGCAACCTAGTAGTGAGCGACCTAAGAGTGTGTGTGTTAGGTCGTGAGCGACCTATACCAGGTTGCTACATGTTAGGTCGCGTGCATGTTTTAGGTCGCATGGGTGTTAACTCGTTGGGTCGTAGGTGTCGATAGGTTGTTAGGTCGGCACTAGAGCTTAGTAGTTAGGTCATAGGAAGGTATTAGTGTTAGGTCGGCCATGTTGTTAGGTCGCGCAGTTGTGTTGAGTGATAGGTCGCGTGGAGGCTTATGTCGCTAAGTTGCGAATGACTTAAGAGTTAGGTCGTGGACGACCTAAGGGGGCGGCGACCTAAGGATTTCCAGCCTATAAATAGAGGGGTTTGGCTCTCTTTTTGGCACCGGATTTTGAAGCGACGAAGTGCTGCCATTTTGAGAGCTCGACTACAACACTTCTTCACTTCCTTTCTCCACTCTAATCTAGTGCTTACATCCATCCAAGATTGAAGATCAAGGTTGAAGATCCAAGATCCAAAGTTGAAGATCTTCATCCAACAAAGGGAGATTTCATCGATTGAAGCGAGATTTTGCCGGATCAAGCTTAGTTCTTCGCTGTCCAGATCTGAAGTTGTTATCTTTTGAGGTGTTTAGGTGCTTTGGTGAGTGGTGGTTATCTCTCACACGGACCCAAAGGAGTATATTGGATCGGTGGTTTGTTTATGTGTTAAAGAGAGTGATTTTGTGCATTTTTCTTAAGTCTGCATGTAGATCTATTGTTCATGATGATTTGACATCTATTTTACTACATGTTCACTTATGCAAGTTTATTCATCAAGTTGTAGAGATATTGTTCATAATTCATGCTTGTTAGAATGCATGTTAGATTTGGACTCTTTATTTACGAAATTGCCATTAATGTTGTAATTGTTTATTTAGATCTTGTTTGAATGATTGATTACTTGGATTAATGTTTGATTTGATTGATTAGTTGATTGATAACTTGATTTGGACAAATTGGTCGAAGATGATTCAAAAGCTAAGTGGAAAGGCTCTTGAATAAGGAAAGCTGCTTGTGGCATATGAAGCGGATGTTGAAGCTCATATGGATAGATTTGATGATGATGTTGAGATGGGACTTTGCAATGATGCGATGAGGCAAACCATGATGTTGAGATGGGACTTTGCCATGATGCGATGAAGCAAAGCATGATGTGTGAAAGCCTTGGTTTAATCCAGACGGGATCATCCCAAGCATGTTGATAACTCGGTGATGCGGTCCGAGTTTGTGGATAATGGTTAGCTTGAGAGGTGCTTGAGCTAGTATGGGAATAGTCGTCGAGGAGGATGACTAGAAGGCTGAGATTTCATCGTTGTTGAAGGTTCTAGCATGCTCAAAGCAGGAGTACGTCGGGACGGGTCACGATGACGTTCCAAGCACGGGCTGCGACGACATGCTAGTACTCTGGGTAGTTGCGAAAATTCCTAGGCACGGGCTGCGACGACGTGCGGAGTTATGTCTAGAGCCGGGGTTACCATTAGCCCTTGACAGGCGGTCATTCAACTAACGGTGAATTCAAGGCAATGATAACAGTGTTAGTCAGAGTCATGGATGTTTTGGATGTTTGGTTGTATCGTCGTTTGGGTCAAGAGCGATGTTTTCAGGGTGCTTATCTGATCTTGGTTTAGGCATTGGGGGTTTGTACTCGGAAAACGCCGACCTTGACTCGAGCGATAATTACTTTGCTTTGAATGTCTGAATTGCTATGTTTACTTCTGCTTAGTGTGTCGGGGGGCTATCACTGTAGAAAGAGGTGGATTGGGATGGTTGGGTTCCTATTCCTTTTACCCTTTATGCTCTTTTGGTATGTTTGATAGTTGATTTACTGCTCACTAAGACTTTTGTCTGACTCAAGGTTTTATGTTTAACTCTTATTACCTTGGGCTGTTCATCCATGTTGGGATGGGCAGACTAGGTAGCAGGTGACAGGTGCTGTTCTAGTGGCCAACGCTGTTGATGACGAAGACGAGCTGGAGGCTTTTGCATATTGTTTTCTTACTATATGTACTGGGTATTCCGCTGTTTGTATATTCTCTGAGTGATATGTAGTGAGGCTTGATGTATTGACTTTGCTGATTGTTGTATCAAACTATTAGAGTTTATATGATGAGATTCTGTTATATGGAGCTTCACTATGTATATTTTCTATTGTATTTTGTCCATGCGCTGTGAGTAATACGATAGATTCCGCTGTTTAATCTTACCTTGACTATCGTCCATGGCTGCCTGGCACGCCTTTTAGCGCACTATCTCCTTGTTTTGGTGCGGGAGTCATGGGCGGTCGTCACATTTGGTATCAGAGCTTTGGTTAATCGATTTTAGCCAACGCTCGCTGACGTAACTACGTATGAGAGACGTAATTGTAATTTTGATGGATGATTACTATATATAATATAGTAGTTTAGAAGGATTTGAACTCCTTAGTTGTTTCTCAAGGTGTTCTAAGTCATTCCTTTTTTTTTAGATATTAAGGATGAGTCAAAGTGAGAGACAAGCTGCTAGGGAAAGCCGTGTTGCTGGGGGAGCAACTGACTATGCTGTAATGTTCGAAGCTATGATGACTTCGATCATGAGAAGGATGCCAGTTCTGGGGTCATCAGTAGATGTTGGAGTTCAAGTTCAAGCTTCAAAACCAGTGGATTTTGCTAAGTTGTGCAAAGACTATACTGCTCTTGGAGGGAAGGTTTTCTTGGGAACAGAATCAACCGTTGATGTTCAGAGATGGAATGATGCTTGTAGAAGGATTTTTGGTGATTTGGGAATTGAGGATGCAACTAAGAGGAAGCTTGCATCAAGACAGCTTCAAGGAAGAGCTTCTGATTGGTGGAATTCTATCACCATTGATACTCCATAGGAAGAGATTACTTGGGAGCAATTCCAAGCTAGATTTGAGGCTAAGTTCATTTCTACAGCTCAGAAATCCGTTCTGTTTAAAAAGTTTGTAGAGCTCAAGCAAGGTGGAAGACCAGTTCTTGAGTATGTTTCTGAGTTTGAAGCTTTGTCCAAGTATGCTCGGTCGTATATTGAATCTCCCTATCAGAAGAATGAGAAGTTTGTGACAGGCTTGGACACTTATCTTGGGAGACAGTTGGTGGATCATTTGGATGATCCATTTGAGAAGCTTGTGGAGAAAGCTCTCAGGCATGAGAATCTGTTTCCTAAGGAAGGATCTGTTGTTGCTGTGACCAAAGAGCGAAATGGAAACAAGAAGAGGAAGCAGCAGCAGCAGAAGGGTAAGGATGGCCAGAAGAAGCCGAAGGGCGAAGTGATCTGCTACAACTGTCAGCAGAAGGGTCATCTCTCCAGAGATTGTAAGAAACCAAGAGTGCCGGCGAAGTGTCACAACTGTGACAAACCGGGGCATTTCAAGAGGGATTGTCCGGAACCAAGGAAGGACAATCAGATTGTGCAAGCTTATGCTTTGGGGGTTGTGCCATCGTCTTCGGAGGCTCCTGCTGCTGAAGAGAAAGGAAAGAGTGTGGTAGTTCAAGGTATTCTTTCCATTTGTGGTGTTCCAGTTAGAGTGTTGTTTGATACTGGAGCGTCGCATTCCTTTGTTTGTAGTAAACTTGTAGGCCGATTGGGTTTGGAACCGGATATTGTTGATAGACCATTGGTTGTGACTAATCCAGTTGGGGGTTCGTCTTGTTTGTGTATGTTATGCCGTGGTCTAGTTGTGTCGAGTCATGATTGCTCTTTTGTTTGTGATTGTTTTGTTCTGAACTTTGCGGGGTTCGGAATTATTTTGGGTATGGACTGGCTTAGGAAGTATGCGGCAAGGATTGATTGTGAGAGGCTGGAGGAGACAGTCGAGAATGTGGAAAGGCGAAAGGTTGTGATACGATGTAAGCATGAGGAAGGCGTCTTCATGTGCTTCATGTATTCGCTGGTTGTTCCACGGGATGGACTGTCATCGGTGCCTATTGTGAATGGATTTGAGGATGCCTTTGACGACGTCAAAGGATTACCGCCGCATAGGGAGATCGAGTTTCGTATAGATCTAGTTGAGGGAGCCAGACCTGCTGTGATGCCTCTTAGGTGAATGGCGCCTAGGGAACAACAAGAGTTGAAGGTGCAAGTTGATGACCTTTTACGGAAAGGATTCATTCGGCGTAGCATGTCCGAATGGGGTGCACCAGTTGTGTTCGCAACCAAAGCGGATGGATCGTTGAGGTTGTGTGTGGATTATCGTGAGCTGAATAAGGTGACTAAGAAGAACAAGTATCCATTGCCGAGAATAGATGACTTGTTTGATCAGCTTCACGAAGCTAAGGTGTTTTCTCAGATGGATTTGGCAACGGGATTTCACCGGTTGAGAGTGGCTAAGGATATTGTGCCGAAGACTGCTTTTAGGACACCATCCGGTTTTTATGAGTGGCTGGTAATGTCGTTTGGATTGACCAATGCACCAGCATATTTTATGGATCTTATGAATAGAGTGTTCAGAGATCAGTTGAACAAGTTCGTACTTGTGTTCGTGGATGACATTCTGATTTATTCCAGGACTGAAGAAGAGCACAAGACGCACTTGCGTATTGTTTTGGAAATCTTGCGAAAACATCAGCTGAGGGCTAAGTTTTCGAAGTGTCACTTCTGGAAGAGGGAAGTGAGATTCTTAGGCCATGTTATCTTTGGAAATGGAATAGCGGTTGATCCCGCTAAGGTGGCAGCAATCCAGGATTGGGTTAGACCTAAGAATGCATCTGATGTGAGAATTTTTCTTGGATTAGCAGGATATTATCGTCGGTTTATCAAAGACTTTTCCAAGGTAGCTGCACCGTTAACAGGATTGACGAAAAAGAATCAAGTGTTCAGATGGGATGCTAAGTGTGAGCAAGCTTTTGGAATCCTGAAAGAGTGACTGACAAGTGCTCCTGTTTTGACTATTCCATGTGGGAATGATGAGATGGTGGTTTACACCGATGCATGTGGTACTGAACTTGGTGCAGTGCTGATGCAGAGGGATAAAGTTGTTGCGTATGCTAGTCGACAACTGAAGCCGCATGAAAGGAATTATCCGACTCATGATTTGGAGTTAGCGGCGATTGTATTTTCTTTGAAGATGTGGAGACATTACCTATTGGGAGTTCGATTCGAGTTGTTTACGGATCATAAGTCGTTGAGGTATCTTTTCTCCCAAAAGGATTTGAATCTTCGACAACAAAAATGGCTAGAGTTCTTAGCATCATATGATTTTGGTATAGCCTATACTCCGGGAAAAGGTAATGCAGTGGCAGATGCGTTAAGTCGAAGACATGCAGGATTGGGAGCCATGTTTTCGGAATGGAAGAATCTTGAGTATTTGGCTGGATTTGACTTCAGGCCTAGATGTGAATTGGAACCTGAGATGTTGGCAAACTTATCGATAAGACCTACTCTAGTAGAAAGAATTGGCGAGAGCCAAAAGCGAGACGATAAGCTTGTCAAGATTATCCGTGATTTGAAATCTGGATTGGACCCAGAAAAGGATAAAGGATTCGAGGTCGATCGAGAGGGTTGGCTTCGGAAACAAGGACGACTGGTTGTTCCCGATATAGATGAATTGAGAGATGAATTTCTAAAGGAAAGTCATCACTCGAAGTTGACAATTCATCCAGGAGGAAATAAGATGTATCGGGATATGAAAAGGACCTATTACTGGGAAGGCATGAAGAAGGATGTTGGAAATTTTATTTCCAAATGTATGAATTACCAGTTGGTAAAAGCTGAACAGAAGAAGCCAAGTGGATTGCTTCAACCATTAGAAGTTCCTACATGGAAGTGGGAGCAAGTATCGATGGATTTTATCGATGGGTTACCTAGAACTAGAGCAGAAAATGAAGGGATTTGGGTCATCGTAGATCGATTGACCAAGAGTGCAAGGTTTATTCCTATTCGATCAACTAGGACTGCATCGAAATTAGCTGAGTTGTATGTTAAGTGGATAGTTCGATTCCATGGTATTCCGAAGAGTATAGTGAGTGATCGAGACCCATTGTTCACTAGTAGATTTTGGAAGAGCTTCCAGGAAGTTTTGGGAACTGAGTTGTGTTTGAGTACAGCTTATCACCCCCAAACAGATGGTCAGACAAAGAGAGTCAACCGATTTTTGGAAGATCTCCTCAGAGCATGTGTTTTGGACTTCGGAGGATCATGGGAAGACCATCTTCATTTGGTGGAATTTGCGTATAATAACAGTTATCAGACAAGTATTGGTATGGCACCATATGAGGCATTGTATGGAAGACCGTGTAACTCTCCGACATGTTGGTTGGAAACAGGAGAAAAGCTAATACTTAGGCCAGACATGATTCGTCAGACTTCGAATTGTATAGAGATCATTCGGCAACGAATGAAGGCAGCCCAAGACCGTCAGAAAAGTTATGCCGATAAGCGTCGTAAGGATTTGGAATTCGACGTAGGAGATATGGTTTTTGTGAGGATTTCCCCATTGAAGAATGTTATTCGATTCGGGAAGAAAGGAAAATTGACTCCGAGATTTGTTGGACCATTCCCGATCATCGAGCGAATTGGAAAGCTCGCCTATAGATTAGAGTTACCAGAAAAGATGGCGGGTGTGCACAATGTTTTTCATGTATCTTATCTACGGATGTATGTGCACGACCCGAGTACAGTGGTTTCTGCTGATAGTTATGAAGATTTAGAGGTTGATCCAGTTGTTGCGAGACCTCGTAAGCCACTTCGTGTTGTTGAAACCGACACGAAACAACTTAGGAGGAAGACGATTACGTTGCTCAAGATACAATGGAGTGATGATGTTGACGACTGTACATGGGAGGAGGAAGAGAGGATGAAGGCAGCTCATCCTGAACTCTTCAAGATATGGCCCTAAGGTGTCGTGACATCTCACGAATTTGTGACTTGTTCTAGTCTTAGAATTTTGCATGCTAGGTTAGTTATTGGATGCATGGTTTGTTGATTGCTATGGATGGTAGGCATGCAGAATAGTTTTGATTGCTCTTGTTTGTTTGGAATTTCGGGGGCGAAATTCCTAAGGGGGAGAGAATGTAACGACCCGTATTTTTATGGATCGAAAGATCGTAAAACTGTCGACATTAAGTCGTTGATGTTGTTAAGTCGTTTAGCGTATGAGTCGACCAAAGCTTAAGTCGTTCGGAGTTGAGTCGTGTAGTGCTTAGGTCGGTGGAGCGACCTATAGAGGTGACCGGTTTAAGGGGTTTAGGTCGTTTGGTAGTTTAGGTCGAGTGGAGCGACTTATAGAATTAGCGACCTATAGGAGTTGGAGAGACCTAAGGCATTGACCGACTCATATGTTTAGGTGACTTAAGAGGTTAGGTCGAATGGGTGTTAGGTCGTGTGGAAGATAGATCGGGTGGAGGTTAGGTCGTTTGAGCGACCTAAGGTAGAGAGTGACTTAAGGGGTCAGCGACTTAAGTATTAACGAGTTAGAGCGGCTTAAGAATATAGAACGAGTTAGCAACCTAGTAGTGAGCGACCTAAGAGTGTGTGTGTTAGGTCGTGAGCGACCTATACCAGGTTGCTACATGTTAGGTCGCATGGGTGTTAACTCGTTGGGTCGTAGGTGTCGATAGGTTGTTAGGTCGGCACTAGAGCTTAGTAGTTAGGTCGTAGGAAGGTATTAGTGTTAGGTCGCGCAGTTGTGTTGAGTGATAGGTCGCGTGGAGGCTTATGTCGCTAAGTCGCGAACGACTTAAGAGTTAGGTTGTGGACGACCTAAGGGGGCGGCGACCTAAGGATTTTCAGCCTATAAATAGAGGGGTTTGGCTCACTTTTTGGCACCGGATTTTGAAGCGACGAAGTGCTGCCATTTTGAGAGCTCGACTACAACACTTCTTCACTTCCTTTCTCCACTCTAATCTAGTGCTTACATCCATCCAAGATTGAAGATCAAGGTTGAAGATCCAAGATCCAAAGTTGAAGATCTTCATCCAACAAAGGGAGATTTCATCGATTGAAGCGAGATTTTGCCGGATCAAGCTTAGTTCTTCGCTGTCCAGATCTGAAGTTGTTATCTTTTGAGGTATTTAGGTGCTTTGGTGAGTGGTGGTTATCTCTCACACGGACCCAAAGGAGTATATTGGATCGGTGGTTTGTTTATGTGTTAAAGAGAGTGATTTTGTGCATTTTTCTTAAGTCTGCATGTAGATCTATTGTTCATGATGATTTGACATCTATTTTACTACATGTTCACTTATGCAAGTTTATTCATCAAGTTGTAGAGATATTGTTCATAATTCATGCTTGTTAGAATGCATATTAGGTTTGGACTCTTTATTTACGAAATTGCCATTAATGTTGTAATTGTTTATTTAGATCTTGTTTGAATGATTGATTACTTGGATTAATGTTTGATTTGATTGATTAGTTGATTGATAACTTGATTTGGACAAATTTGTCGAAGATGATTCAAAAGCTAAGTGGAAAGGCTCTTGAATAAGGAAAGCTGCTTGTGGCATATGAAGCGGATGTTGAAGCTCATATGGATAGATTTGATGATGATGTTGAGATGGGACTTTGCAATGATGCGATGAGGCAAACCATGATGTTGAGATGGGACTTTGCTATGATGCGATGAAGCAAAGCATGATGTGTGAAAGCCTTGGTTTAATCCAGACGGGATCATCCCAAGCATGTTGATAACTCGGTGATGCGGTCCGAGTTTGTGGATTATGGTTAGCTTGAGAGGCGCTTGAGCTAGTATGGGAATAGTCGTTGAGGAGGATGACTAGAAGGCTGAGATTTCATCGTTGTTGAAGGTTCTATCATGCTCAAAGCAAGAGTACATTGGGACGGGTCACGATGACGTTCCAAGCACGGGCTGCGACGACGTGCTAGTACTTTGGGTAGTTGCGAAAATTCCTAGGCACGGGCTGCGACGACGTGCAGAGTTATGTCTAGAACCGGGGTTACCATTAGCCCTTGACAGGCGGTCATTCAACTAACGGTGAATTTAAGGCAATGATAACAGTGATAGCCAGAGTCATGGATGTTTTGGATGTTTGGTTGTATCGTCGTTTGGGTCAAGAGCGATGTTTTCAGGGTGCTTATCTGATCTTGGTTTAGGCATTGGGGGTTTGTACTCGGAAAACGCCGACCTTGACTCGAGCGATAATTACTTTGCTTTGAATGTCTGAATTGCTATGTTTACTTCTGCTTAGTGTGTCTGAGGGCTATCACTGTAGAAAGAGGTGGAGTGGGATGGTTGGGTTCCTATTCCTTTTACCCTTTATGCTCTTTTGGTATGTTTGATAGTTGATTTACTGCTCACTAAGACTTTTGTCTGACTCAAGGTTTTATGTTTAACTCTTATTACCTTGGGCTGTTCATCCATGTTGGGATGGGCAGACTAGGTAGCAGTTGACAGGTGCTGTTCTAGTGGCCAACGCTGTTGATGACGAAGACGAGCTGGAGGCTTTTGCATATTGTTTTCTTACTATATGTACTGGGTATTCCGCTGTTTGTATATTCTTTGAGTGATATGTAGTGAGGCTTGATGTATTGACTTTGCTGATTGTTGTATCAAACTATTAGAGTTTATATGATGAGATTCTGTTATATGGAGCTTCACTATGTATATTTTCTATTGTATTTTGTCCATGCGCTGTGAGTAATACGATAGATTCCGCTGTTTAATTTTACCTTGACTATCGTCCATGGCTGCCTGGCACGTCTTTCAGCGCACTATCTCCTTGTCTTGGTGCGGGAGTCATGGGCGGTCGTCACATTGTTCGTCATCATTTATATTTGAATTCATCACACACGAACAATGTGACATGCACAGCGTATCACTGTACATGCCACAAGGCCGTGAACACCGATATACACTTGATAATGCTACAGGGACAGGTGAGCACAAGGTCAAACCCAAATAAAAAGATGGGTTTAACTCAGGTGCAATATAAATAAAATCTCGACATCAGCACAAGGTCAAACCCAAGTTGTGAAACTGGATTCGACACAGGTGCACTTAAAAATGTGCAAGTATAGGAAAACGGTCAAGATAACTAAAACAAGTCTCGACCAAAAATCAGTGACTCAAGTCAAGTCACACAATGAATACATAAAGACTAGCTGCTGAATTCCAAATAACCAAACTACAATAACTCAAATGTCAAGCACAAGTCTGAAACTCAAGACCAGTTCAGCAGAAGTCAACAATGCAAACAGTGGACAACAAAAACACTTCAAGCCATGGACAGGTCGAAACCATTAATCCATACACAATGAATACATGAAGGCAGTTCACAAGTCAAAGACTAGAGCATCAAAACAATGTCGTAGTCATTCTAGAAAAATTGCAGTGCAAACAAGTGCACACTGGAAATACCAGCTATAACATGAAACAACCCAATATATACATGCAAATTCGACAAGCATATGAGCAACCATTTTTCACATAGCAAAGAGCAAATGATAGTGAAGTACAACTATGCAGTGTTCAAGAGTGAAGCCACAAACACACATGAATATGAAGACTGCAAGTGTACAACCATTGCAGACTAGTTCAGGTAGCACAAAGAATGGCTAGAAACAACTACAAGGCAGATGCAAACTAACCAGCACATGAACAACTACAACATGTAAGGGATACATAAATGACTACAAGAGCGCTGCACCAGTTCAATGTGGAATGCAACCAGAGATATACTACAACTCCAATGCTTAAGTGGAAGTACCAACTACTAAGTGCAACATACAATGACGAAGTGAAAACAAGTCAAGGTCAAATTTTCTTTAATCAAAGTCAACAGAAAAATGATCGGAGCCGAAGCCGTGGCAATCAAGGAGTCGAACAAGTCAAGCTGTAATCAAAATCAAAACCGTGGGAATCAAGTAAAAAAAATATATACGCATTTGAATAAGTCGCAAACATCACAACCATCGATACATTATCAAGTAGCCGAGAAAGGAACTTGAAGAATTCAAATAAAAATTATATAACGAAAATTCAGGTATCAAATCCTATAAATTGCAATAATCATCATCGGCAATATCCATTGAGTTCAAGTACGAAAACACTAAAGCACAAAATCATAAATTACATACCGAATCAAGGGAAGAACTCGATCAACGAAACAGACGAAGTGAGCAACAAGGAAAACGATCGATCAAGGCTACACACGAATAATCACCGAATCGATCAACATAAAGCCGGCTCTTCGCAAAACCCTAAATTGGATCAAGGACGAAATCCCTAATTGTAATCGAAAAAAAGCAGCCGCTATTATATCAAAAGGAACGAAGCAAATAAAAAAAAGGATCGGGTCGAATTACAAAAGGGGCCGGCTTATTTTTTCTTAAGAGTTTTCTTTTGATAAAATAAAGGGCCTTTATTTTAAATACGGTTATTTTAATTTTAAATTGTTTTTTAATTTGTAATTTCTTTTTAAACCGTTTAAATTTCTAGTCGTGTGACTAGGGGACAAACTACGTGGCGTAGTTTGAGAATTCGCAACTCAGTGGCTGAGTTGTGGCAGGGTTTTGAGCGTAGATTTAGGTTTAGACGATAGCGGGTGTCGCGATTTTACGTGTGTAAGCGTCTGACTATCTAATTTTTAGTAGAAACCTTAGGGGCAACACGTAGGCCGGGTTTTGCCGAAGCTGGGTAAATTCTGTGTCGTTCTATTTCTGCATTTCTTATTCTGCTGTTATCTGTGCTGCTATTGTTCTGTGATATATGTTGAAATTATTTTATAAGCTTCCGCAATTAATTTTTATAATTTATACCATCACCCTATTCACCCCCCTCTAGGGTGAAATCGATCCTACAAGTGGTATCAAAGCTAGGAATAGAAGTCAATTTTTGTTTTAAAAATTCGTGTTTCAAAAATCGGCTTTGTTTTAAAAAAATTGAATTTTTAAAATGGCTTCTTTTAATAATAATTTTGAGGGTCGTTCCAATATTATTCCTTCTACTTTCGATGGAACAGATTTTTTGAATTGGAAATTGGAAATTGAAAATGGAATTTTATTTAAAATCTGTTAATATTAAATGTTGGGATATTATTGAAAATGGGTGTGATATAAATGACGAGAAAATTATCTCGATTAATGCTCTTGCTATGCATATATTATATTCTCATATTAATCAACATAATTTTAATTTCATCTCTCATTGTGAAAATGCACAGGAAATCTGGAATACTTTAGTTGCAATATATGGTGCAAAAGTCAACAGCAATGAGAAGTCCTCCACAAACGACTCAGTTAAAGAAATGTGCTTAACAGGATTAGTAAAAAGCAGTTGTGATGAGGATGAGACGGAGCAGCTGAGCTGGCATTAATAATGAAGAAATTCAAAAGGTGGAACCATAAATATGGAAATCCAGCTCTAAATCAAAAATTAAAAAGCAGAATAATCAAAGCACTAGACAACTCGGAAGAACACGGGATCATTTGCAACAAACCCTGTGATATCAAGCCCAATTATCCCCGATTTCAACGCGATTTTGAAAAGAAATCAAAACGGAGAAATGATACAGCCACGTGGAATACAATGATGAAGATAATCAAAGTACTAGCAGTGAGAGTGAGAAAGCAGATATGTGCCTTCATGGAAATATAACTGATAGCGACGATGATGAGCCAAGCGAGGTATCAAAACTCACTCACTCTGAATTACTTATTTATTTCCACGAAGTAAATGGCTATTTTGAATGACTTAGGGAGAAATATGCTAAACTTGAATCACAAAAAGTTACTTTGATAGAATTAAATGAACAACTTGACCAATTAGTTAAAACCTATCAAAGTAGGATCCCTAAGTGTGAAAAGTGTCCAACATTCAAAGAAGAAATTAAAAAATCAGAAATTAATATAAAATCACTTGAAAATGAAATTCTGATTTTAAAAGAAAATGAAAATACTAGGAGAGAAAATTCTATCAAAAAGTGCACACAATTATTGAATGAAAATGAATCTCTCAAAATACAAGTCCAACAATTATTAACGACTTTAGATAAATTTTCAAAAAGTGAAAAATTGTTGAATATGCTATTAGGAAAGCAGACTGTTAATATGGTTAGACAAGGACTTGGATATAATCAATCTAAAAATGTTGAAAGCGATATTAATCAAGAAAATTCTATGTGCACAATTTGTAGAAAATTTGGACACAATCACAATAATTGTTGGTATAGACCCAAACATGTTAAAACTACACCGATTTGGGTTCCAAAAGGCACAAATATAAAATATCTCAAAGTTAAACAAATTTGGGCGCCGAAGGGAACAATTATAAATAGTTTTGGGTCTTTACAAAATTGTTTTTCAAAATTTTCTGCCACTAACAACCATGGACCTATAAAAATAAATAGGTCACATAAATCTTTTCTCGTGTAGGTGTGCTGGCAGGCTAAGGAACAACAATAGTGTTCTCTGAATTTTTGGATGTTCCAGAAACACAACGGGCGACAAAGCAAAGTTCCTTAGCATAGTATAATGGTGTCAGAATCACAATGGAAAACAACAAAAAATATCATAAAGGTAAAACAGGCAATGGTATATTTATTTGAACGATATATTAAATGTGATAATCTGCACCATATTCTGAATTAAAATCAGCCAATATTGAGATGATGAAAAGATGATGCTTTTGATTCTGACTTAATCAACATAGTTGGCCAAACTATATTCTTATGCCAAAAACACTATAAAATTCTCTAGATTCTTTGAATTACATCATATATATCAGTTTGGATTAAAAATATTGTTTTGTTGGATAATACATTTGGTTGTAAATATGGCTAACTCTATATTCATGGTTTTTGATTATTTACACGACTTCATTTCAAATTCAAAAGAATGTCATTTAAAATGCTGTTAAAATTGAGTTTGAAATTTTTGTTGCACACTTCTTGGTCGATCAAATTCAATTAATGATAATTTTGAGTGAAAAAGAAAATCAGATGCAGATTACACTGGTAATCTAGTTGATAGAAAAATTACTATTTGAACGTGATTTTTAAGACATTTAGTAACTGCATCGTTTTTCAAAGAAAATATCTGCATATTTTTCATTCCAAATAATTTCAAATAGCAGAAAATTTTCTTATAAAACCCCCTCGAGAAAATCATTTTTGACCATTCAGATTAGTCATTTTGAAAAATTGATTTCATAATTATTTTTGAATTTGATTTTAAGTGACTATTTTGACTAATCTGACTCCCTAATAATTATCGAAAAGATAAATAGTGATTGAAAAAGTGATGAGTGTTGATATTTATCATATATTATGACTCGAGACGGTATAATCAGTAAATTTCTTTAGAAATTTAAACAAGAGCTATAAAAAAATTTGTTGGTAAAGATTCCATGACCATCTCTATCATATTTCTAACAACCATCACTCATCAAAATTCTATATAGTTTGTCGATATGTGGTACTTTAAACAGGAATCGTTCGTTTTTCATTATATATTTTTTTAGAAAAAAATTTATTATAATAATAATAATAATAAATAAATAAATACCAAAGTATTCGCTCTCATTTAAAAGTCCTTACAGTTATGCATGGGTGAATTACTTGGAATTTGTTATGTGCTTCCATGCTCATTTAAAAGTCCTCACGGTTATGCATGTATGGAACGCATATCAAAAGTTGATTTTTAAAATAAACAAGTTGATTCTAATCCCATTTGAAAGTCCTCACGGTTATGCGTGGTTAGAAGATACTTGAATTCATTTTTTTAAAATAAAACTAGAATACTACTAATCTCATTTAAAAGTCCTAACGGTTATACATGGTTAGTAGATATTCAAATTCCTGATATAAATATACCACAAATAGACACAACTGTATGGTTTTATATGATGACATCATTCCCACCATTCTAAAAGTGGAATATGCGGCTAACAAAATATTTATGATTTTTGTTTGCTTTTTTATTGAAATTTAATATTTATATTCAATTGAGTTTTAATGTTGGATTAATATCGATCACTTTATCTCTATTTTCTCTAACACTATTATTCTTTTGCTGATAACAAAAGGGGGAGAGAAAAGTTAAGATTTTGTCAAATAAAATCAAGCAAAGGTCGAACAATTTTCTATTTGCATCTAGGCTCATTTGCATATTTTTATTTGTATGCATATATGTAGGGGGAGCTTTGTGTAGAGAGGAAGCATTTAAATAGGGGGAGCAATTAGAGCATATCAATAATCAAATACATTTAACATATTCAAAATCTTAAATATATGTTCGTTATCATCAAAAGGGGGAGATTGTTGAATATGCGATTATATGATTTTTGTTTGATGATAATATATATATATATATATATATATATATATATATATATATTCGTGTAAATTTATTTATTAATGTACTATTTTATTTTTCACAGGTTAAATAAATATTTGCTGAATAAAATTAAATAACACAGAATTTGAATTCAAACAGAAATTTTATTCAAACAAATATTTATTACAATTTTGAATAGTACAAATTCAAGCTCTCACTACACATATACAATTTTGACTACAAATACATCACAATTTCATATTTACATTTAACCTCACTACACATCACTCATTCACTCAATTCGTAGTTTATCTTCAACATCATTCCAGTTAGAATCCAGCATCTGAGCAATCTGCAAAAATATTCACTAACGCAGTAAAATTGAAAAAGAAATATTTTTGCAATATAAAATAAAATATGGTTTTTGAAAATATTATTTGCCTTAGTTATTTGGGTTGTTCGTCATCATTTATATTTGAATTCATCACACACGAACAATGTGACATGCACAGTGTATCACTGTACATTCCACAAGGCCATGCACACCGATATACACTTGATAATGCTACAAGGACAGGTGAGCACAAGGTCAAACCCAAATAAAAAGACGGGTTCAACTCAGGTGCAATATAAATAAAATCTCGACATCAACACAAGGTCAAACCCAAGTTGTGAAACTGCATTCGACACAGGTGCACTTAAAAATGTGCAAGTATAGGAAAACGGTCAAGACAACTAAAACAAGTCTCGACCAAAAATCAGTGACTCAAGTCAAGTCACACAATGAATACATAAAGACTAGCTGCTGAATTCCAAATAACCAAACTACAACAACTCAAATGTCAAGCACAAGTCTGAAACTCAAGACCAGTTCAGCAAAAGTCAACAATGCAAACAGTGGACAACAAAAACACTTCAAGCCATGGACAGGTCGAAACCATTAATCCAGACACAATGAATACATGAAGGCAGTTCACAAGTCAAAGACCAGAACATCAAAACAATGTCGAAGTCATTCCAGCAAAATGACAGTGCAAACAAGTGCACACTGGAAATACCAGCTATAACATGAAACAACCCAATATATACATGCAAATTCGACAAGCACATGAGCAACCATTTTTCACATAGAAAACAGCAAATGATAGTGAAGTACAACTATGCAGTGTTCAAGAGTGAAGCCACAAACACACATGAATATGAAGACCGCAAGTGTACAACCATTGCACACTTGTTTAGGTAGCACAAAGAATGGCCAGAAACAACTACAAGGCAGATGCAAACCAACCAGCACAAGAACAACTACAACAGGTAAGGGATACATAAATGACTACAAGAGCACTGTACCAGTTCAATGTGGAATGCAACCAGAGATATACTACAACTCCAATGCTTAAGTGGAAGTACCAACTACTAAGTGCAACATACAATGATGAAGTGAAAACAAGTCAAAGTCAAATTTTCTTTTATCAAAGTCAACACAAAAATGATCGGAGCCAAAGCCGTGGCAATCAAGGAGTCGAACAAGTCAAACCGTAATCAAAATCAAAACTGTGGGAATCAAGTCAAAAAAAATACGTATTTGAATAAGTCGCAAACATCACAACCATCGATACATTATCAAGCAGCCAAGAAAGGAACTTGACGAATTCAAATAAAAATTATATGACGAAAATTCAGGTATCAAATCCTATAAATTGCAATAATCATCATCGGCAATATCCATCGAGTTCAAGCACGAAAACACTAAAGCACAAAAGCATAAATTACATACCGAAGTAAGGAAAGAACTCGATCAACGAAGCAGCCGAAGTGAGCAACAAGGAAAACGATCGATCAAGGCTACACGCGAACAATCACCGAATCGATCAACATAAAGTCGGCTCTTCGCAAAATCCTAATTTGGATCAAGGACGAAAGCCCTAATTGTAATCGAAAAAAAGAAGCCGCCATTATATCAAAAGGAACGAAGCAAATAAAAAAAAGGATCGGGTCGAATTACAAAAGGGGCCTTAAGAGCTTTATTTTTATAAAATAAAGGGCCTTTATTTTAAATTAGGGTTATTTTAATTTTAAATTGTTTTTTAATTTGTAATTTCTTTTTAGACCGTTTAAATTTCTAGTCGTGTGACTAGGGGACAAACTACGTGGCGTAGTTTGAGAATTCGCAAGTCAGTAGCTGAGTTGTGGCAGGGTTTTGAGCGTAGAGTTAGGTTTAGTCGATAGCGGGTGTCGCGAATTTACGTGTGTAAGCGTGTGACTATCTGATTTCTAGTAGAAACCTTAGGGGCAGCACGTGGGCAGGGTTTTGCCGAAGCTGGGTAAATTCTGTGTCGTTCTATTTCTGCATTTATTATTCTGCTATTATCTGTGCTGCTATTGTTCTGTGATCTATGTTAATATTTTATAAGCTTCCGCAATTAATTTTTATAATTTATACCATCATCCTATTCACCCCCCTCTAGGGTGAAATCGATCCTACACTTAAGAACTCGCCTCGATCTATGGAGTTCAAGTCCAAAAGATACTTTAGTTTTCCAGGTTAACACATACTCCTGGCAAAAGTCCATCTTGTCAGAGCTTTCTTATTTTATCATCTTCCATCTTCAAGTAACTCTAAGCCCTTCTCTGAAATATGACCCAGCTTGAGATGCCAAATCTTTGTGGCATCCAATGCACGAGAACTATCTACTCCAACACACGAATCTCCACGAACTATGGTTCCTTTCAGCAAATATAGATTTTTGTACACATCTCCTTTCATAAGAATTAGTGCACCTCTCGAAACCTTCAGACTATCCTTCTTGATAGTTACCTTGCATGCCAAAGATGCCAATTGTCCTAAAGAAATTAAGGACTTTCGAAGACCTGGAACATACTAGACACCTGTCAAAGTGCATATCACCTCGTCAAACAACCTGATCCTCATTGTACCTTCACCCATTTCTTTATAGCTCGCGTCATTACCCATAAGATTAGATCTTCCCTCTCGTCCAATGAAATAACTGAAGTAATCCTTATTAGGCGTCTCATGGAAAGACCCCCTTAAGTTCAGCACCCAATGGTCTGAGACAACCGATACTACAGCAGACAACACATCGTCAGATGCAAACTTCTCCACCGCAAATGATGAAATCCGTCTTCTTTCTTCTTCTTCAAATATGGACAATCCTTTTTCCAATGACCGGGTTTCTTATAGACAAAGCACTTTCAATCCTTATACTTTCCTCTCCTGCCATTACTGGGCCTCCTGGTTAGAATGCTAATTCTTATTATCATCTCTACCTCTTTCAACAAACAAGCTATGACTACTACTTCCACATCTAATACCTTCACTTATTTCCTTCACCAATCTCCTAAGCACTCAAATAGATGGCCTGACTTCACATCTTCCACTGTTAATGTGTCTTTAGCCAAGATAAGGCTGGTAGCAAAACCAGTGTAACTTTTCAGAAGACAACACAAAAGAATCATTGTCATTTTCTCCTCATCCATTTTCAAGTCCACAGTCTTCATCTTCATCATGAGATCATCAAAGAAATTAAGATGTTCATTCAGTGAAGTACCATCTCTCATCCGCATTGTGAAAAATGTCTTCGGTAATATTAGATGGTTAGTCAAAGATTTCTTCAAATAGAAATTTTCTAGCTTGGTCCAAATGCCCCTAGTAGTGCTCTCACTTCTAATCTTCGAGATAAAATTCTCTCCTATAGCTAGTTGTAAAGTAGTAAACGCCCATTTTTCCATCTCCTTCCTTTCCGCGACTGAGATGTCAGCCGTCAACTCCTCAGGGAAAATATTATTGGATGGACTTCATTCCTTATTAGAACAGCCTTCATCCTCCATTGCCACTTCTCGAAGCCTTTATCCCCATTCCATTTCTCAATTGCCAACTGTGATCCTGACGCAATATACATCCCTATAGTATAGGGTCTTGTAACAACTGGAGTCGCTTCATCTCCTGCCATAGCGTCTAACACTCCTCAATCAACCTTGTAGCTATGATGACAGACTGTTGGGGAAAATACCTTCAGATATTTAGTCTAAGGGAATAAAAAATCCCAATGCATTAGAAAACAACTGGATCATGATTGTAGTGAGACGAAACAAACAGAGATAAACGCCAGAACAGACAGTCACAGTTCTATGCAATGTAGAAAAATAATTAACACCTATATTCATAGTGGTTCCATTACCGCGAGGTAGTGTATGTCCACTTGGGGAGAGGAGATTTTATTAATCACTTAAATATTAGATTTACAAGATTGACTCGCTTTTAGAGGCTATACATAAGAAGAATTAGCAACACAGTCAAAATTATGTAGAGTTTCAACTCTCTAGGATGGCTGCCATTGTTTCCAGAAGCTCCACTATTTATAAAGTGAAGATATGAGGAGGGGTAGCTGTTATATAGCAGCTCTAGGGTTTGGCTCGGCAAACACCAAAAAATGGTTCGGCGTTCATCTGGACTGACAAAGCCCAATTCTCGAACCAAACATCTGGAGCGGCATTACTTGGTTCGGCATCACTTTGGTTCGGCAAAGCCCAACTTGTTTGGTTTGGCAAAGCTTGGCAGTTGATTCGGCAGTTAATGTCCGAACAAGAATTATGGACCGGTACTTAATTTGGTTCGGCAACATCACCGAAAAAAATTCTAGAGGGCACATTTTGGTTCGGTATTCCCTATTTCACCTTCACCAAATCACCGAACAACTTCTCCTTCATATCACCGAACGAAGTCGCCACCACTCCAGAAATCTGGAGCGGCATATCAATGCAACACCGGACGAGATTTCTCGTCTGGCACTTCCACTTCTCTTCGTGCTATCTCCTCTTTTTTACCGAGCGAAGCGCTAGCTTCCCAAATCAGCATCAAATGAACTCCACCGGACCAAATCTTCGCTCCGGCATCTCCTCCACCGAACCAATATTTGGTTAAAGATCTTCTTCTCCAATGCCGGATCCAAGCGATCTCTCCACCGAACGACGCCACAAATCATTACGACTTTGCCTCTCCTTCGCATCTCCTCCACCGATCCAATATTTGGTTTGGAATCTTCTTCTCCAATGCTAGATCCAAGCGACGTCTCCATCGAATGAAGCCACGAAGCATTGTGACTTCACCTCTCCTTCACGCACCCAGGATTAGAGTTTCTCCAAGTTTTGCGAGTATCTGCAATGGCCTTATCTTCTTCAGATTCGAAATCAAGTATCAAAAGTAACAATCTCCACCTTGATATCAGATTTCCAAACAAGTCTTCCAACTTCATCACTATTCTTAACATCTGAAATTAATGTTAAACGCCGTCAATTAATGCTTGTTTGCAAATTGTAGATGTCAGAAGAAATGGTTCGTTGGCGAATACTTTAAAACTAAAAATTTAATCATATGGGAAAATCTTATAGCAGAACAACATTAATATGACATTTAAATAAATAATACATCGTCCAAAGGCCAATGTTAGAAAATAACATTTTGACTATTAATCTATCTCTATATCACATCAAAATTTATTTGATATGTAAATCATGACAATAATAAGTCAACCAAAGTATACAAAAATGTGCAACATGCAGACATGGGTCGTAAACTTATTCCCTTCACCTTTCCATGCCTTTTTCCCGTAAAATTGAGAAACATACACACACAGTACAAAAGGAAAAAAGGATGAATAACTGATATGTTACCCTTGCATCAACGCACCCCAACCCAGAGGTCGGTGGTCTCGGATAGAGATGATTTGCCAACTTACCCTTTTGGGATCAAGTCCGTATAATTTTATTTTATACCTAGACCCTCTCTTCTTTTATAGCCACAATTATTAGCACAAAATAATATTTATCATTAGCAACTATGATGTCAACATAATAGTGTAGCATATCTATCATATCAACCACAATTTGGCAATACAATACAAAAATTGGGTATAATACATTAACAAGAATACATTAAGAGTCATCCCATCCCTATTTCTGCCCAATGTCAATTCAAAGTAGTGATTGAACACTAATGCTCAGCGTAAACATAGGTGCACAAATCCACATAGCAGTTATTCGCCACAAATAGTAATCGCCTCCAACATGGTAAATACAAAAAGATATAAAACCACAAATATTGAATACCCCTGAAACAATAGGCTAACAAATGGTAAAAATTATTTTTCACGGCATGTAGATAAAATGGATGATGATACTCCATTTTAAATATAGTAAAAATCTTCCTATTATTTTATTCACACATTATCGATTTACTTGGCCAATATAAATTACTTCATTATATTTACCAACCCTAAAAATAAAGACACATTGCTTCAAATATCTGAAGGTAATTTTATGGTTATTTAACCCAAATATTGTCAACATATCATAAACATCTTCAAACTCATATTACTATTCTTCCAAAATAATGGTAACTAATTCTCTTTCAAAATAGGGAATTATTATATTTTCTAAAAATAGTAATACACCACTAAACACTTTTTAATAATTTCATTCTCTTTGAATTAAGTAGTAATTCAACTCAACCATCTGAAATATAATATTTTATTTTTTAAATACTCGAACTATATTATTATTTACCCAAAATAATAATAATTTAGCCCAAAATATTTTTTAAATATCTCTTTATTTTCAACTTAATAATAATAATAGTGATTCATCCGTTTCATTGTTATTACTCATGATAGTAGTGATAAAACAGTAAATTGATAATTGAAGATCGAAACCTCCATGCTCATGAAGATCCAATTTGTTTAGAGAACATTATTATATGGTAAGGATAAATCAGAGATATTTCAATATCTACACTTTCTAATATTACACTTTATTTTCTGTTGTATAATTATTTAGCCACTAAGCAAAGTCTCTATAAATATAAGTCATGTATCGTTAAATTATAAATTAAGCCTTCAATAAAGATGTAGCCTTTAATAGTTATATGTTTCTTATATTACCTTCTCATCTTCTTCTTTTCTATTTTAATTGTTTTATTCGATAATTTCAACGTGGTATAAGGGTAGGTTCTTGTCGTTCATACCATATACAACCTACATCACATTCTCATCTATCATACCTTCGTCGATCTTGAAACCATGACCCTCTATGTCACAACACTTTATGCAACCAACATATGCCTCGCATCCACTTCTACTTCATATTTGCAACCGATGAAACCCAACACACTAGCATGGAACAAAATTAATCCTTAATCCTACAAAACCTCGTACTTCATAAATCTACTTCCATCGTGAATTAATAGATCTACAACACTACATCCCAACGTACTGCTTGATTTCCTATGATGCAGATGGAGAAGCTTGGTTCAACTTGGGAGTATATTGTTGTTGTGATTTTATTGATGAAGTGAAGATGTTTGATTATATACTTGTGAAACAGGAGTCTGAAAGAAGTTTCCTAGATGTGTTTCTCAAATTGTGCTTCTGTTTCTAACGAAACAATCTAAGGTTATTGTACAAGTTTTAGATTTCGATTTTCCTTTTTTGATTGGCATCTTCCAATAATGAAAATAATAAATCTTGATTGGAATTCCACTTTCAATCTCATGAGAATCTCCTTATTTCTACTTTCTTTTTTCTAGATTTCAACCCTGGATTTTCGATGTAGTTACTCTTCCAAACCTGATTGGAATTTCACTTCTAACCCTCATAGGAATTTCCTTATTTTTGTTTTCTCTTCCTAAATTTCAAATCCATATTTTTGATTCATTGTTGTCGTGTTTTGGAAATTTTCCTACCAATCATATATAAGTTTGCATTTGAAGTTACTCACTCTGTGGCAGCACTTGACCATTGTTTTCACATTCTTTGGATGGCATGGATAACATTATTGCTTGGTGGTTCTTCTTTGATTGATTTTGGCTTTGGCAAACATGTAGGTCATGACAATATTACATCAAAAATTATTCAATATGTAAATCATGACAATAATAATCAAGCCAAAGTATATAAAACTTTGTAACATGTAGGTATGAGTCGTAAATTAACTCCCTTCCATTTCCTTTGCTTTTTCTCGTAAACTTGTGAAAAACATACATACATAAATCTATACATACTTGCATGCATATATTACACACACACATGTGCGTGTATGTGTGATATATGTATGTATGTATGTATGCATGTATACACGCACCCCTTGATTTCAACCACATGTTCCGATTTAAATAATAGAATGAAGTGACAAGAGAGAGAAAGCATAATCGTTTAAATCGAAATATGTAATTGAAATCAAGGGGATTTGAGCTATAGCGAAAATCAGGTTTAGTCAATCGTGTGTGTGTGTGTATGAATAACCAATTCGAATTGCGCCCTCATGTCTACACATCCCAACCCAAAGGTCAGTGGTTTAGCATGGATATAGTTGCCTACTTACTCTTTCAGGATCAACTCCACATAGTTCTACTTTATACATGGAGCTAATCTTATCCTACAATCACAAATTTAGCATAAAATAACATTTATAGTTAGTAACTATGGCGTTAGTACAACAATAATATAACATATCTAACATATCAACCATAATCTGACAATACGACAAAAATTTGGAATAATACATCAACATACATACACAAATAAGTGTCATCTAATCCCTATTCCTACATAATGTCAATCCAAAGTAGTGAATGAACACTAAAGCTCAACCTAAACATGAGTACACAAATCCATATAATTACTCTAGCCATTCATCAAACGCCAATGTACCAATTTTCGGTGGAAACCAATAAGCGTGGATGCTAACAAACGCAAAATACCAACAACTATATATAACAACACCTACTAAATTCTAATAAACAACAATCATCCACCATAACTATAATCTCCTCCGACATGGTAATTACAAAAGGGTACACAACCATAAATATCCCCTAAATAGCAAACCAACATATAAATATGGATTTTCACAGTAAGTAGACAATAATAAATGATAATAATCATCGTCAATATAGTAAAAATCTTCATATTATTTTATTTAAACACTATTAGTTTACTTTAGATAATATAATTTACTTTATATATTTACCAACTCTAAAAATATGATACATTGCTTCAAATATCTAAAGGTCGCTTTATGATTATTTATTCCAGATAACATCAACTTACTTTAAACATCTTAAAACTCATTAATACTATTTTCCCAAAATAATATCAACTAATTCTCTTTCAAAAAATGACATTGTTATGTTTTCCAAAAATAGAAGTTTAACATTAAACTCTTTTTAATAATTTTATTCTTTTCAAACGAACGTAATAATCCAGCTCAACAATTTTAGATGTACAATATATTATTTTTAATATACTCAAACAATGTCAATATTTACCTAAAATATTTTTGAAATATCTCTTTATTATTTAGATTAATAATAGTAATTCAACCTTTTCATTATTACTACTAATAATAGTATCACATGAAACAATAAATAGATAATTGAAGATTGTGGTCTCCATGCTTCCAAAGATCCAAGTATCGTACTAAAATTTCTCCAAATACCTAACACTAGGCCTGCTCTTGAGAGTAACAAAAAGTTATCCAAAAGGAAAAAAAAGAATGAAAAAAAGAGGGTCGTACAAAAATCAAAAGTCTAGTGAGGGGAATAACTCTAATAAACGTAAGTAAAGGTCTGTGGGAAATTACTAGCCATACCACATCATGTCCTAGCCATACCACATCATGTCCTATTCGTATACCAACAAGCCATGATAATACATAATAGTGATTTCAACATTAAAATAGTACATACTATAACAAGCTATGCCATTGATAACATGATAAAACAAGGGTAGGATAATACTATACCTCCATGATCAATGGGTCATAGATTCTCAATCTTAGTCAACCTGGATTGTAAGTAAATACGACGATACCATGGTGCTATAATAAGCATTCACATACTCAGCTCTATGAATAAATATTTTATGATTAATATCACTAGGTAATGCTATTTAAAAATTTGAAACTGATATCTGTGTGATGAATTACCATTAGCTATCAAGAAAGACATAATTTGGAGCCAGCTAATATCTGTTGACTCTAATTAAACACCTAGAGGTGTTGACAAATGTAGTTCCCAAGGCAACATCTAATTATGCTATAAAGTATACGACTAAATCTATAATGGTGTCTTACTCTCTTCGCCCCTAGTTTAGGATAACGTTTGTAGGTTGAGCCATCTTTCGTGGTACAATGGTTTCATGTAATAGTATTATACCTCTTCGGTAGCCACTAACCTAACAAATTAGAACCATATGTAACTGCCAAATAATGTGTGCACACTTCCCTGCATATACATACAACATTGAAGTCTCATCGTTCCCCCATGAATCAACGAACGTTCCTTGAAACGCCTCGCACTAACTGATAGCTCTAGGTTAGGCATACCGAGACTATATATATGTGTATATCCCATGCACTATAATTGGTAGCTCCAAGTCAAGCATACTAAACTATATGTAAATTGCTTAAACCACATGTCTATAAATATATAATATATTTCGTGCAGCAAATCAGTAGCACCAAGGCATGTATACCAAAATATATATAAATCACTTAAACCACATATGTATTTATATGCATAATACAAACACGCACATACATACCTACATACATACACACACACATATGTACACACACACACACACACACACACACACACACACACACACACACACACACACATATATATATATATATATATTCTTTCACCTATTGGTAAGCCCAAGTCAGGTATACCGAACTATATATAAATCACTTAAACTGCATACTGGTAAATATATAATATATGTGTGCATTTATCGGTAGCTCCAAGTCAGGCATACTTAATCTATATTTAATCCACCTAAACCGTGGATTAACAAATATACATATGTGTGTGTATATAATAATAACTCCAATTATATGGAATATATACACATGTATAGTGCATAGGTACATACACGTATGAAACTAACAACCATGGTAATAAATTTATCATCTCATTAACTACAAAAATTCATACATATAGTCTTAGAAACAATTCTGATAGATGTAAAGTGATGCAATAGGGGCAATTATGTAATTATAATTATATTACTTAATACTCATAAATGAATCTTGGCCAAAATTAAAGCAGTTACTTTGGTTTATGTTACCACTGATGTACATATATCTGTGCAGTTAAAGCGCTCGACGGATTCAATGCGTGGAGGTGCAAAAAGTCATAGTGCGGATATAACGAGGATATAACGGAATATAGTGGATGACTTTAAAATAGAAAATAAAACTCATGCTTAATGTTTTTACAAATATATAAATGGTAATTGAATGAAAAATTAACATTCAACTGAATTATAATTAATACTAAATAATTTTAAATAGAACACGTGCAAATATACTATAATAAACATTCAACTAAATAAATTAGTATATTAAAATATATTAGTATCATAATTTTTATAATGTATAAATATCATTTTTAATTCATTTCTTTTAAAGAAGATATAGCGGAAATAGAAGAATATAGCGGAAATAATGGGATATAGCGGAAATAGAGGGGCTTAAAGCGGAAAGGGTATATTTGGGGCTATATAGAAAAATCATAGCGGTAGAAATCCGCTATGAGATATAGCAAGATTATAGTGGGGTATTAGCGAAGCATTAACTGCATAGACATATATTAATAAATTTTAATTTTAATGCCGATGATTACATTAAATTCAAATAATATGAAATTCCGAAGGTAAAGTGTTTAAATCGATTGTAATTACAAAGCATTCATGATGATGAGTATTGAATCAACTAAATAAATACATATACTTAAATGCTACTTTTTAAGGTGTTTTGAAAAAGGGATATCGATTAAATTTATATGTATGTATTGTATACACATCTATTTTGCATAATAAAAAATTAATTTTTTTAAACTCGAAAAAGAGAATACATTTAATACATACACACAGATATATATAATTTTGTTACTTCTTTAAAAAATAAATTTGTTACATATACATATATCTAAAATAAGAAATGAATGTATATTATCAAATGTGTTGTTCTAAATTTAACAAGCAAAACCCCTAATTTGTAGAATCTATTCGACATTTAATTCCTAGTTGGTCAATTTTTTTAAGAAATAAACGATTTAAAATACTTGTTAGATTATATATTATCATTTATTTTTCGAATTTGTAAATAAATACTCATATATTATTTGCATAAAATTTAAAAGCAAGTAGGGTTAAAATGGTCCCTACCACTTTAACAAAAACAAAAGAAACAAGATTCAAAACAATCACTACATAAACATAGCTACTACCGTGGCAAAAGCAGAACAAAAGAGTAAAAAAAAGACAAGAACATAAAACAAAATTAAAAAACCAAGGCGGAAGCAAAATATTGTCCTAAATTCCCCATCCAGATAAAAATTTATACACATGATTAGTTCTAAGCTTTGTCAACAAATTCCTTATGTTTTGCAAAGTCTTCATGAAAAATTGTTCCTTAGTGAGAGATTTAAAGGAGAAGAGCCTATCATTTCTTTCTTGCCAAATGATTATGATGAAGGTCTTTAGAACTATAAATAGTATTATAGATTCATAATGTTTCTCCATAGTTTGGTCGACAACCCACATCCATAACTAAGCAGTAGTCATGTATGTAATATTGTAGCCACCTAGCTGAAGATTCTTTCCCTATAGTAGATAAAGCACGTCACATTCAAAGAACATATGATTTCTCGTTTCTAGATGATTGCTACGCGTACAATAATTAACATCATTTATTAAATCTCTGCCCAAGAGCTTAACTTGAGTAAGACATGAATTATGCAAAATCTTCCACAGCATAAAATTGCTTTTTTCTGGGCTGTACTTATCTCATACTCCGTATCTCCATAGATCATTAATATAGAATCTAGAGTTAATTAATGAATTGTAAACTAATCCAATTTTGCATGGGGAATGTTTAGATCCCTAAACGGGATTGCTACCTAGATTAAGGCATGTTTTAGCTGTGATAATATTCCATTATTCTCTACCAGTAACATTACTAGAGTATGGCAGAGTAATCTTACTATGAAGTATGTAGTTTCAAGCTAGAACATTTTCAGATACCCATGTCATTGTCCTTTGAGTACATGTGAGGATATCATTGAGGATAAGACCATTCATTGCCCAAGGATTTTTCCAGGAAGGGTGCTAACAATAATTTGTGACATTATAGCTAGTGAGAGGAAGGAGTGCAGGTCTTAGGTTAGTAAGCACCGAAAGAACCAACTTACAATACTAGGGGTTGGCATTGTTTAGAAGTTCTTGTTTTTTAAGTGGTGAGTTAACATCCATTTTGCTCATATGGTATGCTAGCCTAAAAGTAGAGCATTTAGGTGCTTAGAAGCAACTGCAATTTTCCAAGTCTAATTTAAATACCAAGTACCCCTTTTCTTTAGGAACATTGATTTTCTTGAAAGCAATTAGGGATAGGTTTCCTTGAATAGCAGTTGGAAGACCATAAAAATGATTAAGTGGATTATTCAACATTGTAAGAAATTTCTTTGGTTATGTAAATGTTATAAAGTAGTATGAATTCATGGCAGTTGCAATGGAGTTGATAGTGTTGTAATTGGTTGTTAATGATAGATTCAAATATAGGAAGGCTCTAATTGGTTGTTATCTTGGATAAGGTTAATGGTACACCCAAATTAACATAATTTGATGTCACAAAGGCTAGGGTTGAAAGGGCAGTAATGCTTATGGTCTCATCATTACCTAGGCCAGCTATTAAATGTAAGACTTTCCATGATTGATTAACAAGCCTGTAACAACTTCAGGGGTGGATAAACACTTCATAACGGTAGATATGGAGTTCCTATCTTGCTTAGAAAAAATAACCAAATCATCACCAAATAGAAGACCGATAATTTGCAGGCTTTTGCACCTTGAATGAAGTTTTATTGCTTTGATGCTAGCCTGTTAAGATAGAATATTATTGGAATATTCCATTACAGTAATAAATAGGCATGTGGAAATAGGATCATCTTGTCACATGCCATGTGTTGAATTGAATTATCGTTAAATTTGTCCATTAAACATTATAGAGTACCGAGGAGTGGATATACAAGTATGAATCCAAGCAATGAGGGGTTTAGGGAATTTCATTTACATTAGAATGACAATGATCGATTCGAATGCAAGCTCAAACGCATAGATATTAATGCCCAAGCCTTGGCTCAGGAACCATATCAGATTCTTTAAGTCTATGGATCCCTAGAAGTGATCAGAGGAAGTGCAGGCAGCACCAGCTGAGCTGACGACTAACGTTACAGTTGATATGGACGACCCAACTTAAGTCCTTAAGATTGGATCTTAGCTCAGCATCTAATTGAGGAAGAAATTGGTCAGTTTTCTCCAAGAAAACCTGGATGTGAACCCATTGGGATAAGTGTGGTACATCATCGAAGATAATGTGTCACGCACCAAATGTGGATCTACAATATCCCCTGATAAAATATAAGAGATACAATCTGGGTCCGATGCGATCCACTGTATTGAATAAGGAAGTGAATAAGTTAAAGGAAAACGGCTTCATCTGCGACGTTTTATACCCACAATGGGTATTGAACTATGCGTTGGTTAAAAAAGCAAACGGGAAGTGGAAGAATTGCATTAATTACTTGGATCTAAATAAAGCATGCATGAAGGACAACTTTATGTTTCTCAGAATCGACTAGCTGGTAGATGGGACCATCGGACACGAGTTACTTTATTTCATGGATACTTACTTCAATTATAAATAAATACTAATGCACATTCTAGATCAAAAGCACACAAGCTTTATAATAAATTAGGGATGGTATTGCTATCAAGTGATGCCACTCAGTTTAAAGAATGATATGACTACTTACTAGAGATTGGTGAATTCCATGTTCAAGGATCAGATAAGAAAGATGATGGAAGTATATATGGATGATATGCTCATGAAGTCATGGTTATCGATGAACCACACAGATGCCTTTCGGAGATGTTTTCTAACAACCCTGACTCGACCTTTGAAAATCGGCACTGAATACATCACCTGGTTCGCCGGAGCTTATAACACACCAAGTATAACAAAATAGCGGAAGAAATGAATATATCAATATACAACATTGATACAATATCTGATACAACTGAATATCAAATACAAATGACTATCAATATATCCAAGATAGATACAAGACAATAGCAGAGACAATAGCAGCGGAAAGACAATGTCTTCAATGCCAAACTCCAAAAACTCCACCTCCAATCCAAAGCTAGATCGAACCCCCATCAAGTTGTACTAAGCAAGGTCGGTCATCCAAAGACTGAAGAAGATTACCAAAGACTGAAAGCTATCGAATCTACACCTACTACTTAACTATCTAAAAAACCCAACTCTAGACTGCCCGTGCAGAAAATTGTGGGCACCTAGAGTTTAGGAAGAGAACAATAAACTCCGGGTCAGTCATGGAACTGGTATGAGCAAACAAAAACAGTTTATCTTTAAAACAAACAACAAAAGAATTTAAAACATTGAAATCCATAATTCTTTTTGGAAAATGAAAATACCATAAGGCCTCCCGCCACACACACCATGCAAACGCAGAATTGGTGGAGATTTCTCCTTACGATAATCAAAAATGCTTGATACGCGAAAACCATTTTGATATTATTATTAGTGCATAGTGTAGAAAAACCTTTCGAAGGTATAATATTAATCTTAGCCAGCATACAACCATTATTGTATGCCTACTATAGCTACCATGTTCGATAGCAGGTTACCGCTACATTCCATGGCAGCTTATACAACTAAAACTGTACAAGGCGCGTATAGTTTCTTTGGATTTTCCAACAAATGGTCAGGCCAAGGAACTTCCCATTGCCACATGAGTACGCCTCTGGAGGGATGCCCCGAGAACCTACCCGGGTCTCTGCCAACACAAGGTCGGTTTCCTCCCTGCCTGGGAGTAATACCTAAAGATATGCCACCCTCGGTCGTTTGTGACCTTTATCCGAGGTCCTCAACCACAAAGCAACATCACACAGTAATAAATATACAGTGTCCACATGAGTTAAGTATCTGGGTACATACCATGATACCACCCTTTTCCAAAAGGAATGGATATACCCTAGGGGCGCGACCCCTGCAACCTTGCCGCATCTTTCCCGTTTCGACCATTTTCGGGGTGTGAGGTCCTGATGCAGTCTCGTCCACAAAGCTATGCTTTTTCACAAAGCCATGCTTTGATCAACAAATGATCAGCAACACTTCGTATGCCACATTACCAAATTGGGATGTATCACTAGTAACCATCAACTACATAACCTTTGAGCTCTTACGTCTCAGAGAAAGGTGTTAAGCTAAGAGAGTAAATCTCCACCACCAAACAGAAATGTATTTAATAGAAACTGGTTTTACATCTCAAAGTGTAATGTCAGACACACATCCATACAAGTCTGTTCCGGGTTCGAACAGAACCGAAGGCACTTTCGAAGAAACCCTTGCAATCCTGGTATTCACAATCCCGATCGGACTCCCCGTCACATATGGAGATCTCTATACCGGCGCGACTCAGTGCAGAGACAATCGACGGGTTATCCTTTCGTTCTCGAAAATACCCGGTCTTCACCAGCGGTCTTCAAATGCTATCCATATCGTCGTATCATTATTCAGAATGGGTTATATGACACAAGGTCCTCTCCTGACTAAACCGAATAATGAGCGCAATATTTAAAAACATATGGATATGAGATTTCAGTTAAGTCACAACTTAAAACCCAAAATTTTCTTTTCAAATGCTTAAACAAATGACCATTTACATATCTGTAAACAAAAAGATTCTTTTCACAAAGATCACCAATCTTCGAAAAAGATTCACTTATATCCTTTCATAACACTTCCCCTTTCAAATTGGATTAACTCATCCAATCTTTAAATCAAAGACTTAATTCATCGCTTTCAAAACCATTTCCAATTCAAATCTTTTATATAAAAGATACACCATTTTAAAATCCTCTTCGATTTCAACACAAAGTTCAACAGTCTTTCACAAAGATTAATTCATAGCTTTCAAAACAATTCTATTTCAAATTTGAAATCTTTTCAACATAAATTGGAAATCCTTTCTTTATATGAAAGCTTTTATTATTTGAAAATAAATAGTTTTCGTTTCGGAAAAAACTGATTACATTTGCACAGTTAAAGCCCTGCAAACTTGGGTTAAATTTAAATTCCAAAATAATACCTTAAAATGGTTTAAACCCATTTATAACTTGTATAACATTTTTAAACCATAATTTCTGAACATTGAATTCAATTTCAAATTTTGAATTCAAATTCAAATCAAATTATTTAAATTTCAAAATTTTATCAAGTTATCTAAAATAACTTTTATTCTTAAAACTCCTTTTCAAAAGCTTTTAATATTTAACCCAATTCTGTTTTCAAAACTACTTTTGATTCAAAATTCAATTTTAAAATCATTTCAAAAATCTGTGACTTAACCAATTTCATCGTGCAATCCATATTTGTGTGTGTAAGATGTGGTCCAGGGGTTTTACACAATAGTGCAATATCATTCAATCATCACAGATTCAATCATATCAACTATAGATAAGCGATATAGCTCTATAACGCTTGTCTTCCATACACAGATTCATAGATAAATAATATACATTCATCACAAATAAAATAAATTACATTCGTCACAGCTTGAATTAAAACATTTCATCTCATAAAGCACCACACAGTAGAGATATCAAACAATTCATAGCATTCAATAGAATACAGTCATCCACAAGGAAGATTAATGATCATCTGTTTAATTGAAACCAAATTAATCACTAATCCAGGTTAATTAACATTAATAACAAATTATTTTAATTAATTAGCCTTAAATAATTAATTAACTTTAAATTATAATCAATTACCTTAATTAATAAATGAATAAATCTCTAATCATTAAATAATTAACCCTTAATTATTCTTTAATTAATTATCCTTAATTAATTACATTAATTCATTAGCCTTAATTAATTATCCTTTAAATCAATTATCCTTAATTAATTAATCTTATTAATTAATTAACTCTTAATTAATTATCTTTTAATTAATTACCCTAAACTAATTAACCTTTGATTAATTACATTAATTAATTATCATTATAAATTAATTACCCTTCAACTACAATTTAATTAACCTTTAAATCATTACTTAATTAACCTTTAATTATCCATCTTAATTAATTACATAAATTAGTTAACCATAAATTAATCACAACAAATTATTCTTTAAGTAATTAAGTAAGTAAACCTTTAATTAATTACTTTAATTAATTAATCAATTAATTATACGTTTAATTATCTACCTTAATTAATTAAAGATAAACCTTTTTTCTAAATTCATTACTTAATTACATCATTTAAATTAAATGCTTGAAATCATTTTATACCGAAAGATTGATTAATTAAAGTTTACTACACTTACAATAATCCCTTTCTAAATTACATTATTTTGTTTTAGAAAACAAAATAGAGATTTAGTAAGATAATTTACCTTATCATTATTTCAAAATCAATTTAAATTCAAATTTGATTGTTTTAAAATTTTAAAACCTGTATACGCATCATTGTGCTGACCCGAGATGACTCGAGTCCTTACCCGAGTCCCAAATAGTTTTCCCCGAGCAATCACTCGAGTTACCCATATTTTTAACTTGCTTCGAGTTTTACGCAATACTTTCCGAAACGAACCCGAACAATCTTTATTCTTCTTCAAACAAAACTTCCCAGATACATAATCCCTCGCGTGCACGTGCACATCCAAATGCGGCGACTCCGACCATCACCACTATCGTCGACAAGTTGACAATCATCCCCTCTAACGCCACAACCACGCACAACTTGAGTTTAACTCGAAATCAAAATCGAGCATACCAGAACCAACTGGCACCACCCGATGATCTGAAGCTTCACCACCACATCCAAAGGTTCATCACACATCAACGCTCTGATCCCCACTACTCCAGTAGCTTCTGGTTCGCCCATGATCCTATAATTGCTTCAATTACCCCGTCGAAACCATCGATACCTAAAACCCTACATCAATGTGAATCAGCCACCTTGATCATTAATAAAATCTACCGCTATTTTTCTAATGATCACTTACCTCTAAGCTAACTACGACCATGATCCTGAGGCCCACCTCCATTTCGATCATTATAATTTGGCCAAAATAGGTTTCCTGTTCAACTAACTCATACTCGAGATTTATTAACTTGAAAATCATAAAACTTCCACTTAATATCACCATTTTGCAATTCAAACGTGACTATGTAATCAGATTTTAAAACTAACATATTTGATTTTGGGCTTATTTTAAATTATCACTGTTATATATTATTTTCGAAATAAATATTCAACTTAAATTCTTAAAATTATTTTTAAATAAAATGTTACAATCTTACAATCATTTCTCATTCAAATATCAAAGCCTAAAGGAGATTGGAGGACTAGATTTGGATTTTTAAATGAGTTTCTAAAACCCTATAGCAAGAACAGGAACCTGATTTCCTATATGCAGGGATACACATACATTTCTACAACATGCAGGCATGTACATACAAGCATATTTCATTTCACAGCTTCACATATCATCACATACCACTGAGATATAAACATATTAAGGGTTTTAAAATGATGTTTGCTCACCTGTTTGCTGTTGAACAGAGGACAGTGCCTTTGTTTGATCTGGAACTGTTGATTTTGTTTTTGAATTAAATCTGCACTTGATCCTGATTTGTACTTTGTTGAGTTGATCTGTGTAACTTGATCTTGAAGTTGTTTGCTGGTTTGAAATGATCTTTGCTTTGATTTCTATTCTTCTTTTGATCTGGTTTCTTTATTTTAGGCTTTTGGTTTTTATTTTTTGTTTTGTCTACTAGTTCCCGGTTGAGGAAACTGGAATGCTTTGCCCTTTTTGTTTTTATTTTCCTCTCCGGTTGAAGCTGAGAACTTGTTTGATTTTGTTTGAAATGCTTCCGATTTTGTTCAATCTTTTGATTCTCTTTTTCAGATTTTTTTGGTTTGAATCTCTCTGTTTTTTTCCTTCTCCCAGCTTATGTTTTAGAAGATGAATATGAAAAAAAGAAGTTTATAAGTCAAAACATCATGGTCCCTCACATTATTCCTCTAAAATTCTAAATCAAAAGAAGATTTTTTTATTTTGCCACTTGTTCATTTATGGCATACACGGCTTACAAATGTTTTTAATACATTTTAAAATTTTTACACTTGTTTAATTATTAAGAGAAAGGTTAACATTTGTTAATCTATAAAATTACTTATCTTACATTTGTCAAAAATGTGTATTTTATGTTCAAATCCTTTTTTTATTAAATTTGCAATTTGTATTTTAAACCCTTTAATTATTTATATTTTATATCTTAACATATGTAAATGTTTTACATTTTAAATTCATGAATATACAAACTATGTTTATTTATTTCGAAAGAAAATGTGTTATCAAATTTAATAAATAAGTATATAATATGCATATATTTGATTTTAACTTTTAAATGGCTTTTGTAAATTTATTTATATCAATTTCAAAATATAACTTTCAAATCATCATATTATAAAATAAATTCTTCTCTATTATTAAAACATAGAGTTTTACTTTCTAATAACTTTCAAAATATAGATATACGCATGTATTATAATTCCAAAATATATTTTTATTAATTTTATATCATAGAGTTTTCCAAACTCGAAAGATTTTTTTATTCTTGAAATTCACAAATCAAAATTTCTATTTATAATCTATTGGATTTCAAATCAATTCCTTTATTTACAATCTTTTGGTATATATTTATTCAAATCTTCAAATTAGTTCACAATTAAATTTAGAATTAAAATATTATTCAAGCAAATATCTATTTAAAATCACATTTATATATATAAACAAGCAAATATCTATTTAAATTTGGAAAATACCAAATTAAATTTACAATTTAATTTCAAAAATTAAATTACTTATCAATTTAAGTTTGATTTAAAAACGGGAATGTTACATGTTTGAAGTGCTTCGAAGGTACATGATGAAGTTAAATACGTTGAAGTGTTCATTTAGAGGTGCATTGGGCAATTTTTTGGGATTTATCGTTAATTCAAGGGCATTGAAGCTAATCCAAAGAAGATTATTGCCTTAGAACATGTAACTGCCTTAACCACATGGGAGATGTAGAGCTTAAATAGGAAGGTCGCCATATTGAGTCAGTTCATCTCAAAGGCAACCGGAAAGCGTATACTATTCTTCAGTACCCTTAAAAAAGAGAATGGAAAATTCGTCTAGATGAAGGAATGTCACGATGCTTTTAAAGAATTAGTAAGGCACATGGAAAGACCAACAATCCTATCTAAGCCTTTGGACGAAGAAGACTTGCTTGTTTATTTAGCGGTGTCTGCTCATACACTAAGTGCAACATTGGTATGTAAGGAGGCAAGGATTTAGAATCTAATATGCTAAATCAGCAAGCGGTTTATTGGAGCTGAAAAGAACTATCTAAAGTCAGAAAACCTCGCTTACTACTTGTTGATTGCATCGGGGAAGTAGCGACCATACTTCTAGGCTCACTTAATAAAGGTGCTGATGGGTTAACCCTTAATGCAAGTACTACATCGACTCGAGATTTCAGGAAGGTTATTGAAATAGAACATTGAATCGAGCTAGTATGACATCGCTTACCATCCAAGATGGGTGACAAGAGGAAAACATTGGTGGATCACTGAATTTACCGTTTGAGATGGAGAAGAGGAAGATGACATGGTCACACTTTCTCAATAGAAATTATTCATAGACGGTGCTTCCAACAAACAAAATTCTCAAGCAGGAGCGATACTCGTGATTTTAGAAGGATGACTGATTTGCTATGCATTGAATTTGGAGCTCTATGACGATCCACCTTTCTGATCCTTGGAAACAACACTTAATACATCTTCGGTACTCGTGTGCCGTTGCCCAAGCATCCGAAAGATAAGTTGTCATGGGGTGAAATAAAGATCAGAAAAAGATAGAATAGGTAAACCTCACCGCGGAATGGTTACGTATAATATAAAATGATATAGTAAAAAAGGTTACTCCTTATAAGAAGTTATTAGAGTTATAAAAAAATACTACATCTAACAGATTGATAGCTATATATTTTGACTTTTCATTTTTAAGATACAAAATACAACTACATAACCGCACAGTGGAAATAAAACTAGATAACTAAGGATTAGCCTGCTCGATCACCATCTTCAAGGGGCTCCAAAGAAAACCTGCTATTCTCGGACTACCCAAATATACTTAATTTCCTAAGAGTTTTAGGAAAAATAAATGACTTAGGCCAGACAAAATATCTGGTATGAGTAAAACTATGAAACAAATTGAGTGTATCTGAACAATAATATATGGGACCATACCGATAATACGGAATGGGTTTTCTCCCACATAAACAACAACCAAACATAACAAACATGGAAATGAACAATAGGGAATAAACGCAAACTTAGATGATGGGTACAATTAGTATAACATTTAGACTGGAAAGAATAGAAATAGTCTGAATAAAAATTCAAATTGGAGATAATGGATAAAACAAGACAACAGTCGAAATTCGATAGAATGAACTACACAAGATAACTATCCAAACCCAATAGAATGGACGAAACAAATATTTGAACAGTGCGAAGAGTAGTTGACCCTTCCCGTTGTAATTAAAGAAAACAGATTCAAAGGTTCGAATCAAATCAGAAAACAAAAATATTCCAAAAATGACTAGGAAGGTGCTCCCCTCTTACTGAAAGTATACCTCTAGAAACATACTTGAGAACTCCGATGGCTCTTAGACGCATCCAAGCCAGACCCTACGGTTACCGAGAATCCGAGAATTTCACATCTCAGTGTGATAAAACCGATCCCAATCTAGATTGGATGTGAAAATACCCTAACGGGAGCAACCCCACATACCGTGGTTTCCACTCGCTCTTTGGGTTTAGTCATTTCTGACAAAGGATAACAAATCTCAAGTGAGCAATTCATCATCTTAGAATGATGAAATAAAAAGAAGGCTTAGGTAACTGATAGTTGGGAAAACAACTATCGAGGATATAAAATGATCGTATATGAAAATGAAGTTTTGTGTACTTATCACCACTCATCGAATTCCAACTTGTTTTATTTCTTAGTTAAATAATACCTGACAAGTCAGCATAGTGTTAACTAAAAGTCATGTCTCACGAATATTCTTAGCTTTCGAATAGCGACGAGTCTACTTCTTCGAATTTTTGTGCCGAGTATACAAATAAATCATTCTTCTATAATTGAATCGCTTTATGGAAATTAATTCATTTCCACAAATGACTCAAACTTAAACCCGAATTTGTGTTTGACCTCACATTACAAGTATTAACTTTAAAAGACTTTGTTAAAAGAGTTTACAAACTTCAAAACATCAATTTAAAAAGGATTTAATAATTTAATACATCTGTATTACATTGATTAATTAATTTTAAACTTCATCACACAATTTGATTTCTGAACTTCAAATGTCTTTAGATAAGAATAAGGATAAACCACTATAAACCTTATTAATTCAATTAATTAGTAAGCTATAATTAATTAAATTTATAAATGATTAGTTATCATTATTTAAAATGAATAACAAAGTCAAAACATCCTTTTACTTTGATAAATTCACTTTGAAATTTCATAAATTAAGTTGGTTAATTAACTCCGCTAACCTTTAATTAAAAATGGTAAACCACCTTTGTTAGCACCAAAATTGGTCACTAACACCCTTAGAAAGATTATGTAGAGAGATTAATGAAGAAGGTAAATTAAAACAGAGAATAGAGTGTAAGTTCAAATGCAGAGAACAAGAACACCAAATTTATAGTGGTTCGGCGTAACTGCCTACGTCCACTTTGAAGTTGATTTCCATTGATTTCCTTGATAGGTGATTACAGATACAATCAGTTTTTAGTTACTAGAATACAATCGTAAAGTAAAAGAAATAAGCCTGGAATGAGTCTTGAAAATGGCAGAGTCTCCCCAGCAATCTCTCTAATCTTCCCCCTTTCTCTATGTCCCTGCCCCTCTATTTATAAACGAAGGTGGGTTGGACTTCCCTGGTGGGCCTAGTAGCTAAGTAACTCGGTCCAAATAGGACATGCTCTGTGTGCCGAACCGAACAGGCCGAACAGTTGAATGTCGAACCCTCCTTTTCATGTCGAACGATCTCTTTGTTGTGTGGGAAGAGTGGGCCGAGCGATAATCGAAGCCGAAGGTGCTAGGGAGAATGACGAACCATCCTTGATTGCCGAACGTCTCGGAAGGCCGAGTGAGAATGTCGAGCCTTCATGGATACCGGACGCTCCTTGATGTCGAATGGTATGGTGCCGAACGGTCTGGGTGCCGAACGAGGAGCTTGATGTTTGAACACCATCTTGACCGAACGAGGCTTCTGGCCGAACGAACGTCTTTGGTTGCCTGAAGCCTTTGGCCGAACAAGACCTTTGGCCGAATGAAGCCTCTGGCCGAGCGCTATCTTTGGCCGAGCAAAGTCTTAGGCCGAACGTCTTTAGATGCCGAGCGTAACATGATGCCGAACGCTATGGTGCCGATCCACCTAAAGGCCGAACGTCCTTGGTACGCCGAGTACTAAGTTGCCTGGCCAAATCTCCAGGGAACACTTGCCCCCCAAAGTGTATTACGTGACCAAACGTGATACGCTTTGAATTACTCGCCTTCCACGATTTGCTTCGATCCTTGGTCATCAATCTTGGGGTTCGCATGATTCTCTTGGCCGAACACAGTGTCGAAGGCCGAACGATCCACGTTACACTGAGTGACTTCGTATGCCGAACAACCCGACCGAAGACGAGTGTCGAACGATCCATGTTAACCCAGGCCGAATGAACCGAGATAGCCGAATGATATCTCCTTGACCGGTAGAACCGGTCATAGTCTCTTCAACTTCTTCTTTTCCCTTATAAAACCCGACATCCTCTTCTTCCTCCTTTTTTCCTACTTTCACTTCTGCAACCTTGAACTTTCGAACCACCCCTATCATCAGATTCTAGAGTCCTCCCGATCCTTTCTAAAGCTCGATCCACGAACTAGGTAAAATTCCTTTATCCGACTCCTTTCCCTGACTAAAAAGGTCTTGATTAGTGGCCCAAGTCCATAGATCAGAATTGTAGTCGGAAGGGCTACGTAGGTGGAGGAGCCAAACTCCGATTAGGATATCTCCAAGGCCAAACGATGTGAGGTAGGGAGAAGTGGTCAGGGATGATCATTCGCAAGGGTTGTTTGGGCGAGATACTATGGTTCGGCACGGTTCCCTTGCGTCGAACGAGGTTTGGGAAAAAGAATGGTGGAGGAAAGGAAAAAATCGAAGGCCGTGCCGAGCGTTGAAACGAGGCGTAACCATCGTTCGGCATGGCACACCATAGGCCGAATGATGGGATGGGAGGTTAGGGAGGAAACATGAGTTAGTGGGAAGGCTGAGTTTCGTTTCGGCCGAATGGTGTTTTGGCCGAACGATACTCTGCCGAGCGCTAACCAGTACGAGCTGTAGTTAGGCCTCAAGGCCAAACACCCTTACACCGAACAACGCATAAGTGCCGGACCAAACATGCCGAACAATGTCACGGCCGAACAATACTTGGTCGAACAAAACATAAATGCCGAACAATGTCACGGCCGAACAAGGACAAGGATTCTAACATGCTAGCATATCGAACAGATTCAGACTATTAACCTTCTATTTTCAATAGCTACGAATCTGAACTTTACTTGACGTAATCGGATAACCTCCTCTAACGTTCCCTGAGTTTGAAACTGTGATCGCCATAAGGCAGGCTTTTGGAGACGGTCAGCGATGACGGTCTTTGAAGGCGATGTTTTGAAGCACCAAAAATTTGATAATAGTAACCTCGTGACTTCCAGATTTTTAATGATTGTACACGATTGGTTGCACTAGCTCACACACCATGTGGGGGGGGGGGGGATATTCGTGTTGTTAATTCTAATGTTGATCATTTTTCCAGTATAGTTCACATGGGTGTTTTGTTAGATCCACTATTTATTGAAGATGTCCAAATGATCCAACTCCGCCACTATCTCAGATAGGCACGGGCCGTCTTCCAAATAAGGGGACGTAGACACTTCTAATCCTTCGACTTCCCCCGCTCATGATTTTGCTCCTGATACCCTGGAGTCAACGATTCTTTTGGATAATCCGATCGATTCACAGGCTTCGAAGATTAACGAAGCCGCGCTCCGGCGAATATGTTCGATTCACGGAATCCTTTTCGCGGATGTGTTGGTTCCGTCGGGCCATGATCGTCCACACCTCCCCCTAGTCGGATACACCGCCTGCAATAAGTTCATGTGCTGGGTGAGCAGCGTGTCTCAGTTCAATTTATTTCTTCGAGATGTGTTGCGGTACATAGACGTCGCCCTGTCGCAGCTGCACCCAAACGGTCATGCGTTCATTTATGGGACCTACCATCTTTTTATGGTTGTCTTCTCCAGGCCTCCAACTCCCGACGACATCAGATATATTTATATGATCAAGAAGCGGAGAGATAGCCCCTCGTTCGTGTTCCTCGAGCCGCACCACAAGTGCCAAATTCTAATCGGAGCGTAGAGCAAGTTTTCCTTGTACAAACATGAATGGTTCTACGTGCGCTGCCCTCCCGGTTTCGCGAGGAGATGGGTTAAAGGAAGTAAGTCTTCTTTTTAGGGGGATGCTCATATTTCAGTTGAGGCGATGATTTTTCTAACTCTTGTTTCATTTTTTCAGATATCAATCCACGTCCTGAGGGCCGCGGCTATTTAGAGGCTGTTGAGGCTATTAGGGCTCTTCCAGCCGAGGAGCGAGACATCTGAACCCTCATTTCAACTGAGTCACTGTCAAGGTTTGGGCTGTTGGCAGAGGGTCGTCGGGTGAGCCTTCCTGAGGGCGTCTCCATCCCCAAGCCCGCATCCAACAAAGGGAAGAAGTTGGTTGAATCGTCGTCATGCCACACCCCCGGTGCACATGAGGAGGGGAAATCAGAGAGGGTGAAGCACCCGAAACACAAGGTGAGAATACGGGTCCTACTCAAGATCCGCTGGTCGCAGTGCACGATATTGAAACGTCATCTTCCCCTTCGAAGGGGAGGAAGACGTTGACATATAAGATTAGAAAGGAGAAGGTTGGCGGAACTTCCAAAGTTACGCTCATCCCGGCAGCGAAGGAGGCTTCTTCATAGCATGTTGAAAGTTCGCTAAAGGGCCTATCGAACCTCTCCATTCCGGAGGATCTGCTCAACTATGATTTTGGCGACCCGGAGGCATTCAAGTTTCACTCGCCCGTTAGAGGTGATGTGGGCATTCCAACCCAAAGTCAGGGAGAGAAAACCCCTGTTAGCAAGGGGAAACACAAGGACACACACGAACATTTGCACCTCAATTCGCACTTAAATTTTTATTGTCACATCTCTCCCTGCTAACTCGTTGTTATTTGAATTTCGTGCAGGTGATATGGGGCACTCACACGGATTCGATCGTCTCCGTGGTTCTTCTATTTTTCATACGTCTGGATGGGACTCGGGTCCTGAGAGATGCCGAGATAGAGATGGTGATGGTAATAGGGGCCATCATTCTAGGGACTCATCATCTCGGAAGATACCGTATTACCAGCCCAAGCATCATCGACATCCTTCTTCTCATTCGGGATAAAGTAGGGATATGCCTGGTTACAAGGGGTCGCAATCTGATATCCCCCAAGATCAACGCTCTGATTCTTCTTCCACTCGATAGTCCCGAGATTCTCATAGGAGGGGCGAACTTTCAAAGCCGTCTCTTCCTGCTCTTGCATCGGACCCAACAGTATCAGAGAGACTAAGCGAGCTCAAGGCTACATTTCCCAAGATTTGCTTCGATGCGTTGAAGTTTCTTCCAGTGATTCATCCTATACCTGGAGATGTTAAGCAGAACGCCATTGCCTGTACCAACGACGTCTATGTTCAACATGACGCGTTCGTTCACCTAGCTGAGAAACTTTCCGAAGTCTTTGTGGAGCGCCAGCATGAAATAGACCGTTTGAAGCTTGAGGCCACAAACTATAAAAACATCATTTAGGCCCAGGATGAAGACATCGCCACTTATAAATCTGGACTCGAGGTCGCCCATCGGAGTACCAGGGATACTGCTGAGGCCTTCCTCGCTTGGAATCAACTCATAAGAAAGAGCTTGACGAGGCGGTTCAACGATGTGGGGCTTTGGACTTAGAAAAGGAATCATTTCAAAAGGAGAGGGATGCGTTCAGCACCCGGGTCAAGGAACTTAAAGAGCTTCTTCGCAGAGAAAGGGAGGAGAAAACGGCCACCCAAGAAGAGTCACAGCGATACTGTGACGAGATTGTCGCCACTCGACTTTTAAAAGAACAACTCGAGGGCGAGCTTTCCAGGGTTGAGATGTTAAAAAGCGAGGCCCGTGAAGACGCAAGAAGACGGCATTGACGGACATCGATCCCCGTCTTGAGGCAGCCAGGGAGGAAGGTAGAGAGGAGATCAAAACCGCGTTCGACCCACTCATTGCCGAATTCAATGCCCGCGTGCTCATGCACCGTGACTTAACTTTTTTGGGCGATGGCTGTCTTGAATCGTTGTTCGAGGCATGGGAAACCTTCATTCAGATCAGGAAGGCCGAGTGCGGTGTCGAGGAGGTTGACGAGGAGGATTTGATAAAGGAATTTCTGAGGGGAAATGAGCCTTCGGACCTATCGACGGCCGAGGCCCTTTACTGCAAAAGCTCCCCCTCGAGGAAAGGGAAATAAGTCGTCGCCAGTCCATCCGAGGCCGGGTCTCCTGTTCACGTGCCTTCCCAGCCGGCCGGTCGGCCGATACTTGATCCCTTTGAACTGCAAATTGGCTATGATCCGGAAGCCCCCGGCCTGGGCGTTCATGTTTTGTCTCCTATCCCGGAGGGCGAAACTCCTTTGACGGCAGAGAGTTTGCCAGGGCCTGGTAGATAACCTTTCACTTCGAGACTTTGGAAGTCGTTACTCTTTGTGAAGTACTATTGCATTCTAACGCCCTTCTTCTCTGATTTTGTGCAGGTCATTCTGATATCGATCCCACTTCGAGGAGCCATATCGCCAAGGAGGCGGGAAAGACTGGTGGGGCTGCTCACGATGGTGAAGTTCCTGGGCCAGATGCTCAAGTGATCGGGGCGCTTGACGAAGGCAAGTCTGATTCCTCCTCTGGGAGTTATGAAGTAGAAGTCATAGGCGCCTCTGAGCATACATCTGAATTGAGCATGAAGGAGCAGCTCGAGAAAGGGAAAAGAGATACGGTCGAGGTCAAGGTTGAGCCGCGTGAAGTGGACCTAGACGATCCCTTGAACAAGCCATTGAAGGTCATCCTTCCTGGCAGGTCCAAGCCGTTGGATGTTCCCCTTACTTCTTCAGTTGTTACTCCTCCATCAAGGAAAGGTTTCAAGGGCAAACGCTCTGGGGGAGAGTCGTCTGGGAAGAAGTTGAAGAAGCACAAGTAATGACTACTATCCTTGTTTAACAAGAGTCAATTTCAATCATGTAATAATTTTTGTAATTCTTGTAGATAGACCGTTGCCTCCGAATTTTGGAGTACCAGTAGCAGAAAACTTTTCCTGAATAAAGTTTAGTTTCCTTTTCTGTCTTTTCAAAAATTCTTATTATTCAGTTTTACTTGTGATTGTGATTTGAATCTATGCTGTTATGCGTAACATAGACTTCTTGGTTTGTCTTCACATAGCCCGTTGATTCTCTGAGAGTTATTCGTTTTCTTCCCATGCTTCAAGCACTTAAAACATTTTTTTTATCTGTGCAACGGGAAGTTAGAATATTCCAGTCCGCATTCTGGGGACTTGGAGCATTTTTACTGTTTGTACTCGAGTTCATACTTTGGGGACTTCGAGTACTCCAGTCCACATTCTGGGGACTTGGAGATTTTTATTCGTTTATACTCGAGTCTGCGCTCCGGGGACTTAGAGTACTTCAGTCCGCACTCTGGGGACATGGAGATTTTTAGTTGTTTATACTCGAGTCCGCGCTCCGGGGACTTAGAGTACTCCAGTCCGCACTCCGGGGACTTGGAGATTTTTATTCGTTTATACTCGAGTCCGCGCTCCAGGGACTTAGAGTACTCCAGTCCGCACTCCGGGGACTTGGAGATTTTTAGTCGTTTATACTCGAGTCCGCGCTCCGGGGACTTAGAGTACTCCAGTCCGCACTCCGGAGACTTGGAGAATTTTAGTCGTTTATACTCGAGTCTGCGCTCCGGGGACTTAGAGTACTCCAGTCCGCACTCCGGGTACTTGGAGATTTTTAGTCGTTTATACTCGAGTCCGCGCTCCGGGGACTTAGAGTACTCCAATCCGCACTCTGCGGACTTGGAGATTTTTAGTCGTTTATACTTGAGTCCGCGCTCCGGGGACTTAGAGTACTCCAATCCGCGCTTCGGGGACTTAGATTACTCCAATCCGCACTCCGGGGACTTGGAGATTTTATTCGTTTATACTCGAGTCCACGCTCCGTGGACTTAGAGTCCTCCAGTCCGCACTGCGGGGACTTGGAGATTTTTAGTTGTTTATACTCGAGTCCGCGCTCCGGGGACTTAGAGTACTCTAGTCCGCACTCCGGGGACTTGGAGATTTTGAGTCGTTTATAGCTTTCGTACGCCAGCCAGAATATATAATTTTAATCGCTTGCCACAGGACTATCTTACACGGAAACATTAATCATTCATAAAAAGATGGCTTCAAGCCTTTATTAATGAGAACGAGCTAAATCGCTTTATTACATGCCAAGAATTAGGAATAAAAGCATACTAGAAATAAGTGCGACTAATACATGAAAGAAATAGACTAAGTATAATAACGCCGCAAGTGCTCGTCGTTCCATGCTCGGGGGAGTGTCGCACCATCGACGGTCGCTAGCTTGAAAGTTCCTTCTCCAAGCTTCCGTTCGATGATGTATGGACCTTCCCACACGGGATTCATATGAGACAGGATTGGGAAAACTCATTTTAACATGAGGTCTCCCACACTAAACAATCTAGGTCGGACCTTCTTGTTGTAATATTTAGCGACTCTATGTCTGTATGAGGCTGCTCTCAGATCGGCTTCTTCGCATTTCTCATCAATAAAGTCCAATGATTCCAACAAGAGATCCCAGTTCGATGCAGGGTGGTAGTGAGTTACCCGATGAGATGGAACTTCAAGTTCCACGGGTATGACAGCTTCTGTTCCATATGCCAATGCGAATGGAGTGTGGCCATTCGCGGTCTTGTGGGTGGTTTTATAGGCCCAAAGCGCCGTCGGGAGTTCATCTACCCACTTGCCTCTAGCCTTTTCCAAACGCTTTTTCAATATGGACTTGATTATTTTGTTTACGGCTTCTGCCTGTCCATTCGCCTTCGGGTAAGCAACTGCTGCAAATCTTTTCTCAATGCCATATTTCTGAAAAAATTCTTTGAACTCCTTGCTTTCGAATTGAGTTCCATTGTCTGTTATGATGGTCCGGGGAAGGCCAAAACGACATATGATATTTCGTACAACGAAGTTGACGACTTTCTTGGTGGTGATCGTGGCCATAGGCTCTGCCTCTGCCCATTTGGTAAAGTAATCGATCGCAACTATTGCATATTTCGCGCCTCCTTTGGCTATGGTAAAGAGCCGATCAGGTCAATCCCCCACACTGCAAATGGCCAGGGACTAAGCATTTGTGTGAGTTCCGTCGGTGGAGCTCTCGGGATTTTTGCATATATCTGGTATTTATCACATCTTCTCACATAGTCTACAGCATCCCGATTCACGGTTGGCCAGTAGTATCCATAGCGGAGGATCTTCTTTGCTAAAGTCTACCCCCCAATATGGTCTCCGCACTCTCCTTCATGGACTTCCTCCAGGACTCGTTTTATCTCATCATGGGCAATGCATCAGAGTAGTGGGGTCGAGAATCCCCTACGATACATTATCCCATCCTGTATTACATAACGTGAGGCTTTACGGAGGACTTGGCGCCTTTCGCTCCTCTTTTCAGGCAAATCCCCTTGTAGCAGGTACTGCTTGATAGGGGTCAACCACGATTCCTTCTCAAGTTTGATCTCTAACATGAAATCTATTTCCATCATGTCTATACTTGAAGCATAGAGGGCCTCAACAGGGAACAAACCCATTTGCAGTGCATCGCCAGTGCTTGCGAATTTTGCCAAGGAATCGGCTTCTCTATTTTCTTTGCGTGGGACATGCGAGATGTCGTAGTATTCCAGATTCGCTAGCAGCTCTTGAACCCGAGCAAGGTAAGGAGCAAGTCTCTGTCCCTTTGCTTGATAATCTCCCCGCACCTGATATACTACCAGCTGCGAGTCACAGAAGATTTCGGGTGACTTCACTCCCAGTTCAATAACAAGTCTCAAGCCAGCAATCAATGATTTATACTCGGTTTCGTTATTTGTTACTGCAAACTCGAACTTCAAAGCGTAGCAGATTGATCGGCCTTCAGGAGTTATGAGGATTATACCTGCTCCCGAGCAAAGGTCGTTAGATGCCATATCGGTGTACATCTTCCGTCGAACGGGGGATATGATTCTGTGACCGCTCGGTTCATCTAGCACAGTGAATTCAGCAATAAAGTCGGCTAGTGCTTGTCCTTGTATGGCTCTCCGCGGAAAATAGGTAACATCGAACCGACTTAACTCAATATTCTATTTCAGCATCCTTTCGGAAGTTTCCGATTGTTGGAGTACCTGTCGTAAGGGTTGGTCAGTGTAGATACCGATTGAGTGTGCCTGAAAGTAAGGCCGAAGCTTGCGTGACGCGATCACCAAGCAATAGGCTAGTTTTTCAATCTTTGGATAATTTCTTTCCGCCCCTATCAAGCGTTTACTGACATAGTAAACCGGCTTTTGAATCCGGTCTTCCTCGCGGACCAAGGCTGTACTGATAGCGTGCTGGGATACCGCCAAGTACACATACAACATTTCATGATTTATCGGCTTGGACAGTACATGGAGACTTTCCAAGTGCCTTACCAGAGCCCGGAATGCTTCCTCGTAGTCTGATGTCCATTCGAAGTTTTTCTTTCCTTTCTTCATAATGTCGAAGAAGGGAATACACTTGTCTGTAGCTCTGGATATGAATCGACTTAGCGCAACCACTTTTCCATTCAGGCTTTGCACCTGCTTTATGGTTCTGGTTACTTGTATATCTCGGGTAGCCTGTATCTTCTCTGGGTTAGCCTTGATTCCTCGGGCATTCACGATGAATCCCAGAAACTTTCCTGATGCTACGCCGAATGAACATTTCAACGGATTGATCTTCATTCCATAATGCCTGAGTATGTCAAACATCTCCGCTAGGTCTCGGATATGGTCGTTTGACTGCCATGACTTCACTAGCATGTCATCCACATAGACTTCCATCATTTTTCCAATCTGATCTTTGAACATTCGATTCACCAGGCGTTGATAAGTCGCTCCTGCGTTCTTCAATCCAAATGGCATTACTACATAGCAATACAATCCCACGTTTGTGACAAAGCTAGTGTGTTCTTGGTCCGGGATGTGCATCGGAATTTGATTGTAATCAGAGAACGCGTCCATAAATGATAGTAACTCGTGTCCAGAAGTTGAGTCGACGAGTTGGTCAATCCTTGGCAGCGTGAAACTATCCTTCGGGCATGCCTTTGTTTAAATCTGAGTAATCAACACAAGTCCTCCATTTTCCGTTTGCTTTCTTTACTAACACCGGGTTAGATACCCATTCGGGGTAGAGGGCATCGCGGACGAACCCGTTGGTTTTGAGTTTGTCCACCTCCTCTTTGAGAGCCGCGGACCTCTCCGGGTCCATGCCTCTCCTTTTTTGTTTCACAGGAACATGTCTCGGGTCTATGTTCAACATATGGCTCGTGATTGCAGGAGAAATCCCACACATATAAGAATGCGTCCAAGCAAAAACATCAAGGTTCACCCGGAGGAAGTCAGTTATGTTCTCAACTGCCACGGGGTCGAGCTGTGATCCTATTTTGAGAACTCTTGATGGGTCGCTGCGGCTAACTGAGATGTCGTTGGTTAGTTCAACCAGTGCCTCATTTCTTTCCCTGGGTTCTCCATCATCATCTCTCAGATCTATGTCTCTATGGATCCGAGAGTGTTGCCCAAGTCAGGGCTTGGGCGCTAGTTGTTAATCGTCAGATCTTTGGATGCAGACAGAGCTGTCCGCAGCCTTTCCGTTCTCCCTACGTTGTGCCTCTCTCAGCTCAGCTACATATCATGCACGACCGGTTGCCTGGTCACCGTGTACCACTCCAACTCCTTTGTTTGTTGGAAATTTTAACGTCAAACACCAAGGGGCAAAAGATGCCCTAAATTCTGCCAGGGCTGGACGACCGAGAAATACGTTGTACGGGGAATCAACATCCAGTACTATGAATGGTAGGATTCGCACCCTTCTGCGTTTGCCTTGTCCCAGTTCAACTAGTAACTCCACATATCCCATTGCATCAGTTGCTGCGCCATTAAAGCCATGGATTCTGGCCTTGGATGGTTTCAAATCCTTGGTCTCCAGCTTCATTTGGTCGTATGCCTTCCGGAAGATGATGTTAACAGAACTTCCGCAATCAATTAGAATTCTCTTTATGAATGACGGCCTAATGGTCGCAGATATAACCATTGGGTCAATGGTAGGAGCCTCTACCTTATCCGCATCTCTATTCCTGAATACGATATCATCATTCATCGTGCGCTGCTGCTTTGCAGGAGTTCCATCTTCCACGTTCGAACAACATTCGTACTCCGCATGTCTTAAGGAGTTAGCATATCGCTCCATCTCCTGCTAATTCTTGTCTGCAGGGTGACGTCCGCTAGCAATCATGTTAATAACCAGTCTACCCACAGTCCGAGTAGGTTGTTCCGGTTGGTGTAGGGCTGGCCCGCGTCCAGGGTCTGATGTCTCTTGCCTCCCATCCTGTGGGTCTTTGACAAATTCCTGTAGCTTCTTTTGTCTAGTTAGCTTTTCTATAACATCATGGAGGTGTCTGCACTCCTCCGTGTTGTGCCCATAAGACTCGTGGAAATGGCAATACTTCCCGGTCCACTTCTGTTCTTCCGTCGATTCCTTTGGACGCGGTTTTCTATATTGGAAAGTGTTGCAAGTTGATGGATAGATGTTTTCAAGAGATGCGTTCGACGGGGTGTATTCATTGTATGTCGGGATTCTTGATTTCCATTTCCCGATCTCTTTTTTCTTTCCAGGGTTTCCACATCCGGATCCTTTAGAGTGCCCGAGCTTGTTCTAGACGTTAACTTGAGTTTTTTCCACCTCCGGATCCTTTAGAGTGCCCGGGCTTGTTCTGGACGTTAACTTGAGTTTTTCCAGAAGTATCTCCGGTTTGTTTCACGGCGACGTTACTTTTCACAGCCTCTTGAATGGGCCCTGATGCCTTGTCTCGCCTTGTCTACCGAGCTTCCTCCCTTCTTATGAACTAATGAGCTTTCGAATAAAAACGCTCCAGCATAGCTGGGGGCTTCCCCGCCAACCAATCTCCAAATTCAGAATCCGGATCCACTCCACGCATTACTGCCATCAAAATCGCATGGTCGTTAGGATTGCACACCTCGGTAGCGGCAACATGAAACCTTTGCAAGTATGCTTTCAAGGACTCTCCTGGAGTTTGAGTTACACTTGATAAGGACATCATGTCCTTAGGACGAGTGGTGTGTATCCTAAATTGTTCTACGAATTTCATTGCTAATTCATCGAAGCTGGATATAGATCATGGTGGGAGTCGAGTGAACCACATGGTGGCAATCCCGGACAAGGTGATTAGGAAACACCTACACTTGGTTGCGTCATTAGCTCTTGCGGAATCCATCATCCATCCGTACCTCATTACATGCTGCCTGGGGTCAGTCTTCCCTTCGTAGGCAGGAATGGCGGGCATGCTGAACTTTCTTGGGTATTTGGCCTGTAGAATGGTATCCGTGAAGGGAGTATGACTCTTAGACACTCCCCAATCTTCATTAGTTAGACCTTGGATTTCTTTCATCAACTGCCTGACCATAGCCGTAAAATCCGGGGTCTGTATGGAAGATGGGAGGTTGGGTTCCGTTCCACGGGACCGTGCAGGTTGATGTCCTGTTCGATTTGGGTCTTGGTTTCTAGTAGATCGATCAGTAGTACCTGCACATGCATCTTCATCCTTATGGCGTTTACGCCTAAGAGGTTCATCAGCAGAAGTCGAGCTATTATCTTCAGAGTAAGGGACAGGGCTTCCTCCAGCATTCTGATGCAGCTGCTGAGTAAGCTGAGTCATGAGGTCAGCGTTGGCTTGCATTTGCTCATCAAGTTGCTTTCTACATTCCTTAAGTTCTCTTATCAGGTCATTGAATTCTCCTCGGGAAACAAATTCGTCTTGGTTTTGGTGGGAGGGCCCTGCACCTTGAATCTCTTGCTGATTGCTAGTTCCCAGTTGTTGCACACTAGCGGTTTCGTGGGCATCTGCATTTTGAGAGGCTGATCTAGTTCGTGGTCTTCCTATGGTAGAGTTGTTGGTTGTAACTCTGAGTGGAATCAACAGATGCCTTATAGATGATTATGGATCTCCTTTGGGGGATTTACTCAATCCAGTAGCTGCAAAGTAGATCCTAATAGCCAGGGAATTCAAGCTCTCAATGAAAGCACCAAAATGTTAGCACCAAAATTGGTCACTAACACCCTTAGAAAGATTGTGTAGAGAGATTAATGAAGAAGGTAAATTAAAATAGAGAATAGAGTGTAAGTTGAAATGCAGAGAACAAGAACACCAAATTTATAGTGGTTCAGCGTAACTGCCTACGTCCACTTTGAAGTTGATTTCCATTAATTTCCTTGATAGGTGATTACAGATACAATCCGTTTTTAGTTACTAGAATACAATCGCAAAGTAAAAGAAGTAAGCCTGGAATGAGTCTTGAAAATGGCAGAGTCTCTCCAGCATTCTCTCTAATCTTCCCCCTTTCTCTGTGTCCTTGCCCCTCTATTTATAAACGAAGGTGGGTTGGACTTCCCTGGTGGGCCGGTAGCTGAATAACTCGGTCTAGGACATGCTCTGTATGCCAAACCGAACAGGCCGAACAGTTGAATGCCGAACCCTCCTTTTCATGTCGAACGATCCCTTTGTTGTGTGGGAAGAGTGAGCCGAAGGATAATTGAAGCCGAAGGTGCTAGGGAGAATGCTGAACCATCCTTGATTGCCGAACGTCTCGGAAGGCCGAGTGAGAATGCCGAGCCTTCATGGATACCGGACGCTCCTTGATGTCGAACGGTATGGTGCCGAAGGAGGAGCTTGATGTTTGAACACCATCTTGACCGAACGAGGCTTCTGGCCGAACGAACGTCTTTGGTTGCCTGAAGCCTTCGGCCGAACGAGGCCCTTGGCCGATCGGAGCCTTTGGCCGAACGAAGCCTCTGGCCGAGCGCTATCTTTGGCCGAGCAATGTCTTAGGCCGAACGTTCTTTAGATGTTGAGAGTAACATGATGCCGAACGCTATGGTGCCAACCTACCTAAAGGCCGAATATCCTTGGTATGCCGAGTACTAAGTTGCCTGGCCAAATCTCCAGGGAACACCCTTCAAAACATTATTAATTCAATTAATTAGTAATATCTAAATAAAATTAATTAAATTAATTAATTAATTAATTAATAAATAAATATAATTATTTTAAAATGATTAATCAATTTAAACCGTCATTAAGGAAAGATTAGTTAAACTTAAAACAAGTTGATTTTCTTTTAAAAGTCGTTAATTTTAATTTTAAAAACATCATTAGTCAATTGATTGATTAAATTTAATCCATAATTTTCAAAAGATTATTTAGCCTTAAACATCATCAAATAAAATGATTAATTAAATTTAAAACATCATTAACTAAGTAGTTAGTTAAATTTAAAACACATTAATAAGTTAATTAGTTAACTTAATCATTATTAATTAAATAAATAATTAAATTAAATAATAATTATTAAAATAATTAATTATTTTTTAAGACATCATTAATCAAATTATTGCTTAACTTGTAAAACAGTTCCAAGCATGAAGATGAAACCAAATGATTTGATAAGAAAAGATTTTTTGAAAGTGCCGATACAACGACTATCACTATACGGGCGGTTCAGGAAACAAGTTTATAATATTATCAACACAACCAAACATCACATAGAAATGGTTTAAGCATACATACAACAAGCATTCATAGGCAATAAATATGAACATGAATATAGTTTTAAAGCTTTAGTTTTTGAGGGTAAATTTTTACTTACTAACTAGTTTGCTAACTAACATTTACTTAACATGTTTGCATCCATCACACATATACATTTCCAAACCAAACATGAACAAATTCATATCATATCAAAACCAAGCAAGCAATATATATCACAGTGTAACCAAAGTAAAATATTTCCCAAAAAAGTTAAGACTTTTACCCACCGAAAGCTGTCCAAACTATCGCTAACTTAGGGTATGACCTAGCGCTTCCATTCCTAAGCAAAAGATGAAATCTTGGACCTTTAATACATTAGGTAGACTCATCCATTAGGAATCAAAACTTTTTTTGGTAAGGTGGAGTGACTTTGGATAATCATTGAACTCTCAAAACGAACCCGAAAATAGGTCATTTTCCAACTAGTTTTTAAACTATTTTCTCTCTGATTTTGTAAAAGTAATAAAACGGTAAGTTTTATTAAAAAATCAATAAAATTAAGAAAAAATTCTCATTTACAGTTAGTTTTGAAGAAGATATGGGTCAAAAGAAGAAGGACCATTTTTGGACTTGAAATTCTGGATCCAAAAACACTCTGTAAACAATTGAAATTTCGACATAGCAATGCATGAAATTTGTTGAAGCGGTCAACATAAAAGTTATAGACATTGGAATTTGACATGATCTGAAAAAATGAAAATCTTGATTTGGATAAATTTGGAGGAAGTTATGGCCGAATGAATTGGAAGGTAAATAGAGAAGTTTTTAGACTGAAAAGGAGGAAATTTAACAAGTTTGAAACTATTTTAAAGGTTTAAACTCAGATTTTTAAAATTTTAAAATTACGAATGGAAGCCATTAAGATATTTCATGAAGCTTTTATAAAGATGAGGGCTTTTGAAAAAAATGGAAAAAGTGAAAAGAACAAGGGAAAAGAAAATGGAGGAAAACTTTTGTATAAAATGCACAAATGGAATTACCATTATACCCTTGTCTTTTGCCCTCCATTCATATGCTTTCACCTCATCACCAAGCCTTCCTCCCCTTGTACTCACACCACCATAGCCTCCTCCCTCTTCAAATCAAAGCCAAATATGCCATAAATGCATGTACTTAATGTTTAAACATGTTTCCATGATGTGATGTTTACTTTTATATAATTTTATATTATATTATCTTGAGTATATATGTATGTACATACACTTAACTAAAACATACATGAATACATACATATCCTAATTTATTTCTAAATGAATATGTATGTACTTATTCTATTTTGATTACAACATTTTTGATAACTGTTAGCCGATGAAAAATTGAAAATTTAGAAAACGAATTCCGATCACATTTTCTGTTTTTCATCGAACTATATATTTTTGTAAACAAAATTTGAAAACTATTTCACCATCATTATTTATCATTTAAAAGTTTTTTTATTTTAATTACAAAACCTATCATTTGAATATTTATAATTAATCAAATGTTCATAAATTAATATGGTGAAATTCTAGTTTGTTACAAGCTCCCCATTATAAACAATGAGGCTGAGTATGAAGCATAGTAGGGCTCAAGATAGCAAAAGAGCTAGGAGTAAGGATGCTGCATATATTCAGTGACCCCTTTTTAGTGGTCTGCTTGGTAAAGACGGAATTCCAAGCAAAGGGCATAACGCTTGCCCCTTGCCCGATGAAGATGTTGGAACTATCGAATGATATAGAGCATTACATGATTACTCACATCCTAAGAGAGGATAATATGAAGGGCGATACACTGGCTAAGCTGGCTAACTCTGAAGATGTGCAGTTGATGAGATTGGTTCCAATGTAGGTTTTATCTGCTCCAAGCATTGAGTAGATGCATGCCGAATGGATCTTGGTGGCTAAGGAGGAAAAGAAGTTATGGATGACTCCAATCAAGTATTATTTGCTGAAGGAAACTCCCCTGAACGAAAAGAACAAATGACGAAACCTCCTTCATAAAGTGCCAAGTTTCACAATGCAAAAATGAGCGATGCACAGGAGAGGTTTCTTATACCCCTGCTTCAGTGTGTAACCAAGGATGAGGCTAGGAAAATCTTCATAGAAATCTTTGAGGGTAACTCTGGTGATCACATCGAGGGGTAGACATTAGCGAAGCATATACTTTGCCATAGATACTTCTAGCCAACAATAAACTATAACGTTGTTGATTAGATCAGACGATGTGACCGATGCCAAAGGTTTGCGAAAATTATAAGAGATTCAACCATGGAGCATATGAAAATGGTTAGCCCATGACTATTTGCGGTTTGGGGAATTTATAGAATTGTTAAGCTACCATTGTCGAAAGGAAGAGCTAAGTACATTATTGTTGTGGTGGATTACTTCACAAAGTGGGAAGAATCAGAACTTCTTACTGCAATCATAATTAGGAAAGTCATAATATTTTTGAAAGAATATTACCTATAGGTTCCGAGTTCCCTAGAAAATTATAATTAACAATGAAACTCAATTCAAGAATACTAAGTTCAAGGGTTTCTATAACCAGTGCAATATCAAGGAAAAGCTTTTTGGCAGTAGTACAATCCTAGACAAAGGGAAAAGTAGAGAATAAAATCATCAAGTCTATCTTAAAGAAATGGTTAATCAAGGCTATAGGCAACTGGGTCGATGAGCTTTCACTTGCATTGTTGGCATATAGGATGACGCATAAGTCCATAATTAGATGTACTCCATTCGCTCTATCATTCGAAGCTGAGGCCATGATTACAACAAAACCGAAAGTCACTTCTCACTGAAAAAAGCATTATGTCTCCAAGGTGAACGAGGAACACTTACTAGAGTCCCTCGACTTGATTGATGAAAAGCAAGAAGTGGTTGAATTAAAGGTGGCTGCTAAGCAGAAAAGAGTAGCATGACATTTCAACCACATGGTCCAGAGCCGAACCTTCATAGTGAGGGACCTTGTTTTGAAATGTGTTCTCATAGGTATAGGGGCACTTGGTTTGGATTGAGAAGGTCCTTATGTGATTAAACAAATTTAGGGATGGAACTATCAGACTGCCCATTGTCGACAGAATCCTGATTCCGTAGGCAATGGAAAGCGACCTTTTGTGATGCTATTTCTCTTAGACTTATTTGATTTATATTTTGCAAACAAGCCACCTTAGTGAATTAAGGGCAATGTAATAAGGTGAGACTTGACATTTCTTTTATTTGTGAATAAATTTAGCTTCTTGAATTAATGGAACCCTGATCTTGCAAGCAAAATCTTGTGCTACGTGATTAGCAGTGCAACTAGGTACCTAGAGATAGGTACCGCCCAACTTCTTTTATTCAAGATTAGGACAGAGGAGTATATTCATAAGGGTCAATCCGATAATTCACCTTTATCCCTTCGGTGTTATGTAATGCCCAGATATAGATTAGGCCAATGAGGGATGCCAGAATCTGGCAATAAAATGCCAGTTTTTGGAGAAAGAGACTGGTGTGAACATTGATGTTTTAATTTCAATGACCATGCTTGCGACCTGACAGGGGATGCTTGGCTGAGGATAAATAAGGACGGTCAAATGATACTCTCAATTAGCGCCTAGAAATAGGTGAGAACTATGTAGTTAATACCGGATAATATCGCCGATATATCTCATATTGCTCCTAAGCCGATATGTTTTCAAAATATCGCTTAAAATATTGTTAACATTATATCGCCTGATATTTACCGACATATCACTCTAATATTTAGTGCAAAATATACAATATATTTTAAAAATATCATTCATTATCATATATATATTTGTAAAATATATTTACAAATTAATATCTTTGCTATCACAATGTTTGTTTTTTGTATACAATAAATGATAATATGTAGACCACATTACAAATCCCAATGTACTAATTTTTTAGTTTTGATGACACTTTTAGTCTTCTTTATTATTTAGTAAAGAAAAATTTACATTCTCCATTATTTATATGTTTTATTTTCCATGAAGATTTTATGATTAAAAAGAGATCAAGAAAGAGTTACTTCTCTTTTTAGCTATTTTGTGTGCATCATTTCTGGTAAGTTAGCTTTCAAAAATTCATTTTATTAGTTATTAGTATGCACCAAGAACTAAAACCTAATGAGCATTAAAGCTATATATTTGGCAGATCTAAGAGGAACAAGCTAAAGTAGTAATTGGTACCAAATCAACATCGTTTGTTTGACAAATTAAGTGAAAATGAAAATGAAGAAACTACAAATATGGAAGAATTGAGAAAGCAATATAAATGATTAGATAACCGAAGAAACAATAAATACAGTTAAGTAATGAAGAAAATAATGAAAATGCACATTATAAGAGTTTCACGGTTTTTAGAGCCTATATTATGTTTTGTATTTAATAGGACATCCTAGAAAATTGATTGTAATCTACAATGGTTTTTATGAGCCTATATTATGATCTATACTTAATAAAATATCCTAGAAAATAGATCGTAATTCGCAAATTATACGCAGTTAGTCTTTGATACTAATTTGGCATTATAGATCTAAATATTCAATAACTTAACATCAACATAACATTAGAACATAGTACAATATCTTTTATAACATATTCTCCACATGTCCGATATTTTACTAATATTATCATGGTATTTTAAATATCCTATACCAGTACTTCACCAACACATGCCCAATACCGATATTAACTACTTAGTACGAGACTTGAGAGAGGATGCCAATAGATAGGCGTCTGAAGCATTATTTCTCGGAGATAGGAACTCGTGTACAACTAGGATTTTTACAACTGCATTTGCGACCCAGTAGGACATGCTCGGCTAAGGATAAGAGAGGATGGTCAATGAATGTTCTCGATATATGCCCGAAGATAGGTAAGATCAAGGGCAAGGGCCCGAAGATAGGCATCCAAATTGAGGATGGTCAATGAACGTTTGCGGTTCGACATGACTTGCTTCGACTGTGGATAAAATGATGATGGTCGAGGAGCTATTTTGATTGACTCCAAGAGAATGGCAAGGTCATATGCTGATGCTCAGAGATAAGCATCTGAACCATTAATCCTTAGAGATAGGGATCGATGAGTAACTGGATTATCTATCATTTACGGCCCAACGAGACATAATTAGCTAGTGGCGGTTGATAATGATTAATGAACTAATTCAATCAATGTGCAAAGATAGACGAGAGTAGAATTGGTATACAAAGACAAGTACTCGTAACACCGTTTCCCAAAGATAGGAAGAGCCAAGAAGTCGAGCACTCCTTTGATTATGCCCTTGTTTGCGACCGAATGAAACTATGTCGAAGATGAACAAAGTTAGCCACAGAGATGGCAAAGAGAATGAAAAGTTCTTTTAGTACAAAATGGCAATGGTAAACCTACTATGCAATGTAATACAACTAACCAATCACAGAAATTTACTTATATGTACATAGCTACAGTACATATGGAATTGCACAGACACCGGCATATACAATGTAAGTAAACCACATTACAGGCAATTATATTATATATGCAAGCATTTGTATATAGGAAAGTAAAGTAAAAGTGCAAAAATGTAAATACGAACAAAGGTTGTACATAGAATAACGATCTTTATTTAATACCACTTTTCATACAAAAGTTACGGAGGCTAGTCTAGCACAAACTCGGCTTATGTACAAAAGAAAAAAAATACATCAAAATGACGACAAAAAAGGAGCTGTATTCGAAAGACAACAAGAGGCACTGAAGCTGTGTTCGTATAAAATCAAGTAGGAAGACTACTTCTTCTTTACTCTTTTACAATCGCCCTTAGGATCATCCTTCACCGTGTGCTTTATTGGATCCTTGGGTTTCCCTTTACCAGGGTTTTCCACCATGGGGGTGCTGCCCTTAGAGTGTGTGTTCTCTCCTTCGATAGTAATGACGATAAGATCTTTAGGCTGGACAACAGGTTCAAAAGATTTCAAAGAGCCGCTAGTACCACTACCCTTTGGAGGCTTGATTTCGAGGGAAGGAATCTTTGGGGTAGGATCTAATTGTCCTGGGCTAGTGGATTCTTCCGTCCTGGGTTCTTTCTTGATTTTTATATTTGACAGGTCGAGCTTTAACCTCTCCGCCATGGAAATAGGATCAGTTGGGCTCGTAGCAATAGTAATGGTGACCCTAGGGACCGTGAGGTGTCATCTAATCCTTCTAGACCTATGATCTTCTCTGAATTAGGATCAGGGCTAGCGCTAGAGGGATGGATTGAGTGACTAGTCCCATGGTGATGGAGGTTGACTCGATGAGATAGCAATGGGACCTAAACATTGAGTAATTGGTGGTGGAGAAAGAGGAAGTACGAATGAACTAGAAGTTTACAAAGTGAAGTAAAGGTTAGTGACAGTCTCAAGCGTGAATTAAAGCTTCTTGAACATTGGAGGTGTTGGAACCAGGCTAGTCGTAAGCGGGTTAAATGGGTGAATTTTTTTTTAAAATTCCATTTTAATCTTATTTAAGCCTATGAAGCCTAAATTGATTATTGATCTAATCTAAATTTATTTTAATAAAATCTTCATTTTATTACATTTGTTTAAAATTAGTTTAAGTTAATTTTAAAATATTTGTATTTGATAATGAGCATATAAGATGCATCCATGTGTAAAACGTGCAAGTGCAACATATGAGAAGTGTACATAGTTATTGTGAATGTTGTTTAGGTGTTAGGATTTGCACTGGAACAGACACATTTTCCCTTTATATATGCCTTTGTCATCAAAACAAGAATTTTTTTTTGTTAATAAGATTAAATTGGTATGATTATATATATATATATATATATATATATCTGTGTGTGTAGACACACACACACAGAGACACGGTTTTTTGTATTAGAATAGAATTTATAACATGTAATAAATCAATGTATACAATATGAAATTAATTTTAATTAAAAGATAGTTCAAAACATTACAGCTACATTCCATATACAAACCTTTTGAAAATCCAGAGTTAAATGCACATATATATATATATATACATATGTGTGTGTGTGTGTCACATATATACACACACACATACACAAAATCAATGTGCTTAAATAAAACAAAATTAAAACTATAAACGAATAGCTTCTAAATTAGAACACATACCTTTTATACAAAGGTCTTATTTTAGTCTTGGTCCAATTGTTAAAATAAGAAGAAAATCACTAGTTTAAATTTCATTTTTTCAAACAACAAAAATTTGTTTCAAAATAATTTAAAAGTAAGACATTTGATTCCCAGTTTTATGTTATATATCTTGATTAATTAATGAAATTGTTTCAAAGTTTCATTCACACAATAGTTACAACTCTCAATCCGATATTATGAAATCTGACTTAGCAATAAGATTGTTTCCATTTTTATTCAATTATAATAATAATAAAATTAGACGGCATAGACATGTACAAATTTACGATAATAAGATCTACATATAAATTAAACATACAAAATCAATAAACATGTAAAATGGTGATGAATCAAAAATCAATGTTATAGACAATAAATAGATAATAGAGAGCATAGCATGGAGATTTTTGAATATATCAACAAGATAAGAATATAGCTGATTCAAAGGGTAGAAATAAGATATTGAAATCATAATCTAAATTCACATAGATGAATAGAAGGGAGTGCTAAAGAATTAAAGGAATGTAAATATAATGAAATAATATATAAGTAAAATAAAGGATTGCCTTTAAGATGCAGTTGGGAGAAACATCTTGAATGATAGAATAGTTCCTAGATCTAGTAAATTAGTCTTTAAATCTACAACGATCAAGAGAATAACCACCAATTTCTTTTTAATTTTGTTTGAATAAGTTTTGGAGTTTTGTTGAAGCATCTCCCTCCATGAAAATTTAGCTATGATGTCTTCTGTAGACAAAAGAAAAAATGACAATGCAATATCTAATTAAAGGAGGAAATAATTGTGTTACTTAGACAAGGTGATTCCTCTCCTTTTAATTAAGATTGCCCTTTCATTTCAACATCAAACCCTTTCCCTTCTCCACACAATGTTCAACCAATATTTGTGGGCTTGGGTCCAGAATTTTTCCAAAATCCAATTAGTATTAACTCTGTTTAAATCCAGTTTAAATTTTCTATCAATATCATATACCAATGTGCGCATTCAAAATTTTTATATGCACACATTATTAAATACTAATGATAATCAACAAGAAATTTTTTGAACTATTAATATTGTGCATATATTAACTACACTAAATTTATTTAAGGACCTTTCTATTATAATTTCTATTTAAATCGAATTTAAACAATCTACCGACATCATATATTGATACGCGCATTTATAACTTATATAAATGCACTTTATTAAATACTAATGGCATACAAACAAATTTAATAAAATTTAATAATTAATATTTCATAAATATTAATTAAATTAATTAATATTTCATAAATATTAATTAAATTAATTAATTTTCAACTATTAAAAATTAATTAAATCGTGTGGTTTATTCGGCTATTCATTATTTCGATTTTGACTCAAAGGTGTAAATTCAGTCGGTGATTAACAACCAACAATTCAAATATTAATGTTCAGACGTCACCTTAGCTGGTGATGTGACATTTTTGCTGAATTTATCACTTACACATCTTTTGGTAAAATCTAATTCTACTTATTATAATCGGTCCACGGTAGTAACGACTATTTACACTAATTCTTTCATCAAAACTACATCTCATTAGGACTTACAAAATTTGGTTTTGGTGAAAATTCTAACATTGTCCACATTCAACTTAGTAAATATAAATATAAAATTCATGATTCAATAACAACAATTATTATTAACTGTATTGCTATGGGCAGAGACTTTGACTTTGAGTTGACTGCAGTTGACTGTGATACTAATCCTATATAACTGAGAAAACAAATTATCTATTGAATAGTGTTTCACTACCACTGCTTTAGCTCATACCTAACTATAGTCATTCCATAGATGTCGATCCATGATATAACTATATTCTAGATTGAGTGTCCACATTGAAATTTTACAGTATTCTTAAGTTGGGGAACTTTGTAACATCGTCACTTCGAGATTCTCTATTTGACCTTAATTATATTAACCAACTGAAAACTTTCGAGTGAGTCATTTTGTTGTTATCCAATAATTATCATTATGCAACCCTTAGTGCCACCAACAACCATGAGTAATACATTGTCCAACATTTGAAAAGCGTTACTTACTCTAGTTTTAAAGGATGTATCAATATCTATTCTCAATGCATCTTGACTATGAATATTTAAAACAACATGTTTATTTTACCGTAATAAATTGCTCATGATTACAACACATTATAACTACTATCACAAAACATTCCATTTATTGATTTTCTATTAAATATATTTAAATTAAATAATAAATTAATATAACACATTATATCAAGTATATAATAGAAAGAAAACGTCTTTTTTTTCAAATAAGATTGGTTATCGAATTAGATGTATGTAACAAATTACATAATTTTCCTAGGGTATAACCTTAACTCTATCAATCTCCCACGTGCACTTGGAGTCAATTATGGAATCTTATTCCAAATTCCTCGATCAATTTTCTCAAAGCTAATCGAGTCAGTCCTTTAGTGAATAGATATGCTATTTTTTTTAATTGTCTACTCTATCAATAAACTCTCTCCATCATCAATAAACCGCCTTTATATTGTGGAACTATTAGAAGTGTGTCTCCTGACCTCAAGTGTGCTCTAGCTTTTTATACGAACTGTATCACAACACGGTTATCACATAACAATGTGATGATATTCTCAACATTTGGAATCGCCCCTAGCTTAGCTATAAATTTGTGATACTATTTATACTTATTTTATTACAGCGCTTCGTCAAGGCGATGTACTAAGCCTTTGGTTGAACTAGCCACTACTTATTATTTAGAACAATTCTAACTTAAAGCTCTTAACTTAAGTTTGAACGTGAATTTACGATTGACACGCCATATGCAACATCAATAATGAAGTTTGAGTACGTGCACCTCTTCATAAGGAGTTTGTTGTTCCTACAAACAATTCTTTAGTATTTGATAAACACTTGAGCACTCTCTAAACAATCATTTAGTGATTTTAATTTGGATTTAATATTTTCTTCATGCAACTAATACATAAGCAAGATATGGTATTGTAAACAATACAACGTGTATGGTAATTCTTATTGTTAAAACATAAGGAATTCATCTCACATGTTCCATTTTAAACATTTTAATATGGTGTCCTCGCATATCATATAGGACATTCCCAACACTCTTTATACTTTCATAAAAGGTAGAATTTACAAATCCAATATCGAATATTAAACAACTAGACTATTACTATATTTAACATAAGTACATCATTAACAATTAATAGTATATTGCTTACAATTTTAGAAATATCTATGTACCCTTTAATGTTCTTTCTTTTGGACATATGCTTCATCTATATTTTGACTAAAAATAAAACAACTCGATATTTCTATCAAGCTAATTAATTCAGTTTTTATACTTAGAACGATGCTTTCATATCATTTCTTAGATTATATCCAAAAAAACCCATAGAATCAATATTGATCCCACTGGATTCGAGACACTTTGCTTGTTATGTGCAAACAATTTATTCTAAATCATTATTTTGAATTTCAACACACACGCACTAAAACACAAAAGCATACCAAGCGATAATTTTATGAGTAAAATTCGAATCAACTTGAGCACACTGAATGACGAATATGTTATGTTAATTTCGATAATTGAATATGATTTTATTCTTACCAATGTTGCTCACTATATCCTAATCACATTAGCCTTTCTCTTGAGGACACATTTGTGGTCGATGAATCATATTTCTTCGGGTACACTATCAAATCACATTTTGATAATGTACTTGCAATCCTTTCGGATTTATGCAACATACCATATGATATAATCAATACTCTAAATGTCTTACTTAAGATTGAGGAAGCTCCTTTCTCAGCACTAATAAAATCCATAATTTCTCTTTAATGTGCAAAATTTATCATTATACATTCTAATGAGTCATGTCTATTTAATTCGGTTTATTTTATTCCATCCTTCTTGAAATTTATGAACTTATATTCATAACATAAATTGGTCAATCGGTATTGATCGGTCCCAAATAGCTTTGAGGTGGTTCACACATGATCTCTCATTGGTAAATATTATGTGCAGCCTCCACCACTAACACAATTTGTCAACACCTTAACCTAGGATATGTAGGCGTTGTTACATCAACTCTTATCTTGCATGGTACTTTATACTTTATTTGGATGAAACTGAACTTAACCTTATGTGCCTACTTTTAAATACTCGACCTTACAGAAAGAATCACTCATCATCAATCCAATAAAGTTCAACTTTTCAACAAATTTTGATTACTCCTTATCGATACATCATTATGTATCATAAGGAGGAGTGACTTTTGAGATTAAACCTTCTTCATTTTAGGTACTTTTGGAACCATTTTCCTTTATACTTGCCTATTCGATCAAATTGAATTTTCTTGGTTCTTTTGTACAGTACGTTTTCTACTTCCCTTTTATATTCAAAGAACTTAATATTGATAGACTACATGTGCATTAAATACACGTATTTATTTTCATGATAATCATCTGTGGATTAAACGATGTATGTGGAATAATTTTTGGTATCATTAGACTTTCGACTTCATACATCTTTATGTACCAATCTGAAGATTTCACCAACTCTTATGTCTCTCCCACTAAATGGATGCTTTCTCCTTAATTCCAAAATAATTGTAATTTTTTTAAAATACTTCTGTGTTATGTTGCTAATGTAACAAATACCATTTTTCTAATAGATTTGTATCATAATGAATATTCAAAGTATTCGTAATAAAATAAAACTATATTCACTTTTAGTCAATACTGAAATTAAATATTATTTCATTAACAATATTTGGTATATTTATTAAAATAAATTTTCGTTTCTTAATGCATCCATTGATAAATTTATATGTCATACTCCCACTATTTCCACCATAACCGCAATAGCATAAGAAATATGAAGCTCTATTCAGCTACTTATTATAGGCTATTTATTTCTTTTATTGTAATTAGTTTACACTTGAGAGTTTTCGTTCAAATATCTTAAACTCATTAAAATAAATTTTGTAAAAAATAATTTTCTATATTATAACACAATTTGGAATAGAAATCACATTTCTCATTCCATATTAAGTATCTTTTAGTATTTTATACAATTCTTGTTTTTGATTTCTCTAATAAAGAAGAGGTGACCATTTACTCTTTTCATCCTAATTGTGCCTAAGTTACATTAAACTCTTGAGCATTCACTTTCCTTTCCATAATAGCCAAACTGTTCAAAAGGAAATCCTTATTGTAATCAATCATATTGAATACACGATTTTGCTTTACATTTTATTTGCTTATCTCCAATGGACAAATTTCATCGAAATTTTATACATTACGAACTATGACCTTTCACCTATAACATTTATATGTGATTGAATATGGTTCTTGTATTTCTTAAGAGTTCGAAACTCATAACAGACAATACAAATCCTAAACAAATAAATTCATAGGAGATTGACAGATGAATGTTTTTTTATTGTGTTTATAAATTGGCACTTGCATGAGTTTTGAGGTGAAAACATACCAAAGTATTTAAGGTAAGTATATTTTATATTTCTTTATTAATCCTTAGTTTAGTTTATATTTATATTTATATTTTAATTGATAAACATTTTATCAATTTTATTAATAGTAGAAATTTATTAATGTAGACTATTTTAACCTTCTATAAAAAAATGTTTTTACATATTAGAAAAATGCTACCATTTCATTTTTCTAATAAGGCTCCCATAATATTTTTTATATTTCTCAAAACCCTAAGAAAAAACATAGAAATCTTTCGATTTCTCTAGTGGGTGTTAGAATTTGCACGACTTGGGATTCCGACCATAAGAAATATCAATAAATCATAGGCCTGCATGCAATGGGTAACTCCTTATCGGTTATATCATACACAAATCCTTATTGGTTGTATCATATACATTTCTTATTTAAAACTATTTAAGGTAGTTAATCTACTATAACATCTTTAGTTTGTGTATGTGTACATATCAATATGTGCAAACATTTAATCAATTAACTTTTAATTAATTTTATTTAATTAAACAATTTAATTAAATATTTTAATTAATTTGAAATTAAATATCATAAAAAATTTCAAGATAAATAAATAATTATAATAATTATAGTTATACACATATATCAACATATATGTTTTAATTAATTAACTATTAATTGTTTATTTTATTTTATTTAATTCATCATATTAATTAATTTTCAAATTTGCTTATCTACTATCTCAAAACATTTTTTAATGCATTTTATAACATTTACAAAATAATCTTTTATATTTTGAAATTAACTTTTAAATTAAATTACCTTTTAAATTTTCAAACAACTTATAAAAATTAGCCAAGACCAAAATTCAAATTGGGCCTTTTTGATTAGGGATATCTTTTAGGATCCCTTCACCTTTCGGGTCAGGCCGGAAGTTAGGTAGGATAGGTTACTTGATTATCCAAACCCAGCCTAGACACTATTTTCGACATGCCAAACTAAATGGGCAAGTTATATTAATTGGCTCTAACATGACTAGTTTCGACCGCATGGACTATTAGGCTCTGATATCATTGTTGGTCCGATTCAAACTCCTTTGGGGTGACATAACAAGGTACCCAATGGGCGAGTTATGCATGCAACCTTTCGACTGGCACAATCATCATAGGACATGTAAGGGTAAGAAGCAATGCTTGTCATAGATCACAAAGTGAGAACCCCATATCATGCAAGTTATAGGGATCGAACCTGGGACAACCATTATGCCAGATGATGCGACCAACCTCGCTCTGATACCATGGTTGGAACCAGGCCAGTCGAAACCAAGTTAAAAGGGTGAATTTCAATAAAATTTCCAATTTGATCTTAGTTAAACCTATGAAGCCTAAATTGATTTTAGATCTAATCCAAAATTATTTTAATAGGATCTTCATTTTTATTACAATTATTTAAAATTAGTTTAAGTTAACTTTAATTTGTTTGTATGTTATAATGAGCGCATCAAATGCACCCATGTGTAAAACGTGTAAGTGCAACATATAAGAAGTGTACATAGTCAATATGAATGTTGTTTAAGTGTTGAAATTTACACCGCAATGGACATATTTTCCCTTTATATATGTCTTTGTCATCCAAAACAAGAAAGTTTTTTTAATTAATAAAATTAATTTAGTATGATTGAATATGTATGCATGTATGTTTATATACATACACACACAGACATACATACAAGAAAGTTTTTTTTATTAATAGAATTAATTTAAACATGGTTTTTGGTATATGAATATAATTTATAACATGCAATAAATTGATGTATACCATATAAAATTGATTTTAATTAAAAGATAGCTCAAAATATTACAGTTATATTTTGTATAAAAACCAGTTTGAAAATCTTGAGCTAAATATATGCACATTCACACATAAATTTATGCATACATGCGTGCATGCTCACACAAATACACACACATACATATATCTGTTTGTGCACACATGCATGTGTTGGAATTCTCGTATGTGTTTACTACATATATGTACATATATACATAAACCAAATCATTGTTTCAAAATAACAAAAATTACAAATATTCACAAATAACTTGTAAATTAGAATATATACCTTTTAAACAAAGGTCTTATTTTAGCCTAGTTCTAATTATTAAAATAATAAACAAATCACTAGTTTAAAGTTTTTTTTTTCAAATAACCAAAATTTCTTTCAAAATTATTTAAAAGTAGGACATTTGGATCTCAACCTTATGTTATAAACCTTGACTAATAATGAAATTTTTTAAAATTTTCATTCACATAATAGATTATATAGAAACATTCAAACCTCAATCTTGTATTATGGAATCTGGTCTATTAATTAGATTGTTTCGAATTTTATTCAAACAATAATTAAAAAATTAGATGACGTAGCATATAAAAAATCATGATAATAAGATCTAGATCTAAGATAAACATACAAAATCAATAAACATACAAAATAGTAATGAATCAAAATTAATATTAAAGACAGTAAATAGATAACAGAGAGCATAACATGGAGATTTTCAAATAGATCAACATGATAAGAATATAGATGATTCAAAGGGAAGAAATAAAATATTCAAATCATATTCCAAATTCACACAAATGAATAGAAGGGAGAGGTAGAGATTAAAAGGCATGTAAATATAATGGCCCTCTTTGCCATTTTGTTTAAATAGACTGAAATAATACATAATTAAAATAAACGATTACCTTTAAGATGTAGCTAGGAGTAACACCTTGAATGATGGAATGTTCCTAGATCTAGTAAATTAATCTCTAGATCTGTCGCAATCAAGAGATAACCACATATTTCTATTTAGTTTTGTTTGAATAAGTTTTGGAATATATCTTTAGGCTTCTCCCACCATGAAAATTTAGTTATGATGACTTCTATGGAGAAAATAAAAAATGACAGAGCAATATTTAATTAAAGAAGGAAATAAGTATGTAATTATGATATTGTGATTCCTCCCCTTTTAATTAAGATTTCCCTTTTATTTCAAAATCAAAAATCCCTCCTCTTCTCCACATATTGGCCGACTAATGCATGTAAGCTCGGGTCAAAAATAAATTTGAAAATTCTATTTGTATCAACTCTATTTAAATCCAATTTTAATTTTCTATCGATATTGTATACCGATACGCTAGTTTGTAACTTTTATATACACACACTAAAAACTAATGATAATCAAACATATCAAATAAGGAATTTTCTAATAGTTATTATATCACAAATATAAATTAAATTCATTTAAATCCTATTTTAGTATTTATTCTATTTAAAATGAATTTAAGCATTCTACCGATATTGTATATCGATACGTGTGTTTACAACTTTTATATACGCACTTTATTATATACTAACGATATTCAAAAAAATTAATAAAATTTAATAATTAATGTTTCATGAATATTATTTAATTTAATTAGTTTTCAACTATTAATAATTAATTAAATCGTGTGGTTTATTCAGAATATCCATCATTCTGGTTGTTTGACTCCAAGGTGTAAATTCAATCAGTGATTAACATTGAATAATTGAAATATTAACATTCACACATTACCTTAGCTAATGGTGTGACATATTGACAGAATTTATGGCATACACATCTTTTGGTAAAATTTAGTTTTATGTATTGTAAGTGGTCCCTAGGAGTAACGATTATTTACATCAATTCTCTTCATCAAAATTATTTCACAAAAGGATTTATAGTATTTGGTTTTAGCTAGTGTTATCTGGCCTTTTGACCAGGTAGTATATGGACGAACCCAATGAGTCAGTCTTTGAACGTATCAAGGAAAGACGCCCAAAGATATAGCCACAAAGCCCAAAATACAAGTCCAACCAAGATCGCAAGGCAAGTACAAATCCACAACGAAAGTCAAGGAACCTAAACTCCACAAATATGAAGTTGGTACCGACCCCTCTCTATGGGTCAGTACCGACCCAGATACAGTCCACCATAGGAGTTCATCTTCTGCCTACTAGTCATACTTGATGTTAGAACCCCATTTTAAGTGTTGTTTTGTTGTTCCGATGCAATTTTCTATCAAGCTCCACGAACTCTTTAATTTTCAACTTTGTTCTTCTGCAACTATGTCATTTGGACTTAGAAACAAGCTAATATTAGTATAAACAACTATGAAATCATGAAGCTAACACAAGACGAGCTGAAGAGTTTAAGGCAGTCAATTTGGCAATATTATGGGTTGGTACCGACCTCTACCTTGGAGTTATACCAACCCATCCCAGTGAATGATATGGAATCCTACTTTTGCAGAGAACTGGTCTGTAGAAAGAAAACGGTTTGGATATATTTTATTCAAAATTTTAGGATGACTGCCTCTATAAATATAGGGCACGCTCATATTTCATAATCTTTTGGCTCTGACTCTCCTTTCTTTGATTTATTGTAATCTATGTCAAAGTTGTACCGACTCGTAAGAACTTCTGTCTCCAAGTCAGAATATAAGAAATAAAATAGTTACGTGGACGCAGGCCAAGGTAAGCCGAATCACTATAAACTATTATGTGACCTTTTCTGCTTGTTTTTCATTTATTTTCTTCGCTTTTTATTTCCTACTAAATTTATTGGGTGTTTTTACCATTTTTGGTTCAAATATTTTGGTGCTTTCGCTGAGAACTCGCTAGAATTCATTGATTTGGGATTTGCAAATGATTTAGAATGACTAGACAATCGTCTAAAAGGACTGTTATTGGAGGAAATCACAAGGAGGTAGACAAGAGGCTTCCTCAGGAGCTAACCCCCCATCAATCTACATAAGCAGGGATGAGATGGAAACCATGATGAATCGATTGTAGTAAATGATGATTGCTCGCTAGGAAGAAATGATGGAGAATTTCTTCAAGGGAATGTAACAACCCTAATTTTAATTAATTATTTAGGATATTTAACTTGATAAATTAAATAAAATAATTTAAAAGGTTAAGGAGATTGAGGTTTGATAATTAATAGGGGCCACGCCTTAATGAATGAGTTAGTAAGAATGGTTTAAACCTTAATAAGAAGGAGGATTACATGCTAAGGGAAAAATGGGAATAGAACAAAATTCCTAAACATGAACTTTTATTCTCTTATTTCTCCCTCGCTTAATTCATTACAAATGAAACTATAATAGTTTAGGCCGACTATTCAAGGTGAATAATAGTGATGCTTAATTAATATTTTTGGTTTTATGTATAAATGTGAATCTTTTGCTAGTGTTATGCATGTTTTACTTGTTTAGATGATTATATGCTAGTTAATGAATTATATTTTTTGGCAAGGCCAGCCGGTTTTATAGTGGACCGTCCACTTTTTATTACGAACGTAATAAAACTTGAAGCACAGGAGTAAGGTAAAAGCACCTTAACTACTAAGTAAAATGGAAAATGCAGCACAGGTAAGTGACAGCTATGTCACGGTAACTATAAATAGCACCAAGACTAGGGCTCCTCCGAAGAGGAAGAGTTACCATCATCCCTAGACACCAGAAAAGATACCAAAGGGACATTCCCACAAAGACCGGTAAAGGGGCGGAAAAGGAGAGCAAGACAAGGATCATAACCCATAGCATCAGAAGAATAGATAAACGAACGATCCCAGGAAGTATCAGCTAGCATGACAGAATTCGAACTCGCATACAAACCGTCCAAAGCGAGAACTAAGGAATCACTAGACGATTTGTAATGAAGGCATCTAAGGTCCAGTTGATCATCGGAAACAAACCTAAAGAAGGATTCATTCACCGGGTTAAATCTCATATCAGATTTGGGATTAACCCAACACCCCTTGGACTCATCCCAAACAACAGGCATCAGCTGCGAGGTAGGGACTGGAGCAACTAAAGGAATATCAGCGGCAAAACAAGGTACCATAGAAAGAGGAGAAGAGTCAGGCCTGTCTAAAGGCAAAGGAGGCGGATTCAGGTCAGATAATGGATCAGCAAGAGGAGGGGAAATCGGAGAGGCAGAGGAAACCTTGGGAACCCATATCCTGCGAGGTGGGTGAGGCAAAGGGATCTTCGGAGCAACCGCGGTGGCTTCAGAATGCAAGCAGGCAATAGCCAGGTAGCCAAAAGAGTGACAGGAGTTACAAATATCCGGAACCCAACCATAGAGAACGCGGACATCCACAACGTGCCCGACAGCAAGCTGAACAGGAATAGATGAAGGGAGAGGCTTAAATGGGGATATCTCAATAAGAGCCTTTGCATACATCATCTTATTGCGCGCAACTGTATTAGAGTCAAAACATTTCAATTTTCCAACGGTACAAGCTAACCAATTCAACCCAAGAAGAGGATGAAGAGTGGAGGGAATTTTCGAAAAGTATACCCAAACAGGGATAGAAAGAACTTGTTCACGTGCACACGCCACAGTAGGAGACCAAGGTATAACAATAAAAGGCCTTCCATCAAAAAATGAAGGCTCAGCCTCAAGAACAAGCTGACAATCCTCAGAAGAGGAAAACTTAAGATAATACATAGAGTCCATCAACTTAACATGCAAATTACCACGAAGCTTCCAAGCCCTTCGACAAACTGAAGACGCATTAATAAGACGGTAACTAGGATCCAAAAAGAAACCAACCAAATAATCAGACCAAAAATCCACACCGGCTTGCAAAACAATAGGGGGAGGGATCATCACTCCATTTTCCTCGACCATATCAAAATCAATCGGGATGTAGTCACCCGCATTACGGGGAAAGGACGAGAATAGAGAAGACCAAGATTTGGAGCTTGGCAAAGATGGAGCAGAAGGACCAGGATGATCCACAATGAAGGGGGGTACCAATAGCTACGGATGGAGTTGAATCACCAGAGCAAGCATTTAACAGCCGATACACAATCCAACACACGTTCAGATAAACGAACTTCGGCCTTAGCATCGTACTCAACACTCGACACATGCTTCCCCAAATCATAATTCATTGTCTCAAGGATACTCACTTCAACCCCACTCGCAACAGGATGGGGCCGCATACCAGGCGAAGACGCACCTACACTGGAGACCGAACCCACAAGACAGGGCGAGCAGAGTTTGCTTGCAGAGGAGGAAATTCAGTAGCAGATTGTAGGAAAGGAGGACACACAAGCGCTGGAGGCATAACTTTGAAAACGCGACCCGACCTGGTCAAAGATGGAGAAAGAGGAAACGAAACTAGAGGGGGCCGAGGTAAAGAAGCGGGCATAGGAGAAGGCGAAGAGGGAAAGTGGAGCGGACATGCGAAGAGGCAGAGAGAAGCGACGAAAATTACTCAGGGAACGATGAAGACAGTCGCCATTCTTTAGAAATTATTATCGAGAACTTCAAACTTTTGAGCGACACTAATGTTATTGGATTTATTATGAGATTATTTAATTAGTTTCAAGTGTGAAAACCTAGATTTTGATATCCAGTTGACTTTAAATTTTGGTACGATGTTAAAAATGTTATTTTAGAACTGGGTATTTAATTTCATAATTTTCCAAGCAATTATAAATTTTCTAAAAGAAGAAAATAGTTTATTTTGGGTTTTAATTATTAAAAATGACTAATTAAGGTTTTTGGAATTTCAAATTTGTGTATGTTAAATAATATAATAAATTAGATTTATTGTGATTTTGTGGAATTTTCCCAAGTGTTTATGATTTAATATAAATTATTTAAGCTAGAAAGGCTTAATTGTTAATTGAAAATATTGATATAAAAGTTTAGCTTGAAAATTGTTTTGGAAATGATAATTCTGAACAGCGGTAATTTTTTGAAAAAGATTTTGGTAAAGAAAGTTGTTATCCAATGGTATTTTGACAAATAAAAGAAGTTGGTAAAATAGTTTTACTTTTAAAGGAAAAATATCAGTTTTTATGTTAATTGCGATAGTGCCATGCCGAAGTCATCGTCCCCGCCTTCCACCTCTTTGTGTCCATGATCATCAACGTCAATACAGCGTGACATATATGACACCAACTGTAGTTAGTGTAGAACGGATCCGTCTGGGTCGAAGTGCGAAGTCAAGTATTAAGGTCGACAACCTGAACTTCGAAGCGAACATTGCCACTTGTTTTCCTTAAATATTTTGTCACTACTTGTTTCTATAACATGATAAACCCTATACTTTCAAAACTTATAACAACAATAAAGATGCCCCTTATTTTCAAGAACGTCGCCAACCTATACTCGTGAAGTGACCTTTTATGGTTATAATAGCGTCGTGTTTTATCACTTCAGCTTTAATTATTGCTGCCTTTGCTCCTTGTAACCTGTTTTCAAAGAGGGATACGTTGCCGCCAATTATCACTTCGACCCTAATGATGTCGTTATTTTATTTAAGAATTGATGTCGTGACTTATCAATGTCACCGAGTTTCTTTTGAGATTTTATAATGTGCTATACCAAATGGTTAACTTTGACTTTATAACCCTATGTTTTGCTAATAAAAGATTTCAATATGTTTTGAGAGGCTAAGACCCTCATCGACTTTATCCTTGCTGAGTTATATAAATATAAAAGTTTTATATTATTTTAGGTTTTATAGCCTATGGTTTCGAAGTGAGATAACTTCCAAGTGATTTTAAGATCCATCGTTAAAATTTTATAATATTTTGGATAAAGTAAATAGTTACACTTTTCCTTGTTTCAAATATGATTTCAAGGGTTAAATTATTTATAAAGAAAGTGTTTTCAAGGAAATAGAAAAGGGTTTTTTCCCTAGGATTTTACTAAAGAATTATTATTCTTATTACTTTTGGATAGATTGTGATAGGATGGATTGACTTAGAAATTAGAAAACCTGATTGGATTAGTGTAGGATATTTCCATATACCTCAGCTGTTAGCTCCTATCTGATATTAGTCCATAAATCTAGTGTGTAGGGATTTGTCATGTGTACGACTAAAAGTAGGTTTACGCACAAAAGGAATACAAAAAGTTGAGATAGGTTATTGGTAAGCCCGTAAAACCATTAGGATCGGTGTGACCCTAGAAATAGTAAGTTTCGGGCAGACCGTCTAGATGTCTTCTAATGGTATGTTAGATAATTTGGTATATCTAGTTGGCCCAAGTCAACCATAGGTTTGTAGTTACCCTGAGAAAACTATGATGTTGGGACATATAGCTCACTTTCTTAGACAGATTGGTCATGATTACCCAAGTTGCATACATGCATATTATTGTATAATTTTCTAATTTAACCAGTTTGGTTATAGGAATTTAATTTGTAAAAGACATATTTTGAAGGATATAGTGATGGGAAAACCTGCTTCGCTCAACGGCATGGTCTCACTAGATATTTATAAACCAAGATGACATATTATTATTTACACCAGGCTTTATGTCTGACTCGAAGTTTATGTTTTCCCCTTAAGCTCTCGGCTACTCAAAATTTGATTTGAGTGGGTCAGGAGTATGAGTTTACAGATTAAGTAGGTTTTGGTGAATAAAGCTTCCGGAGACGTGCAGGAGGCAAAGAATAGCCATGTAGGATACAACTTATTGTTATTATCCGTTGCGTTAGATCAGTTGTTGTATGTATTGACAATAGATGTATCTATCTAGTTAGTAACTCTTATCAACCAAGGAGATATCTTCATATGTCATTAGTTTGCACCAAAAATTGGCACAAACACCCAATAAAGGTTTTGAAGAGAAATAACAAAGAATATAAAATGAAAACAAAGAAAAAAAAATGATGAAATAGCTACAAATCAAAACAATAACGCAAGTACAGCAATTTATAGTGGTTCGGCATTGTTTCCTTACGTCCACTTTGAATAAAAAAAATTATTAATCACTTTGTAATCTAAATACAATAGGGATTGGATGAAAATCCTTAGTTACAATAGAGTATAAAGCAATTAGCAGCCTAAAGGTCCCAAAAATGAACAACTAAGCTGGTATTTATAGATGAAGATAACGAAATATCTCCTTGAAAATTCGAAAGAAGGATCTCCAAAACCATATGGACCCATAAAAGGGATTGCATGGCCCAAATGCCGAAGAATAGGGATCGGATCCATCCCCCTTTTGGTGGAATTTGGGGGTTCGATCCCTTAGGTAGCTTCCCCATGTCGAAACATGCTTAGCCACTAATTTTTATGCCAATTACATTAATAGAACTTGAGTTTTTTCTCGATCTTTACTTGAATATGGATTTCCTTCTGATTTCATCCAATCCCTATTCAGGAAAGAGGGTCGATCCCTCTTACTCCATCCTTTTAAAGTGTGACCCCAAGGGCAGGCTTCTTAGAGTCCCCACATTTTGCTCACAAAATTTCATATGCATAGGACTTGTGAATATTAAGATATTAATTATTTTCTATTGAACTACACTTTCTTTCTGAAATATATCGATCCCTATGTTAGAAATTGATTATAGTTGATCCCTCCTACATGTTTAACAATATTCCATACTTCGAACATTTTGCATTGCATATCTCTCAATTCCATTCCATTATGACTTCATATTACCATCTATACTTTTTGGACCCCTCAATCATTGCACTAGACTTACTGGTCTTCACGATAGTCGAATCTAAATTTTCCAACCAGTTCGACTAGCCGGGTCAAAATACCTTGTAAAACTTTCCTCCCAAAGTAAATCAAAGTAGATTAGAGTGTTCGAAAAGAAATCTGTCCAGCTTTTTGAGTTGTCGCTATCCTTCCATCAAATCATTCTCCCAAAGCATTGTATCTCTCTTTGATTGTCATGACATTTGGTCGATTCCCAGTATTATAAGTCTTGGGTTATATTCAGTCGGTTGAGTTTGGTCCAGTTCTATGAGAGTACTAAGGTTAGGCTATCAGATCCAGTCTTGAACTTGAAAACTTCACGTTTTGAATTCAATTTCTGTCGATTTTAAAAATTGAACTTTAGAATATACACATGCACATTCAAGTACACGTTCTAATCATTAGCTTCTGGATGCATTTACACGCTCACGGGGCGTTACCAATTTCCTTTGAGCTAAATGCGATTTCATTACATTTTGAGTATATGTTCTTTGCATAGTTTTAATGCCCATGTTTTCATGTACAAAAGCCCACGGTCGTTCCCCTATTTTCTTCCTTTTTTAAACACTTATAAGGATCGACATCCTCCAACCCAATCCCTCCCCTTTTTTTAATACACTTATAGGGATTGGCATTATCCTAGCCGATTCGTTATTCCTTTGTTTTTTGACCTTGTAGAGAATGAAGACGCGGGCCGAACCCTTGTCCCCATGTATAACCTGGAACTTTTTCATATCAACCTTTACTTATTCATATCCACCTCATTAAATTTTACTTTCCAACTTCAATAAAGCTCGGTCCTGAACCCTCCACTGTCAATTTGAAAAACTCGATTCTTCCTTTTGAATCAAACACCATCTTCATCCATAAACTCGCCTTCTTACTTCGATTTGGATCACCATTTCATCTTCAATTTAAATTGTAATCCAATACTTCTCCTCAAATAGCGCATTCTCTATATGCTTCGGTTGGTTTGCTTGCCTTTAATCTTATGACGAGACGATGGGTTTTGTTATGTTGGTGGATAGGTCGGAGTTCGCCTTGGCGGAGAGGTGATGGCCAAAGTTTTTTAGGGGAGACGAGACGTATGATGGAGTAGGGTTCGGAAAAGTAGGAAAGAAGGAGGAAGAAAGGAGCGTAGGACAAGGGAGACATAGGGATCGGTCAAAATATTTGAGGGGATGCATGAGAACACTGAAGGAAAGGGATCAGCTATTTGTGGCTTGCATGGAGGGGTCGGTAGTATGGCGAAGGAAAAGGATTGGTACCTTTCTTGGTGTGTTATAGATGGAGGGATCGGGGGTTATCAGGGAAAGGGGTTGGCATGAATAATTTGGAGAGAGGGATTGGTTATCTCACTTTGGAATACGGATCAGCATATATTAGGGTCTGCTATTTGTGCTTGGCCGATCTTAGTATTGAATTAGACTTGAAAACCATTCCATATACACTTGTTTGAACAAAAAGAAGCTATCCCATCCTAATTAAACTTGAACATATGACAATATTGAACGACATGATCTTCATATCCAATATCGAACTCGAAATTAAACGACTAAACTCCTAGGACTAAGAAATTAAACTAAAACTTATCATACGAACTTTGATAATGGTTTCATACTTCAATATGCCGATGATCGCTTCCAAAGTTTACACAACTGATCAATTTAGTCGCCCGTTGAAATGATCAGCGCTGACATTCACTCTGGTCGAAATCCAAAATCTTGTTATTTACTTTTGCCTTTTGTTTTGAACTGTTTATTTTCCCACTGCACGATGTTGCACCATATTAACTTCATGGGAGATGGGAAAATTTTTCTAAACTCAATTATCTACCGATTTTAGTTGATATGGACTCCAGATGTTCAGAGCACCTAGCTGCAATGTCCTTCGGACTAACTTCACAATATGGCAACCCCGGAGCCGAATCTAGTTCTGCAACAGTATCCGGCAGACTTTCCCAAGATCATCGAACTGAACAACCGGAGTTTTTCGGCCCATCAGCTGACCTTTTTTTTGATGTTCCCATTCTTCCAGCGGAAGGTATAAGCCAAACCTCCGATGCCGTAGAAGGTGTTATATTTTTAGATAACCCGATGAATTCCCATGCCTCTAGCATCGACGAGGCCACTCTTCGCAGACTATGATGTAAGACACGAAATTCCATTTGGAGGTGTTTTGGTTCCTTTGGTAAACAATTAGGCTCATTTGCCCCTAGAGGGGCATACAACATGCAATAAGTTCATGTATTGGATCGGATGCGTTCCGCCTTTTAATTTTTTTTGTCCGGAAGAGGTTAAAATATCTCGAAATAGCTCTTGCTCAACCACACCCGAACGCTATACCTGTCTTCATTGCACTTTCTTGCTATTCATAAATGTTCTGTTCCACCCACCATTTCCTAAGAATATCAAGTTCATTTATAACTTTAAATGATGGGCAGGATGCCTTTCTAACACTTTCCCTGAGCCTTCGCCTAACTTTCAAGTCTTAACTGGCACTTGGAACAAACTCAGCCTCTTTAAACATGAATGGTTCTATGTTTGATGTCCGCTAGCTTTGCGAGGTAATGGTTGGAAGGACGTGAGTGTTGTCTTTACATTACTCTCCAGTTCTTTAGTCTAAGCCATATCCTGAACTAACTAATATTTGAAAATCTATGGGCATCCATCCATGCTCAATGGCAATGATTTCTCATGGGCAATTACAACAATTCATGCCACCCCGGTTGAAGACAGGGACATTAGATCCCTCGTAACCGATGATTGGCTATCTCTGTTTGGGCTGTTGGAAGAAGTTCGCAGCATTGGGCTTCCAGGAAGCACTGCATCACTAAGAAATGTTGTGGAACAAGAAGGTGATGATAATAACCCTGTCATGCCCCCAATCGAGGAGACTTAGGATGACATCGAAGAGGGTGAAATTAAGGGTGCCAAAATAAACAAGCCCAGCGATGCTGATGCGGGTACGGCCAATGCACATGTAGTCGAACCATCAAAAGGTGCATAACTTCACATGCAAGCAAGAATAGGAAAAAAGCTTGCATACAAACTCCATAGAAGAAAAACTGCTAAAGAGCCCGAGTCTATTATCACTTCCATCGACGAAGAGTCTTCCACTCAACATTTAGAAAGCTAGATGGAATGGTTCTCGAATCTTCCAATCCCTGATGACATTATGGCTTATGACTTCTCAATCATCAGTATTGGAGGGCTCAATTGTCCCATCAGAAGTGGCGACGACATTCTTCCCACCGATACATGGGAGGAAACTCCTATGAGCAAGGCTGCAGCAATTAATCCATTAGGAGGACACTAGGACATTCACAATCACATGCACTTCACCGCATGATTTTTATCTATCTTTTGTTCAGTGGTCACTTATATTCATTTGTTTAGTTTGCAGGTGCATTGTCTAAATCCCGTTCTTTCGATCATTTGAGGGGCTCCTCGACGTAGTAAGGATCCAACGGCGGTTCACAATCGGGTAGGCGTAGAGAAAGAGATGATGGCCGAGAAAGAAGACGTCGTTCGAGGGAATCATCATCTTCTAAACATGAGTCTCATTCTCAATCATCTCATTAGGAAGTTCTGCCTAATCTTCCTTACACAATGGCGATTAGACTTCTTTTGGTGGTCCACAAGTTGTCGTACTGCCTGAGCAGTATTCTTGTTCATCTAGCTCCAGATAGTCCCATGATCGCAGGTCAAGCAAACACCCAGTCGTCACTTTTAATCCATCTTTGCTAATTGTGGCTCCTAAGGCTTCCACGGTGAAAAAATTGGCCGAACTTAAGGTCTATTCCCAAAGATTTGCTTCGATGGGCTTAAATTCCTTCCCTCTATTAACGAGAATGCTAAAGCAAGTTCCCTCGCATGCGTCAATGGCATTTTTATGCAACACGGATCATTCCAACACCAAGCCGAAAAGATCTCCATGGTGTCAATCAAGAGATAGCATGAAATCGATTGTCTCAAGTTAGAGGCGATCCGTAATAGAGATACAATTAAACATCAAGACAATGAGATCTTGAAGTTGATAGTGAAGCTAACCGAGGTAGAAAAAAGTGCAAAAGAAACATTTGAGGCTGTAGTCATCTCGAAGCTACCTACAAAAAGGAACTGGATGCCGCCCTCAATCGTAGCAGTATGCTTGCCTTTGAAAAAGATACCTCGCAAAAGGAAAAAATTATTTTGCCTAGCCGCATTAAAGAGCTTGAAGAACTCCTAAAAAATGAATGGAAGAGAATGTCGAAGCTCAAGAGGAGTCGCAAAGATATTGTGAAGAGGATGTTAAAGCCCAAGGACTGAAATTTAAGCTTGACGAACAACTCGGTCAAATCGAAATCCTTAAGAAAGAGGCAAGTGAAGCGGATCACAATGAGATTACAGAACAAATCGAGGCCTGGTCAGAAGATGTCATGGAAGCCGGTCGAAATATAATTAAGGACAGTTTCAATCCTTTGATCATTGAATATAATGCTAAAGTCCTTATCCATTGCGATTTAAGTTTTCTTAGAAAGCGCTGCCTCAAGTCGCTCGTTGAAGCTTTGGAATACATTGTCGAAATGAAAAAGAAAACCCTCGGCGAAGCTGATTTTGACAAAGAGAATCCGGTACGAGAGATTCTTCATAGGGATGAAACTTTAGACATTGCTGCTATAAGGCTCCAATACTTTGACACCCTAACATCCTTTGGTAAAGAGGAAAACACCGCTGAGTCTTTGGAGTCTGATCCCAAGGGACCTTTCTCTTCTCAAACAGTCAAAGAGTTATTTTCTTTTGGCCCGGGATAGGATTTAAGCGATGATCCAGATAGACTCGGTTATCAATTTAAGTTGTTGACTCCTATTCTAGATGGAAGCATTCCAACGACAATTAAGAGTTAGCCGGACGCAGATATCTCGCTTTATTCTCCATTTTTCGAGATATTTCCTTTTCATTTCTAATAGTTTTGGACTTATTTTCTTATTTCCATAAATCTATATGTCTTCTAGGTCCTAGCCAAACTTTAAGAAGCAGTGCTGCCGTGGAGGAAGAATCGACATCTACTGAGATTCCAATGGCCTTATTACGCTCCAGGGCATGACACTCAAGTTATCTGAGCACTTGATGATGATAAAGCTGAAGACCCACCGTTGCCGAAAGAATCGGATGACGTGATTACCGATGCCATTGAACATACTGTTGAGTCGAGCTTGAAAGAGCGCGTTGAGAGAGAGGAGTTAAAGAAAAATCTTAAGGCTAAACCCGCTGATGTGGACATTGATGATCCAAATCTCGTCCCTCTACAAATCATTTCACCCGGCGGGTTGGTTCCCGAAGAACTTCCTCCTACCTTGGGAAGCTGTCCTACCAAGGGCGACAAAGGATCAAGGAAAAGGACAGGCGGAAGCTCTGGTGATGCTACTCCCAAAAAATCCAAAAGAGAAAAAGGGAAAAAGAGATAGGTACAACTCCGGCTTAGTTTTCATATAACTTGTATAGTTGTTTTTCTCTTTTTTGTTTGTGATTGTATAGGTGCGACCCCCGATTTTGAATAAACCTATATTACAATTTTAAAGTTTATTATGTAAATCAAAGTTCTTTGTTTTCTGTTGAACTTTCATGTGAATTTTTATTTATGTAGTCGAGCTATAACTTTTCCATTCAATGTACTTGTAACTCATTGCTCATTGATTTGGATTATAATCTGTTAATTTTATCCTAAGGCCTCCATGTGCTTGTGGCCCTGAGTCATACCAAACACGAGGCTCGAGCCCTAATGCTACATTGTCGGATTCAACAGTTTGAGTGATTATACTCCTGCCCTGTTCTCAGGTTAACAGAGTCGGATAGTGGATGGTCAAACTCCATCCTCAGCGAGTTTATACTCTTTCTATCGACTTCAGACTGGAGTTTATGGAATAGTGAGTGGTCGAACCATATTCATCTATTTTTTTTATACTCATATTCGCGTTTTGGGAATAAGAGTTAGTTAGCGGACGGTCAAATCACACCAATTCATGTTTATACTCTAGTCCATGCTTTGTAGACTTAGAGTTATTTTGGAAAATAGTCGGACCATACTTTTCTTAATTGATTGACTTGCCCCCAAGTCTGGGGTTTAAATTAGTGAGGGATCGATCATGTCACCATCGCTTTTGATTCATATTTATATCATCATTTGATAGGATTAATTTGGTCATTGATGGTCAAGTGACATCCATTCCTCGTTAGGTATTCCGTCCATTGGGTAGTGAGCGAGAGTCATCGAATGAATGGTCGGACCATTTTCATTTCATTTAGCTCAATCGTGAACTTATGTAATCAACTAGCTCCAAACCGTGGGAACCTTCTCGAACATATCAATATTTATTAGTCAGATGTTGTAACTAATATGTAATGTTACAGCAATCACAAATATGAAGGAAATTTCAAACTTTATTTGCCCAATTGAATTAGTTACATAATCCGCTTATTACATATCTAGAAAATTAAATGCTAAAGCAAATTTGAAAATTGAATACAACTGAGTGAAAAAGAATAAACTAAGTGAAATAGCATAGTAAATGCTCACTATTCTATGTCCTTGGAATGTGATGTCATCAACAGTCGCTAGCTTGAAAGCTCCCTCTCCAAGCCTTTACTTAATGACATATGGTCTGTCCCAAATAGGATTCATATGCGATGGGGTAGGAAAAACCCGTACCATATCATCGATTTCAAAGGTTCTAGGTAGGACTTTAGTGTTGTAATATCGGGGGACTCAATGCCGGTGTGTAGCTGCTCTCAAATCAGCTTCTTCGTGCTTCTCATCTACAAAGTCTAGGTATTCCAAGAGGAGATCTTTGTTCATTCTGGGATTGTAGTAGGTCACTCGATGGGAAGGAACTTCGAATTCAATAAGAATTATGACTTTGGAGCGTAAGCAAGGGCACATCGAGTATGGCAAGTCACAGACTTATGGGTAGTCTTATAATCCTTTAGTGTTATCGAGAGTTCATCCATGCACTTTCCTCTAGCCTATTCCAAACACTTCTTCAGAATGGACTTTATAATTTTGTTTAAAGCTTCAACTTGTTCATTTTATTGAGGGTGGGAAACTATCGCAAATCTCTTTTCAATATGATGCTGATGGCACAAGTCTTTAAATTCAGCATTGTCAAATTGAGTCCTATTGTCTGTTACAATAGTTCATAGAAGACCAAAACGGCAGATGATGTTCCATACAATGAAGTTGATTGCTTTCTTTGTTATGATCATGGCTAAAGGTTCTACTTCTTCCCATTTAGTTAAGTAATCAACTACGACGATGACATACTTAGCACCACCTTTAGATATCATTAGGGATTGATAATTTCTATGCCTCATATGAAAAACGCCCATAGTCTGACCATCTGTGTGATTTCCATCGATGGTGCACTCGAAACTATAGCATACATCCGATACTTGTTACATCGCCTTGCATAATCAACATAATCTCAATTGACAATCATCCAAAATACCCATAACGGAGTATTTTCTTTGCTAGGGTTTTCCCTCAAGTATGATTGCCGCATTCCCCTTCATGAATTTCCATTAGGACCCGTTTAATTTCATCATGACCGATACACTGGAGCAGAGGGACGGGAAAACCCTTTCTATACATAACTCCTTTCTGAATGATATATCGTGAAGCTTTGCGAAGGACTTGTCGTTTTTCATTCCTCCGTTCAGGAAGAACTCCCTGTAGTAAATAGTCTTTAATCGGAGTCATTCGTGACTCCTTCTCAGGCTCCATCTTTAGCATCTGGCCAATTTCTATCAAGTTTATAAGTGGAGCATTTAATACTTCGACTGGGACCAAGCCCATTTGTTGTGTATCCTCATGCTAGAAAACTTTGCCAATAAGTCGGCCTCTTTTTTTTAATCTCGAGGAATATGTGTAATATCATAGTACTCAAAGTCAATCAATAGCTCTTGGACTCTGGTAAGCTATGGAGCGAGTCATTTTCCTTTAGCCTGATAATCTTCCCAGACTTGGTATACCTACCAATTATGAGTCGCAAAATATTTCAAGAGATTTTATCCCTGGTTCTTTGGTGAGGTTAAGCCCAACAATCAAAGCTTCATACTATACGTCATTGTTTGTTGTAGGAAATCAAGCTTTAAAGCATAGCAAATTGACTGATCTTCTAGAGTTACTAGCATAATTCTAGCTCCAGAATAACGATCATTAGATGCTCCATCCGTATACAACTTCCACCATATGGTAGGGGTTCTACCGCACTTTGGGAAATCATCCTATGTGGTAAATTCTATTATAAAGTCTGCTAGTGCCTACCCTTGAACAGCCCTCCAAGGAAGATAAGTGATGTCAAATTGGTTCAGTTCAATATTCCACTTGAGAAACCTTCCAGACGTCTTAGGCCACTATTCCACTTATCATAATGGCTGGTTAGTGTAAACAATGATAGGATGAGCCTAAAAATAGGGGTGGAGCTTTTATTAGGATATTAACAAGTAGTGTGCCAATTTTTCTATTTTTGGATAGTTCCTTTAGCTCCTGTCGATCTCTTGCTAACATAATAAACCGGTCTTTGGATTCGATTCTTTTCATGAAGCAATACGACACTTATAGCATGTACCAACATGGCCAGGTATATATATACAAGTCATCATGATCTACCGGTTTTGACAATATGGGAGGTCTCTCTTAGTGGTTCATCAAAGCCTGAAATGAATCTTTACAATCCTGCATCTATTCAAAATTCATTTTCCCTCTTCTAATTAAGTCAAAGAAAGGAATGCATTTATCAGTGGCTCTGGAAATAAATCGACTTAGGGGGCAACATTCCAATTCAAGCTCTGTACTTTTTTGATGGTCTTTGGTGCTTGGATGTTGCGAATAGCTTGGAGCTTCTCGGGATTAGCTTCGATTCCGCCGGCATTAACAATGAAATCCATGAACTTTCATCATGCAATGCCAAAAGAACACTTTAGAGGATTGATCTTCATTTTGTAATATTGTAGGATATCAAACATTTCTGCCAAGTCTCTAGTGTGGTCACTTGATTGTCTTGACTTCGTAAGCATATCATCCACGTACACTTCCATCATTTTTCCGATCTGGTCTTTAAACATTTTATTGACTAGATACTGATAGGTCGCTCCAGCTTTCTTTAACTCAAATGTCATTACCACGTAACAATATATTCCAACATCAGTAATGAAGCTGGTGTGCTCTTGATCGGGAATGTGCATCGGGAAGTTATATCCTAAATATGTATCCATGAAACATAGCAATTCATGTCCCATGATCGAGTCTACCAACTGGTCGATCCTTGGAAGGGAAAACTATCTTTCGGGGATGCCTTGTTTAGGTCCAAGTAATCAACCCATGGCCGCCCTTTTCTATTCGCCTTTCTCACAAGTACAGGATTGGATACCCATTTAGGGTAGAGGGTGCTGCGAATAAACCCATTGTCTTTGAGCCTATCCACCTCCTCCTTAAGAGCGACAAATCTCTTCGGATCTATGCCACGCCTTTTCTGTTTCACCGGGACATGCTTTGGGTCGATATTCAATGCATGGCTCGCAATGGAAGGCAAGATCCCACACATGTTAGAGTGAGTCCAAGCGAACATGTTGAGATTCGCTCGGAGATAACTAGCAAGTTCTTTCATCACCGGGAAGCTGAGCTGCAATCCAATCTTTGCGACCAGTGATGGGTCATCATGAGTGACCATGATGTCAATCATCAGCTCGGCCAGTGTAGCCATGGTCTCTTTAGGCTCCTCTCATCATCCCTTGAATTTATGCCTTTATAGAACCGAATGTGGCGCCCGAGCCAGGACTCACGTGCTGGTCGTTAATCTTCAGTGGGTTGGATACAGAGAGACTTGTCCACACCCTTACCTTTCTCCTTCCATTGAGCATCCCTCAATTCAGCTAAGTACTAGGCACATCGATCGCCTGATCACCATGAACAACTCCAACACCATTATCTGGTAGGAACTTCAAAGTAAAACGCCATAAGGCAAGAGCTGCCTAGGACTTAGCTAGGGCCGGTCGGGAAAGAAAAGCATGTATGGAGAATAAACATCCAAAACAACAAATGGCAAAATCCACACTCTCCTACGGTCACCTTTTTCCAACTCTAAATGCATTTCAACATAACTAATAGATTTGGTCGCACCGTTAAAGCAATAAATATGGGCTTTAGACGGTTTCAAGTCTTTGGCTTCCATCCTCATCTGATCACAAGCTTTTTTGAAATCCACAATCAACCAAAATCCTCCTCACTATGGCGAGGCCAATCATGGGGATGAACCTTTAGACATTGCTGCTATAAGAATCTAATACTTTGACATCCTAACACCCTTTGGTAAAGGAAAAACACCGCTGAGTCTTTGGAGTTTGATCCCAAGGGCCACTCCTCTTCTCAAGCAGTCGAAGAGTTAGTTTCTTTTAGCCCGAAATAGGATTTAAGCTATGATCCAGATAGACCCGGTTATCAATTTAGGCTATTGACTCCTACCTCATATGGAAGCACTCCAACGACAACTGAGAGTTAGCCGAACGTAATGTCTCGCTTTATTCTCCACTTTTCGAGAGATTTCCTTTTCATTTCTAATAGTTTTGAGCTTATTTTCTTATTTCCATGAATCTACAGGTCTTCCAGGTCCCAGCCAAACTTTAAGAAGCAGTGCCGCCGTGGAGCAAGAATCGACATCTACTGAGATTCCGACGACCTCATTACGCTCCAGGGCATGACACTCAAGTTATCGGAGCACTTGATGATGATAAAGCTAAAGACCCACCCTTGCCGAATGAATCGGATGACGTAATTACTGACGCCATTGAACATACTGATGAGTCGAGCTTAAAAGAGCACGTCGAGAGAGAGGAGATAAAGAAAAATGTTAAGGCTAAACCTGCTGATGTGGACATCGATAATCCAAATCTCATCCCTCTACAAATCATTTGACCCAGCGGTTTGCTTCCCGAAGAACTTCCTCCTACCTTGGAAAGCTGTCCTACCAAGGGCGGCAAAGGATCAAGGAAAAGGACAGGCGGAAGCTCTGGTGATGCTACTCCCAAAAAATCCAAAACAGAAAAAGGGCAAAAGAGATAGGTACAACTCCGGCTTAGTTTTTATATAACTTGTATAGCTGTTTTTCTCTTCTTTGTTCGTGATTGTATAGGTGCATCCCCCGTTTTTGAATAAACCTATATTACAATTTTAAAGTTTATTATGTAAATAAAAGTTCTTTGTTTTCTGTTGAACTTTTATGTGAATTTTTATTTATGTAGTCGAGCTATAACTTTTCCATTCAATGTACTTGTAACTCATTGCTCATTGATTTGGATTATAATCTGTTAATTTTATCCCAAGGCCTCCATATGGTTGTGGCCCTGAGTCATACCAAACACGAGGTTAACAGAGTCAGATAGTGGATGGTCAAACTCCATCTTTAGCGAGTTTATACTCTTCTTATCGATTTCAGGCCGGAGTTTATGGAATAGTGAGTGGTCGAACCGTATTCATCTATTTGTTTATACTCATATCCATGCTTTAGGAATAAGAATTAGTTAGCGGGCGGTCGGATCTCACCCATTCATGTTTATACTCTTGTCCATGCTTTGGAGACTTAGAGTTATTTTGGAAAATAGTGGGACCATACTTTCCTTAATTGATTGACTTGCCCCCAAGTCCGGGGTTTAACTTAGCAAGGGATCGATCATGTCACGATCACTTTTGATTCATACTTGTCTCATCATTTTATAGGATTAATTTGGTCATTGATGGTCAAGTCACATCCATTCCTCGTTAGGTATTCCATCCATTGGGTTGTGAGCGAGAATCATCGAATGAATGGTCGGACCATTTTCATTTCGTTTAGCTCAATCGTGAACTTATGTAATCGGCTAGCTCCAAACCGTGGGAACCTTCTCGGACATATCATTATTAATTAGTTAGGTATCGTAACTAATATGTAATGTTACAACAATTACAAATATGAAGGAAATTTCAAACTTTATTTGCTAAATGGAATTAGTTACATAATCTGCTTATTACGTATCTAGAAAATTAAATGCTAAAGCAAGTTCGAATATTGAATACAACTGAGTGAAAAAGAATAAACTAAGTGAAATAGCATCGTAAATGCTCGCTATTCTATGTCCTTAGGAATGTGACACCATCAACAGTGGCTAGCTTGAAAGTTCCCTCTCCAAACCTCTACTTAATGACATATGGTCCTTCCCAAGTAGGATTAATATGCAATGGGGCAGAAAAAACCCGTTTCAAGACCAGATCATCGATTTCAAAGGTTCTGGTTGGACTAGTATTGTAGTATCGGGCAACTCAGTGCCGGTATGCAGCTGCTTTCAAATCAACTTCTTCGTGCTTCTCATCTACAAAGTCTAGGGATTCCAAGAAGAGATCTTTGTTCATTCTGGGATTGTAGTAGGTCTTTCGATGAGAAGAAACTTCGAATTCAACAAGAAATACGACATTGGAGCAGTAAGCAAGGGCATGTCGAGTATGGAAAGTCACAGACTTATGGGTAGTCCTATAATCCTAAAGTGTTATCAAGATTTCATCCACCCACTTGCCTCTAGCCTTTTCCAAACACTTCTTCAGAATGGACTTTTTAATTTTTTTTACAGCTTCAGCTTGTTCATTTTCTTGAGGGTGAGAAACTATCACAAATCTCTTTTCAATATGATGCTGATGGCACAAGTCTTTAAATTAAGCACTGTCAAATTGAGTCCCATTGTCTGTTACAATAGTTCGTAGAAGACCAAAACGACATATGATGTTCCATACAATGAAGCTGATTGCTTTCTTTGTTGTGATCATGGTTAAAGGTTCTGCTTCTTCCCATTTAGTTAAGTAATCAACTACGACGATGGCGTACTTAGCACACCATTAGAGATTGTTAGGGAACTAATTATATCTATGCCTTATATGAAAAATGGCCATGGGCTGACCATCTGTGTGATTTCCATCAATGGTACACTCGAAACTATTGCATACATCTAGCACTTGTTACATCGCCTTGCATAATCAATAGCATATCAATTTATAGTCGTCCAAAATACCCATAACGGAGTATTTTCTTTGCTAGGGTTTTCCCTCCAGTATGATTGCCACATTCCCCTTCATGAATTTCCTTTAGGACTCGTTTTATTTCATCATGACCGATACATTAGAGCAGAGGGACGGAAAAACCCTTTCTATACATAACTCCTTTCTGAATGACATATCGTGAAGCTTTGCGAAGGACTTGTCTTTTTCCATTCCTCCGTTCAGGAAGAACTCCCTGTAGTAAATCATCTTTAATCGGAGTCATCAGCGACTCCGTCTCAGGCTCTGTCTTGAGTATCTAGCCAATTTCTGTCAGGTTTATAAGTGGAGCATTTAATACTTCGATTGGGACCAAGCCCATTTGTTGTGCATCCTTATGCTAGCAAACTTTGCCAATAAGTCGGCCTCTTTGTCTTAATCTCAAGGAATATGTGTAATGTCATAGTACTCAAAGTCAATCAATAGCTCTTGGACTCTGATAAGCTCTGGAGCGAGTCATTTTCCTTTAGCCTGATAATCTCCCCAGACTTGGTATGCCTACCAATTATGAGTCGCAAAATATTTCAAGAGATTTTATCCCTGGTTCTTTGGCGAGGTTATGCCCAACAATCAAAGCTTCATACTCAATTTCATTTTTGTTGTAGGAAATCAAGCTTTAAAGTACAGAAAATTGACCAATCTTCTGGAGTTACTAGCACAATTCTAGCCCCAAAATAACAATCATTAGATGCTCCATCCGTATGCAACTTCCACCATATGGTAGGGGTTCTACCACTCACTGGAAAATCATCCTATGTGGTAAATTCTGTTATAAAGTCTGTCAGTGCCTGCCCTTGAATAGCCCTCCAAGGAAGATAAGTGATGTCGAATTAGCTAAGTTCAATATTCTACTTGAGCAACCTTCCAGATATCTCAGGCCACTGTAGGACCTATCGTTATGGCTGGTCAGTGTAAACAATGATAGGTGAGCCTGAAAATAGGATGGAGCTTTTGTTATGCAATTAGCAAGTAGTGTGCCAATTTTCTATTTTTGGATAGTCCCTTTTAGCTCCTGTCAATCACTTCCCAACATAATAAACTGGTTTTTGGATTCGATTCTTTTCATGAAGCAATACGGCTAGGTATATATACAAGTCTTCATGATCTACTAGTTTTGACAAGATAGGAGGTCTCTTTAAGTGGTTCATAAAAGCCTGAAATGCATCTTTACAATCCTGTATCTATTCAAAATTCATTTTCCCTCTTCTAACCAAGTCAAAGAAAGGAATGCATTTATCGGTGGCTCTGGAAATAAATCGACTTAGGGGGCAACTTTCCCATTCAGGCTCGGTACTTTTTTGATGGTCTTGGGTGCTTGGATGTTGTGAATCGCTTGGAGCTTCTCAGGATTAACTTCGATTCTGCTGGTATTAACAATGAAATCCAAGAACTTTCTCGATGCAATGCCAAAAGAATACTTTAGAGGATTGATCTTCATTTTGTAATATTGTAGGATATCAAATATTTCTGCCAAGTCTCTAATGTAGTCACTTGATTGTCATGACTTCATGAGCATATCATCCACGTACACTTCCATCATTTTTCCGATCCGATTTTAAACATTCTATTGACTAGACGTTGATAGGTCGCTCCAGCATTCTTTAGCTCATATGTCATTACCACATAACAATATAATCCAACATCGGTAATGAAGCTGGTGTGCTCTTGATCGGGATTGTGCATCTGGATTTGGTTATATCCTGAATATGTATCCATGAAAGATAGCAATTCATGTCCCATGATCGAGTCTACCAACTGGTCGATCCTTGGAAGGGAAAACTATCTTTTGGGGATGCCTTATTTAGGTCCAAGTAATCAACCCATGTCCGCCCTTTTCTATTCACCTTTCTCACAAGTACAGGATTGGATACCCATTTAGGGTAGAGGGCGCTGCGAATAAACCCATTGTCTTTGAGCCTATCCACCTCCTCCTTAAAAGAAACAAATCTCTTCGGACCTATGCCATGCCTTTTTCGTTTCATCGAAGACGTGCCTCGGATTGATATTCAATGCATGGCTCGCAATGGCAGGCAAGATCCCACACATGTTAGAGTGAGTCTAAGCGAACATGTTGAGATTCGCTCGAAGATAACTAGAAAGTTCTTTTATCATCGGGGGGCTGAGCTACAATCCAATCTTTGCGACCAGTGATGGGTCATCATGGCTGACAGTGATGTCAATCATCAGCTCGGCCAGTGCAGCCTTGGTCTCTTTAGGCTCCTCCTCATCGTCCCTTGAATCTATGCCTTTATAGAACCGAATGTGGCGCTCGAGCCAGGACTCACGCGCTGGTCATCAATCTTCAGTGGCTTGGATGCGAAGAAACTTGTCCACACCCTTACCTTTCTCCTTCCATTGAGCATCCCTCAATTCAGCTAAGTAGTAGGCACATTCGATCGCCCGATCACCATGAACAACTCCAACACCATTATCTAGTAGGAACTTCAAAGTCAAACACCATAAGGCAAGAGCTGCCTAGGACTTAGCTAAGGCTGGTCGGGAAAGAAAAGCATTGTATGAAGAATCAAAATCCAAAACAATAAATGGCAAAACCTACACTCTCCTACGGTCGCCTTTTTCCAACTCTAAATGCAATTTAACATAACTAACAGCTTCGGTCGCGACACCGTTAAAGCAATAAATGCGGGCTTTAGACCGTTTCAAGTCTTTGGCTTCCATCCTCATCTGATCATAAGATTTTTTGAAATCCATAATCAACCAAAATCCATCTCACTAAGGCGAGGCCAATCATCTGTCATTGTACATTGTTATTTTGCTGGAGCTCCATCTTGTGTACTCGAACAACATTCAAAATTCACATGCTTGATCGCCTAGCATAGTGCCCTTCTCATGCCAAATCTTATCGGCTGGATGTGATCCTTAAACTATTGTATTGATCATTAACCTTGCACCAGTCCGCCTAGGCTCCTCAGCCCTGTGCGGTGCGTGTCCTCGGTTGGGGTCGGATGTCCCTTGACCGCCATCCTGTGGGGTTTAATAAACTAATATAACTTTCTTTCTCAAAGCAGTTTCTCGATAATATCCTAGAGACGCCTACGCTTATTTGTATTATGACCGTAACATTCATGAAACTGACAATAATTCTAGTTCTACTTCTCCGTTGATTCTTTCGGAGGCGGCTTCCTATACTGCATGGTATTGCATGTAGGCAAGTAGACACTCCCTAAAGATGTATTCGATGGTATGTCGGTATAATACATTGGAATCCTATGATTTCCTTATCAATAATCCCTCTTTCGTTCACGGTTCATATCGCCGCCTTTCTTTTGTTGATTTGGTTTATTTTGGACATTCACTTGAACTGTTCCAGAACTATCACCAGACCGCTTCACAGCAATGTTACTCTGTACTTCCTCTCCACTTATTCCCATAATACTCTTTTTTCTGAAGCATCCGGCTCTCTCATTCTTCTGAGCCGTCTTTGCGTAGAAGCGCTCCAAAATTGCCAAAATCTAATTTTGGATCATTCCCTCTAGTTACTGCCTTTGATATTGCATGGTCACTCGGATTACTGATTTCTATGACAGCTGTGTGGAATCTCTCCAAATAATATTTTAGCGATCCTTCCAGAGCCTGGATCACGCTGGACATTACATCTTTAGGGAGAGTTGCGTGCATACAGAACTGCTCTACAAACTTTGTTGTTACAACACAAAATCTAGAGATCGATCGTGGGGATAATCTCATAAACGACATCGTTGCTATTCCATAGAGAGTAATAGGAAAACATCTACATTTGATTGCATCATCTGCTCATACGAAATCAATCAGCTATTCATATCTCATGATATGCTGCCTAGGGTCAGTCTTTCCTTCATAAGTAGGCATCGACGGCATATTGAACCTCTTTGGATACTCGACATGTAAGATACTATCAGTGAATGGGGGATGACTTCTCAAAATCCCGTAATCATCATTAGTTAAGTCTCGACTTTCCCTTACTAGCTGTCTAACCATAGCCAACAAGTTCGGCATTTTTATAGTTGGAGCAAAGTGGTAGTCACGCTCCACCTCACGGTAATGGTCCGATCGATATCTACGGGTCGTTCCATGCCTTCTTGGCTCAACGTCTTCTTGGTTTATATCACATACATTCACTTCATCATCATTTCGAGGAAGCGATGGGTCGACATCCACCTAAACTCCAACATCCAAATAAGTTGCAAAAGCTCCAGCTTGGATTCCATCATGGATAGGTAAGTTCCCTCTTCTAGAGGAGGGATCGGCACTAATCGTTCTTGGAAAACCAGGCAGGTTTGCTTGTTGATGCCCCAAAGCTTCTATGCAACATCAATTCTACAATGCATGCGTCTGTGATACTCATCCGATAAATTATAACTCTTCGATGCAAAGTAAGGGGTAGGGCACCTCCTAGCTTCTCCACGATGTTGCTGACTGAGTTGATTCATTAGATTGATATTGGCTCGAATCTGCTAACTTAATTGTCGATGGCTATCCACTTGCTCTCTCATCAGATTCTGGAATTCAGCTCTTGTAATGGAATCAGCTAGATTACGAAAATCAACCGGATTGGTGTAACGCCCCTAATTTTTAATAACATTATTCAAGAGATTTAATTAGAATAAATTAAATTGAATAATGTAGATAAGGAGATTGAGGTTGATTAATAAACATGTACTGGCCGTGCTTATTAATAAATGAACCTATAAATGGTTAAGTAATTAAACATAAGGGCATTAGGATAAATAGCCTCCATATTTTCCACCCTTATACCATTTCCCTTAGACATACATGTTCATTTTATCATAAGCAAAAATTATAACCATAAGAAGAGGAAGGCGACCATTAGAAAGATAGAAGATAAGGGATACTCAAGTAAAGCTTAGGATTCAAGCTATAAGAAATCAATCTCAATCAATCTTCAAATTTCTTATCCAACCTAAGGTGAATAATAACCACTACATCCCTATTTTGGTTTTACAATCTTATGGTTTTGGATTTAAGGGTAAAATTTGTTTTTATGAAATATTAAGAGATGATATGCTTGATTTATGATTTATATGGTTTAAATAAGGTTGTTTAAAGTAGATATGAATGGCTTTAGGGTAAAAACCGAAGTTAAATGATTTTTAAGTACCATGGAAAAATTTTGTGTTATGGAAAACATGATTTTTGGAGCTGGGTTTCAATTTTTATAATTTTCCAAGTTATGGAGAATTAATTATGAATTTTAAAAGGAAAATATGGTTACTTGAGTTTATAAATTTATTTTGAAAAATATAGTAAGAAATTGGGGATTTTTACTAAGTGATTTAGTATGGAAATTAAACTATTTTAAAAGGAGGACCTAAATGATTTAATTGTTTTGTTAATAGGGAGGGCTTAATTGCTAAAAGTGTGCATGTTCTTAGATCTGAGAAAATGCGGCAGATTTTAGTAAAATAATTTGAAATTTTAATGTAACCAATCATGTGTTTACATGTGGGCAATTTAGTTACAAATTTTTTACTTTATTTGGTAAAATAAGCCTTTTAGTTCAAAAAAAGGGGTTCCGCCTTCTTTAGAAGGACCCTTCGACTCAGACCTTTCGCCTCTAACCTAGTCGAAACCTTCTAGGTCGAAACTAGTAAACCAATACACATGGTATCATTTAGATGGTATGTAATGTATTGGAGAAAGGCGAAAGGTTGGATGTCGAAAGATAGCTTTCAAAGGGGTTGGTTCCATTGTTTTATTTTGTTTTAAAAGAAAAGCGCTTGCCTGTTTATAAATGGGTTATGAAGTAGTCGAAACCTAAGGTTTCGAAAGCGTATTCATAAGAGACTTTCGAAAGAGAACTATCACTTATGTTTTAAAAGAAGTAGCTTTCAAAGGAGTTACTTAGGTTTTGTTTAAAGCATTCAGAAAGGGTAGTTTCGACCAAGTTGAAACCCTTTTGAGAATTGATGACCCTCCGATGGTATTGAAGACGTCAATGCTTTCGAAAGGTTTAGTCGTTTTTATAAGAACAAGGAACTTCCTAATGCTTTCGAAAAGTGGTTAGGGGTTTCAACGGCAAGGGTTTCAAAAGGGGTTTTGAAGCCAACCTTCAATTGTTTTACCTATATGTTTTAATACTTTCGAAAGGATGGTTTCGGCACCGTCAAGCTTCCCTAATACTTTTTGAAATAAAGAACGGTTTCGAAAGAGATGCTTTCACTTATGTTTACTTTGACCCAAAATGATGTTTCAAGTATAAACCTAATGCATTCGAAAGGGTGGACTTTCAATGGTTTTGAAGGGTGGTCTTTGTTGGTTTTGAAAGATTACTTTTGAATGGTTTCGAATCTATGCTTCTAAACTTATATGATAATACTTTAACATGATCGAAAGATTTTGAAAGGGTTGTTTTGAAGTATTCGAAAGGAAGGAGCCTAATGTTTTAAAGATGGATTTTTATGCTTTCGAAGGAGGCCATTCCATGAGGTCGAAAGCAAAGGTTTTGAAGGTGTCGAAAGGTTTAAAAACCCAAAATCAAATTTTTAAAGGAAAACCCCATGACTTATATAATGGAGTTTTGTAATGACTTTTAGTATGTAAATTTAAAGAAGTATTGCCTTGATAAAAATAAGTTGAAGTGATTAACTATATTTTATGTGAAAAGTATTTCAAGGATCTAAAATCCAAAGGAGTGGTATTATTAAATTGTTATGTTTGCTTCTTCAAATATGAATATCTTCACATGATAAAGAACCTATAACTGTATTGTGGGACAACGGGGAAGAAGAGCCAGTTAGGTTAACCCAGTAGTGAATATAAATTGATCAAACTTTTGAATGAGTAGAAGTGCATCCAAGGAGTCAGGAAGACCAAAATATAGGATGCTTAAATCCTGAATCCAGGAGATAGGTTCATAGCAAACCCACGAAAACTGTGATAAGTTAGTTATTTGAGGTAACCAACAGGTACATAGTAAACCTATGAAAATAATGAATTAAGGACAATTGGCAGGGGTTACTTGGTTTGTAGTGAACCGATGAAAACTATATCCAAATTAAGAATTGTCATTAGTCAATAGGTTCCCAGTCAATCCATGTAAACTAGGATAAGAAAACAGTTATGGAAGTATCAGGAGGTTCTTAGTCAACCCATAAAAACTAGGATGAGAAGTGAGATGCTGAATAAATCCATAGGTTCCTAGTTAACCCATGAAAATTAGAATAAGGGGATTAGTAAATGGTAGGACTAACAGGTTCAAGGGAACCCATGAGGTAATAAAGTTAATTGGGAGGAGCCTATAGGTTCTTAGTGATCCCATGAAAACTATAGATAGGACAGTGTGTCCATGAATTACAAAAAGGTTATTAGTAAACCATGAAAACTAACAGGTTAATAGTAACCCTAGAAACCGTAATTATGATGGGATGTCAAATCAAACTGGGGATGGGAAATCCAAAATGTTTACATGTATGCATATCATTGTATTTTGAATGAATATTTTAACCATTGTGGATGCAGGAGCACTGTCAATGCTATTATAAAGGTTTTGGGATATTAGTGAGGGAAAAATCTTTTCCGCAACGTGGTCTCACCAGATATCTAAAAGGATTAAGATGTTAGATTATTATTCATACCAAGCTTTATGTCTGACTCGAAGTTTTTTCCCATTGAACTCTTGGGTAATCAATTGATTTTGAGTAGTTTGAGATTTAGGGTTTTCAAGTTCTCTTCTTAGACGAATAAAGTTTCTGGAGGCATGTAGGAGGCAGTTAGTTATTTAGAGTTATCTTTTTCCGCTATGTATTTGGATGTAAAGGAAGATTTATTAGCCTTATGACATACTCTGATCCACCATGAGGGCATCTTCAATGTCTCTCTTGACGTATATGTAATATTTATATTTTGTCGAACGTTTTTAACGTTTTGGGATTGTGTAATGAACATGAAATGTTTTGAATGGAATGTGGAAATATCTTTTTGTATTGTTAATTTTTTTTCCATATTTTTGTGATCCACGTATCAATGTATCTAGCACCACCTTCGTCGAAGATTAATAACTATGGATGACTGCAGCATCTGTGGCCGTTAATTTTGGACCTCCAAGTAGGGGGATGATACAAGTTGGCATCATAGCATAGGTTTATGAAAGTTTAAAAGAAAAGTTAAACCTAAAAGCTATTTTCCAACATAATCCCATGAATTTGAAAATATGATCGGGTTGGGTTAACGCTATAGTAACGTACTTGTATTTGACATATAGATATATATAATTACGTGTTTCTCTCTCTTAGACCATTCTTCAGCATCTTACTAATGCTCAAATGTAGATTTATGAGAAAGAAGATATGGAGGTAGGAAATTGAAGAGGAAATCTAGGCGGAGGATGCGGCACAACCAACGAAAATGCTCGACCTAATACCTGGAGAATCCAAGGTCAACAAGCTAATGCTAATCCAAATGCTGAAGCTAATGTATGTGCTAGAAATCCACCAGTAAATGCAGGAATGATGTATCAGTTGTTGGCCAATTTTTTGCAAGTAGGAGCTGCTGGTAATGTTGGTGGTGTTAATGCTATATTTTTAGTTGGTAATAACTATGCTAGGTTGAGGAGAGACTATACCAGTTTGGGTGGGAAGCCTTTTGTTAGAACAGAGGTTGTTGTTGAGCTTGAGAATTGACTTTTGAACTGTGAGGGGAGTTTTACTGATTTTGGCTTGGATGATGGAGAAAAGAGAAGGCTAGCCTCTAGACAGTTGCAGGGATTAGTGCTTCGCCGGTGGAACAGTTGGATAGCCAGAGTTCTGGAGGAAGAGCTGACATGAGCTGATTTTAGAAGAAGGTTTGTGCAGGGGTTAGCGCTTCGCTAGTCGAACAGTGTGATAGCCAGAGTTCCGGAGGAAGAGCTGAAATGGGCCGATTTTAGAAGAAGGTTTGAGCAGGGGTTCTTATCTGAGGTTGCCAAGTCGGCATTGATGAGGAAGTTCATGGATCTTGTTCAAGGAGAGATGTCAATAATCGTATACGTTGCTAAGTTTGATGAGTTGTCTCGATATGGTTATGCTTTGGCAGACACTAATATCAGGAAGAATGAGAGATTTATTCATGGACTAAGGCCAGAGCTTGGCAGAACGACTATGACTCATGTCAGAGAGCTTTGTAATGTGGTGGTGGAGATGGCCATTCACAATAAGGAGATGCTTGCTGTTTCAACTAAATAGAAGCCAGTTGAATTCCAGGATCCTCAGGTAAAGAAAAGGAAATTCTTTAAGAAGAAGGGAGCCCAGAAAAGGGAGGCTGCTAAGAAGGCAAAGGCTGATTTGGTGTGTTATAAGTGTGATAAGAAGGGCTATTACGCTCATGAGTCCAGGATGGGTAAGGGGAAGAAATCTGCAGAGAAGAAGAATGTGAAATGCTTCAATTGCGACCAAGTTGTACACTACAAGAACCAATGTCCAGAGCCTGTCGGAGTGGACAGAAGAAAGGTTTTTTCTATTAGACCACTCTCTTCTTCTAGGCCTACTATAGCGAAGAAAGGGAAAACTGTGATGGAAGGTACACTTTTAATTTAGAGTACACCAGTTAGGGTACTATTTGATACCAGTGCATCACATTCATTTATATCACAGTATTTGGTTGATAGTATTGGAAACTGGAGTAGCTACAACACAATGTTGGATCTTAAGGCTATTCAGACACTAGAAGTGGTGAAATATGTATTGACTGCTTACTTATGAATATAAAACTGTATTTACTCAAATTACAAATAAAAAAAGAGTAATCAGAGAATAAGAAAGTAACAAAGTAATATGCAGTAATGTAAATAACATCCGGATTTTTAACTAGTTCGGATTAACCAATCCTACATCTAGTCCTGCACTCTATCGTGCAGAATTCCACTATAATTGCTTGCTTTCAACAGGTGGCAAGAACACCTTTACAATCTTGGTTTCACGGGCTACAAAACACACCCTCTTGATTTCACAGGCTACAAGAACACCTTCTCCTTATCACTAACAACAAACTATGTCAAGTAGTCATATCTTTAATACAGATTCTTGTAGATTCGGTACAATGATCATATAGACCTCCAATTGCAATATATCTTTGAATTCTTTGAGGAATAGGATGAAATCAGAGAGAGAATGGTGTGAATTAAAGTACAACTCTCTGATATTGTGTGGTTTGCAAATTATTGAAGAATTGGAGTGAAACAGTATTGATTTGTAAGGAAATTGAAAGGATATGCAATGGTTTCTTTTGCAAATGTTTGGAGAAGAAGGAGTAAGAGAAAATAAGAATTCTTGATGTTAAAATTCGTTTTCAGATGCCTTTATATAATGGATGAAAAGACGTGTCTTTTGGTGAAGAAGTGGACAGAAATGTCTCTAAATTTAAAATTTGAAATTCTGAAAAACGGCTAGCATGTCGACAACCCCCTACCCCCCTTGTCGACAAGGGTGTATTGCAAAATGAACAGCAACACTAATAAGTGTTGCGAATTTTTAGCATTTCAAATTACCTTATATTTATGGATTTTTATGATTCGGTTGAGGTCAATGGTTGATAATCTTCAAGTATAATTGCCACGAGATCTTTAACAAGATATTCTAACGTTCAACCAACTCCTTATCACTTCAAACACCTTTATTCTTCAGCATTCTTCTCTAATTGGGTTTTATTCTTCAATTGCTCTGATTAACCTTCTTCTATAATTCATCTGCTTCCACTGTATTCTTGTTAATCTCTGTAAATGTCTCCATAATATATCTGAATGACTGCATAACTCGAAGATATGTTAGTAGTAATATTTATGTGGTTGTTGTCATGAAAATCAATACTTAGAGTATTAACAATCTTCCCCTTTTTGATGATGACAATCATATAAATATTTAAGAGATAAAATATAATACTTTTATATTTCACTCCTCCTAACTCTACGCACTCCCCTTATCATTTTGCCTAGTACATTTATACCTTTTCTCCCTCTTTGTCATCAACAAAAAGGGCGAAAAAAGTCACTTAAATCACTGCTAGACAATATGTAGAGTTTGTATATAGAGATAAATGCTTATAAACAAAACACTTGAGGGGAAACCAAATCAATTCAAAACATGAAATAAACTTATATGATAATAAGATGAGTTTTAGAGTTACCGATTTTTCCGATGCCAATAATAAATCCTTTTCATATTTATCCAATGTTTAATAGATTTCTTGTCATATGCTTTGAGCATCTGCTATCTGATATACATTGTTTGGTACCTGAAAAATTATAAAATATGCACACTAGTACCCTTTTTATTCTGGGGTCCATGGGGTTAAGTTTTGGGATGCCAAACCTAAGAAGAGTTTGAATGTCCTTTCAAGATATGTTCATTAGATGAATGAACCTTATTAATAAAATTATCAATATTTTTTTCAATATCATCCATTTTTCGAACCCATAAACTAATGAATCTATTTGGAGGTTCTAACTTTAATTTCCTAGGTTTTGGTTTGAACTTGGTAGTCTTAACAAACTTAATATTTTGAATACTATTTTTCTTTGATTTAGCCTTAGGGGTGTATCCAAGTCCATGTTTATTCCTAGTGTGTTTAGATCCATATAATAATTTTTCTAGATTATCCTTCCCTTTGTTAAATTTATCGAGATCGGTTTTCATTTTGTCAAAATCCTTATTACGTTTAAGAATAACAGTGTCCAGAGATGTTATTTTGTCATTCAGATCAGTGATCAGTGATATGTGACTTCATTGAAAGATTTTCTGATTTTAAGGATTCGTTTTCACTTTTTAGTTTTTCAAAACTTCCAAGTGTCAAATCCTTTTCATCATTATACCCATTAAGTCTTTCAATTTCATCTTTTAGTATACCCATCAAGTCTTTCAATTTCATTTTTTAGACATTGTTTTTCTTTAGTTAACCTTACAATAAATATTTTTAATCTATCCATCTCTGCCAAACTATTTTTGTACTCTTTCCTAATTACTTTATATCCCTGATGCATATCATTCAAAACATTAGTAATTTCTTTATTAAAATTCCATACCTGGTCATCCTTTTCCATGAAGCATATATTGGCATTTTCTGTTTCTGAATCACTATCACTTGATGATGTATCTGAATTATCCTATTTTGCATTGAATGTCTGTTTCCTCTCCTTATTGAAAGTGTTTGACTTTGATTTCATCAGTTTGGGACAGTCTCTTTTCAAATGACCGATTTTATCACATTCGAAACACTTAACAACATTTCCATTTCTAGAATTATTGTTGTTAGTTTTTCGAAGTTTGTTTGTTATCCAATACTACAAAAATTTCTTGAACTTCTTGGTCATAAACTCGATATCATCATCAATAGCATCATCATCTGGTTCATATTTGTCAATCATAGCATTGAGTGCTAGTGATTTCTTCTCATTTGCCTGATTCTCTTTTCTAATCTGCTAATTTACTTCTTAGGACATTAGGTTACCAATTAAATCTTCTAATTTCATAATACTAATATCATTGGCTTCTTCAATTGCCAGAGTCTTCTAATCCCATTCACTAGGAAGTGAATTCAAGATCTTTCTGACTTGGTCTTCTTTAGTAATTTTCTTTCCTAATGATATTAAGGCATGTACTATATCTTGAAATCTAGAATACATATCAGAAATAGACTCATTTGGTTTCATTTGAAAGGTTTGAAACTGGTTAGTTAGCATAGATATCTTTGTTTGTTTTACTTTACTAGTGCCTTCATGTGTTGGTTGCAGAGTTCTCCAAATTTAATATGCAAAATTACAAATAAACACTCGATTAAATTCATTTCTATCTAAGGAGCAAAATAAAACGTTCATGACCTTAGAGTTAGTAAGTGCTTGTGCCTTTTGGTCTATTGTCCATTTTGACTATTCAGTTTGAGGCTCTATGTATTCTATTTGGGTAATGTTCCAAATATCCAAACCATTAGGCTGCAAATAATATTTCATCCTACAAGCCCAATATGCATAACTACTGCCATCAAACAGAGGGGGCCTAGTGGTAGATTGCCCTTCTATAAAAGTGTTAAAAAAAATGTGTTACTAGTTTCATTAGCCATTTATACTTTTCAAAAACCAAGTTATGAATTTTTGAAACCAACGCTCTGGTACCAAATGTTGAAAACTGGAATGGCTACAACATAATGTTGGATGTTAAGGCTATTCAGACACTAGAAATGGTGAAATGTGTATTGACTACTTACTTATGAATATAAAACTGTATTTACTCAAATTGCAAACAAAAAAGAAGTAATCAGAGAATAAGTAAGTAACAAAGTAATATGCAGTAATGTAAATAACACCCGGATCTTCATACTGGTTCAGATTAACCAATCCTACATCCAGTCTTGCACTATATCGTGCAGAATTCCACTATAATCGCTTGCTTTCCACGGGTGGCAAGAACACCTTTGCAATCTTGGTTTCACGGTCTATAAAGCAAACCCTCTTGATTTCACAGGCTACAAGAACACCTTCTTCTTATCACTAACAACAAACTATGTCAAGTAGTCGTATCTTTAATATAGATTCTTGCAGATTCGGTACAATGAACCTATAGACTTCTAATGGCAATATATATTTGAATTCTTTGAGGAATAGGATGAAGAGAATGGTGTGAATTAAAGTACAGCTCTCTGATATTGTGTGGTTTGCAGGTCAGTGAAGAATTGGAGTGAAACAGTATTGATTTGCAAGGAGATTGAAAGGATATGCAATGGATTTCTTTTGCAAATGTTCGAAGAAGAAGGAGTAAGAAAATAATAATTCTTGATGTTAAAATTCGTTTTAGATGCCTTTATATAATGGTTGAAGAGACGTGTATTTTGGTGAAGAGGTTGGAGGGAAATGTCTTTTCATTTAAAATTTGAAATTTTGAAAAACGGCTAGCATGTCGACAACCCCTTACCCACTGTCGACAAGGATGTGTTGCAAAATGAACGGCAACACTATTAAGTGTTGCGAATTTTCAGCATTTCAAATTACCTTATATTTATGGATTTTTATGATTCGGTTGAGGTCAATGGTTGATGATCTTCAAGTATAATTGCCACGAGATCTTTAACAAGATATTCTAAGGTTCAACCAACTACTCATCACTTCAAACACCTTTATTCTTCAGCATTCTTCTCTAATTGGGTTTTGTTCTTCAATCGATCTGATTAACCTTCTTCTATAATTCATCTGCTTCCACTGTATTCTTGTTAATCCCCGTAAATGTCTCCATAATATATCTGATATGACTGCATAACTCGAAGATACGTTAGTAGTAACATTTATGTGGTTGTTGTCATCAAAATCAATACCTAGAGTATTAGCAGATAGGTTATGCATAGAATCCACCTACCTTGCTACTTCCTTAAGGGTTGCGAATCCAGTAATAGGATATACAACTCTAAGGATGAGATGTAACCAGTTGGAACTTGATTTGTTAGGTCATAAGTTTGCATGCAGTTTGTATGTTTTTGATTTCGTAGATTTGAGGATCATTTTGGGCATAAATAGGTTGGGTAAGTATGAGGCTAGGATATTTTGCCAAGATTGGGAAATATCATTGAGGCATCCAAATAATCATAATCGAATCATTTTCTTAGTGGAGAACTCTAGTAAGAGTGTTTGTGCTTTTTGAGTGTTATGGAGGTTGGAGATGAGCTTAGTCAGGTTCGGGTAGAAAGAGAATTTGCAGATGTCTTTGAGCCAGTCATAGGGTTACCATCGAAACGAGCTGTCGATTTTCGAATAGACCTTATGCAGGAGCTGAGCCTATGAGTAGACCACCTAGCAGGATGACACCGAATGAGATAAAGGAATAGAAGGTACATCTAGTGGATGTTGACGGAAGGAACTTTATTAGACTAAGTAGTTCATCTTGGGGAGTGGCTGCGGTTTTCGTGAATAAGCCAGATGGGTTGTTGAGGATGTTCATCGACTATTGTAAGTTAAACGAAAGGACGATCAAGAATAAGTATCCTCTACCGAGGATAGATGATCTGCTTGATCAGTTAACCGGAGCCAGAGTGTTCTCCCAATTGGATTTGGCGACGGGGTTCCATCAGTTGAGAGTGGCGGAGGACAACATTCTTTTGACAACATTTTGAACTAGGTATGGTTCGCATGAGTGGTTATTGATACCATTTGGATTGACGAATGCACCTACTTTCTTCGTAGACATAATGAACCAAGTTTTCCCCGAGCACTTGGATAGGTTCGTGTTGGTATTCAATGATGATATTTTAGTGTACTCAAAAGATGAAAGAGAATATGAGATTCATCTTAGAGTGATGCTTGAGACGCTAAGGCAGAATCAGCTGAAGGCTAAGTTTTTCAAGTGTCATTTTTGGAAGAAAGAGGTTAAGTTTTTTGGTCATGTGGTTCCAGAAGAAGGATAGTCAGTTGATCCAGTTAATATCGAAGCTGTCAATAATTGGACGAGACCGAGAGGTAACTAAGGATAGGAGTTCTCTTGGATTTGCTGGCTATTACCGATGATTCGCTATGGATTTCTCGCGGATAGGAGCACCTTTAACTAAGTTGACTAAGAAAGATGTGAAGTTTGTTTGGTTCGATAAATGTAAGGAAGCATTCCTTATGTTAAAGCATTTGTTGACCAATGCTCCAATGTTAGTAGTTCTAGAAGGTAACTAAGGGTTGCTAGTTCACGCTGATGCATGTGGGACTAGATTGGGAGTCGTATTGATGCAGAAGGGCTAAGTTATTGCTTACGCATCCAAACAGTTCAGACGGCACAAAGTAAGATATCCTACTCATGACTTGGAGTAGGATGCAGTGATATTTGCCTTGAAGATTTGGAGGCATTATCTCTTATGGGAGAGATTTGAGTTGTTTACCGACCATAAGTCATTAAATTATTTATTCTCTCGAAAGGAGTTGAATATGAGGCGGCAGAGGTGGTTGGAACTTTTGGCTGCTTATGATTTCAGTATAGAGTACACTCCTGGGAAAGGAAATAAGGTAGCAAATGCTCTCAGTAGGAAACATCAAAATGTGGTATTAGAAATGATGGTGGAATGGAAGGATCTAGAAGCCATGGCTAGTTGTGGCGTGCAATTGAGGTATACTGCTAGTTCTAGTCAGGGCACTACCTTGTTGTCTTGTTCGGAAGTTTGACCGGTGTTGATAGAGAGGATGGCTTCTAAGTAGAGAGAAGATCCAAATTTAGCCGAGAAGATTAAAAGGCTTTAGGTAGGATCAGATATTGATGACCTAAAGGATTTTAGCCTTGACCAAAGAGGATGGTTGAGAAGGAAGGGATGGTTATGTGTTCGGAATGTAGAGAAGTTAAGGAGAGAAGTTCTGGAAGAATGTCATCGATCCAAGTTTACGATTTACCCTAGAGAGACAAAGATGTATCAAGATATGAAGAGGAGCTTCTATTAGGAAGGCATGAAGAGGGATATTGGCTTATGGGTAAGCTGTATGTAAACTGTCAACAAGTAAAGGCCGAACATCAGAAACCAGGAAGGCATGAAGAGGGACGACACCAGTGTTGGCTAAGTTGTCACGAAGAATATAGTTAGACTTCATGGAATTCCTAGTAGCATAGTCAGCAACAGAGATGCTTTATTCACTTGCAAATTTTGGAGGAGTCTCCAAGAGATATTTGGTACCAAGCTCAAAATGAGTACAGCTTATCACCCTTGGACGGATGGAAAGACAGAGAGAGTTAATAAGGTACTCGAGGATTTATTAAGAGCTTATGTAATGGATTACGTGGTTCTTGGGAAGATCACCTACATTCGATTGAGTTTTCCTATAATAATAGTTATCAGACTAGTATAGGAATGGTGCTTTTTGAAGCTTTGTATGGAAGGCCATGCAAATTGCCTGCGTATTGGTTAGAGATTGGAGACAGATTGGTCTTAGGTCCGGATTTGGTTAGAAAGCGTCAGAAAAGATTGAGTTAATCCGAGGCGGATGAAGGAAGCTCAATCCAAGTAGAAGAGTTACGCCAATAAGAGGCGTAAAGACCTAGAGTTCTCAATTGGGGATAGGGTTTTCATTAAAGTGTCACCAATGAAAGGCATTTCGGGAAAGTTGGCCCCGAGATATGTTGGACCATTCCAGATTATAGGAAGGATTGGAAAGCTCGCGTACAGAGTAGAGTTGCCAAACAATTTGGCAGGTGTCCATAATGTATTCCATGTGTCTCATCTTCGCAAGTATGTGCATTATCCAAAGACTACTATTCCTCAGAAAGAGTTGGAGGACTTGGTAGTGGAGCCGGATTTGACTTTTGTTAGACAAACAGTTTGGGTTGCAGCGAGGGATAAGAAAAGATTGAGGATCAAGATAGCCAAGTTGGTGAAGATTCAGTGGAGCGACAATGAGAAGAACTGTACTTGAGAGACAGAGGACAGGATTCGAGATGCTTATCCTGATACACTTTGATGGTATGTCTTTATTAGATTTATATAGATTAATAGCTAGTCGGGTAGGCTTGTATGGAGGTTAGGAGATGTTACAGATGATTGCTATGGTTGCAAGTTAGTCCTTACTGAATTTCGAGGATGAAATTCTTTAAGGAGGGGAGCTTGTAACACCCCTAATTTTTAGTAGCATTATTCAGGAGATTTAATTAGAATAAATTAAATAGAATAATGTAGAGAAGGAGATTGAAGTTGATTAACAAACATGTAGTGGTCATGTTTATTAATAAAATGAACTTATAAATGGTTAAGTAGTTCAAAATAAGGGAATTTGGGTAAATAGCTTGACATATTTCCCACCCTTATACCATTCCCCCTTAGACATACACATTTATTTTATCATAAGCAAAAATTGTAACAGTAAGAAAGAGTAAGGTCGACCATTAGGAAGATAGAAGAGAAATTCAAGTAAAGCTTAGGATTCAAGCTAGAAGAAATCAATCTCAATCAATCTTCAATTTCCTTATCCAATCTCAGGTGAATAATAATCACTACATCTCTATTTTGGTTTTATAATCATATGGTTTCAGATTTAAGGGTAAATCTATTTTTATGATATATTAAGTGATGATATGCATGATTTATTATTTATATGGTTTAAACAAAGGAGATATAAACTGTTTTATGGTAAAACCGAAGTGAAATGATTTTAAATGCCATGGGAAAAAATATGTTATGGAAACATGATTTTGGAGTTGGGTTTCAATTTTCATAATTTTCCAAGTTATGGGAATTAATTATGAATTTTCAAAGGAAAATATGGTTGTTTGGGTTTATAAATTTATTTTGGAAAATATATTAAGAATTTAGGTCTGAAATTTTGATATGTTAGATAATATGATTAAAGTGAATTTCTGAAATTTTTGAGGATTTTTAGTAAGTAATATAGTATGGAAATTAAATTATTTTGAAAGGACCTAAATGATTAAATTTTTTGTTAATAAGAAGGGCATAATTGTTAAAAGTTAGCATGTTTTTAGATCTGAGAAAATGCGGCAAATTTTGGTAAAATAATTTGAAAGTTTAATGTAACCAATCATGTGTTTACAAGTGGGCAAGTTAGTTACTGTTAGCACCAAAATTGGTCAGCAACACCCAAAGAAATATTTGTGTAGAGGGATTAATGAAGATAGGAAATTAAAATAGAGGAAAATATGCAGAATTAATTGCAAAAACTAGACCTCCAGATTTATAGTGCTTCGGCATAACTGCCTACGTCCACTTTGAGTTTATTGCTTTTTCACATAATTGAATACAGATATAATCCGCACACCAACAACTTGGATACAAGTTCTAACTGAAAAGTAACGAGTCTTGAAAATGGTAGAGTCTCCTCGGTGTTCTCGAAAAAAGATCCCTCTTCACTGTTCCCCTACCCCTTTATTTATAGGCAAAGATAGGCTGGACTTCCTTCTAGGGCCCGGGGATAAGGTATCTCCGCCCATAGTAGGTTACTTCTGCACACCAAGCCACGTATGCCGAACGAGACAAGCCAAACATTACTTTGTCGGGCGATGTTTGCCAAGTAAGGTATGCCGAGCTATATACACCAAAAGAAGTTGCCGAAGGAAATTGCCGAACAGGGTATGCTGAGTGAGGTATGTCGAGCGGCACATGCCGAACGACGACACCCTCCTCAAGGCTGAGTGTTGATCCTTCCTTCAAAGCCGAAAGGCAACCAAGTCAAACAACATGTCTAAGCCAAACGAAAACTAGGTCGAACCACATGTCCAAGCCGAATGGCATCCAGGCCGAACCACATGTCCAGGCCAAATGGCAACAAGTCGAACCACATGTCTAGGCCGAACGGCATCCAGGTCGAACCACATGTCTTAGCCGAATGAAGGTTATATGCCAAAAGGTGTACTTGCTTGACGAGCCTTTTGATTCAAGTCAATCTCTCACTGGATCATGTTTCACTTATAGCTATCCAAGAAACTCGATAGTTAGCCTCTCTTAACCGTGCCAAACAACCGGGTAACATTTTCCCCTCAAAGTGTGCCGTGTGAGACAACACGGCGTGCTTTGAGCCAACAACCAATTCCTACTATCAAAATTTGAATGTGTCCAATGAAGGTCAAAACACGGCAGTCCTTCCTTATATCTTTTACATTTTCGAACCCATTCTCTCCTCTCCTTTCCTTTATACATAAACAAGGGGCCGTTTGGCATATAGATATCGAACCACTCTTTCGGCAAGTCCACTGTTACTCGACGCAACTGCTTACCGACCCACTGAGATATCTTGATGGGGCCACTGGTTGATGCTTGTTCACCTCCCCTTCTTCATCTATAAAAGCTAACACTTCTCTTCTTCTTCTCTTTACTTTCACTTCGACTCTACAGGACCTCACAACTTACCTTCCTTCGAACTTTATCTAACTCTTCGATCTTCCTCTCTCATCCTGAGCCCAGTACGTTTGCTCCACAAATTCCGTCGATAACGAATCAAAACGAACTTCAATCCTAAATCCAACAGCTCCCCAAGCTTCGATTCGTTTTCTTAGGTACGAATTCTTCATCCAACCGACTTTTTTGAATTAGGGGTTTTGCATGAAGCTCGAATTCGCAAGTATTTCTCAGCAGGAATTGTTGTAGGCGAGGTATGTTGAATTGGACATAGGTTCTTGTTAAGCCATCGAGTGAGGGAGAGTGGCTGCTAGGTTTGTGAGATAGGGCTAAATGTGTGATTGAAGCTGCTCGGTAATCAGGGAGCAAAAGATAAGAGAGGACGAGCGGGTCGGTACTAGCATTTTGGGCAGATGTCTGTCGCTCGGTCATCCCCTCATGAGAGTAATGCTAAGGAGGTAGAGGAATGGGATGTCATTCGGTCTAGGGAGAGAGAGTGTTGAGGTGATTTGAGGAAGCGAGATAGAGATGAGTGAGTGGGTCGGCATCTCTGGTCCGGAGCATCGTTTGGTTGTTAGAGAGATAGGAAGTGAGTGGGTCGGTCAGCATGGTTGGTTTTAGAAGTTAGGGTTAGCGGTTCGGTTTCATTCGGTGTTTGGAGCACACCGGTGAGGAGAGTGAGTGGATCGGCGTCTCTGGTCTAGAAGGTTGTTCGGTCGCACACTTTGGGAGTCGCTCGGCATCGAGCCTTGAAGTAGGCAATGATAGTCAAAATCATTCTAACTTGAACACAACACATGTCAAGTTCACTTACCTCTTGCGCCTAATCATAGGACAATAAACAAGGACAAGAACTTAAGCAAACAAGCATATCGAACTGATTCGGACTGATAACTCCCTAGTTTCAACAACTATAAACCTGAGTTCAACTTGATAAAAACAAATAATAGCCTTCAACATATAGTGCTAATGTCCGAGTTCAAAACTAAACCGTCATAGGGAAGGCTCTCGGAGACGGTCAGCGATGATGGTCTTCCAAGATGACAGTTCAACGCTTAACTTTACTTTATCAGCTTTATGACTTTTATCTCTTTTGCACTTATACTCGAACGATTGCACTAGTCCACACACCACACATGGGAGCACTTTTGTCATTATGTCTAATATTGATTGTCTATCAAGTATAGTTCAACAAGTGTTTATCCAAATTCGACGCTCATTGAAGATTTCTAGAAAGTCGAGCTCTGCCACAGTCTTAGATAAACCTGAGCAAGTTCTCAATAGGAATTACTGGGAACTTCGAATCCATCGACAACTCCTGCACAGAATATCTCGAGTCCAACGATTGCGTCTGTTGACTTGGCTCCTGATGCCATAAATGAAGCAATCATCCTAGACGATCCGGCTGATTCTCAACCTTTGAGAATCAATGAAAACGCTCTTCGCTGACTATGCTCAATCCACGGAATTCCTTCCGATGATATACTGGTTCCATCGGGACAAGGTCGTCCTTACCTGCCCCCAACTAGATATATTGCCTACAACAAATTCATGTGCTGGGTTGGTAGTGTGCTACCATTCAACTCCTTCCATCATGATGTGTTGCAGTATTTTAAGATCGCCCCAGCACAGTGGCATTCCAATAGTCATGCGTTCATATATGGCATGTGTATTCTTTTCATGAGCATTCTATTCAGGCTCCCCACTTCCGGTGAAATCCGCTATATTTATCGTTTCAAGAAATGGTCCGACGATCCATCTTTTATATTCCTTGAGCCAGGTAACAAGTGTCAAATCCTGACGAGGGCGTGGAGCAAATTCACCCAATATAAGCAGGAATGGTTTTACGTGTGCTGTTCTACTGGGTTTGCGAGGAGATAGCTAGAAGGGAGTAAGTTTCTTTTCTAGATCAATATTTGTACGCGATAGAATGTGCACCCTTTGTAAACCTTTTCTCGACTTTTACAGGTACAAGCCCACGTCCCGAAGGCCCCGGGTACTCTGAGGCTGTTGAAGCTATTCGAGTTGTTCCCATGGGATATCGAGACATCAGATCCATCATTTTCAATGAACCGCTCTCAAAATTTGGGTTCTTAGCGGAAGGTCACCGAATAAGTCTCCCTCACAGTGCCACTACAACCAGGCCTTCCTTATACAAAGGCAAAAGGCAAGCTGGGCCTTCAATGCCTTTGACATGTGGTGCCCCCGACTCACCCGAGGAGGGCGAGATTAGAGAAACTAAGGTGTCAGAAGCATCGGGTGAGAATGTAAGTCCTGCTCTAGAACCGGTGGTTGAGGCACATGGAACTGATTAAACACCTCTCACTTCAAAGGGAAAAAAGAAACTGGCTTAAAAACTGAGGAAAAAGAGAGTAGGCGGAACCTCAAAGGTCATAGTTACTCTAATGGAAAAAGAGCCGTTTCAACAACACTTAGAGGGTTCACTGAAAGGCTTACCTGACCTCACTATTCCCGAAGACTTACTCAATTATGGCTTCAACGATCCAGAAGCCTAAAACTCCATTCGCCCGCAAAAGGTGATGAAGGTGTTCAGGCCCATAGTCAAGGAGAGAAAACTCCGATAAGTAAAGCTAAAGAAACTGGTCCGTTAGGGGGAAACACTAGGACACACACAATAACACTTACACCTCACCTTGCACTTAAAATTTAGCCATCATGTTATTCTCGCTAACTCATGTTCATTTAATTTCTGAGCAGGTGATATGGGATGCTCTCATGGATTCGACCGCCTTTGCGGGTCCTCTATCTTCCGTCATTCCGACCTGGATTCAACCTTCGACAAACGCCGAGATAGAGATGACGACAGTTATAGAGACTATCGCTCCAAGGATTCATCGTCTCAAAGGAAAATATACAGTCATCCTTCATACCCTCACTATCCTCCATCTCAACCAGAGCAAAGCAGGGAGAAATCTACTCATAAGCGGTCCCGGTCTAAAACTTACCGCAACCAACACTCCGGATCATCTAGCACCAGGCAATCCCAAGAACCTCACAAAAAACCCATGTTCTCTAGACAAACTTCCTTTTCTCTCGCACATGATCCGTCGATAGCCGGAAAGCTAGTCGAGCTTAAGGCCACTTCCCAAAAATATGTTTCGACGGTCTGAAGTTTCTTCCAACGATTTACCATATTCCAGGCACGCTAAACAAAGTGTCATTGCTTGTAACAATGATGTCTATGTCCAACATGACGCATTTGTTCATTTGGTAGAAAAAGTTTCAGAAGTCTCTATCGAACGCCAACACAAAATTGATCATCTGAAACTTGAAACCATCCATGAAAAAGACATTATTAAAGCTTAGGATGAAGAGCTTTCCTCATATAAGTCTCTGCTTGAAACTTCTCATAAGAGTGCTAAAGACACAGCTGAGGCAGTTAATCACCTGGAGGCCACACATAAGACAGAGATCGATGAATGGTTCAATGCTACGGCGCCTTAGCTTTAGAGAAAGACTGCGTTCAAAAGGAGCAAAATGCACTCGCTCAACGAGTCAAAGAATTAGAAGAGCTACTCTCTAAAGAAAAAGAAGAGAAGATCGCCGCTCAAGAGGAATCACAACGTTATTGTAACGAGATTGTTGCAACTCGACTCTTGAAAACAAATCTCGATGGTTGAAGCGCTAAAATACGAAGCCCGTGAGAAGGGCAAAAGAGTGGCGCTTTTGGAAATTGACTCTCGCCTTGAAGCGGCTGCTGAGGCTAGCAGGGAGGAGAATTAGTGCATGTTTGATCCGCTCATAGCCGAGTACAATGGCCGAGCTCTCATGCATCGCGACCTAACATTTTTTGGCGAGGGTTACCTCGACTCTTAAGCCGAAGCATGGGACACTTTACTAAAAATCAAAAATGTTGAGTCGGGAACCGAAGAGGTTGACGAAGAAGCTTTAGTGAAGGAATTTCTCCATGTAAATGAGCCTTTGGTCTTGTCTGCAGCAAAGGCTCTTTATAGTAGAGACTCCTCCTCGTCAAAAGGAAAGAATGACACTGTCGGTCCATCCGAAACCGAGTCTCCAATTCCTCCCCCTATTCAACCGACCGATCGCCCATCACTTGACCCCTTCGAGCAGCACATTGGCTACGACCCAGAAGATCTTGGCCTTGACATTCATATTCTATCTCCTATTCCTAAGGGTGAAACTCCTCGAATAGTTGAGAGTCAGCTGGATACTGGTACATAATTTTTCTTTCTTGAGTTTAAAGGGCCATCGTTTTTGGCGAGTAGTAAATCTATTATAACACTTGTCTCTTATGATTTCGTGCAGACCGTTCTGATCCTGAGCCAACTCCAAGGAGCGATGTAGCCACGGAGAAGGAGGGGAAAACGGGAGGGACTCCTGGACCTGATGCTTAAGTAAACAAGGTACTTAACGAAGACAAATTTGAATATTCGTTGCCCTTCAAAGAACATGACGAGGTTGAAATTACAGGCGCCTCTGAACATACTTCGAAATTAAGCATGGAGGAGCAACTTATGGAAAAGAAGAAGAAGAAAGCCGAAATCAAGGTTGAGCCCGAAGTAGTGGAACTAGATGATCCCTTGAACATGCCTTTCTAGGTCATTATCCCCAGTGGGACCAGGCCACTGGAAGTTTCTCTTCCTTCCTCGAACACCACTTCCCTTGCAAGCAAGGCGTCTAAAAGAAAACGCGTGGAGGAGGAGTCATCTGAGAAACCAAGGAAGGAGAAGAAGTCAAAGAAGTAGCTATCATGCTCGTTCAACGAGAGTTAACCTGGATTATGTAATTATTTCTATTTATTTTCATAGCCAACGTAAATAGACTTTTGACTCCGAGTTTATGAGGAATTGTAGCGGAAATTTATTTTGGGATTTTTGAATAAAACTTAGTTTCTTTTTTTTCGATGATTTTATTTTTCAGCTTATGTCTAACTTGTTGCCATAACTCGGAATTTGGTGAGTTACACATGCTCTAGTTCACCTCCATGTGACTCGGATTTTTTTGAGAATCGTAGATCCTCTATTCTACGCTTCGGGCACTTAGAATACTTCTAGTCTGCACTTTGGGGACTTAAAGATCTCGAGTTGTTTATACTCTAATATACATTTTGGGGACTCAAAGTACTCCACTCTGCTGGGAACTTGGAGATTTTTGAGTCATTTATGCTCTAGTCTGCACTTTGGGGTTCAGCGTACTCCAGCCCGCACTCTGGAGACTTGGAGATTTTAAGTCATTTATACTCTAGTCTGCATTTTGGGGACTCAGAGTATTCCAATCTACACTCTGGGGACTTGAAGATTTCTGAATTATGCTCTAGTCCGCACTCTGGGGACTCAGAGTACTCCAGCCTGCCCTCTGGGGACTTGGAGATTTTAAGTCGATTATACTCTAGTCCGCACTTTGGGGACTCAAAGTACTCCAGTCTGCACTCCGGGGACTTGAAAATTTTAAGTCGTTTATACTCTAGTCCGCACTCTGGGGACACAGAGTACTCCAGCCCACACTCTGGGGACTTGGAGATTTTAAGTCATTTATACTCTAGTCCCACTCTGAAGACTCAAAGTACTCCAGTCCGCACTTCGAGGACTTGGAGATTTTAAGTGGTTTATATTCTAGTCTGCACTTTGGGGACTCAGAGTACTCCAGCACGCACTCTGGACTTGGAGATTTTAAGTCATTTATACTCTAATCCGCAATCTAGGAACTGAGAGTGCTCCAGCTCACACTATGGGGACTTAGATATATCAAGTCGTTTATACTCTAGTTCACACTCTGGGGACTCAGAGTACTCTAGCCCGCACTATAGGGACTCGAAGATTTTAAGTCGTTTATACTCTAGTCCGCACTCTGGGGACTCAGAGTACTCCACCCTGTACTTTAGAGACTTGGAGAATTTAAGTCGTTTATACTCTAGTCTGCACTCTGGGGACTCAGAGTACTCCAGCCCGCACTCTAGAGACTTGGAGATTTTAAGTCGTTTATACTCTAGTCCGCACTCTAGGGACTCAGAGTACTCCAGCCCGCACTCTGGGGACTTGAAGATTTTAAGTTTTTATGCGCGTTCATACGCCAGATAGAATAATGTAACTTTAATTTTTGCCATAGAATTACGACACACGGAAACATCAATAATTCATGAAAATGATGGCTTTAAGCCTTTATTAATGAAAATAAATTGAATTGTCTTAGTACATGCCGAAAACTAAGAACCAACGAAATAAAAATATACTGAAAATAATTGCAACTAAAATGCGAAAGAAATAGACTAAGTAACGTCACATATGCTCACTATTTCATGCTTGAGGGAGTGTCGCGCCATTAACGGTTGCTATCTTGAAAGTTCACTCTCCAAGCCTCCATTCAATGACGTAAGGACCTTCCCATATGGGATTCATTGCGACGGGATCGGAAAAACTTGCTTCAAAACAAGATCGCCCACATCAAAGATTCTCGGTCGTACTTTTTCATTATAATATCGAGCCACTCGGTGCCTATATGCAGCCGCCCTTAATTCATCTTCTTCATGTTTTTTATCAACAAAGTCCAGTGATTCCAGCAAGAGATCCTGATTCATCTTTGGGTCATAATGAGTTACCTAATGTGAAGGAACTTCAAGTTCCGTGGGTATAACGGCTTTCGTGGTACATGCCAATGTCAATGGAGTGTGGCCAGTCTCGGACTTGTGGGTGGTCCTGTAAGCCTAAAGTGTTGTTAAAAGCTCATTCACCCACTTGCCTCTTGCCTTTTCCAAACGTTTTTTCAATATGGACTTGATTATTTTGTTTACGGCTTCTACTTGTCCATTGGCTTTTGGATGGGCAACTGTTGCAAACCTTTTCACAATGCCATACTTCAAATAAAATTATTTGAACTACCAACTTTTGAACTGAGTTCCATTGCCCGTAATGATAGTGCGCGGGAGGCCAAAACGGCATATAATGTTTTGCACAGCGTAACTAATGACTTTCTTGGTAGTGATTGTGGCTAAATGCTTTGCTACCGCCCACTTGGTAAAGCAATCGACCGCAACTATTGCGTACTTGCACCATCTTTGGATATAGGCAAGGAACCGATAATATCGATTCCCCATATTGCAAATGTCTAGGGACTAACCATTTGTGTAAGTTCCGTTGGCAGAGCTCTCGAGATTTTCGCGTACTTTTGACACTTGTCACATCTTCTTACGTAGTCTGCAGCATCCTGATTTGCAGTTGGCGAATAGTATCCATAGCGGGGGACCTTTTTTGCTAGTGTCTGCCCCCTAGTATGGTCACCTCATTCTCCTTCATGAACTTCCTTCAGGACTCGTTTTATCTCACCGTGGGCAATGCACCGGAGTAAGGGGACCGAGAATCCCTTTTGATACATTAATCCATCCTGCACATATCGCAAAGCTTTGCGAATGACTTGTCACCTTTCGCTCTTTCTTTCGGGAAAGACCCCGTGTAGAAGGTATTGCTTGAATGGGGTTATCCATGACTCCTTCTCGATTTCTATTTCTAAGACGAAATCTACCTCCATCTCATTTATACTCGGAGCATGTAAGGTTTCGACGGGAACCAATCCCATTTGTTGTGCATCGCCAATACTTGCAAATTTTGCCAATGAATCAGCTCCTCTGTTTTGTTCACGCGGGACATATGAAATATCGTAATATTCTAGATCTCCTAACAGCCCTTGAACTCGAGCAAGGTATGGGGCAAGTCTCTGCCCCTTTGCTTGATAGTCCCTCCGCACCTGATATACCACCTATTATGAGTCATAAAAGATTTCAACCGGTTTTACTCCAAGTTCCCTGATAAGTTTCAAGCCAGCAATCAATGCGTCATACTCGGCTTCGTTATTTGTAGCTGGGAAATTAAGCTTCAAAGCATAACAAATTGATCAGTTTTCGAGAGTCATAAGAATTATACCAGCCTTAGAACAACAGCCGTTGGATGCCCCATCGGTGTACAGTTTCCATTGAACGAGGGGAATGACAATATTACTGATTGGTTTGTTTGTTATAGTGAATTCTGCAATGAAATCTGCTAGCGCTTGCCCTTATATGGCCCTTCGTGGCAGGTAGGAAATATTAAACTGACTTAACTCAATTTTCCATTTTAACATCCTTCCAGAGGTTTCTGGTAGTTGGAGTACTTGTCGCAAGGGTTGATCGGTATAAGCACAGATCGAGTGTGCTTGAAAGTATGGATGAAGCATGCTTGATGCAGTCACCAAGCAGTAGGCCAACTTCTCAATTTTAGGATAATTTCTTTCTGCCCCCGTCAGACGTTTGATGACATAGTACACCGGCTTTTGAACTCGTTCCTCCTTGCGAACCAAAGTTGTACTGATGGCATATTGAGATATGACCTAGTATACATACAATACTTCATGGTCTGCAGGCTTCGACAGCACTGGGGGCTTTCCAAATGCCTTAGCAAAGCTCGGAATGCATCCTCACAATTGGGCGTCCATACGTAATTTCTCTTTCCTTTCTTTATTACATCGAAGAAGGGAATACACTTATCTATGGCTCTGGATATGAATCGACTCCACGTGGCCAATTTTCCATCCAATCTTTGTACTTGCTTTATAGTTCTGGGTACTTGTATGTCTCGAATAGCCTGAATCTTTTCTGAGTTAGCTTCAATTCTCCGCACATTAACAATGAAATCGAAAAACCTCCCCTAACGCAATGTCAAAGGAACACTTCAGATGATTAATTTTCATTCCATAATATCTGAGTATATCAAACATTTCCGCCAAGTCTTGAATGTGGTTGTTTGACTGCCATGACTTCACGAGCAAGTTATCCACATAGACTTCCATTTTTCTACCAATCTGGTCTTTAAACATCCGATTCACCAGATGCCGATAAGTTGCACCCGCATTTTCCAATCCGAAAGGCATCACTATATAGCAATACAGTCCAATGTCTGTCACAAAACTAGTGTGTTTTTGGTCTGAAATGTGCATCGGGATTTGATTATATCCCAAGTATGTATCCATAAATGACAAGAACTCGTGTCCTGCCATTGAGTCAACCAGCTGGTCAATTCTGGGTAAAGGAAACTATCCTTAGGGCATGCTTTGTTCATATCAGAGTAATCTATGCAAGTTCTCCATTTCCCATTTTCTTTTCTCACTAGCATGGGGTTAGACACCCATTCAGGGTAGAGGGCATCGTGGATGAACCCATTGGCCTTGAGTTTGTCCACCTCCTCTCTGAGAGAAGCGGACCTCTTCGAGTCCATGCCTCTTCTTTTTTGCTTTTCTAGTACGTACCTCAAGTCTATGTTCAGCATATGACTCAATGGCGGGAGAAATCCCACACATATCAGAATGTGTCCAAGCGAAAACATCCAGATTCCTTCGAAGGAAATCAGTGAGATACTCGGTCATCGAGGGGTTGAGTTGTGATCCAATCTTAAGTTGGGTTATCTCGGTTGACTAGAATGCCAATCGTCAGTTCAGTTTGTGTTGCTTTTGCCTCCCTAGGTTACTTATCATCATCTCTCGGATATATGTCTCCATAGAATTGATCATGTTTCCCGAGCCAGGGCTCGGGCACTACTTGTCAATTTTCAGTGACTTGGGTGTGGACGGAGCTATCCACAACATTTTCTTTCTCTCTTCGTTGGGGGTCTCTCTTAGCTTAGCCATATAACACGCACGACAAGTCGCTTGATCGCCATGCACAACACCAACTCTTTTGTCTGTCAGAAATTTCAAAGTTAAACACCAAGGGGCCAATGCTGCCCTAAATTCTGCCAGGGTCGATCGACCTGGAAACACATTGTACGGAGAATCGACATCCAAAATGATGAAAGGAACAATTCGCACCCTCCTATGTTCGCCTTGTCCAAGTTCAACTGGCAATTCAACAAAATCCACTACATCGATAGCCGCACCATTAAAGCCATAGATACAGGCTTTAGATGGTTTTAAATCCTTTGTCTCCGTCTTCATTTGGTCATTGATTTCTTGAAGATGATTTTAACAGAACTTCCACAATCAATCAATATTGTTTTCATGAATGCTGGCCCGATCGTGTGGAGATCACCATCGGGTCAATGATAGGAGCCTCCACCTGATCAGCATCTTGGCTCCTGAAAACTATATCGTCCGTCATCATTCGCTGCTGTTTAGCCGAGGACCCATCTTCTGCACTTAAACAACATTCAAAATTTGCACGCTTTAAAGAACTAGCATACCGCTCCATCTCCTGCCAATTCTTATCTGTCGGGTAAGGCCCACCGGCTATCGTGTTTATGATTAGTCTTCCCACAGTCCGAGCAGATTCCTCGGGATGTCGTGGAGCTTGCCCGCAACCGGGGTCTGATGCTCCTTGTCCGCCCTACTGTGGATTCTTAACGAACTCCTGCAACTTCTTCTGTCGAATAAGCTTTGCTATAGCATCGTGGAGGTGCCTACACTCCTTGGTATTGTCCCCGTAAGTCTCATGGAAGCGGCAATACTTCCCAGTCTGCTTTTGTTCCTCAGTGGACTCTTTTGGGCATGGCTTTCGATATTGAAAAGTATTACAAGTTGATAGGTAAATATTTTCCAGAGATGCATTCAGAGGAGTGTATTCGTTGTAAATCGAAAACCTTGGTTTCCATTTTCCTGCTTCCCTTTTCTTTCCAAGATTTCCTCCTCCGGACCCTTTAGATTTCCCTGGCTTGTTCTGGACATTGACCTCGACCTTCCCCGAGTTATCACCGGATATTTTTACAGCAATGTTGCTATACACAGTTTCCTTATCAGGCCTTGGTGTATTGTCTCGCCTCATCCACCTGGCTTCCTCTCTTCTTATGAATTGATGCGCCTTTGAATAAAAACATTCTGGTGTAGTCAGAGGCTTTCCTGCCCACCAATCGCCAAACTCTAAATCCGAATCTAACCCTCGCGTGATAGCCATCAGAATGGCATGGTCATTTGGGTTACTAACATAAGTAGTTGTAACGTGAAATCTCTACAAGTACTCCTTTAACAACTCCCCTGGAGCCTGAATCACACTGGACAAGGACATCATTTTCTTAGGATGAGTGGCATGAATCCCGAACTATTCCACAAATTTCATCGCTAATTCATCAAAGTTGGAGATAAACCACGGAGGAAATCGGGTGAACCACATGGTAGCAATTCCAAATAAAATTATTGGGAAGCATCTATACTTAGTTGCATTATTTGCTCTAGCTGAATCCATCATCCATTCATATCTCATCACATGCTGTCGGGGATCAGTCTTCCCTTTGTAGGCCGGAATAGTTAGCATGTTAAACTTCCTGGGTTACTCGGCCTGTAGAATAGTATCTATGAATGGAGTATGACTCTTGGATATCCCCCAATCATCATTAGTCAAGCCTTGATTTTCTCTCATCAGCTGTCTGACCATAGCCGATAGCTTTGGGGTTTTGTATGGAAGACGGAAGGTTGGAATCTATCCAACGAGACCGTTCTAGTTGGTGTCTCCTCTGTTGGCGATCTACCAAACATGTATCCTGGGGACTAGCTACATTAGGACCTTGGTAAGCTGGTTGTCCAGCTTCCACTTGTGCTTCAGATCCTAAGTTTCATGTTCCAGCTTGGGTGCGATTTCCTTGATGTAAGTGAGGAGCCATGGCTCCAAGTAAGGAACCTGGGCCATCCCTGGTTGATCGATCAGTAACACTTTCTTTCGTTGTCTCAGTTCTATGGCATCTACGCCTGGGATGTTCATCAGATGAAGTAGAGTTGTCGGATGAGGAGTAAGAAGCGGGGCTTCCTCCAGCATTTTGATGCTGTTGTTGAGTAAGCTGAGTCATGAGGTTGGCATTAGTTTGAATCTGTTCGCTAAGTTGTCTCCGACTCTCCATGAGTTCCCTCATCAGGTCGTTGAACTCTATTCTAGTGACAACTTCCATTTGGTTTTGGGTGGCGACAGTCCCTATGTCCAGATTAAATTGTTGATTGTTGGTTCCTACTTGTTGGACGCTAGCGGTCTCGCTGAGTTCGTGTTATGAGAGGCTGATCTGGTACGAGGTCTTCCCATTGTAGAGTTATTGGTAGGAACTCTGAATAGAATCAATGGACTTCCTGTGAATGACTTGGATCTCCTTCGGGGGATTTCTTCAATCCAATGGCTACAAAATAGATCGTAATAACCTGAGAATGTGGTTCTCAGTGAAAGCACCAAAATGTTAGCACCAAAATTGGTCACTAACACCCAAAGAAAGATTTGTATAGGGGGATTAATGAAGATAGAAAATTAAAATAAAGGAATATATGCAAATTTAATTGCAACAAATAAAACACCAGACTTATAGTGGTTCGACTTAACTTCCTACGTCTACTTTGAGTTTAATCTTTATTGTTTTTTCAAATAATTGAATACAGATACAATCCGTACACCAACAACTTGAATACAAGTTCTAACTGATGAGGAACGAGTGTTGAAAATGGCAGAGTCTCCCCAGTGTTCTTGAAAAAATGTCCTTCTTCACTGCGCCCCTGCCCCTCTATTTATAGGAGAAGATAGGCTAGACTTCCTTCGCGGGCCGGGGACAAGGTATCTCGGCCAATAGGAGGTGACTTCTGCACATCGAGCCACTTATGCCGAACGAGACACGCCGAATGTCACTTTGCCGGGCGATGTTTGCCGAGTGAGGTATACCAAGCGGTATATGCCGAAAGAAGTTGCCTAACGAAGTTACCGAACGGGTTATGCCGAGTGAGGTATGTCGAGTGGCATATGACGAACGACGACACCCTCCTCAAGGTTGAGTGTTGATCCTCCCTTCAAAGCCGAACGACGTCCAAGCTGAACCACATGTCTACGGCGAACTTTAACTAGGCCGAACCACATGTCCAGGCCGAACGGCATCCAGACTAAACCAAATGTCTAGGTCTAACGGCAACCAGACCGAACCACATGACCAGGCTGAATGGCATCTAAGCCAAACCACATGTCTAAGCTGAACGAAGATTATATTCCAAAAGGTGTACTTGCTTGACGAGCCTCTTGATTCGAGCCAATCTCTCACTAGATCATGTTTCACTTATGGCCATCCATGAAACTCAGTAGTTAGCCTCTCGTAACCGGGCCAAACAACCGGGTAATATTTATAAAAGATTTACTTTATTTGGTAAAAACAGCCTTTTTTCTTAGAAAAAGGGGTTCTGCCTTCTTTAGAAGGACCCTCCGACTCAGACCTTCCACCTCCAACCTAGTCGAAACCTTCTAGGTCGAAACCAATAAACTAATACACATGGTATCATTTAGATGGTATGTAGTGGATCGGAGAAAGGAAGAAGGTAGGGTGTCAAAAGGAATCTTTCAAAGGAGTTGGTTCTTTTGTTTTATTTTGTTTTAAAAGAAAAGCGATTGCCTACTTATAAATGGGTTTCGAAGTAGTCGAAACCTAAGCTTTCGAAATGGTATTTCAAAGAGGCTTTCAGAGAGAACTCCGCCTATGTTTTAAAAGAAGTAACTTCCAAAAGAGTTACTTAGGTTTTGTTTAAAGCTTTCGGAAGGGGTAGTTTCGACCAAGTCGAAACCCATCAGATAATTGATGACCTTCCAATGGCATTGAAGACATCAATGCTGTCGAAAATTTTAGTTGTTTTTATAAGGACAAGCCACTTCCTAATGCGTTTGAAAAGGGGTTGTGGTTTCGAAGGCAAGGGTTTCAAAAGGGGTTTCGAAGGTAACCATCAATTATTTTACCAAATGTTTTAATACATTCAAAAGGATGGTTTCGACATCATCAATCTTCCATAATACTTTTTGAAATAAAGAATGGTTTCGAAAGAGATGCTTTCGCCTATGTTCACTTTGACCCAAAATGAAGTTTTAAGTATAAATCGAATGCTTTTGAAAGAGTGGACTTTCAATGGTTTTGAAGGTTGGCCTTCGTTGGTTTTGAAAGAGTACTTTCAAACGGTTTCAAAGATATGCTTCTAAATTTTTATGATAATACTTTAACATGGTCAAAAGGTTTTGAAATGGTTGTTTTGAAGTATTCGAAAGGCAGGAGCCTAATGTTTTAAAGATGGATTTTTATGGTTTCGAAGGAGGCCATTCCATGAGGTCGAAAGAAAAAGTTCAAAGGTGTCAAAAGCTTTTAAAAACCCAAAATCAAATTTTTAAAGGAAAAACCCATTACTTATATAAGGGAGTTTTGTAATGACTTTAAGTATGTAAATTTGAAGAAGTACTGTCTTGATAAAATAAGTCGAAGGGATTAACTATATTTTATGTGAAAAGTATTTCAAGGATCTAAAATCCACAGGAGAGGTATTATTAAATTGTTATGTTTTCTTCTTCAAATATGAATATCTTCACATGATAAAGGACCCATAACTTTATTATGGGATAAAGGGGTACAAGAATCAGCTAGGTTAACCCAGTAGTGAATATAAATTGATCAAACTCCTGAATGAGTAGAAGTGCATCCAGGGAGTCATGGAGACCAAAATATAGGATGCTTAAACCTTGAAGTTGTCCAGGAGATAGTTCACAGTAAACCAATGAAAACTATGATTGGGCAGTTATTGGAGGTAACTAACAGGTTTATAGTAAACCCATGAAAACTATGTACTAAGTACAGTTAGCAGGGGCTAATTGGTTTGTAGTGAATCCATAAAAACTATATCCAAATTAAGAATTGACATTAGTCAATAGGTTCCTAGTCAATCCATGAAAACTAGGATCAGTAAACAGTTAATGGAAGTATCGGTAGGTTCTTAGTCAACCCATGAAAACTAGGATAAGAAGTGAGATGCTGAATAAATCCATGAGTTCCTAGTTAACCCATGAAATTATGTCTTCAAAATGAAATGTGAAAGTTACTTTTGAACTTATGTTTGAAATATTTCATATTCTCGTTCTTTGATGTTATTGATATGATTAACATATCCACCTTTTATCATTGGAAATTAATACTACAGATGACTGCAACATCTATAATGCTTAGTTTAGAGCCTCAAAATGGGGAAGGTTACAAAATGGGATAGATAGGAACAACCAGAGTTGCTACAAATTAGAATCGGGGACTAGAAGCTAGAGTGCATGCAGCTAAAAGCGGAGTAGAACGAGCCAGAACAAACCCCGAGTCATATATACGTGTCGGTACCAATCCACAAGCACATGTCGGTACGGCCCCCAAAGACTCGGGGGGCATGGGTCGACTTGGCTTGAAAAGGAATGACATATGTGTTGGAGCTAAAGTGGAGCATTTGAATGCCGATCAACATGTTGAAGCATGGCAGGAGGAGTATATACTAGAATTCCCTCTTAGAGTCGGGAGGCAGGTTGAGAATGTTAACCATAGAATTCCTTTGAATGACGCTGATAGACTTTCTAAATTGATGAGACGAGCTATGAGAGCTGGATTGCCTAATTAGAACATGGAAGATGTGAATAGGAATCCATTCACTTTGAATATTCGATATGTGAGGAATCCACTAGATTTCAAGTTACAAATGTTGGAAATGGATGACGGGAAAATAGATCCAATAGTTCATATAATGAGGTATATCTAGCACATAGAGGTGTTGGGTGCGTTTGAAGAAGTCATGGGATGGTGTTTCCCTTTGTATCTGACCGGTTTGGCAACGCAGTGGTTTAGACAGTTGGAGAGTGGTTCCATTAGCACATGGGCCGAGTTAATGAACAGATTTGTGATGCAGTTTTAAGTCCATATTTTATGGTGCAAAAATGTAATGGCATTAGCAAAGTACGAAGCAGAGGACCGAAGAGACCTTCAGAAGTTTTTTAACAAGATTCAACGTGGCGATTGCTGCAGTTGATAAGTTAGACCCATCAATCGTTCTGATGGCAACAGTTTCAGGGATAGCCGCTAAGATAGATTTCAAAATCGCACAGGAATGGGACCTCTGAGGGATCTTGTAGAGTTTTATCATGAGGCTGAAAGATATCTATGTTAAGATGATCCCGAGGCTAATAAAGCAGAGATCAATGCTGTGGATGGCGGAGGACCGCCCGGAGCAGGATCCAGCTACGGAAAAAGTAAAGGGAAGATGGATGATAGCTTCGATGGATCAAAGCGGCAAAAGAGACAACCAAAATTTTCTACTTAAATGGACTTAAATGAACCCCGAAGCAGATTTATTTGGATATCAGGGGATAGATCCTCTATCGAAAGCCGATGAGGAGGGAGCCAATGGGTCATGAAAGGACGTCTAAAAAATATTGCCTATTCCATGAGCTGGATGGGCATAAAACGAATGACAGTAGACATCTACAGGATTTGATCAAGGAACATGTCAGAGATAACCGAATACGGCAGTACGTGAGAAACCGAGCTACGGTGATGGAACTTGAATAGCCATCAACCGTAGCGAATGGAAATGGCCCTTGATCAAGGTCATGGATAGTCATCTCTTTATCAGAATGGCCGGGAATCAGGTTTGGTTCTCTCATTCTATTTCTCCTTTTGAATAGATCGTGCAATAACATAGTCTGCCGCTTATGCGTGTATGGGATCTCGAACGGTCCCTAGGCATGTTTTGGGCTGGATGCTGGTCTGTAATGCCTAGCGAGGTAGTTATCTTGATGTTAGATTTTATGTTGTTTTTGATATTTGAATTTGATTATGGAAATCCATATTGAATGTGATGATTGATATTAACCGCTTTAATATCCTATCTAGAGAAATGGGACCTATGTGCAAGGTGTGAGTCCCGTCTTCGGAGTGTGTACGGATGGACTTGTACAGTATGGATCGCTTTAAGAAGCATCTAGGAAGATGGGAATAGAGTGCAAGTCCCCTCGTCAGGGAGTGAGCGGATGGACCTGCACGATATTGATTTCTCTAAGTCCCAAAAGATGGGACCGGTGCAAGAAATAAGTCCCCTCACTCGAAACCGAGCGAATGGGCTTGTTGTTCGTTGGATCCCCTTGTCGTAGAGCGAGCGGATTGGACTCAACAATGGCCTCGAATGACCATGGATTTGATTTTCGACCTCGATCAGCAGTGGGTTTGATTAATGGCCCCAAACGGTCATAGATTTGATTAACGGCCCCAAACGGCTGTGATTTGATTAACGGTTCGGAGAGACCATGTATTTGATTACCGATCCCAAATGACCATGACCTTAATTAACGATCTGGAAAGATCGTGGATGTAACTATCAGCCCTAAATGGCAAAAGATTTCATTAACAATCCGGAGAGATCGAAATTTAAATCATATATGATTTTAATATAGGATTTGAATGCCTTGTAATTAGAATAGAATTGTCAAATCTCGAATGAACAGGGACGATTTTGATATGTAACAACTCTGAATGACATCAGAATGCTAATGATGAAAATCCCGGATGAACATGGGATGATTGTGATATGTGACGTAATAACTCTGAATGAAATCGGAATGAGGATGATGTATAGATTAAACTTAACCATAGTCTAGAGTCTTAGACTATAACAGGTCCACATTGACCCATAATTGACAAAAGAGTCCAAAGGAACATGATGATTCGCAATAGCTCGATCGGCAGATAACCGAAAAGTTCAACAACTAGACTTCCATTGACTTCGACATTTGTTCATGATCAAAGCATATCTTGCACTCCCAAGGTGTACTTTAGGGGTAAGTGTTATCTCGCCTTCTGATTATGTGGTATACGGACGAACTCGATGAGTCAAACTTCGAAGTTATTAAAGAAAGACGCACGGAGAGATGACTGCGAAGCCAAAAACGCAAGTGAAACCAAAATTACTAGGCCGGTACAAAACCACCACAAAATTCGAAAAACTCAAAATCCACAAGTATGGGGTTGGTAATGACCCATCCGTATGGATCGGTACCGACCGATATACACTCCACCATTGGAGTTCATCTTCTATCTACTAGCCTTACTTGATCTTAGAACAATGTTTCAAGTGTTGTTTTGTTGTTCCAATGCAATTCTTTATCGATCTCCACAAACTCTTGAATTTTCAACTTTGTTCTTCTGAAACTCCATCATTTGGACCTAGAAATAAGCTAATATTAATGCAACCAACTATGGAATAATGAAGCTAACCGCAAGACGAGCCAAAGAAAAAGTTAATGTCAACCAACTTGGTAATATTATGGGTCAGTACCAACCCCTATCCTTGGAGTTGTACCTCTATGCTGATGATATGGCATCTTACTTTTGTAGAGAACTGGTCTATTTCAAGGATTTTTTTTTAGAGATTTTGTACGAGATTTTAGGCTCCATACCAATATAAATAGAGGGATTGGGCTCATTTTTCAGGATCTTTTCGCTCCGGTTCTCCTTTTTCTAATTTTGTTTAATCACTGTCAAAGTTGTACCGACCCGTAAGAACTTCTACCACCAAGTCAGAATATAAGCAATAAAATTACTAGGTAATGTAGGCTAAGTTTAGCCAAGCCACTGTAAACAGTTGTGTGCTCTTTTCTTCTTGTTTCTCATTTATTTTCTTTACTTTTTATTCCCTACTAAATCTATTTGGTGTTTGTGTCCTTTTTTTTCAAACAACTAAAATTCCAATAGCGTCCATATTCAACTTCGTAAGTTCGAATTCAAAATCCTTGGTTCAATAATAACAATTGTTGTTATCCGTACTAGCGTAGCCTGAGACTTTTCTTTAAGTTGACTACAGTTGACCTTGTACTAATCCTATATAACTGAGGAGACGAATTCTCTATTGGATAGCGTTTCACTTCCACTGCTTCAGTTCATACCTAACTATAGTCCTTCAATAGACGTCATGCCATGATTTAACAATAATCAAATTGGAGTGTCCATATTGAGTTCAACTGTATTATCAAGTTGAGGGAACATATGTAACATCATCACTTCGAGATTCTCTGTTTAACCTTAGTTATATTAACCAATAGAAAACTCTAGAATGATTCATTCCATAATTATGCAATAACTAATAGTACATCATCTTTGGTGCCACCAGTAGCCATAAGTAATGCCTTGTCCAACATTTAAAGAGTGTAACGCACTAAAGTCTTAACGAATGTATCAATATCCAGTCTCGATGCATCCTGACTAGAAATATTTAAGACGACATGTTTATTTTTGAATGATAAATTTCTCATGATTACAACACATTGTAACAACTATTACAAAACATACCCTTTATGAATTTTTTATTAAATAAAATTAAATTAAATAAATAATTAATATAACACATCAAATCAAGTATATGATAGAAAGAAAAACACCTTTTATTTCGAACAAGATTGGTTACCGAGTTAGATATACGTAACAAACTACATAATTTCCCCTAGGGCATAACCCTAACTCTATAATATCCTACTTGCACTTGGGTTAATTATGAAATCTTATTCCAACTTCCTCGATTAGTTTTCTTAAAGCTAATCTTGTAAGTCCCTTAGTGAACGAGTATGCCATTTTGATTTAATTATCTACTCTATCAATCAATTCTCTCCGTCGCTGATACACTGCCCTTATCATGTAGAACTATTCGGAGTGTGTCTCTCGACTTCAAGTATGCTCTAGTTTCTTATATGAACCATATTACATCATCGTTACATATAACAATGTGATGAGATTCTCAACATTTGGAATCACCGCTAGCTCTCAAACAAATTTGTGCAATTATTTATACCTTTTATTATAGTACTTATTCAAGGCGATGTACTTAGCCTTTGGTTGAATCAGCCGCTACTTATTGTTTTGAATAATTCCAACTTAAAGTTCTTAATTTAAGTTTGAACTTGAATTTTAGATTGAGATACTATACTTGACATCATTAATGAAGTTTGGGTACGCGCACTCCATCGTAAGGAATTCATTGTTTCTATAAAGAATTCTCTAGTATTTTGTAAATACTCGAGAACATTCTAAACGACCATTTAGTTGTCTTAATTTGGATTTGATATTTGCTTCATTCATCAAATACAAATGCAAGATACGATATTGTAGACAAGACAACATGTATGATAATTTCTATTGTCAATACATAAGAAATCCATCTCACATGTTCCATTTTAAATATTTTAATATGGTATCTTCGCATATCGTTTAGAACATTCCTAACATCCTTTACTTTTATTATAAAATATATAATTTTGCAAATCCAATATCGAGCATTACATAAATAGACTATTACTGATTTTAACATAAGTACATCATTAACAATCAGCAGTATGCTATTTACCTATAATTTTAGAAATATCTATGTGCCCTTTGATGTTCTTTCTTATGGTCACATGCTTCCTTTACATTTTGATTGAAAAACAAACTATTTGATATTTCTATCAAAATACTTTCTCAATTTTGATGCTTATATAATGATACTTTCGCATCATTTCTTGGATCATATCCGAAAAAATCACAGACTCGATATCGGTCCCAATGATTTTGTCACACTTTGGTTGTTATATGCAAACAACATATTATAAATCATTACTTAAAATTTTCCATTTCAATGCATATGTACCAAAACATGTTCATACCAAATGATAATTTTATAAGTAAAATCTGAATTATCTTGAGCACATTTATTGACAAGTCTGTTACATTAACTTTAATAATTGAAAAATTACGATTATATTTTTATCAATGTTACTCACTATATCTCAAATCCATTAGTCTTTATCTTAAAGTCAATTTTATGGCCAATGAACCATATTACTTCGGGTACACTATCAAATATTATTTTGGTAATGCACTTGGAATCCTTTTGGCATTGTGCATCATACCATATGGCAGAGTCAATACTCTTAATTGCTTACTTAAGATTGAGGAAGTTCTTTTCTCAACATCAATAAAATTCATAATTTCTCTTTAATGTACGAGATTTATCACTAGATGTCTAATATATCATATCTATTTATTTCGGTTTATTTTATTCCATCCTTTTTCCTGAAATTTATGAACTTATGTACGTAACATAAATTGGTCAATCAACATTGATTGGTCCCAAACTGCTTTGGGGTGGTTCATAAAAGATATCCCATGGGTAAACATTACATGTAGCCTCTCGACTTGCACAACCATTCGATTCTTTGACCAAGGATATTTAGCGGTTCTTTCACAAACTCCTATCTTGTATGATTTTGTAAACTTTATTTTAAATGAAATTGAACTTAACCTTATGTTATTACTTTTAAGTACTCAACCTTACAGAAAAAAGTTAACTTAACTTCACTCATTATCAATCATATCTGTTAGCACAAAAATTGGTCACTAACACCCTTAAGAGAGATTGTGTAGATAGATTAATGAAGAAAGTAAATTTAAAAAGAGAATAATATGCTAAATTAAACGCAGGAAACAAGAACAACAGATTTATAGTGGTTCGGCATAACTGCCTACGTCCACTTTGAGGTTAATCTTTACTGCTTTTCTCAATAATCGATTATAGATACAATCCATACACCAACTACTTGATTACAGTTGTTAAGCAAAGACGATAAGTCTTGAATGAGTCTTGAATGCGGCAGAGTCTCCTCGGTGTTCTCGAAAAGGGTTGGACTTCCCTGATGGGCCTAGTGGCTAGATATCTCGGCCCAAAGTGAGTGACTTCCGCGTGCTGGACCATAAATGCTGATCGACAAATGCCAAGCTGTGTCTCTAAGCCGAACGGGGAAGTATGTTGAGTGAAATGTGTAGGCCGAACGAGATCCGAGGCCGATTGAGGGGAGATGCCGAGCGGCATGCTTATGCTGAGCGAGGCCATGTGCCGAACAAGGCTAGAATTCCGATCGAGGCTGGAGTGCCGATCAAGGTTGGAATGCCGATCAAGGCTGGAATGCCAAACGAGGCCGGAATGCCGGCCGAGGCCGAATGCCGAACGTGTTTTATGTTAGTCGAGATTGAATGTTGAACGACTCCGCCATGCCAACCGGGGCTTTGTGCCGAACGAACTTACGATGCCGAGCAAAGCCTGGATACCGAGCGGTGCTAGATGTCGAACGAGGCCTCTCTGCCGAACGAGGCTAGATGCTGGACTACATAACCGTGCCGAATGGCCTTTATGCTGAACGAGCCTTCTATCTCAAGTCTTTGGTTACCCGGTCAAGCTACTGGGTAACACTTGCCCCCAAAGTGTATTATGTCGATGTACATGATGCACTTTGAGTCATGAGTCTTCCATGTTTTGCTTCAAGCCCTGGTTTCGTTTCCTCGATGGTATTTTCCCATGAATGCCAAACGGGGCATGGTATGCCGAACGACATGCTAATGCCGAATGACATACGAATGTTGAACAGTTTAGGTGATGCCGAGCGACATATGAGTGCCGAACGGCACTAAGGCCGAACGAGGGAGCTGCTTTGACCGGTTCTACCGGTCATTGTCCCTTCGACTTCTTCTCTCTCTATATAAACCAATGCTCCTTCTTCTTCTTCCTTTTACTTTCACCTCTGCCCTTAAGGACTTATACATTTTCCTTCGAACAGACCTTGGACAATAACACATCCTTCCTCTCTCCTTTCTCGAATTTAATACGTCCTCCCAAACCCTTCTCGAAAATGATATTGAACAAAAACACGCTTCCCATTCTAGAATCCTTCTGAATTTCAAACCATTTATTAGGTAATGACTTATTCCTTTGAGCACTTTCCCCGGCAAAGAAACTTAGCACGAGATTCTTTGTTCGTGAATCTCTGTGAAAACGAGGCCAATAGGAATCGTGTGGAACAGGAGTTAAGGGCGAGGCGTTGTTGTTTAGATGAGTTTAAGGCCGGGCGGAGTGGGGGATAAATGAGGATAATAGAGGTGTTTGAAGGAGGAAGTAGGTGGAAGTCACCCTGAGGTGGCTTGGCATGACTTCCCTATGCCGAGCGATGGAAGGGAAGTACTATGGTAAAATCGGAGTTTAGGCTCAGTGTGCCGAGCGATGCGGCTCGGCATGGCCATGGCTCGGCTTGATTACCTCATGCCGATCGAGGTAGGAGAAAAAGTAGAGGATTGGTAGGAGCTGGGAAGTATGCCGAGCGAAGCGGCTCTCCACGAATGAAGTTCGGCATAACTCCCTTATGTCGAACGATGAAGAGGACAGTTAGGAGAGTGATGTGTCAAACGACATGGTTCGGCATGTATGCGGTTCGGCATGTCTTGCCGCATGTCGATCGATGATAATGAGTGGTAGGTGTCAGTGTTGAGGGTAGAATGTCGGGCGATGCGGCTCGGCATGTAGGTGGTTCGGCATGACTCCTTTATGCCTAACGGTGGAGAAGACAGACGGAAGTGTGGAACGCCGAGCTATGCGGCTCTGCATGATTGTGGTTCGGCATGCCTTGCCGCATGCTGAATGGCAATGGTGTGTGATAGAGAAGTCATGCACAACAACAATGCTAGTCGAACCTAATGCACAGTTGACTTAACACATCCCATGCCTGAACATATGTTAGTGAACAAGGATAGACTTAAACAACAAAGCATATCGAACAATCCGGACTGATAACTCAAGTGTTTAAACAGCCGAAAACTTGAACTTAACCTGCTTAATAGTTAAAAACCTTTCTAATGCAGTGACAATATCGAGTTCAAAATATAAGCCGTCTTACGACAAGCCTTCGTAGACGGTCAGCGATGAGGTCTTCGAAGACGGCAATTCAAAGCTCAAACTTATTTCCTCAATCCAGTGTCTTTTCACCGCTCAGCACTTACATTTGAATGATCGCACTAGTTCACACACCACACGGGGGAATATTTAGTTGTTAAGTCTAACGTCGATTATTTTTCAAGTATAGTTCAAACAAGTGTTCTGTTACATTTAATCTTCATTAGAGATGTCTAGGAAATCTAGCTCTGCTATGATCTCAGATAGACCTGGGCCATCCTCTCGATAAGAAGGCTTACCGAATCCTGCGACAACATCTGTCAACTTGGCTCCCGACGCTCTAGAGGAAGCGATTTTTCTAGATGACCCAATTGATTCTCAGGCTTCAAAGATTAACGAAAGTACATTCCGTTGGATATGCTCTGTCCATGGAATCCCCTTTGACGATGAGTTAGTTCCGTCGGGGCATGATCGTCTGCACTTGCCTCCAGTCGGATGCACATCTTGCAACAAATTTATGTGCTGGGTTAGCAGCGTGCCACCGTTCAGCTCATTTCTTCGAGACGTGTTGCAGTATATCGACATTGCTCCATCGCAACTGCATCCGAACAGCCATGCATTCATCTATGACACTTGCATCCTCTTCATGAGTGTCCTCTCTAGGCTTCCGACTCTGGGCGATATCCGATAAATATATTGCACCAAGAGACGGAGGGATAGCCCAACTTTCATGTTTCTCGAGCCGCACAGCAAATGTCAAATCTTAACTGGGGCATGGAGCAAGTTTTCCCTGTATAAACAGGAATGGCTTTATGTGCGTTGTCCTCCCGGCTTTGCAAGGAGATGGATGGAAGAAAGTAAGTCTCTTTCCTGGACTGATACTCATGTTTGGTTGAACCTGTACCTTTCCTAACTCTCCATCTTTTTAGGTATAAACCCACGTCCTGAGGGACCCGGATACTCTAAAGCCGTCAAAGCTATTCGAGCCATTCCTGCTGAAGACCGGGACATCAGAACTCTCATTTCAAATGAGTCACTTACAAAGTTTGGGCTGTTGGCGGAAGGTCGTCGGATAAGCCTCCCTCAGGGTGTTACCATACCCAGGCCTGCTGCTGGCAAAAGGAAAAATGGGATGAGTCTTTGGCACGTAACGCCTCTGACACACTAGAAGAGGGGGGAGATTAAGGAAACTGAAACGCCTGATGTACAAGGTGAAAATGTTAGTCCCACTAGGTATCCGATAGTCAAAGTTCACGACATCGAGACGTCGCCTTCCCCTTCGAAGGGGAAGAAGAAACTAACATACAGGCTGAGGAAAAAAACAGTCGGTGGAACTTCTAAAGTTACTCTTGTTGTGACGACCCAAATTTTTTAACAATTTAAAATGGAATAATTAATTGATTTTAAACATTTAAAAGTTAATTTTAACTTGAATTCAAATAATATTATTATTTAGCAATTGAGTTATTGGATTTAGTAGACTGGATTTGGGTAAATTGTTGAATCTTCAGTTTTAAGCCTGTTAAAAATAATTTGAAGGCTTATATAATTTATAATGATGATACTGAAGATAATAGAATGGTTAGCATTTAATTTAAAGGAAATTTGTTCAATTTTGAAATTATATCGTTTAACTCGATATTTAAAAATAGCCTTCCGAGGCACAGTCTCGGAATTTGACGAAACCAAATCTATTGGATCCGTAATAGTTAGTTATTATCGGATTGCAATTTTCGTAGCGTTTGGATTTACTATTTGCTTGTACGGGTGAGAAACACATTGGAAATAAAAAAACGATAATACAATACAATTAAAAATATACAGTCGCACTTAAGAAGCCACTCTAAATTTTTAATACGTTTCCTTGGCTTCCATCATACGCTTCTTCGTTGATAAAATAAATTAAGGGGTAGCTATTTTGTTTCTATTCGTTCATATCTAGAAGGAACGGAGCTCCTCCCTTCATTCTTCAAAAATATCAAATCGCTAAGGAAAAAATGGCCGAAGAGAACGAAAGCGCCTCCATCCTAATAATCAAATCGCCTCACCCTCCTCACCGTAGAATAGAAACAGAGATCGTCATGGCCATCAACTCAGTGAAGATCGTGGTGGATGACGAGACGCTCGGCTCGAGTTTGCGTAAAAGGGGAGAGAGTGGTCACGTTCGAACGCGAGGGGGGGCCTCGTGAGTTTTCGCGTTGTCAAAGGGAGTCAGGAACTCGAATACGAACTAGGGTTTGGGTCGCACAATGAAGTGGTACACGCGAGGCAGGGTTTCGCGATGGGAAGTGAGTTTCGTCGTCGACTTCGATTAGGGCAGAGGCGGCGATGGTCAGCAAATGGGGTTTGACAGCAGCAGATGGCGGCGCGAGTGTCAAGGCCGCAACTTTCTTCGACTTTGATTTGAAAGACAGTCGTTTAGGGCTTGGGGTTGCGATCAAATCAGGGAACGCGAGGGATGTGGTCTCATAGTCGGCAAGACAGTGAGTATTCTTTAGTTTGATTACTTGATTTGGCATTCAAGTATGAATATTTTGTTTCGACATTTTGTCCTGTTATGGATTGCTGAAATGCCTGATTACAATATTTAACAATATGTTATTAGCATTGTAAAATTTAATGCATTCCACAATGTTTAGCAAGTGTCATAACTGATCACTAAACAATCAAACTTTAACCCTATAGAACATGTAAAACAGAAATGGAAGTTTAGATATTGAAACATCTATACAAAGTTAATTTAAAATTTTAATCATTAGATAAATTAAATTTTAGATTAAAATGATTTATTGGTAAGTCAAATTTATAAATGGTAATCAGAAAACTAAGGTGAGTAATCTTCGATCCGTATAACTGATTTGCTATTGTGGATTTGAAAGAAAACAAAATTTAAGTTTAAATGAATTTGAAAGGAAATATTTTAAAGGTGTTTGGGAATGATCAGTAAATCAGTTACCATTATGAATTGTTAATTAAATAAGTTTGAATTGTTAATCGATGATTAAGAATTGGTTATTCGAGTAATTAAAGATAAATTTAGTTAAGGTCTATAAATTGATGATGTAATTAGAAGTTAAATAGTTTTAAAAATTAAATGATGAATTAATTTGTAATTAAGTGATTAATTTAAGTTAAGTACTTAGAGAAGTACATTAAGGATTGGTTAATGAATATAGTTAATGAAAGATCAATGATTAAGGGTTATTAAATGATCTATTGATGTGATTAATTTAAGGTAATTAATTTTATTAATTAATTAAGGATAATCAATTTTGAAATTTGATAGGTATAATTACTTAATGTAATTTATAAAGTAGGATTTCTTGATGAGGTAATTAGAGATACTTGAAAGTACTGGATGAAATAAATTAATGGATGGATAATAAATGGAAGTAATTTAGATTTAAATTACTTGGTGAAATTGATGAGAAGGTAAGTACTTAGTAGAAGTAATTGAAGGTGAATTTATCAGGAGATTAATTAGAGAAAATTAACTATCCTTCGAAACAATTTCACTGGGATAAATTTAAGATAGATATTTAGGGAATGATAAGTTACTGGAGTGTAACTACTTATTAGTAAGTAAGCAAGATTTCAATGATTAATATTGTGGGTTTAATTAATATAATTAAATTAGATATTTAATGATGTAATCAAAGACCGATTAATTAAGATTTATTAATCCATAATAAATGACTTGTAAGTAATTAATTAATGTAAGTAATTAAGGATTTATATAATTGAAGTAGTTAAGTAATTCATGAAGAAATTAAGATTATTTATTGATTTGGTTAAGAATAATTAATATCGTGAATTTAATTAAGAATAATTACTTGAAGGTAATTGAAGGATAATTAATCCAGAGTGATTAATCAAGATGAATTATGAAGGGATGATTGATTAATTATTTTGGAATTAATTAATATTGAATGAAGAAATCTAAGAAATTGAGGTTTGAAATTCAATTAGAATCAATTGAATTGGTTTGTATATGATTAAGTTTTGCGTATGGATGATTGATTGGTATTGGCTGCTTTGAATGAGTTGATATCTCTGATATGAAATGTTGTGTATTTCATTTGGATAACTTAGGTAAGGATGGCATGAATTTCGAGGAGACCGGGACCGGGTATTAGGGAATACCCGAAACTACTTCGGATTAAAAATAAATTGATGTGTGAAATCAATAGGCTCAAATAAAAGGATTTAAGTGAATTGGATTATTTTATCTAAGTTTGGTACTTAGGAATTGATATATGTTACCCGGGTTTATATAAGTTGATTTCTTTGGTATTCCATGTTAGTTGGGTTTACTCACGCTGGTTTCCAGCCTGACTCGGGTGTTACTTTGGTGTAATGCTCGGGTCAGACCGAGTATTACAGATTTCAGGTAGGTACGTTCTGGAGCTCAGGAGGCGAGCTGGATGACAATATCGTATAGAGTATATCCGTTGTATTATATTATTGTTAATCTGAGGCATGATAATTGTAAATATTCAGTGACTGTATATATGTGAAACTCTGATGTATATTTAAATATAATCGGCAGATATTGTATTCTTTTGTAAACTGATATTATTTATTATTATATTTTATCCGCTGCGAATGTGAGTTGTTGATGTTTCTGTTCTTCTTCTTCTTTCTCTTTCTTCTTTTTCATAACTATCTGGAATTTTCGGGATCGAAAATTTTGGGTCGTTACATTTGGTATCATGGCTGAAGGTTAAGCGAGAACCTTGGCTCTGGTGGGGATTACTCATTTAATAGAGTCTGTAGTACTCTAGAATTTGTTGAGAATATAAATATATGAGCGCGTACTTGTTATTTTCTTATAAAAATATTTTAAATGATTTTATATAAAATATATTTTGATATATAAAGCAATATTTCCTTCTAATAAATATTAAAGCGATTGGTTGCTAAATTTATTGAAATGAAAACTAAGAAGTAATATAATACAACCAAACGGAAGTCTTGAATTGGAATTAAATTAAGTAGAAATAGAAATACAACTAAATTAAAATTTAAGTGATTGAAAATGAAATTCTAATTCTAATCCCAGAATTTGAAAATTTGGTTTCAAAGTAATGAGAAATAATAAATAAGTATTATTTGGATAATTTGGACTTGTTGGAAACAAAGGGTTGTTTGAAATTTGATTTGAATTTAAAACCAAGGGTGGTTTAAAATTTTAAAATATGGCTGGGAGGGCCAAGAAATAAATATGTATGTATGTATGGATGTACATGATATCAAAGATAATCTGAAGTAAACTTTAAGATGGTGAGTTTTGATTTTTCCTGAAGTGTGATGTAAAAACCCAAAGTGATATAAGTTTTGAACCTATAAGACGGAAAGAATTTTGTAGTTGAAGCGGGAATTCTGATTGAGTAAGGTTGATTTGATTAAGTAAATTAGAATTTAGCTTTGGGAATTTATGTGATCTCAAAACGGGTTTGAGATTTAAAAATTGAAACTGGATGGACGTTTAAAAAAATAAATTGGATGATATCATCCTATTGTTAATAAAAATCTTTAAAACTGAGAATGGTATGTATGAATAAAATAAATTTGAATAGTTGAATTGTAAAATAAGCTTGTTTAAGAACTGGTTTCAAACTGGAAGATAAAATTTGGTAATAAATTAAAATTTTAGAATAAAATTGTATTGAACTATTATTTGAACCTTGCAACACATAAGTTAAGATAATTTAAAATGGAATTTTGAGAATTGAACTTAGAAATTAAATTGATTAAAAAAACTTTGAATAAAAGTTAATTTGGTTTAAAAAGTTAAATCAACCTTTGAAAATTTAACTCGAATTGATATAATTCGAGATAGTTTAAATTCAAGATTGAAATTGAATTAGTTCAAAATTGAATTTGGTTTGAACTAATTGGATTGGTGATTGAAGACGCATAGGATTAAGAATTTAAACGGGAAATTAAATTGGATTATATTGAAATGATTTGAATTTGAAATGGGTTCAATTGATAATAATTCAAATTGATTGGAATAATTTGAAATTATAATTAAAGTTGAACAGGATTAAAATCAAATGGAAGTGTACATTGAATTTTTGGGGTAGTGAATAGTTTGACTCTTGACTATTTTAAATAAATTGTTTTAATACAAACTTATTTTCTAAGATATTAAATATATACAACCTTTCTTTTTAAAGCTAACTTATTTTATATTTGTTTTACCATTATTTTTGGAGCTATTTAACCATTTTTCAACTGTTTTCTAAACTAATTACTATTTTTCAACTATTTCACAAACTAATTTTTATTTACGACTATTTTGCAATTATTTAAAATTGCTGAAACTATTCAATTATTTTCCGACTATTTTACAATTAATTACATATTTTATAGTTATTTTGCAAGCTAATAACTATTTTTAAAATTTTCAAGCTATTTTCTAAACTGGTCGGAGTTCAGACTATTATTGCTTAAATACCCAACTGAAATAAGGATTGAAGTAATAATCCAAATGGGGATTATGGCAAATGTGATTAAGTGAATAAAGTTCAAAGTGAATGTGAATGGAAAGGAAATTGATTTGGCTAACAATCAATGAAGTTAAATACGTAGGATGTTCGTATATTATTCTATTCGCATAGTGATTTGATCCAGATTCGAGCACAGAATTTCGAGATAGTTTATCGATCCAAGTTGGGATTTTTCACTCGATTTTCGACGGCGAACCTGGATATGGATTGTTGATTGGTTCTGGATATTGCCTATCATAGTTATGCCTATGTAAGGAGAATGACGGTTTCTAGTCAAGAAACCAGATCTGAGTCCGCACTAGGAAGTCGGGTGGACGATACTAGTTCGAAAGTGAAATTGTGTGATCGAGTGAGCGATCAGATTGGTATAGCGTACGGATGAGAACTGTACATCGTACAGATTTGAATGAAATTGATATTGGAAAGAGTAATCAAATTTGAATATTTGATTTTGAATAAACAAGTTATATATCTTTGTTATATAAGATAAATCTTTTCTTGTTAAATCTATTGCCAGAAGAAAAGGATTTTTGAAAGTGTTTGAAGTATAAAAGGGTTTTATACAAGTTTGAAATGGTCCAAAGTTTTAAAAATTATGTATATCTGTATATATATATATATATATAAAGGATCTTATGATGATTTTGGAAAAGGTTTTGAGAACCTTTGGATTTGGAAAGGCTTTTGATTTTGGGTAAAATCAATATTAAATTTGGAAAGCCTAGTTTGAGAATTATCGATTTTGGGATAATCGATTTTATATAAAGGAGCTTTGTATAATATCATACTAGGTGTATGATTTGAAGATACTATATGTGTATAGCATAAAATATCTTGATGATGGCTCTGGGGAAAAAGGCGCTCCCTTGAAATGAACTTCTCAGGAGTGCCACCGGGTGGTGCTGCCTTGAGCCCCAAAGGGGGGTTCTAAAGTTGATCCTGTGAGGAGTCCGGACAAAACTAGTTCCTGAGGATTATTGGGTAGCGGAAGTCGAGGGCGTTGATGCCTACAGAGGCATTTGGGTTATGCTGTGACGACAGTGTAACTCGATGTCGCTGCGATCTACTGTGGGGACCATAGCGAAATCGTGTGAAGGATGAGTGCCAACAGTCTGCACTTGATTTTGCCGGGAAGGCAACGCAACATCGGTAGACTGCGATCTATGGTCAAGTGGAGTGGATAAGTTTCATTTTTGGAAGCAAAATTCGATGGCGCTGATGCCTACAGTTATATGGGTTTTTGCTGTGATAGCTACATAACCCCAGTTGTAGCTGCGATCTGTCGTGGGTTCCATGGTGTAATCGAGGGGCGCGGAGGCCTACAGTTATCTATGGATTTTTTCAGGATGGCAACGTAACCATCGGGTTAACTACGACCATGGATGGGGGTGATGATTTCTATAGCACCCTCACCAAAGATATTTCCTCTATTTTCAAAAAACTGTTTTCTATATTTCAATAGAATTATTTTCCAAATATTTTCACTGGGTGTTGAAAACGAGTTTACCAAGTACTTATAGATTTTCAGTCCTACGCCTGATCAACGTATGACTGAATTTCTATGAGAACAAGGATGGACTGGTTGGGACATCGAGTTATAAAAATATTTTTATAAAGAGCTATTTTATTAGTATGATGAGAATTTAAAAGCATTTCTAAAAATTTTAAATGAAGGTGTTGGAATTTTGAAAGATGAAAGAAAAATCCAAACTGGAATTTCAATGAAGTGATTTTGGAATTAAAATCGAATATTGATTTAGAAATTGGAAGAAAGCTAATTGGTTAAATAATTGTTTGATTAAGTATGTTAATAAAATTTAACTTTGGTAAATAAAATGGATTGTAAATTAATAATGGGGTTTGGAAATGAATTAGAATTATAAATAGAATTCAACTTAGGTTTGATAATGAATTAAATAAGAGGAGATGTTGTAAAATAAAAATAAAGTAGAGTTGGAATGAAAATGTGATGGTTTGAATTATAAATAAAATTCAAGGGTGATTTGAATAATATTTAATGAAATTTGCAAGTAAATTGGATATAAGAGAAGTGATTATAATAGAAATGGTTTGATTTGCAAAACAAAACCCAAGTGATTAGAAATAAATTGAGAATGGCCATGTATTAATAAAATAAATTCAAAAATGAATTAAGTAAGTAAATTAAAAACTTTAATTTGGGATGATTGAGTTAAATAACAAACGGATGAACTCTGATTGAATAAAAACTAAATCAAAGTTGTGATTGGAATTGGATTATCAGACTGAACTTAAGTTCGGTGGCATATTAGTTTAAAGTGTAAATGAGTTAAGTTTGTGCTTGAATATTATTTTGATAAATTGAGAAGGTGAATTTGAAATTAAAATTTAAAATGGATGGGCGAACTAAATTTAATGGAATTTGATTAAATGAGAATCAAATAGAAGTAAACTTAAGTTTGGTGTTGAAATAAACTAAAGTAAATTCACTTAAGTTTAAAATTTATGGAAGTTTGGCTTCGAATAAGAGTGGAAGCCCATTAAATAAAAGCTTGGATTAAATTAATTTGGAAATTGTTATTAATTTATAAGTTTGAATGTGCCAAGCTTAATAAATTGTTTTGAATGAATCCAATGTGGGGATGAGTTAAATGCAATGTACGATTGGTAAATAAATTAGAAATGAAATTAAATTAAATTCAGAATGAGTTGAAATTAATTTGAAGTAGTTATAAACTAAAATAGATACTCTATTAAGCGAATATTGTCGATTTTGCATAAAAATAATTGTCGTTTGGCGTAAACAAAAGAAATTAAAATTCTACGAGCCGATGGAGGTTAAATAAAATTGATTTTGAACCATTTGAAGTGAATATGAGCTTGTTTGGATTAAAAACCAATTGGATGTAAGAAATTGAGTTGCAAACCATTGAAACTGAATGAAATGGCTTATGAATTGGTTGAAAGGAATTGAATTAGCTTTAAATTATATAAATCGCTTATGGAAAGCGTTTTGGTGCTTGTTGCTTATGATATACATGTGTTTAGCTATTGAATATAAGTGAAATGCTAATAGATTTTCTATATATGGCACTTACATGTTTAAATTGAGTAAGTACAGGTACCAGGAAGCCGTTTGGCTGGATTTGGACGCGATATATGCTAAAATAAATAAGCTGCTTGTTTAAAATGCTAAATAAGGTACGCCTACGCAATAAAAATAGGACATATGAACTGTTTTTGCTTTTTCCGACCGTGTGGGTCGATGTATACATATTTATATCTCTTGTCAAATTGCAAAAGCTCCTCCGTACAAAGGAGACTTTGTCAAATTTTTCTGAAAATTTTGGGTGTTAGAAAATTTTTGAAATTTTTCGATAACGACAAACAATTTCAAATTGGAAATTAAAGTAAACCAGTAAATGAAACTAATATGAATCAGTTTAAATGAAAGATAAAACTCAATATTAGAAATCGAAAATAAATTGAATTCATATGAAATGGTGAAAACTAATGTGAATAGAAGTGAGTTTGAAACTTATGTAAAGAGATGTATAAAATAATTTGAAAGGTTGTGATTGGATATTGTTGCTAAGTAAGATATGCATGTATTATAAAGGGAAATGAAACTGGATTTGGTTCCAAAGGATAAATTTGAATTGCTAGACTAAAAGGTTAGTATTTAAATTCTGTATGAAATTGGATTGGGTTTTTGATGTAGCCGCTTGGCTTTTGTTTTTTTTGGAGTTTGGGAGCCCGTAGAGGCCTTTTGTAGTAGTACCGAGCTAGCCGCGCAAAGGAGATGCTGGCAAAAATTTTCAGAAATTTAAGGAGTTAGAAAAATTTTGAGAACATTTTGATAATTCAAAATTTGGTTTGAAATTTAAAGAATTGAGCAAAAGGGTATTGCTTGAAAACTATAGAAGGTTTTGGGAAGTTGGTTAAGGATAGTGGGTCTTTAATAAAAGATAATTGGTAGGATGTTGAATTGGGAGTTTTGGGAAAAGGTAAACGGGTTTGGAACCATTCTTTCCAATTAGTAATTTCGGGGACAAAATTCTTTTAAGGGGGAAGGAATGTGACAACCCGAAATTTTTAACAATTTAAAATGGAATAATTAATTGATTTTATATTTAGCAATTGAGTTGTTGGATTTAATAGACTGGAATTGGGTAAACTGTTGAATCTTCAGTTTTAAGCCTATTAAAAATAATTTGAAGGCTTATATAATTTATAATGATGATACTGAAGATAATAGAATGGTTAGCATTTAATTTAAAGGAAATTCGTTCAATTTTGAAATTATATTATTTAACTCGATATTTAAAAATAGCCTTCCGAGGCACGGTCTCAGAATTTGACGAAACCGGTTCAATTGGATCCGTAATAGTTAGTTATTATCAGATTTCAATTTTCGTAGCGTTTGGCTTTACTGTTTGCTTGTACGGGTGAGAAACGCATTGGAAATAAAAAAGCGATAATACAATACAATTAAAAATATACAATCGCACTTAAGAAGCCACTCTAAATTTCTAATACGTTTCCTTGGCTTCCATCATACGCTTCTTCATTAATAAAATAAATTAAGGGGTAGCTATTTTGTTTCTGTTCGTTCATATCTAGAAGGAACAGAGCTCCTCCCTTCATTTTTCAAAAAAATCAAATCGCTAAGGAAAAAAATGGCCGAAGAGAACGAAAGCGCCTCCATCCTAATGATCAAATCGCCTCACCCTCCTCACCGTAGAATAGAAACAGAGATCGCCGTGGCCATCAACTCAGTGAAGATCGTGGTGGATGACGAGACGCTCAGCTCGAGTTTGCGTAAAAGGGGAGAGAGTGGTCGCGTTCGAACGCGAGGTGGGGCCTCGTGAGTTTTTGCGTTGTCAAAGGGAGTCAGGAACTCGAACACGAACTAGGGTTTGGGTTGCACGATGAAGTGGTAGACGCGAGGTAGGCTTTCGCGATGGGAAGTGAGTTTCGTCGTCGACTTCGATTAGGGCAGAGGCGGCGATGGTCAGCAATTGGGGTTTGACAGCAGCAGATGGCGGCGCGAGTGTCGAGGCCGCAGCTTTCTTCGACTTTGATTTGAAAGACAGTCGTTTAGGGCTTGGGGTTGCGATCAAATCAGGGAACGCGAGGGGATGTGGTCTCATAGTCGGCAAGACAGTGAGTATTCTTTAGTTTGATTACTTGATTTGGCATTCAAGTATGAATATTTTGTTTCTACATTTTGTCCTGTTATGGATTGCTGAAATGCCTGATTACAATATTTAACAATATGTTATTAGCATTGTAAAATTTAATGCATTCCATAATATTTAGCAAGTGTCATAACTGATCACTCAACAATCAAACTTTAACCCTATAGAACATGTAAAACAGAAATGGGAGTTTAGATATTGAAACATCTATACAAAGTTAATTTAAAATTTTAATCATTAGATAAATAAATTTTTAGATTAAAATGATTTATTGGTAAGTCAAATTTATAAATGGTAATCAGAAAACTAAGGTGAGTAATCTTCGATCCGTATAACTGATTTGCTGTTATGGATTTGAAAGAAAACAAAATTTAAGTTTAAATGAATTTGAAAGGAAATATTTTAAAGGTGTTTGGGAATGATCAGTAAATCAATTACCATTATGAATTGTTAATTAAATAAGTTTGAATTGTTAATCGATGATTAAGAATTGGTTATTCGAGTAACTAAAGATAAATTTAGTTAAGGTCTATAAATTGATGATGTAATTAGAAGTTAAATAGTTTTAAGAATTAAATAACGAATTAATTTGTAATTAAGTGATTAATTTAAGTTAAGTACTTAGAGAAGTACTTTAAGGATTGGTTAATGAATATAGCTAATGAAAGATCAATGATTAAGGGTTATTAGATGATCTATTGATGTGATTAATTTAAGGTGATTAATTTAAGGTAATTAATTAAGGATAATCAATTTTGAAATTTGATAGGTATAATTACTTAATGTAATTTATAAAGTAGGATTTCTTGGTGAGGTAATTAGAGATACTTGAAAGTACTGGATGAAATAAATTAATGGATGGATAATAAATGGAAGTAATTTAGATTTAAATTACTTGGTGAAATTGATGAGAAGGTAAGTACTTAGTAGAAGTAATTGAAGGTGAATTTATCAGGAGATTAATTAGAGAAAATTAACTATCCTTTGAAACAATTTCACTGGGGATAAATTTAAGATAGATATTTATGGAATGATAAGTTACTGGGGTGTAACTACTTATTAGTAAGTAAGCAAGATTTCAATGATTAATATTGTGGGTTTAATTAATATAATTAAATTAGATATTTAATGATGTAATCAAAGACCGATTAATTAAGATTGATTAATCCATAATAAATGACTTGTAAGTAATTAATTAATGTAAGTAATTAAGGATTTATATAATTGAAGTAGTTAAGTAATTCATGAAGAAATTAAGATTACTTATTGATTTGGTTAAGAATAATTAATATCGTGAATTTAATTAAGAATAATTACTTGAAGGTAATTGAAGGATAATTAATCCAGAGTGATTAAGCAAGATGAATTATGAAGGGATGATTGATTAATTATTTTGGATTTAATTAATATTGAATGAAGAAATCTAAGAGATTGAGGTTTGAAATTCAAATAGAATCAGTTGAATTGGTTTGTATATGATTAAGTTTTGCGTATGGATGATTGATTGGTATTGGTTGCTTTGAATGAGTTGATATCTCTGATATGAAATGTTGTGTATTTCATTTGGATAACTTGGGTAAGGATGGCATGAATTTCGAGGAGACCGGGACCGGGTATTAGGGAATATCCGAGACCACATCGGATTGAAAATAAATTGATGTGTGAAATCAATAGGCTTAAATAAAACGATTTAAGTGAATTGAATTATTTTATCTAAGTTTGGTACTTAGGAATTGATATATGTTACCCGAGTTTATATAAATTGATTTCTTTGGTATTCCATGTTAGTTGGGTTTACTCACGCTGGTTTCCAGCCTGACCCGGGTGTTACTTTGGTGTAATGCTCGGGTCAGACCGAGTATTACAGATTTCAGGTAGGTACGTTCTGGGGCTCAGGAGGCGAGCTGGATGGCAATATCGTATAGAGTATATCCGCTGTATTATATTATTGTTAATCTGAGGCATGATAATTGTAAATATTCAGTGACTGTATATATGTGAAACTCGGATGTATATTTAAATATAATCGTTAGATATTGTATTCTTTTGTAAACTGATATTATTTATTATTACATTTTATCCGCTGCGAATGTGAGTTGTTGATGTTTCTGTTCTTCTTCTTCTTTCTCTTTCTTCTTTTTCATAACTATCTGGAATTTTCGGGATCGAAAATTTCGGGTCGTTACACTTGTTCCAGTGGAGAAAGAAGCTTCCTCACAACGTTTTGAAAGTTCTCTAGAAAGCCTGTCGAACCTTTCCATACCTAATGATCTGCTCAACTACAACTTCGATGATCTAGAGGCCTTAAGCTTCATTCTCCCGCGAGATGCGATATAAGCGTTCAAGCCCAAAACCAGGTAGAAAAAACTCCTATTAGTACGGAAACTGGTCTGTTCGGGGGGAAGCACTAGGACACACACAAACACATGCACTTCACGTTGCACTTAAATTTCCGTTGTCACCCTATTCTTTGCTAACTCAACGTTATTTAAACTTTGTATAGGCGACATGGTGCGCATGCATGGACTTGACTGCCTTCGCGATTCATCGATTTTTTACCAGTCTGGCCGGGATTTGGGCTTCAGCAAGCGTCCAGACAGAGATGAATCCGGCGATCGAGACTACCATCGCCGAGCGTCATCAATTCGAAGAAAAAATTATAACCAACCCTCATATCCTCACGATCCTACTTCTCAGCCGGAGCACAGCAAGGGGAAATATGGACATAAGGGGTCTCAGCCTGAGGCACATCGGGGTCAACACTCTAGTTCATCAAGTACTAGGCAATCTTGAGATCCCCATAGAACGCCTGCGGTCTCCAAGCAGACTCCTCTTACTCCCATAACCGATCCAACGGTTGCTGAGCGACTCGCTGAGCTTAAAGATTCGTTCTCGAAGATATGCTTTGACGGCTTAAAATTTCTTCCGGCGATTCATCAAATTCCAGGGCATGTTAAGCAAAGCGCTATCGCCTACACTAATGATGTCTATGTTCAGCACGATGCGTTCGTGCACTTAGCCGAGAAAGTTTTAGAAGTTTCGATAGAGCGTCATCATGAGATAGATCGCCTGAAGCTTGAGGCTATCCATGATAAAGACATTATTAAAGCTCAGGATGAAGAGCTTACTTCTTATAAGTCTCATCTTGAAGCCGCCCAGCGAAGCGCTAAAGGCACTACCAAAGCCGTTAGTCGTCTGGAGTCAACCCATAAAAAAGAAATCGACGAGGCGGTCCAACGCAGTAGGGCCCTAGCTTTGGAGAAGGACTCAGTGCAGAAGGAGAGGGACACCTTTGCCCTCCGAGTTAAGGAGCTGGAGGAGCAACTCCGCAAAGAAAAGGAGGAGAAGACCACTTCCCAAGAAGAGTCGCAACGATATTGCGACGAGATCATTGCCGCACGACTTCTGAAGGCGAAGCTTGATGATGAACTTTCTAAGCTTGAGATGCTAAAGAATGAAGCTCGTGAAGGGGCAAGAAAATAGAGTCTGTGGAGGTCGACTCCCGCCTTGAGGTGGCTAAAGAAGCAGGTAGGGAGGAGGTCAAAAGCATGTACGACCCACTAATTGAAGAATTCAAATCCCGCGTCCTCATACACCGAGACTTAACTTTTCTGGGTGAGGGTTACCTCGAATCTTTAGCTGAGGCATGGGAGACCTTAATAGAAATAAGGAAGGTCGAACTTGGTACCGAGAAGGTTTATGAAGGTGCTTTGATAAAAGAATTTATTTAGGGAAACGAGCCTTCAGACCTGTCTGCGGCAAAAGCTCTTTACTGCATAGGCTCCCCCTCAACGAAAGGGAAAGAGGTTATTGCCAGTCCATCTACGATCGAGTCTCAAGCTCATGCGCCTACTCAGCCGGTCGATCGGCCAATATTTGATCCACTTGAGTAGCATATCGGTTATGACCTAGAGGACCCCGGCCTTGGAATCACATTTTGTCTCCCATTCCAGAGAGTGAGACCCCTCGGACGGCTGAGAGCCAGCCGAAACCTGGTAGATAACCCTCCACTTTAACATTCCAAAAGTCTTCGTTTTTTCCAAGGGGCTATTGTATTCTAATGCTTTTTTGTCATGATTTTGTGCAGGTCGTTCTGATACCAAGCGCACTTCGAGGAGCAATTTCGCCAAGGAGGTGAAGGAAAAGACAAGTGAGGCTACTCACACAGGGGAGGCTCCCGGTGCAGATGCTCAGGTGGTCGGAGCACTTGATGAGGATAAGTCCAAGACTTCCTCTCCCATCGATGGGAGTTATGAAATCGAAATTACAGGCGCCTCTGAACACACATCTAACTGAGCATGAAGGAGCAGCTTGGGAAGAAGAAGAAAACGACGGTCGAGATCAAAGTCGAGCCTCAAGCTGTAGACCTGGACGATCTTCTGAATAGGCCGTTGAAGGTCATCCTTCCTGGCGGGTCCAGGCCCATGGAAGTTTCCCGTACTTCTTCAGTTGTCACCTCTCCATCAAACAAAATTATCTAGGGCAAACGCACGGGAGAGGTGTTGTTTGGAAAAAAAGTCGAAGAAGTCAAAGAAGTAGTCGTTGCTCTCGTTCAACGAGAGTTAGTTTAGATTATGTAATTATTTTTATTTATTTTCGTAGCCTATGTAAATAAACTTTTGACTCCGAATTTTGGAGGAGTTGTAGTAGAAACTCATTTTTGAATAAATAAAGCCTAGTTTTTTTGTCTTTCAAAAGACTTTTATCATTCAGCTTTCTGTATGATTGTGGTCGAAACCCAAGCTACTGTGAGTTACATGAACTTCTTAATTCATCTTTATATAACTCCAAAATTCTTTGGAGCTGCTCATCCTGTGTTCCCTGCTTCAAATACTTAGAGTATCTTTTAGTCCATAGGTTGGGGACTTGATGACTTCAAGTCATTCGCGTCTCGGCCCGCACTCCGGGGACTTAGAGAATTTTAAAACATTTATGCTCTGGTCCGCACTCTAGGGACTTAGAGTACTCCAGTTCGCACTCTGGGGACTTGAAGATTTTGAGTCATTTATGCTCTAGTTCACACTCTGGAGACTTGGAGTATTGTAGTCCGCACTCCGAGGACTCGGAGATTTTGAGTCGTTTATATTTCGGTCCACACTCTGGGGACTCAGAGTATTCCAGTCCGCACTCCGGGGACTTGGAGATTTTAAGTTGTCTATACTCTGGTCCGCACTCTGGGGATTCAGAGTACTCCAATCCACACTCTGGGGACTTGGAGATTTTGAGTCGTTTATACTCCAGTCTGCACTCTGAGGACTCAGAGTACTCCAGTCCGCACTTCGAGGGATTGGAGATTTTAAGTCATTTATATTCCGGTCCGCACTCTGGGGACTCATAGTACTCCAGTCCATACTCCGGGGACTTGGAGATTTTGAGTCGTTTATACTCCGGTCCGCACTCTGGGGACTCAGAGTACTCCAGTCCGCACTCCGAGACTTGGAGATTTTAAGTTGTTTATACTGTGGTCCGCACACTGGGGACTCAGAGTACTCCAGTCCACACTCCGGGGGCTTGGAGATTTTAAATCATTTATACTCCGGTCCGCAGTCTTAGGACTCAGAGTACTCATGTTCGCACTCTGGGGACTTGGAGATTTTAAGTCGTTTATACTCTAGTCCGCACTCTAGGGACTCAGAGTACTCCAGTCCGCACTCCGGGGACTTGGAGATTTTGAGTCGTTTATACTCCGGTCCGCACTTTGGGGACTCAGAGTACTCCAGTACGCACTTCGCGGGATTGGAGATTTTAAGTCGTTTATATTCCGGTCCACAATCTAGGGACTCAAAGTACTCCAGTCCGCACTCCGGGGACTTGGAGATTTTGAGTCGTTTATACTCTGGTCCGCACTCTGGGGACTCAGAGTACTCCAGTCCACACTCTGGGAACTTGGAGATTTTAAGTTGTTTATACTCTGGTCTGCACTCTGGGGACTCAGAGTACTCCAGTCCGCACTCCTGGGACTTAGAGATTTTGAGTCGTTCATACTTCGGTCTGCACTCTAGGGACTCAAAGTACTCCAGTCCGCACTCCGGGGACTTGGAGATTTTGAGTACTCGTGCACGTTCGTACGTTAGACAGAATAATGTATCTCTTAGTTATTCGTCACGGCGTTATCATACACAGAAACATTAATAATTCATGGAGAAAATGGCTTCAAGCCTTTATTAATGCAAACAAGCTAAATTGTCTTATTACATGACATAAACTGGGAATAAAAACTTGCTAGAAATAATTGCAACTAAAATATGAAAGAAATGAACTAAGTGTAATAATGCCGCAAATGCTCGCTATTCCAGGCTTGGGGGATTGTCGCACCATCAGCAATCACTAGCTTGAAAGTTCCTTCTCCAAGCTTCCATTCAATGACGTATGGACCTTCCCATGTGGGGCTCATATGTGATGGAACTGCGAAAACTCGTTTCAAAACGAGATCACCCACACCAAAGATTCTTGATCGGACTTTTTCATTATAATATCGAGCGACTCGGTGTCTGTATGCGGCTGCTCTTAAATTAGCTTCTTCGTGATTTTCATCAACAAAGTTCAATGATTCCAGCAAAAGATCTTGAATTGACTCTGGATCATAATAAGTTACCCGATGTGAAGGAACTTCAAGTACTATGGGTATAACAGCTTCCATGCCATATGCCAATGCGAATGGAGTGTGGCCAGTCGCGGACTTGTGGGTGGTTCTATAAGCACAAAGCGCTGTTGGAAGCTCATCCACCCACTTGCCTCTAGTCTTTTCCAAACGCTTTTCAATATGGATTTGATTATTTTGTTCACGGCTTCCACTTGTCCATTGGCTTTCGGGTGAGCAACTGCTATAAACTTTTTCTCAATACCATATTTTTAGCAAAATTCCTTGAACTCTTTGCTTTCGAATTGAGTTCCGTGTCTGTAATGATGGTCCGTGGAAGGCCAAAACGGCATACAATATTTCGTACAATGAAATTAATGACCTTTTTGGTGGTGATAGTGGCCAAAGGCTCTGCTTATATCCACTTGCTAAAGTAATCGACCGCAACTATCGCGTATTTTGTACCACCTTTGGATAGGGGTAAGGAACCGACTATATCAATCCCCCAATTGCAAATGGTCAGGGACAAACCATTTGTGTGAATTCTGTTGGCGGAGCTCTCGGAATTTTCACATATTTCTGATATTTGTCACATCTCCTCACATAGTCTATGGCATTTCGATTTACAGTCGGCCAATAGTATCCATAGCGGAGGGTTTTCTTCTAACATCCACCCTCCAGTGTGGTCACCACATTCACCTTCGTGGACTTCCTTCGGGACTCGTTTTATCTCATCATGGGCAATGCACCGAGGTAAGGGGGTCGAGAATCCCCTTCGATACATTATTACGTTCTGCATTACATATCGCGAAGCCTTGCGAATGACTTGCCGTCTTTCCCTCCTTCTTTCGAATAAGACCCCATGTAACAAGTACTGCTTGATTACGGTCATCCATGAATCCTTCTCGATTTCGGTTTCTAACACAAAATCCATCTCCATCATACTTATACTCGGAGTATGTAAAGTTTCAATGGGAAACAATCCCATTTGTTGTGCATCGTCAATGCTTGCAAATTTTGCCAACGAATCGGCTGCTCTATTTTGTTCACGTGGGATATGTGAAATGTCATAATACTCTAGATTTGCTAGCTACTCTTGAACCCGTGCAAGGTATGGGGCAAGTCTCTGTCCCTTCGCTTGATAGTCTCCCCGCACTTGGTATACCACCAGTTGTGAGTTACTAAAGATCTCAACCGATTTTACTTCTAGTTCTTTGATAAGTCTCAAGTCAGCAATCAATGCTTCATACTCGACTTCGTTATTTCTCGCTGGGAATTCGAGCTTCAAAGCATAACAAACTGATCGATTTTTAGGAGTCACAAGAACTATGCCAGCCAGCTCCCGAGCAACGGTCTTAGATGCCCCGTCGGTGTACATCTTCCATCGAACAGGAGGTATGACATTGTGACCATTTGATTCGTCTGATACAATGAATTCAGCGATGAAGTCTGCTAATGCTTGCCCCTGTATGGCCCTTCATGGAAGGTAGGTAATATCGAACTGAATCAACTCGATATTCTATTTTAACATCCTTCTAGAAGTTTTCGGTTGTTGGAGTACCTGTCGCAAGGGTTGATCGGTGTAAACACTAAGCCTTGAAGTATGGGCGAAGCTTGCTTGATGCAATCACCAAGCAATAAGCTAGTTTCTCAATCTTGGGATAATTTCTTTCTATCCTGTCAAACGTTTACTGACATAATATATTGGCTTTTGAACTCGGTCCTCCTCGCGAACCAAAGCCGTACTGATAGCATGCTGGGATATAGCCAGGTATACATATAGCATTTCATGGTCAATTGGTTTTGATAGCAATGGGGGACTTTCTAGATGCCTAACCAGAGCTCGGAATGCTTCCTCGCAGTCAGACGTCCACTCGAAATTCCTCTTTCCTTTCTTTATCACATCAAAGAAAGGAATGCACTTATCCGTGGCTCTGGATATGAATCGACTCAGCACGGCCACCTTTCCGTTTAAGCTTTGTACTTGCTTTATGGTTCTGAGCACTTGTATGTCCCGAATAGCCTGAATATTTTTCGAGTTAGCTTCAATTCCACGTGCGTTCACAATGAAACCCAAGAACTTCCCTGATGCAACGCCAAAAGAACACTTTAAAGGGTTGATCTTTATCCAATAATCCCTGAGTAGATCAAACATCTACGGTAAGTCTTGAATATGGTCATTTGATCATCGTGACTTCATGAGCATGTCGTCCACATAGACTTCCATTGTTCTGCCAATCTGATATTTAAACATTCGGTTCACAAACCCTGATAAGTCGCTCCAGCATTTTTCAATCCGAAGGGCATCACTACGTAATAATACAACCCAACGTCTATGACGAAACTGGTGTGTTCTTGGTCTGGAATATGCATCGTGATTTGATTATATCCTGAGTACGCATCCATAAATGACAGTAGCTCGTGTCCGGCTGTTGAATCGACCAGCTAGTCGATCCTAGGTAAGGGGAAACTATCCTTCGGGCATGCTTTGTTTAAATCAGAATAATCAACGCAATTTCTCCACTTTCTATTCGCTTTTCTTGCCAGGACAGGGTTAGATACCCATTCGGGGTAGAGGGCATCGCGGACGAACCCATTAGATTTGAGTTCGTCCACCTCCTCTTTGAGAGCAGCGGACCTCTCCGGGTCCATGCCTCTCTGTTTCTGTTTTACTGGGACATACTTCGGGTCTATGTTCAACATATGACTTGCAATGGTGAGAGAAATCCCACACATATCAGAGTGTGTCCAAGCAAAAACGTCCAGATTCGCTTGGAGGAAATTAGTAGGATCCTCGGCCAATGGCGGGTCGAGTTGCGATCCAATCTTAAGAACTCGTGACAGGTCATTCCGGCTGACTGAAATGTCAATCGTCAGCTCAGCCGGTGCTACATTCACTTCCCTGGATCCCCCATCATCATCTCTCGGATCTATGTCTCTGTAGATTCGAGAATGCTGCCCGAGCCAGGGCTCGGGCACTACTTGTCAATTGTCAGTGTTTTGGATGCGGACGGAGCTGTCCGCAACCTTCCCCTTTTCTCTACGAAGAGCTTCTCTCAGCTCTGCCACATAACATGCATGACCGGTCACCTGATCGCCATGTACTACACCGACTCCTTTGTCTGTCGGAAATTTTAATATCAAACGCCATGGGGCCAAAGCTGCCCTAAACTCTGCCAGGGCCAAACGACATAAAAATACATTGTATGGAGAGTCAACATCCATTACTATGAACTGTAGGATTCGCACTCTCCTACGCTCACCTTCTCCCAGCTCAACTGGTAACTCAATATACCCCATCGCGTCGGTTATGGCACCATTAAAGCCGTGGATATGGGCTTTGCATGGTTTTAAATCTTTTGTCTTCTTCTTCATTTGGTCATAAGCCTTCTTGAAGATGATGTTGACAGCGCTTCCACAATCAATCAAAATCCTTTTGATGTAAGCCGGCTCGATCGTTGCAGATATGACCATCGGGTTGATAGTAGGAGCCTCCACCTTGTCTGCATCTCGACTCCTAAACACTATATCGTCTGTCATCATGCGTTGTTGTTTTGCATGGGTTCCATCTTCCACATTCGAACAACATTCATAATTCGCATGCCTCAAGGAGGTAGCATATCATTCCATCTTCTGCCAATTCTTGTCTGTAGGATGAGGTCCTCCGAATATAGCGTTTTTGATCAACCTACCTGCGGTCCGAGCAAGTTCCTCTGGGTGGCGTGAAACCGGCTTGCGTCCAAGGTCTGACGTTCCTTGCCTACCCTTTGGTGGGTTCTTTACAAACTCCTATAGCTTTTTCTGCCTGATTAACCTTTCTATGGCGTCATGGAGGTGTCTATACTCCTCAGTATTGTGCCTGTGGTCTCATAAAAGCGACAGTACTTCCTCGTCCGTTTCTGTTCCTCTATGGACTGCTTTGGACGTGGCTTTTGTATTGTATGGTGTTACAAGTAGATAGGTAAATATTTTCAAGAGACGTATTCAGGGGGTGAATTCGTTGTAGGTTGGAATCCTCGACTTCCACTTCCCTGTCTCTCTTCTTTTCGGGATTTCCATCCCCAGATCCTTTAGACTACCCAGGCTTGTTCTGGACGTTGACTTAAACTTTTCCCGAACTGTCGTCGGATTGCTTCCTGGCGGTGTTACTTTTCACAGTCTCCTAAACAGGCTCTGGTGCCTTATCTCGTCTTGTCCATCGAGCTTCCTCCGTCCTTATGAACTGGCGAGCTTTGGAATAGAATCGCTCCAACGTAGTTGGGGGCTTTCCCGCCAACCAATCTCCAAACTCTGAGTCTAGATCTACACCTCGCATTATCACCATCAAAATTGCGTGGTCGGTAGGGTTGCTAACTTTAGTGGTGGAAACATGAAACCTCTGCAAGTATGCTTTCAAAGACTCTCCCGGAGCCTGGATTACGCTTGATAAGGACATCACGTCCTTTGGACGAGTAACATGTATCCTGAATTGTTCAACAAACTCCATTGCCAACTCGTCGAAGCTGAATATAGACCGTAGAGGAAGTCGAGTAAACCACATGGTGGCGATTCCGAACAAAGTGATTGGGAAGCACCTACACTTGGTCGCATCATTCGCCCTTGAAGAATCCATCATCTATTCGTACCTCATCACGTGTTGCCTAGGGTCAGTCTTACCTTCGTAGGCTGGGATAGTCGGCATACTAAATTTCCTGGGATACTTCGCCTGTAGAATAGTATCTATGAAGGGAGTATGACTCCTGGACACTCCCCAATATTTATTGGTCAAGCCTTGGTTCTCTCTCGTTAATTGCCTAACCATGGCTGATAAATATGGAGTTTGTATGGAGGGTGGAAGGTTAGGTTCCATTCCACGGGACCGTACGGGTTGATGCCCTCCTTGCTGGCGATCAGCCAAACGTGCATCCTGAAGGCCAGCTTCATTAGGGTCTTAATGAGCCGGGCATCCGGACTCCTCACGTGCCTAACACCTGGCGGATCGATCAGTGGCACATGTCCGTGTAGCTTCAGTCTTATGGCGTCTACGCCTAGGAGGTTCATCAGCTGAGGTCGAGCTATCAGATGAAGAATACAGGGCAGGCTACCTCCAGCATTCTGATGCTACTACTGGGTAAGCTGAGTCATGAGATTAGCGTTGGCTTGAATCTGCTCAGCAAGTTGCCTTCTACTTTTCCTGAGTTCTCTCATCAAGTCGTTGAACTCTGTTCGGGTAATGACTTCCGTTTGATTTTGGGTGGAGGGTCATGCGTCTTGAATTGCTAGCTGGTTGCTAGGCCCAACTTGTTGCACACTAGCAGTCTCGTGAACGTCCGCATTGTGAGAGGCTGATCGGGTACATGGTCTTCCCATAGTAGAGTCATCGGTCGGAACTCTGAATAGATTCAACGGCGTCCTATGAATAAGTCGGATCTCCTTCAGAGGATTTTTCAATCCAATTGCTACAAAGTAGATCCTATCGGCCTGAGAATTCGATTCTCAGTGAAAGTACCCAAATGTTAGCACCAGAATTGGTCACTAACACCCTTAAGAGAGATTGTGTAGAGAGATTAATGAAGAAAGTAAATTTAAATAGAGAATAATATGCTAAATTAAACGCAGGAAACAAGAACACCAGATTTATAGTGGTTCGGCGTAACTGCCTACGCCCACTTTGTGGTTAATCTTTATTGCTTTTCTCAATAATCGATTACAGATACAATCTGTACGCCAACTACTTGATTACAATTGTTAAGCAAAGAAGATAAGTCTTGAATGAGTCTTGAATGCGGCAGAGTCTCCCCGGTGTTCTTGAAAAAAGGTCCATTTCACTATGCCCCTGCCTCTCTATTTATAGACAAAAATGGGTTGGACTTCCTGATGGGCCTAGTAGCTAGATATCTCGGCCCGAAGTGAGTGATTTCTGCGTGCCGAACCACAAATGCCGATCGAAAAATGTCGAGTCGTGTCTCTAAGTCGAACGGGGCAATATGTTGAGTGAAATGTGTAGGCCGAACGAGATCCGAGGCCGACCGAGTGGAGATGCCGAGCGGCATGCTTATGCCGAGCAAGGCCATGCGCCAAACAAGGCTGGAATGCCGATCGAGGCTGGAATGCCGAACGAGGTTGGAATGCCGAATGAGGCTGGAATGCCGGTCGAGGCCGAATGCCGAATGTGCTTTATGCCGGTCGAGATTGAATGCCGAACGACTCTACCATGCCGACTGGGGCTTTGTGCCGAACGAACTTACGATGCCGAGAAAGACTGGATACCGAGCGGTACTAGATGCCAAGCGAGGCCTCTCTGCCGAACGAGGTTGGATGCCAGACTACATAGCCGTGTCGAACGGCTCTTTATGCCGAACGAGCCTTCTATCTCAAGTCTTTGGTTACCCAGTCAAGCCACTGGGTAACAATATCCAACAAAGTCCAACTACTCCTTACCTATATAGCATTATATGTCACAGGGAGGAGTGACTTTGAATTGAATCTTATTCATTTTTAGGTACTTTTGGAATTGTTTTCCTATATACTCGCCTATTTGATCAATTCGAATTTTCTTGTTTCTTTTGTGCTTTACGTTTCCACTCCCATTTTATATACAGTGAACTTACCATAGACATACTACTCATGCATCAAATACACATTTTTTTTATGATAATCGTATGCTAATTAAACGACATATATAGAACTGTTCTTGGTATCTTTGGACTTTCGATAGATACATCTTTATGTACCAATCTAAAGAGTTCCCCAACTCTTATGTTGCTCCCACTAAACGGGTGATTTGTCTTTAATTCCAAAATAATTATAGAAAATTTATAGATATTTCTGTGCTATGTAGCTAATGCACTAAATACTATTATTCTCATAGATTTATTTCATAATAAATATTCAAAGCATGCATAACAAAGAAACTATATTCACTTCAATCAATACTGATTTCATAAATAATATTTGGTATATTTATGAAAATATTTTTTTCGTATCTTGATGCATCAATTGATACGTATTATATGGCATGCTCTTATTATTTCTGTCATTACTGTAATGTCATATGAAATACGAAGCCCTATTCAAATATTTATTGTGGGTTGTTCATTTCTCTTACTACAACTAGTTTACAGTCAAGATTTTTCAATCAAAACTCATAAAAATGACTTATTTAGAAAATAATTTCTATATTAAACACAATTTGGAATAGAAACCACGTTTCTTGTTCAATATTAAATATCTTTAGTATTTTATACCGTTCTCATTTCCGACGTCCCTTATGAAGCAAAGGTGACCATTCACTCTCTTCATTCCAATTACGCCTACGTTGCATCCACTCTTAAACATTCACTTTCCTTTCCATAATGGTAAAACCATTCAAAAGGAAATCCTTATTGTAATCAATCATATTGAATACACAATTTCACTTTATGTTTTATTTGCTTATCTCCAATAAACCAGTTTCTTCGAAATTTCATTTATTATGAACTACGACCTTTCACTATAATATGTGATTGAGTATGGATCAAATATCCATATTATTGTATTTCTTAAGAGTTCAAAACTCATAATAGACTATACACCATATCAGATAAATAAATTTTTATGAGATTGATGAATGAATGTTCCAGTGGTTTTGTAAATTGGCACCTGCATGGGTTTTAAAGCGAAAACATGCCAAAGGATTTAAGGTAAGTACATTTTATATTTCTTTTTCAATCCCTGATTTAGTTTGTATGTATATTTTAACTAATAAACATTTTATCAATTGCACAAATTTAACAATGTAGATTATTTTAACCTTTTATAGCAAACGTTCTTACCATATTAGAAAGGTTAAATGTTACCATTTAATTTTTCTAATATAGCTCCCACTAGATTTTTATGTTTCTCAAAACCATAAAAAAAATAGAAAACTTTTGATTTCTCTAGTGGGTGTTAGGACTTGCATGCCTTGGGATTCTGACCTGAGGGATATCAACAAATCATAGACTTGCATGCGATGGATTGCTCCTTATTGTTTATATCATGTAAAACTCTTAACTCATGGTTGTTGTCCTAATCTTATTTCATCCTTGAGGAATATCAATAAAAAGAAAGGGATTATTCACTTGTACCATTTTGCGACGGCCTAAGTATAATGCACGTACCTTAAGGAATATCAGTAAGTACGTGCATGTATCTTATCTTGTCTAGTCGATATATTACTTGTACTACACATAACATCTTTAGCTTGAGGAATATCAACAGCTAAAAGGTATGCAAGTAATCTATTAATATATAAATGGTAGAGGATAACAAATATATTAAAGATTCAAAATCTTCAATATACATATATTGAGCGATATTAATTTAGGAAATAATACATTTCTAGTGAAATACCCTAGCGATTCAAGTGTCGGACACAACTGAAACCACGATATACGTACTATACGCATGTATTTATTCCTTAGATCTAATTTGAGTTTTTTTCCTAGTTCCACATATACTATACGTTCATATTATATAAGTCAATTTATTTATAACCTTTATAACGTAATTAACTTATATAATATTCTTACATATATTATTAAATAAATCTTGTTTAATTAATTTTAATTGTTATTAATTTATTCATATTTAATTTATTTAATTTATTTTGTATAAAATTTCAAAAAAGTTATACTGCTCATTTAAATAATTTAAGGTGGTTGATCAACTATAACATTTATAGTTTGTTTACATGTACATATCAAAAAATGTAAAAATTTTAATCATAAACTTTAATAAATTTATTTAATTAAAAAATTAATTAAATATTTTAATAAACATAAAATTTTAATTTATCATAAACAATTTTAAATTAAATAAATTGCAATCACAATTACAATTATAGTAACCCACATATATCAAATATATGTTTTAATAAATTAACCTTTAATTAATTAATTTATTTTATTTAATCGATCATACTATTTAAATATAAATTTTCAAAATTAATTATCTAACATCTCAAAAAAATTGAAAATTTTGAATGGATTTTATGACATTTACAAAATTCTCTTTTATATTTTAAACTTAACTTTTAAATTTAAAATATCTTTCAAATTTTCAAACAACTTATGAAAATTATCCCAATGCCGAAATTTAAATTGGGTCTTTTCTATTAGAGTTAACATTTGGGCACAATTCACCTTTTGGGCCAGGCCGGTAGCTAAGTATGGCTGGTTACTTGATTACCCAACCCAACATAAATACTATTTTTCTAGACACCCCATTAAATAAGTAAGCTTAAACATGATTAATTTAAATCGCATAAACTATTAAGCTCTGACACCATTGTTGCTCCGGCCCAATCGTCTTTGGAATGACACAACTAGATACCATACAATCGAGTTTTATGTGCAGCCTTTCGACTACACAGCCGTCATAGGACACGTAAGGGTAAGAGACAATATTTCGTCATAGATCAAAATGTGAGAACCTCTTATCATGCTAATTGAAGAGATCGAACATGGGACATCTAATGTACCAGATGACACCTCAACCAACCTCGCTTTGTAACCTTCGTTGGAACCGAGCCAACCGAAAGAGGGTTAAATGGATGAATTTTAACAAATTTCCTTTTGATCTTGGTTAACCGTATGAAGCCTAAATACATTTTATATCTAACCTAAAATTATTTTAATAAAATATTTATTTTATTACATTTTTTAAAATTAGTTTAAATTAATTTTAAACTGTTTGTATGTTATAATGAGCACATTGAATGCACCCATGTGTAAAACTTGCAAGTGCAACATACGGGAAGTGGACATAATCAATATGAATGTTGTTTAGATGATGGGATTTACACCACAACAGATATATTTGCTTTTTATATATGCCTTTGGCATCCAAAATAAGAATTATTTTTATTAATAAGATTAATTTAGTATGACTGAATATGCGTGTTTGTATATATACACATAGTTGTTTATATTGGAATAAACTTTATAATGCATAATAAATCAACATATACAATATGGAATTGATTTTAATTAAAAGATAGTTCAAAACATTACAGTTATATTCTATATAAAATACCCTTTTGAAAAACCTTGAGTTATATATAAACATAAACATACACAGATATGCGCGCACAGGCACATATGCATGTGTGTATTATACACACACACACACATAAACCAAATCAAGGTTTTGAAATAAAACAAAACTAAAATTATGTACATATAACCTGTAAATTAGAATACATACTACATACCTTTTAAACAAAGATCTTTTTCTAGTCTAGGTCCAAATGTTAAAATAAAAAACAAATCACTAATTTAAAATACCCCTTTTTTCAAAAATCTAAAATTTGTTTCAAAATAATTTTAAATAAGACATTTGAATCTCAATCTTATGTTATAAACCTTAATTATTTAATGAAATTGTTTCAATGTTTCATTCACATAATAGTTTATATAGAAACATACAAATCCCAATCTTGTATTATGAAATTTGACTTATTAATAAGATTTTTTTGATTTTTATTCAATCAATAAGAAAATTAGATGACATAGACATATACAAATTCGTAATAATAAGATCTAGATTTAAGTTGAACATACAAAATCAATAAACATACAAAACAGTGTGAATCAAATACTAAAATTATAGATAACAAATAGATAATAAAGAGCGTAGCTTGATGATTTTCAAATAATTAACATGATAAGAATATTTCTATTCAAAGGGAAGACATAAATATTAAAATAATACTCCAAATTTGCACAGATGAACATATGGAAGAGGTAAAAAATCAAAGGCATGCAAATATAATGATATAACATATAAGTGAAATAAAGGATTACCTTTAAGATGTAGCCAGGAGAGACACCTTGAACGGTAGAATGTTCCTAGATCTAGTAAATCAATCTCTAGATTCGCAGCAATCGAGAAATAACCATTTATTTCTATTTAATTTTGATTGAAGCTCCTCCCAGCATGAAAATTTGTATATGATGTCTTATGTAGAGAAGAGAAAAAATGACATAGTAATATCTTATTAAAAAAAAGAAATAAATGCGTAATTAAGATATGGTGGTTCCTCCCTTTTTAATTAAGATTACCCTTTCATTTCAATACCAAAAACCCCTCCTCTTCTCCACATAATGGCCGACCAATGAATGTGGGCTTAGGCACAAATTTTTTCTAAAATCCGACTTGTATTAGCTCTATTTAGATCCTAATTAGATTTTCTATCGATACCGTATATCGATATGCATGTTTGTAACTTTTATATATGCACATTATTAAATACTAATAGAAATCAAACAAATCAAATAATAATTTTTTTCACAAACATTAATTAAATTTCATTTATTTAAGTCTCTTTTTCGTATGTTTTTCTATTTAAATCGAGTTTAAACGTTCTATTAACGTCGTATATTGATACGTGCGTTTATATATTTTATATACGTATTTTATTACATATTAATAAAATTCTAACAAATTCAACAAAATTTGATAGCTAATATTTCATAAATATTAATTAATTCAATTAATTTTCAACTATTCAAAGTTAATTATGTCGTGTGGTTTATTAGGAATATTCATCATTTCGATTATGTGGCTCAAAGATGTAAATTCAGTCGGCGATTAACATTGAAAAATTCAAATATTAACGTTCACACATCATCTTTGCTAGTGGTGTGAAATTTAGTATGAATTTATCACTTACACATCTTTTAGTAAAATCTCATTCTACTTATTATAAGTGGTCACTTACAGTAATGATTATTCACATTAATTCCCTTCATCAAAACTATATCACATTAGAACCTATAGAATTTTTTTTGGGTCAAATTTTCAATATCGTCCACATTCAACTTCATAAGTCCAAACATAAAATCCTTGGTTTAATAATAACAATTATCATTAATCATGCTTCTCTAGCCATAGACTTTGACTTTGAGTTGACTACAGTTTACCATGACACTGAACTCATATAGCTTAAGAGATGAATTCTCTATTGAATAGTGCTTCACTTTCAACTATTTAATTCAGACCCAATTATAGTCGTTCGATAGATACTATTCCATGATTTAATTTTAATCAAAGTAAAGTGTTCACATTAAAGTTCCATGGCATTCTCAAGTCGAGGGAACCGTGTAACATCATCAATTCGAGATTCCCTATTTGACCTTAGTTATATTAATTAATAGAAAAATGTTGAATGAGTCACTCTATAGTTATCCAATAACTATCAGTACGTAACCTCCTAGTGCCTCCAGCAATCATGAGTAATACACTGCCCAGCATTTAGGGAGCATTATATATCCTATCTCAATGGATGTATCAATATCCAGTCTCGACTAGGAATATTTAAAACAATATGTTTAAATTTTTTATGAAAAATTGCTCATGATTACAACACATTGTAAACACTATCACAAAACATTCCAATTGTGGATTTCTATTAAATATATTTAAATCAACATTTAATATAACACATTGTATCAAGTATATAGTAGAAAGAAAAACATTTTTTGTTTCGAACAAGATTGGTCATCAAGTTAAATATACATAACAAATTGCATAATTGCCCCTAAGGAATACCCCTAACTCTATTAGAAGGGACGAGAGAAATGCCTTCATTGGTAGGAGTTTCTTTAGCTAGGGATGCAATGACTTTACCCTCTTCCACTCCTGGGCTCATCGGTGATAATGGCAGTAGAAGCTAGAATCATAGAAAGGGCAGCCTCAAAGTTGGCCTCCCTGGAAGATGAGATTTTCAGTCATAGGCTCTTTTGATTTGTAGATGATGATTCTGTTTAGCAAAAATGCACTAGACCAGTAGAAGCCTTAATGAAAGCTTTGCATACAGTCGGGTCTTCTTTTGCAAAGATGACCTTGCCTTTCTCTAAGGCTACAATGTCTTTGGCATCCAAGTATTTGGACTTCATTTGATCTTTGGTGAAGCCTTTACCTAACTAAACTGCATGACTTAGGTACTCTTCCCACGCGTCAACCAGGGTTACAAGATAGTTTCTTCCTAACCACACCAAGTTTTTGTCTTCGACGAAGTTTGCAAAAATCTGTTGCGGTGTGGTATTCATTTCTTCTTTCTCTTTGGAAGCTCGTTCGTCCTTAAGCTGGCTTATCTCAACTACTACACCACTAAGCTCAACCGATGCCTTTACCTTTGCCTCCATTTCGATACTTAGGCCAGCTTTTAGTCTTTCGACTTTGGCCTTGATTGTTTGAATTACCGTATCTTTGGCCTAAGGTGCTATGTTTTTTCTATAATTACCTTGTCCTTGCTATTGATTTGGGTGCCGCTCCCTAGGATGGGCTTTCTTAAGCTAGTCATTCATCGCATTAAGGGCCTGCATATGCACATAACTCCTCAATTAAAGCTTTGGAACCGTCGACTGATTTTTTAGCCTTATCTCTTTATTTTGTATTCCTGGCCATCTCTCTTTTGTAATCAACTATGGTATTGTCATAATCCTTCCTATTCAACCCAAATGACTAGATGTCCATCTGATTGATTTTGTAGATATTGGAGAGAGAAAAGGTAAGTTTTCTCCATTCATAAAGATGGTCAACAAGCTCAGCAATCCCTCCAACTCTGCGATTGGATTTTTTGTAGGAGATATCCTTAATGTCATAACTTCACCTCTATTAGGCAGAGGTTAGGAAAAGCAGCTTGTACCTTAGTCATCACAGAAGTTGGGATGAAACTTGATGAATAGAAGCCTCCTTATACCATTAGGAGGAGGATATAGTGGTAATTGGGGGTTGGACTACTGGAACTTGCTAAGAAGAAAGAATGTGCTTAGAGCATGGCAATAAAGCACTAAAGACATGACTATGATAGTTATAGGAATCGTGAGATTTCTTCCCTATGTCGGGTTGTTCCCTTTCCTCAGCTTGTCACTTCCTCTTTTCCTTATCCTCATAGTAGTCCTTCTTCTTCCTTTTCTTCCTTTCTTCTTCGGTCACTTGATATGAGGAGGAACAATAAGGATAAGGATTGGGAGTGGTTCCCTAGCGCTCACCAATGCCTAAATGTATATAGTGGAGTCCATCTCTTCCCGTTATACGTGAAATGAAAGAAAGAATCGTATTAGGCTCAGAACACTGAAGTAAAGGCAAGTGTAGGATATAACTGTTCATGATCCAAGAAAGGTGTGAAGTGTTGGTGTTTCCCTGGATGAGAAGCTAAAGCCAGAAGGATACACCTTAAGAAGATAGCCGATCAAGATGTCAAGATAACTTAGCGAGACGAAGATATTTTCTAAAGGACCGGTTGGAGGATTTGCCTCATCTGTTAATGTCATGTTTAGTTCAATGAACTGTAGGGAGGTCCTGATGACTATTCATTTCAGACATGATAAGGCGGATATTTCGGTACCTTTTGGAAACATCTCTCCATGCGACTCATCTCCTCTATGACCGAGGTCCTCATCGCCGTCACCTTCTTTATCTTCTTCCTCTTCATCGCCATCTTCTTCGTCTTTCTCTTCCTTTCCTCTTTCTCTTCCTTCTCCTACTTCATTTGTTGTTTCCATATCCACTCTCCCTTCTCCCTCTGCTTGCGCTCTACTGGCTATATTTACTTTCACTGCTCTATCCGCAGTTCCATCGATGTTCTCCATGCTTGAGAGGCCTTCAGCGCCTCCTTGGATACCTTCACTAGATATGCACATGGGGGTAAAAGAACTGGTGGATACTCTAGACCCTCTTTGTGGAAGTTAATTTGGAACAAAGAATCATTCAGAAAAAAAGGCCATATTAGTGAATGTTCACATTTGTAGGGAAGAGTAGTGGAGCAATATCGAACGCTGACTCTTTTAAGGAGTTTAGATTCTCGGAGCACTTGGCGATCCTATCTCAAGTGGGAATATCTATAAAGAAAGCGGATAAGAAATTAAATACTTGGACGATAAGGACCCAAGTGCAGAAAGAATGGAAGGGAAAAGGTCTTACTTCCGACAATCATAGGCGGTTGAATCCGAAGGGGTAGTAGACGACGAAATACTCATTTTTGAAATATGAGTGTTTATTATGGAGTGCTTCGATAACCTTGCATCGGCACTCTTCTTTCATAATCATGAAAGATGTTGACTTACTCCATTTTCTGATGCTCAGAAGGTATGTTAACTCCTCAAAAGTTAAAGGCCGATGAAGTTGATTCATAAATAGGACAATAAAGAGTTTAATAAGGCATATCCATTGAGATGAACATGAGTTATAGCGAGCTCAACTCACTCGAACGAATGGATTTAAGGATGGTATAACTCCACCTAAGCACACATATTTGTTGCAGACTATATAATCTTATGGGGGATGTGTGTCCGTTGTTTAGCTGTTGGAAGAAGAACATTGCCCTTTTGGACTCCATGTTGAATATTTATAGTGCGGTTTGGATATTAATACAGTTTGCATTTGCCTTAAGGAATCATCTAGAAACCTTAAACCAACTTATTCGTTGAGAGGAGAAGGTGGTTCCTAGACTGGAGCTACTGGTTTAATCATCCTATGCAACTCATCTATGATTGAGCATCTGATTCTAAAGGGGATGGATGTTGAGGCTTGAATCTTTGTGGACTCAGCTTCATAAGGAGTTGACAGTCTAACGCTGACATCAAAGTGAGATGAATGATGAGTCATTCTAGACTGAAAAACTTACTATTAAACATGGTCATGTATGTTTTATTTCGAAATCCGATTTTAATATGAACCCATGTGATGAACGCTAAAAATCTAATGGATGTCATCATTTATTAACTAGTTGGATTCTTAATGTTGACCAGGCAATTTGAATTGTTTGTCTATGCAATGCGTATCATTGCCTCATACAGAGCAAACAGAACATTCTATATAGAAAGCCCATTCAAGTTGGTAAACGAGCCCTATCGCATGATGGAACTGTGTGTTAGATCATACCTGTTATTATTGGATAATCGATAACGGAACTATTGTACGGAGTGACGCCGAGTGTTCTTTTTAGGGACACAAAATAGTGTAGTAACTGGAAATGATGGGCAATGGAATTATTTGAATGCCAGAGCGCATTCGACACGACTATTCTTTCGAAGGAACCATCTCATAAGAGTTCAAAATGATCATTTGTGGTTGATCTAATTTACAAATGAGATGCTTATGCATCTTGGAGTACATAAAAGTTCAAGGCCATTGCAAAACGGAAGATAGAGAGCAAGGTTGGTGGTGAACCAAAGCAAGGTCAATGAAAACTGGAAGTTAACATTAGGGAAGTAAGAATCGTCATGAATCAAGTGGCTTCAGTTTTAGCATTAGGTTAAGCTTAGGGTCACTGTAACAACTGACCTCGAAACAGACCTAAATCCCAACACAGCATAGCCCCATCAGAACTTAAAGCCATTCCAATATTGGTTGTTGGTTGGTGAAAAATTTAAAACATTACACAGAACACCGAGAAATCTATCTAACTTTTAGAATCTTATAGCGGAATGGATAAAATATAATAGTAAAACATGTACCTAATAATAAAGCTATTTCGTAAACACGGAAACATTGTCATAAAGCCTCAAAATATTCCAACATAGTCATCTCAGTACATAAGTGTCAAACTGACAATATAAATAACAAAAACATAGTTTCAAAGTCTGGGTATATAAATGAAAATAATATAAGAAAATAATAGTGGATAATCGCTTCCACAATAGTCATCCTTCCCACCTTCGCTTCTTCAGCAATACCCTGCACCCTTAACCTGTTTGTTGAAATAAGGAGAGAGTCGAAACAACAAGGTCTGGTGGAAGAAATTTCAAGTTTTAACATAATGGTAAGCTCAGCAGTATTATCCAGAAATGTAATATGTCTTAGGTATTAAAATCATTGCATATGTATAAAGTCAACTATAAGCCCGAAGGCCCTTCCAGGCTAAATATACAAAAAGTCAACTGTAATCCCGAAGGCCCTTCCAGTCTGACTTTTCAACTCTACATGACTAGATTTTTTTTGATGTAAAAGGAAACATCTAAATCACTTAATACCTTTTGAATGGGCTTTAGGCAGATTTTGATCATTTAAGACCTATAAAAAAGGCAGATCCCCATCATTTAAGACCTACCCTAAGGCAGATTCCTACGTGGTTCTTCCTTAATGACATCATAAGAAATCCAATTAGGTAACTTAATACTTCATCTAAAAAAAGGAAAACTCTATAATGGCTACTTAATACCTCAAACTTGAAGCGGAATCCTACCAAGGATTTCACCTACCGTATCCAAAATGCAATTTATGACCCATAATCTACTCATGACGTCTTACATTAGTACGACCATTCATAGGTACTATAGCTAGATTAACTGGGAAAATTTACCCTATAGAATTAGGACTAACCTCGCATTCACTATGATTATTTATTATAGGCGATATCCCATAATAGTCCGTAAAGCCACACCGTTGATAGCTAGATTTAACTGGGAAGATTTCAATGTAGCTTTGGACCAACCTTGCATTCCTATAACTTAGGCATAACTTATATGTAAATTTTCTATATACATATACCATTTGACACGAATAATAATTGAGACCATATAAGGTATCCCCTTATTACGCCCCTAATTTGGTATTAATTCACAAATTTCTAACTTCCTTCCTACTAATTAATATTACTTAATTATTCTAATAATATTTATTACCATGTTCAGTATGCTATAATCAATATGTTGTATTATATATAAGTATATATATATACACACTTATATTTACGCATGGAATTTAATGGTCTAATCCTTACGTTGCAACAATTCTACAATAATTCACTTATAAGGTATTCAAATATCAATCTCATACAAATCTACAATTTTAACAAGAATTGCTAGTCCATACCCAAATAAAATAGATTTGTTCAAACCTGGAATATCTATAATTTTTTCTATGTTAATACATTTGAATCCCTTTTATGTTTTAAAGAACAGATATTCACAAGATATATTGCCTATGTTCAATTCAACTTTTGTACCCATCCTTTTTAAAGTGAGAAAGGAGTTCCTTATTTATTTAAGTAATAGAAATAGGCGGTGAAAACTACAAACAATTCAATTCATACATTACACGCCATTTCTAATTTATTTATTTTTGAATCTTTTTACACTTCAATTCAACAAAGGGAAAATATTTTGAATGGACCATAGATTATCTAATTCTAAACAATTAATTATATTCTACTTATCAAAAACAACTATAATTCCAATATATATAAAGGTTTATATTTAGTTAGGGAAATTCTAGGGTTTTATTATTTTATGGTTTTCCATTTCTAGAATTTCCCAAGGCATATATCAGATCATAATAGGCACAACACAAATGCTAGAATAGGAAAAAGTAAAATTCCATTCACAAAGATTCCTTTGTTTTAGGATTATATCTGAATTAAACTGCTCTTAAACCTTTGATAGATCTCCCTGTTTTTAATATGCACAAATAGATTATATGTGTGTCTGTGAATGACGGTGCGCGTGTGTGTATTAGATTTCCGAAATTAGAAGATAGAGACAAGAAGGATTAATAATTTAATTTGAAATAGAGATTAGAAATTAGAATTACTTACCTAAGGTTTACTTATTTTCGATACCTTAGAAGGAATGTTTTTGACAAAGTCTCGGCATTGCTATAAAATTTTATGTGGAAAAGTAGGGAGATCTAAGGGTCTATTTATAAAGGTAGGAAGAAATGAGAACCGTTGGATTGATTTAAAATGAATCCGGGCTATTTGGCTAGGCCATTTCTGCCTTGAAAAGGCTTGATTGGTCATCTGCTACACTAAAGGGGTCGATCGCATTCGACCAGCCCAATTAATTCGATCTACCGGCCCTGTTTAGCCTGTCTCATTTTGTTTCTCTTCGCTTTTCTTTGATTTATTACTCATTTTAACCCTAATTAAATCACCGTTAACTTTAGTTCTCACTTAACATCACTTCCAGCTTAAGTAAATGTTCAGATTCAAATTTCAAACTTTTGAAATTCTCCCAAAATTTAAAATTGTTTAAAATTATTTTAAACTCAAAAACTTCAAATGTTCATAACTTCTTCATTTGAACTCCGTTTTCAATGTGTTATATATGAAATCCATCAAGAAATCACTACAGTCACAATGTTATAACTTCCGTAACTAGGTTCCAAATTTACAGAAATTCCATTTTACGTAACCAAGTTATGCAACCAAGGGTAAATAATGTAACATGCACTCAACAACCCTGTTATGCATACGTTATTTACAATAATCTATACAACCATCTACTCAACCAAACTGCAATGTGATTTTGTATGCAACATACTATAGGTGTGCTCAGTCCTAGCATGAATGCAAGGTCGTGATATATGTGTGTGTGTGTGTGTGTGTGTATGCATGTATGAAAACATCCTAAATATACATAAAGTTCTTTATGAGTGCAAAAATAAATAAAATAAAAAGTGTGGTAACCATCACCTACCATCCAATATAGCAACCACGATGCAACCAATTACTAATTTGAAGAGTGGAATTTATCATAGGAAAGCTCGAGGTGAGAAGCCTCCATCTTTTCTAGGGTGTCCCATGTTCTTTCTGTTGAGTTATCTCCCCATTGAACTCAGACCAACCTAATTTCCATGTTACAAAGCTTCAAAATACCGTGTTCCACTATGCCTGCGGTGACAAAGGGGGCGATCAACTACGTTTCAACATCTGTTAACTATTCAGGCTCTAAAACAGAGGTAGTTCCATGCATATATTTTCTCAATTGGGAAACATGAAAGACATCATGAACTCCCGCTAGCTTGGTCGGAAGCACCACTCTATAAGCAAATTTCCCTACCTTCTCTAAAATTGGAAAAGGCCCAAACCTAGGCGCCAATTTCCTAGAGGTACCAAACCTCATCACCTTTCTAAGATGGGAAACTTTGACGAATACAATGTTTGCAACAGCAAATTTTAATTCTTTCCTTTGCCTATCAGCGTAGGACTTCTAACGGTCCTCCGCAGCCTTCATTTGCTGCCTAATCAATTCTACCTTCTCTGGTGTCTCATGGATCAAATATGGTCAAGGTATGAGTTTGTTGGTAGTTTTCCCCCAATAGCTAGACAACTTGCACGACCTTCTACATAAGGCTTCAAAGGGTGACCTGCCAATCAGTGCTTGATAACTATAATTGTATGCGAACTCCACCAAAGGTAAGTGTTCTTCCCAAGATCCACCAAAATCCATAATGTAAGCTCTCAACAAGTCTTGTAAGCTTCTGTTCACCCCTTTTGTTTGTCCATCGTTTTGTGGGTAATAAGTGGTGCTAAGATTCAAAGTCATTCCCAAAGCAGATTGCAAACTTTCCCAAAATTCACTATTGAACATAAGGTCCCTATCACTAACTATACTGACTGAAATTCTGTGAAGTCGCGCCACATCCTTAACATAAAGTGGTGCAAGAGATGTTGTAGTTCTATTACTTCTAATGGAAATAAAATGAGTACTCTTGGTGAGTCTATCCACTATGGCCTCTTTGACTTCTAAGCAATCCATCTATAAGTCCATAGATATATGCTCCTACTTCCAAGTCAGCACTTCTAATGGCAATAACAACCCACTGGGCTTCCCTTGCTCTGCCTTAATCTTTTCACATGTTAAACACTTAGAGACATACTGTGAGAAATGCGAATTACGGATCTTAAGGCTAGGATTAGCACTAGAGGGGGGTGAATAGTGTTAATCAAGAATGACTAAATCTTTTCGATTTATGTTAATTTAGACACCGATGTATGCAATATACAGACACAGATATGATCACAGAAACAAACACAGATGCAGAAATAAAATGAAACCAATAAAGGAAAGAACACACCGGATTTTATGCTGGTTCGGAGTTACCCTACATCCAGTCCCGTAACACAAGTACGGATTTCTTTTCAAAAGTGATTGTACAATTACACCCTCAGTTTCAAGGCTACGAGGTACACCCTCTAGAATTTCGATCCTTTGGGTAGAGATACTTGATTTTCGGGCCAAAATTTCACCCAATTGATTTACCAAGGCTACAATCACACCTTTTCTCTTTTGATTGATTTTCAAGGCTACAATCACACCTTTTCTCTCTTAATAGATTACAAAGAATTCTATGACTCTGAATAGCACGGATAATCTTATAGAGAGAGTGATAGAGAATCAAACTAGAAGTAATCGAGTTCGATTCAATGTTGATTTCGACAGAGTAATGGTAAGAATATGTACTAAGAAAAGTGGAAAAAGAAGAGGAGTGAAAAACCAGAAAAACTGATATAAAATTCGTTGAAACTAACCCCTAATTATAGATGAACAACAGCCACGTCCATTCGTGAAGAGTTATAGCGAATAGACACTTCTTTTGAAATTTAAATTTTGAACTCAACTGACACCATGTCAACATGGGGTACATAGGCATGTCGACATCCCAAAGCATTTTTTGATGTTTTGATTTTCTTTGAAAATAACCTTTATCTTATATTAAAACTAATTTAAACTTTATAAATATACTTGAATATAGTTAAAATTCATAAGTAAATATAGAGAATAATATATATATATATAGAATTTAACTCTAATTTTATATTTTAAATCTAAGTATAAATATTTAAAAGTTAAATATATTATATTAAAAGATAGTTCAAAATCAGGAGTAATTTGACTTTGAAATTAAAGATAATTTTGAGGCTAAAATTATTTAAAATCAGAATGGAGGGTTTTGAATCTTTTAAAAGGAAAGTTTTGAAAACATTTTGAAAACAGGATATAATTTTGAAAAATCATTTTGAATAAAAAGTTAGCGGATACAAAACAATGTTCCACTAGATTTTTCGTAGGTTCCATCCTACTTAGCGTTCCATCCCTTTAACAGGCTCGAAGTGGATTCCATTTTACGAATAAATTCCTATGAGTTTTATAGAAGAACAACAGCCATGTCCATTCCAGAAAATATGATATAAAATTCATTGAAACTAACCCCTATTTATAGAAGAACAACAGCCATGTCCATTCGTGAAGAGTTATGGCGAATAGACACTTCTTTTGAAATTTAAATTTTAAACTCAACTGACACCATGTCGACATGGGGTACATAGACATGTTGACATCCCAAAGCATTTTTTGATGTTTTGATTTTCTTTGAAAATAACCTTTATCTTATACTAAAACTAATTTAAACTTTATAAATATACTTGAATATAGTTAAAATTCATAAGTAAATATAGAGAATAATATATATAGAATTTAACTCTAATTTTATATTTTAAATCTAAGTATAAATATTTAAAAGTTAAATCTATTATATTAAAAGATAGTTTAAAATCAGGAGTAAATTGACTTTGAAATTAAAGATAATTTTGAGGCTAAAATTATTTAAAATCAGGATAGAGGGTTTTGAATCTTTTAAAAGAAAAGTTTTGAAAACATTTTGAAAACAGGATATAATTTTGAAAAATCATTTTGAATAAAAAGTTAGCGGATACAAAACAATGTCCACTAGAATTTTAGTAGGTTCCATCCTACTTAGGGTTCCATCCCTTTAACAGACTCGAAGTGGATTCCATTCCACGAATAAATTGGATTTTAAGATACCAGTGCTTTTCTATGAGTTTTAACAAAATTCCTGATAAAAAATACTTAACCTTGAAATCTTGAACTCTTGATAATCTTGATACTCATGAGTCTTCTATCTTGATATCTTGAATCTCTATACTATACGGTCTTCATTCTTAGTACCTGCATGGTTAAATCCTGCGTATACATATATATCTAAACTTATAATGTCAGTATTTATATTTTATAATCTACTCTAAGTTTGTTGTCATCAAAACAATCATCTCACGGACTAACAATCTCCCCCTTTTTGATGATGACAACCTTTGTTTATAAAATATTACATCTATCCTAACAACTCCCTCTAAAACTAATAACTCCCCCTTAATTTATGCCTAACTACCCTATTTTCTATTTCTCCCCCTTTGTCATCAGCAAAAACTAAATGTAAACTATATAACTATATAACTCCAAACTATATAACTCCCCTAAAATTAATACTCTATGACATGTGATTATAATGATAGTGTTATCATAAGTAATCATCATGTAAATCTAATACTAAACATAGTCCTAAACTATTAACTATCCTAACTAAGAATTCACGATAGTATTTCTAATTAAAACATATATAAGAACATGAGTTATTTATTACGTATGAAGTTGTATATACATGAACGTTTAGAAAACGTAAACAACAATGGAGAAGAAAGAAAAGAAACTATTGTGTGTTATTAAACATAGGAGATCTATGAATCGAACAGTTTGGATAGTGGAAACAGAAGTTTCCACGTTGTTCGACAAGGTTCCCATTCTTGTCAAAACACACTTCTCCAACACACACAACTTGGTCATCATCCTCCTCAAAATTTAAAAACGTTGCATGTCGACATGGGTATATGGGGGATGTTGACATGGTCCTTTTTATTTTAACGCTTTGAATTATTTTAATATTAATTATTAATTATACTTGTTATTTATATTTATATTTTAGTTATAGAACAAATACCTAATTCTCTTCTCAATTTAGTAAATATTGATTCATTTAAGGGTTTTGTTAAGATATGAGCAATTTGATTCTTAGAATTGATATACTCGAGAGTAACTACTTCCTTACTTATATTATCTCTGAGAAAATGATGTCTGATAAAAATATGTTTAGTTCGAGCATGTTGAGTAGTATTTTTGGATAAATTTATCGCACTTGTATTGTCACAATAAATTGGTGATTTTGAAAATTTTAAACCAAAATCTTTTAAGGTTAGTTGCATATATATTACTTGAGAACAATACAAAGCAGCAGAAATATACTTTGCTTCAGTTGTTGATAAAGAAACTGTATTTTGCTTTTTACTAAGCCAAGAAATCAAAGAATTCCCCAAAAAGTGACAAGTCCCACTTGTACTTTTTCGGTCTGATTTACAACCATCATAGTCAGCATCACAGTAAGATATTAAGTCAAAAGAATGATTTTTAGGGTAGAATAAACCATAATCAGATGTGTGTTTAACATATCTTATGATTCATTTTATGGCTTTTAAGTGGGTCTCTTTAGGTTGGGATTGATATCTGGCACAGAGACAAACACTATGCATGATATCAGGTCTACTAGCAGTAATATAGAGTAGTGATCCAATCATTCCTCTATATAGTTTTTGATCTACATCTTTCGAGAGATCTTCTTTACTAAGGTACTCATTGGTTGCCATGGGAGTGAGTTTTCCACTCGCAATAGTCAAACCAAATTTACTAATTAGGTCTTTAGCATATTTTTCTTGACTAATAAAGATACCATTATCTAATTGTTTTATTTGCAATCCTAAAAAGAAATTTAATTCACCCATATGACTCATCTCAAACTCTTTTGTCATTATTTTAGAAAATTCTTTATTCATTTCAAAATTAGTTGAACCAAAAATGATATCATCTACGTAAACTTGTACTAGTTGAATATCATTTTTATTTCTTTTAATAAAAAGAGTATTATCTACTTTACCAATTTCAAAATTAGATTGCAATAAATAAGATCTTAGTCTATCATACCAGGCTCTAGGAGCTTGTTTTAGACCATATAATGCTTTCTTAAGTTTGTAAACATGATTTGGTAATTCATCATATTCAAAAAGTGGTGGTTGTTCAACTTATACTTCTTCTTTTACAAATTCATTTAAAAAGTCACTTTTAACATCCATTTGAAATAATTTGAAATTATTACGATTTGCGAAAGCAAGTAGAATCCTAGTGGCTTCTAATCTTGCTACGGGAGCAAAGGTTTCATCAAAATCTATTCCTTCTTCTTGACAATAACCTTGAGCGACTACCGAGCTTTATTTCTAACTACCTCTCCTTGTTCATTCATTTTATTTTTATAAACCCATTTAGTTCCAATTATAGTTTTATTTTCTGGTCTAGGAACAAGTTCCCAAACATCATTTCTAGTAAATTGATTTAATTCTTCTTGCATAGCCAAAATCCATGAATCATCAGTTGATGCTTCTTTTGGATTTTTGGGTTCAATAGTTGACATAAAAGCTACATTACTCATTTGACTTTGTTGATTTCTAGTTTTAACAACAGATTGCATATCTCCCAGTACATTTTCTATAGGATGATCTTTTAAAAGTTTAGTCCTTTTATTAGGATGATTAATTTCGTTATTAGTTTCAATTGGTTCTTGATTTTGAGTGATTAAATCCTCTTCATCAATTCTATCTTCAAAAATTTTGAAATTTTCATCAAATGAAACATGCATTGTTTCTTCATTGGAATTAGTTTTTAAATTAAACACTCTGTACACTTTACTTCTACTAGAATATCCGATAAAGATACCTTTGTCGGATTTAGGATCAAATTTATCTAAATTATCTCTTGTATTTAAAATAAAGCATTTACTTCCAAAAATTCTGAAATAAGATACTTTAGGTTTCTTTGAATAAAGAAGTTCATAAGATGTCTTATAAGTTAGAGGTCTAATTAAAAAATATAACAGGCGGTAGCAACTGCTTCTGCCCAAAAATTCTTTGGTAAATTACTATCTGTAAGCGTAGTTCTCGCACACTCTTGAATCGTCCTATTTTTACGTTCTACTACTCCGTTTTGTTGTGGAGTTCTTGGAAATGAAAAATTGTGAGTTATTCCCTTTTATTGCAGAATTCCTCAAACTTTTCATTTTCAAATTCACCACCGTGATCACTTCGAATAGTTATAATTTTTAGAGAAAATTGATTTTGAATTCTTTTTGAGAATGTCCTAAAACATTCAAAAGTGTCACTTTTATGTTTCGAGAATATTGTCCATGCTCTAGAATAATCATCTATAATTACGAAGACATATTTACTATGATTTATTGATTGAATTTGAAATGGACCAAATAAATCAAGATGAAGTAATTCAAGAGGTTTTGAATTTGTAATCATATCTTTTAACTTAAAAGAACTTTTTTCTAAGTTTTTCTAATTAACAAGCATCACATAAACTATTTACTTTAAATTTCATTTTAGGAAGACCTCTTACTAGATCATGTTTTGACAGTCTAGATAAGAGTTTGATATTCAAATGCCCGAATCTCTTGTGCCAAATCTAAGGGTCACTTGTATTTGCCAACAGACACAGGTTATCATTTGAAACTTCATACTAAGAATATAAATATCCTTTTTCTTGACTCCCTCAAATATAATGGTTGAATTATTATCTTCAATGTGACATTTATCTTTTTCAAATTTAATTTTATATCCTTTATCATATAGTGGACTTATACTTAGCAGATTATGTTTCAGATTCTTAACTAGCAAAACATTAGTAATAGTTAGGGTTTCAAAATTACCGACTTTGCCGATGCCAATCACATATCCTTTTAAATTGTCTCCAAAGTTAACCAATCCTCCGTGTTTGTATATTATATCATTCAGTATATCTGGATTGCCAGTCATGTGTCTAGAACACCCACTATCAAGTATCCACTTGTTCTTTCTGATCTACACAATTTGTCCGTTGTGGATTGATTCCTCAACACCCATAAAGCATGATTCCTGCACATCAAACAATCTTGGTAGACAACTTGAATTTGAATATTGATTATATGCAGACTCAAGAAACGATGATGGTTTGAATGCTTCTAAACTAGTATTAACAAATATAGCCATGTTAAAAACTTTTTCAAAAATTAGATTATGAAACATTGAAAACCTTTCTCTGATACCAATTGTGAGAAATGCAGATTACGGATCTTAAGGCTAGGATTAACACTAGAGGGGGGTAAATAGTGTTAATCAAGAATTACTAAATCTTTTCGATATATGTTAATTTAGACACCGATGTATGTATACAGACACAGGTATGATCACAGAAACAAATACAGATGCAGAAATAAAATAAAAGCAATAAAGGAAAGAACACACCAGATTTTATACTGGTTCGGAGTTACCCTACATCCAGTCCCGCAACACAACTACGGATTTCGTTTCAAAAGCAATTGTATAATTACACCCTCGGTTTCAAGGCTATGAGGTACACCCTCTAGAATTTCGATCCACTGGGTAGAGATACTTGATTTCCTGGCCACAAGTTCACCCAATTGATTTACCAAGGCTACAATCACACCTTTTCTCTTTTGATTTATTTTCAAGGCTACAATCACACCTTTTCTCGCTTAATAGATTACAAAGAAGTCTATAACTCTGAATAGCCCTGAGAATCTTGAAGAGAGTGATAAAGAATCAAACTAGAAGTAATCGAGTTCGATTCAATGTTGATTTCGGCAGAGTAATGGTAAGAATATGTATTAAGAAAAGTGGAAGAAGAAGAGGAGTGAAAAACCAGAAAATATGATATAAAATTCATTGAAACTAACCCCTATTTATAGAAGAACAACAGCCATGTCCATTCGTGAAGAGTTATGGCGAATAGACACTTCTTTTGAAATTTAAATTTTAAACTCAACTGACACCATGTCGACATGGGGTACATAGACATGTTGACATCCCAAAGCATTTTTTGATGTTTTGATTTTCTTTGAAAATAACCTTTATCTTATACTAAAACTAATTTAAACTTTATAAATATACTTGAATATAGTTAAAATTCATAAGTAAATATAGAGAATAATATATATAGAATTTAACTCTAATTTTATATTTTAAATCTAAGTATAAATATTTAAAAGTTAAATCTATTATATTAAAAGATAGTTTAAAATCAGGAGTAAATTGACTTTGAAATTAAAGATAATTTTGAGGCTAAAATTATTTAAAATCAGGATAGAGGGTTTTGAATCTTTTAAAAGAAAAGTTTTGAAAACATTTTGAAAACAGGATATAATTTTGAAAAATCATTTTGAATAAAAAGTTAGCGGATACAAAACAATGTCCACTAGAATTTTAGTAGGTTCCATCCTACTTAGGGTTCCATCCCTTTAACAGACTCGAAGTGGATTCCATTCCACGAATAAATTGGATTTTAAGATACCAGTGCTTTTCTATGAGTTTTAACAAAATTCCTAATAAAAAATACTTAACCTTGAAATCTTGAACTCTTGATAATCTTGATACACATGAGTCTTCTATCTTGATATCTTGAATCTCTATACTGTACAGTCTTCATTCTTGGTACCTGCATGGTTAAATCCTACATATACATATATTCTAAACTTATAATGTCATATTTATATTTTATAATCTATTCTAAGTTTGTTGTTATCAAAACAATCATCTCACGGACTAACACATAATTCGCTTCCTTTCTCTTCATTCCAGGCGATAGAAAATCCTTTTCATATCTCTATACATTTTATGTCCTTCGAGGAGAATAGTCATCTTAGAGTGGTGTCATTCTGTTAGAATTTCTTCCAACACATCTTCCTTTATCAGGACACATAGATGCCCATCTCTCCACAGCCATCCGCTTTAGTCTAATGCATATCTACCATCATCGGGAAAACGCTCACCTCTCCTAAGTTTGTCAAAAATCTCTATTAATATCGTATCCTCTTTCTGCTCTAGCCCTATGCGATCCATTAATGCCAGCCTCACCTCCACAACTACAAGATACCCTTAAGCAGGTACTATTGGCGGTCAAAAATTAAAATTTGAAAGGAACTCCAACTGCCTCCACTTATGTATAGCGTTAGGAGTAGCATACGTTCGACGAAGGGCGTCAGCAACTTTCCCTTTGTTGGGGGTATACTGAATTTCAAAGTCATATGATGCTACAAACTCCATCCATCTCTGCTGCCTAAAATTCAAGCTTTTTGGGAAAATGTGTACTTAAGGGATTTGCGGTCAGTGAATAACTCAAAATTCTCTCTTAAAAGATAGTGCATCTATATCTTCAAGACAAAAACAACATTTGCCAGTTCCAAGTCATGAATAGGATAACATTTCTCATGATCCTTCAGTTGCTTATTAGCATAGGGTACTGCCTTTCCTTCTTACATAAGGACAGCTCCCAATCCCATACCACATGCAATGGTGCATACGGTGAAAGGTTTTGATCCGTTAGGAATCGTTAGCACGAGCGTGGTGGTTAATAACTTCTTTAAAGTCTCAAAAGAATTTACACACTTTTCGTCCCATGCAAAAAAACGTTCTTTTGGTTAGGCGAGTTAAGGGTACTACTAATTTTACAAAGACCTCGATGAACTTTCAATAATAACCAGCTAAACCAAGGAAACTTCTAACTTCTGCAGCATTTTTTGGCACCTTCCCGTCCTAAACGGCTTCTACCTTAGCTGGATTAACAGACATTCCCTTTTCGGAAACAACATGTCCTAAAAACTTCAACACCCTTTGCCAAAAATGATACTTCGAGAATTTGGCTTTTAGTTGGTGACTTATCAATGTCTATAATACTTCTCTTAGGTACTTCTCATGCTCAATTTCAATCTTGTAGAATATGAAGATATCATCCACAAATACCATAACCAACTTGTTCAGTTGTCCCTTAAAAACTCTGCTTATTAGATCCATAAAGTATGTAGGGGAATTAGTCAAGCCAAAAGGCATCACTTTCCATTCAAATAGTCCATCTGATGTGCGAAAATCAATTTTTGCATTGCTACCTTCGGTTATCCTTAACTGATGGAATTTGATGGCTAAGTCCAATTGGAAAAGACTTCGGCATCGACGAGTTGATCGAACAAGTCATCTATCCTAGGTAAAGGATAACCATTATTTTTAGTCAACTTGTTCAATGTTGAGTAATCGACGCATAGCCTAAATGATCCATTTGCCTTGGGAGCAAAAACAACCGGTGCTCCCCTTTAAGAAATGCTGCGGCATATAAGTCCTTTCTACAATAATTCTTAAATCTACTTGTCCAATTCCGGCCTCTCCGTGTGTGATGACCCGGTATTTTGACAACATTATCTTAATAAATAATTTAATCTAATTAGGTAAAATACAAGCTTTTAAATTTATAAACTGATAAACTTTGTGGACCATTAGCAGTTATATATATGTTCTGTTCAGTAAAACTTAAAGATTCTATAATTATTAACATCTAATAATATATATATATATATATATATATGAATAGCAAACATAAGTATAAAATAATATATGGTTATAAACATAAACATATAAACATAAGAAAACTATAAAGTAAATATAGGATATATATTGTAAAACATATGTTATAAATCAAAGGGTTGAAAATTTAATTACAAATAGAATTAAAATTTATAAGCAAGCATATCACATAAACTGAAAACTTGTAACAACAAAAGTATAAATAAGACAAAGCATATATATAGGTATATGTGAAAACTAGAAGTAATACCAAATAAAACCAACATCTCTAGAAACCAGACATCTTCATCTACAGGTCATATGTATAGCTGCTAAACGTATGCTTTCAAACAAAATATCTATACATAGAAAACATAAATATAATATGTGAGCATATTAAGAAACAAGACAAAATATCTTTGTACAAATTTTACATATCAGTCAATATGAATTACATGTAAACAAGTATGAAGACAATTGCGTTTAATGCTTTCACCTCAGCCACCAAAGCAACCTTTATTCAACCGAAACACAAGTATTATCTCACTTTACAGTACGTTAACATAAAATAAAATATGCTTAAAACAAGTTAAGACTTGTATTAGAAGCTGACATCCCTGTTCAAGGCTGTATATTTGTAAGGAAGCTTCAACATTAAATGCAATCAATTCAAGCTCAAACCAGGTCATTTCGAAGTATATATGAATCTGTTCAACTCCTGTAAATGTTAGCTGGTCAAAGAAGGAGGCTACAGAGAAAAAGAAATCTCTGACCATTTGTACCAGTAACACAAAGCCTGTATATTTGTTTTATATATATCAATTTTTCTTACTCCATCTTGTTCATCCAAACTGAGAAAATCAGAAGTATTATCCAAACTTAAAACAACTTCTAAACAACTCAACTCAAGTTCACAATTCAACATAATTAAGCAAGGAGATTTAAGAAGGTTAGGCTGTTAGCTTTTCAAAACCAGACAATGGCCTCTGTTCAACTGTTAACAGGTGAGAAAACTACATTCTTTAAATATTAATGTGATGCATAGTCTTTTGGGTGATGTGTGAATATAGATTTGCATGAATAAATTCATATGTTAATAAATATTAAGGGAAGAATATGTGCATATCTGTTTATATTTAAACATATATGCCTCTGTTGATTATACAGCAGTTTTTTTTTAAGCTCTGCTCAAACATATTAACAGTGAGTTGACCCATTTATTTCAGGATCTAAGAATAATCTAAAATTTGTAACTATGATTCATGGTGAACATTGGGTTTTGCTTATATATTTTATTCAGGTGTGTAACTCTGTATATATCTACATGTTGTACTGTGTGTATTTTCTTTTCTGTTACAGTTATAGGGTGAAGCTAAAATAATACCAAGAATTCAATACATTTCCATTTAATCACAAACATACCTATAGTTAAAACAAACGAGTTCGTTATACCTGTAGTAAGATCTAAAAATAGTTTAAGTAGGATAGGGATATATAGCATCTGGAAAGGGTGATTTTTTTTCAGGGAAATTTTAAACATAAGTAAAATTCGAAGGTCATGAACTGTTAATTCAATTACATACCTTGAACTAACGTATGAAAATTGGATTTTTAAAACTTAAATGAGCATTTTTAGTTGAGTGAGCTAAGAGCAGTTGATAGTTGGTCAGAAAATGCATTTTTACCAATTTTTAGTAATCGAACTAATCTTGTATGTTGAATTTCCAATCGAAGCTAGCTTGGTGATTAATGATGTTGGGAAAATTGTTAAATAAATTTTCTATTGTAAAAGATGATGGAACGAGGCAAATCTAGGGTTTTTGGAAGTGTTTCGGTCGTGGCTAATGGCGAGTTGGTTTTACCCCAATTATTGCACCGAGTTGGTCACAAGGCTAGGAATAGGGGCGTGGAGGTATGGTGCTTCTCTGGAAGGATGGCCAGAGTTTCTGGCTATCGTGATCATCGTAGTGATAGGATTTTGTCTGTTCGGTTGTAGCCTCTGTCGTCATCAAATTGTTCGATTTCGATTGGTTGATGTTCGCATCTATCTGGTGGTTCTTACGTGATGACGAGATGACCGTCGACTTGGAGGCATCATTGGCAGGGTGTCAGAGAAGACCGGACCACCGTACACGTGCACTGTGCACGTCTGAATGTCAGGTGTTGATGGTTGTTTGAGAAGAAAGCCTCGTCTCGGGACGTACTCGTGTGATTTGTGGTGTTGTCTCGAAGCAGTGAAGACAAGGAGTTGCGCGTGAGATTGCCTCGTGAATTCTGGTGTAAATTTCGGGGTATACTCGAGTTGAATGCGTAACCTGATGAGTGAATTTGTATATTAGGTAAAAATTAAACTTCAGAAGAAAAAGGGAGGAAGTTAAGTAAATTTGGGTTCAACAGTTTTAACACTATAATATTTATAAGCGTTTAACAGTTTTAACACTTATTATTTAATTTAGTAATGAATTTAAGTTGAGTATAAATAACTTAATATTAAGCTATGTAGTTAATAATAAATCAATTTCCAAAGTTAAAGAATATTCTTTTAATGTTTATAGTAATTAATTAATTAATTAATTTATAAAAAAAAGGATAATTACTTTATAATTGTAATTAGGGATTAGTTAATTAATGATTAATTGATAAATAAATTGTAATTAAATACTTAAGTTAATTTATGAATGGTTAATAGACAAGTAGTTAAGTAATTTAATTAACCAATGATTAATGTTTAATTAATTGGTAATTAAGGGATACTTAATTTGTAATTAAGTTGTGTAATCAATAATAACTGGGTTTAAGGGTAATTAAAGGATGGATTACCTGGTTGAATTAATCTGTTGATTAATTAAGGGAATCTCTTGCAGATTAATTAAATACAAATACTTGATGAGATTTAGTGAAGATATTCACAATTACAAGTTGTAATAAACTAAAAAGAAATTAATTAATGATAAGTAATTAAAGGGTAATTACTTAGTAGAAGTAATTAAGAATAAATTACTTGGAGTAATTACTCAAAGAGGATTAATAATTAAGTAAGAGGTAAACTACTTAAGTAAGTGATTACAGAGGGGTAATTACTGTTTATGATTAATTGGGGTTGATTAACGGATGAAATAAATTAAGGATAATCATTCATGGAATGTGGTTAAGAATGATTACTTAATGGAAGCAATGAGATAATGATGATAATCTTTAAAAAAAAAGAATGATCATGGGATGGTAAAACAATTAGGTTGTAATCAATTAATAAGTAGGACTTAAAGGTAATTGATTTAATTCAATTATGGTTAATTAGATTTATTCGGGATGTGTGATTGGTTTACCATGCTTATGTAAGATTAAGTGATTGTTTAAATGCCCGAATTGATTTATACCCCTGATATGACATAGTTCGTATGATGATGTGTTGGGTGGACAGTGGTAATGTGGTTATTTATCAATAATGAATTGCAGAGTAAAGGTGACATCTTTAATTTAAAGTTGAATTGCATTTCACTTGAATAATTTGTGGTATGATAAACTGAATTCGAAGAGACTGGAGTCGGGTATTAATTAATACCAGAAACCACTTCGATTCTTTATAAATTGGTTCGTGAAATCAATAGGGTGTAACAGAATGACTTAGGTGAATCGAACCATATGAGCTACGTTATGAGATTGATGTGTGAAATGACTTGTGAAGTTGAAATTTAATATAAGTACCCGGGTTTGTATGAGTTGTATACTTTTGTATTCCATGTTAGATGGGTTTACTCACGCTGGTTTCCAGCCTGATCCGGGTGTTACTTTGATGTAATGCTCGGGTCAGACCGAGTATTACAGATTTCCAGGTAGGTACGTTCTGGAGCTTAGGATGAGAGCTGGATGGCTAACGTATGGGGGATTTCTGCTGTAGTATATTATTGTGTATCTGAGACATGATTTGTATATGTCCATTACTGTATATATGAGTAACTCTGATGTATATTAAATGTAATCGACAAATATAGTATTCTTTTGTAAACTATTCTTTATTATTATATTTTATCCACTGCGAATGTGAGTTGTTAATGTTTCTTTTCTTCTTCTTCTTCTATCTCTTTCTTCTTTTCATAACTATCTGGGATTTTCAGGTTCGAAAATTCTGGGTCGTTACATTTGGTATCAGAGCTGAAGGTTAAGCGAGAACCTTGGCTCTGGTGGGAATTACTCATTAAATAGGGTCTGAAGTACTCTAGAATGAGTTGAGTGTGTGTGTGTGTGTGTGTGTGTGTGTGTGTGAGCGCGTACTTGTTATTTTCTTATATAAAGATTTTAAATGGTTCTATATAAAAGTATATTTTGATATATAAAACAATATTTCCTTCTAATAAATATTAAGGTGATTGGATGTTAAATTATTGGGGTTAAGTTAAGTAGGAATATAATACAACCAAATTAAAATTAAATTATTTAAAAATGAAATTCTAGAATTAGAACTCAGAAATTAAAATTGTTTGAAACTTTAAATGAACAAAGTTAAATTTGGTTTAAAAAGGTTAAACCAATCTTTGTGAATATAGCTCGAATTATATAATTCGAGATGGTTTAAATTTGAAGTTGGAATTGAACTCATTCAAATTGAATCCGATTTGAATTAATTGGATTTGGGATGGAAGATGTATAAGTTCAAAAGTTAATGGAAGATTTGAATTGGATTGAATTGAAATGATTGACATTTAAGTGGGTTCAATTGAATGGATGCTAGTCCAAAGTAATTGGAATAATTTTGGAATTGTAATTTAAGTGGAATTAGTTTAAAATCAAAGAGGAATTTGAAATATAAATTGTAAATGAAATTTATAAGATGAAATAAACTTCATAAATAAATGAGATTATAATTTGAGATAGAATTTCCAGAAAATATTTGAAAATAAAGTAAGATGAAAATTCCAGAGTGATGTTTAAATATGAATTGGATGGATTGGGAAAATTTAAAATCCCTTTGGATTTGAAAGTAGTTTCCAAAGGTTTTGGAGAAATAATAGTATTATTTCAAATATATTTTTGGTGTTGAATTTGAAATCTGGAAGATTTGAAATTTAAAATGTTTTTAAAGAGATAAAAGCATTGAACTCTTTCGGTCACTGGAAAATAACGTCGGTGATGACTGCAGCATCATCGATGTTCGTTTTCGAGTTTCTAAAAGAGAAATTGCTACCAAATTGTTTTAAATTGGAATTGTTTATGAACTGGGTTTAGTTTTGAAATTCAAAGGGATAATTGAATTTGCCAAAGAATTTTGGATATAGTTGAATTCTAAGGTGATATAGAAATTTTGGAAATTTGTTTAAACTCTGGAACCTTGATTAAATGTTTATGGAATAATAAAAAATATATTGACTAAATAAAATGTATAATTCCGAGTTAAAAGCAAAAGGTGAATGTAATTGATTTTAAATAGTAATTGTAAAATTGAAATTATAATTAAAGTATACAAGTTTAAAGACCAAATAGAATTTAATTTGAATTGGAAAAGAAATCATGATTGATTCAACTTGAATTGGAGTTAAATCAATTTCAATGGAAATTGAAGTTATTCAAGTTGGAATTGAGTCAATTAAATGGAAGTGGAAATTTAAGTTGAATTGTTGGGAAAGTGAACAGTTGACTCTTGACTATTTTCAATATGAATTGTTTTGATATAAACTTATTTTTCTAAGCTATTAAATATATACAACCTTTCTTTCTTAAAGCCAAATTATTTTATACTTGTTTTACAATTATTTTGGAGCTATTTAACCATTTTTCAACTGTTTTCTAAACTAACTACTATTTTTCAACTATGTTACAAAATAAATTACTAATTTACAACTATTTTGCAATTATTTAAAATTTCTGAAACTATTTAACTATTTTCTCACTATTTTACAATTAGTTAACTATTTTACAGCTATATTCCAAACTCGTAATTATTTTTCAACTACTTTCCATTTTAAATTTTTCAAGCTAATTTCTAAATATAAACTGGTCAGAGTTTAAACTGTTTATGATTAAACGCCCAACTGAGATTGGGATTGAAGTGATAATCCAAATGGAGATTAAGACAAATGTGAATAAGTGAATGAAAATTTAAGTGAATGTGAATAGAAAGATAAATTGATTTAGCTAGTAATCAATGAAGTTAAATATGTAGGATGTACGTATATTATTCTATTCGCATAGTGATTTGATCCAGATTCAAGCACAGAATTTCGAGATAGTTATATCGATCCGAGTGGGATTTTTTACTCGATTTTCGACGGCGAACCTGGATATGGATTGTTGATTGGTTCTGGATATTCTCTATCATAGTTATAACTATGCAAGGAGAATGACGGTTTCTGATCAAGAAACCAGATCTGAGTCCGCACTAAGAAGTCGGGTGGACGATACTAGTTCGGAAGTGAAATTGTGTGATCGAGCGAGCGATCAGATTGGTATAGCGTACGGATGATAGATGTACATCGTACGATTTTGAATAAAATTGATATTGGGAGGGGTAATCAAATGTGAATATTTTATTTTGAATAAACAGAGTTATAAATCTTTGTTATATAAGATATATCTTCCCTTGTTGAATCTATTGACGGAAGAAAAGGATTTTTGAACATGTTTGAAGTATAAAAGGAGTTTTATACGAGATTGAAATGATCCAAATTTTTGAAAGTTATATATATTTGAATATATATAAAGGATCTTATGAGGATTTTGGGAAAAAGGTTTTAGGAACCTTTGAATTTGGAAAGGCTTTTGATTTTGGGTAAAATCAATATTGGAATTTGGAAAGCCTATTTTGAGAATTATCGATTTTGGAATAATCGATTTTGTGTAAAGGAGCCTTGTATGATCTCATACTAGGTGTATGATTTGAAAGACACTATGAATAGTATAAAGTGTTTTGATGATGGCTCTGGGGAAAAAGGCGCTCCCTGGAAAAGAACTTCTCAGGAGTGCCACTGGGTGGTGCTGCCTTGAGCCCAGGGGGGTTCTAAAGTTGATCCTGTGAGGAGTCCGGACAAAACTAGTTCCTGAGGATTATGGGTAGTGTACCGTAGCGAAAATCGTGTGTGCCACGGAGAGCCAACAGTCTGCGTTTGATTTTATATCGGTAGACTACGACACTATGGTATACCACATAGCGAAAGTCGTGTGTGCCGCTGAGAGCCAACAGTCTGCGTTTGAGTTTATCTCGGTAGACTGCGACCTATGTAGGAGTGGAGAAGTTTCATTTTGATAGCGAGATCAGAGTGCCGCGGAGAGCCTGCAGTTACATTGACTTTTGTTGCGACTGCAACGTAACCCAGGATGTAATTGTGATCTGTTGTGTGGGTTCCATGGCGTAATCGAGAGGCCGCGGAGAGCCTGCAGTTACATGGACTTTTGTTGCGACTGCAACGTAACCCTGGTATGTAACTGTGACCATGGATGGGAGTGGTGATTTCCAGAGCATACTCACAAAAATATTTCCACTATTTTCAAAACTATTTTCGATATTTTCAGTAAATTTATTTTCCAAGTATTTTCATTGGGCGTTGAAACAGGTTTACCAAGTACTTGTAGATTTTCAGTCCTGGGCCTGATCAACGTATGACTGAATCTTTGTGAGGACGAGGATGGACTTGTCGAAACATCGAGTTATAAAAGTATTTGTATAAAAACTATTTTTGAAATATTATATAGATTTTTTTTAAAGTAGTTTAAAAATAATCAAGGAAAATTTATCTTATTTTAAGCAATTTGATAAATAATCTGGCTTCATTCCTTTTCGAGGACGAAAAGATTCAAAGGGGGGAGGAATGTGATGACCCGGTATTTTGACAACATTATCTTAATAAATAATTTAATCTAATTAGGTAAAATACAAGCTTTTAAATTTATAAACTGATAAACTTTGTGGACCATTAGCAGTTATATATATGTTCTGTTCAGTAAAACTTAAAGATTCTATAATTATTAACATCTAATAATATATATATATATATATATATATATATATATGAATAGTAAACATAAGTATAAAATAATATATGGTTATAAACATAAACATATAAACATAAGAAAACTATAAAGTAAATATAGGATATATATTGTAAAACATATGTTATAAATCAAAGGGTTGAAAATTTAATTACAAATTGAATTAAAATTTATAAGCAAGCATATCACATAAACTGAAAACTTGTAACAACAAAAGTATAAATAAGACAAAGGATATATATAGGTATATGTGAAAACTAGAAGTAATACCAAATAAAACCAACATCTCTAGAAACCAGACATCTTCATCTACAGGTCATATGTATACCTGCTAAACGTATGCTTTCAAACAAAATATCTATACATAGAAAACATAATTATAATATGTGAGCATATTAAGAAACAAGACAAAATATCTTTGTACAAATTTTACATATCAGTCAATATGAATTACATGTAAACAAGTAGGAAGACAATTGCATTTAATGCTTTCACCTCAGCCACCAAAGCAACCTTTATTCAACCGAAACACAAGTATTATCTCACTTTACAGTACGTTAACATAAAATAAAATATGCTTAAAACAAGTTAAGACTTGTATTAGAAGCTGACATCCCTGTTCAAGGCTGTATATTTGTAAGGAAGCTTCAACATTAAATGCAATCAATTCAAGCTCAAACCAGGTCATTTCGAAGTATATATGAATCTGTTCAACTCCTGTAAATGTTAGCTGGTCAAAGAAGGAGGCTACAGAGAGAAAAAAATCTCTGACCATTTGTACCAGTAACACAAAGCCTGTATATTTGTTATATATATATATCAATTTTTCTTCCTCCTTCTTGTTCATCCAAACTGAGCAAATCAGAAGTATTATCCAAACTTAAAACAACTTCTAAACAACTCAACTCAAGTTTACAATTCAACATAATTAAGCAAGGAGATTTAAGAAGGTTAGGCTGTTAGCTTTTCAAAACCAGACAATGGCCTCTGTTCAACTGTTAACAGGTGAGAAAACTACATTCTTTAAATATTAATGTGATGCATAGTCTTTTGGGTGATGTGTGAATATAGATTTGCATGAATAAATTCATATGTTAATAAATATTAAGGGAAGAATATGAGCATATCTGTTTATATTTAAACATATGTGCCTCTGTTGATTATACAGCAGTTTTTTTTTTAAGCTCTGCTCAAACATATTAACAGTGAGTTGACCCATTTATTTCAGGATCTAAGAATAATCTAAAATTTGTAAATATGATTCATGGTGAACATTGGGTTTTGCTTATATATTTTATTCAGGTGTGTAACTCTGTATATATCTACATGTTGTACTGTGTGTATTTTCTTTTCTGTTACAGTTATAGGGTGAAGCTAAAATAATACCAAGAATTCAATACATTTCCATTTAATCACAAACATACCTATAGTTAAAACAAACGAGTTCGTTATACCTGTAGTAAGATCTAAAAATAGTTTAAGTAGGGTAGGGATATATAGCATCTGGAAAGGGTGATTTTTTTTCAGGGAAATTTTAAACATAAGTAAAATTCGAAGGTCATGAACTGTTAATTCAATTACATACCTTGAATCAACGTATGAAAATTGGATTTTTAAAACTTAAATGAGGATTTTTAGTTGAGTGAGCTAAGAGCAGTTGATAGTTGGTCAGAAAATGCATTTTTACCAATTTTTAGTAATCGAACTAATCTTGTATGTTGAATTTCCAATCGAAGCTAGCTTGGTGATTAATGATGTTGGGAAAATTGTTAAATAAATTTTCTATTGTAAAAGATGATGGAACGAGGAAAATCTAGGGTTTTTGGAAGTGTTTCGGTCGTGGCTAATGGCGAGTTGGTTTCGCCCCAATTATTGCACCGAGTTGGTCACAAGGCTAGGAATAGGGGCATGGAGGTATGGTGCTTCTCTGGAAGGATGGCCAGAGTTTCTGGCTGTCGTGATCATCGTAGCGATAGGATTTTGTCTGTTCGGTTGTAGCCTCTGTCGTCATCAAATTGTTCGATTTCGATTGGTTGATGTTCGCATCTATCTGGTGGTTCTTACGTGATGACGAGATGACCGTCGACTTGGAGGCGTCGTTGGCAGGGTGTCAGAGAAGACCGGACCACCGTACACGTGCACTGTGCACGTCTGAATGTCAAGTGTTGATGGTTGTTTGAGAAGAAAGCCTCGTCTCGGGACGTACTCGTGTGATTTGTGGTGTTGTCTCGAAGCAGTGAAGACAAGGAGTTGCGCGTGAGATTGCCTCGTGAATTCTGGTGTAAATTTCGAGGTATACTCGAGTTGAATGCGTAACCTGATGAGTGAATTTGTATATTAGGTAAAAATTAAACTTCAGAAGAAAAAGGGAGGAAGTTAAGTAAATTTGGGTTCAACAGTTTTAACACTATTATATTTATAAGCGTTTAACAGTTTTAACACTTATTATTTAATTTAGTAATGAATTTAAGTTGAGTATAAATAACTTAATATTAAGCTGTGTAGTTAATAATAAATCGATTTCCAAAGTTAAAGAATATTCTTTTAATGTTTATAGTAATTAATTAATTAATTGATTTATAAAAAAAAGGATAATTACTTTATAATTGTAATTAGGGATTAGTTAATTAATGATTAATTGATAAATAAATTGTAATTAAATACTTAAGTTAATTTATGAATGGTTAATAGACAAGTAGTTAAGTAATTTAATTAACCAATGATTAATGTTTAATTAATTGGTAATTAAGGGATACTTAATTTGTAATTAAGTTGTGTAATCAATAATAACTGGGTTTAAGGGTAATTAAGGGATGGATTACCTGGTTGAATTAATCTGTTGATTAATTAAGGGAATCTCTTGCAGATTAATTAAATACAAATACTTGATGAGATTTAGTGAAGATATTCACAATTACAAGTTGTAATAAACTAAAAAGAAATTAATTAATGATAAGTAATTAAAGGGTAATTACTTAGTAGAAGTAATTAAGAATAAATTACTTGGAGTAATTACTCAAAGAGGATTAATAATTAAGTAAGAGGTAAACTACTTAAGTAAGTGATTACAGAGGGGTAATTACTGTTTATGATTAATTGGGGTTGATTAACGGATGAAATAAATTAAGGATAATCATTCATGGAATGTGGTTAAGAATGATTACTTAATGGAAGCAATGAGATAATGATGATAATCTTTAAAAAAAAAAAGAATGATCATGGGATGGTAAATCAATTAGGTTGTAATCAATTAATAAGTAGGACTTAAAGGTAATTAATTTAATTCAATTATGGTTAATTAGATTTATTCGGGATGTGTGATTGGTTTACCATGCTTATGTAAGATTAAGTGATTGTTTAAATGCCTGAATTGATTTATACCCCTGATATGACATAGTTCGTATTATGATGTGTTGGGTGGACAGTGGTAATGTGGTTATTTATCAATAATGAATTGCAGAGTAAAGGTGACATCTTTAATTTAAAGTTGAATTGCATTTCACTTGAATAATTTGTGGTATGATAAACTGAATTCGAAGAGACTGGAGTCGGGTATTAATTAATACCAGAAACCACTTCAATTCTTTATAAATTGGTTCGTGAAATCAATAGGGTGTAACAGAATGACTTAGGTGAATCGAACCATATGAGCTACGTTATTAGATTGATGTGTGAAATGACTTGTGAAGTTGAAATTTGATATAAGTACCCGGGTTTGTATGAGTTGTATACTTTTGTATTCCATGTTAGATGGGTTTACTCACGCTGGTTTCCAGCCTGACCCGGGTGTTACTTTGATGTAATGCTCGGGTCAGACCGAGTATTACAGATTTTCAGGTAGGTACGTTCTAGAGCTTAGGATGAGAGCTGGATGGCTAACGTATGGGGGATTTCCGCTGTAGTATATTATTGTGTATCTGAGACATGATTTGTATATGTCCATTACTGTATATATGAGTAACTCTGATGTATATTAAATGTAATCAACAAATATAGTATTCTTTTGTAAACTATTCTTTATTATTATATTTTATCCACTGTGAATGTGAGTTGTTGATGTTTCTTTTCTTCTTCTTCTTCTATCTCTTTCTTCTTTTCATAACTATCTGGGATTTTCGGGTTCGAAAATTCTGGGTCGTTACACCGTGGGAGCCATATGCCTTAGTGGCAGTGCAATAGATCTAGCATCCTTCTCTAAATCAATCCTTAACTCGATCTCCCTACAGGATGGGAAACTGGAGACTTCTTCAAAAACATCAGCATAGTTTCGGACACGGGTACAGATGAGAGTTCATTTTGTGACAAGTAAAAAGAATATAGATAGAAAAACCTAACTGAGTTTTGGGATGAATAATGAACATCGATATGATACCTCGAACGTCTCCTTAGCCATACGATCCTCCTCTCACAATCTAAAAAAGTCATGTAGTAAGATAATCAATCCATCCTTAAGATGAGTCCATACCCCTCAAAGCCAAGAATGTACACATTGAATTTAACTCAATGTTACATATGTTCACAACTAGGTCTTTATAATTTAAGGAAAGATATATCGACCCTCCCCCAAATAGGATTTGATACCGCTATTGGGTTGGTGGCAACTTGGGTTTTCAACTTCAAAGATCTAACTATTCTTACAGCTATAAATGAATGAGAAGCTCCAAAATAAAATAAGGTACGAATAACATTCCCGAAAAACTAAGTGTACCTTCCAAAGCAGCCTGTCCTTTGTCCTTTAGAGGTGGCCTATTTGAAATAGGAACCTCCTCAATAACATATGCCTATCCTCTTTTACCTCCTTTAACAAATTTTGGGCACTTATTCTGATAGTGCTCCTCCTCAAAGCAATTAAAGCACTTTCCCTTGAATTCCTCCTTCATTAAGCTAACCTTGTAATCCTTAGCACTTTCCCCCTTTTTATGGTGCCTTCAACAAACAAACCCATCCTTCTTCATCTTCGCTTTAGCCTTTCTATTCGCCTAAAATCATTTCTTAGCTCTCCTTGCTTTGGTGTTGGCTCAACCTTCTCCTTATCCTTTTCTTCCCCTTACCACTAGAAGATTGCAATAAGGCCATTTCAACAATCACTTCATAGGTAGCGTCCATTGGAATCTGGGCTAAAAGCCACTCTCTCAATGACAAATTCAGACCCTTGACAAATTTCATTGCTTTCTTCATTGGCATGCCTACCAAGCTCATCCCAAACTTTGCTAATTCTGTGAACTTGTTGATGTACTCCTTAAGAGTAGAACTCCTTTATTTCAACTGAATGAACCTCTCCAACTGCATATTGACCTTTCGCACTAGATATTAACCTAGACTCAAAGCGAGTCCTAAAGCCATCCCAAGTAATCTCGTCTTCAACATTTTCTTCCACAACAATAGTCCACTAATCAAGTGCTTCCTTTTTCTGATGCCAAGCAGCAACCCTTCTTGACATGATCTTACCACCTTAGCTCTTGAAATATGCCATCATGATCACTTATCCATGCCTTAGTTTCTAGAAAATCCAAAGTTCCGGTATATGCACGCCCACCCGCCCATATTTTGGAAGTCCTTGCACAATTTGAGGAAGTCTAAAGGTCGAGGTTCTGCCTCTAAAGGTGGTGCTACGGGGGCAGCTTGTTGTGGAATTGTAACCTCTCTCACATGCCTCAAATACTATTTAAATCACTTAGGCATGCCTCAGATGTTGGGCATTCTTTGAGGAGACGAGTTCCTAGTTGTAACATCCCCCATTTGGAGGTCCAAAACCAACTACTATGGGTGCGGTAGTTATCCATAGTAATTAATTTTTGATGACCAAATGCGGGAACGTTAGACACGTTGATGTACTAGTAACACATGAATATGAAAAAAAATTAAACTCAATTTAAAACAAATTTCTCATTTCATTACAAATAGCATTTTAGATTCATTACATAATCCGACACCTTAGCCACGTTCAGAGAAATAACAATGTATTACAAAATATGCCAAGAGCGACATATAAAGATGTCCCCTTGGTTAATCAGAGTCTAAATATAGGTAATTAAACAAATTTTCCCTTACGTCCAAATAACACAGTGGATAATAGATAAAATCTCCCAAATAGCTATCTTGCCTCCTACATGTCTCCAGAAGCTTATTCGTCGACTAATAACCTAAGAATCCTTACCCTCAGCCTACTCAAATTAACTTTGAGCACTCGAGAGTTTAAGGGGAAAAGCATAAATTCGAGTCAGGCAAAAACTCTGGTGTAAATAATAATATACCATCTCGAACCAAATAGATATCTAGCGAGATCACGCCGCTGAGTGGAACTGGTTTTGCCTTCGCTAGTACCTCAATAAAAACTAATTAACCATATACTGTGCACCTACATCCACAATGGTTAAAATATAACATAATATAATGATAGGCAATTATGCAATATATCTTAGATTTCTCATCCCAATTCATCCAACTTCTGTCACAAGTTATATTTTTGAGACGACCAGACTTTTTCTCCATAAAAAGTCGTATCATCTTTAAGAAAGAAAGAGATTGAAAAGAGAAAAGAAAGAAGAGAAAGAAGAAACAACAACAGAATCTCAACAGCGGAACGAATAAATTATATTAATAACATAAATATTACATAGTACACAACAAATATCAGAGTTACACAGACATTACAAAACATACTAGACAGTTATAAACACATGTCTAGTTATTACAACTCAAACACAATTCAGAAAACACTCAGAGATACCAATATAGCGGAAAACTATATATCTACACGCAGAAGCCTCCTGCTCCATTGCTCCTTCACAATTCGTCAAAGCTAACCTGAATCCCTTGGCCACTCGTAAAAATTTGAGTACCCAAGAATTTAAGAAAAACAGAAAAAAAAACTCCACGTCAGACATGGGTCTGGTGTGAGTAACAGGTTAAAGTTGCTTAACTTTTGAAAAACCTTTGAAAAGAAAAGTATCACGTAAGACTTCCCACACATAAACATGGAAAAGTCTTTACCTTACGCTAACCAAAACATTTGACAGGAAATCCAGTGATATTATAATAGTGTCTAGGGTTTTCAAGTAAATAAGAAATAGCCGAAATTGTTACATTCATTAAATTCCAGCTACTAGCCATAAAAGTGGGTAATACAATCAAAATCGAGGGCACTTATTGGATTTTGGATTCCATACAATGGCAGAGCTACTGAGGTACCGTCCGTCACAGTACGTGGCCTAGATCACCGTACCGAGGAGTACGCCCGCTCCCCTGCAACACAAAGCCGGAACCATTCCTTATTGAACCGTTCCGAATAAGACCACCCCACAGTTGTGATCAGCAACCGCACCACTAAGCCGAAATAAAGGGAAATCTAGACAGGGGTAAATCTCATCCTACTTGGGCATGACCCACTTAGCCTTGCTGCACCTCCCCTGTTTTAGCCATTCCCGGTTGATGAGGCATACGATTACCTTTATAGGACATATCACTTAGAATGCTCATCGTCCACCTGACGATGTTCTGAAAGCATTCAATCCATACAAGTTCGTTCCGGGTTCGAACGAAACCGAAGGCATTATCTCGTTACACTCATTTTGGAATCACCCTCAGAGTTAATGACGATAACCCTTGCACTCTGAATCTTCATCTTCACTTCAGATTCACGACCTAACATTAGTTTGGATCGATGTGGTTTTCAGATATCTAAATATGGAAACCCGATCCCGGTCTCATCGAAATCCAAAACGTGTCTTTTAAGGCCAAGTTGTTTTAAAGTTTAAAACAATTCAATTATCTATATACACACAGATAGATAATTCACATCACAATCGATAATCAACATTATTATCAACAGATAATCCATATCAGTATTATAAACAGATAATCCATATCATTATCACAATGCAACCAATGCATCCATATCCTATAACATAACTCATCTCATAGCTGAGATTTCAAACCCTACAAGGCAACCAATATCAATCATTCGTACATAAGCAATGATCTAATGATCACACCATCTATAATTAATTTAAAATGAATTAAATTAATTACCTTATCCTTAATTAATTTAAAATGAATTAAATTACTACTTCATCACTATAAACTTGCTTAACTTAACCATCAATTGATTACAAATCAATTAATAAATCACCATCTCATTACTCATTTAATTAATCATTACTAATTAATTTTCAAATTACAATAAGTAGTTAGCTTTTAAATTAATTATACAAGTTAATTATACTTAACACTTACAATAATTAACTTTTAATTACTTAATCAATTAATTAACTAAAGTTAATTACATTAATCATTTATTAATTAATCACTTCATTCATTAATTATTCCATAATTAATCAATTCTAAATTACATCATTAATTTTATTAATTAATGATTTCTAATTATAATTTAATCAATCTCTCTATTAAAATTAATTACATTAAGTAATTAATCTGCAATTAAACCACATATATATTAATCACCTTTGATTAACAACAATCCAGTAATTAACTACTCTTAATTACTTCATCAATAAATTATTATCTCAATTAATCCCTTGATAAATTTCAAAGTAATTTGATCAATATTACTTTCATCATTCAACATCTTTAATTACATTCAGTAATTATCAATTAATTACTTCTCTAAGTAATTACAATCCCATTAATTACATAAAGTAATTATTCATCAATCATCAAGTGTTTAAATTAATTAAACTTAATTAATTAATCTAAACTAATCACATTAATGCAATTAATTACATCAAGTAATTAATTCCTTAATTACTTTTGTTAAGTAATTAAACATAAACAATTTTCAAAATGATTATTATTAATTAATTAATCTAATTAATTATCAAAATTAACCACATTAATTAATTATTAAATAATCTTTAGTTAATGACCTTCATTAACATTTATTAATTACTTAATTAAGAAATTAGCTTATATTAACCATTATTAATTACAAATTAATTAAAATTTAATTAATCTCTAATTATAAATTAATTAAGTGTTAATTACAATCTTAATTAATTCTTAATCACTTGATTAATAAATCTTAATCATTAATTAAAATTTAATTAAAAATCCTTAATTATAGATTAATTAACCTTAATTAATTAATCTTAAGACTTAATTAAATCAATTTAAAAATTCTTAATTACTTAATTAATCATTCTATCATTAATTAATTAATTAAATAATTAATTACCCATTTAAATTATCTTAATAATTTAAATGAACACAAATCATTAAAATTTTATTTATCTTTAAGATAAACATTCCTTACTTAATTAATCATTTAAAACAAATTTGTTTTCAAATTTACTTTAAATTCCATTTAAACTTCATTTTTAAACTTAAGATACAAATTTAACTTAAACAAGATTTTAAAACAATTCAAAACTTTTATCTCATGTGTTAAAAGAAACATCTACTTTATAAAATAAGTTCTAAAAAGTATTTAAATCCCAATTCAATTTAAATTCAAATCAATTTAAAACAAAACAAATTCAATTTAAAATTTTCCTTTTAATTCCAAATCTGAAATACAGTTTAAATCCTTTTATTCCAGATTTAAACCTAAATCTTAAAAGCTTTGTTTACATTTTACATCATCCTTTTTAAAGAATTCAAATCATTTAACCTTTCCAAAGTAATTAAATAATTTAAATTTAAACTTATTTTCATTGAAGTCTAAATTTAAATCCAAATTTAAAAACCCATATTTAAATTCATCTTAAATTTCTAATTTAAAATTTAAACTTCCACTTCAAATTTAAAATTACATATGCTTTTACACCTATAAGTTTTAAAAACCAAATTTAAATTTAAAAACATAAATTATTTCAAATCTCCGACAATCCAATTTGAATTCATATTCAATTTTAGATTTTCAAAACTCAGTTTAAACTTCAACTTGCATTTTAAACTTTACCTTTAAATTTAAAAACAAAAACAAGTTTTTCTGTTTTTATTTAAAACCCAAACTAAAATTTTAAAAATTCAAATGATTTCAAAACTAAGATTCAAACTGTTGAATTCATATTTAAATTTCAGGTTTAAAACTTAGTTCAGATTTTAGTTAGCATTTAAACTCTACTTCCAGTTTATAAAAACTGTAACAGGTTTTCTTTTATCATTTGAAAAACCTGAAACATGATTTTAACTCGAGCAACCCCAAAAACTACTTCGAGTCACAAACAAAAAACTTCGGGCCAAAACTTGATTTTCCCTAGACAAACCCGAGGCTACTAAAAACTGCACCCACCTAACATACATCACCAACATCCCACTTCCTCTGTGCACCTGTACATCGCCTCCGGCCATCGCTGGCCAACTCTGCAACCTTCCCACAGTCGTCATCCAACTCCACAGTCCATCTATACACCCATTACATCCATTAATGCTCGAATTCAAGATCGAGACACATTTTTCAAACCTGGAACAGCCTAGTACACATTGCAACCCAAACCTGTCAACGGCCTCGTCCACGCGCCACCGGCCATGGTTGACTCTACAACTCCAGCGATGACTTCCTCACACCACCATCTATCAATACCCAAGAAATTGTAGGACTCGATCCATTGTCGAACCCGTGGTGTTCAATTTCCTCAAACCCAGTAAACTAGGGTTCAAAACTGTAAAACCCAATCACTGCCTCAAAAACAAATTTCCACTCAATCCAATAATTATCACAACATCTCTGATCGTTTCACCATCTCCAGAAGAAATTTCAACACCAACAAACACAAATATCATCTGTGCTAACCCAAAATGTAGGATACAGTGAATTTAAACTGCTTTTAGGTTTAAGCATTAAAAATTATAATTTTACTTTTAAAAATCCTATTTTTGCATAATGCTTTGATTCATAATCCTGAAACACTGAATTGAGATGTTTGAATTTTACACTTATACAGTTTTTGCTCTGTTATTTATATTTCCAGGCATTACAGAAATTTATTTAACTTATATAAAGTTTTTAAAACTTACTTTATCTTATAATAAACATGTTTTATTTAAAAATTAAATCATAACAGCAAACAACCCAAAAGAAAAGGATTTTAGAATCAACAGAAGTTTGGGATTTGAAGAACAGATATGCAACAGTTATCATCATGTATAGATAAATATATCCACATGTATAAATGTTCACAGCAAATTCAAATTATAAATTTATTTCTTATCTAAAAGCAAGAAAACAACATTTACCTATTTAATTAATTTTAAAATTTTGAGTTACTCACCTAATTTAATATGCAGAGCAAAGCACAGGTTTTCAGATTTGAAAAATCCTTTGCAAACTTGTTTGAAATGCTTTTAAAACTTGAGCTTCCTGATATTTGGATAGCCTTTAAACCATTAGAAAACTTGCTTTTGACTCCAGATTTTACATGCAGGTTTGCTTGCTGGTTTACTTAATTTTTTTCAGTTTTACAAACTGACATGCATGCTAAAGAACTGGAAATGCTTTTGGTACTTGGTTTGAAAATGCTTTGAGCTTGAAAATGAGGTTGTGTGCAGGTTACAGATTTGTTCTAGTGTGGGATGTTTTTCTCATTTTTATCTAAAAATTTCTTGATTATGAAATGGAATTGAGAAAAGAAGGAAATGGAAAAAATGTAAGTTTATATAACTTTGTTTATGATAAATTAAAATTAAAGAAAATAAAATTTGAAATTTGACACATGTCTTGTAGTTTAACACTTGTTAATTTACCTATTTAATCACTCAACACATGTTAACTTATGCCCAAATATACTTACACATGTCATTTAAGATAAATAGTATTTTTAACTAAGTGTTTAATGAAAGTTTAACTTAATTAATTAGTTTCTAATACTTAGTTATGTATATAAATAATTTTTAAAGAATAAAACAAAGTATTATTATAAATAAAAACAATATACAGATCAGTTATTTGAAAGTAATATTTTAAATCATTTAAAATAAATTTATAAAGGAGATTGTAACCTATTTGTTATTTAAATGAATAAATATCTCATTTATAAATTGTAATTTAAATTCTCATATTTGATTTTCAAATCACAATTATTAATCAACATTTTAAAAAGAAATAAAACAAATATTTTTATAACTTTATTTTAATATTCAAACTTAAGTCAAAATGTATTTTAAACAAATAAAACATTTATCTTGTATATTTAAAATCATATAGTTATTTTATTAAATAGTTTTGAAAAGCTTAAATTAAAAATAAATCAAAATTTTCCAATTTCAAAATATTATAATAAGAAAATATGCTATATTAATTTTAATTTAAAACCAAACTTATATATATAAATAGAAAACAGATTTCTTAGCTTACTAAAAATAAATTCACTAATTAAATATTTATTAAAGTAAAATCATTAAATCGATTCAAATTTATCTACAAAAATTATCAAATTAATTTAAATTTAAACACAAGTTATTAAATTTATATTGCCCTAAATTCTGGGATATTAGAATTTTCTAGGGTCACTATTACCCTATTAGTTTTCATGGGATAACTAATAACCTATACCAAGCTTACGGACTATCGTCAGATTTCATAGTTTTCATGGGATTACTAAGAATCTATTGGTGTCTACCAATAACATCATCCAATCATAGTATTCATGGGCTGAATATAAACCTGTTGAATTCTTCAATAATATCTCTCAGGTCATAGTTTTCATGGGCTGACTATGAACCTGTTGATCTCTATCAATAACCTATTCCAGACATATTTTTCATGAGATCACTAAGAACCTATTGGCCCCTGTTAATAACATTTCTCAAGGCATAGTTTTCATGGAATATAACTTTTATAGGTGTAGAATTAGGGTATCTAACCTATCCACTACTTCTGAATGATGAATTCCCTTTCCGTAGAATGGACATAATAAAAAAAATGGACTTACCTTTAAAAAATTATACATGTTTTAAGTTTTGAAAACATAGCTCGTGAAAGGGTACTTAAGCAACAGTGGCAAAAGGGGTTCCACCCAACGTTGGAGAAAGGGGTTACACCGACATTGGAGAAAGAGGTTCCACCAACAGTGGAGAAAGAGGGTTCCTCCAACGTTGGTGTAAGAGGGTTCCTCCGACGTTGGTGAAAGGGGTTCCATTGACATTGGAGAAAGGGGTTCTACCGACAGTAGAGAAAGGGGTTCCTCCTGCATTGGTGAAAGGGGTTCCACCGACATTAGAGAAAAGGGTTCCACCGACAGTGGAGAAAGGGGATTCGTCCTACATTGGAGAAAGGGGTTCCACCAATAGTGGAGAAAGGGGGTTCAGTGGCAGATTCGTAATTAATGTATATTCTTTTCACCAACTCCTATTCTTTGTCAAATTTCTATTGGGTGGTGACTTATTTAACTGCTTTCTTTTCAGAAAGACTAACATATTTTAGATTTTAATCATTTTAAATTATTTGCAACCCTTCAATATTTATTATTATTTTAATAAACATTATGATTTTCTAGCTTAGAAAATTCATAATAAATTAAAAACAATGGGCAAAAATCCCAAAAATACATCAAAAATCTAAATTAAAACTTTATTTACCACAAAAAAATATTAGATCAAAATTCAAAATTTTATTATTTTTAATAATTAAAATACGAAATAAATATTTTTTTCACCTTAGAAAATTCATAAAATATTTATCTTAATTCTGAAAATTATGAAATTAAAATCCCAACTCCAAAATTATGTTTTACACATCATATCCAAAATTCAAGTCAGTTGGAGGTCATTTACTACGGTTTTTCCCTTAAAACCTATCATAATAATTTCATAAAAATTCTAATAAATCACCATTCATGTAAACAATGGTAAAATAACCTATATCATCATCAAACAATTTGGAATGCATCAAAAATTAGAAATTTAACATATAAGAATGAAATAGATACTATTATACACCTTGATTTGAGAAAAAGGATTGAGATATGAGTTGTTGATTTGATTCCCCTTTGCTTTAACTTGGTTCTCTAATTTTTCTTCCTTTAAAAGCTTTAGCAACGGCCTCTATTTTGTTTGTGTTTTGTATGGATGTAAAAATGAATGAGGATATGAGGGTGGAAAGGTCTATGTTTAGGAAATGAAGCTTATTCCTATTTTGCCCCTCTCATAAATCCTCCTACTTATGTTTAAGTTAAAACAATCTTATATGTTGATTAGTTAAGTCCCAACCATGGTTTTAAATCTCCTATATCTCGCCCGAGATCTTATTTTCACAATTAAACGAGACGAGACATCAAATCTCTTCCACATCTCTCTCGACACTCATCTCGTCCGAGATATTCAAATCTCCCCCGATATATAGATCAAAATCTCAATCCGGGATCTCACCCAAAGTTATACATTTTTCTTATTTTCCATAATAATTTTTATTTTCATATTGATTCAAAAGAAACTACTCGATCCAATTATAATTTACCAACTTCTTGAACATATTCTTTACTTTTTATCTTAATGAGTCATAGCGAAAGGTTTCACTTCTTTATTATGTTCAAATAAAAGGATATTATTCAATTATTACCAAATCAATTAAGCTAATCAAGCTACTAATCTTCTAAAAATATTTCTTTTTCCATGTAAATCAAGTATGTTACCATTTTTATTTTTACTAAGAAAGTTATAATCGTTAAATAAATTTTTGACACATCAATTTTAAACACATAAGTACATCCGAGATATTCCCGAGATGCATTATAAGACCCGAGATGTCAATCCGAGATGTACACCTGATACATACTCATCTCGTCCGAGATCTCTCCCGACACGAGATAACTTGTGTAAAAATTCCAAGACGAAACGTGACCGAAATCTGATATTTAAAACCTTGGTCCCAACCCACACACATTATTCTATTTAATCAGTCTAATTAAATCCCTTGAATGATATTAGAGAAAAACGAGAGGTGTTAAAGGCTTCCCCTCAAAGAATTTCACCCTCGAAATTCAATAAGGACTACAAACAAGCATATTAATCATGCCAACAAAGCTAGTATATCCCACCAACGAAAATTCTATATAAAAGAAATATAGAACATAACCTTATAATGGCCTAGGATAAGTATCTCTAATCATGTCTTCTGTTTTGCAAGCATAGTCCTTCTTGTTGTAGCTTTGCTGAACTTTTACCAACTTGACTACTTGTTTCTTAACCTCTTCTCATCTCTTGCTGCAACCCGAACTGGTTGCCTAACAAGAGCCAGATCCAGTTCTACAATTAAGTCTTCCAATACAGTCGGAGGGAAGATAGTCTCAGGATCATGTACATACTTACGAAGATGAGACATATAAAACACATTATGGACACTTGCCAAACTGCTCGGTAACTCTACTCCGTATGCGAGCTTTCTGATCCTCTCTAGGGGTATGTTATCTAACGGCATACCTCAATAGGATTATGCAATAGGCGTTCGAGATCAAAATTACGTAATTTAAAATCTATCATTCCAGTCTATCACCGAATAGGGGTTTGAGATTTTAAGTTATGTAAAATGAGACATTTTGAAAATTAATTAAATTTATTGTTCAAGTCAGCCCTTCTTGTCAACTTCTTTTCTTTCTTTCACCAATCATTGTTCCTTTCAAAAATCACATCCTCTTCTTTTTAAACACACACGCATCTTCTTCCTCTAAACCACACGCAACAGTAAAGAGAAAGCAAGAAAAAATAAAAATGGAAAGCTTCAAAAATCTATATCTAAGAATCCACTTAACTAAAAATATCAAAACCACTTCCTAAATTCTAGTTTGAGTATGAGCTTCGAATGGGTGTAGATTTATGGGATGCGGCATTGATTTGGAGATTGACTGTGTCGGGTTCGAAACTGGGGTTTGGGATTGGGAAGTGGAGGATCATTGATTGGTGGATTGGAGGCCGTATATGGGTTCGTGATGAAGTTTAGCATCTCGGAGCAAAAGATTGGAGCGTTCGATCGCATATAGAGGGGTGCGACATTTTACTATCTGTGAGTGAGATGCGAGGCCGCAATTTTCTATAGGGTGCCGAGCTTGGAGATATGATATGAGTGAGTGTGGCTTGTTGAGAGAAGCTTATCGGCGATACGGAATTGGTTTTCATCGCCTGTAGCTCCGTATCACTGGAGATAAATGCACAGCTTGGTGGGTTCCTTTCTTGTGCGCATACAAGCGTTGAAGAGGGAGAAGAAGGAAGGTAGTGGGTTGTTGGTCCGGGTCTGTTAGTATAGATAGTGAGCTTTTTTTAATTAAATTTGCGTTGAATTTATTTTAAGTAATCGGTGAACTTATAAAATGTATAACTCTCACATGCGAGTTCGAAATTGGACGAAATTTTTTAAGTTGCGATCGTGTTGACGAGAGCTTCAAAATGAAACTTTTTTGGGCGAATTTGGAGCTTATAATTTTTTTAGCTATATTCGAACGTCATTCGAATTTAGTTGAAATCAAGAATGAAGGCGATAACAGAAAATAAAAGTGAATTAATCTCACTCATTTTTGGATTACTAGTTAATTTTAAACAGTAAAATTAAATTTTGGATGCCTGGTTGAATTTGATAATTATTATCAGTTTGGATGTTATTATATATGTAATAGTATACATATAGATTAGTAGTTGGATTGATGTTCCTGCATATTTTAGCGGATGAGGCCCTATGGGCTCCGCATAATAGCGGATGGCCCTATATACCGCGATATCACGCCTCAAAGATAAATTGGTATTTTTATGTTAACTAATATCTGTAGTTGCAAGAAAAATAGGTTAGAGGGATCCAATTGGATTCCTCAAAAATGTTGAATTTAATTTCATATATAGTGATATATGATGTGTTTGAATAATCTGTGATAGACTATTGTGTGATTTGAATTTATTGGATGTTATGATAGCACTAGCCTAGATTTGAGTATTTTAAAATACCATAAATATATATCTTGAATTTGAGAAAAAAATTAAAAAGGATTTTTTGGAAGTTGAATATTTATATAGAGTTTTGAATTAGTTAAAAGAAATTGATTTGGATAAAATAAATGGTTTGACTTTGTACTTGACTATTTCATGATATTTTAAATAGAGTTTTTGGAATAATATAAATAAAGGATTTTAAATAATAATTCTTAAGTGATACTTGTTTTAAATATTAAAGGGTTTTAAAATCAACATTTTTAATAGATTGGGAGAATAGAAGGGAACTTGGAAATAAATATAAAATTGGTTATACTGGAATTTAGACAAGATTTCTAAATTACGAGATGAAAGTAGAATCAAGATTGGGTTGGTTTTTGGAATATAGCACGGGGTATTTAAGAAGTTGATTTATAAATGGAATTTAATTTAGAAAATTTATTTACAATGGAATTTAGTTCAGAAAATTGATTTATAATGGATTTAAGTGATGTGAAACTGATGTAAATTGGAAATGGGACTATGGGATTTATAAACAAAGTTTATAAATAACGTGAAAGGATTATCAATTGATAAATTTAAGATCTAACTTCACGGTAAGAATTCATAATGTGATGGGTAAATTGGTTTAAAAAGAAATGATAGGTTTTACCTTTGGAAATGTGAAAATGGGATTTATGAGATCGGGAACATAAATCGATCGGTGATAAATGGGGAGAGATCTATAAATATTAGATTGGTAATATTGGAATTGAAAAATATACTTTTATCAAGAAGTTGAGTTTGTTTTGAAAAGAGGATTTTTAATTATTAAACTTGGTAATTTTAAAGTGTTTAAAAATATTTTAGAAAATTAGTTACTTAAATATTTTTAAATTATCAAAATGAGTTATAAGTTTTAGAGACAAGTTTTGTAAATCGACCGAATTTTATTAATAAATCAGAATTTATTATTGTTTCAAAGTTATGTAATTATTTTAATTGTTTTAAAAGTTGCAAAGACCAAAGGCAGCGGCGACCGGTAGGCTTTGCAACCATCCCAGACCCACCGTGGCTTACACTGGTACCCGAAAATTGCTTTTACGGCCAGCCTTTCGATTGTCACGGGTTACGCCTAACCAACCCCGTAAAGAGGACGTGTAGGGGTAAGAGTCTCCCGTTCACCACCTAACCGCGAAGCGAGAACCCCCCATCACATTTCACTAAGACAAGCAAGTCGTCCACTTTGTAGAGCTCGACGATCTGTACTATTTTCCTTTAGGAAGTTTTCGACAATATTGATTAAATCGTGAGGAATCGGGAAGAGAAGAATGATAAATTTCGGCCATTGAAACTGTAAATGGCTGATAGGTTATAAAATTAGGGTTTTGGTGAAAATATGAGAAAGTGAAGTCCTTTTATTGAAAATTCACGAAACACTATTCACCCGAAATTTTTTCGAACTCCAAACGAAGTGTGCCGCCTGGTGTTTATAATGTTTTACCCCTATTCTGAGAGCAATGGAATATATATCAGGAGCCAATTCGATCAAATTTGAAAGATACGATTTCAAATCGATTAATTTAAATTTAAAATTCACTCGAATCGATTTCTACGCGTTTTAGCTTGCCCCGGACAAACCGTAAGTCCGATTGACCCGAAATTTGAAGCCATACAATAATATAACATTATGGATCCGATGAAACTGGTTTCGTCGAAATACGAGATTGTTTGAAAAATGGCTATTTTTACTCGTCAATTAAATATTAAAATATTCAATTTCCACAAATTAACTTTTAATTCCACTTTAAAAGTTCTATAACATCATTCTAACTCCAATATGATTAAATACAACTTTATAAATCATTTTTAATCATATTAAACCAAATTTCCAATTATTTATGAAATTTCACATATTAAATTATCGATTAATTATCCAATTAAATCCAGATATTCAAAATAAAATTTATTCAACTTACAAATTTTACTTATTAATATTTAAAAATCAATTAAATATCCGAATTTCAAATTACAGGAATTCTGGGTCGTTACAAACTTCCCCCCTTAAAAGAATTTCGTCCTCGAAATTATCACGTAAAAAAAGTTACAGAATCCATTCAAATTAGATTTCGAATTCACTTAAGTGTTTAACTTTCCCAAAATCCAATAGTTAAACTTCTTACAATAACTTTACTAAGTTTTCAAATCATACTTAGTTATCTTTTTCAAAGCCAACTATATCGTTTAACTTTCCACTCCAAATCAAAACTTTAGTTTTTAAAATTTTCCAATTTTTCTCAAAAATATTCCAACGCCTTAAATTTTCAGAAAAATTCGCCATAGTCTCCTTTGCGCGGCTCGATCCAAGAAAAAATGGCAATATATATATCATCTCATCAAGTAATGAGGCATCCCGCAGGGAGAAAAGTGTAAAAGTACGATATTTAATCCGAGATATGTACATTATATATTATTTAGCGAGCACATACGGCTAATATAGCGCGAAAGCGAGCTCCAAATGCGAAGCAAGCGCAATCCACAGCTACTAAACACTCAACAATAATGAGAAACATGCATATATGAAAATAATATCGATATACAACATATACCACTATAACACATGCAACAAAACATCAAATCCATATCAAATCAATATACATTCACTTCTCATTAATATTCAATGAATTGGTTTTTTCATTTAATCACATTTGATTCATTAACATTAGACTTTACTAACATTCATTTTCATATTCAATTAGTTTATATTCACTAATTTATATTCAAGTTTGTTCACTTCCAAATCAAATTCAATTCTATTTAGATTTACTTACTTCCAATTTGAATTCAACTTCATTAACACTTAATGAATTATATACAATCAACTAACAATCATATAACAACCAAATTATTAAATTCACATTCAAGTTGGTTCATCACTTTTAATTAGCTTTAATGAATTAACACTAACATCCATTATTTCATATCAATTTATTTACATTCAACTGATTTACATTCAATTCATTCATTAATTCAATTGCTAATTCATTTTACCATATAAAGTTGAGTTTCATTTATATAACTCAATTTCATATTCATCACTTCACTTTATTAATTTACTTCGATACCAAAATCAACTTCATTCAACATTACTTAAGTTATATTCCATTTAAACATCATTTGTTTAACTTAACTTAAATTTCCAAATCCAATTCAGATTCTATTTACTTACAAATTCGAAATGGATTTCAATTTTATTTTCTTGCACTTGCAAATTTTATTTATTCATTCACAATTTATTTTCCAACTTAATAATTGTATTCCAATCATTTTATATAACATTCCAGAGTCTTTTCAATCTTTCAAAACCATTTTTGAAACCAATTCAATTATCTTTTGAATTTCAAAACCCAAACCCAAATTTTTCCAAAGAACTTCCATTTAAAACAACTTGGCAGCAATCCCTCTTTTGGAAACCCAAAAATGAACACCGATGATGTCGCGATCATTATCGGAATTATTTTCCAGCGACCGAAAAGAGTTTAGTGCTTTCTTTCCTTCAAAACAACTTTCCAAAACCCTTGAAAATCATTTTTTAACTCAAAAAGGAATTTAATCTTCTCTAAATTGCAAACCCTTTCAAACATTTCCAAATATTCTTCTGGAATTTTACTTCAAATTACAAATCACATTTACAAATCTTTTACTTATATAATTTCACTATTTTCTCTTTACTTATATAAGATCATTTCACAATTGTAAATCATATTAATTATAATTCCATACTTATAATTCTTCACTTATACAATTTATTATTTTAATTAACTTATATATATTCTTACATTTTCAACAACCAAACAATCAATTTATATACACTTTAATAATTCTAAAAAATTATTCATTTATATATAAAATATAATCGAGGTAAAATTATTTCATTTACCCTATTTTAAAACGATATCATGTCAAATTGTTCTATACAAGTGTTTAGAGATTCCAATCAACAATGTTAATTACTCGTATTGACCAGAATCCATATACCACTCAACAAACCAATCAACAAAATATAAAACAAATTTTATATTCACTAATAAATACGCGCTCATAGCTATTATTACACTCAAACTCATTCTAGAGTACTACTGACTCTATCTCTAATGAGTAATTCCCAACAGAGCCAAGGTTGTCACTTAACCATATGCTCTGATACCAATTTGTAAAGACCCGATGCAGCGACGACCGGTAGGCTTTGCAACCATCCCAGACCCACCGTGGCTTACACCGGTACTTGAAACTTGCTTTTACGGCCAGCCTTTCGACTGTCACGGGTTACACCTAGCCAACCCCGTAAAGAGGACGTGTAGGGGTAAGAGTCTCCCTTCGCCACCTAACCGCGAAGCGAGAACCCCCCCCCCCCCATCACATTTCACTAAGACAAGCAAGTCTCGTCCACTTTGTAGAGCTCGACGATCTGTACTATTTTCCTTTAGGAAGTTTTCGACAATATTGATTAAGTCGTAAGGAATCGAGAAGAGAAGCATGATAAATTTCGGCCATTGAAACTGTAAATGGCGGCTAGGTTATAAAATTAGGGTTTTGGTGAAAATATGAGAAAGTGAAGTCCTTTTACAGAAAATTCACGAAACACTATTCACCCGAAATTTTTCCGAACTCCAAACGAAGCATGCCACCTGGCGTTTATAATATTTTAACCTTATTCCGAATGCAATGGACTATATATCGGGAGCCAATTCGACCAAATTTGAAAGATACAATTTCAAATCGATTAATTTAAATTTAAAATTCACTCGAATCAATTTCTACGCGTTTTAGCTTGCCCCGGACAAACCGTAAGTCTGATTGACACGAAATTTGAAACCATACAATAATATAACATTACGGATCTGATGAAACTAGTTTCGTCGAAATCCAAGACTATTTGAAAAATGGCTATTTTTACTCGTCAATTAAATATTAAAATATCAAATTTCCACAAATTAACTTTTAATTCCACTTTAAAAGTTCTATAACTTCATTCTAACTCCAATATGATTAAATACAACTTTATAAATCATTTTTAATCGCACTAAACCAAATTTCCAATTATTTTTGAAATTTCACTTATTAAATTATCGATTTAGTTATCCAATTAAATCCAGATATTCAAAATAAAATTTATTCGACTTACAAATTTTACTTATTAATATTTAAAAATCAATTAAATATTCGAATTTCAAATTATAGGAATTCTAGGTCGTTACAAAAGTATATTTAATTATTACATAAAGTTTTCGGAAAGTAATGGTATGCTTTCATGGCAAAATCGAGAGGCAGAGAGTGCCTACGGTTAAGTTTAGATTTCTTTGGAATAGAGACGTAATCATTGAGATGCGTATCCACGGTTGATACCGCATGGTGCTTTCCATATTTATCTTAAAAAGTTTTCAAATATTTTTGAAAAGAATGGTTAGTGAACGTACTTACTCTGATAAGATAAGTACATACCTTTTGATAAAGAGATTTAATTTATTAAAATTTAAATTAAATGAGACTTAGCGTTTTCAGTGGAAAATGAACTCTTTAGTTGAATGATTGTTTGTTTGATAGTTAAGGAACCGACTATCAAATCTGGACTAAGAACATAACTTTGGAAATACCAAGGAGAAACACGAAAATTATATGGTACAGTTACCGTCAAAGGTGCTATACTATACGTATAAACTTGTTTCGTTCTTCTAGGACGATGGTAAGGAAATCTGTTCACTAATGGTTAGGAGATGATCTTCGATCTTATTTTCATTTGTTTATTTCCTAAAGAATTGGGGTTGAGTTTACCGAAAATATCGACCATTGTTTCGAAGAGACCGGGATCGGATAATTTATCCAAAAACCACTTCGATCCAACGAATACGCTTTAAAGTGAAGACAAGAGCATGAAAACGAAGATGGAGCTTTAAAGTGCAAGGGCTAATCACTACTAATCCCGAGGACGATTCCAAAATGGATGTAGTAGGAGTGGTGCCTTCCGTTTCGTTCAGACTCAGAATGGCCTGATATGGTTGAATGTTTTCAACACATTGTCATTGGAGGATAATGAACATTCCAAGTATAAATTCCTTTAAAAGATAATCATAGCGTCAAGCATCAACTGGAATGATTGAAAATCAGGAAAGATGCAGCAAGGCTAAGTGGGTCGTACCCAATTAGTATATATTATCACATTTCTACATACCCTTGGATATATTATAAATTATGGATACGGCGGCGCATGGAAAAAGAGATCTCAATAAGGGTGGGAACACCCGGGTTGGTAACATATTCGGTTTTATCCAGGTTAAGGGGAGGGCCAGTTTTGTCTTGTAGGGGGTCTCGGCGAGGTTCTTGGTATATTTTTCTAGATGTGTATAGTGATAGGTGGTACCCCAGTGCTTAGTCATCGTATAGAATCCATTCTCCAATATGTGCCTTTACGGTTTTGTTGTAGAGCCTAGTATGCTGGAATTTAATAATGTAACAATTTCGGCTATTTGAATAAGTATTTGTATTTAAACACTATTATAATATCAGATGATTTTGATATAAAATATTTTGGTTATCATAAGGCAAAAACCCATCTTGTTTATGTGTGGCGTGGTCTTACGAGATACCTTTGTTTTTCAATGGATTTTGATAACTTTAATAATTCAAATTGAATGTGTTTTCTCATGCTGATTTTCCCGATTGACTTGGGTGTTATTTATTATAATGCTTGAGTCAAACTGAGTATTAGAGATTTAGGTTAGGATGTTATGGAGCTCAGGAGACAAGCTGGATGGCGAAGATTTATTACACATGCTTGATTATATTTCGCTGTGTATTCTAGGCCGTATAGTCAGCACTAGTGAGGAAAAATTATTATAACTGTACAGTATTGAGTTGTTGATTTGTTGTACCCTGATGATGTAATGTATAAATAACAGTTGGAGTTCTTTTTGTATAAAGACATGTTATTATCTATTATATATTGTTCCACTGCAAATGTAAGATTCTGTGTTGTTGTTTCTCTTTTCTTCTAGCTCTTCTTTTTCTTTCCCCTTACTATCGGTTTTCCAGCATTTGATTGCTCGACATGTAATACAGTGGACGTATTAGTGTCGATTTTTGAAGGTAGAAAATCCTGGGCCGTTACAGTTGGTATCAGAGCTGAAGATTAACCGAGAACCTTGGCTTTGATGGGGTAACTCATTAGAGATATGTGCAATAACACCCTAAAATGAGTTTAAGTGTATTAATAGATATGAGCGCATATTTGTTAGTGAATATGAAATGTTTTATATTGTGTTGGTTGATCTATTGAGTGGTTTACGGATTCTGGTCAGTACGAGTAATTAACATTATGGATAGGGATCTCTAAACACTTGAACAGAGCAATTCAATATGGTATTGTTTTGAAATAGGGTAAATGAAATAATTTACCCATATTATTTTTATACATGAAAGAAATAGTTTTTGAGAAATTATTATGATATATATGGTGTGCTTGGTTGTTAGGAAATAATAATATTAAACTATTATCATTTGTTGTTGTGGTGATTGAATAAAAGCTAATATTATAAACAAAAGTTAAGAAATAGTTTCATATAACAAAATGGAATTATAGTTTGTAAATGGGGTTTATAATTTGAAATGAAATGAAATTCCAGAAGAATATTTAAATACGATTTGTTAAAAAGGGTTTGAATGCTAGGAATTTGGGAATTTAATTCCCGTTGGTTTTGAAACGTTTTTCAAAGTCTTGGAAAATAATAGTGATATTATTTGGAGAATATTTGTAAATTGAAATATTTTTAAAATGGTTATTTAAAAGGAAATAGAAGCACTAAACTCACTTCGGTCGTTGGAAAATAATTTCGGTCATGACTGCAGCATCATCGAAATTCATTTTCGTGTTTCCAAAGGAGAATTTGCTACCAATTGGAGTTTTGTTTAGTAAAACTGGTTTTGGTTTGAAATGCAAAAGAATGATTGAATATACCAAGGGAATTTTTGTGTGTGTGTATATGATTTCAAAAATGATTTTGAAATACTTAGAACAAATTGTTTAAACTCTGGGATTTCGATTTGAAATGTTTTATTTAGAAATATGAGAAAAATAGTTGATAACCTATAAAATTTGTAAAGTGCAAGACAAAGCAATGTTTAAATTGTTGATTATGGTTGCAAGAGAAGTAAAATGTTGAAATTGAACTATAGAATAGAAATTTAACTTGAATTAAGTTGAATAAAGTAAAATTAAAAATTTAGCCTAAGTTGAACTAAATAAAATAAAATTTTGGAAACAGAATTGATTGAGATTTGAACGAATTAGTGGATGGAACTAACTATAATAATTACTAATTTAAATACGGTTTGGGAATTTGGTTGATAAAACTTAATATCTAAAATTGGGAGATAAATTAAGTTAAATGGAATTGGAATTGAATTTGACTGAAATGGAGATAGACCTAATTTGTGAAGTGGTAATAAACTGAGAATATTTGTGTGAAATGTTTATAATAGATGTAAGAAAATTAATGGTGAAATTCTTAAGTGAAATCAATATTAAAAGGATACACTAAGTGAATGTGAATTAGAAGTGTGAATGATAATTGTGAATAAGTGAATATAAATGAAATGAATGTGAATAAGAGAAACTGGGATTGCTAAGAATCAATTGAAATAAATACATACGTTGTACGTATATTATTTTATTCGCATGACGGTTTGATCCATATTCGAGTACAGAATTTCAAGATAATTTATATCGATCCGAGTTAGGATTTGTCATTCGATTTTCGACAGCGGACCCTGGATATGGATTTTCGATTGATGCTAGGATTCTCTATCATAGTATTTGGCTATGCAAGGAGAATGACGGTTTCTAATCAAGAAAACAGATCTAAGTCTGCACTAGAGATTCATATGAACGAAACTAGTTCGGAAGTGAAATTGTGTGATCAAGCAAGCGATCATATTTGATATTGCATATGGATGATTAATTTATATCGTACAGGCTTAAGTAAAGAAAATATTGAAATTTTTGAAAAAAGATAAAATGATTTTGAATTATATGATTGGATATCATTGGTAAGTATGGTGCAGGTATATTAAAAGCAAAAGCTAAATTGATGCCTTTGGTTTCATAAATAAAATGGACTGCCCGACAAAACGATGCATTTTTATTTTTTTTTTGAAAGTGATGGTTTCATGATTGAGCCACTTGGCTTTTGTTTTCTTTGGAAGGTTTGAGCCCGTAGTGGCATTTTGTAGATGTTTGGATCTAGCTGCGCAAAGGAGACAGCGAAAATTTTGCAAATTTAAAAAGTTCGAAAATTTTTAATAACTAAAATTTGATTTAGAATTATAGCTTGAAATGATTGAAAAAATAATATTATTTGGAATCTATAGATGAATTTTGAAATTAGTAAAAGTGATAATGTGGTTTCAACTGATTGATTTTGGGGAAAGTTAATGGGTTTTGGACCATTCTTCTTGCCTTGGCAATTTCGGGGACGAAATTCTTTTAAGGGGAGAGGAATGTAACGACCCAGAATTTTGGTTATTTGAAATTGGAATATTTAATTATTTTTAAATATTTAAAAGTAAATTTTTAACTTGAATTTCAAATTTAATGATTTATTGGATAATTTAATAATTGGAATTTACTTAAATAATTGAATCTTGAGTCTTAAGCATGATAAAAATAATTTCAACGCTTATTAAATTTCTATTTACAAGAATGAATGTAAATAAAAAATTAAATTGGATTTATAAGAGATTTGCTCGATTTAAAAATATCTCATTTTAATTAACATATAAAATAGCCTACCGGGGCACAGTCTTGGAATTCGATGAAACCAGTTCCATGAAATCCGTAATTGTGTATTATTAGCGAATTTCAAATTTCGTAGTGTTTAGCGTTATCGTTTGGTCATATGATAGAAACATGCTGAAATTTATATCAAAAATTCAATATAATAATTGAGCTCAAAAGGTTATCTTCTCCATACGATCGAATTAGGACCCGAAACCTTTTCTATTGCGTTCGAAATAGGGGTATAACATTGTAAATGCTTGGCGACATGCCTCGATAGGAGTTCGAGATTTTAATTTACGTAAAACGAGCCATTTTGAAAATTAATTAAATTTATTGTTCAAGTCAACCCTTCTTGTCAACTTCTTTTCTTACTTTCACCAGTCATTGTTCCTTTCACCAGTCACTATTCCTTTCAAAAACATGTCCTCTTCCTTTTAAACACACACGCATCTTCTTCCTTTAAACCACATGCAATAGTAAAGAGAAAGCAAAAAAATGGCAAGCTTCAAAAATCTATATCTAAGAATCCACTCGACCAAAATTCTCAAAACCACTTTCAAAATTCTAGTTTGAGCATGAGCTTCAAATGGGTATACGATTTGTGGGATGCATTTCTGATTTGGCGATGGACTGTGTCGGGTTCAAAACTAGGGTTTGGGATTGGGAAGCGATGGATCATCAATTGGTGGATTGGAGGTCGTATATGGGTTCGTAATGAAGTTTAGCATCTCGGAGCAAAAGATTGGAACATATGATCACATATAGAGGGGTGCGACATTTTATCTATGTGAGTGAGACGCGAAGTCGCAATTTTCTGTAGGGTGCCGAGCATGGAGATATGGATACGGGCGAGTGTAGCTTGTTGAGAGAAGCTCATCGACGAGACGAAATTCATCTTCATCGCCTGTAGCTCCATATCACTAGAGATAAGTGCAAGGCTTGGTGGGTTCCTTTCTCATGCGTGTACAGACGTTGAAGAGGGAGAAGAAGAACGGTAGTGGGTTGCTGAGCCAGGTCTGTTCATATAGGTTGTGGGATTTTTTTATTTAAATTTGTGTTGAATTTACTTTAAGTAACCAGTGAACTTATAAAATGTATAATTCTCACATGTGAGGTCGAAATTGGACGAAACTTTTTGCGTTGGAGTTAGGATGCTATGGAGTTTAGGAGACGAGCTGGATCTGTGCAATACGTCTTCGCCAACTGCATAGTGCTTTCTATATTTATTCTAAAAAGTTTTCGTATATTTTTGAAAAGAATGGCTAGTGAACATACCTACTCCTATAAGATAAGTACATACCTTTTTATAAAGAGATATAATTTATTAAAATTTAAATCAAATGGGACTTAGTGTTTTCAGTAGAAAATGAACTCTTTCGTTGAATGATTGTTTATTCGATAGTTAAAGAACCGACTTTCAAACCTGAACTAAAAACATTACTTTGGGAATATCTAGAAGAAACATGGGAATTATATGGTACAGTTACCGTTGAAGGTGTTATACTATATCGTATAAACTCCTTTCGTTCTTCTAGGACGATGGTAAGGAAATCTGTCCACTAACGGTTAAGAGATGATCTCCGATCTGATTTTCGTCTGTTTATTCCCTAAAGAATCGGGGTTTAATTTACCAAAAATATTGACCGTTGTTTTAAAGAGACCGGGATTGGATAAGTTATCCGAATACCACTTCGATCCAACAAATACGCTTCGAGTGAAGACAAGAGCATGAAAATGAAGATGGAGCTTTGAAGTGCAAGGACTAATCGCTACTAATCCCGAGGACGATTCCAAAATGGATGTAGTATGAGTAGTGTCTTCGATTTTGTTCAGACCCAAAATGGACTTGTATGGATGAATGTTTTCAACACATTATCATTGAAGGACAATGAACATTCCAAGTATAAATTTTTTATAATGGTAGTCGTAGCCTCAAGCCTCATCATCCGGAATGACTGAAAATCAAGGGAGATGAAGCAAGGCTAAGTAGGTCGCACCTAATTAGAGTACGTTATCACCATTCTAGATTTCCTACAATATATTATAAATTATGGAAACGGTAGTGCATGGAAAAAGAGCTCTCGATAAGGGTGGGACCATCCGGGGTGGTAATATATTCGGTTCAATCCAGGTTAGGGTTAGGGCTGGTCTTATGTTGTAGGGATCCCGACGGGGTCCTTGGTACGTTTTTCTAGATGTGTACTGTGATAGGTGATACCCCAGCGCCTAGTCACTGTATGGAATCCATTCTCTAATACGTGCCTTTGCAGTTTTGTTTATAGAGCCTAGTATGTTGGAATTTAATAACTTAAAAATTTCGGCTATTTGAATAAGTATTTGTACTTAGACACATTATAATATCAGATGATTTTGATATAAAATGTTTTGGTTATCACAAGGTAAAAAACCCGTTTTGTTTATGTGTGGCGTAGTCTTACAAGATACCTTTGTTTTTCAAGGGATTTTGATAACTTTAATAATTCAAATTGAGTGTGTTTTCTCACGCTGGTTTTCCAGACTGACTCGGGCATTATTTTATGATAATGTCCGGGTCAGACCGAGTATTACAGGTTAAGTTTAGGATGCTACGGAGTTCAGGAGACAAGCTAGATGGCGAAGACGTATTGCACGTATGTGATCATATTCCGTTGTGTATTGTAGGCTGTACAGTCAGCACTAGTGAGGACAAGTTATTATAACTGTCCAATATTGAGTTATTGATTTGTTGTACTCTGAAGATGCAATGTACAAATAACGATTGGAGTTCTTTTTGTATAAATACATGTTATTATCTATTATATATTTTTCCGTTGCGATTGTAAGATTCTGTGTTATTGTTTTTCTTTTCTTATACCTCTTCTTTTTCTTTCCCCTAACTATCGAGTTTTCCAGCTTTTGATTGCTCGACATGTAATACAGTGCAGTATTAGTATCAATTTTCAAAGGTCGAAAATCCCTGGCTGTTACAGGTACCATTCCTATACTAGCCTGGTAGCTATTATTATAGGAAAACTCAACCAAGTGCAAATGGTCTTCCCATGACTCACCAAAATCTAATACACAAGCTCTTAATAGATCCTCGAGAACCTTGTGGACTCGCTCTATCTGCCTACTGTAGGTGATAAGCATGTACTCATCTTAAACTCGGTTCCCAACATTCCTTGTAGACTTTCAGATTTCACTAGTGAACAAGGCATCTATGTCACTAACTATGCTACTAGGAATTCCTTGTAGTCTAACTATGTTCTTCATAAACAATTTAGCCAGGACAGGTGCCATCCTGATTAGTTTGACTGGAATGAAATGGCACTCTTGGTCAACCCGTCCACTACGACCCATATATTTCATTTCCCCATTTCGACCTTCGCAACCCGTCTATAAAATCCATGGATATCGAATATCATTTCCAAACTGGTATCTCCAAAGGTTGAAGCAACTCACTCGGCTTCTGACGTTCGGCCTTTACTTGTTGATATTTCACACACTACTTTACCCATAAGCAACATCCTTCTTCATACCTTCCCAATAGAAACTCCTCTTCATATCCTGATACATCTTGATCCCCCTTGGATGAAACAAAAATTTTGATCGATGACATTCTCTAGAACCTCCTTCCTTATGTTTTCTACATTTAGGACACGCACTCGTCCCTTCTTTCTCAACCATCCTCTGTGGTTAAGAAAAAAATCCTTCAAATCATCAATATCAATTTTGGTTCTAACCTTCTAATATTCTCTGTTAACATGTGGTCATCTTTTTGCTTAGATGCAATCCTTTCGATCAATCTCGATCGAACTTCCAAGCAGGACAACATGGCGGTACTCTGACAAGAACTAGCAGTAGATCTTAACTGTACACTGCATGTAGTTAATGCCTCAAGATCCTTCCATTCAGCCAACATTGCTGACAATGTTTCCTGCTAAGTACATCTACAACCTTGTTACCTTTCCCCGGCGTGTTAGCCACCTTTGCTATCTCATATTTAACTCTTTTTGAGAGAATAGGTATTTTAAGGACTTAAGATCGGTATATAACTCGAATCTCTCTCCCAAGAGATAGTGTCTCCATATTTTCAATGCGAAGATTACCGCAGCCAACTCTAAATTATGATTATGGTATCACACTTTATGGGGTCTAAGATATAGAGAGGCATAGGTAATGATCTTACCCTTTTGCATCAACACATCTCCTAATCCTGTTTCACACGCATCGATATGGACTACTAATTCTTGATTCCTGTTTAGAACTACTAACACAGGTGCATTACTCAATAAATGCTTTAACTTAAGGAACGCTTCCTCGCATTTTCTAGACTAAGAAAACTTCACATCCTTCCTGGTCATCCTAGCCAAAGATGCTGCTATCCGCAAGAAATCCTCAATAATCCTACGGTAGTAACCAGCAAGCCCAAGAAAACTTCTGACCTCAGTCGCCATCTCTGGTCTCTTCTAGTTGTTAACAACTATGATCTTATCTCGATCAACAGACAAACCCTTCTCTGAAACCACGTGACCAAGAACTTAACTTCTTTCTTCCGGAAATGACATTTTGAAAACTTCACTTTCAGTTGATGCCGCCTCAGCGTCACAAGCACCGTCCTAAAATGAACTTTATGGTCTCTTTCATCCTAAGAATACACTGAAATGTCATCTATGGGTACCAATACGAACCTATCCAAGTGCTCTTGGAAAACCTGGTTCATCAAATCCATGAAGAAAGCTGGCGCATTTGTTAGTCTTAATGGCATCACTAACCATTCATATGATCTATATCTGGTTCGAAACACCATCGACGGTATACTGTCTTCTACCACCCTTGGCTGATGGAAATCAGTTGCCAAATCTAATTGGGAAAACACGCTGGCTCCACTTAACTGATCAAATAAGTCATCGATTCTCGGCAAAGAATACTTATTCTTGAGCGTCCTCTCGTTCAACTTATGATAGTCAATACACATTCTTAATTACGCATCCGGTTTCTTCATGAACACCGCGGCCACTCTCCAAGGTGAACTGTTTGGTCTAATAAAATTCTTTCCTTCTAAGTCCACTAGCTGCACCTTTAACTCCTTCGTCTTAGTAGGTGTCATCCGGCTAGGTAGTCCGCTTACAAGTTCTGCCTCTGGCACAAGATCTATCTGAAATTCAATAGATTGCTTTGGCTGTAGCCCTGATACTGGCTTAAAAACATATGCAAACCCTTTTTCTACCAACACGAGATCTAATTGTTCTTCCACTTCCATTGCATTAAGAAAAGCATAAGCACTTGTGTCTAACATCTCAACTGAGTATATAATTCGATCACTGTTGTTGGGATGTCTATTTCCCCATCCTTCCAAAGTATTCTTTCATCGTACCTATCTAACCAATCCATATAAGATATGATCCCAAAACCTCGGAAATCAAAAACATCCAAACTGCATGCAAGCTTATGAAATAAAAAGTCAAGTTCGCATCTTATCCCATAGTTGCATGCCCTCCTACTGTATTCGCAACCCTTAAGGAAGTAAGTAGGTATGATGGTTCTAAATATAATATATCTACCAAATACTGAGATATAAATGAATGTGATGCACTGGTATCAAATTATATCCTAACAGGTATGCTATAAATCAAAATCATACCTTCCATTACAGACTTTCCCTTCTCACTAGCAGTTGGTTTAGAGGATGAAGGTCTCAAAGAAAAGACCTTTCCTTTTCCTGCCTTAGCAGCTTCGGAATACTAGTTCTTGTAATGCCCAATCTGGTCGCAATTACATCATTTCACATTCTTTTTCCCCACAACCACCATTCCATTACCCAAACGACACTCATTAGCATAGTACCCCTTCTTGCCATACTTGTAGAAAACTATATTTGCTTTCTCATTCATTGCGACTCCTCACTTCTAGGCACCCTTCTTCTTAAAGAACTTTCTTTTCTTGCTTTGATAACCTTGAGTCTCTATAAGTTTTTCACTTCCAAATGTCGAAGCAACCAGATGCAACTCCAGCTTGCACCATATTCATAAAGAGCTGATACATCTTCCCTCTATCTACTGTCAGGGTTCCTGCACCAACATTGACATTTGCATTTTGGTTAGCATTTTCTTGTCGACCTAAGTTTCTCCTGGTAGTGGGTCGAGTAATTTCGTTAGTTGTAGTGCTTCCTCCACCTAGGTTTACTCTTCTATTTCCTACTTCCATACCCTGCTTTCTCGATATCTGCATACAAACCTTAGTAGAAAAAAGAAGAACGGTCTAATATAGAAGGGAATACATGCTTATATATATAGAAAATACAAGTATGTTACTATAGCGTTAACCCAAACCCGGTCTCATTCTCTGATTCATTGGGTTATGTTTAAAAATCTAGGTTCAAATTCCTTTTAAATATACTTAAACTTATGCTTTGATACCAACTTGTAGCATCTCCCATTTGAAGGCCCAAAACTAACTACTACAAATGCTGCAGTCATCCATAGTTATTGATTTTTGATGACCAAATTTGGTAATGTTAGATACATTGATATACCAGAAACACATGAATATGAAAAAAAATTAAACTCAATTTAAAAAAATTCTCATTTCATTACAAATAGCATTTTATATCTATTACATAATCCCACACATAAGCCACGTTCAGAGAAATTACAATTTATTATAAAATACGCCAAGAGCGACATATGAAGATGCCTCTTTGGTTAATCAGAGTCTAAATATAAGCAATTAAACAAATTTTCCCTTACGTCCAAATAACACGACGGATAATAGATAAAATCTCCTAAATAGCTAGCTTGTCTCCTACACGTCTTCGGAAGTTTATTCGTCAACTAATAACCTAAAAACCCTTAACCTCGGCCTACTCAAATTAATTTTGAGAATTCGAGAGTTTAAGGAAAACATATAAACTTCGAGTAAAACAAAAATTCTGGTGTGAATAATAATATATCATCTTGAATTAAATAGATATCTAGCAAGACGATACCACTGAGCGGAACGGGTTTTCCCTTCGCTGGTACCTTAACAAAAAACTAATTAACCATATACTTTGCACCTGCATCTATAATGGTTAAAATATAACATAATATGATGATATGAAATTATACAATGTATCCTTGATTTCTCATCCCCATTCATCTGACAATCTGTCTCAAGTTATAATTTCTAGGGTCACTATTACCCTATTAGTTTTCATGGGATAACTAATAACCTGTTCCAAGCTTACGGACTACCTCTTCGGTTTAATAGTTTTCATGGAATTACTAAGAACCTATTGGTGTCCACCAATAACATCATCCAATCATCGTTTTCATGAGTTGACTATGAACCTGCTGGATTCTCCAATGTCGATGGAACCCCTTTCTCCACTATCGGTGGAACCCCTTTCTCCACTGTTGGTGGAACCCCTTTCTCCAATGTTGGTGGAACCCCCTTTACCTAATGTTGGAGGAACCCTTTGTCCACTGTTGGCGAAACCTCTTTCTCCAATGTCGGAGGAACCCCTTTCTCCAATGTCAAGGGAAACCCTTTTTCAATGTCAGAGGAACCCCCTTTCTCCACTGTTGGTGGTACCCTTTTCTCCAATGTCGGAGGAACCCCCTTCTCCAATGTCGTAGGAATCCACTTCTCCAACATCGGTGGAACCCCATTTCTCCATTGTTGCATGGAACCCTCCACCGTTGGTGGAACGCCTTTCTCCAATGTTGAGTGGAACCCCCTTTTTCCACTTTTTCTTTAATACGCTTTCACTGGCTATGTTTTCAAAACTTAAAACATGTGTAACTTTTTAACCTTAAGTCTATTTGTCTATTACGACCACTCTACGGAAAGGGAAACCATTATTCGGAAGCAATGGAATAGGTTAGATATTGTAATTCTACACCTATAAAAAGTTATGGCCCATGAAAACTATGCCTTGAGAAATGTTATTGGCAGGAGCCAATAGGTTCTTAGTGATCACATGGAAACTATGTCTGGAATAGGTTATTGATAGAGATCAATAGGTTCATAGTCATCCCATGAAAACTATGATTTGAGAGATGTTATTGGAGAATCCGGCATGTTCATAGTCAGCTCATGAAAACTATGATTGGTTGATGTTATTGGTAGACACCAATGGGCTCTTAGTAATCTCATGAAAACTATGAAATCGAATAGATAGTTCGTAAGCTTGGAACATATTATTAGTTATTCCATGAAAACTAATAGGGTAATAATAACTCTAGAAACTATAACTTAAAATAGATAGTCCGATGAAAGGGGATTAGAAATCCAAGATATATTGTATAATTGCATGTCAACATATTATGTTATGTTTTAACCACTCTTGATGCAAGTGCATAATATATAGTTAACTGCTTTTTGATTAAGGTACTAGCGAGTGTAAAACCCGTTTCGTTGAGGGCATGGTCTCGCTAGATATCTATTTGGTTCGAGATGGTATATTATTATTCGCACCAGACTTTTTATCTGACTCAAAGTTTATGTTTTTCCCCTTAAACTCTCGAATTGCTCAAAATTAATTTGAGTAGGCTGAGGGTAAGGGTTTTTAGGTTATTAGTTAATGAATAAGCTTTCAGAGACGTGAAGGAGGCAAGCAAGCTATTTAGGATATTTTATCAATTGTGCGTCTTGTTATTTGGACGTAAGGGAAAATTTGTTTAATTACCTATTTTTAGACCCTGATTAACCAAAAGGACATCTTCATATGTCGCTCTTGGCATATTTTGTAATGAATAGCAACTTCTGTGAATGTGACTTGTGTATGGGATTATGTAACGAATCTAAAATGCTATTTATAATGAAATAAGATTTTTTTTTAAATTGAGTATGAAAATTTTCATATTCATAAGTTTCTGGTAAATCAATGTATCTAACATTACCATTTGGTCACCGAAAATTAATAACTATGGATGGGTGCAGCATCCGTAGTAGTTAGTTTTGAGCCTCCAAATAGGCGATGTTACACTAGCTTTAGAATATTCAGCCATATTAACCTTCTATAGGTTATTAAACTTGTTTAGTGACAATTTCCTAAGTTAGTATTAATTGCTGAGATGGAAATCTTCCTAATGTGGTTGCAAAAGTTTTTTAAAGGACATATATATAGGTGTTTTCGAAAAACACTTGAAAAACATTTTCAAATATAACAAGTACGCTCTCATATGTATACTTATTTCCCTTTTGATCAAGCAACCTTGCGTTGATATCAGCTGTAACAACCTATCCCGAAATAGACCTAAATTCCGATCCAGAAAAGCCCCATTGGAACTTAGCGCCATTCCAAGACTAGTTGTTGGTTGGTGAAAAAATAAAAAACATTACATAGTTCATAGAGCTATCTATCTAACTTTCAGAATCTCACAGTGGAATGGATAAAATATAATAGTCAAACATGTACCCAATAATAAAGCCATTTTAGAAACACAGAAACATTATCATAAAGTCTCAAAATATCCCGACATAATTATCTCAGTACATAAGTCCCAAATTAACAATAGAAATAGCAACAACATAGTTTCAAAGTCTAGGTACATGAAATAAAATAACGTAAGCAAATAATAATGGATATTCACTGCCACAACAATTAGCCTTCCACCTTTGCTTCTTCAGTAATACCCTGCGCCTCTGGCCTATTTGTTGAAATGAGGGGGAATTCAAAACAACAAGGTCTGATAGGTTTTAATTTCTTCATCAAATGTTGGACACTTATCACACTTAGGGATCCTACTTTGATAGGTTTTAACTAATTGATCAAGTTGTTTATTACATTCTATCAAAGTATCTTTTTGAGATTCAAGTTTGGCGTATTTTTCGCTAAGTCGTTCAAAACAACCGTTTACTTCATGAAAATATATAAGCAACTCAGAATGGGTAAGTTTTGATACCTCACTTGGCTCGTCATCGTCACTGTCAGTTGTATCACCTCGAAGACACAATTCTGCCTTTTCGCTTTCACTGCCAGTGCTTTGATCATTCTCGTCTATTTCATCCCAAGTGGCTGCAAAACTTTTCTTTTTCTGTTTCTTTCCGTGGCTGGATTTAATTTGTGGACAATTGGGCTTGATATGGCCGGGTTTGTTGCAATTATAACAAATAAACTTTTGTTCTTCTGAGTAGTCTAGTGCTTTGGCTATTCTGCTTTTTGCTTTTTGATTTCGAGCTGAATTTCCATGTTTTTGATTCCATTTTTTGAATTTCCTTATTAACAGCTCCAATTCTGCTGCTCCATCATCTTCATCGTTATCATCATCACTTTCGGTTGTTCCTTTGAGAGCTATTGATTTCTTTTGAGTGTCACCTCCTTCACGCTCTTCTTTGAATTTCATTTCAAGCTCATAAGTGGTGAGATTTCCGATGAGTTCCTCAACTTTAAGTTGTTTTAGATCTTTCGATTCTTGTATGGCAGTTACTTTTGCTTCAAAGCTTCGTGGAAGGACTCTGAGGATTTTCCGGACTATTTCTAATTCGGTGTATGTTTTTCCGAGAGCTTTTGATTTGTATACGATATTGGAGAGTCGTCCGTACATCTCTTTAACATTTTCTTCCTTCGCCATTTTGAAGTTCTCGTATTCGCTGCTTGGCATTGCAAGGCGAGATTCTTTGACTTGAGATGTTCCTTCGTGAGTCACTTCTAGTATGTGCCATATTTCCTGCGCAGTTAGACAATGGGAGACACGACTAAATTCAAATTGATCCAATGAACAGATAATAGAATTCATAGCTTTGGCATTAGTGTTCTGTAATTTATTTTCTAGTTCTGTCCATTGTTCCTTGGGTTTCTCTATTTCCTGATTATCTACAGTTATAGTTGGTATACTATAACCTGTCTCAACAATATTCCAAGTGTCAATGGTTTTCAAAAAAATTTGCATTCTATTTTTCCAGTAAGCATATTCACCATTGAACATTGGTGGTCTAACTATGGATTGCCCTTCTGCAAAAGCATTATTAAAAGAAGCCATTTTAAAAATTCAAATTTTTAAAACAAAAACCGATTTTTGAAACACGAATTTTTAAAACAAAAATTGGTTTTTGTAAAATCAAAATTTTAAAACAAAAATGGCTTTTGTTCCTAGCTCTGATACCACTTGTAGGATCGATTTCACCCTAGAGGGGGGGTGAATAGGGTGATAGTGTAAATTATAAAAATTAATCGCGGAAGCTTATCAATTAATTTCAATTCAGATCACAGAATAGCAGCACAGATATCGCAGAATATAAATAACAGAATAAAACAGAACAACACAGAATTTACCCAGCTTCGGCAAAACCCTGCCTACGTGCTGCCCTCAAGGTTTCTACTAGAAATTAGATAGTCCCTCGCTTACACACGTAAACTCGCTATACCCGCTATTGACTAATCTAACTCTACGCTCAAAACCCTGACCACAACTCAACCACCGAGTTGCGAAATCCCAAACTACACACCGTAGTTTGTCCCCTAGTCACACGACTAGAAAATTAAAAAAAACGGTTTAAAAAGAAAATACAAAACAAAAACAAAATAAAATAGAATAGCCCTAATTCAAAAATATAACCCTTATTATAATTTTAAAAACCCCAAACTAAATTAAGGCCGGCCCAATTATTCTTTCAATATATTTTTATCGCCCCCGTTCCTTTGTTTGTGATGGCGGCTCTTATTTCTTCCTTCGTTCTTCTACACAAACGAATTAGGGCTTGCGTCTTCGTTCTTTGATCTGAAAATTATGGGAGGCGGCTTTGTTTCGATGTTCTTTAATTTTGGCTATTGCTTGTTGCTCTGGAATTCACGGCTCCGCTCTCTCGTGGTACTGTGATTTAGGGTTTATGGATTTGGGACTTTGATCCCTTGAATGCTCTGATTTGCGAATTAGGGTTGAGATGATTATTGGCTTGGCTTGACTTCTCTTTGGTGAGTTCGGTTTCGCTTCAGGCAAATTTTTTGCTCTGTTCCTTTTCGATTTTTGTGTTCGAACTCACCACCTTATGCCGATGATGATCTGGGGCTTTTATAGGATTCGTTTCCCTTTATTTTCGTTCGTCTGATTGTTTCAAAATTATTGCTTTGGCCGTTTGATATTTGTTGAACGATGATGATTTATTTGACTTTGTCAATTTCGTATTATTGTTGCTTGATTGACACGGTTTCGAATTGAAATCGTGGTCATCACGATTTTGACTTTGATTAGAAACACGGTATTGATTTCCTTGATTTCCCGTGACTTTCTCTTTGACTTTGGCATGTTCGAACTTGATTACCACTTGATGTTGAACTCGGTCGATCATGTTTACTCCAGCCATTTGATTTGAACTTGTAAATTCTTGACTTTGTTTTTTTATAAAAAAAACTGTTATATGACTTTGCTGGATACATACTTTTAATCTGCTATGCACATTGTCGCATTGTTGATGTTCTTTGTAGTTTGGTCATTGATCTGGTCATTCATTTGCTGTTTGGATGATGTGGATGTCACTGTTGTACACTGCATAGTGGTCTTCATTGTGATGATTTTGTTGCTCTGACTTGTATCACTTATGCAGTCTTCACTGTTACTGTGCCATTGCTGTTTGGTCTGAACTTGCATATTTGAGTTGTTGTTTTCTATCCTGTTGCCTTCAGTTGCTTGTCGAATTTTAGTCATTGAAGTATGTTGTTTGGATATTGTGGGATGCCATCTTCTTGTACTCGATATTGTGGCATGTGGTCTTAGCTGTCCACTGCAGTTTGTGTTGCTGTGCACTTTTGTGCTTTGGTTTGAACTTGCGGTTAAGAACAGTTGCTTTGTCTCGACTTTATTGGTGCATTGTTGCTGTAGCTTTTTGAAGCTTGAGTTTCTGGTCTTGATACTTGCAGTTGTATCACTTGATATTCATTCCTGTTGTTTGCAACTGTGTTGCACTTGCTTTTGATGTAGCTGATGGTCTTTGTGGTCACTTGTGCAGTTTGGTCTTGCTGTTTGTCGAGTTGCATTTGTGTTACCATATTGATGCCTCTGTTTGCTATGGCTCTGACCATCTGATTGTTGTATTGCATGTTGCTGTTTCATTTCATGCATGTTGAACTGATTTTGCTTGGTGGTCTTGTACTTGTATATAGCTGGTTTGAGGCTGTGTCATATTTGAACATAGCATTCATGTCATGTCGCCTTGTGTTGAATCCAGTTTTACAGCTCGGGTTTGACCTTGTACTCGTGTCGTGATTTTAAATATATTGCACGTGAGTTGAAACCCGGCTTTGCATTTGGGTTTGACCTGTGCTCACCTGTCCCTGTAGCATTATCAAGTGTATATCGGTGTGCACGGCCTTGTGGCATATACAGTGATACACTGTGTATGTCACAAGTTGTTCGTGTATGATGAATTCAAATTTAAATTATGACGAACAACCCAAATAACTGAGGCAAATCATATATTCAAAAATTATCTTCTATTTTTGAATTGCAAAAATATTTCTTTTTCAATTTTACTGCGTTAGTTTATATTTTTGCAGATTGCTCAGATGCTGGATTCAAACTGGAATGCAGTTGAAGATAGATACGAGTGTGAGTGATATGTAGTGAGGTGCTGATGTAAAATAGTGATGTAATTGAATTTGTATCAAAGTTGTATAGTGAATAGTGAGAGCTTGAATTTGTATACTATTCAAAATTGTGATAAATATTTGTTTGAATAAAATATTCGTTTGAATTCAAATTCTGTGTTATTTATTTTATTCAGCAAATATTTATTTAATCTGTGAAAAATAAAATAGTATATTATCAAATACATTTAAACGAATGTATATATGTTTATTATCATCAAACAAAAATATATAAGCGCATATTCAACAAATACCTCTTTAACGGGCTTTAGGTAGACTCTAATCATTTAAGACCTATAAAATAGGCAGATTCCCATCATTTAAAGCCTAACCCCAAGGCGGGTTCGTACATGGTTCTTCCCTAATGATGTTATTAGATATCCAATTAGGCCAGTTAAGCTTCACCTAAGAAAGAGGCGGGCCCTACCATGGCCACTTAATAACTCTAACCCGAAGCGAATCCCTACTATGTATTTCACCTACTGTATCCAAAATATAGTTTATTACCCATCATAACCCACTCATGATGTCTCACATTAATCTGATCATTCATAGGTACTGTTAGCTAGATTAACTGAGCATCTTTCCCCTACAGAATTAGGATTAACCTCGCGTCCATTGTGGTTATTTATTATACATGATGTCTCATATTAGTTCGTAAAGCCATGGCACTGGTAGCCAGATTTAACTTGTCGGACTTCCATGTTGATTTGGACTAACCTCGCATCCCTATAACTTAGTCATAACTTATATTTATATCTACTATATACATATATCATCTTTCATGAATAATATCTAAGGCAATATAAGGTATCCCCCTATTACGCCTCTAATTAAGGGTTAATTCCTTAATTTACTATAACTTCCTTCCTACTAATTAATATTATTTAACTATTCTAATAATACTAATTATCATGTTTAATATGCTATAACCGATACGTTATGTTATATACATATATACACATATACACACTTATATTTACGCGTGAAATTTAGGGTTTGATCCTAATGATACAACAATTGATAATAATTTGCTTATAAAGTATTTTGAAATATTAATCTCATAAAAATCTATAATTTCAACAAGAACCGATGCTACCATAGCTAAATAAAATAGATTTGTTCAAATATGGAATATCTATAACTTGTTTCATATTAGTACATTAGAGTCCATCCTAGTTGGATGATCGTGAGGTCGCGCCTTAGATCCGTGGCATCACCATATTATATACATACATGTTGTGTGCTGATGTTTAGATTGTGTGATGATATACCCTGACACCACACTAGCCAAATAGTCTGTTACCATTAGCTAGTAGGCTCATGACCGTAGAATATAGATGGACGTAGTGTTACGATGACTAGGAATAACTAAAACTGTGGGTGTGTTGTGTGTTGTAAGTGCTATGTGTTGTGTCCTGGAGCGTGCTGTGTGTTATGTAGCTCCCATCTGGGATATGTGTGACTATATGATTATATTATAGCATTTAGATACCCTTCTAGATATTTTTTCAAAGGCGAGGACCTCTTAACCCACTGGAGCATGTCGTGTGCTGTGAGGCTTCCAATTGGAATATGTGATTTGAGATATATAGACATACGCTACCATATCTATAGAACCTCACTAGATTGTGTTTGTTGATAGTTGATTCCCTTTTGTGTTATGGGTGTGTTGATTGCTTATTGGATATTTTGTTAATTCACCCATTTGATTATATGCCATTGATATGTTGAACGACCTTATTTGGGAATGAGTTATCTTTTATGTGCATGGTTTTGAGATTTATTGACACTTGAGTTATGCTCGTGCCATTTTGCATTGGACTTGTTTATACCATGTCAGTTGTTATTTTATATTGACCTCTACATTCCGGATATAGTCTAACCCGTATGTTATTGATATAATACTTAGGTCAGTCCGAGATATTTCAGGTTCAGGGGTGAGTTGACTAGTTTGTGCATGTTGGGCATAGATGGATGATGTGCACGTAAATGTGCATATTTTTATCACCATATTTAATCCTTTTAAATTAAATAAATTTGGGTATTTTAACTTGTTTTAACCAAAATCCATATTAATTCCAAATTGTCACATATCTAGCTTCATATATGGGCAAAACGGTCATTTGTGTGCATATATTTCTTTGAGAAAAATTATTTGGAAACTTATACATATTTGTGTAGAAATTTGATCTCAATTAGGAGTGGGTTCATGACGATACATGCATGCACAAAATAATTACAAAGGAATGAAGATGGAAATAATTCAAAGTGAAGAACATGGAGGATCCCACTTACCCACCTACCTTAATGTACAAATTAGAAGTTAATGCACATGTTTATGGAATTAATGGCTTCATGTATACTTAAATGATGATTAATATAAGCTAATAATTACTTGGCCTCCACACTACCTCAAGGGCATCTTAGGCATTCCTCAAATTATGGCTTAGGGTTTCATGCTTGTACTAATAACCCATTATGTTCATGTAACCTCCTCTTAGTTATTCTCTCTTTAGTTTAGTTTAGGCTCAAAATAAAAAAGAAAGCTCTCTTTCTCTTTTCATGGCTACTTAGGCATTTTTACTTCATGTAATTTTTCTTTTTTTATGCATTGTTAATTAGTGTTTCCTTTTAATTATATGTTCATTTCCATTTATGCTAAAGTGTATATTTATTTTACGCAATTAGATTAGTTCTCTTTTCCATTAGCTTTCATTTTCATCTTCTTGCTGTTTTGTTTATTTCATGTTGTTTTCCACTTGTGTTGATATGATAACACAAATGAGAGGCTAATCCCTACAATTTAGGGGTAATGAAGCTCTCTTGAATCATGTAGATGCAGCATTTTGATGTTATGTCTCTTTTGTGCTTAATGGAAAGTTGGATGTTTGTGTGATTTTGTGTTGAATATTGAATTTGATAGCTTATGTTGTTCAAAACAAATAAGCTGTGCTTAGTCATATGGATCACTAATTACATCTTCATCTACATATGATCATGGTAATGGAAGTGGATTTAGAATCAAAATTTGATGGTTTATGTTTCCAATTCAATAGTTAATAAGCCATGCTTAAAATAAATTCTATTTTTAATTTAATATCATTTTTATTGAAGTTAATAAGCGGGTTAGAGGGTGCATGAAGTTTGATGGCTTAAGTGTTTTATTTAATAACACAATTAGGCCGTGCTTATGATAAATGCATCAACTAGTCCCACCAATGGCAAAAAAGAAATCATAACATTATGTTGATTTATGCGATCATGAGGGGGGATTTGCCTCTAAATTGCTCTTTAATCTCATATTTTTATTTTACGTAGTTTAAGTTTGTTTTTACTTTCTTTTAGTAATTAACAATTATTCGACTTTGGTTTAATTTGATTGAATAGAATTTTAAAATCTACAATTCCCTGCGGATCGACTCGTATTCGCCACGTACTACAAGCGTATGTCGTGTGCTTGCGGTAAAATTTAATTTGAAATTTTTCGACGGTTTTCTAATCCCATATAATTTTCGTCGTTAAACAAGTTTTTGGCGCCGTTGACGGAGAAATGTTTTGATTTTAATTTTTTATTCTTCGGATTATTTTTCTTTGTTTGATTTTGGTGTGCTTTTTATTTTGTGTGTTTGTTTGCATTTTTCTTGTTTAAAAAAAATTTGTGCGTTTGTGTATGATTTTTATGACATTTTGTTTGTGTGCATGTTATTCTAATTTTCTATTTGCATTTGCATATCATCCAAAAAAAACATTCATTTATTATACATTTTCACTCACATTTGCATATATACATTTTTTTTTACATTTACATCTTTCATTTTCTTTCTTGTTATATTGACCAAGAAAGAAAAAAACAATCAAACAACATTTCTGTGCATTTTGTTTCCGTGCATCTTCTTTCAGCAATTTTCCACTGCTTCTTTATCTCCGATCTGCACCAACAAAAATTTATTCTTCCTCTGCTTCCTTCTACCCGACTGTCTTCCTACATTTCAAACATTTCAAAAGAATCAAACCGACCAACATCAAACTGGCCAGACCAACTTCCACTTAATCCATCTTCTTACAACTGCTTCACATACTTCATAAACCTTCAAACTATCCACCTTCAAACATCCCTTCTACCACTTTTTGCCTTCACACTGTCTTCTCGCTCCAACAACAACCTCCTCCATGTCGATCCTCATACAACAGCCGGTGCCTCAACCAACCTGACATTTCACATTCCTGCATACATAATATCCTCTTCCAAAACCACACCATCACAGCACAGCACCATTCAACACTGCTACCCTCCCAAATCTGCCAGCAAGCAATACAAACTTCTTCTCCAACAACCACTGCCATCAGACATACCACATACATCACAATTCACCCTTCATCACTAACTGCCTCTACCATCAACTACACTGCCATCAGACATACCACATACATCACAACAGCAGCATACTTTCATCAAAGCACTGTGTTACAAACAAACTCCAATACAACTGTCTGCATTTCAAACCTCTGTAAACAACAACATACTCGCTGTTACATCCCATCTACCACTGCCCATTACATCCAGCCACTACTCCTCCTTTATATCCACTTGCATTCGCCAATACAAACTGCCAAATCTTCCACCTGTAATCACATTCTTCCACCACAGTCAGCAGTTCCTCTTCCCACAACCAAGCAACTTCACCCTACCAGTAACCTGCTATCACACAACTTCCACTGTCACTTCTACTAACCATTCACTTCACCTCAGTCAACTACACTACAACCACTTCAATATCAGTTCATCAACATCAAATACTACATACACCAAACATTCACCAGACATGACGGCGTATAAAAAAAGAAGGGAGAAAATAAGTTGCGATCTCACCTAGAAACGCCATCGACCACCATACTTCATCATCCACTGCCTCACCACGAATCACCGAAACCCAACAAGCACCTCGACTCCACTGCAATCCTCCCAAAATCACAAGCAACTCCCTGAACCACTCAATTCACTGCTTCAATTCGCCAACTCAAATCAAATCGAACTAGTATCTTGCCACTGATAACGCCTACCCTTCACCACGTCAATTCACCATTTGGAAGGGTGCAAGTTGCAGGTTGCATATAAGCACCCTCTACGACAAACACAGTCATCTCCTTACATACATCCCACTTCTAACATCCACATCTCCAACCTTCATCGCACACCACATCATAGTGTAGCAGTCACTTTACTGCCTTGGCCCAATCTACCCACTGCCATTTACCAAACCACTGCCATATATACATTACTTCCACCAAACGAACACTGCAACATTCCTATGGCGGCAAACAAATCCTCCGCAACCATCAAAATCCCCTCAATCTACCATCCCAGCAATCGAATCACCCCAAACCTTAATCGCCATCGCCTTAAACCACATCACATCAGCAGCTCTAGAACAAACGCCTCTACCTTCGAACCCAGTTCGAGCTGATCGAATTTCCATACCATCACTACACCCTACATAGATTCCATCGCCTTCAGCCGAACCCCGTTCACCACCTAGCTTCGACAATTTTAATTCAACTGCAAACCTAGTTGAAACTGCGGACCAACCCAATTGCCCCTTCAATTCAACTACTGAATTAACGAATTGATATTTGATTTTGAATTAATATTTGACTGCGTGAAGTCAAGAATTCAATTGTGAATCAACGAAGATAGAAGAAATTTCGTATAAAAAAGGGAGGCAGTGGATTTGCGTTTTGGAGGGTTGTTTTGTTTATTTTGTTTGCGTAAAGTCAAGAAGGATTTGTGAATTTTTGTTTTTACTGGGCCAGGCCCGTTTGTTCCAAAAAAAGGGGTTGTGATAAAACTTTGATTTTCCTCTTCTTTTATTTCTTTGTCTTCTAAAAAAAAGAAAAAAAGAAATCCTTTGCTTTTGGATTGTTTTGAGTTTTTGCATAGTTTTATTCATTTAACAAATAAAACAAAGAAACAAGTTTCTTTCATTCATTTGTTTTGTTTGATTTTAACTGTCTTGATTTTCCATTTGTTTTAGTCTTCCTTCTCTTTAATCAAAAAAATCTATATATATATGTATTTTATTTTTATTTTTCAAGTCGCAAAAGCAGAAAAGGAAGGTGCTGCTTGCTAAAAATAATTGCTTCGTCTAGCTTGCTAAAAAAAACTGCTTGCTTGCTATATCTATTGCTTTTATTTGCTTTGCATTGTTGATTGATTGCACTTGCATTTCAAAACAAAACCATTCATATTTGCGTTGTTAATACACATTTAATTTCTGTTTTGCATTTCATCTTAGATTTTGATTAATAATAACGATTAGACATCGATACCTTTTAATTGCATATTGACAAATTGTCTTCTTTGAAAAATTTAATTTCTTGATGTCTAGGCTACGCCAGAGTAATAACCATTTATAAATATTACGGTGGTTTGTAAATATTATAGTGGTTGTTCTTCTGAAGGTACTTAAACCTTCGGCTGCATTGCTACGGTAATTCGTGGTGCACCGATAAATCCTGCCTGTTACCTGGCTGAGAATTATCTTGTCGATTTAAGACAATATGTGATTATACAATTTTGGGTTAACTTAGGATAAATCATTTGTAATTAATCCTTGCATTTATTTAGTTGCATTAGTTCATGCATATTTAAAAACAAAAAACTTTTAAAATCCAAAACTAAAAAATTTTTGTAAATATTCCTTATCTTTTTCTTTGAAATTTTTAAATCATTTTCCTTTGAAATCTCAAAAGTCTAAAAAAAATAGAAAAACCAAAATCCAATATATATATATAATCTCTTCAAACACAAAAAAAATTGAAAACCCAAAATACAAAAAAAAAACAATTTTCCATTTTGAAAAATTAATTTGTAAATATTTTTCCTTTATAAAAAAACATTCTTCAAAATGTCCGAATTTCCATATCTATTTGAATTTTACTATAGTTGTGAAAATCAATATAATCCATATGATTTCACTCCGAAATCGTATGGATATTTTAACGACAATTATTCTTTAAACAATTCGAATTTTGAACAACAAAGTTTTCGAAATGATGATTAACCCTCAAATCTCGAAAATAGCATTTCATCTTTACTTGAACTCTCTACACAACAAAATCAAAGTATAAACAATTTGTGTAACTCATATTTATGCAATAGCTCAAGTCAGAATAATTAAAATTTGAATTTACTTCAAATTTCAAATGATTTCGAGTATAACCCATGCCAATTCAATTTCGAGCTTCAAAATGAATTTCAAAATCAAGACGAAAATGTGAACCAATTTTCAAATAATTTTGGCAATGGGAATAGTTTCAATAAGGATACTTTTGAAAATTTTGGTTATCAACAAATTCAAAATGATAATTTTCAAATTAATGATCATGAATTTGATTTTGTTGACCAAATGGAAAAAGATCACGGGAATTTATTACTTGACAAATACAAAAATTTCCATGAAAATCATAATCAAATCTCAACTTGCAAAGAATCAAATAATAATCTACCATTTATCAAAATTGAAATTCTTGTTCTCAACAAGTCCAAATCGAAAAATTTCAAGTTAATAATTACAAATTTGACTTTGTTGAGCAAATGAACGAAATTTACAATGATCACACGAATTCGTTGTTTGAAACATATATGAAACAACGTGCAAAACAAACTCAAATCCCAACATGTGAGGAGTCAAATAATAACCCATCTTTTACCACAATTGACGATTTTCAAATAACAGCTTTTGAAATTGAAAATGAAATTCTTAATGAAGTTGTTGAAAACACGGTAATTGAGTTGGATTTCAATTCTTTTGAGGGCGTGGAACCAAAATTAAAATTTGGTCTTCCTTTTCTCGATTTTGAATATTCGAATATAACAACTTTGGATTTTGAACTTGATATACGCAATGAAGTTGTTGATAATCCAACAAAGGAAGACGAATTTAATGAACATGAATTTTTTGTACTTTTGGATGAAGTGTTGTTAAATTCCGACGGAGAAGATTTAAGTCACCTCTTTGATTTTGAAGTCTATAATTTCGAAGAATTTTTCAATGGCAAACTTGAATTTCAATTTGGTGAAAATAAACTTGAATTTCAATCAATCGTTATATCTATCCCAAAAGTCATCGAAAATAAAACAGCTCGTACGATTTTTAATAAAATGACATTCATTTTTCCAAATCAACGTTCAACTTCGAAATCTTTTATGGTTTGGTTTTCTGAGCTTAAGCTATGTCTCGCATACTTGGAAAGACAAATGAATCGGTCTTTAGAAGACCGTTTCATTTACTTTTTGACGATATACTTTCTGATCTCGTGTAAATACCATTAATTTTCATTTAAATATTTTTATTTTTCTCCTTCCACTTGGGTTGACTGTAGGGGCACAGTTAAAATCAAGTGTGGGGGGAGTCTCATCATCTTTTTGATTTTCATAGTTTATTTTACATTTTCTTTTCAAAACTTAAAAAAACAAAATTTTATTTATTTTTAAAGAAACATTATAGGATAAATATATGGTTTTGGCTTATTAAATTGAAAATTTTGAAAGTTGATTTATCTTAACAAAAATAAAAAGGAAGTTTGATTACAAATAACAATGGTTAACTAGTATATAGGAAGATTCATACGTGTTAATTATGAAATACATCCTAATTGAAAATCTTTGTTTAAAAAGTGGTTGATTTTAAGTAAAGATATAACATTTTTTGTCTTCTAAGTTAAGTGGTGCTAAGATGATTTTGCAAAACTATCTTTCTCTTAAAAAAATAACATCCAAAGTATTCACTCTCATTTAAAAGTCCTCACGGTTATGCATTGATGAATTACTTAGAATATTTGATTATATGCTTTCATACTCATTTAAAAGTCCTCACTGTTATGCATATATGTAACACATGTAAAAAAGAAAAAGAAAAAAAAGAATAGACTTAATAAAAACCACTTACGGTCGATAGGTGTATGCACGAAAGTGTGTGCACTCGCCATGCTCTATACTTCCCCCACATAAGCCCGAAAGGCAGTGGATGGGTGGTATATCTGGTCTCAGTTTACGTGAGCTAGGTGTGTAATTTTTCTTGCAAATAATGAAAGAGCAAGCAATTGAAATCCTAACACTATTTTTACTTGTTTGATTTGATTTGTTATTGAAAAGAAATGAATATACTACTTTGATAAACTTTAATAATCAACTAAAGATCCATTTTATAATTACACTTTGTTATCAACTGAAACAACAAGTTAAACTATTGTCTATTTGTTATGATAACTTGATTTTTGTTGGAAATTTTGACGAGTAAATGACATAAATTTTCAAGATAATAATCGAAACCTATATCTAACTTATTTGTGTCGATTTAAAAGTGAATCCTTCATTGTAAATATTTTCAAAAAAAACTCGCATTCATCTTTTTGTAAATAGTCTTGCATTTTGTAAATATTTTCACTTTACATTTAGATTTTGTGGGTAGCGTCTGTTGAAAACCCTCACGAGACAACACTTGTCCTACTGGGGACACCTAGAGGTTTAACGGCTTGTTCCATACGCTCAATGCAATCGTACTCCCTACAAAAACGGATTTATCTTAGTTTTTCTTTATTCGAGGATGAATAAGTAGATAAATGTGGGGTATTTGATGTTTACATAAATGTGCATATTTTTACCACCATATTTAATCTATTTAAATTAAATAAATGATCATATTGGGTATTTTAACTTGTTTTAACCAAAATCCATATTAATTCCAAATTGTCACATATCCATCTTCATATAAGGGGAAAACGGTCATTTATGTGCATATATTTCCTTGAGAAAAATTAATTGGAAATTTATACATATTTGTGTAGGAATTTGATCTCAAATAGGAGTGGGTACATGAAGACACATGCATGCACAAAATAATTACAAAGGAATAAAGACGGAAATAATTCAAGTGTAGAAGATGGAGGACCCCACTTACCCACCTACCTTAATGTACAAATTAGAGGCTAATGCACATGTTTATGGAATTAATGGCTTTATGTACACTTAAATGATGATTAGTAGAAGCTAATGATTACTTGGCCTCCACACTATCTCAAGGGCATTTTGGGCATTCCCCAAATTATAGATTCGGTTTCATGCTTGTATAAATAACCCATTATGTTTATGTAACCTCCTCTTAGTTAGTCTCTCTTTGGTTTAGTTTAGGCTCAAAATAAAAAAGAAAGCTCTCTTTCCCTTTTCATGGCTACTTCGCTATTTTTACTTCATGTATTTTTCCTTTTTTTATGCAATGTTAATTAGTGTTTCCTTTTAATTACATATTCATTTCCTACATGCTAATAGTGTAGATTTATTTTATGCAATTAGATTACTTCTCTTTTCCATTAGATTTCATTTTCATCTTCTTGTTGTTTTGTTTATTTCATGTTGCTTTCTACTTTTATTGATAAGGTAACACAAATGAGAGGCCAATCCCTACAATTTAAGGGTAATGAAGCTCTCTTGAATCATGTAGATGCAACATTTTGAAGTTATGTCCCTTTTGTGCTTAGTGGAAAGCTAGATGTTTGTGTGATTTTGTGTTTAATATTGAGTTTGATATCTTATGTTGTTCAAAACAAATAAGCTATGCTTAGTCATATGAATCACTAATTACCTCTTCATCTACATATGATCATGGTAAAGGAAGTGGATTTAGGATCAAAATTTGATGGTTTATGTTTCTAATTCAATAGTTAATAAGCCATGCTTAAAATAGATTCTACTTTTAATTTCTTATCATTTTCATTGAAGTTAGTAAGTGAGTTAGAGGGTGCATTAAAGTTTGATGGCTTAAGTGTGTTAATTAATAACACAATTAGGCCATGCTTATGATAAATGCATCAACTAAACTCTAAATGACCAAAAAGAGATCATAATTTCATTATGTTGGTTTATGTGATCATAAGAGGGAATTTGCCTCTAAATTACTCTTTAATCTCATATTTTTATTTTTCTTAGTTTAAGTTTGTTTTTACATTCTTTTAGTAGTTAACGATCATTCGACTTTGGTTTAATTTGATTGAATATAATTTTAAAATCTATCCCTACAGATCGACCCGTATTCGCTACGTACTACAAGTGTACGCCGTACGCTTGCGGTAAAATTTAATTGGAAATTTTTCGATGGTTTTCTAAATCAATAGAATTTCTGTCGTTAAACAATGGAGGATAGAGTATTGTATAGAGTTTGTATATTTGTATTCCCATGTATGCATTTGTTGATGAGATTATAGTTTGGACATGTTATTTATATTTTTTTATGATAGTGGGTGTTTGACTATTTTGTAAACCCATTTGGACTCGTGTATATTTTATATTATATGTTATCGCCGCATTGATGATTCTGTGAAATATAAGATTTATTTTATATTGTGTATTGTTCTATCCTAGATATGAACATGTTTAATGCTTTGTGCCGATACTGTGTACGTATAGGTGAGTATTTTATGATTGTTGAAATAAGTACCAATGCTAGCCCGATGGAATATTCTCGTGCGTAAGCCTAATACTGCCTCATTCTCCGTATTATCAGGCAGTATTACACTGTAATACACTTTGGTAGTATGGGTATAGAGTTGAGGTGTTACATTTGGCATCAGAGTAAGGTTTAAAACAGTGCAGGGTAAAAGAAACACGAATCTCGGCTTTAGCTGAGACTTAGAACCCCTATCCTCATGGGTGTGTGGTAGATTACTGTTTGTACTTAAGTGGTAGTAGGAGTATACGATCATTACAGGGGCAATCATCTGGGTACGTATTGTAATTTTCTTATTATATAATAACATATTTCTTCTGCTTTTTTTATTGTAAGTATCTATATGAGATACAGAGTAGCTGATAAGTATTATGAATGTCGAAGTAGTTAATCCGGCTAATAGTGTCGATATTGATGATGAATGTTAAACCGCTGTGTGGCATGAGTAGCAAGATCCAATAGTGATCAGAGTTACGTAGCGGAAACTAATTGATAGTTTTCAGCTGGAGGCGTTTGTTTGTTTGCTGAAAATGTGTATATTGATGTAAATGTTTATTTGATATTATAGATGGATGATGTGTGATGATTTGTATTATTGTTAATGGTTCTGAACTGAATGTATATACGTGTTTTGAAAATGAATATCTTAATCAAAAAAGCGGACAATTTAATAAAATAAAGTGATTAAAATCATATTATCGAGCGGTATTTGAGGTTATGGAAAAATTATAGCTTTCGATAAGTTAAATATTAGTCTGAAGGAAATTGAAATTTTAGATGATAAATATTAGTAATGATTTCAGAAAAAATTGTTTGAAGATGGAATGATATTTTAAAGTAAGCATATTTTGTGAATGGAACATTTTTGATTAAAGGTACCTTTTTTGTAAGATAGTGGAACTGGTTTGGTTTAGCATGCAATTGTTTCCCATATGGATATAGTTATTTAAAGAAAATTTTGAAGTTAATTTCGTGTTAATATGTCCGTTGAGTGCTTTAAGAATTTTAGTCGATGCGCTTGATCAACTTTATTGGTAGGGATTCATATACACTACAACAAGAAAATATAGACATGAGTTTTGGAAAAAAGTAAAATATTCGAGCTATTTTTAAAAGTTATAATTTCGAGGAGTTATGTCTGAAGTTTCGAAAAGATAGTAATATTTTGAAAAACAGAGATTTAATGTTTTTTAATTATAATAATAATAAAATATATGATTGAAACTTATAATTTTGTGAATGATAGAAGTTGAATATATATTGCAAGTTTTTATTGGATGAATTATTTTATATTGTTGTACACATACAAGGACATATTTGGTTAAATTTCCTTACATTATATAATAATTAAGTGAGACAAGAAGTATTATAATTATTATGACGGAAGCTCAAACTTTTGGCCATTTGCTCATAAAACTTATGGAAAAGTATAATGGGACTTCAAAAAGAACAATGTGATATGGAGAATTATAGATTACCACATTATCAAGTTATTATTATGTTGTAAAACTTGGATAAATTATTATTTAAAAGTAACAGAAGTTTGAAAACAAAAGCTTGTGTATACAGTGATGAGACCAAACTAGGGAGAAAAGGAAATCAGTAGATTTACTAAGGAATAAGAGATGAAATGAATTTATCCCTACACATTAGTAAATGTACAAGTAGCATGTATCTGTCCGTGCTTTGGTTCAGCGAACAAGGGATGTATATTGTCTACTGATACATGCAAAAGCTAATCATATATTTATTGGCAAAGTTGTCTTCTTTCTTATCTTTGAGTCACTCTTCTTACCTTCAAGGTGTATCTTAAAAACTTTAATGACTTTTTTCTTGCATTGGTTTGTTTCACTTTGACTTTGCCAAATTCACACGAGAAGATGCTCATCCAACCTCTTAAAAGATGATATTTTATGATATAAATTTTTTCTTTTAGTCCCAAAACAATAATGATCTAGAAGTGTGGTTTGTATTATATGTTGATAATATGATAAAACATGAAATGCATGGATGTTAACAAAAAAACAGAGAGAGATAAGAATGAAGTTTATAAAATTTCATTTTAAAGTGTTGTATGAAAATGATCACAACTTTTGACTTTTTTGGCCAATATTGATGAATCTTTTTTCAATTGAAAGATATTTTAGTATGGAACATTTTTCATATTTTTCACTTTACGAAGTTTTGACATTTGATAGTGTTTAAATAGGTTTGAAAATGGATCGAAAATAAAGGCCTGAACGTGTATCTGCTAAAATTTGACACTGTGTTCACTCGACCATAACTGTCAAATGATTTATCTGATTCCATTGGTTTAGCCCATTCTGAAAAGCTAAGAGTATAATCAGCAACTTGTATTTAAAGTATTTTGCGAAATTTTGAAGTTTTCATGGCTAAAAACTCAGTTTTTGGTGGTGGACCTGTGTACATTTTTGCAAATCTGGCCTGCATATGTTTATTGAATCTTCCATAACTTGAGTTATTCTCCATATTTTCACAATCAATAAGTTGTTTTGGAAAGTTAACATTATATAATAAATTACTTTTAGAAGCATGACTTTATTTTTTGTCTCTGACTCTTGAAATGCAATCTGAAATGGCCTAAATATGAATGTCATGTTTTATTTACATTGTGTAAATGCGTACTTATCATACTTCATTATATATGCGACTAATCTTTAATTTGAGTGGAGATAGGTACATTTGGAGCATAGTTGGATAAACTGGGGGTTAGCCCGTTTTTGCTTGCCTAATAATAAGAAAACTTTCTCAAAATGCTAATTAAAAGGTATCTTTTGCGATATATCGATGTAATATGTGATATTATATTGTTTCTCCATATTTCGGAATGCCCCATTGATTGAGATGTATATATATTGTGATATACTGTGTTTTGATTGTTTGAAACCCTCTCTATACAAGGAGACTCTGTCGAATTTTAAAAAAAAACTTGACACTTAGAAAATTGTCACAAAAATTCATCGTATGCAAAAATAGAAAGTTATTAATTAAATCTATTTGAAGTAGTAGCATACGATAAGGTGAGTTAGAATTTAAGACCCATATAGAGGATTGTGTAGTTTGGTCGGATAAAAGTTTGTAGAGTACGAAGAAAGTTCAGGCTATGAGTTGTATATGACGTTTCCATATAAGAAATTGCGAGGACATAATTTTCTTAAGGGAGAAGCTTGTAATATAAATTTTATTAAAATAAAAAATATTCGAGTTCAATTTTGGTAATTATTATTTTGAGAAAAAAATTTAGTTAATTAAACCAGGAAAATAGGCACAAGGAAAAAGTTATAAAAAAATTTAGTCTCAGGGACGGTAAGTTTGTTTTTAGTCTAAAGGACACTTTATAGTGTAAACAGAAAATGATAGCTACATCTATCATCCTGTGATTTACACTACAAAGTGTCCTTCAAACTAAAAAACAAACTTGTTGTCCCTAAGACTAATTTTTTTTGCAACTTTTTCCCTGTGCCTAAAAACCCCTAATTAAACTCTACTTAATATAATATTTTGATTTAGTAAATTTTAAATTGTTTTAATTAAATACAAAATATTTTTTAAGTGTAAATTAATTTACGATCAAATTGAAATTTATTTATACATGAATTAAAAGGAGTTGTGAAAGGAAAAGTTAATGAAATCAATTTTTTTTCATTAAAACTTGAATGGATTTGAATTAAAAGGCCCAAACCAAAACCAAGCACATTCTCTTTTCTTTCTCTCCTTGGTTGTCCTAAACGACTCCATTATTCAGTTTCAGACCCGACCTTACCTATAACCATTTTTATCTAAAAAGCCCTAACTTCCTACTCCCTAAAAAATGAATTCATTCAAAGGAATAAAAAGGAAAAAAAGACTCACGTAGGCTTGTACAAGACACAGCAACATGAGGTACATGTATCTTATGGTCGCGACACGTCGGCGATTACTTAGGAAGGCGCGACTTGGGAGATTCCATAGGTGGAAGGCGGAGCAACGTTAGAGGAATGACATCTACGACATATGATAGTGTGACTTTCGTTGCGGCTTAAGGAGATGCATGCAACGATGGGTTGATTTAAGACTCTGCATGACCAAAGTAGAGGTGGCGAAGGAGTAATTGCAATTTTATGCCAGCTAGGGCTTGAGGACGTTAAGCTTTGATCAGGCTTTTCTTGGAAAAAAAAGGTGAGTTATTTATTAACTCACATCAGCGTTCAAGTTTTAACTTCCATTTACATACCTTTATTTGATAGTTGGCAACGAATTTTTGGTTGTTGACTTATGGTTGACATAGGTTGAAGTGATTAAATGTTAAGTTGCATACCTTTGTTCATTTGTTGCAGTGACGAATTATAGGTTATGTGGACATTGGACGTCGTTTAAGTAATGAATAGATGCATGTAAATAGTCAAATATAACACTTGAGTTTGATCGGGATTGGGAAAAATAAACTGAAATGGTAATAAATTATTTTAGAAATAAACATCAAATTTTAGGAATGATTTTATTTAATATTGAAAATATTACTAGTGAAAAAAATAATATATAAGTGTAATATTTTTTAGGCTTATGTGAATAAAAATCCTCTAGGAAAGCGGCGGTTTCCGAATTTGTTTTAAACGAGTGGACTTTGAATTTTTTTTTTATTTATCTCTAACTATAAAAATATTTTAAGATTTTGTAAAGAATATTTATAAATTATATTTTATTTAAAGCAATAAGTTTGTTTTTATGGGAACAAATAAATTATAAGTTTTATAAATAATGTTTTGGAATAACAATAGATGTGAATGTGATTTATTCTTTAAATGGAAATTACCATCAACAAAAATCAACTTTAAATTTGATTAAGTACAATTTTAGAAGTAATATCTTTCCTATTTAAATATTCTAAATAAAAGGGAAATTATGGAATTTGTATATATATAAGTAATTTAAATTGGTTTAAATGTCAGATATTGGAAGATTTTATATAAAGAAGAATTTCAGTTTGGTTAATTGTTTACTTTGTTTAAAAAAGTCTTGGATGTAAATAATGGTTTTGAAATAACTATTTCTGGAATTTTATATTATGCTTTCGGTAAATTTATGAAATCGGAAATCCTTGTTGGGAAAGCTTGATTATTAAATTTGTTGTTTAAAGGAAATTATAAAATATAAAATTTCTTTGGTGTTAATATCTTGAATTATTAAAGAAGAAATTTCAAAGTCATAAATGGTTGTTGAAAAGGATATTAAAGGATTTGGAATTGAATGGATTTTACTTTAAGATATCCCTATAGTTAAATAAGATAATTAGGATATATTTATTTATGAAAGTATGAAAGGATTACGGAGAAAAGAATGAGAATTTTATAATTTGATTTTCTTTCAATTGAATGTTAATATTTGAAATTGGTTTGGAGATTTTGAGAAAAATGTATTTCAAAACAACCTTTTCGAATTAATTGAATAAAGGATGATTTATATTTCTATGTAATAAGGAATTAGAATAAATGGAGTTATAGTACCGTCTGTTATGCTACTTTTAGTAATGTTTCCTCGATTATTCTGTGGAACTTGTTATATAAAATAATATCGTGTGAAATTTTAGATTATAGGAAAGTTGACTGAATGAATTGATAATACCGTCTAGCATGGGACATTCGGTGACACTGTCTGGTATGGGACATTCAGTGATACTATTCAGTTTACTATTTTCACTTATTGTATATGATATTATCATGGGTATGGAGTGTCATTTACGAGCATTAACTAAACGAGCGAGTAACACCAAATGGCATGGGATGTCTACCTGATATTTATTTGATTACTTTCTTCAAGCGATGAACACCCTTATTTTATGGGTTAATGTCTAGAGGAATGGTCCGTTCTATGCCAACTTGTGTTGTGTGCTACTTATTCTGATAGACTAGAGTCCATCCTAATTGGTTGATCATGGAGTCGCGCCCTAAATCCATGGCATCACCTTATTATATATATGTGTGTTATGTGCCGATGTTTAGATTGTGTAATGATATGCCTCGATGCCACACTAACCAAATAGTCTGTTACTATTAGGCAATAGGCTCGTGACCATAGAGTTTAGATGGACGTAGTTTCATGATGACTAGGAGTAACTAAGACTGTAGGTGTGTTGTATGCTGTAACTGATATGTACTGTCTCCTAAAGCATGTTGTGTACTGTGTACCTCCCATCTAGGATATTTATGACTATATGATCATATTATAGAATTAAATGTTGTTCTAGGCATTTATTCAGAGGCAAGGACCTCTTAACCCATTAAAGTGTGATGTGTGCTATGAGACTCCCAACCGGGATATGTGATTTGAGATATATAGACATATGCTACCGTATTTATAGCACCTCGCTAGATTATATGGTTGTTGATGGTTGATTCCCTTTTGTGTTGTGAGTGTGCCGATTGGATATTTAGTTGTTCCACTCATTTGATTATATGCTATTGATAATTATATGCTATTGATACATCGATCGACCTTATTTGGGAACGAGTTACCTTTTATGTGCATCATTTTGAGATTTGTTGACGCTTGATTTATGAACGTTCCATTTTGGGTTGCACTTATTTATACCATGTCAGTTGTTATTTTATACTGACATCTGCATTATGGACATAGTCCGACCCACGTGTTATTTATATAATTTTCGGGTCAGTACGAGACATTTCAAGTTCAGGGATGAGTTGACCAGTTTGTGGATGTTGGGCATGGATAAAGGATAGAGTATTTATATTTAGTCTGTATATTTGTATTCCTATATGTGCATTTGTTGATGAGATGTGTAGTTTGTATATGTTATGGGTATTTTTTTATGATAGTGGGTGTTTGACTATTTTATAGACCCACTTGGACTCGTATATATTTTATGTCATATGTTATCGCTACAATGATGATTCTGAGATCTCTGAGATTTATTTTATATGGTGTATTGTCCTATCTCGAAGATGCACGTGTTCATTGCTTTGTGCCGATACTATGTAAGTAGAGGTGAGTTTTTTTATGATTGTTGAAATACATACCCGTGTCAGCCTGAGGGAATATTCACGTGTGTAAGCCCAATATCGTATTATTCTCTGTATTATCAGACAATATTACAATGTAATACTCTTTGGCAATATGGGTAAAAATGTGGGTTGTTGCACTTGGCATGTTTTTTATTACCATCGTTCTATTTTTAGTTAGATCTATCTCTTACAATTCAACTTAGGGTTGTCAATGGATACCTGAAAAATTCAAAATCCATCCGCATCCGCATTTGAAAATCGGATAAATATCCGATATCCGAAAAAATGGATGTGAATGCGGATACAAAGACATCCGCATTCGAAAAATTATCTGTCCGATTTTTATCAAGATTATAGTTCAAATTATGTGTATTTTAGTGTAGTGGAAGATATTTGTTTAGTATTTTATTAAGTTAGTAGTTTATATTATATGCACTTAATGCTTTTTAACTGCTCAAAACTATTTATTATCATCATATTTGTTAATTTTTAACACTTCTATAATCAATGGGATTGAAAAGTATTTATGTTAAACTAAAATTTTCTTTTTATAATTCTTGATTTATTAATCGTTAGCGGATAGGATAATTATCCGATATCCGTCCGTATCCGCGGATGTAGATATAAGATATTTGAAAATGATTTCGGATGCGGATGCGGAACTATCCGCATCCGAAAGCATTTTTTGACAGGCCTAATTCAGATTGGGGTGTTGTGCTAATTTTTGGCTCAATAATCAATTTTCTCAGTAAGCTGACAATAATAGTTGATAATACGTCATTGACAATATAGTAAAAATCTTCTTATTATGTTATTCAAACATTGTCAATCTACTTCAGATAATAGAAATTACTTTATCTATTTACCAACTCTAAAAATAATGATACATTGCTTCAAATATCTAATGGTCACTTTATGACTATTTATTCTAATTTCAAATAATATCAACTTACTTTAAACATCTTAAAGCACAATATTACTATTTTCTATAATAGTGGTAACTCATTCTCTTTCAAAACATGGCATTATTATATTTTCCTAAAATATCAATTTATCATTAAACTCTTTTTAATAATTCTATTCTCTTCAAACCAAAGTAATAATCCAACTCAACAAATTTCGAATATATGTTGTTTTATTTTTAAAATATTCAAACTATATTATTAGTTACCCAAAATAATAATAATCCAATGTAAAATATTTTTAAAATATCACTTTATTATTTAACTTAATAATAGTAATTCAACCTTGTCATTATTATTACTGATAATAGTATGGCATAAAATAATAATCATATAACTGAAGATCGCGGTCTCCATGTTCCCAAACATCCAGTTATCCTATTGAAATGTCTACAAATACCTTATTTTAGGCCTACTCTTGAGAGTAACTAAAAGTTATCCAAAAAGGAAAAATAGAAGAAAAAAAAGGGTCAGACAGAAGTCTGGTGAGGGAACTAACTGTAAGTGCTGTATATCCATGTAACATGTATACGTCTAATAAGCATGAGTAAGGTTCTATGGAAAATACTAATCATACCACATCCTATCCAATCCCTACACCAATAAGCCATGATAATAAAAAATAATGTTTGTAATATTAAATTACACATACTATAACAAGCTGTACAGTTGATAACATAATAAACGAGGGTACGGGCAATATTACACCTCCATGATCAATGGTGTCATGGATCCTCAATTTTGGTTAACCCTAACGTAAAGTAAATATAACGATACCATAATGCTATAACAAGCATTCACATACCCAACTCCACGAATAAACCATTTACTATTAATATCATAAGTTAATGTTATTTCAATATTCAAAATCGATATTTTCATAATGAATTGTCATTAGCTACCAACAGAGACATGACTTGGAGTCAATTAATATCCATTGACTCTAAGTTAACACTTTAGGGGATGACATATGTAGTTCATGAGGCAACATCTAATTGTGTTATGGCGTATATGACCTACCCTTGAATTGCATCCCACTCTCTTCGCCTTTCCTCTGGGATTATGTATGTAGATTGAGCCATATCTCATGGTACAATGGTTTCATTTAATAGGGCCGTTGTAAAGACCCAAATTTTTTAACGTTTCGAATAACAATATTTAATTTATTTAAATATTCAAATTTGATTCGAGTATAATAAATAACAAGGAATTCATAATTTGATTAAACGACTTGATTTTTAATAACATATTATTAAATAGATTTATAAGATTTTTCCATAATTTTTACTATGGAAAATAATTAAAAAATATTCTGACCTATTTTACGTCAAACATTGGTATTTTGAAACTTTACAGAATTTGATAACCAAGGCTTTTATTATTGTTTTGGAATCGTGTCGCTTGGTTGTGCGTGATCCTATTTTTATTTCTGTCTTCGCGGTCAATACACGAATGAGATATTATGTAGCAGAGTACTACAAATCTTTCTTTTCAAACCATTTCAAATCAAATCAAGAACAAGCATTTAATGTTGATTTGCTTATTTTGATGGGTGGCTTAAATTGTTGGTTTTGGTTAACCTCTGTTTGAAGCAATGAGATTTTTGTTTGGCTATAAGTACACACAACACATCACCACAACCCCATTTTTCACTTCACATATTTGCTTCTGGCTCTTTTCTTCTTCTTCTTCTAAGTTCCAGCGAATGGAAACAAAGCTTCACCCCACCTTCAAAAATCAATAGCCCATAAATAAACCAAAATAGCCATAGCGAATAGCCAAGTCAAGATTTTTGGAGTCTTTTCGTGATTTTAGGGGGCCGGAGTTGGCCGTAGTTAGAAGTTGAACGTTCCCCAATCAACTTGAGTTTTTCGACCTCATGGTGGTCTAGGAGAGGATTGGAGCTGTGGGAGGAAGGTCGAGGCAATGCGAGTCATTTGTGATCGGTCGGAGGTGGTCCGATAAACCATAGCCGCAGGACAACTCGGTTCTAGGGTTTCGGTCGAGTTTTATTTTGGGTTTGACTTGTTGATTGGATGGCGATGTTTGGAGGAGCCAAGTCGGCCGGCGTTGAACTCGAAGGCGGGAAGCCGGGTTGTGGTATTGATGGTGGCGGCGGCATGGGTCAGGAGGGGTTGTAGCGGCGATGGTTGGGGGTTAAACGACACGACTATGCTCAAGTTTCGGTATAAGAAGGCGAGATTTTTGAATTAGGGAGGAAGGCTACGATAGCTTTTGGGTTGGGCCAGGAGATGTGGTCTTGGCCTTGGTGTGGGGTGAGACAAAATTATTATTTATTTATTTATATAAATTAACTTAGTTAAGTTTAAAAAGCCATAACTTGCTTATTTTAAATCCGTTTAACTCAAGGATTTTTGCGCTAGACTCGTACTGACAAGTACAACACTATGACATAAATAGTTAATAGTTTTGATGATGTATAAATGATAAAATAATAGCGATTGAATATAATTACGTTATTTTAAATAATAACGTGGTTAAATTAATTATATTTCATTGTGAAATCTATTTGACAAAATAAAACACCATTATGTTAAATTAAATTAAATAGATCATTTTGGACATCTATTGAGCATAATAAATTCCTATTCTATGCTTACAAAGTAAAATGATGATTATGAAGTTAATTAATATGTGGATTAATTATGTTGGATAAATGATGCTTTAACTTTTGGTTGTTAATTGTTGAGTGACGAAAGCTTGGTAGCCTGGCCATATTGGATATGATATTAATATATGTTAAAAGTTGAACCCTTTGAGATATGAAAATACATGGTACCTTGTTTAAGTACAATAGTGTCATTGAGCCTCTTTCCAAATTTAAAATGTTAATAATTTAAAATTAACTTGAAATTTATCACAATTTGAGGTTAAGTATTATATAATTAAAAATGATTCAGATATAGAGCGGAATGATGTTTTAAAGTTAATTAATTATTTTACTAATGATGTTTTGAAGTTATTAATAATTTTATTATTGACGTTTTTAAAGTTAATCCATTATTTTGCTAACACAATAAGAAAAGTTGAATTTTATAACGTCAATAGATAAAACTTTATTTCATAGCGATATTGTTTTTTAATTTGTTTTTATAAAATGAATTGGCTACGTAACCCTTGAAAAAAGCGAGTTACCCAAATGATTTTGATGGCCGCTTATTCCTGAAGTTATTTCGTCATGCCCTTTTCTCAAATGTTTTCCCTCGTCCTTATTCCTAAGACTATTTCCTCAAATCCTCGATCACAAAATTTCTTCCTTTATACTGCCCCCACCCCTAGCTGCTCCTATTTGCCTCGTGCTATGTTAACCCGCCTTTTGGCAAGGCCGTGGACAGGCGGATTTAACTAAATCGACTGCTCATTTGTCGAGGCTGGAATACGATGGATTTGAATCAACTGGATGGACAGACGATCAATCATGAGTGATGATCATGATTATGAAGCCCGAATTCGACATATTCGATAGACAAAAGTCGTGGGATACTCGAAATATGGGTTTTGATACGCGATTCACCTAGAGTTTACTTCGAGTCACGCCTAGGTTTGCTTCGAGTTTTTATGGAGTTTCCTTCGGGTCACACGGAGTTGTGCTCCGAGTTGCTTGGGGTCAGTCTGGATGGAGTGGTTCGGTAGGAAGGTGGTTCGGCCTTGATGGTGTGGGTCGGTCATGTTGTGGTGGTTCGGTAGGAAGGTGGTTCGGCCTTGATGGTGTGGGTTGGTCATGTTGGAGTGGTTCGGTAGGAAGGTGGTTCGGTCTTGATGGTGTGGGTCGATCTGGATGGAGTGGTTCGGTAGGAAGATGGCTCGGTCGTACATGGCTCGCTCGAGGAGTGGAGACCAGGCATGGTTCGATCTTGGTGTCATGGTTCGGTCTTGGTGGCATGGTCTGGTCTTGGTGGCATGGTTCGGTGATGGAAGTGGGTCGGCTAAAGTGGATGGTTGGGCAAAGGAAGGAAGGCATGTCGTTCGGTCATGTTGTGAAAGTTAAGGTGGGTCGGCTAGGTATGGTTCAGCTTTGGAGTGGATCGGCATTGGTGGTTTGGCCTCGAAGGGATCGGCCTTGGTGGATTGGTTATATGGAATCTGCATTGGTGGTTCGGCCTCGATGGGATCGGTCTTGGTGGTTCGTCATGTTCTGGTTCGGTCATACTGAAGTGGACCAGTGGATGTGGCTCGGCTTGCCTGGTTCGGTCGTAGTGCTGAGTCTAGTTCGGCTATGCCTTGATGGGCCCGGACTACTCAGGAAGCAGGTAACTCGGGTTTTGTCTATAAATACAGCATGTGGGGCTTCAGAAAAGGGATCTTCATTCTGTTTTCCTCTGTCTTCTATACTAAGGCTGCTCTGCCATTGTTGTTCTAAAAACTTGGGGTTCTAACCGTAATAGATTCTAATATTAATAAAAAGGAAATTTCTGGAGTGGACGTAGGTCAGAGTCAGCCGAACCACTATAAATCTTCTGTTATTGCTACTTTCTTTCTAATTTTCACTGTTCTTTATATTTATACTCTCTACATACATTCTATCTGATATTTGTGACTGCGATTTGGTGCTTTCACATGGATTTGGGTGTTGGTGACAAATTTTGGCTCTAACATTTTGGTGCTTTCACTCTGAAGGCTAGAACTCAGGGAACCTACAGCTTGGACTTTGGATTTGAAGACTTAAAGACCTGGATCTGGAAAACTATGGCAAGGTAATCGACAAGAAGATAGAGGACTGAAAGGAGTAGCATGAGAGGAGTCAGGAGGCTTCCTCGAGAGCTAATCAGACCTCGATTTTCATCACCAAAGACGAGATGGAAACAATGCTGAAAAGACAAGAGAAGATGATGCAGGATGTACTTCGACAAGTTGCACAAGTTGGAGTGCAGAGTTAAGGGAACGCAACTGCAGGAGATGATAGAAATAGGAGTCAAGAGCATGGAGCAACCAGAATTCATAACAGAGCATGACCATCAGAAGCAGCTCCAAGACTAGGGGGCACTCCCCTAGATCATGTTGATCCAATCCCGGGCGAAGTACAAGGTGGAGCTGTAAAACATGGTGTCGATAGAGGAATGGATGCTCATCTAGGAGAGTAGGTCCCAGGTTTCCCTCATGAACTCGAGGGGCAGATTGGAGGCAACGGACAAGGACTACAACTAAGCGATAGTGATAGGTTAGCGGAGATGGTTAGGCGAGCCAGGAGAGGCAGATTGGTAAATAGAGACATGGAAGATGTGAATAGGAGTCCCTTTGCACCTACAATCAGGCAAGCTAGTAACCCGCTAGATTCAAACTACCAAAACTAGAGATGTATGACGGGAGAATGGATTCCACTGTTCATTTGGCGAGGTACATGAGCCATATGGAAGTGCTGGGGGCATCGGAGGAGGTCATGGCACGATGCTTTCCTTTGTATTTGACGGATGTTGCAACATTATGGTTCAGACAGCTGGAGAGTGGCTCTATCGGCACATGGACGAAGCTAATTGAAAGGTTTATGAGATACTTTTGTGTCCATATAGTCAGACCCAAGAATGTGATGACTTTAACATCGATGAAACAATGGAAAGGAAAGTTGCTCAAGGATTTCTTAACCAGATTCAATGCGGCGGTGGCTTCGGTGGATCGGCCCGATCCATCGATGGTCTTGATGGCGACAGTTTCAAGAATTGCAGATAATTCAGATTTCAAGATTTCATTGGAATGGGACCCACCGAAGGATCTCGGGGAGTTCTACCATGATACGAAAAGGTTCTTGAGGTAGGAAGATTCGCATGCTGAGAGAGAAGGGTGAGAGGCTGAAGCTTATGCGGTAAGGGGTGGAGGTCCACCTAGGGAGGATCCAAATAAAGATGATAAAGGAAAAAGGAAAATGAATGACAACAGAAGCACTTCGAGAAGGCCTCAGAGGGAGTAAAAGTTTTCTTCTTACACAGATTTAATTAGGACTCTAGAGAGGATTTACTTGGATACTCGAAGGCACCTCCAGATTCGAAGGCTGGTAAGGAGGGAGCCTTCTGAATACGAGCGGGCATCGAGAAAGCATTGTCTATTCCATGAGTTGGATGGGCACAACACAAACGACTGTAGGCATTTGAAAGATATCATTGAGGAGCATGTAAGGAATAGTGATCTAAAGCATTATGTAAGGAATCGAGCTTTGGCAGTGGAACAGGAGCGGCCACCGCCCACCTCGTACGGATATTGCACTGGACCTAGGCAACGTCAGCTTGTTATCAACTAAATAGATTTATGGCTTTGAATAAGTAATTGAACTCAAAGTAATACGACTAAATCACTCATATAAGTACGAGATCGAGGGCGGTCCCTAGGCATGCTTTGATACGATGATAAATCGTGTTGCTCGAGTCTATGAAATCCTGTTTTTCTTTTCGTTTTCCTAAAAACTTTGGTTTCTTCCTTGGATGTCCAGATTTATTTGGTTTTCCCTGGATGAAAAAACTCTTATTTTGAATGATTGGATGAATCAATGTAATAAATAATACAATTCTCACGATCACGGTCATGACCAGAGAGACAGGGCAGTGGTCGCAAGTTACTAGTCCCTTCACTGGAGAGCGATGGAATGGACTCGAATATAATATAAAAAGTCCTTGGCTGGAGAGCCGAGGCCAGAGAATATAAAAAGTCCTTGGTCGGAGAGTCGAGGCCGGAGAATATAAAAAGTCCTTGGCCGGAGAGCCGAAGCGGGAAAATATAAAAAATCCTTGGTTCGGAGAGCCGAGGCCGGAGAACATAAAAAGCTATTAGCCGAAGAGCCAAGGTCGGAGAACATAAAAGCCCTTGGCCTAAGAGATGAGGTCGGAACAGGATAACAGCCCGGAGTGATCATGGATTTGGTTATTGGTTATTAGATTCGGAATTGGATATAAACTCAGAGAAGTTGTGAATTCGAATATGGATACAACAGTGGCACTAGGATAAGACGGATTGGACTATGAGTCGAAAAGTGTTAACTTGCCTTTTGGCAAGGCCATGGACAGGCGGATTGAACTAAATCGACTGCTCGTTTGCCGAGGTTGGAATACAATGGGTTTGAGTCAACTGGATGGATAGACGGTCAGTCATGGATGGTTCGATGTATATGGCTCGGCTAGGTGGGTCGGCAGGTGCAGATCGATGAGTTCGTGCATGGCTCGGCCTAGGTGGATCGGCAGGTGCCGCTTGGTCATGGTGTGAAAATTAGGGTTGGTCGGCCAGACATGGTTCGGCTTTGGAGTTGAACGACATTGGTGGTTCGACCTCTATGGGATCGGTCTTGGTGGTTCGTCATGTTCTGGTTTGGTCGTACTGAAGTGGATCGAAGGATGTGGCTCGGCTTGCCTGGGCCGGTCATGTTGAAGTGGATCGGTAGGAATGCTAGGGCTCGGCGTAGAGTGTGTTGGCATTGGTGTGGTCGGCATGAATGGTTCTCGCCTTAAGAGGATTGAAGCATATGGATCGGCCATATGTGGTTCAGCAATAGGGGTCGACCGTGCGTGGTTCGGCCATAGTGGGTCGGTCGTGATGAAGGATGTTGGCTCGGCTATGGCCTTGATGGGCCTGGACTACTCAGGAAGCCCAGTGACTTAGGTTTTGCCTATAAATACAGCGTGTGAGGCTTCAGAAAAGGGATCTCCATTCTGTCCCACTTCATCTTCTATACTAAGACTGCTCTGCCATTGTTGTTCTGAAAACTCTAGATTGTAACTGTAAATAAAAAGGAAATTTTTGGAGTGGACGTAGGTCGGAGTCAGCCGAACCACTCTAAATCCTCTGTTTTTACTGCTTTCTTTTTAATTTTTACTGTTCTTCATATTTATACTCTCTACATACATTCTCTCTGTGTTATGTGACTGTTGTTTGGTGCTTTCATCTGGATTTGGGTGTTAGTGACCAATTTTGACGCTAACATTTTAATGCTTTCACTAAGAAAGATAATACTCAGAGATTCAAAAGCTCAGTGTTTGGATTTAAAGGCTTAGAAATTTGTATTCTGGAGCCTATGGCAAAGCAATCAACTAAAAGACAAAGGACGGAAAGAAATCGGCATGAGGGGAGTGAGGAGACTTCCTCGGGAGCTAATCATGCCTCAATTTTCATCACTAGAGACGAGAAGTAAACAATGCTGAAAAGACAGGAGGAGATGATGCAGAACCTACTCCGACAGGTTGGACAAGCTAGAGCACAAAGTCAAGGGAATGGACCAACCGCAGCTACTGGCAATACAGAACAAGGAACCGAAGCTATAGATGTTTCTGGAGGTCAAAATCAGAACCAGACCGGAGAGATTGAAGGAAATCAGCAAAGGCCTGGAGGCAGACCTCCGGGATTAGATACCGGGAGAGCGGTGAATGAAGCTCTGCGAGCAGGGATCAATGTGAACGTAAATGGCCAACATGAAGAGTACTACCCATAGTACCCTCTAGGACATAGGAGCAAGGTGGAGATGCTAACAGGGGACTACCTACGGAGGGAGACGAGCGGAAGGCTGGAATAATAAGAAGGATTATGAGAGGAGGACTACCGAGCAGATGCTTAGAGAAAGTCAGCCAGATTCCATTCACTCCGGATATCAGGAATGCAAGGAACCCTCCAGAATTCAAACTGCCAACACTAGAGGCCTATGATGGAAAATAAGATCCAACTATGCATGTAACCAGATATATCAGACATATGGAAGTGCTGGGGCATTTGAGGAGGTGATGGAAAGATGTTTCCCTTTATACTTGATGGATTTGGCTGCGCTTTAGTTCAGGCAGCTAGAGAATGGATCGATCAGGACATGGGGCGAGCTAGTAGAACGCTGCATGAGACAGTTCATGGTCCACATGATGCGACCCAAGAATGTAATGAATATGACATCGATGAAGCAGAGGTCAGGAGAGTCTATGAGAGGTTTTCTAATGCGATTTAATGCGGCTGTGGCCTCGGTAGATCGCCCGGATCCATCAATGATTTTGATGGCGGCGGTAGCAGGGATTGCATAAGGCATGGAACTCAAGGATTCATTTGCACGGAATCCACCATAGGATCTTGAAGAGTTCTATCATGAGGAGGAAAGATTCTCTCGATTAGGGATTCACGTGCTGAAAGGCATGAAATAAACAACGTGCAAGGCAAAGGTACATCTGATGAAGGACGATGACTGGATAAAGGAAAGCGTAAGTTGGAAGATGGACCTGGTTGTTCAGACAAGCGAAGGAGAGGTCGAGAACCCAAACTCGCGACATACGCAGATTTAACAGATAATTTGGAACATATTTACTTGGACACTCGGGGGCAGCTCCCTTATCGAAGACCAACCAGGAGGGATCCCATTGAATGGGAACGCAGGAGCAGGAAGTACTGCCTATTCCATTAGCTGAAATGGAACTCCACGGATGAATGCTGCCACCTGAAGGATGTGGTGGAGGAACATGTTAGAAGTGGCAGGTTGCCACAATATCTGAGGAATCAGACAAGAGCAGTAGAACACGAATAGCTACCGCTTGGATCAAACAGGAACGACCTTGGAGTGGGGTCATGACTCGTCATCCGCTGATCGCCAAGGCAAGGACCGAGTTTAGGATTTGGACTCTTGTCATCGAATAATCTTTTCTAATTTTGCTTTAAAAAAATAAACAACAACTATGCCACTTACACATGTAACGGGACCAGAGTGATCCTCAGGCATGTTCTGAGATGGTAATAGGCTGCTTTGCCCATACAGGCATCCCTTAGCTTTTTCTATTTTTCTTATTGGACGTTTGGACCTTGGATTTGATAAATGGATTTTGGTTTAATGCAACAAATACTTAATTGAGTTATGGGATGTATATTGGAAGTCGGTTGGGAATTAATCGCTTTATATTCAAGGACAATGAACCGGAGTGCAGGGAGCGACGCCGCTTCATCGAAGAGCGACAGGATCGGCTCGCTTGTCGTTGTTTCCCCTTCACCGGAGAGTGACAGGATGGGATCCAACAAGAGCCTGAAGAGGCTACAATCAGTCTAAGACTTAGGCCATGGCATCGCTTAATGTTCAAGGTTACTGAACAGGAGTGCAGGGAGTGACGCTGCTTCGCTGGAGAGCGACAGGATCGGCTCACTTAATGTTGTTTCCCCTTCACCGGAGAGTGATAGGATGGATACAGTAAGAGCCCGAAGAGGCTGATATCGGTCCAGGAGGATCAGGGCATCGCTTAATGTTCAGGGATGCTGAACCGGAGTGCAAGGGATAGGTTGCTTCGCCGGAGCGTGACAGGAACTACCTATTCAACCGTTAAGATTGGATCGAGATTAGTAAGGATCCAGAGAGGCTGTCAATGATCTAGATAGATCGTAGGATTCGACTACTGACTTCCAAGGTGCGAAATGGATTTGGATAGCGGATTCGAACAACTACAGATTTGGATAAGGACCCGACAAGGTCCTGGATATGGGTTTTAGGACCCAGTGAGGTCCCGGCTTAGGATTTGGATCCAGCAAGGTCCTCGATTTGGACTAAAAGGACCCGGAGAGGTCCCGGACTTGGATAAAATTATGAGAAATGCGGATTACGGATCTTAAGACTTGAATAACACTAGAGGAGGGTGAATAGTGTTTTGTGGATTTTCTACATCTTTTTGAAACTTATGTAATTTAATCACCAACAAATGCAATTCACAGACACAGATATAATCGCAGAATCAGACATAGATGCAAATATTAAATAAAAGCAGTAAAGAAAAGAACACACCAGGATTTTATACTGATTCGGAGTTACCCTACATCCAGTCTCGTACAATCGTACGGATTTCTTATCAAAATAATCTCCCAGATTACACCCTCGGTTCTAAGGCTACGAGGTACATCCTTCTGTATTCGGTCCAAGGCAAACTCACTTGATTTAATTAGGCTACAGATCACCTAATTGATTCCAGGGCTACAATCACACCCAATTGATTTCAAGGCTCAACCACACCTTTTACTTAACAGCTTGATTTACAAAAGATTCTGTAACTCTGAATAACACTAAGATCTTATGGAGAGAGTGGTAGAAAATAAAACAAGAGATAATCAAGTTTGATTCACTTGGTATTTTGGCAGAGCATAGTTTAGGATTCTTTAGAATAAATGTGGAAGATGAAGAGGAGAGAAAATAAATGAAATCTGGTAAAAAGTTCGTTTAGAACTTATTGGTATTTATAGTAGAGCAACAACCATATCTATTCGTGAAAGGATACGATTAATAGACACTTCTTTTGAAAATAGAAATTTGAAAAATAACGGACATCATGTCGACATGGGAGGTTAAGGTATGTCGACATGCTCTAAGCAAAATTGATGTTTTGATTTTCTTATTAAAATTAGTTTCTATAATTGTCAAAACAATTTCTAAACTTTGTAAATATATTTGAATATAGTTTAAACATACAATAGAGTTTAGAAAGTAATTTTTAATATATATATATAATCTTAATCTATAAAGTGATTTAAAATCTGAGTATATAAATATTTTAAAGCTTAATATTTAAAACAAGAGATGGTTTAAAAACAAGGACAATTTTGAATTCAAAATATTAAAAATGATAAAAATAGTTTTGAGGCTAAAACATTTAAAACCTAGAGAGACGTCATTTTGAAAAGAAAGTTTTGAAAACATTTAAAAAAAATAAGAGATATATATTTTTGAAAATCATTTTTATAAAATTAGTGGATATCAAAATAGGACCACTATAAGTTCCACTAGATATTGTCGTAGGCTCCATCCCACTAAGCTTTCCATCCCTTTAACAGGTCGAAGGGGATTCCATTCCACGAATAAATTTCGAATAAAGATGTAAGTGCTTTCAATAAGTTTTAACATAATTCTAAACTCAATACTTATCTTGTACTTATTGAAATCTTGAACTCTTGATATCTTGATACTCATGAATCTTCAATCTTGATATCTTCAGTCTTGAATCTTTATACTGTACAGTCTTCATTCCTAGTACCTGCATGTTTATATCCTGCATATACATATATGTCTAAACTATAATGTTAGTATTTACATTTTATAACAAGTGCTAATGTTGTTATCATCAAAACCATCATCTCAAGGACTAACAATCTCCATCTTTTTTATGATGACAACCTTTGTTTATAAAATATGCTTTACCTTCACTATAACTCCCCCTAAAACTAATAACTCCCCCTTTATCTAAGCCTAACTACTCTATCCGCTCTATTTTATATTCCTCCCCCTTTGTCATCAACCAAAACTTATCCTAAACTAATATAACTCCCCTTAGTCTTATACTGGAGTACCTATGACAAATTATGATAGAATGTGTGTGTGTGTGTGTGTATTAACATGAGTGACAAATATGAAAGCTTAAACCAAATAAATATACACTATGTTTCATATAATGTTATACAATCCATTCAAACCAAATCAATTCTAATCAAATCAAAGAAAATCAAATCAAATCACACAATCCAAAACAAGCAATTCATACCATAAGGAGATCAAATATTTCTAGGAACTTTAACCCATCATTCTTCTCCAAAGATAGGATCCTTTTTAATAACTTCCCAATCTTCATTATCTTGAATCGAAGTTCCTACAGGATTTGCATTGAGAACGTCTTTGTTTATGGCAGAAACCATTCAACGGAGGGAATCGAAATGTTTCTCTTATTCTTTTATCATCTGCGTTTGACTTAGTTCTAAGTGCCTTTGATTGCGGAGAAAAAAAGTAAGTATATTCTTGAATGAATTGAGAGTTTCTTCAAGATTATCACCTAGAGTTTGAGAAGAGGAAGCCATTTTTGATAAGTAGTGAAGAGGTGCAAATAGAGATAAGTAGAAATGAAAAGATTACAAACTTACGGAAGAAACATGCATTTAAATAGGCAGAATTCGTTTAAAATGAAGAGACACGAGTTAGTAATTTTAATTTCAAAATTTTAAAAATCTAACCAAATCTAACAGTTATATGTCGACATAGGGGGTAGAGGCATGTCGACATGATTCTGTTAATTTATATGTCTTTTTTATTTTATGAATAAATAAGTATATATATAAACTTGTATACTATACTAACATTTATTCCAGAGACACAATAAGGTAGAAAAACATAAGATAAATAATTTTTATAAATAGATGAGATGATACATAAGATACTACATAATATGACAAAAAGAACAATACAAGCTCACACAAAACAAACTAATACATGACAACCTAGTTCTTAGAATATGCTAGAGGATGAGGAGGATGATGATAAGCCAAGTTTCTGACCAACTTTAGCAAAGAATTTGTTCATATTAATGGACATTTTATCCAATTTTTTACTAACGGATCTTTTTAGAATCCATTGACTTTCCACTATAATCTTTTGGTTTTTGAGGAGAATTTTGTTGGAAGGTTTTTTAGTATTGGTAGGATATTCAATACTTTCCAAGGAGGTTTCTTCATTATCTTCTTCAATTTCCATTTCCTCCCCTTCTTCTTCTTCTTTTTCATCATCTTCCTCCATATCTTCATGTGTTAATCTTTCATCCTTTTCGGCAAGAGATTCATATTATTGAAATATGAAAGGAATTTTCATGAGAGAAATGTTGGCATGATTAAGCACTTTTCTTGAAACAAATTCTTCCCTTTTGTAATCAACGTCAAAATAATTAAAAATACGAGTGAGATAGATTCCATGATACAACGTATTCTCACCTATTTCCAAACTATTAGGACGAAGTTCATCTATAATCACTTGTGTCCAATTAATGTCATAATGACCAAGGATAGCAAAAAGATCTTTACAAACTTTTAAAGTCGGGTTATTGAAATTTTCCAATCTAGGAGTGATAGTATGTTGCAAAAGAAGATTGACAATACGTGCTTTCGGACGAAAGTTACGATTTTTAAATTCAAAGTTGTCATCTTCTTCGAAAATGTGATGAAATGTCTCATGATGATGTTCATCAATATTAAAAGTAGAAAGACCTATTCTCGAATTCTTGCAATTGAGAATGTTGCCCAAAATTTCACAATTTAAAATAATTTTAGCGCCATTAACACTACTCCAAACTTCATCTTCATTTCCTTCATAAAAACCGCGATTCAAATTCGCATAAAATATTTTAATAAGGTTTGGATAACAAACAAAATCATTTTGAGAATTGTCAAAAAGACTAAGGATATAATTCTCTTCAAGAAGAGTATTGATATCATATATAGAGAAATCGCTAAAGATAGCAAACTTTCCCGTATGAACTTTTTCAAAATTAGCATAGCTTATATAAGCCTTGATTGCTTCCGTATCATTATAAAGATACTCTTTAATGGTTTTAGACAGCCTCATTGTGGATGGAGTGCTTGAAAAAGCCATTTTTGAAGAGAGTAGAAAGTTTGAAAGAGTGAAAGAGAGTTTGAATTTTAAAATGAAAGTAAAAAAGTATGATAAGATAATGAAAATAAATAGATATTCAGTAGACATGTTCTCTGGTCAAGAGGTACCTTTCCAGAACATTGGATTTGATGAAAAGGTGGAGGAAAATTCAAAATTTTAAATTCAAATTTGAATTTCAAATTCCTAACAGGGAATTCGGCATCATGGGTAGGGCCATGTAGACATGGTCAGAGAATTCATGTAACTTATATTTTCCTATATACTTCAATATCTATATACATATATTATTTTTAATGTCTATATATTTTCTGGAGTAATATTAAATATAATAATACTCTTTTAATAAAAAATATTATAATATTAAAAATGAAAATAAACATAATAATAAAAAATTTAGAATTCAAACAACACATAATTTCAAAAACAATCAAACAATTTCAACCAATATATTGTAAACTTATACCTTTTTCTAGATTCGTATCTCCGAGATCATCGGAATCATGACTAGCAGTAAAGAATATATTTGAATTTTTCGTCTTTTGATCATCATCGCTTGAGGATGAGTCTGAGTCTGAATCGTCTAGTGTAGCGATATATGCTCTTTTCCTTTTTTGTATAATCATTGCTTGCAGGATAATTTTGCTTATCAGGATGCAGACAGTCTCTTTTGAGATGGCCTGGTTCTTCATAGTTGAAACATTTGACGTGGTTTCGTACTTCATTATGATTTCCAAAATTCCTTTGATCATTCTTTTTGAAGTTGTTCATCTTTCTGTATTTTAGAAACTTCCGAAAATTCTTTGTCATGAAAGCAACTTCTTCATCATCATCACTTCCCGAGTCTGATCCATCTGTTAATGCATTGAACGCAATTAACTTCTTTTCGAATGCCTTGTTATCTCTTCTCCCTTACATTTGTACTTCGAATGACATTAGATTTCCAATAAATTCTTCAATCTTTAAAATACTGATATCATTTGCTTCTTCGATTGCAAGAGTTTTCTGATCCTATTTCGGAGTAAGAGAATTTAGAATTTTTATGACTTGATCTTCTTCGGAAAAACTTTTTTCCAATGATATTAGAGAATGAAAAAAAATCCTGAAATCTACTATACATATCTGAAATGGACTCATTAGAATTCATTTTGAATAATTGAAACTGATTTGTGAGTATGAATATTTTGGTCTGTTTGACTTTGCTTGTTCCATCATGAGTAACTTGCAAAGTTTTCTAGATATGATATGCAGACTTACAAATAGATACTCTATTGAATTCATTCCTATCAAGTGAACAAAATAAAATATTCATGGCTTTGGAATTATTTTGTGCGATAGTCTTTTGCTCAGCAGTCTACTGTGCAGAACTAGTTACGGGTTTAGAATATTCAGTTTGTGTGATATTCCAAATGTCTAATCCTATTGACTGTAAATATATTTTCATTCTACATTCCCAACATGCATAGTTACTGCCATTAAAAAGTGGTAGTCTAGCAGTAAATTGACCCTCTACAAATGAACCAGTGATAGTGTTAACGGAACCAATGTTGGTAGCCATTTTTAAAACTTTTCAAAATTCAGATTATGAAAACTTTGAAAACCAATCCTTTGATACCAAATGTGAGAAATGCGGGTTACAGATCTTAAGGCTTGAATAACACTAGAGGGGGATGAATAGTGTTTGTAGATTTTTCAAATCTTTTTGAAACTCACGTAATTTAATCACTAACAAATGCAATTCACAGACACGAATATAATCACAGAATCAGACACAGATGCAAATATTTAATAAAAGCAGTAAAAGAAAGAACACATCAGGATTTTATACTAGTTCGGAGTTACCCTATATCCATTCCCGTACAACCGTACGGATTTCTTATCAAAATAATCTTCCAAATTACACCCTCGGTTTCAAGGCTATGAGGTACATCCTCCTGTATTCGAGTTCAGGGAAAACTCTCTTGATTTAACTAGGCTACAAGATCACCTAATTGATTTCCAGGGCTACAATCACACCCAATTGATTTCAAAGCTCGGCCATATCTTTTACTTAACAGTTTGATTTACAAAAGATCTATAATTCTGAATAGCACCGAGATCTTATGGAGAGTGGCAGAGAATCAAACAAGAGATAATCAAGTTTGATTCACTTGGTATTTTGGCAGAGTATAGTTTAGAATTATTTAGAATAAATATGGAAGATGAAGAGGAGAGAAAATAAATGAAATCTGGTAAAAAAATCGTTTAGAACTTACTGGTATTTATAGTGGAGCAACAGCCATATCTATTTATGAAAGGATACAACGAATAGACACTTCTTTTGAAAATTGAAATTTGAAAATAACGGACACCATGTCGACATGGGGGGTTGAGGTATGTCGACATGCTCTAGGAAAAATTAATGTTTTGATTTTCTTATTAAAATTGGTTTCTATAATTTGTCAAAACAATTTCTAAACTTCGTAAATATATTTGAATATAGTTTAAACACAATAGAGTTTATATATAATCTTAATCTATAAAATGATTTAAAATATGAGTATATAAATATTCTAAAGTCAAATATTTAGAACAAGAGATCGTTTAAAAACAAGGACAATTTTGAAATCAAAATATTTAAAATGATAAAAATAGTTTTGAGGCTAAAATATTTAAAACCAAGAGAAATGTCTTTTTGAAAAGAAAGTTTTGAAAACATTTTTTAAAAATAAGAGATATATATTTTTGAAAAGCATTTTTATAAAATTAGTGGATATCAAAATATGCACTATATGTTCCACTAGATATTGTCGTGGGCTCCATCCCACTAGGTTTCCATCCCTTTAACAGGCTCGAAGTGGATTCCATTCAACGAATAAATTTTGAATAAAGATGTAAGTGCTTTCAAGAAGTTTTAACATAATTCTAGACGCAATAGTTATCTTGTACTTATTGAAATCTTGAACTCTTAATATCTTGATACTCATGAGTCTTCAATCTCGATATCTTCAGTCTTGAATCTCTATACTATACGGTCTTCATTCTTGGTACCTGCATGTTTATATCTTGTACATCATATATATCTAAACTATAATGTTAGTATTTATATTTTATAACAAGTCCTAAGGTCTTTGTCATCAAAACCATCATCCCAAGGACTAACAAAAATGATCCGAAGATATCATGGATTCGGTTAGTTGATTTCAAATGGATGTGAAATCGGATGAGGGTTTGGTTACTGGATAGGAATTAGATATCGACTCAGAGAAATCGTAGATTCGGATAAGGATACGGCAATGACACTTGGATAAAAGAGACTGGATTATGAATCAGAAAGTATGGCTATGGATAACATATGGACTTCGGCCATCGGATTTGAAGCTGTTCAGAAAACACCTTCCAATAGCAAGGCATGTTTCGGGGGGAAAATGTTAACCCGCCTTTTGGCAAGGCCATGGACAGGGGGATTTAACTAAATCGACTGCTCGTTTGTTGAGGTTGGAATACGATGTATTTGAGTCAAATGGATGGATAGACGGTCAGTCATGGATGGTTTGGTGTATATGGCTCAGCCTAGGTGGGTCGGCAGGTGCCGATCGGTCAAGGATGGGAGTTCATGCATGGCTCGGCCTAGGTGGATCGGCAGGTGCTGCTCGGTCATGGTGTGGAAATTAAAGTTGGTCAGCCAGATATGGTTCGGCCTTGGAGTGGAACGGCATCTGTGGTTTGGCCTCTATGGGATTGGTCTTGGTGGTTTGTTATGTTATGGTTCGGTCTTACTGAAGTGGATCAGAGGATGTGGCTCGGCTTGCCTGGGTCGGTCATGTTGAAGTGGATCGGCAGGAAGGCTATGGCTCGTCGTAGAGTGGGTCGGCATTGGAGTGGTTCGGCATGAATGGTTCTGGCCTCAAGAGGATTGGAGCATGTGGATCGGCCATATGTGGTTCGGCAATAGTGGGTCGGCCATGCGTGGTTCGACTGTAGTGGGTCGATCGTGATAAAGGATGTTGGCTCGGCTATGGTCTTGATGGGCCTGAACTACTTAGGAAGCCTAGTAACTCAAGTTTTGCCTATAAATATAACGTGTGGGGCTTCAGAAAAGGGATCTTCATTCTGTCCCACTTCATCTTCTATACTATGACTGCTCTGCCATTGTTGTTCTAAAAACTCTGGATTGTAACTGTAATTGATCTTGATATCAATAAAGAGAAAATTTCTGGAGTGGACGTAGGCCGGAGTCAGCCGAACCACTATAAATCGTCTGTTGTACTGCTTTCATTTTAATTTTTACTGTTCTTCATATTTATACTCTCCACATACATTCCATTTGTGATCTGTGACTGTTGTTTGGTGCTTTCATCTGGATTTGGGTGTTAGTGACCAATTTTGGCGCTAAATATATGAATTTCAGATATCGGATTTGAGGCTATACAAAACAAATCTTCTAATAGCAAGACATGTTTTGGGGGCAAATGTTAACCCGCCTTTTGGCATGGCCGTGGATAGGTGGATTTAACTAAATCGGCTGATCGTTTTTTGAGGTTGGAATACGATGGGTTTAAGTCAACTGGATGGATAGACGATCAATCACGAGTGATGGTCATGATTATAAAGTTAGGATACGGCATATTCGATGGACAAATGTCGTGGGATACTTGAAATATTGGTTTCGACAAAAGTCGAGTCAACGCGAGTCACTTGGAGTTTACTTCGAGTCACGCCTAGTTTGCTTCAAGTTTTCATGGAGTTTGCTTCAGGTCACGCGGAGTTGTGCTCCAAGTTACTTGGGGTTGGAGCAGCTCGGTAGGAAGGTGGTTCGGTCTTGATGGTGTGGGTCAATCATGTTGTGGTGGTTCGGTAGGAAGGTGGTTCGGCCTTGATGGTGTGGGTAAGTCATGTTAAAGCGGTTCGGTAGGAAGGTGGTTCGGTATTGATGGTGTGGGTCGGTCTGGATGGAGTGGTTCGGTAAGAAGATGGCTTGGTCATACATGGCTCGGTCGAGGAATGGAGACCATGGATGGTTCGGTCTTGGTGGCATGGTCCGGTCTGGGTGGCATGGTTCGGTGATGGAAGTGGGTCGGCTGAGGAGGATCGATCGGGCAAAGGAAGGAAGGCATGTTGTTCGGTCATGGTGTGAAAGTTAAGGTAGGTCGACCAGATATGGTTTGGCTTTGGAGTGGTTCGGCACTGGTGGTTCTGCCTCGAAGGGATCGACCTTGGTGGATTGTTTATATGGGATCGGCATTGGTGGTTCGGCCTCGATGGGTCCGGTCTTGGCGGTTCGTCATGTTCTGATTCGGTCGTACTGAAGTGGATCGGTGGATGTGGCTCGGCTTGCCTGACCCTGTCGTAGTGCTGAATCTGGTTCGGCTATAGCCTTGATGGGTCCGGACTACTCAGGAAGCCCGGTAACTCGGGTTTTGCCTATAAATACAGCATGTGGGGTTTCAGAAAAGGAATCTTCATTCTGTTTCGCTTCATCTTCTACACTAAGGCTGCTCCGCCATTGTTGTTCTAAAAACTCGAGGTTGTAACTGTAATTGATTCTAACATTAATAAAAAAGAAATTTCTGAAGTGGACGTAGGCCGTATTTAGCTGAACCACCGTAAGTTTTCTATAGATCTTTTGTTATTACTGTTTTATTTCTAACTTTTACCCTACATATATTCTATGTGCGCGGTGATTTGATGCTTTCTTGTGGTTTGGGGTTAAATCAATTTTGGCTTTAATATACCCGACCGTAGCTTGAGTCAAGCGCTTTGCTTATCGACAAAAGCGACAATCTTCACCTTTCAATGAAAAAATAATAATTTCTCCATTTAAAGTTCCATTTCAGAATCCTGTACAGAAATAAATCTAACGGCTGTATAATTTGACTCACTACCGATTTGAAGATGCCATCAATTGCTGAGAAGTCTGGAGTAAACTCATTAAATAGGGTTTTGCAATTGCACGATGTCGAATTGTCTGTGAGTCGTGATCCACTCGTTTTCGAAGTCTGGACATCGTCGCATGGCATATCAGATGTTGCTCCATGGCCAGATGATGGCACAAAAATATGTTATGTAAGTTTATTTACATCAGATTTTTATTATTCATCTCATGTTATTTTATTACTCTGTTATATATCTATGAAATGGTACACAAGGAACTGCTAGAATTTTATTACTCTGTTATATATTAGAGGTTTTATTTGAGACATTATTATTCCTCTTGCTTGGTTACTTTGCCTACGGAGCTTGATTGTTTATGAAGTTCTGGCTCTCTCTGAGAATAATGTTTGTTTGTTGATTTGATTGTCTATAGTATTGTTAGGTGACAATTTCCTATTTGTTATTACAACCCGAGATAGTAATTATTATTTCTGTCTGCTTTTTTCTAAGGGATGTGGAGCATACGCATTTGGTCAAAGGTTTAGATTATGCATTGCTTAACAAGGCAAGGAGTGAAATAGACGGAAAACCCGATGCTGAAGAAGAAAGTGATGGGATGTCCAGGTAGGAAGTCTTAGCTCTATTTTTCTAAAAGAACATGCATTTTAGTTTAAAATAAATGAGCTATGATACTCATTTTCATTGTTGTTTACAAGATACAGCACATTATTTTATAAATAACTGTGATGAAAGTGCATATCATTCCCCCCTTTCCATGCCTTATTGCACACTGAAAATTTCCTAACTGGTGATTGTACTGTCACGTTCATTTTCATTTAATAGGAAATAAGCAGTCGATCATTCATTTTTATGATATTATAAATATGATTCGATTTTCCTTTTTTATTTACGCCCGAATAGAGGCAAATAGGATTTCAGTATTGTACTTGTATAAATTACTAACCTTTTAAAAAAATACTTGCTTGCCTGAAACAATCAAGTGGTATTGTATGATAACTTGTAACTTAGCAATGACAACCACTTAGTACTAGCAAGTGTTATATGCAACGAAAAGATAAAGCATCAACAAACAGTAGACAGTAAGAGTATACGTGGAACAAATAAAATACGAATAAAGAAAATAATATCAGATGTACCTTGATTTCACACTTCTTAAGTGTAATATGTCAAACTTCGTAGCAATCTCTTGTTGATGTCCGCTATCAATTTTGTTATAATGCGCAAGGAAGGGTTTGTAGAATATTCTTCATCTCACAACCTGGGAGGTCTTCTTATCTAAACCGAGATAATAAGAAAAGCAATAAATTTCTCATCATGATTTCTCATTATAATTATTTGCAACATTATCTGGAGAGCTGATAAATTATAGAGCAAATAGGTATGGAAGCTGTGAACGTTGGTCAATACAAGGGAATGTCAGATTAAATAAATTGGCCAAATAAGATATTATTTGATTATTCAAAAAACTGAATAGTACATAATATTAGTTTTTAGTTTATAGGTGATATTATATCTATTGGAATATTGTTTTCAAGTTCTGACCAAAGTTCACTTCAAAATTTTCTTTTCTCATCACCGTGTTGTTGCTAAATGTGTTATAAGTGAAACTCTGCACTCATGGACTTGATGGTGATGGTTTCATACTCTATTGTATTGTTTTGGTTAGAAGATAATTTTTAAAACATAGTTAATTTTTAAAACATAGTTAATTTTTAAAACATAGTTAATTTTTAAACATAGTTAATTTCATACTCATGCATACCACATCCACAAATGAACAGAACGCGTAAGTTTGATTCTACATATTTTCAATAATCTATGAATCCTTGTACTAATTGTATCTTCATCCTCATTGTGTTGGTGCATTTTAGATTAGTTATAGTTGCACTTCATAGCATAGTGTTTCAACATGTTCCATTTTTCCGCCTATGAAGGATATGTAAACATTGCTTTTCTGATATATTTTTATCAGACGTTATACTGTACAATAAGTGTAATTATATACTTTATAATCACAATATTTCCAGCCTATATGCCCATGTACTCATTATGCTACTCCATGTGCATGACTCACATAATTTTATCTATCGCTATCTACTCCAGTTGTATGTATTTGCAGCCTACATACAACTGTTCTCGATTTCTATTGCTCGGTTGCTTTCACAACTTTACAGTTTCTACATCTTGTATATAGCCAGCTAAGTAAAATAGCATGTTTGCCTTTTCTTTTTTCTTTTTTCTTCTTTTTTATTTTATTTTATTTTAAATCATCAATCTAATAGCATAATATAGTACTGAGTTAGGGTCCGTTCAGTTTTTTTTCCTTCCCAAATTGCACATTGTGGCATGGAGGAATAACGTGCCGACGAATGAAATGATGTTCGATGACGGACTATATTAACTAGTTGGACATCTTATTTTAGTGGTATATAGTTAAATACACGTTATATGCGGCATAGTTTGCTTTGAACATATGTAATCCAACTTTATTAGTATTAGATATATCCACTCTAGATTTTGGTTAAGCGGGAGTCTTAATGCACATCGAGTAGATGATGTTGATTTTTTGTGTATCTTAACTTGTCCCATCCAAATGGATTGATTATGCTTGTGTGTAAACAATCGTTCGGTTTAGTTTACCATTATTGACATGACAACTAAAATATAGTTGGATGCCTTGCTTTTGATCATTATAGCATATATTTTGTTCTTAGGTTTGAAGATAGTGCAACTTTAAATAATAATTATGTACAACAACAGATATTCATAGTTTTGTTAGGAACAATATGAATGATGTAATAATTGCTTGATCGTGCGCTGTTATAAAATATAATAGATTTGTATATCCAGATTTCATACTCAAGTTCTTAGTTTTAAAGTACTTTATCTTCTAGATCTGCAAATATCTTTCTCGGATATAAGATCTATATGGCTAGAAGTCGTGGTATATTTTCTCCATGAATATATTATCATCTTTAACTATATTTCTTTTCTATCCTTCGAACTCTAAATCTGAAAAATAAATAAATAAATAATTAAATAAAATAAGAATACAATAATTTGCTCATGGACATTGATCATCTTATTTGGTTAAATTACGTTAGGGGATGTCATTTTTCCTTTTTCTTTTCCTTATATAGGTTCTAGGATTTTGTAAAAGATTATGCTGTGTTGTGTATCATTTGTAAAAGATTATGCTGAACTCAAACGGGGAAGCTTCCACAACTAAGCCAAGCCTGTATATGCCTTCGCCTATGATTGATTTAAAAAAAAAGCTATCAGGAACTAGAATATTAGATTCGAATTTTGTATTCTTTTACAAGTAGTAATTGAATAATTAGTTTGTGTACAAGTTGTATATTAGCACTAAAAATAAATGCTCAAATGCATATAAATATGTGCACATAAACGACAGTGAAAAAACAAAAAAACAAAACAATTAGGTAAAGTCAATCTTCTCCACTTGGTGGCCAAATGAACATAAACAGCGACTATTCACTTTAAACAAACTAATTTTTGGTTTGAAATAGTGTTGTGTTCGATTAAGCACAACTTTCAAACGATTTATCCGATTTCGATGATCTTACCGATTCCGGAAAGCTTGGAACATATGCATCAACTTTTATTTAGAGCGTTTAGTCGAAATTTGACATTTACTGGGCTAAAACACACATTTATAAATCAGCTCTGCACACATTGTCATCAAAATTAGAAGACTGTCTTGTTTTGATCATAACTCTTGAACCGCTTATCCGTTATCGATGATCTTATACTTGTCGGAAAGTTAAGAACCTAAGCGACAATTTTATTTAAAGTGTTTCACAAAATTTTGAAGTTTGCTAACCTAAAAACACTGTTTTGTTGTGTGGACCTACTATGTAATTATAAATTTTGAGTTAGTTGCATCTAATAAAATGGCTATAACTTTTGTTATACGTTATGTTTTTTTCAATATAAAAGATGTTTTGGAAAGTTGACACATTATATAACAATTTACTTTTATAAACCGTAACATGATTTGGTGGTTTCGGCATTTGAAAATTAATTGGAAAGTGGGTTAAATATGAACATCATATTACTTTTATAATAAATGATTGCATACTTACCTTACTTCTTGTTGTATGAGATTAATGGTCAAAGTCGAGTTAAGTTCAAGTACTTTTGGAGCTTACTTGGATTAGTTTGTAGCGAGAGCTCACTTTTTCTCGCATAAAAGCGAAATTGATCGCTTGAACGCTAATAAAAAAAGTACGTTTTTATATAATATTGATACATAATGTGATATTATATTAATTTTCCGTGTTTCGGAATGTTTCGTGTTGGGATGTCTCTTGGAAGATATATTTTATGTAATTATACCGTGTTATGTTTTTTTTGAAATGCTTTCCATACAAAGGAGATTTTGCCAAGATTTTTCGGAAAATTAGATGACTCTTGGAAAATTTACAATTTTTTTTTTGTATGTATAGTTGAATGTGTATCATAATATCAAAGTTAAGATATGCTTTATACTTAAATTTCCATGTTTGGTAAAAACTCTAACTCCTTCCTGCTTGAGGATTTGATTAGCTGCATATTTTTAGCATGATCAATGTTTTATTTTAATGCTAATCAAGATATTTCTTACTAATATTATTATACATTATAATTTTTGCAGTCTTTGGAATTACTACATGCACTAGCCCTAGACTAGACAAGGGATAATTTTATTCAATACAATGATCATTTCCTCCATGTTATTATAGCTGTTTATTTGATAACGAGGATGAATTTTTTAGAAGAAGATGCATAAAAGATTGCATACTTCTTTCTTTTCTTTGGATGGGCCTTTCAAGTTTGCAATTGTTCACAAAGTTTTAGTTTAGACGGGCAATATTGATGTTGCAGGTTTGTCTCTTTTAGATGCTAAAAGAATTTATGGCTCGGGTGGCTAATTCAAGGTTGTTGCCACTAATCATGCTTTTTTTTCTTTTGTGATAGACAATTTTTATAAATGAAAGATGCTTCATATGTGTGTGCACTAAACTGGCAACGTGAAATTTTTTTGGGTGTTATTAAAACATTTGCTACTACTTTTTGGTTTGTGCTGAAAATATATGTAATCGGGATTATGTGTATATTTGAGCTTACTTATACTTCTGTGGACATTTGGTATGCTTGATATATATTACGTTACATTTTTTGATTATTATATTCATCGACTCTTACATTGTTCATATTGTTATGTGTTTAAAGAAGAATCATTTTTGATATGCTGCTAAACTGTAATATATAGCAGGATGCATCAAACACAGAAAAATAAGACAGCGCTTAAAAAGCGTTATAGTTATATAATATAAGTGCTATGAAAAGGTATTATAGTGCAAGTGCTTACTGTTGAAGGATAGCGGAATAAAAGTATTATTGTATCTACGCATTTTATAGTGGCATACACACACTATGGTAATATGTAAATAGCAAGTATATGGCGCTATAGAAAAGAATATTATAACGGCTTATATACGCTATGAAAGCTTATTATTTTATAGCGGCATTTTTTATGTTAACTTCGCCATTGGTTTTTTATAATATGCCGATATATAACGTTTATCGAATCGCTATGGTCTTCCTTTATAGCGGTTATATGCCGCTACGGAGGACTTTTTTTCTTGTAGTGTGATGATGTTTTGAAGTTAATCAATTATTTTATTAATGATGTTTTAAAGTTAATTAAATAATGCTTTAAAGTTAATCAATTATTTTATTAATGACGTTTTAAAGTTAATCAGTTATTTTATAATGATGTTTTAAGTTAATTATTTATTTATTTACGATGTTTAAAGATAATTAATTAATTTAATAAAGGTGTTTATAAATAATAAATTGTTTTATAAAAGGGATTTTACTTAATAAAAAGGATTTATTTAATGGAGATTTGCAAACGATATTTTGTAAAGGAGATCTACAAACAATATTTTGTAAAGGAATTTTATAAATGACATTTTGTAAGAGAGATTTAAAAATGGTAATATATAATTGAAAGAATCGATTTGTAAGTGATATTTTAAAAATAATGAAGATTTATGTTAAATATACAAGATTTATAAAAAATGAGTTTTGGATTTATAAAAGGATTTTTATAAAGGAGATTATAAATGTAGATTTATAAAAGAGTTCTATAAATAGAAAGGAATTTCATAAATATATTTTGCAAGTGAGATTTGAAAATGGTAATTTATAAATGAAAGAATCGATTTGTAAGTGATATTCTAAAATAATGAAGTTTTATGTTAAATATACAAGATTTATAAAAAAAATGAGTTTTGGATTTATAAAAGGATTTTTATAAAGGAGATTATAAATGTAGCTTTATAAAAGAGTTTTATAAATAGAAAGGAATTTCATAAATAATTTTAGAGATTTATAAAAGAAGTTTTATAAATTAATTTGGAGATTTATAAAATGATTTGTAATTATGGAATCGGTTTATAAAAATGGAATTTTATAAAAGGAATGATATTTGATTTTTGTAAATAATCTTTTTTAATTATGGTGGTATGGAAACATTCTTTCCATACTTAACGCCAAAGAAAAAGTGGCTAGGATTGAGAGTAAGTAATTCTTTAGATGATATTTGTTTTTGGCCCATTTAAATATAAATTTGAAAAAGATGAAATCTTTCTTAAATTTTGTTAATATACTTATACATTGAGATGAACATATGAATATGTTTTCTAAGTATTGGAAGTATAATGTTTTCGTAATATAGATAAATATATGAATGTTTTTCCAAGTATTGAATAATTGAAAGGAGTATAAGTGGTTTCGTGAAAATATCTTTTGTGAAGGTATTTTGACTCAAATGATGGGAAAAAGAATTAATTAATGAAAGATTAATTAATAAAGGCTTAGTGGATCCTACATGGAATTAAATCTATGTTTGATTATTCGTTTATTTGATAACTAAATAATTGACTATCAAAATCTTGGCCAAAATATAACATTGGAAATATCTAGAAGAAACACAAGGGTTATATGCACAGTTATCTTTGATGAGGCCATACTTTGTGTATAAATATCGTTTTGTTCTTCTAGGACAAATGATAAGAAAATATGTCCGCTTAAATGGTTAGGAGGTGGTCTCCGCTCTTATGTATTGTTTGTTTATTTTTAAAAGAACCGGAGTTGAGTTTATCAGAAATATCAATTAGCTTTGGTGCGACCGGTAAGCAGGGGAGTGTACTTATATGAGATGATTCGAAACTGTAACCACTCCAAAACCATATATGTATTTGATGCTATGGAAGACATCTTGAAGATAGTGGAATCGAAGACAGTTTTTTGAAGTGCAAGTGCTACTTGCTACTAATCCTATGGGTGATTCCAAAATGGATGTAGTAGAAGTAGTGCATTTGGTTTGTTCATATCTTGAACAATTTGTATGGATGAATGCTGGCATTGCATTGTGCCTGGAGGGTAGTGGTAGCATTCCAATGGGATTTTCTAAGAGAAGAAAAGGATAATCGTGAATTCACAACTCTTATAAGATGATAATGAGACAAACAAGGGATGTGCACCAGAGCTATGTGATTCACTACCATTAGGAGCGTCATTCTTCGATCTAGAATCAATATTTCTGGATTTGGTATGCATGCGCACGGGAAGAGTGTGGTTGTGGCATGATGCAAAAGTTTTGCCGCCTTGATGCCCAGGAATGATATATTCTGGTATGCCATGTTCGAGGGACAGTCGGCTTTGTCTTGGCAGGGGTCCATGTGAGTCCATCGATACCTTTTCTAGGGGTGTACCATGGTAGACGGTACTCCATTAGCCTTGTCATTGATGGAAATATAATCTATAATACGTGCCTTTACACACTTCGTTGTACACCTAATATGTTGGAATGTAATTAATGTAACCATTTCGGCTATAATACAATATTTATTTTAAAAGCTAGACATTATAATATCACTGAATTTTCTAATAAAATAGTTTGGTTATCGTAAGGTAAAAACCGGTCCGTGTTGATATGCAACTTGTTCTTACAAGATCCTTTATTTTTTGAAAGGGATTTATAATATTAAAAATTCACATGATTGTGTCTTCTTATGCCAGGTTGATCAGACTGATCCGGGCATTATTTTCTTAAAATGTTGGGTCGGGCTGAGTATATTTTCAAATTTGGTTATGATTTCTTTGGAGCTTCAGAAGATGAGTTGGATGACTCCAAAATGTATCCATGTATCTTTTTATTTCCACTACATTTGTTGTGTCGTATTTATCTGTAAGGACATGCTGTTATAACTGTACAGGCTGATGATATCCTAGTTTACACTGATTGTATACGTATATAAACTTTTTATTAAGATCATTTTCATATTATATATTACTCGTCACGATATGAGATTCTATTATGTCTTTCCTTTTTTTACTCTAATAATATGTCTTTCCGACACTCGGATGTTCGGAACGTGAAGTCCATAGATGTATTAGTGTCGATTTTTGAGGGTAGAAAAGACGGGTCGTTACAACGGTATCTTTCAGTTGCCACTAACCTGAAAAATTGGAATCGTATGTAACCGCCAATTAATGTGTACACACTTCCCTACATATATACACAACGCCGAAGTCTCATCACTCCCGCATGAATCATCTAATGTTTCTTGAAATGCCTCGCGCTAACCGATAGCCCTAGGTTTTGCATATCGGCACACACACATCTTACGCGCTATAATAGGTAGCCTCAAGTCAAGCATACCGAACTATATATAAATTGCTTAAATCGCATATTTATAAATATATTACATATTTCATGCAACAAATCGGTAGCACTAAGGCATGTATATACCGAACTATATATAAATCGCTTAAACCACATATCAATATATATACACATATAACACACGCACGCATATGCACGCGCACGCGCATAAACACACACACAATATTTCGTGCACCTATTGGTAACCCCAAGTCAGGTATACCGAAATCGTATATAAATCACTTAAACCGCATATTGGCAAAATAAATATAATATATTATGTGCATTTATTGGTAGCTCCAAGTCAAGCATACCGAATCTATATATAAAGCATCCAGACAGTGTATCAATATATATATATATATATATATATATTGATATAGAATATATAATATGTGTGTGTATACATATACATGTGTATATATACATACATACATATATATATGCGTGTGTGTGTGTCTACATTAAAAATTGTATAAACCTCTCACACATAGTGATATGTTTCAGTTATTCTTTGAACCATCTCATACCACTTCTTAACAAATAATAAATAAATCTTTGAAATATAACAAGTAAATATAATTAGAGAATCATCCCACTCACTTTTTCTTCTCCTAATCAAGATCCTAATCATCAAAACTTATTTCATGCTCCCTTGAAATTTGAGATGGAGCTCCAAACACGACTTCAAGCTAATACAAAGATGGGTTTTGTGAGGAATGAGTAAATAGAGGAAGTATGGTGATTTTTTAGGATTCATAGGAATTTATTTTAGCATGACTTAGCGGATCTTGGTTTAGGCTTAAGGAGAGATTAAGAAACGATTATGAGAGTAATTAGGAGAAGAGTAAGAAATGTTATGTTGAAATAAAAAGCGAATGAAAATAATGAAGAGGTTAGCCAATTCATAGGCAAGCTAATGGGCCTTAATCCAAATTCATTTCATTCATAAGAAATCACTATTCACTCCAAAAACTTATCGACTCCAAACATAATCAAGTTTATACTCATTCTTTTCGTAATGCAATGGCCGTCTCAACGGCGGCTGCCTCGGGTCTCAATTCATTCGTCCTTAACAAATGACTATAATGGGCATTCAGTTACTTAACCATTAAATATTAAATTAATCATTAAAATATCCAATCGTTAAAATTGTGGGTTGCAAAATATGTAAAAGAATATTAGAAATTGTACACGAAATTAAAGAGGAAAATTATCCGTTGGCATCTAAGTGTCGGTTGCTTTGGACGTCAATAGATCATTTTCCTCATGCAACTTAAAATGACCAGGGAAGTTCTTTACCCTATTCTGCCATCTGACGAATCAAATGTGTCGGACGCTGTGCAGTTAATGTCCCGTTATAACCCTGCTATATTCCATAGCAGATTTCTACCGCTACAATTTTTTCATATAAACTCAAATATAGCTTTTCAGTTTTAGGCCCCGCTATTTCCGCTATATCCCGTTATTTCTGCTATATCCCGTTATTCCCGCTATATTCCGCTATTTTCGCTACATCTTCTTAAAAAGAAATGAATTGAAAAATGAAATTTATACATTATAGAAATTATGAATATTTATATAATTTAATTTTTAATATATTTCCAGAAATGAAAATACTCTAATATTCTACTAAATTCAATTATGTTATATAACAGTTTTACGTTTATTTACAGTGTATTCACATATATTTTTATTTAATATCATTTATGTATTAATTATAATTCAATTGAATGTTAATTTTCCATTTAATTACCATTTATATATTTATGAAAAAATTAAGTACAAGTTTTATATGCTATTTTAGAGTCATCGGCTATATCCCGCTATATCCTTGCTATATCCCTGCTATGACTTTTTGCACATCCACCGCATTGAATCTGCCAAGCGATTTAACTGCACAGGTCGGACGTCACAACTAGATAAAAATCTATTACGAACGCCTGTGTTTTTATGTTACGAAAGAGGTATTCCTAAAGTGGAATGTTATTTATTTGTATGGTTTTTATTTATTTTAAATATTGTAGAATAATTTTTATAACTGATAATGAATTATAAACTAATAAAACACATTGTAAAAAAAGAATTGATACACTGCATTTTTATATTAGAAGTAATACATTGCAATGAAAAACACATAAACAAGACAAATTAACTACCGACGGTTATAGTTAAATCAGAAATTTTCTGTTAGTTACTCCTTAATGTCTATAGTATTACCCATATTATAGACGGGTCCAAAACTCGTCTCCAGTGGTTGAAGATATACAAAATTTCTCACCTCGTATAAATGTCACCAAGTTCCCTCAACGCCATACACCGATTGACATTGTGACACCCTTAATTTTTAATAACATTATTCAGGAGATTTAATTAGATAAATTAAATAGAATAATGTAAATAATCAGAGTGATAAGGGAATTGAGATTTAAAATAAAATTAAGGGCCGTGCTTAATTGTTTAAATGGGATTAAGAATGGTATAAGCAAATTAATTTACAGAAGGGCTTATTGGGAAATAGCCGCACATTATTACCATACCCTTATATATCCTCGGCTACACCATCCATTCACGTTTATTTTCTCATTTTCACAAAACATAAAACGCAAATATAAGAGGAGCTGACCATTACTAGGAGAAAAGAAGATGAAGAAAAATTCAAGTAAAGCTTAAGATTCAAGCTAGGGGAAATTAATCTCAATCCAATCTCCTTATTGCAGTCAAGGTGAATAATAATATATATCATCTCTATTTTGTTCTTATGATCATTTGTTTTCGGGTTTAAGATTAAATCCATGTTTATGATTATCTGGATGATGATATGCTTGGATCATAACATGTTAGATTTAAACAAGATTGTTTATATATGATTTTACACGGTTTTAAGCGAAATACCAATTATAATTGATTTTGAATGTCATGATAAAATTTTAAGTCATGTAAAACATGATTTTGGAGTTGGGTTTTAATTTTCATAATTTTTCAAGTTATGAAGAATCTATTATGATTTTTCAAAGGAAAATATGGTTAATTAGGTTTAAAAATTTATTTCGAAAATTATATTGCGAATTTGGATCTAAAATTTAGACATGTTAGATAACATATCAAAAAGTGAATTTCTGTGATTTTTGAGATTTTTCCTAAGTGATTTACTATGAGAATTAAATTATTTTGAAAGGAGGACCTAAATGATTTAATTGTTTTGCTTAATGGAAGAGCTTATTTGTTAAATTAATTTGGTTTAGATCTGAAATTATGCGGTAGTTATTTTTGTGAATAATTTGAAAAGTTGAGGCAACCAATCACACAATTACAAGTATGCAGATTAGTTAGAAAGTATTTGCTTTAATTGGCATTGAATTAGTTTTACCTTGAAAAGTGGGTTCCGTCTCTTTTAGAAGCCCTTCCGACCTTATGCTCTCGCTTCGACTTAGTCGACACCAACCATGCTAAAATCCACCAAGTCAAAACCAATACAAAAGGTGTCGCGTTGATGGTACATAGTGGATTTGAGGAAGGCGGAAGACATAGTGTCGAAACCTTAGCTTCCGATGGGGTCGAGACCTTTGCTTTGTTTCACTGAAAGCTTTCTATGTAGTCTAAACGTATGCTTTCGAAAGGAGTTTTCTGAATAGCCTTTGAAGAGGGTTGCCATCTTTCATTTTTAAGTATGATGCTTTCGAATGAGTTCCTTTGTCTATAAAACAATGCTTTCAAAAATGATGGTTTTGACCTAGTCAAAATTCCGCTTCCGTTTTTTGCCTTTCGAGTGTATTGAAGCGATCAATGCTTTCGAAGGGTAGCCTTTATTTTAAACTTGTACTAAGACGCTTCCTAAATGCTTTCGAAAGGGTTCAAGGGTTTCGAAGACAATAGTTTTAAAAGGGGGTTTCGATGCTAACCTTTAATGTTTTACTTAAATGTTTTGAAGTTTTCGAAAGGAAGGTGCCGACGCCATCAAACTTTACCAAACAATTTTATATGAAGATTAAGGGTTTCGAAAGAGATACTTTCATATATATTCACTTTGATTAAAAAGATGTTTTTAAAGCAAAACCCAATGGTTTCTAAAGAGTTAATTTCATTGGTTTCGAAGTTAGGTTTCTAAGGATTATTAAGTAATGCTTTGGTACTTTTGAAAGGTACATTTTGATTTCGAATGATATGATTTAAACAGCTTCGAAAGGTGTATATTTTATGTTTTGAAAAGAAATTTTCTACGCTTTCGAAGGAGGTTATCCAGGGGTTTTGAAAGTAATGTTTTAAGGTTTCGAAAGCCTTAGTTTTCAAAACAACTAATCTAATTTTATTTATAGGAAAATCATGGCATAAAAAGAGAGTTTTGAAATGATTTTAATTATGGAGTTTTTGAAGAAGTTTCCTTGATTAATAGGTTAAAAGGATTAACCAAGTCATTATGTTTGCTTCTTCATAAATGTATAAATTCACATTGTAATGAACTCATAACCGTATTTTGGGAAAAGGCAGAATAACCAGTTAGGCTGACCTAGTAGTGAATATAAATTAAGTTAACTTCTAAGTGAGTAGAATTGCATAAAGGAGGTCAGCAAAATCAGAATATAGGATGCTAAAATATTAATTAAAGAAGTTGTCAGGAAGGCATGTTTATAGTAAACCCATGAAAACTATGTTTAGAAGTTATTGGCAGGGGACAACAGGTTTATATAAACCCATGAAAACTATGATTACATTGAGTTATTGGCAGAGACCAATAGGTTTGTAGTGAGCCCATGAAAACTATATCCGGATTAAGTTATTAACAGATGTCAATAAGTTTCCAGTCGACCCATGAAAACTAGAATAAGTAGGAAGTTGTTGGAGTTACCAATAGGTTCAGAAAGAACCTATGAAACAATGAAGTTGCCAGGGGCCAATAGGTTATAGTGATCCCATGAAAAATATGAAATAGGATAGGGAGTTCATAAATTTAAACAAGCTGATAGTAAGCCCATGAAAACTATGAAACTGGATAGGGAGTCCATAAACTTTAAAAATGTTATTAGTGAGCCCATGAAAACTATTAGGTTAATAGTGACCGAAGAAATTATAACTAGATAGACCGTCGGAATGAATGGAGATGAAAAATCTAGATTTTATTTACTAGTTTGCATATCATCATATTATTTTGAGATGTTTTAACCATTGTTGATGCAGGAGCGCAATATATGGTTTTATAAATGTTTTAGGATAATAGTGAGGGGAAAACTTATTCCGCTAAGCGGCGTGGTCTTACTAGATATCTAAATTGTTTGATATTGTAGATTATTATTCATACCAGACTTTATTTTTGACTCGAAATTTATGTTTTCTCCTTAAACTTCCGGGTACTCAATTGATTTTGAGTAGTTTGAGAGTTGAGTTTTTCAGGTACTTTTTTGGACGAATAAGCTTTCAGAGACGTGCAGGAGGCATGATAGCTACTTAGAGTTCTCTTTTATTTTGATTTCGCCGTGTTGTTGTCGTAAAGGCAAAGTTGTTTATTTGCCTACACACACACATACTCTGATCATCTAAGGGGACTTCTTCATATGTCGCTCTTGACGTATGTTGTAAAAAAAAAAAATATTTTTTTTGAACGTGGTTCTCGTATTGGGATTATATAATGAATTTGAAATGAAATGAGAAATTTATTTGTTGATTTTAAAAAAATTTCATATGCATGTGTTTCTATTATATCAATGTATCTAACATTACTGTATTCGGTCGCTGAGAATTAATAACTATAGATGACTGCATCATCCATTGCCGTTAGTTTCAGGTCTTCAACTAGGGGACGTTATAGACGTTCTGTCGGAACTTGGTGTCGTGTACTGAAGGAGTGGGCGCTGTTTTGGATTGTTTTGGCATGCATGATGAAGTACTCTAGGTGGGTCGTCTCTATGGTATGGTGCGAGGACTAATAGTACCCAACTCCGTTTTCAATCCTTTGAGAATTTCAATGTAGAGCTGAGTGCTAAAATTGATCGGAGGAGACGGAGATACATTATATTTGCATTGCGATGTCGCCATACAACCACGTTGCATCTTTTTCATCTCTCGCAACTTTGATGGAGATTGCAGCATGAGTTTTTGGTAGCGTTTGATCGTGGTATTCCGCCATTCTTCGTCTCCATTCACGGTCTTTTTCTACGTTTCAAAGACCCCTTTCAATTTGCAGTAGTTTGTTTCATTTCTAGAGCGTGTGCAATCAGGCTGTCTCAAATCACGGAATTTGTAGCACGAGTTTCAATCATTTCCATGCACGTATCAATGAAAGCAAGCGTGCGCTCTGCAATTCAATCGGCAATGGCTTTGGAGGTGGCAGATTTAGATGATATGGTAGATATACTATAAGGTAAAGAAAAAATCAACATATACATCGAAATATACGTGAATTAATGCGAAAATAATAATAAACCTAAACTGCTGCTTGAATACGCTCGCATTTGAAGGAGGATGAACAATTATATAAGATGGGGAGGCATCGGTTGGGAAATGAACTTTTGATGCCAGACATCTACGGTTCATCTCTATCGCGCTCAAAATGGTGCAAACTTAGCGATTCCCCATTACACGTCGGACGAGACCGTGAAAGCACCCATAAAACCATCATGACTTAACCCATAAAACCTAAAAACCATCATGACTTGTCCGAAAATTTGAATTCGGATAAGTATTAACTGCATCGTATCTAAATGCTGGATATTAAATCCCAGTTCCCCTACGCGGTGGGGGTGCTCTAATGTTTCAGCACGTTCTTTCAACTAATAGATCGTACTTGATCCTTCCAGTTGTCAGCTACCCAATGCATGGAAACAAAACGTAACACTGCGGTACGCTTTTATGGTCAGTAATATTATTTTGTTTAGCAAAAGCTATTTTCTAGGTAACACATCATCAATGCTAATTAATCACATGCTATGTATGAACCTCTGTTAATTAATTAACAAATAATGGTTGGTATTATATGATTATGAAAGTCATTCAATCGTGTACTTGTTAAAATCCTGAACAATTGATATTTAACTATGTTTTTGTTTGTTTAGGAACACCAAACTTATAATGTACATTAAATTAAATGATAGCAAAACAAAAGCATTTTCCATGCTCTCCTTAATTACAGTTTCTCTTTAGTTATATTTTTATAAAATTTACAACTTTTAAAATCATTCATATTGTTTTATTAATTTTCACTAACCATTTTACTCAAATAGGTACCTTATATTGTTTATACAGTTATTTTTTTTGCTCGGTTCTCCCTTGTTATTTTAAATTTAAGCCTCTGCGTGTGAATAAATTAAATATCATAATTTTAAACAATTTAATTAAATACAGTTAAGTAATATTCATTAATTTGTCAGATAGATTCTAAAAAAAATACGATAATTTCAATATAACATAAAATGTACAGAAAATCAAATTTTGTGTCAAATATAAAATGTATAAATCACAAGAAAATAGTACTCATGAACAATTAAAACAACTTTAACTTGTATTTCATTTAACAACAAATTATCTACCCATCTGATTAATTATAAAAACCCTTAATCCCTCTTTAATTCTCCTTTACTTATTGAATTATACACATTTGTAATGTTCTATTAACTCTTTCCATAGTTCTGCTATTAAACACCTAAACTATAATAATATCTATGATTATCTATATAGTTCTTATATTTTTTCATTTAAATCCATATTTAAATTAACTGAATTTAACTTCTTTTTTACAATAAGAGCAATACATTATTTAAACAAAACACTTATTTATATGTTTTGACAGTTCGAAATCAAAACCTTAGTAACTTCACTTTTAAACATCTTACCTCTTACTATTTGAGCTAATAGTCATTAACAAAATGAACTTAATGGTCCTTTCCAATTAAATAAGTAAATTTAGACTATTTAAATAACTCCAATTGATTAATATTCATAAATTGTTAGTAAATCCAATTATGCATAACATTTTTTTTTTTTTTTGAACTGGTACTTTATATACAACAAATCATTGGGACAACATATCCCATGTCAAATAAACGTTCGAAAGCAAGTTTCGAACTTGTGACATCCTGCACCAAAGCCGAATCAATTAACCACTTGGACAAAGGTGTTTGTCTTATGCATAACATTTAATATCAATAAGGTGTTAAAATCAAGTTTCCTTTCAAATATGTTTAATTACAATTGCTCTATTAGTATATATATTTATCCTACAACAAAAAGTTCAATTTATAATATGCTATTAACAATATACATATACATATACATATATATATATATATATATACATATACATATACATACATACATATATATATATATATATATATATATATATATACATATACATATACATACATATATATATATATATACATATATATATAAAGCACTGTAGAATACAAATGTGTGTTTATAAGTATATTGCTAGGACTAACACATGTCCTATTCACTTTTGGATTGGCGGGTTGAATCACACACAAGTTCCAACGTTTAGATTAGTATTTTTCCAAGCCACGTTTTCAAATTTGTTGTATTGTGAGGAAAAAGCATGATGTTTCCAAGATGACGACAAAACTGGAGGAAATTCCTTATTCCAAGTTCTATTTAAATATTAATAGAAAAAGGACGACTGATGTTCAAAATGAGACTTAATAGAGTTTGTACGTGTATAGCATAAGGGATGTCGGAAAAGGAATATATGCTGCGTTTTATAAAATGACAATTAGCGACCCCTTTGTTAAAAAAACCTTGATTCATTTCGGCTCTTTCCTAGAAGCACACTCTAAACAGCTATTATTTTTAGCAAAAATTGAAATAAGAATCTTTTGTTAATATTTGCGCATTTCTCCTTCAACTATTTGGATAAAATATTCGAAGATTTGAGAAAATCGTTAATTTTTTTTTGATGATATTTACCGTTTACAGTGTAGATTTAAATTATGGAAACAAAAGTTGAAATTAGAAATTGGCGACGATATTTATAATTGTGAAGCTTGTTCCTAATAGAGAAATGGAAATATTTTGAAAGCTTGAAGGGTGTTTACAATAATTCTATTTCATCGATATGTCGTTTAAACAATCCAAAATTATTTTTCGGATTACACAATGTCGTATCCACTGTCATAAATATTCGGTAACCAAGCTATGAAAATAAAATTTGGATTTTCCATAATGACGGATCACTTAAAATATTTTAGTTTTTTGCTCAATAAATAATTTCAGGAGAACAGATTTTGTAAGCTTTTCATTTTTCTAGTTTATAGAAATATCACTACTAGAACAACAGTCATTTCCGAGGGCTGCTAGCCGTCGCCGACCGTCGCCAGCCGTCGGAAAAGCAATCGCTATGGTGTACGCGCTTTCCTTCGGTTGGCGACAGTGTCGACAACTATTTGGCGATGACTACCCACGATACTTTCTGACGGTATTGTGACGGTTTTCAGTGCCCACGTGCCGTCCAAACATTCCATAGAGCCGTCGAAAACCGTCATGAACCGTTAGAATTACGCCATCGATTGTCGTCTTCAGCCGTCGAAAATTGACGACCAAAGGGCCGTCAAAAATTGACGACCAATCGTCGTAAAACTGTGCAACTTTTTTATATTCTTGCAGTCATTCGATTCCTGTGCTACTCAGGCATATCAAAACTCAATTTCACATATATTCAATATCCAAACTCAAGCAACACAGAATCAACTTATATCTAATATCCAACTCAATCCCTCCAATTCAATACTTAAAACAAAATTAATAAAAACAAACAATACACTAAATAATCAACATCCAACATTGAATATATACAATCAACATCCAACATGCAAAACAAACCAACATATCATCCAACATAATGCCAAAATGTATCAACCATATCCAAGTACATCAATTTCAAAATATCCAACCATAAACAGAAAGTAGCATATCCATCAAGACTCGTCGTCAGCTCCGAAACACCCGACGAAGGAAATGACCCATGCTATTGCACCTCAGCCAAGCGCTGCTTCAACTGTGCCATCTTCGCAGCACGAGGTGGTCTTACTCCTATAGCTCCGCGAACATAGCTTTAAGCTCCACAATCTCTTTTTTGTCCTAAGCTTTTTGTTATGCTTTCTGCGAGGACCTAGCTTGCAGATAATCAACAGATATGTCAAAAAATCAGAAGTGTATTTTAGTGGCTAGTGTAAATTTAGAAGGATTAAATAAGTAAAGCATAACCATTTGTTAAAACATTAATGATATATTTTTTCTATGACAAGCTTTTCTAATTACTGGTTTAAACTTATAAGTTAATTAAGTTTTAAAAATTACCACTTGATTCCCAAAGCCATAACACCTATTTCACGATGATGGTTCCATGATGGACTCAAAAATCGCATCCTCCACATCAATGGTCAACGAATCCCATCCCGATCCCTCTAACATCTGTGCTTTTACTTCTACAAATTTTCCCTAAAATGAAATATAATTAAATTCACACAACATTATTTTAATTATTCTTTATAACTAATTAATTAAATTGATCAATAATAACTTCTAATTTAAAATATGCTTACATAGGATTCGCTTGCTTTATCATCACTCCGTGTGTACGATATTGAGCCATCTTCTTTTGTTTGCTTGGTGGCATGAGTATGAGCAAATACGTCCACATAGGAGACGGGACCACGACGCTCTCTTTTCTGAAATAATTAGTACGTATTATTGTTGTTTATACAAAATTACATAAGTTAATAACTGTTTATAATTGCAATTAATAAATTTGCCATATCCTCACGATGAATTCCCTTCTATCAAAATGTACATTATTAATCAGTTCTTGTCGTTTTCTAATTCAGATTTTTCTTGTATTCTATATTTTTTTCCTCTGTAGTCTCAAATGCTTCTACTAATACATTTTATTCATCGTTTAGAGGTCCAAAATCGATTTGATTGTTGCTTATTATTATTTTTCTATTTTTCTCGATATCTGCTTGATAAGTTTGTTTGTTTGGAGTATTCTTTCCATCAAATGTAAATCTTGCCTTCGTTTTAAAAACCACCGACCAATTTGCTTTATCTCTTTTTAGAGATGAATAAAGAGCGTAATAAATTTGTAGGGCTTGTTTGGCTCGTATAAAATGATCGTACTTATGATAACGCGATGTATGCTTTATTCCAATAAGATTATATTTTGGGTGCACGGCAATTCCAAAACCTGAAACATTGATGAACTAGTTGCATCTAAACAGAAAAACTTGCCCCGTAGGTCTTGTGAAATATGTCAATTGCAAAACCTGGGTTAATAGGCCATAAAAATCATTTATATGATCATTTGGATCATCACCACCTTTCACAAATACACCGATATTGTTGGTTAATTTTTCAGCACCATGTTCTTTAGTGTTGAATTTATATCCATTGGCAAAGAATATTGGATATGTCTTGACTTTTCTTTTTGGTCCTATCACAGGATGTTTCAGTCCTTCTTTGATCATACAATTTCTTGGATCAAAAACGTAGTTCGAAAACCAATTAGCGAATTCTTTACTGATATAGCCGCTTGGATGTTATGATTCGTAAACACTACAGATATAGATAATATATTGCATTATAATAAATGTACACACGTATTATTTTAAAAAAAATCCAGACTCATAATTAAATAATACCTAACGAATGGTGCAACTTCAACACAATTAAGAAGAATATATGTGTACTACATGGTAATCTCTATCGTCTAGCCATATTTCTACACATTTTCCAATAGGTCAGCCATGTTGTCTAAAAATAGATAACATTGCTTGAAAAGGTTCTTGTTCAACGCCTTCATCATTACGCGTAGCATTTTCAAATGATAGTTCACATCGTCACTGAAATAATGAGAGAAAAAGAACGAAGCTTCTTCTTTGATATATGATTTGCAAATCAAACCTTTAACTCATGCTTTTTGTCTAACTTTTTTCTTTAGATGATTTAATTACCTATTAAAAATTATTTCAAATTAAAATTTAGTTATATATGTAATTAAACTAATATTTAACATACCCAATATAAATAATACCTCTCAAATGGGTACATCCATCCATATCGCATGGGACCTCGAAGACGTGCTTAAAATGGAAGACGAACGGATAAATGCTCCATCACATTAAAGAAACCTAGACGAAATATTTTCTCCAGTTTGCAGAGCAGTATAGGAATTTCTTCCACAAGTTTACGTAGATGACTAACTTTTAAAGTAGTCAAACAAAGCTCCTTATAAAACAAACTAAGTTCCATTATAACCGTCCAAACTTTTACGGACAATAGTTCTTTGAAAGTGACTGGTAACAAATTTTTCATTATTATATGACAATCATGGCTTTCCAACCCACTTAGTTTGCCATTCTTATAGTCAACACATCTACAAAGATTAGAAGAAATCCCATCAGGAAATCTTAACCCTTCCACCCATTTTAACAGAACTTTGACTTGGTTACTGTCCAGCTCATATCATGCTTTGGGGTTTTTAGTGTCATTTGGCTTGATATGATGCTCGGGGCGATTACATGCGCTTGGATATCACGTCTTGATTTCAAATCAACTTTAGCCTTTCTTTTAACATTCAAAACTGTAATAAAAACATTATCAAACATGTTTTTCTCTTTGTGCATCATGTCAATATTATGACAAATTATGAGATTTTTCTAATAAGGAAATTCTCAAATATTCTTTGTTTGCACCAATTATGAACCGTTGATTTACCCTGAATTTCAATTTGCTCTCCAGTTTCATGTATCTTTGGATAATCCTTTACAATTTCATATATAGCTTTGCCTGATCAAATAGTTGGTGGGCCTAAAGTCTCTTGTTTATTAGCTGTAAAGTTTTTTTTATCTTTTCTAAAAGGATGGTTAATACGAAGAAAACAACGATGACAATCAAACCATGATATTTTCTTCCCATGCGTTAAAGAAAATGACCGTGTTTCTTCCATGCAATAAGAACAAGCTAGGCGACTGGTCGTACTCCAACCAAAAAGCATTGCATACATAGAAAAATCACTAATTGCCCATAACAAAGAAGCACACATATGGAAAATCTTTTTTATGAAATGTGGTATGTTTCAAATCCTTCATACCATAATATTTTCAACTCTTCAATCAACGGTTGTAAATAAATATCGATTCCTTGTGTCGGATCATCATGGTCAGGGACGATAATAGTGAGAAACATATATGGAGTTTTCATAGACATCCACGAAGGAAAATTGTAAGATGTAACGATTATAAGCCAAGATGAATATTTAAAACCAAATTGAGTGAATGGTGAAAATCCATCTGTACATAAACCAAGTCTAACATTACGGCTCTTCGTTGCTAAAGCATGATATATCTTATCAAAATGCTTCCATGCTTCTCCATCAGCTGAGTGTGTCAACATATCTTCTTTCTGTGTTTAGACACTGTTCCATCTCATATGATGCATATAACCGTTAAAGCCTAGGAGTTATATTTAAGTAATGCATATGCTTGTATGGAACTTCCTTTCACTTCTTTTTTCTTGTTTTGTGACGACCCGACTTTCAACGACCAGAAAGTCGTATCATCTTTAAGAAAGAAAGGGATAGAAAAGAGAAAAGAAAGAAGAGAAAGAAGAAACAACATCAGAATCTCAACAACGGAACAAATAAATTATATTAATAACATAAATATTACATAGTATACAACAACTATCAGAGTTACACAGACAATACATCACATACTAGACAGTTATAAACACATGTCTAGTTATTACAACTCAAATACAACATCAACAAAGAAACCACTCAGAGATACCAACACAGCGGAATACTATATAACTACATGTTGAAGCCTTCTGCTCCATTGCTCCTCCACAATTCGTCAAAGCTAACCTGAATCCCTTGGCTACTCGTAAAAATTTGAGTACCTAAGAGTTTAAGAAAAACAGAAATAAACTCTGGGTCAGACATGGGTCTGGTGTGAGTAACAGGTTAAAGTTGCTTAACTTTGAAAAAACCTTTGAAACAAAAGGTATCACGTAAGACTTCCCACACATAAACATGGAAAAGCTTTTACCTTACGCTAACCAAAACATTTGATAGGAAATCCAGTGATATTACAATAGGTCTAGGGTTTTCAAGTAAATAAGAAATAGCCGAAATTGTTACAAGATTAAATTCCAGCTACTAGCCATAAAAGTGGGTAATACAGTCAAAACTGAGGGCACTTATTGGATTTTGGATTCCATACAATGGCAGGGCTTCCGGGGTACCGCCCGTCACAGTACGTGGCCTAGATCAACGTACCGAGGATCACTCCCAATACCCTGCAACACAAAGCCGGAACCATTCCTTATTGAACAGTCCCGAACAAGACCACACTAAATTTATGATTTATTTAAAAATCAAAGAAAAAATAAAAATAAACAATTTGACACTTGTCTTCAATGTTAACACTTGTTAACTTCCTTGTTTAATAACTTAACACATGTTAAATTATGTCCTAGGAAAACAACACATGTTCTTTTAATTAATTAGTATTTTTAATTTAATATAATACTATGCTTAATTAATTAGTTTACAAATACTTAGTTATATATATATAGCTAATTTTCTTTAAGGAAATAAAACCATTTATACTTAAAAATAAAAACAATACATTACTTTATTATTTGAAAATAACATTTTAGATAATTTAAATAAAACTTATAAAAGAGATTGTAAATTACTTATTATTTATATGAATAAATGTTTCATATTTTAATTGTTTTTTAAACTTTCATATTTAATTACAATCATATTTATTAAACAATATTTTAAAAAGGAAATAAAACAAATCTTTATTATTAATCTTATTTAAACTTAAGCTAAAATCCTTTTTAAACAATTAAACATATATTTTATGTAATTTAAAATCATATAGTCATTTTATTAAGCAGCTTTGAAAAGCTTAACATTAAATAAAACATAATTTCCCAATTACCAAAATATTAGAATTATAAAATATGCTATGTAAATTAAATTTAAAACCAAACTCATCTATTTAAAATATATATAAATATATATATATACATTATAAATAGAAAACAATTTATTAGCTTATTAAAAGATTAATTCACTAATTAAATATTTTATAAAAGAAGATTATTAAATCAATTCAAATTGTATTAATAAAATTATCATATCAATTTAATTTTAAATACAGATTATTAAATTGATATTGTCAAAAACTCTGGGATATCACAATCCTCCCCCCTTAAAAGAATTTCGTCCCCGAAATTTAAAACAAAGGTAATTTAATAATCTATTTAAAGATTTAATTTTAAAACACAGCATATGTTAATCATATGCTAACAACTAAAGCAACCAATTCACAAAATCAAACAAATCTAATTATCCAGAAAAATTCTGGATAGAACTTCCTCGAGTTTCTCTGGTATAAATATCGGGATACTCGCTCTATATAATCCAAACAATCAATACTACTAAGCTACAGAGCTCTTATCTCATCTAGATCTACAACTCTAAACAGGATATCAGACTACAGACGAGTCTGACTCAGCAGCCAAATCCTCCTGAACTGCTGGTTCCCAAAACCAGAGATATATCATACACATACTCCCTCAGAGATACGAGAAACATACTGAATCCCAGTTATCCAAACTGGAAATTCAACTCTGAAGACCAAACACTTATCTTACCAAAACACAGAAGAAATCCAAAATACCTCGGAGTTAGCTTCCCAAACTTACCAAAACTTATAGCTCCTTCGATCGGAGAAAACTTAACCAAAACCCAATCTCCGATTTCGAAATCCAAATTCCTCCGTCTCTTATTCTCAAAATTCTTCGGACGATCCTGGTCTGCCTACATCCTTCCTTATCAGCTCAACCCTTGCTGATGCCACTAGAAACAGACTGGACCAAAACAACCCATCACCATGATCTCCTCAAGATCAATCCAAAACCAAGAACACAAACTCTATTCTTCAAACATCAGATGACAGAACTTGCTTCTCCTTATCCGAAAAAGAAAAACAGAAACACTCCCAAACTGCTTCCGTTGCACAACTCTGATTCGAAGTAGATGAAAATGCTGATGAAGAACACGAGCATAAACTAGACAACACATTCCAAAAATATGGTTCAACAGATCCATAAAAGAAAACTCAGAAATTCCTTCGAAACCTGAGTTGCTTCATCAATTTCTATCTCAAGGAACAATCCTTCTACTAACTGAACCACCAGTTCCACTTCTGGAATCCTAGCCGATAAGAAAACTCGATCTCCAGATGCGGACAAACCTCTGACTTCCCTAAAGACATCCGGAAAATCTCCAACAACCCAAGAGAACACTCAAACTATTGCAAGTCACTTTTGCGATCAACCCAGCCTAATATCTAAAGAAACTGCTCTCTCTTTCTACCAATTAGAACAGCTTACACTGGCCAAGCCAATTCACTGAAGAAATGGATCCACTCTGCTGCTTCTGAACTCCACCTTCAGAAAAAACTACTCAGCCAGAAGATTTCCTACCAACACAGAACACTCCGAGCTACACTGCTAACACAGAAGCCAAAGAATTCCCAATCCAAAACTCTCCGAGAAACTCGGACACAAAGCAAACAGAAACACCATGCTGAACCAAGCTACAACACCGAAACATACACACTTCCTTAAACTTGTTCCAAAGAAATATCTTCGGAAACATCTATAATCACTGCGTCTCATCACGCAGCTACTACTTCCTGAGGTAAGATACCATCACTTACTTCTGTCAGGCTGACAGATCCAAACTCTACTCACCAATTTCAAAGATAGGCTCTGAACCTTTAAAAGGTTTCCTTCAGAGATCGATGAATTCCTCCACCACAGCAAAGCTCACTCGAGATGGTATATAAACTTCCAACCTCATCACTCAAACTCCAACCATTGGTAGTTGTGTTACACACACTACTACCTTATCTACCTTTATAACTTATATTGGAAAACCCGAACAGGTAACCCAACAAATAGGTAGAAATAAAATATAAATATATTAAAAAATACAAATACGCTCTCTCAAGATAGACACCACTCCAGAGCCTGGGTATTCGCTTAACCTAGCGCTCTGATACCAACTGTGACGACCCGACTTTCAATGACCAAAAAGTCGTATCATCTTTAAGAAAGAAAGGGGTAGAAAAGAGAAAAGAAAGAAGAGAAAGAAGAAACAATATCAGAATCTCAACAGCGGAACGAATAAATTATACTGATAACATAAATGTTACATAGTATACAACAACTATCAGAGTTACACAGACAATACATCACATACTAGACAGTTATAAACATCTGTCTAGTTATTACAACTCAAATACAACATCAACAAAGAAACCACTCAGAGATACCAACACAGCGGAATACTATATAACTACACGCTGAAGCCTCCTGCTCCATTGCTCCTCCACAATTCGTCAAAGCTAACCTGAATCCCTTGGCTACTCGTAAAAATTTGAGTACCCAAGAGTTTAAGAAAAACAAAAATCAACTCTGGGTCAGACATGGGTCTGTTGTGAGTAACAGGTTAAAGTTGCTTAACTTTGAAAAAACCTTTGAAATAAAAGGTATCACGTAAGACTTCCTACACATAAACATGGAAAAGCTTTTACCTTACGCTAACCAAAACATTTGATAGGAAATCCAGTGATATTACAATAGGTCTAGGGTTTTCAAGTAAATAAGAAATAGCCGAAATTGTTGCATGATTAAATTCCAGCTACTAGCCACAAAAGTGGGTAATACAGTCAAAACTGAGGGCACTTATTGGATTTTGGATTCCATACAATGGCAGGGCTACCGGGGTACCGCCCGTCACAGTACGTGACCTAGATTAACGTACCGAGGATCACTCCCAATCCCCTGCAACACAAACCGGAACCATTCCTTACTGAACAGTCCCGAACAAGACCACCCCGTAGTTGTGATCAGCAACCGCACCACACAGCCGAAATAAAAGGGACATCTAGACAGGGGTAAATCTCGTCCTACTTGGGCATGACCCACTTAGCCTTGCTGCACCTCCCCTGTTTTAGCCATTCCCGGTTGATGAAGCTTGAGGCTATGATTACCTTTATAGAACACATCACTTAGAATGCTCATCGTCCACCTGACGATGTTCTGAAAGCATTCAATCCATACAAGTTCGTTCCGGGTTCGAACGAAACCGAAGGCATTATCTCGTTACACTCATTTTGGAATCACCCTCAGAGTTAACGACGACAACCCTTGCACTCTGAATCTTCACCTTCACTTCAGATACACGACCTATCGTTAATTTGGATCGATGTGGTTTTCGGATATCCAAATATGGAAACCCGATCCCGGTCTCAACGAATCCAAAACGTATCTTTTAAGGCCAAGTTGTTTTAAAGTTTAAAACAATTTCAATTCTATTATCTATATACACACAGGTAGATTATTTACAACATCACAATAGATAATCAACATTATCAACATAAACAGATAATCCATATCATCATCATAAACAGATAATCCAAATTATCATCCCAATGCAACGAAAGCATCCATATCATGCATCATCACTCATCTCATAGCTGAGATTACAAACCATTCAAGGCAACCAATATCAACCATTCATACATAAGCAATGATTTAATGATCACACCTTCTATAACTAATTTGAAATGAATTAAATTAATTACTCTATTTCTAATTAATTTAAAATGAATTAAATAAATTACTTCATCATTATAATCTCGCTTAACTTAACCATTAATTAATTACAAATCAATTAATTAATCACCATCTCATTATTCATTTTAATTAATCATTCCTGATTAACAATTTTTCTAATTACAATAAGTAATTAGCCTTTAAATTACTTACACAAGTTAATTATACTTAACCCTTTACAATAATTAACGTTTAATTACTTAATCAATTAATTATCTAAATTAATTACATTAATCCTTTATTAATTAATTACTTCATTTAATTAATTATTCCTTAGCTAATCAATTCTAAATTTACATCATTAATTTTATTAATTAATGATTTCTAAATTACATTTTTAATTAATCTCTCTATTTAAATTAATTACATCAGGTAATTAATCTTCAACTAAACCACATATATTAATCACCCTTGATTAATAACATCCAATAATTAACTACCCTTAATTACTTCATCAAATAAATTACTCCTTAATTTATTCTCTAATTAATCCCTGATTAATTACAAAGTAATTTAATCCAAATCACTTCCATTATCAAAACATCTTTAATTACATTCAGTAATTATCAATTAATTACTTCCCTAAGTAATTACAATTCCATTAATTACAATAGTAATTATCTATCAAACCATCAAGTGTTTAAATTAATTAAACTAAATTAATTAATCTAAACTAATCACATCAAACTCAATTAATTACATTAAGTAATTAATTCATTAATTACTTCTATTAAGTAATTAAACATAAACAATTACACAAATGATTATTATTAATTAATTAATCTAATTAATTATTAAAAATTAATCACGTTAATTAATTGTTAAACAATCTTAAGTTAATGACCTTCATTAATAATCCTTTAATTTCTTTCTTAAGAAATTAACTTAGATTTACCATTATTAATTTCAAATTAATTAATATTTAATTACCAATTAATTAATCTCTAATTATTAAATTAATTAAGTGTTAACTGCAACTTAATTAATCCTTAATTACTTGATTAATAAATCTTTAATCATTAATTAAAATCTAATTAATAAATCTTTAATCATTAATTAAAATCTAATTAATAATCCTTAATTACAGATTAATTAACCTTAATTAATTAATCTTAAGTCTTAATTAATCAATTTAAAAACTCTTAATTATTTAATTAATCATCTATATCATTAATTAATTAAATAATTAATTATCCATTTTAATTAACTTAATAATTTAATGAGTCCAAATCATTAAATTTTATTTATCTTCAAGATAAACATTTCTTACTTAAATCAAAGTATTTAAAAACAAATTGTTTTCAAATTTACCTTAAGTCCAATTTTAAATTTCATTTTAAATTTAAGATTTTAAAATGAATACAAATTTATCTAAACAAAGTTTGAAAATAATTTAAAACCTTTTTATCTCGTATGTTAAAGAATATCTATTTCATAAAGAAGTTTAAAAGAAATTTAAAACCCAATTCATTTTAAAATTCAAATTAATTTAAAAATACGCCAAACATTCCAAGTTATTTAAAAATAATTTCAATTCAAAAATTTCCTTTAATTTCAAACTTAACTACAGATTTAATCTTGATTCTAGATTAAACTTAAATTTTTAAAGCTTTCCTTACATTTCAAATCTTCATTTTAAAATTTAAATCATTTAACCATTTTTAAATTAGTTAAACAATTTAACTTAAACTTTATTTTATTTTGAAAGAACTGAAATTCAACTCAAATTCCAGATTTTTAAACCTCAGATTTAAACTTATTTTAAACCTTCTATTTTACAATTTAAACTTTCAGTTTAAATTCAAAACCAAATTACCTTTACACTTAAAAGTTGTTTAAAACCAAATTTAAATTTCAAAATTTAAATTATTTCAAAACTCAGATTCAAACTACTTTGAAATCAGATTTAAACTCAGTTTAAACCTATTTTAAAATTTCAGTTTACATTTAAACTTTATTTTTAAACTTTAAAACAGAACAGGTTCTGTTTTATTTTTTTAAAACCTGAAACAATATAATATACTCGAGCCTACCCTACAACGACTTCGAGTCCAAAGCTACTTTACTTCGAGTTAATCACTCCAAACACCCGAGAACCACTCGAGACAACTAAACCCAAAACAAAACAACAGAGATCATCAGAAAATGATGCACAGTGCACATGCACCGGCCATCCACCTATCTCCGACCAACCCTGATGACTGAAACAAGTCATCGATCACCAATGCATCCCATATCCATCACCGGTACCTTGCTTCCCCCTCAAAATCAAAATCGAGATTAAATTCCGACCTGGAACAAAACTGAAACAGGCATTACCCACCTCAACCAAAACCTGTCAATGTCTCCCCTTTGACGCTCCGACCATCGTCGCCTCTAAAACTCCGGCGAAGACCTCGTCAACCCATCAACTACCGTTACCCAAAATATTGTTGAACTCGATCCACTACAATGGCCGAAATGATTGATTCTTCCTAGCCTAGTAAAACTAGGGTTCTAAACTTCAAATCCCAACCATCATCTCTAAAATGAAATGCTCCATAATCTGATAATTTTCTTGGCCTCTTCGATCACTCATCTACCTCCAGAAGAAATTCCAACCCATTTGAACACATAGATCATCAGTTGTAACCCCAAAAGCAAAATATAGTCAAACTAGATCTGCTCCCAAAATCTAGCACTAGAAATTAAGATTTTTCATTTAAAAATCATGATTTGGTAAGATGATTTCATTTGCAACCCTGAAACATCGAATCAAGGTACTTGAATTTTCACAAATTTAATGTTTGATCATCTATTTATAAATTTCAGAGATGATGCAGAGTTGTTTAACTTAAGTAATATTTTCAAACCATAGTTTATGATGAAATAAACATAATTTGTTTCAGCCTTAAATCTAAACCAAGATTTAATCAAGATAAAAGGAATTTTAAAATCAAGCAGAAGCTTGAAATTGACGAAACAGAAATGTAACGGATATCAAGCATGCACACATAAATATATTCATATATTTATATTCACAGAAAATTCAAAATATATACTCATTTCTAATTAAAAGCATGCAAACAACTTTTACCTACTTAAAATTTTAAAAGTGGAGTTACTCACCTATTAAAACCTGATGAGCAGAGCACTTTTATATGAACAGCCTTTAATCTTTTAAAAACTTGCTTGAATGCTTTTAAAACTTGAGTTGTTTGATGTTGTTAATTTTCTTTAAAATGCCTTTGCCCCTTGATTTACAAACTTACATGCATGCTGGCTACAGATTGAAGAATGTAGTGGCCAATTTCCAGATTTTGAATGAATGCAGGTTGAATTGATGAACAGGCTTCAATTTTGAGGAGAATGAATACAGGCTACAGATTTTTCTTTCTCAGATTTAATTTGGTTTGAGGATTGTTTAAAGTAAATAGTTTCCAGCTGAAAGATTTCTTATTTTGAAAATGAAAAAAAGAAAAGAATGGAAGAAGGCAAGTTTATATAACTAAATTTATGATTTATTTAAAAATCAAAGAAAAAATAAAAATAAACAATTTGACACTTGTCTTAAGTGTTAACACTTGTTAACTTCCTTGTTTAATCACTTAACGCATGTTAAATTATGTCCTACGAAAACAACACATGTTCTTTTAATTAATTAGTATTTTTAATTAAAGTTTAATATAATACTATGCTTAATTAATTAGTTTACAAATACTTAGTTATATATATAGCTAATTTTCTTTAAGGAAATAAAACCATTTATACTTAAAAATAAAAACAATACATTACTTTATTATTTGAAAATAACATTTTAGATAATTTAAATAAAACTTATAAAAGAGATTGTAAATTACTTATTATTTATATGAATAAATGTTTCATATTTTAATTGTTTTTTAAACTTTCATATTTAATTACAATCATATTTATTAAACAATATTTTAAAAAGGAAATAAAAAAATCTTTATTATTAATCTTATTTAAACTTAAGCTAAAATCCTTTTAAAACAATTAAACATTTATTTTATGTAATTTAAAATCATATAGTTATTTTATTAAATAGCTTTGAAAAGCTTAGCATTAAATAAAACATAATTTCCCAATTACCAAAATATTGGAATTAGAAAATATGCTATATAAATTAAATTTAAAACCAAACTCATCTATTTAAAATATATATATATATATATACATTACAAATAGAAAACAATTTATTAGCTTATTAAAAGAAATTCACTAATTAAATATTTTATAAAAGAAGATTATTAAATCAATTCAAATTGTATTAACAAAATTATCAAATCAGTTTAACTTTAAATACAGATTATTAAATTGATATTGTCAAAAGCTCCGGGATATCACATGTTTTGTGTTTGTAACCAAATTAGTCACAAACACCCAAGAATAGATTTATGTAGAGAAATAAATGAAGAAAGTACAATTAAAACAGAATAAAATAAACTAACAAGCAAATCAAAATAATAACAAAGAACACAAGAATTTATAGTGGTTCGACGTTGTATGCCTACGTCCACTTTGAAGTTTCTCTTTACCGATTCACGAATAGTTTGATTACAGTAGCATATAGCAAGAAATTAGGAGAAAACTTGATTACAATTAAGACTAATGTAACTAGCAGCGTACAGATCCTCAAAATGACCCATAGGCCAGTATTTATAGGTGAAGGCGACCACCAATCACTCTGTAACTTTGGCTACAAGACCTTCTTATCCATATGCACCCATCATAGGGATTTCTCCGCCCAAATCCCATGGAGAGGAATTAGTACCGATCCCTTTATTAGTTGATTCTTGGGCAACGATCCTTATGCTGGCTTCTTCATGTTTGGATATGTTGGCTTTTCAAATATCATGTTGATTGACTAGTGGAGCTCATGCTTTTGATTGATCTTTGATTCGACTCTACTTGCAAATTACCTTATGCCAAACCCTATAAATGGATTATGCCGATCCATTACTAACTATCAATCTTTGCCGAACCCTCCTATGCTTTGCCGATCCATGGAGTTACACCATGTCATGCCGATCCATAGAGTTCCACCATGTCATGTCGTTCCCTCTGATTCCACTAAGCTATGCCGATCCCTTGCTTGTCCAAGCTAATTTTTATATTTCTATCATCCAGCATCGTCTATCTATCAACTTCGTTCAATCCTGGCTTCATTTAACCATCTGAAATCTACTTTCGGGTCCTACAACCGTTGCTCCATGGTCATCCTTCTTGATAACAGTCAAATCTATCTTGCGCAATCAGTTCAATATAGCCGGATCAGTATACCGGGTAACACTTGCCCCCCAAATTATGTTTTTTAAGTAACGTGACGTGCTTTGAATTGAAACAAGTCTGAATTGTCGGAAGGAAGTCCATCTAGTTTTCTGATTGATTGCTATTCCTTTGTCGAATCGTCTTCCAAGTCATTGAATCCTCCATTGATTTCTATGACGCTTGGTCGACTTCCAATAATATAAGTCTAGTACCATATTCCGTCAGCATATACAAATCCAGTCATGTGAGACTTAACTACTTTTTATTATCTGGCCTAGCCTCGAACTTGAAGGATTCAGATTTGATTTCAATTTCTGTTGATTTCAAAAGGTTGAACTTTTAAATCACTCACGTTTATATTCATATACACGTTTTTTTCATTAGCTCCTGGACATGTTAATCGAACGCTCACGAGTCGTTGCCAGTTTTTATAATATTTTGTATGTTCTCGTTTACAGTTAAACCTCCATGAATACGTTCATCATTCATTTTTCACTCATTTTTTCATATATATCATCTATAGGAATCGAAATTCAACATGTCGATCCATTGTTGAAGCTACGCAAATAGGGATTGGGAGGTTCCTGTTTCAACCCTTATTCCCTTATTACTCATTCAACATTCTTGTGGATGAACCCTCTCCCATTCATAAAAATACGAGCCTCTCTCCTTTTGCTTCTTCACTTTTTTTTCTGTTTGCCTTAGCGCAAAACTCACGAACCCAAGTTCTTCCACTAGCGCTCTAAACTTCGACCCTTTGCAGATCCACCCACCTTCCCAAATTCAAATCCCATTGTTTCCATTCTTCCCACCAACTCATTTCACCTCGCCTTTATACTTTACGCATAGCTAGATACTCATTTCCATTCTAGCTCAAGCATTCATATCCCTACAAAGGTAAGGTTCAACAACACTTTCATTTAACTATGCGATAGGATTCTTAGCCCTAAATTGTTGGCAAGTGTTTGAGGTAGTAATGGAGAATGATTTTGGCGAGGTGAACGATTGCTGGAGTAGAGGTTTAGTTGGTTGAACTGGGTTTAGAAATAGGAGAGGAAGAAGAGAGATGAGGGTTTGGTGAAGCCTATGGTGGAGAAGGAGTAGAGAAAGGCAGGGTTCAGTTTACGATGAGATGGCGGTGGTAGGGATCGACAAGTGAGGGTTCGGTTGTTTAGTTACTTTTGTTAAGGAGACGATGAAATGAAGGAAGGCCGAGGAAAGAGATCGGAAAGGAAAGGTTTGGAGAGGGATCATTAGAGGGTGGCAGTATAGGATAGGGATCGGTACAGAGAGCTTTTGATAGTGGGATCAGTGGACGTGGTCAAGCAGAGGGATCGGTAGGGAGCTCTTGGGAAAGGGATCGGCGGTGAACACTAGGGATCGACATATGCCTTATAAACTATTCCAACTCATTCGAACAATCAGCGCTAGTTTGCTTTGTTGACCTTGAACATAAGATAACAATGAATAATATAACACGCATATTTGAACTGTTGAACTTGAGATTAATCAACCAAACTTTTGGAATTTTCAATATGGACTAAGTGATAAACTTGTTAATGAACTTAAGTAACAAACTTCATAATTCGATGTGTCGATAGTCGATCCTACAACCCTCATTTCTGATCAATTTTCTTGCTAGTTGAGACGATCAACGATGATGATCTCTCTAGACAAAACTCCCATGTCTCGTCGTTTTATTTCGCTTTTCTGATTTCAAACTGTTTATGTCTATTACATACTGCATTGCACTATACTAGTTCACACTTCGAACGGAGGGAACATGTTATTTTTCTAATCTCGATTATTTATTGAGTATAACTGATATAGTTTCCCGATGCTCAAAGCATTCAGTTGACATGTCTTCTAATTCGGCGACACGACACATTGGTTTTGAAACAAAGTCAAGTTCCGCAACTGTATCTGGCAAACCTTCTCCAAGCCATCATGTGGAGAAAACATAAGCTTCTAATCCATATGTGGATATTTTTTCTGATATCCCAATTCTTCCAAGGAAGGACGTAAGCCCTGCCCCTGATTCTGTAGAGGGCGCTATTCTTCTTGATAGTCCAGTGGATTCACAGGCCTTTTGGACTGACGAATTATGCTCTATCCATGGAATTCTGTTTGGGGACGTCTTGGCTTCCTCAAGAGAAGATACACCTCACTTACCCCCAACAGGGTTTATAGCTTGCAATAAGTTTATGTGCTGGGCTGGATGTGTACCACCCTTTACTTCGTGTATTTGAGAAATGTTGAGATACCTTGGGATTGCCCCTACGCAACTTCATCCCAACAGTTATGCTTTTATTCATGGAATCTTCTTGCTGTTCATGAATTTTTCTATTTCGTCCGCCTACTCCCGAAGACATAAGATTCATCTATAACTTTAAACGACGATTGGTAAGCCCCTCTTATGTCTTTTTTGAGCTTTCGCTAAATTTCCAAATTCTAACGGGTGCTTGGAACAAACATTCGCTTTTAAGCATGAATGATTTTACGTGCATTGCCCTTCTGGGTTTGCAAGACGATGGCTAGAAGGATGCAAGTATTACTTTCACTTTACTCTTAAGTTCACTGATCCAAGTCATAACTTTTCTTTGAATCCACTAACTTACGAAGTTCTTTCAAGTGTTCACCCACGTCCTGAAGGCACTGATTTTTCTAGAGCCGTTGCTGCTATCCGTGCTACTCCGGTTGAGGATAAGGACATCAAACTTCTCATAACCGACGAACTGCTATCCTTGTTTGGGGTATTGGAGGATGGCCGTAGTATTGGACATCCTGGGAGTGTGGAATTATTAACGAATGTTGCAAAACAAAAGGAGGATACTGTCAACCACATCGTGCCCTCTGCCGAGGGGACTCGGGATGATACTAAGAAGGGAGAGATTAAGGATCTCAAGTCGAGAAGCCTGGAGATGTCGATGCGGGCCTTAGAAAAAGGCCAATGGTTGAACCGTCGCAAGCCGGACAATCCCAAACACCTACAAAGAGGAAGAAGAGGTTGGTGTCTGCCTCGAATCCAAAGTTTATTATTACTCCAGTTGAAGAGGAATCGTCCTTTCTGCACTTGGAAAGCTCGTTAAAGGGATTTTCTAATCTTCAAATTCCGGACGACATCATGTCCTATGACTTTCCAAACATTAACATAGAAGGACTCAACTCTCTCATCAGAAGTAGCGAAGGCATCCAACCTTTGGACAAAAGAGAGAAAATGCCGATGAGCAAAGCTACCGTTACCGGTCTATTGGAGGGAGAACTAGGACACTCAAAACTACACGCACTTCACTATACACTTCTATTGATCTTTCGTGCGACAATTACCAATACGCTCCCATTTTGTCTTTACAGGTGCAATGTCTCAATGAAGAACCTTCGATCACCTCTGAAGTTCTACCGCATACCACCGATCAAGCAGGGATTCATTGTCTACCCGGCATAGGTGAGGGGAAAGATAAGAATTATCATTCAAAGGAATATTCTTTCTCTTCGAAATGGAAATCCCAATCCCAAACATCTCGATAAGGCAAACAGTTTGACTTTCCTGCCCAAAGTAAAGAGAAGCCTTCCTATCGTGGTCCTCATATCGCTACATCTCATGAGCCACATTCTGGCTCTTCAAGCTCTAGACAATCTCATGAGCACAGGTCGGGAAAACATCCTCTTGCTACCTCCGAACCACCTTTGCCGGCCACTGCTCCTGACGTTTCCACAGCGCAGAAGTTGTCCAAGCTCAAGACCACTTTTCCAAAGATTTGCTTTGGTGGCGTCAAATGCTTCCTTCTATACATTAAATCCCAGGGAATGCCAAGGAAAGTTCTCTCACGTACCTGAATGACGTATTTGTGCAACACGAATCATTTATACACTTGGCAGAGAAAGTCTCTGAAGATTCTATTGAGCGATAACACAAGATAGACCGCCTCATGTTGGAAGCTATACATGACAAAGATATAATCAAGTATCAGGATGCTGGATTGCTAGAATTCAAAACCCGACTTCCTAAAGTGGAGAAGTACACCAAGGAAACGGCAGAGGCAGTAAGCCGTTTGGAAGCTACTCACAAAAAGGAACTCGACACGGAACTTCATTATAACGGGGCACTCGCTTTAGAAAAGGATTCCTTGCATAAATAGAAGGACGCTCTTGCTCACCGCGTCGAGGAACTTGAAGAATTTTTAAAGAAAGAAAGGGAGGAATAAATTGAAGCTCAGGAGGAATCGCAGAATACTGCGAGGAAGTTATTAAGGCTAGAAGTTTAAAGGCTAAACTCGACGAACAACTCGCCAAAATCGAAGTTCTTAAAGAAGAAGCTTGAAAGAAGGCCGGAGGGAGATGACTGAACAAGTTAACTCCCTAGTGGAAGCTGCTATGAAGTCCGACAGGAATGAGATTAAGGACTTATTCGGTCCGCTGATTATTGGATACAATCCCAAAGTCCTAATCCATCACAACTTAAGCTTTCTTGGTGAGGGTTACCTCGAATCGCTCCCTGAAGCTTGGGAGCATATCGTCGAAATGAAGAAGAATGAGCTGGGTGAAGCCGATCTCAACGAGGAAGAATTAATGAGGGAAATTCTTCGTGGGAATGAGCCTTCAGATCTAGCTACAGCAAAACTTCGATTTTAAGGCTTCTACACCTACTGAAGGAGGAGAGAATATTGTCGGGTCTTTAGGGACTGTCTAAAGGTCCTTCTTCATCCCAAGTAGCTGGAACATCAACTCTCTTGATACAGAGCAGGATCTAGGTTATGATTCGGACAGGCCCGGCTTCAAGCCCAAGATGCTATCCCCCATTTTAGAAGAAGTCACCCCTACGACAACAGAGAGTCAGCCAGATGCTGGTGTTTTGCTTTACTCCTTAGTATATGAAAGGTTTTCGTTCTTCACGCTCATTGTGTTTGGGCTAATCTCCCTGTTTTATAAAATTTTGTAGGTCTTTCAGGTCCCAGTCAAACTCCCATAAGTAGCGCTGTTGTAGGACAACACAAGGGAACGACTGAAGACCCGCTGCTAGTGTTCCAGGACCTGATGCTTAAGTCATCGGTGCCTTTGATGAAGACAAGATCAAGGATCCACTCTTGGTCGACGAATCTGATAACGTGATAATTCTCGATGCCTTGGAACACACTGATAAGCCCAGCATGAGGGAGCAGATCGGAAAGGAGGAACTGTTGGAAAGAAAGGTAAAAAGTGAACCCGCCTAGGTGGACATCGATGATCCTCATTTCGTGCCATTGCAAATTATTCCACCTGGTGGGTCGATCCCTGATGAACTTCCTCCTACCCCCTCAAGCTCTTCGGCCAAAGGCGGCAAAGGGTCCCGAAAGAGAGGCATAAGCGACTCTACCCCTGAGAAATCCAAAAGAGAAAGAAAGTCAAAGAAGTAGTTACTTCTCCAGCTCAATGTACATAGTTTGCATAATCGTCACTTTCACTGGTTGTACTTGTACGGGTATGAATCCCGATCTTTTGAAATGACTTACACTGAAGTTTCGACACTTGTTTTGTAAATAAAAGCTTTTGCTTTCTGCAATGCTTCATGTGAATTGTTCTTTAAGTACTTGAATGATTACTTTCCATTCAATGACTTGTAATTCGTTGTTTGTGAATTATGTCAATAATCCACCATCTCCATCCCAAGGCCTCCATGTGTCATGGCCTCGAGTCGTATCAAGCACCAGGCTCAGGACTTAATGTTATGCTATCAGATCTAGTGGTTTTTTGAATAACTGTGCTCCTGCCACCGACATTGATTTGGAGAGGCCATAAGTCGGTCGGTCGGATTCCATTCTTAGCGAGTTTATACTCCTCATGTCGATTTCAGTCCGGAGTTTGTGGAATAGAGTACGGTCGGAATCCACTCATATATTCATTCATGTTTACATTCCAATCTGTTCTCTAGGGACTTAGAGTTATTTTGTGGAATAGATAACTGCCGAAAATCCACTCATCTATTCATTCATGTTTATACTCCAGTCCGCCCTTTGGGGACTTGTAGTTATTTTGCGGAATAGAGGATGATCTAAATCCACTCATCTATTCATTCATGTTTATACTCCAGTCCGCACTTTAGGGACTTAGAGTTATTTTGTGGAATAGAGAAAAGTTGAAATCCACTCATCTATTTATTCATTTTACGCTCCAGTCCACACTCTGGGGACTTAGAGTTGTTTTGCGGACAGTCGGTATCCGCCCAATTTATGTTTATGCTCTAGTCCGCACTCTAGGGAGTTAGAGTGGTTTCAAAGAGCGGTCAAGTCGCACTCTTTTTTGGTTGATTAATTTCCCCTTAGAATTTGGGTTTTGATTTAGCGAGCAATTAGTCGAATTTTGGTCGCTTTGATTTCTATTTCAGTCCCTCGGTCTGGGCAGGAATTATTAAACGAACAAGTTGACTAAGCTCATCTTGTTTGATCCCAACGGGAGTTAGCACGATTGATTGATTCCAAACACTGGAAGCCTGTTTATGCACATCGATATCAATCAGTTTTCCTATGTAATTATCATGCAATGCAATAGCAAACATAAATACAGAGGAATCCTTAAACTTTATTCATTAAATGGAAGGGAACAACATAAACCGTCTTATTGCATTTTTTAGAAATCAAATGCTAAAGTAAATTCTTAAAATAAATATAACTAAAATATAAAGAAAATAAGCTAAGTGAAACAGCGTCGTAGATGTTCGCTATTCCATGCTCTTGAAAATGTAATGCCATCAATAGTCGCTAGCTTGAAAGTTCCTTCTCCAAGCCTCTATTCAATGACATATGATCCTTCCCAAATTGGATTCATGTATGACTAGGTAGGAAAAACCCATTTTCGGACGAGATCGCCAGTTCCGAAGGTTCTCGGGCAAATTTTAGTGTTGTAGCACCGGGTAACTTGATGTCGGTGTACGGCTGCCTTCGGATCAGCTTCCTCGTGCTTCTTATAAATAAAGTCTAAAGATTCTAAGAGGAGATCTTGATTTGTTTTAGGATCGTAGTAAGTCACTAGATGAGAAGGGACTTCGAGCTTGACTGGAATAACGGCTTCTGAACCGTAAGCAATGGCGAATGGAGTATGGCCGGTCGTGGACTTATGAGTGGTTCTGTAAGCCCAAAGTGCCGTTAGGAATTCATCCACCCACTTGCCTCTAGCCTTCTCCAAACGCTTCTTCAGAATTGATTTGATGATTTTATTTATAGCTTCAACCTGTCCATTTGCCTAAGGGTGACAACAGCTACAAATCTCTTTTCAATGTGGTATCTTTGATAGAAGTCCTTAAACTCGGTACTATCGAGTTAAGTCCCATTATCTGTTCCAATAGTCCATGGAAGACCAAAGCGGCATATGATATTTCGAACGATTAAGTTGATTACTTTCTTGGTCGTGATTGTAGCTAAAGGTTCCGCATCGGCCCATTTGGTGAAGTAATCAACTGCCACAGTAGCGTACTTCGCACCACCTTTACAGATTTGTAATGAACCGATAATATCTATACCTCACATGGAAAACGGCCGTGGGCTGATCATGTGTGTGATTTCTGTTGGCGGAGCTCTCGGGACTTTTGCATATATCTGTCATTTATCACATTGTCTTACATAATCAGCCGTGTCTCAATTTACCGCTGGCCAATAATACCCATATCAAAATATCTTCTTTGCCAGAGTTTCCCCCCCAATGTGATTGCCACATTTTCCTTCATGAACTTCTTTCAAGACACGTTTTATCTCATCATGAGTGATACACCGAAGTAAAGGGATCAAGAAATGTCTCCTATACATGAACCCTTCTTGCATAATATATCGTGAAGCTTTGCGAAAGACCTATTGCTTTTCATTTCTTTTATCAAGCAGGAGCATGTGTAGTATATTATCTTTAATTGGAGTCATCCATTATTAACTTTCAGATTCCGCCTCCAGTACTTGATCGACTTCCATCATGTTTATACTTGGGGAATCTAATACTTCGACCGATACTTAACCCATCTGCTGTGCATCGCCGGTATAGCAAACTTTTCCAACGAATCGACCTCTTTTTTTGATCATGTGGAATATGTGAAATGTCATAGTATTCAAATTCTGTCAACAACTCCTGAACTCGGGTAAGATAAGGGGCAAGCAGTTGCCCCTTAACCTGGTAGTCTCCTCTAACTTGATACACCACCAATTGTGAAACACAAAAGATTCCGAGAGATTTAACTCCAAATTCTTTAGTGAGTTTAAGTCTAGCAATTAGAGGTTCATACTCAGCCTCGTTGTTTGTAGCTGGAAATCAAGCTTCAAAGCATAACAAGTCGACCAATTTTTAGGAGTTACAAGCACAATCTCAACTCCAGAGCAAGGATCATTGGACGCTCCATCAGTATATAACTTCCATCATACAATAAGGATTTCACTTTCCTTCTAGAAGATCATCCTGCATTGTAAACTCTGCTATAAATTTCGCCAAAGCCTATCCCTGGATAGCTCTTTGAGGGAGATAAGTAATGTCAAATTGGTTGAGCTCAATGTTCCACTTGAGTAACCTCCCAGACGTCTCAGGTTGCTGTAGGACCTATCTTAACGGCTGGTCAGTGTAAATATTGATCGGATGTGCCTGAAAGTACGGACGAAGCTTCTGTGATGCAATTAGCAAGTAGTACGCTAGTTTCTCTATTTTCAAATAATTCCTTTATGCTCCTGCCAATCATTTACCTACGTAATACACCGGCCCCTGGATTCGATTTTCCTCACGAACCAAGGCGGAACTCATAGCATGTGCTGATATAGCCAAATAAATAAACAACTCCTCATGATCTATCAGCTTTGGCAAGATAGAGGATCTCTTCAAATGATTCACCAGAGTTTGGAACACGTCTTCACAATCCTCCGTCCATTTGAAGTTTCTTTTTCCCTTTTTAATTAGATTGAAGAAAGGAATGCATTTGTCAGCAGCTCTGGAGATAAATCGACTTAAAGAGGAAACCTTCCCATTCAGACTGTGCACTTGTTTAATTCTTCTTGGTGCCTGGATATCACAAATAGCCCGAATCTTCTTTGAATTAGCTTCTATTCCACAAGCATTGACAATAAAGCCCAGAAAATTTCCTGATGCAACACCGAACAAACATTTCAAAGGGTTGATTTTCATCTTGTAATATCGAAGGATATAAAACATTTCTGCCAAGTCTCTGTGTGGTCGCTTGATGATCATGACTTCACAAGCATATCATCCATGTATACTTCCGTTGTCTTTCCAATATGATCCCCGAACATCTTGTTAACCAAGCGCTGATAGGTTGCTCAGGCATTCTTCAATCCAAATGGCATTACTACATAATAATACAGCCCAACATCTATAACAAAACTGGTGTGCTCGTGGTTGGGGATATGCATCGGGATTTGGTTATATCCCGAATATGCATCCATAAATGATAACAATTCGTATCCTGTGGTTGAATCAACTAGTTGATCAATCCTGGAAAAGGAAAAACTGTCATTTGGACATGCTTTGTTCAGATCTAAATAATCAATGCATGTTCTCCATTTGCCTTCTTCACAAGTATGGGATTAGATACCCATTCAGGATAGAGGGCATCATGGATAAACCCGTTAACTATTAGTTTATCCACTTCCTCTTTAAGAGCGATAGATCTCTCCAGATCCATGCCTCATCTTTTTTGCTTCATCGGAATATACTTCGGATCAATATTCAATGCGTAGCTCGCAATGGCAAGAGAAATTCCACACATGACGGAGTGAATCCAAGTGAATACATCTAGATTCGCTCGGAGAAAACCAACAAGTTCTTTCATCATAGGGGGGCTAAGCTGTGACCCAATCTTTAAGACTTGTGGTGGGTCATCGTGGTTGACCGTGATATCAACCATCAGCTCAGCCGGAGCGGCCTTTGTCTCGTTGGGATCCTCTTCTCATCTTTTAGATCTATATCTCTATGGAACCGACTGTGGCGCCCGAGCCATGGCCCAGGCGTTGGTTGTCAAGCTTCAGTGGTTTGGATGCAGACAACATTGTCTACATCCTTTCCCTTCTCCTTACGCTGAGCTTCCCTTAACTCAACTAAATAGCAGGCACGTCCAGTCGCCTGATCGCCATGAATAACTCCTACACCATTATCCATCAGAAACTTTAGAGTTGAACACCATGGGCCAAGAGTTGCTCGGAATTCAGCCAGGCCCAGTCGGCCTAGAAAAACATTGTATGGAGAGTCAACATCCAACAATAAACGGTAAGATTCGCACTCTTCTTCGTTCACCTTCTCCCAATTCGACAGGTAATTCCACGTATCCTATAATCTCAGTTGCAACTCCATTAAAATCATGAATACAAGCTTTGGATGGTTTTAAGTCTTTGGCCTCCATTCTCATCTGATTATATGTCTTTTTAAAGATTATATTCACTAAACTTCTATAATCAATCAAAATCCTTCTTACCAATGTAGGACCAATCATAGCTTAAATGACCATCGGGTCAATTGTTGGAGCCTCTACTTTGTCTACATCCCTGTTTCTAAACATAATATCATCCAACATGGTGCACTGCTGTTTTGCTGGAGTTCCATCTTCCGTATTCGAACAGCATTCAAAATCTACATGCCTTAATGTTCTAGCATTACGCTCTATCTCTTGCCAGCTCCTATCTATAGGGTGCGGCTCCTAAACTATCGTATTAATCACCAGTCTTCCACCGGTCCGTGGAGGCTCCTCAGCCTTACGTGGAGCTTGTCCTCGATTGGGATCGGATGTCCCATGTCTGCCATCCTTTGGAGTTTTCACAAACTATTGCAACTTCTTTTCTCGAATCAATTTTTCTATGACATCCTGGAGGTATCCACATTCATTTGTATTGTGCCCATAACATTCATGAAACTAACAATATTTCCTGGTCTGCTTCTGTCTCTCTAACGACTCTTTTGGTTGCAGCTTCCTATACCGCATGGTATTCTAAGTGGATAGATAAATATTCTCCACGGATGTGTTTAGTGGCGTGTAATTTTCATACATTGGAATCCTATTCTCTAGTCTCCCAAAATCCCTCTTCCGCTCTCAATTCCTGTCTCCATCTTTCTTTTGGTTATTCGGCTTATTCTGAACATTTACTTGAACTTTCTCGAAACTGCCATCGGACTATTTTATTGCAATATTACTCTGTACTTCTTCTCCATCTTGTCCTACAATGTCCTTTTTCCTATAGGACTAGCCTCCTACTTCCTCTAAAACTGAGCTGCCTATGAATAGAAGCGCTCCAACGTGGCAGGCAGTTTTCCTGCCAGACAGTTTCCAAACTCAGATCCCAGATCAATCCCTCTCGTCACAACCATGTGTATGGAATGATCATTCAGGTTACTGACCTCCGTTGCGGCGGTATGAAATCTCTCAAAATAATCTTTCAACGATTCCCCTGGTGCGTGGATCACACTGGAAAGGGACATCACGTCTTTAGGACGAATCACCTGCATTCGGAATTGCTCTACAAACTTAGTTGCCAACTTATCGAATCTTGTAATTGACTGTAACATCCCCCTACTAGGAGGCCCAAAACTAACGGCTATGGATGTTGCAGTCATCCTTAGTTATTAATCATCGACGACCAAATACGACGGTTTTAGATTCATTGATGCACAGAAACACATGAATATGGAAAATTTTAACAAATCAAAAATACATTTCCACATTCCATTAAAAATATTACGGATTCATTACATCATCCCACAAAGATGACCACGTTCAGAAAAATATAATTATTACACATACGCCAAGGGCGACATATGAAGATGCCCCTTTGGTAGATCAGAGTATATAACAAGGCTAAGTTTGCCTTTAGAACCAAAATACACAGCGGAAAAGATAATTTTAAATAACTAACTCCCTCCTGCACGCCTCCGAAAGATTTATATGTCTAAGAAGAGAACCTGAAATCCTTAAATCTCATACTACTCAAAATCAATTGAATACCCAAGAGTTTAAGGGAAAAACAAAAACTTCGAGTCGGGAATAAAGCCTAGTATCAATAGTAATCAACCATCTCAAATCATTTAGAGATCTAGTGAGACCATGCCGTTTAGCGGAACGGATTTCCCCTCACTAGCATCTCAAAACCTTTATAAACCATATACCGTGCTCCTGCATCCACAATGGTTAAAAACATAGTCATTTCAAAATATTATGATGATATGCTAACATTTTAAAACATACTGGATTCCCTATCCTCTGTTTAAATTGACTAGCTGTCTTATTTTATAGTTTCTAGGGTCACTGTTTACCTATTAGTTTTCATGGTCTTACTAATACCCTTTATATAATGTATGGAATCCCTGTCCTATTCCATAGTTTTCATGGGTGCACTATTAACCTATTGGTCCCTTACCAATTAACATAATTAATTCGTGGGTTCCTTTGAACCTATTAGTAACTCCAATAACTTCTCTCTTATCCTAGTCTTCATGGGTTGATTAGGAACCTAGTGACAACTATCAATAACTTAATCCGGATGTAGTTTTCATGGGTGCACTACAAACCAATTGGCCTATGACAACCACTCTTTGTAACATAGTTTTCATGGGATCACTATGAACCTGTTGGTAACGCCAATAACTTTCTAGTCATAGTTTTCCTAGGATTACTATGAACTTGTCTCCCTGAAAACTTCCAAATTTAGGAATCCTATATTCTGGTCTCCTTGTCCTCTTGGATGCAAATTTATTCATCCAGAAGTTCACTTAATTTATATTCACTACTGGGTCAACCTAGCTGGTTATTCTGCCCTTTCCCAAAATACAGTTATGGGATTCAAAAAATGTGAATATATTTATATTTGAAGAAGCAATCATAACAACATAACAATACCACTCATGTGGGTTTAGTATAGAAAATGGTTAATCCCTTTAACCTATAATTTTATCAAGGAAAGCATCTTTTTAAAGCCATCCTTTTTCATATAGAAAAATATTGGGGAAACATGATGGTGTCGGCACCATCCTTTTGAAAGCATAAAACATCTGAGTAGAACAGTGGAAGGTTGGTGTCGAAACCCTTTCGAAACCATTGCCTTTGAAACCCCTAACCCCTTTCAAAAGCTATAGGAAGTGGCTTGAACTAATAGAACAAAGTACCTTTCGATAACATTGATATCTTCAATACCATCGAAAGGCTAAAGAACGGCAGCAGGGTTTCGACTTGGTCGGAACCCTTTCTTTCAAAACATTCTTTCATAAGTTAACAAACCTCGTCAAAAGAAAAATTTAAGTTAATGGAAACCCTTTCGAAACCTTTTAAAAAAATCTTTCGAAACCATATGCATTGACTCCTTCGAAGGCTAAAACAAAACAAAGACAGGTGCTTCTATTTTAAATATAAACCAAGGTAGTGACTCCTTCGTAAGCCTTGCTTTCGAAACCTTACCTTTCGCCTTCCTCCAATGCACTATGTAACATCTTTATGTACCTTGTGTATTGGTTTCGTCTTAGTAGGTTTCGACTAGGTTGAAGGCGGAAGCTCTGTGTCGAAAGGTACCTTCCAAAGTAGGCGAAACCCCTTTTTTCGAGTAAACCTGGATTAATACTACTTAAAGAAAATCTTTTTCTAGCTAACCTGCCACGTGTCAAGACCAGATTGGTTGCCTTAACCTTTTCAAATTTTTTACCGAAATAACTGCCACAAATTTTAGATCTAAACCATGGTTAAGTTAATCAAATAAGCCTAAACAAATTTTGCAAAGAAGTCTCTCTTCTAAAATAATTTAATTTGCATAACAAATCGCTTTGAAAAAATTCCATAAATTCACTTTAATCATATTGTCTAACATATCAAAATTCTAGAACCTTAATCTTAATATATTTCCCAAAATAAATTTATAAACCCAAATAACCATATTTTCCTTTAAAAATTCATAATAATCTTTCCATAGCTTGAAAAATTATCAAAATTGAAATCCAACTCCATAGTCATGTTTCTCATAGCATAAAATTTTCCCATGGCATTTAAACATCATTAAATCTTGGTTTTGCCCTAAAATCATGCATAACCTCTTTTAGACAATCTTGTTTAAACCATATAAATTATAAATTAAGCATATCATCGTCCAATTTATCATAAAAGTGAATTTACCCTTAAATCTGAAACCATATAATTCAAAACAAAAATAGTGATGGAATTATTACTCACCTTAGGTTGGATAAGGAAATTGAAGATTGATTGAGATTGATTCCTTCTAGCTTGACCATAAGCTTTTACTTTGATTTCTCTTCTTATCTTCCTCCTAATGGCCGACCTTGATATTTTCTTTCTTACGTGTTTTTACTTATGAAAAATGAACGTGATTGGTCTTAGGGAAAATAGTGTAAGGGTGGGAACATGGGCGGTAATTTACTCTAATAGCCTTATGTTTATTTAGTTAACACTTAACCATTTTTAAGTTCCTTCATTTTAAATAAGCATGACCACTCAATTTAATAAACAATCTCAATCTCCTTATCAGTCTACATTATTCTATTTAATTTAGTCTAATTAAATCTCCATAATAATATTATCAAAAATTAAGGGTATTACAGGCTCCCCTCCTTTAAGAATTTCATCCTCGAAATTCAGTAAGGATTAAATAGCAAGCATAGCAATCATCTGTAACCACTCCTAACATCCATAATAGCCTACGTGACTAGAAAATAATCTATATAAATCTAATATAGACATATCATCAAAGCAGATCAGGATAAGTATCTCGAATCCAGTCCTCTGTCACCCAAGTACAGTGCTTCTCATTGTCGCTCCATTGAACTTTCACCAACTTAACTGTTTTGTTCCTCAACCTTTTCCCATCTCTCGTAACAACTCGAACCGATTATCTAACAAAAGTCAAATCAGGCTCTATTACCGAGTCCTCCAACTCTACCTGAGGAACAGTAGCCTCTGGATCATGCACATACTTGCGATGATGAGACACATGGAATACATTATGGACACCTGCCATATTGCTTGGCAACTCTACTTTGTACGTGAACTTTCCAATCCTTTCTATAATATGGAATGGACCTACATATCTTGGTGCCTACTTTCCTGATTTTCCAAACCGTACTACACCCTTCATCGATGATACTTTAACGAAAACTCTGTCTCCCACTAAGAACTTTAGGTCTTTATGCCTCTTATCTGCGTAACCCTTATGTCTGGATTGAGTTTCCTTCATCCGTTCTCGAATCAACTCAATCTTTTCTGATGCCTTTCTAATCAAATTCGGACCTAAGACTAATCTGTCTCTAGTCTCCAACCAACATGCAGGCGATTTGCATAGCCTTCCATACAAATCTTCAAAAGGCGCGATTCCTATACTAGCATGGTAAGTATTTTTATAGTAAAACTCAACCAAATGCATGTGATCCTCCCAAGATCCACCAAAATCCAACACACAATCTCTCGACAAATCCACGAGTACCTTGTTGACTCTCTCTGTCTGTCCATCCATCTGTGGGTGATATGTGGTACTCATCTCGAGCTTAGTGCCTAACACATCCTGTATATTCTTCTAGCATTCACTAGTGAATAAAGAATCTGTATCGCTAACCATGCTACTAGGAACTCCATGAAGTCTAACTATGTTCTTTGTGAACAACTTCGCCAAAACAGGTGCCGTCCTGGTCGACTTTACTGGAATGAAATGGGCACTCTTGGTCAACATGTCCACAATAACCCATATACTCTCATTTCCTCTCCTTGACCTTGGCAACCCATCTATAAAATCCATGGATATGGAATCCCATTTCCAAACTAGAATATGTAGAGGTTGAAGCAACCCACTAGGCTTTTGATGTTCGGCTTTCACTTGTTGGCAGTTTACACACTGCCTAACCCACAATCCAACATCCCTCTTCATGCCTTTCCAATAGAAGCTCCTCTTCATATCTTGATACATTTTGGCTCCTTCAAGATGAATAGTAAAATTGGATCGATGACATTCCTCAAGAACTTCTTTCCTTAAGTTCTCAACATCCGTCTGGAACACATAATTGCCCCTTCTTTCTCAACCATCCTCTTTAGTCAAGGTAAAAATCTTTCAGATCATTGATCTCAATTTCAACCTCAAGCCTACTGATCCTACCGGCTAATAGTGGATCTTCCTTCTGCTTAGAAGCAATCCTCTCCATCAACGCTGGTCGAACTTCTAAACAGGACATCATGGCAGTACTCTAACTAGAACTAGTAGTCGATCTTAAGTGCACACCATAACTGGCCAAAGCTTCTAGATCCTTCCATTCTTCCAACATAGCCAACACCACATTCTGATGCCTTCTACTAAGAGCTTCAGCCAACTTATTACCTTTCCTTGGTGTATATTCTATACCAATATCATAAGCAGCCAAAAACTCCAGTCATCTCCGCTGTCTCATATTCAGCTTTTTCTAAGAGAATAAATATCTTAAAGATTTATGATCGTCATACAACTCAAATCTCTCCCCCAAGAGATAATGCCTCCAAATCTTCAAGGAAAAAATCGCCGCAGCTAACTTTAAGTCATGAGTAGGATATCTTACTTCATGTGGCCTAAGCTAAGTAAAACTAAACGGTAGATGGTGGCAGTTAAGAAAGAAAAGATTTAGAAGATAAATTCTTCGAGGAGCTCCCGTAAGTCCCACAAGAGCAAGACCAATGGGAAGTCTTCCAAGGGGTCAAAGAACAAGGAGGAGACATGGGCACAGAGCCTATAATTAATATCTCTGACAGTGATACAACTCTCAGTGGCGACGTTGAGGGGAAAAAGAAATCTCTGACCAAAGGCGAGAAAGGAAGTGGTGGTAAGAAACACTGACAGGCTCGAGTGACAGTGGACCGGATTTTGTAACATTCTAATTTTTTCAATATGTATTTTGTAAAGTGTAGAGTCTACACTTATTACTTTTGTTGTCATAGCATCTTTGCTTTTTTATTTGCCGATATTATGTGGGTACGGCTCCTACACTTTGATTTTGTATAGAAAATGTTATAAGGAATAAAAAGATTGATGATTCTACTATTATCTCTTTTGTGTTCTTCCTTATTTATCATGTACTTAGCTTGTTTTTATACCACTTATGTATGTACATGACACGATCGCTTGTTTTACAATTTGTGTACTTTACATTGCCGTTCTATGTTTTATGGTATACGGTGCCTTTATTTCCACAATTTCATACATTATATATGCATTTTTCAATTTTATAACTAGATCCATTGTGATTACCAAAATTATTTGTTCGAAGGAACGTGACTGTGGAGTACGTTTTCTTTTAACTAAGTGTAGGTGCGTGTGTGTCCCCTACTCCATATGGTTGTTTTCTTCAAACACTTGACAAATGACTGGTTGATCCGACCGATTCCTTGGATGTTTGTAGCCAAATCAACTTTGCGGTTCTTATCTTTAGGAACTTGTAGCTCGAATCTCTCGACTCTAGAGATTTTATCGGTCAACGATTGGAGTTCTTTGCCATTCTCTAGTTTTGCAACATTGTTGGACTCTCGTCGGCTATTTTTGATAGTGGGAGTCGATCCTTGTTAGTCCTGCAATACACAAGTTTCCCGGTGTTGTGAGGACAATACCAGTACTTAGAAAACCTTAACGGCTTGCTGATGGTGCCGGAGCAATATCAAGTGGTGCTTGCGCAGCCAACAGAATGCTTCGGATTTTAAGAGTGCATGGCCTACAAAATGCGCCACTTTTAAGAGTGTGTGCGGCTTACGAAATATGAGACTTTTAAGAGTACGTAGCTTTTGAAATGCATGGCTTTTAATAATGCACGGCTTAAGAAAATCGCGGCTTTTAAGAGTGCGCGGCTTACGAAATTCGCGGCTTTTAAGAGTACATGGGTTACAAAAAGCACAACTTTTCAGACGACTTACGAGATGCACGACTTTTAAGAGTGCATATGGCTTACAAGATGTGTGGCTTTTAAGAGTGTGCTGCTAATGAAATTCATGGCTTTTAAGTACGCACGACTTATGAGATGCACGGCTTTTATGAGTGTGCGGCTTACGAAGTGCATGGCCTTTTGAAGTGTGCGTGGTTTTTAAGAGTGTGCAACTTACGACATGCGTAGCTTTTTGGGAGTGTGCGACCAAAGAAGGGCTTTTTGGAGTGTGCGTGGCTTTTTATGAGTGCATGGCTTACAAAATGCATGGCTTTTGAGAGTGCGCGACATATGAAATACGTGGCTTATGGGATCGATATAACCCATCGATCCGAAATGGTTTGGAACTTCTTGACATTTCCAATCTTTGGGTAACGTGAGGAGTTCATGCTTTGAGAGCGTGATTCCATAGCTTAAGAAGTGATGCACGCCTTATGGGAGTGCACGACTTATGAGATCAATACGACTCGCTGATCCAGGATGGTTTGGAACTTCTCGACGTTGCCAATTTTCAGGTAAACTAAGGAGTTCTTGCTTCAAGAGTGTGGTTCTATGGCTAAAAAAGTGATACACGGCTTATGGGATCGATACGAACCGCTAATCCAGAACGGTTTGGAACTTCTCGATGTTGCCAATCTTCAGGCAATGTGAGGAGTTCGTGCCTCGAGAGCGTGGTTCCACGTCTCAAGAAATGATGCACAGCTTATGACAGTGCGTGACTTATGGTATCAATATGACCCGTTGATCCGAAACAGTTTGGAACTTCTTGACATTACAAATCTTCATGTAACGTGAGGTATTCGTGCTTGGAGAGCATGGTTCCATGGCTCAAGAAGTGATGTGCGATTTACGGGATGTGCATAATGGTTTGGGCCTTCCTGGTGCTGGAGGAGCGATACCAGTTCTTAGAAGGTAGGCATCGAGTTTTCCCATCAAAGCGGCGATTTGAATTCGTCGGAAAGTGATTTCATCAGTTCTAAGAGATAAGTTGTTTTTGGATTGGGTAACTGTGGCTTGGACTATCCTCCCGTATTTTGAGATGAAGTGCACGGCCAAATAGATACGGTTGCCATGGTGGAGAAATCTACAGCCGACCGCATGGAAATGGTTATGAAGAAAGAGCTTGTGGGAGTTTAGGGCAAGACTCTTAGTTAAAGAAGTAAGCAAGTATTATGCTTCTATTTCGTTTGTTGCTTCTATTTCGTTTGTTGCACTAGCTAGGTCGTTAAGTTTGTAGCTATCAGAATGCCAGATTTTTCGATTGGGCATATTAGAACCGTGGTACGATTAGTCTTGGCTTTCCTTGTAGTTATTCAAGTATGTGTGGTATCCCCTTGCCACGGGGCTGTTCGCACACTTCAACTATATCCAGGGTTTCTATATAACCCATTTGATTGCACGCGGTCCATTGGATGAAATTGTGTCTACTAGATAATTAAATCATGGGAAAGCCTCTATCTTAAGAAACTTATATATTTGAGATACTTGGTTCTCCCAGGTGCCGAATCTTGGCTTGATTTAAGTCATCCTCTGATTGATCACAAGGTCCATTTAGTTTTTGATTAGTTTCTTTGAGCGACTATGAAGCTCTAGAATTCAGCACTGTTTGTCTTATTGGTTGTTGGAAGCGATTCTTTCAATTTTGCGGGGTGACTGATGTGATTGTCAATTTGTGGCCCTAGAGAATGACTTCACTGACTTTGGGCAGTTCTGGATGAGATGACTGCTGATCTTCTAGTAGGCCTTTGCAACACTTTAGTTCGTGAAGGGTCTTTGGATCAGATGACTGCTAATCTACCGATTTTCCTGCGCGGCACTTTTGTTCGTGAAGGACCTTCACAACGCTTTAGTTCGTGAAAGAGTTTTTGTGGTCGGATGTTCGATAATCAGATGGCCTTGGAACAATAATTTATCGATTCTGAGAGGAATTTTGGTCGGATGTCCAATGACCATATGGCCCTAGAGCGATTATTAATCGACTCTAAGAACAGTTTTGAGTCGTGTGTCTGACAGTCCAACGATCTTGAAGCGATGATTCTTCGACTTCAAGAGGAATTTTGGTCGGATGTCTGGCGATCAGACGGCCTTGGGGCGATAATTCATCGACTCCAAGAAGAGTTTTATGCAATGTGTCCGATGGTATTAATGCGATGATTCATTGACCTCAAGTGGAATTTTTAGGATTTGGCTTGCGGGAAAACAGTTTTATCGGTTCCTAGAGACTAGGGGGTTGGATCTGTTTGTTTGACGATCCTTTGGACAAGCCTACTCGACACTACTAGAGCAACACTAGTTCTCGAAAGGGGGATCGATATGACATGTCGAGGGCGTGGAAACATTTCTTTCGTAGTGCTGTCTACAATGCCCTCAGTGTCCTGGTATGACTCATTTGAAAAAGGAAAGTAGACAAGGATGGATGAGAAGGCATCACTTTAGGTTGCTTCCCTATTCTTTAGTAGTTAGCTACATAGAGTGTTATTTGATAATCATCCTTTCGTCTGATTTTGTCAGTTAGCCGCATCGTTTTTCTACTAGGTCTTAGTGGCCTTGCTTGGGTAGAAGTTCGCCGAGGTCCTATAGCTCCTTCACCATTTGGTAAGTTCTTTGGAAAATTGTCAGGTTTGCCTTCTACCAATTGCACTACCTCTAGTCTCTAGAACCGGTTTGCCTTCTCATAGAATTCTTCTAGTGTGCTTGATTGTTTCATACTTCAATGATTCGTAAGGGCCTTGTAGTAGACTGCGTCCACGGCCATCGGTTCGTCCATATGCTAGTCATACTGAACGGCTTCGGTGAATGGGCTTCAATTGGGGAAGATGCTCTAATCGTTGTCAGCCTAAACCTTTTTCAAGTTATGACTGTTTATAATGCTTGAGAATGATATATGCATGATTGCCCTATGCTTGAATGATTGGAAATGCCAATTGAATGGAAAATTACTTAGGATGGGGTCATAGATCAGTGACGATCCCTAAAAATTTTCAAACTATATGAGATCGATCTGGGGTGAAAGGAATGCCCTATAAGATTGCATTCCAAATTTCAAGGTATTTGGAGTTGGCATGTTTGAGTTATGGGCAAAAGAAGATAGATCGATGGTATTTTACTTGGAGTCCGACCCGAGAAAATTTACCATTGCCTTGGAGTCAGCACACGGTTCGCTTAGAGTCACAGAATTTGAAGTACTGGGTTGGCGACGAACGGTGATTTCAGTCATTTGCATATTTGCTTGGAGAAAATTTTGGTTTTACCCGAGTCTGATTTCGGGCCAGAATTTCCTAGTTTTGCTTCAAGTCAAATGGGTGATTACTTGAGTTCTACTTTGAGTCAGGACTTTCATAATCTGCTTCGAATCAAATAAGCAATTACCCGTTGACTTCAAGTCAACTCTGAAGTAAGTTTTTCAACGATTATTTTGATGACTTTTGATGATTTTCGACGACGACCAATTGTGATTCGATGATGGGAGCTCCGTGATGGGATTAGAAGGTGGTCAGTTGAGAGTGGTCACGATATACCATGGGAGCTTGGTCTTGTAATCGATCCCGGTTTGTGTCATATCTTCTTGGTTCTCATGCCTTTAGAAGTACCGTTTGAGTAGCAGTTCCTCGTCCATTGCTTGGCATTGTGTTGTGACACGGGTTTTAGAGCTTCTTCTAGCGTTTTGCACGTTAGCATTTTCATCCAGTTTGTTTTTCTCAAATTGTTTGTCATTTTCGGAGTCGAAGAGAGCCATCGTTATATCTCCCCGTGGTCTTTTCACCCCTAAGTTCAGATTTGTAGCAGGTGCTTTTGAAGTGGGTGGAGTGTTAACGTTTTCTTCCATCATGATTCTTATCACTCCGCCCAGTACTTCCTTTTGCTTTTGTCTTCTATCGCTTCCATTCAAGCCAAAAATAGAAGAATGCTCTTGCTCCATAGCAGCCACAACATTAGGCACCACTATAGGAGTAGTTAGTGATTGGGGTGCTAAGAGAGCATCTATCATTTCCATAATAGCCTTTTGACTCTTAGCTATTTTCTGGTTAATTTCATCAACCATCTTGTTTAATTCTTCCTTAGTCACAACTTCATGTTGCATGGAGGATCTTCGAACCCGATCTCCTGAGTTAACTCCTAAAAGCAGGCTGTTGGGTTATTGACTTCAATTCGCCGAGGGTTTTTTCCTTCGCCGGCAATGGTAGCTCCTATGGACCTTCCGAAGGTAGTTCTCTTTCTTTCTAGTGCTATTGATTCTCAACAGCAAATCTTCTAAGTAGAGATTGAGGATCTAACTTCTGAACCTATCTAATCCAAAGTAGATAGCTAGATCTAAGACTGCGTTGGTTTCTCAGTGAAAGCACCAAAATGTTAACCCAAAAAATGGATAAACACCTTGGATTTAGTGTGAAAGCACCAGCCTTATTCTTACGAAGCAATAATATAGAAAACAAATGTAAAAAGATAAGAAATAGTAAAAAGACAAGAAGTCTTTTATAATGATTCGGCTGTTAAAGAAGTCTACGTCCACTTTATAACTTTATGTTCACTGACTACTGTTATAAGTTGAATCGGATTACAATATGATTGATTCTTCTAAGTCAGATTAAGTCACAAGCACAAGAGTTCACTGGAGAATCAAGAGAACCCCTAGATGACTATTATATGGGAGAAGAAGAGCGAAGAATAATCTCTGCAGAGTTCTAACAGCCAGTCCAGAAGATTCTGTTTATGTTGCAAGTAGGACTGTATTTATAGTAGTTGGAGAGCTATTAGGCAAGGCCGCTTTACCAAAAGCATACGCTTGATGATACGAGAGTGCACTGAAATTTTCGCACCTATCCAACGTAATTTGTTGGATCGCAAGCGATCCATTGGGCATCGATCGCTAGTTATCCATGTACTTAAGGAAAGTTTGAACCATTTCCTTTGGGTTGTACTCCATGTTTTATGTAGGTGCCATCCGTGTTATTTCGTTGCTAGTCATTTTGGTGATGATTCATGTACATGTTGGATTAAACTATGACTGAAATCAAATGAATACTCACTTCTCAAACTAGTTTTCTTGGAATTTCATGAAATTTGTAGATATCTCTAGAAAAGGTACTAGTTCGTGATGCAAGAGTTTTGAAAGATCCATGAGTGGTCCTTATCGATCATAACGATCCACCCCTTAGCCAATTTCTATGCATTTCCTCTTGAATCCTTCTTGGCCTATCCTTTCGATCCTTTTGGTTGAATCTTGAGTTGTTTTGCCATGGCCTAGATGTTCTAACTCCTATTGAATACTACTAGGTTGAAAACCCAGTTAACAACGACTGCCCTGCATTACCGGTACCCAATATACCTGCATAGTACACTACAATGGTACTCAGCCGACATGAAGTGATTGTCAAGTAGTACGGCAATCAAACTCCAATAAATAATCATATCTCATAGCAAAATTATAATAATAAATAAATATAAAAAAGGGACGGAAATAAGACAATGTGAACCATCAAATATCAGAGTATAAGTTCAATACATTTGTATAAAAATAATAATAGAGTTTACACTATCTATAGATACACTTAAATATCTATCTCTAAGCTAAAATGCAGCACCGATAAAGATCCACTTTATCGCACAATGGAATGAGAAAATAGACTTAGATAATATAATATATAATAGCACCATCCTTCTGCTGATCACCTGAATAACTACATGCACTAATACCAGACATGTTATCTTATCTACTCATTTAGAATACCGAGATAATAAGAAGCAAATCATAAAACCTCACGTCAGATAATAGTATGTGTAAGCGATAAATAATCTCAAGATACTATAAAAGCCGATATAGTATAAACACTAGGTATTTAGAGTCATACCTTTTATGTCCCTTCATTCAACAAATTAGCACACAAACTCAAATATATGCTAAGCTATCATCATAAGGTGTACTAATACTCGAAGCATGTAATAGGGCGTCCAGTGCCTATCACAATAATATCATAAGATATCCATTATAATTGCACGTCAATCAATGCAAACATAGTAATCATGGCATGCAATGCAATCAAAGTAATGAAAGAGACCATCACACTCTCGGATGCTCCTAGATAGCTTATATGACCCACTTAGATAACCAGCAACCACTCAGAATTGCAAATACTCAAGCTCTTGACCATACATATGGCTGGGGATAAGGACAACTTAGATGTCCACACATGGATCCAACTCATGGGTGTACTTAGACAACCCCAGGGTACACTCATACTACCTACCCCATATGAGCACCGAATACTAACATACATACTAATAGTAGAATTGTCTCTTATCTACTTCGCCAGTGATCACTCAGTACTTTTCTGCTTGGTAATTCTTCCTATGCTACAGTTACTTCCCTTGTGAAATATTCGACCGAATATATCATTTTGTCGATCCGTTGGAGTTCGAAACTCCATCCCCAAAGTCAATCATCAAAAAGCTTGAAGTCGACTAATATTAAACCCGAGGTAGGTCTATGATTCCACCCCATTTCCACATCGAACTTCCCCATGTTGTAACTTGGTGTCCTTATGCCAAACCCCTTGTGACCTATAGTGGAAGCTCCTTATGCTTCTACGACCATGCCAGACCGGTTGCACCTATATTAGCTATCACTAGCCATGTGTTGGTTATGACTAATTTCATTCATCCATGCCGAAGTTCCATTATTCCAAACTCAAAGGCCAAAGTCTAAGTGGCCTAAAGTATGTTCCTACTTCCCCCATAACTATAACTCCAAAATCAATGTCTAAACTTCCTCAACATAAATAGACCGGTACTAACCCATTTTTGGTCAGTACTGAACCATCATGACTTGGCAAATTTGGCTAAGCTTATTCACCCACCAAAACACTGTGCCTTTCCAAGCAAGCCCCCAAAGTTCGCCCCTTGAAAGCTCAGAGCAATTCATCGAAAACCTCGAAGCATCTCCATGCGACTCCATGTCCTTCTAAGCTGGCCTACGCCAGAACTCACGAATATCTTCTCCAACTTGCATGGGACCAATTGTATAAGGCCTCTACATAATCCTCTACCTTCCCTATAGCAAGTGTTTTGGAGTATTTTGGATCGGTAGATTCTTATAGGTTGGGGTGATCGATTAGGTATGACCGATCATCCAAAAATACTTGATCTTTTTTTTGGCATTTTCTAAATAGGTTTCCCCATTATTCTTGATGCCTTAACATCTCATGCAATCATTTTGTCAATTCAACTCCAAATGATCCAAAATCGATAGAGTCTACAAAGTTCATATCAATACTTTATATTCTATCCTAGACAACAAAATACAACAAAATTACCAAAAAAACATTATATCAACATCATAAACATAATACAAACAACATATACACATTCGAAACATCACACAATCAAAATCAAGCCAAAAGTATGAGAAGTCCTACCCATAAGAACACAAAAGCAAGTTTGTAGATTTACATTAGATTCTAGTTTTTAATTTGTTTTCAAAACACATGTGAGAATAGATTTGGCCAAAATTTTGTTTTAACTTTCAAAAATTATTTTAAAACATATTTTAATACCATATTAACATCTATTGTAAAGTAAGAGACAAATATCATTCATCAATGCTTCTAGCAACAAATAATGATCCCTTAACTAATTCCTTTGCTAAGTGCTCTCTATATAATTACTTGATTAGGCTAGTTAAAGAAAGAAAAAATGTTACATTATGGCTTGGAGGAGATTATAGGAGTTTGTTAACTATTTTTGGGAAGTGTGAAATGACTACGGAGATGTCCCTTCAGCCTTAGTAAGCTCTAATATCGAAATGACCTTTAGGCATAACCCAAATTTCACTAATCACCTACTAAACCATCTAAAACTATTCAAACTACAAACGTTTATGTCTCAAAAAAATAAGTCCAGAAAGCTATTATGACCACGAAAAGATAAACTATTATATCCTTCTAATGGAAGTGGTCTAGGATCAAAATTCGGGTGCTATTAAAATTTATAGGCCTTACAAGATTATAGAGGTAATATTGTTCAGTAAAATTCCTAAGGGTCAAAATTGTCAAAACCCAATGCTTTCCAGAGTTATAGCTAATTTGGAAGTCATTTGTGTGTAAAAAATAATATTTCTATGACCGATTAATACGTAGAAATTACGGCGACCACCCTACACTTTTGATATCCAAATACCATAAATAGTGCACTGCAACAGTATCCGATTGATGTAGAGCAGTAGTTAAGAATAAAATAAAACAAACCACAATAGAACCTTTGTATATCTCATAACGTATAGATTAAAATATAGTAGTCAACACAGTTATAAAAAAAGATAATAATACAACAAATTGAACCAAGATAAATTATAGTACATAGGTCCATCACAGTTATTCAAAACAAAGTGGAAATAATGTTTGTACATCGAATCAAATAGACTCCAAATAGAAAGCCATCTCTAATAAATAAGTACTGAAAATAGCTCCACAGTATAGCACAATGGAATAACAATAATAGCTCTAAAATATGGTATACGAAAGCACTAGCCAAATGCTCGTCCTCTGTACAACTCCAAGTGCTACCTCAGACATGTTATCTCTATTCTACCTATTTAAGAGTACCTAAGATAATAAGAAGTAAAATATAAAGCCTCAAGGCAGACAACAGTCTGATATAAGCAACAGTATGGAGAATCGTACCCAGCATGTCCTTGCATCCAAAAATCTATCACATAACATCGGTATATGCTAATCTACTATCATTATCATATGGGTTTACTACCATTCAAAGTTCGTTAAGACTGCATATGTGTACTACATAATAGTACCTACATCTTGTGACATCGATACCAAACATAACAAACATGCAACCATCAAATAATCTCGTATCTCTTAACTCGGTGACTTTAGATACAAGATAACACATATGATCCTCCTGTATTGATCAACGACTATACATCATAGTAGTTTCATCGATGCTCGAATCCATTCCAATCTATAAGGTGGGAAACTATACCATCCTGTACGTGACCGGGGATAAATAGATCTCCCCGTATTAATCTATAGTGAGCGTCCCCACTGTCCCTTTCTTCTTGAGTATACATTAAGGCTTCTGAGTTATCTACTAGCCCTTATGCATATGTCCTAATAGTAGAAACCCCTTATGTTCTACTTTACAAGTTCACTCCGTATTGAACTTGTCGCCATTAACAATCCAAGTAGAAACCTTTATATGTTCTACTTCATAAGTTCACTCGATATCAAACTTGCCTCCTTGACCAACCCTAGTAGAACCCTCATGTATTCTACTCTACAAGTTTACTCCATATAGAACTTGTCTCCCTGGACAATTCCAAGATGCTACAAACATGTTATGCTTGAAGCGTTCAGTCTACTACACTTACGTCATTGAGTCGTTGAAGTGCCGATCTTCCTTTGGTCATCACTCAAATTCCTTGAAGTATACCATGGAAATCCCAAAGTTACCAAGCGTCTAGCCCGTAGTCGTCTCTATGCTCCTATTTAGCCTGAAACCACCTTGTACGGTCTTGAAGCAATCCATAACTGAACATGAAGTCAACCGCACACCATCATCAAAGCACCCAAGTGCTGCCCCACATGCCTTCACTAGATCAGTCCGGTACCAGATAATAAATAATAGTACTCGGGTCGGACCGAGTTGCAGGTTAGGAATCTTTGGGACTTATGCTAGCTTGATCATTTTGGACTTCTCTATCGACCTTGGATTGATGGCTTAGTTAGCGTAGTAGTTATTTTGCTGGGAACTTTGTGTTGTATATTCTTTTGTGGGGATGTATGTATATATATTATGGTTGAATACCACTTATGAATCGTTGTATTACATTTGATGTATATGTACATGTAAATCCATTCGTGTTTGTTGTTCTGCGACTTGTGATTGTTGATGTTATTATGTTTTGTTTTCTGAATTGATTCTGTAGCCACCATAGTATTGTATTCGATAGGAATTAAGTATGTCGAATCACTTGAGACGAAACAAAAAAAGGAGTACCAAATAGACATATTTAGCTCTTATCTAATACAAGACTATGATGGCCGCCCTTAACCAGCCCTATACTCTACATTAGCAGGCAGAATTACTCAGTAATTCTCTTTGTTAATGTGGGTCTCGAGGTGGGGTGTCAGATCTTGCACGTGATCGAATATGTTTTTGGTTTAGTACTTCACTGAATGGAACTATACCTCCTCGAGAATACACCCCATATAACCAACCTAGCACCGAGCCAACCAATCACGGACCGAACCTTCCCTTACATTTTCCCCACATGCAGCCCGGATCCTTCAGCCGAACCACCATATGCTGACAATGCCTTATGCCAAACATCACCTCCCAAACCATTTCCAATAGCATTTGCCTTTCATACTATTCGACCACTGCACTTACCACTTCAATCCGTGTGCTACACTAGTGCATTGATATGGCCCCAAAACATTCTTTTGACAAGAGTCATTGTGAAGTAGATATTTTAACAAAGAAATCAAATAGTTTGATTTATAGTCAAAATGCAGAAGAAACGTGTGTCTATATGAAAGAATATTAAGGTTACTAAGTTATTTCTAAACTAAAAGTACGGAAAAATACTACTGATTGTCAATGATGCACTCATGTTAAAATCAATTTCAGTTTTGATGTCGATATAGGGTTTGAAAATGACATCTTTTGTGACTAGTATAAAAAGATCTTAGGATTTCCCGAAAGATATACATAGACATCATACTAAAATCTTTAATACGGAGCACATGAGTTGGATTCCTTATGCATTGGCAACAAGGACTATTATATATGCTATGATTCTACTGTATCATATTTTGCTTTTGTATTTTATTCATTAAGCGAGTATAAAATCCGACTTAATACCATTAAATTATAAGTAATATTATTCTCAATTATTTATGAAATGCTAGAGAATTATTTATAGAAACAACAAACTCCATATAAAAGAGAGTTTGGGTTCGAACTTCATAAGTGATATCAAATATAGTGTGTCAATCCCAAATTCATGTTTAACTGTAGTTAAAGAGCTTTAATTTGGAAATGTTCGAAAAAATATCTGGTTGTCGATTAAACTAAAATGTTAAGTACATCGCCTATAATAGCGCCATAATAAAAGTGGTATAAAATATAAATGCATAAATTTATAACCGAGCTAGAAGTGATTCCTAATGTTGATAATACCATGGCATTGTTTTGTGAAAGCAATGTTGCGATATAGATCATAAAAGAAATTATAGCACACAAGATGTCTAGAAACATGTTAAGAAAATTTCACATGACAAAGCAGTTTATCAACGCTGGAGAGATGTTAGTTGACAAAGTAGATGGTAATACAATATAGCAGATATGTTCACTAAGGGACTAGCTCGATCTGTTCTGAACTAATCGATGAAATGAGATTAAGATTTCATAATTGACCCAAAGTGCAAATAGAAATTTGAAAGAGTTAGTGGTATGCCCTAGGGGTAATTATGCAATTTATTAATATGTATATGTATGCATGTATGTATGCAAAACTCTACAGTCAATCTTGTTCGTAATGAAGGTGTTTGATTTTCATTACACACTATGTTATATTGTGATATAATTACTAAATAATTAATTCAAAACATATTTATAAGAAAATCCTTAAATAAAATGTTATATGGTTGTAGTTGCAAATAGTTACAATCATGAGTGATTAATCAGAAAATGAAATAACATTTTATTTTAAATGTTTTCAATCGAGATGTCTCAACAAAAGATATCAATACATCCATTGAGACCATAGTGCATTACACTCTCCAAATGTTGGGCAATGAATTACTCATTGTTGTCTGGGGCAGCATGGCGTTACGTAATTATAGTTATTAGATAACTATGGAATGACACATCGAAAAATTTCCTATTGGTTAATAACAACAAAGCCAAACAAGAAATTCAACTTGAGAATATTGTGAAGCTCCTGGGTGGACACTCCACTTTAATTATAGTTAAATCATGGCATAGCAATCCATCGATCGACTTTAGTTAATCTGAGTGGAATCATTGGAAGTGAAACACTATTCAATAGAGAGTTCATCTCCTCAATGTATGAGGTTAGTATCACGGTCAATTATAGTCAACCAAAAGTCAAAAACTCTTGCTAAATTAGTACAATTAATATAAATGTTATTATTGAATTTAGGACTATGTTTTTGAACAAAGTGAGTTTGATGTTAGTAATATTGGAATTTTGAAAATTACCAAATTTCACTTAAAGTGGAATAGTTTTAATGAAGAGAACGTGTGCAAATTATCACTACAAAAAGGTATTGCTTAAGAAATTTGAAATTAGATTTTACCGAAAAGATATGTAAACGATGGATTTGGCCAAAATGCGACATCAATAGCTAAGTTGACATGTGAACGTTATCATTTGAATTGTTCACCATTAACCGCTGACTGAATTCAAACTTCTATGTCTCACACTGAATTTTTTAATTCTTCGAAAATCCACATAGTTTAATTAATTTATAAAATATTATTAATTAATTAATATTTAAGAAATATTAATTATTTGATATTTATAATGATTATTTGGGTATGCATATAAATGTTATATATGCACGTATTGATAGGCGATATCAGTATGCATTTAAAGGTGTTTTAAATGCAATTAATTACGTAATGGGCTTTTTTTAAAAATTAATCCATGCAAGGGCGAATACTTGGCCGACCTTGCAAAGGAGGGGGATGGATTGTTTGACTAAAATTTAATAAGAAATTAAATGCGAAGGTTATAAAGAAAGATTATGAAAGGTTTCTATTATTTCCTTAAAACAAGCACCTTTAATTCATTTCTTCGTTTAATTTTCTTTTCCTCCTTCCCTCATCCATGGTCACCTTCTCTCTAACGACTCGTAAATTTTTATTTATTTTATTTACGTATTTAACTGAATTTTATGAAACTTTAAATAATTGAATTTTGAAATAAAGATTTGATATTTGGAATACGCCTACTACAACATAGCCAATGATAAATTTTCAATTAATAATATGAAAGTTTATTTTATTGTGTAATTTTATTTCAATTCAAATCAGTTAAAATTGATGAAAATAAATTATTTTCCAAACCTGAATATTTTTATATAATAAATTTATAAATCATCTTCTAAGTGAGACGTCATATTTCGTTTCGTCAAATTTGAACTGATATGGCTCCGTTTATCTTATTTTCGATGTTTTATCCATATTTTCAATACCTAATATCGACTTTTGATAGTTTGGTCATACCACTGATATCTGTATACCATTTTGATCGCCTCGCCATGCTGATCTCTGTGGTATATTCAATTGTCAATTTCGATGACCGGCGCACAGTGGAACCAGTGAAACGATTTGCTGTACCGGTGCTCCTTTTTAAATTTTATTTTCGTATGGACTTTATTATTAACCTGTTGAATACCAACGGTCACAACTTTTATTATTTCAGAATTTGATAGTTATTTGGATTTCTCTATTCCTAATACTCCATATATTATTTTCTGGTCCTTTCCCCTGCCATTCATTTCTCTTCTTTTTTTGCGATTCTCTGCTTACTCAAAAAAATGGAACTTTGCCTGAAGCCAGTTTAGTCACGGCCGAGACCACCTTCAATTCTCGATCTCTCTCTCCGCTACTTCATCTCCGACGTGTCCTCTGCTGCATCCACTAGCCGCCTCATCACCTGCCACTTCGGTAACCAGAGCTTGCATCGGCTATACCCTTCCAGTAGCCTAGGCCGAGATCTCCATTTCTTCCCCTCCAGATCTCTTGAGCTTCCATTTCCACGCGCAAGCCTAACTGCTTCCTAGGCAGAAACTTTCTTTTGTCTGTCGAACGTTCCCCATCATTTGGCTCGCACAAGCTTTCTCTTTAGTCGCGTCAACCTCCAGCAAGCAACTTCCCTTCTGCCTTGCGTACTCCTTCCTTATATAAGGTATATGTTATATGATATATAAGTTCTTTTATATGTATATAGGCTTAAGCTAGTTTATTTAAGTTTATAACATTTCATTTTGTATTTATATTTGTTCGTATATATATATATATATATATATATATATATATATAGTTATATATATACGGGTACACTGTGGTTTGCAGTAGTTATAATATTGTAATGGGAGATATATATGTTCTGACTTATCTTATATATATATTTGTGCTAAACTTTGAAACTAAGTACGTATATATATATATATATATATATATATATAAATTATGTAGCCTGTTAGTTTGTATGAGTTGTAAGATTTATATATATATAGTTATAAAGTTGTTTATATATGTGTATTAGCCTATATGCACGATATGTATGTATGTTTATATATGTTATATATTTTGTTTTTGAAGAAGTATGTGTAAACCAGTTTTGTTATAAAGGTTGTTGTTAAATTCATATATAGGTGTTACAGTACATATTTTATAATATATGGGTTTTATACTGCTGATTTGAAAGATATGTATATATTATATATATGAATTTATGCAATTGTTTATATATTTTATATGAAAGTTGGTTATAAATAGTTCATTTATACATATGTTATACATAAGGTCTACATACATGTAATATATATTGCTATTTCAACACCTACTTACTGTGTATATATTATAGGCTAAAGTAAATGTATTTGTCAATATATATTTATTCTCTTTAGTGTATACAAGTAAGTATATTTAACTGGTATAAGAATTGTTTGCCCATACCTAACTATACACATTTGTTCGTATATATGAGTTCTTATATGATACTGTCGAGTTTAATGCATAAAATTTTAATGAATTATTTTATATATAAGCTGCTGCTTATATATGTAGTATACGTATATATGCGTTAAATATATGTTTATACTGTCTACTGGGTATCGTGAGTTATATATTATGTTTTAGTTATGTGAATAGCTATCTATTTTAACTGTATGCGCATATATGTATATATTAAGTTGCACTGTATGCTGAATTCTTATATACACATATATATATGCTGCTGTATATAGTATATTATTTGTTATGTAATCCGTGTAGTTGAGTTGTATAATGTATTAAGTGTTAGGTTTATATATATATTAAATGTGAACTTAGTTTTCAAATATATATATATATATATATAGATATTTTCATGTGTTTGAATTAAAAACAAATTTGAAATTTGGTTCAAAAATATACTATGTATATATGTTTGATTTCAATGTGTATATATGTTTAAATTTTAGATTAATTTAAAATGTATATGTATTTTAAATTGAATATTGGGTTAAGGAAAATAGTAATATAATATACATCTCGCCTAAATTTTATATCAAGCTTGTTTGATATGTTCTCATCGATTTCTGTTATAAACTCTATCCGTCGAATTCGTGCCAATCTAGCTTTGTTTTGGGATTCATGGTTGCATTTCGTAACTCAACTTCATTGTCTATCCTCTAGCCTCGAAAGGTGAGAAACCGCTCACGATTAATGTTCTTATATTTATTAAATTTGATTTTAATTGAAATGACAATTGAAATATGCTGATGTTCATTATTTACATTGTTATATATATGCTATCTATTCACTTGTGACATCTGACACCATTATCTGTTATTTATATTGAGGATATATGCCTATTATATTATTATCCTATTTGTTATCGCTCTACAAGTTCCCTGCCAACATGGAATTCACTATGGGTTGAAATGATACATACCCAAATGATCTGTAGAATAAGAGAAAATCGTTATGGGTTGAAATGATAAACCCAAGCGATTTTCATTTTGAATTGAATTTGGGATTACGAGTTGAAATGATATACACCCGTATATATTTAAATTGCGGATTGAAATGATAAATATCCATATCACTTGACCATAGGATAGAAAATTATATACAGACACCGTTGGTCTATATATAAATATTCTGAAAATGATTCCTATGGTTTTGGAAAGAAATATATGGTTTTACGTAAATATTGATTTTAGATGTTATATAAATGTTATTTTACATATAGTTAAATTCTTGATATTAAGCTATGTATAAATTTGTTTAATATAAAATAAGTTTAGTAATAAGTTATGATTTAATTAAATTATAATATGGTTAAGTATTTACTTAAAATATATATCAATATAGAGTTTATAATGATTTTAACAAATCAGGATTGAGAAGATAGGTTTGAAATTGATTTGAAATGGTTTTTAATTAAGAATTTTTTTAGTTAAATCGATCTGAAACTTATGGAGTTTGACGGTTTGAAGGATACGATTTTATAACTGGATTTTGGTTTAAGATGATTTAACTGAATATTTCAAGTTTAAATAAATTTAAGGAAAATATTCAGTTATTTGAAATTTGAGATTTTATTTAAATGTTAGTAGATTTATTAAGTAAATATTTCAATACTAAATAATAGTAAGGTGGACTAAGATATATATAATTTTCAAATTTAGTTTTAAAATGTTGAATATTAAAGTTTTGAAATATACTGAAATTTAAATGGTTTATCTTGTGGTTCAATCTGTATTTGAAATCGACATAATTTGAAATGATTTATTGAGGAACTGAATTGAATTGAAATGATAAATTGAGGTTTAAATAAAATTTGAATTTTGGAATTTGAGTTGATTTAAAATCGACTTGTGGAATTTTAGAAAATTGTTTTATTGTATGAAGTTATGTTTTAAAGTGTTATGATTTCTGAAGCATTATAAATTTTAAGTTTAATTTGTCGAAAGTGCTATAACTTCGAAAGTGAAAGTGTTATTGGTTTGGCAATAGATAAATTTGAAGTGAAGAATCATATTGTTTAGATACGGTTTTGAGATGGATATGATATTTTGATTTGAAGTATAAATTAATTTAAAATGACCACAGTGTTTTAATGATGTTTGGTTGTTGAGAGCGTATATTACTACAAAATAGATAGTTCCATAGATCCTTAGAGGATGGGTATCCCAAATATCCTTTAAGTTACCTGTATTTAAGTTACTTATATTTCAGTTGATATTTCACATGAGTTGGATTTATTGGTATAAGAATATTAATCCTGACTCGAGTGTTTTGTGTTTTGCTTTACGCTTGGGTCAGACTGAGTGTCACAACATTTGAGACTCACCTTTGGAGTTGGAGGTTCGTTTTGGAGATCCAACTATCGACTCAGGTTTCAGATATTTAGTTGATTCCATAGATGAATTCAGATTTGTTATTTTACTATTGTATCGAGACTTCTGTGTATTCTAGACTTCTGTTGTATCTTATTTAACTATGTTATATATATAGTAGCTTCATGAACTACTATTCTTTTGTTTCCACTGCATACTGTATATTACTCTATGTCTATGATTCTGTGATTTATTTACTGTATATGCTGAGTTTTGCCAAATATAAATTAACAATCTGGTATTTAGAGCAATTCAAATCCGGCATGCGTGGATGCGAATGGTTGAAAATATCATGATGTTATAGTTGGTATCAGAGCTTTGGTTTTAGGCAAAACTCAACATATAAAGTAAATTTAATTACAGAATCACTTTCGTTCGAGTTAGAATCTGTTCCTCTTTAACTCGGTTTCCTTTGAATTTTGGAACATTTCCCTCGGTTCCAAAATCTATTCTTGTCTTCCCCTATCCAAATTCTTTTGATTTTGGAGCATCCAATAGCTCCACTGAATTATTTGTAAAGGGGTAAAACTCCTTTACAACAGCATTAATTCATCGAATATTTCTATATCCTTGGTTTTGATGCTGCCATTTCTTGTTACATCCTAATGTCCTCAAGTTGATGACTAGGGTAAATTCTCTTCTGGTCGAATGCCGATTTTCCTTAGATTTTTACATCGATATTATTCTTGAGGTCACGGCTGACCCGCTTAAGGTCACTTGCGATTAATGTAAGGTTATCCATCTTCCTCGTTTGTAATTTGATTACCATATCTTCTACCGAGTCTTTTTTCGTGATTTTAGTTCTCTTTGATGAGGACTCCTCTAATTTTGAATCACGTATGGCGTTTTATACAGTGAAATTGATTTTTTGAAATTTTTGATTCTTGTATAAGATATACTTTATATTAGTACAAGTGACTTTGAAACTGTTAAGTTTGGAAGATATTCGATCTGTAGAGATAAATCTTATATATAATGGAATTTATATACGAATGATATGATATATTTGAGATTATTGATTTTGGAAAGTACTTTATCTGAAAATGAAATTTTATATATAATGGATTTTATATAAGTGCGATATTTGAACTTTGATTTTGAAAGGGTATTATATATGGTATATTATATTTTGAAGTAAGAGGTATGGGGAAGTACCCTCCGTGAAGAAGTATAGTATGATATGCTTCGACCCAAATGGACTTGGGGAATCTGGGAATGGATTCGACCGCTAAACGCTAATGGACTTGGGTGAATTCAGAAATAGATTCGAACCGATATGGTTGTCTCGACTTAAACTCATGAGTTCCTCGATTTTTTTCAGGGTAGATGGTTCTTTAGTTTACCCAATGGAGGTGCTTTCTATCCCAGGATCTGTTGTTTATGGTTCTTACGGGAAGGAAGTGCATCCATTGCGTAAATCATTGAATCAGCAGCGTACCACTGCAGCAGGGGTCGACGGTCCCTTGTTTACGAACTTGCTACGATATTTTTTTGGAATCCGAAAGGTGGAAGGATCTTTTGGAAAGTTTTGTGTCCATTGCATAAATACTGGATCTACAGCGGGCCAATGCTATCGTATTATCATTATTTGACATTGGATTTTGAGTAGTACTTCTCATACCTATTTTTAAGTATTTTTCACTGGGTGTTGAAACAGGTCTACTAAGTACTTGGAAAATTCTAGCCTTGCGCCTGATCAACGCATGGCCAGAGTCTGCAAAAATGAGGATAAACCTGTTAAGACATCGAGTTATAGAAGTATTTTGATAAAGTATTATATTAAAAATATTTTGATCATTTTCCTTTCTAAATAATTTAAAATGTTTAAAATATTGTTTATTTTTATATACTACATGGTTTAATAGTGAGTTATTAGTGTTGTACATATTTTAGAAGTTATTAATTAAATAAAACAAATTTAAAATAAATGATTATTGGTTTATTAATAATGTTTGAAAAGTATCTTCAGCTAAAATTATTAAGTTTATGAATTATGGATTTAATGTTTTCAATAGCTTCTTTGTAAATAAAAGTAATAATGTAAATAATAGTTTTTAAATCGTTTACATATATTTATAAAGGTGTTATTTAAACATATAAATGGTATTTATACATGAAGCAAGAAATTTTACAAACGAGTTTGAAAAGTATTAAAGATAATTGATTTGCAAATGAAGCTTTCAAATGAAGCTTTCAAATGAATATTTCAAGTAAAATTTACATAAGTTTCTTTGAATGTATAATTTAAAGATATTAAATAAATGGAAATATTTTGATTTGCAGAGTTTATTTATAGTAATATACTTGACAAATAAATTTGAATCTCTATTTTGGAAGTATAGTTTGGAATATTTACTTGATTTCGAAATACTGATGGTAAATTTATTGGTTTATTTACTGTTTGAAATTTTGTATTAAACCATAATAAATGTTTTTCCATGATTTGAATATTCATTTTAGACAAGTGTGAAAAATTAGTTACGAAGATATAAAATTTTATACTTTGATTTAGAAATTTAAAGTAAGATTTGAAGTATACTATTAGTTTCAGTTCAATAATTTTGAGTTTATACTTATTTTAAAATATATGAGTCTAATAAATTATCAGATTTATGGAACTTTATTTTAAAGCTTATTATAATGTTTTGATATAAATATCTAACATTGTTTTAGATTTTTGAAAAATATTTGCACAATGCTATGTGAATATCTTAAATATATATTATATTTTTATTTAGTGTGTGAGGTTAAATATTTAGTTGAGATTTTTAGATATATTGAAATACTTCTTTTCTCTTCAGAATACCAAAAACTTAAATTTTTATTCAATAACCGAATCAGGTTATAAATCTAAGTATGACAATAGAAGCTTAAGAAATATTTTATGAAATGACTATTTATTAATTTAGTGAAATGGATCAAACCAAATTATTGAACATTAATTAATTTAAATTGAAGTTTAATAGTTTTAAATTAAGTGTTTATCTTGTCTTTCAATCTATTTTCTTTTTGGTTGTTTCTATTCTCCTACCTTCTTCCTTTTCGAGGACGAAAAGTTTTGAGTGGGGGAGAGTGTAACGACCCGTAAATTTTTCTTTATTTTATTTACGTATTTAATTGAATATTGTGAAACTTTAAATAATTGAATTTTGAAATAAAAATTTGATATTTGAAATACGTCTACTTCAACATTGCAAATGGTAAATTTCAATTAATAATATGAAAATTTATTTTATAGTGTAATTTTATTTCAATTCAAATCAGTTAAAATTGATGACAATAAATTATTTTCCAAACCTAAATATTTTTATATAATAAATTTGTAAATCATCTTCTGAGTGAGATGTCATATTTCGTTTCGTCAAATTTGAACTGCTATGGCTCCGTTTATCTTATTTACGGTGATTTAGCCGTATTTTCAATACCGAATATCGACTTTTGATAGTTCGATCATACCATTGATATCTGTTTAACGTTTTGGTCGTCTCGTCATGCTAATCTCTACGGTATATTCAATTGTCAATTTCGATGATCGATGCACAGCGGAACCAGCGAAACGATTTGCTGTACCGGTGCTCCATTTTTAACTTTTATTTTCATATGGACTTTATTGTTAACCTGTTGAAAACCAATGGTCACAACTTTTATTATTTCATAATTTTGTAGTCATTTGGCTTTCTCTATTCCTAATACTCCATATATTATTTTCTGGTCCTTTCCTCTGCCATTCATTTCTCTTCTTTGTTTGCGATTCTCTGCTTACTCAAAATAAAAATAAAAATGGAACTTTGCCTGAAGCCAGTTTAATCATGGCCGAGACCACCTTCAATTCTCGATCTCTGTCTCCGCTACTTCATCTCCGACGTGTCCTCCGCCGCATCCACCAGCCGCCTCATCACCCGCCACTTCGGCAACTAGAGCTTACATCGGCCATACCCTTCAAGTAGCCTAGGCCGAGATCTTCATTTCTTCTCCTCCAGATCTCTTGAGCCTCCATCTCCATGCACAAGCCCAATCGCTTCCTAGGCAGCAACTTCCTTTTGCCGGCCAAACGTTCCCCACCATTTGGCTAGCACAAGCTTTCTCCCCAGTCGCGTCAACCTCCAGCAAGCAAATTCCCTTATGCCTTGCGTACTCCTTCCTTATATAAGGTATATGTTATATGATATATAAGTTCTGTTATATGTATATAGGCTTAAGCTAGTTTATTTAAGTTTATAATATTTCATTTTGTATTTATATTTGTTCGTATATATAGAGCTATCTGGATTTTTAATATATATTGTGTAATATATATAGAGGTACACTGTGGTTTGCGGTATTTATAATATTATAATGGGAGATATATATATGTTCTGACTTTTGTTCTATATATACATATTTGTGTTAAACTTTGAAACTAAGTATGTACATATATATAAATTATTTAGCCTGTTAGTTTGTATGAGTTATAAGATTTCTGTATATATATATATATAGTTATAAAGTTGTTTATATATGTGTATTAGCCTATATGCACGATATGTATGTATGTTTATATATGTTATATTTTTTTTTGAAAGAAGTATGTGTAAACCAGTTTTGTTATAAAGGTTGTTGTTAAATTTATATATATAGCTGTTACAGTACATATTTTATAATATATGGGTTTTATACTGCTGATTTGACAGATATGTATCTATTATATATATATGAATTTATGCAATTATTTATATATTTTATATGAAAGTTGGTTATAAATAGTTAATTTATACATATGCCATACATAAGGTCTACATACATATAATATATATTACTATTTCAACACCTACTTACTGTGTACATATTATAGGCTGGAGTAAATGTATTTGTCAATATATATTTATTCTCTTTAGTGTAAACAAGCAAGTATATTTAACTGATATAAGAATTGTTTGCCGATACCAAACTATATACATTTGTTCGTATATATGAGTTCTTATATGATACTGTTGAGTTTAATGCATAAAATTTTAATGAATTATTTTATACATAAGCTGCTGCTTATATATGTAGTATACGCTATATATGCGTTAAATATATGTTTATACTGTCTACTGGGTATCGTGAGTTATATATTATGTTTTAGTTATGTGAATACCTATCTATTTTAACTGTATGCGCATATATGTATATATTAAGTTGCACTGTATGGTGAATTCTTGTATACACATATATATGCTGCTGTATATAGTATATTATCTGTTATGTAATCCATGTAGTTGAGTTGTACAATCTATCAAGTGTTGGGCTTATATATATTACATATGAACTTAGTTTTCAAATATATATTGATATTTTCATGTGTTTGAATTAAAAACTAATTTGAAATTTGGTTTAAAAATATAATATATATATATATGTTTGATTTCAATGTCTACATATGTTTAAATTTTAGATTAATTTAAAATGTATATGTATGTTAAATTGAATATTAGGTTAAGGAAAATAATAATATAATATACATCTCGTCTAAATTTTATATCAAGCTGATTTGATCTGTTCTCATCGATTTCTGTTATCATCTATATTCGTCGAATTCATGCCAATTTAGCTTTGCTTTGGGATTCGTGCTTGCATTTTGTAACTCAACTTCTTTGTCTATCCTCTAGTCTCGAAAGGTGAGAAATCACTCACGATTAATGTTCCTATATTTATTAAATTTGATTTCAATTGAAACGACAATTTAAATATGCAGCTGTTAGTTATTTACATTGCTATATATATTCTATCCGTTCGCCAGTGACATCTGACACTATTATCTGTTATTTATATTGATGATATATGCCACCAAATGTGACGGTCCCGACCAAAGACTTCAATATCCAAAGTCTCCAAATAATTCCAAAGAGAAAGCTGAAAGCTACTGAATCGATATCTACTATCTGAAAAACCCAACTCTAGACTGCCCGTGTGGAAAATTGTGGGCACCCAGAGTTTAGGAAGGAAACAATAAACTCCGGGTCAGTCATGGGACTGGTATGAGAAAACAAAAACAGTTTATCTTTAAAACAAACAACAAAAGAAATAAAGTTGAAATCAGCAATGCTTTTTGAAAAATGAAAATACCATAAGGCCTCCCGCCACACACATAATGTAAACGTAGAATTGAAGGAGATTTCTCCTTATGATAGTCAAACATGCTTGATACGCAAAAATCATTTGATATTATTATTAGTGCATAGTGCAGAAAGTCTTTCGAAAATATAATATTAATCTTAGCTAGCATAGGCATTTCGTACTTATGCCTATTATAGCTACCACGTTCAATAGCAGGTTACCGCCACATTCCATGACAGGTTATACAACTAAAACCGTACAGGGCGCGTATTGTTTCTTTGGATTTCCAACAAATGGTCGGCTAAGAAACTTCCTATTGCCACATTGATACGCCTCTGGAGGAATGTCCCGAGAATTTAACCAGCTCTCTACCAACACAAGGCCGGGTTACCTCTGTAACTAGGTAACTACTACACGAGTATGCCATCCCCCGGTCGTTTGCGACCTTTATCCGAGGATCCTCAACCACAAAGCAACAACCACAAAGTATAATAAATTTGCAGCAACAACATAGGTAAAATATCTGGGCTCCATACCATGATACTACCCTTTTCCAGAAGGAAATGACATACCCTCAGGGGGTGCTACCTAGGGCTGTCAATGGGTCGGGTCGGGTCAGGTTTGGGTCGGGTCAAGTCGGGTTCGGGTTGATTTTAAATGGGTCGGGTCAACCCGTTTATTAAACGGGTCGAAAAAGCTCAACCCGAACCCGACCCGTTTATAAATGGGTTGACCCGACCCAACCCGTGTAAGCCGATTATAAACGGGTCAGGTCGGGTCGGGTCGGGTCGTAAATGGGTCAGGTCGACCCGTATAAGGTGTAAACGGGTCGTTAACGGGTCGGGTCAACCCGTAATGGGTCGGAATGGGTCGTAAACGGGTCGGGTCAACCCGTATAAGGTACAAACGAGTCATAAACGGGTCGGAGCAGGTCGTAAACGGGTCAGCTCAACCTATATACTGTATAAACGGGTTGTTAACGGGTCAGTTTCGGGTTAGCGGGTCAACCCGAAACCCACCCGTTTATAAACGGGTCAAATTCGGGTTGACCCGAAAATGACCCGCCAATTAAATGGGTCGGGTTAACCTGCTAATTTCCGTGCGGGTTTCGGGTCGTGTAGGAAATTGAAAGCCCTAGCACTACCCTCAAATAACCTTGCCGCATCTTTCCTGTTTCAACCATTTTCGAGATGTGAAGTCCGACAAGGTCTCGTCCACAAAGCTATACTTTTCACAAAACAAATTTTAGAAATTTATCTAAAAGATTTTGAGAGAAAACACATCATTAAAAAGGATTTTAATAATTTTTAAATGCCTTAAAAATAAAGAATAAATGTTTAAAAACCTCTAAAAATGTATAAAAACGTTTATTACTCCAATCATGATGTTAGAAGATTTTCTGGTCGATACGCCTGATCAACGTTATCGATAGGAATCTCCTGGTCGGATCGAAATTCAAATGCCATTTAAAGGCCAATATTGATAGTCGGTTATTTAACTATCAATCAACATTCACAACAATTGCTAGGATTTAAATAATTTTTCCTTCAATTATTATTATTTTCAATATATTTTCGCAAGATATAATTTTAACGCTCCAACCATTTGAAAACAAATTTCAAATCAATTTCCACCATTCAATCCCTTGAAAACAAATTTCAAATTTATTTTCCACATTTCAATACCTTGAAAACAAATTTCAAATCATTTTTCCTTACGCGGAAAACATTTCCAAATATTTATTTGTTTCCACTGAAAATCTACCGAGTTCAAATATTTTAAAATAATTTAAAATACTTATCCAAAATATGCTTGAATTTTTTTAAAATAAAACTATTTTAAATACTTTCTTAAGTATTAGTTATGAAAAAAAATATTATACTAATATCGCATATAAAAATTCAAGTCCAAAATAAATTTTAAAATAAAATTAGTAGATAAGGTATAACTATTTAAATATCCAATTTCCAAAACAAATATCAATTTCAAACTTTAAATAATCACTTCCATAATAGTTTAAGATATATTTTTACTTTAAAGATTTTCAAAATAACCTAAGTAAATAATTTTTCCAAAACATTCTTTCCCTTAAACCATCTTTACAACTTCAATTTATATTTATAAACTATATTGAAAACATTCTCGGCTTTTAGGGAAAATACACATTCAATTCTAAAATGGTTCATTCAAATCAACTTACAAATCTTTTTGGATTTATTTTAATTTTACTTCCCAAATTCATAAATTCCTTTCCACACTTTTTAAAAATAAAACAATAATATTTTTTAAAACAAATTTCTCTTTCTTTTATAAAATTCCCATTGTGGATTTAATTTTTTATAAATATCCACTAATTTATGATTTTCAAATTGATTCCTAAGTATTTACTTTCAATACCAAATCAATTTTTCAAATTGATTTCCAAATTTATTTCAATTGCCAAATCCAATTCCAAATTGGTTTCTAAATTTATTTCAATCGACAAATCAATTTTCATATCAATTTCCCAAAGGTTTATTTTTAAACACCAAATTAATTTTCAAATTGATTCCTAAAATCTTTTCAAACACTAAATTAAATTCCTAATTTAATTCTAAAATTTATTCCATTTATCTCTACCAAACTATTTAAAATCCATATTTTAAATAACGTCTTCAACTTTTGAATAATATTACCCGAAATCCAGTGATTAAGCCTTTTTCTCATATTTTGAAATTTATGCAATTGGATTTAGAAAAAAATAAAACTTATTCTTTTTAAAATTACTTCTTTTAAATTTATCCAGTTTTCAAAAATAAATTTTTACTATAACTTTTCAACTTGAATTTCGAAAATCCAAATTTTTATTTATTTTCGATATCCTACGATACCAAAATAAATTCGGCTAAACTATAGCCTTCAATGATTTCAATCACAATATATTCACACATAGATTATAAACAGATTAAGACACAAATTATTGAAATAAATTCAATCATTTGAGAAATCCAGTTGTATCCCTCCAACCTGTTTCCCTGCATCCACAGACGTTAGCACAACAATTAAATACTCATTCCACTTCGAGGTGGAATATCGCGGTATATGGGATTTATAAAATATCATCCGCTATTATGCGGCGCATAGGGTCTCATCCGCTATATAATGCGGGAAATCAACCACTCCAAATACATATATAATACCAATTCCACTTCGAGGTGGAATATCGCGGTATATGGGTTTAATATATAATATCACCCGCTAGCGGCACATAGGCTCTAAACTAATATAACTGATAATAAATTAATCATCCAAGCACACAGTCAATCAATTTTAAATTTAACTATTTAAAATTAAGTCAGAAAAACTTGAGTGAGTGAGAAAATCTCACCTTTTCCTATGCATGCAACCTGTTTCCTTCTTGATTTGTTTCCTTTAAGATTTTGACCTTGTATAAACAATTTATACAATTTATTAATATTCGAAATAATCGAATAATCAATTTTCATTTGATAAATTTAATTGGCCAATGATTTAATTTTAAAATTAAAATTTGATTTGAACAAAAGTATTTTCTTTTCCTTTGAAACCACACTTATAAATTCAAAAATCAAATTCAAATATCACTTCAATATTTTTAAAATCTTATCTATCCAAATATACATACATACATACATACATATTTATATTTACTATTCTCGTCCCATATCAAAACTACAAACATATATATGTATGTATATATAAAATTTGTGGTTATTGTATTTATTTAAATTAAAGCAGGTACGAGTATTTACACAAAAATGTATTTATATTTATGTTTATTTCTATCTGTATATACATAAAAGCTAAAAATTTAAGAATTAATCTACAAATATACCTCACTGCTTCCACAAGACAAGACCCTATCTACTCTTGCACCCACACACACGCGCGCTTCCAGTTGCACTTATATTAATCATATCTGCTATCACTCTGCGAGTTCCCTATTAGTATAGAATTCACTAAAGGTTGAAATGATACATACCTGAACGATCTGTAGAATAGGAGAAAATCATTATGGGTTGAAATGATAAACCCATGTGATTTTCATTTTGAATTAAATTTGGGATTACGGGTTGAAATGATATACACCCGTATATATATTTAAATTGCAGATTGAAATGGTAAATATCTGTATCACTTGACCATAGGATAGAAAATCATATACAGACACCATCGTTCTATATATATAAATATTTTTAAAATGATTTCTATGGTTTTGGAAAGAAATATATGGTTGTATATAAATATTGATTTTAGATATTAAATAAATATTATTTTACATATAGTTAAATTCTCGATTTTGAGCTATGTATAAATTTGTTTAATATAAAATAGGTTTAATAATAAAGTTTGATTTAATTAAAATATAATATGGTTTAATATTTACTTAAATTATATTTTAATACAGAGTTTATAATGATTTTAATAAATCAGGGTTGAGAAGATAGATTTGAAATGGTATTTAATTAAGAATTTTATTTAATTAAATCGATTTGAAACTTATGGAATTTGAGGGTTTAAAGGATATGATTTTATAGCTAGATTTTGGTTTAAGATGATTTAAATGAATATTTTGAGTGTAAATAAATTTAAGGAAAATATTCAGTTATTTGAAATTTGAGGTTTTATTTAAATGATAGTAGATTTATTAAGTAAATATTTCAACACTAAATAATAGTAAGGTGGACTAAGATATATATAATTTTCAAATTTAATTTTAAAATGTTGAATATTAAAGTTTTAAAATATACTGAAATTTAAATGGTTTATCTTGTGGTTCAATCTGTATTTGAAATCGACATAATTTGAAATGGTTTATTGAGGAACTGAACTGAATTGAATTGATAAATTGAGGTTTAAATAAAATTTTAATTTTGGAATTTGAGTTGATTTAAAATCGATTTGTGGAATTTGAGGAAATTGTTTTATTATATGAAGTTATGTTTTAAAGTGTTATGATTTCTAAAGTACTATAAATTCTAAGTTTAAATTGTCGAAAGTGCTCTAACTTTGAAAGTGAAAGTATTATTGGTTTGGCAATAGATATATTTGAAGTGAAGAATGATATTGTTTAGATACAGTTTTGAAATGGATATGATATTTTGGTTTGATATTTTAAAATGATCATGGTGTTTTAATGACGTTTGGTTGTTGATAGCGTATATTACTACAAAATAGATAGTTACACAGATCCTTAGAGGATGGGTATCCCAAACATCCTTTAAGTTACCTGTATTTAAGTTACTTATATTTCAGTTGAAATTTCACTTGAGTTGGATTTATTGGTACAAGAATGTTAATCCTGACTCGAGTGTTTTGTGTTTTGTGTTTTGCGTTACAGTCGGGTCAGGCTGAGTGTTACAGCATTTGAGACTCACCTTTGGAGTTGGAGCTTCGTTTTGGAGATCCAACCATCGATTCAGCTTTCAGACATTTAGTTAATTCCATTGATGAATTCAGATTTTTTATTTTACTATTGTATCAAGACTTTTCTGTATTCCAGACTTCTGTTGTATCTTATTTAACTCTGTTACATATATAGTAGCTTCACGAATGACTATTCTTTTGTTTCCGCTGCATACTGTACATTACTCTACGTCTGTGATTCTGTGATTTATTTATTTACTGTATATGCTGAGTTTTGCCAAATATAAATTAGCAATCTGGTATTTTGAGCAATTCAAATCCGGCATGTGTGGATGCGAATGGTTGAAAATATCAGGATGTTACATTCTCCATCTCTTGTGGATGAAATTTTAGCATAAAATCACTTCAATTAAAATATAAAAAAGTGTTTCATTGTGTTTTAGCAGAGTTTAGATGTAGATTCTAGGAATTTGAGGTGGTTTAGTAGATCATAAGGTCACTAACTACTAGATATATATGGTGCATTTCCTATTTACATTTGTTTATTTTAGTAGTGTCATTATTATCACAATTTTATATATTTATTGATAATGATTTGGATTTATTGTTATATTCTAAACGACCGATTGATTTATTTGGTTTGATTTAATTTGATAGATTAGAATCAAAATACATTTATATTCAAAATTATGTTTTAACCATGAATATAGTTTTAGTAAACATGTAAAATAGTATGTATTCTTAGCAACTCAATTGTTTAGTTTCAAATTTTGACCATTTAGAAACATAAAATTCATTAGTTTCTTGTTCAAGTTAGCATATGTATTTTGATTTCAAACTTTTGGTCTCCTTAAAATTAAAAAAATTCTTTAATATAATTTATACATATACATATATAGATATATACATGGGTGTGTGAGCAATATGTATATATGTTTCTAAGTATATGCTTGTACTTGGATTAGAACAATTTAACATAACTTGTATGTGTATTTTGATTTACTGAAAATTATTTTAATCTTATTATAACAATAAAAAGGGATATCTAATATTATTTAACTTAACCTAGAACTGAATGAAAACATATTTTACATATCAATCTCAAATTTTAATCTACGGTTTTTTTTGTAACTTTAGTTCAATCAATCAATGTGAGATATTGTCAATTCAACATTTATGCTAGTAAGATATGTTTTTTAACAAACAATTTATATCTATATATATGTATATTCACTAAACAACTAAATTAAGGAAATGAATACATACATGTATATATGTATGTATGTATGTATGTATGTATGTTGTATTTATGGTGAATATATATTTGTATATTATTGATTTCATAACTGTTTTTCATATCATCATATTATGGCATATATGTTTTATTAATTATTATGTATATGCATATTAGATGTAATCCATATATAAATCATTAATTATTCAACGACATATGAAAGGATATTATCTAATTATTAGATCTAAAATTAAAGGAAAGTTTTAAAAGAGAGAAACGAAAAGGTTTCCTTTTTCTAAATGAAATAAAACCTTCCTTTCATTTTGTTGAATTTGATTAAGTTTATTATTTCATCTATGGTTGACCACTACCTCTTATTATTGTATATTCAAATTAAATATATTTAATTAGTTGGATTAATTAAATGAAGGAAAATATCCCGATTTAATTAAAACAATTAGATATAGTGTTAAATATTAGATTTCATAGCCTACTAAGATCCAATTAGGGAATAGTTTTGAAATTTACCCATTTCATTCGTTGCTACACGGGATGGATTCCATCCAATTAAGCCTACATCCATTTCTTCATTTATTGCTTCCTTGATTATAGTTCATCCTAATTGCCATTTACTATTGATCACCATAGAGTTTTTATTATATTTGAAGAGATGGAGAAACATTGGAGTTCTTTGGATATTGGTAACTACTTAGGGTAGATATTGAAGTTGAATTTTGTTGTGTGGAAGAGTCTCTTTCTTCCTCAAATACTTGATTACTTATAGGTTTTTTTGGTTTTGGTAGTCGTAATTGTATCTTCTGTTTTGGATTCGAATTGGAGCCAAAATATGCAAATATTGACTGGGCTATTTTTTGAAATAGGGTCAAATAACAATGAGTTGAGGGGGTCAAAATTCGATCAGGTTTGGTATGGAGGAGCTCTAGTTCGAGTGGTCGAAATTGCATTCAAGATTTAGGTGTGACTTTGGAGTTATCTTTGAATTGAACATATTGGTGTTTAAGGTCACGCTTCAGGTCGATTTTTGGACTACTCTGGTCCAATTCGAGCATTGAGGGCATGGTCTAGTTTTAAATAATTTGCACATGAGAGTGGTCAAAAGTTATCTTAAGATTTTTAGGCTCGAAATGTGCTATACGATTGTAAATATATAATAAAAGGAGACGAATAAGGCATATAAATATTTTATGGATAAACAAATTCATGAATAGGGCTTGAAGTAGGTTATATGATCGTAAATATCCCCAAGAAGGAGTAAGTATTTAAATATCAATTCATTATTCATGGTTATGAACATTTTCGCAACTATAGTTGATAAAATACTTCTCCTAATGATTTTTTATTAATATATATTTAAGGATAAAAACATTACTTATATCTAATATTAAAAGTATAATAGAAAAATAAAACCCAAAAGCCTACTTCATTCCATACAAGGTTCTATGTATGAGTTATGTTATATAATCAAATTACACAATTGTCCATATGGAATTGATCTCCTAATTGCACTTGGAGCCAATTATTGTGCCTCATATACATACCATCGATCAGTCTACCTAAATTAGATTAAGAATGGGCCTTAGCGAATGGACCTGAGATATTATTATTTTTTATCTGCTTTTCGATTATACTTCCATTGTGCTGATAAACTCTTTTATTATGTGTTAATTATGGAGAACATCTCGACCTTTTATCAAGCTGTCAATTCCCACTACAATCTATGTTGCACCATTCTTATCACAACATGTTATTGGATTCTCAATGGAGTGAACCAACACTAGCTCTCTTATAAATTTGTGCACATCTACTACTTTCATTGTGGCATGATTCAAGGCAATGTACTTAGCCTTTGTATTTGAATCTTCCACAACCTTCATTTGGAACCGTTCCAAATTAAAGCTCCTTATAAAGAGTGAACACGAATATAAGATTGACGTACTATACTCACTTATGAAGTTCGAGTCTGAACATTTCTTCGTATGAAGTTCGTTGTTTCTATCAGCAATTCCCTATTATATCATAAATACTCAAGAATACTCTTTACTACCATTCAACAACTTTACCTTGGATATGATATTTGTGTAATACACTAAGTATATTAATTAGGAAAATCCTAACATCTTCTTATACAAAGCATAAAGGACCTCCGCTTCAAATACTTCATCAAGAAATAAACAACCAATCTTTAATTGATTTTAACACGGGCATACTGTTAACAATCAGCCGCATGTTGTTGAAATATAGCGTTAGAAAGGATTTTGTACTTTGGATTTTCTTTCTTGTAGACACATGCTTCCTTTGCATTTTAATTGAAAACAAACTATTTAATTTCTTTATAAAATTAATTGCTCAACCTCAAGATGGTTGTTGGACATCATTATTGTTTCATCTCTTAGATCATATCCAAAATTACGCAGGTTATGTTATCTCTCCTATTGACTATAGTCTCCTCTAAATCATCATTTAGAAATTTTTCTTCAACATCAATATGCCAAAACTAAATGTTAAATTGTTCAATAAATTTTGACTAGAATCTGAATGGACTTAAGAAAGTTGATTGGAGAAACTAATCTGCTGATTTCCATATTTGAAATCGACGTTGTCATTTGCTCTACCTTGCCTTTTACATTCCAACCACATTGATCTTCATTCTGAAGATTCACTTGCAACCGAAAGATCAAATCCTTTCAGGTAAGATTATGAAAATCAATTTTTGTTATTGTACTTGGAATCCATTTTAGATTTAGAGAATCACGCCTTGTAGCAGAGTTCATTCTCTCCGTGGCCTGTCGATAACTGGGGGGAATTTTAGTATTAACATTTCATTTTCTTAACATTAATAAGAAACTCATAGTTTCTATTAAATTTTTGATAATTCTAATCAGACATTCTCATGATCCGTGTATGATTTAGAATAATTCTAATTAGATGTTCTCATGAGCTGTGTCTGATTTAGAATTGGATTAAATTTACTTTGTCTTCGTAATCAGTTTTATGTTAGAATTTGAATCGTATCCAAATCTGCCGCACTGACATTACTATAGAAATAAGTTCCTTCGTGGTGGAGGTTGTGTTTCTTGAAACAATTATATGTTTCTTGGTGTGTTGTATATGAACTTCCTATAGACTTATATGAAATAGATCTAGTTTTAAGTTTATGAAACTTATGTTCACAACATAAATTAGACAACCACATGTTTTAAACTACTTAAGACTGGAGTTCCTTCCCAATTTATATCTTATATGAATTCGTAAACTCTGCTTTAGAAAAAAAAATCAAATTTAACATATGTGCTTACTCTTAAGTACATATTCTTATAGAAAGAAGTAAGTCAACTTTACTAATTATTAATCATACTTTGTCCAACACGGTCAAACTACTCCTTTTCTATACATCAATATGTAGCATAAGGAGAAGTGACTTTGAGAATGAATTTTGTTCGCTTTTAAGTACTATTGAAACTGTTATCCAAGATAACTCACATATCCAATCAAATCAAATCGTTCTATTTTCTCTACAAGTTATATTTTATACTTCTATTTTATTCTATAAACTTATCATAGATAGCTGGCTTATGAGTCAAAAACGTTGTTTATATATGAGATCGGTAAATTCAAAGAAGTAAGTGGATCAAGTTTTGGTATCATTAGACCTTGGATTACATACTTCTGTATGTATTAATCCAAAAAGTCATTAACCCCTTTTTTCTTCCCACTTATTAAGTGCTTTGACCATAATCATTTGGCATACAATTCACAAGTACCATAGGATTCACAGTTATATGGTTATAGAATTATTTTCTAAAGATACGAATTAGCCCATAATTCCTAAATTAATTGCTAAATATTTTATATGCTTCAGCATTTTCTATAGCTAATGCACCAATATTGTTATGAGAACAAATACCACCACCATAATGCCAAAAATAAATTTATTTTATATCGAATACTCACAATATTCATATTTAAATAATATTGCATCTATGTTCGATCAAAACCGATAATAGATATTATTTCATAAATGATATTTGACATACACAAAAGAATCTTTCAAAACTTGATGCGTCCATTAGAAAGTTTCATATGGTATGCCCTCATATTTCTGTTTTTATATAATAGCGTTTGTAATACAGAGCTTCACTTAGTCACTCGCCATGGGCTATTTATTTCTTCTACAGTAACTAATTTAAAGTTGAGAGTTTCAAACTAAATATCTGGAAATCAGAGAAATTAGATCTTATAGAAAACAATTTTCTAAAAGAAAATTACATTTGGAATAGAAATCATATTTCTTATTGCCAATTAACCATCTATAAATATTATAAACAATTTTGTTTATGTTGTCTCTTCAAGAAGCAAAGGTGACCATTCACTCTCTTTACCTTAACTGTGCAACCCGTGTAACCATTCTTAAACTTTCTCCCTTTCTTTTAGAAGTCGAGCCTTTCAAAATAGAAACACTACACTACATGACATCCCTGGATTTATTTATGAAAATGCATTCAGTCATCTACACATTTTAAGGATATCAAAAAAGCTTCCCTTAATTAAAAAGATCAAACTAACATTTCAATGATTAAATCCTTAGGACTATCTATAGTCTTGATACGTTGTTGATTCTAACACAACAAAATTCTTATTGTATTCGATCGTATTGAACACATCATCTTGCACTATGGTTTTCTTGCCCATTTCAAATGAAACATTTCCATTAAGATTCATATATTATGAACTTGACTATGCACCAGACAACTTTTACATGTGAAAAAGTATGGATCTACTATCCATACTCTTGTATTGCTTTATAGTTCATAGCTCATGCAAGAAAATACACAATCATTGGAGAGTTTGTACATAAGTAACCAGGAAACGAATGTTGATGTTTATATTATTCGACCCTATCATGTGTGTTGAAGTGAAAACATTTTTAAATATTTAATGCTAAGTAAACTCCTTATTTTCCTTGTCAATTTCATTTCACTCGATTTTAATTGATAAACAGACTTATCAATTACATTAGTTGTTAAAATCTATCAAAGTATACTTTATAATATCACTTATGTTCTTATACTTATTGGAATGGTTTATTATATTTTTTAATAAGGCTCTCGTTGAATTTTGCATTTATCGGTGACTTTCAAAGAAGTATGGGAATTCCATAAATCCCTTCAATGAGTGTTCAGAACCATTTATCTTGTTACAGCAACCTTGAGGGCGCTCAACAAATTATAGTCACATAAACGGTAAGAAACTCTTAGCTAATTATATTTCATATATAACTCATAACCATAATTTTACTTGCTCCTGATCATCTTTATGGCCTTGATATTTCTTAATAAATCAAAAAGTACATTAAATACCGAAGACCATACATTAGATACTGAAGACCCATCATTTAGCAATATGATTCAGGTAATTATGAGACCTTTGAGGATGTTCAGCAAAGCCACTTGATGCTCTTGCCTATCTACGGAAAGTATAAACATCACCATATGTACCTCATGGCTTGAGGAATTCACTAACCATAGGTATGTACAATACACTGTGTAAAACGTTTAAGTATACACATGTATATTTATGATTTAAAACCAAAAATTGTTATATATGGGTGCATGTATTCATATATGTATGTACAGATTCTGGGCCAAGCCGTACGTATATTTGTAATAACCCATCCATTGTATTACCTAAAAATCACTATCTCTCATCAATGGCTGACTTTCAAATACCAAAAAAGATAGATTGTCGGGTTAAAATTTGAACTTAACACTAAACCAAGACATTGCTAGGATCTCATATAAGAATGATAGTATATAATATACTAAATATATATGAATAGAATATGATGACAATATATAAGAGACTGCATTAGCGGAAGCAACTGATAAATAAATATCAATATAAAAAGTCAGAATACATCAACTCCTAATAAAATGGAGTTTTGAATAAATATGTGATACAATAGATCTCATAAAATAATAGGTCTGTCGTGAACTACTAAAATATTAAGCATACTTATCTAAAATATTGATGCCATACCTCCAAAATGCTCCAGCTGTGCATCATGCTAGCGTATTCTCAAAAGTACCCGACTCCTAAACTACTTGATCGAGTACCAAGAGTTTTCATGACACAAACAGACAAAGAAAAAACATGGCTCAGACTTAAAGCCTGGTGTGAGGGAAAACTATCTCAAAATAATAGGAAATCATACTATAACTCACTCTTCTCCTACCATCGACGAGTCAGCACAACTAATATAATGTAACTGCTACGTTACAATATACAAGTGTATGGGTAATAAAAGTGTCATAATATAAGTCTACACTATGCTACATACAATGATAATATGAATCAACTAGTATAGCACAAACACAACATAACGATGTGCCAAAATGAGAATATCCATCGTCGTCCTATACTAAACGAAATATAAATGGAGCAACTACACCTTTAGCAGTCTTTGGATTTACATACATTCTTACCCTCGAGAGTCCGCAAATGGAACTAAACATTCCAATACGATCTGTTTGTTGTACAGGTTCCCCTATATAGACCTAGTGTGCTCTCCTAGCAACAGTGAATGCCACTGCAACATCAATATCTACGATATCGCTACTAGGTACATGTACCCCTTAAGTGCCCTTTGAACCCTCCCAAAGGCTTGGTTTGAAACCGTACAACAAAGTCTTAACAAATGCATAGCACCGGAACCGCACCGTGACCTGAATCTAGTCGCTTACTCCATGTTTCCTTCGTTGTGAACTTGCTTTGATCCTTACGTATCATTCTAGCACAATAGCGTTTTGAACCATGGAATCTATGCTAATGTCAATGTTATACCCCGTAAATTTTAGAAACTAATATGAAGAGTACTTTAGTAATTTTAACTAATATAGGAAAAATCGTAATTTTACAAATATTGCAATTGGGCAACAAGACTAGTACAAGTGTAAAGCTCATTTCTCTGGTCAGAATAACATATTGATTTGTTCAAATCAGAGTTTGTATGAAGGAGTTATGCGAGTTTTAAGTCATGAGTTTTCGAATTGTTTAAGCGAGCCTATGCCCGTTAGGCTGAAGCGACAATTTAGACTATTGTAAATGGGGTGAGAAGGATTTGAATTCCCACTTCTCAATCACTTTGATTTTCCATTCCTCTCTCAATCTAAACGAAAACTTACAAAATTATATATCGGATCGAAGAGAACAATGAGGGTTACATGAAGATATCACTCCTTTGTGGATTCGAAAATCTTAGAAGGACTGCAATTCAAGACAGCGAAGGTTTTGAGGCAAATAGACAGATTTAATGGCTTTGCAACACAATTCGGTAAATGGGAATCATTAAAGAAGATATATTGTTGGTTGAAAGTAGTAAATGTTGTATGGTAACTACTTAGGTTAATTAAATATTTTATTCAGGAAATTTAGACTAGGAATTTTCCACTGAAATGATTACAGAGATTAATGATGTGAATAATAATCAAATTTGGTTTAGGTTTGATTTAGTCGTTATTTAAATGGATATTATCTATAACGATTTAAATATAGGAATCAAGGAATGATTATGAATACGATGATGATATGTGATATATAAAGGTTAAGATAGTGGAATATGGTGTCTAAGAGAGGTACGAAAGCGCTAAACAGTAGTCGATGAAGTTGAGATGAATTGGGAAGAAAATAATCCACCCATGGCCTCAACAGGTCCACTTGTGGTTGTTTAATTTGTCAGTTTAAACTTAGACTAGGGCCGGAGCAATTTACTCCAGCCAGGCCTATACGAAATAGATGTTAAGTAACAATTGGTTCTTCTGCGGTGTTTGAGAGTGTTTAATATGTAGATACATACTTAGTTGACTGTACATTTTGATAAGTGGTTAAATCATGTGTAAAGGAGTTGGGCTGTGTTTACCTATCCTATACATATATACGTTTTGGACTATGTTTATCTAATAGTATTCTATATTTAACTGTATTCTAGGGTCGTTGTTCCTTTAACTAACTCTTATGTGTATTGCTCCGTTACTCCCTGTTTAACTAACTCTCTCGTTTATCGTTGGGTTAGTCTGTGTTTATTTAACTCTATTCTGTTCCTTTATTGTGTGTAGACAAACTAGTCCATCTTCAACTAACTATATTCTGTTTTCTCCATTGCATGTTGACAAGTTAGTCCATATTTAACAAGCTCTAGTATAGTTAAATTTTAATAAATATAAAATAGTGGTCATCATATTATGTTTATTATGATGGACTAACTTTTTGAATGTATGTCGATGTAAGAAAGTATTGGTATTCATATGATGTTTATGAAATTGTGTACTGGTATATACTTGATAATTTTTCTACTCACCAGACGTGTGTCTGACCCCTTCCTCATACACTATAGGTAAGTGAAGTAATCGTATGGTGTGGTGTTTGAAGACGGAGACTATAGAGATGTTTACATATGTTGTTCGGTGCTTATATATAACGTATATATTTTGTGTGATACTTTATGCATATATAAAGACTACATGTATCTTACGATGTATGTAAATAAGATTTACTTATTTTATCCATATTATATTTTGATCGATTCCATTGTGAGATTCTGAAAGATATAGTTAGTTAGTTCAGCTCTCTGCTTGCTATTAAAATTGTTTAAAAGGTTTGATTTTTTTATGACGATTTTATGATTGTGAAAAATCAGGTTGTTATAGTCAATCTACACGTCTACTAGATCTCGTACCGATCACTACCATCATGTGCTTGCACATATTCCTGAGTTTGGTACTGAATCCTCGCCATCATGTGCTCCTTCCAGTCATACATGCTCTTCGCACATGATCGTCAAACTGATCATGTCCCGATCTCGTATTCGATTGGCTCTCGATCGATATCTTGATCTCCTACTAATTCCGTGTAGGAATAGTTTGTGCCTTGCACTCTTTGCCTCGATCGCTTCCTCAACCGTTTTCCTAAATGACTTATTGATCGTCATCGGCCACTTTTGTGCTCTTTACATTTACATCTGAATCCTAAGCCTCGACTTGAATTTCACCTTCCCAAGTAGCCTGAAGTTTCCCCCAAGTCATGTCGAAGTCTCATGTCGCATTTCATCTAGATTCGAGAGGAAAAACCCCGTTTAATTAGCAACTGACCTAGGCGTTACTTCCAAAGGTCATGCACCACCGATGCAATGGTGGTCTACCATCAGTCCATTGGTGGTAGCCTATCCCAGGTAATAAATCCTGGGCAGTTCCATCTGATCTCTATGGCCTCGCGTGCCGATTTCTTTAACCGATGAGCCGCCTTGCTTCCTAAGCGTACCTTCACTGCATCGGACTTCCTTCGGAGTTCATTAGTTGTCTTATTGAGGTGATTTCTTATGTGTTTGAAATACAATTTTTACACGGAATCTTCTCTTTGCACGCATAGAGTTCAAAGGGCGACATAAGCGACCCAACACCCACTAATCATGCCAAAACACACTCAACCGGCCATCTAGCATCACATGATGCCTACACGTGCAAGCACACTCATTCGTGCATATTTACAAATGCATACATAAGCACACTTCACAACACAAATCTTGTTTTAAACTTCACTGGAGCGATTTCTCGGTTAGGTGCACTCTTACATAACTTAGCACATACAACAATCGTTACGGCTACGTGAAATGCTTGCAATGCACTTGTGCACAACAATATAGAAATATATTCAAACAATTAGAGACATATAAAAACGAAAAAACATACACAATAATTCTAACTATAATACACAAATTATTTTGGTTGTTAAATATCTTCAAATACATGTATACATATACTTACCTATATACATATACATATATACACACATATACATATACTTATACATATACATATATGTATACGTATATTTAAACAAGTAACTCATTTATTACTTAATCAAATCTTAGTTTTATTTACGAAGTCTTTTAAATAAAAGTCTAATATGATTTCGAACTACTTTATAAAATCTTACAACTATTTTATAAATTATATTATTAGTTTATTAATCATTTTCATGCCTCTAAATACTTAATTACCTCATTAAAATTTAGTATACATCATTTTATTATTTTATAAAATATCACATCATTTTATAAAATAACCCTTTTACTTATAAAGTCATTTCTTTACTTAAATAATATTCATAGGTAGCCATTCATTAATAAAGGTTGTTTCTTTACTTTTAAATTATTCTTAAGTACTAATTAAGCTTCCTTAACCCTTCAATAATAAGAGTAGAGTTAAAAAAACTCACTTAGTTAACTTACAACTTTACTAAAATCATTCAAATTAGTTCCATTATTACTGACTAAAGACATGCACTTAAATTGTGTCATCTAATTAGTCTATAATCCATTACAACATCATATATAATCATTAAGTTAGCCCAAAACCCATTTCTTAACTTACTAACTATTTGAAAAATAGCAATTAAGTCTTAAAAAATAATGAGTTAATATAAGCATGTTTATAACATGAATACAAGCCTAAATCATCACATAACATCCTCTAAATCATTACACATAACTCCATAATCACATAAAATCAAATATATATGAAGTATAACATGTAAAAGTAGTTAGAAATCATCCCATTCTCCTTCTTTTCCACCAAACCATGCTCTAATCCCCAAAACTCAAACTTTGCTCCCTTGAAATCTTGGAAGAAGATCCAATCTTCGATTCAAGCTAATTCCTTGATGGGTTATGTATGGAATTGGATGAGAGGAATTATAGTGATTTTAGTTTTAGGAATTTGCTATGAAGGGATTAGAATAGATTTAGGGTTTAGCTCAGTGTAAAATTAGGAAATCGATTAGCAGAATGAAATGAAAATAATGTGGAATGGAAATGAGTTAAAAAGTAAGCTAACTTATAAGTTAGCTTATGGGGCCTTAGCCCAAATTCAATTTCCATTCATTTCTAGAAATCACTATTCACTCTAAAAACTTATTCCAACCATAGCCAAGTTTATACTCTTTTTTCTCACGATGGAAAAGCAGTCTCAAATACAAGTGTCTCGAATAAAAATTCATCCGTCTTTGAAAAATCAAGTATAATGAGCTAACGATTAAATATTTGAATTAATCATTTAAATACTCGATCATTATAATTGCAGGGTATTACGTTCTCCTCTCCTTAAATGAATTTCGTCACCCAAATTCCTATGAGTACGAGAAAGTAATGTTGCTGACCAAAATTCCTGAATCTTAACTTTATAAAATTTCACCAGTACTTTCCTTTTTGCAATTTGCATTATGGAATCTCCCAAAATAGAATGCATCACATAACTAGGAAATATGATACAACCTACATTATCCCACATTTCCAAAAATTCATACCCCTTTTAAGAAAGCTTCTCACCATTTAAATGCAAATCAAATCAAATAAGCATTTAAATAGCCATACATCATCCCTCAAGTAGTTAATTATACTATACAAAGAGGATTATGCACCCATACAACAACAACATAGAATTCAAACATGTATAAGCTTAGCATAGTAATTGATACTACCTTAATTATACATGACATCCAATTAGAGAGTAAACTCAAATAAGTCGATATCAAAATATACCACAAATTCTTAGTTCCATCAAGAGGCAATTGAATCGTACAGATCCCATCTCTACCCCCACAGTGGGCATGGAGTATATGCGATCTATTTAGATAGCTACTGCTATCTCTCTTTGAACTAGCTTTGATAGTAAACTAAAATTAGCACACAAGCAACCATCAAACAATAGCAAGCAAAAACAAAAAACAAGAAATCAACAAATAATAATAAGCATCAAGCAACGATCAATCAGTAGAAAACAACAACAAGTAACAATAATTGGCATACAAACTATCAAACATGAAAAAAAGTATCAAAAATCAACAACAACCAAAATCCGCCAACAATAAAATCAAACAACATCAATCAGTAGCAAGAAAATGTGAGCAATATCAAACAACAACAACCGTCAATAAACAATCAATGTACAATTAATTCACAAACAACCAATCAAAAAGAAAAAGCAAGCATATAAAATAATAAAGCATTCAGAAAGATTCTCTACCAAAACACATGGTAACCAATCAATAGTCAGATGCGCATGTCAAACCACAACTCCAATGAGTCTGTTCGATATTAAGATGAACAAAAACACTTAAGTATGTAACCGCTTTCATGAATACAATCTATGAAAGATTATTATGGCTCCCGTAGTTAAAAGGAAAACTTATATGATATGCTAGATCATTGAGTCTCGAAACTCTTGAATAAATCAAGCAATCCAAGCCCCAACTTTCCTTTTCTTCTGAACCGAATTTATTCTCTAGAGGAGAAAACTGTACTAACTAAATTGTCATTAAATAACGATCTACTAATGCTTGGGTTTAAACTAACCTCAACCGCACAATATTAATAAAGATAATATACTAAGTACGGTATGATTCTTGCCTAGGCAAGTATCATCTTGTCGCTTAGGATATTATCCAAGTCGCCACAAAAGTAAATCCTTCCTCGAACTATCCCAAGCAACCTTAATAATACTACACTTATAATTTATAATGACTAAAATCACCCAAAACAACATGACACTCATTCATACCCTTTGTTTACTCATAAGATTCTTTGTTAAATTAGAGTCAGCTATCTGACTTTTCTTGTGCAAACTCGGATATGGTTCCTTGATCCTATAACCAAAATCTCCTTGCAATACTAAGACCATGCTTCGTAAATCTCTCAATCACCTGAAGAATCCAGCTCAAGTGCTTGCCATTAAGAATCAAGTTAAAAACCCTTACCAAACTAGTGAAATCACCTAGAAAATCTGTGCTTGAACTAGGGATTAAGAATTGGTATGTGGATGGACTGATCCTTAGAAAATACCATTAGGTGCATGAAATTACTACCATCGTCCGAGTTTATTAAAAAAAGGAAAAACACTTCTAACATGAAAAATTGTACACAAAGTGTTAATAATTCACCCTCTCGGTCTCTACTCATTATTGGGCATCCATCGAATCCTACCTAGATGCTAATCTAAGTCACTCTTCATCAGCCAAACCTACTCGACTTGTAAGCCTATGCACCAGGTTCGAATGTTAGTACTCTCGACCAATATACCTTACTCCAACAACCAAGATTCTTATACAAGGTTTAACTTTACAAAAGGATTTACCTACTTTAAGTGATAAGTTTATTCTATCTACCAAGTGACTAGCAATAGGAGAATATGAAGCCCAAGCCTGGGAAAGAACATAAGCAAGTACTTTAAATAAAAGCATACCTCACCACATATGCTTCTTTCCCTTATCCTAAGTAGTAGGCTTGGTAGGACATAGTAGTGCCTGCAAGGCATACGCCATCTTTGCTTTTCTGAAGGTTAGGACAATCCCTCTTCATGTGACCAAGATGATTGCAGTTGAAGCACTTACACTTCGCTTTAGCTGCATCATAGTGAAATGCTCCATTATGTCACAAAAGTTGCACACAATATCAGCTTTCTTCTTTGCATAAGACTGGTTTTCCCGGTATCTTGGTCTTTACACTTTGGTTGGAACTTTGGTTTGCTCTCCATCTTCACTGCCTCTGATGGTACCTCATAGGTGCCTTCATGGAGAAGAGTCATCTCTACAAGACTGTCGAAAGTGGCCCCTTTAGGGATATGACTGAGTAAAGAATCTCTAACAAATGCACTAAGAACCTTGGAAAACTTCTTTTCCTTCTTCATCGAAGTATTGATCATCTCAATACCGAATTTAGCCAGAAGATTAAACAAACTAACATACTCTCTAACATACAAGCTGCCTTGCTAAAGATGGTTGAAACGATCAAGCATATTGCTTTTCTTCATATCAGAAATAATCTGAGAGTTGAAGCAACGTATATGATTGATCTAAGTCATGACCTGCGCATCAACCACCTCTTCTACAATATCACACCAAGCCAAAACCTCCCCCAGAAGATGCTAGGACGCAATCCTCCTTATGAGAACATCCGCCATATCAATACGGGTGAAAGCCCTCTTACGTGCATGTATCACAGCTTGCGTCTCTGCAATAATCTCACAACCTTGATATGGCTTCTAGCCAAGGCGAAGGAAATCCCAGCACGGCTTTGGAATGTCTAAATCTAGTGGAGCAAGAAATACTGCTGCCCCTTGGACAACACTGACGTAGCTGCTGGAATGTCCGCATGAGGCGGAAAATACCATATGGTAGCTAGATAGTGTTCGTACCATGCAGGCATTTTTGGCTATCCACTCCTAGTTTCTCATGCCCTCCATCTTCTTATATTGATAGCCATAAATGAAGATACTTTAGCAATTGTGATAAAAATAAATCAAAGTCCAGAAGACAAGTGGCATATGCAGTATAATATTATAGAAAAATACAAGTACCCTCTCTCAACGTATCTCCTTCAACCAAATTGTTTAACTCAAATTAGTGTTCTCGGTCTAAGTGTTGAGCCTAAGCTCTGATACCAATCGTAATCGGCCCTTCATATCATTTCACATCAACGATTGACTTACGAATACCACAAAAGACAGATTTTCAGAGTAAAATTTGAATGGAATACTAAACCAAGACATCAATAGGATCTTACAACGGAATGATAATTTATAATATACCGAATATGCATGAATAAAATAAGATGACAATATATAAGAGACCGCACTATCGGAAGAAACTGATAAATAAATAAATATCAGTATAGAAAATTAGAATACATCAACTCCCAATAACTTGGAATTGTGATAAAATATCTGATACAATATTTTTCATATACAATTATATTTACTACTAAAATATCAAGTATACATATCCAAAATATCCATCTATGCTCCAAATTACTCCAGTTGCACATTCTGATAGTGTATCACCAAAAGCACTTGACTCCCAAACTACTCAACGGAATACCGAAGAGTTGTCATGACATAAACAGACTAAGACAAAATGCAGGTCAGACTTAAAGTCTAGTATGTGGGGAAACTATCTCAAAATAATACGAAATCGTATTATCCTTCTCTTGTCCTATCATCAATGAGTTAGCATAACTAATATAATATGACCGCTATGTAACGATATATAAGTGCAAGAATAATAATAGTGTCATAATATATGTCTACACTATGCTACATACAATGATAATATCAATCAACTAGTATAACACAAGCATAATATAACAACATCCATATAGGATATCCACCGTCATCCCGTACTAAATGAAATATAAATGGAGCAATTACACCTTATGAGACCGTTGGATTTATATACTTTCTAACCATCGAGAGTATGTGAACAGAATCGAGCATCTACATACGACCTCTTTGCTTATAATTGCTCCCATACAGACCTAGGCCGCTCTATTAGCAACAATGAAAATTCCTTCCACTATAGTGCTCCCTAGTGTCTATATCTACGCTACTGGGTACAAAAACCCCTTAAGCAACGCTTTGCATCCTCTCGAAGGCTTGGTCTGAAAACATAAAACAAATTCTAAATGGATACGTGGCACTGGAAGCGCATTCTGATCTGAATACAGTCACCTACTCCATGATTCCCTCGTTGTGTACTTGCTTTGACCCTTATGGACCACTCAAGCACAATAGCACTATGAACCATGGAATCTATGCTAACTGCTAATATTCATGTCTACTCATTCTCGTACTGATCGTTACCATCACATGCTCACATATTTTTTAAAGCCTGGAACCGACTACTTGCCATCACGTGCTTCCTCCACTCGTATATGCTCATTATACGTGATTGTGAAACCGATCGCATCCCGATCTCATATTTGATTGACTCTTGATTACTATCTCGATCTCCTATTACTCATATGTTGGAATAGTCCATGTCTTGCGCTCCTTACCTTGATAGCTTCCTCGACCGCTTGCCTAAATGCCTTATTGATCATTACTGACCGCTTGTGCACTCCTTATATTTGCATTCAAATCCCGAGCCCAGCCTTGCATTCCACCTTCCCGAGTAGCCAAAAGCTTTCTAAAAGTCATTCCGAAGTCTCATGTCGTATTACATCTGGATCCAAGGGGAAAAAATCCGATTAAATAACATTTGACCTGGTCTTTACTGCCTAGATCCATGCACCACCATTTCACCAATGGTCTACCACTGGGCCACTAGCTTGTTCCAAATAATAATGCCTAGGGTAGGTGCCACCTAATCTCTTAGTTAGTTACTTCAATTCCTCCATTGTTTCACCCAATGAGCCGCCTTGCTTCCCAAGCCTATGTTCACCCCATCAGACCTCCTTAGAGTTCATTAGTTGATGTTTTGGAAGTGGTTTCTTATGTGTTCAAAAATTGATTTTGACACGAAATCCTCTCTTTGCATGGGTAAAGTTCAACGGGTGACTCAAGCGACTCAGCTCTCTCTAATCATGCCAAAACATACTTAGCCAGCCATCAAGCCTCATGTGATGGCTATATGTGCTAGCATGCTAATTCATGCATATTTACACATGCGTACACAAGCATACTTCAAAACTCAGATCATGTTTTGAACCTCACCGAAGTGATTGCCCGACCTAATGTTCTCTCACGCAACTTAGCAAACACTATAGTGGCTATGGTTGCATGAAATTCTTGCAGCACACTTTTGCACATCTATACAAATATATTCAAAAAATTGCACACATATATAAACAAACAAACGTACACAACAATTCTAACTATAATGCACAGGTTGTTTTTATTGTTATATGTCTTCAAATACACGCATATGTATACTTTCTTGTATACATATACCTACACACATATTTAAACAAGAAATTCATTTATTACTTAATCAAATCTTACTTTTATTTAGTAAATCTTTTTAATAAAAGGCTAATATGGCTTCATACCATTTTATAAAATGTCATAACTATTTAATAAAACTATTATTAGCCTATTAATCATTTTTTTAGCAAAACCAAGCAAGGTTTTACTGGACCCCTACCAGTTTATTGCAACAACAATAAAAGAGAAAATGCTTTATAACAAGGTACAAATCACTGAGTCGAGGAAAGAGAGAAAACAAAGGAAGAAAACACACACCAAACATGGAAAAAAAAGAATTATCCCCAGGTTGCAATAGTGCTAGCCGAATAACTGAAGGAGTTATTCCTTATACCATTTTTAATAGCAAGCAATATGTCATTCCATAAGAGAACGTCGTTTTTAGCCAAACTCGTTAAAACTCTGTCATTCCTTTGATTCTATATGATAGCCACGAATTTCTTTAAGATCAATAGCAGCGACATCCCTTCATCATTCTTCCATATAGTAGCCTTGTAGATATTACACCATTCAATGTTGCTAGTTCTAGACATATTGCTCCTTCCCATCATGAGCATAAGCCTCTCCTAAAAAGGAAAAACGTTAATACAATTGAAGAACAAATGAATGTTTAATTCAGTCTCATTATTACAATACTCAAATTTACCATCTATTTGGGTGCCAAGATTCAAAAGTTTCTCCTTGGCGTTCAATGCATTTGTCAAAATTTTCCATAAGAGCAAGTTATCACCTTCTCTGCAGCCCATGCTCCAGACTCTTTTATTCCACGCAAATGGGTTAGTTTCCCTATGCTTGATCAGGTTTTTGTAAACCAAAGAAACAAAATGCTTGTGGAGATCAGGCGACTACACCACCTTACCCTCATTAACAGAAGGATATTGTTACAGCGTGATTTCCAACCAGAGCCGTCTTATGCTGAAGTTACTTGAATATGGAAAGTTGGCAACACCACTATAGATGAACTCACTTACTTTCGATGATAGTGGAATCACAGAATGGATTTTTTGATTGTATGATAAGATGTTATCAAGGATAAGGCCCTCTCTAGCCCATGGATCGTGCCAAAAACTGGCATGGCCATTTGGAGTGGGTAGAATTCTGATTAATGGCAAGAAGCACTCACTTTACTTAAGAATAGATCTCCATAACCAACTACAGGCCTGAGGAACAGCCCTCTGTGAGAAATGTGGATTACAAATCTTAAGGCTAGAATTAACACTAGAGGGGGGTGAATAGTGTTTTAAGGAAATACTAATTCTTTTTGAGTTTATATTAATTTGAACACAAATGTATGCAATATTCAGACACAAATATGATTACAGAATCAAACACAGATGCAGATATAAAGTAAAAGCAATAAAGAAAAGAACACACCAAATTTTATACTGGTTTGGAATTACCCTACGTCCAGTCCCGCAACACAAGTACGGATTTCCTTTCAAAATCAATTCTTACAATTACACCTCGATTTCAAGGCCACGAGGTACACCGCTCCAGATTCACAATACTCAGACTAGAGATACTTGATTTTACGGGCAACAAGTTCACCCGATTGATTTTCCAGGCTACAATCACACCTTTTCTTGCTCGATTGATTACAAAGAAGTCTATAACTCTAAATAGCACTAGGATCTTGTTGAGATAGTGATAGAGAATCAAACCAGAGATGATCTAGTGGATTCAATGGTGATTTCGGCAGAGTAATGGTAAAAATGTATATAAAGAAGTGTGGAAGAAGAAGAGGATACGACGAATGTAAATTCCTTTAAAACAGCCCTTATTTATAGTAGAACAATGGCCATGTCCATTCGTGAAAGGATATGACGAATAGACACTTCCTTTGAAATTCAAACTTTTGAAATAAACTATCATCTTGTCGATAAGGGTTCCTTGGGGTTGTCGACATGCCTAAGTTATTTTTGGTAATTTGTTTTTCTTTGAAACTAACTTCTATCTTGTATTAAAACTATTTTAAACTTTATAAATATACTTAACTATAGTTAAAATACATAAATAAGTATAAAGAATAATATTTTGGTATATATAAAATTTTACTATAATTTTATATTTGAATCTAATTATAAATATTAAAAGTTAAATATATTATAATTAAAAGATAGTTTAAAACCAAGGATAATTTGATATTGAAAATAAAGAATAGTATGAGGCTAAAATTATTTTAAAACCAGGATGGATGTTTTTGATTTAAAAAAGAAGATTTTGAAATCATTTTGAAAATAAGGTATAATTTTGTAAAATATTTGAATAAAAGTTAGTGGATACAAAATAATGTTCCACTAGATTTTTCATAGGTTCCATCCTACTTAGGATTCCATCCCTTTAACGGGCTCAAAGTGGATTCCATTCCACGAATAAAATGGATTTTAAGATGTCAGTGCTTTTCTAGGAGTTTTAACAAAATTCCTAACTAAATTACTTATATTGAAATCTTGAACTCTTGATAATCTTGATACTCGTGAGTATTGAATCGTGATATCTTCGATTTTGAGTTTATCAGTTCTTGAATCTCTATACTGTACAGTCTTCATTCTTTGGTACCTGTATATATATATCCTGCATATACATATATATATCTAAACAATAATGTTAGTATTTATATTTTATAATCTTATTCTATGGTTGTTGTCATCAAAACCAACTTTTCAGGGACTAACAATCTCCCCCTTTTTGATGATGACAACCTTTGTTTAGAAAATATTACTTATATCCTAATAACCCTCCCTAAAACTAATAACTCCCCCTTAATCTATGCCTAACTATCCTATTTTATACTTCTCCCCCTTTGTCATCAACAAAAACAAAGTTTAAATCTATACAACTCCCCTTAATCTAATACTATATGACATGTGATTATAATGATAGTGTTATCATAAATAATCAACACTTAATATTGAAACTAAAACTTAGCCCTTAATTACTAACTCTCCTAACTAAGAATCCATATATGGTAATACTTATAATAGTGATAATGTGAGAATATAAGAATACAAATCATTTATTAATTACATATTGTTATATTTACATTTGCGTAGAAAACGTAAGTACGATCATATAACGATAAGAAAGAGAGAAAAGAAACTAATGTGTATCCTTGACAATGGGAGATCTATGAACCGTGCAATTTGGGTAGTGGAAACAGAAATTTCCACGTTGTTCGACTAGATTTCCATCCTTGTCAAAGCACACTTCGCCAATGCAAACAACTTTGTCATCATCTTCAGCGTGCTCTTAGTCTATGAGGGTTTCTTCTTCTTCTTCCCAGCTGTCCTCTTGCACTTGAACACCTGAAGATTCTTCATCAATCAAGAGGGGATTGGCGTGGTTGTCCATTAGAAATTTTGTAAGTTTCTAAGAATTTTGCCTTTCCGTTCTTGTTCTTTGGCCATTTTGATTTGCACTACTTGAATTTCAGTCATAAGTTGCAGTACCTCCTTCAAGGAAACCTCCATTTTTATCACTCATGCAAGCATAGTTCGTTGAAATGGTCCAGTAAAATGAGAAGGGAATGAAAATGTTGAATTTTTATTTGATTTGAAGGAGGAGGCCACTGTTTTATTGTTATCAGAAGTTAGATCAGAGAAAGAACAGAAAGAATGAACAAAATTTCGAAATAAGAAGAATATATAACCACCCATTTGAATTTTGATGGGAAAATTTCAAAAGAAAAAAAATTCGTTATATGTCGACAGGGTAAAGGAGGGTTGTCGATAAGGTACTTATATTTTTACTATTTGATTTATTTTAATTTAATTTTTAATTATATTTGTTATTTATATTCTATATTTCAGTTATTGAAAAAATACCTAATTATCTTCTTAATTTAGTAAATATAGATTCATTTAAGGGTTAAGATATCAGCAATTTGGTTCTCGGATTTGATATAATCGAGAGTAATTACTTCCTTACTTATACTATCTCTGAGAAAATGATGTCTGATATCAATATGTTTAGTTCGAGCATGATGAGGAGGATTTTTGGATAAATTTATCGCATTAGTATTATCACAATAAATTGGTGATTTTGAGATATTTAAACCAAAATCTTTTAAAGTTTGTTGCATATATTTTACTTGATAACAAGCCAAAGCAATAGAAATATGCTCTGCTTCAGTTGTTGATAGAGAAACCGTGTTTTGCTTCTTACTAAACGAGGAAATCAGAGAATGCTACAAAAAGTGACAAGTTTCACTTGTACTTTTTCGGTCTGATTTACAACCAGCATAATCAGCATCACAGTAAGATATTAATTCAAAAGAATCATTTTTGGGATGAAATAAGCCATAATCAAAGGCGTGTTTAACATATCTTATGATACATTTTACAGTTTTTAAGTAGGTCTCTTTAGGTTGGGACTGATATCTTACACAGAGATAAACACTATGCATGATATCAGGTCTATTAGCAGTGATATAGAGTAGTGATCCAATCATTCCTCTACATAATTTTTGATCTACATCTTTCGAGAGATCTTCTTTACTTAGGTACTCATTGGTTGCTATGGGAGTGGTTTTTCCACTTGCGGTAGTCTTACTAACTATGTCTTCAGCATATTTTTCTTGATTGATAAAGATACCATTATCTAATTGTTTTATTTTCAATCCTAGAATGAAGTTTAATTCACCCATATGACTCATCTCAAACTATTTTGTCATTATTCCAAAAAATTCTTTATTCATTTCAAAATTAGTTGATTTGAAAATGAATCATATACGTAAACTTGTACTAGTTGAATATCATTTTTATTTCTTTTAGTAAAAAGAGTATTATCTACTTTACCAATTTCAAAGTTTGATTGTAATAAGTAAGATCTTAGTCTATCATACCAGGCTCTAGGAGCTTTTTTAGACCACATAAAGCTTTCTTAAGGTTGTAAACATGATTTGGTAATTTTTCATTTTCAAAAAGTGGTGGTTTTTAACATATACTTCCTTTTTTACAAATCCATTTAAAAAGGTACTTTTAACATTCATTTGAAATAATTTGAAATTATTATGATTTGCAAAAGTAAGTAGAATCCCAGTGGCTTCTAATCTTACTACGGGAGCAAAGGTTTCATCACAATCTATTCCTTCTTCTTGACAATAACCTTGAGCGACTAACCGGGGTTTGTTTCTAACAACCTCACCTTGTTCATTCATTTTATTTTTATAAACCCATTAAGTTCCAATTATAGTTTTATTTCCAGGTCTAGGAACAAGTTCCCGAACATCATTTCTAGTGAATTGATTTAGTTCTTCTTGCATAGCCAAAATCCATGAATCATAAGTTGATGCTTCTTTTGGATTTTTGGGTTCAAATAGTTGATATAAATGCTATATTGCTCATTTTACTTAGTTGATTTCTAGTTGTAACAACAGAATGCATATCTCCTAGTGTATTTTCTATAGGATGATCTTTTAAAAGTTTTAATCTTTTTATTAGGATGATTAATTTCATTATTAGTTTCAGTTGACTCTTGATTTTGAGTGATTAAATCCTCTTCATCATTTGTATCTTCAAAATTTTTGAGACTTTCATCGAATGAAACATGCATTGTTTTTTTGATGGTGTTAGTTCTTAAATTAAATACACTGTATGCTTTACTTCTATTAGAATATCCGATAAAGATACCTTTGTCGGATTTAAGATCAAATTTATCTAAGTTATCTTTTGTATTTAAAATAAATCATTTACTTTCAAAAATTCTAAAATAAGATACCTCAGGTTTCTTTATGTGAAGAAGTTCATAAGATGTCTTATCAGTTAAAGGTATAATTAAAATTCTATTTAAAATATAACAGCGGTAGCAATTGCTTCTATCCAAAAATGTTTTGGTAATTTACTATCTGAAAGCATAGTTCTCGCACACTCTTGAATCATCCTATTTTTATGTTCTACTACTCGTTTTGTTGTGGAGTTCTTGAAAATGAAAAATTGTGAGCTATTCCCTTTTTATTGCAGAATTCCTCAAACTTTTTATTTTCAAAATTCACCACCGTGATCACTACAGATGGTTATAATTTTTGCAGAAAGTTGATTTTGAATTCTTTTTGTAAAGTTCTTAAAACATTCAAAAGTATCACTTTTATGTTTCAAAAATATTGTTCATATAAATCTAGAATAATCATATACGATTACAAAAACATATTTACTATGATTTATTGATTGAATTTGAGATGGACCAAATAAATCAAGATGAAGTAATTCAAGAGGTTTTGAAGTTGAAATCATATCTTTTAATTTAAAGGAACTTTTTCTAAGATTCCTAATTGACATGAATCACATAAACTATCCTCTTTAAAATTCATTTTAGGAAGACCTCTTACTAGATCATGTTTTGACAGTCTAGATAAGATTTTGAAATTCAAATGCCCAAATCTCTTCTGCCAAATCCAAGGGTCACTTGTATTTTCCAAAAGACATAGGTTATCATTTGAAACTTTCATGCTAAGAATATAAATATTCTTTTTCTTAATTCCCTCAAATATTATGGTTGAATTATTATCTTCAATGTGACACTTATCTTTTTGAAATTTAATTTTATATCCTTTATCGCAAAGTTGACTAATACCTAGCAGATTATGTTTCAGATTCTTAACTAGTAAAACATTAGTAATAATCGGAGTTTTAGAGTTACCGACATTGCCGATGCCAATCGCATATCATTTAGAGTTGTTTCCAAAGTTAATCAGTCCTCCGTTTTTGTATATTATATAACTCAGCATATTCGGATTACCAGTCTTGTGTCTAGAGAATCTACTATCGAGTATCCATTTATTCTTTTTGATTTGCATAATTTTTCCATTATGGACTGATTCCACAACACCCATAAAACATGTTTCCTGCACATCATACAATTCTGGTAGACAGCTTGAATTCGAATATTGATTATATGCAGACTCATGAGACAATGATGATCTGAATATTTCTAAACTAGTATTAACAAGTTTTTTAAACATATCCATTTTAAAAGCTTTTTCAAAATTCATATTATGAAACTTTAAAAACCTTGCTTTGATACCAAATGTGAGAATTGAGGATTACGGATCTTACGGCTAGAATTAACACTAGAGGGGGGTGAATAGTGTTTTAAGGAATCACTAACTCTTTTTGAGTTTGTATTAATTTGAACACAAATGTATGCAATATTCAGACACATATATGATTACAGAATCAAACACAGATGCAGATATAAAGTAAAAGCAATAAAGGAAAGAACACACCGAATTTTATACTAGTTTGGAGTTACCTTACATCCAGTCCCGCAACACAAGTACGGATTTCCTTTCAAAGTCAATTCTCAGAATTACACCCTCGATTTGAAGGCCACGAGGCACACCGCTCCAGATTCACAATCCTCTGGGTAGAGATACTTGATTTTACGGGCAATAAGTCAACCCGATTGATTTTCCAGGCTACAATCACACCTTTTCTCGCTCGATTGATTACAAAGAAGTCTATAACTCTGGATAGCACTGAGATCTTGTTGAGATAGTAATAGAGAATCAAACCAGAGATGATCTAGTTAGACTCAATGGTGATTTCGGCAAAGTAATGGTAAAAATGTATATAAAGAAGTGTGGAAGAAGAAGAGGAGTGAAATCAAAGAATATATGAATGTAAATTCATTTAAAACAGCCCCTATTTATAGGAGAACAACATCCATGTCCATTCGTGAAAGGATATGATGAATAGACACTTCCTTTGAAATTCAAACTTTAGAAATAAACTGTCACCTTATCGACAAGGGTTCCTTTGGGTTGTCGACAGGCCTAAGTTATTTTTGGTAATTTGTTTTTCTTTGAAAATAACTTCTATCTTGTATTAAAACTATTTTAAACTTTACAAATATACTTAACTATAGTTAAAATACATAAATAAGTATAGAAAATAAGATTTTGGTATATATAAAATTTTACTATAATTTTATATTTAAATCTAAGTATAAATATTAAAAGTTAAATATATTATAATTAAAAGATAGTTTAAAACCAAGGATAATTTGATATTGGAAATAAAGATTATTTTGAGGCTAAAAGTATATTAAAACCAAGATGGATGTTTTTGATTTAAAAAGGAAGATTTTGAAAACATTTTGAAAACAAGATATAATTTTGTAAAACATTTGAATAAAAGTTAGTGGATACAAAACAATATTCCACTAGATTTTTCGTAGGTTCCATCCTACTTAGGGTTCCATCCCTTTAACGGGCTCGAAGTGGATTCCATTCCACGAATAAAATGGATTTTAAGAATTCAATGCTTTTCTAGGAGTTTTAACAAAATTCCTAACTAAATTACTTATATTGAAATCTTGAAATCTTGATAATCTCGATACTCATGAGTCTTGAATCTTGATATCTTCGATCTTGAGTTTATCAGTTCTTGAATCTCTATATTGCACAGTCTTCATTCCTTGGTACCTGTATATATATCCTGCATATATATATCTAAACAATAATGTTAGTATTTATATTTTATAATCTTATTCTAAGGTTGTTATCATCAAAACCAACTTCTCAAGGACTAACACCCTCATCCAAAAAAATTTGTTTTCGATGTTGTATTTACTAGTCCATTGAACCCAAAGGTTGTTGTTATTTCAAATAAGGCTATTAAAATGTGTACCAAAGACAGCTTTATTCCAAGCAGACAAGTTCAAGATGCCTAATCCTCCATATTTCTTTCTCATTTCAGGCTTGTAAAAACTGATAGGTTTCAGTCTGGAAGATTGGGGACAACTAGTCCAAGGGAAGTTATACATAGCTCTCCTGATCATCAAGATCAATTTTTAGGAAATAGAAACGTCCTGCACCAATAGGAAGAAAGAGATTAGAGAACAAATTTGATAAGAGTTAACCTTCCTGTTTGACATAAATTTCCGTTTGAATAGTTAGACATAGCCTTAGTAGTCTTTTCATACAGGCCTAAGCAATCATTGGTCGTTATTCTGGAAGACACAAGAGGGATACCATGGTAAGATTAGGAACCAGCAGCAGTAGTAAGACCAGAAGTGCATTTAGTATATTCTGTTTGAAGATAAGGTAATCCAGCAATGAGAATGCTTGATTTTGCATAATTAATGGACATTCTCGAGAATTTATGAAAAGTGTCCAAGTCAGATGTAATTCCTGATATGGATTGACGAGAGGCCTTGGTGAAGATGATCAAGTCATCAAAAAACATGAGAGAGGAAATCATATGGTAAGACACAGCCTTACTAGTCTTATTGATCATTTTTTATCCTCTAAATACTTAATTACCTAATTAAAATTAAGTATTCATTTTATTATTTTACAAAATATCATATCATTTTATAAAATACCCAATTTACTAATAATATCATTTCTTTACTTGAATAATATTTATAGATAAACCATTCTTGAATAATTCTTTACCTTTAAATAATATTCACTAATTAAGCTTCCTTAGCCCTCTAATCATTTTAATAATAAGGGTAGGTTTCAAAACTCACTTAATTAGCATACTAAATTTTCTAAAGCCATTCAAATTACTTTCATTATTACTAACTAATGACATGCACTTAATCGTGTCATTTAATAACTATCTAATCCATTACAACATCACTATAATCATTCAATTAGCTCAAAACCTCTTCCTTTGCGTACTAACTATTTCAAAAATAGTAATTAAAGTCTTAAAAAAATAATAAGTTAATGTAAGCATGTTTACAACATGAATACAAGTCCATATCATCACATAATATCCTCTAAATATTTAGACATGATTCCATAATCACATGAACACAAATATATGAAGTATAACATGTAATAATAGTGAGAGAATCATCCCACTCGCCTTCTTCATCACCAAATAAAGCTATAATCACAAAAAACCCGAACTTTTCTCTCTTGAAATCTTACATGAAGATCCAAACTTCCATTCAAGATAATTCCTTGATGGGTTATTTCAAGAATTATTGTGATTTTAGTTTGAATTTAGGAATTTTCCATGAATGAATTAGAGTGGATTTAGGGTTTAGGCGTAATGGAAAATTAGAAAAGTGATTTGGAGAATGAAATGAAAAGTAACGTGGAATGGAAATGAGATGAAGAGTAAGCTAACTCATAAGCTAGCTTATAGGCCTTAGCCTAAATTATATTCTCATTCCTTTCTAGAAATCAAATTCACCATAAAAACTTATCGACTCCAAACATAACCAAGTTTATACTCATTTTTCTCACGATGGAAAAGTAGTCTCAATTACAGGTGTCTCATATCCCAATTTACCTATCTTTGGAAAATCAAGTGTAATGGGATTTTCGTCAATTAACGATTAAATATTTAAATGAATTATTTAAATATTCAATCATTACAATTGTAGGGTGTTACAATAATATTAATTTTTCTAATACATACATACATACATACATATATATATATATATATATATATATATATGTATGTATGTATGTATGTATGTATCTGTAAATGCAAGTGCATATTAATTTGAAAAACCGTGTGTGTGTATAATTTTGAAACTAAAATTTAAAGTATTTAACTATTATTATCATGGTCGAAAATGAAAACATGAGGAAGAAGATAGGGATATTAACTAATACATATGTATATTTAAATAAATGTGTACCTATTGATCGTGCCAGTTGTAACCCTTGTCCTTGGTTAGAGGTTTAAACTCTCCCTTCTTGGCTTTTCCAATTTTTTGGTTTGAGTTATAGAGGCTAAGTATTATATTTGTTGTTGCACATTAAGGCAAGAGGGAAAGATACTTATTTATAGTCACTTTTATTCCATTAGATAAAAGTCACTTTCCATCTTTTTCTCCAATCAACAAATAATTTACCATAAATCAAAATTCCAACCCTCCGCTGCATGTAGGTCTACACCGTCATAGGTTTCATGGGCTCCAAACAAAAATTTAACAATTAAATGTATTATTTAATTAGTTCATTTAAGCTCAATTTTTAATTAAGTTAGAAATAACACATACAACATTTTAATTACTTTTTGGGCTACAAATAATTAATTAAAACGCAATGAAAAAGAGATACAACATTTGTATTAAATTTCTTATTGACATATAATAATTATAAATTAATTCAAAATTGGCTGAACTTGGAAATTAGTAATTAATGTGGTCATGTTGACTCACTGGTGTGAATTTTGTCCAATTTTAATATTTAAAAAATTTAAATACCAAAGCCACCATGAACTTTACTGAAGTACAATATCAGGAACATGTTCAACTGCTTATAGAACATTTGGGGAAAATCCAATTATACTGCATATATTAAGCTACACCTTACGATGATATTTTGTATACGTATTCTCTATGTCATCACGATATCACTCAGATATCTATAGTTTGATCAACAGTTAAAAACTCTAATCATATTTGTAGTTAATTGCATAAACAACTTTAAAGTAAGTTCAATCCGATAATAATTATCAATTAATTGATCTACTTCGGCCAGTGTTTTGACTTAAGTCGCTACAGGTTATAGTTGTACTAACCTTCTACGGCAAAGGAGATGAATCCTCCCTTGGGCAGTATTTAACTTCAAGTAGTCCAATGTATATCCAACTATGGTCGTAATACGGTTGCTATGTCATGGGATTAACCATAATCAAAGTACAGTCAAATTACTTAAGATCCATAGTACAGTCAAGCTTGAAGATTATTACACGCCTTTACTTGAGATCTTCTATTTTGACTGAGTTTCCTTAATCCATATAAGACTCTTATTGAGTTGCACGATAATTTTTCTAAACAACCACAAGTATGTAACCTCTTAGTATCCTCAGCGGTCTTGAGAAATTCACCATCCATCTTATGGAGAGCATTTTATACAAGTCTCAAAAGAAGTATCGATATTATTTTCTCAATACATCTTGACCTAGAATATTTAAATATTGATTCATTATTTATGGTTACGAACACTTTCTTAGTTGCAATTGATAAAATGCTTATCCTAAGGTCTTTATCTTTATATATCTAATGTGCATGAAATATTAGTTGTATCCAATTTAACAATATATATATATATATATATATATATATATATATATATATAATAGAAACATAAAACCTAAAGCATGCTTTATTTAGAACAAGATTCTGTATAAAATTTAAATTATATAAGTAAACTACATGATTTCCCCAGTGACACACCCTTAACTCTATCAAGCTTTTGGTTTTATTTTATATTGCGTATATTGTTATATAGGATATAAATAATGTTATAAACACAATAAATATATACAAGTAGATAGTCTTTGAAAAATACTTTATCGGTTGTGGCTACAAATGTTTTCATAGCTATTTGTTAGTGAGACATATTTTCTCACAACATCAAATTTCAAGTGAGGCAACAATATTCTTGATTACCTCATTGGTGTCGAATTAACAAATTTAAATAATATTAGATTTTCCTTTAACGTAGTAATTATGTTACGTAGTGCTTGCAAAATTATGAAGATGCACTTTTACCGTTTGATAAAATACCTTGGTAGGTTTAAGTACCAAATCTAGCGAAGTAAGAGTCACATAGAATCTACTAAAAAAAAAGTAATAAATGTAATAAAGTAAAGACACAGAAATTTACATGGTTTGGATTTTAGAAAATCCTACGTACATAAGTCAAATCTTTTCATTATCTTTCGTCTTCCTCTTATAATTCTTTTAATGGAAGAAAGTGTACAAATGTAAAAGGTAAATTTTCAGAGAATTAATCAAAGGTCCATTTCTCCGCTATAGTACTTTTCTGTTTATAGATGAAATTCTCGCCCGGATTACTGACTCAACTCTCTACGTCTCTCCTTCACCGTCTGATGTTGCCATGTGCCGTCCATCTGTTGACTGCTACCAGGTACATAGATTGTTGATATGGCCATAAGTGGGAAAGTTTGATATTGGCGAGAAGATTTGGTTTTAGGCGGGATGACTTGAGTTTGAATCTTTTAGCGGGAAGTTTGGGTGTTTTAAGATGGCCTTCGTGGGATGTGCTCCTTCTTTTGTTTTGACCTATGCACTTTAGTAGCGCTATTATGAATATTTTAAGTCAAGGTCGAGCTTGTTGGTTCCTTGAAGAGAAAAACAGGAGCATCTTTCTTCAAGGTGGAATGGTCTCTAAATGAAGAATGGTGGAATGTTGTTTTGAGATGGAAGTGTAGTTTCTTTGTGTATATCTGATTTCCGTACTTTGTGTTTAAGCGGTTTAAATGGATTATGAAATGCAACTTGGTTAAAGTATAGTGGCCAAATCAGATTAAACTAATCTGGTTCACTATCGTGTAAGAATGTTATGGAGGTGTATTATTGTGGTGTCTTTAGTGCAATTTTAGTTTGTTAAATCACAATTTTGGTTCAGTTTACTTCGATTAACCTTTTCACTATGTGGATCAATTTTGTTAGGCTTTTTATTTACACAGTCATTGCAGTACATAAGCGCAACTTTGTGTTTGTGGGAATGTAGCTTGCCTGCACATTTTATTATGGGTTATTCATGTTGTGCAGTTGGTTTTACGTAGTAGAATGATATTATAATATAGTTTATTATATGTAAAAATGGTTTTATAATTGGTGGTGTTGGTTCCAGCGACAGTTTTTGGCCTATGAGTTAGCAGCGTCATTTGAGTGTATGACAACGCAACTTATGGTTAAGATGGCAGCGTAGTTTAGACCGCGTGGATTTTAGGGAGCTAATATTATCTTTTCTTTGTAGCATCATGGTTTTATTTGCATTTTTGTCTATTTTATTTACCAAGCCATGTCTTGTCCCCAAACCAGTGCAGTTTGTTATGTGATCCAAGTTTATGTTTGCTTTAGGAGTTTGCTTTAGGGCTATATTGTATGTTGGTTATATTGTTGTAATCTTTCTGAATGCGTTAGGTTACATGGTACATTTCATGGTATGACTTACTTGCTTCTTTTTGGGAAGACTATTGTGTTTTTAATCATGTTAACTTTACTTTACTAGCTTCATGCACAATGTCATTATACTACACAGTTCCCATGTTAACTGGACTGCACACAACTTATTGTGATCGGAAATAGGTGTAACAGATTCTCCCATAAGCCTGTGCCAAAGTATGTTAGTGCGGACTTGTACTTTACTGCACCCATTTTTCATGTCATCTAATCAATTAGTCGTCTCACATTTAATGCTTCTTACCTGCGTAATTGTGTGAGTGGTCGTGCTTTTCATACGTGATCAGACACATCATTTTGGTTTTCAATAAATTTGCTTAATTTTCTATGAAGACCTCTTTTCATCATTATCGTCTAACGGTCCTAATCAATAACGTCGTCTGAATTCAAGGGTTGAGATTTTCTCAATTAACTTACTCTTACTTTTACTTTCTTTTTCCATTTAACTTTTACTTGCTCATCAAATAGAAAGAAATCATAGATGCTTTTTAGTTTTTACTTCAATTCTCTTTTCAAGCCTTAATAATCATCAATCTATAAGCTGTTTATTTTACTTCTTCTTTCTTCTTACTTTTCACGTTTTACATGTTTTATTAGTTTGTTTAGTGAAATTAGCAGTATAAATTGGTACGTTTTTCGATTATTTTAAGGATGTCATTTTCATCGTTTTGTTTTTTCATCATTTAATATTTAAATTATTCATGCAACTATATAAGTTTTCAAGTCATTAAATGAAATCTTGATTACCTTCGTTTAATCATTTGGCTTTGTTCTTTAATTAGAAGCGTTTTTTAAACATGAATTCATTACTATTGCTTTTCTTATGTTTAAACTAATGTAGATTTTTTTCAAGTCATTAAATGAAATCTTGATTACCTTCGTTTAATCATTTGGCTTTGTTCTTTAATTAGAAGCGTTTTTTAAACATGAATTCACTACTATTGCTTTTCTTATGTTTAAACTAATGTAGATTTTTTGAATTGATTTTAATTCGCTCCTTTTCTTTTAGCTATCAATGTCCTTTGATGATAACCCTAGTTCATCAGGCCATAATTCATCCTTTTTAGAGTTAGTCTTGACTAGTCATAAGGAAAGTCAGGTTGATGGTAACTTGACGCAGCGGATATACCAAAAATGAATGAAACGGTGAAAAGTTGAATCGATGGATTGAAAATACCCAAGTGCCCAAATCCGTTGATCTCAAGAGATACCGGATTCTAGCTATCTCCAACACATGTATCGCACACGATACCGTGTTAAAAGATCTACGATTCTTCTACATTGATCTCGCGCACGAGATTCCGTGAATCGGCTTCAAATCCGTTGATTCGAGCGCACTCGAATAACCAAAAATGGAGAAAGGAGACAACGCTCAACTTTCAATTTTAAAGAGGCACAAAGCACTCAAGCAAAAGTTTATTAAAAATCAACCCATCAAATGATACAACTCACCCGCTATTTATAAGATTTACACACAGTAGCACACGACTTAACACAGGTCGTTAATGACATACCAAACATACACAACACAATACAGGTTGTTCACGACCTAACAATCACAAGTTACAATACGTGCGACCTAACAATCCAACGACCTACGAGTTAACAAGTCACGAGTTAACAGTACAGAAGACTTAACATCACGATTTACAACTTACATTCACATGCGACTTAACAACATGACAAGTACAAGTTTCAACACAACAAAATACACAATATCACGACCTAACGACATACGAGGTAAGAAAATTACAACAATATACGACTTATCATCAGCGACATAAGACATGAGCTTCAGCGACCTAACATCAATGCCCAGCTTCAGGAACTTGCGACTTAGCGACTTAAGGAAATGAGCGGTATAAGGTAGGAACGACCTAAGGCTTCAGCATCAGGAGCGACTTAAAATACACGGCAATGACCTACTGGCATTCACGACATAAGGAGGTTCACGGATTAATGAACTCGCGACATAGGAAGCTCGCGACCTACTGGAAAGCACGAATTCTGCAGCGGTTTCGATCTCGCGATCTAAGTGTCGTCGCGCTGCATCACTTATCTTGGAAGGTTGTGAGTTGCTAGGTCGTTCACGACTCAAGGAACCCGAGCGACCTAAATCCAACGAGCTATCTTTCGAGCGACTTAAGGTGTTGGGGCGACTCAACTCTTTATGCGCTGTTCCCCCAGTTGACAAGAATTCGACCTCGAATTCATACTTTCCTCTTCTTCAAGACGCTTATCCTCATGATACGGAATTAAGTGTTTGACGTTAAAAATATCGGCAGTATGGATATGGTCCGACAATCTCAACCGATAAGCATTATCACTGATATTCTTCAAGATTTCTACTGGACCAATCTTTCGAGCTTTCAATTTGTTGTAAGTTCCAATTGGAAATCGATCTTTCGTCAATACTGCATAAACAAAATCACCTTCTTTGAAATTTACACTCCTTCGCTTCTTGTTTTCCAGTTGGTTATACTTCTCATTTGACTTAAGGAATCGTTCATGAACAATCCTGTGGCACTCCTGTAACTCATTCACGGAATCACAAGTTCGTTTAACAATCCCTTTCTGACATGGAACTATCGACAAATCCAACGGTCCCTTCGGAATTGATGAATATACTACTTGAAATTAGGGCTGTCAATGGGTCGGGTCGGGTCGGGTTTGGGTCGGGTCGAGTCGGGTTCGGGTTGATTTTAAATGGGTCGGGTCAACCCGTCTATTAAACGGGTCGAAAAAGCTCAACCCGAACCCGACCCGTTTATAAACGGATTGACCCGACCCAACCCGTGTAACCCGATTATAAATGGGTCGGGTCGTAAATGCGTCAGGTCGACCCGTATAAGGTGTAAACGGGTCGTTAATGGGTCGGTGGGTCGTAAATGGGTCGGAACGGGTCGTAAACGGGTCGGATCAACCCGTATAAGGTACAAACGGGTCATAAACGGGTCGGAGCGGGTCGTAAACAGGTCAGCTCAACCTATATACTGTATAAACGGGTTGTTAACGGGTCAGTTTCGGGTTAGCGAGTCAACCCGAAACCCACCCGTTTATAAATGGGTCAAATTCGGGTTGACCCGAAAATGACCCGCCAATTAAATGGGTCGGGTTAACCTGCTAATTTCCGTGCGGGTTTCGGGTCGTGTAGGAAATTGACAGCCCTACTTGAAATGGACTGAATCCAGTACTCGATTCACTGCATGATTATGTGTGAATTCCGCCTGATACAATTTCATATCCCAGCTCTTCAAATTATCTTTCACAAGACATCTCAACAAGTTTTCCAAAGATCTGTTCACCACTTCCGTTTGCCCATCAGTTTGCGGATGATAGGCGCTACTAAAATTTAGCTTAGTCCCAACCATCTTCCACAGACTCAACCAAAAATGACTTAGAAATCGAGTATCCCGGTCAGAAACAATGGTCTCAGGTAGCCCATGTAGTCGATAAACCTCTTTAAAGAACAATTGAGCAACACAGACTACATCAGCGGTCTTTTTACAAGCTATGAAATGTGCCATCTTCGAAAATCTATCCACCACAACATATATGGAATCATTCCCTCGTTGAATTCTTGGCAAACCCAAAACAAAGTCCATGCTAATATCAACCCATTGTCTAGTAGGCACAGGCAATGGCATACACAATTCTGCATTCGTAGCTGTCACTTTGGAAACTTGACATATGTGACATCTCTCCATAAATCTTTCAACTTCTTTCCTCATGGAAGGCCAAAAATATGATTGAAAAATCAACTGTAAAGTACAATCTCTTCCCACATGACCTTCTTCATGCAATTCTTTCACTATCTTCATTCGCAAACTACACTCTGGTATAAACAATTGATTTCCTTTGAATAGAAAGCCATCTATCAACACATACTCATCCGTCTTCCCCTTCTCGACTTCATCTACAATCTTCGCAAAGTAAGGATCCTCAATAAATAATTCTGGAAGTACATCAAACCCCGTCACTTCAACTCTCATTGTAGTCAACAAATGATTTCTTCTATTCATTGCATCTGCCACTCTATTTGTAACTCCCGACTTATGCTTTACAACAAATGTAAACTGCTTCAAGTATGCGATCCATGAAGCATGCCTAGCTGTAATCTTATCATGTCCCTGCAAATGCTTCAACGCTTCATGATCAGTATACAACACAAACTCCTTATAAAACAAATAGTGTCTCCAGTGCTTTTTGGCTTGGACAATAGCATACAACTCCAAGTCATAGGTACTGTAGCTTGTCTTGGCTCCAGAAAGTTTCTCGCTAAAATAAGCAATTGGTCGATCCTTCTGACTTAATACTCCACCAATTCCAACCTTAGACGCATCAGTATCTAGCTCAAAGAGCAACTGAAAATCCATCAAAACTAGAATTGGTGCTGTCGTTAAAAGTTCCTTGATCTGTTCAAAAGAAAATCCTGCTTCCTTCGACCATGAAAACTGCTTGCCCTTCATACAATCAGTAACAGGCGCCATCATGCTACTGAAATACGGAATAAACCTTCGGTAGAATGATGCTAAACCATGAAAACTTCTAACTTCTGTTATCGTCTTGGGTTGTGGCCATTCCTTGATTACTTCAACTTTATTCTGATCCATCTGTATTCCTCCTTCAGATACAACATACCCTAGAAATAATACACTTCGAGTCATGAACACGCACTTCTTTGTTGCCACGTAAAATTGCTCCCGACGAAGTATCATCAACACTTCACGCAAGTGTTATAGATGTTCTTCTGTGCTTCCACTGTATATCAATATATCATCAAAGTATACCACCACGAACTTTCCAATAAACGGTCGAAAGATCTGATTCATCACTCGCATAAAAGTACTAGGTGCATTCGAAAGACCAAACGGCATGACCGGCCACTCATACAACCCTTCTCACGTATTGAATGCTATCTTCTATTCATCACCTGGTAGAATTCGAATCTGATGATACCCACTCTTCAGATCAATCTTTGAAAAGATAGCAGCTCCATTCAACTGATCTAACAAATCATCCAATCTCGGCATCGAAAATTTGTACCTCACTGTAATCTTGTTTAGTGCTCGACTATCTGTACACATTCTCCAAGTTCCATCCTTCTTCGGCACTAACAAAGCTGGTACTGCATAAGGACTTAAACTTTCTTGTACGCGTCCTTGTTCAAGTAATTCCTCCACCTGCCTTCTCAACTCTTCGTGCTCCTTTGAACTCATTCTATAATGTGGTCTATGCGGTAACACAACTCCCGGAACAAGATCAATCTGATGTTGTATGTCTCTCAACGGTGGTAACTCTATTGGCAATTCTTCAAGAAATACATCTTCAAACTCCTTCAATACTAGCTTAACTTCTTCAGGAATTTCAACTGCTTCACTACTTTCACGTCCAATTAACATAAACACTTTAGGCTCATCCTCTACTTCTTTGACAAACTCCTTCAAAGATAACAGAGTCTTTAGTTCTTCAATCTCCTCCAACTTGTTTTCATCTTGTTGTCGCTTTTTAGGAACTAAGTGACTTTGGTGCCCTCGAACATGAAACTATAACAGTTAGTCCTCCCATCATGTTGCACAGCTCTATCGAATTGCCACGGTCTTCCCAACAACAAATGACATATATCCATATCTACCACGCCACACCAAATTTCATCCTTGTACTTTTTTCCAATGGAAAAAGTTACACAAGCTCTTCGACTAACTTTCACCACCCCACCTTTCCTCAACCAAGCTAATTTGTAGCGTTTGGGATGCTTCTCTGTCTTCAACGCTAACTTCTTTACAGCTTCTGTAGAGATGATGTTATCACAACTTCCTGCATCGATAACAAACTTACAAACCCTTCTCAAGATAGTGCATGTTGACTGAAAGATGTTACTCCTCAACCAGCTAGTCTCCTCTTCCTGCTTTGGTGTCAAGCAAGATCTCCTCATCAATAAAGAATATCCCATGTCTCCCGCCAATAATTCTTCTTCCTCCTCTACTTGTGGCGAATTGGAACATTCTATCTCTGCATCCTCATCCTCAACCGCAGCAACCATCGTTCGCTTCTTAGGCTTCGGACATTCGTTGCTCTTATGACCAAACTCCTGACAGTTATAACACTTGAAATTGTTGTTGACCTTGTTCTTAGCAACTTCATTGACAACCGGTTTACTAACAGCCTTGGAAACATTCGTATTGCTACTAGCCCCTTTCACCTGATTGTTGGAATTTGTAAACACACCCCTTCCTCTTCTACCTTGCCACTCCCAAGCTAGAGCCTTCTGGTGTGCTTCAGCAACGGATCTTGGATCAAACATATTCACCATATCCTGAATTTGTATTCTCAACCCTCCAACAAATCTAGCTGTCAATTGTTCCTCCGTCTCCATGATAACATTTCTAGCAATCAGTTGATAAAACTCATCTGCATAATCATTTATCGACTTTGTCCCCTGTCTCAAATTCTGTAAGCGCTGATACATAAGAGACTGATAATTATAAGGTAAGAAAGTAGCCTTCATCAACTTCTTCATCTTCTCCCATGAAACAATCTTCGACTTTCCCATTCTCTCCCGTGTAAGTTTAGTTTGTCGCCACCATGCCATAGCTCTTCCCCTCAATCGAGTAGCAACCAACTTAACTCTATGATGCTCGATACTTCCTTGAAGTCAAAAATTTCTTCAACATTTGATAACCAATCCAAAAAATCTTCCGCTATCATTCCCCCTTTGAATTATGGAATCTCCATCCTCATCCCCGACTCCCATTTACGATCATCTTCTACATCCCCATATGGATTTCGTACATAGTCTCGATCTCGATAATGAATACTACCTCTATCACCATCTTCATCATAATCAAATGTACTTCACTATCGATCTCGACCATCAACATCCCTATGATCATACATATCTCTCTACTATGTCTTTCAACATCATGATATGGCTCATTTTCAAATTCACGTGGGGTTCTTCTCTCTTCACCTCGATACTCATGGTGTTCTCTTCTCGTGGAAACTGATGATTCTCTTCTTTCTCAACAAGATTGTGGTGACACCCTCCTCGCTTCCGCAACCGATGGCGAAACTCTGTTTCCTTCATGGTTAGAGATTGGTGACCTTCTCCTTTAACTTTGATTCATGTCATTCATCAATTTCTCTAACTTCCCAATACCTTCATCAAACTTTTCATTAATACGTTGTTCCATTTGCTCAGCTTCTTGTCTTCTATACACATCTTCAACATTTTCAAAACGGTTAGCACGTCTCGGCGGCATGATTATCAAACAACAATCTTCAACCTTCTCTAACTCTTGGCTGTAACTCAAATCTGCACTTAGCTCGGCTCGGCTTGTAACTCTCGGCCTTGATCTACACAAGTGAGGCACACCTCCACTTATAGCTCAGATCTAACTTCAACACTTTAACTCGGCTCCCAATAGGCTCGGCTTAGCTCTGATACCAAATTGACGCAGTGGATATACCAAAAATGAATGAAACGGTGAAAAGTTGAATCGATGGATTGAAAATTCCCAAGTGCCCAAATCCTTTGATCTCAAGAGATACCGGATTCTAGCTATCTCCAACACGTTGATCGCGCACGATACTGTGTTAAAGGATCTACGATTCTTCTACATTGATCTCACGCACGAGATTTCGTGAATCGGCTTCAAATCCGTTGATTCGAGCGCACTCAAATAACCAAAAATGGAGAAAGGAGACAACACTGAACTTCCAATTTTAAAGAGGCACAAAGCACTCAAACAAAAGTTTATTCAAAATCAACCCATCAAATGATACAACTCACCTGCTATTTATAGGCTTTACACACAGCAGCACACGACTTAACACAGGTCGTTAATGACCTACCAAACATACACAACACTATACAGGTCATTCACGACCTAACAATCACAAGTTACAACACGTGCGACCTAACAATCCAACGACCTACGACTTAACAAATCACGAGTTAACAGTACAGACGACTTAACATCACGATTTACAACTTACATTGACATGCGACTTAACAACATGACAAGTACAAGTTTCAACACAACAACATACACAATATCACGACCTAACGACATACGAGGTAAAAAATTACAACAATATACGACTTATCATCAGCGACATAAGACATGAGCTTCAGCGACCTAACATCAATGCCCAGCTTCAGGAACTTGCGACTTAGCGACTTAAGGAAAGGAGCGGTATAAGGTAGGAACGACCTAAGGCTTCAGCATCAGGAGCGACTTAAAATACACGGCAATGACCTACTGGCATTCACGACATAAGGAGGTTCACGAATTAATGAACTCGCGACATAGGAAGCTCGCGACCTACTGGAAAGCACAAATTCTGCAGCGGTTTCGATCTCGTGATCTAAGGTATGTCGTCGTGCTGCACCACTTATCTTGGAAGGTTGTGAGTTGCTAGGTCGTTCGCGATTCAAGGAACCCGAGCGACCTAAACCCAATGAGCTATCTTCCGAGAGACTTAAGGTGTTGGGGCGACTTAACTCTTTATGCGCTGCATCATAACTTGGCTAGGATTGAAACTGAGAGTTATGGGTTTAGGGTTCCTACACCCCTAGGTGCATACATTTGCCCTCAGAGGGATACATTTCTCTCACCTTGGAACATATCTGATGTGGCCTTTAACTTTTACATCCCATCATCAAAGAATGATTGGCTACTATTAGTTTATCCCTTATTCAATTAGCCCCTATATCTTATCACCTCCTAGCATGTACATACATTCCATATGCCAAAAATTTAACTCTTCCCTTTTTTCGAGAACTGACCTTTTAATATTCAAGGCGTAAGAGCCTAACTTTCGGGTGTGTTGGGTTTATTATATTTAAGCGACAAAATCTCTTTTCTTGATAACTCCCTGCTAGACTTATAGGTGAGTGGATCAATTCTCTTTAATTTTGAACCAGGATGACCTCATTTCCTTAGTTGTTGAACCTGATACTGCCTTGCTCTTTTTTCTTATAGCTCTTGAGATTTCTTTCTTTGCACTGACTTTTATTTTATTTTCCTTTTAGTTAATTTTTGTGATTTTCTAAGGATGAGCGATTGCTCTTCTCATCTCATAAGATGACAATGCTAAGTTATGATGTAGAGGTTTATAAGTATTGGAATCTCTTTGCGAAAGATCCACTACGCCGACATGATTTCCTACATCCATGTCAATGTTTTTTTCATTCTATTTCCATCTATGTTTTGACACGACTGTGCCATGTGGTTTATTTTAGTTACATGCATTTTGGTGTTTATGGCACCCCTCCTTTTTTCTGGATTTATTCGCATGTTTATTTTACATATTAAATGCTCCAATACCTTAACAGCGCAGGTACCATGCCGAGGTTGGTGGATGCTTTTGCGAAGAAGAGATCTAAGAAGAGTAGGGTTGAGGAGGACTCATCAATGTTAGAAAATGTTTGAAAGAAGCCAAAGAAGATTCCTTCCCCTCCTCTTCTACTTTGTCCCCTTCGATTCTAGTTCTTGCCTCTTCAATAAACACGGTTGCATCTTCATCTCGCTTCTTAGTAATTCCTAGAGAAGGTACCATGTCTGATCTCTTGGGGCATATAGGGCATTTGCTTACCGATGATGTTGTAGCACAAGCCCCTGATTTGTTGCCTCTCCCACCATCGCTTACTATAGACGTCTATTCAACCTTTCATTGGAACCTTTTTTAGGTAAATTTATCATAACTTTTGATTCGCTTTCTTGGCAAGTCTTCTTCACCCATTATTACTTTTTGTGTGCTATAATATTTATGTGCTCAGGGTGTGGCTCTCAAAATGGAACTACACAGATGGCTTGAATTCTCCAAATCAAAGTTAGTTAGGGTTCAAACAAAGTGAACACAATTAATGCAGGACAATGCATGACTTAAGGATGACATTACGGTTAGGGATAAGAAGGAAGCAGATGTTCAATCAAAGTTGGAGGAAGTTCGTAAGAAATTCGATGATGTAGATTTGCATGCTTCTAAGGCTGAGAAAAAAGCTTAGAGTTTGAGAAGGGCGGTAAAAAGGCTAGAGAGGGAGCTTGCTAAGATGGTGAAATGACTTAACTCTATAGCTTTAAATGTCCTTTATTTGATCTATGCTAAAGTAAAAAGGCAGTTCTTCCCAAGTAAACTTGATGATGTCAATGCTGAGATTAATTTGGAATTCTTGGAGGACCTCTAGTTGGTTAAGGAGGCATTTGAATAATGCAGAGATAAGTCGATGAAATAGTTAAAGGCGATTCATGATTCCCCTTCGGAAAAAACACATGTTGAATATGTGTCTGATGACAGTGATGTGCGGGAAGAGACGTCTTATACCGGTGAGCGGCCCAAGAATGATCCTTTAGACTTTCCCGCCAATGTAGGAGTAAATGTTTGACTATTCTAGTTTTGGGTCCTTTTGATTTTTAGATTTGTGCCATGCTTGTTTTGGCACGGTTGTAAATGTGGACTTCCCATCTCCACTATACTTTTGAACACTTATTCGTAAATATAATGACTTATGGGCAAAGTTGTCTCCTACTTTCCTTTATTCCATCTCTTTTTATATAGTGTTGTAGCACAATTTGAATTAATGTTCTTCTTTCCTTCCTTTCTAGGTAAGGAAAGTAGGTAATGAGAAACCTCCGTTGTTAATAGAACATATAAAGCATTTCGACGAGCAGTAAATAGAGAGGTTCGCAGTAAGATTTACTTTTTGTAAGCAGGAGGAAAACCGAACTTGAAAAGTCTATTGCACATCTAAAGAAAGAGTCTCAAGAGCTTTTGTTTAGTATCACATAATATATTCATGAAATAGTCATGCTTTTTGATTTAGTATTGCATAAATGTGGTCCCTTATTATAAAATGAACTACTCCCTCTAGGGAGATCCAATTTGTTATGGTTTAAAAATTGGCTTAGTCGTGATTGGGAGTAGTATTTCTCCATGTATATATTTTTCTTCTTCTTTTTTTAAAACATGACACTCTTTATTTATTCATCAATAGCCTATTCTCTCACATTTAGGAGATGTGCATTGGAAGTTCCAAGTAATCCAATTCGAAGCCTCGTAACTTTTTAAAACATTTGAAGAAGCTTATCCCTACAAAGAACAGTAATCCCACCCATGTTCTTTGTAAGGGATAAGCTTCTTCAAATGTTTTAAAAAGTTACGAGGCTCGAATTGGATTACTTGGAACTTCCAATGCACATCTCCTAAATGTGAGAGAATAGGCTATTGATGAAGCTCGTAAAGAGCGTCATAGTGAATATAGGGAGCAAAAATGGCAGCTTAAGGAATAGAAACAAGCTAATATTCTGTAATATAATTGCATCACCATGCAACATTTAACAATAGAATAGTTAGAGGAGAAACTTGAGTCTGCTTAGGTTCGCATCATTGTCTAAGAAAAGTTGCTAAGAGATGCAGAAGTTATAGGGTCATCTTTGAAGATAAGGTCAAAAAGCTTAAGAACGAAAATGACGAGTTGCCTCAACAGGTCGCTATCCAACTATCTAAGGAAAACGACTATAACTCTCTTTATCCTCAAGCGGCTCCTACCCCTGCTTTGAGTATGGTTATGGATGAGGCTTCTCAGTAGAATAACTGATTTATAGGATACTACCAAAATAAAGTTGATGGGTTGAAAGCTGGTTATAAAGAATGACTAAAAGATTCAAATGGTGGTGTGAAGGTAGAGAGGCATTCCCCCACCTATGATTTGTTTTGCCCATTTTCAAAGAAGATAAAAAAAGAAAGAGGCCTTAGACGATTTTGAGCATGTGCGTCATACTGCTATTGAGCGGATTAATTGTCTTGGGGAGCAAATACTACACTCAGATTCTACCAAACTAACCTTGGCTACATCTTCCTCCCATTCAGCTTCACTTACTAATACGCAGTCTAATTTGGTTACGAATTTTAAAGAGGAAAGGGTTAAGCATGTTGTTGTGATGTTTGCCTGAAACGTGCAATTAACATCTTTACACACTTTACACTAACCTTAAACTTAAGTTTTTCTATAACCTGCCAAATTATGTGTTTAATGAGTGCGACCTCGGTAACCACTGGGTAGGGGCAACTATTATCCCTGTGCTACTTTTGATAATGCACAAAGCCACCTATTAGTAGTAACTTCCGATCCGACAGATCTCCCCCAACCTTTTAGCTTTAGAAGAGATTTCATTTTAACTTTTGTGCTGGCCTCGTGATGACAGGCTAGCGGTCAGAGGCATATCTAGGATTGAATAGTCATTGCCATTGATCCCTTTGACTCAGATTCAGACTCGTAGTGTAATTTGTATTATAATGGTTATTGACTAGATGAATGTAAATTTTTTAGGAGTAAGTCCGAGCATTATTTCCTATACTCTTAACGTGTTATTAATATGTATGGTGCATAAAAGAGTAGATGTAAATCAAGATAGGTTTTAACTTTCGTGTTTACCTAGCAGGCTCTATATTAACGTTCTCTTTTTTTGTGATGGACTGTTTGCCATATTCTTTCCTTCTATGCTAATTCCATTCTCTTTCCTCATTTTTTGTACGTTTCATGCGCTTGGCATGGTCCACTCTATCATCAACGCAAAATAGTTTTATTTCGACCGTGAAGTCAGGTCGTGCATTTACAACCTTTTTTCATCATGCAAATTTCTTTTATTAGTTGGCATACGCCGTCTAGTATCCCTGTGCCAAGTGTCATATGTGGTTGAATAGCTGAGCTTTGGGGTTGAAGCTCATATAGTGCAAGTACACAAAAAAGGAAATTTTACAAACAAGTTTTTATATTGGTTTGTGCCATCTATTATCCCTACGTCCAGTTAATACTTTTATTGCTCAAGCTGACCATTAATGATCTTTTTTAGATTAAAATGTTTTCAAAAAGGGAAAAATATCTCAAACATTATATAGTACAAGGTGCATAGAGTTCCAAGTTCTTGAAACCAAATTTTTGTTGGGTCAACAGAGACAATATGGTCCAATTGACATGGCTTCTACGATAACCATTGTCCTTCCTAATTTGGGCATAGTGCCTACTCTACAGGGTCCTTAATGTTAGCCATCACTTTCCTTAATACCATGTCTCATTTACAGAATTTTCTTTCTTTAATATGTGAGTTACATGTTTTCTTCATTTATTGCCTATAGGCAACAGACCTAGCTATAACTTCGTCCCTCCTTTTTTGAATATGGTCTAAAGCAGTTTCCATCAAGCGCATCTTCTTTTATTTAACATACAATAACCGCCGTTGCGTAGGTATGTATTTCGACTTCTAGCATGGCCTAACATCCATATATGAGAGAAAATGGGGTGTGTCTTGTAAGGGATCTTATTGATGTCTAATGTGCCCAAAAGCTGAAGGCAATTCTTCTACCCATCAGCCTTTAGCTTTCGTTAGCCTTTTCTTTAATAGTTTCTTTATGGTTTTATCTACTGCTTCAGCTTGCCATTAGCCCGTGGATAAGCAATAGAGGAAACTTTTTATGATCCCATACCTTTCACATAGGTATGTGAACTCCTTACTCTTAAACTGCATCCCATTGTCCGACACCATCTTATAAGGAATTCCAAATCTAATAATGATATTTCTAACCACAAATGTGACCACTTTCTTTACTGTAATTGTTGCCAGGGGCTTAGCTTCTACCCACTTAGTGAAACAATCCACTGCCACAACAACATAATTCACTCTTCCTTCAGACATTGGGACATGCCCTATTAGATCCATTCCTCATATGTCAAATGGTCAAAGACTGACCAGTGGGTTTAGTTCGTGAGAAGGAAGTGTCAGAATGCATGCAAATTTTTGGCATCTATCGCATCTTTGTACAAATTATCATGAACTAACCAATGTAGTCAACCAAAAATATCCCTACCTCAAGATCTACTTTGCCAGTTTTGTTCCTCTTGAATGGTCTCCATAGTATCCTTCATGAACCTCTCTCATAATTCTGACTCCCTCTTCCTCAGTTACACATCTTAAATAAGGGGCGAAGTATACTCTTTTGTAAAGTTTTCCATCGAAGAAGGTATAGTAGATAGCTTGGTATCTTAACTTTCTAGATTCATTTTTGTTTTTTGACAAAATCCTTTCTAATATGAAATGCTTGATATGGATGATCCATGACTTTACTTCTTCCTGACCTATAGTTGATAGGGTATATATCCCTTGGGCCTCATTTTGTCTTTCTTGCCCTTCTCCCATATAGCCCCTGGCTCGTTGTGACCTGATCAACGCTAGAACCTATTACACTTAGGAAATGCTTGGTTCCAGCAACTGCCCTACTGGAATTTCCTTTATTTCATGTGCAACCTTAGTGCTTGCCATCTTGGCCAAGGTGTCTACGGATGAATTTTATTCCCTTGGAATTTGTTGAATGTCAAACTGCTTAAATAGAGAAAGTAATTTTTTTAACTAATTCCATATATTTGGTCAAAATCAGATCTTTCACCTGATTGTTGCCCTGCACTTGATTAGCTACAAGTTGAGAATCATTATGAATTTCAAGACTGGTTACCTTCATCACCTGTGCCATTTTCAGGCTTGCAACTAGGGCTTTGTGTTCTGCCAAGTTATTAGTTGCTTTAAATTCTAGCTATACTGCTCCATAGAGGTTTTACATATTCATGATAATAAGTATATAGCCTATTCCTATCCCCTACTCATTGGATGCGCCATCGACATATAGTTTCCAACCTATTGGGGTGTTTTCTTGTTCTGCGTCGGATTGATCTTCCTACAAGGTGCATTATACTTAATGTCCTCTAATTCCTACCCTTTAGTTGCCTTATAGGGGTAGTGTGTAATATTATATTGGCTCGCTTAGTGGACCACTTTTGTAGGTAGCTTGATGTCTCTAGTCCTTGACGTATCGACATCAAAGGCTTATGTGTTAATACCTCTACAGGGTATGCTTGAATGTATGGCCAGAGCTTTCTTGCTGTTAGGAGTAGGTTATACGCTTGCATTTCGATCACTATGTATATCAATTCCGCTCCATGGCACTTTATTATAAAATATATTGGACAATGAATGCCCTCCGCCTCTCTTATAATTACTATGCTCATTACTTGATCTGTTACTGTTAGGCATATGTGTAGGTCCTCGCCTGTCATTGGTTTAGAGAGTATTTAGGGATTGGAAAGTTGGGATTTCAATAATTTGAAGGCTTCTTTACATTTCTTGGTCCACTTGAAGTTCCCACCTTTCTTGATTTCGTCAGAAAAAGTGATGCATTTGTTTGTGGCCTTGGAAATGAAGTTGCTCAGGGAAGCTACCTTTCCATTCAAACTAATCATATCCTTAGGCTTGTCTTGTACCTTCACCTTTTCTATTGCATCGATCTTCTTCGGATTGGCCTCTATCACCTTGGTGCTTACTACATACCCTAGGGACTTTCCTGACTATACAACAAACGCACACTTTTGCAGGTTAAGCTTCATTCCATATAATCTTATGGTGAAAAAGGTTTCTTCCAAGTCCTTCAAATGATCTGACGCAGCTTTAGACTTCACTAACGTGTTGTCCACATAAACTTCAACATTCTTTCTTATTGATCCTCAGACATCCTATTTACAAGCCTTTGGTATATTGCTCCAGCATTCTTAAGCCCTAACAGCAATACCTTATAATAATAAAGCCCTTTGTTGGTTATGTGTTCCTGGTCGGTTTGAACATTGCTATGTTATTATAACCTAACTACATGTCCATGAATGTCAACAACTCATGCTCGCTTGTTGCATCTACTAACTAATCTACTATAGGCGGTGGGAAGCTATCCTTTAGGTAGGCTTTGTTGAGTTTTACGAAATATATACAGGTCCTCAGCTTTCTGTTTGGCTTCTTTACTAACACAGGACTTGCTATCTACTTTTGGGTAATATACTTCATAGATAAGCCCATTTTCTTTAAGCTTCTTAATTTCCTCATGGAGCGTATTGTGCCTTTCCTGGTCCAGTGTGCTGTGCTTCTATCTCATAGGATGCACATCAGGGTTTACATTAAGAGCATGACATATGATGGTAGTGTCAATTCCTGTCATGTCTGAATGGGTCCAAGCAATTGCATTCTTTGACTTCTTCAATAACTGATCAATTCTTCTCACAAATCATTTTAAGATTCTACTCAATTTTACTGTCTTTTTGGGATCAGAAGGATCTAGCTTTATTTCTTCCAAATCATCCAATTGTTCTAGTTCCTTACTTTTCATTCCCAACCCGGGGTCTACTTCATTCTCTGCTTTGTCTTCTTTGGGTGAGTTTGTAGTGCTTTCTACAGATAGATTATTTGATTGATACTACACATGCCTAGTTATACTCATTGTTTTAGTCATGTATAGATAGGTCTATCAAGATTTTTTCGTAGGTACCATGGTCGTAGAATTACCTGTTTCAGTACCTGTCTTGGAACTTAATTTTGGTGTAGTTATTTTAACTGGTTTTTCATTTTTTCTTTCACTATTATTTAATTCATGAGAAACAACAGTATAGTTCTAAATAATTTTATTGCTAGAATTCATAGTTACATTGTAAAGTTCCGTAGCTAATAACTGTTCTCCCCTTATGCTTCCTATCCCTGTTGAGGTGGTGAATTTCATGGGAAAATCCTTTTGTGAGATGACTAGGCCCAACTCTATTAGCCCAGGTCTCCCTAAGAAGGAATTGTATGGAGACTGTTGGAAATGATTGAAAGGTTTGCATAAGAGGACTTGTGGAGGGTGAATGTTCCAATAGTCATGAGCATTCTTGTTATACCCATTGGGATTGTCGTCATATTATTAAAACAATAGATCGGTTTAGAGCTTAGTTTCAAAATTTCTTCCAGCAAATCCATTTTATCAAAAGATGTCATGAAGATAACATCATAGAAATGCCCGAATCAACAAAGACCTTTCTCACCGTGTGGTGCAAAATCTTAAAGGTACAAAAAGAGGATCCTGGTGCGGGAATATCACTCCAGCTGAGTCTGAAGAGGTAAAAGTGATGTCTTGAACTGCCTTCTGCTTTATGTGATATGTAGTTCGATGTTCTATGCAGGCCTCTCACATATATCTCTCTCGTGCCTTCTTACTTATCCTGCTACAGGACGTCCTCCATGGATGGATGTGATAAGGTTGGTCGGGTTTCCTACAAAACTTTCATTAAGGTCAGGGGTCTACTTCTACATCTCTATTATTGAATCATCTTTCACGTAGGTCCCAAAATACTACTTTTGGATTAGCCTTTCTATTTCGTTTTTTAGGTGGCAGCAAATGTCAGTAAGATGCCAATTGACTCTACGGTATCTGTAACAACCCACCTCGAAACATGCTTAATTTTCGATCCTATAAAAGCCCATCGAACCTTAGATTCATTCAAAAGCCGATAGTTGGTCAGTAAAATTGATACAATGAACAATATACAGAGCTACCTGTATCATAGAGTAAAAATGATAAAATATAATATTAGGAATAAATACCCATTTTATAGAAAATCCAAATCTCATAAATATAACATATCATCGTAAATATCCAGGGTACAATATCCTAAAAACAATAATAACATGTTTGAAACTGGGTACAACTATATGAAAAAACCATAAATAGATAGGCAAACTGCCATAAGTTTTCACCTTCACCTTCATATTCTCAATGCACATCGTTTCCCATAACTTGTATATTGTAACGAGAGGGGATCAGAACAACAATGTATTGTGGATGAAAATTCCAAGTCTTACCATAGTAGTTTTTTGGAAACATCATTTAGATATGTAATATGTCTTATGCATTCTATACCATATCCTACCTAATATACCTCCAACTATAAGCCCGAAGGATTTTCCAGTCCAACTCCATAACGTACCTTCAATTATAGGTTGGAAACCCTTTACAGTTTCATCCAACTACTGTCAATAATGTCCGAAAAATGTGAGAGAAAATACCTAGGCCACTTAATACCTCTTTATTGGGAATTAGATAGACTCTGACCATTTAATACCTATAACTTAGGTAGATCCTCAACATTTCATACATAACCCAAGGCGAACCCCTCTTTGGTACTCCCTAACTGACATCGCATGAGATCTCATCATGCCATTTAATACTTCTTTAACGGAAGAGGCGTCCCCTATAATAGCCACTTATTATCTCGACCCCAAAACGGAACCTCCCGAGATTCCTTACTACCACACCCAAATGAAAATCTCGACCATTTAACACTTCTTAAGTTGGAAGGAGGCGGACCCTACAACAACCACTTGATACTACCGACCCAAAAGCAAGTCCTCTATATCATGACCGGTAACCCAAACTGTGACATTTTACCTCAGTCCTACCATTCATAGGCGTTGTTAGTCAGATTAACTAGACAAATTTACCTTACATAATTGGGACTAATCTCCATCCATGTTAAGTACTTATTATAAGTAAGGTATCACATCTGTCTTAGACTCATACTACTGGTAGTCAGATCAGCAGGGTAGATTCTATGTGCTTTTAACTAACCTCACATCCCTATAACCTAGTCGTAATTCCACTCTCCTAATGTACTATCATATATATAACTCACCGCATTTCGCCTTAAGGCCATATAAGGAAAAATCCTTATTTTTCCTTCAATTATGGATTAATTTCCCCAATAATCCTTACTTCATTCCTATAGGTTTAATGCTAATTACTAAACTGTTTGTTATATATGATACAGTTAATATGTAATAATTATACGTTAATAATATATTTAGATACTAATATAATTATACGTATGTAATTTACGCTAACTAAATATTCCTAATCATGCAAAGATTTCCGCATCCTATCCTAATTGTTTTAAATGCCAATACTTCCACTTCATACAAGTCTAGCTCCATACAATAACTTACAAATCGGCTAATATCCTTAGCCAAATAATGACTTGCATTAATAAAATAGAATCAAATGCCAAGCTTATTCTTTATTTATATAGTATAATCAATATCTCTATTTCAAGGAACAAAACTTACAATTTAAACCATTTATATTCTATTCAATTTTTACATTTACAATGAAAAAAGGATTCATATTAAATTATGGAAAGCAGCGCATACTACGAATAGGATAGTTCGTCATTTACACACCATTTCCAAAAGCATTGTCTTTTTAAAACCCTTTAACACAACAATAGAGAAAACTTGGAAGTGGGATAGAATATAAAATAATCAAATTGCAACAATAAAACAAATCCTACTATTTTAATATATAATAATTGAGATTCCAATAAACATAAGAATTGACATTTCGTTTTGGGTGAATTTTGGAGTTTAGTTTTAGTGTTTTCGTGAACAAAATTCCCCAACACATAAAACAAATACAAACTTCCACTATACAATTACTAAAAATGCCAAACTAAGTTATTCACTCATATGAAATTTACCTACCTTCCTTTGGATATGATTCATGTCTGGTCCTAGTTTCTCCTTCAAATTTCTTCTTTTTGAAATATAGACCAATTGGATTAAATTAGATTCAGAATTTAGGGATTAGAGAAGACTAACAGAGCTTCGCTAGCATTCCAAATATTTTTCTGAATAAAAGTGAAAGGGCTAGCCTCTTTTTATAGAGGTTAGGAAGCGTCCGAATTGTTGGATTTAAGTCGGTTTAATATAATAAAATCCCAACCGTTCGTGCCTAACAAAATCCTAGCTGCCTTCACAACATCGATCGACCAACCACTATCAAGCGGTCAAGTGCTAGTGATAGACAGGTCATGATGAAGCGGTCGACCGACATCTCGACTCGGAACATGAATTAATGTTGTTATTTTTAATTAATTTCTTTCCTACTTTTTATAGCGACCCGTAATTTTCCATAATTAAAATTATTTAATTTAATAAGTTTAGTGATTTAATGTTGGAAGAAATAAAAATTTGTGATGTGTTAATGAAATAATAACTAAAATGAAACGTAATAATGTTAATTAAGTTATTTATTAATTAATTGAATGAAATTCCAATCAATTGAAATGACTGAAATGTATGACTTCGTTATAAAATGAATATAAGAAAACAAATGTAAATATTGAATTAACCAACGGAATAATATGTAGTTAATGATAATTGAATAAAATCCGTGTTATGTAAGCAATGGTAACATTTGCTTGTAAATAATAAAATTATAATGTGATTAAAAGTTAATGGTAACAATTATTATAAGTTACCTATTTAATTATTCAATAAAATTTATTTGGAAATCAGTTGAAATTAAATGTAAATAAATGTTACATTAATGTGAGTTAAGGCAATAACTGTAAATTGTGAATGTAATAAAATGTATAGAAATGTAAATTATATTATACTATAATAATTGATTTAATAAAATATTGAAATCAAGATAAATAAATCAATTTGTGATTTTATATTTTATTTAATGTGTGAAATTGACAAAATTCAATTTAATTGAAATATAGTAGTTAATACAAATAAAAGGTGGACATTGGAGGATAATAATGTAATGAAATGTAAAACAATGTTAACTATGTTTATAGAATAATAATTGATTTAAATAAAAAGACTGAAACGAACTAAAATCAAATTATTGGAATTAAATTATAATTAATAGGGTTAATGACAGTTGAAATTGAACACTGTAATTATTGAAATAATTAACACTGAATTGATATGTAAACTTATTTTGATTTACTATAAATGTCTTTGCATTCAAAAATGATAAAAATCTGCTAGTTTATAAGTATTGAATTAAAAGGCATCTAATTAATTTAATATTAATTTATTTAATTAACGTGAAAATAGCCATTTTGGCAATAGTCTCGGATTTCGACGAAACCAATTTCATCGGATCCGTAACGGTGGATTATTGTAGGATTTTAGGTTTCGTAGCGATCGGACTTGTCGTTTGATCGTACGAGCTCGAAACGCCTAGAAATCAATTTAATTAAAATAATTGAAATCAATTTGAAATAAGCTGATTTTAACATAACTTCTTCATACGATGGAATTAGGACTTTGAACCTGTTCCGTTGAGTTTAAAATTATCAATACATCTGTTTTGATATATGGGATGACCCATTTTCGTTTCGAAGACAGAACGGGCTTTTCGGGTCAATTATCGTTCAACGTTTAAATCAATCTGGTCCATTCATTCTGTTTTCAGCTTTGCCTATAAATAGCTCATTATAAACCCTAGCTGCTTCTTATTTTCATTTTTTTGTACATACAATTTCCTGTGGCTTCTTCTTATCAATAGCAGACAATCCAAACAAATTCCAAATTCAATTGCAAATCAAATGAAAAATTGATACTCCTAAAAAAAATTTGAAAAATATATAAATCGAAGATCTCATCGTTACAAATCTGCATCTAGTGTCTGTTTTTGCAAACGATGCTCAAGTCAACCACAAATCATGGTCAAAGGCTCAAAATCGAAAAAACCTAAATTGCAATTTGGGGGTTTTGATTTCATCACCAATTGGCGAAATTGGTTTGTTGGTTTAATGGAGCATGGTGTTAGGAGGCTATCGGCAGTGGTCGCATCCTCCTATTCGACCTGTGAAGATCGAAAATTGTAAATTAGGGTTTCGAAACCCTTGTTAACGGTGGCGGCCGGAGGCATTTCTGGCGATCGGACTTGGGTTGTTGGATAGGCGGCAGCAAGGTGAAGGTGATGGAGGTAGTGCATAGGTCTGTAGCGGCGTATAGGTTGAGATATGGCCGGTTAATGCACTGTGTTTTCATGGGTTCGAATGAGGAGGGGGGTGGGGGAGGCGCAGTTGCCTGGTGACATGGCGTCTTTTGAGTGGTATGTTGTTTTTTTTTCCAATCTTAACCGTTCTAACTCGAATATCTTTCATATACGAGATACGATTCACACGCGTTTTATTCTACTAGGGTATCGAAATTTCAGATATTTTGACACTGGTTTGGATGAATTCTAAGACTGTTCAATTTTGGGCCCTAAATTGGATTTAAAATCGATATAAAATCAAAGGTGAGTGTTTTAACCCATTCACAACTTTTAATATTTCTTATGTTAGTTAAATTAAATTAATGATGTGATTAGGAATTTATTTGTGGCTATTTGGTATGTTTAAATTATTATTCCTGTCAATTTGCATTATTTTGAATTAAATTGTTATTTAATTTATTATTGAATTTAAATTTCCAGCTAATTACCTGTAAATAATAATCTATTAATTGTTGATTTTTATTGGTTGAATTAAATGATGGTTATGATGGATGTTCGATTGTGATATTGGATGATTGGATGTTATGTTTGATTTATATATTTTATCACTCTGCAAGTTACCTTAGATATTATCAGGAAAAATCGTTATGGTTTGAAATAATAGACTCGAACGATTTTATGGATTTTTATATTTACTCGGAATTGCGGATTGAAATGGTATATATATGTAAATATAAATTTATTGTGGATTGAAATGGTAAATATCTGTATCACTAGACCCTAGGGTAGAGAATTATATATAGACACTGGATTGGTTAAATTAAATGATTTTGAATCCTTAAGTTTTTGAATTTAGTGGAATGATATTTTGCAATAAGAATTTGATTTCTATAATTTGAATTATTATTGAAAGTCAATTTTATGTTGAAATTTGAATGGTTTAAAGGAATTGTTTAAAGAAATTTAAATTAAATTTTAGGTTGATTTTTTGAAGTATGAATGGAATTTAACGGAAGCGAGATATTGAAATTGCTTGAAATATAACTTCGAAATATATTGGAATTTGAGTAATTTAAATTAATATTTCAATCGTGGTTTGAAAGCAATATAGAATTCAATAATTTATTGAGAGTTTGATATTGAAAGATTGAAATGGGGTTTTGTTGATTTGGAAATTTAAATGGTTTAGATGTGTTGAAAAGAAATAAATAGTTTAAATTGATGTTAAATTCAAATTCATATTTTAATGTAAATCGTTAAAATATACCATTTTGAAATTTCTAATTATTAAGATTTTCAAATTATTGAACTATTTTAATCTATAGAAACTATATAAATTATTTTAACCTATTTAAACCAATGTAATTTATTTTCAACTAATTAAACCATTTAATTTATTTTAAATCTAATTAGTCTATTTTAAGCTATTTAATATATTTTAATTATATTTAATCTATTTTAAATCTATTTGACTATCTTAAATCAATTTAAAAGCTATCTTTAACCTATTTTTTTAGTATTTTAGAGTATTTTGACTATTCTAAAATTTATTTTATTATGTTAAAATATTTATAACTATTTTAACTATTTATAACTATTTAAACTATTTTCTAAATTTTCAGACTAAGTAAATGGGAAGTGTTTATATTCAAATTCATTGGTTTAAAAGAAAATATGATGAAATGATGTAATAACCTTAGTTGGGATTTATATAACATATTTTAAGTAAATATAATGATTTCTAAATGAGGGTTTAACCTATTTTGAAAAGTGGAAAATAGGTATAAGGACAAACTTTGAAAAAAAATTATGCTGAAGGACAACAAGTTTTATTTTTAGGCCGAAGGACAAATTTAAAAAAAAATTATACTAAAGGAAAATGCAAGATATAGCTAGCATTTTGTACAGTGTAAAACTGAATATAATGCTAGTTATAACTAGCATTTTATATAGTGTAAAAATTGAATATAATGCTAGCTATATCTAGCATTGTCCTTTAGTCTAATTTTCTTTAAAGTTTGTCCTTCAGCCCAAAAATGAAACTTGGCGTCCTTTAGCCAATTTTTTTTCTAAAGTTTGTCCTTATGCCAAATTTCCCCTTTTGAAAATATGATTTTAAAAGTGAATATGATTTTGAAAGTGATATGATTTGAATTGAATATGATATTTTGGTATCAACTATGAATTGATTTTGGAAATTTAAAAGAGCCATCCAGTGTGTAATAAGAGATTGGTTGTTAAAGAGACCAGGATCGAATATTGTCATCATCTCTGCCAATAACGAAAACCATATTAGCAACAGTATATGTGGTGGAGACTCTGGAAACGAAGTAGGATGGTTTAGCGAACGATTCTGTATGAGGTATTTACGTGACCCTGACTCCCGTGAGTCAGCTTGATGTGGCTAAAACAGGAGCTATACTGGACCAAGTGAGGTCATTCCTTTGATCGGGCACATTCCTTCAATTTTATATTCTGATTTGTGATTGATTTGGTGGCCACCCTTGATTTTGATTTGGAAGTGTGTTCCGAGGTGGGCGGTAGTAGATGTTATGCGTTACCACCAATCCGGGAGTGCAATTCATATATTTACCCTGGCATTGCCTCGAGTGCCATGTTCACATGCCCTAGCGTGCCTTCTATGAGTTTGTTTGTACCATACTTATGGGTGCCCTCTGTGTAAACCATAAGTTTACGGAGGAGTCTACGGTACTGTACAGACTATGGGAATATACAAAATATGTTAAGGGGGATATAGATAATGCCTTGCCACTGTTTTAATACCTTTACTTTACTATAGACATGTTATAATAGCGTATTGTACTACATAGTAGATGGTTTAACGGATCCTTAGGGGACGAGAATCCCAAACATCTCCTAAGTTATTGCACTCACGTTAGACACTGGATAGGAGATGTCAAACCTCGTAAACATCTCTGACGCCGTCAGACTCACATTTACCATTGATTTAACTTACATAAGATCTTTTAGTTCTGACTTGAGTGTTTTGTCTTTTCAATTTTCTCGGGTCAGCTTGAGCAATTCAGGGTTGAAGACCTTATTTTTGGAAGACGAAGATGAAGATTTGTACTACTATTATTTGTTTTATTTATTCCGTTGCATCATGTTATTCCGTAACATTTATTTATTTATTCTTGTCATCTATAACTCTGATTATGTATTGTATTAGTATAATCAAATTTATTTGTAAATAGCTTCATGAACTGTTATTTGATTATTATATTTTGTCATTTTGCTGTGAGATTCTATTTTCTTTTCTTTCTTTTCTCTTCTTTTCTTATTTACCCCATAACAATCTGCCCTTTTGAATGGTTTGAGTCTGACCTGTTTGTCTGCTTAAAACGTCCAAAAAGGCTAGTCGTTACTTTTTTATATTAACGTTAACTTTTGTTTTAACGTTTCCTTAAAACCTAACATTGTCGTCAACGTCAAAATATTATTAGTGTTTTAAATTTCAAATGCTAACATTAAATAAAATTTTCAATTCGAGCTCTTTTCAAATTATATTAAATTCGAAAGCTTCAAATATTAATATCTTTTTCATTTGTTACAAAACTTATATATGAAAGTTGGTTAGAAAATCGGTATGAAGGAAATGGTGTAAATTTCATGGCCAAATTCCAACATTTACAAAATTTCCACTATTAACTTATTAATTTTCTATTAAATTTTTCGAGATGTTACATCCTCCCCCTTGAAAAGGATATCATCATCGAAATCTTTATGTGACAGATAGTGTAACGCGCACTCTATAACCATGTTATTCAATCATGTTTTCTACCAACCATTTTCTCTGCCAAAAATGTAATGTGATTATGTATGAAACATACTATAGGTGAGCTCGTTCCTAGCACGAGTGCAACATCGTGACACATGGGCATGTATGCAAACTTCCTACATGTGCATAAAATTCACATGAGTGTAAAATAATAGTAAAAATATGGCAACCATCCCCTACCATCCAATCTAGAAACCATGATGTAACCAAAAACCTAAATTTGGAGAGAGAGAGAGTTTATCAGAGAATGGCTCAAGACAAGAAGCCTTCATCTTCTCTTCAGTTTCTCATGTGCTTTCCATGGGATTATCTCCAATGCTACCAAATAGCTTAGAGTAGGATTCATAGTCAGTTGGATATTGAAATTCAAGAGGAAATCCAATTACCTCCACTCGTATATAGCACCGAGAGTAGCATGCCTTCAGCTAAGGGAATCTAAACAACATTCCCTTTTCAGGGGGTGTACTATATCTAAAACTCATATGAATCTATAAACTTCATCCACCTTTATTGTCTAAGATTCAAATCTTTTTGAGAAAATAGGTAGTTATGGGATTTGTGGTCGGTGAATAACTAAGACCTTTCTCCCAAAAGATAATGCCTCCATATCACCAAAGCAAAAAAATAGCCACTAACCCCAAGTCATGAGTTGCACACCCCTTCTAAAGGTCTTTCATATACCAACTTGCATAGGCTGTCACTCTACCCTCTTGCATAAGAACAACTCCTAATCCCATACTACAAGCGTTAGTATAAACAGTGAAAAGCTTCATCCCATCAGAAATGGTAACACCCCATATTTTTGGTAACATTATTTAGGATATTTAATTAGTTAAATTAAAATATATTGATTAGGGGATTGAGATTCAACTTTAATCAATGGGTAGTCATGACCTGTGAATTAAAATAAGAGTTAAACTAAAATAAAGGAGGGGTAAAATAGGAAAGTGGCCATTCCTATATCCCTAAAGCTTGGCCGTGTATTCCTATACACGTTCATTTCATTTTATCAATTTTTTTGAATAAGTGGCGGACCACCATTAACAAGAGAAAGGTGAAAAAGATAGAGGAAAGCTAGGAAGAATCTTAAGCAAATCAAATCCATTCACATCTCAATCTCGTTAACCTCCAAAGCTAAGATGAATAATGTTTACATCTCAAACTTTTATAGTTTCGATTTTAAGATGAATTTCGAATTTTTTACATTGATTTGCCATGTTTTTGAATGATGGAGTGGTTATATGTACTTGTTGATGAACTATGTTGTTCATATTGAAATTATGATATGTTTTAAGGTGAAAACTATATAAAATGACATCCAAATGCCTTGCGAATTTTAATATAGTTCATAAATGTTATTTTAGAGACGGGTTTCAATTTTTAGAATTTTCTGATTTTTTTTGGAATTCATGGATTTTCTAGTAAAGAAAATATTAATTGGGGTCATAAATTATTTACGGTTAAATAATAAAAGGTTTGGATCTGAAACTTTTATATGTTGGAACACATATTAAAAGAGATTTTCTAAATTTTTGTAGAATTTTGCTAATTGTTTTAATGGGTATATAAAATTATTTAAGATATGAGACTTAAATGTTTTATATATTTATAAGAGAAGGGGCGTTTTAACAATAATCCACATAGTTATTTCTGAAAGTTGCAGCACTTTTTGACACGTAAAGCAGGTTAGGTGAAAAGAACAATTTGTTACATTTTTTTCTTCTGTTTTATGCTTTGGGCACCTACTTCCGCCTTAGTTGGCTTTCGACTAAGTCCCTCTGCCTTCAACACCATCAAAACCAATGCGCATGGTATCAATATATTGGTACGTAGTAAATTGGATAGGAGGCGAAAGGCATGTAATTGAAACCAGTGGTTTCAAAGGGGTTGAGGTATCACTTTTCTTTTAAATTAAAAATACGCCTGCTTGCTTTCGACTAATGACTTTCGAATGAGTAGCTTTCGACTCAGTTGCTTTCTATTGGGTTTGATGGATTTAAAGAAATGGTTTCGAGTGGGTTGTGCTTTTGTTTTAAATGATTGCTTTCGACTAAGTTCAAAACCTTACGCTGCCACCTTTTTACCTTTCGACCCAGATGATTTCGAAGGGGTACTTTGTTTTCAAGAATTTGGCCACTTCTCTGATGCTTTTGAAGGGATGGTTTCGACACCATCACTTCTTTCCTTAGGAAATGGTTTCAAACAGAAGCTTTCAACTTAAATGTTTTAAAGACCCTTTTTCTATGATTGAAGTAAAACCCAAATGGTTTTGAAAGAGACAGTTTTAAATGATTTTGAAACAGATGCTTTCGACTTTAATTACTTTTAGATCCTTTTGCACTACTTGAAGACATAATCCAAATTGTTTCGATTGAGACATTTTTAAAGATTTCGAAGGGGTAAATTTTTGAACGGTTTCAAAATATTTCCACATATTTTAAATTGAACACAAAGGCTTTTGTAAGGTTCAATATTTTAATGCTTTCAAAAGGGTTTTAGTGAATGGTTTCGAAAGTGTGGTTCCCTAGGGTTTCGAAAGGGTTGGAAGGAAAGGTTATCCCTATGTTTTCGAAAGGCATTATTTAAAGGTTTTAAAGAGGAATGTCAAATGTTTGAAGCTTTCGAAGGAAAGCTTTCAATGGTTTCAAAAGGGTCACTTCAAATGGTTTCGAAGGGGTTACCTTCAAAGGTTTCGAAAGGATTGTTTGATATTTTAAACAAAAGTTTCAAATGTATTAAATAGGAAATATAGCCTAAGTATTTTCAAGTATAAAAGGGTTTTAACTTGTTTTGAAAGGATAGACAATCCTTATTAAAATGTATCAACATAAGTTTGAGTAAAGTATATATATCATGGCAAAATAGTTAGAGTAAAGCTATGAATATATTATCCTTATATAAGTATTATTTAAAAGGTTAAATCACTTTGAAATGGTTTTCAAGGAAAAAGATGAAGGATAGTTAACCCTAAGAAAATGAATCTGACAGATAGTCCATTTTGATTCAGACAGTTAGTCCAGTTTGCGGACAGTTAGTCCAGTTTTCAAGCAGTCAGCCTAGTTTTCGAATAGTATGAACAAATAATTCATTAGTTACATGATTGTAGCTTAAAAGGCTTAGCTATTATTATCACTAATTAGTTCTATTAACCAGTTTGGTTGCAAGAAAGGATTTGCAAAATACACGTTTAAAAAGGGATATTAGTGAAGGTAAACCCATTCTGCTAAGCGGCATGGTCTTTCTTAATATCAATAAACCGAGATGTAATAGTATTATTCACACTAGGCTTTATGTCTGATTCGAATTTTTTGTTTCCTCTTAAACTCTCGGGTACTCAAAATTGATTTGAGTAGGCTGAGGGTTAAGGTTCTAAAAATTTTGACGAATAAAGCTTCCGGAGACGGGTAGGTGGTTGACAGATAGCTAATTAGAAGTTATAGTTTTATTTTGTTTGTTTTCGCTATGTATTAAGTCATATATGACTATATTGACTCTAACCAACCAAGGGTGCATCGTCGTTATCTCCTTTGGCGTCTTTTGTAATGATTATATCTAGTCTTTACCTGGGACACGATATGGGATTATGTAACTTGGATATGAATTTTTTTGAAATGTAATCAGTAAAATGTTGTTTTTGGAAGTTGTTTTTGGAAATCTATGATTTTTTTCATATTCAAATGTTTCAGATATTATGGACACTATTAACATTACTGTATTTTGTCATCAGAAGTTAATACTATGGATGACTGCAGCATATGTAACGCTTAGTCTTTAGTCTCTAGATATAGGATGTTTCAACTTGGTATAAGTGCATGGTTTATGATAAAATTCAAACTAAAATGTATTTTAATACATTTTTCTAAGGAATTAGAGTAAGATTGAGTTATGGGATAACGCTATAGTAACATACTTGTATTTCATATATATAAGTATACACTTTATCTCTAGTCTCCCATCTTTGTTAGGTTATTTTCTATATCTCATGAGGTTTGAATACAGATATGGAAGATAGAAGAGGAAGAGTTAACCTAGAAGGGAAGGACATTGATGGGAATGCCAGACCTAATGCGAGGAGAACCCAAGCTCAAGCACAAGCAGAGAATGTGGGTGTTGGAGTCTTGCAAGTGTAAATGGGAGCTATGTATCAGTTTTTTGTGAATATGATGCAAGCTGGGATTGCAGCTTGAGTGGTAGGAGGAGATGCTGCATTGGTAGAAGTTTCGAAAGTATTGAAAGTTCTGGTAGTTAATCATTATGCTAAGCTGAGCGGAGATTACGCTATGCTTGGAGGGAAGCAATTTCTGGGAATAAAGGATGCTATAGAAGTGAAGAATTGGTTGCTGCACTGTGAGAGAATCTTTGCATACTTATGGCTCGATGATGAGCGAAAGAGGATGCTTGCTTCGAGACAGCTCCAAGGAGCGGCGTTGCTTTAGTGGAACAACGTGAAAACTGGTGCAGATTAGGAAACCTTAACATGGGCAGATTTCAAGGGGAGGTTCCAGGAGAGGTTCATGTACGTGATGGCACAACCAGCTTTGATTAGAAAGTTTGTTGAATTAGAGCAGGGAGAGATGTCTGTTTTGGAGTATGCTAGGAGGTTTGAGGAGTTGGCAAGATATGGGTATGCTTCTGTGGATACAGTAATGAAGAGGAATGAGAAGTTTATCAGGGGGTTGAAGCCTAAGTTAGCAAGAGCAACATTACCTCATATTAGAGATCCTTCTGACTTTGTAGTGGTGATGGACTTAAGGCATGAGGAGATTCTTGATTCTCTAGAGAAGAGTAAGGTTAAGGAGGTCCAGGTTAGGCAGAATCAAAAGAGAAAGTTCTTTCCTAAGAAGGGTGCTTAGAAGGGTGGAGCAGCTAAGAAAGGGAAGCCTGAAATTGTTTGCTTCAAGTGCGACAAGAAGGGATATTTTGCTAATGAGTGTCATACTGGAAAGGCAAAGGAGGTGGTCGGGAAGTAGAATGTCAGGTGCTTCAATTGTGACTAGATTGGCCATTATAAGAACCAGTGCAAGGATCCTGCTAAGGATGGAAAGGGCAAGGTGTGTGCATTAGAGCCTACTACTTCAAAGCCAACAGCTCAGGAGAAAGGAAAGAAAGTTTTGGGAGTTACGCTTCGGATTCAGTATGTTCATTAGCATTTTATTGGATACCGGTGCATCACATTCTTTTATATCTATATGTTTGATAGATAAGCTTAACCTAGAACCCACATATTTAGTTACTTCCTTACAGGTTGTGAATCCAATAGGAGGGTATGCAACTCTAGGGTTGAGATATGACCAGTTAGAGTTTGACCTGTTAGATCATACTTTTGTTTGCAGTTTGCATGTGTTTGATTTTGTGGGGTTCCAAATTATTCTTGGGATGGATTTGTTAAGTGAGTACGATGCCAGGATATTTTGCTAGGATAGGAAAATATCACTTCGACACCCTAATTGTAGTGATTGGATAGTTTATACCATAGAAGGTTCTTACGGTAAAGAGAATGCTTTGTTAAGTGTTATGGAGTTGGAAGATGAGCTAAATTGGGTTTTTGTGGTTTGAGAATTCGTAGATGTTTTTGAGCCTGCAGTTGGATTGCCACCGAAATGAGCCATTGAGTTTCGGATAGATTTGCTTCCAAGAGTAGAACCAATGAGTAGGCTGCCAAGCAAGATGACCCCTACAGAGATGAGGGAGTTGAAGATGCAGTTGGTGGAATTGGAAGGCAAGAGCTTTATTTGGCCGAGTAGTTCACCATAGGAAGCAGTTGTAGTGTTTGCTAAGAAGCCGGATGGATCGTTGAGGCTACGTATCAATTATCGTAAGTTGAATGAGAAGACGTAAAGAATCGATATCCATTGCCAAAGATCGACGATTTGTTTAACCAGATGAATGGAGCCAAGGTATTCTCGCACTTGGATTTGGCGACAGATTTCCATTAGCTCAGAGTATTAATGGATAGTATACCTTGATGGCATTTAGAACCAGGTATGGATCATATGAATGGTTAGTTATATTGTTCGGACTGACTAATGCGTCGGCTTTATTTGTGGATTTAATGAACCAAGTTTTCCAAAAGCACTTGGATAGGTTCATATTGGTTTTTATAGATGATATCTTAATATACTCGAAGGATGAAAGAAAGCATGAAATTCATCTTAGAGTAATGCTTGAGACACTAAGGCAAAATCAACTAAAGGCGAAGTTTCGAAGTGTCATTTTTTGAAGGAAGAAGTGAAGTTTCTTAGTCATGTAGTCTCGGAGAGAGGGATGTCAATAGATCCGACTAAGATTGAAGTAGTGAATAGTTGGAAGAGGCCCGAGATAGTGACAGAGATAAAGAGTTTTCTTGGGTTAGCTAGTTATTATTAGAGATTCATTAAGGATTTTTCACAGATAGCAGCACCGATGACCAAGCTAACGAGAAAGGATGTGAAGTTTGTGTTGGCCGATAAGTGTGAGGAAGCATTCCTGAGTTTAAAGCACTTATTGATCTATGCATCTGTATTGGTTGTTCCAAAAGGGAATCAGAATTTGGTGGTTTATACAGATCCATGTAGAACATGATTAGGAGCTGTACTGATGCAGAGGGGAAAAGTGATTGGTCTATGCCTCTAGACAGCTTAGAATGCATGAGGTCAGATATCCAACGCATGATTTGGAATTAGTTGCGGTAATTTATGCATTGAAGGTATGGAGACATTACCTTTTGGGAGAGTGGTTTGAGTTATATATAGATCATAAGTTGCTGAAGTATTTGTTCTCTCAGAAGAAGTTGAACATGAGACAGCAGAGGTTCGTTAGAGTTTGTCGTTGCTTATGATTTTGGGATTGAGTACGCACCAAGGAAAGGCAATAAGGTTGCATATGCGCTTAACAGGAAACATCAGAATGTAGTGTTAACCGAAAGCGATGACTTGAAAATTTTCAGTCTTGAACAGAATGAGAGGTTAAGAAAGAAAAGAAGATTATGAGTTTCGAGTGTAGGAAACATAAGGACAGAAGTCTTGGAGGAATGCCATCTATCGAAGTTCTCTATTCATCCAGGAGGTACTAAGATGTATCAGGATATGAGGAGGAGTTTCTTCTAGGAAGATATGAAGTAGGATATTGGTTCATGGGTAAAGAAGTGCTTGAATTGTCAACGGGCAAATGTCGAACACCAGAAGCCAAGTGGGTTGCTTCAGCCATTAAATATTCCAGTATGGAAATATGATTCTATATCTATGGATTTTATTGACGGGTTTTCGAGGTCGAACGGGGGAAATGATAGTATATGGGTCATAGTGGACATATTAACCAAAAGTTCCCATTTTAATCCAGTTAAGTCAACCAGAACGGCACCTGTTTTGGCAAAATTGTCTGTGAAGATGTGATTAGACTGCATGGAATTCCAAGTGGTATAGTAAGTGATAGAGATCCCTTATACACTAGCGAGTTCTAGAAGAATCTATAGGAAGTTTTGGGAACCAAGCTTAAGATGAGTACCGCTTACCATTTGCGGACAGATGGGCAAACAGAAAGAGCTAAAAACTCTTGGAGGATCTGTTAAGAGCTTGTGTTCTAGATTTCGAGGGATCGTGGGAAGACCATCTGCAATTGGTCGAGTTTTTGTATGACAATAGTTATCAAAATAGTATTGGATGGAACCATTTCAAGCTTTGTATGGAAGGCCATGCAAATCTCCCGTATGTTGGTTAGAGATTGGGGATGAGTTGGTTCTTGGTCCAGATTTGGTCAGAGAAGCTGCATAAAAGATTTAGGTCATTCGAGCTAGAATGAATGAGGTCTCTCTAAGCAGAAGAGTTATGCAGATAGAAGATGGAATATTTTAGAATTATGAATTAAAGACCAGGTTTTCATCGAAGTGTCACCGATGAAGGATGTGATTAGATTTGGGAAATCAGGAAAGTTAGCACCGAGGTTCGCTGGATCTTTTCGTATTGTTAAGAGGATCAGGAAACTCGCATATAGAGTTGGGTTACCGAGCAATTTGGAAGAAATACGCAATGTTTTCCATGTTTCTCATCTTAGGAAGTGTGTTAGAGACCCGGAGACTACTATTGAATCGACTGTGCTAGATGACTTAGTGGTAGAACTGGACTTGATGTAGTGAGAAAATACGCAATGTTTTCCGTGTTTCTCATCTTAGGAAGTGTGTTAGAGACCTGGAGACTACTATTGAATCGACTATGCTAGGTGACTTAGTGGTAGAACCGGACTTGATGTAGTGAGAAAATCGATTCGTATTGTTGTGAGAGATGAGAAGAGGCTTAGAACCAAGACGGCCCGATTAGTCAAAGTCCAGTGGAGCGGCGATGACAGGGATCGTATATAGGAGACTGAGAGCAGGATTAGAGATACTTATTCTGACTTATTTGATGGTATGTTTTACTTCTTTGAATTATGTGTTACCTTATCGTAATTTCAAGGACGAATTTTTTTACGGAGGGGGGGTCTGTAACATCCCATATTTTTGGTAACATTATTTAGGATATTTAATTAGTTAAATTATATAAAATAATGTGTTAATTAGGGGATTGAGATTTGATTTTAATCAAAGGGTAGCCGTGTCATTTAACCTATGAATTAAAATAAGAGTTAAGTTGAAATAGAGGAGGGGTAAAATAGGAAAGAGGCCATTCTTATATCCCTAAAGCTTGGTCGTGTGTTCCCCTACACGTTCATTTCCTTTTAACAAAAAATTTAAACAAGAGGCCAACCACCATTGACAAGAAAAAGGGAAAAAAATTAGAGAAAAGCTAGGAAGAAGCTTAAGTAAATCAAATCCATTCACATCTCAATCTCTTTAATCTCTAAAGCTAAGCTGGATATTGTTTGCATCTCAAATTTTTATTGTTCGGTTTTAAGATGAATTCTAAATATTTTGCATTGATTTGCCATGTTTTTGAATGATGGAATGGTTATATATACTTGTTGATGAATTATGGTTGTTCAAATTGAAATTATGAAATGTTTTAAGTTGTAAAACCTATAAAATGACATCCAGGTGCCTTGTGAATTTTTATAAAGACAACAAATGAAATTTTAGAGATGGGTTTCAATTTTCATAATTTCTGAATTTTTGTGGAATTTATATGAATTTTCTCGTAAAGAAAATGTTAATTTGGGTTATAAATTATTTACAATTAAATAGTAAAAGGTTTGGGTTTGAAATTTTTATATGTTGGAACACATATTAAAAAAGGTTTCCTGGAATTTTTGAAGAATTTTCCTAAGTGTTTTAATGGGTATATAAAATTATTTAAGGTATGAGACTTAAATGTCTTAAATATTTATAAAAGGAGAAGGGGCTTTTTACAAATAATCCAAATAGTTATTTCTGAAAATTGTAGGACATTTTAGTGGTAAAGAAAAGAGTCAACCAAGAAAAATTTGACACGTAAAGAAGGTTAGGTGAAAAGAACTATTTGCTACGTGTTTCAACTATTTTGTGCTTTCGGCACATGCTTCCGCCTTGGTTGGCTTTCGACTAAGCCCCTTCACCTTCAACACCATCGAAACCAAAGCGTATGTTGTCAATTTATTGGTACGAAGCGAATTAGATAGATGGAGAAAGGTATATAGTCGAAACCTAGGTTTTGAAGGGGTGAGGTATCACTTCGCTTTTGAATTAAAAAGGTGCCTGCTTGCTTTCGACTTAATGGCTTTCGACTGAGTATCTTTCGACTAGTTGGCTTTCGACTAGGATTAATGAATTTAAAGAAATGGTTTTGGGTTGCATTTTTGCTTTATAAGGATTGCTTTCGACTAAGTCAAAACCTTATTCTACCACGTTTTTACCCTTCGTCCCAGATGGTTTCGAAGGAGTACTTTATTTTCTAAAATTTGGCCACTTCTCCATAGCTTTCGAAGGGATGGTTTCGACACCATCACTTCTTCACTTAGGAAATGGTTTCGAAACAAATGCTTTCGACTTAAATGTTTTAAAGACCCTTCTTCTATGATTAAAGTAAAACCCAAATGGTTTTGAAAGAGACAGTTTTAAATGGTTTCGAAATATATGCTTTCGACTTTAATCAATTTCTGATCCTTTTGCTCAACTTGAAGGCATAATCCAAATAGTTTCAACCGAGACGATTTGCAAAGGTTTCGTAGGTGTAAATTTTCGAATGCTTTCAAAAGGTTTAGTATTTTAATGCTTTCAAAAGGGTTTTAGTTTATGGTTTTGAAAGGAATGGAATGAAAGGTTTTTCCTATGTTTTTGAAAGGCGATATTTAAAGGTTTTAAAGAGGGATGTCTAATGTTTGAAGCTTTCAAAGGAAAGGCTTTTAAAGGTTTTAAAAGGGTCACTTTCAATGGTTTCGAAGGGGTTACCTTCAAGGGTTACGAAAGGGTTGTTTAAAGGTTTTAAACCAAGGTTTCGAATGTATTAAATAGGCAATATAGCCTAAGTATTTTCAAGTTAAAAAGGGTATTAACTTGTTTTGAAAGGATAGCCAATCCTTACTAAAACTTATCAACATTATTTTGAGTAAAGATATATATCATGGAAAAATTGCTTAGAGTAAAGCTAGGAATATATTTTCCTTGCATAATATGATTTAAAAGGTTAAATCATTTTGAAAAGGTTTTTAAGGAAAAAGATGAAGGGTAGTTAACCCTAAGAAAATGATTTGGACAGATAGATTTGGATAGTTAGTCCAATTTGTGGACAGTTACTCCAGTTTGCAGGCAGTTAGCCTAGTTTTCGGACAGACAGTTCTTTAGTTACATGATTATAGCTTAACGGTCCTAGATATTATTATCATTATTATATTAGTTTGATTAACCAGTTTGGTTGTAGGAAAGTATTTGCACAATACATGTTTAAAGAGGATATTAGTAAGGAGAAACCCGTTCCGCTAAGCGATGTGGTCTCACTAAATATTAGTAAACTGAGATGTAACAGTATTATTCACACCAGACATTATGTCTGACTCGAATTTTTTGTTTTTCCTTAAACTCTTGGTTGCTCAAAATTGATTGAGTAGGCTGAGGGTTAAGGTTTTAGAAATTTTGGAGAACAAAGCTTTCAGAGACAGGCAGGTGGCTAACAGATAGCTAATTAGGAGTTATAGTTTTATTTTGTTTATTTCTGCTGTGTATTAAGTTAGATATGACTATGTGGACTCTGATCAACCAAGGAACCATCGCCATATGTCGCTCTTGGCGTATTTTTGTAATGATTATATCTAATCTTTACTTGGAAAACGATATGAGAATATGTAGCTTGGATATGAATTTGTTTTAAAATGTAATTAGTAAAATGTTGTTTTTGGAAATCCGCGAATTTGTTCATATTCAAGTGCTTATGGTAAGTGGATACCATTAGCTTTACCGTATTTTGTCACCAGAAGTAAATACTATGAATGAATGCAGCATCTGTAGCGCTTAGCTTTTGGTTTCTAGATATGGGATGTTACAGGAATAATAAGCATTGATGCACCAGTCAACAGCTCCTTTAATTTCTTGGATGCTTCCGTGTATTTTTCATCTGATGACTTTTCTTGTTTAAGCGAGTTAGTGGGACTGTTAGCTTGGCAAAGTCCTTGATGAACTTCTTACAGTAACCCGCCGGCCTATGAAAACTCATAATATCCATAGCCTTCTTCAAGTTCTTCCAATCTTGAAGAGATTTCACCTTTGCAAGATCCACAAACAATCCCTTCTCGAAAATAATATGACCGAGAAATCTTACCTCATCCTTCAAAAATGATACTTTGAGAATTTGGCGTTTTGTTGGTGTAGGATCCACAAAGAACCATATTGTTTCATTAGCTACAAAAAATAAAAGTATCCAAAAATTTAACAATTATTTTAGGATTATGGATAAGACATATCTCCGAGGAATAATATTTTAATCATTTGATAATGAGTCATATGATACTAGTGAATTGTGTCTCGAGGATTAATGCTAAGCACTCATTCGGGAGAGTAACAAAAGTGTTGGTTGACTCTTCAAATTGATTTATATAAATATATGCAATCATTGGTCTAATGATACCAAAACGGTTTCATATAATCCATTGAGATTCACCAATGAATTATCGCAAACAAGAACATGTGTATTTGATACACATGTCGTATCTATGATAAGTTTATAAAGTTGAAACTAGACCACCCCGCGGTAGAAATAACTGGTGAATTTCAATTTTTTTTACCATATTAGATCTTTATTGGGCCTTTGAAGTGTAATTTATTTATAACATTTCGTTGACACCAAAAGTGGCACAACACCCAAAAACCTATTGAAAACTTGAGATCAAGCAGAAAATATAAGAGATATAGTAAGAACGCTAAGATTTTTGTAGTGGTTCAACAACCTTTGGCCTATGTCTGTTGCATTGTTTATATTGATTATAGCTTTGAGAGAGATATAGAGTCACTAGTACGAGTGATTTACAGAAATAAAGCCTAGAACATAAAGAGTAGCTCCCTTAGTGATTGCCATGGTGAGGAGATAGGAGACTAATAGTACGAAGTGCCTAAAAGTCCTTTACAGTAGCTGTAGGGTCTGTATTTATAGAGGAATCACCTAGCAGAGCTGGGGGCTCACGAGAAATGAGGTCCAGATCCAAGTCCAAGTGTTCAGGAGTAAGCTACAGCGCCCAAATCCCAAGAACAATCAATCGGTACCGAGATGTTTCTCTCAGTTTTTTTGGGTGATTCTTCTCCCTTTCTTCCAGCTTTCCTCCTATCGCCAATCCTTTGTGTAGCGAATGCCTTATGCTAAAGATTGATTTGTTTCCTATAGTTCTTGATACTACATCGTTTATCTCTGCTTTCTTTTCTTTCTTCTCGAGAATTCTTGGATTTTTCATCTACTTTTCACGAAAAGCACACTATGGAGATCACTTGAGCCATAACATGCGCACAAGTAGTTTTAGGGGTCCAAAGTGGAATAAAAGGAATCGTGCCGGGTGGTAGGACTCAATACCGAGTAGTAGATCTCGGTATTGAGTTGTGCACTTTGGTCTTTGCCTTTACATCTTCTTGATTGTGATCTTATCGCCGTACTAAGCATATTTTCAAGTTCGTGAATCATTTCGTCTTCATCTTGATGTTCTAGTTCCAATAAAGATCTGCTTGGTCAGAAGGACGGATAACGTTTACTGCCAGAGTATGCTTTCGTTGGAAACGAAACATAATTTGGAACAAGACGAGTATTATTTACAAGTCTCTGTTCTAGTTAGTTGTTCACTTTGGAGCGTTGTCTTTATTCAATAGATATCCTTTTAACTTCTTCCTTGACCAAAACCGCTCGCCTCGTCATCTTTAGGTCTTTACCGACAGACTGAATTCACCGCCCCGCAATCTCTGCTGACTCCAAACTGCAATCAAATTCTTTCTTACGATTTGATTTTTAATTCCATGAACCTATGAAATATAGAGGTGGGTTGCTAGTTGTTGGCAGGTCATGGCCATGGAATGGTGAATGTTGGTCGCGAACACTGATGGCCATGCCTAGGATTTTTTTATGGCTTATGGAAGAGATGAGTGGTGGCTTATAGTTAAATTTAAATTTCATGGCCGCATTGTTTTCCCTATTTGGAGTCCTTAATCATCAAGATTTGGCAACACATTCCGTCAATAGATGACTGATTCATAAGCTATCAGTCATCAATTCCGATGTCCACATGATTATATTGTACAATGTTTCTAATTACTACACTTTCCGTGTTTCTATAAAAGAAAAACTTTTATGACACTACAGACAGTGGTTTCGTTATCGTTTGTTTGATAATAACGGGTAAGATTCAATGAATAGTTTCGTCATGTGGCATGGATCGTTTTTCTAGCATGAGTGTGCTATCTACACAAGATGGTCCATTCTTTATGTACGAGACATAGGACTCACGTCGCATAGATTAACACTTTCACTTACCCTGGCCACTGCTTAGAATCTGATCGATCAACACAAGTCGACATCCTTTAGATTCTAGATGTTGGCCATGCGGGCTGACTATTTGAAGTAAAAGATACCTCATCGTGTAGAATGCCAAGTTTTCTTGTCCAGAATGATTTGTCAGGTTCCTCGCTTCTAAACCATGTCAGGACATATGTTGTTCCAAAGCCAGGACTACCATTGTCGAAACATCCCTTTCAATGCCTTCCATTCCTAGGCATACAATAACGGTAAAGCTATAGAGGATAGTTGCCCCATTCCAAGAGGTGTCTCTTCGACAAACGAGTATATTGGCCTTCAGGTTCTAAATGAGCCACTTGAACAGGTGCCAACTTTTCTTACTCCGAAGATGCTCTTGAACATATGTCACCAACATGGATTCCTGAAAGCGATGTACATCTCCCAACATAGGGTGAACGAGAACACCACCTATGCTAGGATACACAACATGCAACTGATATATGTGTCTAGGTGTTGCTGCCTCACCCATCACCCTTTTTTGTACATGATTTTTCAAGAGCTTGGGTTGACTCCATTCCAAGTTTATACCCATGAGTACGCTCTCCTGAGCTCCTTATTTGTGCTCTCCATGAATCGGTTTCAAGGGCCTCCAAACTTCAACGAGTTACCTTCTGCATTTCAAGCATTGACAAGACTCACCATCTTATATGGTCATCGAGGCCTAGTGTTGATGTAAAGTTATATATATGCTCAACAATAAGTGCTCATACTTTGGAAATGAGTATTTTTTTGTCTAATTCCTATATGGACTCAACAGTCGATGGCTCTGTTGATCTAAGACCCCTTCTTTCTCGCTCTTATTTCACTTGGACTCCTTTTGTTCAAGTGTTTAACTTATAATTTTCTCCTTCGCAGATATTCCCATTCGAGATGATTACGACTAGCACATTGGTATCTTAAAAGCTCTAAAGGATATTCGCTTCCAGCATTGCACCATCGCATATCTCTTGACCTACGAGAACCTTCGACGGTGCGGTCTTATGCTCCTTAATAGATTCGTTGCTCTTGAATTGCCTCTTTCAAATAGCTTTAGAGCGCCTGCCTGATCTTCTCCCACACTCGTAGCTCTGGCAAGAATCTTAAAAGGGAAGTTGAAGGTCCACTGGGCATGGCGCATGCCGAAGAGTCTATTGAAAGGGGAGCAGAAGAAATGGTTGCTGGCAAGGCCCCAAGAGGAGGGGTTGAAGGTGTTAGGATGCAAGCCCAGAGTGAAAATGTGGGAAGGAGAGAAGGGAAGGAAGAGATTGTGGAAGAGGAATGCGAAGTGGAAGTAGAAAGTTCTGATGGCGACGGTAGTGAATATGCTGCCAGTTCGGGGGGAGATGAGTCATTTGGTGATACACCTCCTAAAGGCCCTAAACTTCCTGCTTTGCCCGTCCAAAGTACGTAATCATCAAATCTCCCAAAAGGATCACAAAGATGGGTACGTTGCCTTCAGGCAACGAAACTTCCCTAGCTCGCTTCTTTGAAGATGTTTTCTCCAGCTTAAGTGATTTTGATATCTCTATCGGTGATCTCTTCGCCGAGGGTTCTTCGAATTTCAGCTTCTTACTTAGGGGAATCCATGATGAAGGTGGCATGGCTCCATCTTTAGTTCCATGCCAGAATGGTCCGTATAGTACTTAGGTGGTCATTGGTACTATACACCTCACTAGGATTAGGAATACATTACCTTGCTTTCGTTTATATTCTGAAATTCTGATTCTTATAATATATTTCTTCTCATTGCAGGTTCTATAATAAGAGATAGGCATGGAAAGCATCATCACAGTGTGAATGAGTTTAGAGGGCAGACTCTTGACCTATATCCATCTCGCTCTAGCAATCGAGGTCGTCATGAGACTGGTGTAGAAAGATTCAAAAGAAAGGAACGAGAAGTGGAGGAGGATCGTAAGGATGAAAGTGAAAGAAAGAAAAGGCAGGCCGAAGAGAAGCCATCCACTGACCATTCTAAATGACACAAAGTGTCACAAGATCTTCACGGCTCCTCCTCAGGCACTCCTTTGCCCCGCTTTGAATCTCAAAATTTCCCCATCAACAAGCTTCCATTTCAAATTCTTTAACTACTACCATGCCCTCATATTCCAAGGGAGTTTTTACTCCTTCAACTTCTCTTTCTACTACTTCGCCGCACCTTCAGGCTGCTTTTCTTGATCTCTTCCTATATCGTGTCATATTCGATCGTGATGTCTAAGACATCTCAAAGGAAGAACTGGACCAGGATGTTCAGTGGACTCAAAAGCATGTTGACTAGGGATATGAATGGAAGAAGCTCTGCATTGCACTCTCCACGGTCAACAAAATCGACCAACAAACATCAAAGCTTTCAAGTCTGAGAAGCAAACTTACGAAAACTTCATTTCGAGGTATAAATGGGACTTGGAGAAGATGATGACCTAGAGAGATGCAACTTTAAAATCCAAAGCCACGGTAATAGCTTGATGGAATTGATGAGGAAGGCCACGATAATGTTGTGATCGTGTTGCAAAACATGCTAAAATCTATTCACGGGGAGGGCACCGTCTTGAAAACGCATATTACCGAGAAGGACCTGGCTCTCACTACAAAGAATGAAATGTTAGCAAAGTTCTTTTTTAACCCCAAAAAGTGTGAGGATAGTGTGTTTAAATTGAGTAGAGTCTTTAATAATCCTAGGCTAGTTAGCTAGGAAGGCTCACGCTCTATGTTGAACCATGTTAGTCTCGAAATCATGATTGTTTTGGTAATTCAAAGCAAATTATGATTGAAATCACAAGTGCTAGAGAATTCAAAAAAAATTCATGGTTCAAGGAGTACAATGTCAACTTGTTCGACGTATGCACCTTCAATGGTGAAGTCAAGGTCATGTAAAAATTAAAAGAATCACAAGACACAATTCATGTCTCTTTATTCATATGCAATGCGATCGCAAAAGTACAAGCCTTTATTTGCAATAAGGGTTGCAAAATTAAAATTGGCACTAAAATCCCCAAATTAGTTTAGGGTTGCAAACTTTAAAAAGTAAGAAATAAAAAAGAATTCACCACTCCTCCACGCCCCTATTTATAGAGGCAAAAAGGTACGACATGGATGCCATGTGTCAAGCGGCGTGCTTGAACTTTGACATTACGGTCCATGTTAATGGTGCTTGGAATATTGCTTTGATTTGATGTTTTGCGGCATCCTTTGGTGTATTGAAGGATTATGGCATCATCATCATCCTGATTGCATGAGGCTTGATAGCTTTTGACATCATCCTAGAGCATTCAGCATCCTTTATTGTACTGGTAACATGCAATATGCTCTTGTATGTTGTTGGCATGCGGAGAACTTTCTTTGTTTTTATATTGATGGAGTGCGGCATGGAACTAATGCGGCATTGGTTAAGTGCGGCATGGATGATAAGCGGCATTGAACAGATGCCACATTGAATTGAGGCGGTACTAAAAAGTAATGACACCAGCTTCATGTAGCATCATTCACTAGTTATATGCGATAAGGATGAGTTGCAACATCGAAGTTATATGACATCTCCAATCTTATTGACTACATACAACAAACTTTGATCTTTTAGCACTTGGGAAATTCTATTAAGGACATGCGGCATCGATAGGATGCGACATCAATAATTCTGATGCATTCATCACATTGATGGCTTACGATACTTTATGTTCTAATATCATGGCGTTGATGAAGTATAGTGCTTTATTGATGATAGGCAGCATCAACAGTATGTTGCATCATTATAGGCCATTGCCATTGGCTTTGATGACCTTCTTTTCTTTAGTCTAACACTTCCTTTGTCTACAAAATCCTTTGACTTCGACATTCATGTCATCATCGTGCCTTCGAAATTAATAATGATAGCAACAATTCAAGCCAGAGACAAAACAGCCGGAGAGCAGGTTTCCTTCCAAAAGATCCATGCAAAAAATGAGAAACTTGCCAACAACCTGCTACTTCTGAAGGTCGGGGAGCTAGATGATGAGATGAACATTCGGCCATTACTCTAGAGCTAAAAGAGCTAAGGGAGGAGAAAGAAGACTGAATAATACTCTCCAGCACTTCTTTGCAAGCGTGGTTATACACAAGAACTAAAAGTGGTTAGGAAGAACATACACTAAAACCTTTGCAAATGTCTAGGTGGAGATGCTACGTCGCTCCAAAGCGGTCGGCAAAGGCCTCAACGAAGAAGAATTAATGACCAAATACCTCAATGCAGAAGACATTGCTAAACTTAAAAAGGGAAAGGGCATTCTCACTATAGAGGATGTTGTTGCTACTGCTGCTGTTGAGTCTTCTGTTGGGCGAATTGCATCGGGCCAAGCTGAGTCATCTATTCCAAAATCCAAGGAGCCCGCAATAGGTATTTCAGAGATTGCAGGGGCTAGCTCTAGTGCCACCCAGATAATTCCAGCATCCATTGCGGCAGCTTATGTTGAGTCATATATTCTCTCTTTCATAGATCGACCAGTCCAACGTTCATTCATAGAGGGGGGAAATCTCTATGTCTCTTGGTCAGTAGAGTCTAGGTGCAAGTATATCACTTGTTTACCTGTATTCAAAAGGTCTAATTCTCACATGAATCAATCTCTAATCTTTATAACTTTGTTTGTTAGCTTTTGTCATCTGCATCTTCCTCCTTTACCACCAAACACTTAAGGCTTGGGTCCTTCGGTGATTTTCACCGTGTTGACCTCCATTTCCATGGGACTTATTGCTCCTACCATTCCTTATAGTTTCAATCCTGGGCCTGATTCCGAGAAGAGAGCTTCCTTAGAGAACATTGAGAACATCTCCCTACCCTGGTGGGAGACGTCCCTATTATAAGTGCCATGGACCCGACCATTAGATTACTATAGTGGAGAGACTTTAAATTAACCTCTCCAAGTTCAAGATAAAGAAGGAGCCTGGCATAGAAAAATCTATTAGCTTCGAGCCTACAAGCCCTACTAATAAGCTTCCTTCGATCAATCTCAGGCCCCTAGAAATTAAATCTTCTAAGACCCCCACCGAGAAGTTTGGTGAGCCCTATACCGCCACTGGAGGCAAGTTTACTAAGTCAGAAGGTGACACTCATAAAGGAAGGGTAATCAAGGATGAATGAAAGCTTAAGAGGCCTTCTGGCGGCTCTGGAAGGATGGAAAGGGAAGCATAAGTAAGGAATTCTTGAAGCTTGTTGGCATGGTGGCTCATTTTGGTTGTGATTTTGCTTATTTCCTTTTTATTGCAAGCAAGCCATGTCTGTGCGGGAGCATCCCCCACTATTCTTGTGCAGAAAAGTGTAAGTAATGAAAGATTGTTGTCTTGCAATCTTTGTTCCATTTTACATTCCGCAGCTTTGTATTACCTTTCTACCTATATGCAACTGCCTGTGTATGTAATATAACTGCTTATCCCGCAATTAATCTGTATTATGTACTTATACCTGTTCTTGTGCAATGTTTTCATCAACTACAACTCTGTGCATATAAATAAAATTCCTACAACCACACTAGTTATATGCCATAGTGTAGTCGCTAGAGTTTTTTCGCTTGATGAAACAGGACCACTACTTGGCGAACTTTGTGGTTATTCCCACTCATGTTGGGCCGAGCTTCCTTCGACCGACTTTTGTCGCAAATAGTTCAAGTATTGAGTTACTCCCTATCGCCAAGGAGCATCAACTACACTATTTACCTTATGTCTATATATTTTCACCATAAACCAAATCTTTTTCGTGGAACTTATTTTTCTAAATGCCAAAATTCGAGCATGAATAGGGGATAAACATCATAGGGCAAATCATCATATTGCCCCCAGTTCGATCGCACTTTACCAATTCCTAATCCTGGACTTAGAAAGTCCGATAATACCAGTTTCTTGGTTTTCAACGTTTATCCTTGGTTATCCCCTGTCGAGTGTTTCTTGCTAGATGGTTAGCCCAGTCGTAGAAATCCATTTTGGACTCTAGTTCTTTTCTCCAAGAACCGGTGGTTTAACTGCTCAATTTCGTGCATTCCTTCTTAAAGCTCCCATCTCTTGGGCGGGCAAGGTCGGATTATCTGATTAACCTCTAGGTGGAATTTCCTTCCCAATGTGCCAAACTTTGGCGCATACCAAATTCTAGAAGGTTGGGGTTGAATTATCCGATCTGCAACTGTATGGGTTACCTTCTTGTTATTGCAAATCCTCGGGAAACACCAAATTACTGTAGGTTGGGGTTGAATTATCCAATTGACATATATATGGGTTTTTTTTACTTTTTGACATTGCCTATCTCCAAGAAATGCCAGATTCCAAAAGGTTGGGACCGAATTATCCGATCGACCACAAAATGAGTTTTCCTTTCTAACTTGCCAATCTTCAGAAAACGCCAGATTCTTGAAGGTTGGGGTTAAATTATCCAATCAACCTTAAGTGTTCGTTTCTTCTTAACGTTGTAACTTTGAGAAACTCCAAATTCTTAAACGTTTAGGTCAAATTATCCAATCGACCCTTAAATAGGTTATTCCTTCCTGATGTTACCTATCTTCGAGTAATGCCATAATTCTGAAGGTTAGGTTCAAATTATCTGATAGACTGTAAAGTAGGTATTCCTTCTTGACATTGCCATTCTTCGGGTAATGCTAGATTCTTGAAGGTTGGGTTTGAATTATCTAATCGAACCCTAAGTGTATTTTCGTTCCCGACGTTGCCTATCTCTAAGCAATGCCAGGTTCTTGAAGCTTGGGGTCGAATTATTCGATCGACCCCTGAACGGCTTATTCCTTCCTAACGTTGCATATCTCTAGGCGACGCCAAATTCTTGATGGTTGGGATCAAATTATCTGATTGACCCCAAAAGAGGTTTTCCTTTATGATGTTACCAATCTCCAAACAAGGCCAGATTTTGGATGGTAGGGGTCAAATTATCCAATCAACCCTTAAAATTATGCTCCCTAACCATGATTCAAGGCCTGAGAGCATGTTCCTTATTGTATTGCTAATTGCACAGTATAGGAATTTTGCTTACAAGAACACGATTATATTAGTTTGAGAAGCTAATTAATTGTTATAAATGAAGAAATGTGGCAAGTCCTATCTTATTGCATTGGCCCCAGAATCCTTGGGTGGCTTATTTGCGAAAACTAACTAAGTTAAGCTAAGTGTAGTAGCATCATAGCAAATCACTACTCCATGCATGTGGGATTGGGATTCCATCAACTATTGCAAGTTTGAAAGTTCCATCTTTGAGCTTCTAATCGACTGCATATTGTCCCTCCCGGTTTGGCCCAAGCGCTCCCGTACTAGGGAGAACTCATTTTAGAACAAGATCCCCTACTTCAAAAGTATGATTGCAGACCTTGGCGTTGAAATGTCATGTTACCTATCTATGGTGAGCAGCTACCCTTCTCATAAACCAAATCAAAGTACTCAAGCAAGAGTTCCCTATTCACCTTTGGATAAAATTATCTTTTACGATAAGATGGGACTTCTAGTTTTGTTAGGATTATAGCTTCCGATCCGTACGCCATAGTGAACGGAGAATGTCCAACTACTGACTTGTAGGTCGTTCTATATGCCTATAAAGCTAGTGGATGCTCATCGATCTAGTTTCCCTTAGCTTAGTCGATCGTTTGTTTAAGATGGACTGGATAATTCTATCTACCGCCTCCACTTGTTCGTTCGCCTGTGGATGTGCTACTTCTGTAAAGCTCTTCTTGATTCAGTATCAATTGCAGAAACCCCCGAACTTGGTAATTTCAAACTGAGTTTCATTGTCTGCGATGATCTGCTGGGGTACTCCTAACCCACAAATGATGTTCTTCATCATGAATCTCATCAAAGACTTCATAGTGATCGTGGAAAGCGGTTCCACTTCAGCCCACTTTGTGAAATAATCCACTACAACGATATATTATTTAGCTCAACCTTTCACGATCGATAGCACACTGATTAGGCCAATTCCCCAAACCGTAAACGACTGTAGGCTAATCATTTGCATAAGTTTTGTAGATGGGGCTCTCAAAATCTTAGCAAATCTTTAGCAATGGTTGCATCGCCTAATGTAATCAGCTACACATAATTTACTATTAGTCAGAAATATCCATAGAGAAGTATCTTTTTAGCAAAAGTGTACCCTCCGGTGTGATCACCACGGCTTCCCTGATGGATTTCCATAAGGATCATCCTAGCTCCATCCTTACCGAAGAAGGGGGTAGAGAATCCTCATATATACCATACTCCTTCTTGCATCATGAATCGTGATGCTTTTCAAAGGAATTTCTTCTATTTGTTTCTGTCTTTCGGGAAGTTTCTTCAAGTAGGTAGTCTTTTATATGGATTATCTATGACTCTTCTTATTCCCTGGTCTCTATAATGCATTCGATATCCATTTGATCAATGCTTGGAGCAATTAGAACCTCCAATGGAACTAGATCCATCACTTATGCTTTCCTAGAACTACCCAGCTTAGCCAATGAATTAAATTTTGTGTTCTTCTCCGTTGGGACAGGCATGATAGTATATTACTCTACATAATCCAACAGTTTTAGTTCTTTTTTCAGATAAGGGGAAAGTTTGATACCCTTAGCTTGATGTTCCTTCCTAACTTGACAAACCACCAACTGCGAATCATTGAATATTTGTAGTGTCCTTATTCCCAGTTCCTTTGTTATCCTCAATCCACCATCAGTGCTTTGTACTTAGCCTTATCGTTTGTTTTGCAAAACTCCAGCATCAACGCATAACAAATTGACCATCCTTTCATTGTTTTGAGCACTATTCCAGTGCTTGAACTGTGCTCATTTGAAGCACCGTCCGCAAATTTCTTTTAATGAGAAACTTCGTTCGTACTGTCCTCTTTCTCATTATCTCAAGCGATAAACTTAGCGATGAAATCTACCATTACCTAGCCATTTTTCGCTTTCCTCGGATGGTAAGTAATGTTATATTAGCTCAACTCTATTTCCAATTTAGTAATCTCCTCGAAGTCCCGGGTCGATATAACATCTACTTCAAGGGTTGATCCATCAACAATTTAATTGGATGAGCCTGGAAATACGGTCGCAGCTTTCTTGATGCAATCAACAAGCAATATGCCTATTTTTCAACTTTGTCTATTTCTTTTTAAATCCTATAAACTACTTGCTAATGTAGTAGATCGACCATTGAATCCTTGTCTCTTCACATACAAGTGCTACACTCAACACTTGAGCAGACACTGCCTAATAGATGAATAAGTCATCCTCGTCCAATAGTTTGGATAATACTGGCGATGTATCCATGTGCCTTAACAACTCCTTAAAAATGTTCTAACAATCCCAATTCCATTCAAAGTTTTTCTTACCCTTCTTAAGGGTATAGAAGAAGGGTAAGCATTTATCTATTACCTTTGAGATGAACCGACCCAAGGCAGCAATCTTCCCATTCGAGCATTGTAGTTGTTTCTTCATAGTTGGGGCAGTTACGTTCCTCAAGGCGCTAATCTGCTCCGGATTGGCATGGATGCCCCCTCGCATTAACAATAAATCCTAGAAATTTTCCCGATGATACCCTGAAAGAACATTTCAATAGATTTAGCTTCATTCCATATTTTCTTAAGACCTCAAACATCTCCAAAAGATCGTCCAACTGGTTCCATTATACTCGTGACATCAGAAGCATGTCATCTACGTATGTCTTCATTATTCGTTCGATTTGATTTCTGAACATAGAATTCATCAGTCTTTGGTATGTGGCTCCAGCATTTTTCAAACCGAACGGCATTACTCGATAGCAATATAATCCCAAAACTCTGCCTTTCCTATTTGATTGGTGCAGACATTGGATCAATATTCACTGCGTGACATGCTATCTCCAACGATATCTCACACATATCCTAATACGCCAAGTAAACAGTCCAAGTTACCTCAGATAAAATTAATCGGTTCCTTTCTTAAATTAATGCTAAGCTGAGATCCAATCTTTAGAACTCGAGTTGGATCGTCCACATCGATTGGGACATTCATCATCAACTCGGCCGCACTTCCCCAGACTTCTTCCTGGGACCAATAGACCTTTCAAACCTGCTAATTCCCAAGCTAGCAGTGGTGGTTTTGCAAATCATGGACACTGTAACAGCCCGCAAATCCGTACACCTTGAGCCAACACTATTCTACCTAAATCAACTCAAGTTGTACAGAAATACGAACCATTTGGTTTAAAGAAGAAGGGTAGAAGAAGAAAATTGAAAACAACAACAGAATCTAACCATCGCAGCGGAGTAAGATATAATAGATAATAAATGATCTTTACTCAAATCAAATATCTCTGTTTATATCTTACATCATCAGAATACATCAATCACAGCTCAACATCAATATCATACAATGAATACACAACAACTCAAGATACACAACAACTCAAACACAGCGGAATATATATATATATATATATATATCTATGTAAACAAGTATGGAAGTATGTATCGTCATCCTGCCCGTCTCTTGAACTCCACAACATCATATCCTGTCTCCTATAAAACTCGGTCTGACCCAAACATTACAGTTAAATAACACCTGAGTCAGTATGGAATACCAGAGTGAGAAAATCACACCCAATTGATTATTAAAGTTTCAAAAATCCTTTGAAAACAAAAGCATCTCGTAAGACCACGCCACAAATAAACATGTCGGGTTTTTACCTTACGATAGCTAAAACAATTTTTGTAGAGATCCTCTGATATTATAATAGGGTCTATATACAAATACTTGTAAAATATCCGAAATTGTTACATGATTAAATTCCAGCTACTAGCCACAGAGTGGGTAATACAAACAAAACTCGTACAAGGCTCGTAGGGAGAATGGATTTCCAACTAATGGCTAAGCACTGGGATACCACCTGCCACAGTACGGGGCCTAGATCACCGTACCGAGGAGTACGCCGCTCCCCTGCAACACAAGGCCGGGACTACCCCTTACTGGATAATCCCGAGTGAGATCACCCCGCGGTTGGGATCAGCAACCACCCGCTAAGATGAAATAAAAAGGGACATCTAGACAGGGATGACCTCACCCTGCTTGGGTGCTACCCACCTAGCCTTGCTGCATAACCCCTGATTTTCAGTCATTCCCATTTGAAGAGGCTTGAGGCTAAGTGTTACCTTTTTAGAACATATCCCTTAGAATGCCCATCGTCCACCTGACGATGTTTCGCAAGCATTCATCCATACAAGTCCGTCCCGGGTTCAACGGAACCGAAGGCACTATTCCTACTACATCCATTTGGAAATATCCTCAGGATTAGTAGCGACGAGCCCTTGCACTTCACTGCTCCGTCTTCGAATCCAAAATCGTTTTTCACGAAAATGTACAAACCAGATCAAAGTGGTTTTCGAGAAATAAATCTCGATCCCGGTCTCTTCGAAACGATCAACGTATTTGTCCAATATTGATAGTCGGTTATTTAACTATCAATTGATATTCACAAACAACCATCAAATAATAAATAATTTTCCAAATTATTTATTTATCTCAGAAATATCTTTACAAGATATATTTTAACGCTTCAAATTCCTTTGAAAACAGTTTCAAAACTATCCGCCTTTCTCAGAATAAATTCCAAGTATTTCTATTTCCACTAAGATAACCAAGCACAAAACTCTAGATTTTTAAAATAATTTAAAACATTTTATTATAGAATATATTTAACTTTTAATTTAGAAAAATTTACTTTAATACTCAATTTATAATAATACTTTAGAAATAAGTTTACTTTATAAATATAACTAGATTTTCTTCTTTACACAAAATACCAAATCATCCTTTAAATACTTATTACGATAATAGACTAACCAAAACACTTACTTTGGGATTTACTTTAAAATATTTAAATTAAGACTACTTCAATAATTTACTAAAAATACATACTATATAAACATTGAAAATAAGGTTACTTTATATAATATAACTCTAGGCTTTCACTTTTCAAACAAATACTAAGTCACTATTTATAAATATTTATTACGGTAATAAATTTGAAAAATATTTACTTTAGAATTTAAGATAATAAATTTCTAAAACATGCTTTTTAAAACAACATTAAAACCTTTAATTTATATCTAAAAGTTTACTTTGAGCGTACTTAGCTATCCAGAGAAATATACCTCTCTTCACATACTTCCTTAAAATTTTCAATTTCAAACACTTGAATCAATTTCCAAATTGATTTCCCATTTACTCCTTTTTTATTCAAAATCTATTAATTTCAGATTTCATTTCATAATTATGATTTAAAATACTTTAACTAAAAATTCCAATTTTTTTTTAGATTTTCAATTACTTATTTATCCTTTATATAAATTTAAAACTTTAAGTTTAAAATAATTCTTTATTCCTTTAAATTAATACCACATAATTTTATAATTCATTAATTACTGTTTATTCAAACTCGTTTCTTTTCATACTCGAAGTTATTTATTATTATTATCATATTACTTCTATTTCTTTTCAACACATTCTTAATTTATTCAAATTTCCTACAATTACTTTACTTACAAATTCATTTCTTTTATTTTCTTTCCAAAATCCAATCTATATAATTTTGGTAATTCATTATACCCAAATATATCCAATCAACCATAACATTCAATATTCCAATATAACTCATCATAGAATATCAATATTCACAGCAGAGAATATTAAATAATTTAAATAAATGTTGAGGGATCCAGTTGGATCCCTCCAACCTATTTTCCCTGCACTACAGGCGTTAGCACAATATAGTATACCAATTCCAAAATATCATACTATATCACATCGATCAATTCAACCATCCAAACAATTATTTAAATCCAATCGTTTAAATTCAAATTAACCAAGTGAGATTAACTCACCTTATTTCCGTTTACAGTCCACTTCAACTTTGCCTTGGATTCACAGTTTTTCGACCTTATATATAAATATTATACAGTTTATTAACATTTTAACCAGTTGAATAATCAACTACCATTCAATAAATTTAATTAACTAATTTATTTTTTAATATTCGAATAAATCGAACAAATAATTTCCATTTGCTAAATTAATTTAATTAACAAATAAATTTCTATTTAACCTAACTGATTAATCACTTATAGTTAAAATAAATAAATTAACTAATACTTTGGTTTTAAAATAATTTCTCTTTAAGCATTTCTAAGTTAATTAAACAAGTAAATTACAACGTTATCCTTCTTTTGAAAATATATATTTATTTGTTGCTTACCTATATACATATTTTATAAAACTCCAAGAAAATAAAATTCCATTTCAGCCTATATATATATATATATATATATATATATATATATATATATATACTGAATTGAACAGAATGGTTTTGTATCCTACGGTGAGTAATATTTCTTCTATATTATCCCAAATAATTAAATTTAAATTAAATTTAATTGAGAAATAAATTAGAAAAATGAATACCTCTGCCTTACCGAAGCGAAAACCCAGCCTTGCGACGTCTCCCGAGCACGAGATCAACGTTGCATCGTCGCCACTCGCAACTAGCTCGTTGCCAGCGTGCGAACCCATCAGCAGTCAACGCACCTCCCAGCGCAACACCCAAACCCACGTCGACGTCAGCCAACCCCAAAACTCGAAGCCGAACCCCCCGTCGGCCAGCCTCCCCAAAAACTCGAACCCTAGTTCGCGACCTCGTACCACCGCCATCTGCTCATGCCGACCACCCAATAGAGACTTCGCCTCCTCAATACGCATGTAGTGCCATCAAATTGCCCTATCCAGATTACTCGCGACGTCTCCCACCCCCTTCGAGCTGCCGTGACCGAGCTCACGCGATTTCCGGCCGCGCTCATTTTTTTATTTTTATTTTCTTTGGGGATTTTCGATTTGAAGAGCACGGCAAATTTTTTTTATTTTTTATTTTTTTATTTGGGGATTCGATTATGATCTGAAAGTAGAAGAGAAGTTCGGCTACTAATAATAAAGAAGAAAAGAGAGAGAAGGGAGTTGTAGGCGATAATATTAGGTCGGTCATTTTTAACTCTTTTGTTTTTTTCCACTGAAGAAAAACAAAGGTTCGAGTTATGAAAGAGGGGAAAAGTTTGCGTGAGAAGCTAACAGAGTGAAGCTTCCATGAAAAGATTTGACTAAGAAAAATTAAAATTAATTCTTCTATGCATTTACAGATTGTACGATCGAACGGTAAACCCAAACACTGCGAAAATTGAAATCCGATAATAATATAATATTACGGATCCAATGGAACTGCTTTCGTTAAATTCCGAGACCGTGCTTCGGAAGGCTATTCTAAATTCAATTTAAACGATATAAATTTCACAACTTAACAAACCACTTTTAAATTTGATCTCATCACTTCTATTCTCTTAAGTATTATCAATATAAATTTTATAAGCCTTCAAATTATTTTTAATAGGCTTAAAACTCCAGATTCAATAATCTACCCAACTTCACTTATTTAATTTAATAATTCAATTATCAAATAAGTTGTGATATTCGTTTTTCAAGTTAAAATTACGCTATTGAATATTTAAAATCAATTAAATATTCCGATTTTAAGTGTTTGAAAATTCCGGGTCGTCACATTCCTCCCCCCTTAAAAGAATTTCGTCCCTGAAATTACTATTTAGGAAGAATGGTCCAATACCCATTTACTTTTTCCCCGAAACCAAACGATTTCTAACAATTCAACATCTTATCAACTATCTTTTCATAAAAGACCCATTATTATTCTTATTAACTTTCCAAACTTTTCCAAAACCTTCTATAATTTTCAAATAACTTACTTGTTCAGCTATTCAAATTATAAATCAAAACTAAATTTTGAATTGTCAAAATTTTCTCAAAAATTTTCTAACTCTCTAAATTTTCGAAAATTTTTGCCAGCGTCTCCTTTGCGCAGCTAGCTCGGTACAACTACAAAATGGCCCTACGACCTCCCAAATCCAAAAAGAAAACAAAACGCCAAGTGGCTCAATCCAAATTCCCAATCAAATTCACACCAAATTTAAATACATACCTTTTTGTCGAGCATTTCAAATTTTTATCTTCTTGAAATCAAAAACCAATTCTCTTTTCCCTTTATAATACCTGCATATCCTGCTTGGCACTAATATCCAATCACAACATTTCAAAAACATTTTATTGACTCCCTTACCAAATGCCAATATTCATCCAAATATCAACTTAGAATAGATTTGTAATATAAATTTCCAATTAAGAATTCACCAATCCTTACTTAAGTTTAGTATAAGCATTCTATATGCTTCTTATATTCATTTTCATCTTACCACTTCAGTTTATATCCATTTTGATTCAAATAGATTCTTGTCATTTCCATATGAATTCAATTTATCTTTAACTCTGAATATTTAAATTTTATTTGTCATTTATTATAAATTCATGTCATTACTTTTATTAGTTTCATTTACTAACCTATTTCAATTTTTCAGTTTTTAAACCGTTTTGTCGTTAACAAAATTTTCCAAAAATTTTCAAAAATTTTCTAACTCCCAAAATTTCTGAAAATTTTTGGCAGAGTTCCCTTTGTACGGAGGAGCTTTTGCAATTTAACAAAAGAGATAATTGTATATACATCGACCCACACGGTCGAAAAAACCAAAAACAGTTCATATTTCCTATTTTTATTGTGTTGGCGTACCTTATTGAGCATTTATAAGCAAGCGGCTTATGTATTAAGCAATTAGCACACCCAAATCCAGCCACACGACTTCCAGGTACCTGTACTTACTCAATTTAAACATGTAAGTACCAAATATATGAAGTTTAACAATATTTCACTTATTTACACTAGCTAAACACATGAATTCTAAAAGAAACTCATACCAAACATTTTCCGTAAGCAATTTATATAGTTTCCATGCTAATTCAACTGTTTCAACTTATTTACAAATCATTTTCATTCAATTTGAATGGTTTTCAATCCATTCATATACAACTTCATCAATTTGAATGGTTTAAACTCAATCGCTTACATTTAATTTATTATTAAGCAATCTGAATTCATAATTAATTCAATTGCTCTCAAAATCAATTTATTTTACTCCTATCAATTCATAGAATTTTAATCACCTCCATTTACATCCAATGACAATTTATTCTATGTAATTTGACGAGGTCTATGTGAATAAATAAGTCTTTATGTTTTATAACCAATTTAAATGGATTTCAATTCAATTTATACTTAATTCTATTCCATTTTTAAATTTATTCACAACCATATATTCTCATTTTCATTGCATTTTAAATTTGAATCCATTCACTTACATTACATTTAATTTACCAAACTAATTTCATTCAAAACCATTAACAATTTAGGTTTATCTTCATTACCAATTAAATTCCCTTTATATTTTAATTCATTCACGACCATTTATTTAGCTCGACCCATTACAAGCTTGCATATTTCTAACCATTCCCGAATTAATACAAACCAACTTTAATTTAATGGTCTTCCATTTCTACTCGTAGTCGAGCTTCTAATTATTCTCAACTTAAGTTAATTTACTCAATTTATTTCACTTCAAACTTAAGTTCACTTCCATTTGATTCTTATTTATTCCATCCATTTATTTATTCAATATAATTAGTTTATCCACTCAATCAATTTTGAATTTACAATTCCTTAAATATTATTTATAACCCACCAAATACTATTTCGATCCAAATTTATTTTTACTTGATTCAAATTCAATCCAATATCATTAAACTTGGTTTTAAGCTGAATTTAATTCAACTCTCCTCCTTATATTCAGCTTAAGTCAAATTTATTTTGATTTATTCAAATTTTATACTTAAGCTCATTTTCATTTCACAAATAAATGTTTTTCTCTTTTATTCAACTTGATTCTATCTCAACCAAATCTCATATTAAATCTACAATTTTTTTTGATTAGTTATTATAAAATTTAACTTTCCAGATTCACTCATTCAATTTATTACAAGACCGTTTCCAATTTATTTCCACTTATTTGGATTTTATTTGTAATTCATACCATTACTATTAAATTTTTAATCCATTTACATTTTTATTCGATATGTTTCCAATTATATTTAATTTGCTAACACTTCAAGTCAAATTTTTTATTTATAACTCAACTTCTAAACCCATTATCCATTTTCAATTTACCACCCAATTTCATGAACTCCCAAACATTTACTTCACCAACAATTTAAGTCGAAATTAATTTATAACTTGAGTTTTATTTCCAAACTTCGTTATTATCTCACAATTCAGCTTTTATTTAACTGCATTGGGTCCCCATTACATATTTCATGATCTAATTATTATCTAAATATTCTTTCCCCAACTTATAATCCAGAACTTGATTTTAATCTCAAAATCTCTTCATTTCAATTTTCTTAAGTTTAAATTTATTTTATAATTCAAGTTTGGATTTTTATTCTATTTTTCAATTCATCAAACAATATTTATTTTGGATTTTCTATTTCACTTTCAAATTTTATAAGTCAAAACTTATTATTTTCACAATTCCATTCATCATAGGCTTGAATATATTATTCTTTTATTTTAACTCAAGCCTTATGCTTATTTATATCCCAAGCATATTTTTATTCCATGCAATTTAATTCTGATTCTTTTATAAGTTATTCTAATTTATTTACTTCAATCCAATTCTTATCCAACTTATTTTCCATTTATTCAGGTAAGAATCTAATTTCATTCAATAACTCAACTGAAATTTTATTCCAATTTCATTTTTATTCTAACTCAGATTTATTTAACTCAATTCGTTTTCAACTTAATTCGAATACAACTGGATATTATTTTTAATCTAGTTCAATTAATTTCAGTCCAGTTAAATTTTTATCTCCCCAATCCAAGTTAATTTTATTTTTAACCTTTCACTTTGAATTTAAATTTCCAACATGCAAAGCTTACATTTCCTTCCTGATTTAAGACTCATCTCAATTTATAAGCTTACAACCTATCTCATCAGGATTTTCAAATACCCGACTTTTGTTTCAACTTATCTTGAAATCTCCAACATCTCAAATCACATTTCTCAAAAGTTAAACCAATCCTGGTTTTATTCCCAACAAATTTCCTTTGAAATTTTCAAAAACAACTAGTTTTTCCTGAACAAATCAATTTGGCAGCAATCCGTCACTTAGAAATTCGAAAATGAATACTGATGATGCGGCCGTCATCATCAGAATTATTTTCCAATGATCCAAGTGATTTCAATGCTATCACTTTCCAAAATTCATTCGAAACAGATTTCCATTTAGAAATATCTCCAGAACAATAATACTATTATTTATCATTAAAACACTTTGACAAACACTTCCAAAGTCTCCGGGATTTTTTTTAGTTTCCAAAGCTTGCTTAAATAGATTTTTAACTATAATTCATTTGTACACTTTATGCTTATACAAATCCTCATTTGATTGTATTTCAATTCATAAATTACATTTATAATTCATATTTATAAATTTCATTTTATAATGAATTTATTTCCTTAAACTTTAGTTATATGTTCAGTTTCTAGTTAAATTTTCACTTAACAATGATAATACTTTAATATTATCATTTCTAACATCCAAGCATCCATATATTAGCTAAATAGTTTTCAAAAACTATTCTTTATATCAAAATATGTTTTTGGGTAAAATTATTTCATTTGCCCACATTTAAAACAATACTGTGTCAACTGTTCTATTCAAGTGTTTAGAAACCCCTTCAATACAGTTGCGCAGACTGTGTCGACGAAGGTTCATATGCCACTCAATAAACCAATCAACATGATATTAAAACAATTTATATTCACTAACAAATACGTGCTCATATCTATTAATACGCTCAAACTTATTTTAGAGTACTACGGACTCTGATTGAATAATTTCCCACCAGAGCCAAGGTTATCACCAACCTAAGCTCTGATACCACTGTAACAGCCCGCAAATCCGTACCCCTTGAGTCAACACTATTCTACCTAAATCAACCCAAGTTGTACAGAAATACTAACCATTTGGGTTAAAGAAGAAGGGATAGAAGAAGAAAATTGAAAATAACAACAGAATCTAACCATCGTAGCGGAATAAAATATAATAGATAATAAATGATCTTTACTCAAATCAAATATCTCTGTTTATATATTACATCATCAGAATACATCAATCACAGCTCAACATCAATATCATACAATGGATACACAACAACTCAAGATACACAACAACTAAAACACAGCGGAATATATATATATATATATATCTGTGTGTGTGTGTGTGTAAACAAGTACGGAAGTACGTATCGTCATCCTGCCCATCTCCTGAGCTCCACAGCATCATATCATGTCTCCTATAATACTCGGTCTGACCCGAGCATTACAGTTAAATAACACCCGAGTCAGTCTGGAATACCAGAGTGAGAAAATCACACCCAACTAATTATTAAAGTTTCAAAAATCCTTTGAAAACAAAAGCATCTCGTAAGACCACGCCATAAATAAACATGTCGGGTTTTTATCTTACTATAGCTAAAACAATTTTTATAGAAATCCTCTTATATAATAATAGGGTCTATATACAAATACTTATAAAATAGCCGAAATTGTTACATGATTAAATTCCAGCTACTAGCCACATAGTGGGTAATACAAACAAAACTCGTACAAGGCTTGTAGGGAGAATGGGTTTCTAACTAATGACTAGGCACTGGGTACCACCTGCCACAGTACGGGGCCTGGATCACCGAACCGAGGAGTACGCTCGCTCCCCTGCAACACAAGGCCGGGACTACCCCTTACTGGATAATCCCGAGTGAGATCACCCTGCGGTTGGGATCAGCAACCGCCCACTAAGCCGAAATAAAAAGGGACATCTAGGCAGGGATGACCTCACCCTGCTTGGGTGCTACCCACCTAGCCTTGCTGCATAACCCTTGATTTTCAGTCATTCCCATTTGAAGAGGCTTGAGGCTAAGCGTTACCTTTTTAGAACATATCCCTTAGAATGCCCATCGTCCACCTGACGATGTTTCACAAGCATTCATCCATACAAGTCCGTCCCGGGTTCGAACGGAACCGAAGGCACTATTCCTACTACATCCATTTGGAAATATCCTCAGGATTAGTAGCGACTAACCCTTGCACTTCACTGCTCCGTCTTCGAATCCAAAATCGTTTTTCACGAAAATGTACAAACCAGATCGAAGTGGTTTTCGAGAAATAAATCTCGATCCCCGTCTCTTCGAAACGATCAACGTATTTGTCCAATATTGATAGTCGGTTATTTAACTATCAATTGATATTCACAAACAACCATCAACTAATAAATAATTTTCCAAATTATTTATTTATTTCAGAAATACCTTTACAAGATATATTTTCACTCTTCAAATTCCTTTGAAAACAGTTTCAAAACTATCCGCCTTTCTCAGAATAAATTCCAAGTATTTCTATTTCCACTGGGATCACCAAGCACGAAACTCTAGATTTTTAAAATAATTTAAAACATTTTATTATAGAATATATTTAACTTTTAATTTAGAAAAATTTACTTTAATAATCAATTTATAATAATACTTTAGAAATAATTAAAATAAGTTTACTTTATAAATATAACTAGATTTTCTTCTTTACACAAAATACCAAATCATCCTTTAAATACTTATTACGATAATAGATTAACCGAAACACTTACTTTGGGATTTACTTTAAAATATTTAAATTAAGACTACTTCAATAATTTACTAAAAATACATACTATATAAACATTGAAAATAAGGTTACTTTATATAATATAACTCTAGGCTTTCACTTTTCAAACAAGTACTAAGTCACTATTTATAAATATTTATTACGGTAATAAATTTGAAAAATATTTACTTTAGAATTTAAGATAATAAATTTCTAAAACATGCTTTTTAAAACAACATTAAAACCTTTAATTTATATCTAAAAGTTTACTTTGAACATACTTGGCTATCCAGAGAAATATACCTCTCTTCACATACTTCCTTAAAATTTTCAATTTCAAACACTTGAATCAATTTCCAAATTGATTTCCCATTTACTCCTTTTTTATTCAAAATCTATTAATTTCAGATTTCATTTCATAATTATGATTTAAAATACTTTAACTAAAAATTCCAATTTTTTTTTTAGATTTTCAATTACTTCTTTATCCTTTATATAAATTTAAAACTTTAAGTTTAAAATAATTCTTTGTTCCTTTAAATTAATACCACATAATTTTACAATTCATTAATTACTGTTTATTCAAACTCTTTTCTTTTCATACTAGAAGTTATTTATTATTATTATCATATTACTTCTATTTCTTTTCAACTCATTCTTAATTTATTCAAATTTCCTACAATTACTTTACTTACAAATTCATTTCTTTTATTTTCTTTCCAAAATCCAATCTATATAATTTTGGAAATTCATTATACCCAAATATATCCAATCAACCATAACATTCAATATTCCAATATAACTCATCATAGAATATCAATATTCACAGCAGAGAATATTAAATAATTTAAATAAATGTTGAGGGATCCAGTTGGATCCCTCCAACCTGTTTTCTCTGCATCCACAGACGTTAGCACAATATAGTATACCAATTCCAAAATATCATACTATATCACATCGATCAATTCAACCATCCAAACAATTATTTAAATCTAATCGTTTAAATTTAAATTCAAATTAACCGAGTGAGATTAACTCACCTTATTTCCATTTACAGTCCACTTCAACTTTGCCTCGGATTCACGGTTTTTCGACCTTGTATATAAATATTATACAGTTTATGAACATTTGAACCACTTGAATAATCAACTACCATTCAATAAATTTAATTAACTAATTATTTTGTTGATATTCGAATAAATCGAACAAATAATTTCCATTTGCTAAATTTAATTTAATTAACAAATAAATTTCTATTTAACCAAACTGAATAATCACTTATAGTTAAAAAAAAGTTAACTAATACTTTGATTTTAAAATAATTTCTCTTTAACCATTTCTAAGTTAATTAAACAAGTAAATTTAACACATTATCCTTCTTTTGAAAATATATATTTATTTGTTTCTTACCTATATGCATATTTTATAAAATTCCAAGAAAATAAAATTCCATTTCAGCCTATATGTGTGTGTGTGTGTGTGTATACTGAATTGAACGGAATGGTTTTGTATCCTACGGTGAGTAATATTTCTTCTATATTATCCCAAGTAATTAAATTTAAATTAAATTTAATTGAGAAATAAATTAGAAAAACGAATACCTCTGCCTTACTGAAGCGAAAACCCAGCCTTGCGACGTCACCCAAGCACGAGATCAACGTTGCATCGTCGCCACTCGCAACTAGCTCGTTACCAGCATGTGAACCCATTAGCAGCCAACGCACCTCCCAGCGCGACACCCAAACTCACATCGACGTTAGCCAACCCCAAAACCCGAAGCCGAACCCCCCATCGCGCAGCCTCCCCAAAAACTCGAACCCTAGTTCGCGACCTCGTACCACCGCCATCTGCTCATGCCGACCACCCAATACAGACTTCGCCTCCTCAATACGCATGTAGTGCCATCAAATCGCCCTATCCAGATTACTCGCGACGCCTCCCATCCCCTTCGAGCTGTCGTGACCGAGATCACGCGATTTCCGGTCGTGCTCATTTTTTTATTTTTATTTTCTTTAGGGATTTTCGATTTGAAGAGCAAGGCAAAAATGTTTTTTTTTTTATTTGGGGATTCGATTATGATCTGAAAGTAGAAGAGAAGTTCGACTACTAATAATAAAGAAGAAAAGGGAGAGAAGGAGTTGTATGCGATAATATTAGGTCAGCCATTTTTAACTCTTTTGTTTTTTTTTCACTGAAGAAAAACAAAGGCTCGAGTTATGAAAGAGGGGAAAAGTTTGCGTGAGAAGCTAACAGAGTGAAGCTTCCATGAAAAGATTTGACTAAGAAAAATTAAAATTAATTAATTCTTCTATGCATTTACGGATTGTACGATCGAACGGTAAACCCAAACACTGCGAAAATTGAAATCCGATAATAATATAATATTACGGATCCAATGGAACTGCTTTCGTTAAATTCCGAGACCGTGCTTCGGAAGGCTATTCTTAAATTCAATTTAAACGATATAAATTTCACAACTTAACAAACCACTTTTAAATTTGATTTCATCACTGCTATTCTCTTCAGTATTATCAATATAAATTTTATAAGCCTTCAAATTATTTTTAATAGGCTTAAAACTCCAGATTCAACAATCTACCCAACTTCACTTATTTAATTTAATAATTCAATTATCAAATAAGTTGTGATATTCGTTATTCAAGTTAAAATTACTCTATTGAATATTTAAAATCAATTAAATATTTCGATTTTAAGTGTTCGAAAATTCCGTGTCGTCACAGATACAGAGAGTCTTCTCCAAATCCTTACCTTTCTCACTTCCCTTTGCTTCTCTTATCCCTATGACATAGCACTCCCTTCCTGTGCTTTGGTCTCCTCTTACCGGTCCAATCTCATTCTCCATAGGGAAATTCATTATTAGACACCAAGGACCCTATGCTATTCTAAAATTATTAAGACCGGTCATCCCAAAAAGACATTGTATGCTAATTATTAATCCACTATAATGAATTTCTAGACATGGAATATCATACAATCTCATTCACCTAACTCAATGAGTAGATCCATCGTCCTTATTGGTTGCTTTTCTTCGCCTGTAAATCCTTAATCCTTGGTTTTAAAGGATGTAACCTCCTTCATGTTAATCTTCATTTGACGGGATGTTCTTTTCAATAGTATTGTTCACAGAACTTCCAGTACCCACCAAAATACGACGCATTGTTGTTGGTCCTATACCATCGTTATTACTATAGGGTTGAAAGTTGGCGCTTCGACTCCATCATCATCTCTATTCCTTAACACTACATCTTTCTTATTAGTTTTTGTTGCTTAGTCAGAGCTCCATCTTCTATAGCAAAGAAATCCCTCCTATGGTACGTGCTCCAGCAAGTTCGCGTATCGTTCCATCTCCCTCCAGCTTTTCTCCATTAGACGAGGTCTCCAGTTATGGCATTGATAACCAATCTTCCATCATTTCACCTGGGCCCTTCTTCACTTGGTCCAGGCTGATTACCTTAGGCAGGTGGCCCTTAGGATCTCGTAGCTTGACTACCTTCTTGTGGTTCTTTAACATACACTTAAATCCTATTATTCCTTATCTGTTCTTTAATGAGATCCTTCAAATGCCGGCACTCATTCGTGTATTGTCTATGGGTTTCACAAAAATGACAATACTATTAAAAGTGCCTTTCCTACTCAGTCGCGTCCCTCCTAGGGTGCTTTTTATACTGTTTTGTTTCTTAAGAAGTAAGGTATATGTTTTCCAGTGTATCATTTAGGGGCACAAATTCTTCCAGTTTCATATTTCTCGGTTGTTTCCATTTTCGCTATGACCTACCAGGACCTTGGCTCCATTTCTTCTGGTTACCGTAATTTCCAACATTAATCGCCATGTTATCAAAACTTTCTCCAGCTTGTTTAATCATTACATTGCTTTGCATAAATTCCTTAGATTTTCCATCATTGGTTTTTCCTGCGGCTAAACTTGCTTTTTTCCAATTGTAGAAACTGATTGGCCTTTCGAAGGAACTCTTCCACAGTTGTAGGTTGCTTTATTTTTAGACATTTACCGAAATCCATGTCTAAGTGTTTGCCTCGAACCAGATCCACAAATACCCGGTCCTCCTTTGGATTACTCACTTCTATAAAAACAATGTTAAATCGATTCAAGAACCCCTTCAGTGGCTCTTTTAGGATCTTCAAATTAGCACGACAAGGACACCACGTCCTTAGGCTTAGCAGGATGGAGTTGAAACTGCTCTATGAATTGCCTAGCCAACTCATCAAAGGTTGAAATGGATCTCGGTGCGAGCCTAGTGAAACACATCGACGTGAATCCTTCTAAGAAGATAGGAAAACATCTGCATCGAACAACATTCGTCGCCCCGGCACCATCCATGTGCCATTCATACTTGAGTAAATGTTGCTTAAGAGTCGTGGTCATGTTATACGATGGCATCATCGGCATCGTAAACTTCCTGGTATACTCTTCTCTTAGAATTTTTTATGTAAATAGAGTTCTACTTAGTGCGGAACCCCAATACTCATTTTTCCTACCTTTGCTTTCCTCGGCCAACTACTTAACCATATCAGCTATATATTCTTCAGCTGGATTGGTACTTTGAAGGTCGATTATTAGGGGCTACATCGAGTGTTTATCGCTGCAAACGATCACTATTTACCCACTGATGTCTAGTCCCTTCGGTATCTAGGAGGACCACCCCTTTAGTTTTTGGTTGACGCCCGGTTAGTTTCGTCGCAACAATTTGAACTCTATCTCCATTAATTCCAACATTTAGCTCATAATCATCATCATCATTCTACTGTTCATCCTCTAGGTCAGATAAGTCCACGGCTTAGTTCCCTGGTCCCTCTATCTTTTAACATTCCTCTTTGGTGCTGATCTGATTGTGGTCGGCATCGAGTAGTTTCCAATTGAGGGGAAGCATGCAAACTTCCTCCAACGGCCTCTTTTGCTAGTCCAACAACTACTTCCTTCTATTTTTATCTTCAATTCCGCCTATTCTGACTAGAAATAGATAAAATTTCTTCTTCAGATCTTGGAGGAGAAACTGCCCTTCTGCTCCTTGGTCTTTGTGGTTGTTAGGTCAGTAATACTATGCTAGCATTCATCTTTTTCATCAAAGGTCTCTAACTATCAACAAAATTTTACTTCAATTCCTTCATCATCTTGTCAAACTCAGTCCTAGTAACCATCCCCTACTGAGCAGGTGATCCTGGTACTGTCAGTTGATTACAAACTTCCAACTAGTGAGCATTTCCTTCTTCACCACCAGCTACTGCTCTTGACAATCTTCCAGATCTCCTAGGCGCCATTATCAGCTTGTATTCAAATCCTTAAAGAAAATATTTTGGATCGAACAATTGGATCTCTTAAAACCTAAAATAGCAAGCTAGATCTAACCTTGAGAATTGGTTCACAATGAAATACTAAAACGTTGATGCCAAAAGTGGCACAACACCCAAAAACCTATTGAAAAGTTGAGATCTAGTCGAAAATATAAGAGAAACAGTAAGAACACCAAGATTTTTATAGCGTTTTAGTAATCTCTGACCTACGTCCACTACAGTTTTTATTAATTATAAATGTAAGAGAGATTTTGATTGATTTAGAGTCACTCGTATAAGGGATTTACTGAACTAAAACCTAGAACAACAACAGTAGCTTCCTTAGTGACCGTTTCATGGTGAGGAGATATGAGATAAAGAAGATGAAGTGCCCAAAAGTCCTTTTCCAGTAGCTGTAGGGTCTGTATTTATAAGGAATCGCCTAGCAGAGCCGGGGGCTCATGAGATATATGAAACATATCCGAGCTCACGTGTTCATAAGTAAGCTACGAGGCCCAAATCCTAATAACAACCACTTAGTAACAATAAGTTTTTGTATGTGATTCTTCTCCCTTTCTTACATGTTGCCTCCTGTCTCTTATCCCTTGTGTTGCGAACACCTTATGGTAAAGATTGAGTCATTTTCGGTAGTTCCCGATGCTGCTTCATTCATCTCGGCTTTCTTTGCTTTCTTCTCAAGAATCCTTAGAATGTTCGTTTACTGTTTATGAAAAGCACTTCATGGAGATCACTTATGCTATAACTTCATGTACAAGTAGTTTTAGGGGTCCAATGTCGAGTAAAAAGGACTCAGTATCAAGTGGTAAGACTCGAAACCGAGTTGTCCACTTTGGTCCTATGCCTTTACAACTTCTAAAGTATGATCCTATCACCTTTCTAAGCATCTTTCCAAGTTCATGAATCGTTTTGACTTCATAGGTCTAGTGAAAATCTGCTTGGTCAAAAAGTTGGATAATAGTTTCTAAATTCTTTTTAAATAAAATTTTATTTTATTTAAATTTGAAAAATAATATTGTATTATTTAATTTATGTTATATTATATATATATGTATGTGTGTGTGTATCATGTACATATATGTATGTGTGTACAAGTGTAACATATCAATCTGCGCAACGTATAATATGTATGTTTATTAATATTGGGATTTACATTGCAACAGACACGTTAGCTCATCCAATATACAAATATATTGTCCAAATATATGTTTATATACTTTTATTTACATATATAAAATATTACATGTTTGTATAAAATAATTTTTTATTAAATGTAAATATACCTAAATACACACGTATTTTTATAAACATTATTATAAAATATTAACATCACATATATTTATAATTATGTGAATACAAAAAAATCAAACTCTAAACTCTATCACATATTCATTTATGGCTATTGTTACTTAGTTCACGCCTCTTCTTGATTCGCTTCCTCTCCTCGCTCCCCCATCTCCTCCTTCCTCGTGGTTTCTCTGAATAGATCATCTTCTCCACCTCCCTCTATAACCAGATTGGGTCGGCCCTTTAAGGTCCACTCCATTCGTTCGGATCTGGTTTTTACCACGCCTATGATTACTTCTTCGCCATCGGTCTGTTCTTTTAACTTTTTCAATGTCTGTGTCAACGATTATGAAATTTTTGCAACCCGCAATTTAATAAAAATTTGCAACCCACGTGTCCCGGTCGTCTCACTTACTACTATTTTCGCTTTACTTGATTCTAATCTGAAAAACTATGACTCGAATCATTCTCCAATATCTGGTATGTCTAGTGTCACGGCTATTGGTGGGGTAAGTCTTATTTCTCATTTGTTTGGTGCAGTTGATGGCCAATGGGTAATTTTTAAGAAAGGCGATGTTGTCTTAGGAAGGATTGATGAAGACAGTCATGTTAATGTTAGTAATTATCCTGATTTTTTGATCAAAAATCAATGCATGCAATATGCTTGTTCCTCCGACAATTTGAAACTTGCTATTAATAACTCTTTGCACTACCGCACTGCTAATGTTGCTGCTGATGCTAGTCCACTCTTACACTCTTTAGTTGATGAAACTGGGCCTGTTTAGGGTGCTATGTGGTCCTCCTTATTCAATAAATTACCAGGAAATGCTGGTGAATACATACCTCATTAATTTGACATGGTTGAAATTGGTGGAATTATGATTCCTCCGAATGAGGTGATTCATGCTGGGACTGATTTTACAAAGGATTATGTGGTTGGATTCTTTTAGATTCAATCCTTCCTTATTCTGTAGTTAAAGAGCATTATGGAAAAGTTTGGTAGATTAGAAGTAGACTATAGGTTCCAATGGATAGATCAATGTACTTCTTCATGGGCTAGCGGCCTGAGGAACATATGCACATCCTTAGTTTGGAACCAACGTTTATTAGAAGGAAGCCTTTTATTGTTACTTCTTAGAGTCCTTCGATTGACTATGCTTGAGAGCATGTACTTTCTATTCCAGTTTGGGCATACTTTTCCCATATTCCATCTATTTTGCAACCGTTGCTTGGTATGAATTGGTTAGCTAATTATGTTGGAAAATTGAAATGCTTCGATGCTAATATTGTTGCGAGCAAAAAAATTGCCTATGCTAAAGCGCTGATTGAAATTACCCCAAATAAGCTGCTTTCGGAGAAGATTAAAGTTAGATTAGCTGATGGTTTAGGTACTGAGATTGTTGTTCGTTATGGTTGGAAACCTGATATTTGCATGGCCCATCAGTCCTTTGGGCATGTCTGGGAAGCTTGTTCTCATCGGTCATCCGATCCTCCACCTTTGCCACTGTTTGTTTAAATCCCACTTCCAAGACCCCATGTCCTGAAGTGGGTTTCGAAGGCCTGCAATACTCCTATGCCTCTGCCTCCTGCTATTGCATAAGAGGTTGTTTTCGATGGTTCTTCTGGCAATGTTCCGGATGTTGATGAAGTTATTATCCAACTTCCCTAATCTTGTCTCCACATCCAAACTCTACTTTTATTGATTGTGTCTCCTTTGTGATTGATCATATAGCTACTGCCATTACCATTTCATCTTTCATGCCAGTTTATTACGATGTGTAGGAAATGGCTTGGATAGCTGTGAAGACCGCTATGAAATATAACCTTTTGGATGACTCTTTTTTAAGATTTGTGTTAGATGGTCACTTGGACTTTAGATGTCTTTATTATTTGTATATCAAGTGATTCGTTGATTCTTACTATGGAAGGTTAACTATTGAAATAGAATGATGACATGCTAGCTGATGCCACATGGGATAGGTCGTTCATTTTCCCTCCTGACTCGGTGGACTATGACCCAGCTCTTACCGTGCAGTTTCGGACTTTTGCTCGAATTGCTAGGAGTTACCTCACAGCGACGTCCCTAGAATCATCAGACGATGGTCATTATTCCTCCTATTCCGAGGAGGACTAGTTTTATAGGTCTTTTATAGTAGTTGTGGCAATTCCACCACACCCCTGTGTTGTATTTTCCTGTTCTTGTTTTATAGTAGTTAAGGTCATCTGCCTTACTCCTATAGTTAAGTTGTATTTTATTACTTTGGTAATAGAAATTAGACAACACACTATAAAACGTGCTGGCTTTTCCAAAAAAAATGTGAAATATACTTAATTAATTGTAAATATATTAAATAAAATAATTTTTTAAACTAAAAATAATATATATACATATGAAATAAGCGTGATTTCACTAGCTGTACTTCGGGAGGCGGAGAGCTATTGGTCTGACCACCTTGTAGGTTTTTTCCTTGATGCTGCATCGTCTTACTCGGTTGTACGCGAGCACTATAGGAGAGCGTGGAAACTAAAAGGTCCGCTTCATGTCCAATTCCTAAATTCCTTTTTCTTTTTTAAATTTGACTCTAAGGAAGATCGACTTATAGCGCTTGACACTAGTCCTCTCATTATCGATGGGAAACCATTTATTGTGACTCCTTGGAGTGTTGATATAGACATTGTTGGAGAGCAGAGTCTTTTTATTCCAGTTTGGGCCACGTTCATCGATGTACCTTCTGTTCCTTAACCACTTATTGGTCTGAATTGGCTAGTGAGCCTTATTGGGGATTTCAAATGCATTGATGCAAATACCGTAGCACGTAAGAATCTATTATATGCTAGGGCATTAATTGAAATAACACCAGGGAATCCGTTACCGTCGATATTGAAAGTAAGAATCAAGGAAGGTCAAGAGGTGGAAATAAAAATTAACTACAGTTGGAAGCCTGACATATGTACTACATGTCATTCATTTAGTTATACCGTGGAGAAATGTTATAGGAATGCCCCTCTATCTCCTACTGTTAAGATCCTCCTCCCTAGGACGAAAATGAAATAGGTTCCAGATGTTAGAATTCCACCTCCCTCTGATCCAGATATTTTTGCTTCTCCCGCCGTGGAGTCAGAAATTGATGCAGCTAGCGATTTCGATGATGATGTTGTTGTATGGGAACCAGAAGAGTGTTCTTGAATTCATGAGGCGATGAAAATGAGGTATGATCCACAGATGCATAGTTATCACATGTTCTTAGGTGGTCCTGATGAGACTAGGAGGTTAGTGTATCATACTGAGGGTGATGGTCTTTCTCTGACGACTACTAGGATTGTTGGTGCTAGGAATTGGTGGAAATTCTTAGATCCGACTTGGGACCGGATTTATCTCTACTCATCTCTCTAGAGGTCTTTTGATTTGTATCTGGGTACGTACTTTTCGGCTATTCAACATGTTATACGCTCGGGTACCGTGTGGATATCAGTCACGACTAGGGAGTATGTGCCCTACCGAGTAGTCTAGTCATCATGTCTAGCTCCTATTTTTTCTTTTTATTCTTGTACTAAGTGGTCTGGCCACTATAAAACCAGATTATAGATGTTCTGCGCATGTACAGAACACATGTTCTTTCTTTATATACATAAGGGCACGGTCCACTCTAAAGCAGGTTGGCTTTGCCAAAAAAAGATTTCTTTAATATATATTTTATTAATTACTTATTTATAAAGTATAATAATATATTATAAATATAAATTAAGACTTACAGAATGTACTAAAAATATTTCTAATAATAACGTATTCATCAGGTCTTGCGCATTATTGAGAAATAATTTATTTTAAATTTCTAATACGATTTTATCATTTCAGTACATATTTATATTAAAATATTAATATAAAATAATGTCAAAAGATAATTTTGAAATTTAAATTCCAGTAAAATTCTAAATAATGTTTTGTACTTTGAATATTTATTTCATAATTTTACGGTTTAATAATAATTTTAAAACTAATTATTTAATTTTCGGCTTTTACTTTTTTGAGAAAATAATTTTCGGCTTTTACTTAAAATATTTTTAAATAAAAGATATTTTTTCTATCAAACATGTATTTGTGATAATATAATTTTACAAAATGTGAAAAATAATTATATATATAATATATATATTAATATATTTAATTTATGTAATTAAATGGTTTAAATAATATATATATATATATAGTATATTTTGCTACCGTCGATTATAATATTGCTTTAGTAAACCGTATATAAATTTATATAACCATATTTATATAAAGTATGATGAACTAATTTAATTATAAACTATGTATATATTTGCATATTATAATATATATATATATATTATTAAATTAAGTAAATAAATAATAAAATGGTTCTTTTATTTCCAAGCCATTCCATTATAGGTATATACATAACAAAAAGAAATTCATACAAATACACACACACATACAACCAAACTAATTTGTGGAAATATAATCATATATTGGAATTGTCACCTAACTAGCAATATTATATATGTGCATATATATAACATTATATCTAAGCTTTAATGATTATATTTAAGTTAGAAATATACCTTACTACCAATGCCTTTAAGTACACTTTAAATGATGAAGTATGCCAACGATTTCTGATCCAAAAGAGTCTTAGTCCTTGAACCATTGACCACCAACTATTGATTAGCAATTGATTTGATTTGATTTGAGCTTAAAAATTTTTAGAGATTGGAGGGGGAGTTTGGCTAGCAACGTATGGGGATGGAGGCTCCAAAAAGATTGGTGTCAAATGAAGGTAGAGATACTTAAGTAGAGGAAGAAAATGAGAGAATATAGGATCTCATCTTTTACTCAAACTCCTTCCATCCCAGCTATCCAAAATCAAGCCACTCCAGGCTATGTCATAGCCTCCTATAACACTTAGTTTAGATACACAGATCAGCCCCTTTATGGGCTTTAAAACCTATTTAGGATCTGAATAAATATTTTTCATTTTAAAATGTACCGATACCATATATCCATTAATATATCGAAATCAAATTTTACACCAAATATTTCATAGATATAAATTAATTTAATTAATTTATAGCAAATACAAATTAATTAAATTGTTGGTAAAGGGGAATTCAACATTTTCATTTTGTTACTCGTTAGGTTTAAATTAGATCGGCGATTAATATCGAACAATTAGAATATTAACGTTCATACATCGCTAGCAGGTGATATGACATTTCGGTCAATTTTATCGCTTACTTGGTTTCGGTAAAATCCAATTTTACTTTGTTAAGCTTATCCGGTTGTGACTTTTATTTACACTAATTCTCTTCGTCAAAATTATATCACTTTGGACTTATGTAATTTGGTCATAGTCAAAATTCCAGTATTATCCATATCCAACCCTATGTCCAAACACAAAGTCCTTGGTCCAATAATAACAAGTATTATTAACCGAACTACTCTGGCTAGAGATTTTGACATTGGGTCGACCTAATACTAACCTCATATAATCGAGTAGACAAATACTCTTTTGAATAGTTCTTTACTTCTAATACTTCTATTCGACCTAAATCAACGGAATTCGTACCATGATTTGACTATAATCAAACTGAGCTTTCATATTGAAGATCGATGGTATTCTCAAGTCGAGAGAACTGTGTAAATCAGTCACATCGATATTTTCTTTTTAACCTTTGTTATATTAACCAACAGAAAACTATCTAGTGCGTTGTTCTATAGTTATCCAATAATTATCAGTACATAACTTCTAGGTGCCTCTAGTAGTCATGAGTAATACACTGTCCAACATTTGAAGAGCGTTACGTACTCTAGTCTCAACAGATACATCGATATCTAATCTCGATGCATCTTAACTAAGAACATTTAATATGATATGTTTTACAATGTTGTGATACAATACTCATGATTGCAACTATTTGTAATTGTTATCACAAACATACTATTTATGGATTTTCTGTTAAATATTTCAATTAAATATTTAATTATTCATAACACATTATAACAAATATATAACGAAAAGAAAAAAACCTTTATTACAAATGAGAATAAATTATGGAGTTAATTAATTTACAATAAATTATAGAATTACCCAAAGTGCATACCCCTAAATCTATCACATAATATAAAATAGAAGTAAATAACATAACGTGCAAAAGAAAAATAATTCGATTGGATCAAATATGTCAGTATATTCGAAAGGAGTTCCAAAAGAACCAAAAAACTAAAAATATTATATCACAAAAGCCACTTCTTCCAATGATACATAATGATGCATTGATAAAGAGTAATCAAACTTTATTGCACAAAGAATGATTGATGATGAGTGAAGTAGAGTTAACTTCTTTTTGTCAGTTCATGTACTTAAGAAAAGCACACAAGCTTAAAATTAATTTCATCTAAAGTATAGTTTACGAGATCATAAAAGATAAGAGAATATAAGAAACCCTTGCATATCCCAGGTCAAGAAGTGGATAGGTTGCGTGAGTCGAGAGACCTCAACTAATACTTGTTAGTAAGGGATCTTGTATGGGCCACCCTAAATGAGTTTGGGACTATTCAATATTGATTGACCAATTTATGTGATGAACATTAAGCTTCATAAGCTAAAAAATAAATCATTTTTATACTTACAAAAAGGTATCTCAATAAAATGTTTGTAAGTACCTCCATTACACTCAGCAATAGTTGTTCTTTCAAGAAACATCAACTTCATGACAAATGAATTTCTTTTAGGAATTATTGGTAGTAAAATGGATTTAATATGATCCGGAGATAAAATTGATTACAAAGAATGAAATGAAATCGACCAAACCTAAGTGGACACAACTAATTAGAATGTCTAATAATAAGTCTCGCACATTAAAGAGAAACTACGATTTTCTTATCGATGTCGAGAGAAGAATTTTCTCAGCAGTCAATAACTCATTAAGAGTTTTGACTATACCATATGGCATAATATGCAAATATGGAATGAATTCCCATAACATTATAAAAATACGATTCTGATGATTATATCCACAGGGATATGGTCTATAAGCCGCATAAGTGTCTCCATGGAGAAGACTAATGCAGTTAGAATATGGTAAACTACATTGATAGAATAGCATCGCAAATTTCAATTATTGAAATTAACGCAACACATTCATCATACAACATACTAATTTAATTATTATTTTACTCCCAAAATTATCGCTCGATATGATTTTGAGTTTTTGTTTATGTATGTTGAAATGGAAATTCTAAATTATGACTAAGGATGTGCTGTTTGCGATCAATATCCAAAATATCTTGAAATCACTGGGAGCGATTCTAGGTTTGTGGATCATTGGTATGATCCAACAAATGGTACAAAAGCATTATTCAATAAGCATTAGAGTTAAGCAAGTATTTTGATAGAGAAATCAAATCGTTCGTTTTTTGGTCCAAACGCAAAAGAAGCATGTGTTTGTAATAAAGAATATTCATAGATGCTAATGTATTTCTAAAACTATAAGTAAACAACAAATTTTTTTTTTTTAATAATGTACTCGTGTTAAAATCATTTTAGTTTGGTTGTTTAGTTCTCGATATTGGATTTGGAATTGACACCTTTTATGATTAGTATAAGGATGTTAGGGTAGCTCCAAAACAATATACATGGGTATCATTTTAAAATATTTAATATGGAGCATTTAAGAAAGATCCCATATGCATAGGCAATAGAAATTATCATACATACTGCATTTCCTATAGTATCGCATCTTTCTTATGTATTAGATGCATAAAGAAAGTATCACATCTAATTTAAGACTACTATATGAAAATTGATTGTGTTCTTGAGTATTTACAACGTATTGGATAATTGTTTTATAGAAACAACAAACTCCTTAAGACGGAGTGATTGGACTCGAACTTCATAAGTGATATCAAGTATAGTGTGTCAATCCTAACTTCATGTTCAAACTTAAGTTAAGAACTTTAAACTGCAAATGTTCCAAATAATAAGAAGTGGCTAATCGATCCAAATTCTAAATACATCATCTTAAATAGCACTGCAATATAAGAAGTTTAAATAAGTGCATAAATTTATTATTGAGCTAAGGGTGAATTCAAATATTGAGAATCTCGCAACATTGTTATATGATAACAACGTTGAGATAAAGTTCATAAAGTAACATAAAGCTTACTAGAGGTCGAGAAATATACTCCAAAAAGTTCCATATGATAAAAGCAGTTTAGCAATGTCGGTGAGAGTTGATTGATACAATAGATAGTTAAAACTATATGGAATAACTTTTGACTAAGGGACTAGCCTAAATTGTTTTTGAGAAAACTAATCGAAGGAGTTGGAATAAGATTTCATAATTGACCTTAAGTGCAAGTTAGGAGATTGATAACCTTACGAGTATGTTTTGAGGGAATTATGAAATTTATTACATATATATAGTTCGATAACCAATATTGTTTAAAATACAAGGTATTTTTCCGTTGTATATTTGTTATATCGTGATATAATTAATTAAGTAATTACTTTAAAGTATATTAAATAGAAAATCCTTAAATGATATGTTATGTGATTGGTGTAATCAAAAATTTATCACGTTAAAATAACATATTATTTTAAATATTCTTATTCAAGATGCTTTGAAATAGGATATCGACACATCTTTTGAGATGTGAGTATGCAAGGTTCTCAAAATGTTGGGAAGCATATTACTCATGACAGCTGGGGCACCAAGGGGTTACATGTTGATAGTTATTGGATTACTATGGAATGATTCACTCGAGAATTTTCCATTGGTTGATATCACAAAGGTCGTATAGAAAATCTCGATGCGACGAAGTTACATAGTTCTCTCAACTAGACAATATAATTGAACTTCAATGTGGACACTCCACTTTGACTTTAGTTAAATCATGGTATGACATCCATCGAACAACTATAGTTGGGCCTCAGTTGAAACATTAGAAGTGAAACACTATTTAATAGATAATTCGTATCCTTAGTTATATGCAGTTTGAATCACGGTTAATTGTAATCAACAAAAAATAAACTCTCTAGCCAGAACAATAGGATTAATAATAATTGTTATCAAGAATTTTGTGTTTGGACTAGTCAAGTTAAATATGGGCAATGTCGGAATTTTGACGAAAACCAAATTCCATTAGCCTTAATGTGATGTAGTGTTGATAAAAAGAATTAATGTAAATAATCGTTACTATCAGATACTTCTTATAATTAGTAAAAATGGATTTTTCCAAAAAAAATTGCATGTGATAAATTCAGCCAAAATGTCATATCACTAGCTACGGTGAAGTGTAATCGTTATTATTCAAAGTGTTCAATATTTTTTTTTAAAAATGGTACTTAGATACAACATATCACTGGGACAACAAACCAAAAATCATGTGTCAATAAATGTTCAAATCACGCTACGCAAGTTTCAAACTTGTGACATCTCGCATCAAAGTCAAATCACTTAACCACTGGGGCAATGGTGCTTGTCAAATTGTTCAATATTAACCACTGACTGAATTTGCACATTTGAGTCATACATCCGAAAAGATGAATACTATGAATGAACCATATGATTTAATTAATTTATATCATTGTAAATTAATTAATATTAATTATTAAATATTTTGATATCGAATACCATTAGCATTTAATGAAATACGTATACATAAAAAGTTAGGAATATACGACATCGGTAGAACATTTAAATTAGATTTAAATATAATAAACACAAAATGGTTTTGGAAACTTTTTAGGTTCATTTTCCTCATGCAATGGCTGGCCAAGAAAAGGGGAAAAGGAAGAGTTTTCAAATTGAAATAAAAAGGCTAAAACATAATTAATGGAAGGTGAATAACCCCTATCTTTAGTTATCTTTTATTACCTCCTTTAGGAGATTTATTTTGTTCACTCATTTGCGATTCTCTCCTCTTCCATCCTAGCGGAATTCGATGGCTTCCAAAGCTTAAAAAATTTCAAAAAAAAATCAAAACAAAACGTGGTTCTCATCTCTTAATTCTACAAGTTCTAAAGATTTATTTAATTGAATCTAGGGTCAACAATTTATCATTCAAGTTGTGACTTTTGGAAAATTTCTAAGATATTTTTCCAATTTAATTTTTTATATGTTTCTCTCGTTTATATGCTTGGACTCTATATGATTCATCTTGTGTTTTACTTGTTCGTCTTGCAACATGTAATTCAAATATCTTTTGTCCATCTCGATTAAAATATATGTTTTTTGTATTGATTTGATTCAGATCCATTTTCTTATCTATCTTCATTTACCATATGTTCATCAATTTAAATGAATGTTCTTATCATAAATTTACACGTGCCTAGTTGTTCAATTCTTTTTTTCTTTTCTTTTGAAAATTTTGTTCTACTAATTTTTGTTGGAAAACTGTCTCTTATATTCAATAATATTTGCGTACACAAACGTAAATAAATTGTATATGTTAATTATTTAAATTTTGCTTTAAATATTAGTTTCTTATATTATATGATCGATGTTTTGAATAAAATCATTTTGATTATTGTTTTCCTAAGAATGCAAAATATTTTTTGTAAGCTAAAATTCATGAGTGGACTTTTGTGTAAAATCCAAACTTTTTTTTTTTTAATTCAAAGTTTTGTCTTAAATCATGTATCTTTTGTTTCCTTTATAAATGAAAAGTTTGACTTATATTGTTAACTTTAAAATCAAACATATCTGCACATATATTATAAATTATAATCTTTACATATATAAATTATTTTAAATCTGAAACATTCCTTGCAATTTTCATATATATACGAACATATTTGCGTATGTTGCATACTCAAATTCATGAGATGTTTTGTGTAAAACTATAATGTTTGATTTCAAATTCTTCCTTAATTGAGGACTGATCCATTATTGTCAATTTTGGATTTCATACCATATAAAATTATCATATATATGTATGTGTGTGTGTGTATCATTATGCATCTTTTATTATGTATATAATTTTTAACTCAAAAGTTTGGACAACAAATGCATATTTAAATAGGAAATGAGTTTGTTGCAGTGTAAATTACTACACCTATCTACGATCATATCAACTATGTACACTTCTTATATGTAGCACATGCACTTTATACAAAACAATATATTTGATATACTTGTAAACTAAAAAAAAAAATCTTTTAAACATATTAAATAAAATGAAGATTTTATTTAAAACATTTTAGACTGAATTTAAAATCCACTTTAAACTTCATTGGCCCAATTAGATCAAAATAGATTTATTTTGAAATTCATCATTTAACTGCTTCCAACTGGCATGGTTCCATTACTTTAGCCCAATACTCGCGATTGTTTCGATAATTTAATACTCGTGGTAATTTTAATAACCGTGATAGCCTATATGTTTTATAATACCGGTGACTTCCATATTTGTCACAACTCCTCGTATAATTGCGATGATAACCTTCGTTTTCGCTGTAGTTTATCCATAAACTTGCGGTAGCTTAATAACTTGCGATAACTCTTTAAACCATAACTTGCGACGACACTTGTCTAATTTCAGCATCCAATTTCGGTATTATATACTTCCTTGTATAAAAAAATTTAGAGTCCATTTGGTTTCATATTGTATTTTGTATTTTCAACATTTACTACAAAATACGAGAACATCTGGATAAAAGATTGAAAATGCTAAGTCACTACGACGATGAAGGAACGATGGAGAAAATAAATTGTTTTCCATAATTTTATTATTTTTTAACACAGGAAAAACAAACTACAAATGTTATGTATTTTGTACGTTAAGTTCATTTTTCAACTGGATGCATTGTTCGTGTTTTTGTTTGGACGAAACCTATAACTAAAAAGAAGAAACCCAATGTGGCCTTCTACTTTGGATCCAAGTGAGGTTGCATATTTTGGACATCTATTTACGCCCACAATAATCCAAATCGAACACATGCTACTCACGTACACCCAAACAAACAAAAATGATAAATCCTACTTAAGATGAATATATAAACGTGCCGTTTACGACTGTTAGTAACCTATCATTTTCGTAGAATATAGATAGAAGACTAGCCGCCATCTCTTTTCCTTTATATCCCAATATTCCACTACTCCTATCACCTTCTTCCTCTTCATCCATTTCTTTCATATATCATTTTCTTCTATTTCTCCAAATAATGGAGAATCACAACTACCCTTTGTTTTTCCATCCACAACAATTCATAAACTCCATCAATAACAACAACAATAACAGTACAATCTTCGAAAACATGTATGGAAATGGAACTTCTTCTACTCCGAACCATCAGGAGTATATGAAAAATGAAGAAGACGTTACTAGTTATAAGGAATCGATAGTGACGGAACCGGAAAATAGCAATAACAGCAATGAGAAGGATGACAACAAGAAGGTTAAAGGAGATAAGAAAGTGAGAAGGCAAAGATTTGCATTTCAGACAAGGAGTCAAGTTGATATTCTTGATGATGGTTATAGATGGAGGAAGTATGGCCAAAAAGCTGTCAAGAACAACAATTTTCCCAGGTTTCTTTTCTCTCTCTTTAGATCATTCAATAATTCTTAATTTTCTATTTATAATTGCTTACCTTTAAATATGTTGTTTCTTAGATAGATAACTAAAGGATTAGATGTCCATCTAATGATATATATAACAGTGAAGCATGATATTTATCAGTTCTTGTGAACACAGATAAGAGTTTCAATCGTTTTGATATTCATAAGTTTCCTGGTTTTTTTGGACAGTACAGAAAAAAAGCCCATTCCTTGAACTACTTATTCCACTAAATCAATATGGATTGACTAATATAATATTAATTTTGACTCTTTCTCTACGCATATACATACACATAAATATGTATGTAATATGTATGTATGTATGAATGTATTGTGGAAGAAAATGAAGAAAATAATGATAGTAGAATATGTAGAATATTGTCCATAAATAACACGCCAATGTTGGAATCAATTACTTCTCCATTTTGAAGGGGGCCAAGGAAAGTATGTTTACATGCTTTGTAGTCGTCACATGAATAGTATCACTGTGATGTAATAAGACCGTGCTCTAAAACTGACTTTGAAAAGTCTTCTTTAGCAAGAAAATCATATAATGAAGTAACCTTTTTTTTTTCACTTCTAGAAGTTGGCATTACACACAGACACGGACACAAACACAAACACAAAAACTATATTAATTGGTTTTATCTAAAATAAAACTACAATTAATTTCAGGAGCTACTACAGATGCACGCATCAAGGCTGCAATGTGAAGAAGCAAGTTCAAAGACTATCAAAGGATGAAGGAGTTGTGGTAACTACTTATGAAGGAGTGCACACTCATCCTATTCAGAAGTCCAATGACAATTTTGAGCATATTTTGAACCAAATGCAGATTTATTCAGCATTTTAAGAAATTTATTTTGCAGTGTTCTGAAAATTTCCAAACAAGCATGAATCATCTTGTAAAGAGTATTGACAGTGTATATTAAATTTGTTTTGCATAATTATGAGAAGCTAGTAATAACCAATACTATATTATGTATGAATACTTATACTTGAAGGGTATATGTATGTATAAACTTAAATTGAATGTGTTGATTCTCTCATGCATATGATGTTCTATAATACATTTGGTGTATCCTTTAAACGAATGTTTGAGATTATTATTTTGCAAGGTAGATTATGTTCTTCTGTGTTTATATTGGAATTGGTTTGAATTATTTGTGTGCTTACATCTAAAATATTTACTTTATTAGTGAAAACTTAATCAATGCAGCTGAGGTAGTAAAATACTATCTTTAGTTATTCAATCATCTGTTAGTTTCTGGAGAATCTATTTGCTCATTTTGGGTAAACATCTCGTAGACTTATGAAGCTAACAGTCTCAAATGAAGTTGCCACTACGAACTTTTGAACACAAACAACCGATATGACAACAACAATTAGAACCAACCCGTTGTTATGCAAATAGTAACGCTTTGCGGAAGCTTTTATCAACGGATCTTTGTCAATCAAATCACAAAGAAATAACTTGAATTAAAAATAAGACGGAATTGGAATCAAAACGCAATAACACAAAATATTCCATCCAACCATCCACTTTATTGATTCACCAATTTTGTTTACAATTAATAGAACAAAGCTAAAGTAAATAAAATATCATTGAATTAATAACCAAATTGAGAAAGCTAGCAAATATCTATATGACAAAAATTATTGGAGAAAAAGAACAAAGATGAAGAAAAGAAAATTAGCAAATAGATTTTCCACCACACTTTTACCTTCTCTTCTAGTCTATATTTATATAATCAATTACTTAATGCTCAAGTTAACATTAGATGACAAAAAATAATTTGATCAACCAATTAGAGAGAGAAATAAACATACTCAAATATGTCTATTAATTAAAGGAAACAAAATATTCCCTTTCTTTCTTCTGCATATTTATTTCCCTCTATTTGTGATTTTGTATATCAAAATTTAACAATCCACCTTGATGCAAAATCACATATCTTCAACATATCAAGCATGCGATATCTAAATCCATCACACATTTTCATATCTCAATCGTAGTAAATTACAAACCTCAACCACTGTCTGCAAGTGATGATCTCCCACATGAGTTGCATCACACAAATCGGATCTAAAAAACGTTTCCAATACCACAAAGATCTTCGTCTTGTCTTTGTGGATTTTGCAATTCGACACCCGACTATCACTCGATCTAAGCTCATTACCTGATCACTACTAATCCCTCGAGCATCATCAACATGAAGACCTTTGTCTAAAATATGATCCTCAATGCTAGAATCTAAGGAGTGACCACATTAACCTCTTCACCTTGTTGTGCACTAGGTCCTTCAACCGTCACTCGCTTTCCATTGTCGACCACAGAACCAACCAAGCTATAAAGGTTTCTTACTTCAAATACTCCTCTCATCCTTACACGACCACCTTTCTTCACTCTCAAAACTCCACCTTGAGTCTCATAAGTGCAACCACGGCGATCCAACAGACTGAGAGAAATAAGAATATGCAAACAAGGGTACATGTCTCACTCTAGAGACCTCTCTAGCCACACCATCATGCATCAAAATCGGATAGATCTAATACCACAAATCGGTAGCTCTTCTCATTAGCTGTCTTAATTGTGCTGACACTCTTCTCATAAGAAGAAAACCAATTCACATCTCTACAAATGTGAAAACTAACTCCCGAGTCCATCTTCCAAGGCTTATTTTTACTAAAGAGGACATCACAAGAAGCATCATATCGGTACCTTTAGCAAAACCTGCATGTGCATTAGTACTAGTATCACCATACGCAGCCTTTTTCTAATCGTTCTTATAAGCATAACACTTGCTGCGTATTTTACCTTTCTTATTACAATAATAACAAGTGATAACACCTTTACCATTAGCGTCCTTCTTCTTCCAAATTTATCTTTCTTCGAGTCTCTTGCCACCTTAGCCTCACTTTGAATTGATTTCATACCTGACCCTTTTCTTCTAAGCTCCTCATTCAAAAGACTGCTTCGAACAGTTTCTAGAGAGATAGTTCCATTAGCATTGGAATTACACAATGAAACAACCAAAGTTTTCCAACTTTCTGAAAGCGAACTCATTAATAAAAGAGCATGTAACTCATCATCAAAATTGACCTTCATATTTTCCAATTGATTTATTTCATTTTAAAATTCATTTAAATGCTCTGCAATAGACTTCTCTTCATCTAATCTCAGTTGTATTAACTTTCGAACCAGAAAAGCCTTACTAGCAGCACTCTTTGACTCATACAAAGATACCAACTTGTCCTACAAAGTCTTCGCGAATTCACAACTAGCCACAACATGGAAAACTGAATCATTAAGATACGGACGAATCAAAGCAATCTCCTTCTCATCCATCTTCTTTCATTTTCCCTCGTCTACATGAGAGGGCTTCTTTCCATCTCCATCAATCGGATGATGAAGATCATTAAGATACAGAATTTCCTCCGTCTTAGGCTTCCAAATACCTCAATTTTCCCCATCCAAGATAGCCGTCTTTAAAAAAAATTATATCCGATATCAGTAATTTTTCAAACCAAAATTATTCTAAGCTTTGCGATGATCTGTACTCTGATACCAAACTGTTATGAAAATAGTAGCGCTTTATGAAAGCTTTTATCAACAGATCTTTATCACCCAAATCACAAAGAGATAACTTGGATTGATAACAAGACAGAATTGAAATCAAAACGAAATAACACAAAATATTTCACCCAACCACCTTCTTTATTGATTCACCAAAATTTTGTTTACAATTAATAGAACAAAACTAAAGTAAACAAAATACCATTGAATCAATAACCAAATTGAGAAAGGGAGCAAATATCTATATGGCTAAAATTGTTAGTGAAAAAGAATGAAGATGAAGAAGTGAAAATTAGCAAATAAAATTTTCACCACATTTTTACCCTCTCTTCTATTCTCTATTTATATAATCAATTACTTAATGCCCAAGTTAACATTAGATGGCAAAAAATAATTCGATTAGCCAATTAGAGAGAGAAATAAACATACTCAAATATGCCTATTAATTAGAGGAAACAAAATCTTCTCTTTCTTTCTTTCGCATACTTGTTTCCTTCTATTTGTGAGTATCACCAAAATTAGCACCCGTCCTATCTAAAAATACAAGGGTGGAACTAGGCCAAAGAAGACTGATTCAAAGTATAGTTATAGAGTCACGACATGCCTAAGTCGGCTAGGAGTCTAGGTTCAACTAGTGACAAGGCCTAGCTAGCCAAATACCAGACCAACCTAAATTTATGGGTCAGTTAGTAGCAACTAGCTTGGCAAGTAAAATGTTAGACCAACCAGATTTTGTTATCAGGTATTTTGGCTCAAGTAGCCAATCCAACCATGTTACTAAGCCATTCACTCACAAATCCACCCTTTCTAAGCATACTAGTGTGAACTCGTGTTACACACATTAAGTTACACTATATTATTTATTAAACCACGCATTTTTCCAGTTATATGAAGTTGAAATCGCATTTTTATGGATTGTACTTTTTTGAATTATCTTTATCTTAAACATTGCAGATTTTCTATTTGTTGATAAATCTTTTTAAATAATATTGGATCACGTAAAGTATAACTAATATTTTAGAGCATAATGTTTTATACAACACGTGATGACATCAATTATAAGCTGTTCCTAACTCAGTAAGCATTACATTATTAAGCATGCCTAAAAGTAATTTTCAAATGTAAGAGAATTTAAGTTCAACACAGTTTTATTATGCATTTAACATATAAACTTTGTACGTAATTTGGTCTGATGGTAGTGTTCTAAACTCAAATGGAGGAATTGTGCTAAAAGTAAAATGATGTTTAAATTTGGTTCAAAAAAACATCACTCCGACATCTGGATTATGATGTTTTATGGCATTACACTAAACTAAATAAATCAAAGGAAAATATTATATTAGATTTAAAATATCTTATTTACTAATGCATATAACCAAATATGACATAAGAATTATATGTTATATATATAGAGCATGTAGTTAATTTTTTATGAAGCAAAATAATATTTCCATTTTATTTTAATATCAATGCAAACATAATATCTAAAATAACATGATAATAAGCATAATTCAAACAAAATTAGTATCATTGTTAAACAAGATACTCATGGATACATAAAACTTCTTCACATAACATTTAATTGAAATATTGATCAATTGGTACAAAGAAACACAGTCATAGTGACAGACAATAAGAATAATTTATTTTGGCATAGTGACATAGCCAAACAGATTTGTTTTTATTTTGAGGGTGCGGTTTAACGGTAATTATATCATTTATTGCTTCATTACATGCACAATTACAAGTTGGAAGAACTGTTTCATATTCTTTTTAAAACTATTATGTATTTCATGTGTTGGTGTATTTGGTGTACTAGAAATAGGATGATGTATGACAATATTTTCATGTCTTCTTAAGAAATTATAACACAAATTCACAAGGATACCATTCTTCTCTTTAAGGCATATCCCTATAATAGTCCCATCATATTAACTCATTTGGTCAGCACTTTTATATTGATTTATTATAAATTTTCCACACGCACTATTATTCTTTTTAACGATTTCAGGTCATTTCCTAGAAGTACATTAACAAACATAAAGTATAGAGCTTTTCTGCAAATCAATTGCAATGGTTTCTTGAAGGAAGATGCAGCCAACATATGAGTTAGAATTTTCATTATTCATTTCATCCTGGGGATAAGTAATGATCAAGAGACATAAGCAGGAGATTCTTAGTCATTCACAAATTTTAAGTTCTTACAACTTACGTCAATAAAATTTTAGTTAGGCTCATCTCTATAGGAGCTCTATTTTCGTCTGAATTTTGTATTTGAACCTTTTGTAATGGAACTTTTTATTATCAATAATTATATGGATACTTCCTGGGGCTTTTCAACATATGACCATAAAGTGATGTGTTTTCCTCTAGGTAAGTCTATTATTTATATCTATAAAAAAACAGATTCATCAAAGCAAACTGATAAAAATAAATTATTAAATTTATTGTAGAAGGCTATATTGTGGAGTTGAAAAAGTATTGTATAAAAGAGGCACTTACCTACATATGCATAGAATTGTAGTAACCAAAGTTATTTATTTTTATTGGGATTAAAATCTGTGGAAACTACAGGTTACTCACAAAGCCTTTTCCATAAAAAGAAAAGCTAAGCTTCAATGTCAAATGTGTCCATTACTTCTCTTCATTATTTTCCTATAAATTCTTCAAAATCGTTAACTGAATGAAACTATTTTCCATACCTCTCCTCCTTCAACATACTAATATCGCCTAATACAAATTAAACTCTACACTCAAATGTATTTTTTTATTTAAATTTGACTCTTACTTAATATTTATCATCTTCACTTTGTCCCTTTACATGTAATTAGCACAGATTAATTTTTATTCCTCACATAATATTGTGTTTCTAAAATTGTCCTTGAGTTTACTTTGCAGATCCATTCAGACATTGGATGTGGATTTGTTTTGGAGTTTCAGTTCAAGATCTGCATAAATGATTGTATTTTTTTTATACATCCAAAAATTAGCACAATATAGTATTAATAACCCAATCCGTTTGGTACACGTGTAAGATAAAGATTATAATCATGTTTTATTATTTATAAGGTGTATAATATTTCATTTCAAGTATTTGCAAATATGTAACATCATGTAACCTGTAAAAGTAAAAAAAATATTACCAGACAATATTTTATTTTTTTGTTCAAAAATGTTATCATGAATATGTCTTTCCTCATTAATTTTATTTTTATTCTTTTGCCACGTTTATGTAAGGAAAGAAAAGTATTTTTTTAAGAAGGGTAAATTTGTAGATATACACGCTTAAATTGAATGTGTTGATTCTCTCATACTGGATTTTCTAGAATGCATTAAACAATAAGGTGTGTCCTTTTAATGATCTGTTTAGATTATTATTTTTCATTGTGGATTATTTTCTCCTATGTTTATATGAGAATTGGATTAAATGTTTCTGTGCTTACATCGATCTAGTGTTGCAATGAGAACTTATTAAATACAAAGATAGAAAATATTATTTTTAGTACTTTAATCATTATTAGTGTTTGTATAAGGGGTTTTGGACCAAAAGGCCCTATTCTCTCATGCACAAAAAGTCCCTACTCATAAACCTATGTAAATTAGGTCCCTATTTTATTAATTTTTTATCAAAATGACCCCTTCCAGAAAATCGGCCCAACATCGAAATCAGGGGTAAAAGTATCATAAATTAGCTAAAAACTAAAAATAGGGACTTAATTTTCATAACTTTTTTGGAAGGGGCTTTTCTTCCATCATCTTTCAATTTTGGGGACTAGGTAACCATTCCTTATTTGTTGTAGAATTCATTGGCCTAATTTTTAGGCAAACACCTCATAGATACTTTAACGAGTTAACGATCATAAATGTAATTGCTGACTAATTATGAGGATTATATCTTTAATTTGATCATTTTAGAACTAAATACAACATATAATATGACGACAACAGTTGTTGAGAAAACAGAAAAAGTAAAAGAACTAACATAAAATTTATATAGATTTGGAAAATTAACGGCCTACACCAACTTTTCACTTTTATTGCAATTTGGATTACAATCAGAGAATTACAGTAAATGATTCTGAAATTTGTGTAATATCACTTGAAAATGATAGAGTTTGGAGTACACTCTAGGAGATATTATGTAATTTATTACGTATATCCGGTTTGATAACCAATCTTGTTTAAAACGAAAGATGTTTTTTTCTATTATATACTATTATGCTATGAAATAATTAATTAATTAGTCAATTTAAAGTATATTAAATAGAAAATCATGTATAGTAATTACAATGTGTTATAATCATGTGAAATTTATCACATTAAAAAGAACACATGATTTAAATATTTCTAGTCAAGTTGTTTCGAGATCGGATATGGATGCTTAAGGTAAATATTTTACTCATGCCAGACTTTTTATCTAACCTATGTTTTTATTGTTTCTCGTACGTTCATTGGTACTTATTCGAGTAGGCTGAGTTTATGGTTTAGACATGTATTATAACATCCCTAAATTTTATCAATTTAAAATTAGTAATTTATTTGAATTTCTGGGATTTAATTTGGAATTAATTTCAAAATTTTCAAGACAAATAGAATTAATATTGATTTATACATATATAAATGGATTATAATTCAAATTTTAATTTGAATTTGCATATAAATTTAAATAAATTTCTTAGTAAAATGATTTGGATTTAAAAAAAATATGTGTAAATTATTTAATATGTAGTTAGTTTTAAAGCATTTTCTTTTAAATAGCATATATATTAATATAAGGGAAATGTCTTTGTAAAAATAAGAAATATAATATAAAAATTTATTTAAACCATATAATCGTGTAAAATTACAATGTTAAGCTTTTAGCACCTAAATTAACAAGTGTAAACTAATGAAGCATTAAAATGAATAAGTGTCAAAATTTTATATTTTCTTTTCATTTTTCAAATTAAAGAAAATTAAGGCAAGTATATATTTCAAATTCTTTCCTCTCTTATTTCTTTTACCCGATCAAACTTAACAAACCAGAAAATCATCAAAGAAGACTCAAAAGAAAAATCAAAGAAAATAGTTGAAACCAGAAAAGTTGAACACTTTTTACAAATTGAGATCAAACATGGAATTCAACAAAACAAATTCCAGTTAAACAAAAATTTGAAGCAGTCAAAAGAAAGCAAGAATTCAAACTCAAATCTGTAAATAAACATCAGCAAGCTTCAACTAACAAATCGAGTTTTGATCATCAATTCAGCAAGATCAAACTCAAGATTTAAAATCAAGAACAAAATCAACTTCCAGGATTCTAAAAGGCTCTTGGTTTCTTCTTCTATCAGGTGAGTAAACTCTTGATGACTTGATCTATGACCTGTTGTTTGTGAAGTAAAGCTGTGCAAATGATTTGAATATGTGAAAATGTGTTGTATGTACACAAAAATGTATATACATAGATGTGCATGTTTGAGTTATAGGCATGATTGCCTTTATTGTTCCCACGTTTCCAAAACATGTTCAAAAATTCGATTTCTTATCCTTCGATCATTATTAGACTTTAAAATTTAAACAAACGTTGTAAGAAAAAGAAATCAAAGCTTTCTCTGCAAAATTGATAATACAGGAAAAATTCAAAATGTGTTAAATTTAAAACATCATGAATTCTAGCTTCAAGTATACTGTCTGAAATGGTTTCGAAAACAAAGATTTTTAAAAGTAAAATAATATTTTTAAGTACGCATTCACTGATTAGTTTGGGAATGATCGAAATTGGGGTTATTGTCAAATTCTGGTCATCGACGTGATGAGGATGGTCGAGGTTGTGGGTGGAGATGGCTAAGGTGATGTGGGTTCGGGGATAAATGATCGATTTTTTTTAATTTGATCGTGGTGGCCGAACTTCATTCATCTAGGTTTTAAGCGAGTATTTTTGTATAGGTCGAAAGTCTTATTGCTGCGTCTTCCTCAGGTGACCGTAGTTGATCGCTCCGGTGGGGATAGTGGTGTGAGTTCTGGACGAAGCTTCGGAGATGATCGCGTGACCTCTAATGTTCAGAGGTGGATGAACGAGGCAATTTTTGGTGATCATAGCTCAGTTTAGGTCAGGATGCTCGATTTTGTTTGGCTCACGAATTCGTGGATCTATGGGTTCTGCATGTTTGGATAGATGGTCGTGGATTTGTGGAAGGTGTTGGAGATGGCCAGAGCGCCGACGATCGGCGGTGCACGTGCTCATTGGACGGTTTGTGTCAGTAGGCATGGGTTGGGAAGGAAGGCTTTGGACTCGAAGTAACCTTCGGGGAACTACGGTGATGGCTCAAGTATGAGTTCGAGGGATTTTGTGAACATACCGAGTTTAACAATTAAACAAAATTTTAAGCTTGAAAAGAAATATATATGGGTAGGTTTTGGGAAAAACTCGAAGCAAGTAGGCATTTAGCCCGGGTGATAGTCGAAGTAGGTCTCGGGTTGTCATTCAAAACAGTTTTCTTGACTAAAAAAATTCAAATTTTTAAACATTTTAATCTACGTTTTAAATAATTGTTTTAATTGTAGTATTGGACAAATAAGGGTTTTAAGTAAGATATTTTCAAAACTAATTAAGTTTTAATTTATTTAATTTTGTAAAGTTGATTATTCTAATTAAGATGAAATGTTATTTTTATTAACCTTAATCTTTTGAACTAATGTGTTATGATAGTTAATTATAAAGTTTATTAAGTAAAGATTTTTATAATAATTGAACGATTAATTAAGATCAATGATTTATTATTACTTTATAGTTAAAGAATAATTAATTAAAGGTTAGTTAATTTTTAAATAAAGTTAATTAATTTATAATTAAAGATTAATTAATTAAGGTAATTAATTAAGGAATAATTAATTTATGAAGGTAATTAAGGATGTAATTAATTAATAATTAAGGATTAGTTAATAAATAATTAAGGATTAATTAAAATTAAGAATAATTAATCATCAATTAAGGATAATTAATGAAAATAGTTATGTGATTAATTAATTATAATCACACAATTAATTCATCTTAATTTTAGGTGATTGATTATTATTAAATGCTTCGTATTGATTGATATCTCTGATGTGATATGAATTGCTTTATGCTGAGCTATGATATCTGTGATTTGTTTTTGTGTGAATGTGAAAACCCATTGGCCCATAGAACGATAATTGAATTTCGATGCGCAAGGGAGTCAGATTCCAGTTGGTTATCCAAAACCCACATTGAACCTTAATGGTGAATCTTTGTGATTGAAACATCCACATGTTTTTAAATTAAGTGCTCACTATTCGGTTTAGTCGGGAGAGGACCTTGTGTCATATAACCCATTCTGAATAGTGATATGACGAAATAGATAGCATTTAAAGACGGTGGTGAAGACCGGGTGTTTTCGAGAACGATAGGACAACCTGCCGAATGACTCTGCACTGAGTAGCTCCGGTATAAAGATCTCCATATGTGATGGGGAGTCTGATCGGGATTGTTGATGCCCGGATTGTAAGGGTTTCTTTGGAAGTGCCTTCGATTCTGTTCAAACTCGGAACAGACTTGTATGGTTGTATGTCGGACATTACACTTTGATATATAAAGTTGATTTCTTTCAAATGCATTTCTGTTGGTGGCGGAAAATTTATTCTCTTAGCTTAACACCCTTCTCTGAGACGTACGAGCTCATAGGTTATGTAGTTGACGGTTATTAGTAATAAACTCCCAATTTTGTAGTGTGGCATGCTAAGTGCTGCTAATCATTTGTTGATTGAAGCATGGCTTTTGTGAAAAGCGTAGCATTGTGGACGAGACTTCGTCGAACCTCACAACCCGGTAATGGTCGAAACAGGAAGGATGCAGCATGGTTATTGAGGGTAGCGCCCCTTAGGTTATGTGCATTTTCTTCTGGATAGAGTGGTATCATGGTATGGATCCCAGATACTTAACTTATGTTGATATTGCAATTATGGTTCTTTGTGGTTGTTGTTGTTGGGGCCCCGGATAAAGGTCGGTTACGACCGGGGGATGGCATACTCATGTAGTAGTTACATAGTTACAGAGGTAACCCGGCCTTTGTTGGTAGAGAGCTCATTAAGTTCTCGGGGCGTCCCTCCATAGGCGTACCTATGTGGCCCAGGAAGTTTCTTAGCCTGACCATTTGTTGGAAATCCAATCACCACTACGAACCCAGTACGATTTCAATTGTATAACCTGCCATTCTTAAATGGTAGCTATAGTAGGTATAGTATAATGGTACCTATGCTGGCTAAGATTAATATTATATTTTCAAAATGTTTTTCACACTATGCACTAATAATAATTATAGCAAAATAGTTTTCTCGTATCAAGCATATTTACTATCATAAGGAAAAATCTCCCCTAAGTGTGCGATTGCATTATGTGTGCGCCGAGAGGCCTTATGGTAGTTTCATTTTCCAAAAGCATGAACAGATTTCTTTTATAAACTATTTTTGTACAAACAACTGCTTTTGTTTACTCATACCAGTCTCATGACTGACCTACAGTTTATTGTTTCCTTCCTAAACTCTGGGTACTCATAATTTCCACATGGGTAGCCTAGTAGCATGTTATCCGTGTTTTGGAGCTAGCTTGGGTTTTGAAGTCTTTTGGTTTGGAATCTATCGGATTTTGGGAAGCTTTTTGGTTTGAAGTCTTTGGGAGCTTTGGATCGAAGGTGCTTAATTGGGATTCTTTCTCTCTTTCTTTTTAAGACTCTCTTGTAGTCGTGATAACTCTATTGTTCCGCTATGGAGTTACCATTTTGTTGTTGTATCATTTGTGTAGCACTCTGATGTTGGTGATATGTTGTATGAATATTGTATCAGTGTTGTATCTGTGTTATGATAAATGATATTCATTTTGTTTCCACTGTTATTCTCATCTAATGTTGTTACAAGCTCCATCCGAACTGGAGTTCGACGTTTGAATCCCCGACAGTCGAATACAAGTGAAGTATTTGATGTCGATTTTCGAACATTGGATTTCGTGTCGTGACAAGTGGTATCAGAGCTAAGATTGAGTAAGAACTTTAGCTACGGAGTATAACACATTAGGTGGCTCGTTAGAGGTAAGGTGAAGTATACCCTAGAATGAGTATAACCCGAGAGACCAAAACCCTAAAATTTCTTGGTTTATTTCTTTAAACTGTTGATATTCCCTAATATATCTCGTCCGTATAGTCTAAATCGAATTTTCTTACTATTTACAGATAGTAAGAATGAGTGGGCGAAGAGGAAGAGCTAGGGGACCGGTAAATACCACTACAACTGGTCAAGTCCCCACAACAGCAGAAGCAGCTATACCTACTCAACCTCAGCCGAATCTGGCTGATCTATATAAAATCTTCTCGAGGTGGTAAGCTGTTCACTGGCAAGGAATCTATTGTCGAAGCGCAAGCCTAGATCAGATCGTGTGAAAGAATTTTTAAAGGGCTAAAGTTGAAAGACGATCAAATGCGACTAATAGCTTCTTGGCAACTCCAGGAAGAAGCTCTAGCCTGGTGGGAGACAGTTACAATGGATAAGCCAGAAGAAGAATTCACTTGGAAGCAATTTAAGGAAGTGTTTGAGAAACGATATATGCCGTCTGCTGGTATCTCTAGAATGTACCAGGAATTTATGGACTTGAAGCAGGGAAGTTTATCATATAAGGAATATTTGAATAAGTTCAATGAATTATCTCGTTTCGGTTCGGAGTTGGTAAACACGCTTCTAAAGAAAAATGAAAGATTCATTCGTGGGATGAATAAGAAATTTCACGAAAGAATGACAGCTCACGTTAAAGAATCTTTTTCTGATCTTATCGATATGGGATATAGATATGTTACCCTGGATATGTAGGAAGCTCCGAAGGAGAAGGGAAATACGAGCAATCCAAATTGGAAAAAAAGAAAATTCGAAGGGAAGAAACGATACCAAGGTAAGGAGAAGAAGAACAATCAGGGAAACCCGGCTAGGAATGATACTTGTTACAATTGTCAAGAAAAGGGCCATTACTCAAGTAGATGCGAGAATCCAAAGAAACAATTTAGGAAAGAACAACCCGTGAAGGCAAGTCAGGGAGTCAGAGAATGCTATAATTGTCGCAAGCCTGAACATGTAGTTAAAAATTGCCCGGCATTGAAGCAAGCATAAGTGGCGAATGTCTATGCGATAAAGGATGACCCTCAACTTCAAGGGCAGATAAAGGAAAAGGAGTTCTAGAAGGTAACCTTATTATTTATGATAAAGTTGTTAGAGTTTTGTTCGACACGGGAGCTACACATAGCTTTTCTCCCAATAAACCGTAAATGAATTAAAACTAAAACCTGATTTTGTCGACGAGCCCATTTGTGTGAAAATCCAGTTGGTGTCCCTGCAAACCTTTGTCTTCGATGTAGAGATGTTCCTATCTCGTATTCTTGTCATTAATTTCCTGCTAGTCCCTTTGTCCTTGATTTTAATGAATTTGAAATCTTACTCGGAATGGACTGGCTAACGAAATATGAAGCCAAATTAGATTGTAACAATCGAACGATTTCGATAAAAAAAATTGAAAATTTTATTGAAATCTCTTGTGAGGATCCAAGTCCTAAGAGAGATAAGCTGATGTGTACTTTGGGATATCCTGAACCTAGTCTGGAGTCTATACCTATTGTCCAGGAAATTCCCGACATATTCGAAGAGGTCAAGTCCTTACCCCCGCACAGAAAAATTGAGTTCAGAATTGACTTAGTTCCAAATGCTTGTCATGTCGTTCACGCAAGCCGTAGAATGGCACCCAGTGAAAGAATAGAACTAGTCAATCAAACCCGAGATTTGCTAGAGAAAGGACTAATACGTCCTAGTGTTTCTGACTGGGGTTCAGCTATGGTCTTCGTAGCCAAATCTGACGGATCTTTGAGATTATGTGTGGGCTACCGCGATCTTAATAAACTAACTCTCAAAAATAAATTCCCTTTGCCTAGAATCGACGACTTGTTCGATCAACTACACGACGCTCGATTCTTTTCAAAGATGGATCTAGCCCAGGGATTCCATCAGCTACGAATTGTCGAAGACTGTGTTCATTTGACTGCTTTTAGGGGTCCAGACACTTTCTACGAATGGTTAGTCATGCCTTTCGGACTAACCAATGCTCCCGCTACTTTGTAGACTTAATGATCTAAGAATATTGAATAAATTTTTTTCTGGTGTTTATTGATGATATTCTAATCAATTCCAAAACCGAAGGGGAGCATGCTGAGCATCTCAGAATTGTTTTGGAAATATCGAGGAAGAACATTCTATTCGCTAAATTTTATAAGTGTCATTTTTGGGTGAAAGAAGTCAGATTTCTCGGGCACATTGTTAATGAAGTGGGAATCTCTGTTGATCCGGGCAAGATTTCCGCTATTCTAGACTGGAAGCAACCCACAATGCCGAAAGAAGTTAGAAGTTTTCAAGGTTTAGCGGGATATTACCGAAAATTTGTCCAAGATTTCTTTAAGTTGGCCAGGCCGTTGACTAAGCTAACTATAAAGAATGCTAAGTTCGATTGGACTCCAAAATGTGATAAAGCTTTCCAGGAGTTGAAGAGGAGATTGATTACCGCTCCTGTTCTCGCTATTATTAATGGGAATCAAGGCTTATCTGTTTATACAGATGCTTGTGGTGATGGTGTGGGTTAGTGCTAATGCAGAATGGAAAAGTAATTGCCTACGCGAGTAAGCAATTACGTCCGCATGAGAAAAATTATCCAACTCACGATCTTGAGCTTCTAGCTGTTATTTTGCTTTAAAAATCTGGCGATACTATCTTCTGGCTATGAATCACTTTCAGCTTTCCAAAAAAACTTTAATTTAGTATTGTACTTAATAAATCCTTCTTATTCTAGGTGAAAAATTTGAATTGTTCACCGATCATAAATCTCTGAAATATCCCTTCACCTAGAAAGATTTAAATCTGAGGCAACAACGATGCCTAGAATTTCTAGCGTCATATGACCAAGATATTCTATATATGCCCGAAAGGCCAATGTGGTAGCCGATGCCTTGAGTAGAAGACATGCTACTCTTGCTCATCTTGTTGTCGCTCCTACTCTTCTTAAGAAGATCGCCAGTAAACAAAAAGAAAACAAGTTTCTTCTTAAAATTTATAGAAGAATTCATCGTGGTGAAAATTCCAATTTTGAGGTCAATAAGAATAAAATTGTAAAACTGAAAGGCAGGTTGTGTATCCCGGATATCCCAGAATTAAAACGTGAAGTTTTGGACGAATGTCACAAGTCTAAACTCGGTATCCATCTAGGAGTTAATAAGACGTATAGAGATATCAAAATAACTTTCTGGTGGAAAACAATGAAAAGGGATATATCTATATATGTGAGTCGTTGTGCTACCTGTCTACAAATTAAAAGTGATCAGAAGAAAGTGGCGCGTTTACTCTAACATTTGGAGGTACCTAAGTGTCGATGGATTTCATTGATGGGTTGCCACGTACTTGAAATGGGAATGAAGCAATTTGTGGACCGTTTGACTAAGACAACGCACTTTATCCCCGTAAAATCTACCCGGATAGCAGCAAGTTTGGCTGGATTATATATAAAAGAGATTGTTCGTCTCCACGGTATACCTAGAAGCATAGTGAATGATCGTGACTCGATCTTCACTAGTAGATTTTGGAAGGCTTTTCAAGCCGCATTGGGAACCAAACTGAACTTCAGCATTGCTTATCACCCGTAGTCTGATGGGAAGACTGAGAGGATTAATCGAATCTTAGAAGGCCTATTGCATGCTTGTATACTTGATTTTGGTGGTTCATGGAAGGACCATTTACATCTGGTTGAATTCTCATATAACAATAGCTATCAGGCCAGTATCGAAATGGCTCCTTTCAAGGCATTATATGGTCATCCGTGTCGATCACCGGCATGCTGGATTGAGTCTGGTGATAGACTCGTGCTAGGACCAGATATGGTAAAAGATTCTATGGAGAAAGTGGATTTTATTCGAAAGAAATTGGAAACTGCTCAAAGTCGTCAGAAGAGTTATTACGACGGTAGGAGAAGAGCTCTAGAGTTTCAAGTTGGAGATTCTGTCTTCCTAAAAGTGCCTTCAATGCGTGGTGTGTTGAGATTTGAGAAAACTGGTAAGTTGGCACCACGATACATTGGTCCTTTTCCTATTCTGGAGAAGATCGGTCCTTTGGCATATCAAGTGCAACTACCCACCTAGTTATCTGGCATGCACAATGTATTTCGCGTTTCACATCTTTAAAAATATGAGCACGATCCGGATAGTATCATTGAAGAAGTTGCTCAACAGGATTTGGAGGTCACACCAAATCTGGCAGTTAAAAGAGAACCATTAAAGACCATCGATCGTGATGAAAAGCAATTGAGGAATAAAGTTGTGAAACTAGTTAAAGTGCAATGGAGTGGTGACCCAATTGACTGTACTTGGGAAACAAAGGACAACAGGCAAAAATCCTATCCCAATTGCAAAGTGGATATTCTAGCTAGATTGGTAAGCCATTTCTCTGTATTTTTCTATGTTCTTATATTCTTTGTTTATCTTTCTCTCTTTTTCAAATTTCGAGGACGAAATTTTCTTAAGGGGGAATCTGCAACATCCCCAAATTTTATCAATTTAGAATTAGTAATTTATTTGAATTTCTGGGATTTATTTTGGAATTAATTTGAATTTTTCAAGACAAATAGAATTAGTATTTATTTATACATATATAAATGGATTATAATTCAAATTTGAATTTGAATTTGAATTTGAATTTAAATAAATTTCTTAGTAAAATGATTTGGATTTAAATATATATATATATATAAAAAAATTATTTAATGTGCAGTTAGTTTTAAAGCATTTTCTTTTAAATAGCATATATATTAATATAAGGTAAATGTCTTTATAAAAATAAGAAATATAATATAAAAATTTATTTAAACCATATAATCATGTAAAATCACAAGTGTTAAGCTTTTAGCATCTAAATTAAAAGTGTAAACTAATGAAGCATTAAAATGAACAAGTGTCAAAATTTTATATTTTCTTTTCATTTTTCAAATTAAAGAAAATTAAGGCAAGTACATATTTCAAATTCTTTCCTCTCTCATTTCTTTTACCTGATCAAACTTAACAAACCAGAAAATCATCAAAGAAGACTCAAAAGAAAAATCAGAGCAAATAGTTAAAACCAAAAAAGTTGAACACTTTTTACAAATCAAAATCAAACCTGGAATTCAACAAAACAAATTCCAGTTAAACAAAAATTTGAAGCAGTCAAAAGAAAGAAAGAATTCAAACTTAAATATGTAAACAAACATCAGCAAGCTTCAACTGACGAATCAAGTTTTCATCATCAATTCAGCAAGATCGAACTCAGGATTTTAACATCAAGAACAAAATCAACTTCCAGGATTCTAAAAGGCTCTATGTTTCTTCCTCTATCAGGTGAGTAAACTCTTGATGGCTTGATCTCTGATCTGTTGTTTGTGAAGTAAAGTTGTGCAAATGATTTGAATATGTGAAAATATGTTATATGTACACAAAATGTATATACATAGATGTGCATGTTTGAGTTACAGGCATGATTGCCTCTGTTGTTCCCACGTTTCCAAAACCTGTTCAAAAATTCGATATCTTCTTCTTCGATCATTGTTAGACTTTAAAATTTAAAAAAAAGTTGTTTATTTAAACATGATTTAAGTTTTAAAAATAGATTTAAGAAAAAGAAATCAAAGCTTTCTCTGGAAAATTGATAATGCAGGAAAAATTATAAATGTGTTAAATTTCAAACATCATGAATTCTAGCTTCAGTATACTATCTAAAATGGTTTCAAAAACAAAGATTTTTAAAAGTAAAATCATATTTTTTATAGTACGTATTCATTGATTAATTCGGGAATGGTTGAAATTGGGGTTATTGTCAAATTCTAGTCATTGACGTGATGAGGATGGTCGAGGTTGTGGGTGGAGATGGCCGAGGTGATGTGGGTTCTGGGATAAATGCTCGAAATTTTTTAATTTGACCGTGGTGGCCGAACATCGTTCATCTTGGGTTTAGGCTAGTATTTTTTGTATAGGTCGGATTCCTATTGCTGCATCGTCCTCAGGTGACCGGAGTTGATCGCTCTGGTGGGGATAGTGGCATGAGTTCAGGACGAAGCTACGAAGATGATCACGTGACCTCTGATGGTCAGAGGTGGATGAACGAGGCAGCTTTTGGTGATTATAGCTGTTCCAGTTTAGGTCAGGATGCTCGATTTTGTTTGGCTCGTGAATTCATCAATTTGTGGGTTCTGCATGTTTGGATAGATGGTCATGGATTTGGGAAAGGTGTTAGAGATGACCAGAGCACCGACGATCGGTGGTGCACGTGCACATTGGATGGTTTGTGTCAGTAGGCATGAGTTGGAAAGGAAGGCTTTGGACTCGAAGTAATCTTCGGGGAACTAGGGTGATGGCTCGAGTATGAGTTCGGGGGATTTTGTGAACATACCGGGTTTAGCAATTAAACAAATTTTAAGTTTGAAAAGAAATATATATGGGTAGATTTTGGGAAAAACTCAAAGCAAGTAGGCATGTAGCCCAGGTGATGTTCGAAGTAGCCTCGGGTTGTCATTCAAAACAGTTTTCTTGACTAAAAAATTCAAATTATTAAACATTTTAATTTATGTTTTAAATAATTGTTTTAATTGTAGTATTGGACAAATATGGGTTTTAAGTAAGATATTTTCAAAAGTAATTAAATTTTAATTTATTTAATTTTATAAAATTAACTATTTCAATTAAGATGAAATGTTATTTTTATTAACCTTAATCTTTTGAATTAATGTGTTAATGATAATTAATTTTAAAGTTTATTGAGTAAAGATTTTTATAATAATTGAATAATTAATTAATATTATTGATTTATAATTACTTAATATTTAAATAATAATTAATTAAAGTTTAGTTAATAATTAATTAAAGTTAATTAATTTATAATTAAAGATTAATTAATTAATTAAGGTAATTAATTAAGGAATAATTAATTTATGAAGGTAATTAAGGATTGAAATAGTTAATAATTAAGGATTTAATTAATTAATAATTAAGGATTAATTTATAAATAATTAAGGATTAATTAATTTAAAATTAAGAATAATTAATCATCAATTAAGGATAATTAATGAAAATAATTCTGTGATTAATTAATTATAATCACACGATTAATTCATCTTAATTGTAGATGATTGACCATTATTAAATGCTTTGTAATGATTAATATCTCTGATATGTGATTGTGACACCATGTGATATGAATTGCTTTGTGCTAAGATGTGATATTTGTGATTTGTTTCTATGTGAATGTGAAAACCCATTGGCCCGTAAAATGGGAGTTGAATTTCGATGTGAGAGGGAGTCGGATTCCAGTTGGTTATCCGAAACCCACATCGAACCTTAATGTGAATCTTTATGATTGAAATATCCATGTGTTTTTAAATTAAGCGCTTACTATTCGATTTATCCCGGATAGGACCTTGTGTCATACGACCCTTTCCGAATAGTGATATGATGAAATGGATAGCATTTGAAGACAGTGGTGAAGACCGGGTATTTTTGAGCACGATAGGATAACCTGTCGAATGACTCTGCACTGAGTTTCTCTGGTATAGAGATCTTCATATGTGATGGGGAGTCTGATCGGGATAGTTGATGCCAGAATGCAAGGGCTTCTTTGGAAGTGCCTTCGGTTCTGTTCGAACCCGGAATATACTTGTATGGTTTTATATCTGACATTACACTTTGAGATATAAAATTGATTTCTTTCAAATACATTTCTGTTGGTGGCAGAGAATTTATTCTCTTAGCTTAACACCCTTCTCTGAGACGTAAGAGCTCAAAGGTTATGTAGTTGATGGTTATTAGTTATATGCTCCCAATTTAGTAGTGTGGCATGCTGAGTGCTGCTGATCATCTGTTGATCGAAGCATGGCTTTTGTGAAAAGCGTAGCTTTGTGAACGAGACTTCGTCGAACCTCACAACCCGGTAATGGTCGAAACAGGAAGGATGCAGCGAGGTTATTGGGGGTAGCGCCCCTTAGGGTATGTACATTTCCTTCTGGAAAGAAGTGGTATCATGGTATGCAGCCCAGATACTTAACTTATGTTGATATTACAATTATGTTGCTTTGTGTTGTTGTTGTTGGGGTCCCGGATAAAGGTCAGTTACGACCGGGGGATGTCATACTCATGTAGTAGTCACCTAGTTACAGAGGTAACCTAGCCTTGTGTTGGCAGAGAGCTGGTTAAGTTCTCGAGGCGTCCCTCCATAGATGTACCCATGTGGCTCAGGAAATTCCTTAGCCTGACCATTTGTTGGAAATCCAATCACCAATACGAACCCAGTATGATTTCAATTGTATAACTTGCCATTCTAAAATGGTAGCTAGAGTAGGCATAGTATAATGGTACCTATGCTGGCTAAGATTAATATTATATTTTCGAAATTTTTTTCACATTATGCACTAATAATAATAATATCAAAAGAGTTTTCTCGTATCAAGCATATTTGACTATCATAAGGAAATATCTCCCCCAAGTGTGTGATTGCATTGTGTGTGTGTGTGTCAGAAGGCCTTATGGTAGTTTCATTTTCCAAAAGCATGAACGGATTTCTTTTAAAAACTATATTGGTACAAACAACTGTTTTTGTTGACTCATACCAGTCCCATGACTGACTCGGAATTTATTGTTCCTTTCCTAAACTCTGGGTGCCCATAATTTCCATACAGGCAGCCTAGAAGCAGGTTATCCATGTTTTGGAGCTAGCTTGGATTTTGAAGTCTTTTGGTTTGGTAGCTATAAGATTTTGGGAAGCTTTTTGGTTTGAAGTCTTTGGGAGCTTTGGATTGAAGGTGCTTAGTTGGGATTCTCGCTCTCTTTCTTTTGAAGACTCTCTTGTAGTTGTGATAACTCTGTTGTTCCGCTATGAAGTTACCATTTTGTTGTTGTATCATTTGTGTAGCACTCTAATGTTGGTGATATGTTGTATGAATATTGTATTATTGTTGTATCTGTGTTATGATAAATGATATTCATTTTGTTTCCACTTTTATTTGCATCTAGTGTTGTTATACGCTCGATCCGAACTGGAGTTCGACGTTTGAACCTCCAACGGTCGAATACAAGTGAGGTATTTGACGTCGATTTTTGAACGTTGGATTTCGGGTCATGACATATATCTCTTTTGGAAGTACGAATAAAGATTTCAAGGATGAAGTAGAAGGCTTACTATTTAAATAAAGATATTTTGGATTTCCACTATGTAAAACCAGGATTTATAACTAGTTCTGTGTGGTTGTTTGCATCTTTATATGTTAGATCCACACTAATATATTTTCTTACTATATTTACCCTGTGTCGGAACAATTAGGATTAAAATGATGTAATGGATTTTGTAATTCAAATTGATGTTATAAAAAAGATATTTAGTTGCATTGTTTACTTAACTCACTTTGTCGCTGAAAAATGATTCTGGTAATGACCGCAACATTATCAATATTCATTTTCAGGTCTCAAAGTAAGGGATATTACATGTGCAATCTCTTGTAAATATAAGTGTTTTGGTGCTATAGTGAGTTTTCGGTGATAGTTCATATGCTATGATTGTTATTGATCTTTAAACGTATGTGCTGAACTTGCTGAGGATATTAGCCTCACACTTGCTTTAGTTTAATATATAAAAATGGACAGAACACTTAAAAATCGCCTTGCCTTGCTTGAAGAAGATTTTTTGTGCCACATCAAATACTCATAATGTAAATAATGTTTTGCTGAAGCAACAGCCTTTATCAGGCTAAGAATTCTTTTCCCATTATTTTCTAAAACAAACTTTGGTGCTATATGAAAAATACCCATTAGTTTTTTCTTAAGATAATATAAATTAGAAATTAACGGTATGCGCAAATTTTTTATCTTTTCAAAAGAAATAAAAATCCAAGCATTTGCAAAGCAATTTTATAGGGAAAAGGAAAGATACGACTATGAAGAAATAATTGATCACTACAACAAAATTCTAATCATTGCCACTTGATGCATGAAGAAATCATCACATTTGTGTCTTTTTCCCTACATATTAAAATGAAAAAAAAAATTAGTTAAGTACCCAACTGTAACTGTCGTGATTTTCGACCCTCGAAAAATCGACAGTAATACATTCTGGTATTCAAGTGCCGCAAAATTAAAGTGCCAGAAACTCATCGTTAGGTTAAAATAAAATAAAGATAGAAGATAGAATAATAAAAAAATCTCTCATCGTATTCATCACTAAATTATACATGAAGGCAGTATACACAATCACTCTCAAAATGATGTATCGGAGTAACGGTAAGTACTAATCCAGTCAGGATAGTTATAATAGCCTATCCCTACAAGTGCTCGTCGACACTTAATACAAAGAAAATTTAAATTCAGATAACAATCTATAGAGGACCCTCCAACTCCATACTCCAAGCTTCTTCAAAATGCTCCCAGCTATCTAGCTTCTAGGCTACCCGGAAAAATAGGACACCTAGAGTTTAAGAAAAAAGAAATAAACTCCGGTCAGTCATGGTACTGGTGTGAGAACTCACAATTCCGGTTTAAAAATAAAAGGAGTATCTCATAATTAAGACTATGCCGCACATAAACACGGAAAGAGTTTTTACCTTATGATAACCAAAGCATTTCTATGTGAAATCCACTGATATTATTTTTAATGACTTTCTTTGAAAATCATTTTTCAAATAAACATACTAAAATAGTCGAAATTGTTACATTGGTTAAATTTGGCGACATAATAGGTTTACAACTAATTTTGAAGGCACTTATTGGAGTATGGATTCCATACAATGACAAGGTAAGAGACTACCTTCCACACATGACACCTCTAGAGGGATGTACTTAGGGTCCAGATATTGGGTGCCTAAACCAACACAGGACTGACCTACCACTACCTTGATAGCACCAAATATGCTGATAGAGTTTTGGGTATGTCTTAGGAGAAATTATGCAATTTGTTACATATATCTAACTCATTGACTAAGCTTGTTTGAAATAAAAGTGTTTTCTTTCTATTATGTGCTTGATATAAGGTAGTTATATTAACTAACTGATTAAAAGTATATTTAATAGAAAGTCCATAAATTGTATGTTTTGTGATTGTAGTTACAAAGTGTTGTAATCATGAGTAATTTATCACAATAAAAATAAATATACATTTTAAAATTACCTAGTCAAGATACATCGAGACTAGATATCGATGGATCCATTGAGACTGGAGTACTTAACGCTCTTCAAATGTTGGGCAGTGTATTACTCATGCCTGTTGTAGCATGTAGGGGTTACATACTATAATTATTGGATATGGAACGACTCATTCGGTAGCCTTATGTTGATTATTATAACTAAGGTCAAACAGAAAATTTCGATTTGAATAATTTACATAGTTCTTTCAACTTGAGAATACCATGAATCCTCAATATGAAAGTTCCGCTTTGATTATAGTCAAATCATGGGACGACGTCCATCAAATGACTATAGTTGGGTCGAGCGGAAATATTGGAAGTGAAGTATTATATTCGCCTCCTTAGTTATATGGAGCTATTATCACGGTCGACTCAAGTCAAACCAAAGTCAAAATCTTTTGCCAGAGTAGTCCAATTAGTAATAATTGTTATTATTGAACCAAGGACCTTGTGTTTAGACTATAAAGTTAAATGTGGATGATGTTGGAATTTTTGACCAATACCAAATTCAATAAGTCCAAAGTGATATATTTTGACGAAAAGAATTTGTGTAAATAATTATCACAACTGAGTAACGCTTATTAGATTAAAGTAAGATTTTTTTCAAATATGAGTAAGCGATAAATTTAGCCATGATATCACATTACCTGCTAAGTGAAGTGTGAACGTGAACGGTCGAATAGTTCGACGTCAATCGCCGATCGAATTTACACCCAAGAGTCACACAACCGAACCAATGAATTCTCTTAAGACCGAATGATTTAATTGGTTTACAATGTTATAAATCGATTAAATTAATTAATATTTATGAAATATTAATTATATAAATGGATATGATTTTAGAAACAAATTTTCGCATGTATTTATAAAATGTTATAGACATGTTGATCGATATGAGACGTCGACAATAAATTTAGTTGAATATAATTATGTATATTTAAGTTGGGTTAAATGGGCTCACAACCCATGAAAGTGAAAATCATTGTTTTTGATAGAGAAAGAGGGCAGCTACTATGTATGAGATTACGGTTTGGAGATGTGTGGTTCAGATCATCATTTGCTCTCTTATCTTACCCATATAAAAGCTAATCTCAAAACCCTAGTCAAAGGTAAAAATATTCATTTTTTGAGCCCCCACTTTCTTCTTCTTCCTCCTCATTTTAATTGCAACAACTCTCCTCTAAAACCATCCTAAAAATTCTCAAATTCAATTTAAATTAAAAAAATACTAATTTATAGTAGAAGGTCTCAAATCCCGGATTAGCAACCTAATGGATTGAAAATTGTTCTTAGAAGAGAATTCATTGTCCAACGTGGACTCAAAGGCTTATTATTATTATTATTATTTTGATTTTAGTTTTATCATACGAATGTTGATTTACATCCAAATCACTTATTTGTATTCAGATCTGTTTATTATTTAGATTAGATAAGATTTTTCTGGATACATGTCTTTGTCACAATTGGATTGGTTGTGTACTTGTTATAGTATTTTGTTAATTGATTTATTATTGAATTTTTTTATAAAAAAATTTAATTTTGACTTATATTAATATATATAGATAGATCTAGATTAATGTATACAGATTTGCAAATTGTCTATATGTATAATTGTACATATGTTAATATCTTATATATATTTAATCTGAAAAATTTCCTATAATTTTTTCTACCTATTGTGCATCATAAAATATAAATTATTTTATTAAATATGTATATACATATTTAATGGTTTTGTGAATTATTAATTATGTATAAAATAATTATTGGTTCAAACTTTCAAGTTTATATTTTCTGCATAATATCATATGCTTATTGTAAAATTTAAGGATTTTTTGAACTTAATTTATTATTTTTTAAAATGATTTACTTTCGCCCTGCAATCAATGATTTAATTAAAAATATAAATTCAATTGATAAATTACTGAAATTGTTTGTTAAGCATAGATATTTCGCAGGTACTTTCAGAAAAAATTTCAGATTTTTGAAACTTAATATAATGTTTTTTATAATTAATTTATTTTTGAACTACGGTTAATTATTTCGCTAAAAATATAATTTCAGTTGTGAAAATTCTAGAAAATTTTCCTAAGCGCAAAATATGTGTCAACCTTCAAAAAATGTTTCATATTTTTTTCAACCTGATTCATATTTTCAAGAATTAATTTGATTATGGCCTATTATCAACTATTTAATAATAAATATTATTTTAATTAAAAAATTCCATAAATTAATTTTAAGCCCAAAATATGTTTTCAGATTTTCTAAAATTATAAAACTTGTATTTTTATCATGTGATTATTTTGCATTAATTTGTTAGTGCGGAACTGTTTTATTGAATAATATATATATATATATATATATATATATATTCATATGCATATATTAATGTCATGTTTTGACATATTATACAAGCACATATATGAACAAATTACAGTACACAAAAAATGTGCTAGTGTGTCCATTGCAATGTAAATCCCAACATCTATATACGGACACATTATACCCTTCACGTATGATGTTACACATGCACACGCATGTATATGTATATATATAGTACATATATATATATACAAATACTTATATAAATAAATAAAACAAATTTAAATAAATCTCAAATTACAATTTGTATAGTTAGAATACATACGGACATAATAAATCTTGCCATGAACAAATTATCAGTTGATGACATTTAATGTATCAATCAATTTAAATTAAAGAAAGAAAATGAAAGGTTTCTCTATTCATTTAATGCAATCAATACCCTCAACTAATTATTGTTTTAGGGATAGAAATGAAAGGTTTCAATCCCTATACACTAACCAAATGCTAGTTGTATTTGATACACTATACATTTTAAATTATAAACTTCCCTTTAACTAATTGAAATAAAATAAATTCAGAAATGTTCTAAATAAATTAGGCTTCATAGGCTCAACTAAGATCTAATATGAAACTTTTTTTAAAATTTACTTATTTCTTCGGCTATAAGCTGGCTAAGTTCCTTCATATGTCATCATCCCGGTCGTTTTCGACATTACCGGGATTCCGAGGCATACGTACAACTCGAATTATTGAGGGTATCAAGAAAGGTGACGACATATCCTAATGGGTGCGACCCACATAGCTCTGCTGCTTCTACCCTATTTTTGTCATTTTTGAGGTGCGAGGTTTAAGGCAACATTTACTCTAACGATCCGCCTTTCTTACTCCAAAATGTGAGCCTTTAAGGGTAAAAGAAAATGAAAGAAAAGATAGAAGAGAAGGAACTAAATAACACAAAATATCACAATGCAATGGAATAATATATATTACTCAACATAATATATTACAAAGTCATTTCAAGAATGTTACATCAGAGACATTCCAATACAAATTCTAGCCTAGGACAGTTCTAACAGCCTGACCCTACCTAACAGTTGAAACATACAAAAAAACAGTGGAAATAAGGTAATAACTACCTATTGATGAAGCCGCCTGCTCCAAGCTCCTCTAAGGTGAATCTGCGGAAAAACATGAACTACTTGTCTACCCATTCAAATTTGAGCAACCAAGTGTTTAGGAAATTCAAAAATAAACTTTGAGTCAGACATGCGTCTGCTATGAGTAAAGCATAAGTCTTTAACTTTATAAAAACCTTTAAATCAAAGGCATCTCTTAAGACTACGCCACACATAAATACGGATAAGTTTTTACCTTATGATAACCAAAATATTTGTATATAAAATCCAGTGATATTATCATAATATCTAGAGGTCAAAGTATATATGAATATAGCTGAAATGCTTGCATCTCACGTTTCAACATAGTTGGGCACAACTAAGTCTGTACGACATTTAATGGAGAATGAATTTCATACAACGACTGAGATACCGGGGTACCACCTACCACGACGCATCTCTAAATAAAATAATATTGAGTACCTCGTTGGGATCCCCTACCGACACGGGACCAGTCTACCACTTGACTAGTAGTACCGAATATGATCACCCCTTGTTTAATGGGCCCCGAAGCATACAAATGAGAGATAATATCGACTCTAGATAGGAATAATCATATCCTAACGGGGGGCGACCAACTTAGACCTACTGCATCTCCACTGTTTTAGTCATTCTCAATTGATGAGGCTTGAGGCTATGTTTTACCTTTTTTGTAGCATTTCCCGCTTGGAAGGTTAACACTACCATCCAGGTAGCAATGTAATGCCATCATTCATCCATACAAGTTGTTCAGGATATGAACAAACCGAAAGCACTATTTCTACAATGTCCATTTTGGTATCATCCTCAGGATTAAAGGCAAGTATCCCTTGCACTTCGAAGAGCTCCGTCTTTAATTTCATCATCTTCAAGATGTCTTCACTTCGAAACGCTTGAGTTGGATCGAAGTGGTTTTTGGATATCATATCTGATCCTGGTCACTTTGAAACAGTATTTGATAGTTTCGGTAAGCTTAAACTCCATTTCTTTAAGAAATAAATAGTCAAAGATAAGAGCAAATGCCACTTCCTAACCATTAGTAGATGGATTTCCTTATCATTCGTCCTAGAAGAATAAAACGAGATTTATACGCACAATATAGCATCATTGGAGATGGCCGTGCTATAAAACTCAAGTGCTTCCCTAAATATTTTCAAATTTATGTTTTGGGTCCATATTTGATAGTCGGTTATTTGACCATCCATAAACAACATCAGCAAATTCCATTTGAGATTTATTTATCCATAACGACCACTAAGCCTCAAAACAAATCCTTATTTAATAAATCTCTTTCAAAAATGTTTGTCTAAAACATTAATATACTTCTTTCTGATATAAGTATGTACAAAAAACATTTGCGAATAACTACTTACTTCCAAATCACGTTAAAAACGACTAAACAAATGTTGTTTAAATTGGAGGTAAGGACAACCTTAAACATTATCCCCTCTATGTTAAGTGTGGTATGGATGTTCCAACCCACCTTCTTTTAAAAGGTCACTTTAGAGAAAATCAAATCTCAAAATTTTTTTTACACTCAATTCTATTTCATTCATGAAATCTCTTTTACTTGAAATCCAAATACATTTCAAAGTTCTTTCAAACTTCCAAATTCATTTATAAAATCCATTTATAAATATTCAAGATCATTTATATAAATTGCATTTATAAATATTTAACTTTTTATACAAATTTCTTATAAATATCCAAACCTTTTTTATAAACTCCCTTTAAGAATATCCAAATCATTTTCTAAACTTCTTTTATAAATAACCTAAGTCATTTAAAATACTTCTTTATAAAACTTTCCTATTTAAACAACTTATCAGATAACCTTAAATCAAATTAGCTTCCTTTAATAATCAAATTCAATTTTATAAATCTCCCTTATTTATGAGATTTTCTTTGCTTAAAACTCAAATCCATTTACCAAAATACTTTATAAATTTCCAAATTCCTTTATAAAACTTCTTTTTATAACATGGAAAACCATGTCCATTATTTAAAAACATCTTTAGTAAAACCATTCTTCAACTCATCCTTTAAATATCTTGTTCAAAATACAATAACTTTGAAACCATTTCAGAAAGAAAATGAATTATTTATCCTTACAAAATCAAACGGAGGCCTAACGACTAGACTGGTGCTTTTAATTTGGTTTTACTTACCCAATTTAATATGGCATCACATAATAACAGGTATATAAGGGATCAATATATAACAATCGATCAACTTAAGTAATTGTCCAAGCTAATAGTAATAGCAGAATGGTGTTTGTCTTGCTAATAGATGTCATTTAGTTTTCCTAGTCATATGGGGTTACTTAACGGAAAGCGGCATAGAAATCCCTTGATTTACATTGAAAAGAAAACAGTTTAAAACAAAACTAATTATTTAAACTCAAAACGATTTTAGAATAAATTAAAACCCTTGTGAATGAGAATCAAATCCTTTTAAATAGTAATTAAACTCTAATTGAAAGTAATTAAGCCATAATTAAACCTTACTAAAACATAATTAACTTCAATTAAAGATTAATTAAATAAAACCCTTTCTAATATAATAACTAATTAATAATTATCTTAAATAATTTATCAATCCTAAATAAACAATAATTAACCTTAATTAAATATTAAGTCATGATTAACTTAATTGATTAACGCCTAAGTTTGAAAACCATTATTAACAAATGTTTAAGTACTAATTACCTTAATCAATTAATTAATCATTAAATAAGTACTTAATTAAATAATTATTCTCCAATCACTTAATTAAAGTTAGAAAACATTTTCAGAAATATCTCTAAATGAAAACAAGTTTAGATTTGAAAAATAATTAGATTTTCCGAATAACGACTATCACTATACGGACCCGTAATTTCACTTTTTGGAATTTAGATTCCTAAGCTTTAAAAAATTCAACTTTGAACTCTTGTCTTCTTTAAAACGTGAAAACAAACTTTTGAAAACCAAATTATAGTTTCAAAGTTGAAAACTTTTCGCTTTGAAATAAAATCAACTTCCAACAAAAAGCGAATTTCTATGTCGCTTTTGGTTAGTGAACCGCTACCTTTGTGCCATGAACCCACATACAACACATGCAACATTCAATCACAATACCATATCATAATATTATAGCACCATCATACACAATGTATTACGTCATAATACTAACTAATGTTTTCAATATTCTAGATATAATATTTATCGCCTACTCAAATTTCGGCATAACAAATTAACAACAAATCAGCATGTATGCATGCATTTTAACTTATATATTTTACAAGTTTAAAAATTAATGACTTAAGTTCAAAATACACGAACTTTACTTACCAAAGTGAACCGAAACTAAGTCTAACTTCCACCGAACTTGCACATAGCCTTGAAAATATGGACCTTAGTGGGCTTGGAGGGCTTGAAGTGGCTTGGCCTGAGCTGTTATTAGGCTCAACCTTGGATGTTTTGGGGAGATCTGTGGTTGTTATATGAAGAGAAGAGTTTAGGAATTGAAATGGAGTGATTTAAGCTATGTTTTCAAATGTCTTTACTAACGTTTTCCCTTAGGAATTTAGAGACAGAAGCCATAAAAATACATAAAGTTAAGAAGAGGATTTTGATACGATAGTGTAAATGAAAACAAAGAATAGGATGTAGGAATGAGCGCGGTATTTATATGCGTAGGAATTTATTAAAATATATAAAGTAACTTAATAAAATAATACATACACACATGCATGCATGCACCAATACCTCCCCTCTCCCTCTCATTACCTTTCGAGCTATGTTGTAAGGTACTTAAAGTATAGCGTGTCGTTTGTGTGTGTGTGTGTGTGTGTTTATATGTGTGTGTGTGTGTGTGCGTGCGCGCGCAGTGTTTATATGTATATATATGTCTTTTATAACATAATTTGTCGCATCCACTTTTACGCTTAATTAAATATGTGTTGGTATATAAATAAGAATTTTTTATTATTACAAATCCTATCATATATATGTGTGAATGTTGCACTAAGTGTACACAACGTTTCCGATAACTTTGGGTGTAGAAAAGTCAAATATTCGAAAAATATTTTTCGTTCACATTTTCTATTTTTATTTGAACTATCTATACTGGTAACCAAATTTTGAAAACTATTTTATCATCATTATTAAATAATTAAAATAGGTTTACTTGCTAATAAAAATCCATCTATTTATTATATAAAATATAGTAAAATAGCCAATTTCAAAGTGGCAAAATCCTGGGTCGTTACGAATCTATTTTACCATCATTTTTTATTATTTAAAAGAGTTACATTTTAATTATAAAACTTATTATTTTAATATTTAAAAATTATTAAATATGCGCAAATCAAGGCGGTAAAATTCGCGGCCCCGCAATTATACCACAAGCCTAATTCCTAAAAACACTTAAACTATTCATCAGTTTATACGATGTACATAGATCATTCCTATGTAAAATCTGATTTGATCATTCACTCGAACACATAACTTCACTTTCGATCTAGTATCGCTCACCCGACTTTCTAGTACGGACTTTGATCAGGCCTCTTAATTAGAAACCTCCGTTCTCCTTGCCTAGCCATAAACTATGATAAACAACTTTTTGTTCCACGCAAGAATCCTCACCAATGCTCGCCGTTAAAAAACCTCTCTTTATTTTTTTTAATAGCTTAGTTTATTTTTCGTGCAAGTAGAATATCTCTTCCTTCATTTTTCTTTCTTTTTTTCTTGTTTATTTCGTGTTGCTTTCTACATATATTGATTTGATAACAAATATGAGAGGTTAATCCCTACAATTTAGGGATAATGAAGCGCTTTAGTATGTAGATGCAACATTTTGATGTTTATGCTCATTTTTTGTGCTTAATGAAACATTTGAAGTGGTTTAACTTGTTTTTTATTTGAATTTTTATAGCCTATATTGTTGACACCAAATAAGATATACTTAAACAATCACAAACAATAATTACCTCTTCATCTACATATGATGATGGTAATGATGTGATTGTTGAAATTAAAATTTGATAGCCTATGTCTGTAAACAATAGTTAATAGGACATGCGTAAAATAGATTTTGCTTTCAACTTTGTTCTAATATTTCATGAGTATTAAATGTATATTAGTGGTTGTGTTATAGTTTGATGGTTTATATTGGATTAATTAATAGCAAAAATATATCATATTTATGATATACACATCAGCTAATTACACTAATGACAAAAAAAAAGAGGTCATAACTTTATTTTTTTGATTTATGTGATCTATCGAGTGAAAATTACCTCTAAATTGCCTTCGCACTCTCATATTTTTATCACTTTATTAGTTAGTTTTTTTTCTAGCTTAATACTCCCTTCAACTTTGGCTTAATTTAATTGAATAGATTTTTTAAAATCAACAATTCCCTGCGGATCGACCCGTACTCACTATGTACTACGATAGTACGCCTTGCTCTTGCGGTTAATTTTATTTCTAAATTCGTTCGACTATTTTCTAACTCAATAAACATTTAGCTGTCGAACATGTTTTTAGCGCCGTTGCCGAATAATAGTTATGATTTTAATTTTCTTTTCTTTGAATTATTTTGTTTGATTTTTGTGTGTTTTTATTTTGTGGGTGTTCGCATTTTAAAAAAAGGAAAAAATATATTGTGTGTTTGTGTGATTTTTATTTGCATTTGTTTGCGTGCATTTCTTGTTTTCTATTTTCATTTTCCATTTGCATTTCTATTAAAAAAAACACACATATTTCAAATAAAAAGTTTATTTCATTTCAGTTTACATTTACATGGCTTTGCATTTCCTTTTTCGATTTGCATTGCTTCCAATTTCGATTTTTTTTACTGCTGCACTGTTACAGCTGTTGCTAACCCCTGTCATTTCCACCTGAACAAACCCCTCTTCATACTGCTGTCGACCGCCTGAAACAACCACTATCCTCCCTTATCCACTACTAACAACAACTTCTACACCATCCACATTGCCTGCCTTCTCCTTCAGTTAACTGTCAACAGCTTCTACGGATCAATACAACTCCCTGCTGTTGCACTACCATTTCTGACCAAACTTCTGTCCACCTTGCTATCAACTTCACTACCTACTCTCTTTGCAACTACAAACATACTTCATATTCCATTGCACTGCATTACACAACCCCCCTTAGTCAAAATTCACACATACAAACAATTTCATCAACACATACAAACAATTTCCCCTATCAACTTCAACCTCTCCATTGCTTGTTCACTTCGCCTGACAGTTCACAACCCTCCTTGCCAATCATCTCCAAACACAACTTCACCTTCAATACAGACCCATCATCCACAAAAAACTCCTCCTTCGTCCACTTCAAACAAACTTCATCACCTCATTCTCCACCCTCTCAAACAAACCTTGTATTCCAATCTCCACCACTATCTTTCGCAACCTCAATAGTTCACAACATCACCACCAAAGCCTTCCCATTCCCACTCCTCATCTTTTTGTGCTACTCACATTCAAACTTCAACTACACCCTTTAGGTAATGCAACTCATCCCACTTCCGTAAACTTTTGCCTACAACACACAGAGCACACTACTTTTACCTCTAAACTGCCATATCACCAGCAACAAACATCAAACTTCCCTAAACATCAGTGCTCACACCTCCATTACCCACAAGTTCATAAAACTGCTAGAATCACTTCCATCTCGCCACTCCTTATAACACTACAAAAGAACCACACTTACCTCTACTGTCAGCATCAACACTGCAACCTGTCGCATTTTGGGCTCTTTCAAACTTCATCATGTCTCAACAAACTCCCTGCCATCAAACTTCACACTGTCCACCTTTGCTCCATTGCAACCATCCAACCACAAACATCACAAAACAAAACCACTACCCCTCATACACTGATAACAACTACCCTGACCATCCACTGTTCTACATTTCAGGCCCCTTTCACCACCACAAACTACTACACAAGGTTATTGCCAACAGCACTCCACCTTTGCTTCTCTACGTCACCAACTACACTACAGACATCACCGTTTACATCACTCCACTCGATACTGCCTTGCCCACTTCATAGTACAACGAACTCTTCCAAACAATCAAAAAGAAAAAATAAGAATAAACTTACAACCGCAATTCCTCCGCTAGCAAACCCATATCACTGTCATTCACCAAACAACTTCAGCAACCATTTCATAGCAACACAGTAGTCCTTGCATACAGTATCTCCACCTCTTCCCACTGACCACAACCACGTCAGCCAATCCCTCTTCAAAATCAAATTCACAGCTTCCCTAACCGATCATCGAACAACCACTACGCCACTACCAGCCTCCATCAAAACAAACCCGCTACCTCAAATCGACAACCACCTCTTTGATTTCAAATCCAAAGACAGCGCCCCATTCTTTTGATTTTGATTTTGAGTCGTTTATGATTTTGATTTGTCTTTGATTTTGATTTCGGTGATTACAAAACTTTTAAATAAGTTTGGGTTCGTCAAAATAAACGAAGTGTTTTTAGGTTAAAATTTGGGAATATTTTGGTTAAAATTTGGGTCGGATTTTTTTTCAAAGGATAAAACAAAACAAAATTAAAAAAAACAAACCTTTTTTTGTTATATTGCTTTGTTTTCTTTTGTTAAGAGGTTTTGTTTTTATAAAACAAAAAAAGGGTTTGTTTTCTTTTAATTTTGTTTTGTTTTATCCTTTGAAAAAAAATAGGCTGCAATTCTTCTCTTTAAAAGAAAAAAAAGGAAAACTTTAGTTTGTTTCATTTTCATTTGTTTATCTTGTTTTATTTTTGTTATTTTTTCTTTGTTAAAAAAATAATAATAAAAAATTGTATATATCGTGTTTGAAATTTCAGGTTGCAGAAGCAGATAAGGAAGAATAAGTTGCTTGTTTTACTTAGCTTGCCAGAAATAACTGCTTACTTGCTATAAAAAATTTTGCTGCTTTTAACTCATATCTATTGTTTTTATTTATCTTGCATTGTTGTTTGCTTGCATTTAAAAAAATATTAAAATAAAACAAAAACAAAAGTCTATTGGTAGTTGCATTGTTAATACGCTTTTAATTTCTGCTTTGTATTCATTAGAGTATTTTGATAAATAACAACGGTTAGACATCGACAACGCTTAATTGTATGTTGACATGTTGTTTTCTTTCGACAATTTAATTTCTCGGTGTCTAGGTTATGACAGATCAGTAATCAGTTATAAATAGTATGGTGATTCGTAAATATTATACTGAATTGTTTCTCTGAAGGTACTTAAACCTTCGGCTGCATTGCTACGATAGTTTATGGTGCACCGATAAATCCTTTCTCTTACCTGACTGAGAATTATCTTGTTGATTTAAGACAAAGTGTGATTATACAATTTTGGCTTAACCTAGGAAGAAAAGTCTGTAATTAACCATTGCATTCATTTAGTTGCATTAGTTCATGCATATTTAAAAAAAAAGAACTAAAAATTTCAAAATCCAAAACTAAAAAAATTGGAAATATTTATTAACTTTGCTTTTAAATCTTTTCTTTTGAATTTTTATAAAAAAAAATTTCAAAAAAAATTGCACTTAGCTTCTTTTTAGAGAAGCAAAAAAAAATCCCAAAAAAAATTGCACCTAGCTTCTTTTTAGAGAAGCAAAAAAAAATCCCAAAAAAAATTTAAAACCTTTTCAAAAAACCAAAAAAATTCTAAAAAAAACAAAAATAAATTTTCCTTTTGAATATAAATTCCTTTTGGTAAATATTTTTCTTTTATAAAAGAAAAAGAAAAAAAATATTCTTGAAATGTTCGAGTTTCCATTTTCTTTCTCGCCAGAATTTTCCAATAGTTGTGAAAATCAATATAATCCATATAATTTCACACAAAATTCTTCTAATATTTCAATAACAACTATTTTTTAAATGATTCAAATTTTGAACCACAAAATTTTCAAAATGATGAACAACCCTCGAATTTTGAAAATAGCATTGAAACGATTTCATCTTTATTTGAACCCTCTACACAACAAAATCGAATAATAAATGAATTGTGTAATTCATATTTGTACGATAACTCAAATCCAAAATTTCAAAATAATCAAGATCTGAATTCACTTCAAATTCAAACGATTTCGAGTAAAACCCATGCCCATTCAATTTCGAACTTCAAAATGAATTTCAAAATTAAAATGAAAATGTGATATACTTTTCAAATAATTTTGGCAATGAGAATAGCTTCAACTACGATGCGATTGAAATTTTTTGTTCTCGTCAAATCCAAATTGAAAATTCTCGAGTTAATTATAAATTGGATTTTGTTGAGCACATGGATGAAATCTACAATGATTATAAAGATTTGTTGTTCGAAACATATATGAAACAACGTGATAAACAAAATCAAATCTCAACATGTGACGAGTCAAATGATAATACATCTTTTACCCAAATCGATGATTTTCAAACAATTTTTGAAACTAAAAATGACGATCTTAATGAAGTTGCTGAAAACACAACGACTTTGGATTTTGAACTTGACAAATGCAATGAAGTTGTTGATAATTCAATAAAGGAAGACGAATTCAATGAACACGATTTCTTTGGACTTTTCAAAAATGAGTTGTTAAATTCTAAAATGGAAGAGTTACATCACCATTTTGATACGGAAATCAATAATTTAGAAGAAGTTTTCAATGATAAATTTAAATTCAGTTTGGTGATAATAAATTTGAATTTCAATCGATTAATCTATCAACCCCGAAAATTATCGAAAATAAAACAACTCGAACGACTTTTAATAAAACGACCTTCGTTTTTCCGAATTAACACTCAACTTTGAAATCTTTTATTATTTGGTTTTCTACGCTTAAGTTGTGTCTCGCATACTTGGCGAGACAAATGAATCGGTCTTTGGAAGACCGTTTCATTTACTTTTTGACGATATACTTTCTACACTCTTGTAAATAATAATCTTTTCGTTTTCATGTAAATATAGGTCATCTTTTTATTTCTGTTTTATTTTTCTCCTTGCACTTGGGTTGACTATGGGGACACAGTCAAAATCAAGTGTAGGAAGAGTCCCATCTTCTTTTTGATTTTTCATAGTTTATTTTACATTTTCTTTTCAAACCCAAAAAAACCAAAAATAAAACAATAGAAAATCTTAAAAATGGAAGAATTTATTTTTAAAGCATTTTGATTTATTTTTAAAGGAACGTTATAGGATAAATACATGGTTTTGTTTATTAAATTGAAATTTTTGAAAATTCAGTTGTGTTAACAAAAATAAAAATGAAGTTTGATTACAAACAACTATGGTTTAACTAGTATATATGAAGATTCATATATGTTAATGGTGAATATATCCTAATTGAAAATCTTTGTTTTAAAAAGTGGTTGATTTAAAGTAAAGATATAACATTTTTTCTAAATTAAATGGTGCTAAGATGATTCCGCAAAACTCTCTCTTCTAGAAAAAACATAAAACAAATTTCTTGTATATATGTTTATGTTTTAAATAAACACATAGAGTCATGTGTTCACACTTTTGTTTTCACTCGCATGCGCTATACCCTTCTCAAGTAAGCCCGAAAGGCAGTGCATGATTGGTATATCTGGCTTCAGTTTATCTGATTTAGGTGTGTATATAAAAATTCTTATACTAATAATGCCTACAGTCAATAAGTGTTCACACTATGTGTTCATTCGCCGTGCTCCGTATTCCACTCATATAAGTCTGCAAGGCAGTGCATGGATAATATATCTGGCCTCGGTTTATCCGAGTTAGGCATATGTATAAATTGTTAATATCCATAGAATTTTCAAAAAAACTAAAAAAAAGGGAGAGTAATCAATTAAAATCTAAGCAATATTTTAACTTTTGGATTTGACTTGTTATTGAAAAGAAATGAAACTACCACCTTGATAAACTTTGACAATCAACAAAGGACCCATTTCATAGTTGCACTATGCTATCAACTGAAACAACGAGTTAAACTATGGTCTACTTGTTATGATAACTTCGTTTTTATAGGAAATTTGGACAACTAAATGGCTTAAATTTTCAAGATAATGACCAAAACCTGTATTTAATTTATTCATGTTAATTATAAAAATAAATCATTCATTTGTAAATATTTTAAAAAGCTCGCATTCATCTCTTTGCAAATAAAGCTTTCATTTTGTAAATATTTTCATCCAGTATTTGGATTTTGTGGGTAGTGTCTGTTGAAAACCCTCACGAGACAAACACTCGTCCTACTAGGGACACCCTGAGGTTTGACGGCTCGTTGCATACGCTCAATGCAATTATGCTCCCCACGAAAATGGATTTACCTTAGTTTTTAGTTTATTCGAGGAAGAATAAAATGATAAATATAGGGGTATTTGACGTGCACTGTAACGACCCTGGATTTTGGCCCTATTGTTTTAATAAATATTTAATCTAATTTAAATAAAATGTAAACTTATCATTTGAAATTATTAAATCTTTTGAAATAATTTCCATTTATTTATATGGATTTGTATTTTAAAAAGGAAATTGGATTCTGGAAATTTAAAATAAAATCTCTTAATAATATTTACAATAAAATCTTTCTTATAAAATTGAATTAAAATGCTCCATCTTATTATCATTTGGTAAACATATATATATATATATATATATATATATATATATATATGCAATATATAGAAAATAATGTTTAAAATAGAATGTAATCCTATCAATATAAGTATTAAATATAAGTAAACCATAGGAATATAATTTAAATATTGATAGTTAAAATATAAAATATAAATATAAATAAGTAAACATATGAATATAACTTAATTATTAATAGTTAAAATACAAATAGAAATAAATATAAAAATAAGTATAAATGTAAGTAAAACTTATGAATCTAATTTAAATATTGATTGTCAAAATATAAAATACAAATGTAAAAATAAATGAAAATAATAATTAAGTTATTAGTGTATGCTTGCAACATAAGCTAGAAAATTTAAGAACAAAGTATAAAATAGAATGAAAACAAAGTATAAAAAAATAGCATAAGGTATAAAAAGTAATACCAGACAAAATATGTATATTATAGTTAAAGCTAGAAAATAACAAAACAAATTATCTTCATAAGCAAAGCCAAAAGTATAAAATAAACCTGACAAAAACATATATATATATATATATATATATATATATGAATTGTGAAAGCTAGGATAATATAAAACAAAATATCTTCACATACAAGACAAATGTCTACCTGAAATAAATATCTTTATGTAAAATCCATATACACAGCAAAAACAAGAATTAAATGAAATACAAAGCACAGAATAAAATAAGGACAAAGTATAACATGAAGCTAGACAAAAAAATGTTTCCAAACAAAATATATTTTCATACACAAGCCAAAATCTACCTGCAAGTGGATATTTATATACAAATATCTATATATACACAGCAAACATAATTTTAGTATGTAAAATAATTTGGAAACAAGGCAATAAACGCCATCATCTCAGCCTAATATTTTGCCAATTCAAATGGTTGCAAATCTGTACATTTCAGACACAAAAAAAATCTGGTCAAAATAAAACAAAGAGAAGAAAGCAACTTAACCAGTTATAACATCCTTTAAGTATCATGTTCCCTTCTATTATATGTGACCATCTTCTTTTAGTTCATTCTGGAACAAATTAGCAAAACCAGAGAAAACAAAAACAAGAGAAAGAAGTAAAATAAAATTGAATTCAAACAGGGATGAAAGACAGTTTCATACTTCAGGTTTGCAAAAGAAAACAAAAATTGTTCTCCGTTCAGCAGTATTTTGCAGGTAAGTAAACTAGAAATTTAAAGCTTTAAGTTTAATTTAAAAACACTTCAGTATTTATTGATAATATGGTTGCATATGATCTGATCTTAAAGATAATCCTGTGTGCTATATGCTTCTCTGTTTTAAAATGTTACAGTATGAATATATTTTTTAGAACTCAAAATTTATTTTCTTATAATTATTGTTAAGCCTTAATTTTCTTTCAACAAACTATATGTTTGTGGGTGATTCTGTGACATGCCGATGGCGTTGGGGTTCGCCGGAGCCCAGTGGCGTCGCCATGCACGTGTACGACGTGGAGGAGATGGAGTCAGTGTCGACTTGGTGTGTGTCTCGAGTCACGCTCGAGAAAGTTAGGTGATTTTCTTCGGGTTAGTATTCAAGTCGAGTGCGTAAGTATGTTTACTGATGTTTTAATTTATATCTAAGTTAAACTAAACTTACTGGAAAATAAAAAAAAGGGAGAAGGAGAAGAAGAAGGTTTGCGTGGGAATGGGGTGTGTGTCTCGGGGAAACTGGTGTGCAACTCGAAGTGCTACTCGAGTAAAACGCAGGCGTGTCTTGGGTTCTTTTCCTATCTGCAGTATTGTAAAACAAAGTTTAGTTAAGCAGTTTGTTTTTCAAACAAGTTTAAGCACTGAAACTTACTAAAGGTTTAATGAATTTGAGTTAAGTCCTTAATACAAGTTTAAGTATTTTAGTTAATAATAATGTTTAACTCTTAATTATTATTATAGTTAAGTAATAATTTAAGAAAGTATAAAATTAATTAACGTTTTAGAGTTTGTAGTTAACAATAAATTGGATTCCAAAATTTAAAGAAGGCTTATAAAATAAGATGAGTAATTAATATAAATTAATTATTTTTGGGAAGCAATTGAGAATAATTACATTATAATTGTAATTAGAGTTTGGATTAATAAGCAATTAAGTAATAAACATATTTATAATTGACTACTTGAAGATGATTAATATATGATTAGTGGTTAATTAATTAAGTAATTTAATTAAGGACTAATAGTTGATTAAGAAATTAGTGGTTAATAAATAGATAATTTTTTTAATAATTAAAGTTATTAATTAATGATTAAGGGCAAGTAATTAAGTACTTAAATAATTTGATAATTAATGATTAGTTAATTAAATAATTTGAAATAGAATAAGTAATTAATTGATAATTAATGATTAATTAAACAGGGTTAAGTGATTAATTCTCAAGTAATTGATCAAATTTGAATTAATTACAATAAGACTCACAGATGATTGCTTATGGATTGTTGTGTATGTAGAATATCTGATTTGTGATATTTATTTGATGATATTCTGTGATGTTTCTGTGATATGCTCTTGATATATCTATGATGATTGTGTATACTTTATCTGTGATAAATGTTATTTGAATTCAAAGTGTTGAATTAAACTGTTTAAAACTAATGAACAACTTGGCCTCTAAAATGGCGTTTGGATGTCGATGAGACCGGGATCGGGTGTCAATTTGATATTCCGAAAACCACATCGATCCAAATTAAACGTTAGGTCGTGAAATCTCAAGTGAAGATCAAGATGGTGTTTTCAGAATGCAAGGGTTATCGTCGTTAACTCTGAGGGTGATTCCAAAATGAGTGTAACGAGATAATGCCTTCGGTTTCGTTCGAACCCGGAACGAACTTGTATGGATTGAATGCTTTCGGCACGTCGTCAGGTGGACGATGAGCATTCTAAAAGATATGTTCTATAAAGGTAAACACAGCCTCAAGCCTCATCAACCGGGAATGGCTAAAACGGGGTATGTGTAGTATGGTTTGGTGGGTCATGCCCAAGCAGGACGAGATATATCCCTGTCTAAATGTCCCTTTTTATTTCGGCTGTGTGGGGCAGTTGATTGCAACAACTGCCATGGTTATCTTGTTCGGGACTGTTCAGTAAGGAATGGTTCCGGTCTTGTGTTGCAGGGGAGTTAGGGTGGGTCCTCTGTACGGTGATCTAAGCCACGTACTGTGACGTGCGGTACCCCAGTAGCCCTGCCATTGATGGAAATCCGTTTTCCCTACGAGACCCTACGGTTTTGATTTGTATTACCCATTTTGTGGCTAGTATCTGGAATTTAATCATGTAACAATTTCGGCTATTTTCTATTTACTTGAAAATCCTAGACACTATTATAATATCACTGGATTTCCTACAAAATGTTTTGGTTAGCGTAAGGTAAAAACTTACCCGTATTTATGTGTGGGGAGTCTTACGTGATACCTTTATTTTCAAATGTTTTTAAAGTTAAACAACTTTAAACCGTTTACTCATACCAGACCCATGTCTGTCCCGGAGTTTATATTTTGTTTTTCATAAACTCTTGGGTACTCAAATTTTTATGAGTTGCCAACTGATAGGTTTTGGACTTCGATTTCTGGAGGAGCTTGGAGCAGGAGTTCCAAACGTATGTAGATATCTATCTAGTTCCGCTGTGTTAGTTAGAGTATGCTGTATTTCGGGATGTATGTATTGACAGATGTATATATGATTGTCATGTGTATGATATTGTATTACTCTGATATATGTAAAACTATGTAATAGTTATGTGATGTATTATATTTTGTTCCGTTCCGCTGTGAGATTCTGATGTTGTTGTTCTTTCTTTTCTATTTCTATCCTTTTCTTTCTTAATTAATGATACGTCTTTCTGGTAGTAGAAGGGCGGGTCGTCACAGATGGTATCAGAGCGCTAGGTTAAGCGAATACCTAGGCTCTTGAGTGAATTCTTTCTGGAGAGAGCGTATTTGTAATTTTGATATATATATATATATATATATATATATATATATATATATTTCTACCTATTTGTTGGGTTACCTGTTCTGGATTTCCAATATAAGTTATAAAGGTAGATAGGGTAGTGGTGTGTGTAACACGACTACAAATGGTTGGAGTTTGAATGGTTGAGTTTGAAAGTGTATCTGTCGAGACTGTAGACCTATTACCGTCTCGTGTAAGCTTTGGGTGGTGTAAGGATTTCATTGATCTTTGAACAAAACCTGTTAAGGTTCGAAGTTCATCTTTGAAGTGTAAGTTTGCATGAGCTAGAGTTTGGATCTGTCGGTTGGGCAGAAGCAAGTCATGATATCTTGATACCTCAGGATGTAGGAGCTGTGTGATGAGACACAGAGACTATGGATGTCTCTGAAGATATTTCTTTGGAACAAGTTAAAGAAGTGTGTCTGCTTCGGTGTTGTGGCTAAGCTCAATAGGATGTTTCTGTTCAAGGTCTGAGTTCCTCGAAGAGCATTGGATAGGAAGTCTTTGGGCATCTGGGTTAGTAGTGCAGCTCGAAGTGTTCTGTGTACCGTCGAGGAGATTTTCTGGTTAGTAGTTTTTCTTGAGGTAATTTCAGAAGTAGCAGAGTGGATCCATTTCTTCGATGGATCGGCTCGATAGGTATAAAACTGTTCTGAATTATGATGGAAGAGCAGTTTCTTTGGAAACTGATTTGGGCAGAATTGCCAGACTGTCGCGTGATAATTCTGGAGTTCACTTGAGTAGTCTTTTACATGGAGTTGAGACATCTCAGGAGAAGGTTGAAGATGTCGATGTGGTCCAAGATTTTCCTGATGTATTCGAGGAAGTCAAGTGTCTGCCTCTGCATCGAGAGATAAAGTTTTGCATTGATTTGATTCCAGAAGCAGTGCCGGTGATTCAGCTTAGTAGGAGGATGGCTCCTAGAGAGAGAGAAGAGTTGGTTAAGCAGACTCAGGACTTTTGGAGAAGGGGTTGATTAGGCCCAGTTTTTCTTGTTGGGGTTTTGCGGCGATGTTTGTCACTATATCGGATGGATTGCTAAGGTTCTGTGTTGACCTGATGAACCGAGTCGTTCGGGATGTATTGAATAAGTTTGTTTTGGTATTCATTGATGATATCCTGGTCTACTCTAAGTCTGAAAAAGAGCACAAGCAGCATTTGAAGATAGTGTTGGAGACATCGAGGAGGCATGTTCGAAGGAGAAGTTTTCCAAGTGCCATTTTTGGAAATCGGAAGTCAAAATTTAGGACACATTGTTTTTGGTAAAGGTATCTCTGTAGATCCAGCGAAGGTTGAGACTATTCTGTAATGGAAGCAACCGAAGTCGGAAGTTTGCCTGTTTTTGGGGTTAGCTGGCTACTACAAGAAGTTTATCAAGAACTATTCCAAGATTCCTTCACATCTGACCAAGTTAACAAGGAAAGGAGCTAAATTCAAATGGACATCCCAGTGTAAAGAAGTTTTTCAAGAATTGAAGACAAGGCTAACCAGTGCACCAGTGCTAGCTATTTCGGATGGGAAAAGCAAATTTGAAGTTTATTCAGATGATTGTATAGTGGTCGGGAAGCAATTTTGATGCAGAATGGAAGGGTAATTGCATATGCAAGTAGGCAATTAAAGCCACATGAGAGGAACTACGCTACGCACAATCTTGATTTGTTAGCCATTGTTTGGCTTTGAAGATTTAAAGACATTATCTCTTGGGAGCGAAGTTTGAATTATTCACGGATCACAAACCGTTGAAATATCTTTTCTCTCAAAATGATCTTAATCTGAGGCAGCAGCGTTGGGTGGAGTTTCTGGCATCATATGATTTGGATATTCTGTATATTCCGGGAAAAGCGAATGTTATGGTTAATGCTCTTAGCAGGAATGCAGTTTTGTCTCTTTTGGAAGTTGTTCCATCTCTCCAGGACGTAATCATAAGTAAGCAAATGGAGGATATATCTCTTGTGGAACTAACTCTTGGAACCAAGGATGGTCAGTATTCTGATTTCAAGGTGGACGATTAAGGTGTTTTTAGGATTAATGGTCGTTTGTGTGTGCCTAATATAGATGGATTAAGGTAAGAAGTCTTAGCTGAGTGTCATCGCTCCGAACTGAATATTCATCTAGGAATCTCTAAGATGTACAAAGATATGTGAAGAATTTTCTAGTGGCTGAGCATGAAGAGGGATGTAGTTGCTTCCGTTAACAGTTGTGCAATCTATCAGCAAGTTAAGGAGATCAACAGAAGTTAGCCGATTTGTTGCAGCCTTTGGAAATCTCAGAATGGAAATGGGAGATGATTTCGATGGATTTTATCGACGGTTTGCCTAGAACCAAGAAAGGAAACGATGGTATATGGTTTATTGTGGATCGTTTAACTAAGAGTGCTCATTTTATACCAGTTAAGGCAAATCGTACTGCAGTTTCTTCGGTAGAGATTTTCTGGAGGGAGATAGTCCGATTGCATAGTGTTCCTGTCGGCATATTAAGTGATCGTGATTATATTTTCACCAGCAAATTCTGGGAAGCTCTACAATCAGCTATGGGAACAAGTTTGAGATTGAGTACAGCCTACCATCCTCGGATAGACGGACAGACGGAGAGGCTGAATCATATTCTAGAGGATATGTTGCGAGCTTATGTTTTGGATTTTGGTGCATCGTGGGAAGACCATCTTCATCTAGTGATATTCTCATGTTATAATTATTACCAAGCGAGTATCAAGATGGCACCTTATGAAGCTCTTTATGGAAGACCATGTAGATCCCCATTCTGTTGGATAAAGTCGAAAGATCTTCTTGTGCTAGGATCAGATTTGATTCGTGAAACTTCTGTTAAAGTTGAGCTTATCAAGAAAGGATGAGAGCTGCTCAAGACCGTTAGAAAAAGTACGCGGATAAGAGAAGGAGACAATTGGAATTCGAGATTGGTGATTTTGTTTTTGCAAAAGTTTCCCGATTAAAGGAGCTGTAAGATTCGGAAAGACGAGAAAACTTGCCCGAGATATATTGGTCCATTTTGGGTATTGGAAAGGGTTGGTGCTGTAGCTTACAGGATTGAATTGCCAGAACGGATGTCTGGAATTCATAATGTATTCCATGTATCCCATCTAAGGGAATTTGTTCATGATCCATCATTAGTTCTAGAACCAGTAGTCCAAGAAGATTTGGAAGTCGAACCGAACTTGATTATGATCAGGAATCAAGTTAGGATTGTTGATCAAGACGAGAGGCAACTCAGGAGTAAGGTAGTGAAGCTTGTCAAAATGCAGCGGAGCTAGGATCCCAGAGATTGCACCAGGGAAATTCTGGATAATTTTAGGAAAGCTTATCCGGATTTGTGTCCGGATAGCTAGTGATGTTTGTTAGGATAGATTGTTGGTTGTTTGCTAATGTATGAATGATTGGTATGTTTGAATGGTTGATATAACAGCTTTTGAATTATCTTGGTTTTAAATTTCGGAGACGAAATTCTTTTAAGGAGGGAGGAATGTAACGACCCTGGATTTTGGCCCTATTGTTTTAATAAATATTTAATTTAATTTAAATAAAATGTAAACTTATCATTTGAAATGATTAAATCTTTTGAAATAATTGCCATTTATTTGTATGGATTTGTATTTTAAAAAGGAAATTGGATTCTGGAAATTTAAAATAAAATCTCTTAATAATATTTACAATAAAATCTTTCTTATAAAATTGAATTAAAATGCTCCATCTTATTATCGTTTGGTAAACATATATATATATATATATAAATGCAGTATATAGAAAATAATGTTTAAAATAGAATGTAATTCTATCAATATAAGTATTAAATATAAGTAAACCATAAGAATATAATTTAAATATTGATAGTTAAAATATAAAATATAAATATAAATAAGTAAACTTATGAATATAACTTAATTATTAATAGTTAAAATACAAATAGAAATAAATATAAAAATAAGTATAAATGTAAGTAAAACTTATGAATCTAATTTAAATATTGATTGTCAAAATATAAAATACAAATTTAAAAATAAATGAAAATAAGAATTAAGTTATTAGTGTATGCTTGCAACATAAACTGGAAAATTTAAGAACAAAGTATAAAATAGAATGAAAACAAAGTATAAAAAAATAGCACAAGGTATAAAAAGTAATACCAGACAAAATATGTATATTATAGTTCAAGCTGGAAAATAACAAAAAATTATCTTCATAAGCAAAGCCAAAAGTATAAAATAAACCTGACAAAAACACACACACACACACACAAACACACACACACACACACATATATATGAATTGTGAAAGCTAGCAAAATATAAAACAAAATATCTTCACATACAAGACAAATGCCTACATATAAAATCCATATACACAGCAAAAACAAGAATTAAGTGAAATACAAAGCATAAAATAAAATAAGGACAAAGTATAACATGAAGCCAGACAAAACAAATGTTTCCAAACAAAATATATCATCATACACAAGCCAAAATCTACCTGCAAGTGGATATTTATATACAAATATCTATATATACACAGCAAACATAATTATAGTATGTAAACTAACTTGGAAACAAGGTAATAAATGCCACATCTCAGCCTAATATTTTGCCAATTCAAATGGTTGCAAATCTGTACATTTCAGACACAAAAAAATCTGGTCAAAATAAAACAAAGAGAAGAAAGCAACTTAACCAGTTATAACCTCCTTTAATTACCCTGTTCCCTTCTATATACATGACCATCTTCTTTTAGTTCATTCTGGAACAAATTAGCAAAACCAGAGAAAATAAAAACAAGGGAAAGAAGTAAAATCAAATTGAATTCAAACATGGATCAAAGACAGTTTCATACTTCAGGTTTGCAAAAGAAAACAGAAATTGTTCTCTGTTCAACAGTATTTTGCAGGTGAGTAAACTAGAAATTTAAAGCTTTAAGTTTAATTTAAAAACACTTCAGTATTTATTGATAATATGGTTGTATATGATCTGATCTTGAAGATAATCCTGTGTGCTATATGCTTCTCTGTTTTAAATTGTTACAGTATGAATATTTTTTTCAAAACTCAAAATTTATTTTCTTATAATTATTGTTAAGCCTTAATTTTATTTCAACAAACAATGTGCTTGAACTTAGATCAGGATTTTTAAATCTGTTTCAAAAACATACTAGAAACTATACTCTGGAAATCATGTTTTACAGGCAACAAGAATTAAGTTCATAAAATCGATTGTTATAAAATATTAACTCAAGTTAATAACTTGAATCTTCAATACAAAGTTGGATTTTTAAAGCAGAAATGGGAATTTTTAGTGTAGAATTGTATAAGCAGTTCATGGTTGATCAAAAGTGGCATTTTTACCAATTACAGATTATTGATCCAATAATAAATGTTCAAATTTGTGTTGAAGCAAGTATAAACAATGGTGATTTCGTAAAATTTATCAAATAATTTTTCTATTGTGTGAATTTAAGGAACAAGGCCGAATTAGGTTTTTGTCGAGCTTTTAAACTTGTCTGTGAATGTGGTGAGTTCGTCATCACTACATGATCGAGTTGCTCGAGGCTCTGGTGGAGGGCTGCTTAGAGTGTTGTCGAGGTGTGGACGAATTTTGGGCGACTCCGGTGGTCGGCGCGGCGGTGGCGAGGTGAATTTGTGGCGTTGTTTGAGCTTCAGGTTTCATACGGTATGCTAAATTTTCAATCTGAAGGTTCGATGGCGATTTGAGTTGGGTTTTCGTGTTTGTGGGTGATGTGTAACATGCCGATGGCGTTGGGGTTCGCCAGAGCCCAATGGCGTCGCCGTGCACGTGTAAGGCGTGGAGGAGATGGAGTCAATGTCGATATGGTGTGCGTCTCGAGTCGCGCTCGAGTAAGTTAGGTGATTTTCTTCGGGTTAGTATTCGAGTCGAGTGCGTAAGTATGTTTACTGATGTTTTAATTTATATCTAAGTTAAACTAAACTTACTGGAAAATAAAAAAAAAGGGAGAGGGAGAAGAAGAAGGTTTGCATGGGAATGGGGTGTGTGTCTCGGGGAAACTGGTGTGCAACTCGAAGTGCTACTCGAGTAAAACACAGGCGTGTCTCGGGTTCTTTTCCTATCTGCAGTATTGTAAAACAAAATTTAGTTAAGCAGTTTGTTTTTCAAACAAGTTTAAGCACTGAAACTTACTAAAGGTTTAATGAATTTGAGTTAAGTCCTTAATACAAGTTCAAGTATTTTAGTTAATAATAATGTTTAACTCTTAATTATTATTATAGTTAAGTAATTAATTTAAGAAAGTATAAAATTAATTAACGTTTTAGAGTTTGTAGTTAATAATAAATTGGATTCCAAAATTTAAAGAAGACTTATAAAATAAGATGAGTAATTAATATAAATTACTTATTTTTGGGAAGCAATTGAGAATAATTACATTATAATTGTAATTAGAGTTTGGATTAATAAGCAATTAAGTAATAAACATATTTATAATTGACTACTTGAAGATGATTAACATATGATTAGTGGTTAATTAATTAAGTAATTTAATTAAGGACTAATAATTGATTAAGAAATTAGTGGTTAACAAATAGATAATATTTTTAATAATTAAAGTTATTAATGATTAAGGGAAAGTACATACGTAATTAAGACTTAATAATTGATTAAGAAATGATTAATTAATTAAATAATTTGAAATAGAATAAGTAATGAATTGATAACTAATGATTAATTAAACAGGGTTAAGTGATTAATTCTCAAGTAATTGATTAAATTTGAATTAATTACAATAAGACACACAAATGATTGCTTATGGATTGTTGTGTATGTAGAATATCTGATTTGTGATATTTATTTGATGATATTCTGTGATGTTTCTGTGATATGCTCTTGATATATCTATGATGATTGTGTATACTTTATCTGTGATAAATGTTATTTGAATTCAAAGTGTTGAATTAAACTGTTTAAAACTAATAAACAACTTGGTCTCTAAAATGGCGTTTGGATTTCAATGAGACCGGGATCGGGTGTAAATTTGATATTCCGAAAACCACATCGATCCAAATTAAACGTTAGGTCGTGAAATCTCAAGTGAAGATCGAGATGCTGTTTTCAGAATGTAAGGGTTATCGTCGTTAACTCTGAGGGTGATGTCAAAATGAGTGTAACGAGATAATGCCTTCGGTTTCGTTCGAACCCGGAACGAACTTGTATGGATTGAATGCTTTTAGCACATCGTCAGGTTGATGATGATCATTCTAAGAGATATGTTCTATAAAGGTAAACGAGCCTCAAGCCTCATCAACCAGGAATGGCTAAAACAGAGGATGTGCAACAAGGTTAGGTGGGTCATGCCTAAGCAGGACGAGATATACCCCTGTCTAGATGTCCCTTTTTATTTCGGCTGTGTGGGGCAGTTGATTGCAACAACTGCCGGGGTTATCTTGTTCGGGACTATTCAGTAAGGAATGGTTCCGGCCTTGTGTTGCAGGGGATTTAGGGTGGCTCCTCGGTACGGTGATCTAAGCCACGTACTGTGATGGGCGGTACCCCTGTAGCCCTGCCATTGATGGAAATCCATTTTCCCTACGAGACCATACGGTTTTGATTTGTATTACCCACTTTTGTGGCTAGTAGCTGGAATTTAATCATGTAACAATTTTGGCTATTTTTTATTTACTTGAAAACCCTAGACACTATTATAATATTACTGGATTTCCTATAAAATGTTTTAGTTAGCGTAAGGTAAAAACTTACCCGTATCTATGTGTGGGGAGCCTTACGTGATACCTTTATTTTCAAACGTTTTCAAAGTTAAACAACTTTAAACCGTTTACTCATATCAGACCCATGTATGACCCAGAGTTTATATTTTGTTTTTCATAAACTCTTGGGTACTCAAATTTTTATGAGTAGCCAAGTGATAGGTTTTGGACTTTGATTTCTGGAGGAGCTTGGAGTAGGAGTTCCAGACGTATGTAGATATCTATCTAGTTCCGCTGTGTTAGTTAGAGTATGCTGTATTTCGGGATGTATGTATTGACAGATGTATATATGATTGCCATGTGAATGATATTGTATAACTCTGATATATGTAAAACTATGTAATAGTTATGTGATGTATTATATTTTGTTCCATTCCGCTGTGAGATTCTGATGTTGTTGTTCTTTCTTTTCTATTCTTTTCTATTTCTATCCCTTTCTTTCTTAATTGATGATACGTCTTTCTAGTAGTAGAAGGGCGGGTCGTCACATGCACTTAAGCGTGCATATTTTTGCCACCATATTTAATCTAATTAAAATAAATAAATGATCATATTGGGTATTTTTAACTTGTTTAAACCAAAATTCAATTTTTTTTCAAATCGTCATATATTCATCTCCATATAAGAGCATAATGGTCATTTGTGTGCATAAACTAATTTGTAAAAATTTACTTAGAATTTTCTATGTTGTTTTGTAGGAATTTGGCTTCATATGCAAGTAGTTTCATGAAGATACGCATGCACAAGAGTGAATACAAAGGAATGAAGATGGAAATAATTCAATGTGATGATCATGGAGGATCCCACTTATCCATGTACCTTAGTGTTCACTTAGGAGCTAATGCACATGCTAAAAGACCATTAAATTTTCATGCACACTTAATGGATGATTATTTAAAGTTAATGATAACTTGGCCACCACACTTCCTAAGAGGGTATTTTGGATATTTCTTAAAAAAGTGAATAAGGGTTTTAAACTTGTATAAATACCCCTTATGTTTCATGTAACTCTCCTCTTCTTAGCCTTCTTAGTTTAGGAAAAAAAATAAACAAAGCTCTTCTCATTACTTTTTCATGGCTATTTAGCCATTTTTCATTTTATGTAGCTTTTCTTTTTATGCAATGTTAGTTAATGATCTTTTACATTTACATGCTCTCTTTATTATTTAGTTAGTAGCTTAGTTTATTTTTCGTGCAAGTAGAATAGCTCTTCCTCCATTTTGCTCTCTTTTTCCTCTTGTTTACTTCATGTTGCTTTTTGAATTTGTTGATTTGATAACAAATATGAGAGGCTAATCCCTACAATTTAGGGATAGTGAAGCTTTCTGGTATGTAGATGCAACATTTTGATGTTTATGCTCACTTTTTATGCTTAATGTAACATTTGAGTGGTTTAACTTGTTGTTTTTTTATTTGATTTTGATAGCATATATTGTTGACACCAAATAGGTTATGCTTAAGCAATCACAAACGATAATCACCTCTTCACCTACATATGATGATGGTAATTAAGTGATTGTTGAAATTAAAATTTGATGGTCTATATTTCTAAACAATAATTAATAGGTCATGCTTTAAATAGATTTTGCTTTGAATTTTATTGCCAAATTTCATGAGAGTTAAATGTGTATTACTGGTTGTGTTATAGTTTGATGGTTTATATTGAGCTAATTAATAGCATAAATGTACCATACTTATAATAAGCACATAAACTAATTACACTAATGGCATCATAACTTCATTTTGTTGATTTATGTGATCTAGAGAGTGAAAATTGCCTCTAAATTGCCTTCACACTCTCATATTTACTAGCACTTTGTTAGTTTGTTTGTTTTCTCCTTTTCTAGCTTAACACTCTCTTCAACTTTGGTTTAATTTGATTGAATAATTTTTCTGAAAATCAACAATTCCCCACGGATCGACCCGTACTCACTATGTACTATGATAGTACGCCGTGCGCTTGCGGCTAATTTTATTTCTAAATTCGTTCAACAATTTTCTAACTCAATAGACATTTAGCCGTCGAACATCTACCCTTTTTTAGTCATTTCCGAGACACTTGAACTAGTTAATAAAAAATATTTCTTCTTCTCTCCAAATTTCTAGTCGAAACAATACTATTTTCAAACAAATAGTTTTTAGCAAAATCATCCACTTGCTTTGGATTCATTTGGATCGAACTCGTCCCGGTTATACAACGACAAAGAAAATAATTTACTAAGTGCACTATCCTATCTGCCTAAGCAAACATTTGATTGTCACTTAAAAGATTAGTCTGATCATCACAAAATAGATCAAGACTTACTCCCGAACTGTCCATAGAAAACCATACTCTCAACTTTATTTTAAAATATCTTTATCGTAAAATATCTTTAAGAAAGATTACTACTATTTTCCAAAATCATTTGGAATTCATCAAAGCCACCGGGGTTTAACATTTTCAAAACCTTTTAAAACACATTTAATAGCTCTAATTTGTAAAATCATCTCCCTTAATCCATCTTATAAAATTATTTGAAGATTTTATTTTAATAAACACCTTTATTAAAATTTAATTTTTAAACTTACATATCGTCAAATGTCTTATAGTAAAATTTTGAAACTTAATTCACAAGGTATTCGATTCGATGTTCCTACAAATTCTACATACCTAACCCATGATGGAAAAGGGAAATCTACTATTAAATCTAACAATAATCAATGCTCAAAACTGGATGAGCATGACTGGTTAAACCCTAAATGCTAATAATTTAGATATTATTAACTCCAAACCCACTCTTCTCATAAATAACTATATAGATTTTGAAAATCATCGTTTTATATATATATATAGAAAATATATTCCTAAGTAAAAAAATTTAATTTACCAATTTAAAATAATACTATGTCAATTTAACTTGTTCAAGTGTTTGGGAAATCCCTATCGATAATGTTGATTAGGCGCATCAACCAGAATACTTAAGCCACTCAATGGGTCAAACGACATAATATTGAACATTTTATTCATTAATAAATGCACACTATATATATATATATATTACATTTAGACTCATTTTAGGGAAAGGCAGACCTAATCTATAATGAGTTTACCCCACCAAAGCCTAGGCGTGCGTTCAACCTAAGCTCTAATACAAAATGCAACAATCTACCTTTCTTACTCCAAAAGACGAGCCATTAAGGGTAAAATAAAAAGAAAGAAAAGATAGAAGAGAAGAAACTTAACAACACAGAATCTCACAATACAACGGAACAATATATATTACTCAACATAATATATTACAAAGTCATTTCAAGAATGTTACATCAGAGTCATTCTAATATAAATTCTAAACTAGGACAATCATAATAGGTACGATATACATAAAAAGGGCAAAAAACAAGGTAATAACTTGCTATTAATGAAGCCACCTGCTCCAAGTTCCTCTAAGATGAATATGTGGAAAAATCTAAACAACATGGTTGCCCATCCAAATTTGAGCACCCAGGAGTTTAGAAAAAGGGAAAATAAAATCCAGGTCAGACGTGAGTTTTTGTGTGAATAAAGCATAAGTCTTTAACTTTATAAAAACATTTAAATTAAAGGCTTCTCATAAGACCATGTTGCACATAAATGTAGATAAGTTTTTACCTTACGATAACCAGAACATTTGTATATAAATTCCAGTGGTATTACAATAATATCTAGGGGTCAATGTAAGATATGAATATAGCTAAAATGCTTGCATCTCACGTTCCAACATAGTTGGGCACAACTAAGTACATACGACACTTATTGGAGAATGGATTTCATATAATGAGCGGGCTAATAGGGTACCACCCATCACGGTGCGTCTCTAGGTAAAATAACATCGAGGACCTCGTCGGGATCCCTTGCCAACATAGAACCAGCCTACCACTTGGCTAGTAGTACTAAATATGACCACCCCTTGTTTAATGGGCCGAAAGCATACAAATGAGAGATAATATCAACTCTAGACAGGAATGATCATACCTTAACGGGAGCGACCCACTTAGCCCTGCTGCAACTCCCTTATTTTACTCATTTTCGGTTGATGAGGCTTGAGGCTACGTTTTACCTTTTATATAGAAATTCCCACTTGGAATGTTAACACTGCCCTCCATGTAGCAATGTAATGTCAGTATTCATCCATAGATGTTGTTCAGGATATGAACAAACTGAAGGCACTTCTTCTACTACATCCATTTTGGAATCAACCTCAGGATTAGTAGCAAGCAGCCCTTGAAAACTTCAAAGAGCTCCATCTTTAATTTCATCATCTTCAATATGTCTTCACTTCGAAACGCTTGAGTTGGATCGAAGTGGTTTTGCGATAACATATCTGATCCTGGTCTCTTTGAAACAACATTTGATAGTTTCGGTAAACTCAACCCTGGTTCATTAGGAAATAAGTAGTCAAAAATAAGAGCGGAGGTCACCTACTAATCGTTAATAGGTGGATTTCCTTATCATTTGTCACAGGAGAATGAAACGAGATTTATGCACACATTAAAACATCAACGGAGATGACTGTGCCATATAACTCACGTGTTTCCCCTAAATATTTCCAAAGTTACATTTTGGGTTCATATTTGATAGTCGGTTATTTAACTACCAATAAACAAACATCAACTTATTCCATTTGAGATTTATTTATCCATAGCTACCATTAAGCCTCAACACAAATCTTTATTTAATAATTCTCTTTAGAAAAACGTTTGTCTAAAACATTCATATACTTATCTTTTTGACATAAGCATAAAATAAAAATTTGCGAATAACTTCTTACTTCTAAATCACGTTAAAAAGGATTAAACAAATGTTGTTTAAATTGGAGGTAAGGACAACCCGAAACACTGTCCCCTTCGTGTTAAGTGTGGAACGGATGTTCCATACCATCCTTTTTTAAAAGGTCAGTTTATAGATACCCAAATCTCAAATTCTTTTTATACTTCTTTCGACAAATCCTTTTTAATCAAATTTATATCATTCATGAAATCTCTTTTACATGAAATCCAAATCCATTTTAACGTTCTATCCAAAATTCCAAATTTATTTATAAAACATTTATAAATATCCAACTTTTAATATAAATTTCTTATAAATATCCAAACCTTTTTTATATGAACTTCCTTTTTGAATATCCAAATGATTTTCTGAAACTTCTTTTTATAAATATCCCAAATCATTTATAAAATTTCTTATATACCTTTCCCGTTTAACTTCTTAAATAACCTCAAATCAAATTAGCTTCCTTTAATAATCAAATCAAATTTATAAATCTCCCTTATTTATGAAATCTTCTTTGCTTAAAAACTCATATCCATTTATCAAGAATGCTTTATAAATTTCCAAATCCCTTTATAGAACTCTTTATAAAACTTGTTTTTATAACATGGAAAGCAATTCCCATTAGTTAAAAACATCTTTAGTAAAACCATTCGCCAACACATCTTTTAAATATCTTGTTCAAAATACAATAAATTTGAAACCATTTCAAAAAGAAGATGAAACATTTATCCTTCCAAAATCAAATGGAGGCTTAGCGATCACACTAGTGCTTTTAATTTGGCTTTACTTATCTAATTTACCATGACATCACATAACAATAGGTATATAAGGGATCAATATATATAGCAATCAATCAACTTAAGTGATAGTCCAAGCTAATAATAATAGCAGAATGGTATTTGTTGCGCTAATTGATGTTATTTAGTTTTCCTAGTCATATGAGGTTACGTAAGGGTAAGCGGCGCAGAAATCCCGTGACTTAATTTTTTTTGAAAGGAAAACAGTTTAAAACAAAACTGATTATTTAAACTCAAAGTGATTTTAAAATATTGTAAATAAGAATCAAATCCTTGTTAAATAGTAATTAAACTCTAACTGAAAGTAATTAAGCCTTATTAAAATATAATTAACTTTAATCAAAGATTCATTAAATAAAACCCTATTTTAAAATAATAATTAATTAATAATTATCTTAAATAATTAATTAATAATTAATTAATCCTAAATTACTAATTAAATAATAGTTAGCTTTAGTTAAATAAAAAATCATGATTAACTTAATTGATTAACGCTTAAATTTAACACCATTATTAACAAATGATTAAGTACAAATTACCTTAATTAATTGATTGATTGATTTATTAATCATTAAATAAATAACTAATTAAATAATTGTTCTCTAATCACTTAATTAAAGTGATAAAACTTTTCCAAAAAGAACTCTAAGCGAAAATATGTTTAGATTAGAAAAATGGTTAGATTTTCGAACTGCGCGTATAACGACTTTTGCTATATGGACCCGTAATTTCACTTTTTGGAATTTAGATTCATAGGTTATAAAAACTTCAACTTTGAAATTTTTTCTTCTTTAGAACATGAAAATAAACTTTTGAAAACCAAATCAAAGTTTTAAACTTGAAAAAACATTTTTCTTTGAAATAAAAATCAACTTCCGACAAAAAGTGAATCTCTACGTCGCTTTTGGTTGCGAATCGCTACCTTTGTGTCATGAACCCACATACAACATATACAACATTCAATCAGAATACGACATCATAATATTATAGCAACATCATAAAAAGTATTACTTCACAATACTAACCAACTTTTCCAGAATTCAAGTTATAATCTTTATCGCCTACTCAAACTTCGGCATAAGCAATCAACACCAAATCAATCTATATGCACGCCTACATAACATAAAACACCACTACATACTTAAGAAACATTTTAACTCATATATTTTACAACTTTAAGTAACTTGAGTTACAAATACACGAACTTTACTCACTAAAGTGAATCGAAACTAAGCCTAAGTTTCACCGAACTTGCACTAGACTTAGAGCTTGCACCTAGCCTTGAAAATATGGACCTCAGTGGGCTTGAAGGGCTTGAAGTGGCTTGGCTTGGGATGTTATTAGGCTCAGCCTTGGATGTTTTGCGGAGATGTGTGGTTGTTTTATGAAGAGAAGAGTCGAGGAATTGAAAAGGAGTGAATTAAGCAATGTTTTCAAATGTTTTTGCTAACTTTTTCTCCTAGGAATTTAGAGATGGAAGCCATGGAAATATATGAAGATAAGAAGAGTATTTTGACTTGATAATGTAAATGGAAACAAAGAAGAGTATGTCAGAATGAGGGGGGTATTTATAGGCTTAGGAATTTATTAAAATATGTAAAGTAACCTAATAAAGTAATACATACATGTATGCGTGCACCCATACCTCCCTTTTCCTTCATATATACACATTACCCACCCTTATGCCATGTTGTAGGGTACTTATGGTATGTCATGGCTTTTTTTGTGTGTGTGTCTATATATATAAGTGTTTATATATATATATATATGCCTTTTATAATATAATTTGTCACATCGACTTTTAGCTTAATTAGATATGTGTTAGTATATAAATATATATCACTACACCAAAACAGGCAAATTCTAGCATTTATAAGTGTTACAAATAATTTCAGTAACACTTTTTAAGTGTTACTAATGGACTGTGAGGAATGGATCGGACAAATTTGTAACACTTATAAGTGTTACAAACATACGTATTACTAACACTTATAAGTGTTGGTACCTAAATATACGGTAACGCTTACAAGTGTTGGTAACGAAATATACGGTAACACTTATAAGTGTTGGTACAGAAATATACGGTAACGCTTATAAGTGTTGGCAACGAAATATACGGTAACACTTATAAGTGTTGGTACAGAAATATACAGTAACGCTTATAAGTGTTGGTAACGAAATATACAGTAACGCTTATAAGTGTTGGTAATGAAATATACGGTAACACTTATAAGTGTTGGTACAGAAATATACGGTAACGCTTATAAGTGATGGAAAATGATTATTTAGTAACACACACACACATATATATATACACACCAAAACTTAAACGTAAAGTTTAAATATAAACACTCCGCAAATAATGGTTTCCATATCACAAATAATTCATCATACATATTCAACGCAAAGTTTAAACGCTCTACAAATGTAGTACAATATATCATAAACAATTATTTACATATCTAAAATACCAAAATGTGGTATATTTATATATTATTACAACATAAGCTTCAATTTTTTTTTCAAAATACACTTAAAAGTTTAACATGCGTTGTCTGGTAAAATAAATACAAGGTGCCAACTCCTTCCTTGTAAATATTCAAAGTTACATTTAACTCTCCATCTTCCATCATCCACACTCAACTCACGTACCATCATCCACACCATCTCCATCTATCATCTAACAACACTGCACCAGTTACTATCTTTCAACCTGCACACATCCAATTTCATAAACAGTCTCCCTATCAACATACTCAACTTCCCACTCAATACTGCCCGCACACAACATCATACTTACAAACATACAAATGCACTGCAAACGGCACTAACATCACTCATCATCACCATAAAACTGTGCAACATCATAGTTCATACCTACAAAACTCTTCACTGCCACATCATCTCTACATACTACTATCCCATAAACACCTACAACAAACCCCTAACCACACTGCCTCTGTCAACTTCCCCTAAAGCCATCATCTTGCCATCAGTTCACTGCATCATACCAACATCCTAACTTGCCTCAACAGCAGACCACCACCCTGCTCCACCACCCTATGCCCACAAAACATCACCACTGACCATCAACTATCACAACATCCCATTCTCTCTAAACCACATACATAAACCTCTTCTCCTTACCCTGCATACATTTGCACCATATCAACACAACAAATCTCTAACAATTATCACCATCTGTCATTTAACAACACTGCACCAGCTACTATCTTTCAACCTGCACACATCCAATTTCAACTGACATCTTCACCTCAGTCACAACTACTACATCCCTCTGCACTTCTAATAACAACAGCCACCATTGTCAGTCATTCACTTCCATCAACTGTTCTTCAACTTCTCTGACCACCAAGCACAATCCCGCAACCATCTCCTCGCTGTTAACCAACCGCAACTATCATCGAGCCAACCGCATCTATCATTGAACCAAATTCTCTTTGAAAAAACTATGAAAAACCCATTCAACACCATGTATAAATGTACTAACGTAAAATAGATCCTCTCTAATAAGTAAACATAGGTGAAGGACGTACATATGATTTAGAACCTTAGACGCAAGAATGCTGTCAGGTCAACATCCTAATTAATAAGCTCCACAGCTTGGTTCATGATTTTGATTTGTCTCTGCTCAAACTGCAAAACGAATGGTAAAGCTATCACAATATTCACACACAGTTAGCTTGGCTAAATGAAAGTCAGTTCAAACTAGCTATAATACTCTGAAGCAGATCATAATTAAGTCAATAATAAGCATAGGCCATTGATACGGATGAAAAAAGAATGGGAAAAGTTCAAAGTTGTTATTTGCACATGTAGCTAAAGTACAAGATGATGAAGAGTTAAAAAAGTCTAGTTTACTCATCTTTTTTTTAGGAAATGGTCTCTGGTTGATAAAATGTTGCTGCAAATCTAATTTGATAGTAATCAAGATTATCTTCACATGGGAATATTTTTTTTGTGCTTCAGCTATTACATGAAGAGCTAGTGCTGCTCTCCATGAAGCCTCTGGACCAAATATCTCCACAGCACGCCCTTGCCAAAAGCAAAAACATGAAATTATAAAGATGCTTGTTAGAGTCAACCTCTTGATTTACCAAAAAAGCGTAACGAATCTACCAAATATTCTCAAATTCTGATTTCAAACTCAAAAAATCATTTAGAAAATTCATTCAATCCAACATTAAAATGAAAAAGAGAATGTGATGCATTCAGCACAATTCTTTGCAGATAGTTGTGTTGTCAGAGTACAATATATGAAAAATTGTAGGAATGTATGATAAAATAGTCCAACATTAAGATAAACAGATATGATCTAAAAATATATTAGGCCACTCCACATATTATCAATTTGTTTTATGATGGGCAAGTGAGTGTTGATATCATATCATAGCAATGCTAGATTATTGCCTCGGCTTAATGGTTATAAGAACTTAGGATACTTGGGATAAATTGTTTATATTTTCTCCAGATTAGCCACAAGAGAGAAATCTGTTACAAAGTCCCACCTTACGACATTGATTAAAGACCATCTAACTGACACTCAACAGATTACAAAGTGAGTGGTTGTTGAATGTGTATTCCTATATTTCAGAAGACCAACATATCTATTTGAATGTGTAGAGTAGTAGTAGTAATAAATAAATAAAAAAGAGTGAGTAGTGCAAGTTAAAATGGATTTATAGTTACATTTCTCACAGTTTAATTATACATTATTTCAAAATATCAAATCTCAAAACATGACTACATTTTCTACAGAAACCCAACATCAAATAGAGAGCACTTAAATCATATATTCAAACCAAGAAACTTAAAATTTCACAAGTTTACATAAATCTAATCTAAACAATACCCAGATGCCAAAATCAAATCTTAACACAAAATCAGAACTGAAGTTATACTGAAATTTTGTAAAGCTCCCCCACTATGATATGGTATGAAGAGTAAACTGACTTACATACGGAACTACTGTTCCAATGATTCATAATTGAGGTCGCAATAATTATTTGAATTATAAGTTAACATACCTATTTGAAGCAGTACAGAGAAGCAAGTGGTCCAGTATGTATAATATTGACAGCTCCAAATTACAGCTCTACTGTTATATGCTTTAGACGACAGCTTCTCGTGTCCATATTAAAGATGATATGTACTATGATATAATTCATGGTTGTAATCATCGACGAGCAAACACATACATCTTGAATGTGATATGGTTGATGTAGAAGCTACAAAAACATAAATTCAATGACTCAGATTAATGCAAAACATTTGAAACCAATAGCTGTTGGAGAAATAGTAGGAAAATTGTTGCCTTTGTTTAAACTCAAATGGCATTTTCCTGAAAGAAGCAGCAAAATATGAATCAAGTGTGTGTATGTGTACACATTGTTATCAAAAATCTTAAAATCCTACGATTTAAATCATGTTTCGAATCAGATTTCTACCGTTCCGATTCGATTTATATTTCGATTTAAACTCATTTAAAAACGCAGTTGAGAAAAATTATTTAATACATACTTATACATTCAGTATGTTTATTTGAATCCGTAACTCCAATTCTAGTGTTTTATAAAACAAATAAAAATGTAGCAAGAGATACTTGCTAAACAATCTAAAGTGAAGGGGTTCCTGTAATTTAGATTCAAAACAGATAAAAATATATTTATATTTATATTTCGCCTCCATAATAAATATATACATTTATTCTGATAATTCAAGCTTAAATTACAATTGGGATGAGAAAAAATGAACCACTGACTGGATTCCTTGCACTAATACAATGCAGAAAGTTAATATCATTGCACATATAGTGTAGATATAATGTACTTAATAATAGACACTATGGAAACAAACTGATCATCACATCACCCAGATGGATAATTCTACTGCTACATAAGAATCTACATACCAAAAAATATACTACATCATACTAGTAACCATCCGAAGGTCATAAGCTATCCATTGGGCTCTAATCAATTAATTCAGTAAATAAAAGGATACGGTTAGATGAGTGCACGAGGACAAGAAATCTCAACTCAACAGGTATTACGTACCATGATAGAAATTTATTCAAATAAAATCTATAACAGTTCTAATCACATCTCGAAAGGAGCGATCTATGACTGTTGAATTGACTTGAATTTTTTTATCACTTGTTCTAATCATCAGGTTTTTTATCACTGTTGAATTTTTTTATCACTTGTTCTAATCACAATGCTCCCTAGTATACGAGTTTTTAGGAGGGTCGCTTGGAACTAATCTTCTCTATAAAACATTAAGCTAAACGAAAGTTATAATAAGTAAATTCAAACCATATTTCAGCCCAACATAAAACTAATTAATAATTGGTTATGTTTTATAAATTATCTGTATACCTGCATTATACAAAGGTATACTCATTTAATGAAATACAAATATATTCTTAACTTCAATTGTACTGGTTGATAAAGAATTCTACTGGTTGACATAGAATTCTACGTACATTGTATAGGGTTAAAATTTGTATCTTGTATTAAAGAACTACTTATAGAAATAGGAGTGCAATATGAGTAAATAGCAGTATGAAATAACTGACAAACCTAATGATGTGTTTCAAAAAACTTGATAACTTTTTTCATACGATTTCGGTGAAATCTCTATAAAAATATAGGAACGAATCGACTGCAATATAGTTATAGTTAACACAGCAAGAAAGCAAAAAATGTTGGTCCGTTTTACCTCAACATATCCAAAAAACCCTGAACTCATGTCACCAGCAGGAAAACCCATAGCAATGATATTCTCCGTGATATATGTCATATCCAAATTGATTCCACCTTCCTGCAAAATAATATATTCAATCAATACCATGTTATTCGTATAATTTATAACAGGAATTAGAATGATATATTATCTCACTTACCAAGCACAAACACCACCCCATTAACTAATCCTTTGCTTCAATAATTTTATTTATATAGGATATGTGGATATAGGTGTGGTATCAAAATACATTTTAACTTGTTCTGTATAATGGTATGCAAATATTTGGTAAATATCAAAATTGACCAAGAAAAACTTTAAACTAACCCTAGAGAGCTAATTCGCTATAAAATACATGAGTTTATAAAAGTTATAGTTTCATATGCTTCCAATTTGCCTAATCAAAGATATTAGAAATTCTAGCTGATTTAGGAATTTCCAAAAAATTGGTTATGTATCCTGGTTTAAGAATCAACCAACTAGGAACGTTATAGCAAAAACTAGCTAAACAAAATATCATTTTTACTCATAGAAAATAGAAGGAAGAAGAAGCAAAAATTAATAGAATCAAACCTTAATATAAAATTGAACTTTGTTACTGCTAATTTGCTGCCTGAAATCTAAAGGGGCGATGTCGTGCATGAAAAAAATGGACACGCCGCCAGATGAAAAACCCTAGATTACACGAGCTGCCTGCATGAAGAAGAGGAGATGACATCGTTGTCGTCGGTGTTGCTATGAAGAGGAGAAGCCGTCAATGGATTTCACATCGAAGAAGAGAAGCCTGAAACCCTAATAATGAAATTCAATTTTGGCGGCCTGGAATAGCCAAGCGTAAGAAAGTAGATGGCATATGAAAATTATAGGATACTCCCTATTTTAATGAATTATTTACCTATTTACCAACTGTTATAACACTTATTTGTGTTGTAAATAAAAGCCAATGCGTTACAAAGTTTATACTAACACTTTTTGAGTTTCCTAACACTTTTTTACCATTGGTAGCTTGTAACATTTATAATGTTAGAAATTGACAAACACAAAAAGTTGCGAAATCAATCATATGGTGTAGTATAGGAGTGTTTTATTATTACATACCTATTATATATATGTGTTCATGTTTCACCAAATGTGCATAACGTTCCCGATGACTTTCGGGTGTCGAAAATTCCAATTTCCAAAATACGTTTTTCGATCACATTTTCTCTTTTTATTTGAACTGTCTATACTGGTAAAAAAAAATTGAAACCTATTTCATCATCATTGTTAAATAATTGAAATTGGTTTACTTGCTAATAAAATTCATTTATTGATTATATAAAACATATTTAAATAACCTATTTCAAAGTGGAAAAATCCAGGGTCGTCACAAATCTAATTTACCATCATTTGTTATTATTTAAAAGATTTATATTTTAATTATGAAAATTATTATTTAGGTATTTAAAATTTACTAAATATTTGCAAATCATGGTGGTAAAATTCCGGTTCGTTACATTTACCTTTCATAGAAAACATTTCACTTTGAATGCCACATTGCCATTCCATAATCACACAACCGACTTCTACAAACCTATAATTTCTAAGCTCGTACGTCTCAGGAAACGGTGTTAAGCTAAGAGAAGTTGTCTTCTTCGTCACCAAACCGATGATATGTTTATAAAGATTAATCAACATGGTCTGGAAATGTAACGTTAGGCATTTCCATATAATTTTTCCAGAAACACGATAAACTGAAGGAATTCTCCTACTACATCCTCCCGGGCATTGCCCTTAGGATTAGTAGTGAGTTAGTCCTTGCATACAAAAGTCAAATGGAGATACTACTGCCATATATATATATGATATGGGAAATTTCCCTCGAGGGTCAGTGACAAGCATTCCTTAATTCCATTTATTATCATTCCTTGTCTTCACTTCAAATACGTAAATTGGTCCGAAGTGGTTTTTGGATAAGATCACTCAAATCTACCTTGGGTCCTTCGAACAAATCATCGATAAAAATATATTAAGTAACTTGGTGCTTATCATTTGATTAATTGCACTTTTTATCAAAAATATTTTCTGGAGATATATATCTTTAAAAATATTCTTTCCAGTATATGTGGAATCATTAAACCTCTTTATAACTTTGGAAATACCAAATCATTTTCATATGTCATATTGCAAAATCTTTTGAGTTAAAAAGGGTTGATAGGAACTATACTAATTCTACTCAACATCAATTTCTGTATTCAACCATTACTATCCATCGAATAATGGTGAAATCACCTTTTAAGCTCACACAGATGGTATGGGGTTCCCACCTTTGAATTTAATACCAATGTAAGAAGATTATCTCTATACTATCCATGTTGTATTTAATTAATTTGTAAATTTGGATCTTCTATACTTGGCTCATTTTCGACATTTCGACCTTATCCAATCCTCGTCCAAAACAGAGGCCAGGTGAGCCAAGGCATTGTTTCTCCTGAACATCTTCTTACTTTAAGCACCTCACATCTAGATCTCATGAATAGAAAAATCCAATCTACTCATCGGTTTTTAGAGCCAAGATTAAATCACTTGATTTTAACAGCTTTTCTTTCAATCATTTATTTAAACTTTTTAAATAAATTATAAAACCTTTAAATCATCTTTAAGATACTTAATTATTCATTTAAAACCTTTTGTAAAAGATTTGGGAAAGAATACTTAAGTCTAAAGCCATGTTTCAAAACTTAGTAAAAAGTGTTGCAAAATGTGCTATGAATAGTGCTTTTAAGGCTAATTTGATCGAAACAATTTTTCTATCATTTAGAAATCCATTTTTATAAATCAGATTTGTTTTAAAACATCTTTAAAGTTAGTATAAATTTGCATTTTGTTGGAAGTTGATTTTTATTTCAAAGCGAAAAGTTTTCAATTTTAAAACTTTAATTTGGTTTTCAAAAGTTTATTTTCATGTTGTAAAGAAGACAAGAGTTCAAAGTTGAAGTTTTTAAGCTTGGGAATCTAAATTCCAAAAAGTGAAATTACAGGTCCGTATAGCGATAGTTGTTATTCGAAAAATCTAATTATTTTTCTAATCGAAACTTGTTTTCACTTAGAGATATTTTTGGAAATGTTTTCTAACTTTAATTAAGTGATTGGAGAATAATTATTTAATTAAGTATTTATTTAATGATTAATTAATCAAGGTAATTAGTACTTAAACATTTGTTAATGATGGTTTCTAAACTTAGGCATTAATCAATTAAGTCAATCATGATTTACTACTTAATTAAGGTTAACTATTATTTAATTATTTATTTAGGATTAATAAATTATTTAAGATAATTATTAATTAGTTATTATACTGAAAAGGGTTATATTTGATTAATCTTTAACTGAAGTTAATTATGTTTTAGTAAGGTTTAATTACGGCTTAATTACTTTCAGTTACAGTTTAATTACTATTTAAAAAGGATTTGATTCTCATTCATAAGGATTTTAATTTATTTTAAAATCGGTTTGAGTTTAAATAATCAATTTTGATTTAAACTGTTTTCTTTTCAATGTAAATCAAGGGATTTATGTGCCGCTTTCCGTTAAGTGACCCCATATGATTAGAAAAACTAAATGACATCTATTAGCAGAACAAGCAACCATTCTGCTATTACTATTAGCTTGGACAATTACTTAAGTTGATCGATTGTTATATGTTGATCCCTTATATACCTGTTGTTATGTGATGCCATATTAAATTAGCTAAGTAAAACCAAATTAAAAGCACCAGTGCAGTTGCTAGGCCTCCGTTTGATTTTGTAAGGATAAATAATTCATTTTCTTTCTGAAATTGTTTCAAAGTTATTGTATTTTGAACAAGATATTTAAAGGATGGGTTGACGAACGGTTTTACTAAAGATGTTTTCAGATAATGGAAATGGTTTTCCATGTTATAAAAAGAAGTTTTATATAGGAATTTGGAAATTTATAAAGTATTTTGGTAAATGGATTTGTTTTTTTAAGCAAAGAAAATTTCATAAATAAGGGAGATTTATAAATTGAATTGATTACTAAAAGAAGCTAATTTGGTTTAAGGTTATTTGATAAGTTGTTTAAATATGAAAGGTTTATAAAGAAGTTTTTTAATTGACTTAGATTATTTATAAAAGAAGTTTTAGAAAATGATTTGGATATTCTTAAAGGGAGTTTATAAAAAAGTTGGATATTTATAAGAAATTTGTATAAAAAGTTAAATATTTATAAATGCAATTTATATAAATGATCTTGAATATTTATAGAAGGGTTTTATAAATGAATTTGGAAGTTTGAAAGAACTTTGAAATGTATTTTGATTTCAAGTAAAAGAGATTTCATGAACGAAATAGATTTGATTAAAAAAGATTTATCAAAAGAAGTGTAAAAAGAATTTGAGATTTGAGTTTCTCTAAACTGACCTTTTAAAAAAAGGTGGGTTGGAACATCCATACCACACTTAACAGCGAGGGGATAGTATTTAAGGTTGTCCTTACCTCCAATTTAAACAATATTTGTTTAATCCTTTTTAATGTGATTTGGAAGTAAGCAGTTATTCGCAAATATTTTATGTATATACTTATATCAAAAAGATAAGTATATGAATGTTTTAGACAAATGTTTTTGAAAGAAATTTATTAAATAATGATTTGTTTTGGGGCTTAGTGGTTGCTATGGATAAATAAATCTCAAATGGAATTGGTTGATATTTGTTTATGGATAGTTAAATAACCGACTATGAAATATGGACCCAAAACATAAATTTGAAAATACCCAAGGAAACACGTGAGTTTTATGGCACAGTCATCTCCGTTGATGCTATATTGTGCTTATAAATCACATTTTGTTCTTCTAGGACAAATGATAAGAAAATCCATCTACTAAAGGTTAGGAAGTGGCCTCTGCTCTTATCTTTGACTGTTTATTTCTTAAAGAAATGGGGTTGAGTTTATCGAAACTATCAAATACTGTTTCAAAGTGACCGGGATTGGATATGATATCCAAAAACCACTTCGATCTAACTCAAGCGTTTCGAAGTGAAGACATCTTGAAGATTATGAAATTGAAGATGGAGCTCTTCGAAGTGCAAGGACTACTTGCCTTTAATCTCGAGGATGATTCCAAAATGGATGTGGTAGAAGTAGTTCCTTTGGTTTGTTCATATCTTGAAAAACTTGTATGGATGAATGCTGGCATTGCATTGCTACATGGACGGTATTGTTAACCTTCCAAGTGGGAAGTGCTATAAAAAAGGTAAAATGTAGCCTCAAGCCTCATCAACCGAGAATGACTAAAACAGTGGAGATGCAGCAGGGCTAAGTGGGTCGCCCCCGTTAGGGTATGATCATTCCTATCTAGAGTCGATATTATCTCTCATTTCTATGCTTCGGGGCCCATTAATCAAGGGGTGATCATAATCGGTACTACTAGTCAAGTGGTAGGCCAGTCCAGCGTTGGTAAGGTATCCCAATGAGGTACTCAATGTTATTCTATTTAGAGATCCACCGTGATAGGTGGTACCCCAGTAGCCCAGTCATTGTATGAAATTCATTCCCCAATAAACGTTGTACAGACTTAGTTGTGCCCAACTATGTTGAAATATGAGATGCAAACATTTTAGTATATTCATATTTACTTTGAACTATAGACATTATTATAGTATCACTGGATTTTATATACAAATGTTTTGGTCATCATAAGGTAAAAACTCATCTATATTTATGTGTGGCATAGTCTTACTAGATGCCTTTGATTTAAAGGTTTTTATAAAGCTAAAGACTTATGCTTTACTCACACCAGACTCATGTCTGACCCGAAGTTTATTTTTGAATTTCTTAAACTCTTGGGTGCAAAATTTGAATGGGTAGATAAGTGGTTCATAGCACACTTTGTTTCCAATGAAATCATACTCTGAGGGGGAATTGCTAACTGGGTCTTTAACGCAGCAGAATTCAGCATGATTTAGAACATTCAGACTAGGACAGAATTACTTGAATCTTGACAAGGCACTATAAGAACAAGCCAATAGAACTTAAGAGAAACAAACCAAAAATCCACTAAGTAGATGGATCGCTAGCGACCCATCATCCATGGATTGCTAGCAATCCAAAATAAAGCATTACAAGCTGTCAAAGCCTCTTGCATCATGATCTAGTACCTCTTTTAAGAATACTTACCAAGTTTCATAGCATTCCAAGCAACGTAGTTTAAGAAGTAAAGAATCATCAGATTCAAGTTGTTTACTCGCTTTTTGACCAAAACAGTTAAATTAAAATGGACTTAGAGAACTCATACGAAGTTGTACTAACTTGACATTTTGGGAGAACACTTACAAGACATAAAAGAAGACACACACCAAAAATGAGCTTGATTGGATAAAGCTAGTTGCGTTGCTAGAAACCTAACTAGATAGATCACTAGCGACCCATAAAGATTGGGCCCCATCACTTGTAATTTCTATGGTAGATCCCTGACACCTTATAAAGTGTACCTATAAAGTTTCGATTGATTTCGTTGAGTCTTGATTGATTTATGTTTGATTCTTCTGGACTAGATGACCTATGAAGACGAATGATCAAACAAACCCCAAACGACTTGATATTTGGACAAGGCACGTAAATTAAAGATAAAACTAAGATCACTAAAAAATATGTTAATTGGATGGATAACTAGCGACCTAGCACCTATGGATAGCTAGTGACCCATCCCCTATGGACAGCTAGCGATCCATCAAGATAGTTTGGTTGCCTTCAAACTTTCCGAGCTCCTTCATAGCACTAAGTAAAGGCTTTTGTGATAAAAATATGCTAAATTGGTAGATATCTAGCGATCCATCCTCTATGGATAGTTAACATCCATCTTTTATGGATAGCTAGCGATCCATCAAGATAGGTCGGATCGCTCTCAAACTTTCCGAGCTCCTTCGTAGCACTAAGTAAAGGCTTCTGGTAGAAAAATATGCTAACTTAATGGATAACTAGTGATCTATATCTTATGGATAGCTGGCGATCCATAGAATTGACTCAGATTGATTTGAGATTTTTGATGATGACTTGACATAACAATTGGACTCTTCTGCACTTAAACTTTTGACCCAAGTGCTTTCCAACCCTTGCAACATAAATAAGATCTTACGGACTGGGTGCTGGAACTCTGCAGAGATTATTTTTTACTCTTCTTCTCCCACACAATAGTCATATAGGGTTCACTATGATTCTCCAGTGAACTCTTATACTTGTGATTTGATCTAACTTAGAGGATTCAATTATATTATAATTTGATTCTACTTGTAACAGCAGTCAATTAAAAGAAAGTTATATAGTGGGCGTAGACTTCATTAACAGTTGAGCCACTATAAAAAATTTCTTGTCTTTTTACATTAATTTATTCCCTATATTATTGCTCTGTAAGAATAGAGTTGGTGCTTTCACACTCAATCTAGGGTGTTGATCCACTTTTTGGGTTAACACCCTTACTATAATATCATAATGAATCTTTACAAAAGTGCATTTGATCATCCCTAACATTTAAGGATATTAAATATTTTAAATTGATCAAAATGGCATTTCAATGATTGAGTTCTTATACCAATCTTCTAGCTTTCAGTCTAGTGTTACATTTAATAGGATAAGATCATTATTCCAATCAATCATATTGAATATACAATCTAAAACTACGACTTACTTGCTTATTTCGAGTGAACCAGTTTCATCGGGGTTTCGTACAATATTGAAATGCGATCGTTCACTATATAACATTAATATGTGATCTTACATGGATCAAATATCCATATTCCAGTATTGCATTTAGCCTTCAAAACTCATAAATGACAACACACAGTCTCAGAAAAATAAACACATAAGTGACCAATTAGAAAGTATTTAGTAGTTATAAAATTGGGTGCTTGCATAGATATTGAAACAATAACATACAAGTTTTTTATTAATAATTATATTTTATATTTCTTTTGTTGATCTTTAATTCAGTTCATTTATATATCTTGATTGATAAACATTTTATCTATCATATTAATTGCACAAATTTATCGATGTGGATTATTATAGCATTATATAGTAGATGTTCTTAAAATATTAGAAAGGTTAAATGATACTATTTCATTTTTCTAATAAGGTCCCCATTGGATTTTTGTGTTTACCAAAATCCTAAGAAAAAATATAGAAATTATTTGATTTCTCTAGCGGGTGTTAGGACTCGCTTGCTTTAGGATTCTGATCTTGAGGAATGTCAATAAATAATAGGCCGCAAGTGATGGATAACACTTTATCGGTCATAATACAACTCCTAACCCATGGTCATTGTCCTAATCTCATCTCGACCTTGAGGAATATCAATAAATCAAAAGCGATTATTTACTGATACCTATCATTTGGCAACGGCCTAAGTATACTGCATGTACCTTGAGGAATTTCAACATATATGTGCATGCATCTTACTTTGTCTAGTTAATGTGCTAATAGTGCTACACATAACATCTCTGCCTTGAGGAATATAATAGGTAGAACATATATCTCTTAAGTCTATTTGGGGTGTTTTTCCTATTCTACTTGATTTTATACATTTATATTACGTAAGTCTAATTATTACATAATTTTTATGATTTAGTTAACTTATATAATAGTCTTTTTTAGAAAGTGGTACTTTATTAACAAATAGGAATTGAAGAGTTGGATACAATAAGTAGAACACCAAAAAAAATAAGTGAAAAATAAGAAGCATATTGTAAAAAAAATACCTCATACCGGTATTGCCTCTTCCTACACCCGCCATACTACTGAATTCATTAAATAAACTAAACTACTTTTAATTCTCCAATCGACTACATTAAATTCCAATAAAATCTAGATCTAGTTTACTTCAGTCATAGCAATCGAATGAAACAACTCTCTTGTAACACCCTTAATTTTAAATAGCATTATTCAGGAGATTTAGTTAGATAAATTAAATATAATAATGTAAATACTAGATTGATAAGGAGATTGAGATTTGAAAATTAAATAGTGGTCATGGTTAATGAAATTAACAGAATGGATTTATGAAATGGTTTTATAAGTGAACTATACAAGAGAATAAGGCAAGGGTATTATGGGAAATAGTCGTATACCATAATACCATAACCCCTAAACCTTTATTCCATTTTTATTTCATAAGTTCATAAAATCAAACACAAAAGCTAAGGAGAACTAAGGCCGACCACAACCCTAGGGGAAAAGAGGATTAAAATCAACTAAATACAAAGGATTCAAGCATGGAAGATTTAAGCAAGATCAAATCTCAAGTTCCTTATCTAAAACAAGGTGAATACTAATCAAAACCATCTCATATATGTTTTTATTAACATCGTAATTTCAGTTTTAAAGTTTTAAAACCATTTGGATGATTTGAATGATGACATGCTTTGATTATATGCCATGTTGATTTAAACAAGTATGTTTGAAAAAGGTTTGGTTCGATTTTCAGGCTAATATTGTGTAAAAGGGGTTATGAATGCCATGAGTATTTAATATGTTATGTAAAACATTATTTTTGAGATGGTTTTAAATTTTCGTAATTTTTCAAGTTATGGATAAATTATTACGAATTTTCAAATGGAATAAATAGAAAAATGTGGTGTTGTCCATGTTGGCAGAATGGAAAGATCTTGAGGCTTTGACTACTTGTAGTGTGCAGTTAAGATTGATACTAGCTCTAAGCGGAGCACTGCCATGGTATCTTGCTTAGAAGTTCGACTAGTAGTAATTGAAAGAATTGGTTCTACACAGAAGGAAGATCCATTATTAGATGAGAAGATTAAAAGGCTTGAGGTTAGATCGGAGATCAATGATCTAGGATTCAAATCTTGACCAATGTTGATGGTTGAGAAAGAAGGGACTGTTTTGTATTCCAAATGTTGAGGACCTAAGGAAAGAAGTTCTTAGGGAATGCCATCGATCTAAATTTATGATTCCTTCTGGAGGAACCAAGATGTATCGATATATGAAGATGAGTTTCTGCTAGGAAGGTATGATGAAGGATGTTGACTTATGGGTAAGACAGTGCATGAACTGTCAACAAGTGAAGGCCGAATATCAAAAGCTGAGTGGATTGCTTCAACCTTTGGAGATACCAATTTGGAAATGGGATTCATATCCATGGATTTTATAAATGGTTCGCCAAGGTAAAATTGAGGAAATGAAAGTATATGGGTCATGGTGGACATGTTGACCAAGAGTGCTCATTTCATTCTACTTAAGTCAACCAAGACAGCATATGTTTTAGACTAAGTTGTTCATAAGGAACATAGTTAAACTGCATGAAATTCCTAGTAGTATAGTGAGCAATAGAGATACTTTGTTTACTAGTGAATTCTGGAAGAGTCTACAAGATATGTTAGGTACCAAGCTCAAGATGAGTACTGCATATCACCCTCAGACGGATGGGTAAACAAAGAGAGTCAATAAGGTACTCGAGGATTTTTTAAGAGCTCGTGTGTTGGGTTTTGATGGATATTAGGATGATCACCTACATTTAGTTGAGTTTTCCTATAATAATAGTTATCAGACTAGTATAGGAATGGCGCCTTTCGAAGCTTTATATGAAAGCGGTGTAAATCACCAGCATGTTGGTTAGAAACTAAAGACAGATTAGTCTTGGGTCCAGATTTGGTTAGAGAGACAACCTAGAAGATTGAGTTGATCCGAGAAAGGATAAATGAAGCTCAGTCTAGATAGAAGAATTATGCAGATAAGAGGAGTAAGGATCAAGAGTTCTCAGTTGGAGATAGAGTTTTTATTAAAGTATCACCGATGAAGGGTGTGGTATGATTTGGAAAGTCAAGGAAACTGGCACCAAGATATGTTGGACCTTTCCTAGTTACAGAGAGGAATGAAAATCTCGCATATGGAGTAGATTTGCCGAGCAGTATGGCAGGTGTCCATAAGATGTTTCATGTGTTTCTCTTCGTAAGTATGTGCATGATCTAGAAACTACTATTCCTCGAACTGCATTGATAGGTTTAATAATAGAACCGAATTTGACTTTTGTTAAGAAACGAGTTCAGGTTGTAACGAGAGATGAGAAGAAGTTAAAAAACAAGACAATCAAGTTAGTGAAATTTCTGTTGAGCGATAATGAGAAGGACTATACTTCGGAGACAAAGGACGTGATTAGAGATACTTATCCTGATCTACTATAGGGATATGTTCTATGTTTGCTTTATATAGACTATTTCCTAGTTGAGTATGATAGTAGGGTAGTTAGAAGATGTTACAGATGATTGTTATGTTTAGTATTTAGTCCTTGCTGAATTTCGAGGACGAAATTCTTTAAGGAGGGGAGCATGTAGTATCCCTAATTTTAAATAACATTATTTGGGAGATTTAGTTACATAAATTAAATAGAATAAGTAAAGACTAGATCGATAAGGGGATTGAGATTTGAAAAGTAAATAGAGGTCGTGTTTAACTAAATCACAAGAATGGATTATGAAATGGTTTATAAGTTAACTATACAAAAGAATAAGGAAAGGGTATTGTGGGAAATAACCATATACCATAATTTCATAACCCCTAAACCTTTGTTCCATTTTTTATTTCATACGTTCATAAATCAAACACAAAAGCTAAGAAGAAGCAAGGCCACCCACAACCCTAGGGGAAAGGAGGATCAAAATCAACTAAAAATTAAGGATTTAAGCAAGGAAGATTTAAGCAAGATAAAATATCAAGTTCCTTGTCTAAAACAAGGTGAATAATAATCAAAACCATCTCATGTATGTTTTTATGAACATCTTAATTTTGGGTTTAAAGTTTAAAAACCATTTGGATGATTTGAATGATTATATGCTTTGATTATATGCCATGTCGATTTAAATAAGTATGTTTGAAAAAGGTTTGATTCCATTTTAAGGCTAAAATCATGTAAAGTGGGTTCTGAATGCCATGAGGATTTATACGTTATGTAAAACATTATTTTTGTGATTGGTTTAAATTTTCGTAATTTTCCAAGTTATGGATATGTTATTATGAATTTTCGATTGGAATAAATCAAAAAATCGGGTTTAAAATATTTATGGTAAGTATATATGTATGTATGTATGTATGTATGTATATTAGGTCTGAAATTTCAATATGTTAGAAAACATATAAAAAGTGAATTATTTCGATTTTTGGGGATTTTTCATAAGTGATTTACTATGAAAATTAAATTATTTAAGATAAGGGACTTAAATGTTCTAATTATTTTGTAACAGAGAAGGGCTTATTAGTAAAACAAATCCAAATTGTAAGTTAATGAATTCTGCAGCCTTTTATAAAAAGATTTTGGTAAAGGAATGTTTTAGCGATTCGAAAGGAAGATTTTAATGCTTTCGAAAGGAATGGTTTGAGTGTTTCGAAAGGTGTATCTTTAAGTGTTTTGAAAAAAGGTTTTAAATACTTTCGAAAGGCATATTTCAAACATTTCGAAAGAAATTGTAACGACCCGGAATTTTCGATCCCGAAAATTCCAGATAGTTAGGAAAAAGAAGAAAAAGATAGAAGAAAAGAAGAACAGAAATACCAACATCTCACAATCGCAGCGGATAAATTATAATATCAAATAATAAAAACAGTTATACAAAGGAAAACTATATCTATAAATTTATATTTTAATACATCAGAGTTACATCATTGCACAAATACCTGATAGTTAAAACTAACTTGTCCTAGATAAAGTACAATATCACAGCGAAAACACTTCATACGTTCTTGCTATCCAACTCATCTCCTGAGCTCCAGAACGTCTTTACCTGAAAATATGTAATACTCGGTCTGACCCGAGCATTAAATCAAGTAACACCCGGGTCAGGATGGAAACTAACGTGAGTAAACCATAAAATATGAAGTATCAAGTTATAACATGTGAGACTATCAAAGGAACTCGTTCCCTTTACGAGTTCTCATAGTCAATATTTATCACACATTAATTTAAGATTTAATCTCCATATTTCACCATTCCAGCCTGTTTAATACTACATATCCAATTTACTAAGAATTTTGCAAACCACAAATCGAAGTGGTTCCGGGTATTTACTGATACCCGACTCCGGTCTTTTCGAATCTCATGTCATCTTAACTCAAATTATTCAACTTTAAATACTGGATGTCCCTTTTTACACAGTAATTCATCGCTGATAGATATCCACAATATCACTGTCCACACAAACATATCATATCACAAAACATTTCATATCAGAGATATCAACCAATTCAAGGCATCAACCACACTCATTAATTAGCCTTTATTAATCGTAAAAAGTAATTAACCTTCTTGTAATTGCTTACCTTAATTAGTTAACTCCTTAATTAATTATATTAATCCTTTAATTAATTACAACAAGTAAATGATCCTTAATTACTTCTCCTTGGTAATTAACCTTAAATTACTTCCCATTAAATAATTTCCTTTTTATTAATTATATTTAGTAATTTATCCATCTTACTTCACTAAGTAATTACACTTATTGATTTCATTAAGTAATTATACTTAATCAATTACGAAGTGACTATCTTTAATTAATCAACAAATTAATTAATCACATTCATCTCATTAATTACAACTGGGCAATTCATCCCTTAATTACCCTATAAAACAATTAATAAATCTTTAATTATAGATTAATTATTCTTTAATTATTAATTAGTTAACCTTAATTATCAATTAATCTCCTTTAATACAAAGTAATCAATCCTTAATTACTTTTATAATCAACTAATTTACCTTTAATTAACTGATTAATTATCCATCTTAGTCAATTATCTTTATTTACATATATTAATTAATCTCAGATTACATAAGTAAATTAATAACTCTAAATTACTCAAGACCTTAGTTAACAATTATCTTAATTTAATTACTTAAATCTTATTTAATCCACATGTTTGAAATTGATTTATCCAAAATCACTTGAATCTTTAAGGTTAAATACAATTACACTTAGTTATCTACTCAACCACATTCTTATTTAATTAAGAATAAATTCTTTACCTTTGTTAATTACTTCTCCAACTTATTTGAAAAAAACATTTCGGAAACAATTACTTAACTAAAATATATAATAATTTAATAACCATTAAACCTAAAGTTGCTTAAACATTTCTCTAAAAAAATGTATATTATCTTTGTTTCTAAACCCTTGCTTAAATTAAAAATCAAATCCATAGGCCTGAAACCCATAACACATAGATAAAGAAAACAACCCTAACCCATTAAGAAGCACAACCCAAAAGGGCCGAAGCCCAGACCAAAGCAACGAAATCGAACAGCAACTATCCCATCTTCTTCTTTCATCCACTTCCTTTTTTTTCCAGAATTCCCCCAAATCCACACGAAATCGATTGCCATGACCCAGAAAGAAAATTTTCGATCAACTTCAACATTCCCAATCGAACATCCACACCTACACAATCACAACAGAACCCTGAAATCGAACCCAAAACTCCACGCTCGATTTACCCAATCCCAGAAATTTCCATGTGTACGCTGTGCACGTGTACGACGTCGCCAGCGTCCATCTCACCGCCGCGAAAAGCTCACACAATCACTCCTCATCCTTCGTTCCCAAAAACCATTTCAGCGAAGCAAATATCCCCTCCGATCGATTAATCGATCTTCAGCTCCATCACTTCCAAAACCATAAATCAACAACTACCAAAAAATGACCTACCGCACCCACGTCCGGCCACTACTCCACACGCCACCTTCCTCGACCGAAAACCAAAACATGCAGTCGCCTCCGTGTCAATTTCCATGAATTTCGATCGCTCCACTAATGCCCAATTCAATCGCGATCATCTCTGTAGCCAAAACCATTTCCAAACCCTAAAATCGATCGACTACCTCAACCCAAGCCCAAACCAAAAAAATGGCCATGGTCGAACCCTACCCAATGACCACCAATACCCTCTAGTCAAGCCGCGACGCCTTTCGATGACGAGATCGTCGGAAAATGATTTTTGAACAAAAATTGGACAATTACTAATATCTCAAAGTATAGATCACTAAAAATTTCAATTTAACTTTTAAAATTCATGGTTTGAAATAAGCATCATGCTAAAATATTGAATTTTCATCAAAACTGGTGATTTACTGTAAATCCTACTACTTTTAATTATAAAATAAAATTTTATTCTCGAGCTATTTTTAACATTACCCATATTTGAAGAAAAACAGACTCCTAGTTTACAAGACCCTCTAATATGATCTAGATAAAAAAAATGTTGAATTTTGAAGGGTTTATAAACTTGTAAAAATATAGAACAGAGCAAATTTTCTTGCCCTCAGACATGCACAACTACTCACATATCATTTTTTTCCAATCATCATTCACATGCATCAGATTTGAACAAATTTTTAAGCATTGTTTTACTCGCCTGTTGTGTAACATATCGATTTTAACGGGATCCGAAGGTCGGCATTCTTACGTCCACTGCATCAAATGTCGCGCAATCGACTGCCGAAAAACCGAACTGTTATAGTCTAAAAAGAAGAGCTAGAAGATAACAATATCAGAATCTCACATATCGCAGCGGAACAACATATAATAGATAAATGAATAATCTTTAAATCAAAGAACTATATTAGTTATTACATTACACCACATCATCATTAGAGTATACAACAACAATATACAACACAACACAATAATGGACAGTTATACAAACATGTCCCTACAAATAAATTTATAGTGGAAAGATAATATCATATACAAGTAATCGTCTCACCATCCAGCTCGCCACTTGAGCTCCAAAGCACTTCTGAATCCAGAATGACCTGATAACCTGACTCTAGGCTGCCCGTGTGGAAAATTATGGGCACCCAGAGTTTAGGAAGGGAACAATAAACTCCAGGTCAGTTATGGGACTGGTGTGAGAACTAAAGAAGTTATTTATCTTTAAAACAACAACAACAAGGGAAGTGAAAAAAAATATCCGCAATGCTTTTGGAAAATGAAACTACCATAAGGCCTCCCCGCACACACACAATGCAAACGCAGAATTGGAGGAGATTTCTCCTTATGATAGTCAAAGATGCTTACTACGCAAAACAAATCATTTTTGATATTATTATTAGTGCATTGTGTAGAAAGCATTTCGAAAATAGAATATAAATCTTAGCCAGCATAGGTACCATTATAGTATGCCTACTATAGCTACCATATTAAATGGTAGGTTCTACAACTAAAACCGTAGAAGGCTCGTATTGTTTCTTTGGATTTCCAACAAATGGTCAGGCTAAGGAACTTCCTATTGCCACATAGGATCGCCTCTGGCGGGACGTCCCGAGACAGCTCTCTGCCAACACAAAGTCGGGTTACCTTTGTAACTAGGTAACTACGACACGAATATGCCACCTCCCGGTCCTTTGGGACCTTTATCCTAGGGCCCTCGATCACAAAGCAACAACCACATAGAAAATGAAATTGGAGAAACCACATAGATTAAGCATCAGGGCTCCATACCTGACACCACCCTTTTCCAGAAGGAAATGACATACCCTAAAGGGAGCGACCCTCAGAACCTTGCCGCATATTCCTGTTTCGACCATTTCCGGGGTGTGAGGTCTGACGAAGTCTTGTCTACAAAGCTACGCTTTTTCACAAAGCCACGCTTTGATCAACAAATGATCAATAAATAATCATCACACAACAACACTCGGCATGCCACATTACCAAATTGGGAATATATCACTGATAACCTTCAACTACATAACCTCTGAGCTCATACGTCTCAGAGAAGGGTGTTAAGCTAAGAGAATAAATTCTCCGCCACCAACAGAGATGTATTTGAAAGAAATTTTCTTTATATCTCAAAATGTAATGTCAGACACGTAACCATACAAGTCTGTTCCGGGCTCGAACAGAACCGAAGGCACTTCAAAAGAAGCCCTTGCAATCCGGGTATTCACAATCCCGATCGAATTTTCTATCACAAAGGAAATCTCCATACCGTAGCTAACGGTGCAGAGACAATCGATAGGTCATCCTATCGTTTTCACAAATACCCGGTCTTCACCACCGGTCTTCAATGCTATCCATTACATCGTATCACTATTCGGAATGGGTAGTCCGAATAACGAGTGTAATAATTTAAAAATAAGTGTAGCATTCAATTTCAACCAATTCACAACTAATAGCCATTCAAGGGTCAATATTGATAGTCGGTTATTTAACTATCAATCAATATTCACAACATCAACCGATTTCAAATGATTTCCCAAACTATTTATTTTCAAAAATATCTTTACAAGATATAATTTCCACACTTCAGCCATTTGAAAACAGATTTCAAATCACTTTTCACCTTTACAACTTTCATTTTAAAATGGTTCATTTAAACCAATCAAATAAATCCTTACCGATTTACTTTAAATTTACGTCCCAAATTCGTAAATTTATTTCCACACTTCAAAAATAAATCAATGTTTATTTTTAAACAATTCACCCTTTCCTTAATATATTCCATAGTGAATTTAAATTTTCAGATATCCACTGGTATACGATTTTCAAATCGATTTCAATTATTCTATTTATCTTTAAAAGATATAATCTCAAAAAATTCACTTCATATTGGAAACATTACCATACTTATTCAATAATAAGTAATTCACAAATCCATTTATTTTCAACATTTGGAAAATATTCAATACACTTAAATCCAAATTAAGTATATATTTTATTCTTTAGGGAAAACATTCTCTTAAACACATTTATTTGAGTCAAAACGAATGTTGCGTAAAACATCGTTACGACAACCCAAAATCACCAGTATAGGGATTCGAAATTAAGATAGATATATAAATCCCAATACTATACAAAACTTTTCCTTTCGGAAATCATTTACTATAACAACAGTGTTATAATCCACCATTTCCTTCTATTTCTCGGAAACGTCTATTTCAACAACGAATATTGAAATCTATGGTTTCGATACTTAATACATTTTAAAACATTTTTGAATCGTTTTAATTCTATTTAAAATATCACTTTCCCAAAATATTTCTTTAATATATTATTCACCGTCCAAAATCGTGAATATACTTCGTTAACCAAATTCAATTTCTACATATTTTATTTAAAGGATTATCCACTGTCCAAAATCATTGATATATTTCCTTTAATAAGCTATAATAATTAAACTTATCAAAATAAGTCGATTTCGGATTTATAAAACAACGTTTATAAATTCCATTTATACTTTATAACAACTTCAACTTATAAGATCACTTTATTTACAAATTCTATCCATATCCCATTTACACGCCAAAATCTAGTTTATAAGTTAATTACTTATAAATCTTTTATTTTACAAAATCTATTCATTTTATAACTTCACAATTTATAAATCTATAGATTTCATCCACTTATGAAATCCATTTACACTTCATTTTAACACTTATAAAAACTCATTTTATAATTCCAATATTTTAATTTATAAATATCAATGTTATAAATCTTTTAATATAAATCATTTATAGCAATTCAAAAATCCCAATTTAAGCCATTTTATAAATTAATCAACTACTTATTTCAAAAATCACATTTCAGTTATATTTCACGAAAATCGTAATTTTTATAACATAAAAATTACAACGTTTGTTTATTTAAAATGAATCAATTCCAAAATTAAATTTTATTATGAATTTTCAACTTAATTTTCCAAAATCAAATTTTATTTATTTTCGACATCCAACGATACCAAAAGTATACTTGGCTAAATTTAGCCTTTAACGATTCCAATCACAAAGATAATTATGCATATTATAAATACATCAACACACAACATTGAAACCAATTCAATCATTTAAGGAATCCAGCTGGATCCCTCCAATCTGTTTCCCTGCATTTAAAGATGTTAGCACAATACCAATTCCGCTTCGAGACGGAATATCGCGGTATATGAGATTTATAAAATACTATCCGCTATTATGCGGCGCAATAGGGTCTCATCCGCTATATAATTCGGGAAATCAACTCCAAGTACATATATAATACCAATTCCATTCAAGTTGGAATTATCGCGGTATACGTGTTTAATAAATAACCTCCGCTTAATATACGGCGTATAGGGTCTATTTCAATACAACAGATAACAATTTATCATCCAAGCATATAATCAAGCAATTTTAAATCTAACTATTTAAAATTTAAATCGAAACAATTCGATTGAGTGAGAAGTTCTCACCTTGAGTTTTCGATAACAGTTGTAGCGTTTGTTTCGAATAAAATTAAACGTGTGTTTAATTTTATCCGAAATTTTCACTAGCTCCAAACGACTCCAAACCAGCTCCATTGCATAATGCTCATCCATACGGACCCAACGCAATTCGTTTCGTGCGTTTTTGACCTCGTATGAAAGTTATATTGATTTTTAAAGTTACACGAATTATAATATAATTAAATTACAAATTTCTTTTTTAATTTTAAACCTAAATGTCATCGCGGCCACACGTTCCTGCATAGAAGATCTCGGCCGCATGTTCATGCTTCTTCCCAAACGCGTAAAGCTTCTCAGGGAATTGAACAAAACCGAACCCATCACGCTCGTTTAGGGTTGAATATCACGACCTCCACGATCCCCTACACATCGATTGTAACAACCCGCATAATTTTCGAGTTTGTATTTAAATATTTTATTTAAATATTAACTCGTTAATCGGATTTTGGTCCGAAAAGCTACTTTTTGCAAACGGTCAAATTAGGACTCGAGACCACTTCCATTGAGTTCGAAATGTCGTTTACAACTTTTTTAAGTATAAACATCGATAGATTTGGAGTTAGTGAAATTTCACCAACTTTTCCCGCTTTGGACTTTGGGTTAGTTTAGCCTATTAAGCCCAAGTTCCAACCCTCTTCTCCTCACTCTTCATAAATTTCCTAACTAATCAAGCTTTGGCATTAATGGTGGAGGGAATGGGAAATTAAAATTCCAAAACTCAAATTCAATTGCAATCCATCTTTCTACTCCAAATTCAAGAAGAAGACATTGGATTCAAGCTTCTTGTGCTTAGATAGAAGAAGGATTGATTCTTGCTTGCTTAAAACTTCATTTTCATTGATATTTGGTGCAAAGGTGAGATTTTTATCTCACAATTCTAGCCTATAACTATATTGGACTGTTGGGAATGATTCCCTATCATTTTTGCATGCATGTTAGCATTTGGTTTGGATTGGATTGGCGAAAAACTCCAATTTTTAGCGTTTTGGTGAATTTTCTGCACTTAGGTCGTTCTGGCCATTTTTAGGTCGTTCGGAGTTAAGTCGTTCGTCCATAGGTCGTGAGTCGTTCACGAGTTAATCCTAGGTCGTTCTGGCCATTTTTAGCTCGTTCGGAGTTAAGTCATTCGTCCATAGGTCGTGAGTCGTTCACGAGTTAACCCTAGGTCGTTCTGGCCATTTTTAGCTCGTTCGGAGTTAAGTCGTTCGTCCATAGGTCGTGAGTCGTTCACGAGTTAACCCTAGGTCGTTCTGGCCATTTTTAGCTCGTTCGGAGTTAAGTCGTTCATCCATAGGTCGTGAGTCGTTTACGAGTTAACCCTTAAGTCGTGCAGCCCTTCAGTCACGCAACCCTTAAGTCGGTTACGAGTTATCCCGATAGGTCGTTGGACCCTTAACTCGTAGGTCGTTGGACCTTATCTCGTTAGGTCGCTCCTGGCCTAACCCTTAAGTCGTGCAACTCTTAAGTCGTGCAACCCTTAAGTCATGCAACCCTTCAGTCACGCAACTCTTAAGTCGGTCACGAGTTATCCTGTTAGGTCGCGACCTCTGTTAAGTCGGCCATGTTGGGTCGTGAGTCATCGTTAGGTCGCGAACACCTCTAGGTCGCAACCACTAAGTCGCTTGACCCCTTTGACCCCTAGGTCGCAACCGTTAGGTCGCTCGACCCTATCCCTCTTAGGTCGTTAGACCCCCCTTTTGTCTTCACTAGGTCGTACCGTTTTGGACGGGGCGCTGCCCCCTGGACCCCCGCGACCTGACCGGGCAGGTCGAACCCCGTAAGCGGTGGCGTTGCCCCCGCACCCCCACCTTGGGGGGTTGCCACCCCCCCGGACCCCCCCTCCGTAGGGGATCTTATCTGAAAAGCATTGAGCTGATTTCCTTGGATTTTATTCACATCTCCGTATGCGATTTTTGTGACTGATTGTTTCTACAATTGCTTCTGTGTTTTGTCACTTTATAATATAAAGGTTCCAATACTAGTAGTAAATATCAAAACTCTTTTAACAAACAATTCCAAATCTATTTTTAATAACAAAGCTCTTTTCTTAAACCGTTTTCCAATCTATTAGTATATACAAACCTTTACCTCACTCGGATGAGAAATCTAATTAAACGACTTAGTAAAACAAGTGGTATGAAACGCTTGCGTTCACTTCGTCGGTTAATTCTTGGACTTGTTCGATTGAACCTCTTGTGACAATTTTATTAGTGAAGATTTACAGTTTGTTCGTAAATATTTAAGTTAAGCAAGTGGTTATGGGACATGAAGCTAAACTTCTATATTTACTAGCTTAGTGTAATTGACACTTCTCGTTGATCATGACAATCATTCTGATGATTTAGACTAGCAACTGTGCGATGTCTCTTGTTGCGAGGTTAGACTAGACACCACTTGTGTGATTCCACTCACACATACCTTTTTGCTTTTTGGTTAGTCTGGACCTTAATCTGTGTGATTCCATTCACACATGTGGGGTAGCTCCCCTTGGTCTTCGGACCGTCATGTGATAGACCTCTTTCTCTTTTCTATGATTTCTGGACTTCTTGCATTGATTTCTAGAATTTATGTCATTGACTTGTTATGAGTACAAGTTTGGGGTATGATGCCCTTTCCGAATCTTTGAGAAGATTCTTGTGATATTGATTATCTCTTATTGATTGATCTTCTGTTGATCATTATTTACATACTTATAGTGGTATGTCATTATGGATGTTTATGTTTATGCTATATCTTTTATGTTATATCATGTCATCTGATATTTATAGCTAGACTGACCCGTTTATTATTTTCTTAAATAATACTCGGGTCAGACCGAGATGTTACAGGTGCTTCTGCTTGACTTCTTCCCAGGGATTCATCACTCTGACTTTTGGCTAACTGTTTAGATTAGCAGTTTTTGTTGTATACACTTGAGATATAGACTCATAGTTGTATTCTTTTGTATAGCACGTGTTGCTATTCTTTTGTATTATCGTGGATCTTACTGACCACTACTCTGATGTACACTTTCATGTGTTAGTTATATATTCATATCTTCTTCCGCCTTTGTGATATGAATATCTGTGACTGATTTGTGATATGATTATTTCTATGTTTGTTTCCGAAGATTATTTATAGCCACCGTGTGATAAGAAATTACATGGATGGTCGCTCCTCAACAGCCTTATTCTCCGTGCTAGTTGACAGCACTACTCCGGAGTGTTCTTGGCTAGCGTGGGTATAGAGGTGGGGCGTCACATCGATCAACAACCACCATCACGAAGCCCATCAAGCGGGCTACCTTCGGCCCGAGTATGGTAGAACTCGACCCTCCCCCTGAACAGAAAATCGTGCGCAAAACCATGGTAAACACGTCCTCATAGCAGCCTCCTCATTGCTCCAATCAAGATCATAACCGTATGGATCTCAAGATCACTCAATGCTCTACGTTTTTCATGTTGGAAGTTTTCAGAATTATTGAGTGAATTTGAAGAAATTGGAGGAAGGAGATGGCATGATTTCGGCCATTGGAATTGTAGCCGGCGGCTATGAAACCCTAGGGCTTGATGTTTGCAAATGAAATAAGCCAAGTCCTTTTATAGAAATTTCTCAAAATACTATTCATCCGAGATTTTTCGAACTCCAAATCTCGCGCGGTGACCGGCGTTTCTAGGGTTTACCCCGCATTTTGGACATAATAGAATAAGTATCGAGAGCCAATTCGATCATCTGTGCGAGTTACGGAAATAAACGATCAAATTTAAATTAAATCGATTAAACCAATTTCTATGCATTTTGGCTTGCCCCGGACAAACGGTAAATCCGATTGACACGAAATTTGAAACCTTGCTATAATTTGACATTACGGATCCGATGAAACTGGTTTCGTCGAAATCCGAGACTGTTTGAAAAATGACTATTTTCACTAGTCGGTTAAATATTAAAATATTCAATTTTCACAAATTAACTTTTTTTAATTCAATTTTAAAAGTTCAAAAACAGTATTCTAACTCCAATATGATTTATAACTTTATAAATCATTTTCAATCACATTAAACCCAATTCCCAATTATTTATGCATTTTCAAATATTAAATTGTCTAGTTAATTATCCAATTAAATCTAGATATTCGAAAAATAAATTATCCGACTTATAAATTTTACTTGTTAATATTTAAAATCAATTAAATATTTGAATTTCAAATGACAGAAATTCTGGGTCGTTACATGTTGTTTAAAACAAAGAGGCCTAAAGCTTGAAATCTGAAAATGCTTCTCTTGAATTTGATAATTTGGAAAATAACTTGATCAGGGTTTGAATGCTTTTGATCTTGCCACTTGATTCTGATTTTTAATCTGGGGTTCTTGATTTTAATCTGAAACTGGTTGTAACGTTTGCGATTTTTCGTTGCCGAAAAACCGAAATGTTAGGGTTAAAGAAGAAGAAAAAGTAGAAGAAGATAGAAAAAGATAGAAGAAAACAGAAAAAATAACAGAACAACATCAGAATCTCACAATTCGCAGCGGAACAACATATAATAAATAAATGAATAATCTTTAAACAAAGAACTATATCAGTTATTACATTTCATTACATCATTAGAGTGTACAACAACAAACAACATCAACAGCGAAAAAGAAATACTATATACTAGTAATACGCCATGCCATCCAGCTTGCCTCCAGCAACTCCTGAATTCCAGAATACCCTGATAAACCTTACTCTTGACTGCCCGTGTGGAAATTGGTGGGCACCCAGAGTTTAGAAAGGAAAACAATAAATTCCGAGTCAGTCATGTGACTGGTGTGAGAACTCAAAACAGTTTATTTATCTTTAAAATCAAAATAGAAGAATATTTTTAAAGTCAATTCGCAATGCTTTTAAAAATGAGACTACCATAAGGCCTCCCGCACACACACACACACAATGCAAACGCAGAATCGGAGGAGATTTCTCCTTATGATAATCAAAGATGCTTGATACGCATTAAAAAGAAGCATTTGATATTATTATTAGTGCATAGTGTAGAAAACAATTTCGAAAGTAGAATATAAATCTTAGCCAGCATAGGCATTCCGCACTTATGCCTACTATAACTACTATGTTCAATAGCAGGTTACCGCCACATTCCATAGCAGGTTATACAACTAAATCTGTACAAGATCGTATTGTTTCTTTGGATTTCCAACAAATGGTCAGGCCAAGGAACTTCCCATTGCCACATGAGAACGCCTCTGGAAGGATGTCCTCGAGAACCAAACCGGATCTCTGCCAACACAAGGCCGGGTTACCCCTAACTGGGTAACTACTGACACGAATATGTCATCCCCCGATCGTAACCGATCTATCCGAGGATCCTCGATTTCCAACAACCACAAAAATATGCAGCAACAACATAGGTTAAATATCTGGGCTCCATACCATGATACCACCTCTATCCAGAAGGAATGACATACTAAAGGGCGCTACCCCTAATAACCTTGCCGCATCCTTCCTGTTTTGACCATTTCCGGGGTGTGAGGTCCGACGAAGTCCCGTCCACAAAGCCACGCTTTATACAAAAGCCGTGCTTGGGTCAACAAATGATCATAGAAATGATCACCAAGATAAATGATCAAATAAATGATCCTATCACAAATGATCAACACAATGATCATTTCACAGCAACACTCAATATGCCACACTACCAAATTGGGAGCATATCACTAATAACCTTCAACTATATAACCTCTGAGCTCGTACGTCTCAGAGAAGTGTGTTAAGCTAAGAGAATAAATTCTCCGCCACCAACAGAAATATATTTGAAAGAAATCAGCTTTATATCTCAATTTGTAATGTCAGACATACAGTCCATACAAGTCTGTTCCGGGATCGAACAGAACCGAAGGCACTTACAAATAAGTCCTTGCATTCCGGATATTCACTAATCACGACCGGACTTCCCGTCACTAAGGGTGATAAAACCTCTATATCGGAGATCAGCCGATGTAGAGTAACTCGACAGTAATCCTTCCGTTTTCACAAACATCCGGTCTTCAACACCGGTCATCAAATGCAATTCATAACGACGTATCACATATTCGGAATGGGTTATATGACCCCAAGGTCCTTTCCCGGCTAACCCGAATAGTGAGCGCTTATTCAAAAATAAGTGTGGCATTCAAATTCAAGCAATTCACAACAAATACCTATTTAAAGGTAAATATTGATAGTCGGATATTTAACTATCAATAGGCGTGTTCAACATCACCAAATCCAAATAATTTCCCAAATTATTTACTTTCCAAAATATCTTTACTAGATATATATATATATTCTCCACACTTCAACCATTTGAAAACAAATTTTCAAATCACTTTTCACCTTTATCACTTTTGAAAACAAATTTCAATCATTTTCCTTACGGGAATTTCTTTCATTTCAACATGGTTCATTTAAACCAATTAAATAAATCCTTAACGATTTACTTTATATTTACGTTCCAAATCCGTAAATTAATTCCCATAATTTTAAAAATAAATCAACGTTTATTTTTAAACAATTTCCCCTTTCTTTTATAAATTCCTTAGTGAATTTATAATCCCAAAATATTTATGATATACGATTTTCAATCGATTTCAAATATTCACTTTCCATTTATCTTTACAAAGATAAATTCTAAAACGTTCATTTCACATTGGAAAAATATTTCCATACTTATTTAATAATAAGTACATCACAAATCTATTTATTTTCAACATTTGAAAATATTCGATATACTTAAATCAAAATTTAGTATATATTTCATTCCTTAAGGAAATCATTCTCTTAACACATTTATTTGGATCAGAAACGGATGTTGTGTAAAACATCTTTACGACGACCCAAAATCACTAGTATAGGGATTCAAATTCAAAATAGATATATAAATCCCAATACTATACAAAACATTTCCTTTCGAAAACCATTTACTATAACAACAATGTTATAGTCCACCATTTCCTTTTATTTCTTGAAACGTCTATTTCAACAATGAATGTTCAAATCTATGTATTCGATACTTAATGCATTTTAAAACGTCTTTAAAATCATTAACTTCATTTCATAATATTTCTTCCCTAAAACATATCCATTTCATTTAATAATATATTCACTGTCCAAAATCGTGAATATAATTCCTTTATCCAACTTATCAAATTCAATTTATTTCGGATTTATAAACAACGTTTATAAACTCCATTTATATTTTTATAAACTTCCATTTACAAAAATCCTTTTTATATCTCGTTTTAAATGCCAAAATCCGATTTATAAGTTGATTACTTATAAATCTCATATTTTACAAAATCTATCCATTTTATATCTTCACAATTTATAAATCTATAAATTTCAATTCACTTATGAAATCCATTTTTATTTCACTTTATTACTTATATAAAAACTCGTTTTATAATTCCAATATTTTTAATTTATAAATATCAATTTTATAAATCTTTTATATAAACCGTTTATAATAATTCAAAATTCCCAATTAAACCATTTTATAAATTAATCACTATTTATTTCAAAAATCTTAATTTGGTTATATTTTACAAAAATTATAACTTTTATAACATTAAACTTATAACATTAATTTATTTAAAATAAATCAATTCAAAATTTTAATAAAACGTATACTTTCAAAAATCACTTTAAAAATTCCTTTAAAAACCAAGAATCATTATTTTAAAACTTCAAAAATAAATCCGATGATGCAACAGCACCAAATAGTCAATCACGACATCCAAATATCATATATCGATATGATAATCAACAAATATCAAAATATCTGTAAATAAATCAATACAGTTGAGGAATCCAGTTGGGTCCCTCCAACCTGTTTTCCTGCATCCAAAAACATTAGCACAATACCAATTCCGCTCCAGTACGGAATTATCGCGGTATATGGGATTTATAAAATATTATCCGCTTAATAGACGGCGCAATAGGGTCTCATCCGCTATACAATGCGGGAAATCAACAACTGCAATATATACATATGCCAATATATATATATATATATATATATATATATATTGCTATTATATATAATACCAATTTCACTGTTTATGAAATATTTGCGGTATATGTTTTTAATAAATAACATCCGCTTACTAACGGCGCATAATGTCTATTTTAACAATCAATAGATAACAATCATCATTCGAACATGCATTCAAGTATTTTAAATATAAATATTTAAAATTAAAATCGAAATCGATTCGATTGAGTGAGAAGTTCTCACCTTGATTTCAATTTCGTTTTAGCGATTTATTTCGAATTTTAATTTTGCCCAAAATTCTCACTAACTCCAAACGACTCCAATCCAATTCCATCGCGTAGTGCTCATCCATACGATTCCAACGCTTCCTGTTTCGCGCGTTTTCGACCTCGTATGAAAAAGATATGCAATTTCAAAGTTTACACGAATTTATATTTATAAATTACAACATATATTTCTATATTTAAACCTAATTCAATTATTGGCCGTTAGATCTTTGCAGCTCCAAATCACTACAGCTCCCTTCTTCTCTTCCATCCCATGCAAATATACCAGGTCGAGCAACCCATAGCCGCCACCCCCTTTCCAAATTTCGCGACCACCACGAGCCCCTTCAAGTTGATCGAACTACGTCACTTCGAAGCACGTCTCGAGTGCCACTATCGCCTGGAACAGCATGAAGCTCGGCTCCATTATGGTCGAGAAAAACGTGCGCGACCATGAGAACTTCCTAGGTCGATTCTGGCGAATCCTGACCTCCGATGATGATCATCACCGTTGGATGTGGAGTACTCGGAGTGCTCTACGTTTTGTTAGTTGGAGCATTCATCTAATTTCGCCTAGATTGGGAGGAAAACATGGAGGAAGAAGGTGAACCGCTGGCCGTCGAATTGATGGTGGCGGCTGCGTTTCCTAGGGTTGGGTTTTTTTTTTTTTAGAATTTATGGGGGTATTTATAGGGAACCGAACGAACACTATTCATTTCGATTTTTCCGAACTCCGATTTACGCGCAGTGACTGGTGTTTCTGGGGTTTACCCCGCTTTCCGGACACAATGGAACAGGTTTTGAAAGCTAATTCGGTCATCTGTGCAAGTTAGGGCAATAAACGTTCGATTTAAAATTAAACCGATTAAACGATTTTCTAGGCGTTTTAGCTTGCACCGGACAAACGGTAAATCCGATTGACTTGAAATTTGAAACCATACAATAATATCACATTACGGATCCGATGAAACTGGTTTCGTCGAAATCCAAGACTGTTTGAAAAATGGCTATTTTAACTCGCCAAATTAATATTAAAACAATTTCGATGCGTTTCGAGCTGCTACGATCAAACGACAACTCCGATTGCTACGAAATTTGACATCTGGTAATAACAAATTATTACGGATCCAATGAAATTGGTTTCGTCCAATTCTGAGACTGTTCAAAAATTGACTAATTTCACTAGTCGATAATTAAATATTAAAATATTCAATTTTCACAAATTAACTCTTAATTCAATTTTAAAAGTTCTAAAATATCATTCTAACTTCAATATGATATAATAAAATTTTACAAATCATTTTCAATCATATTTAACCCAATTTTCAATTATTTCCATAATTTAACATATTAAATTATCGATTTAATTATTCAATTAAATCCAATTATTCGAAATAAAATTTATTCGACTAATAAATTTCACTTATTAATATTTAAAATTAAATAAATATTCAAATTTTAATTATCAAAAATTCTGGGTCGTTACAATCTTCCCCACTTAAAAGAATTTCGTCCTCGAAATTATCAAGTAAGAAAAGTTACAGAATCTATTAACTTTCCCAAAATCCATAATTAAACCTCTTACAATAACTTTACTAAGTTTTCAAATCATACTTAGTTATCTTTTCAAAAACAACTACTATTGTTTAACTTTCAATTCCAAATCAAAATTCTAGTTTTCACAAACTTTCCCATTTTCTCAAATTTTTTCTAACGCCTTAAATTTTCGAAAAAATTCGTCATAGTCTCCTTTGCGCGGCTCGATCCGAAAAAAAAATGACAGTATGTATATCACAAATATACATCTCATCAAGTGATGAGGCATCCCGTAGGGAAAAAAGTGTAAAAGTACGGTATGTAATCTGAGATATGTACCTTATTATATTATTAGCGAGCATATACGGCTAATATAGCACGAAAACGAGCTCCAAAAGCGAAGCAACGCCATCCACACCTACTAAACACTCAACAACAACATGAGAATCATGCATATATGAAAATAGTATCAATATACAACATATAGCAATATAACAACTACATATGCCAACATAGCAAATGCAACAAAACAACAAATGCAAACATCAACCAACTATCATCCATAACCAAATCAATATTCATTCATATTCTCATTAATATTCAATGAATTGGTTTTCAATTTAAATCACATTTGATTTATTTACATTGGAATTTTACTAACATTCATCCATTCATATTCAATTAGTCTATGTTCACTAATTCATATTCAAATTCAAATTCACTTAACTTCCAATTTGATTTATAGCTTTCAATTTCGCTAATTCACTTTCATTAACTCTTAATGAATTATATACAATCAATCAATAATCAAATAACAACCAATGTTTATTCAATACAACCAAATTTATTCACTTTACATTCAATTTGGTCCAACATTCAATTGACTTTCATTCAATTTATTCAACTTCCAATAGCATTAACTTTTAATGAATTAACGCTTACATTCATTATCCCATGTAAATCCTTTTACACTCGATTGATTAACATTCAATCCATTTATTAATTCAATTGCTAATTCCTTTAACAATTTAAAGTTGAATTTCATTTATATAACTCAAGTTCACATTCTTAATGACTTCACTTCATTAATTCACTTATTAATTTACTTCGATACCAAAATTAACTTCATTCAACTTCACTTAAGTTATATTCCATTCCAAACACCTTTTGTTTAATTTAACTTAAGTTTTCACTTATAAATCCAATTCAAATTCCAATCCTATTTAACTTTTCTACCAAGCTAAATTTATTAACTCCTATCATAAGTTCAAAACTTATTTCACTTATACTCATCATCTTATAAGTTATACAACTTATATTCAACAATTACTACTTGGATTTTATTGATTTACTTATACTTCCTTTAATTTAACTTCATCCTTTAAGTTAAATTTATTCTATCGAAATTCAAATTGTATAAGTTATCAACTCATTTATTATTCTCATAATATTTTAAATAAGATTCCAGAGTCCTTTCAATTTTTCAAAACCATTTTTTTTGAAATAAATTCAAATTACCTTTTGAATTTCCAAAACCAAATCCAAACAACTTTTATTTAAAATAATTTGGCAGCAATCCCTCTTTTGGAAACTCGAAAATGAACACCGATGATGTTGCAATCATCATAGGAATTATTTTCCAGCGACCGAAAAGAGTTTAGAGCTTTAATTTCTCCAAAACAATTTCCCAAAATATCAAATCCTTTCAAAACACTTCTCTGGAATTTTATTTTCAGATTATAAATCACATTTACAAGTCTTTTACTTATATAATTTCACTTCTTATATATAAGGTTATTTCACAATTGTAATCATAGTAATTATAGTTCCATACTTATAATTCATTTGCTTATACAATTATTCTTTCAAAAATTGTTGTTTATATTCAACAACCAAACAATCAATTCATATACACTTTAATAATCCTGAAAAATTATTTCTTCATATACAAAATATAATCAAGGTAAAATTATTTCATTTACCCTATTAAAACAATACTGTGTCGAATTGTTCTATACAAGTGTTTAGAGATCCCTATCAACAACGTTAATTACTCGTGTTGACCAAAATCCATATACCACTCAACAAACCAATCATCACAATATAAAACAATTTATATTCACTAACAAATACGCGCTCGTATCTATTATTACACTCAAACTCATTCTAGAGTACTACTGACTCTATCTCTAATGAGTTATACCCAACAGAGCCATGGTTGTCGCTTAACCATATGCTCTGATACCAAATGTAACGTTTGCGATTTTTCGTTGCCGAAAAACCGAAATGTTAGGGTTAAAGAAGAAGAAAAAGTAGAAGAAGATAGAAAAAGATAGAACAGAACAGAAGAAATAACAGAACAACATCAGAATCTCACAATTCGCAGCGGAACAACATATAATAAATAAATGAATAATCTTTAAACAAAGAACTATATCAGTTATTACATTACATTACATTTCATTACATCATCAGAGTTTACAACAACAAACAACATCAACAGCGGAAAAGAAATACTATATACTAGTAATACGCCATGCCATCCAGCTTGCCTCCAGCAACTCCTGAATTCCAGAATACCCTGATAAACCTTACTCTTGACTGCCCGTGTGGAAATTGGTGGGCACCCAGAGTTTAGAAAGGAAAACAATAAACTCCGAGTCAGTCATGTGACTGGTGTGAGAACTCAAAACAGTTTATTTATCTTTAAAATCAAAATAGAAGAATATTTTTAAAGTCAATTCGCAATGATTTTAAAAATGAGACTACCATAAGGCCTCCCGCACACACACACAATGCAAACGCAGAATCGAAGGAGATTTCTCCTTATGATAGTCAAAGATGCTTGATACGCATTAAAAAGAAGCATTTGATATTATTATTAGTGCATAGTGTAGAAAACAATTTCGAAAGTAGAATATAAATCTTAGCCAGCATAGGCATTCCGCACTTATGCCTACTATAGCTACTATGTTCAATAGCAGGTTACCGCCACATTCCATAGCAGGTTATACAACTAAATCCATACAAGATCGTATTGTTTCTTTGGATTTCCAACAAATGGTCAGGCCAAGAAACTTCCCATTGCCACATGAGAACGCCTCTGGAAGGACGTCCCCGAGAACCAAACCGGATCTCTGCCAACACAAGGCCGGGTTACCCCTAACTGGGTAACCACTGACACGAATATGTCATCCCCCGATCGTAACCGATCTATCCGAGGATCCTCGATTTCCAACAACCACAAAAATATGCAGCAACAACATATGTTAAATATCTGGGCCCCATATCATGATACCACCTCTATCCAGAAGGAATGACATAAACTAAAGGGCACTACCCCTAATAACCTTGCCGCATCCTTCCTGTTTTGACCATTTCCGGGGTGTGAGGTCCGACGAAATCTCGTCCACAAAGCCACGCTTTATACAAAAGCCGTGCTTGGGTCAACAAATGATCATAGAAATGATCACCAAGATAAATGATCAAATAAATGATCCTATCACAAATGATCAACACAATGATCATTTCACAGCAACACTCAATATGCCACACTACCAAATTGGGAGTATATCACTAATAACCTTCAACTATATAACCTCTGAGCTCGTACGTCTCAGAGAAGGGTGTTAAGCTAAGAGAATAAATTCTCCGCCACCAACAGAAATATATTTGAAAGAAATCAGCTTTATATCTTAATTTGTAATGTCAGACATACAGTCCATACAAGTCTGTTCCGGGATCGAACAGAACCGAAGGCACTTACAAATAAGTCCTTGCATTCCGGATATTCACTAATCACGACCGGACTTCCCGTCACTAAGGGTGATAAAACCTCTATATCGGAGATCAGCCGATGTAGAGTAACTCGACGGTAATCCTTCCGTTTTCACAAACATTCGGTCTTCAACACCAGTCATCAAATGCAATTCATAACGACGTATCACATATTCGGAATGGGTTATATGACCCCAAGGTCCTTTCCCGGCTAACCCGAATAGTGAGCGCTTATTCAAAAATAAGTGTGGCATTCAAATTCAAGCAATTCACAACAAATACCTATTTAAAGGTAAATATTGATAGTCGGATATTTAACTATCAATAGGCGTGTTCAACATCACCAAATCCAAATAATTTCCCAAATTATTTACTTTCCAAAATATCTTTACTAGATATATATATATATTCTCCACACTTCAACCATTTGAAAACAAATTTTCAAATCACTTTTCACCTTTATCACTTTTGAAAACAAATTTCAATCATTTTCCTTACGCGGAATTTCTTTCATTTCAAAATGGTTCATTTAAACCAATTAAATAAATCCTTAACGATTTACTTTATATTTACGTTCCAAATCCGTAAATTAATTCCCATAATTTTAAAAATAAATCAACGTTTATTTTTAAACAATTTCCCCTTTCTTTTATAAATTCCTTAGTGAATTTATAATCCCAAAATATTTATGATATACGATTTTCAATCGATTTCAAATATTCACTTTCCATTTATCTTTACAAAGATAAATTCTAAAACGTTCATTTCACATTGGAAAAATATTTCCATACTTATTTAATAATAAGTACATCACAAATCTATTTATTTTCAACATTTGAAAATATTCGATATACTTAAATCAAAATTTAGTATATATTTCATTCCTTAAGGAAATCATTCTCTTAACACATTTATTTGGATCAAAAACGGATGTTGTGTAAAACATCTTTATGACGACCCAAAATCACTAGTATAGGGATTCAAATTCAAAATAGATATATAAATCCCAATACTATACAAAACATTTCCTTTCGGAAACCATTTACTATAACAACAATGTTATAGTCCACCATTTCCTTTTATTTCTCGAAACGTCTATTTCAACAATGAATGTTGAAATCTATGTATCCGATACTTAATGCATTTTAAAACGTCTTTAAAATCATTAACTTCATTTCATAATATTCCTTCCCTAAAACATATCCATTTCATTTAATAATATATTCACTGTCCAAAATCGTGAATATAATTCCTTCCATGTATTCCTATATCCAACTTATCAAATTCAATTTATTTCGGATTTATAAACAACGTTTATAACCTCCATTTATATTTTTATAAACTTCCATTTATAAAAATCCTTTTTATATCTCATTTTAAATGCCAAAATCCGATTTATAAGTTGATTACTTATAAATCTCATATTTTACAAAATCTATCCATTTTATATCTTAACAATTTATAAATCTATAAATTTCAATTCACTTATGAAATCCATTTTATTTCACTTTATTACTTATAAAAAAACTCGTTTTATAATTCCAGTATTTTTAATTTATAAACATCAATTTTATAAATCTTTTATATAAACCGTTTATAATAATTCAAAATTCCCAATTAAACCATTTTATAAATTAATCACTATTTATTTCAAAAATCTTAATTTGGTTATATTTTACAAAAATTATAACTTTTATAACATTAAACCTATAACATTAATTTATTTAAAATAAATCAATTCAAAATTTTAATAAAACGTATACTTTCAAAAATCTCTTTAAAAATTCCTTTAAAAACCAAGAATCATTATTTGAAAACTTCAAAAATAAATCCGATGATGCAACAGCACCAAATAGTCAATCACGACATCCAAATATCATATATCGATATGATAATCAACAAATATCAAAATATCTGTAAATAAATCAATACAGTTGAGGAATCCAGTTGGATCCCTCCAACCTATTTCCCTGCATCCAAAAACATTAGCACAATACAAATTCCGCTCCAGTACGGAATTATCGCGGTATATGGGATTTATAAAATATTATCCGCTTAATAGACGGCGCAATAGGGTCTCATCCGCTATACAATGCGGGAAATCAACAACTGCAATATATACATATGCCAATATATATATATTGCTATTATATATAATACCAATTTCACTGTTTATGAAATATTCGCGGTATATGTTTTTAATAAATAACATCCGCTTACTAACGGCGCATAATGTCTATTTTAACAATCAATAGATAACAATCATCATTCAAACATGCATTCAAGTATTTTAAATATAACTATTTAAAATTAAAATCGAAATCGATTCGATTGAGTGAGAAGTTCTCACCTTGATTTCAATTTCGTTTTAGCGATTTATTTCGAATAAAATTAAACGGACGTTTAATTTTACCCGAAATTCTCACTAACTCCAAACGACTCTAATCCAATTCCATCGTGTAGTGCTCGTCCATACTATTCCAACGCTTCCTGTTTCGCGCGTTTTCGACCTCGTATGAAAAAGATATGCAATTTCAAAGTTTACACGAATTTATATTTATAAATTACAACATATATTTCTATATTTAAACCTAATTCAATTATTGGCCGTTAGATCTTTGCAGCTCCAAATCACCACAGCTCCCTTCTTCTCTTCCATCCCACGCAAATATACCAGGTCGAGCAACCCATAGCCGCCACCCCCTTTCCAAATTTCGCGACCACCACGAGCCCCTTCAAGTTGATCGAACTAGGTCACTTCGAAGCACGTCTCGAGTGCCACTATCGCCTGGAACAACATGAAGCTCGGCTCCATTATGGTCGAGAAAAACGTGCGCGACCGTGAGCACTTCCTCGGTCGATTCTGGCGAATCCTGACCTCCGATGATGATCATCACCGTTGGATGTGGAGTACTCGGAGTGCTCTACGTTTTGTTAGTTGGAGCCTTCATCTAATTTCGCCTAGATTGGGAGGAAAACGTGGAGGAAGATGGTGAACCGCTGGCCGTCGAATTGATGGTGGCGGCTGCGTTTCCTAGGGTTAGGGTTTTATTTATTTATTTTTAGAATTTATGGGGGTATTTATAGGGAACCGAACGAACACTATTCATTTCGATTTTTCCGAACTCCGATTTACGCGCAGTGACTGGTGTTTCTGGGGTTTACCCCACGTTTCGGACACAATGGAACAGGTTTCGAAAGCTAATTCGGTCATCTGTGCCAGTTATGGCAATAAACGTTCGATTTAAAATTAAACCGATTAAACGATTTTCTAGGCGTTTTAGCTTGCACCGGACAAACGGTAAATCCGATTGACTTGAAATTTGAAACCATACAATAATATCACATTACGGATCCGATGAAACTGGTTTCGTCGAAATCCGAGACTGTTTGAAAAATGGCTATTTTAACTCGCCAAATTAATATTAAAACAATTTCGATGCGTTTCGAGCTGCTACGACCAAACGACAACTCCGATTCTACGAAATTTGAAATCCGGTAATAACAAATTATTACGAATCCAATGAAACTGGTTTCGTCCAATTCTGAGACTGTTCAAGAATTGACTAATTTCACTAGTCGATAATTAAATATTAAAATATTCAATTTCACAAATTAACTCTTAATTCAATTTTAAAAGTTCTAAAATATCATTCTAACTTCAATATGATATAATAAAATTTTACAAATCATTTTCAATCATATTTAACCCAATTTTCAATTATTTCCAAAATTTAACATATTAAATTATCGATTTAATTATTCAATTAAATCCAATTATTCGAAATAAAATTTATTCGACTAATAAATTTCACTTATTAATATTTAAAATTAATTAAATATCCAAATTTTAATTATCAAAAATTCTGGGTCGTTACACTGGTTGAATTTTTTTAACTTGCTCCAAATCGTATTTGTGAAGAGATTATTGTTGGATTAATTTCTAGTTTGGGAATTTGATTTCAGACTTTGTTTTCTGGTTTGAAAAATAACATTTTACAGGTCTTGTTTTTTTTTTTTTGAAAAAAAATTAGATCAGAGGAAAAAAAATAAAGGAAAAAGAATGGAGATGTTAATATACTATAATATCATTATTTAATTATTCTAAAAAAAAGACACTTGTCATTATTATTAGATAATTTGTTTACACATGTATTTAGATATGTTTTTAAGCTTACATGTGTTTGTTTTTTTAGCAATTTCATTATCTTAATTTATAAAATCTTTTAAAGAAAATAATATAAAATCAATTATATACTAATAAAATCGTATACAATATTATTTTTATATCCAATTTTATTTAGGATATTTTTCCTTTGAATTCAAACCTCAAATTCAATTCAATTTAGAATCCAATTTAAAATCAACTCACACTAATATATTTATTTAAACAAATACAAATTCAATCTGTTTGAAAATAATAATATTTTTTTCTATTTAAAATATTCTTATACCCATATATATATATAAACAATCATTATTATTTGTTTCATCTATAAGTCATTGTTTAATAAATTAAATCCTGTAAATTTTCCAATTAACAGATATTTGAAAATCCGGGTTATCACATTCCTCCCCCCTTTGAATCTTTTCGCCCCCGAAAAGGAACGAGCCAGAATTCATTAAAATACTTAGTATCATTTAAATTTCCTCTTTGAACACTTCTTTAAAGCACTTTAAAATCTATATAATATTTTCAAAATAGTTTTATAAAATTATCATTTTATAACTCGATGTTTCAACAAGTCCATCCTTGTTCTCATAGAAATTCGGTCATACGTTGATCATGCGTAGGACCAAAAATCTATAAGTACTTAGCAAATCCATTTCAACACCTAGTGAAAATACTTAGAAAATAATTTTATTGAAAATATTGAAAACATTTTTGAAAATATAGGAAATATCTTTGGTGAGAATGCTCTGGAAATCATCACCCCCATCCATGGTTGCAGTTACATCTTGGATTACGTTGCCATCGCAGCAAAAGTCCATGTAACTGTAGGCACTCCATGTCCCTCGATTACGCCATGGAACCCACAACAGATCGCAGTTACAGTCCAAGATTACGTCGCCATCATAGCAAAAGTCCATGTAATTGTAGGAATCAGCGACCTCGATTTTCGCTGTCAAAATGAAACTTCTCCACTACCATATAGGTCGCAGTCTACCGATGTAAAATCAAACGCAAACTGTTGGCTCTTAGCAGCACACACGACTTTCGCTATGTTACCATAGGTCGCAGTCTAACGATATAAAATCAAACGTAGACTGGTTGCTCTCAACGGCACACACGACTTTCGCTATGGTGTACAGTAGATCGCAGTGACATCGAGTTACACTGTCATCACAGCATAACCCAAATGCCTCTGTAGGCCCAGCACCCTCGACTTTTGCCACATACTACAAAAAATCCTCAGGAACTAGTTTTGTCCGGACTCCTCACAGGATCAACTTTAGAACCTCCCCCTTTGAGGCTCAAGGCAGTACCAACCTATGGTACTCCTGAGAAGTTCATTTCAAGGGAGCGCCTTTTTCCCAGAGCCATTTTCAAAACACTTTATACCATACACATATAGTACCTTCGAAATCATACACCTAGTATGATTCTCATATAAAGCTCCTTTACACAAAATCAATTATCCCCAAATCGATAATTCTCAAACTAGGATTTCCAAATTACAGTATTGATTTTACCCAAAAATCAAAAGCCTTTCCAAATCCAAAGGTTCCCAAAACCTTTTTCCAAAATCCTCATAAGATCCTTTATATAAATAGAAATATATAATCCTTGATAAAAATCTTTGGATCATTTCAAACTTGTATAAAACCCTTTTATACTACAAATACTTTCAAAACCATTTCCTTATGGATATAGATTCAAAAAGGGGAGTTTTATCTTATATAACAAAGATGTATAACTTTGTTTATTCTAAATCAAATATTCAAATTCGATTTCTCATTTCTTTTCTTTATAAAGTGAACCTTTAATCATAGAAATATCCAACTTTCACTTTTATTCATTGTATATTTCACAAAATATATTTGCATTCAAAATCATTTCACACTTCGTATTCACAAATTTCAATATCAATTTCATTCAAACTCGTACGATGTACACATATCATCCGTACGCTACACCAATCTGATCGCTCACTCGATCACACAATTCCACTTCCGAACTAGTATCGTCCATCCGACTTACTAGTGCGGACTCAGATCTGGTTTCTTGATCAGAAACCGTCACTCTCCTTGCATTGCCATAACTATGATAGAGAATATCCAGAACCAATCAACAATCCTATCCAAGTTTGCCGTCGAAAATCGAGTGAAAAATCCCAACCCGGATTGATATAGTTATCTTGAAATTCTGTGCTCTAATCTGGATCAAATCACTATGCGAATAGAATAATATATGTACATCCTACGTATCTATCTTTTGATTATTGGCCAAATCAATTCTCCTTTCTATTCACATTCACTTTAATTTTCATTCACTTATTCACAATTGCTTCAATCCCATTTGGATTATCACCTCTATTCTTATCTCAATTGGGTATTCAATCATAAACAGTTTAAACTCTGTCCATCTTAAATTTAAAAATAGCTTGAAAAGTTTAAAAATAGACAAGTAGTTGAAAAACAATTTATAGTTTGTGAAATAGCTGTAAAATAGTTCAGTGATTGTGAAATAATTGGAAAATAGTTAAAATGCTATATAAATTTTAAATAATTGCAAAATAGCTATAAAATAGTAATTAGTAGTTGAAAATAGTAATTAGTTTATAAAATAGTTGAAAAAAATTGTAAAATAGTTCCCAAAATAATTGTAAAACAAGTATAAGATAGTTTTAGGTTTAAAAAGAAAAGTTGTATAGTAAATAGTTTGGAAAAATAGATTTATATTAAAATAATTTATTTTGCAAATAGTCCAGAGTCAAAACTGTTCAATTCCCAAACTCCATTTCCAATCAATTCAATTTAAGTTTCCACTTCCAATTAAATTAACTCAATTTCAATTTAAATAACCTCAATTTCCATTGAAATTGATTTAACCCCAATTCAAGTTGAATTAACCTCAATTTCTTTCCAAATTCAAATCAAATTCCATTTGAACTTACTTATTCAACTTTAATCACAATTTCATTAATTCAAATAAATTGAAAATTGAAAATTTTCAATCCATATCAATTCCAGTTTGAATTAATCCCAATTCCCATTTGAATTTGAACTCATTCAACTTCAATTTCATTTCAAATTAATCCAATTCAAATTTTCCATTTGAATTTTTAAACTTATCCATCTTCAATCACAATCCTAATTAATTCAAATAAAATTCAATTCGAACTAATTCAATTCAAATTTCAAATTTAAACCATCCCGATGTATATAAATTTGAGTTAAAAATATTTTTTTTGAATGTTGATTTAATCCTTTAAATCAAATCAACATATATCTTTAAACCATTTAATTCTGAATCCAAATTCCATTTTATCTTAATCATGGATATATTACCACACCCCATTTCTTCTTTCATTTAAACAAATCCAATTTCAGCTTAAAGATTATTAATAACATAGGATGGTATCATTCAAATTATTTTAAAACATCCATCCGTTCCCAATTTCCAGATCTCAAACCTATTTTGAGATCACATAAACTCCCAATTCAAATTAACCATTTAACTTTCCAAGTTAAATCCAAATTTCATCTTGAAATTTCAAAATCAAATTGTTCATTCAAACTTATTTAACTTCCTCCGAGTTAAATTCAATTAATCCCGTTAACCTTACTCAAATTTGAATTCTCCATTTCAAATTTCAAAATTCTCTCCCACTTATAAGTTCAAAAGCTTATCACTTTTGGGTATCACATCTCATTCCAAATTTAAAACTCAACATTTAGAGTTTTATTTCAAACAATCTTTGACTATGTATATTCCTTATATATACATATTATTTCCTTTGCACACCAAGTTATCCTTAAATTTTAAACCACATTTGGTTTTTAATTCAAAACAAATTCCTTTAAATTTTCAAACAACTCTTTCATTCAAATACATTATTTATTATTTCTTTATCATTTTGAAATAATTTTCAAATTCTGGATCCAGATTTAAAACTTCACAATTCAGATCATCTCTTCAACTCCAATTTATAAGTCATACTTACCTAAATGTTTTACTTCCTTAAAACATTAAATATAACAACCATTTATGATAATAACCAATTTTACCATATCTTATTCTGAAACTCTTCCCCCAAATTCAAGATTTTAATTTCAGCTTGAATTCATTTCAAACTTATCTTTATTTAATTTCAATTTGGTTGTATTTCTATTACCACTTAATTTAATTCCAATAATGTAACAACAAAATTTCTTTATATACAACAATTGGAAAATGATTTGCTTTTATATCAAAACATAAGCTTGTATTAGAATCATTCAGTAAAATCGTTTTTAAAACTTCTATAAAAGAAAATAACAAGTACGCTCTCGTATATACACACTCAACTCATCTTAGGGTACCTCTGACCCTATACTTGATGAGTAAACGCACCAGAGCCAAGGTTCTCGCTTAACCTTCTCCTCTGAAACCAAATGTAACGACTCGGAATTTTCGATCCTGAAAATTCCAGATAGTTAGTAAAAAGAAGAAAGAGATAGAAGAAAAGAAGAACAGAAATACCAACATCTCACAATCGCAGCGGATAAATTATAATATCAAATAATAATAACAGTTATACAAAGGAAAACTGTATCTGTAAATTTATATTTTAATACATCAGAGTTACATTATTACACAAATATCGGGCAGTTAAAACCAACTTGTCCCAAATAAACTACAATATCACAGCGAAAACACTTCATATGTTCCTGCCATCCAGCTCATCTCCTGAGCTCCAGAACGTCCTTACTTGAAAATAGGTAATATGACCCGCGCATTACATCAAGTAACACCCGGGTCAGGCTAGAAACCAGCGTGAGTAAACCATAAAATATGAAGTACCAAGTTATAACATATGTGAGTATCAAAGGAACTCGTTCCCTTTACGAGTTCTCATAGTCAATATTTATCACACATCAATTTAAGATTTAATCTCCATATTTCACCATTCCAGCCTGTTTAATACTACATATCCAATTTACTAAGAATTTTGCAAACTACAAATCGAAGTGGTTCTGGGTATTTACTGATACCCGACTCCGGTCTCTTCGAATCTCATGTCATCTTAACTCAAATTATTCAACTTTAAGTACTGGATGTCTCTTTTACACGGCAATTCATCACTGATAGATATCCACAATATCACTGTCCACCCAAACATATCATATCACAAAACATTTCATATCAGAGATATCAACCAATTCAAGGCATCAACCACACTCATTAATTAGCCTTAATTAATCGTAAAAAGTAATTAACCTTCTTGTAATTGCTTACCTTAATTAGTTAACTCCTTAATTAATTATATTAATCCTTTAATTAACTACACCAAGTAATTAATCCTTAATTACTTCTCCTAAGTAAGTAACCTTAAATTACTTTCCATTAATTAATTTCCTTTATATTAATTACATTTAGTAATTTATCCATCAAGTACTTCACTAAGTAATTACACTTATCGATTTCATTAAGTAATTATACTTAATCAATTACGAAGTGACTATCTTTAATTAATTAACAAATTAATTAATCACATTCATCTCATTAATTACAACTGGGAACTTCATCCCTTAATTGCCCTATAAAACAATTAATAAATCTTTAATTATAGATTTATTATTCTTTAATTATTAATTAATTAACCTTAATTATCAATTAATCTCCTTTAATACAAAGTAATCAATCCTTAATTACTTTTATAATCAACAAATTTACCTTTAATTAACTGATTAGTCATCCATCTTAGTCATATATCTTTATTTAGTTATATTAATTAATCTTAGATTACATAAGTAAATTAATAACTATAAATTACTCAAGACCTTAGTTAACAATTATCTTAATTTAATTACTTAAATCTTATTTAATCCACACGTTTGAAATTAATTTACACAAAATCACTTGAATCTTTAAGGTTAAATACAATTACCCTCAGTTATCTACTCAACCACATTCTTATTTAATTAAGGATAAATTCTTTACCTTTGTTAATTACTTCTCCAACTTATTTGAAAAAAACATTTCGAAAATAATTACTTAGCTAAAATATATAATAATTTAATAACCATTAAACCTAGAGTTGCTTAAACATTTCTCTAAAAAAATTGTATATTATCTTTCTTTCTAAACCCTTGCTTAAATTAAAAACCAAATCCATTGGCCCGAAGCCCATAACACATAGATAAAGAAAACAACCCTAACCCATTAATAAGCACAGCCCAAACAGCCGAAGCCCAGACAAAAGCAACGAAATCGAACAACAACTATCCCATCTTCTTCTCTCATCAACTTCCTTTTTTCCAGAATTCCCCCAAATCCACACGAAATCGATTTCCATGAATCGAAAAGAAAATTTCCGATCAACTTCAACATTCCCAATCGAACATCCATACCTACGCAATCACAACAGAACCCTGAAATCGAACCCAATACTCCACGCTCGATTTACCCAATCCCAGAAATTTCCACGTGCATGCTGTGCACGTGTACGCCGTTGCCAGCGTCCATCTCACCGCTGCGAAAAGCTCACACATTCACTCCTCATCCTTCGTTCCCAAAAACCACTTCGTCGAAGCAAATATCCCCTCCGATCGATTAATCGATCTTCAGCTCCACCACTTCCAAAACCAGAAATCAACAACTACCACAAAAATGACCTACCACACCCACGTCCGGCCACTACTCCAAACACCACTTTCCTCGATCGAAAACCCAAACATGCAGTCGCCTCCGTGCCAATTTCCATGAATTCCGATCGCTCCACTAATGCCCAATTCAATCGCGATCGCCTTTGTAGCCAAAACCATTTCCAAACCCTAAAATCGATCGACTACCTCAACCCAAGCCCAAGCCAAACAAATGGCCTTGGTCGAACCCTACCCAATGACCACCAGCACCCTCTAGTCAAGCCGCGACTCCTCTCGACGACGAGATCGTCGAAAAATGATTTTTGAACAAAAATTGGACAATTACTAAATCTCAAAGTATAGATCACTAAAAATTTCAATTTAACTTTTAAAATTCATGGTTTCAAATAAGCATCATAATTGCATGCCTGAATCTTTGAATCTAAAATATTGAATTTTCATCAAAACTGGTGATTTACTGTAAACCTATTATTTTTAATTTTACGGTAAAATTTTATTCTCGAGCTATTTTTAACATAGCCCATATTTGAAGAAAAACAGATTCCTAGTTTACAAGATCCTCTAATATGATCTAGATAAAAAAATGTTGAATTTTGAAGGGTTTATAAACCTTAAAAATATAGAACAGAGCAAATTTTCTTGCCCTCGGACATGCACAACTACTCACATATCATTTTTTTCCAATCATCATTCACATGCATCAGATTTGAACAAATTTTTAAGCATTGTTTTACACCTGTTGTTTAAAACAGAGAAGCCTAAAGCTTGAAATCTGAAAATGCTTCTCTTGAATTTGATAATCTGGAAAATAACTCGATCAGGGTTTGAATGCTTCTGATCATGCCACTTGATTCTTATTTTTAAACTGGGCTTCTTGATTTTAATCTGAAACTGGTTGAGTTTGTTTTAACTTGCTCTAGATCGTATTAGTGAAGAGATTATTGTTGGATTAATTTTTGGTTTGGGAATTTGATTTCAAACTTTGTTTTCTGGTTTGAAAAAAAACGTTTTACAGGTCTTGTTCTTTGTTTTGAAAAAAAATTAGACCAGAGGAAAAAAAATAAAGGAAAAAGAATGGAGATTTTAACATACTATAATATCATTATTTAATTATTCTAAAAAAAAGAGACACTTGTCATTATCATTAGATAATTTGTTTACGCATGTATTTAGATATATTTTTAAGCTTACATGTGTTTTTTTAGCAATTTCATTATCTTAATTTATAAAATCTTTTAAAGAAAATAATATAAAACCAATTATATACTAATAAAATCATATATAATATATTTTTTATATCCAATTTTATTTAGGATATTTTCCCTTTGAATTCAAACTTCAAATTCAATTCAATTTAGTATCCAATTTAAAATCAACTCACACTAATATATTTATTTAAACAAATACAAATTCAATCTGTTTGAAAATAATAATAATTTTTTTTATTTAAAATCTTCTTATACCCATATACACAAATATATATAAACAATCATTATTATTTGTTTCATCTATAAGTCATTATTTAATAAATTAAATCCTGTAAATTTTCCAATTAATAGATATTTAAAAATACGGGTTATCACAGAAATAATCTAAGGTTTTGAAACCTTAGTTTTCAAAACAAAGTACCCAATCTCATTTTTAAAGAAAAACCCATAGTAATATAAAAGGGTTTTGAAATGGCATTTATGTTTAGCATTTTTGGAGAGGCTTTTCTTACTAAAGATAATAGGTTAAAGATATTAATCGTGTTTCATTTGAAAATGATTACAGGGTTATTAAACCATTAATGGTTATGTTATCGTGTGTGCTCATTGTATAAGCATATTCACTTTATACTTAACCCATAACTGTATTTTGGAGTATTAAGGGCAGAATAACCCGTTAGGTTAATCCAGTAATGAATATGAATCGAGTTATCTCTTGTATGAATAGAACTGCATCTAGGTGGTCAGGTAGACCAGAATATAGCATCCCAAATGAGTTTAGATGGGTTCATCGTAAGACTATGAAAACTATGAATAGAAAAAGTTATTGGCAGAGGCCAATAGGTTCTTAGTGATCCTGTGAAAACTATATCCGGATTAAGCTATTGATAGAGATCAATAGGTTCATAGTCAACCCATGAAAACTGTGATGTGAGAGAAGTTATTTGAGATTCCAATAGGTTCAGGAAGAACCCATGAAACTAAAATTGGATGAAGTTATTGGCGGGCCAATAGGTTCTTAGTGATCCTATGAAAATTATGAAACCAGATAGATAGTTTGTTAGATTTTAGACATGTTATTAGTCAGCCCATGAAAACTAATAGGTTAATACTATTCCTAGAAACTATAACTGAGACAGATAGTCAAATGAACGGGGGTGGGAAATCCAAAATATATTGCATGTTTGCATATCATCATGATATATTTTAAACTGTTATGTTTGAACCATTATAGATGCAGCTGCATAGTATATGATTATTATAAATTTTGGTTAAGATACTAGTAAGGGTAAAACTCATTCCACTAAGCAGCGTGGTCTCACTATATATCTATATGGTTCGAGATAATGGGTTATTATTCACACCAGGCTTTTCATCTGATCGAAGTTTATGTTTTCCTCTTAAACTCTGAGGTGCTCAATTGTTTTTGAGTTGTTTGAGAGTTAAGGTTTTCAGGTTCTCCTTTAGAAGAATAAGCTTTTAAAGACATGCAAGAGGCAAGATAACTGTTAGAGTTCTTTTCTATTTGATTCCATTGTGTTTTGGTTGTAATGGCAAAGTTGTTTAATGCCTATGTTTAGACTCTGATCATCCAAGGGGCATCTTCATCTGTCGCTCTTGGCGTATTTTGTAATAACTATATTTCTCTGAACGTGATTTTCGAGTTAGGATCATATAATGAATTTGAAACATGATTTGAATTCGGATGAGAAATCTATTCTGTGATTTTGAATTTTTTTTCATATTCATTTGTTTCTGTTATATCATATAAATGTCATTATAGCTTTCAGTTTACATTGTCCCTCCCTTTGTTGTTGCCTTTAGTCTCTAAGTTCTCTTTGAATCTGATAGATTTGCCCCCCCGGTTGTTTGTTAGCTTAGTGTCGATATAGGATTACAATTGAGGCATGATAAGTAGTGCCCTCCTTCAGCTTGCTTGATTTCCTCGGTAGGATACCAACTTCCATTAACTATATCTTATACCTTATTTATGCCAGCAATTTCTTCGACTTGAAAACCCTCTTGTTGCGCTCTTGCCATACATGCTACGTTGCGATAGTTATGGTAATATATCTTATATCATTGAGTGAATTTCGTTGCTGGTATGAGTTAGCCTAGTTCTCTATTATTGTCAATAAACCATTAGTACTTGATTTTGTAAGACTCGGATTTAATTTATTATTTAGTATGTCCTATATATTCCTTGGGTAAGTGCAATTGTAAAACAGATGCTTGCTTGTCTCTTCTTCCTTATTGCAAAGAGTGCATGTTGTACTTTCCAGATTTACCACTGTTGTAGTCGATCTTTGGTAGGTAATTTGTTCATTAAGGCGAAGTATGTTACTACGGATAATTTTAGAAAGCAAATTTTATTCCACACTTTGTTATACCAGGGAATTTTCTCTCCCCTTATTCTGATTGAGTCCTAGGAAGATGCTAATGTGAGTTTGTTTTTCCATTATCCATTCCCACTCAGCATTCTTATTTTCTTCATGTATTTCTATCTACTGAATTGTGTTGCACACATTGTCTTGGTAAGTGTACAGTAGTAAAGTACCCTAATCTTTGATTAATAATGTTGCTCATAGCATGATCTTGAGTATTAAACATCGCCATATATGACCAATTTAGCGTATTTTCTAATGAAGTCCCCTTGACCCATGGGTCGAACCATAAATTTGTGTTTCTGCCATTTGCATTTTTTTGATTATAAGCTTACTATATTGCTCTTAAATCTTAGCATTAGTTTCAAAATGATTGAGGCATTGTTAACTAATTTGGCTGTCCAAAATCTTCTTCTCATGTAGTATCTGTAATGTATCCACTTTTTCCATAGCGAGTTTTCATTCAAATAATTCCAAACCAGTTTTATTGCATATGCTTTTATTAGATCCTTTAGGTATCGCAAGCCTAAGCCTCCCTCTAATGTTGGTTTAGAGACTGTAGCCCAATTTATTTTGTGATGTTTCCTATGCGATATAATTTTTTTGCGTTGCTGCTCTATTTTGTGTAATTTGATTTTTGGAATTTGCCAAATTTGCATTCAGAATTGGATAATTGGGTAGATTGTGGTCTTTAAAAGCTCTAATCTACTACTCCACAAATCAAGTCTACCATTACCCAAAATCAGTTGTCTTAAGGTTATTAACTAATAGGGGTATTACTAAATATTTAATAGGTAGACTTCTTTGCACCCTAAGTAGTTTTGATATTTGGTTTTTAACCGATACTCCTTTCCTTAAAAATAACTTCGTTTTAGTGGTGTCAACATTTAGGCTTGCATATTTTTCCACATCATTTAACACTTTTTAAAAGAATTTCTACTTTCAATTATTTCTTTTGAGAACAAAAGAAAATCATCAGCATTGGTCAACTATGTTAACATTGGGTCTATGTTGTATGATGAGCATCACTTTCTAAGTTTAAGGACAAGCATTCCATTGCAATTGCGAATAAAAAAGGGGAATGAGGGTTACCTTGTCTGTTTCCTTGATTATTCTTACTAAAACCCCGAGGAGTGCCATTGATGATGATAGAAAAAGTAGGTGTAGAGATGCATTAGTAAATCAGGGATGTGAATTAAGGGGAAGCCCATTTTTGTCATGATTTGTACAATGGATTTCCTATTAATTTTGTTGTATGCCTTTTGGAGGTAGACCTTCTTACATATATATTTGTTTATTCTGTAGTTAAAACTCTTTGCAGTTTTATATGCTAGCAATGTACTCTATGAGATATTCTACTTGGAATAAAAGCAATTTGGTTAGGAGAGATAGGATTATTCATTAGGATTTTAATCCTGTTGCAAATTAAATTTGTAAGAAATTTTTACAATATATTGCAACAAGATATATACCTATAATCACTAATACTTTGATAATTTTGTGATTTTGGCACTAATGTAATGATTATATGATTTAGATCTTTTGTAAACTTCCTTTTTTCAAAAAATTAATTTATGACTCCTAGTAATTCATCCTTAATTTGTGCCCAATGAAATTTGTAAAAATTTGCATCAAATCCATCAGGTCCTAGGCTACTATTTTCGTCTATCTAAAATGTTGAGATCTCAAATCCTCCATATTAAATGGCTATATAAGTTCATTCTAAGTGTTTGCAGATAAGTACTTATTATAAATGATGTTTTGGTCAATAACTTGACACCCGTTTTGATTTGTGTTGTATAATTTTGAATAATATTTGATGGCCTCTTCTTTAATACTTTGGAAATTTGTGATTGGCTGCCTATTTTCTCCAATAGGATTGTGAACATTGACTTTGTTTTGCTAAGCTTTCATTTTAGAGTGGAAAATTTTAATGGGCCGATCTCCTTGTGTGAGGAAATTAATTTTTGATTTTTAGTGAAATTCCTGTGCTTCCACAAACAACATATGCCGTAGTGTTTGTATGTTTGATTTATATGCCTGAATAAACTCCTTATCGTGTGGATTTTTGGTCATTTGAAGGTAGATAGAGTTGTTTAACTCTCTAATTTCATCACATTATTTTTTGAGAGAAATGTGTGATCCTCAAAAGTAGTGGAGTGCATAATGTGTGTGTATATATATCACTGAAAACAAAGGAGCTGCCAACATGCCTTACAGGTAACAAATCATATTACAAAAATCATAGGAAAATATCTCAAGTACTTCTAGAATGAGCTCCGGCAAGGCCACCACCCATTACACCTCAATATCTAGCTCTGGCAAGGCCACCGCCTGATAATGAGGTGTTAGAGGTACCCAATAAATCCATGATGCAACCCAGTATGGATAAGATCAATAGGCAACTCCAATAGAGAAACCCCACTACAAACGCGGAAGATTAGAATGAATGCCTCACTACAAATGTGAATGATCCAGAATAAATGTCTTATTTAAAAAGCAGATGAACCATTATGCAACCAAGTGCACCTAGGAGATCAACTAGCAGCTCCACCATAGAAAGAGTGCCACACTGCAGATGCGTAAGAACCGAAACGAATGCCTCACTGCCGACGCGGAAGGTCTGGAATGAACGTCTCATTGCGATCCTTTCGACAACAACCCTGAAAACTGCAAATAGTAATCTAGCACCATTTCTAGCTAAACCTGTGTCTGTAAATGGAACTAAAGGAAAATTAAGACTAATATATATATATATATATATATATATATATATATGCATATAAATGAAATTTATATACATATATATGTATCGATGAAGTAAAAGCAATAAAACTAAAGTTAAAATTATAAACAGTAAAGAAACTAAAATAAGTGAAAGACTAATAAAAGGATCAAAGTTCATTATGCAACATCTTAACTAATTCTAAAGTTAAGTAATAGTGATTTCGAAAACTAAAAGGTATAAAAAGAAACAAAATATGAAACTAAAAGTCAATAAACTATAAATCTAGAATATTAACATTATGCTCCTTTGGTCAAAAGAACATTGCAATAATCAGTAAAATCATCATTCAAATTCAAGAAAATGTTAATGCTATAATTATTATTATTAAAAATATTGAATTTTTGTTTAAATAACTTAATGTTATTTCTAAACTTGTTAAGATATTCTTTGAAATGATTATTTTAGCTAATCCATATTTACGATTTGAGATCCAATTGAAAAATATCGATCTATTAATATGACTAGAATTATTATTAAAAGTCTATGGTTTCCCTCAAACCAAATATACCAACATATTATAATGAATAAAGTATATAGTAAAAATCTATTCCCTTTTTAAACTTAAATCTTAAATTATTCCAGTAGAAAACACAAACAGAACTTTAGTTGTAAGATTAAAGTTCAAGATTTTAAGAGTATTGTTAAGAATGTAACAAGCATTCATACAATCATAATAAATATGATTAATATATTCAAAATGTAGTTTACAAAAAGTACATTTATTATTAATTTGCATATTATTTCATTTTAAAAATTCAATAGTTTTTAGTTTCCCATACATGATTAACCACAGATGAATCTTAGCTTTTGGCAGAGCATTAGCTTTCCAAATAAAATTAAAAGAGTTATAAGTAACGCCTGAGAAATTAAGAAATTTTTATAAAGATTTAGAAGTGAATTTATTACTTTTGTCCCATTCCCAGTTAATAATATCATTTTCATTATCAATATTATATAAATTCAATCTTGCACATAATAAAGAAAATTGCCTTAGAGTAGTAACTTCTAAGATTCCATTAAAACTAAAGTTCTAAGGGGGATCGTTATCGAGAGAAAAAAACATCTATAATTAAAGCATTTTTAAAGTTACAAATATCAAAAAGCTCTTTAAATCCTATCCTAAGAGGAACAACAGATAACCACCGATTATGCCAAAAAGAAGTATTTTTTCCTGAATGAACAATCATTTTAATACCAAGGTTAAAGATCTCTTAACATTTTAAAATTGATTTCCAAAAAATTAGACAACTTTTTAGTAACCGTAGATGTAAATTGGTATAAGTTATTACTACCATTATAATAATGTTTACAAATAATTTCATTCCAACTAGAATTATCATTTATATCCTTAAATTTCAATAACCAGTTCCCTAATAAAGACAAATTCACGTTCCGTAAATTAATAACTCAAAAAAGACCTTCCTTTTTCGATTTACAAGCTGTTTCCCAATTGACTAAACATTTAAGGCTACTGTTGGGATTATCACCACTCTATAAGAAATTCCTTCTTATTTTATTTATTTTATTAACCACCTAGAAAAGATGCTTAGACATCCAATAGATCGGTAGAGCAGATGAAACAGAGTTGATGTAATTTCATCACATTGTTGTTTAAAACATTTCTAATTGCTATTCCAACCTTTTAGGAAATTTTTAATCAATTTTAGCTTTTGAATAAATCTATAAATAGGACTGCCTTGAATATTGGTTGTGAAGCATCTATCAATGCTTAGTTTATAACGAGTATGAGATGACCAAGCATTGCTATATTTGGAAGGCTTTTTTACATTTCTTGGGGGATGAGTGAACTTTATGAATAATAGGAAGTGGTCCCTAAAGGAGTGGTTTAATATTAAAACTTTTGATTTTGGAACAAGTGTAAACAATTCAAAATTGCCCAAAACTCTCCCTAGTTTACCATGAAGGGAGCAGTTAACCCTTCTCTCCATGTATAAAAATTATATGCCGTATTTATTTCTTATAAGCCCAGATTGTGAACGAAAGCTTAGAAGTCACTGTCTATAATTAGAGTATTATTTACTGTCATTCTCTTACATTCACTACGAGAAAAATTAAAGTCTCGAGTAAGGATCCATGATAAAGATAGGTTGGCAACATTTTAGATAATTTTTTCCACATATTTTCTCTTTTATTCACTATGTGCTTTGGATGCATGATAATCAGCAACCATTTGAAACCCCATTTATTTGTCAGTAATCTACTGGTATGCTGATCATATATAGAAACAATATCAACTCTCCATGTATTTATATTCCGTAGCACCAATATTCTACCCTTATTATCATAATCATTGTCATGTATAGCTACCTAATAATTATTTATTGCATTATGCAACCTTATATTATTCTCATTAGATAATTTGTGTTCAATTAGATCCATAATATCAGAATTAAAGGAAGTAAGATATTGTATAACATCTTGTTTCCTAGTGGAATTGAGGCTCCTTATATCTACACTAATAGTGAAATTAATTGCTCCTAACACCCGAGCTACTTGGAAAAGTTGATCTCTTATGTACATAATAATCATATGTATATCACAATAATTAAATCTTATTTAATTAACATTTTAATTAATTTATGATATTTAATTAAACATTTTGATTGAATATGTATACCATAACGTTTATGGTTATACCCACACACACATACATACATATATATGTATGTACATGTATGTATGCATGTATGTATTTTATTATTTTTTAATTAAATATTCATTAATTATTTAATTAGACAAATTAATTAAATACTAATTTCAAAAATTTCTTATGTACGTACATATATACTTACATCATCTTAAATAATTAAAGATGATTTAACATATATATATATATATATATTGTACATGTATATACTTTAATTAATTAACTATTTAATTTATTAATCTAATTAATGAATAATAAAAAGTTTGAAATATAATAAAAATATATTTATTATATTTTCAAAGCACTTTTGAGAACTGTATTATAACATTTATAATATACATTGTTTTCGAAGCCAACTTCGAAATCGTATTTAACACTTATAATGTAATTTTTATTTGAAATTTAAGTTTTAAATTTAAAATCTTATTATAATTTTAAAAAAAAATTGAAATTACATTATAATATTCATAATGTATTTTTTATTTCAAATTTAACTTTTTAAATTTAAAATTTTAGTTTTATTTTCAACAATTTTTAAAAAATTATCCTAATGCCCAATTAAATTGGTCCTTCTCTATTAGAGCAACCTTTAGGCTCACTTCACTCTTCGTGCCAGACTAGTAGCTAAGGAGGGCATGGTACTTGATTACCCAAACCCAAGCACAAACACTACACTTCTTGATCACAACCTACCAAATTGGTATGCTCAATTGGTTGGCCTTACCATGACTAATTTACACCACATAGACTATTTAGCTTTGATATCATTGCTAGAACCCGACCAATCTAAAGCAAGGAAAATAACTGTATTTCAAAAAAAAAAAAAAAAATCTATTTTCGATCTATTGGACCTATGAAGTATAATTGATTACAGATCTAATATAATGAAGTTTAAAATCATATTTTTATTTAATTTGGTTAAAATGAAGTTTAAAGTTAAATTCAAATTTTTAGGTATTATAATAAATATGTCAAATACATTCATATGTGTGAAGTGTAAGTGCATCATACAAATGGTGTATATTTGTGTAACTAAACATGTAATTTTTTATAGAATTTCTTTCTTTCCCTTAACATATATAATTAATTAAGGGAAGATGAGAGTATAAATGTAGAAAGAGAAACCCTTCGTTTCTCTCTTCCTTTTATTAGATTAAATGGCATTTATAATTGAATTTGCACATACCGTTATTATCCAAGTTTTTGACTAATAAAATATGTATGTATAATAATGGATAAGTTCACCTATATACAAAGTTTCCATATATTATAAGTTTTTCAAAATCAAGAATTAACAACTATAATAATGGTTTCAATTAAGGATGAGTTTGAATATAAATTTTATAGTTTACCACAAAAATCTATTTTGGCTTAAGTTAAATGGTACAATATATGTATATCTACATGTATAAATATTTGCAAGTTAGGTATTATGTTTAAAATAACATACATAAATATAAAATTGCAGTTTAGGTAACATATATTTTTAAATTTAATTCAATCTTTTAACATAGGTAGGAAATAAAAGTTTACAGCTTTACATAAAATGCCACTTATGAATTCCTGAACAAAAGGAAACTTTACCTTTTGAATATAACAATCTAGAAAGTAACCATGTAACACTGGAAATCAATTTTCAATGTATTTGTAAATGACCAACGAATATAGTTCATTTATGTTTATGTATAAATATGATACAAAATTTTGTATACAACATGATAAAATAGTTTTACAATTTTTTTAATTCCCAAAGAATGACAAAAGTGGTCGGACAACTTGGGTATATACAAATTTATTGTAAGAGTATTTAGATCCAACTATAAAAAAATGTGGAAAAACAATACAATGAGACAAAGGATTTGAAATATGTCAATCATAATAAGCATACAGTTAGAAAAGATGTATAACAAGGGGAGATCTAAAAATTAAATTAAAGTGATGACCATATAATTAATTGAGATAGACAAAAAGAGAGATCTGATTTATATGGCAAGATGAATACATAAATAGAAGAGATGTAACATGAAAGACATCTGAACATGACGAGTATATAATTAAATAAAATTAGAATAACCTAAAAATGAAGTCGTTGATTTGCACCTTGAACGATGAATAAAACTCCGATTCGCTTGATTTAGCCTTTGGATTTTACAAGGGTCTAGAGATTTGAACAACCTTGAATTCATCTATTTTTATCTAAATTTATTTTTAGGAATTGTATGGCTTGGAAGCCATGGAAATTTCTACCAAAATAAAGAGGAAGAGGGAAAGAGGAAAAATGAAATGTCAAGGAGTTTGCAATGAAATGAATAAGAGATAATCTTTATTAAAGGAAGCAATAACACCTTTTGATTCCTTCCTTTAAAGCTTCCTCTATTTAATTATTAATTATATATCATTAAATCCTCTCTCTCTCTCTCTCTATGTATGGTTGGCCATAGACGGGTGTTCTAGAGCTTCTAATATATATGAACTTGAACAAGCACGTTATAAATTTTGTGAAATTAGTGGTATTGCTGCCGTGAAAGTTTTGAAGGACAAGCCTTATGAAAAATGGGTTGATTTGTTTTTTCAAGGAAATGTTATGGTGAATATAGTTATTTTTAAAAAATTTAATAGTTGTGTTTTGAATGAACGAGCCTTGCCTATTACTGCATGTTTAGATGAAATTGGTATTAAAGTTATGGAACAAATTTTAGAAGGAGAGAGGGATGTCATTTGTTTACTGTTTTTCCTTCTATTGAGTTTCGTTTAAGTGAACAGATTAAAGAAGAATCTGAATGGGATGTATTTAAGTCTTAAAAGTTTTTTTTGAAGTGAAATCACCAAGCTCTCCTCATGTTGAACTTAAAGAATGGATTTGTAGTTGCAATCGATGGAAAGTTGCAAGATTTTCTTATGCTTATACTGTTAAGGGCATGAACAAGCAAAAATTGCCTGTTTATTATTTTGTTAAGTATTATTTCATCATTGATGCTTATCGTTTTTCTTATGTTAATGCTATAAATCATATTCCTAATTTGATAAGCTTATTGTTGATGCTAGGGTTGAATATGTTATCAATCCACCTAAGGTGAAATATGTGTTGATAGACCTTCTATCAAAAGCAAAGTAAGATTTACATAATTTAAAATAACCAAAATAGGTACAGTATATGCAAGCAATTTTGTCATAATAAGCGTAATTGTCAAGATTCTAAGGTGATATGATTTATTTTTCACATTGTTATGTTTTTTGAGATTCATACTTGGTTATATTACTTTTTTCGCAATTTTTTGTAATTGAACCTGGTTATAAAAGTATACTGATTTTAGCATATTTTTAATTTGGTATTGATTTGCTTTTTATAGTTGAACTTGGCTATAAATTATCATTTGAAGTATCAGTTTAGTAATATAATTAGTATCAGTTTTAATACCTCTTTGTTCATAGCTTATACAATGTTATTTATAGTTTTAGTTTCAGTATCAGTTTTGTAACACAACAAATAATAATTTTTTTTGTAGGTAATATATTATTAGTTGTAGTCTTAGTTTCTGTAATAATCCACCTTGAAATGGACCTAAATTCCAACCCAGAAAAAGTCCATCAAAACTTAGACCCGTCTCAAGCTGGCTATTGGTTGGGAAAAAGAACAATGCAGAGCTATTTATGTACGCATTCAGAATCTCATAGTGGAGGGATAAAGTATGATAATAACAACAATACCCATTTTATTCAAACTTCCAAATTTTACTGAAAACCATCACAAAATATCTATAACCATCGTTACATATCCGTGGTAAAATACTCCAAAATTATTACATCGCTTTTAGTTCATAGTACATTAGAAACTACATAAAATAACAAGTAAATAAATATAGTACTGCTACAAGTCTCATCAATGTCTCCGGCTTCAGCATCGCCCCTATTAACCTGTGTTGTAATGAGGAGGGAGTCAGAACAACATATGTCTAATGAACAAAAATCTTGAGCCTTACTATACTAGTACTTGGAAAGTGTAATTTAAATAGGAATATGACTTACGTGTTCTACCTGCATCATAAGTCTTTCCAAATATATGCCAAAGGCTTTTTTCAAATATAAATAAAAAGGCTTTCCAAATATAAGCCCGTATCCAACTTGTTATCAACCCAATAACCCATATCTATCACCAATAATGTCCTATCAATGCAAGAGAAAGTACCTAAGTCATTTAATAGAGAGAATTAGGTAGACTACGAACACTTAATATCTTATTTAAGGCATGCCCACATCATTTACTACCTATAATACTTGGACAGCCTCCTCATTAGTAACTATTTAGCTTACGTTGCATGAAATCTCTTCACCTACTTAATACTTCCAATTGAAGCGGGCCCTTTATCGAGACATCCTCTACCATGACTAACCCATAATCCCGATCATTTACTATTTTCTACATAGAGAAGTGGCATACCCTTACACAACCACAAATACCTTCAATCTTTGAAGCATGTCCTTCATATTTTGACCTATACCCCACGGTGACGTCTCATATTAGCCCGACTATTTGTAGGTACTAATATCCAGATTAGCTAGCTGGATTTATCCTATATAATTTGGGACTAAACTCACGTCATCATTGCTATTTATTATAGGCGATGTCTCATATGAGCCCTAAAGTCACACTACTGGTAGCCTAATTAGCTGGGCAGGCTTCCATGCACTTTTGACTAACCTCGCATTCCTATAACTTAGTTATAACACTCTATATATATTATCACACACCTCACCATTTCCATAATCAAGGCCTTATAGGAAATCTTTCTTATTTCGCCTTTAACATTAATTACTTGACAAAAGGAGATTTAACAAAATTAATAACTTATTTAACTATGCAATTATAAGTTAATTATGCTAATATACATATGTATAGATATGCGCCTAGTAATGTCTAAGCATGTAGAATTCACGCCCTAAACTAGCGTTTAAATGTCAACTCTTTAAACAATTATAAAAGTCTCAATCCTATATCATCAACATGCCAAAATTCCAATATTCGTATCCAATAATTCACATCAATAGACTTGTATACAATAAAAATTTAAACTCAACTTATTACATTAAAATAATGGAACATTCACAATTCCAACTTTACGCTCTATTCAACTCATTTTTCAATTAATATAATAAAAAGAAATTTCTATTTAATTCATGGGAATAAGCGGTGCAAATTTCGAATAAAATTCATACCTTACACATTATTTCTTAACCAACCCACTTTAATCAAATTCAATAAACAGAGTAAGCAGTGGAATAGAAGATAAAATTATCAAACCTGCAAATCTACACAATTTTCATTATTTTGACATAAACAGTTAAATTTCAACCTAGAATTGATATTTCGCATTGAAGTATTTTTGGGGGTTTATAATACAGTGTTCACAACCAAAACTCCATAAGGCATATTCAAACCCAAATTATATTAATCAATTACTAAAATAGAAAAGCTATGATTTCCACTCATAGTACATGCGTAGCTTTGCCTTAGTAGGATTTGACATGCCTTTGACAATCTGTATCAGATCTCTTCTTTTTGATATATACAACAAAAGATTGTACATATAGATTAGATTCATAAATTGAGGGATTGAGGGGAATATACTTAGAAATAAAGTAACAAACATCTAGAATTTGTTATTTCAAACTCTAAAGAACCTTTTTCTGAATCTAAAGAAAAAGACTGAAAGAGCTTCGTTAGGTTTCCAAAATAATTTGTAAATGAAAGTTCGAGGCAAGGCTCTTATTTAGGGTGATAAAAAATGCACCAGAATCATTAGATTAGGTTAGTTCAAGATAATAAAAATCTGGACGTTCAAATGCAAAAAACCCTAGCCACCGCCAACAGTCATCGGACGACCACCTCTACCATACCGGTCGATAGTGGTCCTAAGGGAACGGTCGACCGTTACGTTGTTTTGATAAAAGAATTTTATACCATTGTTTTATTTATTTTATTCTTTAATTGCTTTTTAACATTAAACTTAATTTTAACATTTAATTAACCTCCAAGTCCAATTACCATTAACTTTCAAATTTAACATTTAAGAATTATTTAATTATTTAAATTTGAATTCTATCTAAATTATTTAAATCTGAAAACTTCAAACGTCCATAACTTTTTCATTTGAGCACTGTTTTCATAACATTACATACGGAAATTGATCAGAATTTCGCCACGAACATAATGGCACAACTTTCATGGTCATATTCTGACTTTTGCAAAATTTCCATGTTTATCTTTACCTTGCTTAATTAATTTATCTAATTAATTCATTGTAAATTTTTACAGGGTGTTACATTCTCTCCCCCCCTTAAAAAGGATTTCGTTTTTCCAAAATCATTCTAAGGGGAAAAAACATAACGTGCAATAAACATCCATGTTATTTAGCAAAGTTATCTACACAACTATGTACTCAACCAAAAATGCAATGTGATTATGTGTTGCAAACATATTATAAGTGCTCAATCCTAGCACGTATGCAAGTGCTGTGGCCTATAAGCATGTATCCAAATGTCCTAAACATGCAAAAAGTGTTTTATATGCGTGCAAAAGTGATAGTAAAAGTGTATCAACCATCTCCCACCATCCAGTCTAGTAATCACAATGCAACCAAAACCTAATTTTAAAGCGAAAAGTTTACTGGTGAAAAGCTTAAAATAAGATGCACTCAAGCTTTTCGTCGGATTTTTACCCATTTTTCGAGAACTAGCCTAATTTCATTGTTACGAAATATCTAGTTTCGTACTCCAGAATGCATGTGATGACATGGGATAATATTGGCCCTGTCTCGATATCTCGCAATTGATCATACCTTACCATAGTAGTTGTGCTACAAAGGCATTTCCTCAAGTGCAGAACGTAAAAACGTCATGAACTCTCGCCAATTATCCTATAGCAATTCTTCCTATTCTTTTTAAAATTGATAAAGGCTCAACAAATTTTGGTGCCAACTTTTTCGACTTTCCAAATCTCACAACCTATATAAGAGGGGAAATTTTAACAAACTTCATGTCCGTTACTTCAAACTTTAACCCTTTTTTTCTTGTTCGCATAGGATTTATAGCAATCTTGAATGGCCTTCATTCACTGGCCAATCAATTCTATATTTTTCTTATTGGCATGTCAAACATCTAATGGCAAATTTTGCCACCTTCTTCTTCATCCCTGTCCAATAAAAAATTCTCTTCATGTATCTATTGTCCTTATTTCCTTTGGAGTGAATGGTCATCTTTGAATGGCGTCTTTGAGTAAGCTAAATTTTATTTTTCCAAGTGAAGCGTCCTTTATTCCAAGTTATTAACCTAATTTCCTTATTATCTTTCAGTCTTACCTGTAGTTTAACACTAATTAAGTGTTCTTATGAAATTTCTTTATTTACGTTGTTTTTCATCATGTATATATTTATTTAGTCCCATTCATAAAATCAATACAGTGATAAAACAGAAATATATCTTGTACCATATCATTACGCTTTTCCCATAAGAAAGACAGCTGGTAATAATAATTCCTAAACACTAAAAGAATTTTTTTTCATTCGTTGTTAACAGGTGTTAACGATGTTAGGGTCTTAATACTCCTTATTAAATTAAGATGAAAACTTCCAATATGACATTCCACTTAATTCTCTATCTTCCTTAATCCTCCTTCTAGGTTTCTAATAAATGCATTATCCATTAGTTCAGTTAATATATCCATCATATTGATCATTAATGTCAAAGTTAGAGCATCTCTAATCAATCCTTATTTGAATCACTTTAATTTTTTTACCAGCTTTAAAATCCATCTATTATGCCGATGAAATTCCCCCATCAATGCCATGGAAAATTCCTTAATCTTCCCTATTTAATTCCTTTTTAATTCTCTATTAATTACAAATTTTTCATCCATTAGAATTGTATTTAATGTCCATAAATCCTAGCCATGTAATAACTAATACGAATACTGTTGCAAACTACAATATATATATATATATATATATATATATATATATATATATATGCGTTAAACGCGGTTATATGTATGCACACACACACACACATATATATATATTCTTATTTTTAACTTCTAAACTAGAACTAGAACTACAACATCCTTTTTCACATTTTAATTTAACAAAGCCATCCTTCTAAAAAGGATTACTATTATGATTTTTCTAGAAATGAACTAAAGTGAGATCTTTACTTCGTTTGAAACTACAAGAAATTATATCTTTTCTTTCTAACAAAATAGACAGTAAAAAAAATGAAAAAGAATATCCATCTCTTAGACATCTCTTTCCTACATGGTATATCCCTTGTTAATTTGGATGAAATGCTTTTATACATATTTTGAGTTGGATAATTAATTGAATTTACATGGAAACCACTCCAAATAAATCAAAATATAGAATTTCATAATCCAAGTCAACTAAGGCAACCTAACCTACAATCCAATTATAAATCTGGAATATTTTCACAACTTCACCAATATTGAACAATTAAATAGTTGGCACCGATTTAAAATTTCTGGATCAGGTTGTACATACTGTTCCTCTTTTATTCATATCCTAAAACCTTTACACTACTTTATTTGGGTAATGGTCCCTATCTAGTCCATAAATTTATTTTTTAGTTCTCACCATTCTTAAAACTAAAATGTCAAAATTATAAAGTAATTTATCCAAAACTTTTAATATTAATTTGGAAACCCTTTTACCAATTTTCAAAAATTATGTAGTTCCCAAAATAAGCCATTAAATATTTTCCTTTTTCTAACCAACTCTTTCTTTTTAAGGACTTTCTACAACAGAGATTTATTTCTTTAAAAGTTGGGATTTTAAATCAAAAAATCTAAAACTCAATTATCAAACTAAACTATTATTAAATCAATTATTTCAAAATTGCTTAATTTTATAAAGGGGAGCAAAATAATTTCCCTTCTAAAAAACCTACTACAACATAGAAAATATTCTCCAATAAATTATTTTCATACGAATATATTTATTACATTAAATTTGAAATCAACACTTATTACTCCAAGAAATAATGGCTTGTACTTATGAAAAGTTCATTTACTACCATTTTAAGGTTGCATTATTATTATTTTCCAAAATTTAGCTCCTTTTAAATCTAGTGTAAAAATTAAAGCATTGTTTAAGTCTTATTTAAACTCCTATAGTCTTGCGCAATCTTTTTCTTATCAATCGTAATTTTTTCTCTTTTACTACCATTTTAAATTTAATAGTATTTTATTCTTTTTTAAAAAAAATCTATATAAAAGTGCGTGTATATAAAATTCTTGTCCTCACATAAAAGTTTTTCCTTATAACATTCACAAAATTATCCTAACTCATTTATTAATTACCATCATTTTATTCCATTCAATTGTTAATTTTTTTCCAAAAACATCTTTATAACTTTCAATAATGAAAAATGAAGCAGGCAAGGATAACTTCTATCACACTAATTCTTAACCAGATTACTAGTCCTATTTTATATATATTACCAATGCTACTTCTATCAAAATCTCCTAATATTGCCTTAGTTTATATTTCTCTTAAATAATTGGCTCTAACTTCAGCTATTATTCTCTGTATTTTCTTTATATAGAATGTTCATTCTATTGCAGTCATCTTGTCCTTCTATTTTCTATTCCTTAATTTAAATAAGTTTCATTTTTATTTATTCCCCTTTTAGAAAAATTCAAGGAATAGAAGAAAAATCATCAATTCTGACCTAGCTCAATTTTACATTTATTTCAAAAAAGAAGAATCATGTAATGACCAAGAATTTTTAGCATTTTAAATTTGAATATTTAATTCATTTAAATATTTAGATTTGATTCGAATGTAACAAATATTAGGAAAATCAATTTTTGATAAAATGACATGATTTTAATTTTTAAATAAACTTATAAGATTTCTTTCATAATTTTAATTCGAAAAATACTTAAATAAGTGTTTGATTTATTTCAAGGAAAATGTTGTTTGTTTCGAAAACAAAAGAGAATAAGAATATCAGTGTATTTTATTATTCTTTTAGGATCGTGACACATTGTTGTGCACGATCGTATTTTTATTTTTGTTGTTTGCGGTACGCACGCAAATAAGATATTCTCTAGTGGAGTATCGCAAAACTTTCTTTTCAAATTTTTACAAACCAAATCAAAACAAACATTTTTCAACAAGCCATTAATATAACTTCCCTTTGATTTGATTTTGAGGTGGTAGAATCTTGAATTTTGTGATTTGCTTAAGTGTTAAGTAATTGACTTTAGTTTTGTTTAAGTTTGTATATCAACTCAAGCCTTCATTTCAATTCACTCGGTTCATTCACATCTAATTCTCTCTCCTTTTTCTCCCTTTTCTATTACAGTTAATAAAAACAAACTCCGCCACTTAATTTCAAAAATCACTATCGCCAAATTATTCACTTTCAACCAAAACATCAAACATGAAAGTTGTTTATTTCTATGTCTAGTATTTTCTAAGAATGGTTGCTTGATGTTTTGTCTAGTGTGGTAGTGGAAATCATCCGATATCCACAACATTCAATTATATGTTAGCTTTCGACTGCAACTAATCGGAGAATGGAGGGTATGGCCGTATACGTCGCTGCAAGACACGATTTTTAGCTTATTTTTTATGGCTGGAATCACCATGTGGAGGCATGAATGATTTCTATTCAACTTGGGTTTTTCGATGAGGTGGTGGTTAAGGGAAGAAATGGTGGCATGGGGAGTGGCGTTGGAACAAGGCGGAGGTGATGGAAGCGGTCGGAGGTGTTCTGATGGACCACGACGGCGAGGCGAGCTCGATAAGGGATTTAGCATGCTGGTTGTTTTGTGTTCATGTATTTTGAGTGGTGGTAGCGAATGAGGGCATCAGGTTTAACGTGGAGGGGACGAAGGTGATGTTGGGTATTTTATGGTTCAAGGTGAATTTGATGGCGATTGTGATGAAGATAATGTTGTACTTCTGACTTCAAGGATCTATGGAATAGATTCTTTCAGACAATAGTTCAACCCATCAGGTACAAACGGGTTATCGAACTATTGACTTTTAGGATTCAATGAAGCCCTATAACAGCGTAACCGGATTTAAAGTTTGTACGACTTTGATCTGACCAAGAACACTTTAGAACGGTTTCTGATAATGCAATTCGTAGAGAAAGAGATGAAGAGAAGAAGAAGAAGAAGAAACAAATCAGCTACGATCCAGCATTTGCAACACCTTCAGATGTTATAAAATATAGAGTAATTGGAAGTGCAGCGATTAGCAACACTTCGTTGGTGTCGCAGATCTGTGCAAGAAGAAGAAGAGCGCAGAGAAAACTGTTTGAAACATTTTATTGGCATTGCTATTCATAGTGGTGGAGAGGTGTCTATTCGCCAAGCGTCACAACCGTTTTCAACGGTCGCGTATATTAATTTTGTAACGGTTCACAACTGTTACAAACGGTTGCGTCCATTCATTTTGTAACGTTTCAGAAAACGTTACAAATTTCCCACCCTTTACTTAAATTTATAAATTACGGTTCTGGGTCCTTAATGGGCTGAAATCTGGCCCGTTACTGCTAATATATGATCCAAAAATATTTTCGGATCCGAACCCGAAACCCGTACCCATACCCGGCCCAGTTCGGTTGGACGGACGGTGGCGGCACGCGTGTAGTGTTGCATGACTTCCCTCCTCACAACAAAGCAAACATGTGGGAGCCCCAAGGCCCCAACATCCACATGAGAGAGCTATACTTATGCAATATTTGGGGCCCTAACATCCATATGAGAGAGCTATATTTATGCAATATTATTATAATATTCTAGCATGTGGTACTATTGTTCTTTCTTCCTCTTCACTGCTTTTCTTCAAATTAAAACCCAAACCATTTTTTATGAAAATTTTACAACAATCTCCCCCAATTTTCAAAATAAATAAATAGGACGGCTAAATCACTAGAGTGACTTCCTACATACCCAAGTAGGATCAAGCCTATGTAGTTCTAAGATCAAGTTTTGCATCATCGTGAAAACCAACACATAAATAAAAGGTATCTTTTGGATTTGAACCTTTACTTAGTGTAAACCATTCAAAGCCTTATCGAGATTCTATGGTGAACGAATCTTGAACCAAGTATCCCTAATGATAAAACCGGAACAATCACACATGTTGATTTCCTTAGGTAAAGTGTCTGTATTGCTCAGCACGTTAATGGCCATGTGCTTAAATCGTGGTTCATGAGTCTACTTGAAAGCTGTCTTACTTTCCTGGGAAACGGCCTGATTTCCATACTCATATAGAAAGTCTCTTAAGGTGTTTTTGCGATACACCTTTTAAGGTTTCTAAACTTATTAAGGATATATACCCATCCTTAGTTCTTGCAGAACCCAACACTTAATATCATAGGATTATCAATTTAGTGTTCATAATCATTCTCTTAACTTGTTAGTACCCATTGAACTTTGTCTATCCTTTTCAAGACATAAGTTAGGTTTCTGTTAAGGATGATCAACCTTCATTCACAGACCATAGTCCCATTTCTTGTGACTTTATAGAAACCATTGCCTTTAGAAAACTCCTTGTAAGTGGGTCAGCCAAGTTTTTCTTCGTTTCTATACATTCAACAGTTATAATTCCTCTTTTGAGTAACTGTCTCACCATTTGATGCCTTAGACTCACATGTCTAGACTTTCCGTTATATGTCTTATTAGACACATTGTATATCATTTCTTGATTGTCACAGTTAATCAAGACTACTGGAGATGGCTTATTCCATAAAGGGATTTCCATTAATAAATTCCTAAGTCATTCCGCTTCTTTACATCCATCTGTTAATGCAATGAATTTTAACAACATTGTTGTGTTAGAAATACAGGTCTGCTTCTTGGAAGCCTAGGACACAGCAACGTCTCCTAATGTAAAGATCCATCCAATCGTAGACTTGGATTTGGATTCTACATTGTTTCAGGTTGCATCACTATATCCTTCTATTACAGTAGGATATCCTTAATAAGATAAACCATATTCAATGGTTCCTTTCAAATAAGCTAAAACTTGGAAATAGCTTTCCAATGTGCGAAACCTGGGTTACTCGTAAATCGACACAATACACTTATAGCATGTGCAATGTCTAGTCTAGTGCAATGCATAGCATACATAAGACTCCCAATAACACTGGAATACTCTAGTTGAGAGATAGTACGTCCAGTGTTCTTTTCTAATTTAATACTAGGATCTAAAGGAGTTGGTGCTGGTTTGTCATCATAATGACCATACTTTTGTAGGAATTTCTCTATGTAATGAGATTGAGTTAGTAATAACTCCCCCTCTTTCCTAACAATTTTAATTCCCAAAATTGCACTAGCCTCTCCTAGATCTTTCATATCGAATTTAGAAGACGGAAACATTTTAGTTTCATTCACACAGGATATATTAGAACCAAATATTAGCATGTCATCAGTGTATAAACATATTATAACAATACCGTTGTTATCCGATTTGCTATAAATACATTTATCAGCATCATTAACAATGAATCCATATGACAGTGCAACTTTATCAAAGTTCTCATGCCATAGCAAGGGAGCTTGCTTCAGGCCACAAAGAGATTTCACTAATTTGCAAACTTTCTTTTCTTGGCCTGGGGTTTTGAAACCTTCAGGTTGCTCCATATATATCCCTTCTTCTAAATGTCCATTTAGAAAAGCAGTCTTTACATCCATTTGATGTATGACTAATTTATGAATTGATGCAAGTGCAATTAAACAACGTATAAAAGATATGCAAGCAACTGGAGCATATGTATCAAAGTAATCTACTCCATGTCTTTGCTTATATCCCTTAGCGACTATTTCGGATTTAAACTTATTAATGGATTCATTTGTATTCAACTTTTTCTTGAATATCCATTTACATCTTATAGGTTTAGCACCAGGAGGTAAGTCAGTTAAAACCCAAGTTGGGTTTAACAGTATGGAATTCATTTCATCATTGATAGCTTCTTTCCAGAAATTGGAATCTCTGGAACTCATAGCCTCAGAATAAGTTAATGGATCGTCATCTACGTTCATTACATATTTAGTCACATTAAGGACTTCGTCCTTACTGCCTTCTACAAGATATGTAATGAAGTCAGGATCATAGTCCTTCTCTATTCTTGCTCTTTTAGTTCTTCGTTGTTTAGTACTATTATCTGGTACTGACACTTCCTTGCTGTTTTGAGCAGAAGCATAATCATCGTCATTGATATCATTAGTCATACTAGGTTCTGGACTAGATGATCTCAATTGGATCTCAACAATTTGATTTTCGAAAAATTCTACATCTACAGATTCTATAACTTCTAGGGTGTCAAGAATAAGGAATCTATAAGTTATACTATTAAGTGAATATCCTATGAAAACACATTTAAATGCTCTATTTCCTAACTTTGGTCGTTTAGGGTCTGGTTTTCTAACATATGCTAAGCAACCCCAAACTTTAAGTCTAGTTAGGTTAGGTTTCCTATTAAACCATAATTCATAAGAGGAAATATTATTCTTTTTAAGTGGTACTCTATTTAGAATATAACATGCAGATAACATAGCATCACCCCATAGGTTATAAGGTAAATTAGAACTTATGAGCATGCCATTAAGCATTTCTACTTAAGTTCTATTTTTCCTTTCGACAACACCATTTGGTTGTGGCATATATGGGGAAATACATTGGTGAAATATACCTTGTTGTTTACAAAACAAGATGAATTCATTTGAGAAATATTCACCACCACGATCTGAATGTAATATTTTAATTTTAACTCCTAATTGTGTTTCGACCTCTGCTTTATAAATTTTGAATTTCAAAAGCCTCATCTTTAGTTTTCGTTAGATATACATATGCATATCTAGTATAATCATCAATGGATGTTATATAGTATTGGTTACCACCATAGGTGATATGACTTTTTAAGTCACCCACATCACTATATACCAAATCAATCAAACCAGTTTTCCTTTCTACGGATTTAAAGGATTTCCGATGTATTTTTGCTTGAACACATATTTCACATTTAGAGATGGTATCGAAATCACAATCAGAAATTAATCCTAATTTATTCATATTTCTAATGGATTTATTGTAATATCCCGGAATTTCCAGGAGTTTAAAATGTTGATAATCTCTTAATCTAAATTATTTGAATTGATAAAATTGTTATTTTCAAAGATAATTAACCAAGTAATATTTTAATTATGGTTATAAATTGGTATATTGTTTACAAAATTAGAATTTAAAGGGATATTCATGCATCTTAAAATAAATGATAATATAGTTTGGTTTTTAAAAATATATAGATAATGTTTTCAATTAGAAATAAGATTTTGTTTTATTTTTCTTTTTATAAAAAATTATCAATAGAAATTTGATTTGTGTTTATTTAATAAGAATGAATACAAGGCTTTTTGAAACAACATTTTAAATGAGTATTGCAATATTGTATATAATTTTATTTAGATCATATTTGGTTTCATTTCTTTTCAAAGATTGTATTTTATATAGATTTAGCAAACATTTGTAAATTTATAAATGTATTTGTTAAATTATAAATTTAATTAGAAAAGTATTTTTAAATTTGAAGAAAACATATTAGTAATTAGGAAATTGATTTAAAAAGCTTTTAAATTTCTTTTGAAATTAAAACAAACTCAATTTGACAAATGTTTAATTTTAAAACACTTTGTTAACAAGCGTAAAACATTGAATCTAAATATAAGACAAGTGTCACAATATTTGAATTTTCTTTTATTTTTATTAAAATCTGAAATTAATTTACATAAACCCCTATCTTCTCTTCATTTCCTTTTTCTTTCAAATTTAAGTTCATTTCTAAAAAGAAAGATAGAATTTCATGCAACCTTCACTCTTCAAAACCAAAAAATACATGAATACAATCCTGAAGTCATTTTCAAGTTTAAAACCCTATAATCCTCTAATCAAATTCTGAAATCCTCAAACAAAGCCTGAAAACTAAATTCAAACCTATTTGCATACAAGTGTAATGATACTCTCTGTTTACAAAGCTTGTAACCCTCTGTCAAGTGTGCATGCAAATGAATTTGGGGCCAAAACACCTGAAGTACTCCAGTTCTAATAGCATCAAGTTCAAGTTATTTTGCCAGTTTTTCAAAATGCAAATTTGTTGAAGCAATTTCAGTTGAGCCTCCCTGTTCTTCTTCATAACCCTGCACTGCATTTCTTATTGAGGTGAGTAAACATTTAAGTTTAAAATTTAAGTACCTGATGATAGTTGCATGTATGTTTTTGTGTAGATATAAGAATGCAAATAGTTTTGTTTAGTTGAGAATGTGCATATTGGTTTTCATTTTTCCCTCTCTGTATTTTCTGTAGAATCTAAAAAAATATATCATATCTTCAAACTTTCCAATTCAAACAATTGTTAAGACATAGATTTAAAACAAATAAGTTAGTTTAAGATTTAATTAAGAACCAGAATAGAACAAGTCTCTGATTTTTGAAATTTATCTGGAAATAAAAAAATAAAAAAATGCAGTAACAATCTATTACAAATGTGTGAAATCAAATGATAAAATTTGATGAAATAACTTTATAACCTGGAATGTCATTGGAAATTATGAATTTTGAAAAGAAATTCAAAAATTTTAAAATTATATTAAGTGGGTAATTGGGTATTTACTGCAAATTGGGTTTTGGTCTTCAATTGATGATTCTTGCATCTGGATTGCTCGGGTTCTTGGTGTAGGTCGAGGTAGGATCAGAGAATGTGGGAAAATTAGTTGAAGGATTTTTAATCCACTGAGGGATTTGAAATTTCTTGATTTGAATTTAAAACCTAGTTTGGGGTTCTTGCTGAAAATTGAGCTACTGCACTTTCTTCACTGCATCGAGTTGGGTGAAAATTTGTGTGAAGGAAGCATGGTGGGTCAGCGAGCTATGGGCGGAGTTCTGGCAGCTATAGTTGATTGGAGGCGATTGATTTGGGGTTCTCTGGTGATGGTTTTAGGGGTTCAGTTCAAACAAGATGCTTGATTTTGAATTGGGGTAAATTTTGAAGTTTGGTTGGTCGTGGATGTTTGTAGGGTGGTGGTATGGCTTGTTGGTGGGTTCGACGTTGGTCGGAGGGGAGCCGACACTGGTGCAGGTTGCACGGGGATGGGAAGGTGTCTGTAGTTTGTAATTTTGTTTGGGTTGCTTGGTTTTCTCAAAGTAGGTCTCGGGTAGTAGGGGAGATAGCTCGGGGTAATTCTCGCGTGGTTTCAGGTGTTTTGAGTTGCAGGGTAACTGTTTGTTTTAACAGTTTTTGATTTTAAATTTAAAACAGTTTAAAATTTTAAAAGGGGCAGATTGTTTTAAAAAGAAGATGCACTTGTACTTGAATTAAAATATATATGGATTGAACCCAAATTTATGTTCAGCCTGATTTTCAGTTTAAAATATAAAATAAGTTTTAAACTTTAAAAAGTTTAAGTTAAATTAAAATTCTTGTTTTTGAAATTGAACTGTTTTTATAAATAAAATTGTATGATGTTTTAAATGTCTTAAGTTAAAGATCTTAATATTATTTCAAAACTTATTTTGAAATATAAAAGAGAATTTAAGTAAATGTTTTATTTAAATTAATTAGTGGAAAATGATTTAAAATTAACAATTAAAGATTAAGATAATTTATTAACTTGAAATTCGGATTTTTAATTAATAATTAAAGAAAGTAATTAATGATTTCTTATAATTTAATTTAATTTATGAATTAATTTAAATAAAGATTTCAAGATTTATTTGAAGATAATGTTTTATCTTAAATAATAATTAAGTATTAATAATTTGTAATTAGTTAGTTAATTAAGGAATTTTAAGTTAACTAATTTATTTAATTATTATTTTAAAGGGGATAATTAAGTAATTAATTAATTATAATTATTAATTTAATTAACCAATAATTATGAGGATTTAATTAATGACTAATGATTAATTAAATTGTAATTACTTAACTAATTAGGTAATTAAGAGTTATTTAAAATAGTAATTAATTAATACTTAATAAAGGTTTTATTAAGTTTTAAATGGGTTTTCTTAATTAATAATTAAAGGATTATTAAAATATAATGCTAGTTAATTAAGAATTAATTAACTATTTTATATTTAAGGTTAATTAATTATAATTGAGGATTAATTAATCGATAATTATGGATTAATTAACTGTAATTAAGATTGTTAATTAATAATTAATTTTATTAATTAATGATTAAGAGATAATTAAATTGTCAATTAAGGTTAATCAATTAATTATAAAGGTAATTAGTGATTAATTACTTTGTATTAAATGATTGATTAATAATTAAGGTTTATTAATTAAAGGTTGATGATAGTAATCTGTTATTTGAAGATTAATTTGGTTAATGAGTAATTAAGGGATGAATTACTCAATTATAATTAATGAGATAAGTATGATCGAGTAAGTTAATTAATTTGTTAATTAATTAAATATAGTCACTTGATAAAGATTAAGTATGATTACTTAATAAAGTTTTGATAAGGCTAATTACTTGAGATAAGTAATTGATAAATTACTAATTGGGAAGCAAAATTTTAAATGGATAATTACTGGTTAAAGTAATCAAGGGTTTATTGCTTGGTGTAATAAATCAAAGAATTTATAAAGTAATTAAGAATAATTAATTACTGTTTCTAGTTAATTTATTTAAACAATTAATTTAAGCATGATTTATTAATATAATTGATTAAGAAATAATGTAATTAATTAAAGTTAATTAATTAATGGAAGTAATTAATTAAGGTTCATTAGTTGATATGATTAATGAGAATAATTAGGGATTAATTACTTTATTAAGAGTTAATTAGTCAAGGTTGATTAATTAGGATGATGATAATTAATTTGTTTAATTGGAGAATAATTAAGCAAGATTTATTGTGATGAAGGTAACTAATTTAATTAATTTTAAGTTTATTAAGAGATGACGTAATTAATTTAATTCATTTTAAATTAATTAGAGATAGAAATAGTTAATTTAATTCATTTTAAATTAATTATATTGTAGTTTGGGTAAATCATTGCTTATGTATGAATGGATGACATTGATTGTCTTGAATGCTTTGTGATCTCAGAAATGAGACAAATATGGTTGTGTGATATGAATGCTTGATTGCATTGTGATGGTTACATAGATTATCAATTGGGATGTTGATATATGGATTATCTATTATGATACTGATAATGTGGATTACCTGTGATTTGATAATGTTGATTATCAATTGTGATTTGTGAGTTATCTATCTGTGTGTATATATATACTGTATTGAATTGTTTTAAAACCTATAAAACAACTTGGACTTAAAAGACACGCTTTGGATTTCGATGAGACCGGAATCGGGTTTCCATATTTGGATATCCGAAAACCACATCGATTCCAATTAAACGTTAGGTCGTGAGTCAAAGTGGAGCTTTGTGAAGACTCGAGGTGTAGGGACTATACGTCAATATAACTCTGTGGGTGACTCCGTAATGAGTTTGACGGAACTGGTTCTTATAGGTTCGAGATGGTGGTTCAGAATGCAAGGGTTATTATCGTTAACTATGAGGGTGATTACAAAATGAGTGTAACGAGATAATGCCTTCGGTTTCGTTTGAACCCGGAACGAACTAGAATGGATTGAATGCTTTCAGAACATCGTCAGGTGGACGATGAGCATTCTAACTGATGTGTTCACTAAAGGTAATCGTAACCTCAAGCCTCATCAACCGGGAATGGCTAAAACAGGGGAGGTGCAGCAAGGCTTCGTGGGCAGCCCCAACTTGAGAGTAAGATTTACCCCAGTTTAGAGGTCCCTTTTATTTCGGCTGTGTGGGAGGTTGAATAGCTACATCCGCCGGGGTTGTCTTATTTGGAACTGTTCAGTAAGGAATGGGTCCGGCTTTGTGTTGTAGGGGAGTTAGGGTGGCTCCTCGGTACGGTGATCTAGGCCACGTACTGTGACGGGCGGTACCCCAGTAGCCCTGCCATTGTATGGAATCCAAAATCCAATAAGAGCCAACGGTTTTGATTGTATTACCCACTTTTGTGGCTAGTAGCTGGAATTTAATCATGTAACAATTTCGGCTATTTCTTATTTATTTGAAAACCCTAGACTCTATTATAATATCATCGGATTTCCTATCAAATGTTTTGGTTAGCATAAGGTAAAAACTTTTCCATGTTTATGTGTGGGAAGTCTTACGTGATACCTTTCTTTTCAAAAGGTTTTTAAAAATTAATCAACTTTAATTGTTTACTCATACCAGACCCATGTCTGACCCGGAGTTTATTCTGTTTTCTTAAACTCTTGGGTACTCAAATTTTTACGAGTAGCCAAGGGATTCAGGTTAGGATTTTAGGTTGGCTTGACGAATTCTGAAGAAGCAATGGAGCAGGAGACTTCTGCGTATAGCTATATAGTTTTCCGGTGTGAGTTATCTGAGTTGTTGTATTGAGTTGTATAACTAGACATGTGTTTATAACTGTCTAGTATGTGTTGTTTTAGCTGTGTATCTCTGATGTATGTGATACTATGTAATGTATTATGTGATTAATATAATTTATTCATTCCGCTGTTTAGATTCTGATGTTGTTTCTTTCTTCTTCTCTATCTTTTCTCTTTTCTATCCATTTCTTTCTTAAAGATGATGCGATTTTCTGTGGTGATAAAGTTGGGTCGTCCCAGTTGGTATCAGAGCTTTAGGTTGAGTGAATACCTAGGCTCTGTAGTGGTGTCTTTCTTGAGAGAGCGTATTTGTAATTTTTATATATTAGTATATATATTTATTCTACCTGTCTGTTGGGTTACCTGTACGGGTTTTCCAATATAAGTTATAAAGGTAGATGAGGTAGCGGTGTGTGTAACACAACTACCATTGGTTGGAGTTTGAATGTTTGAGGTTGGAAGTGTATTGGTCGAGATTGTAGACCTAATACCGTCTCGAGTAATCTTTGCAGTTTGGTGTAAGAACTTCATTGATCTATGAAGGAAACTTGTTAAGGTTCGGAGTTCATCTTTGAAGTGTAAGTTTGTTCGTGCTCGTATGAGCAGATTTTTGAGGATTTGGATCTGTAGGTTAGGCAGAAGCGAGTAATGGTATTTTGATACCTCAGGAAGTAGTAGCTGCATGATGAGATGCAGTGACTATGGATGTCTCGAAGAGGTTTTCTTTCGGGACAAGTTTAAAGAAGTGTGTCTGCTTCAGGTGTTGTAGCTGAGTTCAGCAGGAAGTTTGTGTTTAGTTGAAGGTCCGAGTTTCTCAAAGAACTTTGGATAAGAAGTCTTTGGCATCTGTGTTAGCAGTGCAGCTCGGGAGTGTTTTGTGTTCCAGCAGGAAGATCTTTTTGGCTTAGCAGTTCCTGGAGGTGGAATTCAAAAGCAGCATTGAGCATCTGTTTCTTCGATGGATTAGTTGTTCAAGGATAAACTGTTCTGATTAGTGGAGAGAGAGAGCAGTATTTTGGATATTGGATTGGTTGATCGCAAAAGTGACTTGCGATGGTTTGAAGATTATCTTAGATAGTTTTTGCTTAGATTTGTGGCATTTCTAGAGGATGTAGGAGTTATGGAATTGTCGAAAAAAATTCTAGATATATCTTCAAGAAAGTTATAGATTTGCCAGCATTGGAGTTTAAGTTCTGAATCGACTTGATGTCAGGAGTGATACCGGTGATTCAGCTAGGTAGAAGGCCGTCTCCTAGGTTGATTGTTTGGTGTAGCAGCTTTGTATCTCTTGGAATTTTTGTTGAACCTTATTTCTGAGATGTGATGTTTAGTCTGTGCTTGTGTTCATTCTATAGCATTTTCATCTGCTCCAGATCAGAGTTACGCAGAGGTAGCAAAGTGGCTGTTGTTCTTGAGTAGAAGCATCTGGGAATTGCAGTATTTTGGATTAGAAAGTTTCTACTGGAATTTTTCAGAATCCGAGGCAAGTTGACAAGTGATTCTGTTCTGTCTTTTCCAGATAGGAGAAGTTGATTTCTTCTGTTAATAGTAAAGTTTGGTTTTGATTTTTGGATTAATCTTGTGAGGATCAGTTTGTGAGTTGATCCAGTTTGTTTGTAGTAGCATCAGCGAAGGTTGAGCTGATCAGGGAAGGATCTGTAGGCAGCCCGAATCGTCCGGGAAGTTTTGAGGTTAAGTAACGGAAGAATTTGGAATTCGAAGTTGGAGGCTTCGATGTTGTTGAGGCTTTCTCTGGTTAAGGGAGAAATAAGTTTTAGTAAGCTTCGAGGCATATTGGATTCTTCTGAGTTTTTGTAAGATCAGTGCTTTGGTTTGAAAGGTTGAATTTCCAATTTGGAAGACTGGAATTCAAAATATTTCACGTGTCTCTGAGGGAGTACGTGTTTTGGTTCATCACTGGTTTTGTGACCAGTAGTTCTGTGAGGTTTAGTTGTTGATCAGACTTGTCTGTGGTCTGGTATCTTGGGTAGATTATAGATCTAGCTGAGTAGGAACTCGGTAGCTTAGAAGTATAGCTAGTTGGGTTAGTAGAGCGAGTATCCCTGTGTCTGTACTGGAGAAACTCGAGATAATTTAGGAAGTTTATCTGGATCTGCGTCCGGATAGCTAGTGTTGTTTATTTGAATTGGTTGTTTGGATGAAATTGTTTGTTTAATTGATAATGTATGGCTGTTATGAATGTTTGAATTGGTTGAAATAAAATAAAGTTGGATTATCTTTGTTTTAAATTTCGAGGACGAAATTCTATTAAGGGGGGAGGATTGTAATATCCCAGAATTTCCAGGAGTTTAAAATGTTGATAATCTCTCAATCTAAATTATTTGAATTGATAAAATTGTTATTTCAAAGATAATTAACCAAGTAGTATTTTAACTATGGTTATAAATTGGAATATTGTCTTCAAAATTAGAATTTAAAGGGATATTCATGCATCTTAAAATAAATGATAATATAGTTTGGTTTTTAAAAATATATAGATAATGTTTTCAATTAGAAATAAAATTTTGTTTTATTTTTCTTTTTATAAAAAATTATGAACAGAAATTTGATTTGTGTTTATTTAATAAGAATGAATACAAGGCTTTTTGAAACAACATTTTAAATGAGTATTGCAATATTGTATATAATTTTATTTAGATCATATTTGGTTTCATTTCTTTTCAAAGATTGTATTTTATATAGATTTAGCAAACATTTGTAAATTTATAAATGTATTTGTTAAATTAGAAATTTAATTAGAAAAGTATTTTTAAATTTGAAGAAAACATATTAGTAATTAGGAAATTGATTTAAAAAGCTTTTAAATTTCTTTTAAATTAAAACAAACTCAATTTGACAAATGTTTAATTTTAAAACACTTTGTTAACAAGCGTAAAACATTGAATCTAAATATAAGACGAGTGTCACAATATTTGGATTTTCTTTTATTTTTATTAAAATCTGAAATTAATTTACATAAACCCCTATCTTCTCTTCATTTCCTTTTTCTTTCAAATTTAAGTTCATTTCTAAAAAGAAAGATAGAATTTCATGCAACCTTCACTCTTCAAAACCAGAAAATACATGAATACAAACCTGAAGTCATTTTCAAGTTTAAAACCCTATAATCCTCAAACCAGTTTCTGAAATCCTCAAACAAATGCTCAGACAAAGCCTGAAAACTAAATTCAAACCTATTTGCATACAAGTGTAATTATACTCTCTGTTTACAAAGCTTGTAACCCTCTGTCAAGTGTGCATGCAAATGAATTTGGGGCCAAAACACCTGAAGTACTCCAGCTCTAATAGCATCAAGTTCAAGTTATTTTGCCAGTTTTTCAAAATGCAAATTTGTTGAAGCAATTTCTGTTGAGCCTCCCTGTTCTTCTTCATAACCCTGCACTTCATTTCTTATTGAGGTGAGTAAACATTTAAGTTTAAAATTTAAGTACCTGATGATAGTTGCATGTATGTTTTTGTGTAGATATAAGAATGCAAATAGTTTTGTTTAGTTGAGAATGTGCATATTGTTTTTCATTTTTCCCTCTCTGTATTTTCTGTAGAATCTAAAAAAAATATCATATCTTCAAACTTTCCAATTCAAACAATTGTTAAGACATAGATTTAAAACAAATAAGTTAGTTTAAGATTTAATTAAGAACCAGAATAGAACAAGTCTCTGATTTTTGAAATATATCCGGAAATAAAAAAATAAAAAAATGCAGTAACAATCTATTACAAATTTGTGAAATCAAATGATAAAATTTGATGAATAACTTTATAACCTGGAGTGTCATTGTTAATTATGAATTTTGAAAAGAAATACACAATTTTTAAAATTATATTAAGTGGGTAATTGGGTATTTACTGCAAATTGGGTTTTGGTCTTCAACTGATGATTCTCGCATATGGATTGCTCGGGGTTCTTGGTGAAGGTCGAGGTAGGATCAGAGAATGTGGGAAAATTAGTTGAAGGATTTTTAATCCATTGAGGGATTTGAAATTTCTTGACTTGAATTTAAAACCTAGTTTGGGGTTCTTGCTGAAAATTGAGCTACTGCACTTTCTTCACTGCATCGAGTTGGGTGAAAATTTGTGTGAAGGAAGCATGGTGGGTCAGCGAGTTATGGGTGGAGTTCTGGCAGCTATAGTTGATTGGAGGCGATTGATTTGGGGTTCTCTGGTGATGGTTTTAGGGGTTCAGTTCAAACAAGATGCTTGATTTTGAATTGGGGTAAATTTTGAAGTTTGGTTGGTCGTGGATGTTTGTAGGGTGGTGGTATGGCTTGTTGGTGGCTTCGACGTTGGTCGGAGGGGAGCCGACACTGGTGCAGGTTGCACGGGGATGGGAAGGTGTCTGTAGTTTGTATTTTTGTTTGGGTTGCTTGGTTTTCTCGAAGTAGGTCTCGGGTAGTAGGGGAGATAACTCGGGGTAATTCTCGCGTGGTTTCAGGAGTTTTGAGTTGCAGGGTAACTGTTTGTTTTAACAGTTTTTGATTTTAAATTTAAAACAGTTTAAAATTTTAAAAGGGGTAGAGTGTTTTAAAAAGAAGATGCACTTGTACTTGAATTCAAATATATATGGGTTGAACCCAAATTTATGTTCAACCTGATTTTTAGTTTAAGATATAAAATAAGTTTTAAACTTTAAAAAGTTTAAGTTAAATTAAAATTCTTGTTTTTGAAATTGAACTGTTTTTATAAATAAAATTGTATGATGTTTTAAATGTCTTAAGTTAAAGATCTTAATATTATTTCAAAACTTATTTTGAAATATAAAAGAGAATTTAAGTAAATGTTTTATTTAAATTAATTAGTGGAAAATGATTTAAAATTAACAATTAAAGATTAAGATAATTTATTAACTTGAAATTTGGATTTTTAATTAATAATTAAAGAAAGTAATTAATGATTTATTACATCTTAATTTAATTTATGAATTAAGTTAAATAAAGATTTCAAGATTTATTTGAAGATAATGTTTTATCTTAAATAATAATTAAGTATTAATAATTTGTAATTAGTTAGTTAATTAAGGAATTTTAAGTTAATTAATTTATTTAATTATTATTTTAAAGGGGATAATTAAGTAATTAATTAATTATAATTATTAATTTAATTAACCAATAATTAATTAAATTGTAATTACTTAACTAAGTGATTAAGAGTTAATTAAAATAGTAATTAATTAATACTTAATAAAGGTTTTATTAAGTTTTAAATAGGTTTTCTTAATTAATAATTAAAGGATTATTAAAATATAATGCTAGTTAATTAAGAATTAATTAACTATTTATATTTAAGGTTAATTAATTATAATTGAGGATTAATTAATCGATAATTATGGATTAATTAATTTGTAATTAAGATTGTTAATTAATAATTAATTTTATTAATTAATGATTAAGAGATAATTAAATTGTCAATTAAGGTTAATTAATTAATTATAAAGGTAATTAGTGATTAATTACTTTGTATTAAATGATTGATTAATAATTAAGGTTTATTAATTAAAGGTTGATGATAGTTAATCTGTTATTTGAAGATTAATTTGGTTAATGAGTAATTAAGGGATGAATTACTCAATTATAATTAATGAGATAAGTATGATCAAGTAAGTTAATTAATTTGTTAATTAATTAAATATAGTCACTTGATAAAGATTAAGTATGATTACTTAATAAAGTTTTGATAAGGCTAATTACTTGAGATAAGTAATTGATAAATTACTAATTGGGAAGTAAATTTTAAATGGATAATTACTGGTTAAAGTAATTAAGGGTTTATTGCTTGGTGTAATAAACCAAAGAATTTATAAAGTAATTAAAAGTAATTAAGAATAATTAATTACTGTTTCTAGTTAATTTATTTAAACAATTAATTTAAGCATGATTTATTAATATAATTAATTAAGAAATAATGTAATTAATTAAAGTTAATTAATTAATGGAAATAATTAATTAAGGTTCATTAATTGATATGATTAATGAGAATAATTAGGGATTAATTACTTTATTAAGAGTTAATTAATCAAGGTTGATTAATTAGGATGATGATTAATTAATTTGTTTAACTGGAGAATAATTAAGCAAGATTTATTGTGATGAAGGTAATTAATTTAATTAATTTTAAGTTCATTAAGAGATGAAGTAATTAATTTAATTCATTTTAAATTAATTAGAGATAGAAATAGTTAATTTAATTCATTTTAAATTAATTATATTGTGGTTTGAGTAAATCATTGCTTTGTATGAATGGATGACATTGATTGTCTTGAATGCTTTGTGATCTCAGAAATGAGACAAATATGGTTGTGTGATATGAATGCTTGATTGCATTGTGATGGTTACATAGATTATCAATTGGGATGTTGATATATGGATTATCTATTATGATATTGATAATGTGGATTACCTGTGATTTGATAATGTTGATTATCAATTGTGATTTGTGAGTTATCTATCTGTGTGTATATATATATATTGTATTGAATTGTTTTAAAACCTTTAAAACAACTTGGACTTAAAAGACACGCTTTGGATTTCGATGAGACCAGAATCGGGTTTCCATATTTGGATATCCTAAAACCACATCGATTCCAATTAAACGTTAGGTCGTGAGTCAAAGTGGAGCTTTGTGAAGACTCGAGGTGTAGGGACTATATGTCAATATAACTCTGTGGGTGACTCCGTAATGAGTTTGATGGAACTAGTTCTTATAGGTTCGAGATGGTGGTTCAGAATGCAAGGGTTATTGTCGTTAACTCCGAGGGTGATTCCAAAATGAGTGTAACGAGATAATGCCTTCGGTTTCGTTCGAACCCGGAATGAACTTGTATGGATTGAATGCTTTCAGAACATCGTCAGGTGGACGATGAGCATTCTAAGTGATGTGTTCACTAAAGGTAATCGTAACCTCAAGCCTCATCAACCGGGAATGGCTAAAACAGGGGAGGTGCAGCAAGGCTTCGTGGGTAGCCCCCACTTAAGAGTAAGATTTACCCTTGTCTAGAGGTCCCATTTTATTTCGGCTGTGTGGGCGGTTGAATAGCTACATCCGCCGGGGTTGTCTTATTTGGAACTGTTCAGTAAGGAATGGGTCCGGCTTTGTGTTGCAGGGGAGTTAGGGTGGCTCCTCGGTACGGTGATTTAGGCCACGTACTGTGACAGGCGCTACCCCAGTAGCCCTGCCATTGTATGGAATCCAAAATCCAATAAGTGCCAACGGTTTTGATTGTATTACCCACTTTTGTGGCTAGTAGCTGGAATTTAATCTTGTAACAATTTCGGCCATTTCTTATTTATTTGAAAACCCTAGACACTATTATAATATCATCGGATTTCCAATCAAATGTTTTGGTTAGCGTAAGGTAAAAACTTTTCCATGTTTATGTGTGGGAAGTCTTACGTGATACCTTTCTTTTCAAAAGGTTTTTAAAAATTAAGCAACTTTAACTGTTTACTCAGACCAGACCTATGTCTGACCCGGAGTTTATTCTGTTTTCTTAAACTCTTGGGTACTCAAATTTTTACGAGTAGCCAAGGGATTCAGGTTTGGGTTTTAGGTTGGCTTGACAAATTCCGAAGAAGCAATGGAGCAGGAGACTTCTGCGTATAGCTATATAGTTTTCCGCTGTGAGTTCTCTAAGTTGTATTGAGTTATATAACTAGACAGGTGTTTATAACTGTCTAGTATGTGTTGTTTTAGCTATGTATCTTTGATGTATATGATACTATGTAATGTATTATGTGATTGATATAATTTATTCGTTCCGCTGTTTAGATTCTGATGTTGTTTCTTTCTTCTTCTCTATCTTTTCTCTTTCTATCCCTTTCTTTCTTAAAGATGATGCGATTTTCTATGGTGAGAAAGTCGGGTCGTCTCATTTATAGTTAACATGTCCTATTCTACCATGCCATAAATTAATAGAATCAACAATATAAACAGAAGATTCCTTTATTAGATTCAACTTAATCATGCCGTTACAAGAGTATCCATGTCCAATGAATTTACCATTCTTAGACAAAACAAGCTTATCAGACTCATATACCATCTTGAATCCTCCTTTGTTACGAAGGTATCCAGAGACCAAATTCTTACACATATCAGGTACATAAAATACATTGACTAATGTAAGAACTTTTCTAAAGGTGAGAGGAAGTTCTATAGTGCCTTTTCCGATAACTTTGCTTGGAACCTTATTTGCTCCAGTAACTTCATCGGCTTCTCCTTTATTTTCTTCGTAACTCTTGAAATGATTACGGTTTTTGCTAATGTGAATGGTTGCTCCAGTATCAAACCACCAATCGTTATCATTGCCACTAACGGAGTTCGCCTCTTGCACTACATGCACAAATGAGTCTTCAACCACATTCACTTTTTGTTGTTTCTTCTGCAGACGGCAGTCTTGGGCATAGTGGCCGGGCTTGTTACCAAAATAACAGGCACCTTTCTTTTTGTTGCTGGTTTTGGAATTATATTTCTTCTTAAACTGTGTCTCATTCTTTGACTTTAATTTATCAGTAATTTCAACAATATTTGTCTTATAATGGGACTCAGTTTGCGGATTATCATCTAGTTCGCGTTTACGAGAGTCTTCTTCAAATGAAGATGACGCTGCAAACCTTCTAAATTATAATCCGTTTCCTCATGTTTCATCTTTTTCTTATAATCATTCCAACTATGCGGAAGTCTAGAAATTACAACTCCAACAACAAAAGATTTAGGGAGATCAATTCCAACATCTTTAAGTTGATTCACCAACAGTAAGATTTTTCTTACTTGTCCACTTATGGACTTATTGGTGACCATTTTGAAATCCATAAAATTAGAAATAAGAAACTTTTTATTACTTGCCTCGGATATGCGGTACTTATTCTCCAGGACAGTCCAGAGTGCCTTCGCTGTTTCCAAGGTCCTATGAGCATTGTAGACTGGTGTAGATAGCGCATTCAGAATATGGCCTCTGCATAGGAAATCGTCCTCTTTGCGCTTTGCACGTTTAGCCTTTGGAGCATCATCATCTTTATTTGTTTCCTTCGGGATTTCTTCCAAGTTATCTTTCAAAATGTATAACAACTTGACGGTGATCAGAAAAAATTTCATCGTCTCTTGCCAACGAGTGAAATTGTCGCCATCAAAACGCTCCAATCGAGTTAGATGCTGATTCATAACTTGTAAAGCGCTCGAACCTTCCATGGTTGAAGAATATTGTCTGAAATTTGTTGGGTATTTTGCGGTTCGACGCGAATTTGATGGCGATTGTGATGAAGGTAATGGTGTACTTCGGACTTCAAGGATCCATGGAATAGATTCTTTCAGACAATAGTTCAACCCACCAGGTACAAACGGGTTATCGAACTATCAACTTTCAGGATTCAATGAAGCCCTGTAACAGCGTAATCAGATTCAAAGTTTGTATGACTTTGATCCGACCAAGAACACTTCAGAACAGTTTCTGATGATGCAATTTGTAGAGAAAGAGATAAAGAGAAGAAGAAGAAACAAATCTGCAACGATCCAGCGTTTGCAACACCTTCAGATGTTACAAAATAGAGAGTAATTGGAAGTGTAGCGATTACCAACACTTCGTTGGCGTCGCAGATCTGTGCAAGAAGAAGAAGAGCGCAGAGAAAACTGTTTGAAACATGTTCTGGGCTTTGCTATTTATAGTGGTGGAGAGGTGTCTATTCGCCAAGCGTCACAACCGTTTGCAACATCGCATCTATTCATTTTGTAACGGTTCACAACTGTTACAAACGGTCGCGTCCATTCATTTTGTAACGTTTCAGAAAACGTTACAAATTTCCCATCCTTTACTCAAATTTAGAAATTTCAGTTCTGGGTCCTTAACGATCTGAAATCTGGTCTATTACTGTTAATATATGATCCAAAAATATTTCCAGATCCGAATCCGAAACCCCTACCCATACCCGGCTCGGCTTGGCCTGGCCCGGTTCGGTTCGATCGGACGGACGATGGCGGCGTGCATGTGTTGTTGCATGACTTCTCTCCTCACAACAAAGCAAACATGTGGGAGCCCCAAGGCCCCAACATCCACATGAGAGAGCTATACTTATACAAGATTATTGTATAATATTCTAGCATGTGGAACTATTGTTCTTTCTTCCTCTTCACTACTTCTCTTCAAATTAAAACCCAAAACCTAAACCATATTTTACGAAAATTTTGCAACATGTGAGGCATTGAGATGGTAGAGCTGATGGTGGCAGCAGCGTGGCCATCGTTGGCCGAGCCGGCGATATAAGGGAGGAAATGGTTCAGATTTTATTGCATGCTCGTGTACTGGGCATGAATTTGACATATGGAGGGAGGAGCACTGTTGAAGGCGGGTGGGTTTTCGGAGTGGGCTGGGTCTATTTGGGTTTGTTGAGAAATTACGTCTTTTATTCTTTTAAATTATTTAAACTATGTGTGTTAAATATAAAATATGATAACTCATTCGTTTTAAATTTGATTAACCCATGGATTTTTGCTTTAGACTCATATTAATGAGCAGAACACTATAGTATAACTTGTTGACAGTTTTGGTGAAGTATATAATATTGATAAAATAGTGGTGGTTGAAAATAATTAAGTTATTTTAAATGATAACTAGTTCAAATAATTATATTTCGTTTATGATATCTACTTAGTATAATAAAACTCTATTTTGCTAACTAAATCAAACAGATTATTTTGGACATATATTGAGCAGAATAAATCCCCGTTCTATACTTCCAAAGTAAAATGATGATTTTTGAAGTTAATTAATACATGGATTAATTAATATTGGAAAAATGATGGGTTAACTATTAATTTTTAATTATTAATTTCCACAAGCTTGGTAGCTTGACTGTATTGGGCGAGACATTGATTTATGTTAAAAGTGGAACCTTTTTAATAATAAAGGTGATGGTTGCATTAATTAAGTGTTATGGTAGCTTTAGGCCTCGTTATAGTATTTTTCAAGTAAGCAGGGTTGATTGGGCTCCTACCAGTTTATTGCAAACAATAAATGGAGAATCATAACATGACATGATTCAAGAAAGTGAAAAGAGAGAAAATACAGAGGTGACCAAGAAAAAAACAAGAAGAAAGGAAGTGAATACAAAACATTTCAATGCAGCCAATTGTAATTTGACTCATCAAAGTCATAGCAGCTATTCCTTACTCCTCTAAGAATGGAATGAATTACGCTTTTCCAAATTTGCACTTCAGATTTGACCTTATTGCTGAAAACTCTAGCATTATGTTCATTCCATATCAGGCATAGAAATTTTTTAAGGACCAAAAGAAAAAGAAAGCTATCATTAGTTTTCCATTGTGTGGCTTTGTATATGAGGTCCCACTTTATCAAACTATCCCTATTAGTGTTAGCTTTAATAGCTTTTAGCGTAAGTATATTCCAAAGCGACAAGGTAACGGAGCAGTCAAAGAGAAAGTGGATGTTGTCTTCAGTGTTGTCATAGCAGAAGACACAGGTGGCATCAACTAGCATACCTTTTGTTATGAGATTGGCTTTGGTATGCAAGTTGTTGCTCATGATCTTCCATAGAAAAAGATTATCATACTATTTGTAATTTTTGTTCCAAACTTTCTTATTGCAGGAAAAGCAATTCCTATTAGTATGGCTCGAAATGCACTTATGGGCAAGAGCAATGGAGTGATCTCTATTCTCAAAGGACAAAACTAGAGGATAGTGCCAGACAAAGGATAATTTTTTTGTTGAATCACATTCCAAAATGAGCGAATGGCCTGGTTGCTAGTGTAGGGAAGAGAAACAACATTATCGTTGATGTAATCTTTCGCATAAGTATTGTGAGGAATACAAACTTCTATCTTTATTAGTAGGAATGGAGATTGCTGATAATGACACCATTTATAGATTAAGGATCATCCCAAAACCTAGCTTTCCCAAATTCAGAGATCCTGACTTAGACGTAAGGAAGAAAGGTGAGTCACAAATTTAGAAATGCACCCCAAATCCAACTGCTTTTTTGCGGCACTTCCTTGGTCCAGAAGCATCTGTTACTAATGTTATGTTTGTGTGTCCAGCTAACCTAGAGATTGTCATGCCTATTAAGCAGATTATCAAAATGTTTGCTAAATGCTGCCTTATTCTAATTCATAAGTTTTTAATTCCTAACCCTCTAAACTTCTTGGGCCTTCAAATTTGTAGAAAGCAGTTGGTATGAGCTTAGAAGAGTGGAGGTTCCCAGACCATAAAAAATAGTTCATGGCACTTTTTATCATATTTATGAGTTTTTGGAGAGAATAAAACATTTGCACCAATAAGTGATCATATAAAATATGATTGAGTTTATCAGAGTGAGCCTACCGGGCTGAGACAATAGCTTATTACACCAGTTTTTCATAGTCTTGGTGATTCTGCTAAAAAGAGGAGGACATTGGGTAGTAGTGATTTTAGCACTAGCCAGAGGTATCCCAAGATAGTTAAAGTTGTCATCGTGAGGTTGTCGTAGGGTGATAGAACAGATTGAAGTAGAAAGTTCCTTAGAAACACCAACAAGGAGGGCACTAGATTTATTCATGTTGAATTTAAGACCAGTAAGCTTGATGAACTTAAATAGAATATCATTTATGCATAAGATGGATCGGATTATGGTCTTCGTAAATACAATCACATCATTAGCAAGCATATGAGACATAATCATTGGATCCTTGTTGTAACATAAGGGATTTTCAACCCATGAAAATTGACATTAATACGTTCACTGTATTGCGTGTCGAGCACTCATGTGCCAGAAAAAACTAATTTTAAGGGTAAAAGAAAATAAAGACAGAACAAAATCTCACATGAATAGAATAATTTATAATATCAATAATCTTTACAGCAGAGGATTTGAAATACATATATCAGAGTTTAACCTAAGCTCGGTGTGGATAGTTATAAACACTTGCCTTTACAAATGCTAAAAAACAACAAATACAACGGAAAAGTAATCTACGTTCATACGTTGATGAAGATCTCCATCTCTCCTTTGGAAACTCCAAGCATCTTCAGCTAATTCTGAAACTACTCGGATCCGACCTGAGTATTAAGAATGCCTGGATTAAGCTTGGCAAACCAGCAAGAGAAACTTGAATTATAAATATATATGACAGTGTCATAGATTAGATTGATGCAAAAAAAACTTTTTAAGGGTGTCTCGTAAGACCATGCCACACATAAACACGGACGGGCATTTACCTTATGACAACTAAAATACTTTATATTAAAACATTTTGATATTATCTTTAATGGCATTGGTTTGAAAACACTTTTCAAATAAATGTATAAGCAAGGAAAGTACTAATACCTGGACAAGTCGATCGAGCATATGGTACCAAGGGATATATTAAATGTTTATAAGGCATTACAGCTATTTTGAGAATACAATCAAAATCGTAAAGCTCGTATTGGAATTGGATTTCCAACACGATTGGGAACTAGTGGCCTTTTCCTTCCTTTGCGGACTCCACGTATGGTAATCATAGTAGCTAGTGGCTTTTCATATAGGGACTCATACACCCACTATACCATATTGCTACACTAATATGAATCAGCGTATCCGGTGGCTTTACGTACATGGACTCGTACACCACTACACATGTTCATTTAAACTTTATGGCTGCAAAACCTTTTTATCCATGATTATCTGATAATCTGTAATATCGTAATATTTCCTTTAGACCACATAGTTTCTTGCATCATCTCCGGGATGTGTGGCTCGTTAGGCCACGCTTTACTTTCAACAAAGCAAATTCCATTTAGAATGCCACATTGCCATTTCGAACAACACACTATTGGTTTCCACAAAAGTGCAACCCTTATGTTTATACGCCTCAAGGAAGGGTGTTAAGTATAGGAGAGGTTACCTTCTATACCACCGAACAGTTGTATATTTGTAGAGACCAATTGTACGTGGTCTTAGAAATGCAATGTCAGACATTCGTCCATACAAGTTGTCCAAGTGAAGGACAAAACTAAGGCACTCCTTCTACTACATCTTATTGTAGGATCTAGATTAACCCTAGAGGGGGGGGGGGTGAATAGGGTTATAGCAAATTTTCTCGATTTAAACACAGAAATAAACAGCAGAAATAAATATGCTAAAAAGTAAATCACACACAAAATTTACCCAGCTTCGGCAACCCCTGCCTACTGCTGCATTCACAGATTTCTATTAGAATTAAACAGTATCACGCTTACAACAGCTCTACTAGACTCGCAGACCCTTTTGCTCCCGCTCACAAACACTCTACTAGACTCGCACACCCTGCTCCCGCCTATAGAGTTTCGCTCACTCGCAAACACTGCTCCCGCCTATCGAGCTTTGCAAACTCGCACTCCCTGCTTACTGAACTAATTCTAAATAGACAATCTGACACTACCTAACCCAGGTGGTGATTTACTAACTTTTTGGTTCGTAAAATAAAAAACAATAAATTAAAAACAATAACCCTAAAAACAATATTAATAAAAGCCTTAAACAAAACAAAACCCTTTTTTTTTTATTTTTAAGGACCGGCCCACTTCCTTTCTTTGTTATCTCCAGCCCGATCCCCTTTTGTTTCGTTCGTGAGAATAATGGCGGCTTGCTTCGTTCCCTTTCGTTCCAGTTAGGGCTTCGGCTCTTCGTTGCAATTAGGGCTTCGGTTCTTCGTTGCAATTATAGCTCTGGTTTCTTCAATTGATCTGTGATTGGTTGCCCTAGCTTGCTTGCAGTTGCTCGATCGAGTTTTGATGCTTGTGAATTCGGTATGTGCTGTCTCCTTTTGCTTTTCTAATTTGATACTTGAACTCGATCAAATCGAAATGCCGATGATGATTAGGGTTTTAATAGGATTTGATTTCCTATTTTTGCGTTCGACTGATTATTTCAAAAAATTGCTTTGGTCGTTCGATTATGTATTGATGCTTGAGATTTCTTTGACTTAATCAAATTCGTATGCACTTGATTCCTTGGTTGACACGGTAGAGAATTCTCGGCTTGAATTTGATTTTGTGATTTGAGATATTTGACTTTGTCAAATTTACACACTTGAATTTCTTACTTGGTTTTGTGCCCTGATCATCACTGCACTGTTTTGATTTCTTGAATCATATCCACGGCTTCAATGTTTACAGTGTTCATCCCTGTTGCTTTTGACTTCACTGACTTCACTGAGTTCTGACTTGATTAGTATTTTACTTCGATCATCTCTGTAATGTTGAACTTCGTCAATACTGTATTCGTACGTGAATTTTTATCACTGCGTTACGTTTGTACGTCTGCATTGTTATTTTTCGACTTTGGCACTGATCCATACATTTGTCTTGTTGACATGATTTGCACTTTCACTGTTGCTCTCGAGTTTTGTTCATCCAATTCGTTGATACTTGTAACTTTCTGCACATATAAACTTGCATTGTGTTTGCATACATTTCGTGCAGTCTTCAGTTTGTATATTTGGTCATGTTGCATTATTCATTGCAGTTTGCATGTGCTCAGCATTGTGTCTTGTTCACCATGTTGCAATTGGACTTGTTGCTGGACTTGTTGTGGCTCTATATCTTGTGCAACTTTCACTGTGTCACTGAGGTCTTGCCACTGACTTGCTGTTTTTGTTGTTGGCATTGTCTTTATGCCTGACTTGATTCATTTGTATTCTGGTCAGTCTTGTACTGTCCACTGCCCTGTAATCTTGAGTTAGTGCTTCACCATATCACTTTTTGATTGATGCTGCATCACTTGTAGCTTTATGTATTCATGTGCTTGTCTGCATTCACTCTGGCTTGCACTCATATTCTTGCTGTTTTTTGATATTGTGGCATGTTGTATCATTTACTTGATGTTCTTAACTGCCTGTATTTTGCATTCATGTACTTGCTGCTATGTTGGTGGCAATCTTGTGTAAGTGCTTCCCCATACTTGTTCATGTGTACATCTGACCCTTCCATATGCTCTCTGATAATGTTGAACTTCACTGTTGCTTATGTCCACTGATGCATTCAATCTGCACTTCACTACTATCTGTCTGAACTGTGCACATTGTTGCACTTGCTCATGTTAAATTGCATTGTTCATCTGAGTCTGCTCACTGTATCATGCTTGGCTTTGTACACTGTCTTGTGCATTGCCCCCATTCACTGTTGCTGTGCAGTTGCAATGCCTTGCTTGGTCTCTATTACATGCTTGCTGTTGCATGCTTGTGATATTCATGTTGATTTGATGATGCTGGTATTTGCTGATATATTACTTTGAATTGCATACATTTTATGTTGACATTTTCTTTGACACAGATGCTATATCAATGCTGCTTCACCATATTTGTTGTTGCAGCTGTCTTGACTTATGCTGTCCACTGCAGTTTGTAGTGATATTGAGCATTGCATATTTGATTCCTGTTTGCATTATCCACTTGAACTTGTAGTCTGCCTTGATCATCTTGCAACCTGGTCTGGTGCACCTTGTTTCATGCTTGAGACTGTGCTTGCATTGTTACTTGGTCGACACTTGCATCACTCTGTAACACATGCTGTGTACTTCATTCAGTGTTCATGCATGTTCTCTGTTCATTTGAGTTGTATTCACATCACTTTCTGAAGCTTGAGTTGCTTGCATTTTCTGGTCAGTGGTGCTTTGAGTTGAACCTATCTTGGGTTTGACCTTGTTTTTGATTTCTGTGCTTTTGTTTGATTTTTGCACACGAGTTGGCGAGGCAGTGCACACGTATACGAATGTACACGTGTGTACTGCAGCCACTTATAATTACATGTCCCTGATAAAAAATACCGATATGCACAGATATTGCACAGTCAAAAATGATGACGAACAACCCAAATAACTGAGGCAAACAATGTTTTCAAAATCATCGTTTCTTTCAAATTTCAAAAATATTTCTCTTTCAATTTTACTGCGTTTGAAAATATTTTTACAGATTACTCAGATGCTGGATTCAAACTGGCATGCAGTTGAAGACAAAATACGAGTGTGAGTGATATGTAGTGAGGTTATTAATGTAAATGTGATGTGATTGTAATCAAAAATGTATATGTATAGTGAGAGCATGAATTTGTACTATTCAAGTTTGTAATAAATATTCGTTTGAATAAAATATTCGTTTGAATTCTAAAACTGTGTAACTTGTTCTGTTTGAATTCAAATTCAAATTCTGTGTAATTTATTTTATTCAACAGATATTTATCTAACTAAGTACATACTACTCAAAATATTTGTTTGAATAAAATTTCTGTTTGAATTCAAAATCTGTTTAACTTGTTTTGTTTGAATTCAAATTCAAATTCTGTGAAATTTAATTTTATTCAACAAATATTTATTTAACCAAATACATACTACTCAAAATATTTGTTTGAATAAAATTTCTGTTTGAATTCAAAATCTGTTTAACTTGTTTTGTTTGAATTCAAATTCAAATTCTGTGAAATTTAATTTTATTCAACAAATATTTATTTAAACTATGAAAAATAAAATAGTACCTTACCAAATACATTTATATGAATGTATATATGTTTATTATCATCAAACAAAAATCATATAGCGCAAAGCGCATATTCAACAATCTCCCCCTTTTGATGATAACAAACATATATTTAAGATTTTGAATATATTAAATGTATTTGATAATTTCATTTGCTCCCCCTATTTGAATGCTTCCTTTATATGTGATACTCCCCCTACATATATGGCTCCCCCTACATATATGCATACAAATAAAAATATGTAAATGAGTCTATATGCAAATTGAAAGTTATTTGACCTTTGCTTGATTCTATTTGACACCTTTGCTTGATTCTATTTGACAAAATCTTAACTTTTCTCTCCCCCTTTTGTTATCAGCAAAAGAATAACAGTGTTATAAAAATAGGGATGAAGTGATAGACATGAATCAAACATTTAACTCAATTAAATATAAATATCAAATTTCAATAAAACTCAAACAAAAATCATAATTACCCTTGTCAAACGCATATTCCACTTTCAGAAGTGATGGAGATAGAATCATCAAAAATTCATATAGATATGTCTATTTGTGGTATATTTATTTCTGGAAATTTGAATATCTACTAACCATGCATAACCGTTAGGACTTTTAAATGAGATTGGTAGTATTCCAATTTAATTTAAAAAATGAAATCAAGTATCTTCTAACCACGCATGACCGTGAGGACTTTTAAATGGGATTAGAATCAACTTGTCTATTAAATCAATTATTTTTAATATGCGTTCCATACATGCATAACCGTGAGGACTTTTAAATGAGCATGGAAGCACATAATCAAAAATCCAAGTAATTCACCCATGCATGACCGTGAGGACTTTTAAATGAGAGTGAATACTTTGGATATTTATTTTTAATTGCTGAATATAAGAAATTGAAGCACAAATAATTTCCTTCACCAATTTAAAGATATTGAAGAACAAATGATTTCCTTTGTAAACTACCACCAAATTTACATATTAAATATGATTTTGATGAGTGATGTTCGATAGAAAGATGATAGAAATAGAAATGGTCATGGAATTATTATCCAACAAAAAGTTTTTATAACTCTTGTTATGAAATTCTAAAAAAAAATTTTAATTATACTTTCTCGAGTTATAATATATGATAAATATCAACACTTATCTCTTTTTCAATCACTATTTATCTTTTCGATAATCAAAGGGAGTCAGATTAGTCAAACTTGTCATTTAAAATCAAATTAAAAATTATAAAATCAATTTTTCAAAAATAATTAAGCTGTAAATATGGTCAAACATGATTTCTTGAGGGGAGTTTTATAAGAAAATTTTCTGCTATTTGAAAATTATTTCAAGTGAAAAATATGCAGATATTTTCTTTTTTAAAAAAATGCAGCAAATAAATGTTTCACAAATTAATCACGTTACACTAATAATTTTTCTATCAACTATATTACCAGTGTAATCCGCATCTGAATTTAAATTTCACTCAATATTCACTTGTTGAATCAAACCATGAGATGTGCACCAAAAATTTCAAAACATCATTCTTTTGAATTTTGAATTTAAGCCGTGTTAACACTCAAAATAAATATCATGATGATAAATTCAGAAACCAGAGGATAAACAATTATTTTCATGAGTAATCAACAGTCAATCAAAATCATAATTATTTCAAAAACAATTTCTTAAAATCCTTTTTCTCATGAATTTGAAATCGTGCAAATTTACAAGCAGTGATCAAAATGTCAGAACCAATATATCTACGTGTAGCATGAGTAACCAGCATTTGACTGAACAAATTTATATAAATTAGTTCAAAAATTTAAAATCTGGTTGGTCATCAATTAAGCACAAATTAATGTCATAAATAAGAACAAGTCAAAAAATCATATCAATTAAGTCCGAATCAGTCAACCATCATAATTACTCCAAGTAATTCTATTTAAAGATGGTTAGTCATTATTTTTTTTTAAAAAAAATCATAGCATCAAAATCATCATCTTTTGTTCATCTCAATATTGGCTGATTTTAATTTAGAGTATGGTGCAGATAATCACATTTAAAAAACAATTACCTCTTTTACCTTTACGATAATTTTTCGTGATTGCCCATTGTGATTCTGTCACCTTTATACTAGGCTAAGGAACTTTGTTTTGTCGCCCGTTGTGCTTCTGGAACAGCCGAAATCCAGAGAACACTGTTGTTGTTCCTTAGCCTGCCACCACACCTACACGATAAAAGATTTATGTGACCTATTTGTTTTTATAGGTCCATTGTTGTTAGTGGCAGAATATGAAAAATATGTTCTTGGAGACTCAAAACTATTTATACATGTTCCTTTTGGCACCCAAATTTGTTTGACTTTCAAAGATTTTATATTTGTGCCTTTTGGAACCCAAATTGGTATAGTTTTCACGTGTTTGGGTCTATACCAACAATTATTTCGATTATGTCCAAATTCTCTACAAAACGTGCACATTAAATTGACTTGATTAAATTTTGTGTTCCTATGACTATGATTTTCAACATGATTTCCAATTATTTCAGATCGAGCAACACTTTTACCTTTACCATCATCTTGTGATTTTCCATAACCTAGTCCTTTTCTATTGTTAGCAAAAATTTGATTTCCAAATAACATTTTGAAAGATTTTTCGCCTCTTGAAAAGTTATTCAAAGATTTCTCAAGATTTTGGACTTTAGTTTTTAATGTTGAATTTTCAGTGACAAGTGAGGTGCATCGATTAACAAAATCCTTTCTCCTAGTGTCGATGGTTTCCTTAAGATTCAAGTTTTCATTTTCAAGACTTTCAAAGTTATTCCTCAGTTTTGATAATTCTGAATCTAAAATCTTACATTTTTTACATTCTAGGTTTTGAATATTTTCAAGTTCAGTTTTTAACCTAAAATTTTCACGAGCAAATTCTCTCCTATCAGATTTCAGTTTTTCAATTTTAGATTCAAGAGTATCCACTACCTTAGTAAGATCAGAACACATAAAAACAAGTTCTTTATAAGAAAACTCACCTGCCTCACTAGATTCATCGGAGGTTGCTTCTGATTCTGATTTTGCCATGCAACACAAGTTAGCCTCCTCTGGGCTGCTATCCGAAGCTTCCTCTCCTTCTTCATCATCCCAAGTCGCTGCAAATACCTTCTTCGCCTTTTTCTTTTCTTTGTTGTTTTTGAGAAGTGGGCATTTTGGTTTGATGTGGCCAGGCTTGTTGCAGTTATAACATATCAGTTCATTATCGGAATTTTCGGAATCTTTTGACCTATTGCCCTTTGTTTTCTTCTTGCGTGGCTTGAATCTAGACCATCTTCTAAGATTATTGACAGCCATTGCAAGCTCTTCAATTGGATCTTCTTCATCGCTTTCTTCTTTACTTTTTAAGGCAATCGTCTTCTTCTTTGGTTCGGAGTTGTTGCGTTCTTCCTTTGCTTTTAACTCAAGCTCATATGTCATCAAGTTGCCAATCAACTCCTCCATGCTTAGTTTACTCAAATATTTCGATTCTTGGATTGCTGTGACTTTTGCCTCAAAGTTCATTGGTAAAACTCGTAGTATCTTCCGCACAAGCTCTACCTCAGTGAATACCTTCCCAAGTGCTCTAGCGTTGTATACCAAAGTTGAAAAGCGTCCAAACATGTCCTTTATGCTCTCGCCTTCGTCCATCACAAAGTTCTCGTATTCATTGCTGAATAGGGCTAGACGAGACTCCTTGACTTGAGAAGTTCCTTCGTGTGTCACCTCCAAAGTGTGCCAAATTTCCTGTGCTGTTGTACAATGAGAAATTCTATTAAATTCATTTTTATCAAGAGCACATATCAAAGCATTCATGGCTTTAGCATTTGTCGTTTTCAATCTCTTATCGTTAGCATCCCACCTATCCTTAGGTTTAGGAATCTCAGTACCACCAACGATTATAGTGGGAGGTTTATAGCCAGTTTCAATAATATCCCAAACATCATAATCAACGGAACTAAGATAAATACTCATCCTGACTTTCCAATAAGCATAATCGTTCCCGTTAAACATGGGTGGCCTAGCAATAGATTGTCCCTCAGAGAAAGCATTATTTTGTAGACTCATGACTCTAGAGTTAAATAAAAAAAATTTACCGGGCTCTGATACCACTTGTAGGATCTAGATTAACCCTAGAGGGGGGGTGAATAGGGTTATAGCAAATTTTCTCGATTTAAACACAAAAATAAACTGCAGAAATAAATATGCTGAAGAGTAAATCACACACAAAATTTACCCAGCTTCGGCAACCCCTGCCTACTGCTGCATTCACAGATTTCTATTAGAATTAAACAGTATCACGCTTACAACAACTCTACTAGACTCGCAGACCCTTTTGCTCCCGCTCACAAACACTCTACTAGACTCGCACACCCTGCTCCCGCCTATCGAGCTTTGCAAACTCGCACTCCCTGCTTACTGAACTAATTCTAAATAGACAATCTGACACTACCTAACCTAGGTGGTGATTTACTAACTTTTTGGTTCGTAAAATAAAAAACAATAAATTAAAAACAACAACCCTAAAAACAATATTAATAAAAGCCTTAAACAAAACAAAACCCCCTTTTTTATTTTTAAGGACCGGCCCACTTCCTTTCTTTGTTATCTCCAGCCCGATCCCCTTTTGTTTCGTTCGTGAGAATAATGGCGGCTTGCTTCGTTCCCTTTCGTTCCAGTTAGGGCTTCGGCTCTTCGTTGCAATTAGGGCTTCGGTTCTTCGTTGCAATTATAGCTCTGGTTTCTTCAATTTATCTGTGATTGGTTGCCCTAGCTTGCTTGCAGTTGCTCGATCGAGTTTTGATGCTTGTGAATTCGGTATGTGCTGTCTCCTTTTGCTTTTCTAATTTGATACTTGAACTCGATCAAATCGAAATGCCGATGATGATTAGGGTTTTAATAGGATTTGATTTCCTATTTTTGCGTTCGACTGATTATTTCAAAAAATTGCTTTGGTCGTTCGATTATGTATTGATGCTTGAGATTTCTTTGACTTAATCAAATTCGTATGCACTTGATTCCTTGGTTGACACGGTAGAGAATTCTCGGCTTGAATTTGATTTTGTGATTTGAGATATTTGACTTTGTCAAATTTACACACTTGAATTTCTTACTTGGTTTTGTGCCCTGATCATCACTGCACTGTTTTGATTTCTTGAATCATATCCACGGCTTCAATGTTTACAGTGTTCATCCCTGTTGCTTTTGACTTCACTGACTTCACTGAGTTCTGACTTGATTAGTATTTTACTTCGATCATCTCTGTAATGTTGAACTTCGTCAATACTGTATTCGTACGTGAATTTTTATCACTGCGTTACGTTTGTACGTCTGCATTGTTATTTTTCGACTTTGGCACTGATCCATACATTTGTCTTGTTGACATGATTTGCACTTTCACTGTTGCTCTCGAGTTTTGTTCATCCAATTCGTTGATACTTGTAACTTTCTGCACATATAAACTTGCATTATGTTTGCATACATTTCGTGCAGTCTTCAGTTTGTATATTTGGTCATGTTGCATTATTCATTGCAGTTTGCATGTGCTCAGCATTGTGTCTTGTTCACCATGTTGCAACTGGACTTGTTGCTGGACTTGTTGTGGCTCTATATCTTGTGCAACTTTCACTGTGTCACTGAGGTCTTGCCACTGACTTGCTGTTTTTGTTGTTGGCATTGTCTTCATGCCTGACTTGATTCATTTGTATTCTGGTCAGTCTTGTACTGTCCACTGCCCTGTAATCTTGAGTTAGTGCTTCACCATATCACTTTTTGATTGATGCTGCATCACTTGTAGCTTTATGTATTCATGTGCTTGTCTGCATTCACTCTGGCTTGCACTCATATTCTTGCTGTTTTTTGATATTGTGGCATGTTGTATCATTTACTTGATGTTCTTAACTGCCTGTATTTTGCATTCATGTACTTGCTGCTATGTTGGTGGCAATCTTGTGTAAGTGCTTCACCATACTTGTTCATGTGTACATCTGACCCTTCCATATGCTCTCTGATAATGTTGAACTTCACTGTTGCTTATGTCCACTGATGCATTCAATCTGCACTTCACTACTATCTGTCTGAACTGTGCACATTGTTGCACTTGCTCATGTTAAATTTCATTGTTCATCTGAGTCTGCTCACTGTATCATGCTTGGCTTTGTACACTGTCTTGTGCATTGCCCCCATTCACTGTTGCTGTGCAGTTGCAATGCCTTGCTTGGTCTCTGTTACATGCTTGCTGTTGCATGCTTGTGATATTCATGTTGATTTGATGATGCTGGTATTTGCTGATATATTACTTTGAATTGCATACATTTTATGTTGACATTTTCTTTGACACAGATGCTATATCAATGCTGCTTCACCATATTTGTTGTTGCAGCTGTCTTGACTTATGCTGTCCACTGCAGTTTGTAGTGATATTGAGCATTGCATATTTGATTCCTGTTTGCATTATCCACTTGAACTTGTAGTCTGCCTTGATCATCTTGCAACCTGGTCTGGTGCACCTTGTTTCATGCTTGAGACTGTGCTTGCATTGTTACTTGGTCGACACTTGCATCACTCTGTAACACATGCTGTGTACTTCATTCAGTGTTCATGCATGTTCTCTGTTCATTTGAGTTGTATTCACATCACTTTCTGAAGCTTGAGTTGCTTGCATTTTCTGGTCAGTGGTGCTTTGAGTTGAACCTATCTTGGGTTTGACCTTGTTTTTGATTTCTGTGCTTTTGTTTGATTTTTGCACACGAGTTGGCGAGGCAGTGCACACGTATACGAATGTACACGTGTGTACTGCAGCCACTTATAATTACATGTCCCTGATAAAAAATACTGATATGCACAGATATTGCACAGTCAAAAATGATGACGAACAACCCAAATAACTGAGGCAAACAATGTTTTCAAAATCATCGTTTCTTTCAAATTTCAAAAATATTTCTCTTTCAATTTTACCGCGTTTGAAAATATTTTTACAGATTACTCAGATGCTGGATTCAAACTGGCATGCAGTTGAAGACAAAATACGAGTGTGAGTGATATGTAGTGAGGTTATTAATGTAAATGTGATGTGATTGTAATCAAAAATGTATATGTATAGTGAGAGCATGAATTTGTACTATTCAAGTTTGTAATAAATATTCGTTTGAATAAAATATTCGTTTGAATTCAAAAACTGTGTAACTTGTTCTGTTTGAATTCAAATTCAAATTCTGTGTAATTTATTTTATTCAACAGATATTTATCTAACCAAGTACATACTACTCAAAATATTTGTTTGAATAAAATTTCTGTTTGAATTCAAAATCTGTTTAACTTGTTTTGTTTGAATTCAAATTCAAATTCTGTGAAATTTAATTTTATTCAACAAATATTTATTTAACCAAATACATACTACTCAAAATATTTGTTTGAATAAAATTTCTGTTTGAATTCAAAATCTGTTTAACTTGTTTTGTTTGAATTCAAATTCAAATTCTGTGAAATTTAATTTTATTCAACAAATATTTATTTAAACTATGAAAAATAAAATAGTACATTACCAAATACATTTATATGAATGTATATATGTTTATTATCATCAAACAAAAATCATATAGCGCAAAGCGCATATTCAACACTTATTTGGGAGTCACCCTTAGGATTACTAGCAAGTAGCCTTTGTAAATCGAAGATTTTCAAAATAAAGGCATTACTGCCACCATATATATAATATGGGAATCACCTTAGAGGTTATTGGCAAGAAGTCCTTCCATAACAAAGATTTTCTATAACGATTCACTTTTCCCGTACAGTTTAAGCGGACAATAACCCACACATATCCAACCCAAATTTAACGAAAAGAGGAATAGTTATGGAAAAGAAAGAAGAAAGAAAAAGAAGAAGAGAAAAGAAAACAAAGAGAAAAGAAACTTAAAACAACACAAAATCTCATAATTACAACAAAATAACATATAATATAATATCAATGATATTTACAAAACAGAAACTGTAATATACATACATCAAATCAGAGTAAACAAATAACCAATCATCATCCTGGACAGTTAAAACAACCTGTCTTTACAAATGCCGATAATTATAATAACCAATGCAGCGTAAAATAAACATTACATGAATATGACTTGAAGACCTCCAGCTCATTTCCTGAGCTCCAATGCATCTAAAAGCAATCTATAAATATGCTCGGTCTAACTCGAGCATTATAATAAAATATCACCCGAGTTAGTTTATTAAACCAGCAGAAGATAACATACCTAGTTAGATTATTAAAGTTATCAAACTCTTATTAAAATAAAGGTATCTCGTAAGACCACGCCGGACATATACAAGTACAGGTTTTTACCTTAAAATGACCAAAACATTTTCCATAGAAGATCCAGCGATATTTTAATAATGTCTAGAGTATAAATAGTTATTAATCATAGCCGAAATTGTTACATTAATTAAATTCAAGCAATACTATGTTCTACAATCAAAACCGAAGGCTCTTATTGGAGAATGTATTTCCATACTATGAAAGGGTAGAGAACTACATTCCAATGATACATCTCTAGATAAAATGCACCAGGGTCTAACAAGAATATCTTATACCTCTGCCATACAGGACTGGCCTACACTTGACTCGTAGTACCGAAACATAGGAATTAATTTAATTATCGATTAAAAGGGGAAAACGTGCCAATTAATTAATTGACAATCGGTTTAGCGTTTCGAAAAGGGTGTCAATTAATCAAAGAATATGCCCTTGTTACAATAGCCAATAATTATAGGATTATTTGTTTCCAAGTTAAAAAGAAAAAAAAGAATTATAATGCATACAAAAATCAAACAGAGTAAGTAAGTTTATGATGAAGGTAAGTTAATAAGAATAAATTAAAAGTATAACTTTTATATACAATCAATTGATAGAGATACTAGTTGATGTGTTAAAATAGGTAAGAAATTATAACGTATAAGAATCAATTAATATTGGATATACATACATACATATATATATATATATATATATATATATATGTGTGTGTGTGTGTGTGTGTGTATATGTATATGTATGATCTAATTAATTGGATAATTAATATGGGAATCTAATTTAGAAGAAAATGTGAATTAAAAGGGTCGTATAACAAGGAATAAATGAATAGCATCGGAGAATTATACGTTATAAGCTAACATAAAAAAATCGATAAATGATGGTAAGGATTGTTTTTATGGTTAATCAGATGGTTCATAACTATTCACTACAACTATAAATTGAACATAACTTAACCCTAGCCAACACTATTTTCTCCGAATCAGCTGCTGTCATTACAGCAAACTCCTTTTCTCTTCTCTCTCTTCCTTTCTCCTCTATCAATCAAATCTTCCCCAAACAAAAAATAAAATTAAGTAAGGATATACATACAAGCAAATCAGAGAATTGCGCAAACAAATTAGGAATTTACAGCGAATTAAAAAGGGGGAAAAGCAGAGCAAATTAAAAGGGATAGAGATTGAAGCTAAGGATGACATGTGAGTGGATTAAATTATATTCTTTTACGTTTATAATATATATTATCATTGAATTTCCATTAAATAATTTATTCCACTAATTAATTCTATTAGTTATGCAAACATTGTAAATTTTATTTGTATTTAATCAGACTTGACGGTAAAAAAGGCGTAGGTCTAAAAGTAATAAATTTACAGTTATTTACATTTATTTTAAAAGTCATAATTTAGCCATAATTCTGGTCCCTTTTATTCCCTTTTTACGTGAATAATATAGTTAGAAAGATGATTCGCGGTTATGAATTAAAATACTAGACTTTATAGAAGTAGATGTAAAATAATCAAATTAGAACAAAATTAGAAAAGAGGAGTTCTGCAATAAATTATGCTGAACGGAAATAATAAATTTATCTGATAATTTAATTTGGAGAGTAAGTAACTAATTAATTTGTTGGGTTAGAAACTAAAATACGTTTCTATAATTTAATAATTAAAAGATAATGATAAACGTAACTGTAAGAATAAAAAAGAAAGAAAAAGGGCATTAGTGTAAATAGAGGGACCATTGTATTTTACACTAGCCTAAAATAATAAAAGACATATCTTGGAGTTACAAATTATTGTTTATAGTATTATTCAGTATTAAATTATGGAAATAGATTTTAGTATAGCTTTCATAACCAACCAAATAAAATAGAATTAATTCCTAGAATAAAAGAAAATAAAGTAGAGTATGAAATGAATCAAATAAATTATTAGATAAAAAATTAAGGTCGTGAGCAATAAACAAACCCAGGTCTACATATACCGCGCAGAGTATATAAAAAGACAGTTATTATGATAAGTTAATTATATAATAAAAGAGAATTAAAAAGAATTATATATCATAATAAAATAAAACATATTAGAATAGAAAAGAAACACTTGTAATTATACATAGATTTTAAAAGAAATAATAGTAACGATTACAAGTGTGATTATAACATAAGTTATGATTAAGTAAAAGAATGGAAAGGCATATTTGGAAACTTAGATTAAATAGCAATGATAGAAAATATAAATAGTAAAATCTTATTTTAGATTTCTATTAAATTGATAATTAATAAAACAAAAGATGCTTATTTAATAAATTTAAGACTTAAATTAAGTTAATAAGCAAGAAGTGGCAATACCAATAGCATTCCATAGTAGATCAATGGTGGTCTCACAATAGCCAAAAGCGTGATAAGGGAAAGAATATACTAATTAGGGTAAATATGTAGCCAATATAATAAGAAAAGTAAACTAAATGCAAATTAGAAGATTAGACTTATGGTCTAATAAAAGAATTGAGATGCGTTTGGAGTAGCCCAGAGGATGAAACGCCTAATGAAGCAGTTCATCATGGATTTTAGAAATGGAGAAGCACGTCCAACTTAGTATTTTTAGGCTTCAATAAAGTACGAGACTTCAACGGGATGTGAAGATACTCTATGATGGCCTTCTGGGTAGGCCTAACGAAGCTACACCCCCAGAGACAGTCTGTAGGTGTTCCATCAAGAGTATATGCGTTGACTACATTTGCATTGTAGGCATAACGAAGCAGACCACTGCAGTCAGAAGGGCTTGGTGTTTGGAGTAGGGTATTCGTATGTCCAGTATTTGTAAGTGAGTTTAAGAATAGTCGCATGTAGATATGGGCCAGCATCAAGACCGAGAGCGAGTTTAGGAAAGACTAGAGTTAAACCAATATGCCAATGATTCTTTCACTATCGAGACATTGGATAAGGGGCACCGCCAATTGTATGTTAGATTGCTTACAGTAGGGCACGACCACTTAACTCTTTAGATGTCTTTTAATGTAGTTGAAGGGTGGCTGCGTAGGGCATAGCCACGACGAGAAAAGAGACAGACCAACTAGAATATCTGTATTATAAACCTAAAGAAGCAGTCCTTTATAGATATAGAAAATCCCCGATTGAATTCCGTACAAGTTGGACCTTGTTGGCAGGATTCAGATAGTAGACAAAACGCTTACGTAGTCCTCAATGTACACATTAGGTGTCACATTGTGGATATCCGAGCACTAGAATAGACTAGTGCAGACGCGATTTATGTTTTCTAGCAAGTAGTGGAGCATCTATATAGTGACCTAACAAAGTAGTTCTTTATAGATGTAGCTACGGAACGCTCGCGGAGCAAGACGACGGAGTATCTATATTATAGGCTTTATGAAGCAGTCCTTTACAGATATAGCTACAGAGCAAGATGATGGAGCCCTTTTCAAGGAGGATATGGAAGGTACCATAGGTGGTACCTATGACCAATATGGTCGTTGGTCATATAGCAACATATATGTATACATTAGTTATTAGTTATTAATCTACTATGGAGAAGACGGGAACCATTCACGAAGAGAAGCGAGAGTATTGTAAACCTAATAAACCTAATATAACAGTAAATGGAAATAAAATGGTATATGCAGAATTAAGCTTAGAAGTGTATAACTTATTCATTCACCGTAACTTTAGTTTTGACCCCCTTCTTATAACACCCTACAGGTTTAGTAGATGGCAGAGACTTCCCAGTTGTCAGACACTTATTTAGAGAGTGTTATTATATTGGTGAGTATTTTCTTACTATTATATTTTAGTCAATCTCGCTGTGAGATAAATTATTGAGCGCTGATATATTTGTCTTTGCCTATTTGCATGATACCAGATACCCAACTCGGCCTTCAGTGGGCTTGGTTTTTAGCACTTTTGCAAAAATATGGACCGTTGGAATTCTGGTTGTTACATTTGGTATCAGAGCCTGGTTTAGGGTTCCTAGGTAGATAGTGAGTTAAGTATTTGTATTTTGAATTAAATATAAATATATTATGTACAAAAATTCAAATAGTCCCTAATGATAGATATTAACATATGGAAAGATCTTAGAAGTATATTTGTGCATAGTTTGCTAGGTAGGTTGGGGGTAACCCTAGTATGTTGAGCCCTACGTTAATTACCGATTTATAGCATACAAATAAGTCATGTTTTGAGAGAAGATTGGTATCCATATGTTATAGGAAGTGGAGAAGTTTCCTAGGAATAGTAGGGAGAGTGTTTTTATTTTGAAAGAAATGAGAGGTTTTAGTAAGAAGAAAATCCACTTTATGTCTAGCCCAATAAAAAAGAAACTTTTGGAATTGTAAAGTTGAAAAATATAATTGTTAATATATTTGAGGAAGTAAATATTGTTTTTTGAAAGAAAAAAGTGGTAAGAAATTTAAATTGGTTTTTATATGATGTAAATTTTGTTAAAAGTGAAATTCTTTTTTAAGAATTATAGAGTGTGTATAGCTTGCTAGTTTCCTTATAGGTGACTCCCAAAGGAAATGTTTTTAACGTAGCATATGAGATTTATTAATATTTATTTTAATTGAATCCATAAACTAGTATTTTTGGGTTGTAGTAACGGTGTTTTACGCAACATCTGTTCTGACCCAAATGAGTTTTGAAGATAATTTCTAAAGTGGTTTGTACGTACACTTATTATTTAAATAAGTATATGAAATTATTTTCTAGTTATAAAATGGTTTTGAAAATGAGTTCTTTTGAAAAAAGTAACGTACGATAAATTAATTAATTTAGTAGTAAATATTTTATCTTAGTGAATATAGAGTAAACGTACTTTAATCTATTGGAATGAGATGAATAATGATATAATTTTCTATGAATCATGAATAAATATGTTTTGTGCAAGTTATAAAAAATACGTGAAAGAGATGTACAAGGTATGGAAAGCACCATATTTTTGTATAAACTATTTCGATAAAATATAAAATAAATTCCTTGTAATTTCACAAAAACATGAAATCCTCCTCTAAAGGATTCATAGAAGGTTTTAGTATGAAGGGTTTTACATAAGAGAAAGTAATTCCAATAAATTAAGGTATAAAACCATTAAGTGTAGTAAGTTAGAAACTCCTTCAAGATTTAGTAATTGGAAGAGCATGAAAGTTAAAAGATTTTTGATAAAATAATTGTTCTTATCTACTCCAGTTTTAGTAAATTTGAAAATCTATGAAAAATAGAATATTTTTGAAATGAGGACATTTTTTTAAGTCAAGAAAAAAATAGAAAGATGTTTTGGTGGAAAAGTAAATAAGGTTTTGAAAAGATAAAATTTTAAGTAACCCGGTACCTTTGAATTTAATAGAAAACTCCAAAATAACACTTTCGAAGGAAGGAATTATAGGATTTGACGTTTCTAAAATTTAGAACCTTTAATTTTTGAAGTAAAATGATAAATACCACACTGAACTAGACTTTTAAATATAGAGTAGATAGGAATCATTTTCTAGGTGGAAAAGTACAAGGTTATAGCAGTAATTACTCCTAGTAGTAAAAATAAAAGTTCCCGTAAGCTGTATAGGATACTAATGAAAACCTAGAAATGTTGCTTTACGTGTGTAGACAATAGAAGAATAGTTAAGTGATAATAATAAGATAGTAAGACACGTGTGGTGGGAAAAGTTGACCGTAGTTGGAAAAAAATTAGGAGTAAAGAGCTTCCCCAAACTTAGTTGCCTTTTTAGATAGAGACTGCATAGATTGAAACGCTTATCCATTGTAGTAAATGAGACTTGGTTATTCCTTTTAAGCATAGAAGATAAGAGATGAATAGATATTGTTCATCACTAGTAATACAACTTATGTTGGTAACAAGTAATAAGCGACATGAGGAGCATACGAATTACTTGAATTCCTAGGGTAGGACCTTTTTGTGTCAAAATGGACATGGTCCTAGACCTCGTTGCGCTAGATGATAGCTGTGTTTAGTTGTTGTATATAAAAAAAGAATAAAAGCAGAATAAGATAACTAAAGGAAAATAACAAATTTAAAGAAAGTGACAGAAACGACAACATAAATTTGTAAAAAAAGATACTTTCTTATGTAAACTGTGTTTGGGGAAGTAAATAATTTTTCTTTTAGAACAGTAGCCTAAATCCCAAGTACGGAGGAAGATGTAGGCAAAAGAAAATCAATGAAATATGAAGTTTTTGCATTTTCTACATTTTCTCTGACATAAGAGATCGAATTCAAAAAATTATATTTTTTATGAAATTCGAACATTTAAAGTTGTATAGTAGGGTTTGGGTGCAAAATTGGTTGAGCTACACCCCTATTTTATAGGAATGTATGAAAAATTGGATGAAAAGTGTTTTATTTTTGAAAAAAATTGCATTCGTATAAAAATTACAAGTATATTTAGGATGTGTGCATCATGATTTAAAAATAAATTTTTAAAGAAGCAAAGCATTCATATTGGAGGTACCTCTTGGAAATCCATGTACATGTATATATTTACTATCGAATAACACTTTTGCACAAGAGCACGGGTGGTCGAAAAATTGGATGTACACAGAATGGACATGATTGATGCGAGGAATTGCGTAATTTTACCCTTGTTAAATTCGGGGATGAAATTTCCTAAAGGGTTAAATAAAATTAATTGAATTAACATAACTGCAAAAAGAACATAAATGTCAAATATATGTATTTAAGAATTAAGAGGTTATTTATGCAAGCAATGAGTGCGTGATTAATTGACATATCAATCAATTAAAAGGAGAATTAATTAAGAGACATAGAGACATCAATTAGTCGGAGAACATGTCACTTTTATCACTTTAATTAATTAATGGATATTCTAATCAAGGAAAATTTATGAGGAGAATAAATTAAATGATAACATACATATAATAATTTATAATTGACTTAATTAATTAATTAAGAAATTATTTAAAGACATTAAGCAAGCATTAATTAATAAAAGAGGGAAACTTATATGTCAACTGATTGGGAAATGAATTGGTGGTTTAAATATATGCAACTAATAAATTTAAGACTGAGTGACGCATAGGAATTAATTTGGGTATCGTTTAAAATGGAAAAATGTGTCAATTAATTAATTGGCAATCAGTTGAGCATTTTAAAAAAGGTTCCAATTAATCAAAGAATATGCCCTTGTTACAATAGCTAATAATGTAAATTAATTAGCTAGAAGAAAATATTAGCTAGAGGATTATTTGTTTCCAAGTTAAAAAGAAAAAAAAGAATTGGAATGCGTACAAAAATCTAATGGAGTAATTAAGTTTATTATGAAGGTAAGTTAATAAGAATAAATTAAAAAGTATAACTTTTATATATAATCAATTAATAGAGGTATTAATTGATGTGTTCAAATGGGTAAGAAATTGTAATGTATAATAATCAATTAATATTGGATGTACATACATACATACATACATACATACATATATATATATATATATATATGATCTAATTAATGGGAGAATCTTATTTATAAAGAAACGTGAATTAATAGGGTCGTAAAACAAAGGAATAAATGAATAACATCGAAGAATTAGACTTTATAAAATAATGTAAACGAATCAATAAATGATGGTGAGGATTGCTTTTAGGGTTAATCGGATGGTTCATAGTTGTTCACTACACTTATAAATTGAATGTAACCTAACCCTAACCCATACTATTTTTTCTAAATCAGCTGTTTCATTTATAGCAAAATCCTCTTCTCTTCTCCCTCTTCCTTTCTCCTCTATCAATCAAATCTTTCCCCAAACAAAAATTAAAATTAAGTAAGGATATACATTCTAGCAAATCAGAGAATTGCTCAAACAAATCAATGAATTAATAGTGAATTAAAAAGAGGGAAAAGAGGAGCAAATTAAAAGGGATAGAGATTGAAGCTAAGGACGACATGTGAGCGGATTCAATTATATTCTTTTACATTTATAATATATATTATCATTGAATTTCCATTAGATAATTTGTTCCAGCAATTAATTTTATTAGTTATGCAAAACTGTAAATTTTATTTATATTTAATTAGGCTTGACAGTTAGAAAAGGCATAGGCCTAAAAGTAAGAAATTTACAGTTATTTACATTTATTTTAAAAGTCATAATTTAGCCTTAACATTAGTTCTTTTTATTCCCCTTTTACACGAATATATAGTTAGAAAGAGAATTTGCAGTTACAGATTAAAATACTAGACTTTATAGTAGATGTAAAATATGGAAAATTGAAACAAAATTAGAAAAGTGGAGTTCTGTAATAAATTACGCTGAAACAATAAATTTATCTGATAATCTAATTTAGGGAGTAGGTAATAGATTAATTGGTTGATTTAGAAACTAGAATACAAAAGATAACGACTCTTATGATGCCTATCTCAAAGAAATTCACACCAAAACATAACTGCAAGAATAAAAAGAAAGAAAAATGGAACTAGCGTAGATAGAGGGACCACTGTATTATACACTAGCCCAAAATAATAAAAGAAATATCGTGGAGTTACGAATTATTGTTTATAGTATTATTTAGTATTAAATTGTAGAAATAGATTTTAGTATAGCTTTCACAACCAACCAAATAAATAGAATTACTTCCTAGAATAAAAAAATAAAGTAGAGTATGAAATGACTCAAATAAATTATTAGATAATAAATTAAGGCTGTGAACAATAAACGAACCCAGGTGTGCATTTACCGTGCAGACTATATAAAAAGACAGTTATTACGATAAGTTAATTATATAATAAAAGAGAATTAAAAATAATTATATATCACAATAAAAGAAAACATACTAGAACATAAAAGAAACACTTGTAATTATACACAGATTTTAAAAGAAATAATTGTAATAGTTACAGGTATAATTATAACATAAGTTATGATTAAGTAAAAGAATAGAAAGGCTTGTTTGGGAACTTAGAATAAACAAGCAACGATAACAAAGATAAATAGTAAAAGCTTATTTTAAAATTTGTATTAAATTAATAAGCTAATAGAACAAAAGATGCTTATTTAATAAACTTAGTACTTAGATTAAGTTAATAAGCAAGAAGTGGCAATACCAATAACATTCCCTATTAGATCCATGGTGGTCTCACAATAACCATAAGTGAGGCGAGGGAAAGAATATTCTAATTAGAGAAGAAAAGTAAACTAAATACAAATTAAAAGATTAGACTTAAGGCGTAATAAAAGAATTGAGATTCGTTTGGAGCTGCCCAAACGATGAAGCGCCTAACGAAGTAGTTCATCACAGATTTCAGAAATAGAGAAGCATGTCCAATTTAGTATTTTTGGGCTTCAAGGAAGTATGAGAATTCAATGAAATGTGAGAATACTCTAGGATGGCCCTTTGGGTAGGCCTAATGAACCTACACCCCTAGAGGCAGGTCTGTAGGTGTTCCATCAAGAGAGTATGCCTTGATTGCATTTGCACTGCAGGCAGTTAGAAGTGCTTGGTGTTCAGAGTAGGGTATTCTTATGTCCAATACTTGCAAGTAATTTTAAGGATGGTCGCATGCGGATATCAGCCAGCACCAAGACCAAGAGCGATTTCGGGAAAGACTAGAGTTAAACCAACATGCCAATGATTCTTTCACTCTCGAGACATTGGATGGGGGGCACCGCTAATTAGATGTTAGATTCTTTGCAGTAGGACACGACCACTTAAATCTTAAGAGGTCTTTTGATTTAGTTGAGGGGTGGCTGCGTGGGGTCATAACCACGACAAGAAAAGCGACAGACCAGCTAGAATATCTGTATTTTAGGCCTAAGGAAGTAGTCCTTTACAAATATAGAAAATCCTGGACTGAATTCCATACAAGGTTGATCTTGTTGGAGGGACTCAGATAGTAGACAGAACGATTACATAGTCCTCAACGTATGCACTAGGTTGTACATTATGCATGTCCAAGCACTGGCATAGACTAGTGTGGATGCAATTTACGTTTTCATAATAAGTAGTGGAGCATCTATATTGTAAGCCTTATGAAGTAGTCATTTACAGATGTAGCTACGGAATGCTCGCGGAGCAAGATGATGGAGTATCTGTATTGTAGGCCTTACAAAGCAGTCCTTTACAGATATAGCCACGGAGCAAGACGATGGAGCTCTTTTCGAGGAGGATACGGATGGTACCATGGGTGGTACCTAGGACCAATATAGTCATTGGGCATATAGCTACATATATGTACACAATAGTTATTAGGTTTTGATCTACTATGGAGTAGATGGGCATGGTTCACAAATAAAGGCGAGAGTATTGTAAACCTCATAAACCTAATATAACAGTAAATGAAAATAAAACGGTAGAATTAAGCATAGAAGTGTATAATTTATCCATTTACCAGAACTTTAGTTCTGACCGCCTCCTCATAACACCCTACAGGTTAAGTAGATGGCAAAAACTTTCCAACTGTAAGACACTTGTTTAGAGAGTCTTATTATATTGGTGTGTATTTACTTACTATTATATTTTAGTCAATCACGCTGTGAAACAAATTATTGAGCTCTAATACATTTTTCTTTGCATTTTTGCAGGATACCGGATACCCTACTCGGGCTTCAGCGGGCTTGGTTTTTAGCACTTTTGCGAAAAATTCGGACCACTGGAATTCGGGTTGTTACACATTAAGTAAAATCAATAATGCTAATAAGTCCTTCTTCTAAAATTATTTAATTTTCGTAGCAAACAACTTAGGAGAAATCACCAAAAATCATAGAAATTCATTTTTAGCATGTTATCTAACATATCTAAATTTCAGACCCAAATAATCAATATATTTTCTGAAATAAATTTCTAAACCCAATTAACCATATTTTCCTTTAAAAACTCACAGTAATCTTTCCATAGTTTGGAAAATTATCAAAATTAAAACCCAATTCCAAAATCATGTTTTACATAACATATAACTTTTCCATGGAATTGAAACATCAATTTCAATTGGTTTTTCCCTAAAACCGCATAAATCCTTATTTAAACACTTTTGTTTAAATCAAACAAATCATAATTTAAACATATTATCATCCAAGTCATGATAAAAACGAATTTAATCTCAAATCCAAAAACATATGATCATAAAACAAATAGAGACAGTATAAATATTATTCACCTTGATTAAGATAAGGAGATTGGATTGAGACTAATTTTCCCTAAGCTTGAATCCCTAGCTTTAAATTGAATTCCTCTCTTTTTTTCTTTGTTAGTGGCCGGCTCCACTATTATGTTTGCATATGTATTTTGTGAAAATGATAAAATGAACACGAATGGTATAAGGAATGGAAATATATAAGGGTAAAGGGTTATATGCGGCTATTTCCCAATATACCCTTGTGTAATTTAATTAGCTTACAAACCATTCTTAAGCCCATTTAATTTATTAAGCATGGCGTTCTAAGTTTTTATTCAAATCCTAATCCCCTTATCACTTAATATTTATATTATTCTATTTAATTTATCTAACTAAATCTCATGAATAATGTTCTTAAAAATTAAGGGTGTTATGGCCTCTCCACCTTAAAAAATTTTGTCCTCGAAATTTAGTAAGGACTAAATAGTAAACATAACAATCATCTGTAACGACTCCTAACAACCATACCAGTCCACCTGACTAGCAACTATCTATATAAATTTAATATATACATTCCCTCAAAGCATACAAGGATAAGTATCTCGGATCATGTCCTCTGTCACCCTAGTACAGTCCTTCTTGTTGTCGCTCCACTGAACTTTCACCAACTTGACCGTCCTGTTCCTCAATCTTTTCTCATCTCTCATTATAACCCGAACTAGTTGTCTAACGAAAGTAAAATTAGGCTATACTATCAAATCTTCCAACCTTTTTGGAGAAATAGTAGTCTCTGGATCATGCACATACTTGTGAAGATGAGACACATAAAATACATTATGGACACCTACCATATTGCTTAGCAACTCTACTCTGTATGCAAGCTTTCGAATCCTTTATATAATCTAGAATGGACCAACATATCTTGGTGCTAGTTTCCCCAACTTTCCAAATCATACCACACCCTTTATCGGCGATACTTTAATGAAAACCTTGTCTTCAACTGAGAATTCTTGGTCTTTATGCCTCTTATCTGTGTAACTTTTCTGTCTGCATTGAGCTTCCTTCATCTTTTCTCGGATCAACTCAATCTTCTCTGACACCTCTCTAACCAAATCTGGATTTAAGACTAATAAGTCTTCAGTCTCCAACCAACATGCTAGCGATTTACATGGCTTTCCATACAAAGCTTCGAAAATACCCATTCCTATACTAGTCCGATAACTATTATTATAGGAAAACTCAACCAAATGTAGGTGATATTCCCAAGATCTACCAAAGTCCAATACACAAGCTCTCAACAAATTCTCGAGTACCTTATTGACTCACTCTGTCTACCCATCCGTCTGAGGGTGATATGCTGTACTCATCTTGTGCTTAGTACCTAATACCTCCTGTAGACTCTTTTAGAATTCATTAGTGAACAAAGCATTACTATCACTGACTATGCTACTAGGATCTCTATGAAGTCTAAATATGTTTTTCATGAACAACTTAGCTAAATCATGTGCCGTCCTGGTTGCTTAACTGGAATGAAATGGGCACTCTTGGTAAACCGGTCCATTATGACCCATATACTTTCATTTGCCCTATTTGAACTTAGCAACCCGTCAATAAAATCCATGGATATCGAATCCCATTTCCAAACAAGATTCTCTAACGGCTGAAGCAACCCACTCGGCTTTTGATGTTCGGCTTTCACTTGTTGACAGTTTGCACACTACATAACCCACAATCCAACATCCCTCTTAATACCTTCATAGTAGAAGCTCCTCTTCATATCTTGATACATCTTGGTCCCTCCAGGATGAATTGTAAACTTGGATCGACGGAATTCTCCAAGAAATTCTTTCCTTAAGTCCTCTATATTTGAAACACACAACCGTCCCTTATTTCTCAACCATCCTCTCTGGTCACGACTATAATCTATTAGATCATCGATCTCAATTCCAACCTCAAGCCGTATAATCTTTTCAGCTAATACTGGATCCTCTTTTTGCTTAAAAACAATCCCCTTGACCAACACTGGTCGAACTTCTGAATAGGACAACATGGCAGTATTCTGACTAGATGCAGCAATCGATCTTAACTACACACTAGAAGTAGTCAAAGCTTCTAAATTCTTCAATTCTGCCAGCATAGCTAACACCACATTTTGATGTCTTCTGCTAAGAGCATTCACTACTTTATTACCTTTCCCTGGAGTATAATCTATGCCAAAATCATAAGCAGCCAAAACTCCAGCCACATCTGTTGTCTCATATTCAGCTGAGAGAATAAGTACCTTAAAGACTTATGATTTTTGTATAGCTCAAATCTCTCTCCTAAGAGAGAATGTCTCCATATCTTCAATACGAAGATCACCGCAGCTAACTGCAAATCATAAGTAGGATATTTCACTTCATTTGGTCTAACCTGTCATGAAGCGTAGGCAATCACTTTACCTTTCTGCATCAACACACTCCCAATCCAATTCCACATGGATCAGTATATACCACTAACCCTTGGTTTTCGTCTGGAACCACTAATACAGGTGCATTGCTCTACAAATGTTTAACTTAAGGAATCCTTCCTCACATTTTTCAGACCAGACAAACTTCACCTCCTTCCTAGTTAGCTTAATCAAAGGTGCTGCTATCCGTGAGAAATCCTTGATAAATCTCCGGTAATAGCCAGAAAGTCCAAGAAAACTTCTAATCTCAATCACCCTCTTTGGTCTCTTCTAATTATTAATAGCTTTGATCTTATCTGGATCGATTGACAAGCCCTTCTCTGAAACCACGTGACCAAGAAACTTAACCTCTTTCTTCCAAAAATGATACTTGAAAAACTTCGCCTTCAGCTGATTCTGCCTCAACGTCTCAAGCACAACTATGAGATGATCATCATGCTCTCTTTCATTCTTAGAGTATACTAAAATGTCATATATAACCAACAACACAAACCTGTCCAAGAGCTCTCGGAAAACTCGATTCATCGGATCCACAGAGAAAGTAGGTGCTTTGTTAACCGAAATGGCATTACTAACCACCTATACGAACCATACCTAGTTTGAAATACTGTCAAAGGAATACTATCCTCTACCACACTTAACTGATGGAAACCTATCGCCAAATCCAACTGGGAAAACACTCTGGCTCCACACAACTGATCAAATAGATCATAAATTCTCGACAAATGATACTTATTCTTATTCATCCTTTCATTCATATTACGATAATCGATACACATTCTCAACGACCTATCTGGTTTCATAAATACCGCGACCGCTCCCCAAAGAAAAGTGCTTGTTCTAATAAAATTCCTTCCTTCTAGATCCAATAGCTGCACTTCAAATCCTTCATCTCAATAATTGTCATCCTGCTAGGTAGTTTACGCACAGGTTCAGCTCCTAGCACAAGATCTATTCGAAACTCAATAGCTCATTTTGCTGGTAGTCGTGTGACCGGCTTAAAGACATCTACAAACTATCTTGCTACTCGAACCTGACTTAGATCTTCTCCCACTTCCATTGCTACTTGAACCTTAGAATATAATTTGGTTATGACTATCAGGGTGTCTTAGTGATATTTCCCCATCTTGGAAAAAGATCCTAGCTTCATACTTACTCAACCAATCCTTACCCAAAATGATTCTGAAATCTACGAAATCAAAAACACATAGACTACATGCAAACTTATGACCTAACAAGTCAAGTTCTAACTGGTCACATCTCATCCCAGAGTAGCATACCCTCCTATTGGATTCACAACCCTTAAGGAAGTAACAAGGTATGTAGGTTCTAAGCATAACCTATCAACCAAATAGTGGGATATAAATAAATGTGATGCACAATTATCAAATAGTATCCTAACTGGTATACTATGAATCAGAAACGTACCTTCCGACATAATCTTCCCATTTTCAGCCGCAGTTGGCTTAGAAGATGATGGTCCAACAGCAAAAATCTTTCCCTTATCCACCTTAACTTGTTCTGGACGCTAATTCTTATAATGTCCAACTCGGTCAGCACTTCACACTCTTCTTATCTGCAGCTTTCTTCCCCTTGCCTGACGACACTCATTTGCATAATGGCCCTTCTTGTCACACTTGAAGCAAAATAAATTAGTCTTTTCCTTCTTGGCAGCTTCTCTCTTCTGGACTCCCTTCTTCTTAAAAAACTTCCTCTTCTTTCCTTAAGAACTCTGAATCTCAACTGGCTTCTCCCTAGCACCAATAGCAAGCGTTTCTTCATGGTTAATTTTCTACTCTAACACCATATTACAAGGATCACAAATATGTGTCAGGGTCACCCTAGCAAGCTCAAGTCTCAATCCCCAATGAATCTCTTATTTCTCCTGATGCTAGTGTCTATAGTAGCATGTCCATATTGGGACAGCTCATCAAACTTAGTAGCATACTCGATTACCAACATCTCTCCCTGCATCAAATCCATAAACTTTCTCAACAATGCTGACTTAGCAACTTTACATAAAAACCTCTGTTCAAATCTTCCTCTAAAATCCACCCAAGTCAACTGCTCCTTTGGAACCTTGGCATTAACATTATTCTGCCAATGAAGTGTTGCCCCTTGAAACTACCTAGAGGCCAGCCTCCTCTTCTATGCATCATCCAAAATCAAATCAAAAAATATTCTCTCACAATGTAACAGTCAATCCTCAACTTCTATGGCATCCTTCGTTCCCGTAAATGGTTTCCCACCAAGACTAGAGTAATCCCTTCTCAGCTTAGCATAATTATTCCCAATTGGATTAGCTCCTCCAACATTCCCAGCAACACCAGCAGCAACTCCTGCTTGCATCTTATTTATGAAGAACTGATACATCACCCACATATCTACGGATGGATTTCCAGCATCCACATTAGCATTTGCATTTTGGTTAGCATTAGCCTGTCGACCGAGGTTCCATCTGGTGGGTCGAGCATTTCCATTGGTTGTGGTGCTTCCTCCACCGAGATTTTCTTTTCCGTTTCCTACCTCCATATCTTTTTTCTCGTAAATCTGCATAAGGTTCTTAGTAAGATACAGAAGAACAGTGTAAGAGAGAGGGGAATATGTGTGTGTGTGTATCAAATAAAATTACATTACTATTGCGTTAACCCAAACCCCGATATTATTTTCTGATTCATTAGATTATGTTTGAAAATATTTTAGGTTTAAATTTCTTTTAAGTTTCATAAACCTATGCTTTGATACCAACTTGTAGCACCTCTTTTTGGAGGCTGGAAACTAATGGCTACGGATGCTGCAGTCATCCATAATTATTAATCCACGGCGACCAAATACGGTAATGTAAGATACATTGATCTAATAGAAACACATGGATATGCAAAAAAATTAAAATCACAAAAAAATTTCACATTCCATTTCAAACATTTTCAAATTCATTACATAATCCTAATACTAGAACCACGTTCAAAGAAAATGTACTTATTACAACATACGCCAAGAGCGACATATGAAGATGCCTCCTTGGATAATCAGAGTATATATAGGCAATTTAACAACTTTGCCTTTACAAAAACGACACAGCAGAAACAAAATAAAAGAGAACTCTAGAAACTATCTTGCCTCATGCATGTCCTCAGAAACTTATTTAAAGAGGCACCTAAAAACATGAACTCTCAAACTACTCAAAATCAATTGAGTACCCGAGAGTTTAAGAGGAAAATATAAACTTCGAGTCAGACATAAAGCCTAGTATGAATTATAATCTACTATCTCAAACCATTTAGATATCTAGTGAGACCACACCGCTTAGCGGAACGGGTTTTCCCCTCACTAATATTCTAAAACCATTATAAAACGATATACTGTGCTTCTGCATTACAATGGTTAAAAAAATTCAAAACAATACGATGATATGCAAACAAATAAATCGGTTATGGCTTTCTCATCCCATACATTTTGACTAAATGTCTCATTTACAGTTCCTAGGGTTACTATTAACGTATTAGTTTTCATGAGCTAACTAATAACCCGTTCAATGTTGATGGACTCCCTATCCACTTTCATAGTTTTCATGGGATCACTAAGAACATGTTGTCTCCTACCAATATCATCATTTTTTCATGGGTTCCCCCTGAACCTACTGGTTACTCCAATAACCTCCCTCTTATCCTAGTTTTCATGAGTTGACAAGGAACTTATTGATATCTGTTAATAACTTAATTCAGATGTAGTTTTCATCGATTCACTACAAACCTATTGGCCCCTTCTAGTATCAAATCATAGTTTTCATGGACTAACTATGAACCTATCTTCCTAAAATCTTTGTTTATAGATAGTTTTCATGGGTGACTATGAACCTACTGGCCCCTGCGAATATTTTTTTCTTATACACAGTTTTCATGGACGTACTGTGAACCTATTGGCCCTTACCAATATCTTCTTTTAATATTTTAGCATCCTATACTTTGGCCTTCTTGACCTCCTGGATTGCATTTGACTCATTCAGGAGTTAACTTAATTCATACTCACTAAGAGGTCAACCTAATTAGTTATTTAGCCCTTGCCAAAATTACAGTTATAGGTCAGTTACAATGTGAATATATTCAAATACAAATACGAAGAGGAAAACATAATAATACAACACCCTATGGTTTAACATCCTTGAAATCATTTTATATAAAACTTATTTAATCCCTTCAACCCATTGATCAAGGAAAACTTCTTCAAATCTTTATTTCGAAACACTTTATTTATGCCATGGTTTTCTTTTAAAATGAGATTGAGTTATTTGTTTTGAAAACTAAGGCCTTCGAAACCTTAAAACCTTACTTTCGAAACCTCTGGATAACCTCTTTTGAATCTTTTTAATTCACTTTTAAAACCATTAAACTCCATTTGAAATTAGCACTTTCAAAACATTCATTTAAAAGATTGTTTAACCTTTAAAACGAAAATATATTTTCTTGATAAAAACCATACTACAATTTCGACAGAGTCATTTCCATATTTATAAAAATATATTTTTAAATCTCTTTCTATTTTATAAACTTCCTGTTTATAAAACCTCTTATTTATAAAACCTCATTTATTACTCTATTCCTTTATAAATATTACTTATTCATGGAATACCATTTAAAATATCAATTAAAATTTGTTTTACATTACTTCCATATGTATAAATTTCTTTTATATATTCCCTTCTATTTATCAAAAATCGTTTAACATCTCCAAATTTATCCTCACTTTCAATTTCCAAAAAATAATCAATTATTTTTGAAATTATTATTATAAATCAACAATTATGATTAATTTTCCCAATTTGTTCAATGATAATAGTTCCCCTTAATTTATAAGCACCATTATATATCTAACTTTTTATTTATAAAATATGATTTTATAATTCCTTAATTTATTTGTAAAATGTCACTTATATACATTATCGCATTAATAAATTTCCACACATATAAATAAATCTTAGTATATGTATATATATCACTTTATATAGAATGGTTAATAAATATTTATACCAAAATATATCTATCTTCTTTTTAAAACCGTACTCCTTTATTATGAAAGATGAACTTTTTTTTTAAGATTATAAAAATCTTTATTATACAGTTTAAAAATCCCTATTTAAAATATTTCATAAAACTATTAATTTATAATATCTAAAAATCATACCTTTTATTTTGAAATAAATTCCTTTTTTAAATAATTTAAGAATAATTATTAAAACATATAAAATTTTGAAATCACTTAATATCCTTTTTAAAAAACAAAAACTTCACTTTAAAGTATTTCAAAATACTAAAAATATGTCTCAGTGCTAATAAGCACTAAATAGGGAAAATCATCCATGTTATCAAATATGGCATCCAATGCATCTCATATCAAAATATATAAAAAGTAAAACCAACGATGTGTGGGATCCAGTTGGATCCCTTCAACCTATCCCCCTACATCAAATATGTCATGTAGTTATAAAATATTAATCAATCATTTTGAGGCTGGATCATATACAAAGGGACATCCGCTCTTACATGGGAACGTAATAGGGTCTCATCTGCTCCAGAGGTGGGAATATTTCCAAACCAACTAATAAAATAGTAAATCGTCCAGACAGTCAACAAACAATAAACAACAAAATTATCCAAACTTATATAAAGATATAAGTAGGTCAGGGAGGTGAGTTAACTCACTTTGATTCCAGTAATAGCTGAAACATTCCGGTTTGAATTGAAATTGAACAGGCGTTTAATTTTAACCCAAATTCCTAATAGCCCCAAACCTATCAAATCTAACTCCATAACGTAGTACCCGTTAATATGATTGCAATGCTACTTGTCGCATTCAATTTCGACCTCGTATGCAAAAGTTATGAATTAATGAACATTTGATATTATTTAAATTATAATTAACTTTATTTAATAAAATTTAAACTTTAATTTTGCCTTCCCTCCATCGTTCTACCCAGGCCCATAGCCTAAACTCGACGCAATTTTCTTCGATTTCCGCCCCGACCTCATATTGCCATTCACCGCCACGCCTAGCCCCCTCCTTCCATTGTCGCAGATCCCATGCCCTATAACCTCATAAACATTAGGAAAATCGAGCTCGAACGACGCGCGTTTGGATGGCCATAGCCGCTTCCATGCCTCATTATTGGTGATCTCCACTGTTGGTTTTGTTTATCTTGTCGAGCTCTACAATTTTCATATTGAATGTTTTGGCTAATTTCGCTTCTACCTCTTGATCGATTAATAGCCATTGGATTTGGTTATAATTATTGGCGGCTGGTGAAAACTTAGGGTTATGTTTTGCAAAATGAAAATTCTCAAGTCCTTTTATAGAAAATTTCACGGCACTATTCTCGTCGAAATATTTCGAACTCCAATCGAGGTGTTCCGTCTAGCGTTTTATATGTAACACCCCTACTCCAAACTCCATAGGACTAGTATCGAGACCCAATTCGATCATATGTAGATGTTAGTTTTTGAAATTGAATTATATTAATTTAAATTCCTTTAATTAATTTCTATGCGTTTCAAACTCGCACGACCAAATATTACGTCCGATCACCACGAAATTCGACATCATATAATAATTCACTATTGCGATTCCAATGAAACAAGTTTCGTCGAAATCCGAGATAGTACCCCGGAAGGCTATTTTCACATGTTAATTAAAACTAATTATTATTAAATCAGCTTATTTACTTTCATATTCAAAACTTTACTATTTTTATTCTTATTCAAAGAGAATTTAAATCAACTTTCGAAATCATTTTTATTTACATCAAATTCAAGATTTAATTTTTAGACAATTCCAAATATTCAAATAATCATTATATTTGAAATTTAAGTTATTTAACTTATAAAATTACTTTCAATATTTAAAAATCAATTAAACATTCCAAATTAGAATGATTGAAATTCTAGGTCGTTACATTCTACCTCCTTAAAAGAATTTTGTCCTGAAAATTGCAAGTAAGAAATGCCACAATCCCATTAATCTTTCAAAACCAATTAGTTGAAATAGATTACAAAATTCGTTTAAGCCTTTAACCTTCCGAAGCCAATTTGTCGAAACTTTGTTATCACCTTTTCTATGTCTCTAGATTCATTCATATTTACTAACGAATATCATTCCAAGTCGAACATAAGCATCAAATTTTAGTTATCAAATTTTTATCAAAATTCTCAAAATTTTCTAACGCCTTAAATTTTTGGAAATTTCGCCAACGTCTCCTTTGCACCGCTCAATCGGAAAAATTTGCATTATATATATGTATATAATTGTAAAATACAACTCATCTTTAAGGATGTGGCAAACCATTGGGAAAATATAAAAATATGATATGTAATCCAAGATGTGTACCTTTTATTAGCATTAACAAGCACATACAATGAATATAATGTGAAATCAAGCTACAAATACCAAACATACGCCATCCACACCTACTAATCACTCAACAACCAATGAGAGTAAGTATATAGAGAGTTATATCAATATATAACATAGATTGTACAATAATCAAATGCAAATGTAGCAAATGCAATCACAGAAACCGTCAAACAAATAATACCGCCCAATTAATTCATAACCATATCAATTTGCATTTTCTGATGTCAACATTTAATTTATTAAAGCTCGTATGACGTACATATATCAATCATACGCAATATCAAATTTGATCGCTCATTCGATCAAATAGTTTCACTTTCGAGTATCGTTCACACAACCAATCTAGTACGGTCTCTGATCCGGTTCCTTGATTAGAAACCGCTATTCTCCTTACATAGCCATAAACTATGATAGAGAACTCCAAAATCAATCAAAAACTCCATATCCAGTGTTCGCCATCGAGATTTCATTGAAAAATCCTAGCTCGGACTGATATAAATCATCTCAAACACTTATATTTGAATCTAGATCAAATAGTTAAATGAATAAAATAATATACATATGACTTACGTATTTATTTCAATTGGTTTCTTATCATAACCCACTCTTTCTTATTTAGTTTCTTTTATTTACATTCATTTATTCATAATCATTATTCACATTGCTTTATCAACATTCATTTAGTACTTAGTATATTTCTTTCAGTACTAATATCACTTAAGAACCAACCCATCAAATTTTAAGTTTATAATAAATAATTTATACACTCTTCTTATGTTTATTTTCACTTCACAACTTAAGTTAATATTCAATTCTATAAAATGACATTCCAAAATCATATTCAATTCATTTACTACTTAAGTTGAGTTTCATTTCATAACTCAAGTTCACATCCATTTCGTTATTTAATTACAAATCAAATTCAATTTCATTTAGCTCGTTTCATTATTCAATTTCAATATTCTACTCTATCAAACAACATTCTAAACCATGTTCAATTCCCTAATTTATTTAATTAGATAATTTCATTAATCCATTTCAAACCACAGTCAATTTCATTTCAAAAACCATTTCATTTAACGAAAATTAAGTTAAATATCATTTCAAATTTTCATTTCTTAACATTCGTATTCAACAATTTTAAACTTTGTTTTAACTTATTATTCCTCAATTTATAGTTTACAAAAAATGATTTCTTATAATTTTAACAAAATACACAGATAATATTTTTAGAATTTACACCTTATATTTTATTTCAACTCTATTTTGAAATAATACACAATATAATGTATAGCACTTTTTGTATAGAAAATCATATTGGGATTTAAAATCAAAAACTGTTTTACCAAAACAAATCTCTTATGGTAGCAATTCCTCACTTGGAGACCCGAAAATGAACATCGATGATGATGCAGTCATCATCGAAATCATTTTCCAATGACCGAAGTGAGTTCACTGCTTTATTTCTCTTTAAATCCTTTTAAAAATATTTCTAGTCAAAACATTTTCAAAATAATATCATTATTATTTCTTTAAAACATTGAAAAATAATTTTCAAATTCACTAGGTATTAAATTCTTGAATTCTCAGCTTTTAATTCTTGAAAAACAATTTTTGTTTAAATTTAATAACAACAACTTTTATTAGAATACAAACGTCAAATGATAATAATCAAATAGTATCATTCACTAACACCCAAATACACCATATATACAATAATAATATCTAAAAAATTATTCCTTTATATATAAAATATAATCGAGGTAAAATTATTTCATTTACTCAAATTCAAAACAATAGTACATCGAATTGCTATGATTAAGTGTTTAAAGATACTTATTAATAACGTTAATTACTCATATAGACCAGAATCCATAAGCCATTCAACAGATCACTCAACACAATATATAACATTTTTATATCACTAACAAATATGTGTTCATATACACACACATACACACACACTCAAACTCATTCCAGAGTGTTATTGACCCTATCTATAGTAAGCACCCCACCAATGCCAAGGTTCTTGCTTAACCTTGTGCTCTGATACCAAGCTGGAACAAACTTTTTCTGTACAGTTCAAACGGATAATAAACCACACATGTCCAACCTAAATTAAATGGAAAGACAGATAATTATGGGAAAGAAAGAAGAAGCGAAAAGGAGAAGTGAAAAGGAAATGAAAACAACACAGAATCTCACAATTGCGGCGAAACAACATATAATATTATATCAATGATCTTTACAAAAGAGAAACTGCAATATACATCCATAAAATCAGAGTACACAAATAAGCAATCATCAACCTGGACAATTATGACAACCCATCCTCACAAATGCCAATAAGTAAGATAACCAATGCAGCGGAAAATAAACATATACTTGAATATAACTTAAAGACCTCTAGCTCATCTCCTGAGCTCCAATGCATCCAAAATAAATCTGTAAATATGCTCGGTCCGAGCCGAGAATTATAATAAAATAACACCTGAGTCAGTCTTGTAAACCAGCGTGAGAAAAACACACCCAATTGGATTTATATACTTATCAAACTCTTTTCAAAATAAAGGTATCTTGTAAGCCCACATTGCATATAACCACGGAAGGGTTTTTACCTTGCGATAACCAAAACATTTTCCATAGAAGATCTAATGATATTATAATAATGTTTAGATTACAAATATTTATTAATCATGGCCAAAATTGTTACATTAATTAAATTCCAGCGTATAAGGTTCTACAATCAAAACAAAGGGCACTTATTGGAGGATGGATTACCATATTATGACAAGGTAAGGAACTACCTTTCGATGGTACATCTCTTGATAAAATGCACCGGGTCTGACAAAAACATGTTGTACCCCTACCAAACAGGACTGGCCTACCACTTGACTAGTAGTATCGATTATAATCACCACTTTCGTTAATTGGCCTTGAAGCATACATAAGTAGACATCAATCGGTTTGGATTTTTGGATGACCATACCCCTACGAGAGCGACCCACTTGGCCCTGCTGCATTCCCGATTTCTGTCATTTCCTAGAGTATGTGGCTTGAGGCTACATTTTACCTTTATATAGCACTTTCCACTTGGAATGCTAATACCACCCTCCAGTCAATAATGCAGTTCCATCATTCATCCATACTAGTTCGTTTCGGGGCTAAACGAAATCTAAGGCACCACTTCTACTACATCCATTTTGAAATCATCCTTTGGATTAGCAGTACGTAGCCCTTGCTCTTCAAAAGCTCCATATCGATTATCTTCGAGATATTTCTATTCGAAACGCTTATACTGGTTCGAAGTGGTCTTCAGATAACATATCGATCCCAGTCTCTCTAAACCGACAATGTTAGTTTATAAACTAGCAAACATCTGTTAGTTCGGTTATTTAACTACCAAATAAACAAACAATCTTACCAGATACCAAACTTCCAAAGAAGGCAACACTGGTTAAGGACCAGCAACACTAAGCCCCTTTAATTAATCTTTTAATTAATTAACATACTTTCCCAATATTTAGCTCAAAATATCTTTAAAAATATATATTCTCAAAACCACTTTCAATATTTTATATTTGGAAAACATTTTCGTATACTTATCTCAAAGGTAGAAATATATTAACAAACCATTTCATTTTAAACGTTTAGAGATGCCCTATATACTTAAATTCGTAATAAGTTTATTTACAACTTTCGAGGAAAACTTTTTACTTCTCATAACACACTTTATTGGGTCAAAAAGAATATTGTGTAAAACTCGTTACGGCAACCCAAAAATACTGGTATATAGGTCTAATTAGTATAGATCATATGTACAATAAATAAAACTTCTTTCGGAAATCATCTACTGTAACAACAAAGTTATAGTTAATGTCTTCCTCACTTCCTTGAAAACATTTATTACAACAAAAATGTTGAAATCCATGTCTTCCTATCATTTGACACATTTTAAATCACTTTTAAAACCATTATACACCATTTGAAAATATTACCCTCTAAACATTCCTTTGAAAGATAGTTTTAACCTTTAAAACATAAATATATTTTCTTGATAAAAATCCATACTTAAATTTCGACATAGTCATTTCCATATTTATAAAACTATAGTTGTTTATATCTTTCTATTTTATAAACTTCCTTTTTATAAGATGCGTTATTTATACAACCTCGTTTATAAATCTATTCCTTTATAAACCTCATTTATTCATGGTCTCCGATTTAAAATATTAATTACAATCCATTTTATGTTGATTCCATATGTATAAATCTCTTTTATAAATTCCCTTCTATTTATAAATTATCGCTTAACATCTCCAAATTTATTCTCATTTTCAATTTTCAAAATAGAATCTACTATTTTTCTAAAATGACATTCAACATATTACTATAAATCCACAATTTTGATTTGTTTTCCCAATTTTTCCAATGATAATAGTCCCCCTTAATTTATAAGCACTACTTATAAATCTATCATTTTATTCATAAAATACGATTTTACAAATCCTCACTTTTTTTTATAAAATTTCACTTTTAGACATTAGCGCATTTATAAATTTCCATATTTATAAATAAACCTTAATATATGTGTGTGTATGTGTCACTTAATATAAAATGATTAATAAAATATTTTACCAAAATATTTCTATCTTCTTTTTAAAACCATATTCCTTTATGATAAAAGACGGGCTTATTATTAAGATTTTAAAAAACTTGATTATACAGTTCAAAAATGTCTATTTAAAATATTTCATAAAACTATTAATTTATAATATCTAAAAATGATACCTTTTATTTCGATAAATTCCTTCTTTCAATAATTCAAGAATAATTATTAAAACATATAAATTTTCGAAATCTCTTAAAATCCTTTTTTTAAAACTAAATCTTCACTTTATAGTATTCAAAATACTAAAAATATGGCTCAATGCTACTATAGCACTAAATAGGGAAAATCATCCGTGTCATCAAATATGGCATCCAACACATCATATACGAAAATATATGAAAAGTAAAATCAACAATGTGAGGAATCCACTTGGAACCCTTCAACATGTCCTCCTGCATCACATGCAGTATGTAATTATAAAATATTAATCATCCATTTTGAGGCCGATTCGTATACAAAGGGGCTTACGCTCTTACAAGGAAACACAATAGGGTCTCGTTCGCTCCAAGTGTGGGAATATATCCAAACCAACTAATAAAATAGTAAATCGTTCAAACAGTCTACAAACGATCAACAATGAAATTAGCGATACTTATGTAAAAATATAAGTAGGCCAAAGAGGTGAATTGACTCACTTTGATTCCAGGAATCCCTGAAATGTTCCGGTTTGAACTAAAATTAGACAAGCTTTCAATTTTAATCTAAATTCCTACTAACCCCAAACACATCCACTTAAATTCCATAACGCAGTACTTGCTATTATGATCGCAATGCAACTTGTCCTGTTCGATTTCAACCTCGTATGGAAAAGTTATGAATTAATGAATGCTAGAGATTATTTAAATTGTAATTAACTCTAGTTAATAAAATTTATACTTTAATTTTACCTTCACTCCATCGTTTATACCCAGGCCTGTAACCCAAACTTGATGCGAATTTCTTCAATTAACGCTCGCCACCTCGTATCGCTGTTCGCCACCATGCCCAGCCCCTCCTTCCATTGTCGCAGGTCCTATGCCTTAAAAACTCATCAATCATCAAATAATCAAGCTCGGATGGCGTGTGTTCCAATTGCGATAGCCACCACCATGCCTTTTCATGGGCAATCCCGACCGCTGATCCTATTCATTTTGCTGAGCTCTACAATTTTCATGTTGAACGTTTTGGCTAATTTCGCTTCTAGTTCTCGAACGATTAATGGCCGTTGGATTTAGTTATAGCTAATGGTGGCTGGTGAAGAATTGGGATTAGGTTTTGCAAAATGAAAATTCTCAAGTACTTTGATATAAAATTTCATGGCACTATTTAAGTCGAAACATTTTATACTTCAATTGAGGCATGCCGCATAGCATCCTAATGTAATACCCATATTCTAAACACAATAAGACTAGTATCGAGACCCAATTCGATCATATTTTGAAGTTAGCTTTTGAAATCGAATTATATTAATTTAAATTCCTTTAATTAATTTCTACGTGTTTCGAGCTTGCACGACCAAATGATACGTCCAATCGCCACAAAAACCCAACGGCACACAATAATTCACTATTATGGATCCAATGGAACTTGTTCATCAAAATCCAAGATAGTGCTCCAAAAGGCTATTTCAACGTGTTAATTAAAACTAACCATTATCAAATCAGCTTATTCACTTTAATATTCAAAAGTTTACAGTCTTCATTCTTATTCAAATAGAATTTAAATCAACTTTCGATTCATTTTTATTCACATTAAATTCAAGATTTAATTATTTAAATAATTTTAAACATTCAAATAACCATTACATTTGAAATTCAAGTTATTTAACTTATAAAACTACTTTTCAATATTTAAAAATCAATTAAATATTCCAAATTCGAATAACTATAATTCTGGATCATTTCATCTCTGTCTTTGAAAATTATTATCTCCAACATATCTGCACTTTTGAATGTGCATATTGATTCGAAGTGGTTTTCTGATAGGAATCGCTGAAATTCGATCCCGATCACTCTGAATCAGTTATCGATGAAAAGATTTCAGGTATATAGGTGGTTGTTAAACATTTTCCAATTTATTAATTTTTTCATCCAAATAAAAATCACTTCAGAGATGTAAGCTTTATATTTTTTTTATTTCTTTTAGCGTATATGGGATTATTAAGCCCCTTTTATCAAACCATTTGGTTAATCAAAACCCCTTTTTAACTTTGGAAATACCAAATCATTTCATTTTTTACTTCGAAAAACATTTCCAAAATATCATTTTTAAATCTTGTTCAACTTTGGGAGAATACTACAAACGCCTTCTCTCTTTTACCATAGGAAAATATGGCCTGAGTAAATCAATTTAACTATTTTGTCCGTTGGGCCAGTCTGGATAGCTATGGAGAGCAGAAAACTGGTTTTCCAAACCCAATTCTAGAGACTACCTCTCTATCACCCATAAAATGGTCAAATTATTTAATCGACTCTAACTTCTTAAGAATATTTGATTAACTTTCCACTTTGTGAATGTTTTTCAGAGCATCTAGGCTTTCCTTTCAAAATTATTTTTAAAATACATAAAATAATTTAGAACAATTTAATGTTAATTTTAAATTAATTCATCTTTAAAGCAATCCAACTTTAAAATAGTTTAATACCAAAATTTTAAAATAATTTAATATTTTGATGTATATCCTTAAATTATTCACTATAAAATCCAACCTTCAAATTGTGACGACCCACCTTTTGGGACGGTTTAGATCGACAATAAACCACACAAGTCTAACTCAAGCCATTAAAAAGGGAGGATTGTCAATGGGGTGAATAAGAAAATAAGAGAAAGAAGGAAAAATCGAAACACAGAATCTCGTAGAACTTTAACAAAATATAGTAATCAAATAAATAGTTCATGAAGCTGTTTTACAATATACATTTGATTACACAAATTTACAACAAAATTAGAGACAATCAATAACATACCAAATTGATGCAGTGGAAAAATACTAATAATATAATATAACAAACTCCGTCTTCATCCTCGAGAAATAAATTCTTCAACACCGAAATGCTTAGGCTGACCTGAGCGTAATGAAAAGACAAAACATTCAAGTTAGAGCTAAAATATTCTTACGTAAGCTAAATCAACAGCAAATAAATATGAGTGCAATAGCTTCAGAGATGTTTATGGGATTTTACATCTGCTATCCAGTGTATAATGTGGGTGCAATAACTTAAGAGATGTTACGAGATTTTCCATATCCTAAGGATGTGCTAAGCTACTATATGTATTAAAATACGCTAAATATGTAGTTTCCATTAGTAAAGTATAATATTGAAAATAGCATTAAGGCATTACCCATATCCCCCCCCCAACACATTTTATAGGCATCGTAGTCGATACAATACTGTAAACACCACCGTAAACTGGTGGGCTATCAGGGAGCACTCCATAAGTACCAAAAAAACAACAATCATAGTGGGTTCGATAAGGATATTATGACAAGGCATGCGAGGCAATGCCCAAGGTAGGATTCTACCGTTTTGCGTAACCAGGCTGGTGGTAACACACAACAGCTACTACCACCCACTTTGGAACAACACTCCCATAATCGAATCGAGGGTGGCCACCAATCAATCACAAAGTAGGAGATATAGTATCGAGGAAGTATGTCTGATCGGAAGAGCGACCTCACTTAGCCTGGTTATGGCTCCTATTTTAGTCATATAATTATGATCTGAAGGTCAAGGCTGCATTTCTTACCTCATTCTGGTAGCGTTCGCCAAACCATCCTACTTCATTTTGGATTCTCCACCATGTGCACAGTTGTTAAAGTGGTTTCTAAATTGGTAAAGAGTATGACAATATCTAACCCCGATCTCTTTAATAACCAAATGCTTATTTCACATTGTGGTCAGTTTTTTCAAAAATCCGAGAAATAGTTTATACCTTCATATCAAGATATTCATATACTTATTCCATAAGTATAAATATATTCATAAATACCGAGGAAATTTTCTTTCAATTGATTTCCAAAATAATTTATAAATCTCTCTTAAACTATTTATAAACTATTTATATTCTTTAGAACGATTTATAAAGCTATTTATAAATTCCAAAACAGTTTACTACTCTTTCTCTTTTCATAAACTTCTACGCGAATACCTTTTGAACGCTTCCAAATCCCTTTATACAACTTCTTTTATATAACCCTTTATAAAATCCTTTAAAACCTTTATAACTCCTTCATAAAACCATTATAAAATCCTTCATAAAAATCTTTTATAAAAATCCTTTTACAAAATCCATTATAAAATCTCTTACAAAACTTTTATAAATTCCTTACAAAACCTTCAAATCTTTGACAAAAAGCTTTAATCTATTAAAATTATTATAAAAGTCTATATTTATTATCTTAAATTAAATTTCTAAATAGATCTTTTAAAGCTAAATTGTATATTTTATTAAATTAAATTTTTAAAGTGTTTTTATTGTTTTACATTTTTAAATTATATATTTTAAAACTAAATAAAATTATAAGTTAAAATCTTAAAATTTAAATATTTATAACTTATATTAACTAAAATATAAATTTTAAATAAAATATTTAAATTTAAATATTAAAAATCAAATTTATTAGATCGAATCATACTTTATAATTTTAAAAAATTATTTAAAATCGACCAATAGTGTCCGTATATAATTTTCTATCCTATGGCTAAGTGATCAGTTAAATTTAATTTGAATTTTCATTCCAGGGATGGATATTGTAACATCCCGCCTTTTCGCACACTTTAAACAGACACACGTGCCAATTCAAACCATACGGAAGGGCGGATTGTTATGGGGTAAATAAGAAAAACAGAGAAGGAAAAACAAAATAGAATCTCACAGCGGAAGGATAAAATATAATAATAAAATATACAGTTTATAAAACTGTTTTCAAAACATTTGATTCTTCTTTATACCATTTAATATCAGAGTTCACATACCAATAATATCAATGCAGCGGAATACAGTGTAGTGGAATAAAATAGTAGATAGTAATACTACAAATCTTCGTCTTCGTCCTCCAGAGCTAACACTTCAAATCCTGAAACACTCGGACTGACCCGAGCGAATATGAAAAGACAAAAACACTCGAGTCAGAACTAAAAGATCTTATGTAAGTTAAATTTACAGAAATAAACATGAGTGCAGTAACTCAAGAGATGCTCGGGATTTACATCTCCTAAGGATCCGTTAAACTATTTACTATGTAGTATATTGCGCTAATATAATAGTGTCTAATTGTAAAATAAACTTACTTTTTAATAGCGTTAAGGGGTTACCCATATAGCCCTTAACACAGAATATATTCCCATAGTCTATACAGTACCGTAATCTCCCCCGTACTGGGCGTCGTCAGAGGGCACTCCATAGGTATGGTACAAAACAAAACTCGTAGTAAAGGCTCGGTATGGTAGGTGACACGACACAACTAGGCAATGCCAGGGTAGATATACCAATTGCTATCCGGGCTGGTGGTAACGCGTAGCCCCAGCTACCGCCCACCTCGAACTAACACCTCCAAATCAAAGAAATCAATAGTGGCCACCGAATCAATCCAAAGTCAGAGTATAGTATCGAAGGAGTGCGTTCGATCAGAGGAATGACCTCATTGGCCCGAGAATCGCTCCTGTTTTAGCCACCTTATGCCAACTCACGGGAGTTGGGTCCACGTATTTACCTTACAGGAAACGTCGCCACCAACCTACTTCATTCTGGAATCTCCACCGCGTATACGGTTAGTCAAAGTGGTTTTCGATATCGACAGAGAGTATGTCCATATCCGATCCCGGTCTCTTTGCCAACCCATCGTTATTATAACACCGCGGTCATTTAAAAATAGTTTATACTTAAAAACTAGAATAAAAATTTCCATTTCAAAAATTATGAATACGATATCATTTGAAAACCCAAAACAATATGATATCATTTTATCCAAATATAATTCTTTTCCAAAAATCATACTGCTTTAAAATCTATAATATCTGGAAACCAAACATTTGAATTATACTTTCTAAGCATAATATTTCGAAAATTCAAAGTTTTAAAACCATAACTTCTAAAACTTGAATGGTTTGGATATTCAACGGTATATAAAATAAATGGTTTGACTTTAAGGTTACTTTTTAAAGAAAAATAATTTCCATGGCTTTACAAATATATTTCTTTATTTAAAGTCTAAACCATAATTTAAATATCACTTTCAAGTTCCAAAACCATTTCAATGTCTATATATATATATATCCATTTGGAGTATTAATATTTCAAAACTAAAGTTGGAATTTTATTCTTTCAACAAATCAATTGTTCTATTATTTAGTCTTGAATATTCACATAAAAATCCATAAATACAACTCCAATTTCTAGAAATTTAATATTTCCTTAAATTTAATTATACTAGAATATTCATTTAAATTTATCTTGGAAAAAGTCCAGTTATAAATATCATATCTTAAAATTTCCAAACTTAAACATTAAACATATGATATAATTATCAAACTCCATTTTTCTCAATTTTTCCATTTTTATTTAAGAGATTTATACACAGCTTAAATTCAAAATCTCTAACTTCATATGTATATATATAGAAGAAAATATCAAAAATCAAAAATTATAACCGGTATTCCATACAAACCATAGAAATCACTTTAAAATATTTTATATATAGACCACGGTGCCTGTATATAATTTTCTATCCTATGGTCAGGTGATACGGATATTTATCATTTCAATCCGCAATTTAAAAATAAAATTTTGCGGTTGTATATCATTTCAAACCACAATCCCGAATGAAATGAAAAATGTATGATAACTTGCAATTTAATGATATAAAACAAACATCCATTCATCAACATCATCCATCATCCAAATCACAATCATCATCCAATAATAAATCAATATCAATATATATCAGATAATATATAACAGGTAATAACTGGCAGTTATGTTCAAAATAATTTAACAACTATTAAACTAACAGTTTATATTCAGTAATAAATTTTATAACTGTTAACTAGCAGTTTATAGTCGAATAAATAAATTCTAACTGTCAATTAATATGCAATAAATAAACTAAATTAACAGTTAAATTAAATAAATGCGAAATAACAGATATGCTGAATAAAACATGCCAAACATTCATAAATAAATTTCTACTCATATCTAAAATAAATTTAACAAACATAAAAACTTTTAGAAGTTGTGAGTGGGTTAAAACACTCACCTTTTGAATTTAAATTGAATTTAAATCCAATTTAAACCCAAAAATTTGACCGTCTCAGAATTCGTCCAAACCAGCGTCATCAGGTCCGAAATTTTAATACGATCCTAACAAAAAAAACTACGCGTCAATCAGATATCGTATGTGAAAGATATGGCGATTAATACGATCGACTTGCAATTTTTAAAATAACAAGAAAGAGAACACAATTACCCTCCTTAGCTGCCACGTCACCTCAAGCTACAGTGCACACATTTCTTACCTCCAGGCACGCACGCAAGAAGCAGACAACCGAACCCATTTACACCGTCCTCTGCCTACGTTTGACTGTCAATTACAACCCCTAGACGCCGCCATACGCCGAGCCGCCGCCGCCATCTCCACCTGCTCGCCACGCCCCACCCACTGGTGCCCTCCATGTTCGCTCCGGTCGCCAAAAACCCCCACGGCCGCCAGTAAAAACAAAACCCTAAATGAAAATTCCCGGCGATCTAACCATTGATTCTCGATACAAACAACATAGATCGACTTCCCTCAGCTTCCTCTCCAATACCCAGAAAGGGTTTTCCGATCGGGCGAGTTTTGTTACGGCGATGATGAAAGGCCGAAAATGATTTGAATTTTTCTGGACGAACGATAGCTCCAATCGAAAAACAAATCACACCAGCAGATTACGAACACTGAGATCTATGACATATATTTTTATGGAATTTTTCTGGAGAGTTTGAATTTTTATTGAAATTTTGAATTGTAGATAGATCTAGGTTTTGCAACCATTGAGGAAGAGAAAGAGATGAAGAAAATGAACGTACGGACAAATGATAGAAGATGGAGGCTAGGGTTTATCACAACATATATATAGACAAATTGTAGTAGGCTAGGTGGGCACGAATTACAAACGTGCTAAACGGTAGTTGGCCCAAAAAGCCCGTTCTAACCCCGGAATGAAATTTATTAAACCCATATATCCAGGTAGGTATTTTAAAATATTCTGAATGCGATGGAAAAAGTTTCACGTCCAAATTCAATCGTATGAAGAAGTTATGCTGAAAACAAAATTTCCAAATTGATTTCAAATTGATTTTAATTAAATCGATTTCAAGGCGTTTCGCGTCCGTACGATCAAACGACAGGTCCGATCGATACGAAACTTGAAACCCTACAATAATTCACCGATACGGATCCGATGAAACTGGTTTCGTCGAAATCCGAGTTCGTGGCCAAAATGGCTATTTTTATAGTCATTAAATGAATTAAAATGAATTATAAAAATCCAAATTTTTATCTAAATTCTAAAATTGGCCAAACTCTATCGCTTATATATTTCAAAATCAATTTAACTGATTTAACAAGTTTAGATGTGCAATAAAAGTTGATAAGTCTATAAATTTCAGTGTTAATTTCATTTATTGCCATTTATTCAATTATTGAAATTAACAAAAAAATTTTTTTTCCTTACTTTCCATTCCTTTAAATTCAGTCAAATCATTATCTTATGGGTAAAATTTTACATTACTGTAAAATCCAATTCCCTAATTGTTTTCCAGAAATCAACTAAATTTATATCAACGTAGTGATTTATTACGTTTTATTGAAATGGATTTAGATCTAATTCACTAAATTATATACATAGTGTAACATCCCGTATTTTTAAGCTATTTAATTTGAACATTTAATTCATTTTAAATGTTTAATGTGGATGCTTAACTGATATTGAAATGGGAGAAATCAGATGCAATCAATAAAATAGCTATAATTTTTAATTATAGTGATTCCATTCTATTTTGAATAATGAAGAATAATAATTAAATATTCAAAATCTGAAATAAAAGGTGAATCTGGATGTAAATAGTGATAAAAATAGGTTTAAAGGTTTATTTAGAGTTATTTCAGAGTAAATAGCATGGTGGGAATTTTAGATGAATTTTAAAGTCGACAAATTTATATTTGGAATTTTATATTAATTTAAAAATGAATTTAATATTATTAAAATGCAATTAATCAGATTTTACTCCAGAATGTGCCAGAATGATTTTTATTGTGTTTATAAATATTATATGAATTTTTGTTAAGTTAATAGGATTTTAAAAGTGGGAATTTTGAGTGGTTTCGATAATTTCGAAAATTGCTTAATTTAATAGACGAGTTAAAATAGCCTTCCGGGGCACAGTCTCGGAATTCGACGAAACTAGTTCTATTGGATCCGTAATAGTTAGTTATTATCGGATTTCAATTTTCGTAGCAATTGGAGTTGTCGTTTAACCCCGGCAGCTCGAAACGCATCGAAATCGATTGAATCGGTTTAATTTTAAATTGACCGTTTAATTCCGTAACTCGTTCATACGACCAAATTAGCTTACGAAACCTGATCCATTGTGTTCGGAATGCCGAAAAACCTTAGAATCGCATGTCGGAACGTGAGAATTGGAGTTCGTTTGCATAAGTTATTAAACGGAGAATTTTATTAATAAAATAATATTAAACCAATATATATTCTCAATTATTACTAAACCCTAGCAAAATCCACCAGCCGCCACTTAAGTCATTCATGGCCGAAAATCGCTGTCCTTACTTCCACTTTTTCCCTCGATCTAGGCAATATTATCGAAAATGTTCTATATGAAAAGCGTAGAGATTGGCGAGCTCTACGTATTGGTCGGTGGTGATCGTGTATAAGGCGGTGTGGAAGGAGATTTTGGGCAGCGTTCGCCGCGCGTTTGTGCGCTGATATCGAGACGAATTTGGCACCGAGTTCGGCGAGCTTTGGGCCGATGCTAGAGGAGGTGAAGGGCTTTGATTTGGTAGGTCTCGATCGATCTCCGGTCAAGTATACAAGGGGCGGCGGCGAACCCTAATTGATGAGTTTGTGGGTTCAAGTGCCTGTAGCTTCGCGTGTGAATGAAGAAGATGGGTGTTCTGTGCGTGCGGTCTTGACTTTGAGATGAGCGGCTGGGAATTTGTGAGGTTTAAAATTAAAATAAATTTGTTTATAAATTTAAAATCAAAAGTATAAAATGCTGTAACTCATTCATATGTTATCAGATTCGAACAAAACTTACGACGTCGGAATCACAGCGACAGGAAGCACGTGATGGTGCAGTTCGGCAGTCATTCCGGGCAAGTAGGAATTTAAGTTAAATCGGACGTCGTTCGGTTTAATTTAAATTTCGAACGCTCGCCGAAACTCAAGGTGAGTTATTCTCACTCACATCTGGATACTAGTAAAGTTAGACAGCTAGTATTGATTGTTTGTTTGGATGTGTAGCTGAATATGTTAATTATTATCAAATTGAATCGATATATGTGATGTGCTAATATTTGTGGATGCAGGGAAAACAGGTTGGAGGGATCCAACAGGATTCCTCACATGTAGTAATTATCTTTAGAATTGATAATGATGTCTGTTTATATTGTGATTGACAAATTTGGATTTAAATTGTATTATGATGTTGTTGGATAAACTGTAGCCCAGAATGATAATTTTAAAGAAAATTGGAGTTTTATTTATAAAGAAATTAAATTGGGTTCCAAAAAGAAATTAAGAAATTTATAAATAAGGAATTTAAAGAAATATAAAAATTTGGATTTATTGAATGAAAACTGAAATAAAATTCAATTGGAATATTGCTGAGTAAATTATAAATCCATAATTAATTGTAAATGGATAAATTGAATTTTAGAGAAATAAAGGATATTGTTAATTAATGAATTTTAAAGAATTAAAATTTGAAATCTATTTAGAATGAAAATTGAAAATTGGGTAAATCTGAATTGATTAACAAAGAGAAAAGTTATTAGTTGATAAATGGGAAAATAAATTTATATTATAAAACCATAAAAATAAATTGAAATAAATTGACAGAAATCGTGAGAAGGATTTCTATGATATTTAAGTGGAAATGAGATTTCCTGGGAAAAACCCAAGTTCGAGTTTAAACTGTTTTATAAAAAGGAAGTTTTTAAAATTCTAGCTTGTAAAAAGAGTGTTTGAAAATTACCATTTTAAAGTAATTATAAATAAATTAGCAAGAGTAAATTTTACAAATGCCTTAATAATTATTTTTACAAATGGACTTACTTAAAGGCTAGTTTTTGGGAATAAGTTGTTTGAAATTATTAATTTCTTTTAAACTCTATTTTTAAATATAATATAACCAAAACCTTATTTTTGATTAAGTTATATCTTATAAATAGTTGTGTTTAAATATTTTAAAATTTTATTTTGAGTAAATAACTAGAAGTAAATTTGCATATTTTAAAGTATATTTCAGTATAAAGTATTTTAACTGTTTTAAATCTAAATTGGTTGAACTTGGTTATTTCCATTGAGAATAAATGGTAAAGGATTTTCCTTGTAAGGAAAGAGTTTTGGGAATTGTTTTCAAACGAGATTTGGAAATGTGGAAATATACCTTTTAAAGATATTTGAAGCAAATAAATAATATGGGAATTATTTATTGTGTTGTCACGACCCGATTTCCACTCCCGGAAAATCGCGTCATGAATTAAGAAAGAAAGGGATAGAAGAAGAAAAGAAAGAAGAGAAAGAAGAAACAACACAAGAATCTCAACAGCGGAACGAATAAAGTATATTAATAACAAAGTATCACATAGTATACATCAAATATCAGAGTTACACAGACATATACAACACATACTAGATAGTTATAAACACCTGTCTAGTTATTACAACTCAATACAAAACAGAACACTCAGAGGTACAAAACACAGCGGAAAACTATATATAACTATGCGCAGAAGCCTCCTGCTCCATATGCTCCTCCACAATTCGTCAAAGCTAACCTGAATCCTAACCTGAATTCCCTTGACTACTCATAAAAATTTGAGTACCCAAGAGTTAAAGAAAAACAGAAAATAACTCCGGGTCAGACATGGGTCTGGTGTGAGTAACAGGTTAAAGTTGCTTAACTTTCAAAAACCTTTGAAAAGAAAAGGTATCACGTAAGACTTCCCACACATAAACATGGAAAAGTTTTTACCTTACGCTAACCAAAACATTTGATAGGAAATCCGGTGATATTATAATAGTGTCTAGGGTTTTCAAATAAAATACAGAAATAGCTGAAATGCTTACATCTCACATTCCAACATAGTTGGGCACAACTAATACGTACGGCACTTATTGGATTTTGGATTCCATACAATGGCAGGGCTACTGGGGTACCGCCCGTCACAGTACGTGGCCTAGATCACCGTACCGAGGAGCCACCCTAACTCCCCTGCAACACAAAGCCGGACCCGTTCCTTACTGAACAGTTCCAAATAAGACAACCCCGACGGTTGTCATGATCAACCGTCCCACACAGCCGAAATATAAAGGGACCTCTAGACAGGGGTAAATCTTACTCTCAAGTGGGGGCTACCCACGAAGCTTTGCTGCACCTCCCCTGTTTTAGCCATTCCCGGTTGATGAGGCTTGAGGTTACGATTACCTTTATAGGACACAACACTTAGAATGCTCATTGTCCACCTGACGATGTTCTGAAAGCATTCAATCCATACAAGTTCGTTCCGGGTTCGAACGAAACCGAAGGCATTATCTCGTTACACTCGTATTGGAATCACCCTCAAAGTTAACGACAATAACCCTTGCACTCTGATTCACCATCTCGAATCTATAAGTGCTATTCCGTCAAACTCATTTCGGAATCACCCACAGAGTTATACTGACGTATAGCCCTTACACCTCGAGTCTTCACTCGCTTCCACTTGGATTAACGACCTAACGTTATTTGGAATCGATGTGGTTTTCGGATGTCCAAATATGGAAACCCGATCCCGGTCTCATCGAAAACCAAAGCGTGTCTTATTAAGGCCAAGTTGTTTTAAGTTTAAAACAATTCAATTCATTATCTAAATATACACAGATAGATAATTCACAACATAACAGATAATCATATCATAAACAGATAATCTATATTATCATCCAAGAGCAACCAATGCATCCATATCACATACACCATTCGTCTCACAACTGAGATTACAAACTATACCAAACAATCAATACCATTCATCAAACATAAGCAAATGATCTACTGATCTCACTTTCTATAATTAATTTAAAATGAATTAAATTAATTACTCAATCTCTAATTAATTTAAAATGAATTAAATTAATTACTTCATCATCAAAATTCTGCTTAACTTAACCATTAATTGATTTCAAATCAATTTATAAATAATCATCTCATTATTCTTTCCAATTAATCATTACTGATTAACTATCTCTAATTACAATAAATAGTTAGAATTTAATATTAATCACACAAGTTAATTATATTAAACCCTACAACATATTAATCACCCTTGATTAATAATCATTCAGTAATTAACTACATTAATTACTCAATCCAATAATTAATTAATCTTAATTAATTATCTAAATTAATCCCCTTGATTAATTTCAAGGTAATTTAAATCCAAATTACTTCTATATCAAATATCTTTAATTACATTCTGTAATTATTAATTAATTACTTCCTTAAGTAATTACAAATTCTTAAATTACATAAGTAATTATCAACAATTCAACAAATGTTTAAATCAATTAAACTTAATTAATTAATCTAAACAAATCACATTAACCTTAATTAATTACATTAAGTAATGAATTCACTAATTACTTTCATTAAGTAATTAGAACTTAAACAATTGATTATTATTAATTAATTAATCTAATTAATTATCAAAAATTAATCACATTAATTAATTATCTTGAGTTAATGACTTCATTAACATTTCTTAATTACTTAATTAAGAAATTAACTCAAATTAATCATCATTAGTTATTAAGTAATTAATATTTAATTACTATTTAATTAATCCTAATTATTAATTAACTAGGTGTTAATTAAAACCTTAATTTAATCACTTGATTAAATAAATCTTAATCATAAATTAAAATTTAATTAACATCCTTAATTATAGATAAATTAAACTTAATTAATTAATCCCAAATTAAATTAATTATCATTAATTATTTAATTAAACATCCCCATTATTAATTAATTAAATAATTAATATTCATCTTAATTACCTTAATAATTAATGAATCCAATCATTAAACATTTATTTATCTTTAAATAAACATTTCTATTTAATCTAGCATTTAAAAACAAAATGTTTTTAAATTTATATTTTAACATTTCTTTTAAACTTAAGACTCAAACTTATTTAAAATAAGATTTTAAAACAACACAAATCTAAATCTTATATGTTTACAAGAAACATATACTTAATTAATAAGTTGAAAAGGATTTAAATTTCAATTCAAATCAAATTCAAATCAATTTTAAAAATTTCTTTAACATTTGAAATTCAACTTTCAAACTTATTTTAGCTTTAACTCTTTAAACTCTTTCTATAATTTATACCTTTAATTCAAATGCAAATCATTTGAAAACAATTTAAATTTAAATCTTTAATTTAAAAACTGAAGTTTAAAAATAGATTTAGAAACTCAGAGTTTGAATTCATTTTGAATTCCTAAATTAAATACTTAACCTTCCATTCCAAATACAAATCACATATGCATTTACACTTGAGAGTTTGAAATTCAAATTTGAATTTAAAAACATAAATGGTTTCGAATTCTCAGACAAATCAGATTTGAATTCATATTTCAAAATTTCAAACTAAAAACCCAGTTTAAATTTCTACCTGAAAATTTAAACTTACCTTTTCATTTAAAACAGAAACAGTTCTGTTTTATTTAAAAACTTAAACTTTGAAATCTTTTTCTAAATTTACATCAGAATTCAAACTATTTGAATTCATACTTATTTGAATTCAGTTTTAACATCCTAAGTTACAATTTAAGTTTGCACTCAAATCTTATAAAACTGAAACAGTTTCCTGTTTCTTCTCTTTTTATTTTTTTTTCATTTAAACCAAATTTGAATTTCTGTATTCAAATTATTACAAAATAAGAATTAAAAATATTTGAATTCATCTACAGATTCAAGTTTAGTCCTAAGTTTTAATTTCCAGATTTATTTTTAAACTTTCCCTTAAAAATTCTAAATAAAACAGAACAGTTCTGTTTTGCTAAAACCTGAACAATGCAACTCGAGGCAATCCCTTCTACTTCGAGTCAGTTTATTACTTGCTTCGAGTTTTTTTTCCATTAAACCCGAGACCAACACGAGTCTAAAATCTCTGCAACCAAGAAACATCATACTACCATTATCACAAACATGCACACACCCCTGTGCATTCTTAAACCACCTCCGGCCACCTTGACCTTCATCTCCGACCATCCCCTATCTATCAGAGACTTCACTACAACATCAAAACCCCAGATCCCCTAAGATTAACTTGAATTTGAAATCAAGTTTTAAAAACCAAAACCTGAAACAGACAATACCCAAACACCTAAAACCTGACATCACCAATCTCTCCACCTCTCGACCATCATCAACATCCATACTCCGGCGACAACTCCATCATTACACCATCCACCATTACCCACAGGATCATTGAACTCGATGCACAGAGGAGTTCAAATTCGACCCAAAACTGTAACCCAAAGTAAACTAGGGTTCATCACAGTAATGCCACAATTCAACCCCAAATTACAAACTAAATTTTGAATTGTAAATCAATTCAATGATTTTCTTGTGATCTATGCTAGATGACTATCTCCAGAAAACAAATTCACTCAATTTAAAAGCAAGGATCAACTGATTTTTATAAAAGTGTAAAATAAACTGCATTTTACTCTTTACACTGCAAACTTAATTTCTAATCTAAAATTCTTGAATTTTACTAAATGATTCTGATAGTAAACTTGAAATAGAAAACAACACAGAACATAGCAATGTAGACAGCATGCATATATACATATGTACTTCATACATCAGACAGTAGGCATTGAATACATGAACATTATTTATTTTAGCATGCAACAGTTTTAATCCTTAAATTTAAAAAAGAAAGTTACTCACCTCAATATGCAGACCCAGATTCTAGCATGCAGAGCACATTCCAATATGCAGAGTATCAGACTTGAAAATAAATGCATGCAGGCTTGTTTGTATTTTGAAGAATGCAGAGCTTTAACTTGATTAATAATTGATGCATGCAGGCCTTAAATCTTTGATTGTAGATGATATGCAAGGCTTCAGATCCAAACACATGTTGCAGACCTCATTTTACAGATGCTAGAACATGCAGGTCTGAACTTTGGGGAATGCAGTTCTTTATGCTTGAAATTTGCAGAGCTTCTTTGTTTATAAATGATATGCAGAGCTTTAAATGGTGAAGATTGAAATGCAGGCTCTACTTGATTCACCAGATTTCATGAATGCATGTTTCTCAAATGCAAGAACATACAGGGTTTTCTTGCATTTCCCGATTGTAATGCAGGGCTTTAAATGGTTGCATGCAGGTGATATTTTTGGGGAAAGAGGAGTTTGAAAGCAAAGTTTTACAGGCATTTTGAATTTTCAGAAGATTGTTGTGCAGGTTTGCAATTTTGGGAAAGAGAAGTTTCAGATTTGAAATGGAAGATGCAGACTTGAATTTTGGAGGATGCAAATTTGAATATGGATGTGAGCATGTAATTTGGTTTTCTTGATTAAGGGATGAGAAAAAATAATGCTAATGAATGAAGAACAAAATTATGAATGTATTTTCAGAAAATGAATTAAAAGAAAAATTAAAATAAATTTGACACTTGTCATTTTAAAATAAAGATAAGATTACATTTGTTAGCATAAATCTTTAATATACATACACTTGTCTTCATAAATTAATAAATATGTTTAATTAAAGTTAATAAGCATCAAGCCTTGTTAATTAATCCTTATACATAATTATGAATTAAATAATTCTCTAAAGAAACAAGCAAAGTATTATAAATAAAATAATATACAAATTAATCATTTGAAAAAAAGATACTTTTAAAACAAATTTATAAAAGAGTTTGTAACATAATTTAATATACAACTTGAATTAAAATGAATTTTAAACTAATTAAAACATTTATCTCATATTTAAAATCATATAGTATTTTAATTAAATATATTTGAAAAGCTTAAATCCAAAATAAATCACAATTTCTGTTTTTTTCAAAACATTAAAATGATGCTATACTAATTTAACTAAAACAACTTATCTATTTAAAATATATACATAAATATATATACATTTATAAATAGGAAATAGATTTATTAACTCATTAAAAATAATTTCACAGATTAAATTATTAAATAAAGAAGATTATTTAAATCAATATCAAATTTATTAACAAAAATATCAATTCAATATAAATTTAAACCCAGATTATTAAATTTATATTGTCCAAAATTCCGGGTCGTTACAATCCTTCCCCCTTAAAAGAATTTCGTCCCCGAAATTTGAAACAAAGGCAATTTAATAATCTATTTACAGATTTTATTTTAAAACGCAGCATATGTTAAACATATGCCAACAACCAAAGCAATCAATTCACACAATCAAAACAAATCTAATTATCCAAAAGAATTTTGGATAAAACTTCACGAGTTTCCCTGGTATATATATATCGGGATACTCGCTCTATAGAATCCAATCAATCAATACTACTATACTATAGAGCTCCTAACAACAATTCTAAACAGAGTATCAGACTACAAACGAGTCTGACTCAACAAACAAACCAACCTAAACTGCTGGTTCCACAACCAGAAATATCAAACACGCACTCACTCAGAGATACGTGAAACATACTGAATCCCAGTTATCCAAACTGACAATTCAGCTCTAGAAACCAAACACTGATCTTACCAATCACAGAAGAAACCAAAACACTTCAGAGCTAGCTTTCCAACTTATAACTCCTTGGATCAGAGAAAACTTAACCAAAATCAAATCTCCGATTCCAGAATCCAAATTTCTCTGTCTCTTATCCATAAAAAAAATTTCGGACGATCCTGGGCTTACCAACATCCAACCTAATCAGCTCAACTCTTGCTGATTCCGAAAGAAACAGACTGAAGCAAAACAATCTAATGATCTCCTCAACATCACTCAAAAACCAAGAACAAACACTCTGCTTCTCATCAACAGAAGACAGAACAAACTTCTCCTTATCCGGAAAAGAAAACAGAAATACCCAAACTGCTTCCGCTGCACAACTCTGATCCGAAACAGAAGAAAATGCCGACGGAAAACACAAGCACAGACTAGATAACCCAGCACAGAAATATGGTTCCACATATCCATAAAGAAAACTCAGATGTCCCTCCTAAACCTGAGTTGCTTCACCAACTTCTATCTTAAGGAACCATCCATCTACTAACTGAACCACCCGTTCCAATCCTGAAAAGAAAACTCGATCTCCAGATGCAGACAAACTCTGACTTCCAGAAGACATCCAGACAATCTCCAACAAACACAAGAGAACATACTATCGCAAGTCACTTTTGCGATCAACTCAGCCTGAATCCAAAGAAAACTGCTCTCTCTCAACCAAACAGAACAGCTTATGCTGACTTAGCCAACTTACCAGAGAAAAAGATCCACTCTGCTGCTTCTGAACTCCACTTCAGAAAAACTACCCAGCCAGAAGACTCCCTACCAACTCAGAATACTCAGCCAAACTCAGCCACACCACCGAGCTGACTCACTTCTTACTCTTGTTCTTGCTCCAAAGAAACATCTTCAGAAATATCCATAATCACTGCATCTCATCACGCAGCTACTATCTCCTGAGATATCAAGATACCATCACTTGCTTGCTTCTACTCAACCGACAGATCAAAACTCAATTCTGCACTTCAAAGATGAACTCCGAACCTTAACAGGTTACCTTCAGAGATCGATGAAGTCTTTCATCACTACAGAACTCACTCGAGACGATATTAGGTCTACGGTCTCGACAAATACACCTCCAACCTCAAACATTCAAACTCCAACCAGTGGTAGTCGTGTTACACACACTTCTACCTCATCTACCTTTATGACTTATATTGGAAAACTTGAACAGGTAATCCAACAAATAGGTAGAAATATATATATATATATATATTAAAAATTACAAATACATTCTCTCAAGATAGACACCACTACAGAGCCTAGGTATTCACTCAACCTAATGCTCTCTATTCAGAGCCTAAGTATTCACTCAACCTAACGCTCTGATGCCAAAATGTCACGACCCGATTTCCACTCCCGGAAAATCGCGTCATGAATTAAGAAAGAAAGGGATAGAAGAAGAAAAGAAAGAAGAGAAAGAAGAAACAACACAAGAATCTCAACAGCGGAACGAATAAATTATATTAATAACAAAGTATTACATAGTATACATCAAATATCAGAGTTACACAGACATATACAACACATACTAGACAGTTATAAACACCTGTCTAGTTATTACAACTCAATACAAAACAGAACACTCAGAGGTACAAAACACAGCGGAAAACTATATATAACTATGCGCAGAAGCCTCCTGCTCCATATGCTCCTCCACAATTCGTCAAAGCTAACCTGAATCCTAACCTGAATTCCCTTGACTACTCATAAAAATTTGAGTACCCAAGAGTTAAAGAAAAACAGAAAATAACTCCGGGTCAGACATGGGTCTGGTGTGAGTAACAGGTTAAAGTTGCTTAACTTTCAAAAACCTTTGAAAAGAAAAGGTATCACGTAAGACTTCCCACACATAAACATGGAAAAGTTTTTACCTTACGCTAACCAAAACATTTGATAGGAAATCCGGTGATATTATAATAGTGTCTAGGGTTTTCAAATAAAATACAGAAATAGCTGAAATGCTTACATCTCACATTCCAACATAGTTGGGCACAACTAATACGTACGGCACTTATTGGATTTTGGATTCCATACAATGGCAGGGCTACTGGGGTACCGCCCGTCACAGTACGTGGCCTAGATCACCGTACCGAAGAGCCACCCTAACTCCCCTGCAACACAAAGCCGGACCCGTTCCTTACTGAACAGTTCCAAATAAGACAACCCCGACGGTTGTCATGATCAACCGTCCCACACAGCCGAAATATAAAGGGACCTCTAGACAGGGGTAAATCTTACTCTCAAGTGGGGGCTACCCACGAAGCTTTGCTGCACCTCCCCTGTTTTAGCCATTCCCGGTTGATGAGGCTTGAGGTTACGATTACCTTTATAGGACACAACACTTAGAATGCTCATCGTCCACCTGACGATGTTCTGAAAGCATTCAATCCATACAAGTTCGTTCCGGGTTCGAACGAAACCGAAGGCATTATCTCGTTACACTCGTATTGGAATCACCCTCAGAGTTAACGACAATAACCCTTGCACTCTGATTCACCATCTCGAATCTATAAGTGCTATTCCGTCAAACTCATTTCGGAATCACCCACAGAGTTATACTGACGTATAGCCCTTACACCTCGAGTCTTCACTCGCTTCCACTTGGATTAACGACCTAACGTTATTTGGAATCGATGTGGTTTTCGGATGTCCAAATATGGAAACCCGATCCCGGTCTCATCGAAAACCAAAGCGTGTCTTATTAAGGCCAAGTTGTTTTAAGTTTAAAACAATTCAATTCATTATATAAATATACACAGATAGATAATTCACAACATAACAGATAATCAACATTATCAACAGATAATCATATCATAAACAGATAATCTATATTATCATCCAAGAGCAACCAATGCATCCATATCACATACACCATTCGTCTCACAACTGAGATTACAAACTATACCAAACAATCAATACCATTCATCAAACATAAGCAAATGATCTACTGATCTCACTTTCTATAATTAATTTAAAATGAATTAAATTAATTACTCAATCTCTAATTAATTTAAAATGAATTAAATTAATTACTTCATCATCAAAATTCTGCTTAACTTAACCATTAATTGATTTCAAATCAATTTATAAATAATCATCTCATTATTCTTTCCAATTAATCATTACTGATTAACTATCTCTAATTACAATAAATAGTTAGCATTTAATATTAATCACACAAGTTAATTATATTAAACCCTACAACATATTAATCACCCTTGATTAATAATCATTCAGTAATTAACTACATTAATTACTCAATCCAATAATTAATTAATCTTAATTAATTATCTAAATTAATCCCCTTGATTAATTTCAAGGTAATTTAAATCCAAATTACTTCTATATCAAATATCTTTAATTACATTCTGTAATTATTAATTAATTACTTCCTTAAGTAATTACAAATTCTTAAATTACATAAGTAATTATCAACAATTCAACAAATGTTTAAATCAATTAAACTTAATTAATTAATCTAAACAAATCACATTAACCTTAATTAATTACATTAAGTAATTAATTCACTAATTACTTTCATTAAGTAATTAGAACTTAAACAATTGATTATTATTAATTAATTAATCTAATTAATTATCAAAAATTAATCACATTAATAAATTATCTTGAGTTAATGACTTCATTAACATTTCTTAATTACTTAATTAAGAAATTAACTCAAATTAATCATCATTAGTTATTAAGTAATTAATATTTAATTACTATTTAATTAATCCTAATTATTAATTAACTAGGTGTTAATTAAAACCTTAATTTAATCACTTGATTAAATAAATCTTAATCATAAATTAAAATTTAATTAACATCCTTAATTATAGATAAATTAAACTTAATTAATTAATCCCAAATTAAATTAATTATCATTAATTATTTAATTAAACATCCCCATTATTAATTAATTAAATAATTAATATTCATCTTAATTACCTTAATAATTAATGAATCCAATCATTAAACATTTATTTATCTTTAAATAAACATTTCTATTTAATCTAGCATTTAAAAACAAAATGTTTTTAAATTTACATTTTAACATTTCTTTTAAACTTAAGACTCAAACTTATTTAAAATAAGATTTTAAAACAACACAAATCTAAATCTTATATGTTTACAAGAAACATATACTTAATTAATAAGTTGAAAAGGATTTAAATTTCAATTCAAATCAAATTCAAATCAATTTTAAAAATTTCTTTAACATTTGAAATTCAACTTTCAAACTTATTTTAGCTTTAACTCTTTAAACTCTTTCTATAATTTATACCTTTAATTCAAATGCAAATCATTTGAAAACAATTTAAATTTAAATCTTTAATTTAAAAACTGAAGTTTAAAAATAGATTTAGAAACTCAGAGTTTGAATTCATTTTGAATTCCTAAATTAAATACTTAACCTTCCATTCTAAATACAAATCACATATGCATTTACACTTGAGAGTTTGAAATTCAAATTTGAATTTAAAAACATAAATGGTTTCAAATTCTCAGACAAATCAGATTTGAATTCATACTTCAAAATTTCAAACTAAAAACCCAGTTTAAATTTCTACCTGAAAATTTAAACTTACCTTTTCATTTAAAACAGAAACAGTTCTGTTTTATTTAAAAACTTAAACTTTGAAATCTTTTTCTAAATTTACATCAGAATTCAAACTATTTGAATTCATACTTATTTGAATTCAGTTTTAACATCCTAAGTTACAATTTAAGTTTGCACTCAAATCTTATAAAACTGAAACAGTTTCCTGTTTCTTCTCTTTTTATTTTTTTTTTCATTTAAACCAAATTTGAATTTCTGTATTCAAATTATTACAAAATAAGAATTAAAAATATTTGAATTCATCTACAGATTCAAGTTTAGTCCTAAGTTTTAATTTCCAGATTTATTTTTAAACTTTCCCTTAAAAATTCTAAATAAAACAGAACAGTTCTGTTTTGCTAAAACCTGAACAATGCAACTCGAGGCAATCCCTTCTACTTCGAGTCAGTTTATTACTTGCTTCGAGTTTTTTTTCCATTAAACCCGAGACCAACACGAGTCTAAAATCTCTGCAACCAAGAAACATCATACTACCATTATCACAAACATGCACACACCCCTGTGCATTCTTAAACCACCTCCGGCCACCTTGACCTTCATCTCCGACCATCCCCTATCTATCAGAGACTTCACTACAACATCAAAACCCCAGATCCCCTAAGATTAACTTGAATTTGAAATCAAGTTTTAAAAACCAAAACCTGAAACAGACAATACCCAAACACCTAAAACCTGACATCACCAATCTCTCCACCTCTCGACCATCATCAACATCCATACTCCGGCGACAACTCCATCATTACACCATCCACCATTACCCACAGGATCATTGAACTCGATGCACAGAGGAGTTCAAATTCGACCCAAAACTGTAACCCAAAGTAAACTAGGGTTCATCACAGTAATGCCACAATTCAACCCCAAATTACAAACTAAATTTTGAATTGTAAATCAATTCAATGATTTTCTTATGATCTATGCTAGATGACTATCTCCAGAAAACAAATTCACTCAATTTAAAAGCAAGGATCAACTGATTTTTATAAAAGTGTAAAATAAACTGCATTTTACTCTTTACACTGCAAACTTAATTTCTAATCTAAAATTCTTGAATTTTACTAAATGATTCTGATAGTAAACTTGAAATAGAAAACAACACAGAACATAGCAATGTAGACAGCATGCATATATACATATGTACTTCATACATCAGACAGTAGGCGTTGAATACATGAACATTATTTATTTTAGCATGCAACAGTTTTAATCCTTAAATTTAAAAAAGAAAGTTACTCACCTCAATATGCAGACCCAGATTCTAGCATGCAGAGCACATTCCAATATGCAGAGTATCAGACTTGAAAATAAATGCATGCAGGCTTGTTTGTATTTTGAAGAATGCAGAGCTTTAACTTGATTAATAATTGATGCATGCAGGCCTTAAATCTTTGATTGTAGATGATATGCAAGGCTTCAGATCCAAACACATGTTGCAGACCTCATTTTACAGATGCTAGAACATGCAGGTCTAAACTTTGGGGAATGCAGTTCTTTATGCTTGAAATTTGCAGAGCTTCTTTGTTTATAAATGATATGCAGAGCTTTAAATGGTGAAGATTGAAATGCAGGCTCTACTTGATTCACCAGATTTCATGAATGCATGTTTCTCAAATGCAAGAACATACAGGGTTTTCTTGCATTTCCCGATTGTAATGCAGGGCTTTAAATGGTTGCATGCAGGTGATATTTTTGGGGAAAGAGGAGTTTGAAAGCAAAGTTTTACAGGCATTTTGAATTTTCAGAAGATTGTTGTGCAGGTTTGCAATTTTGGGAAAGAGAAGTTTCAGATTTGAAATGGAAGATGCAGACTTGAATTTTGGAGGATGCAAATTTGAATATGGATGTGAGCATGTAATTTGGTTTTCTTGATTAAGGGATGAGAAAAAATAATGCTAATGAATGAAGAACAAAATTATGAATGTATTTTCAGAAAATGAATTAAAAGAAAAATTAAAATAAATTTGACACTTGTCATTTTAAAATAAAGATAAGATTACATTTGTTAGCATAAATCTTTAATATACATACACTTGTCTTCATAAATTAATAAATATGTTTAATTAAAGTTAATAAGCATCAAGCCTTGTTAATTAATCCTTATACATAATTATGAATTAAATAATTCTCTAAAGAAACAAGCAAAGTATTATAAATAAAATAATATACAAATTAATCATTTGAAAAAAAGATACTTTTAAAACAAATTTATAAAAGAGTTTGTAACATAATTTAATATACAACTTGAATTAAAATGAATTTTAAACTAATTAAAACATTTATCTCATATTTAAAATCATATAGTATTTTAATTAAATATATTTGAAAAGCTTAAATCCAAAATAAATCACAATTTCTGTTTTTTTCAAAACATTAAAATGATGCTATACTAATTTAACTAAAACAACTTATCTATTTAAAATATATACATAAATATATATACATTTATAAATAGGAAATAGATTTATTAACTCATTAAAAATAATTTCACAGATTAAATTATTAAATAAAGAAGATTATTTAAATCAATATCAAATTTATTAACAAAAATATCAATTCAATATAAATTTAAACCCAGATTATTAAATTTATATTGTCCAAAATTCCGGGTCGTTACATGTGTGATGGATGCTTATGGATGTTTATGAACATAAATTGATAGTTAAATCACCGACTATCAATATTGGACAAAATGCGTTGATCGTTTCGAAGAGACCGGGATCGAGATTTATTTCTCGAAAACCACTTCGATCTGGTTTGTACGTTTCGTGCGAAAAACGTGTTCGGAGTCGAAGATGGAGCAGTGAAGTGCAAGGGCTAGTCGCTACTAATCCTGAGGATATTTCCAAAATGGATGTAGTAGGAGTAGTGCCTTCGGTTCCGTTCGAACCCGGGACGGACTTGTATGGATGAATGCTTGCGAAACATCGTCAGGTGGACGATGGGCATTCAAAGTGAAAACGTTCAAAAAGGTAACGCTTAGCCTCAAGCCTCATCAAATGGGAATGACTGAAAATCAGGGGATATGCAGCAAGGTTAGGTGGGTCATGCCCAAGCAGGACAAGATAATTCCCCTGTCTAGATGTCCCTTATTATATTTCGGCTTAGTGGGTGGTTGGTCGCGCCAACCACGGGGTTTATCTTGTTCGGGACTGTTCAGTAAGGAATGGTTCCGGCCTTGTGTTGCAGGGGATGAAGGGAGTAGTCCTCGGTACGGTGATCTAGGCCCCGTACCGTGACAGGTGGTACCCCAGTGCCTAGTCATTGTTGGAAATCCATTCTCCCTACGAGCCTTGTACGAGTTTTGTTTGTATTACCCACTTCGGTGGCTAGTAGCTGGAATTTAATAGATGTAACAATTTCGGCTATTTTATAAGTATTTGTAAATAGACACTATTATAATATCAGAGGATTTTCTATAAAAAGTGTTTTAGCTATCGTAAGGTAAAAATCCGACATGTTTATTTGTGGCGTGGTCTTACGAGATGCTTTTGTTTTCAAAGGATTTTTGAAACTTTAATAATCAATTTGGATGCATATTTAGTATCAACTGGTATTCCAGACTGACCCGGGCGTTATTTTATTATAATGCTCGGGTCAGACCGAGTATTATTTGTTCAGGTTAGGTTGCTATGGAGCAGGAAAGGAGCTGGAGTCCGAGACGTATTATATGTACCTATATATTTCTCCACTGCTGTGTTTGTATGGTAGGTCTGTTTTGTGATTATTGATGTATGAGATACTCTGATGATATGATGTATAAAACAGTGATAGTTTTCTTTTTGTGTGTAAAGTTCTATATTTACTATTATATTTTATTCCGCTGCGACTATGAGATTCTGATATTGTTTAGTTTCTTCTTCTTCTATCTCTTCTTCTTTAACCCTAATGGTTCGTAATTCTGTGCCACTTGAGTTAATAGAGGTAGAATAGTGTTGATTCAAGGGGTACGGATTTGTGGACCGTCACACTTGGTATCAGAGCTTAGGTTGGCGACAACCTAGGCTTTGGTGGGGTAATTACTCATTAAACAGAGTCAATAGTACTCTATAATGAGTTGAGAGTAATAATAGATATGAGAGCGTACTTGTTAGTGGATATAAAATGGTTTTTATACTGTGTTGATTTATCGGTTGAGTGTTTATGAATTCTGGTCGGTACGGGAAGTACAACCGTATCGATAGGGGTTTCTAAACTCTTAAACAAGATAAACCGACATAGTATTGTTTTTAAAGTGGGTAAATGAAATAATTTTACCCAAAGTTATATTTTGATATAAAAGAAATGGTTTTCTCAATTACATATATATATTGTTTGGTTGGTTGTTAATACTGTAATCAAATATGAATCTTAAATTTGATTTAAATTTGAAATGAGATGATATATAAACCAATGGGAATGTAAGATGTTGAATTGATTTATAACCAAATAAATTCCATGAATATAAACTATATAATAGAAGAATAACTAAATTTGAATTAAACCAGAATTTAAAACCCGGAAGTTTTGGAAAGGATTTTAAATCAGATAAAAATAAAAGTTTGAAAATTTAAAATCCTGGGAAAGTTTGAAATGTTTGTTGAGATTTGAAGGTATTTGAAGGTAATGATGGAAAATTGTTTTGGGAAATATTTTTGAATGGAAACTGTTTTGAAATGAATTTGGGAAAGTAAGAAGCATTGAACTCACTTCAGTCGCTGGAAAATAATCCTGATGATGCTGGCCACATCATTAGAATTCATTTTCGAGTTTCTAAAGTGATGGATTGCTTCCCTAGTACTTGGTTAAGGTATTGTTTGGATTTTGGGTATGCTAGTTATTTGGGAAATTTCAAAGGAGGAAGATTTGTTTTAGTATAAACAAGTTGTTTTGGAAAACCTGGGGATTTGATTTGATATACCTAATGGGTAGGTATTGATTATTATTTCAAAATGGTTTTGAAATAAAACCGGGTAAATTGAATTCTGGGAAAATTCTAATTATATAATGTGTAAATTTAAATTGGATTAAGTATTGGATTTATTACGTAAAGTTGATGCTAATAAGAAGGAAGAAATGAAAATTTTAATCTTAGAATTAAAACTTGACTTAAGCAAATGAAAGTGGCTAAAATATGTTGAAGTGAATTGAAATTTGAATTAAACCTGGATAAGTAAAATAAATTAGACTTAAATAAAGTTAATCTGAATTAAATTAAAATGTAAGATGACCTTGGAATTGAGGGTCATTGTGAAATGAATTGAACTCCTGAGCTATCAAGTGTTATGCTTTAGCCGGGATTATGAATTTAAAATTTGCAAAGAATTAAATTAAGGAAATTTGTATCCTTAAGAATTCAGATGTATATACATATGCAAATGGAATTTGGAATTTGTGATTATAAAATGTAGATGAGTAAAATGAGCTATATAGGCTTTTAAAGTAAATAAGTTGGTGAACTTATATAAATAAAATGAAACTATAATCACAGATGGAAATAGAGGAATGGTATGGAAGATCCAAATTTAATCTTAAATGAATGTGGATTGAGATAAGGTAAAGTGAGATATAATGAAGTGAATGAATTTCACTAGGTAAACCAGTTTTGAACTTGTATTTAGAGAATTAAAATTGTGAAATCGAGATGGAAGTGAATCTAAATGAAATGGAAAATTTAAAATTGAGAATTTGAAATTTAATTAAATCTAGATGAATTGGAATTAAAGTAAATTGGATATAAAGGTGAAATGTAAAATTGTTTATAATTGCATAATGAAGATCATATCCTTAAGTTGTTAAGTGATATAATTTAAATTTGAGATTATAAATTGGAAAACAGATTTGAGTAAGCAATCTAAATTTTTGAACGTAAGTAAAATTGAAATTCATTAATGAAAAGAGTTGAATGGTGTGGCAAATTTAAATTTTGTCCATAAATGAAATGTAAAGTGAGAACATAAATGTGGATATTCTTATGTTGGCAAATAAGTAGACTTATGTATTGGGAAGATGAAATTTGCTATGATAATGAAATTGTAATTGAATTTCAGTTGAGTAATAAATAATATTGAAAGAAATTTAGATTCTATTTAAAAGGAGTAAAAAGGAAAGGTAGAAATCTAAATTTGCTAAATGAAATGATTGGAAAATGGTGATATTATAAATGAATTCAGAGTGAATTAGGAAAGTGGATTGAAAACTAATATGGATTAGGTTATTGGCTGAATTAAGTTACAAATTAATGGAATTTGTATTATAATGGATAGAATTTGATAGTCAGTCAAAATTTGAAGGTAAATAAAAATCCTGATTTTGGATGGGGATTTAAATTGTGGTAATAAATATTGGAAGTATAAATGTATAATGGAATTAGCTATAATGATGAAGGTTTTGAATTGTAAGTAAAATTCAAATGAGTGAAAAAAAGTTAAATGGACTCTTTGTTAATAAAATAAATTTGTAAATGGATTGAATAAATAAACAAAGAGCATTCAAATTTATAAATAGATTGGAATTGATTGATTGAGAATCAAATGGGAATAAAAATTGATATAAGAAGATAAAAAGGGGTATGGTTAAATAATGGATTTTAAATTAATAACTTCTCCAATGTTTATTTAAAAATTGAATTGTAAGTGGAATGATATTCATATAAATCTATTAGATAATGAATTGGAAATATAAGATTTGAAATATAATTCAATAAGTGTGATAAACCAAAAATGTTTGGGCTGTAAATAAAATGGAATGGGATGTTATTAATTTGAACTTAAATGATGGTTTTGAAGTGTGAATAAGAATTGAATTAAATATTGAAATGGAATAAAAATGCTTGGATTGAGCACCATACAAGATTGCATAAAATTGATATAAATCTAAACTGAAATTAATTTTAAATGGGTATAGGCTGAAGTGATGATTTTGCTTGAATGACATGAGAAATTGTAGATATTAAAATTGAGTTGTTTAAATAACAACTAAGTTGGTGTTGAATAAATGGAAATAGATTAGAATTGTATTAAATAATTTTGTATATTAATACCAGTGAATCATAAAAGAAATGCAATTGTTCCAAACTGAAAATAAAGATGGTTTTAAATTAATTAGATAAATACAACCTAATTAAGTAATTTTGCATTTGAATGGACATAGGCATAAAAGAAATGTGAGTGCTTCAAATTGGAAATAAGGATTTGATTGTAAATCAAATCAAATAATGTTGCATATAAATGAATTATTAGAGAAATGTAAATGCTTCAAAATTGGAAATGAAGTTGGTTTGTAAATCTATTTAGAATTGAATTAGAATAGATTTCTGTTAGTGAAGCATATGTTAACCATATTGAAATAATGTGAATTGGTTGAAATAAATATGAATGGAACATAGCAAACCGTGTATGTAAATCCTTTGTATGAGATAACTTGGAGTTAGCATGGGAAAATGAACCTCGTGCATTTTATAAAATATGGATTTACTTAGGAAACTATGCGAAGTGTGGTTTGGAATGTAAATAGTTATGTTTGGCTTACATTTATATTGGAAATGATGTTAAATTGCTCATATTTTGATAACTGATGAATTTGTTTGAGTAAGCACAGGTGCGGGAGGCGTTTGAGAGAGTTGGAGTGCGTATATGCATTATATTAGCTGCTTGCTATTAAAAATTTGCTAAAAAGGTACGCCTACGCAAATAAAATTGGGAAAATGATATATATTGTGTTATATTTTGGTTTTCGGCCGTGTGGGCCGATGTATATATATTTGTGTATCCTGCAATGTCGCAGAAGCTCCTCCGTGCAGGGGAGACTCTGCCAAAATTTTCCGGAAATTTTGGGAGTTAGAAAATTTTTGGGTTTTGGGAAAAGTTAAGCAACTTGGGAGTTATAAGTTAAAATTAAAGCTTTAGGGAAGTAAAGCAAATAGGTTTGGGAATTGAGCAAAAGGATTTTGTGAAATGTATATAAGCTTTTAACTACGCAAATGGGGTAAGTATATGGGTTTGACAGTATGTTCTACCTTAGCAAATTTCGGGGACGAAATTTTTATAAGGGGGAAGGAATGTAACATCCCGTATTTTTAAGCTATTTAATTTGAACATTTAATTCATTTTAAATGTTTAATGTGGATGCTTAACTGATATTGAAATGGGAGAAATCAGATGCAATCAATAAAATAGCTATAATTTTTAATTATAGTGATTCCATTCTATTTTGAATAATGAAGAATAATAATTAAATATTCAAAATCTGAAATAAAAGGTGAATCTGGATGTAAATAGTGATAAAAATAGGTTTAAAGGTTTATTTAGAGTTATTTTAGAGTAAATAGCATGGTGGGAATTTTAGATGAATTTTAAAGTCGACAAATTTATATTTGGAATTTTATATTAATTTAAAAATGAATTTAATATTATTAAAATGCAATTAATCAGATTTTACTCCAGAATGTGCCAGAATGATTTTTATTGTGTTTATAAATATTATATGAATTTTTGTTAAGTTAATAGGATTTTAAAAGTGGGAATTTTGAGTGTTTTCGATAATTTCGAAAATTGCTTAATTTAATAGACGAGTTAAAATAGCCTTCCGGGGCACAGTCTCGGAATTCGACGAAACTAGTTCTATTGGATCCGTAATAGTTAGTTATTATCGGATTTCAATTTTCGTAGCAATCGGAGTTGTCGTTTAACCCCGACAGCTCGAAACGCATCAAAATCGATTGAATCGGTTTAATTTTAAATTGACCGTTTAATTCCGTAACTCGTTCATACGACCAAATTAGCTTACGAAACCTGATCCATTGTGTTCGGAATGCCGAAAAACCTTAGAATCGCATGTCGGAACGTGAGAATTGGAGTTCGTTTGCATAAGTTATTAAACGGAGAATTTTATTAATAAAATAATATTAAACCAATATATATTCTCAATTATTACTAAACCCTAGCAAAATCCACCAGCCGCCACTTAAGTCATTCATGGCCGAAAATCGCTGTCCTTACTTCCACTTTTTCCCTCGATCTAGGCAATATTATCGAAAATGTTCTATATGAAAAGCGTAGAGATTGGCGAGCTCTACGTATTGGTCGGTGGTGATCGTGTATAAGGCGGTGTGGAAGGAGATTTTGGGCAGCGTTCGCCGCGCGTTTGTGCGCTGATATCGAGACGAATTTGGCACCGAGTTCGTCGAGCTTTGGGCCGATGCTAGAGGAGGTGAAGGGCTTTGATTTGGTAGGTCTCGATCGATCTCCGGTCAAGTATACAAGGGGCGACGGCGAACCCTAATTGATGAGTTTGTGGGTTCAAGTGCCTGTAGCTTCGCGTGTGAATGAAGAAGATGGGTGTTCTGTGCGTGCGGTCTTGACTTTGAGATGAGCGGCTGGGAATTTGTGAGGTTTAAAATTAAAATAAATTTGTTTATAAATTTAAATCAAAAGTATAAAATGCTGTAACTCATTCATATGTTATCAGATTCGAACAAAACTTACGACGTCGGAATCACAGCGACAGGAAGCACGTGATGGTGCAGTTCGGCAGTCATTCCGGGCAAGTAGGAATTTAAGTTAAATCGGATGTCGTTCGGTTTAATTTAAATTTCGAACGCTCGCCGAAACTCAAGGTGAGTTATTCTCACTCACATCTGGATACTAGTAAAGTTAGACAGCTAGTATTGATTGTTTGTTTGGATGTGTAGCTGAATATGTTAATTATTATCAAATTGAATCGATATATGTGATGTGCTAATATTTGTGGATGCAGGGAAAACAGGTTGGAGGGATCCAACAGGATTCCTCACATGTAGTAATTATCTTTAGAATTGATAATGATGTCTGTTTATATTGTGATTGACAAATTTGGATTTAAATTGTATTGTGATGTTGTTGGATAAACTGTAACCCAGAATGATAATTTTAAAGAAAATTGGAGTTTTATTTATAAAGAAATTAAATTGGGTTCCAAAAAGAAATTAAGAAATTTATAAATAAGGAATTTAAAGAAATATAAAAATTTGGATTTATTGAATGAAAACTGAAATAAAATTCAATTGGAATATTGCTGAGTAAATTATAAATCCATAATTAAATGTAAATGGATAAATTGAATTTCAGAGAAATAAAGGATATTGTTAATTAATGAATTTTAAAGAATTAAAATTTGAAATCTATTTAGAATGAAAATTGAAAATTGGGTAAATCTGAATTGATTAACAAAGAGAAAAGTTATTAGTTGATAAATGGGAAAATAAATTTATATTATAAAACCATAAAACTAAATTGAAATAAATTGACAGAAATCGTGAGAAGGATTTCTATGATATTTAAGTGGAAATGAGATTTCCTGGGAAAAACCCAAGTTCGAGTTTAAACTGTTTTATAAAAAGGAAGTTTTTAAAATTCTAGCTTGTAAAAAGAGTGTTTGAAAATTACCATTTTAAAGTAATTATAAATAAATTAGCAAGAGTAAATTTTACAAATGCCTTAATAATTATTTTTACAAATGGACTTACTTAAAGGCTAGTTTTTGGGAATAAGTTGTTTGAAATTATTAATTTCTTTTAAACTCTATTTTTAAATATAATATAACCAAAACCTTATTTTTGATTAAGTTATATCTTATAAATAGTTGTGTTTAAATATTTTAAAATTTTATTTTGAGTAAATAACTAGAAGTAAATTTGCATATTTTAAAGTATATTTCAGTATAAAGTATTTTAACTGTTTTAAATCTAAATTGGTTGAACTTGGTTATTTCCATTGAGAATAAATGGTAAAGGATTTTCCTTGTAAGGAAAGAGTTTTGGGAATTGTTTTCAAACGAGATTTGAAAATGTGGAAATATACCTTTTAAAGATATTTGAAGAAAATAAATAATATGGGAATTATTTATTGTGTGATGGATGCTTATGGATGTTTATGAACATAAATTGATAGTTAAATCACCGACTATCAATATTGGACAAAATGCGTTGATCGTTTCGAAGAGACCGGGATCGAGATTTATTTCTCGAAAACCACTTCGATCCGGTTTGTACGTTTCGTGCGAAAAACGTGTTCGGAGTCGAAGATGGAGCAGTGAAGTGCAAGGGCTAGTCGCTACTAATCCTGAGGATATTTCCAAAATGGATGTAGTAGGAGTAGTGCCTTCGGTTCCGTTCGAACCCGGGACGGACTTGTATGGATGAATGCTTGCGAAACATCGTCAGGTGGACGATGGGCATTCAAAGTGAAAACGTTCAAAAAGGTAACGCTTAGCCTCAAGCCTCATCAAATGGGAATGACTGAAAATCAGGGGATATGCAGCAAGGTTAGGTGGGTCAGGCCCAAGCAGGATAAGATAATTCCCCTGTCTAGATGTCCCTTATTATATTTCGGCTTAGTGGGTGGTTGGTCGTGCCAACCACGGGGTTTATCTTGTTCGGGACTGTTCAGTAAGGAATGGTTCCGGCCTTGTGTTGCAGGGGATGAAGGGAGTAGTCCTCGGTACGGTGATCTAGGCCCCGTACCGTGACAGGTGGTACCCCAGTGCCTAGTCATTGTTGGAAATCCATTCTCCCTACGAGCCTTGTACGAGTTTTGTTTGTATTACCCACTTCGGTGGCTAGTAGCTGGAATTTAATAGATGTAACAATTTCGGCTATTTTATAAGTATTTGTAAATAGACACTATTATAATATCAGAGGATTTTCTATAAAAAGTGTTTTAGCTATCGTAAGGTAAAAACCCGACATGTTTATTTGTGGCGTGGTCTTACGAGATGCTTTTGTTTTCAAAGGATTTTTGAAACTTTAATAATCAATTTGGATGCATATTTAGTATCAGCTGGTATTCCAGACTGACCCGGGTGTTATTTTATTATAATGCTCGGGTCAGACCGAGTATTATTTGTTCAGGTTAGGTTGCTATGGAGCAGGAAAGGAGCTGGAGTCCGAGACGTATTATATGTACCTATATATTTCTCCGCTGCTGTGTTTGTATGGTAGGTCTGTTTTGTGATTATTGATGTATGAGATACTCTGATGATATGATGTATAAAACAGTGATAGTTTTCTTTTTTTGTGTAAAGTTCTATATTTACTATTATATTTTATTCCGCTGCGACTGTGAGATTCTGATATTGTTTAGTTTCTTCTTCTTCTATCTCTTCTTCTTTAACCCTAATGGTTCGTAATTCTGTGCCACTTGAGTTAATAGAGGTAGAATAGTGTTGATTCAAGGGGTACGGATTTGTGGACCGTCACACATAGGCAAACAATTAATAGTTATCACAATAAGCCAACTCTACTCCCACTCATACCTAATAACAATTTACTAAAATAAAGTTTCTTACCTATCATCTATTATGTCAAATTACAATTTTACTGCGTATTATTTCACCAATTATTATTACTTGAATTTAACTTCCAATTTGCTAATTTCAATAAATTAAAACTTTACCATCTGTTTCAATTAATTGGGTATGCACAGATTTAGCTATTCAATCAATTTCAATTTACGGTACAATTATCGTGGTTTATATTATATTGCCTTAATATCTCTATCTATCTTAATTCAATTGATTGAATATTAAATTCCATTTACTATAATAGATCCAACTTGTGATATTATGAATGAAATTAACATTGGTTACCTCCTTTGGAATTAGCAATCCTTTTTGAAAAATCAATTTATCCTAACTGAAAATTAGGTCACTTAACTGCAATAAATTTCACATTAAATTTTATAAATTATCAATTAAAACTTTAACAAATCCGTTACTTGATTTAAAACCCTGCTATTAAATAAATGGACATTTATAGGTGAAATTAACATTGACTTATATTTCATATCATAAATGCATACTTATTTCATATTATTTAGTTATATTTACCAACCATGTCCACAAATTTACTATTTATATCCTTAATTAATTTATTTTCTTGGTTTCATTCTTAATAAGTTTTCACCTCCAAAAATACTATAATTACCTACTGGGCATTGATCTTTATTTCATGAATTCATTAATTAATCCACAAATTGCCTTTGTTTCCTTATTTCCTATTTACTACCAAACTTCCTATTTAGTTATAGCTTATCAATATATAATCACCTAGGCAAATCAATTAATTACCATTTTAAGTACGTTTATTATCGACAACATTCATTAAAATTACTTCTCTACACTTATTGCATTGGTTTATTCAACGGTCACCTTTATTAAGTCACTATCTATTTTACAACCAAATGTACAATCTCCACCATTGATTTCTATATTAACGAATCCCATTCTAGTTAATATTTTTATTGATATTCACTAATTCAATATTTATATTGGTTTCTTATATTTAACTTATAACTAAGTATGACAATTTACATTATTCACATCCATTGCCATAAATATTAAATTATTAACATTAAATTACAATTACTATATCTAATTCCTACATTTTCCCAAATAAAATCTTAAGATTTTTATTTCATTCCAAATTAGATTAGAAATCATATTAAATTAACTCATTTAATATCATCGAATTTAACGGGTCGTTACACTCTCCCCCACTCAAAACTTTTCGTCCCCGAAAAGGAAAAAGAAGGGAAAAGGAAGAATAAAAAAACAGTACATCTTATTTCAAATATTAACTTATAAACAATAATTTACTAAATTAATTTCCTTAAATGAAAAATATCCGTTTTATAATCATTATAACCTTTTATACTTAAATAATTAAGGTTAGGAAAACATTTTCAACATAATTCTAAGTCCAAAATTTACGGAAAATTTTGGCAGAGTCTCCTTTGTACGGAGAGGCTCGGGAGAAAATATAATATTAAATATAACAAAATATCATATATAATATTCAAATAGTATATCCCAACACGGGAAAAAATATACAAAAATATCGCTACAAAACGTAATCCGAAAACGTACCTATTTGTCGGGCAAATTACGCTTAATTTATGGAACCAAAAGAAGTAGCAATTGCTTCCATACCTGCATTTCACTTATATAATCTAAAAGGTTAACTATTTATATTAAAGTGAAATGTTTTCATAGTTTCAGCTACTAACAACAATCAATACACAAAAATGCAAAACAACCATTCAATCAAAAAAGCAAATAGTTGTTCGGGTTCAAAACTTGAAATGGTACGGAATGAAAAATAACTATCCAGTGCATCATTTACTCAACAGACTTAGATGAGACGGAATAGATTATTTATTCATCCAACTACTTCAAATTTCCTTACCCGACCAACCATAAATCAAACAATAACAATTCAACCAACCAATCAATTAACTCATTATAAATTTTTATTTCATACATTAGCTGTTTGATCTTTTCATTCATATAACAGTTTATCTTTTATTTTCTTAAACCCTTTTCTTAAGTTTACAATTCATACCACATAAATTATCCTTTTATAATTTACATTTATCTAACAACTTCAAAATTTTTTATTTCTCATTCAATGGTTGTTTCCTTATTTCTACTTATTACTTACCATTATTCATTTTTATTTATTCAGGTTATGTAAGTCTCTTTTATTGGTATTACATTTAATGTACTTCTTCAAATTCAATCATTTATTAAATGCTTACATTCTATTATATTTAATTACAGTAACCCTTTTTAATTACACTTAAATTCTTAACCTTATACCCTCCATTCTTATAAATAAAGGATTTTATTAATTTATTACCTAGGGTTTTCAGTCATATATTTATATTACCTACTTTCCATTTATATTAAACTAGTAGCATTCAAATCGTTCTTACGTTTAAATCCTACACATCAATCCTTATTTATTAAAGAATTTCATTTTATTTACTTAAGTTTACAATCACCTATTACTAATACTTACCTTTAATTTTAGTAAAATTTCAATTATAACTTAAGTTTATACCATTAAATTCTCATTTAAAATAGCAATTCATTTAATACTTCATTATTTCCAAAATTTCTACTTGTATATTATTCTATTCCATTTTCTTATTTAACATTTCAACTTTTCATATTTGGTAAGTTATTTATGTTAAAGAAAATGCAAAAAAACTTATACAAGTTTTATCTCATCTTTTAATTAATTTAATGTTCAATAAATCTTTAATTTTCCCTTATAAGTTAAAAATTTAACTTCCTTTATAGCTTAGCATTAATTCTCTTACCTAAATTAGAGGTTTCAATTCATTAATCACTTACCTTTTTATTTCACTACAATAATTTAAACAATTAATTAATGGAAATTTAAGAATTAAATACCGGGTCAAATTTCAAATTATTTTAAAAATAATAGATAAATAATTTCTTACAACTTTTATATCTCTAATTATATTTAAAACAAATAAATTTTAAATAATTTCAAAATAAATCTGCAGTAGAATTTACCATAGTGGCCTTTCCCTTCGAAACTCGAAAATGAAAGTCGATGATGCGGCGAAAGTAATTTCGGTGATGGCGGCCGCATCATCGACTTTCATTTTCGAGTTTCGAAGGGGAAAGGCCACTGTGGTAAATTCTACTGCAGATTTATTTTGAAATTATTTAAAATTTATTTGTTTTAAATATAATTAGAGATATAAAAGTTGTAAGAAATTATTTATCTATTATTTTTAAAATAATTTGAAATTTGACCCGGTATTTAATTCTTAAATTTCCATTAATTAATTGTTTAAATTATTGTAGTGAAATAAAAAGGTAAGTGATTAATGAATTGAAACCTCTAATTTAGGTAAGGGAATTAATGCTAAGCTATAAAGGAAGTTAAATTTTTAACTTATAAGGGAAAATTAAAGATTTATTGAACATTAAATTAATTAAAAGATGAGATAAAACTTGTATAAGTTTTTTTGCATTTTCTTTAACATAAATAACTTACCAAATATGAAAAGTTGAAATGTTAAATAAGAAAATGGAATAGAATAATATACAAGTAGAAATTTTGGAAATAATGAAGTATTAAATGAATTGCTATTTTAAATGAGAATTTAATGGTATAAACTTAAGTTATAATTGAAATTTTACTAAAATTAAAGGTAAGTATTAGTAATAGGTGATTGTAAACTTAAGTAAATAAAATGAAATTCTTTAATAAATAAGGATTGATGTGTAGGATTTAAACGTAAGAACGATTTGAATGCTACTAGTTTAATATAAATGGAAAGTAGGTAATATAAATAAATGACTGAAAACCCTAGGTAATAAATTAATAAAATCCTTTATTTATAAGAATGGAGGGTATAAGGTTAAGAATTTAAGTATAATTAAAAAGGGTTACTGTAATTAAATATAATAGAATGTAAGCATTTAATAAATGATTGAATTTGAAGAAGTACATTAAATGTAATACCAATAAAAGAGACTTACATAACCTGAATAAATAAAAATGAATAATGGTAAGTAATAAGTAGAAATAAGGAAACAACCATTGAATGAGAAATAAAAAATTTCGAAGTTGTTAGATAAATGTAAATTATAAAAGGATAATTTATGTGGTATGAATTGTAAACTTAAGAAAATGGTTTAAGAAAATAAAAGATAAACTGTTATATGAATGAAAAGATCAAACAGCTAATGTATGAAATAAAAATTTATAATGAGTTAATTGATTGGTTGGTTGAATTGTTATTGTTTGATTTATGGTTGGTCGGGTAAGGAAATTTGAAGTAGTTGGATGAATAAATAATCTATTCCGTCTCATCTAAGTCTGTTGAGTAAATGATGCACTGGATAGTTATTTTTCATTCCGTACCATTTCAAGTTTTGAACCCGAACAACTATTTGCTTGTTTGATTGAATGGTTGTTTTGCATTTTTGTGTATTGATTGTTGTTAGTAGCTGAAACTATGAAAACATTTCACTTTAATATAAATAGTTAACCTTTTAGATTATATAAGTGAAATGCAGGTATGGAAGCAATTGCTCCTGCTTTTGGTTCCATAAATTAAGCGTAATTTGCCCGACAAATAGGTACGTTTTCGGATTACGTTTTGTAGCGATATTTTTGTATATTTTCTCCCGTGTTGGGATATACTATTTTGAATATTATATATGATATTTTGTTATATTTAATATTATATTTTCTCCCGAGCCTCTCCATACAAAGGAGACTCTGCCAAAATTTTCCGTAAATTTTGGACTTAGAATTATGTTGAAAATGTTTTCCTAACCTTAATTATTTAAGTATAAAAGGTTATAATGATTATAAAACGGATATTTTTCATTTAAGGAAATTAATTTAGTAAATTATTGTTTATAAGTTAATATTTGAAATAAGATGTACTATTTTTTTTATTCTTCCTTTTCCCTTCTTTTTCCTTTTCGGGGACGAAAAGTTTTGAGTGGGGGAGAGCGTAATGACCCATTAAATTCGATGATATTAAATGAGTTAATTTAATATGATTTCTAATCTAATTTGGAATGAAATAAAAATCTTAAGATTTTATTTGGGAAAATGTAGGAATTAGATATAGTAATTGTAATTTAATGTTAACAATTTAATATTTTATGGCAATGGATGTGAATAATGTAAATTGTCATACTTAGTTATAAGTTAAATATAAGAAACCAATATAAATATTGAATTAGTGAATATCAATAAAAAATATTAACTAGAATGGGATTCGTTAATATAGAAATCAATAGTGGAGATTGTACATTTGGTTGTAAATAGATAGTGACTTAATAAAGGTGACCGTTGAATAAACCAATGCAATAAGTGTAGATAAGTAATTTTAATGAACGTTGTCGATAATAAACGTACTTAAAATGGTAATTAATTGATTTGCTTAGGTGATTATATATTGATAAGCTATAACTAAATAGGAAGTTTGGTAGTAAATAGGAAATAAGGAAACAAAGGCAATTTGTGGATTAATTAATGAATTCATGAAATAAAGATCAATGCCCAGTAGGTAATTATAGTATTTTTGGAGGTGAAAACTTATTAAGAATGAAACCAAGAAAATAAATTAATTAAGGATATAAATAGTAAATTTGTGGACTTGGTTGGTAAATATAACTAAATAATATGAAATAAGTATGCATTTATGATATGAAATATAAGTCAATGTTAATTTCACCTATAAATGTCCATTTATTTAATAGCAAGGTTTTAAATCAAGTAACGGATTTGTTAAAGTTTTAATTGATAATTTATAAAATTTAATTTGAAATTTATTGCAGTTAAGTGACCTAATTTTCAGTTAGGATAAATTGATTTTTCAAAAAGGATTGCTAATTCCAAAGGAGGTAACCAATGTTAATTTCATTCATAATATCACAAGTTGGATCTATTATAGTAAATGGAATTTAATATTCAATCAATTGAATTAAGATAGATAGAGATATTAAGGCAATATAATATAAACCACGATAATTGTACCGTAAATTGAAATTGATTGAATAGCTAAATCTGTGCATACCCAATTAATTGAAACAGATGGTTAAGTTTTAATTTATTGAAATCAGCAAGTTGGAAGTTAAATTCAAGTAATAATAATTGGTGAAATAATACGCAGTAAAATTGTAATTTGACATAATAGATGATAGGTAAGAAACTTTATTTTAGTAAATTGTTATTAGGTATGAGTGGGAGTAGAGTTGGCTTATTGTGATAACTATTAATTGTTTGCCTATGTATATAATTTAGTGAATTAGATCTAAATCCATTTCAATAAAACGTAATAAATCACTACGTTGATATAAATTTAGTTGATTTCTGGAAAACAATTAGGGAATTGAATTTTACAGTAATGTAAAAATTTACCCATAAGATAATGATTTGACTGAATTTAAAGGAACGGAAAGTAAGGAATTTTTTTTTTGTTAATTTCAATAATTGAATAAATGGCAATAAATGAAATTAACACTGAAATTTATAGACTTATCAACTTTTCTTGCACATCTAAACTTGTTAAATCAGTTAAATTGATTTTGAAATATATAAGTGATAGAGTTTGGCCAATTTTAGAATTTAGATAAAAATTTGGATTTTTATAATTCATTTTAATTCATTTAATGACTATAAAAATAGCCATTTTGGCCACGGACTCGGATTTCGACGAAACCAGTTTCATCGGATCCATATCGGTGAATTATTGTAGGGTTTCAAGTTTCGTATCGATCGGACCTGTCGTTTGATCGTACGGACGCGAAACGCCTTGAAATCGATTTAATTAAAATCAATTTGAAATCAATTTGGAAATTTTGTTTTCAGTATAACTTCTTCATACGATCGAATTTGGACGTGAAACATTTTCCATCGCATTCAGAATATTTTAAAATACCTACCTGGATATACGAGTTTAATAAATTTCGTTCCGGGGTTAGAACGGGCTTTTTGGGCCAACTACCGTTTAACACGTTCGTAATTCGTGCCCACCTAGCCTACTACAATTTGTCTATATATATGTTGTGATAAACCCTAGCCTCCATCTTCTATCATTTGTCCGTACGTTCATTTTCTTCATCTCTTTCTCTTCCTCAATGGTTGCAAAACCTAGATCTATCTACAATTCAAAATTTCAATGAAAATTCAAACTCTCCAGAAAAATTCCATAAAAATATATGTCATAGATCTTAGTGTTCGTAATCTGCTGGTGTGATTTGTTTTTCGATTGGAGCTATCGTTCGTCCAGAAAAATTCGAATCATTTTCGGCCTTTCATCATCGCCGTAACAAAACTCGCCCGATCGGAAAACCCTTTCTAGGTATTGGAGAGGAAGCTGAGGGAAGTCGATCTATGTTGTTTGTTTCGAGAATCAATGGTTAGATCGTCGGGAATTTTCATTTAGGGTTTCATTTTTACCGGCGGCCGTGGGGGTTTTTGGCGACCGGAGCGAACATGGAGGGCACCAGTGGGTGGGGCGTGGCGAGCAGGTGGAGATGGCGGCGGCGGCTCGGCGTATGGTGGCGTCTAGGGGTTGTAATTGACGGTCAAACGTAGGCAGAGGACGGTGTAAATGGGTTCGGTTGTCTGCTTCTTGCGTGCGTGCCTGGAGGAAAGAAATGTGTGCACTGTAGCTTGAGGTGACGTGGCAGCTAAGGAGGGTAATTGTGTTCTCTTTCTTGTTATTTTAAAAATTGCAATTTGATCGCATTAATCGCCATATCTTTCACATACGATATCCGATTGACGCGTAGTTTTTTTTGTTAGGATCGTATTAAAATTTCGGACCTGATGACGCTGGTTTGGATGAATTCTGAGACGGTCAAATTTTTGGGTTTAAATTGGATTTAAATTCAATTTAAATTCAAAAGGTGAGTGTTTTAACCCACTCACAACTTCTAAAAGTTTTTATGTTTGTTAAATTTATTTTAGATATGAGTAGAAATTTATTTATGAATGTTTGGCATGTTTTATTCAGCATATCTGTTATTTCGCATTTATTTAATTTAACTGTTAATTTAGTTTATTTATTGCATATTAATTGACAGTTAGAATTTATTTATTCGATTATAAACTGCTAGTTAACAGTTATTGTAACGACCCAGAATTTTTATAAATTAAAATTTGGATATTTAATTAATTTTAAATATTAATATTTGAATTTATAAGCCGAATAAATTTTATTTTGATTTACTGGATTTAATTGGATTATTTAATCGATAATTTAATACGTTAAATTATGGAAATAATTGAAAATTTAGTTAAAAATGATTGAAAATAATTTGTAAAATTTTATTTAATCATACTGGAGTTATAGAAATATTTTAGAACTTTTAAAATCGAATTAAAAGTTAATTTGTGAAAATTGAATATTTTTAATATTTAATAATCGACTGTAAAATAGCCAATTTTTGAACAGTCTCAGAATTGAACGAAACTAGTTTCATTGGATCCGTAATAGTTAGTTATTACTGGATTTCAATTTTCGTGTCAATCGGAGTTATCGTTTGATCGTGGCAGCTCGAAACGCATCGAATTATTTTTAATTTAAATTTGGCGAGTCAAAATAGCCATTTTTCAAAAAGTCTCGGATTTCGACGAAACCAGTTTCATCGGATCCGTAATGTGATATTATTGTAGGATTTCAAATTTTAAGTCAATTGGATTTACCGTTTGTCCGGTACAAATTAAAACGCCTAGAAATCGACTTAAATCGGTTTAATTTAAATTGAACGTTTTCAGCCATAACTCGCACATACTTCCGAATTAGCTTCCGAAACCTATTCCATTGTGTCCGAAACGCGGGATAAACCCTAGGTACGCTGGTTACGGCGTCTAAATCGGAGTTCGGAATTTCCGGATGAATAGTGTCGTTCAAAACTCTATAAATATGCACCCTACCCCTTCACAAATAAAAAAAAAAGAAAATCAAAACCCTAATTCAGTTGCTAGCCGCCACTTTATAACCTAAGGCCAGAAATCATTCTTCTTCATCCCTTAATCTCTTCCAATCCATCAAGAATTGGCCAAAGTTGTTAACTAAAGAATCGAAGAGCACGAGATGAGCTTTAAATCCATACGGATATGATCGGGAATGAAGCAACGATGGCGGAGCAAATGGTGGCCGTTCATGGGATGTAGGGGGCCGTGCGCACTCATATATAGGTGGCCGAGCTTCAGGCCAAGGGAGGTGGAGATAGCTCTCGTCAGGTGCTTCGCGTTGGCGTTGGTGTGATGAAGTATCGTCGTGTGAATGGAGTGCAAATTGAAACCCTAGGAATCATGTATGGGTTCGGCCTTGAATTTGGTTTACTGGAGATATACGTGAGTGGGGAAGAAAAGGAGGGGGCCGTTGGATTTGAATCTCATGGCCAGGATTGGTTTTGGGTATAGATTTGTTAATATAGTTGTAAATTTAGTTATAAAATTGTGTGCAATCTTGTAAAATACGTAACTTTTTCATACGAGGTCGAAAAAATGCAAACTCAGTTGCGTTGGAATCGTATGGACGAGCACTACGCGATGGAGTTGGTTTGGAGTCGTTTGGAGTTAGTGAGAATTTTGGGTAAAATTAAACGCGCGTTTAATTTTATTCGAAATAAAAGCTAAAACGGCAATTGAAACCAAGGTGAGAACTTCTCACTCAATCGAATAGATTTCGATTTTATTTTAAATAGTTAGATTTAAAATATTTGAATGCATGTTTGAATGATGACTGTAAATTTTTGATTGTTAAAATAGACATTATACGCCGTTAGTAAGCGGATGTTATTTAATATAAACATATACCGCGAATATTTCATAAACAGTGAAATTGGTATTATATATAATATCAATATATATATATTGGCATATATATATATTGCAGTTGATTGATTTCCCGCATTTTTTGTTTAGCGGATGAGACCCTATTACGCCGTTAGTAAGCGGATAATATTTATTAAAAACATGTACCGCGATAATTTCGTACTGGAGAGAAATTGGTATTGTGCTAATGTTTTTGGATGCAGGAAACAGGTTGGAGGGATCCAACTGGATTCCTCAACAGTATTTATTTTATTTCAGATATTTTGATATTTGATGGATTATCATATCGATATATGATGGATCGTTGTAGTCGTGATTGACTATTTGGTGTGTAGCATCATTGGACCCAGATTTTGGGATTTTAAAATGTTTTTAAAGTGATTTTTGAAAAGATAAAATATTTTTTTTGGAATTGATCCATTATAAATAAATGAACGTTATAATTTTTAAAGTTATAAAAATTATAATTTTTGTGAAATATAGTTAAAAGCTGATTTTGAGAAATATGGGTTAATGATGTTATAAAATAGGTTAAATTGGATTTTTGAATTTATTATAAAAGTTTGAATTTAGAATTTATAAAATTTGATTATTTTATAAATCAGAATGATGAAATTATAAAGGAATTTAAAGACGTTTTAAAAGAATAATATAAATTGATTTATATTAAGAGATTTATAAATAGATATTTATAAATCGAAATATTGACATTATAAAACGAGTTTTTATAAATGTTTAAATGAAGTGAAAATGAATTTCATAAATGAATGAAATTTGTAGAATTATAAACTGGGAGGTTATAAATGAAATTTATAAATAGTAGATTTATAAATTTGGTGAAATTATGTGAATAATGGTTTTGGATAAATGAATGAATCTTATAAGTTATAAGATTTATAATTTGGGAAGATAAAAAGAACGATTTTGTAAAATAATCGTTTTATAAGTATTTAACTTATAATATGAACTTTTAGTTTATAATGGAGATATGAAATTTAACAGGTTAATAAAAGAATTTATAAAAAAAGAAGTTTTTATAAATAAATAGAAATGGAATTTATAAACGTTGTTTTATAAATTCGCAAACGACTTATTTTGATAAGAAAAGTGTTGAAACCTATTAATGGAGTTATATTCACATTTTTGAATAGTGAATAATCCTTTAAAATAAATTGAATAAAAGGGATGAAAGTTATTAACGTAGTATATTCACGTTTTTGAATAGTGAATAATACGTTAAAGAAATTGTTTTGAATGTAATGTTTTAAATAGAATTAAAACAATCTAACGATGTTTTAAATGAGTTGAGATTCGAAAACCATAGATTTCAACGTTTATTGTTGAAATAGACGTTTTCGAGAAATAAAAGGAAATGGTGGACTATAACACTGTTGTTATAGTAAATGATTTCCGAAAGGAAATGTTTTGTATAGTATTGGGATTTATATATCTATTTTAAATTTCGAATCCCTATACTAGTGATTTTGGGTTGTCGTAACGATGTTTTACGCAACATTCGTTTTGGCCCAAATAAATATGTTAAGTGAATGATTTCCTTAAAGAATGAAATATATACTTAATTCGATTTAAGTATATTGAATATTTTCTAAGTGTTGAAAATAAATGATTGTGAATTACTTATTTAATAAGTATGGAAATGTTTTCCAATATGAAGTGAATAATTAGAATTTATCTTTTTGGAGGATAAATTGAAATGAATTATTGAAATCGTATATGCACGAATATTTTGAAATATAAATTCATTATGGAATTTATATGTGAAAAGTGAAATTGGTTAAAAATAAATATTGATTTATTTTTGAAGTGTTGAAACTATATATCTAGTAAAGATATTTTGGAAAATAAATAATTTGGAAAATTATTTGGAATCTGGTGATGTGTGCATATCCATTGATAGTTCAATAACCGACTATCAATATTTCCCTTTGAATGGGTATTTGATGTGAATTGATTGAATTTGAATGCACACTTATTTTTGAATAAGCGCTCACTATTCGGGTTAACCGGGAAAGGACCATGGGGTCGTATAACCCATTCCGAATATGTGATACGTCGTTATGAATTGCATTTGAAGATCGGTGTTGAAGACCGAGTATTTGTGAAAGCGATAGGATGACCTATCGATTGTCTCTGCACTGGGTAGCTCCTGGTATAGAGATCTCCTAAGTGATGGGAAATTCGATCGGGATTGTGAATACCCGTATTGCAAGGGCTTCGTAAGAAGTGCCTTCGGTTTTGTTCGAGCCCGGAACAGACTTGTATGGATTGTATGCCTGACATTACAAGTTGAGATATAAAGCCGATTCCTTTCAAATATATTTCTGTTGGTGGCGGAGAATTTATTCTTTGCTTAACACCCTTCTTTGAGACGTACGAGCTCAAAGGTTATATAGTTGAAGTTATCAGCGATATATTCCCAGTTTGGTAATGTGACATGCTGAGTGATGCTGAAATGATCATTGTGTTGATTATTTGTGATAGGATCATTTATTTGATCGTCTATCCTTGTGATCATTGTGTTGATCATTTGTTGACCCAAAGCATGGCTTTTGTATAAAGTATGTTTTTGTGGACGTGACTTCGTCGAGCCTCACACCCCGTGAATGGTCAAAACAGGAAAGAAGCAGCAAGGTTATGAGGGGTAGCACCCTTTAGGATGTGTCCATTTCCTTCTGGAAAAGGGTGGTATCATGGTATGGAGCCCAGATACTTACTCATGTTGAAAACACTTTGTTATGATTGTGTGAATTGATTACGAGCGCTCGGTGAAAAGGTCCCAAAGGACCGGGGGATGGCATATTCGGTCAGTTGTTACTCAGTTAGGAGTAACCCGGCCTTGTGTTGGTAGAGATCCGGTTTGGTTCTCGGGGATGTCCATCCAGAGGCATTCTCATGTGGCAATGGGAAGTTCCTTGGCCTGATCATTTGTTGGAAATCCAATTCCCAATACGAAACTTGTACGGTATTAGTTGTAGAACCTGCCATTCACTTATGGTGGTCACCACTGTTTGGATGGTAGCTATAGTAGGCATAGTTCGAAATGTCTATGTTGGCTAAGATTTATATTCTACTTTCGAAATGAATTTTTCTCTACACTATGCACTAATAATAATATCAAATGTTCTTTTAAATGCGTATCAAGCATCTTTGACTATCATAAGGAGAAATCTCCTCCGATTCTGCGTTTGCATGTGTGTGTGTGCGGGAGGCCTTATGGTAGTCTCATTTTTAAAAGCATTGCGAATTGATTAAAAATATTCCTCTTTTTGATTTTAAAGATAAATAAACTGTTTTGAGTTCTCACACCAGTCACATGACTGACTTGGAGTTTATTGTTTTCCTTCCTAAACTCTGGGTGCCCACCAATTTTCCACACGGGCAGTTAAGAGTTAGGTTTATCAGGATATTCTGGATATTCTGGAGTTGCTGGAGGCAAGCTGGATGGCATGGCGTATTACTAGTATATAGTATTTCTTTTTCCGCTGCACTGTTTGTTGATGTTGTATGTTGTTGTACACTCTGATGATATGATGTAATGAAATGAAATGTAATGTAATAACTGATATAGTTCTTTGTTTAAAGATTATTCATTTATTATTATATGTTGTTCCGCTGCGAATTGTGAGATTCTGTTGTTGTTCTGTTGTTTCCTTTCTGTCCGTTCTATTATTAAAATGCTTCTATCTTCTATTTTCAAATTCTCTATTTTCTTTTCTGTCTTTTGTTTTCTTTTTCCTCTATTCTCTTTTTCTTTCTATTTCTTCTATTTTTAAAAATTCCTATCTTCTTCTCTCCTCCCTAATTTCTATCTTTTTCTCTTCTTCTTTCCTAAATTTTTCTTAAATAAAACCCTCAGTGTTCGGTTTTCCGTCGTTCGATTTCTCGGCAGTCGATAAAGTGAGTGTCGATGTTGAATTTTCGGAAGACGAAGAATCGTGTCCTGACAGTTATAAAATTTATTACTGAATATAAACTGTTAGTTTAATAGTTGTTAAATTATTTTGAACATAACTGCCAGTTATTACCTGTTATATATTATTTGATATATATTGATATTGATTTATTATTGGATGATGATTGTGATTTGGATGATGGATGATGTTGATGAATGGATGTTTATTTTATATCATTAAATTGCAAGTTATCATACATTTTTCATTTCATTCGGGATTGTGGTTTGAAATGATATACAACCGCAAAATTTTATTTTTAAATTGCAGATTGAAATGATAAATATTTGTATCACTTGACCATAGGATAGAAAATTATATACAGGCACCGTGGTCTACATATAAAATATTTTAAAGTGATTTCTATGGTTTTTATGGAATATGGTTTATAATTTTTAATTTTTGATATTTTCTTCTATATATATACATATGAAGTTAGAGATTTTGAATTTAAGCTGTGTATAAATCTCTTAAATAAAAATGGAAAAATTGAGAAAAATGGAGTTTGATAATTATATCATATGTTTAATGTTTAAGTTTGGAAATTTTAAGATATGATATTTATAACTGGACTTTTTCCAAGATAAATTTAAATGAATATTCTAGTATAATTAAATTTAAGGAAATATTAAATTTCTAGAAATTGGAGTTGTATTTATGGATTTTTATGTGAATATTCAAGACTAAATAATAGAACAATTGATTTGTTGAAAGAATAAAATTCCAACTTTAGTTTTGAAATATTAATACTCTAAATGGATATATATATATATATAGACATTGAAATGGTTTGGAACTTGAAAGTGATATTTAAATTATGGTTTAGACTTTAAATAAAGAAATATATTTGTAAAGCCATGGAAATTATTTTTCTTTAAAAAGTAACCTTAAAGTCAAACCATTTATTTTATATACCGTTGAATATCCAAACCATTCAAGTTTTAGAAGTTATGGTTTTAAAACTATGAATTTTCGAAATATTATGCTTAGAAATTATAATTCAAATGTTTGGTTTCCAGATATTATAGATTTTAAAGAAGTATGATTTTTGGAAAAGAATTATATTTGGATAAAATGATATCATATTGTTTTGGGTTTTAAAATGATATCGTATTCATAATTTTTGAAATGGAAGTTTTTATTCTGGTTTTTAAGTATAAACTATTTTTAAATGACCGCGGTGTTATAATAACGATGGGTTGGCAAAGGGACCAGGATCGGATATGGACATACTCTCTATCGATACCGAAAACCACTTTGACTAACCGTGTACGCGGTGGAGATTCCAGAATGAAGTAGGTTGGTGGCGACGTTTCCTGTAAGGTAAATACGTGGACCCAACTCCCGTGAGTTGACATAAGGTGGCTAAAACAGGAGCGATTCTCGGGCCAATGAGGTCATTCCTCTGATCGAACGCACTCCTTCGATACTATACTCTGACTTTGGATTGATTCGGTGGCCACTATTGATTTCTTTGATTTGGGGGTGTTAGTTCGAGGTGGGCGGTAGCTGCGGCTACGCGTTACCACCAGCCCGGATAGCAATTGGTATATCTACCCTGGCATTGCCTAGTTGTGCCGTGTCACCTATCATACCGAGCCTTTACTACGAGTTTTGTTTTGTACCATACCTATGGAGTACCCTCGGACGACGCCCAGTACGAGGGAGATTACGGTACTATATAGACTATGGGAATATATTCTGTGTTAAGGGCTATATGGGTAACCCCTTAACGCTATTAAAAAGTAAGTTTATTTTACAATTAGACACTATTATATTAGCGCAATATACTACATAGTAAATAGTTTAACGGATCCTTAGGAGATGTAAATCCCGAGCATCTCTTTAGTTACTGCACTCATGTTTATTTCTGTAAATTTAACTTACATAAGATCTTTTAGTTCTGACTCGAGTGTTTTTGTCTTTTCAAATTCGCTCGGGTCAGTCCGAGTGTTTCAGGATTTGAAGTGTTAGCTCTGGAGGACGAAGACGAAGATTTGAAGTATTACTATCTACTATTTTATTCCACTACACTGTATTCCGCTGCATTGATATTATTGGTATGTGAACTCTGATATTAAATGGTATAAAGAAGAATCAAATGTTTAGAAAACAGTTTTATAAACAGTATATTTTATCATTATATTTTATCCTTCCGCTGTGAGATTCTATTTTGTTTTTCCTTCTCTGTTTTTCTTATTTACCCCATAACAATCCGCCCTTCCGTATGGTTTGAATTGGCACGTGTGTCTGTTTAAAGTGTGCGAAAAGGCGGGATGTTACAGATATATATCATTTCAATCCAAATCAGGTGTCATAGGTATATATCATTTCAACCTATTTCTTATTTATTTAATTTCAGATTTATTCGATGCCCATGACATCTAGGGTGAATAATAGGAATAAATCATCATAAAACATGTTGGATGAATAACAGGAATAGATCAACATAAACAAACATCTAAACATCTAACATATCAATTATTAGGTGTCCATCACAATCAACACTCAAAACAGTCATATATCTTCACAGATTACTAGTTATAAATTCCCTTCCAATTTCAATTTAAATGTCAATTTTAATTAACTATCAAATTAAATTACACTGTCGATGCAATTCAATATAAATGTCAATTTTAAACCATCAAACAAAAATCAATAAATTTAAACCTCTTAATGATTTCAAATTAACGAACATCATGAAAAAGTGGTTAATTCCACTTATGCCCTTAGACATTTTACCCCTCTCATCCCATCAAAGACAATATACCCATGTGCATGAAAGACCACTTCACAGCATTGAATGAAGAGAAGATGTTGTGACATGATTTTGTACCTCAAGTACTTAAGATAATCATTATGTTTCAAAAACATCTTTTTTAAAATTATCAAATAAAAGTAAACTACATTTGTCCTTATGTGCTAAATGAATTATAGTTTGAAAATGTGTAAACGTATATGTATGAAAACATAAATAAGGTTGCAATGATGTTGCACATACTTTCATTCGATTAAAAGTCAAAAATATGAAAACTGAATTTCAAGAATATTTTCACTTTTTCGTCAAACTAATTATTTGATTAAACAAAACTTAAAAATAGATTCTCTATCATTATTTATTAATTAAATGAAGTTTATTAAGGATATACAATTATGTTTGTAACATTTAAAAAAAATTCTGCAAATTAAATTTTCAAACTGCAAAAACACAACGTCGAATTGCAAAAGCGCGATGAAGCTAATTTCTTTGTAAAATGAGTTCATATATTTACAAAACTTTTCAAAATGAATTATTATCACTATATAATTAATTAGAATGTGTTTTTAAATATTTAAAATGAATTATTTGAATTTTTAAAATTAATTGAATATTCCAGATTTATGTGATAAATTACGAGTCGTTACATTCTTCCCCACTTAAAAGAATTTCGCACTCGAAATTTCACCATAACCCAAAATCCAAAAGTTTTTGCCCAAAACATCATTTTTTTTTAAAGCCGCATGATGTATACGGATCATCCGTATGAAATATCTGATTCGATCTCTTACTTGAATACACAACTTTACTTTCGAACTAGTGTCGTCCTTTGATACTCTAGTGTGGACTCTGATAAGGCTTCTTGATCAGAAACCTCTGTTTTCCTTACATAGCCCTAACTATGATAGAAAATGCAAGTACCCAATCGGAAACCCTCACCAATGTTCACCGTAAAATTCAAGTGATAAATACTTTTCTGGGCCTGCGTAAACACCTCAAAGTACTACACATGAAACTTAGATCAAAATTGTGCAACGAAATGATCAACGCAGGTTATATGTACTTATTAACCTTCCCAAAAATTTTATGAAAACATTTCATAAAACTTTTATTCAAACATTTTTTATAAAGATGTTTCTTTATATATAATTACTTTAAAATATTTATACCAAAAATTTCTATCTTCTTTCCAAAGAAACCATTTCAATTTCAACACTTCGAAAGTACCTCTATATACTTAAATTCATAAAAATCTTTAAGGAAAGCTTCATATTTTCCGAAACATACTTTATTAGGTCAAAACGAGTGTTGTGTAAAACATTATCATGACTACCCAAAAACATTTATATAGGGATATGATTAATTTACACTTAATATTTATTTTGGATGTCGAATTTAAACTATTTATTAGTTAACAATGATGCCGATCAAGTTGGGATATCATTACCTCTCAGACCTTGAATGGACGTCATTTGTAATAACTCGTAAATTTTTGTGGTTTTATTTAATTGATTAATTGAATTTTTGTCAAATTTTAAATAATTGGATTGAAAATAAAAATTTGATAATTGGAATACGTATATTTAAACATAACAAATGGTAAATTTTCATCTGATAATATGGAAGTTTATTTCATTATATGATTTTTATTTCAATTTATATCAGCTAAAATTGATGGTAATAAAATGTTTTCCAAAAACCGAGTATTTTCTATAGAAAATTTATAAATCATCTTCTGAGTGCGACGTCATGTTTCATTTTCCCAATTTAAAACTCTACTGCGCCGTTCATCTTATTTCTGGCAAATTAGCAGCATTTTTGGTGCCGATGTCGACTTTTGATCGGATGAGCGTACCACTGATATCTGAATACTGTTTTGATCGTCTCGCCATGCTGATCTTCGTGGTATTTTCGATTCTGTTTTTTGAAGTCCCGTATGTAGCGGAATTCATGTAAATGGTAATCGTGTCGGTAACTGGTTGTGTCTTCGGGTATCTTATATCATTTCATATTCCACTTTTTCAAACAAACATCCACAAATCTTTTATTATAACCAGAATTCAACTATGGACCATTAATATTCCTATATTTAATATAATATGTCAATTCGTTAAATCTCTTTCTGTTTTTCTCATCTTCGCTATTTTTCTTTCTTTCTAGTCTGAAAGAAAAGTTATATTTTAGCCTTCATTTCTTTAGAATTTCCTGTCAGCTTCCAAAGGCCTGTACCTTTATCGCAATGCCAAGTCTCCGCCTTACTTCCCAACTTCGACTGCAATTACTAGAAGCCATTTCTCCCCCATCAACCCAACAGCTCAGCCTGCTTCTACCCTTGATCCTTCGCATCGGCCATCGATCTCGCCATCAACAGCCACTTCCGCCATGTTTCCAGCAATCAACCTATATCTGAGCACCAGTTGATCACTATTCCCAGACCCGAGCCCCTCTGACCTCCTCCTTCCTCTCCCTTGTTCTGTTGGGTGTTTGCTTCACCTTATATAAGATTAAGGTATATTATATCTTCGTATGTTTATAGTTGTATATAAAATAAGTTAGTTATGCAGTTGGTATATTTTATTATATAGATATATATATAGGATCCAAGTAAATAAGATGCTGTTACGTTTATTTTATATAAATATACTATATACATATTGGTTTGTGAGCCTAGTTTTGTATAAGGCGTTACTATACGATATATATATTTGGTTATAAATGTTTTACATATTGTTATATAAATATATATCGTGTGTATGTTATAGTTAATATTTGTGAGTTGATTTATTTATTAGTTATATATATATGTGTGTGTGTGTGCGTGTGTGTGGGAGTACTATAGTTATACGGTTGTGTAATTGTTATAAAGGTTACATTAAAAATGTTTACAAATTTGTTTGGTTATATATAGATTTACATGAATATATATGTATACAATGTAATATGTTATTTAAAATGGTTATGTCATAGTATAGTTATATATAAGTTAAGTGTATGTAAGTTATATATATATTTGTGAAATGCTATCTATAAAATTTATAAGCATAATATATAGTATATCATGAAGTTTCGGTAAACAGCACATATTGTTGTTCAGTATTATATTTGTATAAATACTTATGTCATATATATATGCCAGCATATATATATATATATATATATATATATATATATATATATTTGTCAATTATATTATTAAAGAGTATTTTACATACCAATCTATGAAGGTCTTACTTTAATTTATGATATAATAAAATTTTGATTTTATATAATATGTTTTAAAGTATCTATAATTGTGGTCAGTATGCGTACAACGTGATATTTATGATCTACATATATTTACACCTTATATGTGTATACCATATTGGTTTTTAAACTGTTATAAGTTCATAAGTTATACATTTTATATGTTTGTAAGTTAAATATGATTTTTGAAATTTAAATTTATTATTTTAATATTTTTCTTAAATTAAATTATTGAAATATATATATATTAATAATAATGTATATATTCTCAATCTATATCAAACCGATTTATTATTCTCATCAATCCCTTATTATCATCCTTGATCGTTGAATTCGTGCCAATCTATTTTGCTTTGGAATTCGGGCTTGGATCCGTAACTCATCACATTCTCATTCGTCTCCAACCACGAAAGGTGAGCAATCACTCACGATTAATTTTCTTATATTTATTACAAAAAATTCAATAGAAACGACAATTGAAATATGCTGCTGTTAGTTATTTACATTGCTATTTATATGCTATTATCTGTATATGTTTACCTGTGACGTCTAACACCTTTAACTGTTATTTATATAGATGATATATGTCTGTTATATTATTATCATATCTGTTATCACTCTGCAAGTTCCCTGTTAGTATAGAATTCACTATGGGTTGAAATGATACAACCCAAATGATCTGTAGAATAGGAGAAAATCGTTATGGGCTGAAACGATTGACCCAAACGATTTTCAATTGAATTGAATTTGGGATTGCGGGTTGAAATGATATATACCCATATATATTTAAATTGCGGATTGAAATGATAAATATCTTTATCACTTGAACATATGATAGAAAATTATATACACACACCGTTGGTATATATATATATATATATATAAATATAAATATTTTGAAAATGATTTCCATGGTTTTGAAAATAAATATATGGTTATATGAATATTGATTTTTGATATTATATAGATATTATTTTATATATAGTTTAATTCTTGATTTTAAGCTACGTATAAATTTGTTTTAATATAGAATAGGTTTAATAATAAAGTTCGATTTTAATAAAATATAATAGGTTAAGTATGTTATTTCTTGAGATGATGGTTTTGATGACAACAACCTTAGAATAGGATTATAAAACATAAATACTAACATTATAGTTTATAAGTATATGTATATGCAGGATTTAACCATGCAGGTACCAAGAATGAAGACTGTATAGTATAGAGATTCAAAATATCAAGATTGAAGACTCATGAGTTTCAAGAATATCAAGACTATCAACAGTTCAGGATTTCAAGATTTCAAGAATAAGTAATTTAATTAGGAATTATGTTAAAACTCCTAGAAAAGCACTGGCATCTTAAAATCCAATTTATTCGTGGAATGGAATCCACTTCGAGCCTGTTAAAGGGATGGAACCCCAAGTAGGATGGAACCTACGAAAAATCTAGTGGAACATCGTTTTGTATCCGCTAACCTTTTACTCAAAATGATTTTACCAAATTATATCTTGTTTTCAAAATGTTTTCAAAATCTTCCTTTTAAAAGAATCAAAAACAACTATCCTGATTTTAAATATTTTTAGCCTCAAAATAATCTTTATGTTCAAAATCAAATTATTCTTTGTTTTAAACTATCTTTTAATAATAATATATTTAACTTTTAATATTTATACTTAGATTTAAATATAAAATTATAGTAAAATTTTATATGTACCGAAATATTATTCTCTACGTTTATTTGTATATTTTAACTATAGTTAAGTATATTTATAAAGTTTAAAATAGTTTTAATATAAGACAAAAGGTATTTTCAAAGAAAAACAAAACACCAAAATTTCCTTTGGGGTGTCGACATACCCAAGTTACCCATGTCGACATAGTGTCAGTTGATTTCAAAATTTTGAATTTCAAAAGAAGTGTCTATTCGTCATATCCCTTCACGAATGGACATGGCTGTTGTTCTTCTATAAATAGGGGTTGTTTCAATGAATTTCTAATCATATTTTTCTGGTTTTCACTCCTCTTATTCTTCCACATTTCTTGTAACGCACGCGGATTTTTCGACTTTCGAAAATTCAACATCGATACTCACTTTATCGACTGCCGAGAATTCGAAGGTCAAAAACCGAATAGTTATGGGTTTTAAAAAAAAATTAAGGAAAGAAAAAGAGAGAAAAAGAAAGAAGAGAAGAAGATAGAACAGAAAGAAAACAGAATATTTTAAAATAGAAGAAAATAGAAGAGAATAGAGGAAAAAGAAAAACAGAAGAAAATAGAACGGAACAGAAACAGAACACAACACAACAACATCAGAATCTCACAATTCGCAGTGGAACAACATATAATAATAAATGAATAATCTTTAAACAAAGAACTATATCAGTTATTACATTTTATACATTTCATTACATCATATCATCAAAGTGTACAACATCAACAACAACAGTGCAGCGGAAAAAGAAATACTATATAAACTAGTAATACGCCATGCCATCCAGCTTGCCTCTAGCAACTCCAGAATATCCTGATGAACCTTAACTCTTGACTGCCCGTGTGAAAATTGGTGGGCACCCAGAGTTTAGGAAGGAAAACAATAAACTCCAAGTCAGTCATGTGACTGGTGTGAGAACTCAAAATAGTTTATTTATCTTTAAAATCAAAATATAGAGATATTTTTAAATTCAATTCGCAATGCTTTTAAAAATGAGACTACCATAAGACCTCCTGCCACACACACAATGCAAACGCAGACTTGGAGAAGATTTCTCCTTATGATAGTCAAACATGCTTGATACGCATTTAAAAGAACATTTCATATTATTATTAGTGCATAGTGTAGGAAAAATTCATTTCGAAAGTAGAATATAAATCTTAGCCAGCATAGGTACCATTATATTATGCCTACTAATAGCTACCATATTAGATGGCAGGTTCTACAACTAAAACCGTACAAGTTTCGTATTGTTTCTTTGGATTTCCAACAAATGGTCAGGCCAAGGAACTTCCCATTGCCACATGAGAATGCCTCTGGAAAGACATCCCCGAGAACCAAACCGGAACTCTGCCAACACAAGGCCGGGTTACCCCTAACTGGGTAACTACTGACACGAGCACGCCATTCCCCGATCGTAAACGACCTTTCTCACGGGATCCCGAAAACCAACAACCACAAAGTAATAAATTCGTAGTAACCACATAGGTTAAATATCTGGGCTCCATACCATGATACAACCTCTATCCAGAAGGAAATGTACATACCCTAAAGGGTGCTACCCCTCATAACCTTGCCGCATCTTTCCTGTTTTGACCATTTCCGGGGTGTGAGGCTCGACGAAGTCACGTCCACAAAAACATACTTTATACAAAAGCCATGCTTTGGGTCAACAAATGATCAACACAATGATCACTAAGATAGACGATCAAATAAACGATCCTATCACAATAATCAACACAATGATCATTTCAGCATCACTCAGCATATCACATTACCAAATTGGGAATATATCGCTGATAACTTCAACTATATAACCTCTGAGCTCGCACGTCTCAGAGAAGGGTGTTAAGCTAAAAGAATAAATTCTCCGCCACCAACAGAAATATATTTGAATGAAATCGGCTTTATATCTCAACTTGTAATGTCAGACACACAATCCATACAAGTCTGTTCCAGGCTCGAACAGAACCGAAGGCACTTACAAAGAAGTCCTTGCAATCCGGATATTCACAATCCTGATCGGATTCACCATCACATATGGAGAACTCTATACCGTAGCTACTCGGTGCAGAGTAAATCGACAGGTCATCCTATCGCTCTCGCAAATACTGGGTCTTCAACACCGATCTTCAATGCAATCATAACGACGTATCACATATTCGGAATGGGTTATACGACCCCATGGTCCTTTCCCCGTTAACCCGAATAGTGAGCGCTTATTCAAAAATAAGTGTGACATTCAAATTAAATCAAATCACATCCAATACCCATTCAAAGGGAAATATTGATAGTCGGTTATTGAACTATCAATGGATATGCACACATCACCAGTTTCCAAATAATTTTCCAAATTATTTATTTTCCAAAATATCTTTACAAGATATATAATTTCAACACTTCAAAAATAAATCAATATTTATTTTCATACAAATTCCACTTTCAATTTATAAATTTCTTAGTGAATTTATAATTCCAAAATATCAATGAATATTCGATTTCAATTATTCATTTCAATATTTCTTTTCAATTTATCTTCAAAAAGATAAATTCTAAATATCACTTCATATTGGAAAACATTTCCATACTTATTTAATAAGTAATTCACAAATTTTATTTATTTTCAACACTTAGAAAATATTCAATATACTTAAATCGAAATTAAGTATATATTTCATTCTTTAAGGAAATCATTCACTTAACATATTTATTTGGGCCAAAACGAATGTTGCGTAAAACATCGTTACGACAACCCAAAATCACTAGTATAGGGATTCGAAATTAAAATAGATATATAAATCCCAATACTATTCAAACCATTTCCTTTCGGAAATCATTTACTATAACAACAGTGTTATAGTCCACTATTTCCTTTTATTTCTCGAAAACGTCTATTTCAACAATGAATGTTGAAATCTATGGTTTCGAATCTCAACACCTTTAAAACATCGTTAGATCGTTTTAATTTTATTTAAAACATCACATTCAAAACAATTTCTTTAACGTATTATTCACTATTCAAAAACGTGAATATTCTTTGTTAACAAATTTCATCCTTTTATTCATTTTAATTCAAAGGATTATTCACTATTCAAAAATGTGAATATAACTCCATTTATAGGTTTCAACAAATTTTCTTGTCAAAATAAATCATTTGCAAATTTATAAAACAACGTTTATAAATTCCATTTCTATTTATTTATAAAAGCTTCCTTTTTATAAATTCCTTTATTAACCTATTCCAGTTTATAACTTAATTATAAACTAAAAGTTCATATTATAAGTTAAATACTTATAAAACGATTATTTTACAAAATCGTTCCTCTAAAGACTTTCCAAACCATAAATCTTATAACTTATAAGATTCATTTATTTAACCAAATCTATTCTCCAAATAACTTCACAAATTTATAAATCTTACTATTTATAAATTTCATTTATAACTTCACCGTTTATAATTCTATAAATTTCATTCTTTAATGAAATTCATTTTCACTTCATTCAAACACTTATAAAAACTCGTTTTATAATGTCCGTATTTCAATTTATAAATATCCATCTATAAATCTCTTAATATGAATCAATTTATATTATTCTTTAAAACTTCTTTAATCTCCTTTATAATTTCATCATTTTGATTTATAAAATAATCAAATTTTATATATCCTATATTTAAACTTTTCACAATGAATTCTAAAATCCCGATTAAACTATTTTATAAAATCATTAGCATCATATTCTCAAAAATCAGTTTTTAACTATTTTTCTCAAAAATCATAATTTTTATAACATTAAAAATTATAACGTTTATTTATTTAAAATGGATCAATTCCAAAATTATTTTATAAAACGTATACTTTCTAAAATCACTTTAAAATCATTTTAAAATCCCAAAATCTGGGTCCAATGATGCTACACACCAAATAGTCAATCACGACAACAACGATATCATATATCGATATGAAAATCCATCAAATATCAAAATATCTGAAATCAAATAAAAACTGTTGAGGAATCCAGTTGGATCCCTCCAACCTGTTTCCCTGCATCCAAAAACATTAGCACAATACCAATTTCGCTCCAGTACGAAATTATCGCGGTATATGTTCTTATTAAATATTATCCGCTTAATAACGGCGCAATAGGGTCACATCCGCTAAACAAAAAATGCGGAAAATCAATAACTGCAATATATACATATGCCAATATATATATGTTGATATTATATATAATACCAATTTCACTGTTTATGAAATATTCGCGGTATATGTTTTTATTAAATAACATCCGCTTACTAACGGCGTATAATGTCTATTTTAACAATCAATGGATAACAATCAACATTCAAACATGCATTCAAATATTCTAAATCTAACTATTTAAAATAAAATCGAAACTGATTCGATTGAGTGAGAAGTTCTCACCTTGGTTTTAAATTCCGTTTTAGCGATTTATTTCGAATAAAATTAAACGGACGTTTAATTTTATCCAAAATTCTCACTAACTCCAAACAACTCCAAACCAACTCCATCGCGTAGTGCTCGTCCATACGATTCCAACGCAACTGAGTTTGCATTTTTTCGACATCGTATGAAAAAGTTATGATTTTTACAAGATTGTACACGATTTATATAAACAAATCAACATAAACTTTAATAATTTAAACCTATGCAAACCAAGACCGTAGGATCTAAGTCCAAGCCATCACAGCCCTCCAACCTTTCTTCCCCATCATCACACATGGCTACAGTTCATAGCCGAACAAAAAACCCATCACAACATCAACTAGGGTTTAATTATCCTAACACCACACTCAACAATAACTCGATCAAGACGTTGCAACTCGAAGCTCTCCACCACAACCACACTCGGCCCAAACACCAGCAAACTCGGCCACCCCCACTGCATGGAATTGCGTGCGCAACCTGTAGGGAACGGCCCCCCATAGCTCCCTCTCCGTTGCACCATTTCCGATCATCACCGTATGGAATCGAAGCTCTCGTCGTGCTCTACGACTTCCGTGTTGAACACTTCGCGTAATTCTTTACGGATTGAGAGAGATTGAGGGGGAAAGGAGAATGATTTCTGGCCCTTCAATTATAAAGTGGCGGCTGCAGTTTTGTATTAGGGTTTTGTATATTTTTTTTATTAATTTTTGAGATGGTGGGGTATTTATAAGGAACCGACGAAACACTATTCATCCCGGAAATTTCGAACTCCGATTTACGCGCCGTAACCAGCGTTTCTAGGGTTTACCCCGCGTTCCGGACACAATGGAACAGGTTTCGGAAGCTAATTCGGAAGTATGTGCGAGTTATGGCTGTAAACGCTCAATTTGAATTAAACCGATTTAAGTCGATTTCTAGGCGTTTTAATTCGTACCGGACAAACAGTAAATCCAATTGACTTGAAATTTGAAACCTTACAATAATATCACATTACGGATCCGATGAAACTGGTTTCGTCGAAATCCGAGACTTTTTGAAAAATGGCTATTTTAGCTCGCCAAATTTAAATTAAAAATAAATCGATGCGTTTCGAGCTGCCACGATCAAACGATAGCTCCGATTGACACGAAATTTGAAATCCGGTGATAACTAACTATTACGGATCCAATGAAACTGGTTTCGTTCAATTCTGAGACTGTTCAAAAATTGACTATTTTCACTAGTCGATTTAAATATTAAAATATTCAATTTTCACAAATTAACTTTTAATTCGATTTTAAAAGTTCTAAAATATCGTTCTAACTCCAACATGATAAAATAAAATTTTACAAATCATTTTCTATCATATTTAACTCAATTTTCAATTATTTCCATAATTTAACGTATTAAATTATCGATTTAATTATTCAATTAAATCCAAAAATTCAAATAAAAATTTATTTGACTTATAAATTCACTTATTAATATTTAAAATTAATTAAATATTAAAATTTTAATTACTAAAAATTCTGGGTCGTTACAATCTTCCCCACTTAAAAGAATTTCGTCCTCGAAATTATAAGTAAGAAAAGTTATAGAATTTATTAATTTTCCATAATTCATAGTTAAACTTCTTACAATAACTTACTAAGTTTTCAAATCATACTTAGTTATCTTTTCAAAAACAAACTGTATCATTTAACTTTCAACTTCAAATCAAAGTTTAAAGTTTTCAAAAAATTTCCAACTTTCTCAAATTTTTTCTAACGCCTTAAATTTCCGGAAAAATTCGCCATAGTCTCCTTTGCGCGGCTCGATCCGAAAAAAAAAATGACAGTATATATATCACAAATATACATCTCATCAAGTAATGAGGCATCCCGCAGGGAAAAAAGTGTAAAAGTACTGTATTTAATCCGAGATATGTACCTTATATTTTATTAGCAAGCATATACGGCTAATATAGCGCAAAAGCGAGCTCCAAATGCGAAGCAAACGCGATCCGCACCTACTAATCACTCAACAAACAACATGAGAACATGCATATAGATAATAGTATCAATATACAACATATAGTAACATATCAACTATATATGTCACATAGCAAATGCAACTAAACAACAACTGCAAACATCAACCAACTACCATCCATAACCAACAAATATTCATTCATATTCTCATTCATATTTCATGAATGGGTTTTTCAATTTAAATCACATTTGATTCATTAACAGGGGATGTTTTTACTAACATTCATTTTCAATTAGTTTATATTCACTAATTCATATTCAAGTTAGTTCACTTCCAATTCAAATTCAATTCTATTCAAATTTGTTTACTTTCAATTGAATTTCAATTACATTATATTTTAAATGAATTAACACTTATATTCATTATTTCATATCAACTTATTCACATTCAATTGATTTAGATTCAATCCATTAGTTCAATTCAATTGCTAATTCCTTTAACAATATAAAGTTGAATTTCATTCATATAACTCAAGTTCAAATTTATCACTTAACTTTATTAGTTTACTTTGATACCCAAATCAACTTCATTCAACAACTCTTAAGTTATATTCCATTTAACTTTAAATTCACTTTTATTTACAACTCATATTCATAAATATATTCAAATAATTTCACTTCTTTTATATATATATATATATATATATATATATATATAAGTTTATTTCACAATTGTAAATCACTTTAATTATAATTCAATTCTTATAATTCTTTTGCTTATACAATTATTCTTTTATTTAGATTATTCAAACAACTAAACAATCCACTTATATACACTTTAATAATTTTGAAAAATTATTTCTTTATATATAAAATATAATCAAGGTAAAATTATTTCATTTACTCAATTTAAAACAATACCGTGTCGAATTGTTCTGTACAAGTGTTTAGAGATCCCTATCAACAACGTTAATTACTCGTATTAACCAGAATCTATATACCACTCAACAAACCAATCATCACAATATAAAACGATTTCATATTCACTAACAAATACGCTCTCATAGCTATTATTACACTCAAACTCATTCTAGAGTACTGCTGACTCTATCTCTAATGAATTATACCCAACAGAACCATGATTGTCGCTTAACCATAAGCTCTGATACCAAATGTAACGCACGCGGATTTTCGTTGCCGAAAAACCGAATAGTTATGGGTTTTAAAAAGAATTTAAGAAAAGAAGAGGTAGAAAAGAAGAGTAGAAAGAAGAGGGAAGAGGAAATAGAAAATAGGAAATTTTAACATAGAAGAAAAAGAGAAGAGAATAGAGGAAAAAGAAAAACAGAAGAAAATAGAACGGAACAGAAACAGAACACAACACAACAACATCAGAATCTCACAATTCGCAGCGGAACAACATATAATAATAAATGAATAATCTTTAAACAAAGAACTATATCAGTTATTACATTTTATACATTTCATTACATCATATCATCAAAGTGTACAACATCAACAACAACAGTGCAGCGGAAAAAGAAATACTATATAAACTAGTAATACGCCATGCCATCCAGCTTGCCTCTAGCAACTCCAGAATATCCTGATGAACCTTAACTCTTGACTGCCCGTGTGAAAATTGGTGGGCACCCAGAGTTTAGGAAGGAAAACAATAAACTCCAAGTCAGTCATGTGACTGGTGTGAGAACTCAAAATAGTTTATTTATCTTTAAAATCAAAATATAGAGATATTTTTAAATTCAATTCGCAATGCTTTTAAAAATGAGACTACCATAAGACCTCCTGCCACACACACAATGCAAACGCAGACTTGGAGAAGATTTCTCCTTATGATAGTCAAACATGCTTGATACGCATTTAAAAGAACATTTCATATTATTATTAGTGCATAGTGTAGGAAAAATTCATTTCGAAAGTAGAATATAAATCTTAGCCAGCATAGGTACCATTATATTATGCCTACTAATAGCTACCATATTAGATGGCAGGTTCTACAACTAAAACCGTACAAGTTTCGTATTGTTTCTTTGGATTTCCAACAAATGGTCAGGCCAAGGAACTTCCCATTGCCACATGAGAATGCCTCTGGAAAGACATCCCCGAGAACCAAACCGGAACTCTGCCAACACAAGGCCGGGTTACCCCTAACTGGGTAACTACTGACACGAGCACGCCATTCCCCGATCGTAAACGACCTTTCTCACGGGATCCCGAAAACCAACAACCACAAAGTAATAAATTCGTAGTAACCACATAGGTTAAATATCTGGGCTCCATACCATGATACAACCTCTATCCAGAAGGAAATGTACATACCCTAAAGGGTGCTACCCCTCATAACCTTGCCGCATCTTTCCTGTTTTGACCATTTCCGGGGTGTGAGGCTCGACAAAGTCACGTCCACAAAAACATACTTTATACAAAAGCCATGCTTTGGGTCAACAAATGATCAACACAATGATCACTAAGATAGACGATCAAATAAACGATCCTATCACAATAATCAACACAATGATCATTTCAGCATCACTCAGCATATCACATTACCAAATTGGGAATATATCGCTGATAACTTCAACTATATAACCTCTGAGCTCGCACGTCTCAGAGAAGGGTGTTAAGCTAAAAGAATAAATTCTCCGCCACCAACAGAAATATATTTGAATGAAATCAGCTTTATATCTCAACTTGTAATGTCAGACACACAATCCATACAAGTCTGTTCCGGGCTCGAACAGAACCGAAGGCACTTACAAAGAAGTCCTTGCAATCCAGATATTCACAATCCTGATCGGATTCACCATCACATATGGAGAACTCTATACCGTAGCTACTCGGTGCAGAGTAAATCGACAGGTCATCCTATCGCTCTCGCAAATACCGGGTCTTCAACACCGATCTTCAATGCAATCATAACGACGTATCACATATTCGGAATGGGTTATACGACCCCATGGTCCTTTCCCGGTTAACCCGAATAGTGAGCGCTTATTCAAAAATAAGTGTGACATTCAAATTAAATCAAATCACATCCAATACCCATTCAAAGGGAAATATTGATAGTCAGTTATTGAACTATCAATGGATATGCACACATCACCAGTTTCCAAATAATTTTCCAAAGTATTTATTTTCCAAAATATCTTTACAAGATATATAATTTCAACACTTCAAAAATAAATCAATATTTATTTTCATACAAATTCCACTTTCTATTTATAAATTCCTTAGTGAATTTATAATTCCAAAATATCAATGAATATTCGATTTCAATTATTCATTTCAATATTTCTTTTCAATTTATCTTCAAAAGGATAAATTCTAAATATCACTTCATATTGGAAAACATTTCCATACTTATTTAATAAGTAATTCACAAATTTTATTTATTTTCAACACTTAGAAAATATTCAATATACTTAAATCGAAATTAAGTATATATTTCATTCTTTAAGGAAATCATTCACTTAAACATATTTATTTGGGCCAAAACGAATGTTGCGTAAAACATCGTTATGACAACCCAAAATCACTAGTATAGGGATTCGAAATTAAAATAGATATATAAATCCCAATACTATTCAAACCATTTCCTTTCGGAAATCATTTACTATAACAACAGTGTTATAGTCCACTATTTCCTTTTATTTCTCGAAAACGTCTATTTCAACAATGAATGTTGAAATCTATGGTTTCGAATCTCAACACCTTTAAAACATCGTTAGATCGTTTTAATTTTATTTAAAACATCACATTCAAAACAATTTCTTTAACGTATTATTCACTATTCAAAAACGTGAATATTCTTTGTTAACAAATTTCATCCTTTTATTCATTTTAATTCAAAGGATTATTCACTATTCAAAAATGTGAATATAACTCCATTTATAGGTTTCAACAAATTTTCTTGTCAAAATAAATCATTTGCAAATTTATAAAACAACGTTTATAAATTCCATTTCTATTTATTTATAAAAACTTCCTTTTTATAAATTCCTTTATTAACCTATTCCAGTTTATAACTTAATTATAAACTAAAAGTTCATATTATAAGTTAAATACTTATAAAACGATTATTTTACAAAATCGTTCCTCTAAAGACTTTCCAAACCATAAATCTTATAACTTATAAGATTCATTTATTTAACCAAATCTATTCTCCAAATAACTTCACAAATTTATAAATCTTACTATTTATAAATTTCATTTATAACTTCACCGTTTATAATTCTATAAATTTTATTCTTTAATGAAATTCATTTTCACTTCATTCAAACACTTATAAAAACTCGTTTTATAATGTCCGTATTTCAATTTATAAATATCCATTTATAAATCTCTTAATATAAATCAATTTATATTATTCTTTAAAACTTCTTTAATCTCCTTTATAATTTCATCATTTTGATTTATAAAATAATCAAATTTTATATATCCTATATTTAAACTTTTCTCAATGAATTCTAAAATCCCGATTAAACTATTTTATAAAATCATTAGCATCATATTCTCAAAAATCAGTTTTTAACTATTTTTCTCAAAAATCATAATTTTTATAACATTAAAAATTATAACGTTTATTTATTTAAAATGGATCAATTCCAAAATTATTTTATAAAACGTATACTTTCTAAAATCACTTTAAAATCATTTTAAAATCCCAAAATCTGGGTCCAATGATGCTACACACCAAATAGTCAATCACGACAACAACGATATCATATATCGATATGAAAATCCATCAAATATCAAAATATCTGAAATCAAATAAAAACTGTTGAGGAATCCAGTTGGATCCCTCCAACCTGTTTCCCTGCATCCAAAAACATTAGCACAATACCAATTTCGCTCCAGTACGAAATTATCGCGGTATATGTTCTTATTAAATATTATCCGCTTAATAACGGCGCAATAGGGTCTCATCCGCTAAACAAAAAATGCGGGAAATCAATAACTGCAATATATACATATGCCAATATATATATATTGATATTATATATAATACCAATTTCACTGTTTATGAAATATTCGCGGTATATGTTTTTATTAAATAACATCCGCTTACTAACGGCGTATAATGTCTATTTTAACAATCAATAGATAACAATCAACATTCAAACATGCATTCAAATATTTTAAATCTAACTATTTAAAATAAAATCGAAACTGATTCGATTGAGTGAGAAGTTCTCACCTTGGTTTTAAATTCCGTTTTAGCGATTTATTTCGAATAAAATTAAACGGACGTTTAATTTTACCCAAAATTCTCACTAACTCCAAACGACTCCAAACCAAATCCATCGCGTAGTGCTCGTCCATATGATTCCAACGCAACTGAGTTTGCATTTTTTCGACCTCGTATGAAAAAGTTATGATTTTTACAAGATTGTACACGATTTATATAAACAAATCAACATAAACTTTAATAATTTAAACCTATGCAAACCAAGACCGTAGGATCTAACTCCAAGCCATCACAGCCCTCCAACCTTTCTTCCCCATCATCACACACGGCTACAGTTCATAGCCGAACAAAAAACCCATCACAACATCAACTAGGGTTTAATTATGCTAACACCACACTCAACAATAACTCGATCAAGACGTTGCAACTCGAAGCTCTCCACCACAACCACACTCGGCCCAAACACCAGCAAACTCAGCCACCCCCACTGCATGGAATTGCGTGCGCAACCTGTAGGGAACGGCCCCCCATAGCTCCCTCTCCGTTGCACCATTTCCGATCATCACCGTATGGAATCGAAGCTCTCGTCGTGCTCTACGACTTCCGTGTTGAACACTTCGCGTAATTCTTTACGGATTGAGAGAGATTGAGGGGGAAAGGAGAATGATTTCTGGCCCTTCAATTATAAAGTGGCGGCTGCAGTTTTGTATTAGGGTTTTGTATATTTTTTTTATTAATTTTTGAGATGGTGGGCTATTTATAAGGAACCGACGAAACACTATTCATCCCGGAAATTCCGAACTCCGATTTACGCGTCGTAACCAGCGTTTCTAGGGTTTACCCCGCGTTCCGGACACAATGGAACAGGTTTCGGAAGCTAATTCGGAAGTATGTGCGAGTTATGGCTGTAAACGCTCAATTTGAATTAAACCGATTTAAGTCGATTTCTAGGCGTTTTAATTCGTACCGGACAAACGGTAAATCCAATTGACTTGAAATTTGAAACCTTACAATAATATCACATTACGGATCCGATGAAACTGGTTTCGTCGAAATCCGAGACTTTTTGAAAAATGGCTATTTTAGCTCGCCAAATTTAAATTAAAAATAAATCGATGCGTTTCGAGCTGCCACGATCAAACGATAGCTCCGATTGCACGAAATTTGAAATCCGGTAATAACTAACTATTACGGATCCAATGAAACTGGTTTCGTTCAATTCTGAGACTGTTCAAAAATTGACTATTTTCACTAGTCGATTTAAATATTAAAATATTCAATTTTCACAAATTAACTTTTAATTCGATTTTAAAAGTTCTAAAATATCGTTCTAACTCCAACATGATAAAATAAAATTTTACAAATCATTTTCTATCGTATTTAACTCAATTTTCAATTATTTCCATAATTTAACGTATTAAATTATCGATTTAATTATTCAATTAAATCCAAAAATTCAAATAAAAATTTATTTGACTTATAAATTCACTTATTAATATTTAAAATTAATTAAATATTAAAATTTTAATTACTAAAAATTCTGGGTCGTTACATTCCTTTATACACATTCTTACCACTACTCTGCCGAAATAAACATTAAATCTAACTAGATCATTTCTGGTTTGATTCTCTATCACTATCTCAATATGATCCTTAGTGCTATTTAAAGTTAAAGGCTTCTTTGTAATCATTTCTGTGAGAAAATGTGTGATTGTAGCCTTGGAAATCAATCAAGTGAGAAAAGGTGTGATTGTAGCCTAGGAAATCAATTGGGTGAACTTTGGAGACAATTCAAAAGGATATGTGATTGGCATCGGCAAAGTCGCTAACTTTGAAACTGCTATTATTACTAATGTTTTGCTAGTTTAGAATCTGAAACATAATCTGCTAAGTATAAGTCAACTTAGCGATAAAGGATATAAAATTAAATTTGAAAAAGATAAATGTCACATTGAAGATAATAATTCAACCATAATATTTGAGGGAATTAGAAAAAAGAATATTTATATTCTTAGCATGAAAGTATTAAACGATAACTTATGTCTTTTGGCAAATACAAGTGACCCTTGAATTTGGCATAAGAGATTTGGACATTTGAATTTCAAACTCTTATCTACACTGTCTAAACATGATCTAGTAAGAGGTCTCTCTAAAATAAATTTTAAAGTAGATAGTCTATGTGATGCATGTCAATTAGGAAAACTTAGAAAAAGTTTCTTTAAATTAAAAGATATGATTTCAACCTCAAAACCTCTTGAATTACTTCACCTTGATTTATTTAGTCTGTCTGAAATTCTCTCAATAAATCATAGTAAATATGTTTTTGTAATTGTAGATGATTATTCAAGATTTACATGGACAATATTTTTGAAACATAAAAGTGATACTTTTGAATGTTTTAAGATCTTTACAAAAAGGATTCAAAATCAACTTCCTCTAAAAATTATAACCGTTCATAGTGATCGTGGTGGTGAATTTGAAAATGAAAAGTTTGAGGAATTCTACAATAAAAAAGAATAACACACAATTTTTCATTTCCCAGAACACCATAACAAAACGGAGTAGTAGAACGTACAAATAGGACGATTCAAGAGCATGTGAGAACTATGCTCTCAGATAGTAAATTACCAAATTATTTTTGGGCAGAAGCAGTTGCTACCTCCTATTATATTTTAAATAGAATTTTAATTAGACCTTTAACTGATAAGACATCTTATGAACTTCTTCACTCAAAGAAACCTAAGGTATCTTATTTTTGAATTTTTGGAAGTAAATGTTTTATTTTAAATACAAAAGATAATTTATTTAAATTTGATCCTAAATCCAACAAAGGTATCTTTATTGGATATTCTAATAGAAGTAAAGCATACAGAGTGTTTAATTTAAGAACTAACACCATCGAAGAAACAGTGCATGTTTCATGCGATGAAAATCTAAAATTTTTTGAAGATACAAATGATGAAGAAGATTTAATCACTCAAAATCAAGAGACAACTAAAGCTAATAATGAAATTAATCATCCTAATAGAAGGATTAAACTTTTAAAAGATCACCCTATTGAAAATGTAGTTGGAGATATGCAATCTATTGTTAAAACTAGAAATCAACTAAGTCAAATGAGGAATGTAGTTTTTATATCAACTATTGAACCCAAAAATCCAAAAGAAGCATCAACTAATGATTCATGTATTTTGGCTATGCAAGAAGAAATAAATCAATTCACTAGAAATGATGTTTGGGAACTTGTTCCTAGACCTGAAAATAAAACTATAATTGGAACTAAATGGGTTTATAACAATAAAATGAATGAACAAGGAGAGTTTGTTAGAAATAAAGCATGCTTAGTCACTCAAGGTTATTGTCAAGAAGAAGGAATATATTTTGATGAAAACTTTGCTCTGTAACAAGATTAGAAGCCATTAGGACTCTACTTGCTTTCGCAAATCATAATAATTTCAAACTATTTCAAATGGATGTTAAAAGTGCCTTTTTAAATGGATTTGTAAAAGAGGAAGTATATGTTGAACAACCACCACTTTTTGAAAATGAAAAATTACCAAATCATGTCTACAAACTTAAGAAAGCTCTATATGGTCTAAAACAAGCTCCTAAAGCCTAGTATGACAGACTAAGATCTTACTTATTACAATCTGATTTTGAAATTGGTAAAGTAGATAATACTCTTTTTATCATTTTTGGATCAACTAATTTTGAAATAAATAAAGAATTTTCTAATATAATGAGAAAAAGAGTTTGAGATGAGTCATATGGGTGAATTAAATTTCTTTTTAGGATTACAAATAAAGCAATTAGATAATGGTGTCCTTATTAGTTCAGAAAAATATGCTAAAGACCTAATTAGTAAATTTGGTTTGACTATTGCGAGTGGAAAACCCACTCTTATGGTAACCAATGAGTACCTTAGTAAAGAAGATCTCTCAAAAGATGTAGATCAAAATTTATATAGAGGAATGATAGGATCACTACTCTATATCACTGCTAGTAGACCTGATATCATGCATAATGTTTGTCTTTGTGCAAGATATCAATCCAAACCTAAAGAGACCCACTTAAAAGCTATAAAATGTATCATAAGATATGTTAAACACACCTCTGATTATGGCTTATTTTATCTTTAAAATAATTCTTTTGACTTAATATCTTACTTTGATGCTGATTATGCTGGTTGTAAATTAGATCAAAAAAGTACAAATGGAACTTGTCACTCTTTGGGCATTCTTTGATTTTCTGGTTTAGTAAAAAGAAGAACACAGTTTCTTTGTCAACAACTGAAGCAGAATATATTTCTGCTGCTTTGGCTTGTTCTCAAGTAATATATATGCAACAAACTTTTAAAGATTATGGTTTAAATATCTTAAAATCACCAATTTTGTGATAATACTAGTGCGATAAATTTATCCAAAAATACTACTCAACATGCTCGAACTGAACATATTAATATAAGACATCATTTTCTACGAGATAATATAAAAAAGGAAGTAATTACTCTAGATTATATTAATTTCGAGAATCAAATTACTGATATATTAACAAAACCCTTAAATGAATTTATATTTACTAAATTAAGAAGAGAATTAGGAATTTGTTCAATAACTGAATATAAAGATATAAATAACAAAGTATAATTAAAAAATTAATCAAAATAGACCAAATAGTAAAAATTTCAAGGACTATACATACCCCCAGCCCATGTCGACATATAACAATTTTTATTTTTTTATTTTTTCCCACCAAAATTCAAATAATTGGTTATATATTCTCCTTATTTTCGAAATTTTGATCATTCTCTCTGTTCCAACTTTTTAAATAAATTAAACCATGGCCTCCTCTTCCAAATCAAATAAAAATTCAACCTTTTTATTCCCTTCTCCTACTTCTGGACCGTTTCAATGAACTACGCTCGCTCGAGTGACAAAAATAGAGGATTCTCTGAAGGATGCACTGCAATTATTGACTAAAATTCAAGTGATGCAATTTAGAATGGCAAAAGAACAAGAGAGGCAAGGCAAAATCCTTAGGAATTTACAAAAATTTCTAATGGACAATCATGCTAACCCAATTTGATTGACGAAGATTCTTTAGGAGATCAAGTGCAGGAAGGCAGCGAGGAAGAAGAATAAGAAGCCTTCATAGAAGAAGAGCACGTTGAAGAAGACGACAAAGTCGTTTGTGTTGGCGAAGTGTGCTTCGACAAAGATGGAAATCTTGTCGAACAACGTGGAAATTTCTATTTCCACTATCCAAACTGTTCGGTTCATAGATCTCCCATTTTCAAAGACACTCATTAGTTTCATTTCTCCTTTTGCTATTGTTGTATGCTCTTTCTTACGTTCTCTACGAAAATGTAAATATAACTATATAATTAACAAACAACTTATGTTTTTATATATGTTCTATTAAAAGTATTATTATATAGATACTTAGATAGGATAGTTAGTAGTTTAGGACTAAGTTTTAAGTTTTAGAGTTAAGTGTTGATTATTTATGATAACACTATCATTATAATCACATGGCATAGAGTATTAGATTGAGGGGAATTATATAGTTTGGAGTTAGTTTTTTTGATGACAAAAGGGAAGAAGTATAAAATAGGATAAACAGGCATAGATTAAGGGGGAGTTATTAGTTTCAGGGGGAGTTATTAGGATAGAAGTAATATTTTATAAACAAAGGTTGTCATCAACAAAAAGGGGGAGATAGTTAGTCATTGAGATGATGGTTTTGATGACAACAACCTTAGAATAGGATTATAAAATATAAATACTAACATTATAGTTTAGAAATATATGTATATGTAGGATTTAACCATGCAGGTACCAAGAATGAAGACTGTACAGTATAGAGATTCAAGATATCAAGATTGAAGACTCATGAGTATCAAGAATATCAAGAGTTCAAGATTTCAAGAATAAGTAATTTAATTAGGAATTTTGTTAAAACTCCTAGAAAAGCACTGGCATCTTAAAATCAAGTTTATTCGTGGAATGAAATCAACTTCGAGCCTGTTAAAGGGATGGAACCCTAAGTAGGATGGAACCTACGAAAAATCTAGTGGAACATCATTTTGTATCCGCTAACCTTTTACTCAAAATTATTTCACAAAATTATATCTTGTTTTCAAAATGTTTTCAAAACCTTCCTTTTAAAAGAATCAAAAACAACTATCCTGATTTTAAATATTTTTAACCTCAAAATAATCTTTATGTTCAAAATCAAATTATTCTTTGTTTTAAGCTATCTTTTAATAATAATATATTTCGCTTTTAATATTTATACTTAGATTTAAATATAAAATTATAGTAAAGTTTATATGTACCGAAATATTATTCTCTACATTTATTTATGTATTTTAACTATAGTTAAGTATATTTATAAAAGTTTAAAATAGTTTTAATATAAGATAAAACTTATTTTCAAAGAAAAACAAAACATCAAAATTTCCTTTGTGATGTCGATATACCCAAGTTACCCATGTCGAAATAGTGTCAGTTGATTTCAAAAATTTGAATTTCAAAAGAAGTGTCTATTCATCATATCCCTTCATGAATGGACATGGTTGTTGTTCTTCTATATGTAGGGGTTGTTTCAACGAATTTCTAATCATATTTTTATGGTTTTCACTCCTCTTCTTCTTTCACATTTCTTTATACACATTCCTACCATTACTCTGTCGAAATCAACATTGAATCTAAGTAGATCATTTCTTGTTTGATTCTCTATCACTATCTCAACAAGATCCTTAGTGCTATTCAGAGTTATAAGCTTCTTTGTAATTATTTCTGTGAGAAACGGTATGATTGTAGCCTTGGAAATCAATCAAGTGAGAAAAGATGTGATTGTAGCGTTGGAAATCAATCAAGTGAGAAAAGGTGTGATTGTAGCCTAGGAAATCAATTGGGCGAACTTGTTGCCCATGAAATCAAGTATCTCTACCCAGAGGATTGTGAATCTGGATGGTGTACCTCGTAGCCTTGAAATCGAGGGTGTAATTGTACAATTGCTTTTGAAAGGAAATCCATACTTGTGTGCGGGATTGGATGTAGGGTAACTCCGAACCCGTATAAAATTTGGTGTGTTCTTTCCTTTACTGCCTTTACTTTATTTCTACATCTGTGTTTGTTTCTATGATCATATTTGTGTATGAATATTGCATACATTTGTGTTCAAATTAACATAAACTCAAAAAGATTTAGTAATTTCTTAAAATACTATTCACCCCCTCTAGTGTTTATCCTATCCACAAGGTCCGTAATCCGCATTTCTAACAAAGTATTTATTTAAATTATATTTTAATATAGAGTTTTAAATGATTTTATTAAATTAAGGTCGGAGGATAAATTTGAAATTGATTCGAAATTAAGTTTATTTAAGAATTATACTCAAATAAGTTTGATTTGAAATTTATTAAATTTGAGATTTTAAAGGATATGATTTTTGTGAGTTGATTTTAGATTAAGTTGATTTAAATGAATATATCAACTTTAAATAAATTGAAGGAATATTCAGTTATTTGAAGTTTAAAGATTTTATGTAAATTATATTGGATTTATTAAGTAAATATTTCAAAACTAAATAATAGTAAATTGAATTTGATATATATAGAATTATCAAAATTTAGCTGTGAAATTATGGAATATTTAAAGCTTTGAAATATATGGCAATTGAAATGGTTTAATTTGTGGTTAAAACTCTTTTTTTGAAATCGAGATAAATTGAAATGGTTTATTGAGAACTGAATTGAGTTGATATTTATGAATTGAGATTTGATTTAAATTGAATTTTAGGATTCATGTTGATTTGATCCAATTTGTGAAGTTTGAGGAAATTATTTTATTTTATAAATTAATTTTAAATCTAAATCTATTTTATATTTTATTTATTAATTATTTCAATATAAACTATTTTAATATACTAACTATTTTATTTTAAACTATTTTAACTTATAACTCTTTTATATATAGAAACTATTATAGTTATAAACTATTTTATTATATATATACTATTGTGATATCTAAACTATTTAAGTGGTGGAAGTTATGTTTTCAAAGCTATGAATTTCAAAGTACTATGGTTTGAAATGTTATAATTTCTAGTGTTTGGTTTCGAAAGTGTTATAACTTTAAAGTATTGTGAATTTGGAAATGAATATATTTGAAATGGAAATGATATCGCATTTGGTTTTGAAATGAATCATTGTATTGATATGGTTTTGAAATGACAATGATATTTTGGTTTTGAAGTATAAACTATTTTGAAATGACCCGGTGTTACGTTGTTTGTTGAAGAGACCGAGAAGGAAGTTGTCATACTCTCTGCAAACTCCGAAAACCACTTTAACAACTATGTACGCGATGGAAATTCCAAAATGAAGTAGGATGGTGGCGACGATCCTATATGAGGTATATATGTGGACCCGACTCCCGTGAGTTGTCCTAAGGTGGCTAAAACAGGAGCAATCAACAAGCTAATGAGGTAGATCCTCTGATTTGACACACTCCTTCGATACCATTCTATAACTTTGTGATTGATTGGGTGCACCTTTTAGTTTTTTTTAAAGTATGGCTCGAGGTGGGCGGTAGCTGCGTCTATGCGTTACCGTCGGTCCGGAAGTGCAATTGGTATATCTACTCTGGCATTGCCTAGTTGTGCCATGTCACCTACCCCAGCATGCTTTATTACGAATTTGATTTGTGTCGTGCCTATGGAGTATCCTCTGGTGGCTTCTCGATCAAGAGGGACTACAGTACTGTATAGCTAGTGGCACTATAAAATGTGTTAAGGGGATATGGATAACGCCTTAACGCTATTTTTAAAATATAGTATACTTTACTTTAAACATTATTATAATGGCGTATATTACTACATAGTAGATAGTTTAACGGATCCTTAGATGATGGTTATTTCAATCATCCTTTGAGTTACTTGTATTTCAGTTGTTATTTCACTTGAGTTGGATTTATTGATATAAGAATGTTAATCCTGACTCGAGTGTTTTGTATTTTGTTTTACGCTTGGGTCAGACAGAGTGATACAATTTTTGAGACTCACCTTTGCCGTTGGAGCTTCGTTTGGGGATCCATCTACATTTTTCAGCTTAGAGTTATTCAATTGATTCCAATGATGTATTCTGATCTTGTATTTGACTATTGTATTTGAGACTTCTGTTGTACCTTATTTAACTCTGATATATATATAGTAGCTTCATGAACTACTATTCTTCTATTTCTGCTGCATATTGTATATTACTCAGTGTTTGTGATTCTGTGATCTATTTATTTACTGTATATGCTGAGTTTTTTCAAATATAAATTAGCAATCTGGTATTTTGAGCAGTTCAAATCCGGCATGTGCGGATATGAATAGTTGAAAATATCAAGCTGTTACAGTTGGTATTAGAGCTTTGGTTTTAGGCAAAACTCAACATATAAGGTAATTTACTTACGGAATCACTTTTGTTCGAGTTTGAATCCCTTCCTCTTTGACTCAATTCCTTTGAATTTTGGAATGATCCCCTCGGTTCCAAAATCCATCCTCATCTCTCCTTATTCATGTTTCTTGATTTTGGAGTATCCAATAACTCCACTTCGAATGAATTCTATAATAACTCGGCGGTCTCGCCAATCTTCGAATGATTTTTAAATGGGTGAAACTCCTTACAATAGGCATTGATTTATCAGAGATTTCTATATCCTCGATTTACGATGCTATCTATCTCCTGCTATGCCTGAATTCCATCCCTTGAGATCCGATGTCGATTTGCCTCGAAATTCTACATCGATCTTATTCTTGAGGTCATGGTCGTCCCGGTTAAGGTTGCCCGCGATTTATATAAACTTATCCATCTTCCTAATTATTATTTAAATCATCTTATCTTTGTTTCAAACCTATCTTCGAATCAAAATTCTCTTTGATTTGAGTCCATCAAATTTGAACATCTATCCTTGCTTTGAAATGCATTTTTTATCATCGAGCGAGGAAGTGTATTTGTAAATTAATATAAAAATGTTTTATATACATATTGTATTGTTTGGGTTGTTGATGTTGATTTGGGTTTCCGATCGATTCATCTAATCAACGCTGTCGATAGGATTTTTAAAACACTTGAACAAAGCGAACGACACAATATTGTTTTCAAATTTGGTAAATAAGATAAATTTTGTATAATTATATTATATATGCGAGTATAATTTTTTTCTAAAAAAATAATTGTTAAATGAATTGGTTATTTTAAATGATAATATTTGATTTCCATATATTGTTTTGTAAACCATTGATTTACCAACACATAAATAGATGAATTTATAAAATATGTTTTATAATTTGGCTTAGGATCTAAATGAATTTAAGTTAAGAATCTGAGAATTAATTTCCAGTGATTTTAAACTTTGGTTTTAAAGTTTTAAAATGCATATTATTTAAAGTATTTTCGAATAGAAATTTGCTGCCAAAGAATTTTAAAATGTTTAAATCAGCGCTCTTCTATTTTGTTACTGGAAAATAATTTCGGTGATGGCGGCCGCATCGTCGACAGTTATTTTCGAGTTTCAGAGTGAAGAGACCATTCTGTAGTTTTGCTACACGTTTGTTTTGAAAAATGAATTGTTTTGAATTCCTGAAGTATGAATTGATTTATAATATATATATATATATATATGTATATATATTGGTATATGATTATAGATTAGATTTGACATAGTGTGTGTATATACATCTCCAAATGGTTTGAGGTGTACCGGAAATTTAATTCTTAAATTTATGTGAAGAGATGATTTCAATTATAAAATGAAACTAAAATTTTGAATAAATATTTAAACTTGTAATAATTGAATTGGGAAATTTTCACTTGTATAATACCCAGTTACCATCTAATATAACTTACCCTAATTATTCAGAAGTTGAATATGTAATTGGATAATATACAATATTAAATGATTTTATAAATAAATTTTGAGTGGATATAATAAATTTTATACACTTAAAATTTTAATTATAAAGTGTTAATAGAAATAAATTGAACAATAATTTTATTGGATAGTAAATACGACAAATTAAATAATAATTTTTTTGTTTGAAAGAAACCTTTCCTATCAAATATTAATAAATTGAAATAAAATCAACTTAATGAAATACCTTGAATTTAAAGTCAATTGTTAAATATAAATTAATTTAAATTGAAATTTATATGGTTTTAAATTAATTTTTTTTTGTATTTCAATCTATTTTCTTTCTGGATTATTTCTATTCTCCTATCTCGTTCCTTTTCGGGGATGAAAAGTTTTTAGTGGAGGAGAGTGTAACGACCCCTAAATTTTTGTGGTTTTATTTATTTAATTATTTGAATTTTTGTGAAATTTTAAATAATTGAATTTGGAATTAAAAATTTGATAATTGCAATACGTGTATTTAAATATAACAAATGGTAAATTTTCATCAGATAATATGGATGTTTATTTCATTGTACGATTTTTATTTCAATTTATCTTAGTTAAATCGTTGGTAATAAAATGTTTTCCAAAAACTGAATATTTTTCTATAGAAAATTTGTAAATCATCTTCTGAGTGCGACGTCATATTTCGTTTCCCTAAATTTGGACCTCTATTGCGTTGTTCATCTTATTTCTGGCAAATTAGCAGCACTTTTGGTACCGATATTGACTTTTGATCAGATGATCGTACCACTGATATCTGTATACCGTTTTAATCGTCTTGTCATGGTGATCTCCGCGGTATATTTGATTCTGTGTTTTGAAGTCCCGTACGTAACGGAATTCATGTAAATGGTAATCGTGTCGGTAGCCGGTTGTGTCTTCTGGTATCTTATATCATTTCATATTCCACTATTTCAAACAAATAGCCATAAGTCTTTTATTATAACCAGAATTCAACTATGGACCACTAATATTCCTATATTTAATATAATATGTCAATTCGTTAAATCACTTTCTTTTTTCTCTCCTCTTCTCTATTTTTCTTTCCCTCTAGTCTGAAAGAAAAGTTAGTTATGTAGTTGGTATATTTTATTATATACACATATATTGGATCCGAGTAAATAATATGTTGTTACAATTATTTTATATAAATCTACTATATACATATTGGTTTATAAGCCTAGTTTTGTATAAGGCGCTACTGTACGATATATATTTGGTTATAAATGTTTTACATATTGTTTTATATACATACCGTGTATATGTTATAGTTAATATTTGTGAGTTGATTTATTTATTAGCTATGTATATATGTGGGAGTGCTATATTTATACTGTAGTGTAATGGTTATAAAGGTTACAGTAAAAATGCTTACAAATTTGTTTGGTTAAATATAGATTTATATGAATATATATGTATATAGTTTAATATGTTATTTAATATGGGTATGTCATAAGTATAGTTATATATGAGTTGAATGTATGTAAGTTTTATATATATTTGTTAAATGTTATCTGTAAAGTTTATAAGCATAATATATAGTATATCATGAAGTTTCGGTAAACATCATATATATATGTTGTTCAATATTATATTTATATAAATACTTATATCATATATATATGCCAGCATATATATATATATATATATATATATATATATATTTGTCAGTTATATTATTAAAGAGTATTTTACATATCATTCTATGAAGGTCTGACTTTAATTTATGATATATTAAAATTTTGAATTTGTGTATTAAGCTTTTAAAGTATCTATAATTGTGGTCAGTATGCGTACAACGTGATATTTATGATCTACATATATTTAAAGCTTATATGTGTATACCATATTAGTTTTTAAACTATTATAAGTTCATAATTTATACATTTTATATGTGTGTAAGTTAAATATGATTTTTGAAATTTTATTTTATTATTTTAATATTTATTCTAAATTAAATTGAAATATATATATATATATATATATTAATAATAATGCATATATTTTCACTCTATATCAAACTGATTTATTATTCTCATCGATCCCTTGTTATCAGCTTTGATCGTTGAATTCGTGCCAATCTGTTTTCCTTTGGAATTCAGGCTTGGATTGGTAACTCATCACATTCTCGTTCGTCTCTAACCACGAAAGGTGAGAAATCGCTCACGGTTAATTTTCCTATATTTATTAAATTTGTTTTCAATTGAAACGACAGTTGAAATATGCTCTTGTTAGTTATTTACATTGCTATTTATATGTTATTATCTGTATTTGTTCACATGTGACATCTGACACCATTATCTGTTATTCATATTGATGATATATGCCTGTTATATTATTATCAATCTGTTAACACTCTTCATGTTCCCTGTTAGTATAGAATTCACTAGGGGTTAAAATGATACATATCCGAACGATCTGTAGAATAGAAGAAAATCGTTATGGGTTGAAATGGTAGACTCAAGCGATTTTCAATTGAAGTAAATTTGGGATTGCGGGTTGAAATGGTATATATCCGTATATATATAAAGTGCGGATTGAAATGATAAATATCCGTATTACTTGACCATAGGATAGAGAATTATATACTGACACCGTTGGTGTATATATAAATATTTTGAAAATGATTTCAATGGTTTTGGAAAGAAATATATGGTTTTATATGAATATTGATTTTTGATATTATATAAATATTATTTTATATATAGTTAAATTCTCGATATTAAGCTATGTATAAATTTGTTTTAATATAAAATAAGTTTAATAATAAATTTTGATTTTAATAAAATATAATATGGTTAAGTATTTATTTAAATTATATTTTAATATAGAGTTTAAAATGATTTTATTAAATTAAGGTTGGAGGATAAATTTGAAATTGATTTGAAATTAAATTTGTTTAAGAAGTATACTCAAATAAATTTGATTTGAAATTTATTAAATTTGAGATTTTAAAGGATATGATTTTTGAGACTTGATTTTATATTAAGGTGATTTAAATGAATATATCAACTTTAAATAAATTGAAGGAATATTCAGTTATTTGAAATTTTAAGTAAATATTTCAAAACTAAATAATCGTAAATTATATTCTATATATATGGAATTATCAAAATTTAGTTTTGAAATTATCGAATTTTTAAAGCTTTGAAATATATGGCAATTGAAATGGTTTATTTTGTGGTTAAAACTCTTTTTTTGAAATCGATATAAATTGAAATGGTTTATTGAGAACTGAATTGAGTTGAAGTTTATGAATTGAGATTTGATTCAAATTGAATTTTTGGATTCAAGTTGATTTGAATCAATTTGTGAAGTTTGGGGAAATTATTTTATTTTATAAAGTAATTTTAAATTAAAACTATTTTATATTTTACTCTATAAATTATTCCAACATAAACTATTTTAATATACTAACTATTTTATTTTAAACTTTTTATAACTCTTTTATATATAAAAACTATTTTACTTATAAACTATTTTATTATATATACTATTTTAATATATATACTATTTTAATATCTAAACTGTTTAAGTGATGGAAGTTATGTATTAAAGCTATGAATTTCATAGTACTATGGTTTGAAAGTGTTATAATTTCAAGTGTTTGGTTTCGAAAGTGTTATAACTTTAAAGTATTGTGATTTTGGAAATGAATATATTTGAAATGGAAATGATATCGTATTTGGTTTTGAAATGGATCATTGTATTGATATGGTTTTGAAATGGCAATGATATTCTGGTTTTGAAGTATAAACTATTTTGAAATGACCGCGGTGTTACAAAATGTTTGGTTGTTAAAGAGACCGGGATGGGAAGTTGTCATATTCTCTGCCAACTTCGAAAACCACTTTAACAATTGTTTACGCGGTGAATATTCCATAATGAAGTAGGATGGTGGTGAAGATCCTATATGAGGTATATACGTGGACCCGACTCCTTTGAGTTGGCATAAGGTGGCTAAAACAGGAGCAATTAACGGGCTAATGAGTAGCTCCTCTGATCAGACACACTCCTTTGGTATTATTCTATTACTTTGTGATTGATTAGATGCACCTTTTATTTTTTTAGGAGTGTGGCTCAAGGTGGGCGTCAGCTGCGGTTATGCGTTACCACCGGTCCGGAAGTGCAATTGGTATATCTACCTTGGCATTGCCTAGTAGTGCCGTGTCACCTACCCTAGCGTGCTTTACTACGAGTTTGATTTGTGTCGTACCAATGGAGTATCCTCTGGTGGCTTCCCGATCAGGTGGGACTACGGTCTGTATAGACTATTGGCACTATAAAATGTGTTAAGGGGGATATGTGTAACGCCTTACCGCTACTTTTAAAATATATTATACTTTACTTTGGACATTGTTGATTATATTACTACATAGTAGATAGTCTAACGGATCCTTAGAGGATGGTTATCCCAAACATCATTTGAGTTACTTGTATTTCAGTTGTTATTTCACTTGAGTTGGATTTGTTGATATAAGAATGTTAATCCTGACTCAAGTGTTTTGTGTTTTGCTTTACGCTCGGGTCAGACTGAGCGATACATTTTTTGAGACTCATCTTTGGAGTTGGAGCTTCGTTTGGGGATCCATCTACATCTTTCGGCTTGGAGTTATTCATTTGATTCCAATGATGCATTCTCATCTTGTATTTGACTATTGTATTTGAGACTTCTGTGGTATCTTTTTTGACTCTGATATATATATATATATATATATATAGTAGCTTCATGAACTACTATTATTCTATTTCCGTTGCATATTATATATTACTCTATGTCTGTGATTCTATGATCTATTTATTTACTGTATATGCTGAGTTTTGCCAAATATAAATTAACAATCTGGTATTTTGAGCAATTCTGTGACGCCCCACCTCTATACCCACACTAGCCAAGAACACTACGGTGTAGTGCTGTCAACTAGCATGGAGAATAAGGCTGTTGAGGAGCGACCATCCATGTAATTGCTTATCACACGGTGGCTATAAATAATCTTCGAAAGCAAACATAGAAATAATCATAACACAAATCAGTCACAGATATCCATATCACAAAGGCGGAAGAAGATATGAATATATAACTAACACATGAAAGTGTACATCAGAGTAGTGGTCGGTAAGATCCACGATAATACAAAAGAATAGCAACACGTGCTATACAAAAGAATACAACTATGAGTCTATATCTCAAGTGTATACAACAAAAACTGCTAATCTAAACAGTTAGCCAAAAGTCAGAGTGATGAATCCCTGGGAAGAAGTCAAGCAGAAGCACCTGTAACATCTCGGTCTGACCCGAGTATTATTTAAGAAAATAATAAACGGATCAGTCTAACTATAAATATCAGATGACATGGTATAACATAAAAGATATGGCATAAACATAAAATATCCATAATGACATACCACTATAAGTATGTAAATAATGATCAACAGAAGATCAATCAATAAGAGATAATCAATATCACAAGAATCTTCTCAAAGATTCGAAAAGGGCACCATACCCCAAACTTGTACTCATAACAAGTCAATGACATAAATTCTAGAAATCAATGCAAGAAGTCCAGTAATCATAGAAAAGAGAAAGAGGCCTATCACATGACGGTCCGAAGACCAAGGGGAGCTACCCCACATGTGTGAATGGAATCACACAGATTAAGGTCCAGACTAACCAAAAAGCAAAAAGGTATGTGTGAGTGGAATCACATAAGTGGTGTCTAGTCTAACCTCGCAATAAGAGACATCACACAGTTGCTAGTCTAAATCATCAGAATGATCGTCATGATCAACGAGAAGTGTCAATTACACTAAGCTAGTAAATATAGAAGTTTAGCTTCATGTCCCATAACCACTTGCTTAACTTAAATATTTACGAACAAACTGTAAATCTCCACTAGGAAATTGTCACAAGAGGTTCAATCGAACAAGTCCAAGAATTAACCGACGAAGTGAACGCAAGCGTTTCATACCACTTGTTTTACTAAGTCGTTTAATTAGATTTCTCATCCGAGTGAGGTAAAGGTTTGTATATACTAATAGATTGGAAAACGGTTTAAGAAAAGAGCTTTGTTATTATTAAAAATAGAGTTGAAATTGTTTGTTAAATGAGTTTTGACATTTACTATTAGTATTGAAACCTTTATATTATAAAGTGACAAAACACAGATGCAATTGTAGAAACAATCAGTCACAAAGATCGCATACGGAGATGCGAATAAAATCCAAGGAAATCAGCTCAATGTTTTTCAGATAAGATCCCCTACGGAGGGGGGGTCCGGGGGGGGGGGGGGGGGGTGGCAACCCCCCAAGGTGGGGGTGCGGGGACAATGCCACCGCTTACGGGTAAAGGTCATGCGACCTAAAATGGGTTCGCGACCTAACACTCAAACGACCTAAAGAAATTAAGGAGCCGAGCGACCTATAAGAAGCAGCGACCTAAGTAGAAACGAGGCCCAACGACCTAGGGGTTAGGTCATGCGAGTTAAGAAGGTCAGCGACCTAACAGAGACACGCGACCTAATAAAGGAACGCGACCTAAAGGCACGCGACCTAGCGACTTAAGAGGCGAGCGACCTAAGTGTTATGACCTAAGAGTCGAACGACTTAGCGTGGAAGCGGCCTAAAAGCCAAACGACCTAACGACCTAAGGTCATACGACCTAGCGACCTAAAGCCATACGACCTAACGACCTAAGGTCATACGACCTAGCGACCTAAAGCCATATGACCTAGCGACCTAAGGTCCATACGACCTACGACCTAAGATCCATACGACCTAACTCCGAGGACGTTAGAAATGGCCAGGACGATCTACGACCTAAGGTCCATACGACCTACGACCTAAGGCTCAACGACCTAATTCCGAGGCTAACGACCTAACGCTGCAGGGGGAATTTAAGGCCAGAAACGACCTACGACCTAAACTCCATACGACCTAACGTGAAACGACCTAACTCCGAAGTGAAGATTCAAGGCAGTGCGACCTAGCGCGATAACACGCGAACGACCTAAGGGATAGGTCGCGAGCGACCTAACTCCGAACACACGAAAATGGCCAGAACGACCTAAGTGCAGAAAATTCACCAAAACGCTAAAAATTGGAGTTTTTCGCCAATCCAATCCAAACCAAATGCAAATGTGCATGCAAAAGTGATAGGGAATCATTCCCAACAGTCCAGTATAGTTATAGACTAGATTTGTGAGATAAAAATCTCACCTTTGCACTAAAATTTATGAAGATGAAGCTTGAAAGCAAGGAGAAGCAATCCAAAGCTTGAATCCAATATCTTCTACTTGAATTTGGAGTTGAATGTTGGAGTTGCAATTGAATTTGAGCTTGGAGTTTTAATTTCCCATTCTCTTCACCATTAATGCCAAAGCTTGAGTTAGTTAGGAAATTTATGAAGAGTGAGGAGAAGAGGGTTGGAACTTGGGCTTAATAGGCTAAACTAATCCAAAGTCCAAAGCGGGAAAAGTTAGTGAAATTTCACTAACTCCAAACCTATCGATGTTTATACTTAAAAAGTTGTAAACGGCATTTCGAACTCAATGGAAGTGGTCTCGAGTCCTAATTTGACCGTTTGCAAAAAGTAGTTTTTCGAACCAAAATCCGATTAACGATTTAATATTTAAATAAAATATTTAAATATAAACTCGATAAATATGCGGGTTGTTACAAATTCAAATCCGGCATGTGTGGATGCGAATGGTTGAAAATATCAGGCTATTACAACATTCTTAACTTAAAAATAAATATAAGTTACACACCTTGAATCTTAACATCAAATATAGGATATTTATAAATCCCATATAATATATAAAATATCTCCTTTAGGAAATCACTTACTATAGCAATAATGTTATGGTTTATATCTTCCTCACTTTTCCAAAAATAATTATTTACGACAATGATGTCGAAATCCATGGCTTCCTTCATTTAAGCCCTTTTAAAATCACTTTTTAAAAATATAGTTTAAATCACATTTTATATATCACTTTTAAATCATTTCTTTTAAAACATATTTTAACTTTATACAACTCTTTTATGAATATAAACTTTTCATTTTATCAACTCTACTCATAAAATTATAACTTCTACCAAATCATTTAAAAAAATTCAGCTTTTCCAAAATAGCAGGATCTATATTCTCAAAAATCTCTTTTTCTAAAACGTATCTTCTAAATCCATCTTTTATAGAATCATTTTATTTTTGTAAAACACACTTTCATACAACATGCTCATTTATTGTCTTATATAAATTAATATCCTTAACCGAACATTATTATCAAACATCTTATAGTCATATCGTGAAACTTAATACATAAGGTGGTCGTTCAATCAACAAATGATAGTAACTAAGTGTTATTACTTCCTTAACGACAAACTAACACACATAAATATCTATATCTTTTTGAAAGATATTCTCTTATATTTAAATTATAGTCCTTTCAAAAAGTGTACGTCCATTTGCCTTGTTAATTACTTAGGAATCCCTATCAATTACATGTGGTCACGTTGCATCAACCAAAATTCATTAACCACTCAACAGAACAACCAGTACAAAACATTTTATTAGTGACTAATAAAAAGGTGCTATATATATAATACATTCAAATTCATCTAGGGTGTCTCTTACCCTATCTCTAATGAGTTACTCATACTAAGGCATTACTAACTCTATCTCTAATGAGTCTTACCCTATCAGTTTCAGGTGTTTGCTCAACCTAAGCTCTAATATAAAACGTAACAAACGGGATATTCAACCCTCGAAAATAGACAATGATACGTTCACTGTATTGCATGACGAGCATTCAAGTGTCGGAAAAACCGATTGTCAAGGGTAAAAGAAAATGAAGATAGAACAAAACTCTCACACCAACGGAATAATTTATACTATCAATAATCTTTACATTGGAAAATTTGAAATATATATATATATATATATATATATATCAAAGTCTAACCTAAAATTAGTATGGACAGCTATAAACACTCGTCCTTACAAATGCTAAAAACAACAAACACACTAGAAAAGTAAACTACGTCCATACGTTGATGAAGATCTCTAGCTCTACTCTAGAAACTCTAAGCATCTTCAGCTAATCCCGAAAGTACTCGGATTTGACCCGAGTACTAAGAATACCCGAATCAGGCTTGGCAAACCAACGTGAGAAACACAAATTATAAATATATATGACAGTGTCATAAATTAAATTGAAGCCAAAATAAAATCTTTTTGAAAATAAAAGGTATCTCCTTAGACCACGCCGCACATAAACGCGGACGGGAGTTTACCATATGATAACCAAAATATTTTTTATCGAAACATTCTGATATTGTTGCTAATGACATTGGTTTGAAAAGCACTTTTTAAATAAATGTATATTCAAAAAAAGTACCAATAGTGCAATGACCTGGATTTTTGACCCTCGAAAATTGACACTAATACGTACATTGTATCTATCGAGCAATTGAATGTTGGAAAACTTAATTATTAGGGAAAAGAAGAAAAGAGATAGAAGAAAATAGAAACAACAACATAGAATCTCAAAATCGCAACGGAATAATATATAATAGATAATAACTTATCTTTATACAAAAAGAACTATAACTGTTATTTATACGAACCATCATAGAAAAACAACAGCTAACAAATCAATGCCGGACGGTTACAATAACTTGTCCTCACAAGTGTTGAATATATAGCCTACACACACAGCAAAACATAATCAAGTATGTGTAATACATCTCTATCATCCAGCTGGTCTCCTGATCTCCATTGCATCCTAATCTGAATCTGTAATACCCGGTCTAACCCAAGCATTATAATAAAATATCACTCGAGTCAGTTTGAAAACTCAATGTGAGAAAATTCTTCACTCAATTTGAATTGAATTATATTTCAAAAATCCTTTGAAAAACAAAGGTATCTCGTAAGACCACGCCACACATAAAAACGATGAGTTTTTACCTTACGATAACATAAATTTTTTTATATCAACATCTGATATTATAATAGTGTCTATAGAATATAAATATAAAATAGCTGAAATGCTTACATCTCACATTTCAACATATTTGCGCACAATCAAAACCGTACAGCGCTTATTGGAGAATGGATTTCGTACTACGACCAGGTAAGGAACAACCTCCGATGAGTGCATCTCCAAATCAATGCACCTGGGTCTGACAAGAACATCTTATATCTTACCACACAGAACCAGCCTAGCACTTGACTACTAGTACCGAATATGTCATCACCCCGGTTTTACGACCTTTTTGTGATCACATGCATAACCAATCCATAAATATGTAGATATAGGGTATCTAGAAAGATGATGACATATCCTAATGAAAGCGACCCATTTAGCCCTATTGCATGCCCTGTTTTAGTCATTAGCCGGTTGATGGGACCTGAGGCTACGATTTTCTTTCGAGAAATTTACACTTAGAATGCTCATTGCCCTCCAATGACAATGTGCTGATAGTGCTAATCCATACAAGTTGTTCTAGGTCTGAACAAACCAATCTCTAAAATCACCGCCTTCACTATCTTCAGGATATCACAATTTTGCAATGCTCAAATCGAATCAAAGTGGTTTTCAGACAATTAAATCTGATCCTGATATCTTCGAAACGATTAATGAATTTTGGCCAGATTTGATAATCAGTTATTTAACTATCAAATAACACACATAAGCAATCATTAGGCACATATTATAAATCTTTCAACATCTATTTAAAAATATCTTTACAAAGATATATATTTAAATCTCTTCCAGTACATTCAATAATTGAAAATAATTTCAAATACTTATATCCATAACAGGCTATTTTATTCATCATTTCAACACATAGAAATATTTCCGAAGTCAAGTTATAATTCAATACTTAGGAACATTCCTAAATAAATCATTCCGTTGCTAAAATAATCTCAAAACCTTTCTTTTCAATACTAGGCGATATTATAAGCAGATTTTCAAAAGTCATTTATAATATCAATACTTAGAAATATCTCCAATTTTCAGTTTACATCCATAATTCAACACTTTGGAATTATTTCTATGACAATAATCTCGCAATTAAAATATTTCAAACCCTTCCAGTTCAATAGTTAGAAAACATTTATATGTATATTATCCCAAAATCATTTATTTACAATACTTAAGAAATATTCCATTCATTCCTATTTCTCAAAATCTTTTACAATTTATAAATTCCTTAACTCGCTTATAACGAATTCTATAAGTTCCGGAATTCATTAACTAATTTCCTTTACTATCTCCAAAATAGATTACATTTGTCTATAATTCCAAATATCCGTTTCTAACTTCTTTTGTGAATTCTAATTCATTTTTCGAAGTTCTCTTATTTCAATGATTCGAAAATTTCCTTAAGTTCCTAGAATTTCATTATAAGAATTTCTCTTATAAAATCATATCTGCAAAATAAACTTCGTCTACAAATCTCTAGAGAATTTATAAATAAATTTCAATCATTTCAAACTCAATAGATATAATAAGTTTTTTAAAAAGAATACTAGTTTATTTTTAAAGCATGTTTAATTAATTATTAAAAATATAGAAACACTTTAAATAAACATTAATAACTCATTTCCAATTTTTTTAAAATAAACTAATTGATTCATAAAGCTTATTACAAAAATGTGAATTCATTTCAATAATATTAAATATTTGAATAATCTACTTTCTGAAATATTTCAATACTAACAGCTTAAGTTTGCATAGTTTAATAAATAAAAAATTTCTTTTAAAACAAAATTTAACTTCTCGATAAAAATATATTTTTAAAATCCCAATAACCAATTTCAATTAATAAATTCCTCTCGATGCACAACATATCGATTTCATTCCGACTCTCTAACCATTTTCACTTTTCAAAATAGAATCCACTATTTTTCCCAAAATCCATTTCATATCTTAATATAAATTCACACTATGAAATTATATTCTCAATCTGTCAACTAATATCATTTCTCTTATTTAGAAACATCGTCCATAAATTTACGAGCTCATTTGGGTTTTACTTGTTTATAAATATAATCTTATTTATAAAGTTCCATTTTATGAATCCATTTCTATATAAATTCCATTCATTTTCCAAATCTATTTAAAATATCAATTTTAACTTCTTTTCCATACTTTTTCAGAAATACCATTTTAAAATCCATTGTTTAAATCCTCTGTATAAATTATTTTAAAATCTCTATTTAAAATATTTTTACGAATATTTAAGTACCACCCCACAATCGATTATTGTTTTATCCAAATCAATTTCTATTAAAAAAATCCAAATTTTGATATAAATATTTTTATACTAAAAATCTCTTTTTTATTTCCTTCAAATTTAAAAGTAATATTTATAGTATTTAAAACCCCAAAATTTAGGGCAGTGCTACTATAGTATCCAATAATTCCAATCACCACATAATCCATATCAGATTATTCACACAAATCATAACACTATATTTGAAATTAAAATAAACATTTTTGGAGAATCCGGTTGGATCCCTTCAACCTGTTTCTTTGCATCATTAGACATTATATAACATAAAATATCAATTCCGCTTCAAAGCGGGATATTGCGGTAATATAGGATCATCCGTTATTATGTGGGACGCATAGTGTCTCATCAACTCCAATTGGCGGGTATATATCCAACTACTAATATATAATACCATAAATATAATATAACATTCCAATGGTAAAAATTTATCAGTTCAACCTATCATTCAATAATTAATTTCAATTATTATAAATTAACCTAGTCAACCAAATTGAGTGAGATTTACTCACCTTGAGTTTTATTTTGCCGAATATCAAGATTTTGAATTAAATCGAACAATCTAAAATTCCAGCTGACTTAGATCGACTCCAAATTGATTCCAAATGCAGGATTCATCGATGTGGTCCCATCGCGTCTTGTTTTTTCAATTTCGATCTCGTATGAACACGTTACAAATGTTATTAGCAGATGGTTTTAAATAATACATAATCTAAACAAATAAATTTTTAATTACCTTAATAATCAATTAACAGCCTCAAAGCTTTCTTCCTATCGCGATCATCAGGTCGACAATGCCAAACTTCGCCACTGCCGTGATTCTTCCCAACCATCGCTGCACCATCATTCTGGCCCAAAAACATCACCATGCCATGTCAAAATGAACTCACAACACGTCCTCCTGAAACCACGACTTCGAATGACGGAACCCTCTCCACCGAGCCCATATATCTATCATCCAGACCATTGACCCGCGCCCATCCTTCTTGTCATGATGTTCCAGATCAACAAGCGACTACTGAAGTCATGTTTCTGCTTCCCCGTTCGATCGCAATTCCATGGCGACCCTAGCAGTCAAGATCCCAAAACCCAAAGTCAATCAAGTTGTGCACCGCCTCACTCACGCATTCACTTAGCTGAAGTCGTGTTCCATCCTATATTTCTATTTTTTAATAAAAAACAGTTTTTTATTTTCTTAATTTTAATTATCTTCTCGAGATTGAGCAAGAAGAAAGGAGAAAAATCTTGTTTAAAAACTGGAAGGGGCGGCATATTTTGAAGGTAGGGTGGCTGTGCAGAGATAGGGTTTGACCATTTATTATTAATTTTATATTCAAAATATCTTGTATTAGATAACTAAAAATATACAATCCCTATTGAGGCGTGCCGCCTGGCATTTCTATTGTTATACCACTATCTGAACCCAATGGAACAAATTTCGGAATCTAATTCGATCGTATGTGGAATATAGCTTTTAAATCGATTATTTAAAATAAATTTAATCAAATTATTTCTAGGTGTTTTAGACGCACGACTAAACGGTAAATTCAAACGCTATGAAATTTAAAATCAGATAATGACACACTATTACAGATCCAATGGAATAGGTTTCATCAAAATCCAAGACTGTACCTCGGAAGGTTAAGTTAACGTGCCAATCAAATTGCGATTTAAAAAAATGTACGAAATCACTTGAAATTTCAGTTTTAAAAACTTATTAACTAAATTACAATTCAAATGAAATTTATATCAACATTAGAAATCATTTCGATACATATTCAACACCATTTTCAATTATTCGCCATTTCGGTATTACGATAAATCAGTATATTTGAAATTTAAATTCATTCTATAATTTCAACCAAATTACTCATATTCAAAAATCAATTTATATTCTAAATCCATTATTTAAAACGATCTAAATATTCAAAATCAAATGACTAAAAATCTGGGTCGTTACATTCCTCCCCCTTAAAAGAATTTCATCCTCGAAATTGCTATGATAGGGAAAATGCAACAAACACATATATTTGGTAAAATCCACTTATTTAAACTCGATACTTCATTTTTCTAATCTTTTAGTTCCAACCAAAACAATTAGTTTCTATTTCTAAACTAAAACCCTCTATTTCAACTATAATTTGAAATAAAAGTTTAGTTAACAAAAAATTTCCAAAAATGGTCAAAAATTTCCTAGCACTCTAAATTCTCGAATTCTTTTGGCAGAGTCTCGCTTTTACGAAGAACCTTTTACACTATGAATAAAATGGTAAAAAGATATACATCTATCCACACAATTGGAAAACACAATATATATCAATATATTACTATATCTTGATTTATTGCATAGGCGTATCTTATATTAGCGTTATTAAGCAAGCTCGCTCAATTTATATGCAATGGCGTAAACCAAAATATAAAAAATGGTCTTCTTATACCTGTACTTGCTCAATAAAACCCATAAGTTCCAAAAACACGGAATTTAATCACATTTCGCTTATTTAACTAGTTACACAATATTTGCATAAACCAATATGCTAAATAAGTATCTATCAATTATAAGGTCCCATCATTCGATTATTCATTTCGAATTGATTCCAAATCCAATTATTCACTTTCCATTGAATCATAAAATTTTATTTCCTCCCGTTTACTTCAAACGACTAATTTTTTCATAAAAATTTGGTGATATTCATTTATTAAAATAGCCACTCCAGCTTACAAACCATTTAAATTGGTTCTAAATCAATTTATCAACTTCTATTAATCCACATTCAGTTTATTCACAAAAATCTTGTTTTCTCAATTTTATGTTCAACATCAATCCAATCCATGTCAATCTATTTATGAACCATTTCATAAGTTCATTTGATCCAAGCTTCCATCCAAAAATATTAACTTAAGTTACTTTCAATCATTTCAACCATATAACTTAAGTCCATTTCCATTACAATCAAATTCCATTTCATTTTAAATTGATTGTTATTTAATTTATTTACTTTCGATTGATTCACGTTTCCATTTACTTGGTATATCTCAATTTACACTATATTACTTAAGAATCATTTCATAAAATTATTTTTACGGTTTATTATAACCTTCAACATGTATATTCATTTCCACTTCAAAACTCAATTTCATACTTGAATTCATCTAAATAATATTCCAAAGCCATATTCAATTTATTACTTAAAGTGAATTTATTTATGACTTAAGTCATCACCATTCCAATCCATTTATATTTTATTTGACTACATTTCAAAATATATTTAATTCACTTATATTTAAGTCGAATTCCATTTGTAACTCAAGTTCAATATTAAATTTCAATTTCAATCCACAATCCATTTCACTTAACCAAGTTAATTTCCATTTCTATATTTAATTAACTAATTATCTAATTAGTTCACTTTCGATTTATAATTCAATATCTGATTTTTATTTTAGAAATCACTTCATTTAATTTACTTGAGTTCAAATCCATCTTATAATTCAAATTTGGATTTTATTCCAAATATTTAACCATTTCATTTTGGTTTTACCACCTTATTTCTCCACTCAATAAGTTGTAAAACTTGGTTTTTATTTCACCAACCGCTTAGTAAATTTTAACATCCATTCGGTGTTTTCCGATCATCCCAAATCGCCAAAATTCCATTCGATATAATTTCTAATCTAATCCAACTTTATTTAACTTAGCTTAAATTAAATTCTAATCCATACAATTTCCTTTTTCAAATTCATTTTATTTAACTTACATAAGTTAAATTTTAATTTCATATTGAAATTCACATTGGTTTCACTTCTCATTTAATTGAACATTTTTAGAATTCAATCACCCGATCCTATTTCAAATCATTAGAAATCATATATATATATATATATACCAAATCACACTTTTTAAATTTAAATCAAACTTGGTTTTTATCCAAAACAAATTACCTTTGAAATTTTCAAAATAAAATTTGATTCCAAATATAAATATCTGTATCACATTATTACGGTAGCAATCTCTCACCTAGAAACTCGAAAATGTAGGCTGATGATGCGACCGTCGTCACTAGAATTATTTTCCAGCAATTGATGTGAGTTCAGTGCATTATCACTTCCAAAATCCATTTAAAAACATTTTCTATTCAAACACATTTTCACAAAACTATTACCATTATTTATTTCAAAAGACTAGGAAAACATTTTTGAAATTTTCAGGATTTACATTTCCAAATTCTGGTTTGAACCTAATTTTAGCTTTACTCATTTGTATAAATCATGCTTTTACAATTTCAGTTTAGCTATATAAAATTTTTATAACCTTTTTCAATCATACAATAATAATTTTTGAAAATTATTTCTGTAGTATCAAAATATAGTTGGGTAAAATTATTTTATTTGCCTGCTTCAAAACAATACTGTGTCGGTTTACCGTGTTCAAGTGTTTAGAAACTCCTATCGATTGCATTGCGTCCCACTACTCAACCCAAATTTATAAGTCACTCAACAGATAAATCAACATAATATAAAACATTTTATATGCACTAAAAAATACGTGCTCATATCTATTAATACACTCAAACCCATTCTAGGGTGCTACTGACCCTATCTCTAATGAATTACCCCTTCAAAGCTAAGGTTCTCGCTTAACCTTCAGCTCTAATACCAACTGTAACGTCTGGGATTTTCGACCCTCGAAAAATGACACTAATACGTCCAATGTATCACGTGCCAAGTAATCGAATGTCGGAAAACCCGATTGTTGGAGAAAAGAAGAAAAGAGATAGAATAAAATAGAAACAACAACGCATAATCTCACTATCGCAGCAGAATAATATATAATAGATAATAACATATCTTTATACAAAAAGAACTGTAACTGTTATTCATACATACCATCATCAGAATACAACAACCAACAAATCAATATTGGACGGTTACAATAACTTGTCCCTACAAATGCTGAATATATAGCCTACACACGTAGCAGAACATAATCAAGTACGTGTAATACGTCTCAGTCATCCAGCTCATCTTCCGAGCTCTATAGCATTCTAACCTGAATTTGTAGTACTTGGTCTGACTCGAGCATTATAACAAAATAACACATGAGTCAGTCTGGAATACCAATGTTTAAAAACACACTGAATTTGAATTTAATTATGTTTCAAAATCCTTTAAAAAACAAAGGTATCTCGTAAGACCATGCCACACATAAAAACGATGGGTTTTTACCTTACGATAAATAAAACAATTTTATATCAAATCATCTGATATTATAATAGTGTCTATAGAATATAAATGTAAAATAGCTGAAGTGCTTGCATCTCACATTTCAACATAGTTAGGCACAATCAAAACCGTACAGAGCTTATTGGAGAATGGATTCCATACTATGACTGGGTAAGGAACTACCTCCAATGAATGCATCTCTAGATCAACGCACTTAGGTCAGACAAGAAAATCTTGCATCCTGCCATACAGAACCGGCCTAGCACTTGACTCCTAGTACCGAATACGTCATCACCCCGGTCTTCCGACCTATTTGAGATCTCATGCACAACTAATCTATAAATATGTAGATATAGGGTATCTAGAAAGATTATGACATACCTTAATGGGAGCAACCCACTTAGCCCTGCTGCATGCCCTATTTTATCCTTTTCCCGGTTGATGAGGCCCGAGGCTATGATTTACTTTCAAGAAATTTATACTTAGAATGCTCATTGCCCTCCAATGATAATGTGTTGATAGCGTTCATCCATACAAGTTGTTATGGGTCTGAATAAACCAATCTCTAAAATCACTGTTTTCAATATCTTCAGAATATCATAATTCGTAACACTCAAATCGGATCAAACTGGTTTTTGGATAATTAAATCCGGTCTCGGTCTCTTCGAAACGATCAATGAATTTTGGCCAGATTTGATAGTAAGTTATTTAACTATCAAATAACATACATAAACAATCACTAGGCACATATTATAAATCTTTTAACATCTATTTAAAAATATCTTTACAAAGATATATATATTTAAATCTCTTCCGGTACATTCAATAATTGAAAATAATTTCAAATACTTATATCCATAACATGCTATTTTATTCATCATTTCAACACATAGAAATATTTCCGAATTCAAGTTATAATTCAATACTTAGGATCATTCCTAAATAAATCATTCCATTGCTAAAATAATCTCAAAACCTTTCTTTTCAATACTAGGCGATATTATAAGCAGATTTTCAAAAGCCATTTATAATATCAATACTTAGAAATATCTCCAATTTTCAGTTTACATCCATAATTCAACACTTTGGAAATATTTCTATGACAATAATCTCTCAATTAAAATATTTCAAACCCTTCCAGTTCAATAGTTAGGAAACATTTATATGTATATTATCCCAAAATCATTTATTTACAATACTTAAGAAATATTCCATTCATTCCTATTTCTCAAAATCCTTTACAATTTATAAATTCCTTAACTCGCTTATAACGAATTCTATAAGTTTCAGAATTCATTAACTAATTTCCTTTAGTATTTCCAAAATTGATTACATTTGTCTATAATTTCAAATCTCCGTTTCTAACTTCTTTTATGAATTCTAATTCATTTTTCGAAGTTCTCTTATTTCAATGATTCAGAAATTTCCTTAAGTTCCTAGAATTTAATTATAAGAATTTCTCTTATAAAATCATATCTGCAAAATAAACTTTGTCTACAAATCTCGAGAGAATTTATAAATAAATTTCAATCATTTCAAACTCAATAGATATAATAAGTTTTTTAACAAGAATACTAATTTATTCTTAAAGCATGTTTAATTAATTATTAAAAATATAGAAACACTTTAAATAAACATTAATAACTCATTTCCAAATTTTTTTGAAAATAAACTAATTGATTCATAAAACTTATGTATATCTTTTTCGAAGTATTTTGTTACAAATATTTACAAAGTTATTCTAATTAATGAAAGGATTAATTAAAGAGGCTTAGGGTTGCTTATGTGTTTGGTCATACTTGATTTCTTACAAAATTAAACCTTTGATTTGATTGATTGTTTATTTGATAGTTAAATAACCGACTATAAAATCTTGACCGAATATAACTATGGAAATATCTAAAAGAAACACGGGAATTATATGGCACAATTATCTTCGATGATGCAATACTGTACGTATAAACTCATTGTGTTATTCTAGGACAAATGATAACATAATCTATCCACTTAGACGGTTAGGAGGCGATCTTTGCTCTTATGCATTACTTGTTTTATTTCCAAAAGAATCAAAATTGAGTATATCGGAGTCTACCGATTAGTTGTTCGGAGAGATCGGAATCGAATAAACAGCAGTTATTTGAAAACCACTTCGAACCAACAAAATTAATAGAATTAAAGACATCTTGAAGATGATTGAAGACGAACTTCTTCGAAGTGCAAGGGCAACTTGCTACTAATCCTAATGATGTAGTAGAAGTAGTGGCTTCATTCTGTTCATATCCTGAACATTTGTACGGATGAATGCTAACATTGCATTGTTGTTTGGAGGGCAGTGTTAGCATTCCAAGTGGGATTTGCTAAGGGAAGAAAAAGGTAATCATGACCTCACAAGCCTCATAATTCGAAATGACTAAAATAAGGGATATACATCAGGGCTATGTGGTTCGCTACCTTTAGGATCATCATTTCTCGAACTAGAACGATATTTATTGATTTTGGCACGCATGAGAGTGGGACATTGGCCACGTGCATCTATTTGTAGTCTTGGTGCTCGGGGCATGATGTAATCCAGTTTGCCACGTTAAAGAGGGCAAATGACTCTATGTTTGCGGGGGACCTCAGTACATTGTCTAATGATGTACTGTGGCAGGTGGTGCCCTAGTAGCCTTATCATTGATGGAATACAATCTCCAATAAATGCCTTAAAGATTGAGTTGTGCACAGCTATTAGAATGCGAGTTGCAAGCATTTATGCTATGCTACATTATTATCTTAAAACGCTGGACATTATTATAATATTAATGGATTTTCTGTTAAAAATGGTTTGGTTATCGTATGATAACCCGTCCTTGTTTATGTATAGTGTGGTCTTATGAGATACCTTTATCTTTGAAAGGTTTTATAACACTAAAAATCCATTTGATTGTTGTAACAACCCTGGTTTTGGTGATTACATGTGTTACTACAATTTAATAATATGGGTAATCACCAAAACCAGGGTTTTTACAAATGTGTTTCTCAAGTAGGTTTACCAGACTGATCCAGGCGACATTTTCTCATAATGTGCGGGTCAGCCCGAGCACATTTCCATATTTAGTTATGAATGCTTGGGAGCTTCGGGAGACAAGCTAGATGCCTCCAAGATGAATTCATGTATATTTTATTTCCACTATAATTATTGTGTTGTATTAAACAATATTTGTAAAGACAGACTGTTATAACTGTCTAGGGTGATGATAGGTTAGATTACTCTAATTATGGTATGTATTTTACAGTTTTCTTTGTGAAGACCATTGGTACATTATATATACTCGTCATGTTGTGAGATTCCATTATTTATTTTCTTTAGTTCATCTTAATAATCTTTCTTTCCAATACTCGGTGCTTGGTATGTAAATACCGTTGATGTATTAATGTTGACTCCTGAGGGATGAAAAGGCTGCTCGTTACAAATCCCTTTTCCTAAAAATTGAAATTTTTTTAAGTCAACAAATTTTAAACTAAGAAATTCAAAATTGAAAACCTTTTTTTTCAACTCTTCAAATCATAAGATTTACAAATTTCTTTTTATAAAATTAATCCACTATTTTGTTTTTAAAACATTCCACCACTTTTAAAATTATATCCTCCTTCAAATTTTTTACAAAACAAATGGTAACATACTTCCAAAGCCGACTAAAATCACTTTCTTTAAAAAATTCAACTTATGATACATAAGGTCTTCATTTAATAATCCTTTAAAAATCCCTTTCAAAACATTTGAAGGAATTCTCAAAAATCATTTTATCAAATTATTTCTCAAGGGATTGAGTTTAAAATTAACTTCAATTGTTCCATCTTTTGAACTTTCTTGCTCAACCTTAAAAAAAATTTGGTTATCTTCTTTGGAAATTAATTTATACCTTCTTATGTAAGTTGTTTCACTCTTTCACATCTTGCTACATTCCTTACTTTCGGTTGTTTACAACACGTAGATTCTTATCTTCCATCTATTTTTATATATTAGGTTAGGCACTAATCTTCATCTGCACTATTAAGGCTATATAATTTACCCTAGTGAAAATTATACTACATTGTAATATTTAATTATTATCTAACATATTTATGTGCTATTTCTATAAATGTTAATTGTCGATAATAAATGATTATTATTGTAACAGACAATTTTTAAAGACATTTACTTATTTATTCTAATTTTTTACCTATTATGCCTTCCATATCTTTCCATCATTACCCTAATAATATCTTTAATCGGTCCATTTATATCCTTATTAAATTCTTGCAACTCTCTATTTATTGCACAATTACTACCTTATTAACTTTCTAGTCACAATCTCTTTCTTTTACATTTACTAAGATAGTATTATATGCCGAAGTAAAGATTTGCCTAGTGTTTTTTCGTATATATATATACACATAGTAGGATTTTTGAAAAACATTTTCAAAAATAACAAGTACATCTCTCATACGTATACCTACCCCCGTTGGGCGGGTAACCTATGCTTCGATATCAAATGCAACAGTCGTCCAAAAACTGTGGTAGCTACAAATGGTAATCCCAGACATACTGGTTTTATGGCCCGACCTCTTAATGGCCTATGCCAGTCCTTCGATTACTTGACCAACCCATATTGCCAGGATGTGTGGGGGTAAGAGATAATGCTTTGCGATAGTTCACAATACAAGAACCCCTATCATGATGCATCTTCATGCAACCAGGCCAGCAGAATAAAAATCTCGAGCCTTACTATAGTAGTACTTGGGCAGTATAATTTAAATAGGAATATGTTTTATGTATTCTACCTACATAATAAGTCTTTTCAAACATAATTAAAGGCTTTTCTCAAACATAGATAAAAAGGCTCCAAATATAAGCATATAGCCAACTTGTTATCAACCCATTAACTCATATCTTCGTTAATAATGTTCTATCGATGTAAGATATAGTACCCAAGTCGCTTGATAATTTTTAATGGGAATTAGGCAGACCCCGAACATTTAATACATTATTTAAGACAGGTTCGCGTCATTTACTACTTATAATCCCTAGAAGGACTCCTCACTTGTAACAAACTAGCTGACATTGCACAAAATCTCTTCAGTCACTTAATACTTCCTACTGAAGCAGGCTCTTTTCCAAGATATCCTCTACCATGCCTAACCTATAATCCTGACCATTTACTACTCTCTACATAAAGAAGAGGTAGGCCCTCACACAACTACTTAATACCTTCAATCATTGAAGTAGGTCCTTCGTATTATGACCTAAACCCCACGGTGACATCTCACATTAGCTTGACTATTCATAGGTACTGATAGCCTGATTAGTTAGGTAGATTTACCCTATAGAATTTGGGAGTAACCTAGCACTATCGTACTAACTTATTATAGGCAATGTCTCACATCAGCTCTAAAGTCACATTGTTTGTAGCAAGATTAGTTGGGCATACATTCGTGCGCTTTTGGCTAACCTCGCATCCCTTTAAATTATTCATAATTTATATCACACTCTCTATATATTATCATATACCTCACCGTTTCCATAATCAAGGCCTTATAAGAAATCGATCTTCTTTTGCCTTTAACATTAATTACTTTCCTAAAGTGGATTTAGTGAAATTACTTAACTATTTAACTATACAATTATATATTATAATTATAAGTTAATTATGCTAATATTCATATATATAGATACATTCCTAGTAATTTCTAAGTGTGTAGAATTTACGCCCTACACTAGAGTTTAAATGTCAATTCTTTGAAAAATTACACAAGTATCATCATATATTATCAACACTACCAAAATTTCAATATTCATATTCAAAAATTCCAATCAATAGACTTGTATACAATAAAAAATTAAACTCAACTTATTACATCAAAATAATGGAATACATTGATAATAAAAACTTACAATTCCGACATTAAGCTTTATTCAATTCCGTTTTCACACAAGAATAAACAAAGGAATTTCTGTTTAATTTATGGAAATAAGTAGTGCAAACTACGAATAAAGTTCATACCTTACATGGTATTCCTTAATCAAAACCCTTTAATCATATTTAGAGGAAAATAATAAGTGGAATAAAAGGTAAAATTATCAAAACCGCAAATCTATAAAATTTCCATTATTTTGACATAAACAAATAGAGATTTCAACCTAGATTGATTTTTCGCATTGAAGGAATTTCGAGGGTTATAATATGATGATTTTTCAAACCAAAACACCCTAAGGAATATTCAAACCTAAACTATTCTAATCAATTACTAAAATAGAAAATCTAAGGTTGTCACTCATGGTATATCATTAGCTTTGTCTCCTTTGGATTTGATATGCCTTTGACAATCATTGTCAGATCCCTTCTTTTTAATATATACAACAAAAGATATGTATATACATATTAGATTTAAAAATAAAGGGATTGGTAGAGAAAAGAATAAAAATAAAGTAATAAACATCTAGAAATTTTTACCCGCACCCTAAAGAAACATTTCTGAATCCGAAGAGAGATACCGACAGGGCTTCACTAGGTTTCCAAAATAATATGCAAATGAGAGGGGAAAGGCTCTTATTTAAAGTGGTTAGAACGCTCCAGAACCATCGGATTTAAGTTAGTTTAAAATAAAAATCTGGATGTCCAAATGTAAAAAACCCTAGCTGCCACCAACACTCACCGATCGACCGCCTCTACACCACCAATGATTGCTAAAGTTCAACCTATCCTAGGGGAGTAGTCGATAGTTACGTTGTTTCAGGAAAAGTATTTCGTGCCATTGTTTTATTTATTTTATTCCTTAATTACTTTTTAACGTTAATATTAATTTTAACGTTTATTTAACCCCCATGTCTAATTGATTTAAATTTCAAATTTCAAATTGAAGAATTATTTAATTATTTGAATTTGAATTATATTTAAATTATTTTAAATCTAAAAACTTTAAACGTCCACAACTTTTTCGTTTGAGCTTCATTTTCAGTACATTATATATGAAAATTGATTAGAATTTTTCCACAAACACAACAGCATAACTTCCATGGTCAGATTTCGACTTCTGCAAAATTTCAACTTCTAACCTTGTCTAGTTTAATTACTTTATCTAGTTTATTTATTATTAATTTTTATAGGGTGTTACAGTTTTAGTATCAGTTTTGTAGTACAAATAGTACCAGCTTTTGCATAGTATTAGTATTAGTTTCAGGTATAACAAAATTTAGTATCAGTTTTTGCATTTTATTAGTATCGGTTTCAATTATTACAAAGTATGGCATTAGGTTTCACATGCTTTTAGTATCAGTTTTAGGTATAACAAAATATGGTGTAAGTTTTTGCATGTTATTAGTACCAGTTTCAGGTATTACAAAGTATGGTATTGATTTTTGCATGCTATTAATATCGGTTTCAGATATTACAAAATACGGTATCAGTTTTTTCATGCTATTGGTATCAATTTCAGGTATAATAAAATATAGCATCAGTTTTGAAATGCTATTAGCATGAGTTTCAGGGATAAAATATTACATCGGTTTTTGCATTCTATTAGTATCAGTATTAGTTTGAGGTATGAAAATTATATAGAATCAGTTCTTTCATGCTATTAGTATCGGTTTTAGGTATAAAAAATACAGTATCGATCTGAGTTATAAGAAATATGGTATCAGTTTTTACATACTATTAGTATCAATTTCTGGTAAAATTAGAAATAAAATATAGTTATGAAATAGCACCATATGTTGGTAAAGTTAAACAAAGCTAATGTTTACAACATTGGGAATTAGATCATAGTTTTTATAACAAACTAACAAAATTTCATCAAGTGTTCATATCTGTACTTAAACAAACCTAAATTCAATTAGTTCTAACATAACATTTCAAATGTATATTAGTTAAACTAAACATCACCTCAATTTTTACAAAAAAATAATACTTTATATTTTGTTTTTCTTCCAGACTTGACACAAAATCGAATAAATTCTGATAGTGATCATTGTTTGTCAATATCTTACGTAATTCTTTCTCTAGTTTACAACATAAGTTCACATTTTATAGTGATTGGAATTTAGATTGTGTTCAGTGATATGATAAATATCATGACACTTATTCCACAAAACACCGTACTTAAAGAAAAATATATTACTAGTATCTGTTTGCTTCCCTTGTAGTATCAGGTATATAACAAATATATAACATAATATCAAAAAGATAATAGTGCAATAGGTCATATGCTTTGAAATGAAATAATTATCATTTTTAGTATCAATGTTAGCATCATTTTTAGTATCGGTTTTACTACTTATTGGTATCGGTTTTACTACTTATAGGTATCATTTTTAAGATCCATGATAATTGTTTTTGTAACGACTCGTAAATTTTGACGATTTTTATATCGTAATTAACTGAATTTTTCTTGAAAATAAAACAACCGAATTCAACAATGAAAATTTAATATTTGGAACGCGTCTATTTAAACATTTAATAAAAATTTAATTTAATTAATTTAATAAAAATAGATTTAATTTAATAATGATATTTAAATTAGTAAAAATTTAATTAAATTTAATAATAAGTGTTGAGTGCGGGAGAGTGTAACGACCCGTAATTTTTAATGATTTTTATTACATAATTAACTGAATTTTTCTACAAAATAAAACAATTGAATTCAAAAATTAAAATTTGATATTTGGAATGCGTTTATTTAAACATAGCAAATGGTAAATTTTCGTCAAAAAAATATGAAAGTTAGTTTTGATGTGTAATTTTCAGGTTTTATTTAAAATCAGTTAATTTGATGAAAATAAAATATTTTGGAATCTGAATATTTTTATATAATAAAACTGTAAATCATTTTCTTAGTGAGTCATTATTTTTCATTTCGTCAAATTTGGACTGCACTTTCTCCGTTTATATTATTTTCGGCGTTTTAACAGCACTTTGGCAGTGAATATTGACTTTTGATAGGATAATCATATCGTTGATATCTATGTACCATTCTATTCGTCTCGTATATCGATCTCCGCAGTATATTCAGTTGTGCATTTCGGTGTCCGGTACGTGGCGAAATCAAAAAAATGATTTGTCGTATCGGTTCCGTATTTGGGCTTTTGAATTTTCCTTGCCTTTTCGTCATCCACTTTGATAATCAATCGCCATCAACCAGTGATATTCCTAATAATTCAGCTATTGGACTTCTACTGTTCCATGTCTTCAATATTATTACTGGTTCGTTCGTATCTCTTCCCTCTCTTCATTTTGCAATATATCATTGCTTTGAAGAAAATATATTATTAAATATATAAAATTTACATGTTTGCATTGTGATCCTTCTTGCTTGCCACCAATTTAATTGCTTACGTAACCCATTCTTTCCCCAAAACTCAACCGCCATACGTAGAAACACGTCCAACCTTCACCGCCTTATCTCCCTTTTGGCTTTTCACCTGACATCCCAAACATAACAGCACTTCACCAAGTCAACAATATCAGTAGTTGCTCTGTCCCACAACTCTACTCCAACGAGACGACAAACACCACCATCTATCCTTCCCACTTCCACAACCGTTCATCCTCCTCCTTTCGCCATTATCCAAAAGCAGCCAACACACCTCGGCCCGCCACCGAGGCTTCCCTCTCCGCCCATCTTCCACGTCAGCTGCCCCCTCGAGATCCATCATTTGAAGTCGACCACCCACTCACGTCCTTTCATTCGCCACAGTCGCCAACCTCCATTCCCGCCACCTTGAATGCCTCCGCTTCTACAAATCATCCAAGCCTGCACGTTTTTGTTGTCGAGTTTCCATGCTCACAACCGTACACTGTCCGGCGACTCTTCCCATAACTGCCGCTCTCCAGATCCCTCATTTACCTTACCTCATTGAGCATGCAAGTATTCTAATATATATATATATATATATACACACACACACACACACACACACACACATACATACAAACATACACACACACTCTTTATGTATATATATGGCTAGGAATTTTGCTCATCTCCTTCACTGACATCCGCTCATTTCCCCTGTAGCAACCCCGATCTGTCCCCATCCTCTGGTCGAAGCCACCAAGCAACAAACCCGCGTGCATGCTGACCCCTCCACTCTCCAGCCTGCCATGAAAATGTGCACCCACCCTTAGCCTTGCCTGCTTCGGCCAAAAACCCCTCCGCCACTAACTACTGATGCGGTATACATATATACATATGTATATATGTGTGTGTGTTATATATTTTGAACTATTGTGCTCTATATTTAATACGTTATTTATTTAAAATTTGTGATTTTGAAATGGATTTTGTAATTATTTTAAATATATATAGATGTTATGAAGAATTTTGTAAACATGGGCTTTGTTAAATATTGACTTGTTAGTATTATAAAAAAAGAAAAAAAATGATATACAGATAATTTGATTTTACATATATGTTTAATAAATATCGATATGAAAATATATAATATGTGTTTTAATTAATTATTGGTTTTAAAAATATGACATAAAGATTTTATTTTTAAATAAGTGAGTAAAATTTTGATTTTTAAAATTTACATATATTATTTTCATCGATCTCTAGTCCACCTTGCTTCGTTTGTTTGCATTGCTGTTCAATTATATCCGCAAATCATGCTTGTCCGTGCGTATCCGTGTCAATGCGTATCATTCTAGTTGTTTTCCTCCGGCATCGAATGGTGAGCAATCACTCACGATTAACATTCTTATATTTAATAAATTTAATTCACATGAAATGACGATTGAAATATATTAACACAAATAACCTGTTAGTATGTGTGTATCATATTTAATTGACAATTTTGATCATATTTTCCATTGACACACTATGTTATACATGCTGTTATTTTAATTGTTCTCACTCTGCAAGTTTCTAAAAATTCCTTATGGGTTGAAATTATACATACCCGAACGATATTATAGATTAGGAAAAATCGTTATGGGATGAAATGATAAACCCAAGTGATTTTATTGGATTTAAATTTTGGGATTGCAGGATGAAATGATATATACCCATAAAAATATTAAATTTAAATTGCAGATTGAAATGGTAAATATCCATATCACTTAACCACATGATATAAAACTATACGGACACCATTGGTCTGTTTTTAAAAAAATGATTCCAAAGTTTTGATAGGAAATACATGGGTTTAATAAATATTAATTTTTAAATTATACTACAAAGATTTTATTTTAATATATGTGTAAATTTTAAATTTTTAAAATTATATGTTTTGGAAATTTTAAAATTATAAGTTAAGTTTTGAAATGTAAATTTTAAAATTTTACTAATAACTTTATTATTTTTAAAATATGTAAAATAAGATTTAAAATAGTTTTAATTTAATAATAAGATATAATTTAATAAAAAATTCAATTGCCTAGTGTATATATATAATGTGTTCCTAAATATTTATTTAATTTATATTAATATTTTGAAAGTAGATTTTTGTAATAACTTTAATAAATTAAGGTTGGAAAGATGAATTATAATTGATATCGAATTTTATCTATTAAAAGTTGTATTTAAATAAAATTAATTTGAAACTTATTGATTTGAGATTTTAAAGATATGATTTTATAATTAATAGCATGATTTTGGTTAAAGGCAATTAAACAAATATTTTCAAATTCAAATGAAATTGAAATTGAATGTTTAATTTTGATTTAAATTTGTATTCGTGATATTATTTAAATGTTTATGAAAGGTGATTAAGTGAATATTTCAGAATTAAATAAATTTAAGTTAGATATTTAGTATTTTAAGTTTGATTTAAATTTGTAATTTAGGATTTTTTTAAATGGTTATTAAAGATGATTTAGTGGATATCTTCAAATTTAAATAAAAATTAAAGTTTAATTTTGAAATATAAATGAAATTTATCAATTAGAGTTATTGTAGATGTTTAAATTAGAAGTGGTTTTTAAATTTGTAATTTAAACCTGGATTTGAAATCAATATAAGTAAAAATGGTTTTAATGAAAATATAAGTGAACCTTTAACCTCTTTAATTGAAATTGTAAACTGAGATCGATTTAAATTGAAGTTTGGACTAAAGTCGATTTGAATTGATTTGCAAAACTGGAAGAAACTATTTTTGATATATAAGCTATTTTAAATCTATAACCCATTTTTAAATATATAAGTTATTTTTAATTTATAACTATTTCAATATATATAAACCCTTTCAATATTTAATCTGCTTAACTTGGAACTGTTATGATTTAGATTCAATGGATTTAAATACGAATATTTTGATGTCATGGTTTAACTATTTTGTGGTTATGATTTCGAAAGTGAATATTATTTTAAAAGTGATACTATTTTTGAAATGAAAGTGATATTTTGATATGAAGTATAAACTGTTTGAAATGATTATAAATGTGATTTTTAAAATGATCAAGGTATGAAATAAGCATTCGGTTATTAAAGAGACTGGGATCAGATTTTTCATACTCTCCGCCAATACCGAAAACCACTTTAACAACTGTGCACATGGTGGAGATTCCAGAACGAAGTAAATGGTTTGGCGACAATTCTGTTTGAGTTATTAACGCAGTCCCGACTCTCTTGAGTCATCTTGATGGGGATAAAATAGAAGCCATGTCGGGCCAAGTGAGGTCGCACCTTCGATCTAGCACATTCCTTCTATACCATTCTATTACTTTGTGATTTGATTTGGTGCACCTTTGATTATAGGAGTGTGCCTCGAGGTGGGCGGTAGTAGCTACTATGCGTTACCACTAGTCCAGATCCGCAAAACGGTAGTATCCTAACTTAGGAATTACCTCGTGTGCCTTGTCACATGCCTTATCGTGCCTTCTATGAGTTTGGTTTGTGTCATACCTATGGAGTTCTCCTTGATAGCCAACTGGTTTGGTGGAGTTTACAATAGTGTATAGACTACAACATTTATATAAAAATGTGTTAAAGGGGATAGGGGTAACGCCTTAACGCTATTTAAATAGTTTAATTTATTATAGAGATTATATATAGCGTATTGTATTATGTATGTAGATAGATTAACAGATCCTTAGAGGAAGGGAATCCCAAACATCGTTTAAGTTATAATGCATTTCAGTTGACATTTCACTGAGTTGAATTTACTAGTATAAGAATGTTAATCCTGACTCAAGTGTTTTTGTTTTGCTTTATGCTCGGGCTAGACTGAGTGTCACAGCATTTGAGACTCTCCATTGAAGCTTCGAGCTTTGCTTGAAGATATTTTGTCTATTCGGCGTCCAGTATTTCAGTTGTCTATGATTTAGACTTGTTAGTTGATTTGTATTCGAGACTTCTTTGTATTACAGATTTCTGTTGTATTTTATTTCAGACTCTATTGTTATATAGTAGCTTCATGAACTACAATTCATCTATTCCGCTGCTTATTGTCATATTACTCTGTGTTTGTGATTCTATGATTGATTTTGTTTACCGTATATGCTGAGTTTTGCCAAATATAAATTAATAATCTGTTGTTTTGAGCGATTCAAGCATGACATGAGTGGATGATTGTCGATTTGATTGGTTTGAAATAGTGGGTCGTTACAGTTGGTTCGATTTAATTTGTTCAAAATTTTCGATTTCGGCAAAAACTTAGCATATAAAGTAAAAACTTGTTAGAGATAGGGTAGTAATACCTAGAATGAGTAGAATCAATTATAGAATCATATTTGTTCGAGCTTGAAATTCTTCATTAGGATCCTCCTGAATTAGAATTTCTTTTGGATTTTGGAACTTTCCTTTTCGTTTTGAAATCCATTCTTGTCTTTTCTTGCTCGTGTCCTTCTTTATTCTGGATCATCCCATTTCTCTATTACTGTTGATCTATGAGAGAAATTCGAGCACATTTTGCCACCACAATTGGCAACTTCATCCTTTTGTGTGACTCTTCCCATGTGTGATCTTGCTAAACTTAGTATAATTTGTAAAGGGGTGAAACTCCTTTACAACAGGCATCGATTTACCGAAAATTTCTATATCCTCGGTTTCGATGTTATTATCTCTTACTAATCCTGAATCATTTCTCTTGTAGATGACCGGGTAATTCTCTCGTGATCGAATGCTGATTGCCTCAGGATTATGGAGGCAGTTTTGTCTCCCCACTTGATTCTCACCCTAGGGATCTTGACTCCACCGATACTCAGGGATTATTCTGATGTTTTGGTGAAGTCGCTTCTCTTCCGCCCAAGCAGGAAATTGAATTTCCACATTGATCTTATTCCTAGAGCTCGATCTGTTGTCCTTCCTCCCGGACGAATGTTTTCTATGGATGATTAGTCATCTCTTTTGGATTAACCAATGCTCCCATCTTTCTAACTCTCGATTGACCCGGTTAAGGTCATCCGTGATTAATATAAGTCTATCCATCTTTCCTCTTCTGTAATTAATTACCTTATCTCCCTTTCGAACCTATCATATTTCTTAGAATTATCTTTGATTAGGGTCCCTCTAAATTTGAATCTTTATCCTTGTTCTAAATCATTCTTGAATCATCCTTTAAGGGAGTGTATTTGTAATTGATATAAAATTGTTTTATATTGTGTTGTTTGAGTTGTTAAGTTTGATTTTGGTTTCAATCAATTCGTCTGGCTAACGCTATCGATTGGAATTCCAAAACACTTGAACAGAGCAAACTGACACAATATTGTTTTTTAAATTTTTAAATGGTATAATTTTTGTATGATTATAATATATATATATATATAAGTATATTTTCTGAAATTAGGTGGTTAATGAGTTGGTTGTTAGAAATGATAGTACTAGATTATCATTTACTGTCATGTTAACATCGCTAAACCATTAACCGTTTTGGACGTATAAGGTATTAAAATTTTATAAAAACATGGTTTATAAATCTGATTTGTAAATAAAATGAATTTAAACTAAAGAATTTGAGAAATAAATTTCGGTGCTCTTCAAAATTTGGTTTCAATGTTTTAAAAAAAAATTATTATTTGAAAGTGTTTTCGAATGGAAATTATTTCCAAAGAATTTCAAAAGAAGTAAGTTAGCACTCTCCTTATTTGTCACTGGAAAATAATTTCGGTGGAAAATAATTTCGGTGATGATTGCAGCATCATCGACATTCATTTTCGAGCATCAAATTGGAGAGACCGCTTAGCAACTTTGCTACGCTTTTGCTTGGGAAAAATGGATTTGATTTGATTTTCTTATTATAATTTGATTTCTATATATATATGTATGTATGTATGTATGTATGTATGTATGTATGTATGTATCTATTTATTTGAAAATGGTTTGAATGGAAACCGAAAATTTAACTCTTGAGTTTATGTTAAGTGATGGTTTTCAACTATTGAAATAAAGAAAAAATTTGGATAATGGTAGTGTCTAAAGTGAAAATGGAAGTTTAACAACTTGAAACAGTTGACCTAAGATAAAAATTTATTTGTATAATACTCAATTGCATTCTAAAACATATATAGCTTACCTGAAATATTCAAAAGTTAAAAATGTAATAAGAATATGTAATTGAATAGTATACAAATTAAATGCAAGTAATAAGATGTCCAATACTGTGATTTTGCCAAGGGAATTTATAAATAAAAATTTGAGTAGTTATAAATGTTTTTGCACTTAATATATGTTATAAGATATGTTAAGTGAAATAAATTGAATAACGAAAAGAGAATGCTATTCAAGTGCATAGATATGAACTTAAGAATGGCTGAAATTGAATTATAAGTGGAATTAAATTAAGTGAGGACAAATGGATTAAATAAATGAGTTAAATAAAATAAATTTCATTTTAAAAGAAAATTTTATAACAAGCGTTAATAAATTGAAAACAAATAAATTAAATCAAATGCATTGAGTTGAAATCAACCAAAGACGAATTTAATGACTATTTATTGATTTAATAAAACGAATTGAAACCAAATTTGCTGAATATAAATCAATTAAAAATATTTATGAAATCTATAAGGTTTTGAATTTTATTATTGTACCTGGTAATATGTATTTCAAATCTATATTTCCTCTCTCTTGCATGTATTCTCCTACCTCGTTTCTTTTCGAAGACAAAAAGTTTTGTGTGGGGGAGAGTGTAACGACCTATAAATTTTAACGATTTTTATAACTTAATAACTGAATTTTTATTGAAAAAACAATTGAATTCAGCAATGAAAATTTGATATTGGAAACGAGTCTATTTAAACATAGCAAATGACAGATTTTCATCAAAAAAATATGAAAGTTAGTTCTGATGTGTAATTTTCAATTTTAATTTAAAATTAGATAAATTTGATGAAAATAAAATATTTTGAAATCTGAATATTTTTATATAATAAAAACGTAAATCATTTTCTGAGCGAGTCGTCATATTTCGTTTCTCCAAATTTGGACTACTCTATCTCCATTTATCTTATTTTTGGTGTTTTAGTAGCATTTTGGCAATGAATATCGACTTTTGATAGGATGGTCGTATTGCTGATATATGTGTACCATTCTGTTCGTCTCGTCATGTCAATCTCCGCAGTATATTCAGTTATGCACTTCGGTGTTTGGTACGCGACGAAATCAATAAAATGATTTGCCGTATCGTCCGTATTTGGACTTTTGAATTTCCCTTGCCTTTGCTTTATCCACTTTTATAATCAATAGCCATCAACCATTTATATTCCTAATAATTAAGCTTTTGGAGTTCTACTGTTTCATCTCTTCAATATTATTGTTGGTTCGTTCGTATCTCTCCCCTCTCTTCATTTTCCATTCTATCATTGCTTTGAAAAAAAATATTATTAAATATATAAAATTAACATGTTTACATTGTGATCCTTCGTGCTTGCCACCAATTTAATTGCGCATGCAACCCATTCTTTCCCCAAAACTCGACCGCCATACATAGAAACACGTCCAACCCTTCACCGCCTTATCTCCCTTTCGGCTTTTCACCTGACATCCCAAATGTAACGGCACTTCACTGAGTCCACCATATTAGCAGTTGCTCCATGCCACAACTCTACTCCAGCCGAGCCGACAAACACCACCATCTATCCTTCCCAGTTTCACAGCCATTCATCCTCCTCCTTCCGCCATTATCCAAAAGCAACCAACAAACCCCGACCAGCCACCGAGGCTTCCCTCTCCACCCATCTTCCACGTCAACTGCCCCATCGAGATCCACCATTTAAAGTCGACTACCCACTCACGTCCTTTCATTCGCCACAGTCGCCAACCTCCGCACCCTCCACCTTGAATGCCTCCGCTTCCATAAATCATCCAAGCCTGCATGTTTTTATTGTCGAGTTTCCATGCTCACATCCGTAAACTATCTGGCCACTCTTCCTATAACTACCGCTCTCTAGATCCCTCCCTTACCTTGCCTCATTGAGCATGCAAGTATTCTAATATATATATACACACACTGTTCGTATATATATGTGGCTAGGAATTTTGCTTATCCCCTTCACTGACATCCGCTCATTTCCCCTGTAGCAACCCTGATCTGCATCTATCCTCTGGGTGAAGCCACCAAGCAGCAAACCCAGTGCATGATGACCCCTCCACTCTCCAGCCCGCCATGCAAATTTGCACCCACGCTCGACCTTGCCTGCTTCGGCCAGAAACCCCTCCACCACTAACCATTGATGTTGTACACACACATATATATATACGTATATAGCATATATATGTATGTTATATATTTTGAACGGTTGTGCTCATATATATATGATATGTTATTTATTTTAAATTTTTGATTTTGAGATGAATTTTGCAATGATTTTAAATTTATATATGAATAATTTTGTAAACTATGGGCTTTATTAAATATTGACTTATAAGTATTGAAAAATAAAGAGAAAATGATACATAAATTATTTGATTTTGCATATGTGATTAATAAATATCGATATGAAAAATATGTGTTTTAATTAAGTATTCGTTTTGAAGATATGATATAAATATTTTATTTTTAGATAGGTGAGTAAAATTTTAATTTTTAAAATTTATATACATTGTTTTCATCGATCTCTAGTCCACCTTGCTTCGTTTATTTGCATTGTTGTTCAAAGATTATTTTTGCAACTCTAGCTCATCCACACATATCCATGTCCAATTATTCTCGTTGTTTTTCTCTAGCCTCGAAAGGTAATCAATCACTCATGATTAACTTTCTTAAATTTAGTAAATTTAATTCATATGAAATAACGATTGAAATATGTTGTAAATTAAATTGCTAGTTATTTAATTGTTACATATGATCTATTATTATTTGCATTAGTTCAACGATGTTAAGTGACAATATTGACACCAATAACCTATTAGTATGTGTATATCATATTTTATTAACAATTCTAATCATATTTTCCATTGATACACTATGTTATATATGTTGTTATTTTAATCGTTCTTACTCTGCAATTTCCCTGAAATTCTCTATGGTTTGAAATGATACATACCCGAATGATATTATATATTACGAAAAATCGTTATGGATTAAAATGATAAACCCAAACGATTTTATTGAATTTAAATTTTGGTATTGTGGGTTGAAACGATATATACCCGTAAAATATTAGATTTAAATTATAGACTGAAGTGATAAATATCCGTATCACTTAACCAAAGGATAGAAAACTTTATACGGACACCATTGATCTATTTTTGAAAAATAATTTCCAAAGTTTTGAAGGGAAATATATGGGTTTAATAAATATTGATTTTTAAATTATATTATATAGATTTTATTTTAATAAATGTCTAAAATTTAGATTTTTAAAATTATATGTTTTGGAATTTTTAAAATTATAAGTTAAGTTTTGAAAAGTAAATTTAAAATTTTACTTTTAACTTTATTACTTTTAAAATATATAAAATAAGATTTAAAATAGATTTAATTTAATAAAAAGATATAATTTAATTAAAATTTTATTTACCTAATATGTATAAAATATTTTATTAAATATTTATTTAAATTTATATTAATATTTTGAAAATAGATTTTGTAATAACTTTAATAAATTAAGGTTGGAAAGATGAATTGCAATTGATTTGAAATTTTATCTATTAAGACTTGTACTTAAATAAAATTGATTTGAAACTTATTGATTGAAGATTTTAAAGATATGATTTTATAACTTAATAACATGATTATGATTAAAGGTGATTAAACAGATATTTTCAAAATTAAATAAAATTAGAATTGAATATTTAATTTTGATTTAAATTTGAATTAGAGATATTATTTAAATGTTTATAAAAGGTGATTAAATGAATATTTCAAAATTAAATAAATTTTTGTTTGATATTTAGTATTTTAAATTTGATTTAAATTTATAATTTATGATTGTATTAAAATGGTTATTGAAGTGACTTAGTGGATATCTTCAAGTTTAAATGAAAATTAAAGTTGAATTTTGAAATTTAAATGAAATTTATCAAATAGAGTTATTGTAATGTTTAAATTGGAAGTAGTTTAAATTTGTAGTTTAAACCTGGATTTGAAATCAATATAAGTAAAAATGGTTTTAATGAGAATATAAGTGATTGACCTCTTTAATCGAAATTGTTAAACTAAGATCGATTTAAATTGAAGTTTGGACTAAAGTCGATTTGAATTGATTGAAGAAATTAGAAGAAACTATTTTTAATATATAAACTATTTTAAATCTATAACCTATTTTTAAATATTTAAACTATTTTTAATTTATAACTATTTCAATAAATACAAACCCTTTCAATATTTAAACTATTTAAGTTGGAGCTGCTATGATTTAGATTTAATGGATTTAAATGCGAATATTGTGATAAGTTAGTATAAACTATTTTGTGGTTATGATTTCAAAAGTGAATGTTATTGCGAAGGTGATATTTTTTTTGAAATGAATATGGTATTTTGATATGAAGTATAAACTTTTTAAAATGATTGTAAAAGTGATTTTTAAAATGACCAAGGTGTGAAATAAGCGTTCGGTTGTTAAAGTGACCTGGATCGGATATTGTCATACTCTCTGTCGATACTAAAAACTGCGTTAACAACTATGCACGTGGTGGAAATTCCCGAACGAAGTAGGATGGTATGGTGACAACTCTGTTTGAGGTACTAACACAACCCTGACTCCCGCAAGTCAGCTTGTTATGGCTAAAACAGGAGCCATGCCGAGCCAAGTGAGGTCGCACCTCCGATCGGGCACATTCCTTCGATACCATTCTATTACTTTGCTATTTGATTCAGTGCGCCTTTGATTATGGGAGTATGCCTCGAGGTGGGTGGTAGTAGCTGCTATGCGTTACCACTAGTCCGATCGGCAAAATGGTAGTATCCTATCATGGACATTGCCTCGTGTGCCTTATCACATGCCTTATTGCACCTTCTACAAGTTTGGTTTGTGTCGTACCTATGGAGTGCTCCCTAATACTCCACCGATTTATTGGAGTTTACAGTACTGTACAGACTACGACATTTAGATAAAAATGTGTTAAGAGGGATATGGGTATGCCTTAATGCTATTTTAATAGTTTACTTTACTGTAGACATTATATATAGCGTATTGTACTATGTATGTAGATAGTTTAACGGTTCCTCAAAGGATGGGAATCCCAAACATCCTTTAAGTTATATTGTATTTCAGTTGATATTTCACCGAGATGAATTTACTGTCATAAGAATGTTAATCGAGACTCGAGTGCTTTTGTTTTGCTTTATGCTCGGGTCAGACTAAGTGTCACAGCATTTGAGACTCACCTTTGCAACTTGGAGCTTTGCTTGAAGATATTTACCTATTCAACTCTCAGTATTTTAGTTGTATATGATTCAGACTTTTTATTTGATTTGTATTCGAGACTTCTTTGCATTATAGATTTTTGTTTGTATTTTATTTCAAACTCTGTTGTTATACAGTAGCTTCACGAACTAATATTGATCTATTCCGCTGCTTATTGCTATATTACTCTGTGTTTGTGATTCTATGATTGATTTATTTACTATACATGCTGAGTTTTGCCAAATATAAATTAACAATCTGTTGTTTTGAGCGTTTCAAGTCTGACATGTGTGGGTGATTGTCGATTTGAATGATTCGAAATAGCAGGCCATTACAGTTTTGTTTCTTTTTTAATTATGTATAGTTGTAATATCAGATTTTTTTTGTCTGTAATTATCAGTTTTTTGCCTGTATGTATTCAGTTTGTGTGTTGTAGGTATCAGTTTTGATTTGAAGCAAATATTGAACTAGCTGAAAGAAAATAGCTTATGTATCAATCAAATTCAATTCAATGTAGGCATATAAGAGATGTGTAGTATTGTATATAAAAGACCATAATGAAATCACATGATAAGTTCTAAATATTAAGTAACTATCATTTCAGTATTATTGTTAGTTTCGTTTCAAGTACCAATTTCATTGTCAGTGGGTATCATTTTTAACAAATAAAATAGCATACAGTCTTCTCCTTGATGTGCATATTTAATTTGATGAATTTTATCTTACTTTCACTTCCATATCTTGTATATCGTTGGTTTTCCATAGGCCTTTTAGGATTTCCCCAATTTTTTTTCTATGTTAAAGATAAAACAATACAAAGTAAGTCAATGTTCACTTTGTTTCAATTATTTAGTTAATATTTTGAAAAAAATATCGTACTAGTTTTATTGCTTCTTTTGGACTTGGGTTGTTTCTTTCATTTGATCTTCTAGGCCGTGAGGAATCTATATAAGGCCATTGCATTGTAGGATATGTCAAAGTTAACAATGTTTAATGGTCCTCAGAATGCAAAGAGAAATAAATAGCATCTGCATATTTATCTTGCACAATTTCTTTTAATAAAGGCATGACTAAATTTCTTTTAATGCATTCTACATCAGTGACTTGTTCTTTCTATTCAATACATAAATTAGTTACAATTCAGTGTATGTAACAACCTAGAGTTTTGATGTTTGATTTTGAATATTTCCTTAATTTTAAATATTAAATATTGGTTTTCAAAGTTCAAAACCAATATTCATATATAGGGATTATTTAAAATATTTGAAATGTGAATTTATTATTTGAATAGTGATTTAAATATCTATATTGTGAATTGAATATTTATTTAATGGATTTTGATTATTTTACTTAACTCCTATTAATTAGTACATCATAATGGTGAATTCATTTGTATACTTATTTGCAATAATAAATAATTATAATAAATAATAAGAAAATCAATTTTTAATATAACGATTCAATTTTTATTGATGTATTTTTATTTTATTTTATTTTATTTTTCTATAATTTTTAATTTGAAAAATATTATTATCGTTTGACGATTTTATAGCAAATGATGGTATTTTTTTATTTCATGAAATCAATTAACCTGTGTATATTATTATTATTTTGAGGCCATGCCACTATTTTGAGCGTGATCATATTTCTGTTTTGTCGCTTATGGCCCATACGCAAATGAAAATCTATGCGGCGAAATACTAAAATTTGTCGTAACGACTTGGAATTTCACCGCATTAATTTTTCAATATTTAATTAATTTTAAATATTCAAATAATAGGTTTTATAATTAAAACAAAAAATCTTTTAAATAATAAATAGTGGAGATAAAACAGTTTTCAAAATTATTTTACGAAAATATTTAGTTCGAAGAAAAACCGAAAATGTGAGCAGAAACGGATTTCTGAATTTTCGACGTTTAATCGCATTAAAGTTGTTTGAAATGTTGTAAGCCTTGTTTATATTTGAAGCAACGTTTAAATGGTTAATAATGTAAATTGGTTATGACATATTGGTGCGTATATAGTATGTATACTTAAATATATACATGTATGTACTAAAAGATGCCTTAAGAGACATAGTTTGACATTTTGGCAACTAAGTACAAAATATGTTTAAACATGTTTTATCGTGAAAAGAGGGGAGGGGAAAAAGAAGGTGCTTGAAGTACATAATGTTTAGGAGGCTAGGTGAGGTGGAAAGAGAGTAGTAAGGACAAAGGACATTGGGTTTTTAGGTAATTGGCACTTTCACTTGCTTATAAATTCCCCTTTCACTTCTTCAATTTCACCTCTTTTACTTCTGCCATATCTTTCTCAAAACTTAATCAAATTGAGCATTTATTTTATTCAAATCGTCACAAATCTCAGTGGCTACAATTTTTATTTGCACGACTTCTTCTAATTTTAAGCATAACCATGTCCAAATCTCATTTCTTTTGTAGAGCATTTCGGACATAGAATTTCAAGTAAGAAAAATGGTCCTTCTTCATTTGACCATATCTTCTTCAAAACAAACTGTAGTCGAGTGATTCATTTTCTAAAATTATAGATAAAATAATTTTCTAAAACTTTTCTCATGACCACTTTTACAAAATCCGAGAGTAGAAAAATCAGTTGTAAAATGATCTATTTTTGGCTTTAGTTTTGAGAGTTCGATGATTATCCAAAGTCACTCTACCTTACCAAAAGAAGTTTCGCTGCCTTCTTATTTCGAGGCCAAGCCTACCTTGTGTATTAAAGGTCCAAGATTTCATCTTTTACTTAGGAATGGAAGTCGTAGATCATCATTTGAGTTAGCAAAGGTTTGGATAGCTTTCGGTGAGTAAAACCCTTAACTTTTTTTTGGAAATATTTTTCTTTAGTCAAATTGTGATATATATTTCTTGCTTGGTTCAGATATTGTGACTCCCCACCTTTATGTTCACACCAGCCAAGGACACTACCGAGTAATGCCGTCAACTAGTACGAAGAATAAGGCTGTTGAGGAGCGACCATCTGTGTAATTACTTTGTGCGAGTACCGATATGTCAGATAGTATGACTTACATTTTATTTTAGGAAATCTGACATATCAAATACAAACTCAAAGCTACTATACAGTGGCTATGTGGCTTTTGGAGACAAATATAGAATTAAGCATAGCACAAATCAGTCACAGATATCCATATCACAAAGGCAGAAACAGATATGAATATATCACATAAAAGTGTATATCAAAGTAGTGGTCATTCAAGATTCACTACATCACAAAAGAATCGGTACAAGTGCTACACAAAAGAATATGTATACATCAAGAAGTCTCTATCTTGAATGTATAATGACAAAAACTACTAAACTATGTAGTTAGACAAAAGTCAGATGATGGTCCTAGATAAGGAGTCAAGCAGAAGCACCTGTAACATCTCGGTCTAACCCGAGTATTATTTAATAAGAAAATGATAAGCGGATCAGTCAAGCTATAAATATTAGAAAAAATGAGATAGGATAAGAGATATAACAAAAACGTATGATAACAATAATGTCATACTATGAAAAGTATACATTTAAGAACAACAAAAATTATGCAATATCTCAAGAATCTCAGAGATCAAAAGGAATGTCATATTCTTTATTTTATTCACCAAACCAGAAATATTGACAAATATATCATTGCCAATCGCAAAATTGGTGAAACACAAATTTTAGAAATCATCAATTAGAAATTCAGAAATCACAAAGGGGAGGCCTATCACAAACGGGAGCATGAAAACTCACCAACATATGCATCACAAACGGGTCGCTAACCCATGGTCGCTAACCATAGAGTCGGTGCAACGACATAGTACAGTAATGGTACGCCTGAGAAACCTGAAACTCAAGTAATTCAGAACAACAACGTAGTACAACGGTATGCCCGATGAACCTGATAAGCCGATACAATGACGTAGTACACCGGTACGCCCGATGAACCGAACTCCATAAAAGAACATGGGGCACTAGCCCATAAAATGAGTTGAAACTCCAAAGAACCAATAGGTCGTTAGCCTACAAAAGAAATGAGACGAAACTCAATAAAACGAGGTACGGTCCCCCACATGGACAAAGAACATAGCATATCGCTAGTCTAAATCACAAATGATCATCATTGATCAATAAAAAGGGTGAATTACACTAAGCTAGTAAATAAATGAGTTTAGCTTCATGTCTCATAACCACTGGCTTAGCTTAAATATTTATGAACAAATTATAGATCTCCACTCGAAAATTGTCACAAGAGTTTCAATCGAACAAGTCCAAAAACTAACCGACGAAGTAAACGCAAGCGTTTCATACCACTGTTTTGCTAAGCCATTAATTAGATTTTCTCATACGAACGAGGTAAAGATTTGTATATACTAATAGGTTGGGAAACTGTTTTATAAAGAGCTTTGTACTAAAAATAGAGTTGAAATCATCGTTGTAAAATAGTTTGGCTATTTACTACTAGTATAGAAACCTTTGTATTTCAAAGTGACAAGTCATAGAAATGATTGTAGAAACAATCAATCACCAAAAATTCACATACGAAGACGTGAATCAAATCCATAGAAATCGATACCAATCCATCAAAATGGATATTCTCAAAAATCCCGAAAAAGAAGTCATCAAAGTCGATAATAAATGATAACAACAAATCGAATCAACATGAATCGATTAAAATTGGAAACCCAAGCAAAATTGCAAAATTGGGCTGAGGCAAGCATATCAATCGACTGAACCACGTGGTCAGTCGGTTGACCCAATGCCTGGAAACTTTCGATTTCCAGGTCAGTCGACTGAACCATACGGTCAGTCGACTGAACCATACGGTCAGTCGACTGAACCATACGGTCAGTCGACTGAACCATACGGTCAGTCGACTAATACAAGTACAGAGCATTTTTCGTCCCCCGGTTCAGTCGACTGGCCTCCTGGTTCAGTCGACTGAACCTGCTTCTACAGCATTATCAGCCTAGCCCCCAATTGGGGCAAAATCCTAACCGAAGGCAAGCGGACGAGCAATAGAGACTAAGGATTTACGCCAAGCGACAACCCAGCCTTGTATGGCTCTTCGAAACACCCCAAAAACGTGTTCAAACATCAAAGATTGGATTTTTAAAGATTTGACCTCAAACATCAAAAATTGAAAGATTCATCAAGCCAATTCAAACTAAAAGCAAATGGACAAGGAATAGATGTTAGGAATTACTACCTAACAACTATCAAAGATATAGACATAGATGTGAGTTCAAAAACTGATCATTAAAACTCAAAACCAACAAAGAAGAAGCTTGAAAAAAAAGGGAAGATCAACCACTCTTCAACTTCAACTCTAAAAGCTCCAATCTAAGATCATAAATGAATATTTCCTAAGTTAGGTTATAGGAAATTTTTGAAATTGGAGAGAGATTGAGATAGAGAAGAAGAAGAAGAGAATGCTTACCTAAGCTCTCTTTGATTTTGGAGCTAGAACTTGAATTTGCAAAGGAAACTAGGGCTTAGGATTTTAGTTTCCAATCTCCTCCCCCATTTTTACTAAAGTTTGAAGTGTTAGGAAATGTGGAATAAATGAAGGGGAGAGGGGGGGTGGAGTTAGGATATATGATGGGTTGGGTTAGTGGGCTGAAACCCAAAGCCCTAAATGAAAACATTAAAATTTTACTCAACTCCAAACATATTGATGTTTATACTCAAAAGGGTTGCAAATGCCATTTTGAACTCAATGGAAGTGGTCTCGAGTCCCAATTCGGCAGTTTGTAAAAAGTGGAATTTCGGATTTTAATCCGACTAACGATGCTATATTTAAATAAAATATTTAAATATACAATCATAAAATATGCGGGATGTTACAAACTCCCCTCCTTAAAGAAATTCTGTGCTCGTAATATTTAAGAAAAATGAAAAATAAAAAGTAACAACCATAAAATCATATCAACTCAAATGAAAATTTGAAATAAGAAGTTCGCCTCAAAGAGCGCAAGAGAGCAAGTCCGGATGTGTTTGCTCGATGAATTCTCTGGATTCCCAAGAGAAATCCTTAGGATTTGAGGACCATTGAACTTTCACCAGTGGAACATCTTTATTTCGAAGGCGTTTAACCTCCATAGCAATGATATGAATAGGATGTTGCTCATAAGTCAAATTAGGCGAAACTTCAACTTCTTCAATAACACCGGGCTCAAGAATAGAATCGAAATCCCTAAGGCACTTCCGTAGTTGAGAAACATGAAGCACGTCATGAACAACAGAAAATTGAGCCGGTAATAAAAGGCGATAAGCCACTGAACCAATACGTACGGTGATGGAAAATGGACCAATATATCGAGGTGCTAACTTTCCCGATCGACTGAAACATACAACACCCTTCATAGGTGAAACACGAATATACACTAAATCTCCCACAGAAAATTCTAATTTCCTTCTTTGGTTATCGGCATAGGATTTTTATCTACTTTGAGCTTCTTTCATCCTATGGCGAATAAGGTCAATCTTTTTTGTGGAATCACGAATAAAATCTAGACCTAAAACCATCTTCTCACGGGCTTCAAGCCAACAAGAAGGAGATCGGCATGGCCTTTCATAGAGTGTCTCAAAAGTGCCATACCAATACTAGATTGGAAGCTATTATTATAGGAAAACTCAACAAGAGAAATATAATCTTTCCAACTTTCACCAAAATCAAGAACACATGCCTGAAGTAGATCTTCAAGAGTTTGATTCATACGCTCGATTTGTCCATCGGACCGAGGATGATAAGCAGTGCTAATATTAAGCTTCGCTCCCAAAGCTTTTTGAAGACTTTTCAAAAATCCACTAGTAAACAATGGATCACGATCGCTAATAATATAAGTAGGAACTCCGTGCAATTTAACACTTTCTTTAATATAGAGTTTGGCCAAAAGAGGTACGGTCCGATTAGACCGAATGGGAATAAAATGGGCGTATTTTGTAAATCTATCCACAATCACCCATAAATTGTCATGGCCCGAACGAGAACGGGGAAGTCCGTCAATAAAGTCCAAGGAGAGTTGATCCCACTTCTAAATTGGAATATCCAAAGGTTGCAATAACCCACCAGGCCTTTGATGCCCGGCCTTAATAAGTTGGCAAGTCATCCAATGCTTAATAAAATTAGCAATATCAGATTTCATTCCATTCCAATAATAAAGTCGCTTCATATCCGCGTACATTTTACTACTACCGGGATGAATGGTAAATTAAAAATGATGAGAATCTTCTAAAATGTCTTTACGAAGATCACTAATATTTGGCACGATAAGTCTACCAAATTTACGAATGCCGCCACGGGCATCGATTTCAAAGTCTTTCAAACCATCACTATTTATATCCCGACAACTTTGGCTAAGAATAACTAATTCGAGATCACGCTTTTGAGCTTCAAGAATGCGGTCTAAAAGTGATGGATGAGCCCTAAGGCTACATAGAACAAGAGATGAACATAAATTGGATTCACGATCTCGAATCTCACAAGTGGATAAAGTCTCGAGATCATTCCATTCGGATATCATCATAAAAACAACCGCTTGTTGCTTACGACTAAGGGCATCGGCAACACAATTTTCCTTTCCGGAAGTATAAAGAATATCAAGATCATAAGATGCAAGGAACTCGAGCCAACGTTATTGATGCCATTTAAGTTCCTTTTGAGAAAATAAATAGTTCAAAAATTTATGATCCGTATAGAGAACAAATTTCTCTCCCAAAAGATAATGACGCCAAATTCTAAGGGCGAAAACAATAGCCGCGAGCTCTAAATCATGAGTGGCATATCTAGTCTCGGCAAGCTTTAATTGCCTAGAAGCATAAGCAATAACACGTTCCCTTTGCATGAGAATGGCTTCCAAATCAACAGGACTAGCATCGGCATAAATAATAAAGTCTTGGTTCCCTTCGGGAATCACAAGTATAGGAGCATCGGAAAGGAGTTCTTTTAATCTTTAAAAAGAAGCTTCACATTTGTCTAACCAAATGTACTTAACTCCCTTCTTAGTAAGAGGCACAAAATTTTTATAAAAGTCTTTTATGAATCGATGGTAATATCCCGCCAATCCAAATCTATGACTTAATCGATTTCCTCGTGAAATCCATATTTGTGTATGTATGGTGTGGTCCAGGGGTTTAACACAATAGTGCAACAACATCATCATCACAGATCAAAACAAAGAAATATTGTTGACAAGCGGTATAAACTGTAACGCTTATCGTTCATTCACATATCACAGATAATATATAAATGTATCACAAATAAATGAATAAAATACACAGCTCAATCCATAAACAAAATATCAAAGATCAGATAAGACAATCAATTCAAGGCATCTCATACAATACAATCATTCATAAGTAAGGTCAAGCATTCAATAATCGTTTATAAGCAGGATTAATAAAAAAATTATCCTAGTTAATTCAATTTATTTCCAATTAAATTAATTACTTATGAATTAATTATCCAATCCCGATATATTAATTACAAATCATTTGGTATAAATTAATTAATCAATTACCTTAATTAATTAAATTATTCTTAATTAATTATATTAATTAAATTAACCTCTAAACCAATTACATAATTAATTAACTCCTTAATTAATTATTTTAATAAATTAAACCTTTAATTACTTACCATAAAGTAATTACCCTTACACAATTTCATAAATGATTATTGTTAATTAATCTAATTAATTGTCAAAATTAATCACATTAATTAATTATTTAAATAACCTTAGTTAATGATCTTCATTAACTATTAATAATTCTTTAATTACTTTCCTAATTAATCACTAATTATACATTAATCTAAATCATTAATTTATAAGTTAAATAATTAAGTCATTCCTTCATTATCTTATTCATTTAATCATTTTTTTAATACCTTAATTATATCTAAGGTAATCCATTTTTTATTAATGACTTCATTAACATTACAGTGTATTTAAAGCATTACACTTCTAAATTTAGATTCAAATTTCATTTCGAATTTAAAATTCAAAATGATTATGTATGTAAACATTAACCAAATTTAAAATCAACGTATAAACCAATAAAAGAAAAGTTCTAACTAAATTACTAAAATTTTATATAAAACTTAAGCTTTAAAATACGTTATATTTTAATTTGCAAATCCAAGTTAAAACGAGTTATTTAACTTTTAATTCAAAAATCCTTTTTATAAAAGAAATTTATCAAAAATCCAATTCAAATGTTTAATTTTAAAACAAATTACTTTTAAAAGGCTATTTAATTTAAACTTGTTTAAAACATTCAGATTTAAAATATTATTCAAATTCCCAGATCTGGATTCAAAGAGACTTGAATCCACTAATTTAAACATTTATTTTAAACCTTTGATTTAAATCTTGATTTTAAATTCTTGATTTAAAATCCAAATTTCATTTTAAAACTTTAAGATTTAAAGTTTCATTTGAATCCAAACTTCATACTAGATTTAAACTTTGTTTACATCTAGCTTACAAATTTAAATTCATTTAAAAATGTTTTAAATTTAAATTTGCAGACAGGTCAACAAAAACCTATACAAACCAAAACTAACCCGAGGCAACACATGATTGCTAAGAGTTAAAACCTGATTTACTTTGAGTAAACTACTCGAATAACTCGAGTAAATCCCGAGTTTAATATTTTTGCACAAACCAAAGTTCATCAGAACTTTCGAATGCACGGTGCACAAGCACCGTGACTCTGGCCATCTCCGGCCACCTCCTACACTTGCTTCACATTGCCGATCATCATCAGAAATGATCACGACCACCAGAAATCATCACATTAGCTCGAATCAAAATCGAGTAGCTAAATCAAAACCTGGAACTTAGACAGAGCCCCAAACCCAAAACCTGTCAACGCTTCGTTTGCCATGCACCGACCACCAGAACTCATACGACTCCGGCCATTACTCGTCAGCCCCTCGTCCATCCCTCAGAACCGCGTTGAACTCGATGCATTGGGTTAGTCGAACCAGCCCAAAAATCAATCTTGTTCAAAACTAGGGTTCTGAACTTCAAACACTTGCCGCCTCCACACCGACCATCAGACCACAATACCAATATTTTTCCTGCAACCACCGTTCACTCCTACACCTCCAGCCAAGATCTTGATCACCACAAACCCGTGGATCATCAAAGATCATCAAAAACCCATATTTTGATGAACTCAGAACTGCACCTTTAAAACTTAACTAAAATTTATGACGTTTTGTTTAAAAATCATGTTTCTGGTTATTGATTCAATTTACATGCTTGAATTGATAAATAAAAATGTTTGAATTTTGACAAAGTTTTAAACATTCTTGTTCTTATGCTTTCCCAGCGCAACATTTAGTTTAATTAAATTTAAACATATTTTAAATCTCTATTCTATCCTTTAACAAACAAGTTTGTTTATAGTTTAAATACCAACTGTAATTATAATAAGAGAATATGAATTCTATTCTAAAATTTTTGCTGGGAGAATTTGAACAGAGGTGCACAAATAACATCAGGTAGACATACAACTATACATCCATAAAATCACATAATCATTGTAACATTCCGAAATTTTTGAAATTTAATATTTGATTAATTGTATGAACTTTGGGATCCAACTAGTAAAAATTTAATCTAAATTTAATATTGTTGATATTAATATTACACATTAATATAGAATTAAATAAAAAGAGATATTGATAGATGATCTTTTAATAGAATTTAAAATTTGTTAAAGTAAGTTATGATGAAATTATAAAATTTAAATAACATAATCATAATGTAAACAAACAAACAAATAAATAAACAAATAGTTAAATAAAAGATCAAACAAATAAATAAACAAGTAGTTAAACAAAAGATCAAACAAATGAACAAAAGAATAAACAAACAAATAAATGAACAAATGAACAAATGAACAAACAAAAGAACATGCTTGTATTAAATGCTATTACTCCTTTTCATGTACAAGAGTAATTCAGCCGAAATTTAGTCAACAAAATAATAATAATAATAATAATAATAATAATAATATAGAAAATGTACTTATAGGATATAATTGAACAAGAACATGCTCACATTAAATGCAAGCATCTACAAAGAACATACCTGCATTCAATGCTTTACTTCCAGCATGGTTATCCTGTACTTGTTTTAATAAACTTCAGTAAAAAAAATCTGTTATAAAGAAACATCAATTGCCTTAGTTATTTCATTCAACAAACTTCTGCAAACCTGAAAAAGAAAACATCACATTTCATAAATTCAAAAGCATTCAAGTGATCAAAACAGAAAGTAAAAAGAAGTTAAAAACCAAACCAGAGAAGAAGAAGCAAACTGCAGTTAAAAAGAAACAAAAATAGTCTCTGTTTCAAAACAAACAGGTGAGTAAACCCCTGTTTCTTTTTATTTTTCTTTGTTGCTGTGTATGCTTGGACCCTGTAGTGAAGTTAGTCCTTGGTTTGCTCACAAAAACATTGAGTGTATGATGAATGTAGGGTTGTGCATGTTGATTTTACAGATTTCATTCTCTGTTTCAGTTTCAGGAAAACAAAAAAAATGAAAACCTGATGAACCTTTCTTTTTCTTCTTTCCCCCTGTTTCCATTTTCTATTAAATATGAAAGGAAAAGAAAAAGAAAAAAAAAGAGTATATGTTTAAACCTGCACTAAGTTTCAGTGATCAAGCAAAGCAGTTTGAAACTTTCTTTTTTCCTAGAAACTAAACAAACACAGTAATTTTTGGTTGCAGGTCAACCCATATCAAAGAATAAAATTTAAATCTCATTCTTTCTTTAATTTTAACAGAGATTTTTAAATAAGTTAAATATTATTTTAAACTCACATTACATATCAGTAAAGGATTAAAAACAGTTACAGAGTTCTTCTTCCTGGAAAGATGAAACACAGTGACAAAATTCAAAATCTCAAGGAAACCCAAATTTCACGAATTGTAACTTCCAGAACTTTAAGTGAATCCATTTTTAAAATGATGATTTTTAAGACAAATATGGGAATTTTTAATTGCCTAGATTACGTGCAGTCCAATGTTGAACGAGACATGCATTTTGATCGATTGCCAATCATCGAACAAATTTTAGGTGCTAAGATTTTGGTTAAAGCAAGATTGTTCATCGTGGAGTTCGGGAAAAATGTAAAAAAAAATTTCTATTGCATAAATTTCGAATTCGAATGAAAACTAGGGTTTAAGAACTGTTTCCAGTTCGCGTTGAAAAGGGGATCGCCGCTCCACCTAGGGGTGATCGAAATCCACGTCGCCGGTGCCAATCGAAGCATCACATCTTGATGAAGCTTCAGTATGATTTTAGTGGCTTCTGATGGCCATACGGGGGAAGACGAGATGTTTTAGTGGTGATGTGTTGATGGGTTTATTCGATTGAACCACCGGAAGTTGAACCACGGCGATTTTAAAACTTCTGGGTGGTCGGCTAGGTTGAGGTAGTCTTCGTTGACTTGCCGATGGTCGCGCGGAGGGTCAGAACGTCACCATTCAGGCGTACACGTATACGCGTATCATCGCGTGTCTGAAAATGGTGAGTTGTGGAAGAAGAAGTGGCATGGAGGAAGACTCGAAGCATGGATCGGGGAAAACTGAGCATGACTCGAAGGGAGACTCGGGGGGGTTTCAGCGTTGGGTCGTGTAACAGTTTGGACTTAAGTAAATTTTGAAAATTTTTGTTTTCACGGGTAGTTTTGGGAGGGAACTCGAAGCAGGCAGCGTTCGAACTCGAGCGTGACTCGGGGGAGGTCTCGGGTTGACCACCTGAACCATATTCTAGTATGACATTTGTGGACAATTTAAGTTTAAACTATTTTTATAAGCATTCTTTATGAAATGATAATAGTTAATGAAATGTGAAGTTAAAATTAAACAATGATTAAATAATTTATGAATTATAGTTACTTTGTAATTTATAATATTAAATAAATAAAAGCAATAAAAATTAAAGTTGTAAATTTAAAAATCATTAAGTTGATAATTTAAAATGATTGATTCAAAATTGATAGTTACATTAAAATAATTTATTAAGGAATAATAAATTAATATATTCAATTGAGATCTAATTGAATTGTAGTTTTAAATGATAATTAAAGTGAATAATTGTCATTAATCAATGATTTTGAAAAAGAAATTTAAGAATGATTTACAAACTTGTAATTAAATTGATTTATAAACAATTAAGTGTTTAAATAAATTTGTAAGTAAGAATTTGTAAATTTTGAAACAATAAATTGAGTAATCAAAATGTAATTTATTTATCCAGATTCTTATCATTAAATTTAATTAATTCAGTGGTAAATGTATTTAAATCACATTGGAAAGTAATTACCTATTGTTGTTAACTTACATTGATATCTCTGTTCTGTTTGTAATTCTGTATGATGTAATTGCCATGTTATTACACTGTGATTATGATTTGTTCTGTATTGATGTGAAAACCCTGTTGTCCGTAAAACGGCATTTAAACTTCGATGCGACAGGGTATCGGATTTCAGTTGGTTATCCGAAACCCACATCGAACCTGTGAATATTTGTGAATGACATCCACATGTTTTAAAATTTGACACTCACTATTCGAATTAGCCGGGAAAGGACCTGTGTGTCATATAACCCATTTCGAATATGTGATTCGACGTTATGGATAGCATTTGAAGACCGGTGTTGAAGACCGGGTATTTGCGAGAGCGATAGGTCGACCTGTCGATTGACTCTGCACCGAGTTGCTCCGGTATAGAGTTCTCCATATGTGATGGGGAATCCGATCAGGATTGTGGATATCCAGATTTGCAAGGACTTCTTTGAAAGTGCCTTCGGTTCTGTTCGAGCCCGGAACAGACTTGTATGGATAGTCTGTCTGACATTACAAATTGAGATATAAAGCCGATTTCTTTCAAATATATTTCTGTTGGTGGCGGAGAATTTATTCTTTTAGCTTAACACCCTTCTCTGAGACGTACGAGCTCAGAGGTTATATAGTTGAAGTTATCAGCAATATATTCCCAATTTGGTAATGTGACATGCTGAGTGTTGCTGAAATGATCATTGTGTTGATTATTGTGATAGGATCGTTTATTTGATCGTCTATCTTGGTGATCATTTCTATGATCATTTGTTGACCCAAAGCACGGCTTTTGTATAAAGTGTGTTTTTGTGGACGTGACTTCGTCGGACCTCACACCCCGAAATGGTCAAAACAGGAAATATGCGGCAAGGTTATTGGGGGTAGCACCCCTTAGGGTATATACATTTCCTTCTGGATAGAAGTGGTATCATGGTATGGAGCCCAGATACTTAACTTATGTGGATATCGCAGATATATATATATGATTTTGTGATTTGTTGCTGGGGCCCCGGTTAAAGGTTGGTTACGACCGGGAGATGGCATACTCGTGTCAGTAGTTACCCAGTTAGGGGTAACCCGGCCTTGTGTTGGCAGAGATCCGGTTTGGTTCTCGGGGATGTCTTTCCAGAGGCATTCTCATGTGGCAATGGGAAGTTCCTTGGCCTGACCATTTGTTGGAAATCCAAAGAAACAATACGAGCCTTGTAAGGTTTTAGTTGTAGAACCTGCTTCCTCAGGAGGTAGCTATAGTAGGCATAATATAATGGTACCTATGCTGGCTAAGATTTATATTCTACTTTCGAAATGATTTACTTCACTATGAACTAGTAATAATATCAAAGAATTCTTTCCTCGTATCAAGCATATTTAACTATCATAAGAAGAAATCTCCTCCAATTCTGCGTTTGCATTGTGTGTGTGGCGGGAGGTCTTATGGTAGTTCCATTTTCAAAAGCATTCCGAAAATTCTTTTATAAATCTTGTTATTTAAATACAACTGTTTTGTTTACTCATACCAGTCCCATGACTGATCCGGAGTTTATTGTTTTCTTTCCTAAACTCTGGGTGCCCATTATTTCCACACGGGCAGCCTAGTAACAGGTTTAGGTTATTTTGGAGGTTTCTGTATTTTGGAGCTCTTATCTTGGAGATATATTAGGAGCTTTTGGAGATTGCAGGTGTTAGCTTTTGGGAGTTCGTTAGCATCTCTCTCATTTGAGAACTTTTGGATATATGTTCACTGTTATATTATCATGATGTTGTATTTGGAGATTGTGGTGTATGTATTTATGTACTCTGTTGCAGTATGGATATTATGTTGATGTTGTAACAGTGATATTATTTATGATATTGATTCTGTTCCGCTGTTTTATATTCATCTAATTGTTGTTATAAGCTCCGGCGATGCGAATTTGATGTCGTTTATTGGACATCGAGTTTGGGTCGTCACAAATTGGTATCAGAGCTGTTGGTTGAGTAAGAACTTTAGCTACGGAGTATAACACATTAGATGGCTCATTAGAGATAGGGTGAAGTATACCCTAGAATGAGTATAATCAAAATTGAAACTTTGAAATTTCTTAGTCTATTTCTTTTACTGCTGATATTCCTTAAGATATTTCGCCTGTATATCTAAAACAATTTTCTTACTAATCTCAGATAGTGAAAATGAGTGGACGCAGAGGAAGAATTAGGGGTCAAGGCAATGCTGCAGCACCAAATCAAATTCCCGCAGCCGCAGAAGCAGTAATAGAAATTCAGCAGCAGCCGGACTTGGCTGAATTATATAAGAAGTTTGAAAAGCTTGGTGGCAAACCATTTATTGGCAAGGAGTCAATTATTGACGCTCAAGCTTGGGTAAGATCGTGTGAAAAGATTTTTAAAGGGCTAAAACTGCAGGATGAGCAGAAAAGACTTATAGCTTCTTGGCAACTCCAAGGAGAAGCTTCAGCTTGGTGGGAAACCATCATTGTAGATGAACCCGAGGTAGAATTTACTTGGGATCGTTTTAAAGAAGTGTTTGAGAAACGTTACATGCCATCGGCGGGAGTTTCCAGAATGTATCAGGAATTTCTGGATTTGAAGCAAGGAAGTCTGTCGTTTGAAGAATACTTGAATAAATTCAGTGAACTATCTCGGTTTGGCCCGGAATTGCTAAATACACCTCTGAAGAAAAACAAAGGTTTATCCGGGGAATTGCTAAACCGGGACATTTAGTTAAAGATTGCCCAGTGATGAAGCCAGCGCAGGTGGCAAAGGTTTACACGATAAAGGAGGACCCCTCATCTTCAAAAGCTGACAAAGGGAAAAGTGTTTTGGAAGGTAACCTTACTATTAATAATAGAACTGTTAGAGTTTTATTTGATACAGGAGCTTCACATAGCTTTATCTCCCAACAAACCGTAAATGAATTAGGACTTGAAACTAAATTTGCTGACGATCTTATTTGCGTGAAAAATCCGGTTGGAGGTCCCGCAAATCTTAGTTCATATTGTAAGAGAGTTCCTATTTCATATGCTAGCTATAAATTTCCTATCAACCTTTATGTCCTCGAATTTGACGAATTTGAAATCTTACTCGGTATGAACTGGTTAACGAGATACGATGCTAGATTGGAGTGTAGTAATCGGACAGTTTTAATCAAAACAAGTTTTGGAAATTTTATTGAAATCTCTTGTGAGAACCCAAGTCCAAGGAGCGACAGATTGATATATACATTGGGAAATCTTGAACCCACTTTGCAGTCTATACCTGTTGTTGGGGATTTTTCCGACGTATTTGAAGAAGTGAAATCTTTACCTCCTCATCGAGAAATAGAATTCCGAATCGATCTTGTACCTAATACTCGTCCTGTTGTTCATGCAAGTCGCAGAATGGCACCTAGGGAAAAGATTGAATTGGTTCATCAAACTAATGAGCTACTAGCAAAAGGATTAATTCGACCCAGTGTTTCTGAATGGGGTTCAGCCGTCGTATTTGTTGCTAAATCAGACGGATCTTTGAGATTGTGTGTAGATTACCGCGATCTAAATAAACAAACTCTCAAAAATAAATTTCCACTGCCCAGGATTGATGATTTATTTGATCAGTTGCACGGCGCTCGTTTCTTTTCAAAAATGGATCTAGCCCAGGGATTCCATCAATTACGAATCGCCGAAGATTGTGTACATCTGACTGCTTTCCGAGGTCCTAATATGTTCTATGAATGGTTGGTTATGCCTTTCGGGCTAACCAATGCTCCAGCATACTTCGTACATCTCATGACTCGTGTGTTTCGGGAAGTTCTGAATAAATTTGTGCTAGTATTCATTGATGACATCTTAATTTTCTCCAAAACTGAAGATGAGCATGCCGAGCATCTTAGAATTGTCTTAGAAATTTTAAGGAGAAATGTTCTATATGCAAAATTTTCCAAATGCCATTTCTGGGTCAATGAAGTCAAATTCCTTGGCCATATTGTTAATGAAAGAAGGAATTTCGGTAGATCCTAGCAAAATTTCCGCTATTCTTGATTGGAAACAACCCACTACTCCAAGAGAAGTTCGAAGCTTTTTGGGTTTAGCAGGCTATTATCGGAAATTCGTTCAAGATTTTTCTAAGTTAGCTAGTCCGCTGACTAAGTTAACAATGAAAAATGCAAAGTTCATTTGGACTTCAAAATGTGAAGAAGTTTTTCAAGAGTTGAAAAAGAGATTGACCACTGCTCCTGTTCTCACTATTGTTAACGGGAACCATGGCTTATCTGTCTATACTGATGCATGTGGTGAAGGGGTAGGTGCAGTATTAATGCAAAATGGAAAGGTGGTTGCCTACGCAAGTAGACAATTACGTCCGCATGAGAAGAACTACCCAACGCACGATTTGGAACTTTTGGCTGTTGTTTTCGCTTTGAAAATATGGCGACACTATCTCCTGGGTAAGAAACTTTTCAGCTTTCTTAATAATTTGCGAAATTAACTAAAGAAATATACTTAATAAACTCTCTTTGTTTTAGGTGAAAAATTCGAGTTATTCACCGATCATAAAAACTTGAAATATCTTTTCACCCAGAAAGATCTGAATCTGCGACAACAACGTTGGTTGGAATTTCTAGCATCTTATGACTTAGATATTCTGTATACACCCGGAAAGGCCAATGTAGTTGCAGACGCTTTGAGCAGAAGATATGTTGTTCTTGCTTATCTTGTTATCACTCCTACTCTTCTTGAGAAAATTGCCAGTAAACAAAAAGGGGACGAGTTCCTTCATCAAATTTATGAGAAAATCCGTCATGGTGAAGATACGAGTTTTGAAGTTGACGACAATAAAATCATTAGATTAAAAGGCAGAATTTGTGTCCCTGACATTCCAGAACTGAAACGTGAAGTATTGGATGAATGCCACAAGTCCAAATTCAGCATTCATCCAGGAGTCAACAAAATGTATCGTGATGTTAAAAGAACATTCTGGTGGAAAACGATGAAGAGAGACATATCTATTTATGTGAGTCGTTGTGCTACTTGTCAGCAGATCAAGAGCGACCAAAAGAAAGTGGCCGGTTTACTGCAACCTTTAGAAGTACCGAACTGGAAGTGGGATCAAGTATCGATGGATTTCATCGATGGATTGCCACGAACCAAGAAAGGCAATGAAGCGATTTGGGTTATTGTGGATCGTCTAACCAAAAATGCTCATTTCATTCCAGTTAAATCTACTCGGACTGCAGCAAGCTTGGAAGGTATTTATATAAAGGAAATTGTTCGCCTCCATGGTATTCCCAGTAGTATAGTGAGTGATCGTGACCCGATCTTCACTAGTAGATTTTGAGAAGCATTTCAGGACGCATTGGGAACAAAATTAAATTTCAGTACTGCTTATCATCCGCAATCTGATGGACAGACTGAGAGAGTTAACCGAATTTTAGAAGACCTGCTGCGTGCTTGTGTTCATGATTTTGGTGGTTCTTGGGAGGACCATTTGCATCTGGTTGAATTCTCTTATAATAACAGTTATCAGACCAGTTTAGAAATGGCTCCTTTTGAAGCTTTATATGGTCGTCCGTGTCGATCACCTACATGCTAGATCAAATCAGGTGACAGACTTGTTCTTGGACCAGATATGATAAAAGAAGCCACTGAGAAGGTAAATTTTATTCGAAAGAAGTTATTAACTGCCCAAAGCCGTCAGAAGAGCTACTATGACCGTCGAAGGAGAAATTTGGAATTTCAAGTTGGAGATTCTGTATTTCTAAAAGTATCTCCGATGCGGGGTGTGTTGAGATTCGGGAAAACTGGAAAGTTGGCACCGCGTTATATTGGTCCTTTTCCTATTCTGAAAAGGATTGGTTCTCTAGCATATAGAGTGCAGTTACCCAGCTGGTTGTCTGGCGTACATGATGTGTTCCATATTTCTAATCTTCGAAAATATGTGCACGATCCAGATGATATTATTGAAGAAGCTGCTCAGCAGGATCTAGAAATCACTCCCAACTTGGCAGTTAGAAGGGAACCGATGAAAATTGTTGATCGTGATGAGAAGCGATTGAGGAACAAAATTGTGAAATTGGTCAAAGTTAAATGGAGTGGCGATCCAAAGGACTGTACTTGGGAGACTGAAGAGAATATGAAGAAGTCATATCCCAAATGCAGAATTGACATCTCGACTTAAATCTGTAAGTCATTTCCTTATTTCTGAATTCGTATATTATTTGTTTACGTTTCTCTCTCTTTCAATTTCGAGGACGAAGTTTTCTTAAGGAAGGGATATTGTAACATTCCGAAATTTTTGAAATTTAAAATTTGATTAATTGTATGAACTTTGGGATCTAACTAGTAAAAATTTAATCTAAATTTAATATTGTTGATATTAATATTACATATTAATATAGAATTGAATAAAAAGAGATATTGATAGATGATCTTTTAATAGAATTTAAAATTTGTTAAAGTAAGTTATGATGAAATTATAAAATTTAAATAACATAATCATAATGTAAACAAACAAACAAATAAATAAACAAATAGTTAAATAAAAGATCAAACAAATAAATAAACAAATAGTTAAACAAAAGATCAAACAAATGAACAAAAGAATAAACAAACAAATAAATGAACAAATGAAGAAATGAACAAACAAAAGAACATGCTTGTATTAAATGCTATTACTCCTTTTCATGTACAAGAGTAATTCAGCCGAAATTTAGTCAACAAAAAAAAAATAAAAAATAATAATATAGAAAATGTACTTATAGGATATAATTGAACAAGAACATGCTCACATTAAATGCAAGCATCTACAAAGAACATACCTGCATTCAATGCTTTACTTCCAGCATGGTTATCCTGTACTTGTTTTAATAAACTTCAGTAAAAAAAATCTGTTATAAAGAAACATCAATTGCCTTAGTTATTTCATTCAACAAACTTCTGCAAACCTGAAAAAGAAAACATCATATTTCATAAATTCAAAAGCATTCAAGTGATCAAAACAGAAAGTAAAAAGAAGTTAAAAACCAAACCAGAGAAGAAGAAGCAAACTGCAGTTAAAAAGAAACAAAAATAGTCTCTGTTTCAAAACAAACAGGTGAGTAAACCCCTGTTTCTTTTTATTTTTCTTTGTTGCTGTGTATGCTTGGACCCTGTAGTGAAGTTAGTCCTTGGTTTGCTCACAAAAACATTGAGTGTATGATGAATGTAGGGTTGTGCATGTTGATTTTACAGATTTCATTCTCTGTTTTAGTTTCAGGAAAACAAAAAAAATGAAAACCTGATGAACCTTTCTTTTTCTTCTCTCCCCCTGTTTCCATTTTCTATTAAATATGAAAGGAAAAGAAAAAGAAAAAAAAAGAGTATATGTTTAAACCTGCACTAAGTTTCAGTGATCAAGCAAAGCAGTTTGAAACTTTCTTTTTACCTAGAAACTAAACAAACACAGTAAATTTTGGTTGCAGGTCAACCCATATCAAAGAATAAAATTTAAATCTCATTCTTTCTTTAATTTTAACAGAGATTTTTAAATAAGTTAAATATTATTTTAAACTCACATTACATATCAGTAAAGGATTAAAAACAGTTACAGAGTTCTTCTTCCTGGAAAGATGAAACACAGTGACAAAATTCAAAATCTCAAGGAAACCCAAATTTCACGAATTGTAACTTCCAGAACTTTAAGTGAATCCATTTTTAAAATGATGATTTTTAAGACAAATATGGGAATTTTTAATTGCCTAGATTACGTGTAGTCCAATGTTGAACGAGACATGCATTTTGATCGATTGCCAATCATCGAACAAATTTTAGGTGCTAAGATTTTGGTTAAAGCAAGATTGTTCATCGTGGAGTTCGGGAAAAATGTAAAAAAAAATTTCTATTGCATAAATTTCGAATTCGAATGAAAACTAGGGTTTAAGAACTGTTTCCAGTTCGCATTGAAAAGGGGATCGCCGCTCCACCTAGGGGTGATCGGAATCCACGTCGCCGGTGCCAATCGAAGCATCACATCTTGATGAAGCTTCAGTATGATTTTAGTGGCTTCTGATGGCCATACGGGGGAAGACGAGATGTTTTAGTGGTGATGTGTTGATGGGTTTATTCGATTGAACCACCGAAAGTTGAACCACGGCGATTTTAAAACTTCTGGGTGGTCGGCTAGGTTGAGGTAGTCTTCGTTGACTTGCCGATGGTCGCGCGGAGGGTCAGAACGTCACCGTTCAGGCGTACACGTATACGCGTATCATCGCGTGTCTGAAAATGGTGGGTTGTGGAAGAAGAAGTGGCATGGAGGAAGACTCGAAGCATGGATCGGGGAAAACTGAGCATGACTCGAAGGGAGACTCGGGGGGGTTTCAGCGTTGGGTCGTGTAACAGTTTGGACTTAAGTAAATTTTGAAAATTTTTGTTTTCACGGGTAGTTTTGGGAGGGAACTCGAAGCAGGCAGCGTTCGAACTCGAGCGTGACTCGGGGGAGGTCTCGGGTTGACCACCTGAACCATATTCCAGTATGACATTTGTGGACAATTTAAGTTTAAACTATTTTTATAAGCATTCTTTATGAAATGATAATAGTTAATGAAATGTGAAGTTAAAATTAAACAATGATTAAATAATTTATGAATTATAATTACTTTGTAATTTATAATATTAAATAAATAAAAGCAATAAAAATTAAAGTTGTAAATTTAAAAATCATTAAGTTGATAATTTAAAATGATTGATTCAAAATTGATAGTTACATTAAAATAATTTATTAAGGAATAATAAATTAATATATTCAATTGAGATCTAATTGAATTGTAGTTTTAAATGATAATTAAAGTGAATAATTGTCATTAATCGAAGATTTTGAAAAAGAAATTTAAGAATGATTTACAAACTTGTAATTAAATTGATTTATAAACAATTAAGTGTTTAAATAAATTTGTAAGTAAGAATTTGTAAATTTTGAAACAATAAATTGAGTAATCAAAATGTAATTTATTTATCCAGATTCTTATCATTAAATTTAATTAATTCAGTGGTAAATGTATTTAAATCACATTGGAAAGTAATTAACTATTGTTGTTAACTTACATTGATATCTCTGTTCTGTTTGTAATTCTGTATGATGTAATTGCCATGTTATTACACTGTGATTATGATTTGTTCTGTATTGATGTGAAAACCCTGTTGTCCGTAAAACGGCATTTAAACTTCGATGCGACAGGGTATCGGATTTCAGTTGATTATCCGAAACCCACATCGAACCTGTGAATATTTGTGAATGACATCCACATGTTTTAAAATTTGACACCCACTATTCGAATTAGCCGGGAAAGGACCTGTGTGTCATATAACCCATTTTGAATATGTGATTCGACGTTATGGATAGCATTTGAAGACCGGTGTTGAAGACCGGGTATTTGCGAGAGCGATAGGTCGACCTGTCGATTGACTCTGCACCGAGTTGCTCCGGTATAGAGTTCTCCATATGTGATGGGGAATCCGATCAGGATTGTGGATATCCGGATTTGCAAGGACTTCTTTGAAAGTGCCTTCGGTTCTGTTCGAGCCCGGAACAGACTTGTATGGATAGTCTGTCTGACATTACAAATTGAGATATAAAGCCGATTTCTTTCAAATATATTTCTGTTGGTGGCGGAGAATTTATTCTTTTAGCTTAACACCCTTCTCTGAGACGTACGAGCTCAGAGGTTATATAGTTGAAGTTATCAGCAATATATTCCCAATTTGGTAATGTGACATGCTGAGTGTTGCTGAAATGATCATTGTGTTGATTATTGTGATAGGATCGTTTATTTGATCGTCTATCTTGGTGATCATTTCTATGATCATTTGTTGACCCAAAGCACGGCTTTTGTATAAAGTGTGTTTTTGTGGACGTGACTTCGTCGGACCTCACACCCCGAAATGGTCAAAACAGGAAAGATGCGGCAAGGTTATTGGGGGTAGCACCCCTTAGGGTATGTACATTTCCTTCTGGATAGAAGTGGTATCATGGTATGGAGCCCAGATACTTAACTTATGTGGATATCGCAGATATATATATATATGATTTTGTGATTTGTTGCTGGGGCCCCGGTTAAAGGTTGGTTACGACCGGGAGATGGCATACTCGTGTCAGTAGTTACCCAGTTAGGGGTAACCCGTCCTTGTGTTGGCAGAGATCCGGTTTGGTTCTCGGGGATGTCTTTCCAGAGGCATTCTCATGTGGCAATGGGAAGTTCCTTGGCCTGACCATTTGTTGGAAATCCAAAGAAACAATACGAGCCTTGTAAGGTTTTAGTTGTAGAACCTGCTTCCTCAGGAGGTAGCTATAGTAGGCATAATATAATGGTACCTATGCTGGCTAAGATTTATATTCTACTTTCGAAATGATTTACTTCACTATGCACTAGTAATAATATCAAAGAATTCTTTCCTCGTATCAAGCATATTTAACTATCATAAGAAGAAATCTCCTCCAATTCTGCGTTTGCATTGTGTGTGTAGCGGGAGGTCTTATGGTAGTTCCATTTTCAAAAGCATTCCGAAAATTCTTTTATAAATCTTGTTATTTAAATACAACTGTTTTGTTTACTCATACCAGTCCCATGACTGATCCGGAGTTTATTGTTTTCTTTCCTAAACTCTGGGTGCCCATTATTTCCACACGGGCAGCCTAGTAACAGGTTTAGGTTATTTTGGAGGTTTCTGTATTTTGGAGCTCTTATCTTGGAGATATATTAGGAGCTTTTGGAGATTGCAGGTGTTAGCTTTTGGGAGTTCGTTAGCATCTCTCTCATTTGAGAACTTTTGGATATATGTTCACTGTTATATTATCATGATGTTGTATTTGGAGATTGTGGTGTATGTATTTATGTACTCTGTTGCAGTATGGATATTATGTTGATGTTGTAACAGTGATATTATTTATGATATTGATTCTGTTCCGCTGTTTTATATTCATCTAATTGTTGTTATAAGCTCCGGCGATGCGAATTTGATGTCGTTTATTGGACATCGAGTTTGGGTCGTCACAATCATCTTTATTTTCCAGATATTCGTCATGCGACAAATTACAGATACTTCAAGTTTATTTAAGAGTGGTGTTACTCACTTGTTTTCCAGAAAAAGAATAGAGCTCTTTGTTAAACCAGATTTTGAAATTTTTCTTGCTGAACTTTTGGTTTCTGGTTTTATGAAGTTGTATTGTTGTTTAAGTGAATTTTGTTTTAGTTTTAGATGAGATTCACTTTAGATTTTCTTTGAATGAACGAACTAGGAATGAAGGTGATATATAGGAAAGAAAGCTCATAGGTGATTGTTTGTTTGTACAGGGTAATTATATTGTTTGTACAACATTAGCCAGAGATTTTTTTCTGTTGTTTTATGTTGACTAGAGTTTTTTCTTTCTTTCTTATTTTAGCCAAACAAGATTTCGGCTGATGAATCCATTTGATGTGCTAAAGATAATGGCATTAGTTATATTTGTCTTGTTTCTTTTATTTTTCTCATGTCTTCTTTTGCAAACTTCTCATATACATGTTTATTTGCTTATCTTTTCTTTGTTCATAGGTAATCATATATTCTTGTTTCATATTTGTACTTTATTAGCTTGTTCATACCTGGATAGATAGATAAACAACAAAGATAGATAAACAAAGATAGAGAAACAATTTTCTAGGTCAAACTGGATATCTATTCTGTATTTGGCTCACCAAATCAGAATATTGACAATATGAGAACAAATTCATACAATAATTCATAGGATACTCGAGTTATCCGGATCTTCGAATATGCAAGGCACTGGTTAGTTCGAAGGGATAACTAACCATTCGTAGAATATATCGGACCCCAGAGAATAGATAGATAGATTCAATCTTCTACCATTTCTCAAACACAAGATATGGATTCCAACTTCAAGTCGGTACATCCCAAAGTATATACCAAGTTGTCCCTCTTCGGACTTCGATATTCACAAGAAATTTCAGTAGAATTTAAAATTTGGTTTTAAACGAAATTGTTTTATCGATTCAATTCAAATTTAGCTCTATATTCTATTAATCAATTTAACTCAATTTAAAATTTCCAAATTATTTAAAATTTCCAATTTATCTAAAATTTCCAATTCCAAATTCATTAGAGTTTAGATCGAAAAGCTGATAAGAAACCGATGAAGATATGTAGTAAGAATTTTCTACAACGATTGGTAGGGTCACCATCACACTGAAGCTTCTTTCTGGAGATGTCACGAAGCCATCAAAAATTTGGGAGCTAATCAAAGAAGATTGAGAAGAAAATTGTTTCCGCTATCGCATGGTATTGACCATTTGTAGTGGTACTCCTCTGTCCCCTATCTCGTTCTCTTCTTGCACTCATACTCACTAACAGTGAATAGTAAGAGAATTTACTGAGGCGTTCAAACGGATATCTTAGGGATATACTCATTCTAGGGTATACTTCACCCTATCTCTAATGAGTTACTTAATGTATTATACTCCTGAGCTAAAGTTTTACCCCTCAGCTCTGATACCAAATGTAGCGATCCCGACTCGACCTTCGAAAATCGGCACCGAATACGAAACTCTTATTCAAATGCCACGGATCCAAACGTCAAACCTGGTTCGCCGGAGCTTATAACACCATTAAGTACAACACAGCGAAAGAAGTAAATATCAATATATATCACATTGATACAATGACAGATACAACATCTGATATAATATGATACACAGAATGATACAATAGATATCAATACTATCAGAGATACAGGGCACAGCAGAAAGAGAAACATAACAACAGCGGAAAGAATTTCTTCAAAAGAACGCATTCCAAATCCAATGCTCCAATCCAAAGCTAGCTTGAACCAACATCACGCTTCACAACGATCAGCAGGTGCAGTCATGATCCAAATACTGGACTAACTCCAGATAATCTACTAACCTGACTATCTAAAAAACCTAACTCTAGACTGCCTATGTAGAAAAATAGTGGGCACCTAGAGTTTAGGAAAGGAACAATAAACTCCGAGTTAGTCATGGGGCTGGTGTGAGCAACGAAAATAGTTTTATTCTTTAAAAACAAACAAAAGAATTTAGAATAAATCCGCAATGCTTTTTGGAAAATGAAACTACCATAAGGCCTCCCGCCACACCCATAATGCAAATGCAGAATTGGGGGTGATTTCTCCTTATGATAGTCAAACAGGCTTGATACGAGAAAAATTCTTGACATTATTATTATAAGTACACAGTGGAAAACATTTTGAAAGTATAATATAAATCTTAGCCAGCATAGGCATTTCACACTTATGCCTACTATAGCTACCATGTTCAATAGCAGGTTACCGCCACATTCCGTGGCTGGTTATACAACTAAAACTATACAAAACGCGTATTGTTTTGATTGGATTTTCAACAAATGATCAGGCTAAGGAACTTCCCACTGTCCATGGGTACGCCTCTGGCGGGGAGTCCCGAGAACCTAACCGGATCTCTGCCAATACAAGGCCAGATTACCTATGTAACTAGGTAACTACTTCTTGAGCATGCCACCCCCAGTCCTTTGGGACCTTTATCCAAGGCTCCTCTAAAGCACAAAACAACAACCACACAGAAATGAGATTGTAGCCCACCACATAGGTAAATATCTGGGCTCCATACCATGATACCACCCTTTACCAGAAGGACATGACACACCCTAAAGGGCGCGACCCTCATAACCTTGCCACATCTTTCTTGTTTTGACCATTTTCGGGTTGGGAGGTCCTGATGCAGTTTCGTCCACAAAGCTACGCTTCATACAGAGGCCATGCTCTGATCACAAATGATCATCAACACATAGCAGCACTCAACATGCCATACTATCAAATTGGGAGTATATCGCGGATAACCTTCAACTACATAACCTCTGATCTCGTATGTCTCAGAGAAGGGTGTTAAGCTAAGAGAATAAATTCTCCGCCACCAACAGATATGTATTTGAAAGAAATCTACTTTATATCTCAAAGTGTAGTGTCAGACATACAACCATACAAGTCTGTCCTGGGTTCGAACAGAACCGAAGGCACTTCGTCCAATAAAGGAAGAAGTCTTTGCAAATCCGGGTATTCACAATCCCGATCGGACTTCCCATCACTTAGGGAAAACTCTACACCGGAGCAACTCAGTGCAGAGTCAATCGATAGGTAATTCTATCGTTTTCATAAATACCCGGTCTTCACCACTGGTCTTCAATGCAATCCATACATCGTATCATTATTCAGAATGGGTTATATCACACAAGGTCCTCTCCCGGCTAAACCGAATAATGAGCGCATTATTTAAAATATATGGATATAGGATTTCAGTTAAGTCACAACTTAAAAGAAAACCAAAACCTTACTTTAAATGGTTAAACAATTTACCATTTCAAATCTTTAAACAAAAAGATTCGTTTTACAAAGTTCTCACAGTTTCACAAAGATCCATTTACAGATTTCAAAACAATTTCCATTTAGATTAGGATTAACTCATTAAATCTTTAAATTAAAGATTTAACTTATAGCTTTCAAACCGTTACCATAACTTGGAAATCATTTTCATTTCAAACTAGAAATCCTTTCAGCATAAATTAGAAGTTCATTTGTTATATGAAAGCTTTTATTATTTGAAAACAAACACTTTTCGTTTCGGAAAAATCCAATTATATTTGCACGAGTTAAAGCCCTTGAATTTAAATTCAAATTCCCAAATCAATACATTTGAAATGGTTTAACCCATATATAACTGGTATAACGTCTTCAATCCCTAGTTTCAAACCATAGAATTCAATTTCAAATTGTGAATTCAAATTTAAATCATATTATTTAAATTTCAAAACTTTATCAAGTTATTCAAGAATAAATTTTATCTTGAAATTTAATTTCAAAAGCTTTTCACATTTAACCTGATTCCATTCCAAACCGTTTGAATTCAAATTGTCTATTTAAAAGTCATTTCAAAAATCTGTGACTTAATCGATTTCCTCGTGAAATCCATATTTGTGTGTGTATGGTGTGGTCCAGGGGTTTAACACAATAGTGCAACAACATCATCATCACAGATCAAAACACAGAAATATAGTTGACAAGCGGTATAAACAATAACGCTTATCGTTCATTCACAGATCACAGATAATATACAAATGTATCGCAAATAAATGAATAAAATACACAGCTCAATCCACAAACAAAATATCACAGATCAGATAGGACAATCAATTCAAGGCATCTCATACAATACAATCATTCATAAGTAAGGTCAAGCATTCATTAATCGTTTATAAGCAGGATTAATAAAAAAAATATACTAATTAATTCAATTTATTTCCAATTAAATTAATTACTTATGAATTAATTATCCAATCCCGATTTATTGATTACAAATCATTTAATATAAATTAATTAATCAATTACCTTAATTAATTAAATTATTCTTAATTAATCATATTAATTAAATTAACCTCTAAACCAATTACATAATTAATTAACTCCTTAATTAAATATTTTAAGAAATTAAACCTTTAATTACTTACCATAAAGTAATTACCTTTACACAATTTCATAAATGATTATTATTAATTAATCTAATTAATTTTCAAAATTAATCACATTAATTAATTATTTAAATAATATTAGTTAATGACCTTCATTAACTATTAATAATTCTTTAATTACTTTCCTAATTAATCTCTAATTATACGTTAATTTAAATCATTAATTTATAAATTAAATAATTAAGTCATTCCTTAATTATCTTATTCATTTAATCATTTTTTTAATACCTTAATTATCACTAAGGTAATCCATTTTTTATTAATGACATCATTAACATTACAGTGTATTTAAAGCATTACACTTCTAAATTTAGATTCAAATTTCATTTCGAATTTCAAATTCAAAATGATTATGTATGTAAACATTAACCAAATTTAAAATCAACGTATAAACCAATAAAAGAAAAGTTCTAACTAAATTACTAAAATTTTATATAAAACTTAAGCTTTAAAATACGTTATATTTTAATTTGCAAATCCAAGTTAAAACGAATTATTTAACTTTTAATTCAAAAATCTATTTTATAAAAGAAATTTATCAAAAATTCAATTCAAATGTTTGATTTTAAAACAAATTACTTTTAAAAGGCTATTTAATTTAAACTTGTTTAAAACATTCAGATTTTAAATATGATTCAAATTCCCAGATTTGGATTCAAAGAGACTTGAATCCACTAATTTAAACATTTATTTTAAACCATTGATTTAAATCTTCATTTTAAATTCTTGATTTAAAATCCAAATTTCATTTTAAAACTTTAAGATTCAAAGTTTCATTTGAATCCAAACTTCATACTAGATTTAAACTTTGTTTACATCTAGCTTACAAATTTAAATTCATTTAAAAATGTTTTAAATTTAAATTTGCAGACAGGTTTACAAAAACCTGTACAAACCAAAACTAACCCGAGGCAACACATGTTTGCTTCGAGTTAAAACCTAATTTACTTCGAGTAAACTACTCGAATAACTCGAGTAAATCCCGAGTTTAATACTTCTATACAAACCAAAGTTCTCAGAACTTTCAAATGCATAGTGCACATGCACCGTGACTTTAGCCATCTTCGTCCACCTCCTACACTTGCTTCACATCGCCGATCATCATCGGAAATGATCACGACCACCAGAAATCATCACATTAGCTCGAATCAAAATCGAGTAGCTAAATCAAAACCTAGAACTCAGACAGAACCCCAAACCCAAAACCTGTCAACGCTTCGTTTGCCATGCCCCGACCACCAGAACTCATACGACTCCGGCCAATTACTCGTCAGCCTCCCCTCTTCCATCCCCCAGAACCGCTTTGAACTCGATGCATTAGGGTAGTCGAACCAGCCCAAAAATCAATCTTGTTAAAAACTAGGGTTCTAAAATTCAAAAAACTTGCCGCCTCCACACCGACCATCAGACCGCAATACCAATATTTTTCCTGCAACCACCGTTCACTCCTGCACCTCCAGCCAAGATCTCGATCACCACAAACCCGTGGATCATCAGAGATCATCAAAAACCCATATTTTGATAAACTCAGAACTGCACCTTTAAAACTTAACTAAAAATTATAATGTTTTGTTTAAAAATCATGTTTCTGGTTATTGATTCAATTTACATGCTTGAATTAATAAATAAAAATGTTTGAATTTTGACAAAGTTTTAAACATTCCTATTCTTATGCTTTCCCAGAGCAACATTTTGTTTAATTAAATCTAAACACATTTTAAATCTCTATTCTATCCTTTAAGAAACAAGTTTGTTTATAGTTTAAATACTAACTGTAATTATAATAAGAGAATATGAATTCTATTTTAATTTTTTTACTGGGAGAATTTGAACAGAGGTGCACAAATAACATCAGGTAGACATACAACTATACATCCATAAAATCACATAATCATCTTTATTTTCCAGATATTCATCATGCAACAAATTACAGATACTTTAAGTTTATTTAAGAGTGGTGTTACTCACCTGTTTTCCAGAAAAAGAATAGAGCTCTTTATTGGACCAAATTTTGAAATTTTGCTTGCTGAACTTTTGATTTCTGGTTTTATGAAGTTGTATTGTTGTTTAAGTGAATTTTGTTTTAGTTTTACATGAGATTCACTTCAGATTTTCTTTGAATGAATGAACTAGGAATGAAGGTGATATATAGGAAAGAAAGCTTATAGGTGATTGTTTGTTTATACAGGGTAATTATATTGTTTGTACAAGAGTAGCCAGAGATTTTTTCTGTTGTTTTGTGTTGACTAAAGATTTTTTTCCTTTCTTATTTTAGCCAAACAAGATTTCGGCTATGAATCCATTTGATGTGCTAAAGATAATGGCATTAATTATATTTGTCTTGTTTCTTTCATTTTTCTTATGTCTTCTTTTGCAAGCTTCTCATATACATGTTTATTTGCTTATCTTTTCTTTGTTCATAGATGCTCATAAATTCTTGTTTCATATTTGTACTTTATTAGTTCGTTCATACCTGCATGTTTATATTTTATTTGTTTGTACTTCTGTTTTATTATTATTTATTATTTTATCTCTTTCCTTTTGCTTTGCCTTATTATAATATAAATACATTCTATTTTTAATATTTTGTTAAAAAAATTTCTAGTGAAATCACTTGATATTTTAATTTATCTTATATATATATATCTATTACTATTTCTAGCTTAAACATTTATTTTTAACTTCAATACTTGTTGCCTTATTTTACATTTGCATTCCTATATACATATAGATATTTAACTTATAAAGAAATCATTTTTAAAACTACTTATACTTTTATAAAATAACACATATATTTTATATTATAAAATATAGAATTTAACTTTAAACATCGTTTGAAAATTATTTTATATACATATTTATTTTCAAATATTTACGTTAATTCTCAATTAATTCATAATTTAACTAGAGTCTTATATTAATTACCAATTAATTTCACAATTTTTATTTAAAAATTAAATTAATTAGCAATTTAAACTCAGGAAAATCCGGGATCGTTACATTTTGGCAAGGCCGTGACACCAAGAACTTGATTAGAAACTAAGGACTATCATCCTAGAGATCGGTTATACATAAGTTCACTTTGGATACTGGTAAATTTTTCCTGAGCTCGGATCGAGCCACAATTAACATGACATGACAAGCAAAGTTGTGAGAGTTAGTGTTCCAAATTTCAAGTCAATCGGAGTTCATATGCTCAAGATATTAATCAACCAAAGTCAAAAGCAAAGCCCTTCGTTCGCATCCACCAAGCGATGTGAACAGTAGTGATGCAAACTCGACAGCCTTCAACAAATTCAGACTTGCATCGATCAAAACTCAAAATCTACAAGTCCAAATACTATGAAATTTTCGTAGAAGCTTCCTGCTGCACCAAAGAATACTCATGATCGATCCCAGCTTGATTGGACTATTTTGGGATCGATATGAATTACACTTGGATCGATCCGAAATCACTCTGGATCAGTCATATGGGCCCATCTGCGCATGAGAAGAGATATTCCAGGTTTTTGGGAAGGTATTTTTGGATGTACACCTATAAATAGCAGTCCTATAGCAACTAAAAAGGGATCTTCTTCTCTCCTAGGCGAAACTCTGCCATTTGTGCTATTGATTTTCAAAGGCTTGTAACTGTAATTACAGTATAAATGGAATAAAAGGATTGATTCAAAGTGGATGTATGACGGAGATAGCCGAACCACTACAAATATTATGTTCTTTCTTTCTTTCTTACATTTTAACTTTGTTATTTCTTCCTTTTTGTTCTCTACTTAATCCGAATCTAGGATCTGTGTATATACATTACTGCTTTCACTACTTCTATTGTTTTTGACCAATTTTGGTGAAAAAACTCCTCATTATCATTATCATCATCATATGGAATTAGAGAATATAAGGTTGCCACTGAACCGGAATCTGAATCTTTAAGTACAATATAAATCTGCTTAACAGATTAGGGATGCCGAAGATGGATAGTCCTCTCGAGACATAGGATGTGGGCTTTAAAATGGTTAAGCCAATCCATTCTCAAAATCATTTCGAAACTTAATTAACGCATAACATGCAAATCGGCAAGGAAAGCATAATCACATAGAACAATTTCAACATCCTTACAAAATAAACTAAGTGTTATGGATCCACCAACCAGATTCGCAATTCTCAATGAAGTCATCAAGCCCATAACATTCAAAGAAAAAGTATCAACAAGTTCTTTTGATATAAAAGAGTGAGATGCACCCGTATCAAAAAGAACTCGAATAGGATGATCAGGAAACAAAAAAATGCCATCAAGGACTGAATTAGAAATACCTTGACTAAGAAAAAGGATATTAGGGGCTTGCACAACATTCAGGTTTCTCTCTTTCTTTCTTTGAAGTTTGGGACATGAAGATATATAATGACCCGAACTTTGGCAACAATGACAAGTAAGGGGCCTCGGACATTTATATGCATAGTGGTCCTTAGAATGACAATTGTTGCATTTTCCACGTTTAGAGCTAGGAGTCTTTTCTACCTGAAGTTGCTTGCTTCCCTTTCTTGTTGGGATTAGGACCTTTGAACTTACTGTCGAGTTGCCTCTTCTTGTTGTAATTGAAGTTCTGTTTGGCACCCCCAACATCACCGTCGCTTTCTTTACCGGCATATTCAAGTCGAAGAGCAATATCTACAAGCTAATTGAAAGAAACTTCTAGTTTTAGAAGTAATGGCATTTTGATGTTCTTATTCAACCCATAGATAAACCTCTTATTTATCTTCAATGGTGTATTAATATACTCGACCCCAATTTGGAGAGGGACTCAAAAGATTTGACATAATCCATCACAGAGTATCCACCTTGAACAAGGTCAATAAAGCGTCGTGATAAAGTTACCTTTTCAGCTTCCAGCACAAACTTTAACTTGAACCTTTCACGGAATTGCCTCCAAGTAAGATCTGCTTCAATAGTTTCCAAAATCAAAAGCTTATACCAATTTAATACCCTCTTTTGGAGCATGCTAGAAGCCACTTGGACACACTATAGATCCACAAGATACATGAAAGAAAAGATGCGGTCGCATGTTCTAAGCCAAGCTTGGACTTCTATAACGCTTTCGAAACCCTTGAATGGCCTTCCACCCAAACTTTTATAATCACCGCACAAGCGTGCATACCCAAATTTAAGATGAGTAGGCTCTGGGATGGGTTCGGCAGCTTGGGCATTCTTTACAAGATCCAAAAGCTGTTGGACAGACATGAATATGCCATCCTGAGGAGTAGCACTGGATTGACCGACGCTGCAATGGCCAGGTTTAACCATTTCTTATCTTTAAGAAAGAAAGAAAAAAGAGAAAAAAAAGTTATTCTTAGAATGAATATCAAACAAAATTGATTGATAAAACAAGGCATCATAAAAGGAAATAGGATTGAATGGGTCCTAGGACACGAATTAAATCTTAAGGCATGATTCCTAAGGGAGACTTAGGAAAATGATCTTTGTCATAATATTCTATATCGTTTCGAAGTTTGGCTTTGATACCAAGCTGTAACGCCTCACCTCTATACTCACACTCCAAGGACACTATAGGGTAATGTCGTTGACTAGCACGGAGAATAAGGCTGTTGAGGAGTGACCATCTGTGTAATTGATTTGAGCAAGTGCCGATATGCCAGATAAAATGTCATACATTTCATTTCAAGATGAAATGTGACATATCAAATACAAACTCAAAGCTATTACGTAGTGGCTATGTGGCCTTCGAAAACATATATAAAATAAGCATAACGCAAAATCAGTCATAGATATTCATATCATTAAGGTAGAAACAGATATGAGTATAACACACAGAAGTGAACATCAAAGTAGTGATCGTATAAGATCCACTACATCGTAAAATAATAGGTATAAGTGCTAGATAAAAGAATAAGTATACATCAAGGAGTCTCAATCTCGAATGTATAAAAGCAAAAACTACTAAGCTAAAGTAGTTAGCCCAAAAGAAGCTATTCCCTACTACAAAGTCAAGTGGAAGCACCTAAAATAGCTCGGTCTGACCCGATTATTATTTAAGAAGAAAAATAATAAACGGATCAGTCTAGCTATAAATATCATATAAGACGAGATAGGATGAGAGATATGACAAAAATATATGATAACAATAATGTCATACTGTGACAAGTATATATTTGATAATAACGAAAATCATATAATGTTCTCAAATCTCCTCAAATATCCAAAAAGAATATCACATTCTTTAGCTTATACACCAAACCTCAAATATTGACAAAACAAATCGATGCAAATCACAAAAATTGGTGAAACGCAAATTCCAAAAATTAATAATGAGAAATTCATAAAACAAAATGGGGGTGGCCTAACACAAACGGGAGAATGAAAACTCACCAACATGTGTATCACAAATGGAACGCTATTCCATGGCCGCTAACCCATCAAATTTGAGCCGAAGCTCGAAAAACGACCGGAAGACATGGGTCGCTACCATACCAATTTTGGGCTGAAACTCCACAAATGGGGTATAGTCCCCCATGCAAACAAAGAGACATCACACATCGCTAGTCTAAATCACAAAAAGATCATCATTGATCGATAAATGTAAATTGCATTAAGCTAGTAAATAAATGAGTTTAGCTTCATGTCCCATAACCACTGATTTAACTTAAATATTTACGAACAGATTGTAGATTTGCACTCTAAGATTTTCACAAGATTTCAATCGAACAAGTCCAAAAATTAACTGACAAAGAAAACGCTAGCATTTCATACCACTTGTTTTGCTGAGCTGCTTAATTAGATTTCTCATACAAATATGGTAAAGGTATGTATATACTAATAGATTGGAAAATGGTTTTTAAAACGAGTTTTGTATAAAAAAAAAGTGTTGGATCCGTTTTTGTGAAAGATTTTGAATATTTACTACTAGTATAAAAACCTTTATATTTTAAAGTGACAGATCACAGAAATGATTGTAAAAACAATCTATCACAAAAAATCCACATTCGACAACGTGAACTAAAACCACAAAAATAGATATCAAATCCACCAAATGGATATTCCCAAAAACCATAAAACAAGTCATCAAAATTGATAATAAATGACAACAGCCGACTGGAAAAACAAAATCGATAAAAATTGGAAGTCCACTCAAAAACAAACAAAATAGGCAAAATTCTATAGGACCAGACATCTGGTTGGATTGGCCAGACGTCTAACCCGGAGTTCTAGGAGTTCATATTTTTTCCCTTTTCCCATTTTTACTTCCTGAAGCCAACTAGACATCTGGTTGGGTTTAACCAGTCATCTGGTCATGGGCTCTGCCATTTTTTTATTTTTTCGTTCTTTTTTCTTTTCTTCTGGTGCCCTAACCAAACTCTGGATTTTCCAACCAAACGTCCAGTTGCCTGTACTGGGAAACAATTTGCATAGGCCATTGATGGTCAAATCGATTTGGAAGCGATCGAACGAGGGATGGAGGCTTGGGATTTATTCCAAGCGACAACTATGCCCTATAGGCTCTTCAATACACCCCAAATAACATGTCCAAACATCCTAGATAGGATTTTTCATAAATTTGACTTCAAAATCAAAAATTGAAAATTCACCAAACCAATTCATATCAAAAATGAATGAACATAAAATAGATGTTAGGAATTCATACTAACAATAATGAAAGCTATAGACATGTTAGTGAGTTCAAGAACTCACCTTTAAACTTAAAAATAACGAATGAGAAGCTCTAAAACAAATCAAGACAATTTCTCTTCACTACACCTCTAAAATCTTCAATCTATTATCAAAGGGAAAGTTCTTCCTAAGTTAGGTTATAGGAAATTCTGAAAATTGAAGAGAGATTTAATGGGGAAGATGAAGATGGTGCTTAACTAAGCTTCTCTTTGATTTTAGAACTAGAACTTGAATTTCCTAAGAGAACTAGGGTTTAAGAATTTAAATTTCCTTTCTTTTCCCCCATTTTTCTATTTGCTTGAGAGTGTTAGGAAATTATGAAAGGAATGAATGAAAAGGAGTGAAGTTAGGGTATTTGGTAGAGGATTTTGGGTTATCCTGTTGGGTTGGTGGGCTAGAACCAAACCCAAAGCCCAATTGAAAATACCAAAATCCTAATCAACTCCAAAGATATCAATGTTTATACTCAAACAAGTTGTAAATGTCGTTTTGAACTCAATGAAAGTGGTCCCGTGTCTAGATTTGACCTTTTACAGAAAGTCACATTTCGAGCTTTAAATTCAACTAATGATGCTATAATTAAATAAAACATTTAAATATATAATCGTAAAATATGAGGGCTGTTACATATATTATCCTATTTCAATCAATTACATACAATCTCAACATTAATTAAATCATTTAATTTATTTCATTATTTACAGTTATAAACAAATACCCTTACAGTTATATCAATTGATTGAAATTGGACTAATATGGTTATCAATTACATTAAATCAACATTACTATATTACATTCTAATTGTTTTATCATTACAAATCATAAAATTTTAATTTCTTCCAATATTCAGTTACAGAATCTTATTAAATTAAATATTTTAATTATCAAAAAAGTATGGATCGTTACATTCTACCCCACTCAAAACTTTTCATTCTCGAAAAGGAAAAAGGAGGAAATGATATATTTTATTCAAGGTATTCAATTTATAAACAATTAATTTACATAATTAAGTATTTTAAATTAAATATATCAATTTATAAATAATTAAATCTTTCATATTCAAGTTTACTAAAGTTTGAAAATATTTTCACCTTTACAAAAAATTTCTAAGCCTTAAATTCACGGAAAATTTCAACAGGGTCTCTTATGTACGGAGAGGTTCGAAAAAATAATAATATCAATAATAACCATATATATCATATTTTAAAATAAAATATACCGCAAACCGCGGGAGAATAATATAATCTCGCCATAAAACCGTAGTCAGAAAATGTACCTATTTGTCGAGCAAACAACGCTTATTTATGAAACCAAAAGTAGTAGCTATTGCTTCCATAAACATGTATTTCACTTATATAATCCAAAATAGTGATAATTATGTACAAGACAAAATATTTAGCTATTTTTCAATTGGCAACAAAAGCAAATCATTATAAAACGTATACAAACAAACATTACAACCATTATATGCAACTAAAGAATTCATTATACATCCATAACAACCAAAACTAATTGTTTTTTTAGTTCAGAAACTTTTAATCATGCAAGGTGATAAATAACATTCAAGTGTACCCTACGCTCAACAGCCTTGGATAATTACTTAATAGATTATCCATACAAGCTCAAATAATTAGAGGTATCCTTTCCAAACATCCCATAAGCCAAAATAACCAATAATTTCAACACATTATTTAAGTTTATTCAATTGGTTTCTTTTCATATCATTTACTATACATTATTTTTTCATTCATTCGTATTATATCTTTCTTTCCATTCACTTACATTTATTTACTTATAAAAGTTATTTCCATTCAATCATTTAAAATAATCAATGAATTCATTATCGAAGTATTACATACATTTTGTTTCAGTTTATTTCACATTAATTATTTACTTATAACTCCTAATATCCATTTTAATATTAATATTCACTAACGAATCTTTTCAGTCATTTTCTTGAGTTTATACTCATTTATTTAAATAGTATTCACCTTTACCATTCAATTTAATCGTTAGCATTTCACAATATTAAGTTACGTTTATAACATTTCTTGCACATCAAAATTCTTATTTGTAGAAATAATTCCATTGAACACTTCCATTACTTAAATTTTACTTGTATAATATTCTATTACATATTTCTATTTAACATTACAACTTATTAAAAATTTATGGTAAGTTTTATATATATATATATATGTATGTATGTATGTTTTAAGAATGTAATTGAATGTTACATAAGTTTATCTTATTTAATATAGTTAACAAATATTAAATGATTACATATTCTAAATTTTTATATCTTTTGGTTTACATGTTACAAATTTCCAATTTCTTATATATTTTAATTTGTAAAATTCCATCTTCTTTATATAATTTTTTTGACCAATCACTTACATAATTAATTTTACATTAAATCCGATGCTTTATTAGACTCGTCGTCTTAAAAGAAGTATAAACTCTAGATATTGAACCGAAACTAGTAGTATACTCAAATAAATATCCAAATCAAAGTATAAAATTTCATATCTTCCTAATTAATTTTACACACTTGTTTTAAAATGAATATTCAAATCATGGAAAAACATTTATTATGGTCTAATACAAAATTTAGATAGTGAATAAACCTATAAGTTTACTATTAATACATCGAAATCAATTAAATATTTCAAACCATGCTTCTAATATAGAGATTCAAATTTATTTGTCAATTATATTACTGTAAATAAAACTTCGCAAATCCTTTTTTTCCCATTTATATAATATATGTTATCCGGCTACTTGGCTCGGCTACAAAGCGATAGTTACAGAGGTTATGGTTGAGCCTTGAAGGGACTCAAGCCAAGTAGATATGGAAGTATAAGGATTTGGTGTAACCCGATTGGTTTAATATATTAATGGTTCGGCATATTTGAGGTGGCTCGATATGTTTGTGGTTCGATATTTGAGGTCGGTGCATGGTTTATAGTGGTTCAGTATTGGGCAATGGATCGGTCAAGATACTTAAATGTAGGCGGGTCGGTTGCGTATTGAATTGGAATACGTGGGACATTGAGTATGGATCGTCAGTTCTGGGTCGGCCTAGGTAGTTCAGTGTGAGTGGGATCTGCCTTAGTAGAATTTTTTCATATGGCTCGGCTCTTAGTGGATCGGCCCTAGTAGGTCGGTCATGTTGCGTCGACCTAGGTTGTTCGACATACCTGGGTCAGTGCATATCAGGAGAGTTAGCATATTCTTAGATTTACAGCAAGATGATGTGGTCAACAGTGTTTTGCTTTGAGATGCGCCACTAGCTACTCTGAGATCCTTGAGAGCGTGCTTCGAATCAGCTACAAGACAGCCCCTTGATGGGGAAACAGTTCGATCGGTGGTGGTGAACTGACCCGCCTGGGTCGATCACCCTAACCTAGCAGCTATGGGCCAAGCTATCTTAGTCATAGGCCTGGACGCAGGAACCAGCCTATCTTTGTCTATAAATAGTGCGGGCAGGAGTCCAGTTGAGGGGACCTTTTTTTGGAGAACTCCAGAGTGACTCTGCCATTTTCTATGCTCGCTTCTTTACTATTCAAACTTATATTCAAGTTGTATGTTTATGGATTTTATATGTCCTCAAGTGATTGGAAAAGTAATAAAGATCATATTCAAAGTGGACATAGGCAATTACGCTGAACCACTATAAGTCTGGTGTTCTCGTTTTTGTTATTCATTTTACACTCAATTGCGTTACTTCTCTACTTTAATTTACTTTCTTTATTAATCTCTCCAAACAATTCTACTCAAGGGTGTTAGTGACCAATTTTGGTGCTTTCACCGAGAATTGAATTCTCAGATTGATTGGATCTCATCATCAACTAGTGGATTTCCATATTCGCAAGATAGATCTAGTTGTTTACTAGCAAACTTCCGATTCTACTCAGATTTCAAAGAGATCTAAAGGAATTTATTAGCCGTGGGATTGGGTTCACTGATGTACCTAAGTTTTTGGGATTGGATGTTGAAGTTTGCACTGGAGTTATATGATGGCCGACCCCTCTCTGAAGGCAATTCAGCCAATCTCTCATATAGCCGACCTCTCACTCAATGTAGATATTTGATCCCTCACAAAAAGGTTACATACTGATCCCTCTGAAAAGCTTGTACACCATTCGCTCCAAAAACCATATGTATCGTTTGCTCCAAAAACCGTATGCGCCAATCACTTCAAGAACCATATGCACTGAACACCCAAGTGTGTACCAACCCAGAGTATACTAACCCAGCGTATACCGACCCGGTGTTACCGACCTAGTGTATACGACCCGGTGTTACCGACCCAGTGTATACTGACCCAGTGCATACCGACCCGGTGTTACTAACCTAGTGCATACCGACCCGGTGTATACTAGAGTTACCCACCCAGTGTATATCGATCTAGTGTTACCGACCCAGTGTATAACAACCTGGTGTATACCGACCCAGAGTATACCAACCCAGTGTATACTGACCCAGTGTTACCAGCATGTATACCGATCCATCCAGTGTATACCGATCCCTCTAGTGTATACAGATCCCTCTACTATATACCGATCCATCCAGTATGTATCGATCCTCTAGTTTATACCGATCCCTCTATTGTATGCCGATCTCTCTCTTAAAAAACCATCTGATCGGCCCCTATAGCAAAAAAATATGGATTGGGTACGACCCTTATTTTAAGAAAAATCGGGTACAACCCGATCCCTAGCCCCATCGCAGTGCCTATGCATAGTGAGTTCAAAACTCAACTTAATGAAGGAACATTCTATCCACTTCCCTTATATCCTATGACCAACCGGAGTATAGAGGATCAAGCGACGGCTTCTGAATAGTGACAAGGGAACAGACAAACAACCGCTACTCAAACGATACTTCCAAAGATTGGAGAGCATAGATGATATGACTCTAGGAAAATGCCAATATGACTCCAAGCACCATTCTTTACTGACTTGGCACTTCGAATTTAGTGACTCCAAGAAAACTAATGTTCGACTGTAAGCAATTTTTTCCAAATGCTAACAAGGGTATCGTACCGATCTTCAAGGGAGTCGACCTCTAGATATATTTTGGCAGCTAGTTAGCTGGAGAGCCTCCTACAACCATGTATCGTTTCTATTAGAAAATGAATTAGAACCAAAGTGTGGAGGAGTGGAGCAGGCTAGGAAAAATAACAATGCAGGCCTGTTGACAAAGGACTCTGATTCTAGTAGACAAAACAAGATCTCAAAATTTGACTCATATGCTCTTTGAAAGATTCAATCGATAGCCACTACTTGGAGACTCGCGACTCAGAGGGGTACTAAAAACCAACCTCGAGTGTCCCACCAAAGTCTAGAGAAAATCAGGGGAATTTTTTATATTCCAAGATGTACACTAATCCTAACACTGGCGATTACAAACACCTCAGAGGTGTGATCGAAAATCTGATTCGGAAAGGAAAGCTTCAATAGTACGTGCAAGCCTTGTAGAATGGTGAGCCAGGAACTTCAGGAGCTCATCAATAAAGAAATCTAATTAATAATCGGACCGTTGGCAGTCGGCATCCCACTAGAAGGGGCTAGGTGCAGAGCTGAATAGCAAGCACATGATGCTGCTCCACTTATCAACGAGATTTATACCAATCTTCTTTGGATTATTTCTATTTCATTTCAATTGTGCTTTGAATTACGAACGACTAGAACTAAAATTCTTCCAAAATGACGCGGTGATCAAGTACTCAGAATTGGTTGCCAACCAATCCACGCAGACCTTGATTGGGCTTGTGGAGTTTCATCAAGACGAGCATGATTCGATCGCTCGTCATCAACCATGTGCCTATGGTTTGTGGCCAAGGACTAGAGATTGAAAAGCTCATCACGGTCATTCGACCGTTCATTCGACAACATTAGCCTCGATATGGTAAATGAAATACAAATCAAACAGATGAAAATAAGACTGCTCTCAACAAAAATCTCTAAGTCCCTGAAGCGGGCTAGAGTACTCTAAGTCCCCAGAGTGCAGACTAGAGTATAAAAGACTTGACAAAAATCTCTAAGTCCCTGAAGTGGACTAGAGTATTCTAAGTCCCCGAAGCGCAGGCTAGAGTATAAATGACTTGAGAAAAATCTCTAAGTCCCTAAAGAGGATTAGAGTACTCTGAGTCCACGCAACGCAGACTAAAGTGTAAACGACTTGAGAAAGATCTCTAAGTCCCTGAAGTGGACTAGAGAACTCTGAGTCCCCAGAGCCCGAACTAGAGTATAAACGACTTGAGAAAAATCTCTAAGTTCCTGAAGCGAGCTAGATCACTCTGAGTCCCCAGAGCGTAGACTATAGTATAATGATTTGAGAAAAATCTCTAAGTCTTTGAAGCGAACTCGAGTACTCTGAGTCCCCAGAGCATGGACTAAAGTATAAACGACTTGAAAAAATCTCTAAGTCCCTGAAGCGGACTAGAGTACTCTGAGTCTCTGCAGCGTAGGTATAAATAACTTGAGGAAAATCTCTAAGTCTTTGAAGCGGACTTGAGTACTCTGAGTCCCCAGAGCGCGGACTAGATTTTAAATAACTCGACGAAAATCTCAAAGTCGCTAAAGCAGACTAGAGTACTCCGAGTCCCCAGAGCGAGGACTAGAGTATAAACGACTTAAGGAAAATCTCTAAGTCCTAGAACTGGACTAGAGTAATCTAAGTCCCCAGAGCGTAGACTAGAGTATAAACAAATTGAGAAAAATCTCTAAGTCCCCGAAGCGGATTGGGGTACTTTGAGTCCCCGGAGCGTGGACTAGAGTATAAATGACTTGAGAAAAATCTCTAAGTCCCTGAAGTAGACTAGAGTACTCTGAGTCCCCAGAGCGTGGACTAGACTATAAATGACATGATTAAAATCTCTAAGTCCCTGAAGCAGACTAGAGTACTCTGAGTCCCCGGAGCACGGACTAAAATATAAACGACTTGAAAAAAATATCTAAGTACCTGAAGCGGACTAGAGTACTCTGAGTCCCCAGAGCACGGACTTGAGCATAAATGGATTGACAAAAATCTCTAACTCCCTGAAGCAGGGTAGAGTACTCTGAGTCCCCAGAGCGCAGAGTAGATTATAAATGACTTGACGAAAATCCCTACGTCCCAAACTGTGGACTAGAGCATAAACTGTTCGAAAAATCTCTAAGTCTCTGGAGCATGGACCGAAGCATGAACTCAAATTGGACGCAAGTTGACCGGGGGAAGAATAACTCTAAGTCACCATAATGTAGAGTGGCGTATAAACATCGATAAATAGATGAGTGGATTTCGACCATTCTCTATTCTGCAAACTTCGGCCTGAAATCGACAGGAGAAGTATTAACTCGCTAAAGATGGAGTTCGACCATCCGACTTGTGGCCTGGCAAAATCATTGCTGGGAGAAAGTGTACAGTCACTAAAGCTAAATACGATAGCTCACTATAGTTCTAGCTTGATGTTCTTTACAACTTAAGGCAACGACTGTAAGGAGGCCTCAATATAGAACCAATCGAAACAGCATACAAAGCTATGGGTGACCAACTATATAATACCTCAGATCGAGGGTTAATATTGATCTGCACCAAGCACATACGAACGTGACCCAAATGTCCCTTGAAATACTATAACCACCAGTGTGGAAAGGAGAGTAAACCACGAACACTTGGTCATTAATTCTCCAACGCCCTCCTTCGATCCTTTAGGAGGATATGAAACTGGATTAGCATGACCCGACTGCACTTAAGCCAACTTTACCTTGAGATATGGTTACAAAACATGAATTAAAGTGGACATGGCTGACCGTGCAGTACCCAACTTTCACCCAAAAACTGACGATGCATCGAAGTATTCCCCTTGGAATGAAAAACCATAATACAATCCAGGATAGGCGAGACTCGGCCTCTCGTCAACTGACCTGATCCCACAATTCAACTGGAAAGAGAATAAAGAAAAAGTGGGCATGGCTGGCCTTTCTACTTATTGGTATATGCCCAGACCTAGGGGCACGAGCAAGAAACAGGATGAATGTGAACCGACTATTCACTGATCAACTCTATATCTTTGGAGTGTATGTGGGAATATAAACATAGCTAAGACGAGACTCAACCGTCCACGTAGTACATTTATCAACCCTAGACTAGGAGAAAAAGCGTGATCATCCAAAGGCTAGCTGTGACAGCTCAATATTCAAACTTATATGTAGTGTTTAAAACTACTCAAGGCTACGACCGAAAGAATGGCTAGAGATAGAATCATTGAATCGATGCCTAAGCTCGTAGGCAACTGACTATTACCCCAACCTGAAGGACGGGTAAAGGATTATGAATGCATTGAACAGAAAGCATGTTACTCAAATACACAAGTTAATTCAAACTTAAAGCAAGATCTAGCTATGCAGCTTCATGCAACTCGAGGTTGACCCCTACTCAACATTTTCTTCAACGTGCTTCTAAGACCGATCTTTGGCCATTTTCATATAATCGATCAAAGCATTCAGAGCCCTTCACTATCAGACTTAATAACTGATGAAAAGACTCTAGGATTCAACCATAGTAACCATCAACATTGACCGTCCTAAAAAAATTTCACATTAGATGTTAAGCAAAATAGTTACATCTGAACTCAAAGAATCCAAGACTGCACCCGCTAAGCTGACAGTCGAAATTACAGTTAGCCATGGCGACCCTTTACGGGTGCTGAAGATCGGTCATAGCTCAATGCAATGATGATAAAAGAATTGGTTGGATTTCTATGAATAAATGATGATATGTTCCTATGGACCCATTCTGACATGCGTGTGTGATTTCACCGACTATCGCGAGCCATGCATTGAATATCAAACTAAGGCTACAAAAGCTAGTATAATGTCTATTGAATTCATCATGAAAGCTCCGCTCTTACTTTTAGGCTCACCCCATTAAGGTCTATGCCTAACAGCCATTATGATAGGTCAAACAACGACCAGGGATGTCTGAAAGACTACTTAAATAGAATGCCGAACTAAGCCAATTTGATATCACTTATTTCCCTGAAGAGCTATCCAAGGATGGAAATTAGCAGACTTCATATCTGAATTCACTACATTAGAAAACTACTCGAAGGGTAGTGGAGAATCAAGAAACAGATGGAAAATGTATAGAGCATCTAATGGTCAGTATTATGGCGCAGGAGTCGTGCTAATGACTCTTGAGGAACGATCGATCTGCTACATCCTGAAATTTGATTTCCTTGTAACAAACAACAATGCTTAGTATGAAGCCTTGACCACCAGCCTCAAACTTGCTAGAGAACTTGGAGTGGAAACTTCACATATCTTTTGTAATTCTTGAATGGTAGTAATCAAAGTAAGGGAAGTTAATCTTGCCGGGGGGCATTATCTTTCTCCTTATCTCGGTCGGGTCCAAGAGCTACTAGCCGACTTCACATATTATACACACATCCTCATCGAATGTAATGAAAAGAGTCAAGTCACTAGCCAAGCTAGCCAGCTTTAGGAACACGCAATGGGCATACTTTGTTTCGATTGAAATACTTAGTATTCCATGCATTAATGGTTAGAGATCGGCTAGATCTAGGAGACAGAGCAAACAAAGGGGTCATGGTTAATTCCTATCAAAGACTATCTATAATGAGAAATTATTACTGAATTGAGGAATGGAAAACGACAGATCCTCCTCAAAGCTTCATGCCAAATCATCAAAGAATAAGTCATGTGTAGAGAAGAGTTCACCCATTCCCATGCTTCGGTGTACACCCATGATGATATCAAATGAATCTTGAGCATTGTCTATGAAGAAGAATGCGATGATTACATCAGGGGGAAAACCCTGACAAAGAAAATACTCTACTATGGGTATCACTGGCCAACTATTAATCAAGATGCAGTTGATCATGCAAGACAATGCGACAAGTATAGATGTTTGAAAAAATCCGAGAACCCCGCCGATGGTAATTACTCAAATGCCTAGTCCATAGCTGTTTTCCACTTGGGGGCATTGACATCATTGTCCTCTTGTCGATCCTAAAGGTGGGGGAAAATACGCCTTCGTAACAGTTGATTACTTCACGAAATGGGCAAATAAAGAACTTTTAACCATGACCAAGATAAAGAAAATAATCAACTTCATTGTCCGTAATGTCATCTGTCCTTATGACCTTCCATGATCCATTATAATTGGTAATGAATCCCAATTCGACAATGCTAAATTTAATTGACTTTTGCCATCAGCATCATTTCGAAAAGAGATTTATGATATTTTCTTTCCTTCAAGCAACTAGATGGGTTAAAGCTGTGAAAAAAATCATAAAGTCCTTTCTGAAGAGAGGTTTGAAAAAGGCTAGAGGTAAATGTGTGGATGAACTTCCAACAACGTTATGGGCTTATAGAACTACCCATGAGTCCATGACTGGTCGTTCTCCATTCAGCCTTGATTACAGCTCCAGGGTCGTCATCCATGTAGAACTTAAAGTCCCCTCTCATTAAGTGGCTGATTACAACACTTAATTCACAAAAAATATAAACAAGGAACTAAATTCGAATTGCAATTAAACTAGATGGAATTGGTGATGACTTATGAGCATATAAAACGCACCCGAGAGCCAATGGCAAGAACATGTACCCTAACATGCGCATGTATATTCAAAAAAATTCAACTTCTTGAAATCAATAGAAATTGAATTTTCACTTAGGGTTATTAAGAAAAGACTGGATCAGATAGACGAAGCTTACTAGCACTATAGAACCGGACAAAGATGGCCACTGATGAACTACAATCCTGAATTTATACCATTGGAAATCGACCAAGTGTTATGACTACCGAAGAAGGATACGACACTTTGGGAGGATAAAATTGAAGGATAATGACTATTAAGGAAACATAATGGATTTCTTCTTGGGGACTCTAACTTGCTTTGATTGAAAGCACGTCATGCATGCAACAAGACATACTTTGGGAGGAAAATGTTACCCTGCTACTTGGCCCGGCTATAAAGCGACGGTTGTAGAGGTTATGGTTGAGCCTAAAAGGGACTCAAGCTGAGATAGATATGGAAGTATAAGGGTTTGGTGTAACCCGATTGGTTTAGTGTATTTATGGTTCGACATGTTTTAGGTGGCTTGGCATGTTTGTGGTTCGACACTCTTGGGATTGATTCCGGTATGAAAGCTAGGTGCAGGTCAGTGCATGGTTTATAGTGCTTTGGTATTGGGCAATGGATCGGTCAAGGTACTTAAATGGAGGTTGGTTGTTTGTGTATTGGATCGGCAAACGCGGGTCAGCGACCAAGGGACGACGGTTCTGGGTCGGCCTAGGTAGTTCAATGTGAGTGGGAGGCCTTAGAAGAATTTTTTTTCATTTGGCCTGACTCTTAGTCGATCGGTCCTAATGGGTCAGCCATGTTGCGTCAGCCTAGGTGGTTCAGCATACCTAAGTCGGTGCACATCAGGAGAGTTAGCATATTCTTAGATATATAGCAAAGTGACGTGGTCGGCAGTGTTTTGCTTCAAAACGCACCACTAGCTACTCCGAGTTTCGTAAGAGCCTGCTTTGAGTCAACTACAAGACAACCCCTGGATCTGCAATAGTTAGATCAGTGGTAGTGGATTGGCCTGCTTGGGTCAATCACCTTAACCTAGCAGCTATAGGCCAAGCTATCTCAGTCATGGGCTTGGACATAGGAACCAGCCTAACTTCATCTATAAATAGAGGGGAAGGAATCCAGTTGAGGGGACCGTTTAAGAGAACTCCAGGGTGACTCTGTCATTTTCTATACTCGCTTCTTTACTATTCAAACTTGTATTTGTTGATTCATGAGTTTTGATTCATGACACAAGCTTCATATATCATACGACGAAAGCGACAAAAAGAGAATAAGTGTATATTATGCACTACAAAGGAGACAAGACTACAATCCAAAGTTTATTATGAATATTTTAATGTATTTAGTCTTAGAATATTGTCAAAATCATTCCTCAAGTAGTCACATGCACACACAAATTAATTTATGCACAAATAAGTGTACACTGTGCATATAACTACAGGTCGGCTGACCGACCAGAAACTTCGGTCGACCGACCCTGTAGTCAGTGCACAGGTACTCTCTGTTTTTGTACACGATTTCAAACTCAGCTGACCGGCCAGTTTTTCCGGTCGACCGACCTACGTATAACAGCTAGTTTTCTGAAGAGTTGCGATTGTTTCATGAAGAGATATGTCCCTCAATTCAAGAGATACGGACACAACTTTTGATTGAAACTCTTCATGAAAGATTGTAACTATTCTACAACTATATAAACATGTTCAAATCACTTCTACAATTACCGATTCTTGTTTATAATTCTGAAATCTATTCTCTATTTATTTCTGCAAATAAAAGCATTCATTCTTATTTAATATCACTAGAATCCTTAATTTAAATCATAAACTTCGATTCTACGTGATTATCTTCCTTCTAAATCTTCACACACATATATACTCTTGAGGATTTGATTATAGGAAAGTTGTACTATCAAAAGACAATCAGTGTTATTCAGAACACATTCGTCAACAAACTATTTGTATTGAAGTGAAAGTCCTCTTCGGCTGTTGAGGCGGAAAAATTCCTGTTCGGCTGCTCAGGTGTCGTATACCTATTCCTCTGGGTTAAGTGAGGGGTTTAGTTTAAATCCAGAGGGTATTCTGGGACTGGACGTAGAACGGGAAGTTCGAACCAGTATAAAAATTCCTGGTGTGCTTACTTTAATTTTTATTTTACTGCTATTATCAGTTTCCGCATTTATATACCATATTACACGATCCTTAGTACTACACGTACACTTTCATTTGGTATCAGAGCAAGGTCATCCTATAACCATCACAAAGTTATTTGATATTTATTTCTAGTAATATGGCAACGACACAAACTAACAATTTTGGCACTAACACTAATACTAATTTCATAGAGGGTCAATCAACTTCACGACCTCCATTTTTTAATGGCATAAATTATAATTATTGGTCAACTAGAATGAGAATCTATATACAATCTAGTGGATTTGATATCTGGAATATTATACAAAGAGAGTACATAACTCCTACTGGAGAATACTCAACTTGGAGTAACACACAAAAACTAGATGCTACATCAAATGCAAAGGCTATGAATATTTTATTTTGTGCATTAGATAGAAATGAATTCAATAGAGTTAGCATGTGCACTTCAGGTTATGAAATTTGGAGAACACTTAAGATAACACATGAAGGTACAAACAAAGTTAAATTAAGCAAAATCTCTATGTTGAAAAATCAATTTGAAAATTTCAAAATGAGGCCAAATGAATCTATAAATGACATGTACTCTAGATTTCAGGATATTTATCATGCTTTATTATCACTAGAACAAAATTTTACTGATTTTGATGTTGTTACAAAAATCTTGAATTCTTTAATGCATGAATGGGAAAGAAAAGTCTTAGCAATTGAAGAAGCAAGTGATTTGTCAACATTAAAACCAGAAGAATTGATAGGTAATCTAATGTCCTACGAAGTAAATTTGCAGGCAAAAAGAAATGGAGCACAAGAAAAGAAAAATGTGGCTTTTCAAGCAGAAAAAGACGATTCCGACTCAGATAATGAAGATATGGTGATGATCGCTAAAAATTTCAAAAAGTTTTTGAAATTCAACAGGAACAAATTCAAGGGAAACAAAAATAACTCCAACAACAATTCTAATAGCAGCAAACCATCATCTTCGGCAATGGAATGTTATGAATGTCACAAGAAAGGTCACATGAAGAAAGATTGTCCAGAAAGCAAAACGAGCAATTTTAAGAAAGACAAAACCAAACGAAGAGCTTTTTCTGTCACTTGGGACGACACTGACTCATCATCCTCTTCAGAGAGTGAAAGTGATAATGAACAAGCAAATCTGTGCTTCATGGCTTCATCAGACGATGTAAGTGATTTTACTTTTAAAGATTTAATTGAAATAAATTCTGAATTAATAAATGTAACAAAGCAACTTAAAAAGAAAAATAAGGAGTTGCAAAGAAAATTAGATAGAACAGTCTTAGAAGTAGATATGCTGAAAGATGAGAAGAAAATATTAGAAGAAGAACTTGAAAGTTCTCAACAATCATATTCTAACTTATCCTCTCAAATTTCTTCAATATCTGAAGAACTAGAAATTCAAAAGTATAAAAATGATGATTTACTTTTCAAAAATAATAGTTTAAACTTTAAGATTAAGGATTTAGAGTTAGAAAAATCTAGTCTTAAAATGAAATTTGATGATATGTCCAAAAATGTATCTAATTTCAATAAAGGAAGAGAGAATCTTTCTAATACACTAGAAAATTCTCAATCCTCTAACAATAAATCTGGAATAGGATTTAAGAAACAAAATAATTTTACTAAAAGTAGGATTAATAATGATATTAAGAAAACAGTTTACCCAAATACTAAAACCATAAAAATATGGATTCCAAAAACAAATAGTGTTTTGATCAGGAATAAACATATCAAAATGTTCATGGAAACTGTTCATAATAACAAAAACTATATTTATAAAGGGAATTCTGAACCCGTAGGGGTTTGGCTTCCTAAGATCTAACTCTTAGGACCCTAAAAAGAAATGGGTACCAACTTTTTATAAATGTTTTTGCAGGTACCACATAAGAAGAGAGGAAAATGGATTTTGGATAGCGGTTGCTCAAAACACATGACTGGAAACAAAGAAATGTTGTCAAACATTATATACTCAAATGGAGGAGCAGTCACCTTCGGAGATAACTCAAAAGGATATATCATCGGAAAAGGCGATGTCAGTAGCAACGGTATCTCTAATTTACCTCTCATTACTGATGTTTTATTAGTTAAAAATTTAAAACACAATTTATTAAGTATTAGTCAACTATGTGATAAAGGTTTTAATATAAATTTCTCTGAAAATAAATATAATTTTCTCGATAAAAATTATACCATTATCTTTGAAGGAATAAGAGAAAAAAATATTTATATTTTAAGTATGAATTTTAACAATGATTCAAATTTATGTCTAATAGCTAAGGAGAATGATTCATGTCTTTGGCACAAAAGATTTTGTCACATCAATTTTAAAACCATTAATAAGATAGCTAAAAATAAATTAGTTAAAGGATTACCTGACATAAAATTTAAAACTAATATATTTTGTGATGCATGTAAATTAGGAAAATTAACAAAATCGTCCTTTAAGTCAAAGAAAGTAATATCTACAGAACAACCACTTGAACTTTTACACATGGATCTTTTTGGTCCAACTCAAGTGCAATATATTAATCATAATAGATATGTATTTGTTATTGTACATGATTTTTCTAGATATACTTGGATTTTCTTTTTGAAAAATAAAAGTGATACGTTTGATAATTTTAAAATCTTTGTTAAAAGAATTCAAAATATTAAAAATTTGAAAATTAAAAATATAAGAAGTGATCATGGAGGAGAATTTGAAAATGAAGCTTTTGAACAATTTTGTAACAAGAAAGGTATTAACCATAATTTTTCGTTTCCTAGAAAACCACAACAAAATGGAGTTGTAGAAAGAAAAAATAGAACGTTACAAGAATGTGCAAGAACTTTATTAAACGGAACCACTTTATCAAAACATTTTTGGGCAGAAGCTGTAGCTACTGCTTGTTATGTGTTAAATCGTGTTTCTATTCGACCATTAACTAAGAATACTCCATATGAATTACTAAATGGAAGAAAACCAAATATTTCATATTTTAAAGTTTTTGGCTCTAAATGTTTTATTTTAAATACTAAAGATCAACTAGGTAAATTCGATCCAAAATCCGATGAAGGAATATTCATTGGATATTCGGAACGAAGCAAGGCTTATCGAATTTACAATAAAAGAACTAAAATTATTGAAGAAAGTTTACATGTTTCTTTTGACGAAAATTTTCAAAATATAAATCCAAATGTTACTATTGACTCTGATGATGAAACTACTCAGAATGAAAATATTAATACTGAACAAACCTTCGATAATGATCATGATATTACTGAAAATGAGAATATTACTACTAAAATGATAAAATCTCCACCTAAAATTTTACGACATCATCCTGTGCAAAATATAATTGGAGAAGTAAATACGAACGTTAAAACTAGACATCAATTAAATCAAGTTGGTCATGTAGCGTTTCTCTCTAACATAGAACCTAAAAATATAAAAGAAGCTTCAACTGATGACTTCTGGATTTTTGCCATGCAAGAAGAACTAAATCAATTCGAACGAAACGAAGTTTGGGAACTTGTTCCTAGACCTAGTGATCAAACAGTCATTGGTACTAAATGGGTTTTTAAAAATAAAGCAGATGAACTAGGAAATATAACTAGGAATAAAGCTAGGTTAGTTGCACAAGGATATAATCAAGAAGAGGGAATAGACTATGAATAAACATTTCCTCTAGTCGCCCGACTTGAAGCAATGCGAATCTTATTAGCTTTCGCGTGTTTTCATAATTTTAAACTTTATCAAATGGATGTTAAAAGTGCTTTTTTAAATGGTTTTATAAAAGAAAATGTTTATGTTGAACAACCTCCATTATTTGTACATGACTGATCATGTCTATAAACTTAAAAAGGCTTTATACGGTTTAAAACAAGCACCTCGTGCTTGGTATGATCGTCTTAAAAATTATTTACTAAATTCTGGTTTTGAGATTGGAAAGGTTGATCAAACTCTTTTTATTAAAAGAGACAAGCATGATATTTTAATTATCCAAATTTATGTTGATGATATAATTTTTGGATCTACAAATGAAAAACTATGTCAAGAATTTTCTAAAATAATGACAAATGAATTTGAAATGTCTCATATGGGTGAGTTAAATTATTTTCTTGGTTTACAAATAAAACAAATAGAAAATGGAATTTTTATTAATTAAGAAAAATATTGTTATAATTTAATTAAACGATTTGGTCTAGAAAACACTTCTGCCAAACCTACTCCGATGAGCACAACGATGTATCTCGACAGAGACGAAGAAGGCAAAAGTGTTGATCAAAAACTATATCGTAGTATGGTTGGATCGTTATTATATTTAACAGCGAGTCGACCCGACATTATGATGAGTGTTTGTTTATGTGCTCGGTTTCAAGCAAATCCCAAAGAATCACATATGCGAGCAGTTAAACGTATTATTCGTTATCTAACTAAAACCAAAGATTTTGGACTATTCTATCCAAAAGAATGTCCTTTCGAATTAGTCTCATATAGCGATGCTGATTTTGGAGGAAGTCAGACAGATCGAAAAAGTACAAGTGGAACATGTCATTTCATTGGATGTTCATTAGTCTCTTGGTTTAGTAAGAAACAAAACTGTGTTTCTTTATCAACATGTGTAGTAGAATATATATCTGCTGCTTTGGGATGTGCACAAGTCGTATATATGCAACAGACACTACAAGATTTCAACTGTTATCTTGAAAAATCTATTATTTATTGTGATAATACTAGTGCAATAAATCTTTCTAAAAATCCAGTAAATCACTCACGGACAAAACACATTGATATTCGTCATCACTTTCTTCGTGATTGTTTGGAAAAAGGTTTAATAAATTTACAATTTATTAATACTGACAATCAAATTGCAGACATTTTTACTAAACCGTTAAATGAAAATAATTTTATAAAATTAAGACGTGACTTAGGTATAATGTCTTTAAAAGATTTATAAATAGAAATATGCAAAAATATTGAAAAACAAAAATTTGTTTTATTTTTAACCAAAGCAGGATTCGAACTCATGATTTTTGACTAGTTTGATAGATGTCATATTATAGCCACTTGAGCTATGGGTGTTTCTTGTCTTAGCTTACCTTAAATTTTATTATACTACTGTTGTCTTTCAGAAATACTATTCTTAGACCTATAACTTATGAATCAAACATTAACAACTGTTTTTTTCTTAAAATCTCTGTGATAATATTTGAAAACAATCCTTATCCTCATATTTTTCAGAAAATATACGATTATAAATACAATGCTTATTTTTTTCTAATGATATTGTAAAAACAAAACCTTACAAAAATTATAATGTCTTCAAACAATGAAGTTTACAATTCCGACAATTCCCATCTATCATTCTCATCTCCAAATGATGATTATTCCGATCGTATTTCGAAGAATGGTCCCTATCCTACTTTTCCATTGCCTAATTGTGTCCTTAATTTTTCCTCTCTGGATAAAGATCCCAGACACAGATGGAAACCGTGGGAAGATTCCCATACAGGCTATACACCTAACAATAAAAAGGGGAAGCATACAATGGTTATATCTCCATCAACAAAGCAAAAGATTGATGAAATACACCATTACCAACAACAGCAAATGAATATGCAACGAGAGCTCTACTGTGAACAGAAAGTAACGACAAGACGTCTTAGCTTTCCAGAAAAAATTGCCATGAAAGTTTGTTCATCAAAAAAGGATGAAGTTGCTGAACCTTCCTATAGAACTCCATCCCCTTCAAAACCTGTTCAAACTCCAATAGCTCCAAAATGGTCACCTGTAGAAGATGTTCCATCTCCAAACTCATGGGAGCGTAAGTTTTAAAGAATGGTGGCTAAAGTTTTATATATATATATATATATATATATATATATATATATGTATATGTATGTATGTATGTTGCTTTAAGCAAAATGTATAAATATAATATAATAATAAAATTTATATGACTCTACATATATATATAATTTATATTTCAAATAAAATGTGCATTTCTAACAATTCGACCGACCGAATAACCTGAATCGGTCAGCCGACACCAGGCCGCAAGCATCAAATATGCACATTTAACAGGGTTGGTCGACCGAAACTCTGAGTCGGTCAGCCGAGCCCTTTCCCGAAACTTTCAGCTAACCTCTGTTTCCTATGTCGGTCAGCCGACCCAGAGAGTTCGGTCGACCGAACGTGTTTCCAGCTGTTGACTTTTTCTGTTTACTTCATATTATTAACCCACCCCTTCACCTTTTCAACCTACCTCTTCACTTCTACTTTCCCAATTTCGGTTTTTACCCTAGCCCCCATTAAAATTCTCTCAAATTATTATTTTTTCTTCAACAAAAATCAAATGGCTCCAAAGAAGAAATCAAAGACTGTCGGTGGTTCATCTTCGACACCTCCCGTTGATACTCAAATTGCTTCATGGCTAGTCAACGATGTAGCACTTCAAAGATGGATACAACTTCAAGATGCCAAAATCTTTGAAGAATCATTCGTAAGTTATCCTGATTTCGTTACCTATCGAATTGAAGATGCCGCAATTAGAAGTGGGTTAGATGCTTTTCTAGACTACCGCAAAAATAATTTGAAAATTAACCACATTATGGTTAAATTGTTTTTGGCTAACCTAAATCTTGTCAATCCACCTAGAAACACTGAAAATTGTGTTTGGACATCGGTTTGTGGCACCTCAATCTTTCTCTCCATTGATCGAATTAACCATATATTAGATGCTAGACCGGGTGGAATTTCATTACACGACGTAGACTGTAATATATCAAGTCGTGACCACATAAGTCATTTATTTTTCGAAGATGATGCTACGGATTTTAGACAGACATCATCACTTAGACCCAAAGCTAGACTCTTTCATCGTTTCATGATGAATTCAATTATACCAAGAGGTGGCTCCTACCACTTAGTGTATCCTGAGAATTTTAAAGCTTTATATGCTTTGTGTTCAAATACACAAGTAAATTGGGCACAATTACTCATGGATGAGTTTTTTACATTCAATCAAGGAAAGATGCTTCATATCTATTATGGAGAATACATAATGAGATTGATTAATAGCTTCATCCAACATGCTCCGGAATCCGAAACTTCCAAAGTTCGTTCTTTTGATTCAAGGACCATAAAACTAATGAAGTTGCCCGATGCACCACCTAGATTTTTAACCATTAACCAATGGCAGAGTACTCCTCGAGAACAACTACGCCGTAGTCAATCTGCACCTCATCCATCAACTCATGCTCTGGAGCATCTAACACGTCAACATTCTGTTCAAAGACCAACTCCTGGAATGAGTACAGAGGCGGCTATTGATATTTTGGCTCAAAATCAAATAGCCTTAGATGTCCGCCTTCGAAAAATTGACGGTCGTTTTAAGAAAATCAAGGGCTTCTTCGTCAATTTATGGGATGCATTATCATGTACTACCGAAGCCGGTGCCTCTTATGTTGCTCCCGGAAAAAGGCCAACACCAAACTTCTCGTTTTCCACTTCAGAGAATACAAGCTCCGGTACATCAGGAACTCACACTTCTAACACTCAAAGACGTGGTAAGGAACATGCTCCTCCGGAAGAAAATATCCGTCCAGAATTTGGGGATTCCGATGATGATGAGGAGTGATCATATTGTTTTACAATTTGCTATCTCATAATTTCTAGTATTTTGTTTTTAGATGTTGTGTACTACAGTAAAACATCAATATTCCTATTTGCTTTGAGTATGTATTATTTAAAACTTTATGTTTTTCTTATGTTGTGTCACATATTCCATACTGTTTGAACATCCACTAAGTATTCCTTTTTGTCGATGACAAAGGGGGAGAAATATATGCACGCTAACAAATTTTTGCAGAAATGTCGCCATATATTCAGGGGAAGAATTACAATATATACTACTTCGTCACATAGGTATTGTCATCAATCAAAAAGAGGGAGAATGTAGATTCATGAGTTTTGATTCGTGACACAAGCTTCATATATCATACGATGAAAGCGACAAAAAGAGAATAAGTATATATTATGCACTACAAAGGAGACAAGACTACAATCCAGAATTTATTATGAATATTTTAATGTATTTAGTCTTAGAATATTGTTAAAATCATTCCTTAAGTAGTCACATACACACACAAATTAATTTATGCACAAATAAGTGTACACTGTGCATATAACTACAGGTCGGCTGACCGACCAGAAACTTCGGTCGACCGACCCTGTACTCAGTGCACAGGTACTCTCTGTTTTTGTTCACGATTTCAAACTCAGCTGACCGGCCAGTTTTTCCGGTCGACCGACCTGCATATAACGGCTAGTTTTCTGAAGAGTTGCGATTGTTTCATGAAGAGATATGTCCCTCAATTCAAGAGATACGGACACAACTTTTGATTGAAACTCTTCATGAAAGATTGTAACTATTCTACAATTATATAAACATGTTCAAATCACTTCTACAATTACCGATTCTTGTTTATAATTCTGAAATCTATTCTCTATTTATTTCTGCAAATAAAAGCATTCATTCTTATTTAATATCACTAGAATCCTTGATTTAAATCATAAACTTTGATTCTACGTGATTATCTTCCTTCTAAATCTTCACACACATACATACTCTTGAGGATTTGATTATAGGAAAGTTGTACTATCAAAAGACAATCAGTGTTATTCAGAACACATTCGTCAACAAACTATTTGTATTGAAGTTAAAGTCCTCTTCGGCTGTTGAGGCGGAAAAATTCCTGTTTGGCTTCTCAGGTGTCGTATACCTATTCCTCCGGGTTAAGTGAGGGGTTTAGTTTAAATCCAGAGGATATTCTGGGACTGGACGTAGAACGGAAAGTTCGTGCCAGTATAAAAATTCCTGGTGTGCTTACTTTAATTTTTATTTTACTGCTATTATCAGTTTCCGCATTTATATACCATATTACACGATCCTTAGTACTACACGTACACTTTCAGTATTCAAGTTGTTTGTTTACGGATTGTATCTGTACTCAAGTAATTGGAAAAGTAATAAATATCATATTCCAAGTGGGTGTAGGCAATTACGCTGAACCACTATAAATCTGGAGTTCTCGTTTTTGTTATTCTTTTACACTCAATTACGTTACTTCTCTGCTTTAATTTACTTTCTTCATTAATCTCTCTATACAATTCTACTCAAGGGTGTTAGTGACCAATTTTGGTGTTAAAAATATCTTTAAATTATACATTCAAAGAAATTTACATAAATTTTACTTGAAATATTCATTTTAAAACTTCATTTGCAAATCGATCATCTTTAATACTTTAATACTTTATGGAAAAAAATTCATCTGTAAAATTTCTTGCTTCATTCATAAATACCATTTAAAAATTTTAAATTACATCTTTATAAATATACATAACTATTTGAAAACAATTATTTACTTTATTACTGATATTTAAAAAGAAGTTATTGAAAACCTTAAATCCATTATTTATAGATTTTGTTAGTTTTAAATCTCAAAATACTTTTAAACGTCATTAATAAATCAATAATCATTAACTTTAAATACGTTTTATTTAATTAATAACTTCTCACAATATTTACAACATTAAAAACTTAATATTAAACCATGATGTACATAAATAAACAACATTTTAAGCATTTTAAAGTATTTAGACATGAAAAAGAAAAAAATGGCCAAAATATCTTTTGTATAATTCTTTATTGAAATACTTTTATAACTCGATATTTTAACAAATTTATCTTCTTTCTTGTAGACTCTGGTCATATGTTAATCAGGCGTAAGACTAGAAATCTCCAAGTACTTAGTAGACCTATTTCAACACCCAGTGAAAAATACTAAAAAACAAGTATCAGAAGTACCGCTCAAAATCTAATGTCAAATGATGATGTTATGGTAGCAGTGGCCTGCTGCTGATCCAATGTTTACGCAATGGACACAAAACTTTCTAGAAGATCCTTCCACCTTCTTGATTCTAGAAAATATCGTAGCCATTTTGTAAACAAGGGACCATCGACCCCTGCTAGAGTGGTACGCTACTGATTCAATGATTTACGCAATGGATGCACTTCCTTCCTAGAAGATCCATAAACAGTAGATCCCAGGATCGAAAGTGCCTCCGTTGGGTAAACCAAAAAACCATCTACCCTAAAAAATCGAGGAACTTATGGGTTTAAGTCTGGACAACCATATCAGTTCAAATCGGTTTCTGAATTCACCCAAGTATATTAGGATTTATCGGTGGAATCCATTCCTAGATTCCCCCAGTCCATCTGGGTCGGAGCATATCATACTATACTTCTTCTCGGAGGGTACTTCCCCATGCCTTTTACTTTAAAATATATCATACCATATATAGTATCCTTTCAAAATCATAACTTCAAATATCGCACATATATAAATTCCATTAATATAAGATTTCATTTTCAGAGAGAGTACTTTCCAAAATCAATAGTCTCGAATATATCCTTATACTTATATAATGTCCATCTTATATAAGAATCAAAGTTTTTCCAAAATCAATTACGCTGCACGATGAGCCATATGGGATTGAAAATCTTTGCTTTATAAAGGGTTCTGAGTTTAGAATAGTTTTGTATATATAATATTTGGTAAAATAGTTTGTATATAAAATATTTTGTAAAATAGTTTTGTATATAAAATAGTTTGTAAAATAGTTTTGTATTTAAAATAATTTTGTATTTAAAATAGTGTGTAAAATAGTTTTGAATAAGATAAAATAAAAGAAAAATAGTTTTGTATAATTGTTTCAAATTATAGTGGTTTGTGTAAAAAGAAAAATTCCAATTTAAATTACAAAGATATTCAACCCAACAACTTTCAATTTCAACGTCAAAGCATATCAATAATATTAGAACATAAGATATACGTATGTCATCATCATGCAAAATCACATTCGATCGCTCGCTCGATCACACAAATTAACTTTCGAACTATGTTGTTCATTCAGCTTGCCTAATGCAGACTTCGATAAGGTTTCTTGACTATAAATCATCATTCTCCTTAATTAGCCATATACTATGATAGAGAAATTTGGAATCAAACCAAAAATCCATATCAAATATTCGCCATCAAGAATTGAATGAAAAATCCTAACATGAAATGGTGTAATTAACCTCGAACTTGTACGCTCAAATCTGGATCAAATTAATTATGCAAATAAACAAGATACGTACAACTTACACATTTATTCAAATTTGCTTCATCACAATTACATTTTAATTTAAATTCATTATTAATCTCATTGATTAACACAAATATCACTTCGCACTTTAATATTAGTTTCACAAAATTTCTCCATTTAATATAAAACATTAATACATTCATTCTCATAACATTGCTTATATTTCTCTTCATTTTAAATTACATTCATTTTCATATGTAATATTTCCCATTTGATACTACATTTATTTTTGAATCATTTCATAAGAAATTTTCTTAACTTTATAGCCAATTTATAAAAGCTTAACTTCTTTTATAAGACATATTCGAGTTTAAAGTCATCACAACTTATATTATAACCATTTATTGCAACGTCCATTTATTTCATAAACAAATATAAGTCTTGTCTTTATTTATAATCATTTCTCTTAGTTCAGATTTGTTTATCCAATTAGTTTTCATTTTTACTTTTCAAATTTATTTATGACACATTTCATATATTTTCATTAAGTTTCTAAACATTTTTTCTTCTTTAATTTAATCTCATTTGCAGCATTTCCTTAATCACAATTCCGATTTAAACATGCCAAGGCTTAATGTTCGCATATGTATACTATTACATTATATGCCAAAAATGTATACAACAATTCTATTCATTTACTGAACATAGATATACAAATTAAACCTTGTTTCTCTTGTTTTCAAATTAAGGTTATCAAATTCAATTGCATAATTAAACACAATTACTAAGTTTTAACTCATATATTAATTCAAAAGTTTTCAACTATCCAAATATCCAGATATTCCATTTTATTTCAATAATTGAAGCTTCCAATCAACAAACAACAAGTTTCGCAACAAAACATTTCAATTTCATAACCAAATGTCCTAATTATCCACTTTTGAATAACACTACTATTATTTTCAAAATATTAGGAACCAAATTTCTAAAACATCGGAGTTTAGTTCTCAAATTTCAGTTTAAATTTTCATTACTAAGACTAAACTTAGAAATCATGTTTATATAATCATTCACTTTATTTCCTTTAATATACCCATATTAAACTAGTGTTTAGTTCATAAATTCAATCAACCATAATAGCCAATGCTTATAAACTGACTAAATACAACAAATCAACAATAAATGATAATAATTAAATATTATCATTTCCTAAAAAAACACATTAAAAACTATATTAGTTATAACAAAAATTATTCCTTTATATATAACCTATAATATTAGGAAAAATTATTTCATTTCAAAACTTATATAAAACATTATACAACACTAACAAATACGCGCTCTCGTATATACATACACTCAGACAAACTCATTCTAGGATATTACTACCCAATCTCTAATGAGTTAACCCAACAGGCTAAGGTATTTCTAAACCAAAGCATTGATACCAACTGTAACGACCCACCTTTTTGGCCGGTTTAAATCGATAATAAACCACATATGTCTAATTCAAACCAATTAAAATGGAGGATTGTTAATGGGGTAAATAAAAAAATAACAAGTGGAAAGGAGAAAAACAAAACACAGAATCTCATAGCAAAATGATAAGATATAATAATCAAATAAACAATTCGTGAAGCTGTTTTATAAATAACATTTGATTATACTTTTACAATCCAAATCAGAGTTATACATATATCAGAAATAAAAAAATAATGTAGTGGAACACAGAATGGAGTGGAATAATTATAGTAAATAATAATATACTGAAACTTCGTCTTCATCCTCCAGAAAATAGTCTTCAATACATTGAAAAGCTCAAACTGACCCGAGCATAAAAAAACAAAACATTCGAGTTAGAACTAAAATATCTTACGTAAGTCAAAATAATTAAAATAGAGACATTAGTGCATGGCTTCAGAGAAGTTACGGGATTTCCATCTCCTATCAAGTGCACAACGTGGATATAATTATTTAAAAGATTTCAAATAATTCGAAATACCAATCTTAATCATTTAATTAAAATAAATGCAAAAATTAACGGAATCTTTCAAATAATTCAATTCTAATAAATAATCCAAATTCAATAAATCATATGGGTATATGTCATATCAACCAATATCCAAAATCAAAATTCCAAATCAAGAAAACCGCTCGGGTTTATCATTTCAACCCATAACGATTTTTCCTAATTTATAAGATCATTCAGGTATGTATCATTTCAACCATAGAGATAATAGAGATATAGTATAATAAACATCCAATCATTCAAAATATCAACCAATAACATCCATCCAATCATTCAAATATCAACAATTGAACATACATCACAATCATCATTCAAATCAACAAATAACTAACAACAATTTACCGGTTATCATTAACAAGTATTTAACTGGCAGTTTAAATTTCAATTTAAACTAAATGGTAATTAAATTCAATAAAAGTCAAATTTAAATGGAATGACAATTTAAAATATACCAAACAGCAACTAATTAATTTCTGTTCACATCATAAATTAAATTTAACTAATATAAGATAATTTAGTATTCGTGAGTGGGTTAAAACACTCGCTTTTGATTTTAAATCGATTTGAAATCCAAATAAAGGCCCAAAATTAAAAAGTCTTAGAATTTGTCCAAACTAGTTCGAAAATGTTCGGAATTTCAATACTATCGCAGCAGAACAAAGTGTCTCGTAAATCCAACTTCATATGTAAAAGATATGGTATTTAGAACATTTGAAAGATTAAAATTTAAATTAAATAAATAATTAAAAGAAGGGTTACCACCTCACATGGCCACGTCACATAGGCCATACACGCGAAACCTTAACTCAAGAAAAAGAACGCGATCGAACTCTAGGCCGATAGAAACCACCACAGTTCTGCTCCATGCCGCCTACGTCGCCTGAAACCCTTGGCCTGATGCTCGCTACCACCGCCATGCCCGGCGCACGCCCACTAGGGGCCGTGCGACCCCATCACAAATGCCATCTTCTCCTATATTTCCAACCGCTGACCTTAAAATTTGAACATGATGCAATTTTTGACGACGATTGAGCCACTCAATTTCCAAGCGTACAGCTTAGATGCGCTCCCTATGACGACCTCTGCAAAACTGTACCCTCAAATCGGTGATCCATCGCCATTTTGCATCCTCCAAATGAGTGTTTGAGAATTATCCATCAAATTTTGGACATGCAGAGACCTAAAATCGGAAAACAAGCCGTAGATCTAGATTGTGCTCATTTAGAGCTTCCCAACGATATAAAATTCAATATAATTTTGAGGAGTTTGATTTTGATTTGAATTTTAAAATTGATTTGGAAATTGGGTTAAGGGTTTGGAATTGAAATTTTGATTCTGCCATTGAGGGAAAGGAATAGGTAGATGAATTGTACGTACAAAATAACTAAACGGTTGCTAGGGTTAAAGAAACAAAATCCATTAAAATGGACAAGGCTCGATAAGAAATAATGAACATATCTAATTGGTTCGAACAATAATAACGACCCGAAAAGCCCATTTCGCTTTCGAAATGAAAATGGATCATCCCATATATCAAAATAGATGTTTTTGATATTTTCAAATTTAATGGAACATGTTTCGAGTTCAAATTCCATTGTATGAAGAAGTTAGCTTTTAAAATCAGCTTATTTTAAAATGATTTCATTAAATTAATTTCTACGCGTTTCGAGCCAGCACGATCAAACAACAAGTCGATCGCCACGAAACTTGAAATCTTATAATAATTCACTTTTATGGATCCGATAAAAGTGGTTTCATCAAAATCCGAGACAGTGGCCAAAATGGCTAATTTCCCATTAATTAAATAAATTATTATTAAATTGATTAATACGTTTTTTAAATTCAAACTTTGTAATTATCAAATTTTATCATTTTTGATTTACTTTGTGATTAATAATCTTTTAAAACAAATTTCGGTGTCCAATTCAATATTAAACATTTCATAATTCCAGCGTTCAATTATAACTACAATAAATTTTTAGTTAATTATAATTTAATTTCCAATAAATTCACTTATTTTGATTTCACTCTTATTATTGAATCAACTATTATCTTATGAATATAATTAACATTGGTTTACATTTTATTAATCAATATTCTGTAGTTATCATCTTTTAACATATTATTTGCAATATTTCAATTATATAATTTTTTTATCGATTTCTAAATTAATTTAAATGGATTAAGTAACAAAATGATAATTAAAGCAATTATTATACACTAATAAATCAAATGCATTTACAAGTTTATTATTTATGAAAAAACCCAATAAATTTATGTACTAATAAATTGATTTCCTAATTCGTAGTAAACCTATTTCAATTAACAACATACAATTTGTAACGACCCGGAATTTTAGGCAATATCAATTTAACAATCTGTATTAATAATTTGATTGATTTCAAAAATTTTATTTATAATTTTAATTTAAATTGGTAAATTTAATCTTTTAAAGGTTAATAAAATTTTAATATGGCAATATTGATAAGATTTATTTTTCAAAGCTAATATAAATTTTATTCTATTTATAATATATATTTGATATATATTGTGAATAGCTTTTGTTTTAAATAAAGATTTAATTTTCAAATTGTAATATATGTGTATGCATATGTTATAATTTGGAATTGTTTTGAAATTTAATTTAATTCATTAATAATTTATATATGTATGAATTGTAATTTAAAGCTTTGTTTTAATATTAATATTTTTCAAGGGTTAATTTAAGTTTAATTCAATTGTTCAAAATATAAGATAATTATTTATTTTAAATATGATAGTTTAAAAAAGATTTAATCAAAAATTTATTTATTTTTTGTAACAACCCGCATATTTATCGATTTTATATTTAAATATTTTATTTAAATATTTTATCGTTAGTCGGATTTTAGTCCGAAAAGCTACTTTTTGCAAAACGCCGAATTAGGACTCGAGACCAACCCATTGAGTTCAAAATGCCGTTTGCGACCTTTTTGAGTATAAGCTTCGATATGTTTGGAGAAAGTTGAATTTTGCTACTTTTCACTTAGGGTTTTGGTTTGGGCTGAGCCAACTAACCACTTACTAACTCAGTCCCAATCCCCCTCTCCTCCTCATTACTTCATTCCAACTCCTAACTCTCTAGCAAAACTGAAAATGGAGGTGGAGAGTGGAAATTAAAACTCCAAGCCCTAGCTTCCTTTGCAAATCCATCTCCTAGCTCCAAAGTTCATGAGAACCCATTGGTAAGCTTCCTCCTCTTCTTCTCCAACTCTTTCTCTCTTTGATTTCAGAAATTTCATAAACCTAATTTAGGGAACATTTCTCTTTTAAGCTTAGATTCAAGCTTGTTGAGTTGGAATTGAAGAGTGCTTGTTCTTGCCATTGCTTCATAGCATCTTCTTCATTCGTTTGGGTTCAAAGGTGAGATTTTTATCTCACATCTATGCTTATATTTATCTTCGATTGTTAGGTATGAATTCCTAACACTTATTCGTGTGCATTTGCTTTTGGTTTGGATTGAATTGGTGTATATTCCAATTTTTAGTGTTTTGAGTTCAATTCGTTAAAAATCCTAACTTCTATGTTTGAACATGTTTTTTGGAGATGCATCGAAGAGCTTATAGGGCCGGGTAGTCGATTGACATAAACCCTTAGCGCCGTTGCTCATGCGAATGCAATTTGGTCAAGATTGAACCTCATTTGTAATAGGCATGGATGAGGCTGGAAACAGGCTTGGCCGACCGACCCCCCTGGTCCGGTCGACCGACCTGCTTCCAAGTGCATAAGCACTTTCTGTTTTAAGGTTCGGCCGACCGAGTACAGGGTTCGGTCGACCGACCTGCTGTCCCGAGAGGTTCCCAACCCTTGGTTCGGTCGACCGACTCAGGGAGTCCGGTCGACCGACCTGATGATTTTTACCAGATTAGCCTATTTTGCTAATCCGTTTGAATATCCAACTTTAATCGATTCGTGTTGTCTCCCTTTTGTTGTTGTCATTTATTATCGACTTTGATGACCTTTTCTTTGGGAATTTTAGATATATCCACTTTGATGGATTTTATATCGATTTCTTTGGATTCTATTCACGTCTTCGAATGTGAATTTTTATGCCCGATTGTTTCTACAATCACTTCTATGATTTGTCACTTTAAAATATAAAGGTTTTCTATACTAGTAGTAAATATCAAAACTCTTTCTTCAAATGATTTCAACACTATTTTATAACAAAGCTCATTTTCTCAAACCGATTTCCAATCTATTAGTATATACAAACCTTTACCTCACTCGTATGAGAAATCTAATTAAACGACTTAGTAAAACAAGTGGTATGAAACGCTTGCGTTTACTTCGTCGGTTAATTCTTGGACTTGTTCGATTGAATCTCTTGTGACAATTTTCTAGTGGAGATCTACAATTTGTTCGTAAATATTTAAGTTAAGCTAGTGGTTATGGGACATGAGGCTAAGCTCATATATTTACTATCTTATTGTAATTGACACTTCTCTTTGATCATGACGATCATCTTTGTGGTTTAGACTAGCAATGTGCGATGTCTCTTTGTCTATATGGAGGACTGTGCCTCATTTTATTGAGTTTCGTCTCATTTTATACATGGGTCGTACCTTTCTAGGTGCGTCAATGTTTTATTATGCATGGGGTGTACCTTTCTAGGTGCATCGATGTTTGTTTACTTCGTGGAGCAATCGGCTCAATAAGTCGGGACATGGGGCGTATCTTTTTAGGTGCGTCGATGTTCGTCTATGCATGGGGCGTATCTTTCTAGGTGCGTCGATGTTCGACTTAGCATGGGGTGTATCTTTCTAGGTGCATCGATGTTAGACATTACATGGGGTGTATCTTTCTAGTGCATCGATGTTTATTTATTTGTGCATGGGGCATATCTTTCTAGGTGCGTCGATGCTAGAGCATGGGGTGTATCTTTCTAGGTACATCGATGTTTATTTATTTGTGCATGGGGCGTATCTTTCTAGGTGCGTCGATGCTAGAGCATGGGGTGTATCTTTCTAGGTACATTGATGTTTATTTATTAGTGCATGGGGCGTATCTTTCTAGGTGCGTCGATGCTAGAGCATGGGGTGTATCTTTCTAGGTGCATCGATGTTTATTTATTTATGCATGGGGCGTATCTTTCTAGGTGCGTCGATGCAAGAGCATGGGGCGTATCTTTCTAGGTGCGTCGATGTTCGACTGTTCATGGGGCATGTCTTTTTAGGTGTGTCGATGTCCAGTTTTTTTGGGGATTGGCCTCCTTTTTATTGTGATTTGGTTCATCGGATGTCCCGTTGTACGACGTCGTTGTTCCTTTTTATTGTGATTTCTGGATTTCGTGTGTTGATTTCTGGAATTTGTGTTTCACCAACTTTTACGATTGGCATGGATATATATATGTCATTTATTGTGGCTTGGTGAATGAAATCAGGAGTATGACATTCCTTTTTATCTTGAGTAGATTTTTGTGATATTGATTAATCTCTTTTTGATTTTCAATTACTTATTTATCACAGCTTGGCATTGTGATTATTATATGTTTATGTCATATTTCTTATTATATATCACTTCATCTGATATTTATAGCTAGACTGATCCATTTATTATTTTCTTCTTAAATAATACTCGGGTCAGACTGAGATATTACAGGTGTTTACTCATGGCTTCCTACCTGGAACCATCTTCTGACTTTTGGCTAACTACTCTAGTTTAGTAGTTTTTGTTGTATACATTTGAGATACAGACTCTATGATGTATACTTATTCTTTTATCTAGCACTTGTATCTATTCCTTTGTATTATTGTGGATCTTGTTTGACCACTACTCTGATGTACACTTTCATGTGTAATATTCATATCTATTTCCGCCTTTGTGATATGAATTATCTGTGACTGATTTATGTTATGTTTGTTTCTATATTTGTTTCCTAAGATATTATAGCCACTGTGTAGTAGCTTTGAGTTTGTGTCGGCATGTCGGATTTCCACTTGAAAAAGATTTGCATGTTATACTATCTGACATATCGATGCTCGCACAAAGCAATTACACGGATGGTCGCTCCTCAACAGCCTTATTCTCCGTGCTAGTTGACAGCATTCACCGTAATGTTCTTGTTTAGCGTGGGTATAGAGGTGGGGCGTCGCATTTTTTCTTTGAAGTGTTTAAATTTAAAAATATTGTATAAAGTTATTAATAAACTTTCTTTTAAAAATTATTTCTTAAACACTAAAAATAAATGTTTTATATTTTAAATTACATGTATAAGAAAATATATTTGTGTTATAATTAGTTTTAGAATATTTTCTTTAAAAAGTAAATTTATATTTACATATGTAAGTATTTATTTATAAAGTAAATTAAATACGTAATTTTATATTTACATTTAAATTAAATGAAAATTAATTAAAAATACTTATGTAACATGTGTAACATATTAACACCTCTCAAAAACATGTGTTGAAAATTTAAGTTATATTAGTGACAAATGTAAGTTTTTGAACAAGTGGCCTTCATCTTCATTTATTTGAAAATTTAAAATATATAAAGAAAATTTGTTTTCTCTTTCAATTCCAAACTTTTTTTTCTTCCTCTCATTTCTTTTCTTTTCTTCCTTGTTTCAAAATTAATGGAAAACCAAAAACTTTTCTCAAAACCTGAGATTTAAAAACCAAAAGCAAATCAAAACTCGAAACTAAATCTGCAAAGAGCAAATCAAATCTGCAAAGCAAAATAAAATCCTGCAATTTCAAATCTTTTGCAATTCAAATGGAATGATGATCAACTCAGCAGTTTCGACATCAGTTCAACCCTTTAAAACAACAATTTGAGGCATGCAAAGGTTTCATCAGCAAAGCATCTTTTTCATATTATATATATTCAAGGCCTGGAAGTATTAAAACATGTTTTCTGTAATTATATAAGAGGTGAGTAAATATTTTTTTCAAAAATAGTTTGATCTGGTTTTACTGCCATGCATGTGTTGATATTGACTGTATTAAAGTTCTTTAGCTTGAATTTATATAAATTAGTATATATATGTGTATAGATCTGTATGCATATGAAACTCTGTTTGCTGTTTTTTTAGACCAGAATTCTCTTCAAAAATTCAAATCTTCTACTATCATCATTATTTTACATTGATGATTGAATAAAAGTTGTTTGTTACTGATTGTTGGTAATTTTAAAAATAATTTCTGAAAATTTAAATTTACAAATAATTTGTAAAATAGAAACTACAGTAATTGTTGCATGTCAAAAAATTGGCATCCTTAATTCTTGCTTTCGTTTGTATAGATGGATTAATAGTTAGAAATGAGTAATTTTCACATGAAATTCATAATTTTAAATTGATAATCAATTGGGAATTAGGAGGAGAAGGGTTTCGGCAATATGGCGAATTGCCGATGATCAACTCGTTGTTTTGAGTTGAATTTATGGTCGAGGCTAGCTTTCAAGGTGTTGATGATGGGAAAAATACTGTTGAATTTTTCCTATGGTTTTATTGCTTGGGATCGATCGTTTTAGAGTTCTGTGGTAGTTTGTAAGCAGGATGTTTTGTAGGGCTTTTGGGTTGGCTATGGAGGATCGGAATGTTTAGCGAGATGGGGAATGGTAGCGTGGAGGTACGGTGGTTCTTTGGGAAGGTCGCTGGAACTTCCGGTGGTGGCGACCACCGGTGGTGATGGGATTTGGGGGTTGTGTTGTTTCATATTTTCGAGCTTAATGTTCGAATTTCGATTCGTTTATTTTTCGTTCGATCTGGGTCTGGTATTGTGCTCGCATGCGATCGTGGGATGGACGGCGATGGTCGCGAGGACCTATGGTGGCCGGCGACGTTAGTGCACGTGCACCGTGCACGGGTTTGAACCAGGTGGTGTTTTATTTGGGGAAGAAAGGTGTTGCTCGGGTTTTGGTGCGTGCTTGTGTAGGGTTTGTCTCAAAGCAGGGATGTTGGTGATTGACCCGAGGTTAACTCGAGTTTTGTGGTGTTTGACACGGGTTTGACCCTAGTCGTTTTCGTATGCTAATCAAGACCTAAGTTTTTTATAAAGAGGAATAGTTTTCAAAGATTATAACTTGTTCTTTTAAAGTAAATTGTTAATTAAATTATTGAAGTGTTAATTGAATCTATTTTCAAATTTAAAAAGGTTTAAGGTGGTTTCTTTGGAAGTAATTATCTTACTTATATTTTGAATTTTAAATTTAAAAAGAGTATTTTTAATTTAAGTATTAAATCAAAGTTTTTAAATAAATTTTTAAGTAATGTTTAAAAACAAAGTTTTCAAATTATATGGAAAACGAATAAGTTCAAAATTAGATAATTAACGTATTTTAAATCCCAAATTGATTTCTAAATGCTTTAATTTCAAATAAAGTTTAAGTTATAATTTTGGAAACCAAATAGAATAATTTGTTTTTAAGTTATTAAATTTGATTAATTTCAAATAATTTATTTATGAAGATAAATAAGATTAAATTATTTTGATATGAACTTATACTTAATTAAAAAAATTTGTTAATAAGTAAAGTTTAATTAAGATTTATGCTTTTCTAATTAATTAAGGATTTTTTTAATATAAGAAGTTAATAATTAATTAATTAATTAATTTTAAATAATTAGTTAATTGTTTATTTAATCTTAAATAATCACTCAATTATGAATTAATTAAGTGTAATCACTTAATGAAATAATTAATGGTTAATTATTGAATGTAATTAAGAATGGAAATTACTTATGGAAGTAATTAGAGGAAATTACTCATGAGGGTAATTAAATGGAAGTGATTAACGGATAATCATTTGAGGTTATTAATTAAGGAATTGATTAATATAATTGATTTGAAGTTAATTAATTATCGAGTAATTAATTAATTAAAGAATTAAGGATTATTTAATGATGGAATTAATTACTTGTTAAGTAATTAATTAAGAGAGTAACCAAGATTTATTAATGGAAGTAACTAGAAGATAATTACTTATGTAAGTAATTAAGGCTTAATTACTTAGTTAATTTTAGTTAATTAATTAATGTGATTAATTAGTTAATGAATGTGATTAATTTAAGATTAATTACTAAGTGTAATTAATTAAAATGTAATCAATTAATAAAGTAATTAATTAAAGATTATTAATTAATTGATTACTTAATGAAGTAATTAAAGATTAATTAATTATATTAATTAATCAAAGGGTTAATATAATTAGTTAAGAAATAATTAATTAAGATAAGTAATTACAAGTTGTTAATTACTGTTTATGATTAATGAGATGGTTAATTACAAGTTAATTATTTATTAAAGGAATTATTAACTAATAAGGATTATTAGTTAATTAATTAATCAAGGTTGATTAATAAAAATGATTAATTAAAGTGTGATTAATTAATTGCAATTAATTGAGGTTTAATGCAATTAATCATAGTTAATTAATTAATGGAAGCAAATGAAGGATCATTAATTATTGAAATTAATGGTAGTAATTAAAGGTTAATTACTGAATATGGTTAAGGCTAATTACTTGAATGTAATTAAAGGATGATCAATCAAGGAGATTAATCAAGGAAGATTATTAAGAGATGATTAATTTATTTATTTGGAATAAATTAATGAAAAAGGATTAAGGTAATCCAATTGATTTAGAGTTAATCAATTCTGCTTATGGATGATCGATTAATATTGAGTGACTGATATTGGATGATTGATACTGGGTGTTTGGTTGAAACTGGATGATTTGGATATCTATGATATGTGATATGCTGCTTTGTGAGAGGAATGTTTGATATGAATTATCTATTGTGATAATGTGATTCATCTATCTGTTTATATCATCCTGGATATAAGTTTAACTGTTTAAACCCTTAAACAACTTGGACACTAAAATGGCGTTTGGTTTCAGTGAGACGGGGATCGGGTTTCCATATTTGGATATCCGAAAACCACATCGATCCAAATTAAACGTTAGGTCGTGAATCCAAGTTGAGCTTAGTGAAGACTCGAAGTGTTAGAACTATACGTCAGTATGACTCTGGGGGTGATTCCGTGATGAGTTTGATGGAGATAGTACTTACAGGTTCGAGATGGTGATTTAGAGTGCAAGGGCTATAGTCGTTGACTCTGAGGGTGGTTCCAAAATGAGTGCAACGAGATAGTGCCTTCGGTTTCGTTTGAACCTGGAACGAACTTGTATGGATTGAATGCTTTCAGAACATCGTCAGGTGGACGATGAGCATTCTAAGATAGATGTGTTCTATAAAGGTAATTGCAGCCTCAAGCCTCATCAACCGGGAATGGCTAAAACATGGGAGGTGCAGCAAGGCTAGGTGGGTAGCACCCATTTCAGGGTGAGGTCATTCCTGTCTAGATGTCCTTTTATTTCGGCTTAGTGGGTGGTTGGTCGCGCCAACCACGGGGTGATCTTACTCGGGACTATTCAGTAAGGAATGGTCCCGGCTTTGTGATGCAGGGGATTAGGCATAATTCTCGGTACTGTGATCTAGGCCACGTACTGTGATGGGCGGTACCCCGGTAGCCCTGCCATTTATGGAAACCTATTCTTCCTACGACACCCTACGGTTTTGATTGTATTACCCACTTTTGTGGCTAGTAGCTGGAATTTAATCATGTAACAATTTCGGCTATTTCTTATTTACTTGAAAACCCTAGACACTATTATAATATCACTAGATTTCCTGTCAAATGTTTTGGTTAGCGTAGGGTAAAAACTTTTCCATGTTTATGTATGGGAAGTCTTACGTGATACCCTTTCTTTTCAAAGGATTTTATAAAGTTAAGCAATTGTAACCCGTTTACTTACACCAGACCCCTGTCTGACCCGAGTGTGTATTTTCTGTTCTATTAAACTCTTGGATGCTCATGTTATGTATGAGTAGTCGAGGGATTCAGGTTTGCTTGACGAATTCTGGAGGACATATGGAGCAGGAGGCTTCCACGTGTAGATATATTATGGTTCTGCTGTGTTTGTATGGTATCTATATCTTGTGTACTTGAGATGTATAGTTAGACAGATGTTTATAACTGTCTAATTTGTGTTGTATAAGTTGTATACTCTGATGTAATATGATACTATGTAATATTTTATGTGATATACTATATTCATTCGTTCCGCTGTGAGTTGTCTGATGTTGTTGTGTTTCTTCTTTCTTATCGTTTCTTCTTCTATCCCTTTCTTTCTTAAATAGTGATGCGACTTTCTGGTGTTAGAAAGTTGGGTCGCTACAGTTGGTATTAGAGCATTAGGTTGAGTGAATACCTAGGCTCTGGAGTGTTGTCTTTCTTGAGAGAGCGTACTTGTATTTATATATATCTATATATTTATCTATATCTACCTGAACTGTTGGGTTATCTGTTCGGATTTTCCAACATAAGTTTTAGAGGTAGATGGAGTAGCGGTGTGTGTGTGTAACACGACTACCACTAATGGAAGAGGTCCATATGTTGAGGTTGGATGTATATTTGTCGAGACTGTATACCTAATACCGTCTCGAGTGAGATTTGTAGTTTGGAGTAAGAATTTCTCTGATCTCCGAAGAAAATCTTTTAAAGATTCGGAGTTCATCTTTGAAGTGTAAGTTTGGATCTGTCAGAAGTATAGAAGTAAGTGATGGTATCTTGATAACTGCGTGATAAGATGCAGTATCCATGGATATTTTCAGAAGATCTTTTCTCTTGAAGCAGTTTTAGAAGTAGTTGAGGAGCAGGCTTTACCTGTCGCAGGGAAAATTCGTCTGTGTAGAAGTTGTCTGGATCTTTAGCTAAGAGGTTGGCTGTTTTGGAATATGATACTAAGGTCTATAAGTTGTTTCGCTTCGGCATGGTCTCATTTGTCATTCCTTAAGGAGAGCGAGATGTTGATGCTCGGTTTGGAGCCCGAATTTCTTGAGAGGATGTCTGCTATCTCGAAGGTCCATTGTGTGGTTTGTTGATCATTTTGGTTTTTGAGGAGCCTTTTGGATTAGAAGTCTTTGGTTAGCCGTGATAGTAGTGCAGCTCGAAGTGTTTGGTGTGCTGACGAGAAGGTCTTTTAGATTTGCAGTATCATCGAGGTAGACTTTGGAAGCAGTGGTGTGCCCGTTTCTCTGATGGTTTAGGAATCTTTGTGGTTTTTCTTTCAGCAGTCCGGGCAGATGGTGAAGGTTTTCTTAAAGAGTTAACCTTGTTTGGAAAATCTTAAAGCTGTTCTAATTGGTAAAGAGAGGACAGTTTCTTTGGAATCTGAATTAGGTAGGATCGCAAGAGTGACTTGCGATTAGTTTGGGAATTTTTCTTGGGCAATCTTTTGTTTGAGGCTGAGGGTTCTCATTTGGAAGTAGGAGCTACTGAGGTAATCAGAGGTTTGTCTGCATCTGGAGTTGAGTTCCATATTGTTTTGGTTCCAGAAGCGATGCTGGTAGTTAGCCTGGTTGTAGGATGGTTCTTGGAGAAGGAAGAGTTGGTGTAGCAGCTCAGGAATTTTTTGGAATTTGGATTGGTCAGATCTAGTTTTTTTTGAGTTGGATTTCTGCTGTAAGGATGTGTGACCGATTCAGATGGGTCACTAAGATTTTATGGATTTGATGAACAAAGTTTCTCGGATATATTGGATAAGTTTGTACTCGTGTTCATCAACAGTATTCTCATCTATTCCAGAATCAGAGTTGTGCAGCGGAAGCGAGGTAGCAGCTGTGCGAGGAAGGAAGCAAGTTCAATTTGCTATTTCTTGGGAAGTAGAGCTTGTGTTCTGGTTTTCGGCGGATCTTGGAAGACTTTTCTGTTGGATAGTATCCAAAAACTGGTTTGTTTTGGTCTAGTTGTTTCTGGAAGCATCAGCATAGGTTGAGCTGATCAGGAAGAAGATTGGCAGCCCAGGATTGACTATTGAGTTATGCGGATATGAGGTAAGGAATTTCGAATTCGAAGTTGGAGACTTCATTGTTGTTAAGATTTCTCTGGTTAAGAGACCAGTGATTAGATAAGATTGAATTGCCAGTTTAGATAGCTGGAATTCATTATATTTCACGTATCTCTAAGGGAGTACGTGTATGATTCATCATTGGTTGTTGAATCTGTAGTTCTATTGGATTTGGAAGTTGAGCTAGATTGAGTATAGTCTGATGCTCTGTTCAGATTGATGGATCTAGTGATGAGAGGAGCTCTATATTTTGGTGGTGTGGTTATTTTAGCTTCTGTAGAGCGAGTCTCCCGGTGATTTATACTTGGGAAACTCTAGATAGTGTTAGTAAGATTTATTCTGATTTGTGTTAGGATAATTAGTTAGGTTTGTATGTTTGATTATTGCTATGATTGTTAGTAACGGGATAATAGGTATGCTTTGCTGTTTGAAATTGAAATCTATGCTGGGTTATTAAATTATCTTTGCTTTTAAATTTCAGGGACGAAATTCTTTTAAGGGGGGAGGAATGTAACGACCCGGAATTTTAGGCAATATCAATTTAATAACCCGTATTGATAATCTAATTGATTTGATAAATTTTCTTCATAAATTTAATTTAAATTGGTAAATTTAATCTTTTAAAGGTTAATGAAATTTTAATCTGGCAATAATGACAAGATTTATTTTTCAAAGCTAATATAAATTTTATTCTATTTATAACATATATTTGATATATATTGTGAATAGGAAAATCTTTTGTTTTAAATAAAGATTGAATTTTCAAATTGTAATATATATGTATGTATATGTTATAATTCGGAATTGTTTTGAAATTTAATTTAATCCATTAATAATTTATATATGTATGAATTGTAATTTAAAGCTTTGTTTTGATATTAATATTTTTGAAGGGTTAATTTAAGTTTAATTCAATTGTTCAAAATATAAGATAATTGTTTATTTTAAATATGATAGTTTAAAAAAGATTTAATCAAAGATTTATTTTGTTTTTTTTAAAGTGTTTAAATTTAAAATGGTTATATAAACATATTGTATAAAGTTATTAACAAACATTCTTTTGAAAATTATTTCTTAAACACTAAAAATAAATGTTTTAGATTTTAAATTACATGTATAAGAAAATATATTTGTGTTATAATTAGTTTTAGAATATTTTCTTTAAAAGGTAAATTTATATTTACATATGTAAGTATTTATTTATAAAGTAAATTAAATATGTAAGTTTATATTTACATTTAAATTAAATGAAAATTAATTAAAATTACTTATGTAACATGTGTAACATATTAAGACCTCTCAAAAACATGTTGAAAATTTAAGTTATATTAGTGACAAATGTAAGTTTTTGAACAAGTGGCCTTCATCTTCATTTATTTGAAAATTTAAAACATATAAAGAAAATTTGTTTTCTCTTTCAATTCCAAATTTTTTTTTCTTCATCTCATTTCTTTTCTTTTCTTCCTTGTTTTGAAATTAATAGCAAACCAGAAACTTTTCTCAAAACCTGAGATATAAAAACCAAAAGCAAATCAAAATCTGAAACTAAATCTGCAAAGAGCAAATCAAATCTGTAAAGCAAAATAAAATCCTGCAATTTCAAATCTTTTGCAATTCAAATGGAATGATGATCAACTCAGCGGTTTCAACATCAGTTCAACACTTTAAAACAACAATTTGAGGCATGCAAAGGTTTCATCAGCAAAGCATCTTTTTCAGATTATATATATTCAAGCCCTAGAAGTATTAAAACCTGTTTTCTGCAATTATATAAGAGGTGAGTAATTTTTTTTAAAAAAAACAGTTTGATCTGGTTTTACTGCCATGCATGTGTTGATATTGCCTGTATTAAAGTTCTTTAGCTTGAATTTATATGAATTGGTATATATATATATGTGTATAGATCTGTATGCATATGAAACTCTGTTTTGCTATTTTATAGACCAGAATTCTCTTCAAAAATTCAAATCTTCTACTATCATCATTATTTGACATTGATGATTGAATAAAAGTTGTTTGTTACTGATTGTTGGTAATTTTAAAAATAATGTCTGAAAATTTAAATTTACAAATAATTTTTAAAATAGAAATTAAGTAAGTAACTGTTGCATGTCAAAAAATTGACATCCTTAATTCTTGCTTTCGTTTGTATAGATGGATTAATAGTTAGAAATGAAGAATTTTAACATGAAATGAAGAATTTTAACATGAAATTCGTAATTTTTAAATTGATAATCAATTGGGAATTTAGAGGAGAAGGGTTTCGGCAATATGGCGAATTGCCGATGATCAACTCGTTGTTTTGAGTTGAATTTATGGTCGAGGCTAACTTTCAAGGTGTTGATGACGGGAAAAATACTGTTGAATTTTTCCTATGGTTGTATTGCTTGGGATCGATCGTTTTAGGGTTCGGTGGTAGTTTGTAAGCATGATGTTTTGCAGGGCTTTTAGGTTGGCTATGGAGGATCGGAATGTTTAGCGAGATGGAGAATGGAAGCGTGGAGGTACGGTGGTTCTTTGGGAAGGTCGTTGGAACTTCCGGTGGTGGCGACCATCAGTGGTGATGGGATTTGGGGGTTGTGTTGTTTTATATTTTCAAGCTTAATGTTCGAATTTTGATTCGTTTATTTTTCGTCCGATCTGGGTTTCGTATTATGCTCGCGTGCGATCGTGGGATGGATGGCGATGGTCGCGACGACCTATGGTGGCTGGCGACGTTAGTGCGCGTGCACCGTGCACGGGTTTGAACCAGGTGGAGTTTTGTTTGTTTGTGGAAGAAAGGTGTTGCTCGGGTTTTGGTGTGTGCTTGTGTAGGGTTAGTCTCGAAGCAGGGATGTTGGTGTTTGACCCAAGGTTAACTCGAGTTTTGTGGTGTTTGACACAGGTTTGACCCAAGTCGTTTTCGTATGCTAATCAAGACCTAAGTTTTTTCATAAAGAGGAATAATTTTCAAAGATTATAACTTGATCTTTTAAATTAAATTGTTAATTAAATTATTAAAGTGTTAATTGAATCTATTTTCAAATTTAAAAAGGTTTAAGGTGGTTTCTTTGAAAGTAATTATCTTAATTAAATTTTGAATTTTAAATTTAAAAAGAGTATTTTGAATTTAAGTATTAAATCAAAGTTTTTAAATAAATTTTTAAATAATGTTTAAAAACAAAATTTTCAAATTATATGGAAAACAAATAAGTTCAAAATTAGATAAATAAAGTATTTTAAATTTCAAATTGATTTCTAAATGCTTTAATTTCAAATAAAGTTAAAGTTATAATTTTGGAAACCAAATAGAATAATTTGTTTTTAAGTTATTAAATTTGATTAATTTCAAATAATTTATTTATGAAGATAAATAAGATTAAATTATTTTGATATGAACTTAAAAATACTTAATTAATAAAATTTGTTAGTAAGTAAAGTTTAATTAAGATTTATGCTTTTCTTAATTAATTAAGGATTTTTTTAAATATAAGAAGTTAATTAATTATTTAATTAATTTTAAATAATTAGTTAATTGTTTATTTAATCTTAAATAATCACTCAATTATGAATTAATTAAGTGTAATCACTTAATGAAATAATTAATGGTTAATTATTGAATGTAATTAAGAATGGAAATTACTTATGGAAGTAATTAGAGGAAATTACTCATGGGAGTAATTAAATGGAAGTGATTAACGGATAATCACTTGAGGTTATTAATTAAGGAATTGATTAATATAATTGATTTGAAGTTAATTAATTATGGAGTAATTAATTAATTAAAGAATTAAGGATTATTTAATGATGGAATTAATTACTTGTTAAGTAATTAATTAAAAGTGTAATTAAGATTTATTAATGGAAGTAATTAGAAGATAATTACTTATGTAAGTAATTAAGGGTTAATTACTTAGTTAATTTTAGTTAATTAATTAATGTGATTAATTAGTTAATGAATGTGATTAATTTAAGATTAATTACTAAGTGTAATTAATTAAAATGTAATTAATTAATAAAGTAATTAATTAAAGATTATTAATTAATTGATTACTTAATGAAGTAATTAAAGATTAATTAATTAGATTAATTAATCAAAGGGTTAATATAATTAACTAAGAAATTAATTAATTAAGATAAGTAATTACAAGTTGTTAATTATTGTTTATTATTAATGAGATGATTAATTACAAGTTAATTATTTATTAAAGGAATTATTAATTAATAATGATGATTAGTTAATTAATTAATCAAGGTTGATTAATAAAAATGATTAATTAAAGTATGATTAATTAATTGTAATTAATTGAGGTTTAATGCAATTAATCATAGTTAATTAATTAATGGAAGCAAAAGAAGGATCATTAATTATTGAAATTAATGATAGTAATTGAAGGTTAATTACCGAATATGGTTAAGGCTAATTACTTGAATGTAATTAAAGGATGATTAATCAAGGAGATTAATCAAGGAAGATTATTAAGAGATGATTAATTTATTTATTTGGAATAAATTAATGAAAAAGGATTAAGGTAATCCAATTGATTTAGAGTTAATCAATTCTGCTTATGGATGATTGATTAATATTGAGTGATTGATATTGGATGATTGATATTGGGTGTTTGGTTGAAACTATATGATTTGGATATCTATGATATGTGATATGCTGCTTTGTGAGAGAAATGTTTGATATGAATTATCTATTGTGATAGTGTGATTCATCTATCTGTTTATATCATCCTGAATATAAGTTTAACTGTTTAAACCCTTAAACAACTTGGACATTAAAAAGGCGTTTGGCTTCGGTGAGACCGGGATCGGGTTTCCATATTTAGATATCTGAAAACCACATCGATCCAAATTAAACGTTAGGTCGTGAATCCAAGTGGAGCTTAGTGAAGACTCGAAGTGTAAGAACTATACGTCAGTATAACTCTGGGGGTGATTCCGTGATGAGTTTGACGGAGATAGTACTTTCAGGTTCGAGATGGTGATTTAGAGTGCAAGGGCTATAGTCGTTGACTTTGAGGGTGATTCCAAAATGAGTGTACCGAGATAGTGTCTTCGGTTTCGTTCGAACCCGGAACGAACTTGTATGGATTGAATGCTTTCAGAACATCGTCAGGTGGACGATGAGCATTCTAAGATAGATGTGTTCTATAAAGGTAATCGCAGCCTCAAGCCTCATCAACCGGGAATGGCTAAAACATGGAAGGTGCAGCAAGGCTAGGTGGGTAGCACCCATTTCAGGGTGAGGTCATTCCTGTCTAGATGTCCTTTTATTTCGGCTTAGTGGGTGGTTGGTCACGCCAACCACGGGGTGATCTTACTCGGGACTGTTCAGTAAGGAATGGTCCCGGCTTTGTGATGCAGGGGATTGGGCGTAATCCTCAGTACTATGATCTAGGCCACGTACTGTGATGGGCGGTACCCCGGTAGCCCTGCCATTGATGGAAACCCATTCTTCCTACGAGACCCTATGGTTTTGTTTGTATTACCCACTTTTGTGGCTAGTAGCTGGAATTTAATCATGTAAAAATTTCGGCTATTTTTTATTTACTTGAAAACCCTAGACACTATTATAATATCACTAGATTTCCTCTCAAATGTTTTGGTTAGCATAAGGTAAAAACTTTTCCATGTTTATGTGTGGAAAGTCTTACGTGATACCCTTTCTTTTCAAAGGATTTTATAAAGTTAAGCAATTTTAACCCGTTTACTCACACCAGACCTCTGTCTGACCCGAGTGTTTATTTTCTGTTTTATTAAACTCTTGGGTACTCATATTATGTATGAGTAGTCAAGGGATTCAGGTTTGCTTGACGAATTCTAGAGGAGATATGGAGCAGGAGGCTTCCATGTGTTGATATATTATGGTTCCGCTGTGTTTGTATGGTATCTGTATCTTGTGTACTTGAGATGTATAGTTAGACAGATGTTTATAACTGTCTAATTTGTGTTGTATAAGTTGTGTACTCTGATGTAATATGATACTATGTAATATTTTATGTGATATATTATATTTCATTCGTTCCGCTGTGAGTTATCTGATGATGTTGTGTTTCATCTTTCTTATCTTTTCTTCTTCTATCCCTTTCTTTCTTAAATAGTGATGCGACTTTTTGGTGTTAGAAAGTTGGGTCGCTACACAATTCCAACATTAAATTCAACATTTAATTGACTTAATTCCGTTAATTACCTATTCAATATTCAAACAGACAAATTAATGAGAAGATAATTAAACAATTATTTATAATAATAGTTCATACCCATTATCATATTATTTACAACCAAGGCTTATTAATTGCTTACCAAAATGATTTTATATTATATATTAACCTATTTCAATCAATTACATACAGTCTAACCATTAATTGCATCATTTAATTTGTTTCGTTATTTACAAATAAATCAAATACCCTTACAATTATATTAATTGGTTGAAATTGGATTAAAATGGTTATCAATTACGTTAAATTAACATTACTATATTACATTCTAATTGTTATATCATTACAAATCATAAATTTTTAATTTCTATCGACATTCAATTACAAAATATTATTAAAACAATTTTAATTATCGAAAAATAAGGGTCATTGAACATTCTGTAATCTCAAGACACGAATATTGCCCCCACTTCTCAAGCGCCTCAGCAAGAAGAAGAGGACGATGAAATTTATGAGCTAAATATTAACATGCCTCCTAAGCAAGCTCTTGTCATATTTTCCCAAAACCAAAGCAAACTCAATAGACGTTTAGCTAATGTTGAGAAGAACGTTTCTAAAGCAATAATAAAGCTACCTTGATAAAAGGTTCTCTAAATAAAATATGGAAAAAGGTTTCTTGTTTCGGATCCACTTCAACAGGTATTATTGAAAACCCAACACCATTTTCTTGGACAACCTCGAAAGAAGAAGGAGAGGAAGAAGAAGAAAGTAATAACAAATGAGTTGGTATGCTTTTTATTATCTGAACTCTTTGACTAATTCTTATGTTCCTATGATAATTAATTCGTGATAATATGTTGTATTTTGTATGGCTAAAACATTTTTTTATGATGTTTATGTGTTTTTTATATTTTCTTCAAACATTAATCTCATTTTTTATGTGAAGTTTCTATGTGAAATGTTTATTTTGTTATGTCTATGTGTTTATATGTCTATGTGAAATATTTGTCTATTTTATTTCTTATATCAATTCTTTTTCCTTTTTGTCGATGACAAAGTGGGAGAATAAGATTGGTTAGGGGAATATTCAGTCGGGGGAGAAGATTACTTTATATTTTAAAAAAAACCTACATGGTTGTCATTATCAAAAAGGGGGAGAATGTTAGAACTTAGAATTTTGATGTTTTGATTGTGACAACTATATAAGTAAATATTATATGAACTAACCAAATTTGCAAGAGAAGATATTGTTTTTACTCAATAAATAGTCTAACAATTTGCAGACTAGATTTCGGATTGAAGCTTCAAAAAAGTATTAAGTTTAAGGTCTGAGTTTAGTTTTGAATATATGTGAAAATCTCGCCGAAGTGGTATATGCACGCATATACAATATAAAAGTTTTCAAAACATTTAGATAAGCCATAAAATACTAAACTCAACCGGTTAAATGGCACGAGTCAGCCGGAACAAATTAATTTGAATATTTAGACGGCTGACCCTGCTATTTCAGTCGGTTGAATTATGTCATTTCTACACGATTTCCTTACTGTTTCAATTTTAAATCGATTCAGCTGGCTAAGTTGCTCCATTTAGACGGCTGAATCTTCATAACGGCTATTTTTTTATGTCTTTGCATGGCTATCTTTCATGAACAAATACAACTCTTAAATCTTTATAAATAGCCATAAATTTCATTGTTTTAATCACCAATTCTTATTCTTATTTTCTAATCTATTTTTCTATTTGAACTCTAAGAATTCAATATTCATTCTGGTCATTTGTTCATTCAAGAATACTTCATAAGTGATTTAATAAGCTTCCTATCTTCACGAATTACATGATATAGCACAAAGGAGAAGATTATATGAAGGGTGACTCTAAAGGCTTATCTATGCTATTAAAAGAACACATCCAGCCAAGATAATTCCCTATTTTATTGAAGTCCTGTTCGGCTGCTCAGGCGGTTTAACTCCTATTCTGTTGCTTAGAAGGTTGAAGTGTTATTCGATTGCTAAGGCGGTGTAATGCATGTTTCTTCGGGTAAAGTGAGGATTGATAGTTAAATTCCAGTAGGAGTCTGGGACATGATGTAGAATGGGAAGTTAGACCAGTATAAAAATCTCTAGTGTCATTTACTTTATTACTTTACTTTAATGTTTACACTCTGCATAAGTAGATAGTTTATTTAATATTCCATATTGCATGATCCTTGGTCACTTTCAGTCACTTATAAGATTACACTTATCATCATAAAACAATTCAAGACTTATTCCTGAACTGGCCAAAGGAAACCTTACTCTCAAACTTTATTTTAAAATATCTATATCTTAAATTCTCTTTAAGAAAGATTACTACTAATTTCTAAAATCATTTGGAATTTGTCAAAGCCATTCGGATTTAAACATTCACAAACCCCTTTTCATTTTTAAAACGCGTTTAATAGTTCTGGTTTGTAAAATCATCTCTCTTAATTCATCTTATAAAACTATTTGGAGATTTTCTTTTAATAAACACCTTTATTATAACTCAATTTTTAACCCTACATATCGTCGAACGCCTTATATCAAATTGTGAAACTTAATCCATAACATGTTCAATTCAATATTTTTACAAATTCTACATACCCACCCCATGATGAAAAAAGAAAATCTACTATTAAATCTGACAATAATCAATGCTCAAAACTGGATGAGCATGACTAATTAAACCCTAAATGCTAATAATTCAAATATCATTAACTCATAACCCACTCTCCTCATAGAAAACTACATTGATTTTGAAAATAATCCCTTTTCATGTATAGAAAATATATTCATAGGTAAAATATTTCATTTACCAAATTTAAAAAAAAAATTATGTCTATTGAACTTGTTGTAGTGTTTAGGAAATCCCTGTGAGTAACGTTGATCAGGCACATCGACCAGAATTCTTAATCCACTCAACAGGTCAGACAACACAATATAAAACATTTATATTCACTAACAAATATGCACTTATATATATATCACACTTAGACTCATTCTAGGGCACTACTGACCCTATCTATAATGAGTTCACCCTATCAAATCCTAGGTGTTCGCTCAACCTAAGCTCTAATACCAAATATAACGAAACGAATTTTTGACCCTTGAAAATCAACACTAATATGTCCACTGTATTACGTGCTGAGCGTTCAAGTGCCAAAAAACTGATCATTAGGATTAAGAGAAAGAAAAGATAGAAAAGAATAAATTAAAAAACACAGAATTTTACAATGCAATGGAGCATTATATATTACTCAACATAACATATTACAAAGTCATTTCAAAAAATTTACATCAAAGTCATACTAATACAAATACCCTAGGATAGTTACAACAGTCTGTCCCTACCTAACTAATATGACATACATATCATACGGTGGAAAACAAGGTAATAACTAGCTATCGATGAAGCCACCTGCTCCAACCTTCTCCAAAATGAATCTGTAGAAAAACCTGAATGGTTGCTCATTCAAATTTGAGAACCCAAGAGTTTAGGAAAAGAAAATAAAGTTCGGGTTAGGCATGTGTCTGGTATGAGAAAAGAATTAGTCTTCAACTTTATAAAAACTTTTAAATCAAAGGCATCTCCTAAGACAACACCACACATAAACACAGATAAGTGTTTTACCTTATGATAACCAAAATATTTGTATATAAAATCCAGTTGTGACAACCCACATTTTTGGATGGTTTAAATCGACAATAAAATACACATGTCTAACTCAAACCATTCAAAAGGGCAGATTATCAATGAGGCTAGATAAGAAAATAATAGAAAATAAAGAAAGCAAAATATAAAATCTCGTAGTGGAATGACAAAATATAATAATCAAATAAACAATTCATGAAGTGTTTTACAATATATATTTAATTTCAAATTTTTACAACACAATAAGAATATAATCAACAACATACTAAAATAATGCAACGGAATAATAATAGTAAATACGGTCTAGCAAACTTCATCTTCATCTTCAATGAATAATGTCTTCAAACTTTGAAATGCTTAGGCTAACCTGAGCGTAATGATAAAACAAAACACTCGAGTCAGAACTAAAAGTTCCTATGTAAGTTAAATCAATAACAAGTAAATATAAGTGTGATAGCTTCAGAGATGTCTACGAGATTTTCCACCTCCTATCAAGTGTACAACGTGAGTGTAATAACTTAAAAGATGTTACGAGATTTTCCATCTCCTAAGGATCCGTTAAACTATCTATATGTAGTAAGATACACTATATATGTAGTGTCTAATTAATAAAATAAATATTTTTCTTCGTGTTAAGGCTTTACATCGATCCCCCTTAACGCATTTTAAGAAGGTAGTCTATGCAAGTCCGATAATACAACCAATAACATCGGTAGCCAGTAAGTCCCACATAGGTACCATACTAAAAAATCATAGTGGGGCGCGTATAGGGATAAAAGTATGACAAGGCACATAAGAAAATGTCCAATGTAGGATACTACCCGTTCGCGTCGCAGGGCTGGTGGTAACGCATCTTAGCCATGACTTCCCACCGCGTCCAACACTACCAAAATCCAAAGGTGTGCACCAATCAAGTTTCAAAATAAAGATGGTAATACGAAAAAGTGTGTCTGTTGAGGGTAGCTAGCCCACTTGGCCCTGACAAGGCATTCTGTTTTAGTCATTTCAAATTGACACAAGGGTCGGGGTCATACATCATCGCTCTCTTTCTTCATTCCAGTAAATGTCGTCAATTCAACCTTTACATTCTGGATAACATCCACCGCATACACGGTTGTTAAAGTGGTTCCAGTAGAACGACAGAGAGTATGTCATTCATCCGGCCTCGGACTCTTAAACAACCAATTTAAAAACTGTTTCTTTCTTTCACAACAATTTGAGCTCATGTTCCAAATCGCAACGAAATCAATTCTTCGACTACCAAATCAAGTCATTTTGTATTCAAATTTCAATTTAAATCAGCCACAATTCAAAATTATTTCAAACTTTACTTCAAATTCAATTTAAACATTTCTATTCAGTGGCTGAAAGTTTTAATTCAAATTCCCAATTTTAAAACAATTTAGTTTAAATCCATTTCACGTCCAAATTTGGAAATACCAATATAAACCAATTTAAATAAATTAAATTCAAAGTTCAAATTAAAATTAAACCTTTCAAATAATTCACTTTCGATAAATTCAAATCATATCTAAATTTCAAATTAAGGCTACAAATTAATCCTTAAACAATTTCATTTAAACAGTTTCAATTTCAATATTTCAAATCTTGAATTAGAAAATAATTTAATTCATATAAATCAAATTTTTACGATTTTAAAACCATTTAATTTAACCAAATCCGGTGTCCGTATATGATTTTCTACCTTATGGCAAAGTGATCAGCTATTTCAATTTTACTTACATGGATGGATATATATAATTTCAACCCATAATTAAATGTCATGGGTATATCATTTCAAACTATTTCTTAGATCATTTCCAATGGTCCAAATGTACTATAAATGATGTCAATAATAAATAAGTAATAACAGGAATAAGTCAAATAAATGAACAACCATATGTCCATCATCAATTAATAAACATACAATAACAATTAACATCCCAATCAAACCAATATATCATAATAGTTACAAATCATCAATTGTCGGTGTCTAATTAGAAATTAAATTCAACACTAATTTAAATGGCAATTTAATTTAATATAAAATTCAAATTAAATTTAAATGACTATTTAAACTACCAAAAAACAATCAATAAATTTTATCACTTCATAATTTAAATTAACTAACATAAGAATTTTTAGTATTGTGCGAGTGGGTTAAATCACTCACCTTTGATTACAGCCCACTAAAATCCAATAAAAATCCAAAATATCAACGGTCTTCGGATTCAACCAAACTAGTTCGATGTCGTCTGAAATTTCGATAGGAGTCTAATGGAATAAACCACACATGAATCGGAGTTCGTATGCAAAAATTATTGACATTAGAAGTTTGAATTTTAAATTTTAAATTTAAATAAACAAAACGGTAAATAGTAATTACCATCATATTCCCAAACCCTAACGCTATCTCGTACCAGCCGAACCCATCAACGCCGCCGAATCAAAGCCCACATCATCGCCGCTACATGCCATGATACGCAGATTAAACAACACCAATACCTCCACCTCGACCAAGCGCCCCCATGGCACCCCACAACCGCTTCCGGTCTCCTCTTCCCCGTCCCCCTCCCTCCTTCCCCGGTACTCCACCGCCGCCATGATTAAATCACCAATTCAGGTGAACTTTGTCGTTCTTAAGATGATCGGAGACCATGGATGAATGCTGCTTGACCTCCTCTACATGTCAGTGCCTTTCGATCGTCGTATAGTCGACGATCCACCATTAAACGACAAAACCTAGTTTCAATCGTTGAGAATGTGTTGGAAATTTGCAATCAGTCAGAGACTTGATTGCAAAAAGGAATTGTAGACGCTGGTTACATTCATCGAGAGCTTTACGATGATATATTATATGCTAGGGTTTACGCAATTTGAATTTTTGGATTACGTGTTTTGGCTAATCTCCATTGAGAAGGAGCAGATAAGAACTGAAACTGTATTTACAGAAAATTGAATAGAAGGCTACTAGGGTTTATAACAACATATACATAGGCAAAGATGGAACACAAATGGATGGAATAGATCGATTGGGCCAAAAGCAATAACAAAGGCCCGTAAAACCCATTTTGTTCCCGAAATAAAAATAGGTCATCCTATATGTCGAAATATTGGTTTTCAATAATTTTAAATTCAATGAAACTAGTTTCAAACCATACTTCTATTGTATATAGAAGTTAGCTTTAAAAATCAAATTATATTTATTTTTACACGTTAATTAACCGAATTATTATTAAACTGATTTAATCACCTTTAAATTCTAATTTAAAAGTTCTCTATCATCATTTTTATTAAAATTAAATTAATAATCTTTTAAAATTAAATTTTCCATATTAAATCCATGATTTAAATTAATTCCAATGTTTAATTACAACTGTAATAAAATTCATTCAATATAATTTATATTTCAAACAAATTCCTTTATTTTGATTTAAATTTTTATTATTAAATCAGTGAATACCTTATGTAATTAATTAAACATAAGATTCCATTTATTTACACTCATCGCTCAATAATTAACGTCTCTTCTTATATCAATTGTAATATTTCAAATTACATTAATTTCATTAATTCCCGATCTAATTTAATATGGATTAAATATAAGATGAGAAATAAAACAATATTTACATTTAAGTAATTTAAACGCATTTATAAATTTATTGTTTTCAAACAAAGGTTGATAATTTTCATACAAAATAATTGATTTTATATTCTATATTAAAACCAATTTCAATTAAATAACATATAATTTCACCATTTGATACATCATTTATTTTATTCCTTATTAAATATTGATTGAAATTACAATAAACAGTTGTCGATTATCTTCAATATTCAATATTATTAAATTATATTCTAATAATTTTTTCATTTATAAATCATAAATTTTAATTTTTGATAATATTAAATTCCAAAGTCTTATTTAATTGCATATATTTAATTGTCAAAAATACGGGTATACACTAGTGATATTATAATAATGTCTATGGTTTCAAATAAAATATGAATATAGCTGAAATACTTGCATCTTACATTTCAACATAGTTAGGTACATATAAAACCGTAATGGCACGTGTTGGAGAATGGATTCCATACTATGGCTAAGTAAGGGACTACCTTCCGATGGTATGTCCCTAGAAAATGCACCTGCAGTCTGCCAAGAACTTCTTGTACCCCTACTACATAGAGCCGGCTCCCTCTTTAACATGGTGAACCAGATTACCCCATTACCACGGTGTTTGTGCGTAAAATAACTCGAATATGGACAATCAAGAATGGGAAGGTGGGTCCTAATCGTAGCTGACTACATAGCTCTGCTGCACACCCTGTTTTTGCCATTTTCTTGGTTGTGAGACTTGAGGCTATGCTTTACCTTTTTTCATACTAGCAAGTAATCTAGGAATGCTAATATTACCCTCTAGGCAGAGATGCCTTCATCCATGCAAGTTATTCCGGGATCGAACAACATTCCACATTCCATTTTCGAATCACCCTCGGGAAGAATAATATAACTTCACAGCAAACTTCAATATGATTTACGAATGATATTAGTTTAGAGTGGTTCAGATAAATCCGAGTACCGATGTCTCCAAAACTAAGTGATAATTTCCAGCTAACTTAATTCCGGTTCTTTTGGAATTATGCACTAAGCAATCGAGTCCTCGTTGGGGAACTCGAATATACCTGACATACCTCTTGGCTCAAAACAGGTCCAGATTTGATAGTCGGTTGTTTAACTATCAAATAAACAAACAACTACCAATTCCATTCGAGATTTATTTATTCATAGCAACCACGATGCCTCAAAACAAGTCTTTATCTAATAAATTTCTTTCAAAAAAGTCTGTTTAAAACATTCATATACTTATCTCACTAACACAAGTATATTCACAAGACATTTGTAAAATATTTCTCATTTCCAAATCATGTTGAAGGACTAAACAAATGCTGTTTAAATTGGAGGTAAGGACAACCCTAAACACTATTCTCTCATTGTTAAGTGTGGAACGGATGTTCCATACCACCATTTTTAAAAGGTCAGTCTAAAGAAACCCAGATCTCAATTTTTTATATTTCTTTCGATAAATCCATTTTAATTAAATCTATTTCATTCATGAAATCTCTTTCACTTGAAATCTCAATCCATTTCAAAATACTTTCTAAATTTCCAAATTCATTATAAAACTCCTTATACAACTTCTTTATATAACATTGAAAACCATTTCCATTTGTTAAAAACATCTTTAGTAAAACCATTTACCAAATCATCCTTTAAATATCTTGTGCAAAAAGAAATAATTTTGAAATCGTTTCAAGAAGGAAACAAAATATTTATCTTTACAAAATCAAATGGATGCTTGATGACCACAACAGTTCTTTTAATTTAAATACAGGTATGTAAGGGATCAACACATACCAATCAATCAACATAAGTAAATGTCCAACCTAATTGTAATAGCCGAATGATGTTGTTCTACTAATAGATGTCATTTATTTTTCCTAATCATATAGAGTTACTTAAGGGTAAGCGACATAGAAATCTCTTTTACTTTAAAAAGAAACAGTTTAAAGCAAAACTGATTATTTAAACTCAAATAATTTAAAGTATATTACAATCCTTGTGGACTAGAGTCAAACCTTTATTAAATTGTACTTAAACTTTTATTTAAGTAATTAATCCTTAAATAAACCTTTATTAAAACATAACTTAACTTTAATCAAAGATTAATTATTAAAACCCTTTTTAAAATAATAAATAATTACTAATTATCTTAAATAAATAATTAAAAGATAATTAATTAATCCTTAATTAATAATTAAATAATATTTAACTTTAATTTAATAACTGATTATGTTTAACTTGATTGATTAACACTTAAGTATAAGTTTCCTCTGTTAATTAGTGATTAATACTAACTACCCTGATTAATAAATTAATTAATTAAGTAATCATTAAATAAATAATTCATTTACATAATTAATCAATTGTTTTCTAATCTCTTAGTTAAAGTTAGAAACCCATTTCTAAAAACATTTTAAGTTAAATCAAGTTTAGATTGAAAAATAGTTAACTTTTTCCGAACTGCGCGTATAACGATTATTGCTATACGAGCCATAATTCCAAAACTTGATTTTTAAGCAAATTAACTTCAAAAACCTATTTTTACACTTTAAAACTTATAAGAAAGTTAGGAAACACCTTTCAAAAGGTTTCTAGGTAGAAACAAGTTTCGAATTTGAAAATAGTTTGACATTTACGAATTGTGAGTATAGCGATTATCGTATACGATCCGTAATTTCAAAATTTGGTTTTTTCCTTTTTCAAACTATCAAAACTTAACTTTTTAACATTTATCACTTTAACACATACAAATAGACTTTTGAAAACAAATCAAAGATTAAAACAAATTCAACTTATAAAACTAGTTCCAAAACTTTTGGAAAAGGATTTCAATGGTTGCCTTAAGTTAGCAAGGCACTAACTTTTCATATTACAAAAAACATAACTCAATATCATAACAAACTACACTACTACATCACACATCATGTTTATGATACACATACAACAAGATCCAATGTGCAATCAAATATGATTAATAAACTTTCATAATCAACTATATTTCGACTACTAAGCACATTCACATACAACCAAATCACATTCATTTCCAAGTATTTTCAATTATAACCAAACCAAACTTCAATGTTACACAACAAAACATCAAATTTACCAATAAATATACATATTTATAAAGTAAATAAATTTGGTTTTAAAAGTGCAAACTTTACTAACCGTAACTTTTTTAGATCAAACTAAACTTCCACCGAACTTGGCTACAACACTAGCAAACCACCTTGATATTACGTAGTGCGACCTATTATGGTGCAAATGGGCCCGGCCCTAGGTGTTTTTAAGTCGTAGGGGTTTGCTTTGGAGGGTATTGGTATTTGGAAGTGAAGTTAGGCAATTTAACTTGATTTTTTGAAGTGTATTTACTAGCTTTTATCTTAGAAATTTGGAGATTGAAGCCATGGAAATACATGAAGATAAGAAAAGGATTTTGACATGAGAATAGAAATGAAAACAAAGAAGAGGATGTTTGAATGAGGAGGGTATATATAGGCAAACAGATATATATAATTTAATAAATTTAATTTATTTTTGTTTACTCTTTGAGTTTGTTTACATATAATTTATATATAGGCAAAGAGATACATATAATCATAACAATAAGAGGATGTTTACATTATATAATTCTACCATACAAGAGTGAATTATATGTATATAATCTTGTGTGTATATTTTGTTTTAGAAAACACATAAATATAATTTCATGAACTTCTCTAATCGGAGGATGTTTGATAGCATGAAACTCAAATCCCAAATAAAATAAAATTTAACCAAAATATCAAAAACAGTATCCAAGTAATTATCTCGACCTACAATCCTAATGCAAGAGATAACTTTCGAATGTCAGGCCCTCAGAGATATCAATAAAATTCAAACTCAATATACATCAAAAATCGACAAGTACTCAACGTATAAAACTATATATCTCGGTCCCCCAGTCTTTAGAGAGGAAAACTCTCGACCAAATGTTCCTAGGAGAAAGAAACAACAAATTATACAAAAAGGAGATCTCTCAGCCAAAAGGCTTTTATAAGAGAATGACAAATAACTCGCAACATGTTTCTAGTGTCATAAATAGACAATACACAGCTGTCTCGAGTTTGGGTTTCCAAATTGAGAGACGGACATGCAGCCGTTCTCCAATTTCAAACAATGACCGTCTCTATTAAGGTGATAATATCAAATATCTCAAATATAATGGATCTACTTAAGTCATCCAGGTGGAATGCTGACGTACCGCAGCACTGCTCTAGGAAAGACTAATGACCGTAGCTCGTTTCCTACAGTCCCTAAGTTACTCCTAGGATTGTGACTCTCACATGCATCGCTTGTCATAAACACGCTGTCGGGCTACGCCGAGCATTTTCCACGATTCATCTTTCCCTTGGTAATGGACTGTTAGTCCTTAAGTGACGTTGGGGCAATGGCTCTAATAAGAGAAATAACTCTTAGCCTACAAATACAACAAGGTGACATCACGGATTCGAGGTGCGACCCCGCAATTAGGACCGCTAGGATGGATAACTAGCTTATTTGTTAGATCTAATTCGCATGCTATTCCTAGTGGCACGAACCCTATGACGTAGATTCCTAATTAAAACTCTCGACTATACGGGTCATGATGAGAGCATCTTCATATAATAATCCTCGACTACTTATTCTAAGAGTAGATAATGATACTCGACTAGTTAGTCCTTAAGGATACATCAAAATATATTATCGACTATATAAGTTGTGATGAGAGTAATAATAAGTACTCTCGACTTCATACGTCCCAATGGGAACGTCATTATATAATATAATTCCTCGCCTAAATAATAATATACTTGGCTGGTTAGTCCTAAGAGGATAAATCTATAAATTTGAGCATATCTCCAACTCATAGCCCAGGGAGAGTAATATAACTCTCAAGTATTAAGCTCTATGGAGTCATCTCTAGATGATATCACAAACTCCTAACTCATCTCTAAAATACAAGTGACATCTACTCACTAATAATAATCGAACAAGTATTACTTGGGTGTCCCATACCACTCAGTATTACTGGATCATTTACTAGAAGTTAGTAAATCACACTCGTCAAACAACAAATATTCTATAATATGAGTCAATCGAATAATCAAAAAATAATACCGAGCATCCCATACCACCCGGTACTACTAATTCATTTATTCTATATTCTCATTATATAATATTAAAATCACAAAATAATCAATGTAAATCATTCCAATTCAAACCATATACGAAAGGGAATTATAATTCAAAGCTCTCAAATCTATTTTAAAATTTCACAATTGTATATCTTCAAAATATATTCTATATTTCAAAAATTCCTTTTCAAAAGTATTTCTTGAATCTATTTTTTATTAAATCAAAGTAAGTAAACCAATTCTGGACTAATAAATATATAAAAAGGGAGTATATTTTAAAACTCTTAAAATATATTTTATAATGAAAAATTCCTTTTTGAATTTCGTTTTTGTACTTAAATTTACAAAAGAATTTCCCTTTCGAAAATATTATTAATTTTTTTTTTATTTATGCTATTAAAAATTCCATACATTTCAAATGTATTGAAAAAGAATATCTATTTTTATTTTCAAATAAACTTTTATATCCAAACAACTTTCAACTAATCATTTTATTTTTCCAAACACTTTTATTTATTTGTAGATATGCTTCAATTTAATTTCAAAGCACCAAAAATAATCTATCAAAGTTTCAAAAGTATTTAAAAATCAGAAAATCATTCGAACATCCGAAATACAAATTACGGGACAGAATACTCCAAAGTAGTCAAACAATCAATTGAACATACTATCAAATGGTCGGATCGAATTCAATCAAACTCTGACCATCTGTACAATGCATGTGACATATAAATAATCAAATTAAAATGCACTCGAACAGCATCTTTTTTGCATTTTGAGCCATCAACATATGCAAATCTCTCGATATCCAAAATCAATTCCAATATCCCACAAATCATCAAATATTTTCAAACAATCATCCCAACCAAACAATTCAAGCAAATATTGGATAATTATCTATCCAGCAATTCAATCAAGAATCGCATTCAATTCGGACAAGGATCTCATTCAATTCGGACAGTATTACCAATCAATTCAATATAATCGAAATAAATTTATATAACGGGCAAAAAAGGAAATAAATATAGATATGTGCGATATGATGTGTGAACTACCGAATACAGTGACCACATCGTTGCCATCGTCCATCCCGCATCGCTGTTCCACCCCAAAAGCTCGTCTGACATCCTTCACTTATGAGAAATAATGCACCTTCACTTATGAGAAGCTAACGGTTGTCGCCTTTGAAGGAACCGCCTGAATCTCCCCTTACCATCCCTCACATGCCTCCATCCCAGCATCGAAGTCACGCCTTCCACCTGGCTTCAGCAGCACTAAAACGCGGTCGCTCCGTCCTTACACGCGTCGACCAGAACGCGGCTCTCTAGTCGAGCAATTATCATGCGGTTATTTTTTAAATCTCGATCGCGATTCAGCTGAAGGGAATTAGGGTTTCCTTCATATGGCTCGGCTTTGGCTAATCCATCAGGTCGAGGAATTGAAGTTTTTCTAAGGTAGAGAATGAAATTAAATAGGTTCGGGCCTTAATTTGGGCCGTATATTCTAATTTTCAATGTACTTTTAAATGATTTCCATCGCCCTTCCGCTTAAGGTTTTAGTTCCTATTATTTGTTTATGAAAACATTCCAATCAAGTTCGAATTAATTTAACTTCATTTCCAAATTATATTTCGATAACTACACAATTTTGTTCAATTTAATACCCACTTATTTTAATCACATAACAATTATTTATACTTTAAAAATATTTTACAATCAATTAAAACAATTTATTAATTTCAACAAATTATCCTAAAAAAATTATTAATCTAATTCAATTTATTAAAAAAAATATTTTATTAAATAGACTTCAATTAAATAATATTAATTTTAAAAATATTAATTATCAGATATCGCATTCATATCATTTTTATTTTTATTATATTTACTTCATTTACGGCGTAGAAAGTAGGGTTGTTACAAATTTGGTAATGGTCAAAATTCCAACATCGTTCATATTCAACTTTATAGTCCAAACACAACGTGTAACGATCCAAAATTTTCGATAATCAAATTTGTTAAATTAAAGAAGTTTTGGAGTTTGATGTTGTGAAAAATTAAAAATCTAAGAGTTGTTAATAATAATATAGCTAGGTTGAAATGTAATAGTATTGATTTCAGTTAATTGATAACTACTTTAAATGTAATTCCAATTAATTGCAGTGATTAAAGGTTAGAATTGGTTATTGATTGTAAACGAAGAAATAATTTAAATGTTATATTAATTGGTGAAATAATATGTGATAAATTGTAAATGGATAAAATTAGTGTTGTGAGTAGTTATAACATTTGTGTGTAGATAATAAACTTATAAATGTGATTAAATTAAGAAAAGGTAACGATTGTCATTTGTTACTAATTTATTTAATCTGTTGAATTAAATTTGAAATCAACTGCAATTAAATGTAATTAAATATTACGTTAAATTTGGTTAAGGCGATAACTGAAAAATGTGAATGTAATCAAATGTACTGTCAATTATATACATAAGGAAATAATTGATTTAAAAGTGTGGAACAAAGATAAATGAATTTATTGGGACTTTAAAAGTTTAATTAATGTGAAAATTGGTAAAAATTTAATATAATTGGAATGTTGCAAATCAACATGGTAAAAGATGATAATTGTAGAATATTAATATCAAATGTAACGACCCGGATTCGACGCTCGAAAATCGGCATCCATACTTCACCCGTATTTGAATGTCGCAGATTTAAGCGTTGATTTCGATTCGTCGGAGCTTATAACAACATTAGGTAAAACAACACAGCGGAAACAGAAATGAATTTTATTGACACACAACATTGATACAACATGATACAAAAAGAAGTTATCAACATTATCAGAGATATATACAACAGCGGAAAAGAATAACAGCGGAAAAGATATCTTCAATTGCCAAAGCTCCAAAGCTCCAAAGCTTCAAAGATCCAAACCAAAAGCTCGAACCACTATCATGTTGGAATATAGCACAATGCGATCACCAAATTCACAGACTTCAAAGATTGTCAAAAGATACACCTACTAGCTGACTATGTGATATGTAATCTGTAGGATCTAGATTAACCCTAGAGGGAGGGGGGTGAATAGGGTTATAGCAAATTTTCTCTATTTAAACACAGAAATAAACTGCAGAAATAAATATGCTGCAAAGTAAATCACACACAAAATTTACCCAGCTTCGGCAACCCCTGCCTACTGCTGCATTCACAGATTTCTATTAGAATTAAACAGTATCACGCTTACAAACACTCTACTAGACTCGCAGACCCTTTTGCTCCCGCTCACAAACACTCTACTAGACTCGCACACCCTGCTCCCGCCTATAGAGTTTCGCTCACTCGCAAACACTGCTCCCACCTATAGAGCTTTGCAAACTCGCACACCCTGCTCACTGAACTAATTCTAAATAGACAATCTGATACTACCTAATCCCTAGGTGGTGATTTACAAATTCTTCGACTCGAAAAGAAAAAACAACTTCAAAAATAATCGCAGGAGCAAAAATTAAAATACGAGCTTGAATGCATAATTTTTGCTCAAAATAAAATAAGAAAACCCCTTTAATTTAAAACCCTAAGTAACTAAATCAATAAAGCACCTTTGAAAATAAACAAGGCCGGCCCTTGTTATTTTTCACCCGATCCACTGTCTTTTGTTTGAGAAGAAAAATGGCGGCCTCTGTTGTTTTGTTCGTTCTGAAATTAGGGCTTGCGATCCAAATTGGGGCTTTTCAATATTCGATTCCTCTGATGTTGCTCGCGCTCGTTCTCTGATGATTTGGTTGACTTTGAGATTGCGTTGCTCGGCTTGCTCGTTCTCTGACGATTGATTTGCGTCGACTTCGAGGTTGCAAATTTGTTAGCAGCTGCTTCTTATGATTGATTTTACTGCTGCGGTATGTAAATTCTTTGCTTGTTTGTGCTTTTGTGATTTTAGAACTCAAACTCGATTGCCGATGATGAACTTGGGTTTGTGTTTGGATTTGATTCGATTTTCTCTCCACAGCCGATGATGATTTTGGGATTGTATTTATATGAATTCTGGACATTTGATTTTGCTTGTATCGATTCGATACTTACCTAAATTATGCTTTCCTGATTTTAATTACACCTTGATACGCACGGCTTTGATTGTGTTGCGTTCGATTCTTCTTGAGTAACTAGACAGAAACTTTCCTCTTTTTAACATCTCTGACCATTTCAAAAAAAATAATGATACGAATTTTATATTCATTGAATTCTGACTTCGGCTTGTATTTTGCTTCGATCATCTCTGCTGCATACTGTACTCGGTCGAGTTCATCCCCATTCTGTAGACCTGAACCTTGCATTTTATACAACAGTACATGCTCACTATCTTCTGTTCACCTGCATGTCTACTGTGACGTTGGTCTTCATGTACTTGATATTGTAATCTTCTTCGAACTGTCTTCATGTCTTGTTTCATGTTGCAACTGACTTGTGTCTGCATTGTATTGATGATTTTGTATGCTAGTAACTATGGTTTAATACTGCTTCACCATGTCACTTGAGGTCTTTACCGATGCATTGTTGTACATTGGTCGTTTCTGCTATGTTATCTTCACTGCTGCCACTTTGTAGTTGCTCTGCACTTTGGTGGCTCTGGCTTGTTTATCTGAACTTGTTGCATATATCACTGAGTTCTTATTTCATATGCTTGCACTACTTCTCTTTGGTCATGTCTGATGGCATTTCTTTTGTGGTCTTTGTTGTTGGCATTGTCTTCATGCCTGACTTGTTCTTTGTATCTATAGTTTGCATTACTGGTGCACATTATATCATGGTGTACATGTTGCCTTGTACTTGATTTTCTTGTTGAGACCTCTGGTATGCTGCAAATTGTCACTGTGTTGGTTCGAGTCAGTTTGCATGGTCACTTATGCAGTTTGAAACTTGCCACTGACTTTGGTTCTTCGCTTGCATCGTTGTAGTTGCATTTTTGTCACGTAGTTGCATACTTTGACTTGATGCTGCATATATGTTTGTTGCAGTCCCTTTTTGCTGTTGCTATCCACATTGAACTGCCTTTGATGCACTTTTGAACTTTGTTGCAAATTGGTCTTGAGTTGTTTAATGAAGAGGTTGAACTTGCATACTTCATGTAGCCTTTTGGTCTGACTGTTGCTTCATGTAGTTGACATATCTCATGCTCAAAGACTGCTACTTGATCATGTTGCTGTTGCTATGCAGTTACTATGCTTTGCTTGGTCTCTGATCTCTGTTGCTTCACCACTGAACATTTGTCACTTCACTGTTGCACTTTTGTGCTTTGAGTCAGTTTCATTGTTGCTCTATGTTCATGTTCTTGCAGTCTTCATGACTGTACTGTTGCAGTCGAGTTGTATTCATGTACACTTGTGGCTTGAACTTGATTCACTTCATGTTGTTGTTTGGACATTTGCATTTGTACACTCCATACTTGGTCGTGCTGGAGTCTTCAAGCATGTTGCTGTTGCATTTGTTAGTGGCTTTAGTCTTGAACTGTTTGTAGTCAATTGCTTTGTCTATTTGCCTTGAGTTGAACCTATCTTGGGTTTGACCTTGTTTTTGATTTTTGTGCTTTTGTTTGATTTTTTGTACATGAGTTGGCGAGGCAGTGCACACGTATACGAATGTACACGTGTGTACTGCAGCCACTTATAGTTACCTGTCCCTGATAAAAATACTGATATGCACAGATATTGCACAGTCAAAAATGATGACGAACAACCCAAATAACTGAGGCAAACAATGTTTTCAAAATCATCGTTTCTTTCAAATTTCAAAAATATTTCTCTTTCAATTTTACTGCGTTTGAAAATATTTTTGCAGATTGCTCAGATGTTGGATTCAAACTGGAACGCAGTTGAAGACAAAATACAAGTGTGAGTGATATGTAGTGAGGTTATCAATGTAAAAATATTTGTGATGTAATCGTGATGTAATCAAAAATGTATATGTATAGTGAGAGCATGAATTTGTACTATTCAAGATTGTAATAAATATTTGTTTGAATAAAATTTCTGTTTGAATTCAAAACCTGTGTAACTTATTCTGTTTGAATTCAAATTCAAATTCTGTGTAATTTATTTTATTCAACAAATATTTATTTAATCTATGAAAAACAAAATAGTACATTACCAAATACATTTAAATGAATATATATGTTTATTATCATCAAACAAAAACATATAAGCGCATATTCAACAATCTCCCCCTTTTGATGATAACAAACATATATTTAAGATTTTGACCGTGTTAAATGTATTTGACCAATTATATACTCTAATTGCTCCCCCTATTTAAATGCTTCCTCTCTACATGATGCTCCCCCTACATATATGCATACAAATTGAAATATATTCAAATGAGCCTAGATGCATATGGAAAAATTATTTGACCTTTGCTTGATTCTATTTGACAAAATCTTAACTTTTCTCTCCCCCTTTTGTTATCAGCAAAAGAATAATAGTGTTAGAGAAAATTAGAGATAAAGTAATCGATATTAATCCAACATTAAACTCAAATTGAATATAAATAGTAAACTTCAATAAGAATCAAACAAAAGCCATAACTACCCTTGTTAGGCGCATATTCCACTTTTAGAAATGATGGATATGATGTTCATATAAAATCATACAGTTGAATCTTCTTGTGGTACATTTCTATCAGGAATTTGAATATCTACTAATCATGCATAACCGTTAGGACTTTTAAATGAGATTAGTAGTATTCGAATTTAATTTTAAAAATGAAATCAAGTATCTTCTAACCACGCATGACCGTGAGGACTTTTAAATGGGATTAGAATCAACTTGTCTATTTAAGCAATTAATTTGATATGTGTTCCATACATGCATAACCGTAAGGACTTTTAAATGAGCATGGAAGCACATAATAATAATAGAAAAAAATCAAGTAATTCACCCATGCATAACCGTGAGGACTTTTAAATGAGAGTGAATACTTTGGATATTTATTTATTTAATTTAAAAAAAATATGACATGAAAAACAAATGATTCCTGATTATAGTACCACATATCGACAAACTATATTGAATATTTGATAAACCATGGTCGATAGAAATAATGATAGATATAGAAATGGTCATGGAATCTTTACCCAACAAAAAGTTTTATAATTCTTGTTTTAATTCCTAAAGAAATTTTCCAAATATACTCTCTTGAGTAATGTATGTTAAATATCAACACTCATCACTTTTTCAATCACTATTTATCTCTTTGATAATTAGTAGGGAGTCAGATCAGTCAAAATTTGTCATTTAAAATCAAATAAAAATGACTGATCTGAAAATATGGTCAAACAATTATTTTCTCGAAGGGGTTATATGAGAAAAAAATTCTGCTAAATGAAAAATTATTTCAAGTGAAAAATATGCAGATATTCTCTTTGGAAAAACGATGCAGCAAATGAATGTTTCAAAAATTAATCACGTTCAACTCGTATGTTTTCTATCAACTAGATTACCAGTATGAACTGCATCTGAATTTCTTCTTCAATCCAAAATATCACTAACTGGATTTGGTAAACCAGACATGAAGTGTGCATCAAAAATTTCAAACCCAATTTTTAGCAACAATTTAAATGACATTCTTTGGATTTTGAATTGAAGCCATGTTCACACTCAAACAAATATCATGGTTTTAAACTTAGAAACCATAGGATGAACAATTATATTCATGAGTAATCAACAGTCAGTCAACATCATAATTATTTCAAAAACAATTTCTTGAAGTTTCAACAATTTCTTAAAATCCTTTTTCACATGAATTTGAAATCGTGCAAATTTACAAGCAGTGACCAAAGTGTCAAAATATATCTAAGTGTAGCATGAGTAATCAAGGATCAATAAAATACCATCATTTGACCAAACATATTAAGTTCAAAGATGAAAGGATGGTTGGTATACTTTTAAGCACAAATCAAAGTAAGAACAAGTCAAAGGAAAAATCATATCAATAAGTTAGAATTAAAGACATCACATCATTCTCGCAATTTTGGCTGATTTAATTCAGAGTATGGTGCAGATTATCACATTTAATATACCTTCACCTGTTTTACCTTTACGATAATTTCTCGTGATTGCCCATTGTGATTCTGTCACCTTTGTACTAGGCTAAGGAACTTTGCTATGTTGCCCGTTGTGTTTCTGGAACAGCCAAAATCCAGAGAACACCGTTGTTGTTCCTTAGCCTGCCACCACACCTACACGATGAAAGATTTTTGTGACCTATTTCTAGGTCCATGATTGTTAGTGGCAGAAACATTATGAATAAACAAACCCTTTGGAACCCAAACTTGTTTAGTCCTTTTATTCTTGTTCCAATAGACATGAAATTTGTTTGTAGAATTCTTAGGAACCCAAACTTGTATAAATTTTGTGTTCTTGTTCCTATGACTACAATTTTCAACATGATGTCCAATTATTTCACATTTATCAAAGATACTTTTCCCTTTTGCATTATCCTCAGCTTGTGTTTTCCCAAAACCAAGTCCTTTTCTGTTGTTAGCAAAAATTTGATTTCCCAATAGCATGTTGAAAGATTTTTCGCCTCTTGAAAAGTTATTCAAAGATTTCTCAAGATTTTGGACTTTGGTTTTTAGTGTTGTATTTTCAGTGACAAGTGAGGTGCATCGATTTATAAAATCCTTTCTCCTAGTGTCGATGGTTTCCTTAAGATTCAAGTTTTCTTTTTCAAGATTCTCAGAGTTATTCTTAAGTCTTGTCAATTCTGAATCTAAAACTTTACATCTTTTACATTCTAGGTTTTGAATATTTTCAAGTTCAGTTTCTAACCTAAAATTTTTACGAGCAAGTTCACTCCTATCAGTTTTCAGTTTTTCAATTTTAGATTCAAGGGCATCAACTACTTTAGTAAGATCAGAACACATAAAAACAAGATCTCTATAGGAATACTCACCTTCCGCACTAGATTCCTCTGAGCTTGAATCTGAATTTGATTTCGCCATAAGACACAAGTTAGCCTCCTCTGAGCTGCTATCCGAAGCTTCTTCTCCTTCTTCATCATCCCAAGTCGCTGCAAATACCTTCTTCGTCTTTTTCTTTCCTTTGTTGTTTTTGAGAAGTGGGCATTTTTGTATGAAGTGTCCGGGCTTCTTGCAGTTAAAGCACGTCGGTTCATTATCGGAATTGTCAGAATCTTTTGGCCTATTACGATTTGTTTTCTTCTTACGTGGCTTGAATCTCGACCATTTTCTAAGATTATTGACAGCCATTGCAAGCTCTTCAATTGGATCTTCTCCTTCTTCATCGCTTTCTTCTTTGCTTTTTAAGGCAATCGTCTTTTTCTTTGGTTCGGAGTTGTTGCGTTCTTCCTTTGCTTTTAGCTCAAGCTCATATGTCATCAAGTTTCCAATCAACTCCTCCATGCTTAGCTTACTCAGATCTTTCGATTCTTGGATTGCCGTGACCTTTGCCTCAAAGTTCATTGGTAAGACTCGTAGTATCTTCCGCACAAGCTCTACCTCAGTAAATACCTTCCCAAGTGCTCTAGCGTTGTACACCAAAGTTGAAAAGCGTCCAAACATGTCCTTTATGCTCTCGCCTTTGTCCATCACAAAGTTCTCGTATTCATTGCTGAATAGGGCCAGACGAGACTCCTTGACTTGAGAAGTTCCTTCGTGTGTCACCTCCAAAGTGTGCCAAATTTCCTGTGCTGTTGTACAATGAGAAATTCTATTAAATTCATTTTTATCAAGAGCACATATCAAAGCATTCATGGCTTTAGCATTTGTCGTTTTCAATCTCTTATCGTTAGCATCCCACCTATCCTTAGGTTTAGGAATCTCAGTATCACCAACGATTATAGTGGGAAGTTTATAGTCAGTTTCAATAATATCCCAAACATCATAATCAACGGAACTAAGATAAATACTCATCCTAACTTTCCAATAAGCATAATCATTCCTGTTAAACATGGGTGGCCTAACAATAGATTGCCCCTCAGAAAAAGCATTATTATGTAGACTCATGACTCTAGAGTTAAATAAAAAATATACCGGGCTCCGATACCACTTGTAGGATCTAGATTAACCCTAGAGGGGGGGTGAATAGGGTTATAGCAAATTTTCTCTATTTAAACACAGAAATAAACTGCAGAAATAAATATGCTGAAAAGTAAATCACACACAAAATTTACCCAGCTTCGGCAACCCCTGCCTACTGCTGCATTCACAGATTTCTATTAGAATTAAATAGTATCACGCTTACAAACACTCTACTAGACTCGCAGACCCTTTTGCTCCCGCTCACAAACACTCTACGAGACTCGCACACCCTGCTCCCGCCTATAGAGTTTCGCTCACTCGCAAACACTGCTCCCGCCTATAGAGCTTTGTAAACTCGCACACCCTGCTCACTGAACTAATTCTAAATAGACAATCTGACACTACCTAATCCCTAGGTGGTGATTTACAAATTCTTCGACTCGAAAAGAAAAAAAAACTTCAAAAATAATCGCAGGAGCAAAAATTAAAATACGAGCTTGAATGCATAATTTTTGCTCAAAATAAAATAAGAAAACCCCTTTAATTTAAAATCCTAAGTAACTAAATCAATAAAGCCCCTTTGAAAATAAACAAGGCCGGCCCTTGTTATTTTTCACCCGATCCACTGTCTTTTGTTTGAGAAGAAAAATGGCGGCCTCTGTTGTTTTGTTCGTTCTGAAATTAGGGCTTGCGATCCAAATTGGGGCTTTTCAATATTCGATTCCTCTGATGTTGCTCGCGCTCGTTCTCTGATGATTTGGTTGACTTTGAGATTGCGTTTCTCGGCTTGCTCGTTCTCTGACGATTGATTTGCGTCGACTTCGAGGTTGCAAATTTGTTAGCAGCTGCTTCTTATGATTGATTTTACTGCTGCGGTATGTAAATTCTTTGCTTGTTTGTGCTTTTGTGATTTTAGAACTCAAACTCGATTGCCGATGATGAACTTGGGTTTGTGTTTGGATTTGATTCGATTTTCTCTCCACAGCCGATGATGATTTTGGGATTGTATTTATATGAATTCTGGACACTTGATTTTGCTTGTATCGATTCGATACTTACCTAAATTATGCTTTCCTGATTTTAATTACACCTTGATACGCACGGCTTTGATTGTGTTGCGTTCGATTCTTCTTGAGTAACAAGGCAGAAACTTTCCTCTTTTTAACATCTCTGACCATTTCAAAAAAAATAATGATATGAATTTTATATTCATTGAATTCTGACTTCGGCTTGTATTTTGCTTCGATCATCTCTGCTGCATACTGTACTCGGTCGAGTTCATCCCCATTCTGTAGACCTGAACCTTGCATTTTATACAACAGTACATGCTCACTATCTTCTGTTCACCTGCATGTCTACTGTGACGTTGGTCTTCATGTACTTGATATTGTAGTCTTCTTCGAACTGTCTTCATGTCTTGTTTCATGTTGCAACTGACTTGTGTCTACATTGTATTGATGATTTTGTATGCTAGTAACTATGGTTTAATACTGCTTCACCATGTCACTTGAGGTCTTTACTGATGCATTGTTGTACATTGGTCGTTTCTGCTATGTTATCTTCACTGCTGCCACTTTGTAGTTGCTCTGCACTTTGGTGGCTCTGGCTTGTTTATCTGAACTTGTTGCATATATCACTGAGTTCTTATTTCATATGCTTGCACTACTTCTCTTTGGTCATGTCTGATGGCATTTCTTTTGTGGTCTTTGTTGTTGGCATTGTCTTCATGCCTGACTTGTTCTTTGTATCTATAGTTTGCATTACTGGTTCACATTATATCATGGTGTACATGTTGCCTTGTACTTGATTTTCTTGTTGAGACCTCTGGTATGCTGCAAATTGTCACTGTGTTGGTTCGAGTCAGTTTGCATGGTCACTTATGCAGTTTGAAACTTGCCACTGACTTTGGTTCTTCGCTTGCATCGTTGTAGTTGCATTTTTGTCACGTAGTTGCATACTTTGACTTGATGCTGCATATATGTTTGTTGCAGTCCCTTTTTGCTGTTGCTATCCACATTGAACTGCCTTTGATGCACTTTTGAACTTTGTTGCAACTTGGTCTTGAGTTGTTTAATGAAGAGGTTGAACTTGCATACTTCATGTAGCCTTTTGGTCGGACTGTTGCTTCATGTAGTTGACATATCTCATGCTCAAAGACTGCTACTTGATCATGTTGCTGTTGCTATGCAGTTACTATGCTTTGCTTGGTCTCTGATCTCTGTTGCTTCACCACTGAACATTTGTCACTTCACTGTTGCACTTTTGTGCTTTGAGTCAGTTTCATTGTTGCTCTATGTTCATGTTCTTGCAGTCTTCATGACTGTACTGTTGCAGTCGAGTTGTATTCATGTACACTTGTGGCTTGAACTTGATTCACTTCATGTTGTTGTTTGGACATTTGCATTTGTACACTCCATACTTGGTCGTGCTGGAGTCTTCAAGCATGTTGCTGTTGCATTTGTTAGTGGCTTTAGTCTTGAACTGTTTGTAGTCAATTGCTTTGTCTATTTGCCTTGAGTTGAACCTATCTTGGGTTTGACCTTGTTTTTGATTTCTGTGCTTTTGTTTGATTTTTTGTACACGAGTTGGCGAGGCAGTGCACACGTATACGAATGTACACGTGTGTACTGCAGCCACTTATAGTTACCTGTCCCTGATAAAAATACTGATATGCACAGATATTGCACAGTCAAAAATGATGACGAACAACCCAAATAACTGAGGCAAACAATGTTTTCAAAATCATCGTTTCTTTCAAATTTCAAAAATATTTCTCTTTCAATTTTACTGCGTTTGAAAATATTTTTGCAGATTGCTCAGATGCTGGATTCAAACTGGAACGCAGTTGAAGACAAAATACGAGTGTGAGTGATATGTAGTGAGGTTATCAATGTAAAAATATTTGTGATGTAATCGTGATGTAATCAAAAATGTATATGTATAGTGAGAGCATGAATTTGTACTATTCAAGATTGTAATAAATATTTGTTTGAATAAAATTTCTGTTTGAATTCAAAATCTGTGTAACTTATTCTGTTTGAATTCAAATTCAAATTCTGTGTAATTTATTTTATTCAACAAATATTTATTTAATCTATGAAAAACAAAATAGTACATTACCAAATACATTTAAATGAATATATATGTTTATTATCATCAAACAAAAACATATAAGCGCATATTCAACACAATCAAATATAAACCAATGCTAATTATGTCTATAGAGTAATGATTGATTGAATAAAAAAAAGGTTGAAATCAAATCAAATCAAATCAATTTGTTGGAATTAAAATATGATTAATTGGATTTAATCACAGTTGAAATTGAATACTGTAATTAGTGTAATTGTCAAAACTGAATTGATATGTAAATTTGTTTTAAATATTATAAATGTCTAAGTAATCAAAAATGACAAAATCTATTAATTATAAGATTTGAAATTAAAAAGTGATTCAACCAATTTAATAATAATTCATTTAATTAATGTGAAAATAGTCATTTTGGCCACTGTCTCGGATTTCAACGAAACCAGTTTCATCGTATCTGTGACGGTGAATTATTGTAGGATTTCAAGTTTGGTAACGATTGGACTTGTCATGTAATCAAACAGACTCGGAATGCCTAGAAATCAATTTATTTGAAATAAGCTGATTTTAAAAGATAATTTCTTTATACGATGAAATTAGAAATTGAAATTATTCCATTGAGTTTAAAAATATCGAAAACATCTATTTTGATATATGGGATGACCCACTTATGTTTTGGAGACGGAACAGGCTTTTTGGGTTGCAATTCGTCGTTCGTACAAATTCGATATGCGTTTATTTTCTTATCGGGCTTTGTTAATATAAATAGTTCTGTTATAAACCCTAGTAGCCTTTCTATTTCTTATTACGTAAAATTCCATCTATCTGTTCCTCATTCTCAAATGGCAGAAACCCTATTTCCTAGACTCAATTGCAAATCAAAATCAAATCGAAAAATTAAAACTCCTCAAAAAATTTCATATTATATATCGTTAGAAAGCTCTCAACAAGCGCAATCCACTGCTGCTGTTTGTTTTTCGATTCGTGTCACAGTTTGACCAGAAATTGAGGTTGAAACTCGGTCGTCCATTGCTAGGGTTTCCAATTGGATGGTGGATCTTTGACGGTGGTTCATCAGAAAGTGTTGCATCATAGAGGAGGCTTAGGGGAGTTTATCCATACGGCTACATCTTATCGAAGGCGATCAATTTCACCAGAAATCGATGATATGTGTCTCGCATTCATGCTCGACGGGTGCGGCTCGAGATGCTTGAGGCGGAAGCGCTGCCTGATCAGGTCATAGGCACGTGGATAGGTGACAATAATTGCATGAAGAGGTGGCAACTGGTTCAAGCGTAGGATCGATTTCTCATCTACTAGGGTTTTGCGCGTAAAAGGTGATGACGTGGAATCTCTATTTTGCTTTATTTTATTTTAATTAAATTTAAATTTTAAATGTTTTAACTTATATAACTTTCTCATACGAACTCGGATTCATGTGCGGTTTTCTCTGTTGCAATCGTATCGAAATTCTGAACATTATGGACTTGTTTGGACGAATTTTTAGATTGTTGAATTTTGGGCCTTATTTTGGATTTTAAATCGATTTGAAATCAAATGTGAGTGTTTTAACCCACTCGCAATTACTAAATTATATTATGTTAGTTAAATTAAATTTATGATGACTTGAAATTGAGTGGTTGATGTTTGGTATATTTAAATTGTCATTCTAGCTAAATTTGACTTTTATTGTATTTAATCATCGTTTAATTTAATATTGAAATTAATTGTCAATTTAATACCTGTTAATGATCAGTTATCTATTGAAGTTTATCGGTTGATTTGGATGATGATTGTGAGGGATGTTTGATTTTTGATATTGGATGACTGGATGTTATTATAACACTGCAAGTTCCTTGTGGGTTGAAATGATACATACCCGAATGATCATATAAAATAAGAGAAAATCGTTATGGGTTGAATTAATAAACCCAAACGATTTTCATTGAAATAAATTTTGAGATCGCGGGTTGAAATAATATATACCTGTAAAATTTAAATATTTGTGGATTAAAATGATAAATATCTGTATCACTTGACCATAGGTTAGAAAATTATATACAGACACTGGATTGGTTAAATTAAATGATTTTAAATATTTAATCTTTGAGTACAGTTAAACGATATTTTGAAATAGAATTTGACTGATGTAAATTGAATGGTTTTAAGTAATTATTTAAAGGATTTTAATTGAAATTTTAAAGTTGAATTTGAAGTATAAACTACATTCACCGAAATTGGTTTTTGATTTAAAACTAGATATGGTCCAGATTTGTTGAAATGGAAGAAATAGTTAAATTTGATGTTAATTTAAAATTTAGTAATTTAATATAAACTGTTAAAAATGTTATTTTGAATTATAACTAGTAAGATTTTCAAACTATTAAACTAAGTTAATCTATTTTAAAATATTTTAAACCATTTAATCAATTTAAACTATTTTAATTCATTTTAATCAATTTTAATAGATTTAATCCAATTTAATCTATTTTAAACTAATTAACCCATTTTAATCTATTTTAAATTTATTGTTAATTTATTTAATCTATTTTAAATCTATATAACTGATTTTAAATCTATTAAATCTATTCTAAATCTAATTAATCTATTTTAAATCTATTTAATCTATTTTTATTCTACTAAAACCCATTTTAAATCTATATAAACAATTTTAATCCACTTTTAAAATTATTTTAAAGTATTTCAAACCATTTAAATTATATTTCAAACTATACTAAACTATTTGTAACTATCTATACTATTTTCTAAATTCTAAATTGTAAGTGGAAGTGGTTATATTTAAATCCTTGATTTAAAAGCAAATATGATTAACTTATGAAATGACCTAAGTTGAGATTGAAATGATATTTGCTAGCGAAATGACATCTTTGAGTAAATATGATGGTTTTGAAATGAGGATTTAATTAATCCATCGTAGCGATATTATTTCGAAAGTGAATATGATTTTGACAGTAAATATGGTTTTGAAAGTGATATGGTTTGAAATTAAATATGATATTTTGATATCAATCATGAATTGATTTTGGAAATGTAAAGGAACCATTCGGTGCGAAATAAGCGTTTGGTTGTTAAAGAGACCGGGATCGGATATTGTCATACTCTCTGCCAATACTGAAAACCACTTTAACAACTTTGTACATGGCGGAGATTCCAGAAATGAAGTAAGATGGTTTGGTGTACGATTCTGTATGAGGTATTTACGTGACTCTGACTCCCGTGAGTCAGCTTATAAGTGATTAAAAAGGAGCCACGCCAGGCCAAGTGAGGTCATTCCTCCTATCAGACATGCTTCTTCGATACCACATTATGACTTGTTATGCTTTAATGGCCACCCCTTGATTTTGATTATGGGAATGTGTTCAGAGGTGGGCGGTAGTAGCTGCTATGGATGTCCACCAGTCCGGATTCGCAATTAGTAGAATCCTACCTTGGCATTGCCTCAAGTGCCGTGTTCACATGCCCTATCGTGCCTTTTACGAGTTTGGTTTGTACCATACCTATAGACTGCCCTCTGAGTAAACCTTACGGAGGATCTTACGGTACTATATAGAATATGGGAATATACAAAATGTATTAAGAGGGATATGGATAACGCCTTAATGCTATTCTAATACTTTACTGTAGACACTATTATAATAGAGTATTGTTCTATGTATGTACATAGTTTAACGGATCCCTAGGAGATGTAAATCCCAAACATCTCTTAAGCTAATGCACTCACATTGGCACTGGATAGGAAATGTCAAACCCCATAAATTTCCGACGCCGTCACACTCATATTTATTTACTATTGATTTAACTTACGTAAAATCTTTTAGTTCCGACTCGAGTGTTTTTTCTGTTCAATTCACTCAGGTCAGTCTGAGCTTTTCACTTTATCGAAGATTGCTTTTGGAGGACGAAGATGAAGATTTAGTACTATTATTATTTACTATATTATTTGTGCTGCATCATGTTGTTCCGCTGCATTATTTATTTATTATTGCTGTATGTACTCTCACTCTGTATTGTAAAAGTATAACCAAATGTTATTTGTAAACAGCTTTATGAACTGTTTATTAGATTATTATATTTTTTCATTCCGCTGCAAGATTCTGTATTTTTTCTCTTTCTTTCTCTACTTTTTCTTATTTACCCCATAATAATCCTCCCTTTTGAATGGTTTGAGTCTAACATGTGTCATCTATCGTCGATTTAAACTGTCCCAAATGGCGGGTCGTTACACAAAGTCCTTGATTCAATAATAAAAATTATTATTAACTGAAATTCTCTTGCCCGAGACTTTGACTTCGAGTTGACTTCGGTTGACTATGATACTAACCTCGTATAGCTAAGGAGATGAATCCTATCTTAAATAGTGTTTCACTTCCAATGCTTCCACTCAAACCAACTATAGGTTTTCGTTGGACCTCGTACCATGATTTAACTATAATCAAAGCAGAGCTTCCACAATGAAGATCAACATTGTAACGACCTGGAATTTCTAATGTTTCAAATGGGAATATTTGACTTATTTAAATATTCAAATTTGATTTGGATTTAATAGGAAAATCAATTATTAATATAAAAACTCGATTTTTAATAAGTTATTTCTAATTTTAATTTATTTGATTTTTACATAATTTTTAATGGGAAAATATTTAAATTATCGTTTGAAGATTTTACGACAAACGACAGTATTTTTGTAATTTTCAAAATAAGATAAATGGTGTATATTATTATTATCTTCGACCGTATCGTATTTTGTTCACGATTGTAACAACTGAGATTTTTGGCCATTGAAACTCGACATTAATACGTTCACTGTATCACATGTCGAGCAGCGAATGCCGGAAAACCTGATTATTGGGGGAAATGAAAGAAGAAAGAAGATAAGAGAAAAACTAAACAATAGCACATAATCTCACAATCGCAGCGGAACAGTATATAATAGATAAATACAGATCTTTATACGTAGAGAAATTGTAACTGCTAGTATGCATACCATCATCAGAGTACAACAATCAACAAATCAATATGGACAGTTATTATAACTTGTCCTCACCAGTGCTGAATATACAGCCCACACACATCAAATTATAATTAAGTAGAATACACCTGAGAATCCCCCAACTCGTGTCCTGAGCTCCAAAGCATCCTAACCTGAATCTATAATCCTCGGTCTGACCCGAGCATTATAACAAAATAACACTCGAGTCAGTACGGAAAACTAATGTGAGAAAAATCACTCAATCTGATTTATTTCTGTTATCAAATTCCTTTTAAAAACCAAAGGTATCTTGTAAGACCATGCCCCACATAAACACGACAAGTTTTTACCTTACGATAACCAAAATATTTTTATATAAAGATCCAATGATATTATAATAATGTCTAAGGGTCAAAATAGTAATATCTAGTAGTTGTGATGCTCGTTGTTGTGTACATCACAACAATACTAGTATACAATCAAAAATCGATAAGGCTCGTTTGATAATTATGTAGGAATCCATGGAGATACCCTCAGTACTTCGAGAACGGTGCTCCTGCACAAGGATCAGAGTTATCCTTCCGAAGCATTATACCCGTCTAGCTGGGGTATTATAGGAAAAACATAACTGGTCTTGCTAAGACCGAGTGCATTGCTCCGGCATGCCAAAAACAACTGATCGTATTGATATTGCTAGAAAAGGAGCTGATTACATCCTATAGGTTTGCCAACCCTACTGGCCATGCCTCCTATCTCTGGCTTTAGTCATTTCCGCTGAGGTGGCTACATCCGACGTTCCATCTTGTGCACTGCTCCAAAAATAGATCACGGAATCCCATATGGATTCCCGCACCACAATGGCCTTTAAATCGCATACAGATTCCCACATCTCAAATCGATCTTGGAATCACACACGGATTCCCATACCCAACGGTCTCGAAACCACACATGGATTTCAACATCTCAATATAACACGAAACTCCTCTATTGAACTGTATATGGTTTTGGAGTGGTAACGGTTCCGAATCAACCCTTATGAGTACACTCTTCCGCTTCCCGGGCACTCCATAAACCAATCGTCGATTTCCGAAATGTCAATACCGGTTCTTTAGGAAATAATCAAACAATACATAAGAGCGGGGATCACCTTATAAACGTTTAAGTGGACGGATCTCCTTATCATTTATCCTAGAAGAACAATGAGTTTATACGCGCAGTATAGCATCACCGATGGTAACTATACCATATAATTCCCATGTTTCCCCTAGATATTTTCAGAGTTAAAATCCCACAATGTTAAATAGGTAATTGTTTCCTACCATCCAAATTAAGAAGGGTTACATATTTGGGCCAAGATTTGATAGTCTGTTATATAACTATCAAATGAACAAACATTCAACCAAAGATTACATATCCCACTGAAATCACTAAGCCTCATTTAATTTAAATTTGATAAATTTAAATTCCTCATTTAAAGTAGGCATTTACTTATTTCATCCAGATAAGTATATTCACAAATCCTTTCTTTCAAAAATACTCGAAAATTCATTAAAACGGATATGGAAGTACTATTCGGTATCGACAATGGATCGCAGCTCGATGGTTGGTCTCTATCCCCGAAAAATCAAAGTTAACTTAGGCATTCTCTGTCTCTCGATTTCCACCATGCAATTAATCATAGATCGTAGTTTGCATAATGGTTACGTCGCTATCCTACCAAAAACATCCCAAACTGTAGGCAATCTCTCACTTCGAATTATGCTATGAAAATATACCGTTACTTCCCAAAAATTTCTTTATTTCATAAATATTTCCAAATCTATTTATAAAACCTCTTAATAAAATTAAAATTTTAACTTAGAGAAATATTCCTTTACAAAATTTAAACCATTTGTAATCTCCCTTTACAAATTTCAAAAAAATTATCGATTATACTTATTTATAATCCAACTAACAATTTATAACTCCTTTATTGAATTCAGATTCATTTTCGAAGTTTCTTATCTAAATAATTTGGAAATTTCCCTTTCTCTAATTTTCTTAAGCTCCCAAATTCCCTTCTAAGATTTTTCTAATAAAAATCACATTCATTTAATACAATCCTATCTACAATTCTCGAGAGTATTTATAAGTAACTTCAATAAATTTCCCAGCTCTACTTTAAAAAAAAGTATTCTAAAGTAAAATAATAAATTTTCAAACACATTTAAGTAGTTATTTAAAATATCATCATCCCTTGTTAAACAACAATGATGGCAAATTTTCAATTCATTCATAAATCATAATAATATTTTTTTCAAAGCTTATTATGAAAATTAGAATTTATTTCAATCAATATTAAATATTTAAGTAACTAACTTTCTGAAATATTTTAGTCCAATTAACAGTTTAATAAATAAAAATCCATTTCTAAAACAACTTCAATTTTTGATAAAAATATATTTTTAAAATCAAATATAACCGTTTTTATACTTATAAATCTCCCTTGATTTATCATAATTCGATTTACATTTCCAAATTCACAACTATTCCCAAATTCCAAAATAGAATCCATTATTTCTTTCTAAGCCAGTTTCCTTATCTCATTTTAAATTCACAGTGTGAATTTATATTTCCCATCTATCAAATGATAATCATTCCACTTATTTATAAACATCGTTTATTAATTTTCATAAACTCATTCCCATTTATACAAGTTTGTATTACAAAAGCCTATCTATAAATCAAGTTCTAATTAAAATTCCATTTATAAATCTATTTCTTAAATAATCCAACTATATTCCAAAACCGTTCAAATCTCGATTTCAACTTCCATTTCGTATTCCAGAAATCCCAACTAAAAATCCACTATCTAAAAATACTCAAAGTAGATTCTTAATTTGAAACCATTTTACGGAATAGCTAAACAAATATCAAAAAACAATTCGTTTATTTCATCCAAATCATTTTTCTTTTATATAATCCCAAAATTCAATATAATTATTTTCATTTCCAAAATCGCCATTAAATTTCCTTTTTAAATTCAAAAATATTATTTATGGTATTTATAATACCAAAATCAAGGCCAGTGCTACTATAACATCCAATAAATTCAAATCACATCATAATCTATCACATACTATTCAAAACACATAATATATCACTATATATGAAATTAAAAATCAACATTTTTGAGGAATCCAGTTGGATCCCTCTGACCTGTTTTCCTGCAACCACAGATGTTATATGACATAAAATACCAATCTAGGCGCGATATCACTATAATATAGGATCATCCGCTATTATGCGATGCGCATAGGCTCTCATCCGCTCTAATAAGTGGAAAATATATCCAATTACTAATATATATACTAATATATATAATATAACATCCAGTTGATAATAATAATTTATCAATTCATTCAATCAACCAATAATTAATTTTTAATTATTATAAATTAAATCCAGTAATCCAAATAAGTGAGATTTACTCACCTTTCTTTTCTATTGTCGCTGAGCCAGTTTGGAAATAAAACCAGACGATGTCCGATTTTGGCCCAATTTTCCACAGTTTTCAAATCTATCCAAACTAGTTTCATTATGAAGCTCTTGTTATCACGATTGCAATGCAAAAAATTTCGTCCTAATCGGACCTCATATGCAAGAGTTATAAATTTCATAAATATCGACATTTATTAATTAAATAATATAAACTAATTTCTTTACTAATCAAACAATTCACTGTTTACCCTTCTTCCCCCAATCTATCGCCTGTGCACGAAAATGAAGAAATTCGAAGTCGCATGCATGATATTCGAGTGATACAGAGCCTTTGTCGATGAAATCGAATTTTGTCTTCACCGTTGAATTCTATCATCGAACACGACTCGCCCATACCCTCCTTCACCTGCCCTAGCAAATCACGTCCTCTATAGTTGAGGCGATCGTACTCCCAGGTCGCGATCACTTCCAAGCAACCAAGGTTAGTCAAAACTTCACCCGAGAAGCCATTTCCCACCACGAATCCAAAAATGACATTCATTTCCTTTAATTCTTCCCCTATTACACGAAATCGCCAACCCTAGTTTTCAAGCCTTCCACTGTCGTGTGATAAACAAGCGTCATACACAATAATACATGTATGAAAAGGAAGACTCCATTGATTTAAGGATTTTAAAACTTGTTTCAAAAAATTTCGTTGAGTGTTTCAGGTGAATTTCTTTTCTTCATTTTCCTTTTTTCTTTCTATGTTAAACCTGCATTTAAATAAAAAGGAGAGGGAAGATTGGTCAGCTCATTTCAGAGAATAGGGTGGGCTGGTAGCTTTGCTGATGGTAAGTTTGTGGGCTGATGGGTTAAATCGATATAAATATATTTTATTTAATCTCAAAATATCTAGATATTTATTTCGAACCCCTACTGAGATGTGCCGCCCGACGTCCCTAATGTTATACCCTTATTCCGAACGCAATGGAACAAAGTTCCAAGACCTAATTCGATCGTATGGAGAAGATAGCTTTTTAAACCAAATTATCATGTTAAAATTTCAATATAAATTTCAACCCGTTTCTATCTCGTACGATCAAACAGTAACTCCAAATGCTACAAAATCTAAAATTCGATAATAATACACTATTGCAGATCCAATGGAACTAGTTTCGTCGAAATCCAAGACCGTGCCCCGGAAAGCTATTTTCACTCGTTAATTAAAACGAGCTATTTTTAAAATTGAGTAAATCGCTTTCAAATCCCATTTAAAATTTTTATTATCTTCCTTCTTATTAATAGGAATTAAATAAGCCTTTAAATCATTTTTATCCAAATAAAATCCAGGATTTAAATTATTTAAATGATTTTCACTACTAAATCTATAAAAACTAACTTTTAATTATTTAAAATCAATTTAATATTCCAATTTCAAATAACCAAAATTCTAGATCGTAACAGCGATCATATTTTATTCTGTCATTCGTCGTTTATACTCGAACGAAATCATATGCGACGACGCATCGGAAGTCACAAGCTAAACCTAGTCAAACACTTGGAATTTTCAACGTAGACTTTTCCTTCATTCTCTCTTTCACTCCTACTTTTCAAGTTTTTCCTTCTTTCTCAATTCTATCTTAAATTTCTTGTAAACAAAAATGGCCACTTACTTCAAAAATCAAAATCTATTGACTCACTTAATAAAAAAAATAAAGTTAAGATCTTTAAGTCTGTGGGGATGAGATCTATAAATTTATATTAGTTGGGTGTGTGAGGCATGGCCTTGGAACATTCGATGTGAATGAAGGAGACTACGGTTTGGGTTTGCTTGCATTTGGGGAGGAGTTAAGCGATGGGGAAGAGTGGATTGCATTTGTTAGGTCGAAGAGCAGCTCGTAGCCGAATTTCATGGTGTACGTTAAATTATGGGAAAAATCGACATATCCTATTGAATTAGGGACCCTACAGGTCAGAAATTGAATGGAGGTGCCGAGTTGAAGGCGTGGGTGGGTTGTGATACTTATGTGAAGAGAGAGCAAACGACGCAGTCGGTTGGTGATTTCGTGGACTAGGGAGGTGGTGGTTGTGTGCGTGTGTGGGATGGCTACTATGTGCATTTGTACATGAATGGGGTAAGAGTGTGGGTTTGTTTTGGAGGAGATGTATTAAGGGTAGGTAATTAGCTTAAGTAGGGTAATTAGTGATTTAATTGTTTAATTAATTCGACAATCTTATAAAATGATTATCTTTCTCATATGAGATCCAGTCGAGTCTAGATTTTTGTATTTTGCTTATAATAGCATTATCTACAAATTGAACAAATTTCATCAAATTTGGAGCAAGTGAAATTTTTAAGCTAAAATCAAACGGGAACATTGTTTGATTTTAGATCAAACCAGAATGCTTCGGCGTCAACTGGAATTCTGGTGAGTTGTATAACATCTGAATGATGACTATATGATACATAGTTGCTATAAATTATTGTTTGCATGCTTGGATGAATTATTGGTTTAATTTGGTTGAATATCCGCTTTTAAAAGCAAATAATATCTAAAATGAAATATAGAGATTTTGTTGAGAAATCTGGATTTCTCACCCATGTGATTTTAAATTTCAGATATATGCCCGTTGAATATAGTTAGCCATATTGATTGTGATATTGAATATATTTTGAAAATTGAACCCTTGCCTTATTATAGCATTTTGAAATACTATTAATTGCTGTTTTGTTCTGGAAATGGTTTTGATTTGGGAAATGATTTTGAAAATTTGACTCTGTAGGAATTACTGTGATATTTTATTTAAATTGAACTTTTGAACCGCTCTATTTTTCTTCAACTTCTTTTATTATTCTTTTCTAATATATGTATATATGCATATATGTTAAAATTATTTTGGAAAATATTTGTTTCTATAAAAAATTATTATAATAATGAATGTTTATTTTAAAGGAAATAAAAGGGGTTTATCTTTTATTTTAACGTTATTTGTTTTAAAAGAAGATAGAAATATTTGGGAATAAATATTTATGAAACATCTTATACAAAATGTTGCAATAGGGGAATAGATTTATAAATGGTAATTTATAAACAAAAGAGAGATCTATAGATTTTATAAATAAAAGAATAGTTTATAGATGATATTATATAAAAGGGAAAATATTATTAGTTTGATAAACTGAGTAGTAAATCAAAGTTAGGAATTGATTGTAATATATGGAATAATTGTGTTGTGAAAAGTGTATGAGTTTTATAATTATATTTAGAGTTTATTTTATATTTTGGAGTTTTGTTTTATTAAAGGAATTTTGCAATTATATTTAGAAATTTAAAATAGGAGTTTTATAAGTGATATTTTATTAACAAAATTATGAAAGAGTTTTATAAAAAGTATAAAGGATGTTTATAAAGGAGTTTATGAAATAAATTTAGAGATATATAGAAGGAGATTTATAATTATGTTTAGATACTTATAAAGGGAATTTTATAATTTATAAATAATATTTTATAAAAGGAGTTTGTAAATATAAGGAGATTTATAAAGGCATTTCATAAAAAGGGATTAAAATAAAAAGGCCGAGACTTGATTTCCATAAATGATCATTTTAAATTACGGTGGTATGGAAAATATTCTTTTCATACTTAACGCCAAATTTCGAGGTATGGAAACTCGTCTCTATTTTAAGAATTAAGAATGTGTGTCGAGGCAAGGATTATTTTCTAATTTGTCTGATTTCATGGTTAATCGAGAGATAGCACTGTTTTAAATCGGGAGGTGGTGGTAAGTACGTTTGGTATAGTTTCTATAAGATCCATTTACTTACACCAAAATTGGTTTGGGTTTATTTTATCAATTCTTTAAATCACATTTGTGTCAACCCAAATATGCATGGTTTTGGGAAATGAAACCTTTCTTAGGATTTGTGGATATACTTATACTATTTAAATATGTATATGGGTACAGCTCCTAAGTGCTGGAAACATAGTATTTTGTGAATATGTTATACTACTGATATAAGTAAATGGGAAAAGTTTTCTAAGTGTTGAAAGTATAGTGGTTTGTGAATATACTTATACTTGTGAGATAAGTTTATGAATATATTTTTAAGTAATGAAAAGAGTATAGAGGGTTTGTGAATCTATCTTTGAAAAAGTATTTTAATACAAGAATTTACAAAGTGGTTTTAATTAATGAAAGGATTAATTAAAGAGCCTTAGTGGTCATCTATGTGCTTAACCATGCTTGGTTAAATCTCTGGTTGAATTGTTTGTTTGTTTGATAGTAAAATAATCACCTATCGAATGTTCCAGTTTTCAAAACTATCATTGTCGGTTTGGAGACCAAGATCAGATACATTATTCAAAAATCACTTCGAACCGGCATAAGCATTCGAATTGGAGATATCTTGGAGATAATCGAAGACGAAGCTTTTTGAAGTGCAAGGGCTACTTGCTACTAATCTTGAGGGCGATTCCAAAAAGGATAGTGTAGAAGTGGTGCCATCAGTTTGTTGATATCATGAACAACTTGTATGGATGAATGTTGGCATTACATTATTGCTTGGAGGGCAGTGTTAGAACTCTAAAGGGGATTTGCTAAGAGGAAAAAGCTAATCATTGCCTCACAAGTCTCACAGTCGGGAATGATTAAAATAGAGGATATGCCGCAAGGCTTTGTGGGTCACATTCATTAGGGGTATGGTCATCACCTATCTAGATCAACATTTATGGATTTATGGATTTGGTATTCACATGAGAGCTCTAAAGGAAAAGGTTGGAAAGTGTAAGAACCAAGAATTTTGGTCATTGGATTTTTAATATTGAATTAATTATTAAAATATAAATAATTAGATTTTGTAATCTAATAACTTGTATTCAAATATAGTGATTGTTTAAATATTTGAATTTGTGAATTAATAACTCGTTTTAATTAACTATAATATGGGTGAATTCATGTTGTAAATTTATTTACGACAATAATGGTTCGAATAATATTTTTTTTATTGTGACTATAAAACGACTAAATATTTTAATAATGCATTTTAAATTTAACTTATAAAAATTTCAATAATTTTTTTTAATTTGGAAACTATTTATATTTCCTTTTAACGGTATTTTGGTAAAGGAAGATATTTTGAGATTTCAGAGAATGGAACTCCATGCAACGTCAAGTTGGAAATTTCAATTTAAAACAAAAATATAAGTACACAAGCAGCATGAACTTTGTCTTTCCTATACCATTTACCATTCATTTCATGTCAAACAAAGAAAATAAACCCACCTCATTCGAAATTCAACAAAATTCAAACTTAAATCATAAAAGTATAAAGCTTTCATCTTTAAGTTATTCGTGGTAACGAACTGTAAATTACTAGCTTTGTATTTGAATATTTAAATCATATTTAGATAATGGATTTTAATAACAAATAAACATATTTTATTAATTAATGATATTAAAATCATTTTCAATCATAATTTGTTCAAATAGAAATATAAAATGTGACCGAAAATATTTTTCGAAATTTCAACTTTCCGTCATCGAAAAGTCATCGAAAACGTCATACACATTTTGTATAACTCATATACACATGCAAACACATGCACATATGTCATGTGATAAGTTAATGATAGTGTTAAAACAAATAAACCATGCTAAGAATAAAATATGACCAACTTCGACTTAAAAATATATAAAATAAAGCCTAAATAACCTAAGGAGGTACATCACCATAACCTTAACTGCCTATGTTAGTACACAAGGCGTGATGGAGGGTGGAAAAAAGAGGGGTGCATGTGCACCTTGGGAGAGGGGGGAGGCATGGAAGCATGCACATGACAACATTTAATATATTTTAAATGTTAAAGTTAATTTAAATTATTACTCCATTTCTTTTGCCTATAAAACCCACTATCTCCACACATTCTCACTTTACATCTTCATTTTCATACTCACTTCTCTGCTTTTCATATCCTTGAAATTATACATGACTTCCATACACCCAAAATCCTAAAACTAGTTTGAAAAGATAGCACTTCATTTCTAAGCTCACTACATCCACTCCTCTTCAAACAAGCACCTTCATCCTCCTCCACAACATAAGGCCGAGCCTATTTATGCCCAGGCCGAGCCCATTTATGCCCTTGGCCATGCCATGTTGCACACTACTACCTTCACACTAGGTCCTATTTTGTAGTTAAGGCAAGTTCAGTGAAGGTTTAGCTTGGTTTGGAACAATTATTGTGAGTAAAGCTTCCACCTTCAAACCAAATATTTTTAGACTATATTTATGTTCATGTTATAGCTATTGAATGCTTATCATTTTGGTGAAATAACAGTTTGGTTGTTGGATTTGTTAGTCGCTTTGAAAAGTTAGTAAGAGAACCATAAGACATATGAAATTTTAGCAATTAAATTTATGTCTTTGTTAATAAATGCTTGATATATGTTGTATTATTGTAAATCACCATGTATATATATGTTCATGATATATGTTGTATTATTGTTAATAAATGCTTGATATATACCATATATACTGTAAATCACCATGCTTAAACGTTTTTGGACGGTTTAAATCGATAATAAACACACATGTCAACTCAAACCACTCAAAAGGGAGGATTTTTAATGGGGTAAATAAGAAAAAAAAGAAAAACAAAACACAGTATCTCACAGCGGAATGACAAAATGTAATAATCAAATAAACAGTTCATGAAGCAGTTTTACAAATGACATTTGATTATACTGTTACAATACAGATCAGAGTTATACATACATTAGGAATAAATAAACAATGCAGCGGAACAACATGATATGGTGGATTAATACTAGTGATAATATACTAAATCTTTGTCTTCGTCCTCCAAAAAGATAGTCTTCAATGAGCTGAAATATTCAGGTTGACCCGTGCATAATGAAAAGACGAAACACTCGAGTCAGAACTAAAAGATCTTATGTAAGTTAATTCAACATAAATAAATATGAGTGTAATGGCTTCAGAGATGTTTATGGGATTTTACATCTCTTATCCAGTGTCTAATGTGTGTGCAATAACTTAAGAGATGTTTGGAATTCCATCTCCTAAGGATCCGCTAAACTATCTACATACATAGTACAGTACGCTATTATAATATGTCTACAGTATAGTAAAGTACTAAAATAGCGTTAAGGCAATACCCATATCCCCCTTAACACATTTTTATATAAATGTCATAGTCTATACAAAACTGTAAACTCCACCGTAAACTGGCGGGCTACCAGGAAGCACTCCATAGGTACGACATAAAACCAAACCCGTAGTAGGCGCGATAAGGCATATGACATGGCACGCGAGGCAATGCTAGAGTAGGATCCTACTGTTTGCACTCCCAGACTGGTGGTAACGCATAGCAGCTACTACTGCCTACCTCGAAATACACTCCCATAATCAAATCGAGAGGTGGCCAGCAAATCAATCAATAGTATCAAAGAGATATGCTCGATAGGAGGAGCGACCTTACTTGGCCTGGCATAGCTCATATTTTAGTCATATCAAGCTGACCCAATGGGGTCACGGCTGCATTCATGCCTCATACAGCAGCAAGAAGGTTAAACCATCATATCAAAATATTCGCATTTAAATCCACTAAATCTAAATCATAACAGTTCCAACTTAAACTGTTTGAATATTGAAAGTAGTTTATATTTGGAATAGTTATATATTAAAATAGTGTAGATATTAAAATATAAATATTAAAATTTGTTTATAAATCTAAAGTAAAATATATTATAATAGTTTATATTTTAAATTAAGTTATAGATTAAAATAGTTTGTATTTTTAGAAATAGTTTATATATTAAATAGGTTATATATTAGAATAGTTAATGTATTAAAATTAGTATATATATTAAAATAGTTAATGTGTTAAAATGGTTTATATGAGAAAATAGTTAATATGTTAAAAGAGTTTGTATATTAAAAGAGTTTATATCGAAAATAGTTTCAAATTAGAATTATTTCTTCCAATTCCACAAATCAATCCAAATTAACTTTAGTTCCAAAAATTCATTTAAATCAGTCTCGGTTCAAAGATTTCAATCAAGAAGGCTAAAGGTTCTGATTCCAATTTTCATTAAAAACCATTTCAATTTATATCGATCTCAAATCCATGTTTGAACTACAAATTTAGACCACTTTGAATTAAGTTTAAATATCCAAATATTTACATAACTCAATTTTGATAAATTTCATTTATATTTCAAAATTCAACTTTAAGATTTTAATTTAAATTCTTTAAACAGTTCAATTAAACCAATTTCAATTTCAACATTTTAAAGCTTGGATTTTGGAAATAATTCAGTTCATATAAATCAAATTTCATTTCATAATATCATTTAACTTGATTTCAAAACTTAAGGATTTAAAAATCATTTAATTTAACCAATCCGGTGTCCGTATGTAATTTTCTACCCTATAGTCAAGTGATACAGATATATATCATTTCAACCCGCAATAATTTAAATTTACAGGTATATATCATTTCAACCCGTAATCCCGAGTAAAATTCAAAATCCATAAAATCGCTCGAGTTTACCATTTCAACCCATAAAGATTTTTCCCTAATCTATAAGACCATTCGGGTATGTATCATTTCAACTCATGGTGATTTTCTTAACAATACTAAGGGAATTTGCAGTGTGATCACAACATATAAAATAAATATAATATCCGATCATCTAAATATCAACAATTGAAGATCCATCACAATCATCATTCAAATCAACTAATAAATGACAACAAATAAACTGGTTATCATTATCGGGTATTTAATTGGCAATTAAATTCAATATTAATTTAAATGGAAATTCAATTCAAATAAACTCAAATTAAATTTAAATGACAATTTAAAATACCAAATGACAATCACTAAATTTCTAATTACATCACAAATTTAATTTAACTAACATAAGATGGTTTAGTATTCGTGAGTGGGTTAAATCACTCATCTTTAGTTTATTGTCGCTAAAAATCCAATTAAAGCCCAAAAATCTAACAGTCTCACAATTCAGCCAAACTAGTTTCATAATGTTCAGAATTTCGATATGATCGCATGATCAAACAACAAGTCCGATCGCTATGAAACTTGAAACCTTATATTAATTCACTGTTACAGATCCGATTAAACTAGTTGCATCAAAATTCGAGACAGTGGCCAAAATGGAAAATTTTCACGTTAATTAAATAAATTATTATTAAATTAATTTAATCATTTTTAAATTCAAAGTTAACAATTAACAATTTTCATCATTCCTGATTACACGGAAATTAATAATATTTTACAGTATAGTTTCCGTGTTAAATCCAATATTTAAATGTTTCATAAATTTTAACGTTCAATCACAACTGAAATAAAAACCAAGTTAATTATATTTTAGTTTCAATCATATTCTTATATTTTGATTCTCACTCTTATTATTAAATAATAAAATATCATATGAATATAATTAACATTAATTTACACTTTATCACCTACAAATTCTACAGTTATCATCTTTTATCATATCGATTATAATATTTCATTACATTAAATTCCATTAATTACCAATTAAATTCCTTATTTACAATTATAGCTAAACTAACTTTACAATTATTTCAATCGATTGAAATTGCAATAAAATAGTTGTCAATAACACTCAAACAACCTTAGTAAATCATATTCTAGTTATTTTTCTCATTAATAAATCATAAAATTTTAATTTCCTACAATATTAAATTGCAAAATATTAATTAATTTAATATTTGTAATTATCAAAAATTATGGATCGTTACAGTGCTTGTATTACAAATGACATAAACTTGAATTCCGAACTACACGTATAGCGATAGTCGTTGTATTGACACTTTCAGAAAATAACTTTTTATCGTAACCATTTGGTTTCATTATCGTGCTTGGAATTGTTTTACTAGTTAAGCAAGTTTTTGATTAATGATGTTTTCAATAATAATTAATTTAACAATGATTAATTAATTAATAAGGATTCAGTTAACTAATTAGCTTATTAATGATGTGTTTTGAATTTAACTAATCACTCGGTTAATAATGTTTTAAATTTAATTAATCATTTTATTTAATGATGTTTAAGGCTAATTAATCTTTTGATAATGATGGATTTATATTTATTAATAAATGATGTTTTTAAAATTAATTAATCATTTTTAATTAATGACTTTTAAAGGCTAATAAATCTATTTAACCTTAACAAGTCTTTCCTTAAATGAACTTTTAAATTAATTAATCAATTTTAAATAATGATATTTAGTTATTATTTAATTAATTATATTATTAATTAGTTGAATTAATTATGATTTAAAAGCGATTTACCCTTTTTAATTAAAGGTTATTGAAGTAGTCCGCTTAGTTAACAAAGTTTTAAAGTTGATTAATCAGTGTAATAAGAATATTTTAAGTTGTTAATTCCTTTTTATAATGATGTTTCAAAGTTGGTAAACTATTTTAACAAAGTGTTTTTGTGCTAATACTTGTAATGTGAAGCCAAGTATGAATTCGGGTTTTTAAGAAAAAGTTTGAATCATTTATGGGAATGAATTGATTTCCATAAAGCGAATCACTTATATGAAAATGATTTACTTGTATAATTATCACTAAACATCGAAGAAGTGGACATGTCGCTATTTCAAAAGTTAAGAATAATCATGAGATATGACCTTGAGTAACACTACCTTGACTTGTTCGGTATTATTGTTAACTAAGAAATAGTACAACTTTGAATTCGATGAGTGGTAGTAAGTATACAAGACTTAATTTTCGTATACGATTGTTTTATATCCTTGATGGTTGGTTTCTTAGCTATCGGTTACTTCAGCTTCTTTGTTATCATCATTTTAAGATGATGTGTTTCTCCATTGAGCTTTAATATCCTTTGTCGGAAATAACTAAATCCAAAGTGTGAAAGGAGGCTAAGCTATGTGGGGTTGCACCCATTTGGAACTTTCACATCTCATCAAGATTTGGATTCGATAGCACTTTTAGATGTGAAGTATTCAGATACTCCATAAGGTTTGGTGGGGTCCAACATGGAAGGTTTCGAAAAGTGTTACAGAGAAATGAGCTTCTCAGAAGTATATTTCTAGAGTTATACTTCAAAAGGGAGATGAACCTTTCTAGTCATTTGGTAAAAAAATTCCTTTCCTTATTTGGTTCGAGCCTTCGATAATTGCAATGGGAGGAGTCTACCACTCTTCGCGATGTTTAACTATTTTCCTACCATTCTTTTAGTTTTATTGTAATTTGTGTAAGAGAAAACTCGTTCCTCATTAGTGGCATGGTCCCACAAGCTATGGTTGATATCCACCCTCTTGTTTTAAAGTTTTACACATACCAAACATATCGTCTGACCAAAGTTGTTTGTTTTTCCCTAAACTCTCGGGTACTCATTTTATTTGAGTACTCCAAGAGTAGCAGGTCTTGTTGGGCTGTTTGGAGACGACGTCTAAGCTGGATTTTTACCTTCTTAGCTATCTATTCCACTGTATTATGTAGTTTATGTAAGCGTATTTTGTTTCGGGATAGGTGAAGGCAAGATGTAATAACTGCCTAAGGTGACTTGTATTACTTTTGTGTAACTTTGATAACTGACTATTAAGGAGTAACTTGATGTACTACTTACTTTTATGATCTATTTTGTAGTTTCGTTGTGAGATTTTCTATTATGTTCTTTATTTTACCCCTTACGACCATTCATCTTTCCATGCTTAGGCAACAGCACATGAACACCATGGATGTGTTAAATGTTGTCCCTAGGAGTCAGAAAGACGGGTTGTCACAGTTGGTATCAGAGCTTCGGTTGAGCAAACACCTTAACCTGATTTTTGGTACAACTCACTAGAGATAAGGTGAATGGAGCCATATGATGAGTTAATCTTGAGAGAGCTTTCCTTTTCTCCCCTAAAAGTCCAGTTTTAGATCATTTATTAGAGTTTCCCTTTTATATCTTTGACCCTATCTTTGTATTCGAATGATAACCGTCACTTATCCAGGTTATTGAAAATAAGTACTGGAGGAACAAGATGGAGGGGATCTAGAACCAACACAGCTAAAAATGGTAGAGCTCCTAGAAATGAGCCAGTTGTAGAGCCAATAGATGAAGCAGTGATGCAATTTTAGCTTCCTTAGAACTTTGCGACCTTGTGTAAGAATTACACTACTTTAGGTGGTAAGCCTTTCTATGGAACTGAAGATATTTTAGGTGTTCAGATATGACTTCGCTCTCTTGAAAGGATATTAGAGGATCTCCAGTTGGGATATGCTAGAAAGATAGATTTCTCTTGGGCATAGTCTAAGGAGGTTTTTGAAGCTCAGTTTATCCAAAAGGTGGGGAGGACTCAATTATTCAAAAGTTTCACGGATTTAATACAGGGTGAGATGACAGCGGCATAGTATGAGCATAAGTTCAATGCATTGTCTCATTTTGGACCAGGATTGATTGATACGTCACTCAAAAAGAATGAAATGTTCATGAAAGGAATGCGACCATAATTTCATCGAGAAATGAACAATCATCACAATGGTACCTTTACCAATTTGATCTATATGGCTTTGAGATTCGAGGATCATGATATTGAGCAAGGAGTTCAGAAAGGAGTAGTGCCAGAAGTTAATGCCCAACCTTTATCAGTTATCCCAGTTGTGGGCAGGCTAAATTTCAAGCTTAAAGGAAAGAAGCAGTGGTTGGGAAAGAAACATGGAGGTGGAGATCCAATATCGAAGAAGCGCCTTGACTTCTCTAAGATTCTTTATTATAAGCACAATAAGATAGGACATTTTACAAATCATTGTCAGAAGACTAATATACCAACTTGTTACAACTGTCACAAGCATTGAAATATGAAGAACGAATGTCCATTTTCGAAGAAAGGGGCTCAGGGGAAAGCTTTTACTATTGAGGAAATACCACCTACTTCTACGGATCCAGAAGGCAATAGCGTTCTTAGTTACATTATCCATCTCTGATATTCCTATTAGAGTATTATTCGACATCGGTGCATCCCATTGTTTTAGCTTTTATGACCTAATGAACTAGTTAAATTTTAAATATACTATTCTCCATAGTTCTCTTTATGTGTCGAACCCAATTGGGGGTCCAACTAATCTTCACACCATATGTTTGTATGTGCTTATTTCTTATCGAGAATTCCCTTTCTTTTCTGCCCGATTTGTTCTTGGGTTCACAGGTTCACAGGTTTTGGGGTATTAATGGGAAAGGATTGGTTGTCTAAGTTTAGAGTGGTCATAAATTATAATCGAAGGATTATCAGAGTTGGTGATGCTGGAAATATTGGTGTGGATATTTATTGTGGGGAGCCAAATAAGTTGATGAGTAGTTTCCTTTATTCCCTTGAAGTACCCAAAGAGAAGATAAGGAATATACCAATTGTTTGGGACTTCAAGGATATTTTTGAAGAAGTGTAAGGTTTACCTCCTCACCGAGAAGTGGAGTTTCGCATTGACTTGATTCCAAAAACTAGACTGATTGTACAACCTCCTAAAAGGTTAGCTCCAAAGAAAAGAAGAGAGTTAGAGAAGCAAACATTTGATTTATTGCAGAATGGTTTGATCAAAGATAGCACATCGAGTTGGGGATTGCCAGTAGTGTTCATTACCGAGGCTGGTGGTTCTCTTAGATTATGTATAGAATACCGAGAGTTGAATAAGTGGACTATCAAGAATAAGCTTCCTTTACCTAGGATTGATGACATGTTTGACCAGCTCCAAGGTTCGGTGGATATTTTCTCAGTTGGATATTGCCACTGGTTTTTACCAATTAACGATAGCAGAGGAGAGTGTACCCTTAACAGCTTTTCGTGCCCCTGATACTTTTTACAAGTGGTTAGCCATGCCATTCAGATTGACTAATGCACCTGCTTATTTCGTGGATTTGTTGAATAGAGTGTTTTAGGATTTTCTTAACAAGTTTGTTCTCGTCTTCATTGATGACATCCTTGATTATTATAAAATGGAGGAAGAGCATGAGTACCATCTTCTAGTTGTTCTAAGTACTTTAAGAAGTCATATTTTAAAGGAAAAGTTTCTAAATGTCATTTTTGAAAATCCAAAGTTTGATTTCTAGGCCCGTAGTTTCGGGAGATGGCATATCAGTGGACCCAGCAAAAGTATTTGTAGTTTAAGATTGGAAGAAACTTGAAAATGCGACCGAGGTCAGAAGATTTTTGGGATTGCCAAGTTCCTATAGAAGATTAATTAAGGATTTCTCAAAGACAGCTTCTTATCTAACAAAGATCATGAAGGAAGATGCTAAATTTGTTTGACCACCCAAATGTGATCAAGCATTCAATGAGTTAAAGAAGAAATTGACTAGCGCTCCTATCTTGAGTATTCCAGATGGGTGTGAAGGGTTAATAGTTTAACGGATGCTTGTAGGATCAGATTGGGAGCATTTTTGATGTAGAATGGTAAAGTAATAATGTATGCAAGTCGACAGTTAAAATCTCATAAGAAGAATTATGCTAGTCACAATTTGGAGTTGTTGGCAGTAGTATTCGCATTCAAGTTGTGGAGGCACTACCTTTTGGGTGAAAAGTTTGAGTTATATACAGATCACATGTCATTGAATTATCACTTTATTAAAAAGGATTTAAACTTAAGGCAGCAAAGATGACTGGAATTTAGCGCATTTTATGACCTGGAGATTGTTTACACCTCGAGAAAAGCAAACATGGTAGTAGATGCATTGAGTAGGAATGTGGCGACGATTGCTAATTTGGAAGTTAAGCCAACACTAATGGAGAGAATTGCATATTTCCAAGAAGAAGGCCCTATTCTAGCTCGGCTTAAAAAGAATGTTGAAGATGGAATTGTTTCTAGTTTTTAGATTGACTCTCAAGGCACATCAAAAATGAATGGACGGATTTGAGTGTTAGATGTTAATGGAATTAGATAAGACGTGCTGAGAGAATTCCATTGGTCAAAGTTATTTATCCACCCAGGAGTAACTAAAATGTTTCAGAATATGAAGAAAATATTTTGGTGGAAAGGGATAAAGAGAGATATTTCGATCTTCGTAAGCCGGTGTGTGAATTTTCAACAGGGAAAGAGTGACCAGCAGAAGACGGCTGGGTTACTCCAACCATTAGAGATACCGAATTGGAAGTGGGAGTAAGTATCCATGGACTTTATCGATGGGTTGCCTAGAACAAGAAGAGGTAATGAAGGCATTTGAGTAATTGTAGATAGATTAACGATGAGCGCCTTCTTTATTCCGATAAAGTCAACTATAAATGCAGCTTCTTTGGCATAAATTTATTTGAGGGAGATCGTTCGACTGCATGGAATTCTAGTAAGTATATTCACCAATCGTTTTTGGGTGGCATTACAAGCTGTTTTGGGGACAAAATTGAATTTGAGCACAGCCTATCACCCGTAGACAGATGGATGAATCAAAAGGGTGAACTGGATTTTGGAAGATCTCTTGGGAGCATGCATATTGGATTTCGGAGGTTCTTGGGAAGATCATATTCATTTGCTAGATTTCTTTTAGAACAATAGTTACCAAGCTAGTATTGGCATGGCGCCCTATGGAGCTTTGTATGGACGACCATGTAAATCACCTTCATGTTGGGTAGGGACAGGAGACCATTTAGTTCTTGGACTAGAAATGATTCAAGAAGCATCAGAGAAAGTGGCTATGATCAAGGAAAGGATGAAAAAAGCCCAAGATCAACATAAAATTTATGCCAATCAACGGAAAAGGGACTTAGAGTTTGCGGTCAAGGATTTGGTATTTGTGAAAGTTTTCCAATTAAAGGAGTTGTAAGATTCAAGAAAATAGGAAAGCTAGCATCCAGATTCATTGGACCATTTAGAGTCCTTGAGAAAATTGGATTGTTGGACTATATAATAGAATTTCCTAAAAGATTGTCAGAAGTTCATAAAGTCTTTCATGTATCTCATCTGAGAAAGCGTGTTCATGATCAGTCGCTAATCATAGAGACATCTTTTCAGGATGACTTAGAGATAGAACGAAACTTGAAAGTAATCCGACATCCAGTTCATATTGTAGATCGGGATAAAAGGAGATTGAGAACAAAGTGGTAAAGCTTGTGAAGGTTCAATGGAGTGATGATCCCACGCGATTGTACTTGGGAGACGGAGGATCATATTGAAGAAACTTTCCCTAATGTAATGTTAGGCTAGTTATTTGTTGTTCAAATGCATTATGTATGTTCTATTATGACATGGTTTCTTTGCATTATTATATGAATTTCTTGATATAATACATACAGTTTGATTTGTCTTTTTGTGAAGTGATTTCGGTGGCGAAACTCTCCTAAGAGGAGAGAGTGTAACGACTCATAATTTAATCACTTTGTATTTGAATATATAAACCATTTTCGAATATTTAAACAATGGATTTTAATAACCAAATAAACATATTTTAAATATTAATTAATGATATTAAAATCATTTTCAAATTTTATTTACCAAAATAATTAGGTGAAATTAAAATATAAAATTTGATTGGAAAACATTTTTCGAAATTTTGACTTTTCAGCATTGGAAAGTTGTCGAAAACGTCATATGCATTTTGTATAACTCATATATACATACAAATATGTTATGTGATAAGTTAATGATAGTGTTAAAACAAATAAACAATGCTTAGATTAAAATAAAGAAAAATTTGACTAAAAAATTATAAAATAAAACCTAAATAACCTAAGGAACTACATTACCATAGCCTTAGCTACCTAGCTTAGTACATAAGGCATGGTTGAGGGTGGACAAAAAGGGGTGCATGTGCACCTAGGGAGAGGAGGGAGGCATGGAAGCAGGCACATGACAACATTTAATATATTTTAAATATTAAAGTTAATTTAAATTATTACTCCATTTCTTTTACCTATAAATACACACCATCTCCACAAATTCTCACTTTACATTTTTGTTTTCATATTCAATTCTCTTATTTTCATGTTCATGAAATGATCCATGGCTTCCATACACTCAAAATCCTAAAACTAGTTTGAAAACCTAGCCTTTCTTCATTTCTAAGCTCGCTACATTCAATCCTCTTCAAACAAACACCTTCATCCTCCTTCACAACATAGGGATGAAACCATGTATTCCCAGGATAATCCCATTTATGCCTTTGGTTAAGCCATGTTGCACCCTACAAGCCCACACTAGGTTCTATTTGTGAGTTAACACAAGTTGCTAAGAGTTTAGGCAAGTTCGGTGAAGGTTTAACTTGGTTTGGAGCAATATTTATGAGTAAAGCTTCCACCTTCAAACCAAATGTTTTCAACTATATTTTTTTTCATATTATAGCTATGGAATGCTTGTTGTGTTGGTGAAATATTAGTTTGGTTGTTGGATTGGTTTGTTGCTTGAAAGTTAGTCGCTTTGAAAAGTTAGTACGCGAATCATAAGACATATAAAATTTTAGTAGTTAAATTTATGCCTTTGTTAATATATGCTTGATATATGTTGTAATACTGTAAATCACCATGTATATATGCTCATACCCTCGCTATGTGATGTGTGGTTGTATTGCAAATTGCATAAACTTGAATTCCAAACTGCCCGTATGGCGATAGTCTCTATATCAGCACTTTCGAAAAATCACTTTTTATCGAAACCGTTTGGTTTCATTATCATGCATGGAATTATTTTACAAGTTAAGCAAGTTTTTGATTAATGATGTTTTCAATAATAACTAATTATTTTAATAATGATTATTTAATTAAATTAATTAATTATTCAATTAATAAGAATTATGGTTAACTAGTTAACTTACTAATGATGTGTTTTAAATTTTATTGATTACTTGGTTAATGATGTTTTAAATTTAATTAATCATTTTATTTAATAATATTTAAGGCTAATTAATCTTTTAATAATGATGATTTAGATTTATTAATTTATTAATTGATGATGTTTTTAAAATTAATTAATCCTTTTTAATTAATGACTTTTAAAGGTTAATAAATCTGTCTAACCTTAATTAATCTTTAGTTAATTAAAGTTTTAAATAATTAACCACTTTTAAACAAATGATATTTAATTATTATTTAATTAATCATATTATTTATTAATTCAACTAATGATGTTTCAAAGGCGATTTACCCATTTCAATTAAAAGTTATTGAAGTAAATTAGTCAGCTTAGTTAATGAAATTTTAAAGTTGATTAATCAGTGTAATAAGAATATTTGAAGTTGTTAAATCCTTTTTATAATGATGTTACAAAGTTAGTAAACTCCTTTAACAAAGTGTTTTAAAGCTAATACTTGTAATGTGAAGCCAAGTTCGAACTCGGGTTTTTTTTTAAAAAAGGGTTGATTCGTTTATGGGAATGAATTAATTTTCATAAGGCGAATCATTTATATGGGAATGATTTATTTGTATAATCAGAACTAAACATCGTAGAAGTACACTTGTTGTTATTTCGAAAATTAAGATTAACCGTGAGATATGACTTTGAGGTAATACTATCTTGACTTGTCTTGTATTATTGTTAACCAAGAAATGGTACAAGTTTGAATTCAATGAGTGGTGGTAAGCATACAAGACTTAATTTCCATACACGATTGTTTTATATCTTCGATTGTTGGTTTCTCGGCTATAGGTCACTTCAGCTTCTTTATTATCATCATTCTAAGATGATGTGTTGCTCCATTGAGCTTTAATATCCTTTGTCGGAAATGACTAAATCCAAAGCACGAAAGGAGGCCAAGCTATGTGGGTTTTCTCTCATTACGATACTCTCACATCTCATCTAGATTTGGATTCGGTGGCACTTTTTAATGTGAAGTATTCGGATACTCGATAAGGTTTGGTGAGGTCTGGCTTAGAGGGTTCCAATCAGTGTCACGGAGAAATGAGCTTCTCAGAAGTATATTTCTAGAGTTATACTTCTAAAGGGGAGGCGCACCTTCCTAGTCATTTCTTGGAAAATTTTCTCTTCTTATTTGATTCGAATCTTCGAATTATTTCCTTTAATTGCAATGGGAAGAGTCTACCACTCTTCGCGATGTTTAATTATTTTCCTACCGTTCTTTAAGTTTTACTGTTATTTGTGTGGGAGAAAACCCATTCTGCATTAGCGGCGTAGTCCTATATGTTATTGTTGATATTCACCCTCTTGTTTTAAAGTTCTACTCATACTAGACATATCGTCTGACTTAAGTTGTTAGTTTTTCCCTAAACTCTCGGGAACACATTTTATTTAAGTAGTCCGAGAGTGGCTGGTCTTGTTGGCTCTTTAAAGATGACGTCCGAGCAGGACTCTTTTATCTTCTTAGCTATCTATTCCACTGTATTATCTAATTTATGTAAGTGTATTTTATTTCAGCATATGTAAAAGCAGGATGTTATAACTACCTAAGCTGACTTGTCGTACTTTTTTTATAACTTTGATAACTCCCTATTAAGAAGTGAGCCGATGTACTATTTACTTTTATGATCTATTTTTTGATTTCATTATGAGGTAATCTATTTTGTTCATTATTTTACCCATGACGATTCATCTTTCCGATGCTTGGGCAACGATACATGAACACCGAGGATATGTTTAGTGTCATTCCTAGGGGTAGAAAGGTGGGTCGTCACATTTGTAGTGAGATCTACTTACTGATTGCATCTAGGAAGGGTGTGGCATCCTTTTATGGTATGCGATAGTTTCTGGGCAAAGTTAGTAAATAAGCTTCACTTAGGGTTTTTATTTTTTTGGGATTTGAAGTGGTGTTTGACTAATCGAAGCTTGGATCTGAGTTTGTTACATCGTTTGACATCGATTTGAGGAGTTTGGAGCATTGTGATCGAAAGGAGTAAAATGTGCCCTTTTCAAGGACAAGCAAGTATAGTGAGGTCACGATCTAAGGCGAAGCGTCGGGATTGATATATGGTGATGGTCGCGAAGCACTTGTGATGTGGAGTGGTTTGGTGAAGTTAGTTTTCGATTTAACGGATTGGTGGCCGTGGTTGAGGCTTGGGTATACAAGCCAGAAGTAGTGCATGCATATCGATTGTCCAGGGAAGCCATTAGCGATTGAGGATGACGAGATTTAAAATTAATGAGGGTAATTAATAATCTTAATTAAGTTATTAATTGATTTTATTAAATCGTTAGCTTTTAAATTGAATATCTGTTTCATACGAGGTTAGATACGAATGCGGTAGGTCGCATTGGACTCGTATCTGTGATATATTCTCTTTGGACTTGGATTGGTCGAGACTGGAACTAATGGGGTTTTTTTCTAAAATCAAATGTCCGTTCGATTTTAGTTCAAACCGGAGCGCTTCAACAATAAATAGAATTTCGGAGAGTTTACTCACATTCAAATTTACTATATGATATATTTGTGATGCTATAGATTATTGTGGAATGCATGGTTAATAGTTTAGATATTGTTGTTGTTGTTTGATTGAATGTTTGGTTGAAATCCCATTTTGGAACATGGATGACATATTAACTTAATTGTTGTGAACCTATACGATTATATATATTTTCCGTAGCCATTGTTTGACGGGGAATATTTATAGAGAGATCCTAAAGGGTTTCTCGCCAATAATTATTATTTATTCCTTTATGCTACTTACATTGATGTTTAGTTGAATTTAATCATGATATTCTATTTAAGTTGTTTAAGCATCGTTATAGCAATTTTCGCTATATCATCAATTATTGAATATCATCTCATACACCTTTCATGTGTGATGTTTTGATCTTGTATTTTCACAAAATAGATATTTAAATTCATTAGTCATTTTGATTAATTATACTTAAATTAATTAACCATTTTAATTAATGATATTTAAATTTAACTAATCATTTAAATTAATGATTTTTTGAATTTAACAAATTATTTTAATTAATTATATTTTAATTCAATTAATCATTTTAATTAATGATTATTTGAAATTAACCAATAATTTTAATTAATAATATTTGAGTTTAGTAAGTCATTATAATTAATGATGTTTAAGAGTAATTACCATTTTAAATAATGATATTTAGGTCTAATTAATTATTTTAATCAATGATGTTTTAAGTTTAGTTAATCGTTTAATTTAACGATGTTTGAATCTAATTTATCATTTTAATTAATGATACTTGAATTAAGTTAATATTTTATATTAATGATGTTTTAAAGGTTAACTAATTGATTTAACAAAAGTGTTTAAAGTAAAGTAATTGATTTAATAAAAGTGTTTTAAATTTAATTAATAGATTTAGAGTATTAAAGTTAATTTACCGATTAAATAAAAGTGTTTTAGAAATAATTAACTATTTAAATATTGATAATTGATCAATTTAATAAAAAAGATTATATACTTGATTTGTTATCTTTCGGGATAATTAATGTTGGTTTAAATTTATAAAAGGGGTTTCAAATTTGATTTAATTTTTTGTAGTAAATTATTGTGAATTTAAAGATAAAAAAGGATGTTATAAATTATCCTTGAGGATGATTAACATTTGTTTTAATTCGCAAAAGTAATTTTATTTATTTATAAGCTTTTAAGATAATAAGTGTTGTTTTAAAATTTCCAAATAATAGTTTATAAACAAGAGATCTTTTAAAAAGAATTGTTTCAAATAAGCTAAGTGTAAATTGTTTTGGGTTTAAAATAAACAATGTTTTGACATTTGTTTTGACCTTGGTTTTAATGCACATCAAAATTTTAATTTGCCCCCTAAAAAGAATATTTCAAAAAGTGTTTTTAAAGTCTTTAAAAGTATTGTGATTGAAAATCAAGCGCAAGTGAAAACAACCATCTTATCGGTCCTGATAGTTGATTTAGCAACCATCGACATTGTTTTTGCTTTCTTCTATATATTTCGTCACTCTTAGACAATGTGTTTCTTATTTGAGCCTTGTTATTATATGTCAAAAATTACTAAACCCAAAGAGCGAGTGGAGGCCAAGCTCTGTCGGGTTGCTCCTATTAGGGTATTTTTCACATCCACTCTAGATTGGATTCGGTATTGTGCAATGAGATGTGAAATACTCGGATACTCGGTAACAGTTAGTGAGGCCGGCTTGGAGGTTTCCGAGAGCTATCGAAGTTCTCAAGCACATTTCTAGAGGTATACTTTCAATAAGGGGGGCGCACCCTCCTAGTCATTGGTGGAAAAACTTCTCTTTTTCCCTTATTGTTAATTCAAACCTTTGAATCGTTTCCTTATTTTCATGGAGAACTACCTTGTGCACTTCTCTATGTTCAATTATTTGTGACCATTATTTCAAGTTGGAAATATTGGTATTGTTTGTGCCCATTCACTTAGTATGGGATTTGTTCTTACGGATTGTTTCCGTTGTTTATTTCCATTCTTCCGTGATTGGATTGTTTTTCTGATTTGTCTCCTATTTCTTTAACTATGGATGTTATTCTTGTGAGGTAAAAACCTGTTTCGCGCTAGTGATGTGGTCTCGTGGAATTTTTTATGTTCATTATATTACTTGAGTTCTCTCATGCTAGTTTTCCAGACTATCCCGGGTGTTATTTTATTATAATGCTTGGGTCAGACCGAGATTTTTCCAGGTTGGTTTTGGTGATATGGAGTAATTAAAGAAGAGCTAGATGTTCACCTATCGTAGTGTTTTATTTTCAGCTATATTATACTGTATACCTATTAGCAATTCTAAGGTCAGAATTTTATAACTGTCCAACGGATAAGGTTTATTTTTAACCCTGATGGACTATATATATTGGAATGAAAGTTTATATTATCTTTGTCATGTTATATGTTGTCAATTCCGCTGTGAGATTCTGATTTCCCTAATCTTTATTCTTTTCTTTTTATTTTACCCTAATATACTGTCTTTTCAACAATTGGATGTTCGCCATTTGACTGCCATGGATGTATTAGGCGTCGACTTGCGATGGTTAAAAAGGTTGGTCGTTACCATTTGGTATCAGCGCTAAAGGTTAAGCAAGAACCTTGGCTTTGGTAGGGTATGGCTTACTATAGATAGGGTTAGTAATATCCTAGAGTGAGTAACTCATTATAGAAGGGGTCAATGACACCTTAGAATGAGTTTGACAGTATTATATATATACAAGAGCATATTTATTATTGTTATAAAAACATATTGTGTTAATAAGTCTGATGAGTTGCCTATGAATATAGGTGAAGATGTGGGACGCCACGGTATCTATAGGGATTTTGAAATACTCGAACAAGACAAATGGACATGATATTGATTTTTGAAAATTTGGCAAATGAAATATTTTAGGTCTATTTTTAAATATAAAGGAATAATTTTCAAATTTATATAATTATTTATAGTGTTTGTTAACGATAATACTTCTTCATTATCATTATTGTTTAATTTGTTGTGCTCAGCTAGTTTAGGAGCATTGAATATTGTTTGTTGATTTGTTAATCCATGCTCAACTGGTTTATGAGCATATATTGCTTGATAATTGTAAGTACATTGAAACGAACCCTTTGTGAATTAAGTTTCATAATTTGACTATAAGGTGTTCGAAGTAAATATTAAGTTAAAGTAATCTTTTAATAAAATTAATTTAAAATAATTTAATATTTAGAGAATAAATATTTGAGAAAATTTTGTTATAATAAAGGTGATTTATTATAATACGAAATGATTTTATATAAAGATGATTTTATATAAATTTAATGTATAAAATGTGTTTTTAAATGGATTTTTTAATTTAAATCCCAGAGTTATTTGAATTAATTTCGAGAGGATTTTGAAAATATATATAACAATAGTATTACTTGCAAGTATTTCTAGAATAAAAAAATTTTGGAAGAGAAATTTTAAATGGAATGCACTCTCTACAGGGTAATTTGGAGGGAAAACGTTTTGATTAGTTTTGTGGTAGTATGAATAATCTTCTAAGTGATGATCAGATGTTTGCTTTGACGAACATTGTGGAGCACTTAGTAAATATTCACTTTATCATTATGTGATCGAAATGAGTTCAAATCCAAAGAACCCAAAATGAGTTTTAGAAAATAAATGGTTAAAGTTATTTCATAAAATAAATACATGTAGTATGTTCCTAAAAATGAGTTTTGAAGTAAAAAACTCGATAACTAGTCCTAAGTTTCTTTAAAATAAACTGATTTAAAATAAAAGTTATTTTAAATAATAATTTGATAAATGGAAAATTTTAAACTCTTGGATAGAAAAGAAATAATTTAACTCAAGTTTGGATGGGTTAAATTAAATAGAAAGGTTTCGGTAAATTTATTTAATTAAAACCATAGTTTGTTAATCAATAGGTTGTGTAAATTATTTAGTGATATTGAGCCAACCCATATACATTTTCCATAGAGCACTCTAAGGTAAAGAAGCCGAAGGGTCAATTCAGTTTTAAAGACCCATATTGTATTTGGACTTCCAATTAAATTTCGAGAAAAATAAAAGTAAATAACAAATAAATAAAATAAAATTTGATTTTTTATATACTTTTAGGATCTGGAAAAGAATTATACAAGTAAATAAAATAGAGTAAGCTTTTATTTATTGTTTTATAAAGAATTGTCTTTGTAAAATATTTATAAACTTAGTACAAAATTTATGAAGTAATTCATAAAATAATTTTAGTATTGAATGAAATACTGTTAACCAAAATAAAATGGAACTAAAAAGAGATTGGTATAATTAAGAAACCAATCGAACTAAGTACGTAAGTCATACATAGATCATTTTATTCGTACGGTTTCTGATCTAGGATTCGAATACATAGCTTCAGGATGATTCACACTGTGATGACCCAGAATTTTAGGCAATATCAATTTAATAATCAGAAATTAAAATTAAATTGATTTGATAATCTTTGTTAATAAGATTGGAATTAATTTAATAATCCAATTAAAATAAATTTTAAATCGGTAAATTTTATCTTTTAAAAGCTAATAAATAGTTTTCTATCTATAATATATATATATATATATATTTATATATTATAGATAAGCTTTGGTTTGAAGTTTAATAAATAAAGACATGTTTTCAAGTTCTAATATATTTTAGTAATTTGGAAATTTAATTTAATATAATATAAAGTTTTGCAAAGTTACTTAATAAATAACTATTTGGTTTAAAATACTTAAAACAAATGTTTAATTGTTTAAATATATCTTAACTTAAGATAAATGTTTATTTTATTTCTTTTTAAATATATCTTGGAGAATATGATTTGAGAATATATGAAAGTTTAAAATAGAATTAATATATGATATACTAATTCATATAAGAAAATAAGTAATTTATAATAAAGAGATAATTTCTTTTATAAATTGATAAATTTGTTATTTTCAAATAATAATTATAATACTTTGTTTTTATCAACATAAATAGATATTTGAAATATTTTGGATTTTTAAAGATATTTGTATAAGTTTTATTTATAAGTATAATTGATCTCATTTTCTTTAAAGTTATATATGTATATAAATAAGTATTTAGTAAATTTATATAAAACTTTTATTTACATTTAAAATATAAGAAATAAGCATTTAATACTTAAAAGACAAATGTAAGTTTATAAAGATTTGTTTATACAAGTGTTAAGTAGTTAATAACTCTAACGACAAGTGTTAAAAGTTTTAACAAGTGTCATTCATTTTAGTTTTTCTTTTATTTTAATAAAAATCAAATTTCAGCCTTTTATAAATACATATGTTTTCTTATCTTCTTCTTTTTTTCTATTTTCATTTTCAAAAACAAATATGAATCAATACTTCATAAAATCAGAAACAAGAGCAAAGCTTGAAATTTCATCTTCATTTTTAAAAACCTGAAACATTTAAAACCTGTAATCCACTTCCAATATCAACCTGCACATTTTCAAGCATGCAAACCATCTACATTTTTCATAAGCCTGTAACTTCATTTCCATATCAAACTCCTCAAGCTAGAAACCAAATCATTTCCCTGTAAATCTTCAAAACCCTGTAAATCTGTAGCATGCAAAGCAAGTTCAAATCAAAAAAAATCTGAACTCATCTTCAAAAATGCATAGCAAACCTGTAACTTTTGCAAACATGCAAGAAAACTTATCACCATCTTAAAATCTGAAGCCTGCATTTCTTAGAATCTGGAATTCAAGCAGCTGCATGCATGTAGTTCCTTTTTAAAAATCAAGTTTTAAGTTCCAACAACTCAAGTTTTCAAAGCAACTGCAGTTTTAAAACTCAGAGACTAAGAAGCAACTCAGGTTCTAAAAGCAAGTCAAAGTTTTCTGAGTCAAAAGCTTTTCAAATCAAAGGCTCTGTCTTTCAATTCAAACAGGTGAGTAACTTTATTTTAGAAAAAAGAAAATATAAAGTAAAATTATGGTTGCATGTTATTGCTGTGGAAAATATTGCAATTGTGTATATTTACAATATGTTTGTGTAGATATATTGTTGAATTTCTGCTGTATGAAGTATGCATCTGAATATCTGGGACATCTCTGTTCCTAGATTTAAATTCTGGTTTTTGATTTAAATTCAAACCTCTTAGTTTAGTCACTGTTAAAAACTTAAGTTTCAAAAGAAACTTGTGTGTTCCATCAAAAATTTAGTTAAAAATTCATTTAAGTTAAATAAATTGGAAATATCACTAGGATTCAAGGAGAAAAACTGAGCAAACTTAATATAAGTAAAATTCAAACATCTTAATTTATAAATTCAAGAATGTAAGTTGTATTCTTATCCTAAAACATGATTTTTGAAGCTAAAATCATAATTTATAGTTTGAGGAGGAGGGTGCAGTTTTGTGATGAAATAAAAATGGGAATTGAAGATTTTATGATGTTCTCTGTGGACTGAAGGGTCGGGTTTCTTCTAGTGGACATAGGAGTGATCAGTGAAGCTTGGAAAATACGGGATGGCGATGTATTTCTTCAAAGAGGCGGCGGTGGTGAAATTCCTTCTGGAACCCTAGTTTAACAAGGTTAGGTTGATCGATCAACCACTCTTCTACAGTGGATCGAGTGTAGTGGAATTTTGGGAGAAGGTAGTGTGGTCGCAGACGAGAGTATGGCCAATGTAGCAGAATTACTGGTGGTCGGAGGGACGTGAATGAGGCGATGACAGGTTTGGGATGGGAAGGCTTCTGTTGTTTCCAGGTTTTGCTTTAGCTGCTCGATTTTTATTTGAATTGTTGTGATGGATTCTGGTGATCGTGATCGAGACTGGAGATGATCGACGATGTGTTGAAGCCTGGGTGGATGGCCGGAGATGGCCAGAGTCACGGTGCATGTGCACCTTGCATTTTGGAAGTTCTGGTGAACTTTGTTTGTGTGCAGAGAATTTGAACTCGAATTTACTCGAGTAAATGTAGGGGTTTACTCGAAGCAATAAGGGTTTTGACTCGAAGCACTTTGCTATTGCCTCGGGTTGATTTTGTTTTGTTACAGGTTTTATAAAAGTTGTCTGTAATTTAAATTTAAAACAATTTTAAATGAATTTAAAAGTTGTGATGATAGATTTAAACAAGTTTAAATCTAGTATGAAGTATAGATTCAAATGGTTTTGAATCTTAAAAGTTTTAAAATATTTAAAGTGGCTTTTCAAGATTTTAAAAACCAGACAGTTTTCTAGATTTTGAATTTTATTTTAAAATCTGAAAATATAATTTAAACAGTGGTTTAAATTTAAAGGTTAAGTTCAGTTTTCAAATAACTTTTGAATCTTAAGGTTTTAAAATGAAATTTGGATTTTAAATCAAGATTTTTAAATCAAGGTTTAAAACAAGTTTAAATCAAATGTTTTAAATAAATAGTGGATTCAAGTTTCTTGAATTCAGATCTGGGTATTTGAATAAGTTTTTAAATTCTGAATGCTTTTAAAACAAGATTAAATTAAAATAGCTTTTTAAAAGTAAATTTGTTTCAAACAAATATTTAAACTTGATTTTTGATAAAGTTCTTTTATAAAATGTTTTTAAATGGAAGTTAAATGATTTGTTAACATGAGTTTGCAAGTTATATACTAATGTATTTAAAAGCTTAATTTTTAAATAAAATTAAGAAAATTAGTTTAAAGGCTTTTCTTATATAAGTTTCATATGTAAGTAATAAATGTTATTTAATTTATTTAAAGGATTATAAATTGAATTTAAATTTGGTTAATGTTTAAATAAATAATCATTTTGAATCTTAAATTCAAAATGGAATTTGAATTTAAATTTAAAATGTAATGTTCTAAATACACTTTAATATTAAGTCATTAATAAAGAAATGGATTATCTTAGAGATTATTAAGGTATTAAAACGATTAAATGAAAAAGATAATCAAGGAATGACTTATTTATTTAATTTATAAACTAATAATTTAGATTAATTTATAATTAGAGATTAATTAAGACGTAAATTAAGAAAAGTAATTAAAGAATGATTAATAGTTAATGTAGTTCATTACCTAAGGATTATTTAACAATTAATTAATATGATTAATTTTAATAATTAATTAAATTAATTAATTAATGGTAATCATTTGTAATTTTTTTTAAGATTAATTACTTGATGGAAGTAATTAAGGAATTAAGTACTTAATGTAATTAATTAAGTTTAAATGTAATTTGTTTAAGTTAATTAATTAAGTTTAATTAAGTTAAACACTGGATGCTTTGATAATAATTACCTAATGTAATTTATTAAGTATAATTTCTTAGTGAAGTAATTAACGATAATTACCGAATGTAGTTAATAGAAGATTGTTTAATTGTGGAAGTAATTTGGATTAAATTACTTTATAATTAATCAAGGGATTAATTAAAGAAATTAATTAAAGAACAATTAATTTGATGAAGTAATTAAGGTAGTTAATTACTGAATGTGATTAATCAAGGGTGATTAATAATTATGGTTTAATTGAGATTAATTACATAGTAATTAATTTAAATAAGAAATTAATTTAAATTTAACAGAGATCATTAATTAATATAATTAATGATGTAATTAAGATGGATTAATTAAGATTAATTAATCAAAAATAAGCGATTAAAGGTAATTAATTAATGTAATTAATTAAGGATTAATGTAATTAGTTATAGTTAATTAATTAATAAAGTAATTAAAGGCTAAATTACTGTTTTTGGTTAAGAGTAATTAATTTGTGAATTAATTAAAGGATAATTAGTTGAATGTAATTAAAGAATAATTAATCAAGGGTGATTAATTAAGGTCGATAATTGGAGGATAATTAATTAATTGATTTCTAATCAATTAATGGTTAAATAAGCAAGATTTATATTGATATAGTAATTAATTTAATTCACTTTAAATTAATTAAAGATAGAAGTAATTAGTTTAATTCATTTTAAATTAATTATAAATGGTGATTATAGATCATTGCATATGTATGGATGGATTATATTGGTTGCCTTAAATGGTTTGGAATCTCAAGAATGAGATAAGTAATGTTGTGTAATATGGATGCATTGGTTGCATTATGATGATAATATGGATTATCTTTTGATAATGATAATATGGATTATCTGTTGTGGTGATAATGATGATCATCTATTGTGATATGTGAATTATCTATCAGTGTGTACATAGATAATGAAATTGAATTGTTTTTAAACTTTAAAACAACATGGCCTTAAAATATACGCTTTGGATTTCGATGAGACCGGGATCGGGTTTCCATATTTGGATATCTGAAAACCACATCGATCCAAATTAACGATAGGTCGTGAATCTCAAGTGTGGAGTAAAGACTCGAGGTGTAAGGACTATTCGTCGTTAAACTCTGAGGGTGATTCCAATATGAGTTAATGGGGTAGTACTTTCAGATTCGAGATGAAGATTCAGAGTGCAAGGGTTATCGTCGTTAACTCTGAGGGTGATTCCAAAATGAGTGTAACGAGATAATGCCTTCGGTTTTGTCCGAACCCGGAACGAACTTGTGTGGATTGAATGCTTTCAGAACATCATCAGGTGGACGATGAGCATTCTAAGATAGATGTGTTCTATAAAGGTAATCGTAGCCTCAAGCCTCATCAACCGGGAATGGCTAAAATAGGGGAGGTGCATCAAGGCTAAGTGGGCCATGCCCAAGTAGGATGAGATTTTCCTCTGTCTAGAGGTCCCTTTTTATTCGGCTTCGTGGGCAGTTGGATATGCGCACCAACTGCGCGGTTGTCTTGTTCGGGACTGTCCAGTAAGGGATGGTTCCGGCCTTGTGTTGCAGGGGAGTTAGGGTGGATCCTCGGTACGGTGATCTAGACCACGTACTGTGACGGGCGGTACCCAGTAGCCCTGCCATTGTTTGGAATCCAAAATCCAATAAGTGCCAACGGTTTTGATTGTATTACCCACTTTTGTGGCTAGTAGCTGGAATTTAATAATGTAACAATTTCGGCTATTTCATATTTACTTGAAAACCCTAGACCTATTATTATATCACTGGATTTTCTATCAAATGTTTTGGTCAGCGTAAGGTAAAAACTTTTCCATGTTTATGTGTGGGAAGTCATACGTGATACCTTTGTTTCCAAAGGATTTTTAAAGTTAAGCAACTTTAACCTTTTACTCACACCAGACCCATGTCTGACCCGGAGTTTATCTTCTGTTTCTCTTAAACTCTTGGGTACTCAAATTTTTACGAGTAGCCAAGGGATTCAGGTTAGCTTTGACAAATTGTGGAGGAGCAATGGAGCAGGAGGCTTCAGCGTGTAGATATATAGTGTTCCTCTGTGTTTGATTTCTCTTAGTTGTATTGAGTTTTCATAACTAGACAAGTGTTTATAACTGTCTAGTATGTGATGTGTATCTCTGTAACTCTAATATTTGTCGTATACTATGTAATACTTATGTTATTAATATAATTTATTCGTTCTGCTGTTTAGATTCTGATGTGTTGTTTCTTCTTTCTTCTCTTTCTTTCTCTTTTCTATTCGTTTCCTTCTTATTAATGATGCGTCATTCTGTGGAGATGAATGGCGGGTTGTCACAGTGGTATCATAGCGCTAGGTTGAGTGAATACCTAGGCTTTGGAGTGTTTTCTTTGTTGAGAGAGCGTATTTGTAATTTTAAATATATTTATATATATTTATCTATTTCTATCTATATATTGGGTTATCGGTTCGAGTTTTCCAATATAAGTTATAAAGGTGGACGGGGTAGTGGTGTGTGTAACACGACTGCCATTGGTTGGAGTTTTGAGCGTTTGAGGTTGGAAATGTATCTGTCAAGACTGTAGACCTAATACAGTCTCGAGTGAAGTGTGCAGTGGTGTAAAGATTTCATCGATCTCTGAAGGCAATCTGTTGAGGTTCGAAATTCATCTTTGAAGTTGGATGAGTTAAGTTTGGGTTTGTCGGCTGAGCAGAAGTGAGTAATGGTATCTTGATACCTCAGGAAGTAGTAGCTGTGTGATGAGATGCAGTGACTACGGGTTATCTTCGAAGACTTTTTCTTTGAAACAAGGTTAAGGAAGTGTGTCTGCTTCGGTGTCCTGGCTGGGTCTAGCAGGGTGTTTCTGTTTGGTTTGGGGTCTGAGTTTCTTAAAGAACTTTGGATTAGGAAATCTTTGCCTTTGGTGTCAGTAGTGCAGCTCGGGGTGTTCTGTGTGCCGACAGGAAGGTCTTTAGCTGAGTGGTTCTTCTGGAGGTGGAATTCAGAAGCAGTAGAGTGGATCTGTTTCCTCAATGGATTGGCTAGGCCAGCGTAAGCTGTTCTGTTTGGTAAAGAGAGGACAGTTTTTCTTTGGAAATTGATCTGGGTTGATCGCAAAAGTGACTTGCGATAGTTTGAGTGTTCTCTTGGGTTATCAAATATTTTCTGGATGTCTTCAGGGTAGTCAGAGTTTTGTCCGCATTTGGAGATTTAGTTTTCTTATCGACTAGGATTCCAAGAGTGGAACCGGTGGTTCATCTTAGTAGAAGATGGTTCCTAGAGTTAGAGGTTGGTGAAGCAACTCAGGTTTCGGAGGAATTTCCGAGTTTTTCCTTTATGGATCTGTTGAACCATATTTCTGGAATGTGTTGTCCAGTTTGTGCTCATGTTCTTCATCAGCATTTTCATTAGCTTCGAATCAGATTTGTGCAGCGGAAGCAGTTTAGGAGTGTTTCTGATTGTCTTTACCGGATAAGGAGAAGTTTGTAGTTTTTTGATGTTTGAGGAGTAGGGTTTGTTCTTGGTTTTGGATTGATCTTGAGGAGATCATTGTGTTGGGTTGTTTTTGGTTCTATTTGTTTCAAAGGCATCGGCAAGGGTTGAGCTGATCAGGAAGGATGTGAACGACCCAGGATCATTCGAAAAGTTTTATGGATAAGAGATGGAGGAATTTGGATTCTGGAGTCGGAGATTTGGTTTTGGTTAAGTTTTCTCTGATCTAAAGGAGCTATAAGTTTTGAGTAAGACTGGAAAACTAGCTCCGAGATGTCTAGGATCTTTTTCATGTTCTTGTGAGCATAAGTGCTTTGGTTTTCAAAGGTTGAATTGCCAATTTGGATAACTGGGATTCGATGTGTTTCACGTATCTTTGAGGGAGTACGTGTATGATCTCTCTCTGGATGTGGAACCAGCAGTTCAGGAAGTTTGGTTGTTGAGTCAGACTTGTTTGTAGTCTGATATGCCGTCTAAGTTTTGTAGATCTAGATGAGTAGAAGCTCTGTAGCTTCATAGTTTTGATTGTTTGGATTCTGTAGAAGGAGTATCCCAGTATATATACTTGGGAAACTCGAGGAAACTCTATCCAGAATTTTGTCTGGATAATTAGATTGTTTGATTGGATGAATTGATTGTTATGGTTGTTAGCATATCATTGATATATGCTTGTGTTTTAAAATTAAATCTTTAATGAGATTATTAAATTACCTTTGTTTTAAATTTCGGGGACGAAATTCTTTTAAGAGGGGAGGAATGTGATGACCCGTAATTTTAGGCAATATCAATTTAATAATCTGAATTAAAAATTAAATTGATTTGATAATCTTTGTTAATAGGATTGGAATTAATTTAATAATCCAATTAAAATAAATTTTAAATTGGGAAATTTTATCTTTTGAAAGCTAATAAATAGTTTTCTATCTATAATGTATATATATATTTGTATATATTATAGATAAGCTTTGGTTTGAAGTTTAATAAATAATGTTTGCACAAAAAATGGGCAAGCACCTCCAAGTCATATGTTTTAGTTGATTTTATGTTGTTCTTAGTGATTTGGGTGATTTATGCAAATACGTAAAAAGCAGGGACTAAACTATAAAAGACACACAGATTTATAGTGGTTCAGCCAGAATGTGCCTACGTCCACTTTATATGTTATTCTCCTTTATTGTTCGGATTACAAGTACAAAGCTTTGATTACAAGTGTATGAAAGTTGTTTGAAAATTCTGTCCGTGCTTGAGCTCTCAAACTTGTCTGCCATTGTTGTACCCCTGCCACTCTATTTATAGAGTGAGGTTAGGAGTAGGGGTATTGGATGTATATAGCTGCTGGTGGGCCTGGGCTGATGTGATCTGGCCTGGCATTGTTAATTCGGTAACGCCTTGGCTCGGTAGTGAGTGGAGCATGGATTGGTCCGGTAGTGCTTTGGTTCGGTAGTGGATGGAGGTGGCTGGTTCGGTAGTGCCTTCTTAGCCTTTATTCAGTAGTGTGGTTCGGTGATGAGAGGGGTGTGGATTGATTCGGTGGTGAGTGGAGTTGGGATTGATTCGGTGGTGAGTGGCGTTGGCCCGGTGGCAGGTGCTGAAGGGGTTGGTTCGGTGGTCTTGGTCCGGTGGGACTTCGTCGAACATTTGCCCCCCCAAAGTGGGGCATATGCCGCGCTTTGTTTATTTGGACACCCTCATTCGGCCCGAGTGCCAAACCGGTTGGTTCGGCTATCCTTCTCTTGCCTATAAGTATGGGCTCCATGCCTCTGTTATCCTTACCGTTTGAAAGAGCCGATCCAAATTCTTAACTGCCGAATCAATCATAGTGCCGAATTAGATTTGACTGCTGGACCAGGTGAGGCATTCTCTTGCCGAATAAACTTTATGCTTGAATTACCGAATGAAACTTATGGAGGATGAATACCGAATGGACTCCTAGACTCGAACTACAGAATGGGACTTTGGGAGTACGAGGGCCGAATGGATCCTTAGACTCACACTACCGAATGAAATTTTGGGAGTGTGAGTTCCGAATGGATTCTCAGACTCGTACTACCGAATGAAATTTTGTGTTTTGAATTATGAATGAGATTCCAAGCTGCACGTACTCGCTTGTTTATATCTCTTGTTCTAAGGATGCATTTTCTCGTGTTGCAGATAATGTCTCATAAAGTAGAAACTCGTTCTGACAAGAAGAAATCCAAGGATTAAGGAGAGTTCCCCATAGTGCCCCCAGTTCAGTCAGAGCCAGAACGACATGGACCATCCCCGAGATCATTAGTAGATGGGTACGGTCCTCAGAAGCTTTTAAACTCACCGCCTGACTACTTTCCCAGCTCCCTCAAAGACGAGCAGCTTGACGTTATATCTAGATCCTTTGGGATTGACAGAGCGCATATGCTGTTGCCAGGGAAAGGAGTGATACCGTATAACCCCCCTGAAGGATATTTTGCTTATAGTAGTTATCACTACATGTGCGGGCCATTCCTTCGATCAAAGCTTGGATCGTCAGCTTTATCACATACTTGAAGGTGGCCCCTTTCCAGCTTCAGCCCAACTCCTATGCCATCTTGGTGAGCCTGTTTATTATTTTCCAGAGAAAGTATGGGCGTCCCCCTTCCAACCGGGAAATTAGGTACCTGTACAACTTGAGAGGCTATAAGAAGGGGTCCCCATATATTAGCCTAGAATCGGCCGTGTCTTTCAAGCCGGTCCTAGACTTATATTCAAAATTTAGCATGTTCAAGAAGGAATGGTTCTTTGTTAGAGATGACCCTGTTTCTTTCCACCGGTTCACTTCTGGCTGTAAGTTGACTCTTATTTATAATTTCCGTTCTGACTGCAATGCTCCTCCTTATGTGCTATGTTTCTTGCTAGCGACAGGTGGCTTTGCGGTTGTAGAGAATGATCGTTTGGTTCGGATGGTTGGGGAAATAGAAGCCATCCCGGAAAAGAAGAGGGCGGCTTCTTACTTGATCAGGAATGCCACTCTTTTGGAGCATAACTTGATTCTGCCATGCCAGTCTGTGGTCAAGCAAAGAGACACAGCTGAGGAGAGGGCCGTCAAAGTTAAAGGAGGGGCTATGACGAAGAGCGGCAAAAGGAGACCCTTCTCGAAACATCCAATTGCTGGGGGGAAGAAACTTAAGAAGTCCGATGGACCCTCCCCCAGCACATGCCCAGATGTCCCGGAGGAGGAAGATGTGGTGGAGGAAAGAGACGAGGATGAAGGAGGTGAGGCGGAGAGTGGAAGTGGTGGAGAAGATGATGGTGATGGTCACAGCGATAATGGTGGTGACGTACGGAGTGGTGATGGCACTGGGGCTTTGTCTTCTGAGCAAGCAGGTGTGATCCAGGAGTGGACAGATGACGCTTTCCGCCTAGCTTTTGAAGGGCTGTAGGAAGGATCGGCTTTAGTGGAGAAGCCCAAAAAAGCTGACAAGGCCGGGACCGGCGCCGATTCATCTTCTAAGAGCGCTTCAGCTAAGGCAATTCCTGCGATTCAAGGTGAATTTTTGACTCCCGCCGACTCCATTTATGATAAGGATTTAGGAATATTTTATGGTAAGCTTCCGTCCTGGAATGAAATCCAGGACTTATTGCAATATCCTACTCCTCCCCAGGGTTTGTACAAAAGCGTCTCTTTACCCTTCTTAACTTGATATATTTCTTGAATTATAGCTCAATGTATGCTTGTAACACTTGGTTTTTATCACAGAAGCGGGTAAGGCGGCCAAGACATCAGATGTTCGGCACCGTCTTGAACAATATAAACTTCTCAAGGCTTCTATTAAACCAAAGCCTCCGACTAACCGCCCTTGAGACGTAGTCGGCTACCGTCCTCTTCTTGGAGTTATCGAAGAGGATATCCAAAGGAAGAAGAGGAGTCGTTCCTTGTTTGAACCCTCACCTGGTCCTCAGTCCCCAACTCAGCCTCTTGGGGATACCACGAAGAAGAATACTGAATTCATACCTCCTCCGCACCCGTCTGAAAATCCTACCGTTACTGGGATAGGCCATCCCGGTTTGGTCCGTAATCCGTTTGCATGTCATCCGGATCTGGATCTGGGTTCTTGTGATATTACTTTTGATGAGGCTACCGGTGAGCACCTTCTTCCACGTAATCCTATGGTGAGAGTATTGGATGTAGCTATGTCCCTGGACCTTGATTTGCTTACCACTCGGGTCAGAACTTTAGGGGATGAAGCTAAGACAAACATTGACCGGGTCGCTGAGGAAACCAGGAAGCCGATGGGGCATCATGCCCGAGTGGTCAAGGCTGGAGAAGAAATCGGGAGTGCTAATATTCGACTGCGGTTAATGGTTTCCGACCAGGCCAAACAACTTGCTGATCAGGCCATTCAAATCTCTCAACATGAGGCCGCTTCTAGGAAATTAAAGAAACCCATGGAAGAGGCCAGCAGGGCAGAATTATGGAAAATGGAGGCTGTTTTTAAGGAACGGATTGACATGGCTATTGCAACGGTGGATGAGGTTCGGAAAGCGGACCTCGAGCGGGTACAGGAGTTATCCGAGAAGCTTGAAGCCGCAGAGCTTGCTCAAATCAAGCTGAAGGAGGAGATGGAGGCGTTGAGGAAATCCTTTCAGGCTGACTGCTCGCGATACCAATCGGAGAGGGATGCCGCCACTACAAAGCTGTTGGCTTCTGAGGACCGAATAAGGGAGTTCGAGGAGAATGAGGGGATAATGGATGAGATGCTTCATGATATATACTTTCGCACTTGGAAGCAGGGTAACTTATCTTGGATGGACGATTATCCCCGAGTTATGACCATGATTTATCTCAGGGCCCTGGAGGAGGCTAAGGCCGATGCACATAAGGAGGGTGGCATGGCCTTTAGAATGGATGTGGTCACGGCTCAATTCACCAAGGAGGAGAAAGTGGCGGCGAAGGAGGCTATGCGGCTGCTTACCGCTAAGGAGGTAGGTGTGCAACTAGAGGATGATGATCAAGGAGCAGATGCTGGTAAGTCTTCCCTTTTAGCTTTTCGTAACTTGATTGCTTATTGTTTATTTAATGGATTCTTCTCCTGAATTGGACAGGGGGGACCTCTGAAGCACCAACTACCTCTGGTCAACATGCTGAGAGTTCTGATCCTGCGGTTAAGTAGATCTCGGAGGACCAACAGGATAGAGGTGAAGCTCTGGTGCAGTCGACTCCTTGACTTGATCTGGATATCTTTTGGTTTGCTTGACATTGCTGTCTATGGTAGTCCCAAAACATTAATGTAACTTTTAAGCTGTAATTATGTTTTTCATAATGGATGACTCTATTCTTGGCATGTAATTTTTAACCTAAGCTGATTCTGTCATATTTGAATGCTATCGTTATTTTGGTGTGTTGCATAAGAAATATAGCTGTGCATATTCCTGTGATTCAATTGTGTTTGATGTCAAGTTCTTGCTTAAAATATAATTTCATATCTTGCAATGTTAGTGTGATGTGCGAATAAATTATAGTTACGTATTCATATGCAAAAGAAGAATGTACCGCCCTTTATGTTTTGGTCATAGACGGTTGCTTTGAACGCCTTGTAGGAATGCAACTGAGTGACCTGTCATCCAGTTGTGAGTTTCTATTCCCATTAGCGAGCGTCTCTTATTTTGTGTCCTGTACTTTATGGATCGTTATAGAGGATAGGAGGAAAGTTTTTAAACGAAATAGAAATATAAGAAATAGAAAAACTTCTAATCATGGAAGGCCTATGATGTGCTTAAGTTCGTGGCAAACGGGTTTTGTAGTTACTTTACCTAGCTGTGGGTCTTGGAGACATTTGTCACCCATCTTACGCCTCCGCGGGGAGTTGCTCGTTTTTATCACAGCCGTACTTAAGACACTCGGAGTCGAGATCGCGCACAGTAACTACCCGGGCTATTATGGCCCGTAATCGTGGGTATTATTCGATTTACCGTGGCCGGCTAGCGTGGATGCCAATCATCAACCGTGAACTACCCCTGGCTGGCCACACCTTATGTTGGGGCTTAAAGTAGGTTCACAGTTGCCGGCGAGCCGAACGCCATAATGAGCTGCCTCGGCTATAGTTGACCTTCTCGATGGCTTATAATCGGCTCATTACAGTTGGCTTTAAGGGCCGATCGCGAGCAATGAGTTAACCCACGGCAGAGGGATGCTGGAGCAAAAGTGTCTCATTGGCGAGGGCATAGATTCGTATAGTACATGTTAGGTCTTGTCCAAGTGAAGTCGCGCTGTGATGTGTCTTGAATGGAAATGCCATTACATAGGATTTTGTTCAACAGAAAAGGATAATGTTAACAAGCAGCCAAGATATAAAGGAACAAGTTAAAAAAGAGACAAGTTTTTAAAGTGGTTCGGCACGAAAATGCCTACGGCCACTGATTATCTTTGTTAATTCACTTTATATGGGCAGTACAATTTAAGAAAAGTATCGACGAAGGTGTTGGATGTTCCATGCCCTCTGGAACACCTCTCCATCCACTGTTGACAAAATATAAGCTCCATTGTGGAGATCTTTGTGAATTACATATGGTCCGTCCCAAACTGGATCTAGTGCACCTGGGCGCGGGAAAATTCGCTTGAGGACAAGATCTCCTTCTTGTAAGCTACGATGCTTGACTTTGGAGTTGTATTGTGCTACCACTTTTTGCTTGTGAGCTGCTGCTTTGAGTGCTGCATCGTTCCTTCTCTCTTCAATTAGATCCAAAGACATGTGAAGGAGTTCTTCGTTCTCTTCTGGATTATAGTGGATCCTACGGTGGGAAGGCACTATAGTTTCGACTGGAAGCATGGCCTCCGATCCGTATGCCAAAGAGAAGGGAGTATGCCCCGTTGATGTTCTGAAAGATGTGCGGTAGGCCCAAAGTGCCGTAGGAAGTTCATCCACCCAAGCGCCTTTCGACTTTTTAAGTTTCTTCTAGATTAGAGTTTTGAGAATTTTGTTGACAGCTTCGACTAGTCCGTTTTCCTGGGGATAAGCTATAGATGGGAAGCTTTTGTGAATTCCGTGCTCTTGGCACCAGTCGGCGAATTCCTCGCTGTCAAACTGAAGTCCATTGTCCGATATGATTTTGAGTGGGACTCCGTACCTGCATAGAATATTTTTGATCAAGAAATTGATAACTTTTGCCGAAGATATTTTATTTAGAGGTTCCGCTTCCGCCCATTTGGTGAAATAGTCGACTGCCACTATAGCATATTTGGCTCCGCCTCGGCCCATTGGCAGTTCGCCAATCAAGTCGATTCCCTATACTACAAAGTGCCAAAGGCTGGTCATTTGAGTAATCTCATTTGTTGGTAGCCGAGGAATCTTAGCAAATTTCTGACATTTGCCATATATTTTGATGAAGTCTAAGGCCTCTTTGTTTAAAGTGGGCTAGAAATATCCATATCAGAGTATCTTCTTTGCCAGAGTCTGCCCTCTAGTGTGATCTCCGCAGCTTCCTTGATGGATGTTGGATAAGATTTCTTTGGCTTCCTTTCCAGCAACAAACCTTAATAAGGGGTTAGAGAAGCCGCGCCGATAGAGGATGCCTTCTTGTATTGTGTAGCGGGAAGCTTTCCTCAGGATTTTCTTGACTTCGTTACGCCTGTCGGGTAGTGTGCCATCTTGTAAGAATTTTCGGATGGGAGTCATCCAAGTTTCCTCTTCGATTGCAGCTATCAGATTCACTTGCTCAAAACTTAGGGTTTGTTGCTTTGAGATGGCTACTGTTCCGAAAATGGTGCCGTTTTTCATGCTAGCTTGCTTCGCCAGTTCGTCGGCCTCTTGGTTCTCTCCTCGAGGGATGTGTTTGATTAAATAGTGATCCAATTGATCGAGTAGCAGCTTGGTCTTCTTCAGATATGTTGTGAGTCGTTCTCCTCGAGTCTGAAATTCTCCTAGTATTTGGTTTACAATAAGTTGCGAATCACTATGAAGACATAAAGAACTGACTCCAATCTCTAAGAAAAGTTCTAATCCAACTATTACTGCTTCGTATTCTGCATCGCTGTTGGTGGCAGCGAATTCCAACCTTAGAGCATAGTGTAGCTTCCTTCCCCTAGGAGTGATTATTACAACACCTGCCCCCGAGCCTTGTTCGTTTGATGCTCCATCCACAAAGAGATTCCACTTAATGTCTTTTGCTATTTCAGATTGCTCCTTACCTTCGTTGGTAGTGAATTCGGCAATGAAATCAGTCATGGCTTGTCCCTTAATGGCGGTGCGAGGATGGTAGGTGATATCATATTGACTCAGTTCAATGCACCATTTAAGTAGTGGTCCAACAGGACGATGGAGTACCTGCCTTAGCGTTGATCGGTTAGAACTCTGATGGAATGGGATTGGGAATAGTGTCACAGTTTCCGTGACGTGATTAGTAAACAATATGCTAGCTTCTCAAGTTTAGGATATCTGGCTTCTGCCCCCGTTAACCTCTTGCTTACAAAGTATACTGGCCGTTGCGTGCAGTTGTCTTCTCTCACCAAAGCGGAGCTTAGAGCATGAGATGACACAGCGAGGTATAGGTATAGCTCTTCGCCTTCGTTTGGAGTTGAGAGTACTGGTGGTCTCTGGAGGTGTTCGATTAGGTTAAGGAAGGTTGTTAAGCATTCGTCAGTCCATTCGAACTTTCCTTTGTCTTTCTTTAGAGCCTCGAAGAAGGGGATGCACTTGTCAGTCGCTTTAGAGATGAATCTGCTTAGGGCGGCCACCTTCCCATTTAGGCTTTGCATTTCTTTTCGAGTGGAAGGTATCCTGATATCTTTCAGGGCTCGGACTTGTTCGGGGTTTGCTTTAATTTATCTGGCATGGATGATGAATCCTAAGAACTTTCCTGACGATACTCCGAATGAGCACTTTTGAGGATTCAGCTTCATTCCATATTGGCGAAGTACTTGAAACATCTCGCCCAGGTGGCTTACGTGATCGTTGGCTTTCCTCGATTTTACTAGCATGTCATCCACATAAACCTCCATAGTTCGTCCTATCAGTTCTGCAAACATCTTGTTGACGAGGCGCTGATAGGTAGCTCAGGCGTTCTTAAGTCCAAAAGGCATTACTCTATAGCAGTGCAATCCCCGGTCAGTGATGAAACTAGTGTTGTCTTGATCGGGGGCGTGCATAGGAATTTGGTTATATCCTGAGTATGCGTCCATAAAAGATAAGAGTTCGTGCCCGGCTGTGCTGTCCACCAGCTGATCGATTCGGAGGAGTGGGAAGCAATCCTTCGGGCAAGCGTCAATTAAGTTGGAGAAGTCAATGCATGTTTGCCACTTCCCATTAGCCTTCTTTACTAGTACTGGGTTAGCGATCCACTCTGGGTAGATGGCTTCTCATATGAAGTTATTGGCAAGTAAGTTCTTTACTTCTTCATCGAGGGATACTGATCGTTCTGCCCCTATACTTCTCTTTTTCTGCTTTACTGGCACCTTGGTAGGATCGATGTTTAGTACATGGCATGCCACGTCTGGGGAGATTCCAGTCATGTCAGCATGCGTCCATGCAAATACATCCAGATTGTGGCAGAGAAAATCAACGAGTTGATCCTTCAATTCTGCTCTTAGCTGAGATCCGATTTTCAACAGTCTACTTGAGTCTTGTTTGTCTACAGGTACAAACTCCATAGCCTCTGCAGCTCGGCGGTGGCCTCCTCCTCTTTGTCTCTGGGGTCTAACTCATTGAAAGGATCAATGGTATATCGAAGAGGAGAGGCTTTCTTTACTTGCTATGCTTCCAAGTTTTTCATGTAGAGAGTAGTCTCTGCATTCTTCCCTCTATCCTCCCTGCGATTATTGCGAAGTTCAGTTACATAGCAATCCCGAGCGGCGTCTTGATCTCCCTCTACTTCCCCTTTTCCATTGTCTGTTGGAAATTTCATCTTCAGGCACCACGGGGCCAAGACAATTTGAAAGTCAGACAAGGCTGGTCTTCCTAAAAAGGCGTTGAAGGCCGAGTGGTTATCTATCAGCATAAATGTTTGTTTACGCACAACGGAGCGAGGGTGACTTCCTATTTCAACATAAAGGTCCAATTGCCCGAGGGGCATCATCGCGTCTCCAGTGAAACCGTGTAGTGCTTTGTTACAGGGGGACACATCCTTCATTGACAGCTTCATTCTGTCGAAAGCATGCTTGAATAGGATATTTACTGAGCTTCCAGTGTCTACTAGAATTCGAAAAACTTCGGCTGGGCCGAACCGGGCAGAGATGACCATAGGATCCATGTGAGGGTACTGCTTCCTTCTAGGTCACGCCTATTGAATGTAATGTCATCGTTCTCTTTTCGCTTCGGGTGGCGTTCTTCCGTAACAGAATTAACGTAGCCTTCATTGTTTCTAAGTGACTTTCCGTATCTTTCCATCTCTGCCCAGCTTCTGTCGGCGATGTGTGGTCCTCCCGATATGGTATGGACCACTATCTTCTCTTGACTGGAGCCGCTGGTGTTGAAATTTCCCCCTCCTGTTTCTGGGAGGGGTGGCCTTGGGTTTCATTGGCCGGAGCTGGGGTTCTGTTCTGACCTTTTACATAGCGTTCCAGTCTCTTCCGTCTGATGTGTTCTTCAATTAAGTCCCGGAGATGATGGCATTCATTGGTATCATGCCCATGAGATTCGTGGAAGCGGCAGAACTTTCCAGACTTAATTGTGTTATCTGATTCCTTCTTGTACGGGGGGTGTCTATATTTAACTTCGTCTTGGGTGGTCAGGAAGATTTTTTCGATTGTCTCGTTCAAAGGAGTGTAAGTGTCAAATCTCGATCTGGCCGATATAGACGTTTTTCTCCCATCTTGCCCCTAGCATTGTCTCTAGAGTCATTTCTTCGGACGTCCTTTGCTACAGCGGGTGTGTCGCCATGAGCTGCTTTGGTTTGTTGCCCTGTCTGTCTTTCAGTGGCAGTGTCTTCAAGTCTTATATATCTTCCGGCTTCATGGAAGAAATCGGGTAAGGTAGCTGGTTTTTCTTTCGTTAATCTTCTAGCAAACTTAGTATCCGGATGCACACCACTTCAGAGGGCCATTAAGATAAGTTTCTCATCGGCATCTTGGACTACGGCCGCTGCAGCATTGAATCAGGTTAGATATTACTTCACTGTCTCTCCAGGCTTCTGTTTGATATTAGATAGGGAATAAGCGTCCTTGGGTTGCTCCACATGAATGCGGAACTGGCTGATGAACTTTTCTTTCAACATTTCCCATGAGCTGATGGATCCTTGGGGTAGGTGGCAGAACCAGGAGGTAGCTAGATCTGCCAAGAATAGTGGAAAGCATTTGCACAATACTCCTTCCGTGGCTACGCTCATGAGCATATACTGCGTGTATCTCTGCAAGTGTACAACGGGGTCAGAGATTCCCTTATAAGGTTCCATTGTTGGCATTTTCCATTCTCGGGGGGTGATGGAAACTTTGATATTGCGGGTGAAAGGGCTGGTTACCCTAGCGCCTATCCCTCGATCTCTTTGATCCCGTTGGACGCACTCTCTGAACAATCGCGCCATCCTTTCATCATAATTTGCAGCAGATAGAAATGAGTTTGGTTCTTCTCTGCGGGATTGATTTCGTTCAGATGATCTGTAGGGATGGTATCGTCTATCACTTCTAATATTTTCCAGTGGCTGTCTCTGGTCTTCTGGGAGTATGCTAGGGTCAGCTACATTTGGCCCTTGCCTTGATCTTCTCCTGCTGGGCTCTGTTCTGGGCACTTCCTCGGGTCCAACTTTGGGCTGGATTCTAGCTCGTCCCCATTTATTGGTGTTTCCATGGCTAGGTAGTATGACCGGCTCAGCCATAGCCGACCCTCGCCTGGTACCCCCTCCGTTGGGTTTGGTTCCAAATGTTTCCTCGGGTCGGAGTTCGGGCTCGGCTCCTATCATTGTTGTTTCTGCTGTTAGCTTCTTGGAAGAAGAAAGATCTTTGTCGCCTCCCAGATCCTCCAGACTGGGACTCATCCCATGATTCAGTGTTGCGGTTGGATTCTTCAGCATCCCTTAAGTGTGACATGAGTCGGTCCATCAAGGCTTCCTGTTGGGATGTGAAGCGGTTAGTCACTTCAGCCACAACCCTGTCTAGATCAGCCCTAGTAATTGCTGTCGGTTGTTCCGTGGCAGGGGCTGTCGGATTTGCCTGACTTCCATTTCGTACTGCTTTTGAAATGGGACGGTTCTCTTGATCTTTGATCATTGGATCTGGAACGCTGCTAGTTGCGATGTTCTTTCCTCTGCTAACATCTTTCTTCTGCCTAGGAGGCATGTCTTCCAAGCAATAAGCGATGCTGTTGGGAAGAAGGTTAAGTGGGAGAAGCTGAAGCTTCTAGCTCGAGTTCTCAGTGAAAGCACCAAAAATGTTTGCACAAAAAATGGGCAAACACCTCCAAGTCATATGTTTTAGTTGATTTTATGTTGTTCTTAGTGATTTGGGTGATTTATGCAAATACGTAAAACAGGGACTAAACTGTAAAAGACACACAGATTTATAGTGGTTCGGTCAGAATGTGCCTACGTCCACTTTATATGTTATTCTCCTTTATTGCTCGGATTACAAGTACAAAGCTTTGATTACAAGTGTATGAAAGTTATTTGAAAGTTCTGTCCGTGCTTGAGCTCTCAAACTTGTCTGCCATTGTTGTACCCCTACCCCTCTATTTATAGAGTGAGGTTAGGAGTAGGGGTCTTGGATGTATATAGCTGCTGGTGGGCCTGGGCTGATGTGATCTGGCCTAGCATTGTTGATTCGGTAACGCCTTGTCTCGGTAGTGAGTGGAGCATGGATTGGTCCGGTGGTGCTTTGGTTCGGCAGTGGATGGAGGTGGCTGGTTCGGTAGTGCCTTCTTAGCCTTGATTCGGTAGTGTGGTTCAGTGATGAGAGGGGTATGGATTGATTCGGTGGTGAGTGGAGTTGTGATTGATTCGGTGGTGAGTGGAGTTGGCCCGGTGGCAGAGGATTGGTGCAGAAGGGGTTGGTTCGGTGGTCTCGGTCTGGTAGGACTTCTTCCAACAAATAAAGACATGTTTTCAAGTTCTAATATATTTTAGTAATTTGGAAATTTAATTTAATCTAATATAAAGTTTTCAAAGTTACTTAATAAATAACTATTTGGTTTTAAAATACTTAAAACAAATGTTTAATTGTTTAAGTATATCTTAACATAAGATAAATGTTTATTTTATTTCTTTTTAAATATTTCTTGGAGAATATGATTTGAGAATTTATCAAAGTTTAAAATAGAATTAATATATGATATATTAATTCATATAAGAAAATAAGTAATTTATAATAAAGAGATAATTTCTTTTATAAATTGATAAATTTGTTATTTTCAAATAATAATTATAATACTTTGTTTTTATAAACATAAATAGATATTCGAAATATTTTGGATTTTTAAAGATATTTGTATAAGTTTTATTTATAAGTATAATTGATCTTATTTTCTTTAAAGTTATATATGTATATAAATAAGTATTTAGTAAATTTATATAAAACTTTTATTTACATTTAAAATATAAGAAATAAGCATTTAATACTTAAAAGACAAATGTAAGTTTATAAAGATTTTTTTATACAAGTGTTAAGTAGTTAATAACTCTAGTGACAAGTGTTAAAAGTTTTAACAAGTGTCATTCATTTTAGTTTTTCTTTTATTTTAATAAAATCAAATTTCAGCCTTTTATAAATACATATGTTTTCTTATCTTCTTCTTTTTTTCTATTTTCATTTTCAAAAACAAATATGAATCAATACTTCATAAAATCATAAACAAGAGCAAAGCTTGAAATTTCATCTTCATTTTTAAAAACCAGAAACATTTAAAACCGGTAATCCACTTCCAATATCAACCTGCACATCTTCAAGCATGCAAACCATCTACATTTTCATAAGCCTGTAATTTCATTTCCATATCAAACTCCTCAAGCTAGAAACCAAATCATTTCCCTGTAAATCTTCAAAACCCTGTAAATCTGTAGCATGCAAAGCAAGTTCAAATCAAAAAAATCTGAACTCATCTTCAAAAAGCATAGCAAACCTGTAACTTTTGCAAACATGCAAGCAAACCTGTCACCATCTTAAAATCTAAAGCCTGCATTTCTTAGAATCTGGAATTCAAGCAGCTGCATGCATGTTGTTCCTTTTTTAAAATCAAGTTTTAAGTTCCAACAACTCAAGTTTTCAAAGCAACTGCAGTTTTAAAACTCAGAGACTAAGAAGCAACTCAGTTTCTAAAAGCAATTCAAAGTTTGAGTCAAAAGCATTTCAAATCAAAGGCTCTGTCTTTTAATTCAAATAGGTGAGTAACTTTATTTTAGAAAAAAAAATATACAAAGTAAAATTATGGTTGCATGTTATTGTTGTGGAAAATATTGCAATTGTGTATATTTATAATATGTTTGTGTAGAAATATTGTTGAATTTCTGTTGTATGAAGTATGCATCTGAATATCTGGGACATCTATGTTCCCTAATTTAAATTCTGGTTTTTGATTTAAATTCAAACCTCTTAGTTTAGTCACTGTTAAAAACTTAAGTTTCAAAAGAAACTTGTGTGTTCCATCAAAAATTTAGTTAAAAATTCATTTAAGTTAAATAAATTGGAAATATCACTGGGATTCAAGGAGAAAAACTGAGAAAACTTAATATAAGTAAAATTCAAACATCTTAATTTGTAAATTCAAGAATGTAAATTGTATTCTTATCCTAAAACATGATTTTTGAAGCTAAAATCATAATTTATAGTTTGAGGAGGAGGTTGCAGTTCTGTGATGAACTGAAAATGGGAATTGAAGATTTTCTGATGTTCTCTGTGGACTGAAGGGTCGGGTTTCCTCTAGTGGATAGAGTAGCGATCAGTGAAGCTTGGAAAAATACGGGATGGTGATGCATTTCATCGAAGAGGCAGTGGTGGTGAAATTACTTCTGGAACCCTAGTTTAACTAGGTTAGGTTGATCGATCAACCACGTCTTCTACAGTGGATCGAGTGTAGTGGAATTTTGGGAGAAGGTAGTGTGGTCGTAAACGAGAATGTGGCCAATGTAGCAGAATTACTGGTGGTCGGAGGGACGTGAATGAGGCGATGACAGGTTTGGGATGGGAAGGCTTATGTTATTTCTAGGTTTTGATTTAGCTGCTCGATTTTGATTTGAATTGTTGTGATGGATTCTGGTGATCGTGATCGAGACTGGAGATGATCGTCGATGTGTTGAAGCCTGGGTGGAAGGCCGGAGATAGCCAGAGTCACAGTGCATGTGCACCATGCATTTTGGAAGTTCTGGTGAACTTTGTTTGTGTGTAGAGAATTTGAACTCGAATTTACTCGAGTAAATGTAGGGGTTTACTCGAAGCAATAAGGGTTTTGACTCGAAGCACTTTGCTATTGCCTCGGGTTGATTTTGTTTTGTTATAGGTTTTATAAAACCCGTCTGTAATTTAAATTTAAAACAATTTTAAATGAATTTGAAAGTTGTGATGGTAGATTTAAACAAGTTTAAATATAGTATGAAGTATAGATTCAAATGGCTTTGAATCTTAAAAGTTTTAAAATATTTAAAGTGGATTTTCAAGATTTTAAAAACCTGATGGTTTTCTAGATTTTGAATTATATTTTAAAATCTGAAAATATAATTTAAATAGTGGTTTAAATTTAAAGGTTAAGTTCAGTTTTCAAATAACTTTTGAATCTTAAGGTTTTAAAATGAAATTTGGATTTTAAATAAAGATTTTTAAATCAAGGTTTAAAACAAGTTTAAATCAAAGTTTAAAATCAAATGTTTTAAATAAATAGTGGATTCAAGTTTCTTGAATTCAGATCTGGGTATTTGAATAAGTTTTTACTGAATGTTTTTAAAACAAGTTTAAATTAAAATAGCTTTTTAAAAGTAAATTTGTTTCAAACAAATATTTAAACTTGATTTTTGATAAAGTTCTTTTATAAAAGGTTTTTAAATGGAAGTTAAATGATTTGTTAACTTGAGTTTGCAAGTTAAATAGTAATGTATTTAAAAGCTTAATTTCTAAATAAAATTAAGAAAATTAGTTTAAAGGCTTTTCTTATATAAGTTTCATATGTAAGTAATAAATGTTATTTAATTTATTTAAAGGATTATAAATTGAATTTAAATTTGGTTAATGTTTAAATAAATAATCATTTTGAACTTATCAAAATGGAATTTGAATTTAAATTTATAATGTAATGTTCTAAATACACTTTAATATTAATGAAGTCATTAATAAAGAAATGGATTATCTTAGAGATTATTAAGGTATTAAAATGATTAAATGAATAAGATAATCAAGGAATGATTTATTTATTTAATTTATAAATTAATAATTTAGATTAATTTATAATTAGAGATTAATTATGTAGTAAATTAAGAAAAGTAATTAAAGAATGGTTAATAGTTAATGAAGGTCATTAACTACGGATTATTTAACAATTAATTAATATGATTAATTTTAATAATTAATTAAATTAATTAATTAATGGTAATCATTTGTAAAATTGTTTTAAGATTAATTACTTGATGGAAGTAATTAAGGAACTAATTACTTAATGTAATCAATTAAGTTTAAATGTAATTTGTTTAAGTTAACTAATTAAGTTTAATTAAGTTAAACACTGGATGATTTGATAATAATTACCTAATGTAATTTATGAAGTATAATTGCTTAGTGAAGTAATTAATGATAATTACCGAATGTAGTTAATGGAAGATGGTTTAATTGTGGAAGTAATTTGGATTAAATTACTTTATAATTAATTAAGGGATTACTTAAAGAAATTAATTAAAGAACAATTAATTTGATGAAGTAATTAAGGTAGTTAATTACCGAATATGATTAATCAATGGTGATTAATAATTATGGTTTAATTGAGATTAATTACATAATGTAATTAATTTAAATAAGTAACTAATTTAAATTTAACTGAGATCATTAATTAATATAATTAATGATGTAATTAAGATGGATTAATTAAGATTAATTAATAAAAAATAAGCGATTAAAGGTAATTAATTAATGTAATTAATTAAGGATTAATGTAATTAGTTATAGTTAATTAATTAATAAAGTAATTAAAGGCCAAATTACTGTTTTTGGTATAGAGTATTTAGTTTGTGAATTAATTAAAGGATAATTACTTGAATGTAATTAAAGAATAATTAATCAAGGGTGATTAATTAAGGTCGATAATTTGAGGATAATTAATTAATTGATTTGTAATCAATTAATGGTTAAGTAAGAAAGATTAATATTGATATAGCAATTAATTTAATTCACTTTAAATTAATTAAAGATAGAAGTAATTAATTTAATTCATTTTAAATTAATTATAAATGGTGATTATAGATCTTTGCTTATGTATGGATGGATTATATTGGTTGCCCTGAATGGTTTGAAATCTCAGGAATGAGATAAGTAATGTTTGTGTGATATGGATGCATTGGTTGCATTATGATGATAATATGGATTATCTTTTGATAATGATAATATGGATTATCTATTGTGATGATAATGATGATTATCTATTGTGACATGTGAATTATCTATCCGTGTGTATATAGATAATGAAATTGAATTGTTTTTAAACTTTAAAACAACTTGGCCTTAAAAGATACGCTTTGGATTTCGATGAGACCGGGATCGGGTTTCTAGATTTGGATATTCGAAAACCACGTCGATCCAAATTAACGATAGGTCGTGAATCTCCAGTGAGGAGTGAAGACTCGAGGTGTAAGGACTATTCATCGTTAAACTCTGAGGGTGATTCCAATAGGAGTTAACGGGGTAGTTCTTTCAGATTCGAGATGAAGATTCAGAGTGCAAGGGTTATTGTCGTTAACTCTGAGGGTGATTCCAAAATGAGTGAAACGGATAATGCCTTCGGTTTTGTTCGAACCCGGAATGAACTTGTACGGATTGAATGCTTTCAGAACATCGTCAGGTGGACGATGAGCATTCTAAGATAGATGTGTTCTATAAAGGTAATCGTAGCCTCAAGCCTCATCAACCGGAAATGGCTAAAACAGGGGAGGTGCAGCAAGGCTAAGTGGGTCATACCCAAGTAGGACGAGATTTTCCTCGTCTAGAGGTCCCTTTTTATTCGGCTTAGTGGGCAGTTGGATATGCGCACCAACTGCAGGGTTTTCTTGTTCGGGACTGTCCAGTAAGGGATGGTTTCGGCCTTGTGTTGCAGGGGAGTTAGGGTGGCTCCTCAGTACGGTGATCTAGGCCACGTACCGTGACGGGCGGTACGCCAGTAGCCTTGCCATTGTATGGAATCCAAAATCTAATAAGTGCCAACGGTTTTGATTGTATTACCCACTTTTGTGGCTAGTAGCTGGAATTTAATAATGTAACAATTTCGGCTATTTCATATATACTTGAAAACCCTAGACCTATTATAATATCACTGGATTTCCTATCAAATGTTTTGGTTAGCGTAAGGTAAAAACTTTTCCATGTTTATGTGTGGGAAGTCTTACGTGATACCTTTGTTTTCAAAGGATTTTTAAAGCTAAGCAACTTTAACCTGTTACACACACCAGACTCATGTCTGACCCGGAGTTTATCTTCTGTTTTTCTTAAACTCTTGGGTACTCAAATTTTTACGAGTAGCCAAGGGATTCAGGTTAGCTTTGACAAATTGTGGAGGTGCAATGGAGCAGGATGCTTCAGCGTGTAGATATATAGTATTCCGCTGTGTTTGATTTCTCTGAATTGTATTGAGTTGTAATAACTAGGCAGGTGTTTATAACTGTCTAGTATGTGATGTGTATCTGTGTAACTCTGATATTTGTCGTATACTATGTAATACTTTTGTTATTAATATAATTTATTCGTTCCGCTGTTTAGATTCTGATGTGTTGTTTCATCTTTCTTCTCTATCTTTCTCTTTTCTATCCCTTTCCTTCTTATTAATGATGCGTCATTCTATGCAGATGAATGGCGGGTTACACACACCAGTCAAAAATGGATCTCTCGCTTGATCTTTGTTATGAATAATTGTTTCAGATTTTTGATACGATACTAAAGTTTCCTATCATAGTATATATCTATGCATGGAAGATTTAAGTTTATAATTAAGAAACTTGATCAAAGTCCTCTCTAAGAGAGATCGAGTAAGCGATACTAGTTCGAAAGTAGAAGTCTAGTATCCGAGGAAGTGATCAAACCAAAATATAGCGTACAGATGATTTATTTATGTCATACAGACTTAAGTATAATTTTATACTTAGTATGTGACTTAAGAAAATTTGCAAACTTATTCAAAATTCTAAATCTAAATGTTAGTTATTTGACACTTTAAAATAATGTTAAGTGTTAGATTTTTTCCTATGGAATTTGATTAATTGTCAGTGTTAGTTTATTCTTTTGCGGTTTGACTTGATTCGATTTGATCAATTATGTGATGTATATACCATAGTTCATAAAGTTTGAATTCATCGAGGTAGATTTTCGAATTGTTGTTTGTTAGAACTAAAATCCTGGTGGTTTTGAAATCGTTTTAAAAGAATTTTTGAAATGATTGTGAAAAAAAAAAAATAGTATGATTTGAAGTATTTAAGGAACATTATTATTTCAATAAAAATTGGAATTTGTTCCAATAAATATTTGCAGAGTGTTTTACAAATATTTTTATTTATGGCAATGAATGACAAAAATCAAAGTGCGATTGGGAATTTTCCCCATTTTGGGACTCGTCGGGTGTATTTACTCTATTGTTTTTAGAAGGTACCAGAATACCACTAGAGGCTCCATTGTTTTTGTTTATAATTATACCATGCTTGAAAAGGGGGGGCGCACCCTCCTAGTTATGTTGGATATAGTTTTGATATATTATTTTTTTGGGAGCTTTAAAATGTATTTTTGAATATAAAACATGAGCTTTTAGTTCTACATTTATCTTTTGAAAAGATCGGATGTGTATTATTCTTTTATAGAGTATTTGCTATAATTTGTTGCATATGGTTGATATGTTGTTTTTAGATGCATGTAGCTTTATTTCATACTAGAGTTATATGCATATTTATATCATGCTAGTTTTTGCATGTAGGGTTGCCTCATTATTATCAGTTGCATCTTATTACCCGGTTGCATATGATTATTACATTGTTTATGCAATTTGAATTTTTGATAGAGATAGCTTTTGTATTCCTCCTATGTCATTATGATTCTCTTTTGGATTATGTAAGTACTGGGAAGCAAGAGATTTCTACTTGACTTCATGCACACCTACATTAGCAAGGAGATAATAAACTACTGGGAAAAAATATAAATTAAACGCAAAATGGTACGTAGTAGATTTAGGAATTTAAATTGGTTAATGATTTTATGTCCCAGATATGGAAGGTCACTTGACTTTTGTTTTCTCTTTATTGCTTTAGGAGTCGTATTGCTAATTTGTAGTTTTTTCGATCAAGGTATGCAAAGGAGGTGCTGCTGAAATTTTCTGTAATATTTGAGAATTAATTAAGTAATAAGTTTAGTAACTCATTGTAATTAATAAGTTTTTAAACCTTAAGGTTCTGGTGAGATTTTCTTCCTTTAGAATTTCGAGGGCGAAAATCTTTTAAGAGTGGGAGAATGTAAGAACCCAGAATTTTGGCCATTGGGTTTTTAATATTGAATTAGTTTTAAATATTTAAATAGTTGGATTTTTTTAATTTAATAACGTGGATTCAAATATAGTGATTGTTTATATATTTGAATTTGTGAATTAAATATTAATTTAATGAATCTTATAGTAATTATTTAACTCCTTTTAATTAATTAATAACAGCTGTGAAATCATTTTGTAAATTTATTAATGATGATAAATGGTTTGAACAAAAATAAAAAATATTATCATGACTGTAAAACAACTTCATTTTTTATAATGCATTTTTAATTTAATTTATAAAAACTTTCCATAATTTTTTAATTTGGGAAATATTTATATTTTCGTTTCAAATATTTCGGCAAACGATGATATTTTGAGATTTCACAGAGTGTAATAACCAGTGTACTTTATTATCAATTTGAGATCATGTTGCATTTAAAAGTGAAACTGTATATTTGTTTTAGCATTAACGGTTCATACATCAGAATTCTGTCCAGAGCCGCGTTGGAAATTTCAATTTAAAAAAAAACATAAGTACACAAATAGCACACATCTTTGTCTTCCCCGTACCATTTACCATTCATTTCACTCTGAAAAAAGAAAATAAAACCACCTCATTGGGAATTCAAATTTAAATCATAAAAATATAAAGATTTCATCTTTAAGTTATTCGTTGTGAGATCTACTTGCTGATGGGTTTTAGTAGGGGTGCGACATCTTTTTATGGTATTCGACAATTTTTGGGCAAAGTCGGTAAATAAGCTTCGATTAGGGTTTTGAATTTTTAGGAATTGAAGTGGTGTTTTGTTAATCGAAGCTTGGATCTTAGTTTGTTGTGTCGTTTGGCATTGATTTGAGGAGTTTGGAGCATTGCAATTGAGAGAAGCAAAATGCATCCTTTCCGAGGACAAGGAGGTATGGTAGGGTCATGATCTAAGGTAAAGTGTCGGACGTTGTTCGGTGGTGATGGTTGTGAAGCAATTGTGATGTGGAGTGGTTTGGTGAAGTCAGTTTTCGATTTCATGGAGTGGTGGTCGTGGTTGAGACGTGCGTGTACGGGCCCGAAGTGGTGCGTGCATATTAGTAGTTTAGGGAAATCATTAGCGATTGGGTAAGATGAGATTTAAAATCAATAAGGGCAACTAATAATCTTAATCAAGTTATTAATTGATTTAATTAAATAGTTAGCTTATAAATTGGGTATCTAATTCATTCGAGGTCGAGTTCAAATGCGGTCAGTCGCATTGGACTCATATCTATGATATCTTCGCTTTGGAATTGGATTGGTCGAGATTGAAGCTAATAGGATTTTATGCAAAAATTAACACCCGTTCAATTTTAGTTCAACCCGGAATGCTTCGGCAATAACAGGAATTTTTGTGAGTTTGCTCACCTTCAAATTTACAATGTAATATCTATGATATTATAGATTATTGTTGAATGCTCTGTTGATAGTTTAGATATTGTTGTTGTTCGATTGATTATTTGGCTGAAATTCCATTTTGTAGAACGGATGAAATATCCTCATTGTTGTGACCCATAGGATTATATATATTGTCCTTAACCATTGTTTCGCAAGGAATATTACTAGAGAGACCCTAAGAGGTTTCTCGCCAATAATTATTATTTATTCCCTTATGTTGTTTATATTGATGTTTAGTTGAATTTAGTTGTTATATTATATTTAAATTATTTAAGTATTGTCATAGCAATTTTCGCTATATCGTCAATTATTGAATATCATCTTCTAAACACTTCGTGTGTGTTGTCTTAAGCTTGTAGTTTCACAAAATAAACATTTAAATTCATTAATCATTTTGATTAATGATATTTAAATTAAATAATCATTTTAATAAATGACATTTTAATTTAACTAATCATTTTAATTAATGATTATTTGAATTTAATAAATTATTTTAGTTAATGATAATTTAGTTTAATTAATCATTTTACTTAATGATTATTTCAATTTAATAAATTATTCTAATTAATGATATTTGAGTTTAATAAATCATTTTAATTAATGATGTTTAAAAGTAATTAACCATTTTAAATAATGATATTTAAGTTTAATTAATTATTTTAATTAATGATGTTTTAAATTTAGTTAATCATTTAATTTAACGTTGTTCGAATCTAATTTATCATTTTGATTAATGATATTTGAATTTAGTTAATATTTTTAATTAATTGTCTTTTAAAGGTTAACTAATTGATTTAATAAAAGAGTATAAAGTAAATTAATTGATTTAATAAAAGTGTTTTAACGTTAATTAACTAATTTTTGTATTAAAGTCATTTTACTAACTAAGTAAAAGTGTTTTAGAAATAATAAACTGTTTAAATAAAGATAATTGATCATTTTATTAAAAGAGACTATATATTTGATTATTATCTTTCATGATAATTAATCTTGGTTTAAATTTATAAAGGGATTTCAGATTTGATTTATTTTCTTTGGGAAAATTATGGTGGATTTTAAATATATAAAAGGATGTTATAAATTATCCTTCAGGATGACTAATATTTGTTTTAATTTGTAAAAAGTAATTTAATTTATTTATTATTTTTTAGCATATTTAATATTGTTTTAAAATTTATAAATAATAGTTTATAAACAAGAAGACCTTTTAGAAAAAATTATTTTAAATAAACTAAGTGTAAATTGTTTTGCATTTATACTAAACAATGTTTTGACATTTGCTTTGACCTTGGTTTTAATGCACTTAGAAAATTTAATTTGCCCCTTTAAAAGAATATTTTAAAGAGTGTTTTTAAAGTGTCTTTAGAAGTATTATGGTTGAAATCCAAGTGCAAGTGAAAACAGTTATATTAGCATTCCTTACAGTTGATTTATCGACTATTGACATTGATTCTGCTTTCTACTTTATATTTCGTCACTCTAAGATGATGTGTTGCTCATTTGAGCCTTGTTATCATTTGTTGAAAATGACTAAACCCAAAGAGCGAGTGGTGGTCAAGCTATGTTGGGTTGCTCTTATAAGGGTATTTTCACATTTACTCTAGATTGGATTCGGTGTTGTGCAATGAGATGTGAAATACTCTATGACACCCCACCCCAAGAACCACATTAAAAAAGAGTATTATTAGGTAATGTTGTCTGCTAATGCAGAGAATAGGGCCAATTAGGAGTGACCATCTATAGCTTTGTCTTAAACATCTATTAAGTACGTCGATAAATGCTCTAATTTTTTCCCTCTATATCCAGTAGATCAACATATCCAATAAATGCTTAATACAAAACTATAGGTGGCTACAGATCTATCAGAACAAAACATAATAAATGCATATCACATCACAGAACAGCAAACAGCAGATATATACATATACATACATATACATCCCCAGTGTAATACAAAATGATACACATAAGTGGTATGATGACCACACAATATACAATGATTCAAAAATATACATACTAGAGTCTACACAAAAAGTTACATCAAAAAGGCAATAGCAAAATATCCAAACGGCAGTAGAATAGACTAAGTCCATAAGCGTACCTAACCTGAAACACCTTGGTGTGACCCGAGTATAAAATACACAGGTCAGTGTAGCTAAACAAATCGGTTAAATAGGCTAAACGGTAATAAGAACATATAGATAAGGGTGATAATACTTCTCAAATGAGAAGAAGGCATTTAATGTTTATATAGTTACTTCAAGTGGCATATCTAAATAAGAATGGTTACTAATAGTGATATAGTGGTAACATTAAACATGTACACAATCTCACAAGAGATAACTCCATAATAAATCAAATGCACTCCTCATATCATCGACATATCACAAATCAATAAATATGGCTTAGGGGAAATCATAACTCCAAAGAAGAGAAGTCCTAAACCTACCATATCGGCAATCTCAAAAGCATTCTCAAAAGAGAAAACATCATCTCAAAATATACCATACAGGCAAATATATGTATCTTCAAATAGGAGAATATAAATCCCAAATAACGCCATATCGGCAAAATCTCAATAAACGCCAGTGTAGGCAACCCAAATCTCAAAGATAGAACTCAAAAGAGTTCGAATTCCCAAAAAGGTAATCGTTATATATAATATCTCAAATGGCCAGAAAGGCCAACAATGTAAGAGCAATACATTTGGGAAATCACAAATATCAATGAAATCATTTCGTGCATTTGGCCGTAGCTTGCCAAGTACTGTTTTCTCAAATAGGTACCTCGCCTAAAGGCAAATATGTCACAATGGCAAATACGCCGCAATGGAAAAACGTCTCTAGGGCAAATACGCTGCAATGGAAAACGATGCAATGGCAAACGATGCAATGGCAATGACCCAAAGATCCAGTACTGGCAATATGCCGCAATGGCAAATGTGTCACAAACTCTCGGATAGGAACCCGAAAAGTGTCAACGTGTGTATCATACCATACATTCGTACTAAATGGTTTACTAACTGCTGGTAAATTTCACACTCAAAGCAGTAAAAAGTTTGCCTCATCTCATCAGTAAACTCGACCCAAATGTCAAAACGATCAAATGGACAAGTCAGGAATTAACCGATAAGATAAACGCACGTGTCCCATACCACGTGTTTTTACCAAACCATTTAAATCTCCTTCTCATTTGCTCGAATATTGCAAAAACGTGTATTTTATATATAAAATAATTTACTTGAGAAAACATGCTTTTGAAACCATTTTACCGAAATCAATTTTTAAATCAATATTTGAAAATTCCTTATTATAGAGGATAAATAGATTTTTTTAGAGCTTAAAATAATTAAAAATATTATATAATTATTATTTTAATTGCCAATTTATTTTAAAACTTATTTCAAAATCGTTTGAAAAATCCATGCTCGAAATCAAAGAAGTCACTCAAAACCGTCATTCAAATTCAATTCAAATTTTAGTTTTAAATTCATTGAAACTTGGCTAGCCTATTGATATGCATCATAGCCCTCAAAAAATTTCTGAAATATCACAAAAACATGAAGTAAAAGTCAAAAGTCGAACGGAAAAAGAACAAAAATGCATAGGTAAAACAATATCTAGGTTTGAAATCTTCTCCGGGTTCAACTTTCGAACATAATTTGGAAGGCTTATTGGCCTTAGAATGGTCTAAAATTTGATACACACAAAGTAGAACAATTTATCTATGAATTGGAAAATGATTCACTGAATTCCGATATAAAATGCTGAAGATATGGAATCTCAAACATGGACTCGGGCCATGTTGAATTCTGCCCAGGTCTAAAACCCACTCGTGTTCAAGTTACAGACATGGAACAGGTGGCCAAACAACCTCTGATTGAACTAATAGTTGGTGTGCACATAGTAGAAAACTTCAGCTTTCGAATAAAAAATGAATCAATGAATTTTGATGGGAAATGAAAAAGATACGCTGTCTCAAACATGAACCAAGGGCATGTTGGCAACAGTTCAAAAACATGTGCCTAGGCCTGAAAACCATCTTGGGTTCAATTTACAGACCTGAAACAGAGGACTAAACGACCTTATATTGAGCTAAAAACTAGTATGCGCATAAAAGAAAACTTCATCATTAAAACAAAAAAATAATCAATGAATTTTGTCTGGAAATGAAAATGTTAGGCTGTCTCAAACATGTATTCGGGCCATGTTTGCAACAGTTCAAAAACAATGTACAGGCCTGAAAACCATCTCGGGTTCAAATTCCAAGCATGAAACAAAGGACCAAACAACCTCGGATTCAGCTAAAAATTGGTGTTCATATAGTAGAAAACTTTCTTTTTCGAGAAAAAATGGAATTAATGAATTCCAGCAAGAAATGAAAGAGATATGCTGTCTCAAACATGGACTCAGGCCATGTTTGCAGCAACTCAAAAAACAATGTGTACGGGCAAAAATCTGGGGTTGAATTGTTTTTCTACTACTGTTTTGAACATCCAAATGAAAATATTTTTCAACCAAAATTTGCAGAGACTAAGAAAAACATGCAATCTACCAAATGAAATAAATCCGGCAGCATTTCGTTGTCGGAATCAAAAGTTACAAGCTTTCAAAGTAGAAAAATGAATTGATTTCAAACAAAGAAAAACTACTATAGAAATTCATGAACAGAAGCTAAATATTCACTATTTTAGCAATTTTGAGCTTGGCTCAGTTTGAATTTTTGCAATTCATCTTACTGTTGCAATGGAAAGACTCGGATTTTGGCAATAAAATTGAAGCTTTCTGCTAGATTGAAGACTCTAAGAACCTGTGGGAAACAAGTACAGTGCATGCAAAACACAATTCACTGTAAATAAGAAATCATTTCACAAATCAGATTTTTGATGAAATTAAGCGATTTGGAGTTAGATTACCTTCAATTTATTCTCTAGACTGTAAAAAAAATTAATTTGCATGGATTTTAGGAAGAAATTGGCTTGAATTGCAATTTTGAGAAAGAGAGTTTTGTTTTTCATGTTTACTGATGGAAGAGGAAAATGAGTTGAGAAAAATGAACGTACTGCTAATTAGTTTTCTCACTTTCTTACCAGGATAAGGGATAATAGGCCAAATGGATTTAATAATCAAAAGAAAATAGGTTGGCCTAAGAAATTAATTCAACACTTAACTAAAAATGTGCATATATCACATATACACAAAACAAAATTACATTTTTCTCTCAAGTTTTACATAAGAAAAAATGAAAACATCATTCAAATAAAATAAACATTTTCTCATACAAAAGATAAATTTGTATTTTTAAAACATTTTTATTATTAAAACCTTTTATTTAACAAAAATACACCATTTACTCAAATAAATGAATAAAACCGTGTTTTTAACTTCTAAAATTCCACAAAAATATTTTTCCCACTTATAAAAATATTTTAAACCATCTCCAAACTTAATTTATAGCCAAAACATATTTTTAGACTAATTTCCACCTTTTTATTTAAATAAACCACCTTTAAAAATCACATAGTTCTCTTAAAAATTATTAAAAGAAGTAAATGGGCAATAATTAATATAATTATTGTATTTTCTCTGAAATAAAGCCATTTTCCATTTATTATCAACCCAAAAAAAATAAAATTAAGTTCTAAACTTTAATATTGACAGGTAATCTCCAAACTAGGGTTGTTACAGACTCCCCTAGCAAAATTGCGTTTCGCAATTTCTAGAGAAGAATTTGTATTCAACATATAAATTTCATCAATCAAAAGAGAAAAAGAGATAAGCTCGAGATAAAAAGATTCTTTCAACTCAAGTTGATAGAAAATCAAGATAAAATTGCTCAATAAATTCTATAATATCCTGAATAAATTCAGCAGGATTAGTGAATTATAGAATTTGTATGAGCAATACCTCATGATTTCGAAGGCTTCTTACCTTCGAAACAAAAACACAATGGAATGCTACCCAAAAGATCAATCAAGTGAGATTGATTTCTTAGAAATTTATCGAATAAAGTCAGGATTTAGCTCTACTTTTATCCTGAATTCCAATCACTAAGATGATTATTGACATGACTTTCCGTGTGTCATTACGGAAAGAACCACACCAACATTAGTTTGACAACAAGAGAGGTAAGAGAATTCAATGAGAGGCGGTTTCTTCAAAGGCCACCAGACTCAAATGACCGCATAATGCACGATGTTAGATAATGGCTTAATGATAAAACAAACTCGAGGAATGGATTTCTTTATACTCAAATTTCTTTATACTCAGATTCTCAAACTTCAATATTCTGATAATGTTCAAGACTTTTTACAAAAATCCAATTTATTCTCCAAACTCTTTATTTAAAGTAAGTAAAATGTTTTACTCATAGATTCTACCATAGTATATTTCAGTTTGAAATATATACTTTCATACAAAACATCAACCAAATTTTAGTCACAAAATAGGTAGAGTGCACTTAACTATTAAGAAAACAAGTAACTTCAATTACAAACCAGCTGTAAAGATCTTAAATTTTGACCTAGCAAACCTCAAATTCAGAAAATATTTATAAAAAGAAAGTTGTTCTACTAAGTCTATATTTTCCAACGATATAAAGATCACAAAAATCGAATTCACAGTTTGAAAATTTTGATAAATTTATTTTCAGCTTACACTTTAGAAAATCTCTTATAGGACAGAAATGACCATCTAATTTCAAACCCATTTTAATGTATGAAAAATGCAAAATTTTATAAAGTAGTAAAAACTATAGCTTTCTAAAGGCTCTTCCATTTGCAAGAAGTCTGAACTCATTCGGAGTTATAAATCTCAAGTTATTGTTGTTTTAGCACAAAACTTTTTCAACCAAATTTCATTTTTCAAATCAAGTTAAACTTTGAAATTTTCCCAAACCATTTTAATTTCAAATTATATTTTCAAACAAGCATTTTGCTAAATCATTTATTAAACGATTTTCTTTTTCCCCGAAGAGCTAAGACATATTAAAATATGATCAACTTTACGTAAAAGAAACAATTCATTAATTGGAAAAAAATCCATTACTTTCCAAAAATCTAATTTTTAAAAACAATTAACTAAGAAAACTCATTTCGAAAGAGATGACTAATATCTTCCATTTTCAATAGATGATTGTTGATCATTTGTTAAAACAAATTTTGGGAATATATATATATATATAAAGTTTTAAATTATTCTTACTACTTAAAAATGATTATACTACATGAATTATTCATATATCAAAACAATTCAACCTAACATTTCCACTTTGTCATACAAATTAAATTCACATTTGATTATCAACATAAAGCTAATTAAAGTTGATAATTGATTCTAATTGTTTTCAGAAGAATTTTTCAAATTTACTCCAGCAAATTTTTTAACATGGCCAAAAAATTGGAACAAAATTTTGCTCACAAACCCATGATTAATGTTTTAAAATAAGCATATTCAATTTCGAAAAAATTTCAAATACTATAAGGATATTGCCTCGCCATTGTTTTATAGTTAATGAACCCATCAATTGGCTGTGGAGTTGACCTAGTGATCAAAACTGCATTGCCACTCGTCTAATACTTACTATGGTTCAATAGCTGCATTTAATTCTCAAACCGTATTAATTTATTCCAATCTTTACTTATTAAAACTCAATTTACCGTGCCTGATTGCCTGATAACCGCGTTTAGGAAATTCCTATCGATAATGTTGATCGGGCGCATCGACCAGAATTCTTAAAGCACTTGATGGACAATCCAACACAAAAATTATTTTCTAAAAAAAAGGCTATAATACTCAAATATTCTTTATTTCTCTCGAAAATCCAATTTCACTTAAAAACATATCTTCAATTTGAAAGATTTGAAAAATCAATTACAAATCATACTTAAAATCAAAAACCCAAGAAGAACTCCTCAAGATATTCCCAAAATACTCGATTCAAAAGGTTGATGGAATAGGCTGGGGCGTTCGTTATTCCAAACGGTATAACGAACCACATACAAGAACCCTACCAGTATGGAATGCGATAAGAGGAATGCTGTCCTCTGCAACTCGTAGCTTATGAAAATCGGTGTAAGGTCAAGGTGAGGAATGACCCTAGCATCACTTAACAGATTAAAAAGGGATCAACGAGATATAAGAGTAAGGTTAAGATATCTTCTCGAATGAAAAGAAGAACACTAACAACATATCGTTACTTCAAGTGAAGTAATTTCACAAAGTATATCAACAATTGACTATCCAAAGAGGATATCTCAAAAGGAGGAAAGAATGACAACATCAGTTAAATTTAATGAATCACCTCAATTCCATGGTGGACATCCTTTGTGGAAGGATGACCAAAAGGCTACAACTAGGAATGAGATCAATACAATTCTCGATTGCCCAATGGGCTGACAAATTCGAACAAACTCACAGAAATCAACAAAGTCATAATGACTAGAATTCAAGAAATATCATCAACATCTCAAAACTCAAGAGGGAATATAGATACTTCAGAATCATCATTAACATTCCAAAGAAAAAGAAACAACAAATCGGCCAAAATTAGGATACCTAAATATAGGATCCTTCGAATCATAGAATGCGGCTTGATAATATGCAAGCCACTCCATATGAAATCATTCTAAACTCTAGATAGAAGATAGCATGCTAATTCACATGAAAAGATAAGCTACCAGGAACAATTCCATAAATTCTCATATATCATGCCAAATATTGCGGATCCCTTCAATAGGATTCACAATCCTCACAGAAGAACAAGACAAGAACATCCAAAAGCATTAACAAATTCCTCCGATATGGATGAGTGTCAAGCACCCATATCGAAGAGGACTCGAATAGAACAACCACAATTAGGATTACTCCTAGGATAATATATTATAAATTCTACGGAATAAAATATATTCTTGGACATATCCCTACTTCTATATCAAAGGGGTCAAGGCACGATGATTAAGCGATTCGTAACACTTGTATTACACTTATATGTACCGTAATATGTGTTTATGTTCTGTGTTTATCATATTTTATTTTGAACTCTGCTCTGATAGCAAGCTGTGATGCCCCACCACTAGACCCACATTAACAAAGAATATTACTAGGTAATACTGTTTGCTAATGCAGAGAATAGGGCTAGTTAGGAGCGACCATCTAAAACTTTGTCTTAAACATCTATTGAATACGTCGATAAATGCTCTAATTTTTTTCCTATATCTCAGGTAGATCGACATATCCAATAAACGCTTAATACAAAATTATAGGTGGCTATGGATCTATCAGAACAAAATACAACAACTAAATGCATATCACATCACAGTACAAAAAAACAGCAGATATATACATATATATACAAATACATCCCCAGTGTAATACAAAATGATACAGATAAGTGGTATAATGACCATACAATATACAATGAGTCAAAAACATACATATCAGAGTCTACACAAAAAGCTACATCAAAAAAGCAAGAGAAAAATATCCAAGCGGAAGCAGAATAGGCTAAGTCCATAAGAGTACCTAACCTAAACACCTCGGTCTGACCTGAGTATAAAATACACGAGCTAGTCTAGCTAAACAAATCAGTTAAATAGGTTAAACAATAATAAGAGCATATAGATAAGGGTGATAATACTTCTCAAATGAGAAGAAGTCATTCAAAGTTTATATGGTTACTTCAAGTGGCATATCTAAATTAGAATGGTTACTACTAGTGATATACTGGTAACATTAAACATGTACATAATCTCACAAGAGATAACTCCATAACAAATCAAAAGCACTGCTCATATAATCGACGTATCTCAAATCAATAAATATAGCTTAGGGGAAATCATAACTCCAAAGAAGAGAAGTCCTAAACCCGCCATATCGGAGATCTCAAAAGCATTCTCTAAAGAGAAAACATCATCTCAACGTATACCATATAGGCAAATATACGTATATATCCAAATAGGAGAATATAACTCCCAAATAACGCCATATTGGCAAAATCTTAATAAATGCTAGTGTAGGTAACCCAAATCTCAAAGATAGAACTCAAAAGAGTTTAAATTCCCAAAAAGGTAATCGCTATATATAATATCTCAAGTGGCTAGAAAGACCAACAATATAAGAGCGATACAATTGGGAAATCACAACTATCAATGAAATCATCTCAAAAATTTACACATGCATTTGGTCGAAGCCTGCCAAGTACTGTTTTCTCAAATAGGTACCTCGCCCGAAGGCAAATACGTCACAAGGGCAAATACATCGCAATGGCAAAACATCTCTAGGACAAATACGCCGTAATGGCAAATACGCCACAATGGCAAGGACCCGAAGGTCCAGTACTGGCAATATACCGCAATGGAAAATGTGTCACAAACTCTCGGATAGGAAACCAAAAATTGTTAACATGCATACCATACGTACATTCGCACTAAACGGTTTACAAACCGCTAGTAAATTTCACACTCAAAGCAGTAAAAAGTTTACCTCATCTCATCAGTTAACTCGACCCGATAGTCAAAACAATCAAACGGAAAAGTCAAAAATTAAAAGATAAGTAAACGCATATTTCCCATACCACTTGTTTTATCAAACCATTTAATTCTCCTTCGCATTTGCTCGAATAGTGCAAAAACATATATTTTATATATAAAATAATTTACTTGAGAAAACAAGCTTTTAAAACCATTTTCCCGAAATCAATTTTGAAATCAATATTTGAAAATTCTCTTATTATAGGGAATAAATAGATTTTTTTAATAGCTTAAAATAATTTAAAAATATTATATAATAATTATTTTAAATGCCAATTTATGTTAAAAATTATTCGGAAAAATCCGTGCTCGAAATCAAAGAAATCACTCAAAACCGTCATTCAAATTCAATTGAAATTTGAAGTTCAAATTCATCAAAGCTTGGCTAGCTATTGATAGGCATCATAGTCCTCAAAACAATTCAAAAGTATCACAAAAACATGAAGTAAAAGTCAAGAGTCAGACGGAAAAAGAAAATAAAAATGCATAGGTAGAACAATACCCATGTTTGAAATCTTCTTTGGGTTCAACTTTCGAACATAATTTGAATGGCTTAATGACTTCGAAATTGTCTAAAATTTGATACGCATAAAGTAGAACAATTTATCTATGAACTTGAATAAGATTCACCGAATTACGGTATGAAATATTAAAGATATGGAATCTCAAACATGGACTCAGGCCATGTTGAATTCTGCCTAGGTCTAAACCCCTCTCGGGTTTAACTTACAGACATGGAATAAGTGGCAAAACGGTCTCTGATTGAATTGAAAATTGGTGTGTACATAATAAAAAACTTCAAATTTCAAAAAAAAAAAAAGAACCGATGAATTCCAACTGGAAACGGAAAAGTTACGTTGCCTCAAACATGTACTCCAGCCATGTTTGCAATAGTTCAAAAACAAAACTGTGCCCAGGCCTAAAAACCACCTTGGGTTCAATTAACAGGCCTGATACAGAGGACCAAACGACCTCATAATGAGCTGAAAAATAATTTTCCCATACTATAAAACATCACCTTTCAAATGAAAGAATTATCAATGAATTTCGACTGAAAATGAAAAAGTTATTATGTCTCAAACATGGACTCGGGCTATGTTTGCAACAGTTCAAAAACAAAAATGAACCAGCCTGAAAACCATCTCTGGTTCAACTTTCAGGCATGAAATAGAGGACCACCTCGATTGAGCTAAAAATTAGCATGCCTATTGTAGTCAACTTAATCTTTCAAGAATAAAGGAATCGATGAATTCCAGTAAGAAATGAAAGAGATGTGCTGTCTCAAACATGGACTTGGACCATGATTGCAGCACCTCAAAACAAAATGTATACAGGCAAAAATCTGGGTTTGAATTGATTTTCTACCACTGTTTTGAACATCCAAATTACAATATTTTCCAACCAAAATTTGAAAGGACCAAGATCAACATGTAATCTACCAAATGAAAGAAATCCGATAGTATTTCATTGCCGGGATCAAAAGTTACAGGCTCTCAAAGTAGCAATATAAACTGATTTCAAACAAAGAAAAACTACAACAGAAATTCATGAATAGAAGCTAAATATTCACTGTTTTAGCAATTTAAGCTTGACTCAGCTAAATTTTGTGAGTATTGCAACTCACCTTAGTGTTACATTAGAAAGACTCAGATTTTGGTAACAAAATTGAAGCTTTTTGCTAGATTGAATCCTCTAAGAACTTGTAGGAAACAAATACAGTGCATGCAAAACAAAATACGCTGTAAATAAGAAATCATTTCACAAATAAGAGATTTTTGATGAAATTAAGTGATTTGGAGTTAGATTACCTTCAATTTATTCTCTAGATTGTAAAAGACTTTAATTTGCTTGGATTTTATGAAGAAATTGGCTTGAATTGTAATTTTAAGAAAGAGGGTTTTGTTTTTCTTGTTTACGGTGGAAGAGGAAGATGAGTTAAGAAAAATGAACATATTGCTAATTAGTTTTCTCAGTTTCTTACCAGGTTAAGCGATAATGGGTCAAATGGGTTTACCAATCAAAAGAAAATAGGTTGGCCTATGAAATTAATTCAATGCTTAACTAAAAATGTGCATATATCACATTATACAAAACAAAAATACATTTTCTCTCAATTTTTACATAAGAAAAATATGTAAACTTGTATACATATAAAATAAAACATTTTCTATCATTTAAAAAGATAAATTTATATTTCTAAAACATTTTTATTATTAAAACCTTTTATTTAACAATAATACACCATTTTCTCAAATAAATGAATAAAACCATGTCTCTAATTTCTAAAATTCCACAAAGATACTTTTCTCACTTAGAAAAATATTTTAAACCATTTTCAAACTTAATTTATAGCCAAAACATATTTTTAGACTAATTTCTATCTTTTTATTTAAATAAGCCACCTTTAAAAATCACATACTTCTCTAAAAATTATTGAAAGAAGTAAATGGGAAATAATTAATATAATTATTGCATTTTCTCTAAAATAAAGTCATTTTCCATTTATTATCAGCCCAAGCAAAATAAAATAAAGTTCTAAACTTTATTTCCACAATCTAATCCTAATTTTATTGTTTATTCCAAACAATCAATTTATAATTTCCAATTTTAATTTAATTCAGAATACTAAATTATAATTACCATTATAATTTAATATTGACAGGTAATCTCCAAACCAGGGTTGTAAAATACTCGGATACTTGGTAATGGTTGGTGGGATCTGGTTTGTAGGTTTCATGAGCCATTGGATTTCTCAAGTATATTCTGGAGGTATACTTTCGGTAAAGGGATGCATCCTACCAGTCATTGTTGGAAAAACTTCTCTTAACCCCTTGTTGTTAATTCAAACCTTTGAATTGCTTTATTAATTACATGGAGAATTGCCTTGTGCTCTTCTCTATGTGCAATTATTTGTGATTATTTTTTCAAGTTTGGAATTTGATAATGTTTATGACCGTTCACTCTGTATGAAATTTGTTCTTACTTGTACCCACCCTTTTTTATTTGGATTGTTTCTGTTGTTTATTTCCGTTCTTTCATGATTGGATTGTTGTTCTGATTTGTCATCCATTTCTTCATCTATGGATGTTACTCTTATGAGGTAAAAACTCATTCCATGCTAGCGACGTGGTCTCACAGAATTTTTTTATGTTCGTCATGTTACTTGATTTTTTCACGCTGGTTTTCCTGACTGACCCGGGTATTATTTTGGTATAATGCATGGGTCAGACTGAGCTTTTCCTAGGTTGGCTTTTATAATATGGAGTTATCGAAGAAGAGCTAGATGTTCACATATCACAGTATTTTATTTTCCATTGTGTTATACTGTATACCTATCAGCGATTGTAAGGTCAGAATTTTATAGCTATCCAGCTGATAAGGTTTATTTTTATCTTTGATGTACTCTATATTTTGGAATGACAGTTTATATTGTCTCTGTTAAATTATATATTGTTGATTCTGCTGTGAGATTCTGATTTCCCTGTTCTTTGTTATTTTCTTTTTATTTTACCCTAACAATCTGCCTTTCCAATGATTGGACATTCATTATTTGAATACAGTTGATGTATTCGGTATCGACTTGTGATGGTCGAAAAGGCAGGTTGTTACAGAAAGCAACCAGGGTGATTGCATGATTTCATATTTAGTACTATGTAGCAAAAGGTAGGTCAGTCTTGTTATGTAGGGGATCCATGTATGGCCATCGGTACATCTTTTCTAGAGATGTACGGTGGTAGGTGGTATCACGGTGCCTTGTCATTGTATGGAATCCATTCTCCAGTACGTGCCTAACAGTTTTAGTTATAGAACTTTGTACTACTGAATGTAATTATGAGTAACCATTCTAGATATTTTATATATTTATTTTAAACCCTAGACATTATTATAATATCACTAGAATTCCTATATTAAAATGGTTTGGTTATCGTAAGGTAAAAACTCGTATGTGTTTATGTGTGGCATGGTCTTACGAGGTACCTTTATTTTCAAAAGGTTTATAGTATTAAAAATCCATTTGATATGTGTTTCTCATGCTAGTTTACCAGATTGATCCAGGCATTTTTTTTTTCTTATAATGCTCAGGTAAGAACGAACATATTTCCTAACTTAGTTATGGATGCATTGGAGCTTCAGGAGACAAGTTGGATGCCTTCAAGACGTATTCACATATATTTTATTTACAATGCATTGGATGTTTGTATTTATCAACATTGTGAGAATAGGCTATTATAACTGTTCAGACCAATGATTGGTTAGTTTACTCTAATTGGGGTATGTATTTTTACAGTTTTGTTTTGTAAAGATCTATTGTATATTATATATTATTCGTCATGATGTGAGATTATTCTCTGTCTTTCCTTTCTTTCACTGCATCGATCTGTCTTTTTGATAGTTGGATGTTCGACGCGTGAGTACCGTGGATGTATTAGTGTCGACTTTTGAGGGTTGAAAAGGTGGGTCGTTATAAGTGGTATTGTGACGCCCCACCTCTATACCCACGCTAGCTAAGGACACTACGGTGTAATGCCGTCAACTAGCATGGAGAATAAGGCTGCTGAGGAGCGACCATCCATGTAATTGCTTTGTGCGAGCACCGATATGTCAGATAGAATAACATGCAATTAATTTCGAGAGGAAATCCGACATACCGATACAAACTCAAAGCTACTACACGGTGGCTATAATATCTTCGGAAACAAATATAGAAATAAGCATAACATAAATCAGTCACAGATAATTCATATCACAAAGGCAGAAATAGATACGAATATAACACATAGAAGTGTACATCAGAGTAGTGGTCAAACAAGATCCACAATATCACAAAAGAATAGATACAAGTGCAAGACAAAAGATTAGTTACACATCATTGAGTCTATATCTCAAATGTATAACAAACAAAAACTACTAATCTAAAGTAGTTAAGCAAAAGTCAGAAGATGGTTACAGATAGGAAGTCATGAGGAAGCACCTGCAATGTCTCAGTCTGACCCGAGTATTATTTAAAAAGAAAATAATAAACGGATCAGTCTAGCAATAATTATCAGATAAAATGAGATATAAGAAGAGATGCAATAAAAACGTATGATAACCAAAAATGTCATACCTCGATAAGTATACATTAGTAAATCAATAAAGGAAAATCATACAAATATCTCACGAATCTCATAGCATAAAAAGAATGTCATATTCTTTATTTAATTCACCAAGCCACAAAAAATGACATACATATCATTGTCAATAAAAGTTGGTGAAACATAAATTCCAGAAATCAATAATTAGAAATTTAGAACTCATAAGAAAAGGATGGCTAATCCCATAAAAATGAGCCGGAGCTCCTCCTGACAGGATATAGTCCCCCATTGTGGACTTTGAGCCGAAGCTCCTCCTGACAGGGTATACTCCCCCATTGCGGACTTTAAGCCGAAGCTCCTCCTGGTGATCCGAAGCTCCTTATGACAGGGTATAGTCCCCCATTGCGGACTTTGATCCGAAGCTCCTCCTGGTGAGACGAAGCTCCTCCTGACAGGGTATAGTCCCCCATTGCGGACTTTGAGCCGAAGCTCCTCCTGGTGAGACGAAGCTCCTCATGACAAGGTATAGTCCCCCATTGCGGACTATGAGCTGAAGATCCTCCTGGTGAGACGAAGGTCAATAAAAATGAGGTACAATCCTCCACGTGGACAAAGAGATATTGCACAATTGCTAGTCTAAATCACAAAAATGATCGTCATGATCATCAAGAAGTGTCAATTACAGTAAGCTAGTAAATATATGAGCTTAGCTTCATGTCCCATAACCACTAGCTTAACTTAAATATTTACGAACAAATTGTAGATCTTCATTAGAAAATTGTCACAAGAGATTCAATCGAACGAGTCCAAGAATTAACCGACGAAGTAAACGCAAGTGTTTCATACCACTTGTTTTACTAAGTTGTTTAATTAGATTTCTCATACAAGTGAGGTAAAGGTCTGTATATACTAGTAGGTTGGAAAATGGTTTTATAAACAAGTTTGGTAATAAAATAGTGTCGAAGATTGCTTTGACGAAAGAGTTTTGATATTTACTACTAGTATTGAAACCTTTATATTTTTAAAGTGACAAATCATAGAAATGATTGTAGAAACAATCAATCATCAAAATTCACATTCAAAGACGTGAATAAAATCCAAAGAAATCGATACCGAATCCATCAAAATGGATATTCCCAAAAATCACGAAGAAAATGTCATCAAATCAATAATAAATGATAACAACAAAAGGGAGTCAATACGAATCGATTAAAGTTGGAAATTCAAACAAAACAGGCAATATAGGCAAAATACTGCAGATTAAGACGTCTGAAATCAAGGGTTCAGACGTTTAAATCTGGAAGATAAAATATTTTCCAAAACAGAATTCAGACGTCTGAATCCTTGATTTCAGACGTCTGAAATAGGCACTTTTTAGCCTATTCCTTTTCTAGTTCCAAACGAACCAATTCAGACGTCTGAAATATAGATTCAGACGTCTGAATCTGGGAATAAAAATCTTTCCAGAATAATATTCAGACGTCTGAATCTAAAGTTTCAGACGTCTGAAACTGCGGTTCAGGGCATTCCCTGAACCTAGACCAAAAATGGCCGAAATAAATACCGGAAGCGATCGGACGAGCAAAGACGACTAAGGTTTTACGCCAAGCGACAACCCAGCCTTAAAGACTCTTCGATATGCCTCAAATATCAATGTCCAAATATCCATAATAGGATTTTCATAGATTTTGATTTCAAAACACCAAAAATTGGAATATACATCAAATCAATCCAAACCAAAATCAATCGCACAAGAATAAGTGTAAGGAATTCATACCTAACAATCGAAGATAATTATAGACAAAGATGTGAGATAAAAATCTCACATTTGAACCAAAATCAATGAAGGAGAAGATTTTAAAACAAGCTAAGATCAATTCCTCTTCAATAACAACTCAAGAAACTTCAATCTAAGCTTACAAGTAAAATATTTCCTATGTTAGGTTTAGGAATTTCTGAAATGGAATGGAGAAAGTGTTGGAGAAGATGAAGAGGATGCTTACCAATGGGTTCTCTTAGAATTTGGAGCTAGATCTTGGATTTTGCAAATGAACTAGGGTTTTGGATTTCTATTTCCCATTCTCTTCCACCATTTTTTCTTTAGAACTGAAAAGAGGAGGAAGTGAGAGTGAATGGGGAGAAGTGGTTCAGATTTGGGTATTAAGTTGGCTAGTGGGCTGAACCCAAATCCAAACCCAAAGTGAAAAAGATCAAATTTTTAGCTAGCTCCAAACATATCAATGTTTATACTCAAAAAGGTTGCAAACGGCATTTTTAACTCAATGGGAGGGGTCTCGAGTCCTAATTCGACTGTTTGCAAAAAGTAGGGTTTTGGACTAAAATCCGACGAACGATGAAATATTTAAATAAAATATCTAAATATAAAATCGATAAATATGCGGGTTGTTACAGACTCCCCTCCTTAAAGAAATTGCGTTCTCGCAATACTTAAGAAGAAAATAAAGAGAAACAACCATAAAAGCATATCAGCACGAAAGAAATTTGAAATAGGAAGTTCATCATAAAGAGCATGAAAGAGTAAGTCTGAACGGGATCGCTCGATGAATTCCCAGGATTCCCAAGAGCAATCCTTAGGATCTGAGAACCATTGAACTTTCATAAGAAAAACATCTTTATTCCGAAGGCGCTCAACCTCCGAAGCAATGATGCGAATAGAATATTGCTCCTAAGTCAAATCTTGTGAAACTTCACTTTCTTCAATAATATCGGGCTTAAGAATAAAAATCGGAATCCCTAAAGCATTTCCATAGTAGAAAGACGTGAGAAAACGTCATAAATAACAGAAAATTGAGCCGGTGCAACGACGTTGTATAAAAACGGTACGCCAAATGAACCGAACACCATAAAAGAACATCGGACGCAAGCCCACAAAGAAATGAGATGAAGCTCAATAAAACAAAGTATATTGAAACGTCCGATGTTGGTAAAATGATCATTCCATTTGGACATCATCAAAGAAACAACCAATTGTTGTTTACAACAAAATGCATTGGCAACACGATTCCCCTTTCCGGGAATATACAAAGACTATCAAGACCATAAGATGCAAGGAACTCGATCCAATATTAAGTTCCTTATGAGAAAATAAATATTTCAAAGATTTATGATCAGGATAGAGAACAAATTTCTCACCCAAAAATAGTGATGCCAAATTTTTTTAAAGCGAAATCAATAGCCACGATCACTAGATCACGAGTGGCATATCTAGTCTCAATTGGCATGAATGATTTAGAAGCACAAAAGATAGCACGTTCTCTTTTGCGAGAGAACGACATCCAAACCAATACAATTAGCATTGGCACAAAAGATAAAGTCTTGGTTCCCCTCGGGGATCACAAGAATAAGAGTATCGAAAAGAAAGAATTTCTTTTAAATAATCTTCTTTTCCGAAAAGCTAAAACATTCAAAATTACATTTATCTTTATGTAATAATCTTTCTGGAAAAATTTACATTTTTACAAGCCAATATATCGTGTCTGACTGTCACATCTAAGCGTTTAGGAAATTCCTATCGATAATGTTGATCAAGCGCACCGACCAGAATTCTTAAAGCACTCGATGGGCAATACAATCACAAAACTATCTTCTATATGATAAACATGTTTCTTAAACCTTTAAAATTCTCTTTGTTCGTTTTAAGAACAAAAATCCCATTTATACATATAACTAAATCTTATGAAAAAGATTTGCAAAATTTTAAATTGTTGTTTTCATCCAAAATCAATATATACAAGAATGGAGTCATCGAGATCGTAGAATACTCGATTCATAAAATGGATGAAATAAGCTGGACAAACTGCATGACATAACAAGTCATTCATAAGTATCATAACGAGTGCGGAATGCGGTAAATGGAATGCTAACTCCCGCGACTCATAGCAAATGAAAATCGGTGGCAAGTTCGAGCTAAAAAGACCTTAACACCACTCAAAAGATTGCTTAGCTGATAATCCTAAGACAAGCTCAAAAATACCAAAAAATTATCAAACTACATGAATGAGAGAAATAACACTTTCCTCATCATGTGAGCTTAAAGAATAAAATGATGCCGTCAAATTGGAATCAAAATCACAAAGGAAAAATAGAAATCTGCTTAACAGATTGAAAATGTCGAAGATGAATAGTCCACACGGGACAAAGGATATGGCTTCATAATAATTAAGCCAATCCTTACAAAAGTCAATTCCGAATCATAAGTAAAAATTGGCTCGGAAAGAAAAATCACATAAAATAATTTTGACCTCAATAAAAATCATGTTGAGTGTTGCGGATCTACCATCAGGATTCGCAATCCTCAAAGAAGTCAACAAGCTCAAAAATGTTTAAAGAAAAAGAATCAATAAGTTCTTTTGACATAAAATATTGAGATGATTATACCAACAAGAACTTGAAAAGGATAATCACAAAACAATTGAAATCAAGGACTGAACGAGAAATACCTTTACCAAGAGAAGAGTCGTTTGGGGCTTGCAGCTTTCCTTCTCTCTTGCTTGGAAGCTTAGGACACGAAGGTAAAAGATGACCCAAACCTTTGCAATACCGACAAAAGAGGGGTTTCGGGCACTCCCTTGCATAGTGGTCTGTGGAAACACAATTGTAGCATCGTCCACGACTAGAGGTAGGAGTCTTTGCTACCGGAGTTCGTTGCTTCCCTTTCTTATTAGAATTGGGGCCTTTGAATTTGATAGGCCTCTTCAAGTTATTGTCGAAGTTCTGTTGGGCACGCACAACTTCAACATCACCTTCATTATCGGCCTCTTCAAGACGAAGAGCGATATCAATAAGCTGATCAAATGAAAAATCTAGTTTCAGGAGTAATGGCTTCTTAAGATTCTTATTCAAGCCATAAACAAATCTCTGGTTTTTCTTCAATGGGGTATTAATGTATTCAACCCCGTATTTAGAAATAGATTCGAAAGATGCGACGTAGTCCATCACAAAAGATTCACCTTGAACAAGGTCAATAAAACGCCGGGCCAAAGTTACTTTTTCAGCCTCCGGCACAAATTTTAGTTCGAATCATTCCCGGAATTGCTCCCAAGTAAGATCCGCTTCGATAATCTCCGAAGTCAAGAGCTCATACCAATCTAACGCTCTTTCTTGGAGTATGCTAGAAGCCACTTGGACTCGATGTAGATCAATAAGGTTCATGCGAGAAAAGATACGATCGCATGATTTGAGCCAAGCTTGAATTTCTATAACACTCTCGGATCCCATGAACGGCCTTCCACCCAAATAGGTATAGTCTCTGCACAAGCGTGCAAAATCGGATCTAGGATGAGTAGGCTCTGGAATGGGTTCGGCTGTTTGAGCGTTCTTTACTAGATCAAGAAGCTGCTGGGCAGACATAAATACTCCATCCTGAGGAGTAGCACTAGATTGACCAGTGCTGGGGCGGCCTGGTCTAACCATTTCTCTTCTTTAAGAAAGAAAGAAAGAAGAGGAAAAAGATATTCTCAAAATAAATATCAAGCAATCTTGATAGATAAAACAAGGAATCATAAATAAAATAGGATGAATCGGTACGAAGACTCGAATAAAATCCTAAAGCACGACTCCTAAGAAAGACTTAGGACATGATCCTTGCTAGATTATTCTACATTGTTCCGAAGTTTGGTTCTGATACCAAGCTGTGACGCCCCACCTCTATACCCACGCTAGCCAAGGACACTACGGTGTAATGTCGTCAACTAGCACGGAGAATAAGGCTGTTGAGGAGCGACCATCCGTGTAATTGCTTTGTGCGAGCAACGATATGTCAGCTAGAATAACATGCAATTAATTTCGAGAGGAAATTCCAACATACCGATACAAACTCAAAGCTACTACACAGTGGCTATAATATCTTCGGAAACAAATATAGAAATAAGCATAACATAAATCAGTCAAAGATAATTCATATCACAAAGGCGGAAATAGATATGAATATAACACATAGAAGTGTACATCAGAGTAGTGGTCAAACAAGATCCACAATATCACAAAAGAATAGATACAAGTGCAAGACAAAAGATTAGTTATACATCATGGAGTCTATATCTCAAATGTATAACAAACAAAAACTACTAATCTAAAGTAGTTAAGCAAAAGTCAGAAGATGGTTCCAGATAGGAAGTCATGAGGAAGCACCTGCAATGTCTCAGTCTGACCCGAGTATTATTTAAGAAGAAAATAATAAACGGATCAGTCTAGCTATAATTATCAGATAAAATGAGATATAAGAAGAGATGCAATAAAAACGTATGATAACCAAAAATGTCATACCTCGACAAGTATACATTAGAAAATCAACAAAGGAAAATCATACAAATATCTCACGAATCTCATAGCGTAAAAAGAATGTCACATTCTTTATTTAATTCACCAAGCCACAAAAAATGACATACATATCAATGTCAATAAAAGTTGGTGAAACATAAATTCCAGAAATCAATAATTAGAAATCTAGAAATCATAAGAAAAGGATGGCTAATCCCATAAAAATGAGCCGGGGCTCCTTCTGACATGGTATAGTCCCCCATTGTGGACTTTGAGCCGAAGCTCCTCCTGGTGAGCCGAAGCTCCTCCTGACAGGGTATAGTCCCCCATTGCGGACTTTGAGCCGAAGCTCCTCCTGGAGAGCCGAAGCTCCTCATGACAGGGTATAGTCCCCCATTTCGGACTTTGATCCGAAGCTCCTCCTGGTGATCCGAAGCTCCACATGACACGGTATAGTCCCCCATTGCGGACTTTGAGCCGAAGCTCCTCCTGGTGAGCCGAAGCTCCTCCTGACAGGGTATAGTCCCCCGTTGCGGACTTTGAGCCGAAGCTCCTCCTGGTGAGCCGAAGCTCCTCATGACAGGGTATAGTCCCCCATTACGGAATATGAGCTGAAGCTCCTCCTGGTGAGCCGAAGCTCAATAAAATGAGGTACAGTCCTCCACGTGGACAAAGAGACATTGCACAATTGCTAGTCTAAATCACAAAAATGATCGTCATGATCATCAAGAAGTGTCAATTACAGTAAGCTAGTAAATATACGAGCTTAGATTCATGTCCCATAACCACTAGCTTAACTTAAATATTTACGAACAAATCGTAGATCTTCACTAGAAAATTGTCACAAGAGATTCAATCGAACGAGTCCAAGAATTAACCGACGAAGTAAACGCAAGTGTTTCATACCACTTGTTTTACTAAGTTGTTTAATTAGATTTCTCATACGAGTGAGGTAATGGTCTGTATATACTAGTAGGTTGGAAAACGGTTTTATAAACAAGTTTGGTAATAAAATAGTGTTGAAGATTGCTTTGACGAAAGAGTTTTGATATTTACTACTAGTATTGAAACCTTTATATTTTTAAAGTGACAAATCATAGAAATGATTGTAGAAGCAATCAATCATCAAAATTCACATTCAAAGACGTGAATAAAATCCAAAGAAATCGATACCGAATCCATCAAAATGGATATTCCCAAAAATCACGAGAAAATGTCATCAAATCAATAATAAATGATAACAACAAAAGGGAATCAACACGAATCGATTAAAGTTGGAAATTCAAACAAAACAGGCAATATAGGCAAAAGACTGCAGATTCAGACGTCTGAAATTAAGGGTTCAGATGTCTAAATCTGAAAAATAAAATATTTTCCAAAACAGAATTCAGACGTCTGAATCCTTTATTTCAGACGTCTGAAATAGGCACTTTTTAGCCTATTCCTTTTCAGGTTCCAAACGAACCAACTCAGACGTCTGAAATATAGATTCAGACGTCTGAATCTGGGAATAAAAATCTACCCAGAATAATATTCAGACGTCTGAATCTAACGTTTTAGACGTCTGAAACTGCGGTTCAGGGCATTCCCTGAACCTAGACCAAAAATGGCCGAAATAAATACCGGAAGCGATCGAACAAGCAAAGACGACTAAGGATTTACGCCAAGCGAAAACCCGGCCTTAAAGGCTCTTCGATACGCCTCAAATATCAATGTCCAAATATCCATAATAGGATTTTCATAGATTTTGATTTCCAAACACCAAAAATTGGAATATACACCAAATCAATCCAAACCAAAATCAATCGCACAAGAATAAGTGTTAGGAATTCATACCTAACAATCGAAGATAATTATAGACAAAGATGTGAGATAAAAATCTCACCTTTGAACCCAAATCAATGAAGGAGAAGCTTTTAAAACAAGCTAAGATCAGTTCCTCTTCAATAACAACTCAAGAAGCTTCAATCTAAGCTTACAACTAAAATATTTCCTATGTTAGGTTTAGGAATTTCTGAAATGGAATGGACAAAGAGTTGGAGAAGATGAAGAGGATGCTTACCAATGGGTTCTCTTAGAATTTGGAGCTAGATCTTGTATTTTGCAAATGAACTAGGGTTTTGGATTTCTATTTCTCATTCTCTTCCACCATTTTTGCTTTAGAACTGAAAAGAGGAGGAAGTGAGAGTGAATGGGGAGAAGTGGTTCAGATTTGGGTATTAAGTTAGCTAGTGGACTGAACCCAAACCCAAACTCAAAGTGAAAAAGGTCAAATTTTTAGCTAGCTCTAAACATATCAATGTTTATACTCAAAAAGGTTGCAAACGGCATTTTGAACTCAATGGGAGGGGTCTCGAGTCCTAATTCGACTATTTGCAAAAAGTAGGTTTTCGGACTAAAATCCGACGAACGATGAAATATTTAAATAAAATATTTAAATATAAAATCGATAAATATGTGGGTTGTTACAGACTCCCCTCCTTAAAGAAATTGCGTTCTCGCAATACTTAAGAGGAAAATAAAGAGTAACAACCATAAAAGCATATCAACACGAAAGAAATTTGAAATAGGAAGTTCATCATAAAGAGCATGAAAGAGTAAGCCTGAACGGGATCGCTCGATGAAATCCTAGGATTCCCAAGAGCAATCCTAAGGATCTGAGAACCATTGAACTTTCACAAGAAAAACATCTTTATTCCGAAGGCGCTCAACCTCCGAAGCAATGATGCGAATAGAATATTGCTCCTAAGTCAAATCTTGTGAAACTTCACTTTCTTCAATAATACCGGGCTCAAGAATAAAAATCGGAATCCCTAAAGCATTTCCATAGTAGAAAGACGTGAGAAAACGTCATGAATAACAGAAAATTAAGCCGGTGCAACGACGTAGTATAAAAACGGTACGCCAAATGAACCGAACACATAAAAGAACATCGGACGCAAGCCCACAAAGAAATGAGATGAAGCTCAATAAAGCAAAGTATATCGAAACGTCCGATGTTGGTAAAATGATCATTCCATTTGGACATCATCAAAGAAACAACCACTTGTTGTTTACAACAAAATGCATTGGCAACACGATTCTCCTTTCCGGGAATATACAAAGACTATCAAGACCATAAGATGCAAGGAACTCGATCCAATATTAAGTTCCTTATGAGAAAATAAATATTCCAAAGATTTATGATCAGGGTAGAGAACAAATTTCTCACCCAAAAATAGTGATGCCAAATTTTTTAAAAGCAAAATCAATAGCCACGAGCACTAGATCACGAGTGGCATATCTAGTCTCAATAGGCATTAATGATTTAGAAGCACAAAAGATAGCACGTTCTCTTTTGCAAGAGAATGACATCCAAACCAATATGATTAGCATTGGCACAAAAGATAAAGTCTTGGTTCCCCTTGGGAATCACAAGAATAAGAGTATCGAAAAGAAAGAATTTCTTTTAAATAATCTTCTTTTCCGAAAAGCTAAAACTTTCAAAATTACATTTATCTTTATGTAATAATCTTTCTAGAAAAATTTACATTTTTACAAGTCAATATATCGTGTCTGACTGTCACATCTAAGCGTTTAGGAAATTCCTATCGATAACGTTGATCAAGCGCATCGACCCGAATTCTTAAAGCACTCAATGGGCAATACAATCACAAAACTATCTTCTATATGATAAACATGTTTCTTAAAACCTTTAAAATTCTCTTTGTTCGTTTTAAGAACAAAAATCCCATTTATACATATAACTAAATCTTATGAAAAAGATTTGCAAAATTTTAAATTGTTGTTTTCATCCAAAATCAATATATACAAGAATGGAGTCATCGAGATCGTAGAATACTCGATTCATAAAATGGATGAAATAAGCAGGACAAACTGAATGACATAATAAGTCATTCATAAGTATCATAACGAGTGCGGAATGCGGTAAATGGAATGCTAACTCCCGCGACTCATAGCAAATGAAAATCGGTGGCAAGGTCGAGCTAAAAAGACCTTAACACCACTCAAAAGATTGCTTAGCTGATAATCCTAAGACAAGCTCAAAAATACCAAAAAATTCTCAAACTACATGAATGAGAGAAATAACACTTTCCCCATCATGTGAGCTTAAAGAATAAAATGATGCCATCAAATTGGAATCAAAATCACAAAGGAAAAATAGAAATCTGCTTAACAGATTGAAAATGTCGAAGATGAATAGTACACACGGGACAAAGGATATGGCTTCATAATAATTAAGCCAATCCTTACAAAAGTCAATTCCGAATCATAAGTAAAAATCGGCTCGGAAAGAAAAATCACATAAAATAATTTTGACCTCAATAAAAATCAAGTTGAGTGTTGCGGATCTACCGTCAGGATTCGCAATCCTCAAAGAAGTCAACAAGCCCAAAAATGTTTAAAGAAAAAGAATCAACAAGTTCTTTTGACATAAAATAACGAGATGATTATATCAACAAGAACTTGAAAAGGATAATCACGAAACAAATGAAATCAAGGACTGAACGAGAAATACCTTGACCAAGAGAAGAGTCGTTAGGGGATTGCAGCTTTCCTTCTCTCTTGCTTGGAAGCTTAGGACACGAAGATAAAAGATGACCCGAAATTTTGCAATACCGACAAAAGAGCGGTTTCGGGCACTCCCTTGCATAGTGGTCTGTGGAACCACAATTGTAGCATCGTCCACGACTAGAGGTAGGAGTCTTTGCTACTAGAGTTCGTTGCTTCCCTTTCTTATTAGAATTGGGGCCTTTGAATTTGATAGGCCTCTTCAAGTTATTGTCGAAGTTCTGTTGGGCACGCACAACTTCAACATCACCTTCATTATCAGCCTCTTCAAGACGGAGAGCGATATCAATAAGCTGATCAAATGAAACATCTAGTTTCAGGAGTAATGGCTTCTTAAGATTCTTATTCAAGCCATAAAAAAACCTCTGGTTTTTCTTCAATGGGGTATTAATGTATTCAACCCCGTATTTAGAAAGAGATTCGAAAGATGCGACGTAGTCCATCACAGAAGATTCACCTTGAACAAGGTCAATAAAACGCCGGGCCAAAGTTACTTTTTCAGCCTCCGGCACAAATTTTAGTTCGAATCGTTCCCGGAATTGCTCCCAAGTAAGATCCGCTTCGATAATCTCCAAAGTCAAGAGCTCATACCAATCTAACGCTCTTTCTTGGAGCATGTTAGAAGCCACTTGGACTCGATGTAGATCAATAAGGTTCATGCGAGAAAAGATACGATTGCATGATTTGAGCCAAGCTTGAATTTCTATAACACTCTCGGATCCCATGAACGGCCTTCCACCCAAATAGGTATAGTCTCTGCACAAGAGTGCAAAATCGGATCTAGGATGAGTAGGCTCTAGAATGGGTCCGGCCGCTTGAGCGTTCTTTACTAGATCAAGAAGCTGCTATGCAGACATAAATACTCCATCCTGAGGAGTAGCACTAGATTGACCGGCGCTGGGACGGCCTGGTCTAAACATTTCTCTTCTTTAAGAAAGAAAGAAAGAAGAGAAAAAAGTTATTCTCAAAATAAATATCAAGCAATCTTGATAGATAAAATAAGGAATCATAAATAAAATAGAATGAATCGGTACGAAAACTCGAATAAAATCCTAAAGCACGACTCCTAACAAAGACTTAGGACATGATCCTTGCTAGATTATTCTACATTGTTCCAAAGTTTGGCTCTGATACCAAGCTGTGACGCCCCACCTCTATACCCATGCTAGCCAAGGACACTACGGTGATATGCTGTCAACTAGCATGGAGAATAAGGCTGTTGAGGAGCGACCATCCGTGTAATTGCTTTGTGCGAGCAACGATATGTCAGCTAGAATAACATGTTAATTTCGAGAGGAAATCTGACATACCGATACAAACTCAAAGCTACTACACAGTGGCTATAATATCTTCGGAAACAAATATAGAAATAAGCATAACATAAATCAGTCAAAGATAATTCATATCACAAAGGCGGAAATAGATATGAATATAACACATAGAAGTGTACATCAGAGTAGTGGTCAAGCAAGATCCACAATATCACAAAAGAATAGATACAAGTGCAAGACAAAAGATTAGTTATACTTCATGGAGTCTATATCTCAAATGTATAACAAACAAAAATTACTAATCTAAAGTATTTAAGCAAAAGTCAGAAGATGGTTCCAGATAAGAAGTCATGAGGAAGCACCTACAATGTCTCAGTCTGACCCGAGTATTATTTAAGAAGAAAACAATAAACGGATCAGTCTAGCTATAATTATCAGATAAAATGAGATATAAGAAGAGATGCAATAAAAACGTATGATAACCAAAAATATCATACCTCGACAAGTATACATTAGAAAATCAACAAAGGAAAATCATACAAATATCTCACGAATCTCATAGCATAAAAAGAATGTCATATTCTTTATTTAATTCACCAAGCCACAAAAAATGATATACATATCAATGTCAATAAAAGTTGGTGAAACATAAATTCTAGAAATCAATAACTAGAAATCTAGAAATCATAAGAAAAGGATGGCTAATCCCATAAAAATGAGTCGGAGCTCCTCCTAACAGGGTATAGTCCCCTATTGTGGACTTTGAGCCGAAGCTCCTCCTGGTGACCCGAAGCTCCTCCTGACAGGGTATAGTCCCCCATTGCGGACTTTGAGCCGAAGCTCCTCCTAGTGATCCGAAGCTCCTCATGACAGGGTATAGTCCCCTATTGCGGACTTTGAGCCGAAGCTCCTCCTGCTGAGCCGAACCTCCTCCTGACAGGGTATAGTCCCCCATTGCGGACTTTGAGCCGTAGCTCCTCCTGGTGAGCCGAAGCTCCTCATGATAGGGTATAGTCCCCCATTGCGGACTATGAGCTGAAGCTCCTCCTGGTGAGCCGAAGCTCAATAAAAATGAGGTACAGTCCTCCACGTGGACAAAGAGACATCACACAATTGCTAGTCTAAATCACTAAAATGATCGTCATGATCATCAAGAAGCGTTAATTACAGTAAGCTAGTAAATATATGAGCTTAGCTTCATGTCCCATAACCACTAGCTTAACTTAAAATTTACGAACAAATTGTAGATCTTCACTAGAAATTTGTCACAAGAGATTCGATCGAACGAGTCCAAGAATTAACCGATGAAGTAAACGCAAGCATTTCATACCACTTGTTTTACCAAGTTGTTTAATTATATTTCTCATACGAGTGAGGTAAAGGTCTGTATATACTAGTAGGTTGGAGAACGGTTTTATAAACAAGTTTGGTAATAAAATAGTGTTGAAAATTGCTTTGACGAAAGAGTTCTGATATTTACTACTAGTATTGAAACCTTTATATTTTTAAAGTGACAAATCATAGAAATCATGGTAGAAATAATCAATCATCAAAATTCACATTCAAAGATGTGAATAAAATCCAAAGAAATCGATACCGAATCCATCAAAATGGATATTCTCAAAAATCACAAAGAAAATGTCATCAAATCAATAATAAATGATAACAACAAAAGGGAATCAACACGAATCGATTGAAGTTGGAAATTCAAACAAAATAGGCAATGTAGGTAAAAGGCTGCAGATTCAGACGTCTGAAATCAAGGGTTCAGACGTCTAAATGTGGAAATAAAATATTTTCCAAAACAGAATTCAGACGTCTGAATCCTTGATTTCAGACGTCTGAAATAGGCACTTTTTAGCCTATTCCTTTTCTGGTTCCAAACGAACCAATTCAGACGTCTGAAATATAGATTCAGACGTCTGAATCTGGGAATAAAAATCTTCCCAGAATAATATTCAGACGTCTGAATCTAACGTTTCAGACGTCTGAAACTGGGGTTCAGGGCATTCCCTGAACCTAGACCAAAAATGGCCGAAATAAATACCGGAAGCGATCAGACGAGCAAAGACGACTAAGGATTTGCGCCAAGAGACAACCCAGCCTTAAAGGCTCTTCGATACGCCTCAAATATCAATGTCCAAATATCCATAATAGGATTTTCATAGATTTTGATTTCAAAACACCAAAAATTGGAATATACACCAAATCAATCCAAACCAAAATCAATCGCACAAGAATAAGTGTTAGGAATTCATACCTAACAATCGAAGATAATTATAGACGAAGATGTGAGATAAAAATCTCACCTTTGAACCCAAATCAATGAAGGAGAAGCTTTTAAAACAAGCTAAGATCAATTTCTCTTCAATAACAACTCAAGAAGCTTCAATCTAAGCTTACAAGTAAAATATTTCCTATGTTAGGTTTAGGAATTTTTGAAATGGAATGGAGAAAGGGTTGGAGAAGATGAAGAGGATGCTTACCAATGGGTTCTCTTAGAATTTGAAGCTAGATCTTGGATTTTGCAAATGAACTAGGGTTTTGGATTTCTATTTCCCATTCTCTTCCACCATTTTTGCTTTAGAACTGAAAAGAGGAGGAAGTGAGAGTGAATGGGGGGAAGTGGTTCAGATTTGGGTATTAAGTTGGCTAGTGGGCTGAACCCAAACCCAAACCCAAAGTGAAAAATGTCAAATTTTTAGCTAGCTCCAAACATATCAATGTTTATACTCAAAAAGGTTGCAAACGGAATTTTGAACTCAATGGGAGGGGTCTCGAGTCCTAATTCGACTGTTTGCAAAAAGTAGGTTTTCGGACTAAAATCCGACGAACGATGAAATACTTAAATAAAATATTTAAATATACAATCGATAAATATGCGGGTTGTTACAGGTATCAAAGCTTAGGTTGAGCGAACACCTTGGCTTTGGTGGGGTAGAATTTTATAGATAGAGTAAGTAACACCTAGAATGAGTTTGAGTGTGTGTGTTTGTGTACAAGAGTGTATTTGTTGGTTTAATAAATATGTTTTATATTGTTTTGATTTATTTGTTGAGTGGTTTATGAATTCTGGTCGATACAGAAGGTACAACTATATCAATAGGGGTTTCTAGATACTTGGATAAAGCAAACCGACATAGTATTCTTTTGAATTTGGTAGATAAAATAAATTTTATTAGATTATATATATATATATATATATATAAAATAATAAATTTTCAGAAACTTCTATTGTTATTTATGACGTGTTTGGTTATAAGAAGAAGATAATATTCAATTATTATCATTTATTGTTTGATTAGTCATGCTTATCCAGATTAGGAGCGTTGACTTTTGTTTTATGATTGATTATTTGTGCTTAGATAGTTTATGAGCATTTATTGTTTTGGTTGAATTAAAATGAACGCCTTGTGAATAAAATGTCACACTTTGACTATAAGGCATTGGGTGATAATGTTGAGTTAAAATTCATTAAAAAACTTTGTTTGTTATAAAATAAATAAAGATATAGATTTATGAAATGATTTATATAAGAAGTAAATTTATATAAGTATGATTTATAAGGATGTGATTTATAAATAAAAGGATTTAAGCTGAGAATTTGATTAAATCCTGGTGTTTTTGAAAAAAAATTCAAAGTTTTAAAGAAAATAATATTGGTATTATTCAAAAGTATTTATGTATATGAATTTTTTAAACGAATTTTTAAAGGAGAAAGAAAGTACTGAACTCGCTATAGTCGTTGAAAAATAATTCTGGTGATGACTGCAGCATCATCGGTGTTCAATTTTGAGCTTCTAAGTGGGGAAACGCAACCATAATAGTTTTGCTTCAAAGTTATTTTGGTAAAACAAAATTAGTTTTAAATTCCAAAATTATGATTTGATATACAAAAGGAGATATGTATATTATTATTATTATTATTTCAAATTTATTTGAAATAAAACCAGGTGTTTAATTTTGAGGTTTTCAGTTAAGTTATTATATGGACTCATGCATCATATGCATTAGGATAGTTTGATTGGTGCACCTCATAATGGTACGTTGTTTGGAGTTTTCATTTGTTAAAATGAAATGGAATTTTCATTTGTTAAAATGAAATGGAATTTTCATTTGTTAAAATGGAATTTTCGGCGATTTTAGACAGTCAAAAACTTCTGAGTAAATTGAGAAATTAAAGCTCAGTGTTTTTGTGAAAATATAAGAGGATAAGTTTTGGTAACTTATAAATTTAAGAAGATATTAAGTTAAAAAAAGTTTTGAAATTTGTTGAACATCCTGGATAAGTAAACAAATCTGATATTGTATATATAGTCTTAGGATGAAGTGGAGTATTATATGAGTATGAACTTAAGTTTTGAAGTGATTATTAGACATAAGTTGTGTTTTATAAGAGGTTTATAAACTAAAGAAAAGCTTAATGAAAAGTTTCATGAATGTTTTTAGTATTAAAGGAAATATACTATAAGTAAAAATGAATGTGATTTAAAAAGAAAAATAATTGGTATAGTTAAGTAACCAATCGAATAAATACATAAGTTGTACGTCGATCATTTTATTCGCATACTAGTTCTTAATCTAGATTCGAGTACATGATGTCGAGGTAGTTTACACCGGTCCGAGTTAGGACTTTTCACTCGATTCTTACTGACGAACACTTGATATGGATTTTTGGTTAGACTCTAAAGTTTTCTATCATAGTATATGGCTATGTAAAGAGAATTAAGGTTTTTAATCAAGGAACCTAATCAGAGTCTACACTAGGGGAGTCTAGTGAGCGACACTAGTTCGAAGGTGAAATTTGTGTGATCAAGCAGACGATTGGGTTTGATATTGCATACGGATAGCATACATCATTCGAGTTTTAATATAACTGTATGCTTTTGACATTAGAAATGCAATTCATATGGTTTAATGGCATTTGTAAGTGTGATTTAAGTTCATGGAAGCAAACGCTAGCTTTCTGCTTTTGGTTTCATGAGCAAAGATTGATAGCTCGACTAATAGGTTGTAGTGGCCTGGAAATTCGAACACTTCGTCTTCGAATAACAAAATATTTTGAAATTTAATTAAGTGTTAAAAATATGATTTCATTACCTTGTTAAGCATAATTTAATTAACAGAAAATGATAAAAAAAAACTTGTTTTTGAAATTTGTTTACAAAAATATATTCTTTGGAAAAATATCGATAACGTGACTGAAATCGTTCTATCGATAAACCGCTTTTTAACCGTTAGAAGTTGTTTAGATTTTTCCTACATACTTATTTGCATAGGAGATCAATTTAACGAAATAATTTTTTCCATTTATGGAAATAAACTTTTTGGAGTAAATCATGGGTGATGCCATCTTAGATATTTAGGAAATGAGAAAATATGGAAATAGCTTAAAAGTTAAGCTATGTGATGTAAGCTTGTCATGATAGAAGTAATTAATATTATTAGGGTTTTGAGGGGTTGGTCTTTTATCATCATTATTCCTAAGCCTTATAAGAAGGGGTATACCCTTAAGAAATAAATCACAAAAATTTCAAAGCTTAGGAGAAAATTTCAATGTCATCTTCTTCTTCATCTTAATTCCTAAAGAAAATAATTTGCAAACCATCTCCAAATCACCTCAAACTTTGAGGAAAGCCTTGCCATAGCATTACAACACCTTGTTCCTAGTTTTTTTGGAAGAAACAAAGCCACACTCCACCTACAAGAAGAAGCCATGAGCTACAGACAAAGGGAGGAGGGAAAGGCAAGGTGACAAAGCCAAAGAGCAAGGAAGGAAAGGTGTTGCAAGTTTGGATCTAGGCTTAGGTTCCTAGACCTTGGTTTTTTGTGAGATTAAAGGTGAGATAATACTCCACTTTGAATGAAAAATATAACATATATATGTTAGTATTTGATTGTGTTTATGTTGATTGAATTGTGGTTAACTTACGTTAAAACATTGGTTGAATTCTTACTTTAAAAGCAAGTGACATATATGATCCATTTATATGGACTTAAAATAACTTGGAATGGAATTTTATGACTTATGACAAGGCCTTGAACAAAGAACATAGGTAATAGATGGATTTGGTGATTTGGAAGTGCACTTTTAGCGATAGTCGCTATAGATGAAGTTGTGAATTGCCTTGTTTTTGGCGATTTCTATAGAACTTTGTAGAGAGATCTTTTGGGATTTCTTGCCATCTTTATAATTTTTTTATATGTATGTTTATAGCTATTAAAAGCTTGAATAGTAAAAAGTTAAGTAACATCTCAAAAATGACGAAAACTTCACTTGTGCAAAACTAACCCCATTTAGCCTTGATTTTGGATTGTAACAAGATTAAAAGATATTTAGATTTAAGTATTTCATTTCATTCTTTTTGTAATTTTTTACTAACTCATATTAGAGTATTTCAAAAGTGGTTTTAGATCTTTATGAATTTTTAAGAATTAGTTGTGAATTTTTAAAGAAGAGATGTTTTGTTGAAAACATGTCGTTTTCAAGTTTTGAGGAAAATTGTAAATTTGTCGTTTTCAAATAATATTTCGGATAAATGTTTTAAAACCTATTATAATTATTTTCAAGTATTTTAAAATTATAAGCAAAAGGTTTAGAAAAGGTGCTAGAATTGCTAAATGGCCAAATGGTTGATTGTCTAATTACTTATTAAAAAGTAATCAACTATCTCTTACACTAAAAGCCGACGTAGTAAGCTTATCTATTTGTAAGAGTTAAGATTGATGTTTGAGTAAGGACAAAGCAATAGAGCTCCAACCTATTGGCTTCCCTCTTAACCGATGAATAGGTAAGTGGAAAATTTCGAAAACGTGTTAATCGTGTTGATTTCTTACTTGTTTACGGAAATTATTAATAATATATTTAACACTAAAAGTCGACGAGTTAGACTTATCAATTTGTGAGATTCAGAATGAAGTATCTAGATAAGGCTTGGTGCAACCAATTCCCAAAGTCAACTAGCTTCACTCTTAGATGAGGAATAGTCAAGTTGGAATGTCAGAAATGAGTTAAGCATACTAGGGGTGGGCGCGGTCGGTTAACCGAGTCGCTCGGTTAAAATTTTCAGTTAACAGCAAAAGAACAACCGGTTTGGTTAACTGGTTTCGGTTAATTGTGGTAATGGACCATCGATCGAACCGGTTAATCTTAACCGCGGTTAACCTTTTTTTAACCAGTTAACCGATTACTTCGACCGGTTAACCGTTGACCGGTTAACCGCTCAAATTGATGGATTAACCGGTTTACAAATTTAAAATAGACAGCATTTTCAAATGACTCAACTGATATACAAAATATACTTGTTTCATTGTTCATACTAGTTCAAACTTCATACTTCATACTGACAATAATTACAATTGTTCATACTAATTCATACTTCATACTCACAGTAATTCCAAACAAACTGGTCTGCAGCAATATTTATTTACAGCCAGGCCTAATAATTTTCACATGCTCATTTCACAGTGATATACAGTACTTCGAAGCTGTATCAGTCCCAGTCAGAATCAAAGAAGTCAGCTTCCTTCATCTCGAAATAATATGTATTTTCCAATCGCATGTCATCCTCCTATGTTAGTTGATAAAGGTACAATAAAAAGCAAAAGAAACATAAATAAATAAGACACGGACAAACTTCTATAACTAATCGCAGTTTAATGGATCCGAACCTGTAAAAATTCTTATAGAAATGTTATGTACACATTGTACAGGAAAGGGAGATAAAGAGCATGATAGCATACAGTTGCAAGATCAAACAACCCGCAGATAGGAAAAAATATTTTGAACATTTCACGGTTCAATTTATTTTGAGTAGCGTCTTATGTGAATTGCATCCGAACATTAACTAATTAAAAAAAATGGTATTATTGGGAAGTAAATTGCCATTTCCTTGACAGGTAGAATTAACAAAAATAAGCGCTACTGTAGGGTTTTAGGCAAATCTGGCATTCCATTAAAATAAAGCCATACTAATGAAACAAAGTGCACAAAGCTGAAGCAATAAAGTGTGAACAGTCGTTTTATGGAAAACAATTAAACACGAAAATACATTAATTATAAGATATAAATTGAGAAGAATATATGTTGTTGGACAACACTAAAATTCATTTTCAAAAGCAATGAAAATTAACAAAATCCAATTTTTTGACAATTAAGTATTATAAGCATATAAATTTGTGAAAAGACAGCATAGAGAAACCACTTAAATTCTTTTCCATAATTGATGTCTAGGAATAATTAGTTAACCGAAAAGTGGTGAAAATTAATAAAATTTATCTTTTGACAGTCAATTTACATGAGCAACAATAACATTGAAGTGGAATGATGAGATAACTGTGAAGAACATACTCTGATGAAAAGAGAGGTAATTATTCTGAAAAATGAGGCCTATGAATAACATGTCTGACATTTAGATATCTATTAGTCCGTTGAACAGGTGATGTGGACATTGGTTTGCAAATGATCACCGTTGGATTGCAAATGATCACTGTTAGTCTTTTTTTGTTGAAAATGATGATGAGATTATAAACCAAATTTAGGTTAGAAAATTGCAGGATGAAAGAAATAGCACTTGAATTGGAAAAAAATAGTGCTTTGTACCGACCTCTATATCCCACAGAATTGAGATGGAACGCGTCTATTCTGTAAAGCTTAAAATTATCTTTTGTGACCTAGCTGATGAACATATGGTATAAGCTGTAACAATCACTTACGAATATTTTTAGAATCTCTGCACATTTAGCTTATAATAATACTTATGATATGCTTTACATTTAATATCTACATTAAATATTTCTCTAACACAAAAGTAAAATTTAAAAACATAGTCATAACCAAATAAAGAACATAAAAATTTATGTTGCAAAAAAACATGAAATTATATATGGACATCATAACTAAACTAAAAGAGGATGAAGTTAGTTTTGGGAAAAGAGTGTGTACATCTGAATGTAAGTAGAGGCAATGGAAACAAATGTGACAATAAAAAAAAAAAAATAGACCCGCTTTCTCAGTTGCATGTACTTGAAACTTTAATACTTTAGGAGCAGTTTCAGTCCGAAACTCTGTTGCATTCATCTGGCTTCAGCTCCAACACAGCTTTATGTTATGGATCAAGCTGCGTTCTCAGTTATGCATGGTATCAGACAGCCTAGTTTTCTTACTTTAGTTATGCCCACTATATTGTTTCAGTACTATTTCACTGCTTTCACAGTGCATTTTCCAGCATAAGCAATGTAAATATTTCAGTTCTAGGAATATGCGTGCATAGGTACCTAAGCATCTAGGAATAAAAGTATAATTATGTGATAAAAAATATTAAATTTTAATTTTAGTTTTGTATATTGATATAATAAACATAAGTCTCAAAATATGAAGAAAAATATTATACATATTTTTGAGTTGATTTTAGATATAAATTGCAGATCAGTGTGTGGGAAACTCCTGCAGATGATATTAGTATTATATTTAAATATATTTGTTCTATTAGAAAATAGGTTTTTAGCTTGAACGAGGTAATATTATGATAAGATAATACATAACTCAACCCAAATGCTATGGACAAATATAAGCAAAGGTTGATATGCACAACATGTTGGAAGATCTCAAATTAATTCACAGCTTAGGATTCAATTTGTTCCAAGAACTATATAATAGCTTTTAATTATCATGCAACCTTTATTTCATTTTCAGTATTTGTCTTATTAGTAACAAATTGCAGGTTCTAGAAGCACTATGTAATCTTTATCTTTATATAAGAATTGTCAAATAAATTAAAAAGGCAAAAAAAGTTTAAAACAAATTTATATCATTTCTCTTGCTATTTTCTTCATCTTCGCTCACAATTTATTAATTTCCTTATAAGTTTTCAATATATCAATAATTCATCGTATCAAAACAATCGATATATATATTCTAATTTCAATTATTTTACATAACAAAACAATCAATATGTATTCAATGTAACAACCCAGTATTTTGTGATTATTTTAATTGGATATTTTAATTATTTTAAATTGAATTGCTGATTTAAAAACTTTATTATATTTATTAAAATTGATAACTTTTGTTATTTTAAACATAAATTTTGATTTTTGCGTGAATTATAATTTCAAACATTATAAATAGAAAATTTTCTAGAAAAGTGTATTTTTGGCCAAATGGTCAAACTTTGACTTTTAAATTTAAAATTTAAATATTTTAATTTTCTAATTTATCTTTTATTATGAAAATATATTAAGTTTTAAGAATAATGCTTTTTGTTTTGTTGAAATCCGATTTATATTGTGAAGTTATGCTTTTTATAGTATTGGGTGTAAATTGATTTATTTAATAAAATTATATGTTTTAATTTATATAAATAATATTTTTATTTGCCAAATCATGTTTTAATATGTGTTATATGGCATGTTAGGTATATATTTTATTTTAAAAACATATTTTAAAGTGATGATAGAATTTTTCCAAAGTTTATTTAATTTATTTTCAAATTTTAAAGCCTAGTTTCCAATTTTTAGTTATTTTCTTAATTTGATTATATTTATTTAAAATTTATTTATTTAGTTTGTGCATTCATTATATTTTTGGGATTTTATCTTTATTTATTTGTATTTTACACGTATTTAAAATTACAAAAGAAATTATGGAAATTTGAATGGTTTGTGACCTTTTATATGCTTAGGCTCTTCACATTCTAGACACATTTTCATCACCAATCAACACTACTTCAATTTTCTGCCTTATACACTTTTTTCAGCTGACTCCACTTTAGTTTCTCATGTTAAAAAAAAAGATTCAAAACCCTAAAAACTTTCGGCCACTTCCTGAAGTAAAATTTTGGTATAAATCTTTCACCCTTTTTCATTTTTTCCATTGTTGTTTGATTTTTGGTACTTGCATTCACCTTCATGTAGTTCGTCCCCTCCATCTCCAGCACCTTGGCTACCTCCACCACCACTACAACCAGCAACCATCTCCTCCTTCCCACTGCCATTCCATAGCTGAGACCATCCATGATGGTGATCCACCAAAAAATGAAGAAAACTCCGCCTTTAACATGCGAGCCGAACTTCCCCTTGTTTCCACCACTCCAACCACCACCTTGGCCGACTTGTGCACCACCACCACCAGCCAAACCTGAGCCTAAGACCTCTGCAACACCTGTAGTTGATCTTTCCAGACCTGTCCGTGCCCAATCATGTCTTGGCCGAAGCCATTGTTGCATAGGAATCCATGTAGTTGCCTTGTAGTTGTGTGTTCATGCACACGTATCTCTCTCTTCTCCTTTATATATTGTTATGGCCGACCTATATGACCTGAACCTGATCCAAATCCATCACATAACAATGCTTTTCCAACCTATAGCTGAGTCATATGCTGTTGAATGCAAGTGCAAAAGCTCTAGCTTTGAGTTGTGTATTTATTCCTAGCATTGGTTATAAAATTTTCGTTTGTAATTCATATTGTACTTTGTTTTGTTTGATATTTGACAAGGCAATCAGCTTTGGATCTTCCACTCTCTAATTATTTTCGTGTTATCGTTCCTTTGAAAATCTTTGTTTATGCATTTGGTTGTCATCTCCAGCTTATACAAGTGAGTAATTCTCACCAGACAAAGTTATACTTATATGACTAGTAAACTGATCACAATTGAATCTATAAAACATATCGCCATGATATATTTGTTATGTTATGATCATATGATGTTCACCCATGCTTATTTACCTGTTATACCATCTATTACTGTTATATAATGTTATTCTGTTTATTTATATCAGTTTATCACACTGCCAATTCCCTTTAGATTAGAATCACTTTGGGTTGAAATGATACATACCCGAACGGACTTTAGAATAGAAAAAAATCGTTATGAGCTGAAATGATAGGCCTGAACGATTTGTATTTATTTTTATTTACTTGGGATTACAGGTTTGAAATGATAAAACCCGGGTTTTCTTTGTAAATTACGGATTGAAATGATATAATATCCGTATCACTTTACATAGGATAGAAAATGATATACAGATCCATGGTTAGTATAAATTTTTCTAAATTTTTTAAAGTATTTTAGAAATATAAATATTATTATATTTTGATTTAAACTTAATTAAAAATGAATTTTTGAAAGCATTATTGATTTTCTAAAAATTTATAAGTGAAATAAATTAATGGTAAAGTTAGAAATTTGAAATATAAGTTATTTTGGAAATTATGATTTGGTTATAAATGGAAGTTAAATTAAGTAGGAAATATGATAAATAGATTTAAAATTGAATTAAAATGATTTTATAAAGCGTTAATGATTTTTGAATAAGTTAAAAGGTTAAATAAATAAATATTTAAGTTGAATTTTGAAATATAACTTAGATTGGAAATTTGTGAATTTTGTTTAAAAATGAATTTTAAGTTAAATAAAATGAAAAATAAGTTATATTTGAAAATTTAAACTTAAGTGTTAAGTAAAAAATTTAATTATAAAGAATTGAAATTTAATGCTTGAATTATATAAGTAAATTATTATTAAATTTTGATTTTTGAATGGAAATGTCACTTTATAAAATCATAAATATAAGGGTATTTAAATGATTGTTTTAAAAGTGAAAATATAAGATTTTAAAATTTTAAAATGGTTTAAATAAAAATTTAATTATTTATGAAATTATATAGAATATTTGGAATTTAATTAATTGCATTTTTAAAATGTTATTAATGTAAAGGATATTACAATATTTGTGACGCCCCACCTCTATACCCACGCTAGACAAGAACATTACGGTGAATACTGTCGACTAGCACGGAGAATAAGGCTGTTGAGGAGCGACCATCCGTGTAATTTCTTTGCGCGAGCACCGATATGTCAGATAATATAACATGCATTCTATTTCAAGAGGAAATCCGACATACCGACACAAACTCAAAGCTACTACACGGTGGCTATATAAATCCTTCGGAAAACAAATACAGAAATAAGCATAACACTAATCAGTCACAGACAATTCATATCACAAAGGCGGAATAAGATATGAATATTACACTAGAAAGTGTACATCAGATTAGTGGTCTAAAGAGATCCACAATAACACAAAAGAATAGTTACATGAACTACACAAAAGAATAAGTATACATTAAGGAGTCTATATCTCAAATGTATACAATAAAATAACTACTAATCTAAGTAGTTAACCCAAAAGTCAAGGAGTTAATCCCGGATGAGAAGTCAAGCAGAAGCACCTGTAACATCTCGGTCTGACCCGGGTATTATTTAATAAGAAAATAATAAACGGATCAGTCTAACTATAAATATCAGATGAAACGATATAGAATAAGAGATATGACTAAACACATAATAATCACAAGGCCAAGCTGTGATATATAAGTAGTTGATAATCAACAAGAGATTAATCAATATCACAAAATCTACACAAGAACCAAAGAAGCGTCATACTCCTTATTTCATTCACCAAACCACAAATATTGACGATTACATCAATGTCAATCACAAAAGTCAATGACACACAAATTCCAGAATGCAATACGTGAAATCCAGAAATCACAAAAGTCAATGACGCACAAATTCACCAATGCATAAATATTGATAAAACTTATCAATGGAAATCACGAAAATTGGTGAAACACAAATTCTAGAAATCATCTCAAGAAATCCAGAAATCGCAAAGGTCAATGACGCACAAATTCACCAATGCACAAATATTGATAAATCTTATCAATGGAAATCACGAAAATTGGTGAAACACAAATTCTAGAAATCATCTCAAGAAATCCAGAAATCACAAAGGGGGGGGAGGCCTATCACAAACGGGAGCATAAAGCCCACCAACACGTGTATCACAAACGGAACGCTAATTCCATGGTTGCTAACCATCACAAATTGAGCTGAAGCTCCACAAACGGCCCGTAGACCATGGGTTGCTACCCCATCACAAATTGAGTCGAAACTCCACAAAACGGTGTTTAGTCTCCCTCGCAGACAAAGAGACATCGCACATTGCTAGTCTAAATCACAAAGATGATCGTCATGATCAACGAGAAGTGTCAATTACACTAAGCTAGTAAATATATGAGTTTAGCTTCATGTCCCATAACCACTTGCTTAACATAAATATTTACGAACAAACTGTAGATTTCCACTAGAAAATTGTCACAAAGGTTTCACTCGAACAAGTCCAAGAATTAACCAACAAAGTGAACGCAAGCGTTTCATACCACTTGTTTTACTAAGTCGTTTAATTAGATTTCTCGTACGAGTGAGGTAAAGGTTTATATATACTAATAGGTTGGAAACGGTTTTATAAACGAATTTGGTATTAAAATAGTATTGAAATAGTATTGAAATCGTTTGAGGAAAGAGTTTTGATATTTACTACTAGTATAGAAAAACTTTATATTTTTAAAGTGACAAAACACAAAGAAGATTGTAGAAACAATCAATCACTAAGATTCACATTCGAAAACGTGAATAAAATCCAAAGAAATCGATATAAAATCCATCAAAGTGGATATATCTAAAATTCCCAAAGAAAAGGTCATCTAAGTCGATAATAAATGACAACAACAAAAGGGAGACAACACGAATCGATTAAAGTTGGATATTCAAACGGATTAGCAAAATAGGCTAATCTGGCCATTAACAGCAGGTCGGCCGACCGGACTCCCTGAGTCGGTCGACCGAGCCTTAAACAGGGGAGTGCCTATGCACTCGGCAGCAGGTCGGTCGACTGGGCTCCCTGAGTCGGTCGACCGAACCTTAAAACAGAAAGTGCTTATGCACTTCGAAGCAGGTCGGTCGACCGGACCAGAGGGGTCGGTCGGCTGAACCTATTTCCAGCCTCTTCCCTGCCTATAACATATGAGGTTCAATCTTGACCAAATTGCATTTTTCTCGAGCAATGGCGCTAGGGGATTATGCCAACCGACTACCCGGCCCTATATGCTCCTCGATGCATCACCAAAAACATGTTCAAACATAGAAGTTAGGAGTTTTAACGAATTGAACTCAAAACACCAAAAACTGGAATATACACCAATTCAATCCAAACCAAAAGCAAATGCACACGAATAAGTGTTAGAAATTCATACCTAACATTCGAAGATAATTCATAGACTTGGATGTGAGATTAAGAATCTCACCTTTTTCACAAAATCGAACAAGAAGAAACTTGAAAGCAAATGGAGAATCAACCTCTCTTCAACACAACCCAATTGAGCTTGAATCTAAGCTCAAAAACAAGAACATTCCCAAAATTAGGTTTAGGAATTTCTGAAATTGGTAAGAGAATAAGTTGGAGAAGAAGGAGAGAAGCTTACCAAAGGGTTCTTCTTGAGTTTGGAGCTAGGAATTTGATTTGCAAGAGAAACTAGGGTTTTGGAGTTTTAATTTCCAATCTCTCCCACCATTAATGCTAAGAAAACTGAAAAGAGAAGAGAATGAGGGAGAATGGGGAGAGTGGTTCAGTTTTGGAGTATAAGTTAGCATAGGGCTGAGCCCAAAAACCAAACCCAAAGTAAAAAGTAGCAAAAATCAACTTTCTCCAAACATATCGAAGCTTATACTCAAAAAGGTCGCAAACGACATTTTAAACTCAATGGGAGTGGTCCCGAGTCCTAATTCGATCGTATGCAAAAAGTAGCTTTTCGGACTAAAATCCGACTAACGATAAAATATTTAAATAAAATATTTAAATATAAAATCGATAAATATGGGGGTTGTTACAGACTCCCCTCCTTAAAGAAATTGCGTCCTCGCAATATTTAAGAAGAGAACATAAAGTAACAACCATAAAAGCATATTCAACACCAAAGAAATTTGAAATAAGAAGTTCACCTCAAAGAGCACGAGAAAGTAAGTCCGGATGTGTACGCTCTATGTACTCTCTAGATTCCCAAGAACAATCCTTAGGATTTGAAGACCATTGAATTTTAACAAGCGGAACATCTTTATTTCGAAGTCGTTTGACTTCCGAAGCAATGATACGAATAGGATGTTGCTCATAAGTTAAATTAGGCGAAACTTCAATCTCTTCCACAACACCGGGCTCAAGAATAGAATCGGAATCTCGAAGGCATTTCCGTAATTGAGAAACGTGAAACACGTCATGAATAGCAGAAAATTGAGCCGGTAATAAAAGGCGATAAGCCACGGAACCAATACGTTCGGTGATAGGAAATGGCCTAATATATCGAGGCGCTAGTTTTCCCGATCGACTGAAACGTACAACACCTTTCATAGGTGAAACACGAATGAACACAAGATCTCCCACAGAAAATTATAATTTCCTCCTCCGGTTATCGGTATAGGATTTTTGTCTACTCTGGGCTTCTTTCATCCTATGTCGAATAAGTTCAATTTTCTCTATGGAATCACGAATAAAATCTGGACCTAAAACCAGCTTCTCACCAGCCTCAAGCCAACAAGAAGGAGATCAGCATGGCCTTCCGTAGAGTGCCTCAAAAGGTGCCATACCAATACTAGAGTGGAAGCTATTATTGTAGGAAAATTCCACAAGTGAAATGTATCTTCCCAACTTCCACCAAAATCAAGAACACAAGCACGAAGAAGATCTTCAAGAGTTTGATTAACACGCTCGGTTTGTCCGTCGGACTGGATGATAAGCGGTGCTAAAATTAAGCCTCGTTCCTAAAGCTTTTTGAAGACTCTTCCAAAATCCACTAGTAAACAATGGATCACGATCACTAACTATAGAAGTAGGAACTCCATGTAATTTAACGATCTCTTTGATAAAGAGTTTGGCCAAAAGAGGAACGGTTCGGTTAGACCGAACGGGAATAAAATGGGCGGATTTAGTAAGTCTATCAACGATCACCCATAAGCTATCATGACCCGAACGAGAATGGGGAAGGCCATCTATAAAATCCATGGAAATTTGATCCCACTTCCAAACTGGAATTTCTAAAGGTTGCAATAACCCACCGGGCCTTTGATGTTCGGCCTTAACGAGTTGGCAAGTCATGCAACACTTAACAAAGTTAGCAATATCGAGTTTCATTCCCTCCCAATAATAAAGTCGCTTCATATCCGCGTACATTTTACTACTACCGGGATGAATGGTAAATTTAGAACGATGAGAATCTTCTAAAATATCTTTACGAATATCACCAATATTTGGCACGACAAGTCTACCAAATTTCCGAATGCCGCCACGAGAATCGATGTCAAAGTCTTTCAATCCTTTAATATCAATTTTATCCCTAATATTTTGGCCAAGAAGAGCCAATTCAGGATCTAACCCTTGAGCTTCAAGAATGCGGTCTAAAAGAGAAGGATGAGCCTCAAGGCTACATAAAGCAAGAGATGAACATAAATCGGGAACACGCTCTCGAATCTCACAAGTAGATAAGATCTCGAGATCATTCCATTCGGATATCATCATAGAAACAACAGCTTGTTGTTTACTACTAAGAGCATCGGCGACACGATTACCCTTACCGGGAGTATAAAGAATATCAAGATCATATGGTGCAAGAAATTCGAGCCAACGCTGTTGACGCAAATTAAGTTCCTTTTGAGAGAATAAATACTTCAAGGACTTATGATCGGTATATAGAACAAATTTCTCCCCTAAAAGATAATGACGCCAAATCCGAAGAGCAAAAACAATAGCCGCGAGCTCTAAATCATGAGTGGCATATCTAGTCTCAGCAGGCTTTAATTGCCTAGAAGCATAAGCAATAACACGTTCTTTTTGCATAAGAACGGCACCCAAACCAATGCGACTAGCATCGGTATAAACAACGAAATCTTGATTCCCATCGGGAATAACAAGAATAGGAGCATCAGAAAGAAGTTCTTTTAATTTCTGAAAAGAAGCTTCACATTTGTCCGACCAAATGTATTTAACACCTTTCTTCGTTAAGCTAGCGAGAGGTACGACAATCTTAGAAAATTCTTTGATAAAACGACGGTAATAGCCCGCCAAGCCGAGAAAACTATGAATCTCTGTCACACTCTCCGGTCTCTTCCAATCTTGAATCGCTTCAATCTTTGAAGGATCCACGGAAATTCCGGATTCTGAAATAATATGACCGAGAAACCTCACACGAGATTGCCAAAAGTGGCATTTGGAAAAATTTTCCTTTAATTGATTACTCCAAAGAGTTTCCAACACAATCCGAAGATGTTTTTCATGCTCCTCCTCGGTTTTAGAATACACAAGAATATCATCGATAAAGATGAGAACAAACCGGTCGAGAAAGTCTTTAAAAACTCGATTCATTAAGTCAACGAAATAAGCCGGGGCATTCGTTAACCCAAATGGCATCACAAGCCATTCATAAGATCCATAACGAGTACGGAACGATGTCAAAGGAATGCTATCCTCTGCAATACGAAGCTGATGAAAACCGGTAGCCAAGTCCAATTGTGAAAAGACTCTAGCACCACTAAGTTGATCGAATAGATCATCAATCCGAGGTAAAGGATATTTATTTTTGATAGTAAGATCATTAAGCTTGCGGTAGTCAACGGAAAGCCTAAGTGTACCATCAGATTTCTTCACGAAAATAGCCGAAGCTCCCCAAGGCGAGGAACTAGAGCGAATAAATTGCTTCGTCTCCAATTCGGATAATTGTTTACGCATCTCCTCGTTTTCTTTATTGGACATACGATAAGGAGGACGAGTGATAGGTTGAGCTCCAGGAATAAGATTAATTCTGAACTCAATTGTTCGCTTAGGTGGTAATCCTAAAGCGGGCTCGAATATGTCGGAAAATTCACAAACGACGTGAATAAGAGAAATAATATCACCCTCATCATCATCATCGTCATCACGAGGATTTAAAGAATATAAAGATGCAACCAAAGCAGAATCTGAATCTTTAAGAATAACAGAAACCTGATTAACAGATTGAGGATGTCGAAGATGAATAGTCCGCTCAGGACATAGGATATGAGCTTCATAACGGTTAAGCCAATCCATTCCCAAAATCATTCCAAAGCCTAAATAACGCATGACATGCAAATCGGCTCAGAAAGAAAAATCACACAAAATAATCTCGACATCTTTATACAATAAACTGATTGTTGCGGATCCACCAACCGGATTCGTAATTCTCAAAGAAGTCATTAAACACAAAACATCCAAAGAAAAAGTATCAACAAGTTCTTTTGATATAAAAGAATGGGACGCACCCGTATCAAAAAGAACTCGAATAGGATGATCACGAAATAAAATAATTCCATCTAGAATAGAATGAGAAATATCTTGGCCACGAGATGTGTTGCCAGGGGCTTGAGCAACATTAAGCTTTCCCTCCTTCCTGCCCTGAAGCTTGGGGCATGAAGATATAACATGACCGGGAACTTTGCAGTAGAGACAAGAGAGAGACGTAGGGCACTTGTTCGCATAATGGTCCTTCGAACCACAACTATAGCATTCCCCATGACCAAAGGAAGAATTCTTTGCCACGGAGGTTGCTTGCTTCCCTTTCTTATTGGGATAAGGGCCTTTGAATTTGTTTGGCCTCTTCTTGTTGTTGAAGTCTGGTTTGGAACCCACCACTTCAACATCATTCTCCTTATCCGCCTCTTCAAGACGAAGAGCGATATCAACGAGTTGGTCGAAAGAAACTTCTAATTTTAGAAGTAATGGCTTCTTAAGACTTTTGTTTAAGCCATAGACGAATCTCTGATTCTTCTTCAGAGGGGTGTTGATGTATTCAACCCCATATTTGGAAAGCGACTCGAAGGAGGCGACGTAATCAGTCACGGAGGACTCACCTTGAACAAGGTCTATAAATCGTCGGGCCAATGTCACTTTCTCAGCTTCTGGTACGAATTTTAACTCGAAGCGTTCTCGGAATTTCTCCCAAGTGAGATCCGCTTCATTAATCTCAGAAATAAGAAGCTCGTACCAGTCCAATGCTCTTTCTCGGAGCATACTAGAAGCCACCTGAACTCGGTGAAGGTCAATAAGATTCATGCGAGAAAAGATTCGATCGCATGACCTTAGCCAAGCCTGCACTTCAATAACAGTTTCGGAACCTTTGAATGGCTCCCCACCCAAATTAGTGTAATCGCTACACAAGCGTGCAAATCCCGACTTTGGGTGAGTAGGTTCCGGGTTAGCTCCAGCTGCTTGAGCAGTCATAAAAACTCCATCCTGGGGCGGAGTGCTAGATGGCACGGCTCTAGGGCGGTCAGGTCTAGACATTTCTATTCCTTTTGAAAGAAAGAAGAGGAAAAAAAAGATTATTCACCAAATTGAATATCAAGCAATCTTGATAAACAAAACAAGGAGTCATAAAAGAAAATAGGATAGAACGGTACGTAGACCCGAATAAAATCCTAAAGCACGACTCCTAAGAAGAACTTAGGACGATGATCCTTGTTATAATATTCAATATTGTTCCGAAGTTTGGCTCTGATACCAAGCTGTGACGCCCCACCTCTATACCCACGCTAGACAAGAACATTACAGTGAATGATGTCGACTAGCACGGAGAATAAGGCTGTTGAGGAGCGACCATCCGTGTAATTTCTTTGCACGAGCACCGATATGTCAGATAATATAACATGCATTCTATTTCAAGAGGAAATCCGACATACTGACACAAACTCAAAGCTACTACACGGTGGCTATATAAATCCTTCGAAAAACAAATACAGAAATAAGCATAACACTAATCAGTCACAGACAATTCATATCACAAAGGCGGAATAAGATATGAATATTACACTAGAAAGTGTACATCAAAGTAGTGGTCTAAAGAGATCCACAATAACACAAAAGAATAGTTACATGAACTACACAAAAGAATAAGTATACATTAAGGAGTCTATATCTCAAATGTATACAACAAAATAACTACTAATCTAAGTAGTTAACCCAAAAGTCAAGGAGTTAATCCCGAATGAGAAGTCAAGCAGAAGCACCTGTAACATCTCGGTCTGACCCGAGTATTATTTAATAAGAAAATAATAAACGGATCAGTCTAACTATAAATATCAGATGAAACGATATAGAATAAGAGATATGACTAAACACATAATAATCACAAGGCCAAGCTGTGATATATAAGTAGTTGATAATCAACAAGAGATTAATCAATATCACAAAATCTACACAAGAATCAAAGAAGCGTCATACTCCTTATTTCGTTCACCAAACCACAAATATTGACGAATATATCAATGTCAATCACAAAAGTCAATGACACACAAATTCCAGAATGCAATACGCGAAATCCAGAAATCACAAAAGTCAATGACGCACAAATTCACCAATGCACAAATATTGATAAAACTTATCAATGGAAATCACGAAAATTGGTGAAACACAAATTCTAGAAATCATCTCAAGAAATCCAGAAATCACAAAGGTCAATGACGCACAAATTCACTAATGCACAAATATTGATAAATCTTATCAATGGAAATCACGAAAATTGGTGAAACACAAATTCTAGAAATCATCTCAAGAAATCCAGAAATCACAAAGGGGGAGGCCTATCACAAACGGGAGCATAAAGCCCACCAACACGTGTATCACAAACGGAACGCTAATTCCATGGTTGCTAACCATCACAAATTGAGCTGAAGCTCCACAAACGGCCCGAAGACCATGGGTTGCTACCCCATCACAAATTGAGTCGAAACTCCACAAAATGGGGTTTAGTCTCCCTCGTAGACAAAGAGACATCGCACATTGCTAGTCTAAATCACAAAGATGATCGTCATGATCAACGAGAAGTGTCAATTACACTAAGCTAGTAAATATATGAGTTTAGCTTCATGTTCCATAACCACTTGCTTAACTTAAATATTTACGAACAAACTGTAGATTTCCACTAGAAAATTGTCACAAAGGTTTCATTCGAACAAGTCCAAGAATTAACCAACAAAGTGAACGCAAGCGTTTCATACCACTTGTTTTACTAAGTCGTTTAATTAGATTTCTCATACGAGTGAGGTAAAGGTTTATATATACTAATAGGTTGGAAAATGGTTTTATAAACGAATTTGGTATTAAAATAGTATTGAAATCGTTTGAGGAAAGAGTTTTGATATTTACTACTATTATAGAAAACCTTTATATTTTTAAAGTGACAAAACACAAAGAAGATTGTAGAAACAATCAATCACTAAGATTCACATTCGAAAACGTGAATAAAATCCAAAGAAATCGATATAAAATCCATCAAAGTGGATATATCTAAAATTCCCAAAGAAAAGGTCATCTAAGTCGATAATAAATGACAACAACAAAAGGGAGACAACACGAATCGATTAAAGTTGGATATTCAAAAGGATTAGCAAAATAGGCTAATCTGGCCATTAACAGCAGGTCGGTCGACCGACTCAGGGTCGACCGGACTCCCTGAGTCGGTCGACCGAGCCTTAAACAGGGGAGTGCCTATGCACTCGGCAGCAGGTCGGTCGACTGGGCTCCCTGAGTCGGTCGACCGAACCTTAAAACAGAAAGTGCTTATGCACTTGGAAGCAGGTCGGTCGACCGGACCAGAGGGGTCGGTCGGCCGAACCTGTTTCCAGCCTCTTCCCTGCCTATAACATATGAGATTCAATCTTGACCAAATTGCATTTTTCTCGAGCAATGGCACTAAGGGATTATGCCAACCGACTACCCGGCCCTATATGCTCCTCGATGCATCACCAAATACATGTTCAAACATAGAAGTTAGGATTTTTAACGAATTGAACTCAAAACACCAAAAACTGGAATATACACCAATTCAATCCAAACCAAAAGCAAATGCACACGTATAAGTGTTAGGAATTCATACCTAACATTCGAAGATAATTCATAGACTTAGATGTGAGATTAAGAATCTCACCTTTTTCACAAAATCGAACAAGAAGAAGCTTGAAAGCAAATGGAGAATCAACCTCTCTTCAACACAACCCAATTGAGCTTGAATCTAAGCTCAAAAACAAGAACATTCCCAAAATTAGGTTTAGGAATTTCTGAAATTGGTAAGAGAATAAGTTGGAGAAGAAGGAGAGAAGCTTACCAAAGGGTTCTTCTTGAGTTTGGAGCTAGGAATTTGATTTGCAAGAGAAACTAGGGTTTTGGAGTTTTAATTTCCAATCTCTCCCACCATTAATGCTAAGAAAACTGAAAAGAGAAGAGAATGAGGGAGAATGGGGAGAGTGGTTCAGTTTTGGAGTATAAGTTAACATAGGGCTGAGCCCAAAAACCAAACCCAAAGTAAAAAGTAGCAAAAATCAACTTTCTCCAAACATATCGAAGCTTATACTCAAAAAGGTTGCAAACGGCATTTTAAACTCAATGAGAGTGGTCCCGAGTCCTAATTCGACCGTATGCAAAAAGTAGCTTTTCGGACTAAAATCCGACTAACGATAAAATATTTAAATAAAACATTTAAATATAAAATCGATAAATATGCGGGTTGTTACAGTATTTTGTAAATGCTGTAGTTGATATAAATGAACGAAATGGCTAGAATTGAACAATGGCCATTACAGCACTTTGTGAGTGCTATAGTTGCTAGACTTAACTAAAGTATATTTGAAACAAAATTAAGCCTATTACAGCATTTTAAATGTTGTCTTTTGTTAAATGAATTGTTTTAAAACATAACTTTCCGTAGCATCTTCTAAGTGCTACGAAAGTTGAATTTACACTGTTTTGATAAATTTAAAAAAATAAATGAACTTTGAAAAGGCTTAATTTTTTGAGAATTTGATATTTAATTAGTAAATATAACGACTTCATTTTTAAATGGATTATTCAATTGGTTTAATTAGAATATTTAATTTGTTTAAATGGAGTATTTTGCATTGATATATAAACCATATTGAAATGTGATTTGAAATGGTATTTAAATTAAATAAAAATGAATATGCTTGGGAAAAATATGATATTTTGAAATGGATTTGAAATGATATTGAATTGCAAAATGATATTTGATTTCGAAGCATAAAATACCATCTTGGAATTTTAACCACAGGATGTATTAAATTTATAGTTTAACTGATCCTTAGAGGATAGGCGATCCCAAGCATCCTTTAAGTTATAGCGCATTACTATTATAGTTCACTTGAGTTGGTTTACATTATATAAGTACATATGTGCTGACTCGAGTGTTTTGTTTTTTACTTTACGCTTGGTTTAGCCTGAGTATTTACAGCTTAGCTTTGGATTTCTTTTCTGGAGCTAGGAATCGCTGGAGATTCTGCTTGTCTAGTTATCTGTTCCCTTTCAGTTTTGGTTGTTCTATTTCAGCTATGGTATTTATAAACTGCTATGTATTTGAGATTTCTATTGTATATGTTTTTCAGATTAATATTATGATTATGTTTTGGGAGTTTGTTATAGTAGCTTCATGAACTACTGTGTATTTTAATTTCTGCTGCGAGTTATTCTGGTATTTTTGTTTCTACGATTCTGTGATTGTATTTCATTTTGCTCCAAATTTATTTACAATGCGATATTTTGAGCAATTCAAGTCCGGTATGTGTGGATGCGAATGGCTAAAAATAATGGATTGTTATATTCAATATGTCAATATGAGCCAAGCCGACAAGCACCATTGATCAGCATCTCAATATATATTCTTTTCATTGATTTACTGGTTGAGGATGAATCCAAAAAAGATAATTTTGATACATATATGCAGTAAATCATAATGAATCCAAGAAAGATAACCTTGGTGGATATTCTATCAAAAACAGGGACAAATATGATAAAAAAAATGAATCCAAAAAAGATAAACACTACATATTTAAAGAAAAAAAATGCCTAAATTATGAAACTTACACCCACTTCACCATTCCCATGTACTAAAAACGATAAACATTAAATGATGCAAAATAGAAATCAAACTCACATTTTTTTCTCTCTTACTGTTAGTATTAATGATTGTTGAAATCGATGATCTAGTGAGCAAAGAATGAAGAGGAAGGCAGCAAACTGGCAAGAGGATCGAGTCGATTATCAAATTCGATTATCACGATTAACAAGAAGGAAAATGAAATAGATAAGATAACTGATTTGAGAACGAATTGTGTACTGGGGAAATAGCGGCTGGCATTAGGCAAGCATGAACTGATTAGGGTTAGGAAAAAGCATTGGGTTGGGTTGCAAATTGAATTGGATTTGGGGTATGCCCGATAATTCGAAAAATAGTTTCGGTTAACGGTTAACGGATATATAATCGCAGTTAACCGTTAACTGAACTAATTATGGTCGGTTAACGTCGGTCAGTTAACCCAAAGTTGGGTTAACCAATTTTTTCGGTTAAAGCGATTCGATTAAGATCAATTCAGTCGGTTAAGTCGGTTCAGTCGGTCAAATGCCCACCCCTAAAGCGTACGAATCGTGATTTGTATAAGCAATTGTGTTGACTTGATAATTGATTAGACGATTATCGATCTTAACCAAATATAACTTAAGAAGTAATTGATGGCCTCGCAATTTCATATCAATAAGAACCCCCGGGGAGGAGTGTTGGTTCCAAACGTCTGTGGCTTTCACTTAATTATGAGAGAACTGGAATTGAGTTAATCGGAAATTCATCTATTTTTTTGGAGAGTTCGATAAGCGAGAAGAGTGTACTTATATGAGATGATTTAAACACGAGACGACTTCAAAACCATATATGCAATTTATGTTCTGGAAGCAGTTGTGAAGTGGAATGTTATAGAGTTGAACTGTCTACCTTAAGTTTAAAGGCCAAAGGAGAGGTCAGTGCTCACATTTCGAATGATGTCATTGTGTGGGACTGTCTATCTTGAGGAGTGCTCCAAGAGAGAGGATAGATTTAGAATTTGTCAAAAGACTTATGCAACTTAACGTATCTAGAGGTTCGAGACCTTTCTAGATGCTCAAATCCATGTAATGATTTATGATCTGTTCGAGAAGAGGGAATTCAACTAGGGACTCATGTGCTGTTCGAGTGATGAATACTCAATTGAAACATGCTGAACATAGCCTTGACATCGAAATGACTAAAACCAGAGTAGGATGTATAACCTTGGGTATAACTTACCCATGAAGGCATATCAACTCCAAATCTAGGGTATTCTTTCGATTATTTGGCGCCAGGAGTTAGTTTACTTGGTGTCGCACGGTTCATCATTGGTCCAGTTGTATTTACCTTAGAGTATACCTTATCTTGAGATATACTATGCTTGGAAGGAAGTTTTGATCCTTTTTATGGAGATCCGCTTCAGCTTATGAGGAGAGGGGGTCTCCGTGGAGAATTATCCATATACAAACGTACATTATCAGTATTAATTGTATACCTGTTACTATTGTGGCATTCACACAGCAGCTATTTGATATGATTTATGCTGCATGTATCCTAAGTTCTCACGCTGGTTTACCAAACTGATCTGGGTGTTATTTTCTTCTAATGCTCGGGTCAGCCCCATGTATGTTTTCAGATTTAGATTTGAATGCTTCAGAGCTTATGGGGAAGAGCTGAAACGTTATCAACTATAATATTCTAAATTCCACTGCATTTTTGTATATCAGCGTATGTGAGGACATGTTGTTATTAAAAGTGTGTAAGCTGTGTGGCTAGTTAACACTTAGGATCGTGTATTATGAAATATTACATTAGTGCGAAAATGTAAACTAGATAATAGATAATAGTGATAAAGAAAACGAAATAAGCACACCAGGACTTTTTATATTGGTTCGAACTTCCCGTTCTACGTCCAGTCCCACACTACACGTTGGATGTAAACTCAATATCCCCTCTCTTAACCCGAAGGAATAGGTATACAACACCTGAGCAGCCGAACAGTATTTTTCCACCTCAAACAACCGAAGAGGAGTTTTACCGCCTGAATAACCAAATAGAACTTCTACTGGTACAAGAAAATAGTTGACTCTTGTGTTCTGAATAACACTAATATGTCTTTTGATAATACACCCTTCCTACAATCAAATCCTTAAGTATATATTGTATGTGTGAAGATATGAAAGGATGATATTGCTTAGAATCGAAGAATATATTAATTAATTCGGAGATTAGAGAAATTTATATAGATTGTGGTTGCTTTTAGATTGCAAAGATAGATAGTAGAGAGTATAGAAAGAAATCAAAAAAATTCAGTGATTTGAGAAGTGATTCTAACGTGTTTATATAGTGAACAAATAGTTACAACTATTCACAAAAAGTTTCAATCAAAAGGTGCGGCCATATCTCTTTAATTTCGATTGAAACTATTAACAATTAGAAGTGTCTCTTCAGGAAAAATAGCTGTTAGAGTCGGTCAGTCAACTGAGTAAAATAGACCAGTAAACTGAATATTAAAAAACAGTGTAAAACAGTGCATATCTGTGCACTGAATAGGTTCAGCCGACTAGTTTTTCGGTCAGTTGACTGACCTGGTTGTTAGTGCACAGCTTGCACATATTTAAAAAAATTTGAATTTTAAAACTACTTTGAGTATGTGCAAACTACTTGAGGATAGATTTTAACAATTATAAACCATATCTAAGTCTAAAACTTCAGTAAAATAAACATACTATACTTAGATTTGTAGTCTCATCTCCTTTGTAGTTTAATAGCTTGCATATCTCATTCTTTTATCGCTTGATCGTATAGTCTCATCACTGATCGTTTAAGCTTTTTATCATGTATCAAAACTCATGATTCAACATTCTCCCCCTTTTTGATTGATGATAGCTTGTTTTTGATGATGCTATATGTTAAGTATACACGGGAAGTTATATATTTCTCCCCCCTGAATATGTGGCGACATATCTAATCCTGCAAAAATTGGTTAGTCGTACAAATTTTGGTCCCCCTTTTTGATTGATGGCAACCTATTTTTAACAATGCTATATATTAAGAATTATATACTGGAAGTTATATATTTCTCCCCCTGAATATGTGGTGACATATCTAATCCTGCAAAAATTGGTTAGTTATACAAATTTCTCCCCCTTTGTCATCGACAAAAAGGAAATAAACAAGCATTGTTAACTAATAGCATATTAAATAACAATCACAAAGAAACATATTTTTTTCAAATTCTACTAGGCTATTTATACAATCCCATCAACATCAAAGAATTTAAATGATACTAGAATGTTTTTAACTAAAAGAGAGTAACTTACTACCACCATCGTCAATACTCATCAGAGTCTGAATTTGTTTCTTCTTCCTCTTCTTCTTGTGTTGTTTCTTTTCCTTGCGAAGAGATTTCCACATATTGTCTGCCACCACTATTTCCAATAGTGTCAGAACTTGTATGTTCTTCGGATGTAGACCAAGTAAAATGAGGTGTCGGTCATTTTACCGGATCAAGATGTAAAGGTTCTACAGTGGTCAAAGATGAATAAGAGATTGCATCCCATAGAATCCTGAAAATGCTTTTGATCTTGTCAAACTTCCTATCAATCTTCTTGTCGAGATTTTTAATGCGAGAAGCCAAAATTACGTGATTATGTGTAATGAGATCAATGGACTCTCGGGTGCTTTGGGATGGGGTGGTGGTGCGTATTTCATCTCTTCGTTGTTGTGGAGTAGCAGCTTGTTGGCGAGGCCTTGATTGCCAATCTTGGAATGACATGATAGTGAGCGGTTTTGGAGGTAATTTCATCAAACTAATTGTGCGGCTATTTAATGTTTTAATTATGGGGGTATCAGATTCTGGAACTGGAACTTGTAGATTCAATACGAGTCGCATAATATACTCGCCATAGTAAATGATGTTCATCCTTCCTTGGTTGAAGGCTAGGACTTCATCAAGTATAAACTTAGACCAATTAATTTGAACTTCACCCCAAATTGCAAATGAAGCTCTGTAATTCTCTTGGTAGACAAGCTCATTAGACCAGTATAAGGTCGAATTGTGTGCATTAAGGCTCGGTGCATAATTCGAGCTGTAGGACGTAAGGCAGTAGATTTTAATTTTGTCATGTCGTCCTCCAAAAATCTATGACTCACTTCTTCTCGTTCACTTAAAACAACATTCAAATCTTCTAGTTGAATACTATTTGTTGGTGGATGTGTTCAATTCTATCTAACGATAGGAAGACTTGTTGACCACAAACTAAACTCCATACGCAATTGTTACTGTTTCTTGGATTTTGATGACCTAAATTCACGTTAGCAAAAAAGAGTTTTACCATTGTATGATTTATCTTGAGATTGTTCCGGTTGTAGTCAAAGAGAGATTCTAGATGACTTATTCTAGCAATATCTTGAATTTTATATGCTGCGAAGTCAGGAAATACAACAAATGATCCTTCTAGAAAGCAAGCCTCCTTCATCTTGTTCCGTCTTTGGATAGCGGTTGCATCATAAAGCCATTGAGCTATTTGGGCGTCTATAAGTTCCAAGGCTGAGGATATAGCTTTTCTAGAGCATTTTGGTTGTCTTAGAACCATTAGAATGAGTTGAGTAATGGAATTTAAATTTTTGGAGTGCGAGGTTTTGAAATTTTGATGGTAGAAAGTAAAAGTGAGGAGTAAAAGTGAAAAAGATAGATATATGAGTAAAAAGTGGGTGAAACAGGAGTTAATAGGCCCAGATAGTCGGGTCAGTCAACTGATCAAATTTGGTCAGTCGACTGATTAATTTTCTCGAAACATTCTATTTCCAGATTCAGTCGACTGGCCAAAATTCATCAGTCGACTGAATGCCCTTTTTCAGCATTATAAGTTTTTTTGCTTGTAAGAAAATTAGAAAATATTTATACAATATATTAATCAATGAATGCATACAAATTAGATTGAAATAAGAGAATATATATATATATATATTATTTAGATGAAGAAGAAGTGGATGAATGCGGAGTCTTGCAATCTTCTGGTACAACTTTAGTCTTTTCTTTGTATGGTTTCAATGGAGACCAGTGTTTTCCTCGTTCCCATGAATTTGGGGACACAGGAGGAGGTTGTGGTGACTGATCTTATGGATTCAGATAGGAAGATGTTGTGAGTTGATGAACATCAGATGTAGGTGTTCCATAAAATTTCTAACCAAGTTGTTCTAGAAAGCTAAGTCATTTTGAATTAAGCTTTTGTTCATAGTACATTTCTTGTTGTATTGCTTTTGATTGCTGTTGATAATGATGTATATCATCAATCTTTTGTTTGCTACGGAGAACCAAAGAATAAGAAATGACGTGCCTTCTTCTTATTTGGAGTATAACTAGTATAATAGTATGATGGATGGATTAAGTGTAGGTAAGCTAGAAGAATCAGAGGATGGTATGGAAAAATCAACAGAAGATTAAGCAGAGTCATTCTGGGAATTATTTTGGGAAGACATTATTGCAAGGAATAATCAATATTTGAATCAAACAATCAGGGTTGGGAGAAAATAAACAAAGAAACCTCAAATTTATAAAAGTAGGAAGTGTAAAAATAGAGTAAATGATTGGTTAAACAAGAGATAACCAGTAAATAATGAAAGGAGTTGAACAAACAGAATTTTGCATGGTTAAAAAAGACTTTAAACAACTGAAAATAATATAAGAATAAGTGTATTATAGAAATAGTTGTGAAATAACAAATAGAGAAATGGTAAAGACATAAGACTTCCAATCTATAGTTGTTGAGTTCAGTGCTAGCAAAAAAATCTATTACCATTTGATTATTATTATTATTCAAAAGAATTCAAATATTATAATTCTTTAAAATAAATTATACCAAGTTCTCTTCTTAGTTTTACAAAAATATTTTCATCGAGTGGTTTAGTGAAAATATCAGCTAATTGATTTTTAGAATTTATATCCTTTTCAATATTATCATGAAGAAAATGATAATTAATGTCAATATGTTTAGTTCGTGCATGATTGACAGGATTTTTGGATAAATTAATTTTACTTGTGTTATCACAGTATATTATAGATTTATTTAATTTTATATCAAAATCTTGTAGTGTTTGTTGCATGTAGATGATTTGAGCACATGCTAAAGCTGTAGATATATATTCTGCTTCATATGTCGATCGTGAAACGCAATTTTGTTTCTTGCTAAACCAAGATACTAAGGATCATCTAATGAAATGACAAGTTCCACTTGTACTTTTTCTATCCGTCCGACTTCCTCAAAAATCAGCATCGCTATAGGATACTAATTCAAAAGGACATTCTCTTGGATAAAATAGTCTAAAATCCTTGGTCTTGCTAAGATAACGAATTATACGTTTTACTGCTCGCATATGTGATTCTTTAGGATTTGCTTGAAATCGAGCACATAAACAAACACTCATCATTATATCAGGTCGACTAGCGGTTAAGTAAATAATGATCCAATCATACTATAAAACAGCTTCTGGTCGACACTCTTACCATCTTCATCTTTGTCGAGTTGTATAGTTGTACTCATAGGAGTTGGTTTGGCAGAAGTGTTTTCCATACCAAATCGTTTAATTAGATTATTACAATATTTTTCTTGATTAATAAGATACCATTTTGTAATTGTTTAATTGTAATCCAAGAAAATATGGTAGTTCTCCCATATGTGACATTTCAAATTCATTTGTCATGATAGTCAAAAATTGCTGACATAATTTTTCATTAGTTGATCTGAATATAATATCATCAACATATATTTGTATAATTAAAATATATTGATTAGTTTTATTAATAAATAAAGTTGATCAACTTTCCTAATTTGAAAACCAGAGTCTATTAGATAGCTCTTAAGTCGGTCGTAACAAGCACAGGGTGCTTGTTTCAAACCATATAAGGCTTTCCTAAGTTTGTAAACATGATCTGGAAATTTTCATGAGCGAAAAGAGGAGGTTGTTCAACATAAACATTTTCTTTTATATATCCATTTAGAAAAGCACTTTTAACATCCATTTGATATAATTTAAAGTTATGAAAACATACAAAGGCCAGTAGAATACGTATAGCTTCTAATCTTGCGACGGGAGCAAACGTTTCATCATAGTCTATTCCCTCTTCTTGATTATATCCTTGTGCTACTAATCTAGCTTTATTTCTAGTTATATTACCTAGTTCATCAGCTTTATTTTTGAAAACCCATTTTGTACCAATGACTGATTGATAACTTGGTCTAGGAATTAATTCCCAAACTTCATTTCTTTCAAACTGGTTTAGCTCTTCTTGCATAGCTATAATCCAATAGTCATCAGTGGAGGCTTCCTTAATATTTTTAGGTTCTATATTAGAAAGAAAAGCTACATGGCCCATTTGATTTAATTGATGTATTGTTCTTACATTTGAATTTACTTCTCCATTTATATTTTGAACAGGGTGAACTCTAAGAATTCTTGGTGGAGATCATACAAAATTTTCATTATGAACAATGTTTTCATCTTCTCTAGTATTATGAACAATGTTTTCATCTTCTCTAGTATTATGAAAATTAATATCATCATCTTCTAAAATATTTGTTATGATTTTAGTAGAATTATTTTCCAAGTTTGTAATATTAGAAGAAATTTTTGAAACATAGAGAGTTTCTTTGATTACTTTAGTTCGTTCATTAAAAACACGATAAGCTTTGCTTCTCTTCGAACATCCTATGAATATTCCTTCATCGAATTTTGGATCAAATTTACCAAGCTGATCTTTAGCGTTAAGTATAAAACATCTTGAACCAAATACTTTGAAATAAGATATATTAGGTTTTCTACCATTTAGAAGTTCATATGGGATGTGTTATGTTAATGGTCGAATAGAAACACGATTCAAAACATAACAAGCAGTTGCAATAGCTTCTGTCCAGAAATGTTTTGGTATAGTGCTTTCATTTAATAAAGTTCTTGCACATTCTTGTAATATTCTGTTTTTCCTTTCTACATCTCCGTTTTTTTATGATGTTCGAGGAAAAAAATTATGATTAGGTCCTTTCTCGTTACAAAATGTTCAAAACCTTCATTTTCAAATTCACCGCCACGATCACTTCTTATATTTTTAACTTTTAAACTCTTTATATTTTGAAGTCTTTGAACAAAAATTTTAAAATTTTCAAAAGTATCACTATTTTGTTTCACGAAAATAGTCCATGTATATCTTGAAAAATCATCTACAATAACAAACACATATCTATTGTGATTAATAGATTGAACTTGAGTAAGTCCAAAGAGGTCCATATATAGTAGTTCAAGTGGTTGTGTTGTAGATATGATTTTCTTAGATTTAGAATTTTTTTTAATTTTCCAACTGACATGCATCACAATTATTATCAACATTGAATTTCATATCAGGTAGTTTTTTAACAAGTTTATTTTTAGCCATACTATTAATAGTACTGATATTTATATGACAATATCTTTTGTGCCATAGCCAAGAATCATTTTCTGTAGCTACTAAACACATGTTTGTGTTATGATTTACATTCATGTTTAAAATATAAATATTTCTATCTCTTATACCTTCAAAAAATAAATTTTGTTTTTTATCAGAAATATTGCATTTATTTTCTGAAAATGTTATATTAAAACCTTTATCACATAATTGACTTATGCTCAATAAATTATGTTTTAAGTTTTTAACTAATAAAACATCAGAAATGAGAGGTAAGTTAGAGATACCGTTATTTCTCACATAATCTTTGTCGTTGATATAAAATTTGAATTATCTCCAAAAGTGACCGATCCTCCATTTGAGTAGACAATGTTAGTTAACATGTCCATATTACCGGTCATGTGTTTTGAGCAACAGCTGTCTAAAATCCATTTTCCTCTCTTTTTAAGTGGTTCCTGCAAAAAATAAAGATTAAGTTGATACCCACTTTTCTTTTAGGGTCCTAAAAATTAGGTCTTAGAAAACCAAACCCAAGCAGGTTCAGAGTTCCCTTTATAAATATAATTCTTATTAGTATGTATAGTTTCCATGAATGTTTTAATATATCTATTCCTAATTAAATTGTTATTAGTTTTAGGAATCCACATCTAAATAGTTTTAATATCTTTAGAAACTATTTTCTTAATATCTTTCTTAATTTTGTTTTTAATCTTATTTTTAAACTTTCCAGATTTCTTTGGATTTTCAATTTTCTTATATCCTAGTTCCATTTTATTTGAAGTAGGCTGAGAATATTTTATTATTGTAGAAAGATTCTCTCGTCCTTTATTGAAGCTAGAAATATTTCCATTAATATCTTCTAACTTGATTTTGAGACTAGAATTTTCTAACTCTAATACTTTAGTGTTAGATTTTAAATCATTAATCCCTACTAATAAATCATTATTTTTATTTTTGTGAATTTCTAATTCTTGAGTTATCATAGAAGGTTGAGATGTTAAATTAGAATTAGATTCTTGAGTCATTTCAAGTTCTTCTTCTAGAATTTTCTTTTCATCTCTTAGCATGCTAACTTCTAAATCAGATCTATTCAGTTTTCCTTGTAACTCTTTATTTTGCTTTTTAATTTGTTTTACTAAGTCTACTAGTTCTAAATTAATTTCAACCAGATCTACCAAACTTAATTCACTTACATTATCACTCAGCCATGAAGCATATATTTGCTTGCTTTGTGTCGTTGTCGTTGTCGCTATCTGATGATGAAGAATATGAATTATCCCACGTTACTGAACATGCTTTCTTCTTGAATTTGTCTTCCTTGAATTTGTTTTTCTTTTTCTCTGGACAATCTTTCTTCATATGACCTTTTTATGACATTCATAACATTCCATGATAGAGGATGATGGTTTATTGCTATTATTGTTGTTGTGGCAATTCCTGAATTTGTTATTTCTTTTGAATTTCAAAAACTTTTTGAAATTTTTGGCAATAAGTGCCATATCCTCTTCATCTGAATATGAGTCATCTTTTTCTGCTTGAAATGCTAGATTCTTCTTGTCTTGTGCCTGTACTTTCTTTGCTTGCAAATTTACTTCATATGACATTAGATTCCCTATCTATTCTTCCGGTTTCATGGTTGACAAATCATTAGCTTCTTCAATTGCTAAGATTTTTCGTTCCCAATTGTCCGTTAAAGAATTGATGACTTTTGTAACAATATTAAAATCAGAAAAAAATTATCTAGTGCCAATAGTGAGTGATATATATCTTGAAATCTAGAGTACATGTCATTTATAGTTTCCTTTGGTTTCATTTTGAAATTCTGGAACTGATTTTTCAACATAGAAATTTTTCTTTGTTTTACTTTGTTACTTCCTTCATGAGTTACTTTTGGAGTTCTCCATATATCATAAGCAATTGTACAAATACTGACCTTATTAAACTCATTTTTATCTAATGCACATAATAATAACATGTTCATAGCTTTAGCATTTGAATTAGCATCAGTTTTTTGTGCAACAATCCAAGTTGAAAAATCTTCCGTTGGCATGGCATATTCTTTTAGGGTAATATTCCAAGTTTCAAAACCATTAGCTTGCATATATATTCTCATTCTAGTAGACTAGTAATTATAGTTATGACCATTAAAAGTGGTGGTCGTGCAATTGACCGTCCTTCAATGAAATTAGTGTTAGTGTAAATGCTAGAGTTGGTGTTACTTTCCATATTACTAAATATATCAAAAACTATGTTACGGTTATAAGATAACCTTCTCTGATACCAAATGAAAGCGTGTAAGCTTTGTGGCAAGTTAACACTTAGGATCATGTAATATTGAATATTATATTAGTGCGGAAATATAAACTAGATAATAGATAATAGAAATACAGAAAATGAAATAAGCACACTGGGACTTTTTATATTGGTTCGAACTTCCCGTTCTATGTTCAGTCCTAGACTACACTCTGGATTGAAACTCAATATACCCTCTCTTAACTTGGAGGAATAGGTATACAACACCTAAGCATTCGAACATGATTTTTCCGCCTCAAACTGTTAGTCCTTGAGATGATGGTTTTGATGACAACAACCTTAGAACTTGTCATAAAATATAAATACTAACTTTATGGTTTAGATATATATGTATATGCAGAATATAAACATGCATGTACCAAGAATGATGTACAGTATAGAGTTTTAAAACTGAAGATATCAAGATTGAAGACTCATGAGTATCAAGATATCAAGAGTTTAAGATTTCAATAGTAAAAGATAAGTATTGAGTCTATAATTATGTTAAAACTTCTTAAAAGCAATTACATCTTTATTTGAGATTTATTCGTGGAATGGAATCCACTTCGAGCCTATTAAAGGATGGAACCCTAGTGGGATGGAACCCACGACAATATCTAGTGGAACATATAGTGGTCCTATTTTGATATCCACTAATTTTATAAAAATTCTTTTCAAAAACATATCTCTTGTTTTTTTAAAATGTTTTCAAAACTTTCTTTTCAAAAAGGCATCTCTCTTGGTTTTAAATATTTTAGCCTTAAAACTGTTTTTATCATTTTTAATATTTCGATTTCAAAATTGTCCTTGTTTTTAAACCACTCTTGTTTTAAATATTTAGCTTTAAAATATTTATATACTCAGATTTTAAATCACTTTATAGATTAAGATTATATATATATATTAAAAAATGCTTTCTAAACTCATTTATATGATTAAACTATATTCAAATATATTTACAAAGTTTAGAAATTATTTTGAAAAATTATAGAAACCAATTTTAATAGGAAAATTAAAACATCAATTTTTCCTTGAGCATGTTGACATCCCTCAACCCTCCATGTCGAAATGGTGTCCATTATTTTCAATTTTCAAAAGAAGTGTCTATTTGTCGTATCCTTTCACGAATAGATATGGCTGTTGCTCTACAATACATACCAGTAAGTTCTAAATGAATTTTTTTACCAGATTTCATTTATTTTCTCTCCTATTCATCTTCCACATTTATTCTAAAGAATCCTAAACTATACTCTGCCGAAATACCAAGTGAACCAAACTAGATTATCTCTTGTTTGATTCTCTTCCACTCTCTCCATAAGATCTCAGTGCTATTTAGAGTTATAGAACCTTTTGTAAATCAAACTGTTGAGTAAAAGGTGCGGTTGAGCCTTGAAATCAATTGGGTGCGGTTGTAGCCCCGGAAATCAATTCGGTGATCTTGTAGCCTGGTTAGATCAAGAGAGTTTTCCATAGACTAGAATACAGGAGGGTGTACCTCGTAGCCTTGAAACCGAGGGTGAAATCTGGGAGATTATTTTGATAAGAAATCCATACGATTGTATGGGACTGGATGTAGGGTAACTACGAACCAGTATAAAATCCTAGTGTGTTCTTTCCTTTACTGCTTCTATTTAGTATTTGCATCTTTGTCTGATTCTGTGATTATATCGGTGTCTGTGAATTGCATTTGTTGGTGATTAAATTACATAAGTTAAAAAAGATTTAGAAAATCTACAAAACACTATTCATCCCCTCCTCTAGTGTTATTCCGGCCTTAAGATCTGTAATCCACATTTCTCACATTCGGTATCAGAGCATTGGTTTTCAAAGTTTTCATAATCTGAATTTCGAAAAGTTTTAAAAATAACTACTAACACTAGTTCTGTTAACATTATCACTAGTTCATTTGTAGAGGGTCAGTCTATTGACAAACCGCCACTTTTTAATGGCGATAACTATGCATATTGGGCATGTAGAATGAAAATATGTTTACAGTCAATAGGATTAGACACTTGGAATATCACACAAACTAAATATTCTGAACCCACAACTAGTTTTGCACAGTGGACTGCTGAGCAAAAGACCATTGCACAAAATAATTCCAAAGCCATGAATACTTTGTTTTATTCACTTGATAGGAATGAATTCAATAGAGTCTGTAGTCTGCATATGATATCTGGAAAACTTTGCAAATTTCTCACAAAGGAACAAGCAAAGTCAAACAGACCAAAATATCCATACTCACAAATCAGTTTCAATTATTCAAAATGAATTCTAATGAGTTCATTTCAGGTATGTATAGTAGATTTCAAGATATTATGTATTCTCTAATGTCATTGGGATTTTTTTTCCAAAGAAGATAAAGTCAGAATTTTTTTAAATTCTCTTATTATGGAATGGGATCGGAAAACTCTTGCAATGGAAGAAGCAAATGATATCAGTTTTTCAAAGATTGAAGAATTGATTGGAAATCTAATGTCGTTCGAAGTACAAATACAAGGGAGAAAAGATAGCCAGGCATTTGAAAAGAATTCAACCACATTCAATGCATTAACAGATGGATCAGACTCGGGAAGTGATGATGATGAAGAAATAGCTTTCATGACAAAGAATTTTCGGAAGTTTCTGAAGTACAGAAAGATGAATAACTTCAAAAAGAATGATCACATGAATTCTGGAAATCATAATGAAGTACCAAACCACATTAAATATTTCAATTGTAACGAACCAGGTCATCTCAAAAGAGAATGTCCGCATCCTGATAAGCAAAAGTTTCCTGCAAGTAATGATTATACAAAGAAAAGGAAAAGAGCTTATACCGCTACACTAGACGATTCAGACTCAGACTCATTCTCAAGCGATGATGATTAGAAGATGGAAAATTCAAATATGTGCTTTATGGCTATTCATGATTCCGATGATCTTGGAGATACGAATCTAGAAAAAGGCACACGTTTTGCAATATATTGGTTGAAATTGTTTGCTTAAAATTGTTTGATTATTTTTAAATCATGTGTTGTTTGAATTTTAAATTTTTTATTATTTTTTTATTTTTATTTTTAATATTATAATATTTTTATTAAAAGAGTATTATTATATTTAGTATTACTTAAGAAAATATACAGACATTAAAAATAATATATGTATATAGATATTAAAGTACATAGGAAAATATAAGTTACATGAATTCTCTGACCCATGCCGACATGGTCCTACCATAATGTCGACATCCCTATCAGAAATTTGAAATTCAAATTTGAATTCAAATCTTTGAATTTCCCTCCACCTTTTTACCAAATCCAATGTTCTGGAAAGGTACTCTTGACCAGAGAATATGTCTATTGAATATTTATTTATTTCCATTATCTTATCATAACTTTTCACTTTCATATTAAAATTCATACTCTCTTTCACTCTTTCAAACTTTCTAATCTCTTCAAAAATGGCTTTTTCAAGCACTTCATCCACATGCGGCTGTCTAAAACGATTAAAGAGTATCTCTATAATGATGCGGAAGCAATCAAGGCTTATATAAGCTATGCTAATTTAGGAAAAGTTCATACGGGAAAGTTTGCAATCTTTAGTGATTTCTATACATATGAAATCAATACTCTTCTTGAAGAGAATCATATCCTTAGTCTTTTTGACAATTCACAAAATGATTTTGTTTATTACACAAATCTTGATAAAAAGTTTTATGCGAATTTGAATCACAGTTTTTATGAAGGAAATGAAGATGAAATTTGGAGTAGTGTTAAACGCACTAAAATTGTTTTAAATTGTGAAATTTTGGGCAACATTCTCAATTGCAAAGAATTTGGGAATATATCTTTCTACTTTTAATATTGATGAACATGATCGTGAGACATTTCATCACATTTTCGAAGGAGATGACAACTTTGAATTTAAAAATTGTAACTTTTGTCCGAAAGCACATATTGTCAATCTTCTTTTGCAACATACTATCACTCCTAGATCGGGAAATTTCAATAACCCAACTTAAAAATTTTGTAAAGATCTTTTTGCTATCTTTGGTCATTATGACGTTAATTGGGCACAAGTAATTTTGTATGAACTTCGTCCTAAGAATTTGGAAATGAGTGAGAATACCTTGTATCATGGAATTTATCTCACTCCGATTTTTAATTATTTTGGCATTGATTACAAAAGGGAAGAATTTGTTTCAAGAAAAGTGTTTAATCATGCCAATATTTCTCTTATGAAAATTCCTTTCATATTTCAACAATATGAATCTCTTGCCGAAAAGGATGAAAGATTAGCACATGAAGATATGGAGGAAGAGGATGAAGAATAAGAAGAAGGGGAGGAAATGGAAATTAAAGAAGATAGTGAAGAAACCTCCTTGGAAAGTATTGAATATCCTACCAATACTAACAATCCTTCCAACAAAACTCTCCTAAAAAATCAGAAGATTATAGTGGAAAACCAACGGATTCTCAAAAGATCTGTTAGTAAGAAATTGGATAAAATGCCCACTAATATGAACAAATTATTTGCTAAAGTTGGTCAGAAACTTGGCTTATCATCATCTTGTGATGTATTAGTTTGTTTTGTGTGAGCTTGTATTGTTCTTTTTATCATATTATGTAGTATCTTATGTATCTTCTCACCTATTTATAAGAATAATCTATCTTATGTTTTTCTACCTTATCGTGTCTCTGGAATAAACATTAGTATAGTACATAAGTTTATATATATACACATACGTATTCACAAAATAAATAAGACACATAAATTAACAGACCCATGTCAATATGCCTCTACCCCCCATGTCGACATATAACTGTCAGATTTGGTTATTTTTTAAATTTTGAAATTAAAATAAGTAAGCCGTGTCTATTCATTTTGAATGAATTTTTGCCTTTTTAAACGCCTGTTTCTTCCAGAAATTTGTAATATTTTCATTTCTACTTATCTCTATTTTCATCTCTTCATTATCAACAATGGCTTCCTCTTCTCAAACTCTAAGTGATAATCTTGAAGAACCTCTCAATTCATTCAAGAATATACTTACTTTTATTCTCCGCAATCAAGGGCACTTAGAACTAAGTCAAATGAAGATGATAAAAGAACAAGAGAAGCATTTCGATACCCTCCGTTAGATGATTTATGTCCTCAAAAAAGATGATCTCGATGCAAACCCTATAGGAACTTTGATTCGAGTAATGAAGATTTGGAAGTTATTAAAAAGGATCCTATCTTTGGAGAAGAAGGATGGGTTGAAGTACCTAGAAATATTTGATCTCCTTATGGTTTGAATTTTTTTTTTGAATTGCGTGATTTGATTTGATTTGATTAGAATTGATTTGGTTTGAATGGGTTGTATAACATTATATGAAACATAGTATATATTTATTGGATTTAAACTTTCATATTTGTCATGTCTTTATTATTAACTCATGTTATTATATATATATTTATGTATGTATGTATGTATGTATACTCCATCATAATTTGCCACAGGTACTCCAACATAAGACTAAGAGGGAGTTATATTACTTTAGGATAAGTTTTTTGTTGATAAAAAGGGGGAGAACTATAAATTGGAGTAGTTAGAGTAGTCAGGCTTAGATTAAGGGGGGAGTTATTAGTTTTAGGGGGATTTATAGTGAAGGTGGAGTATATTTTATAAACATAGGTTGTCATAATCAAAAAGGGGGAGATGTTAGTCCTTGAGATGATGGTTTTGATGACAACAACCTTAGGACTTGTTATAATATAGACACAAACGTTAGGTTTAGATATATATGTATATGCAGAATATAAATATGCAGGTACCAAGAATGAAGACTGTACAGTATAGAGTTTCAAGACTGAAGATATCAAGATTGAAGACACATGAGTATCAAGATATCAAGAGTTCAAAATTTCAATAGTACAAGATAAGTATTGAGTCTAGAATTATGTTAAAAGTTTTTGAAAGTACTTACATCTTTATTCAAGATTTATTCGTGGAATGGAATCCACTTCAAGCCTGTTAAAGGGATGGAACCCTAGTGGGATGGAACCCATGAAAATATCTAGTGGAATATAGTGGTCCTATTTTGATATCCACTAATTTTATAAAAATGCTTTTCAAAAATATGTCTCTTGCTTTTAATAAAATGTTTTCAAAACATTCTTTTCAAAAAGACATCTCTCTTGGTTTTAAATATTTTAGCCTCAAAACTATTTTTATCATTTTCAATATTTTGATTTCAAAATTGTCCTTGTTTTTAAACCATCTCTTGTTTTAAATATTTAGCTTTAAAATATTTGTATACTCGGATTTTAAATCACTCTATAGATTAAGATTATATATATTAAAAATTACTTTCTAAATTCTTTTATATGTTTAAACTATATTCAAATATATTTACTATGTTTAGAAATTCTTTTGAAAAATTGTAGAAACTAATTTTAATAAGAAAATCAGAACATCAATTTTGCCTTGAGAATGTCGACATCCCTCAACCCCCTATGTCGACATGGTTCTCATTATTTTCAAATTTCAAAAGAAGTGTCTATTTGTTGTATCCTTTCATGAATAGATATGGTTGTTGCTCTACTATAAATACCAGTAAGTCCTAAATTAATTTTTTACCAGATTTTTTTTTTCTTTTTCTTCTTCATCTTCCATATTTATCCTAAAGAATCCTAAATTATACTCTGCCGAAATACCAAGTGAACCAAACTTGATTATCTCTTGTTTGATTCTCTGCCACTCTCTCCATATGATCTCAGTGCTATTCAGGGTTATCGAATCTTTTGTTAATCAAATTGTTGAGTAAAAGGTGCGGTTGAGCCTTGAAATCAATTGGGCATGATTGTAGCCTTGGAAATCAATTAGGTGATCTTGTAGCCTGGTTAAATCAAGAGAGTTTGCCCTGGACCCGAATACAGGCGGGTGTAACTCGCAGCCTTGAAACCGAGGGTGCAATCTGGGAGATTATTTTGATAAGAAATTCGTACGATCGTACATGACTGGATGTAGGGTAACTCCAAACCAGTATAAGATCCGGGTGTTTCTTTCCTTTACTGCTTTATTTAGATTTTCATCTGTGTCTGATTCTGTCATTTTATCTGTGTCTGTGAATTACGTTTGTTGGGGATTAAATTACATAAGTTTCAAAAAGATTTAGAAAATCCACAAAACACTATTCACCCCACTCTAGTGTTATTCCAGCCTTGAGATCTGTAATCCACATTTCTCACATGAAAAACCGAAGAGGACTTTTATTGCCTGAACAACTTAATAGGAGTTCTACTAGTACAAGAAAATATTTGATTGTTGTGTTCTGAATAACACGGATATGTCTTTTGATAGTACACCATTTCTATAATCAAATTCTCAAGTACATATTGTGTGTGTGAAGATATGAAAGGAAGATATTGCTTAGAATCAAAGAATATATTAATTAATTCAGGGATTCAAGTAATATATATAGATTGTGGTTGCTTTTAGATTACAGAGATATAGTAGAGAGTATAGCAAGAAATCAAAACAAAAGTCAGTGATTTGAGAAGTGATTCTAAGGTGTTTATATAGTAAACAAATAGGTACTACTATTCGTAAAAAGTTTCAATCAAAATATGGAGCCATATCTCTTTAATTTGGATTAATACTCTTCGTAATTAGAAGTGTCTCTTTAGGAAAAATAGCCATTAGAGCTGGTCAGTCGACTGATAAAAATTGACCAGTCAACTGAATATTCAAAAACAGTGTAAATTATTGCATATCTATGCACTGAAAAGGTTCAGTTGACTGGTTGTTTTCAGTCAGTCGACTGACCTGGTCGTCAGTGCGCGATTTTTACATAATTAAAACTTTGAATTTTAAAACTACTTTGAGTATGTGCAAACTACTTGAGGATAGATTTTAACAATTATAAACCATATCTAAGACTAAAACTTCAGTAAATAAACATAGTATACTTAGATTTGTAGCCTCATCTCATTTGTAGTTTAATAGCTTGCATATCTCATTCTTTTTTCGCTTCATCGTATAGTCTCATCACTGATTGTTTAAGCTTTTTATCATGAATCAAAACTCATGATTCAACAATTATAACTATCAAGGCTGAGGGTAGTACTTAGGTTTTAGCATCTATGATATTTCTTTATTCAGAGTAGCCTTTTATACTATTCCTTTGGATTATATAATTGTTAGTCCATGAGATGATGGTTTTGATAACAACAACCTTAGAATACATTATAAAATATAAATACTAACGGTATAAGTTTAGATATGTATATGCAGGATTTAACCATGCAGGTACCAAGAATGAAGACTGTACAGAATAGAGATTCAAGATATCAAGATTGAAGACTCATGAGTAACAAGAATATCAAGATTATCAACAGTTCAAGATTTCAAGTAATTTACTTTTTAATTAGGAATGTTGTTAAAACTCCTATAAAAGCATTGGCGTCTTAAAATCCAATTTATTCGTGGAATGGAATCCGCTTCGTGCCTGTTAAAGGGATGGAACCCTATGTAGGATGGAACCTACGAAAAATCTAGTGGAACATTGTTTTGTATATTCTAACTTTTTATTCAAAATGATTTTTCAAAATTATATCTTGTTTTCAAAATGATTTCAAAACCTTCCTTTTAAAAGAATCAAAAACATCTATCTTGATTTAAAATACTTTTAGCCTCAAAATAATCTTGAATTTCAAAATCAAATTATCCTTGGTTTTAAACTATCTTTTAAAATAAAAGTATATTTACTTTTTTAATATTTTTATATTTAAATATAACATTTAGTAAAATTTTATATATACCAAAATATTATTCTATATATTTATTTATGTATTTCAACTATATTTAAGTATATTTATAAAAGTTTAAAATAGTTTTAAAATAAGATAAAAGTTATTTTCAAAGAAAAACAAAACATCAAAAATTCCTTTGGGATGTCGATATGCCCAAGTACCCCATATCGACATAGTGTCAGTTGAGTTCAAAATTTAAATTTCAAAAGAAGTGTCTATTCGTCATAACTCTTCACGAATGGATATGGCTGTTGTTCCTCTATAAATTGGGGTTGGTTTCAACGAATTTTAACATATATTTTCTGATTTTTCACTGCTCTTCTTCTTCCACATTTCTATATACATATTCTTACCATTTCTCTGCTGAAATCAACATTGAATCTAACTAGATCATTTCTGGTTTGATTCTCTATCACTATCTCAACAAGATCCTCCGTGCTATTCAGAGTTATAGGCTTTTTGTAATCAACTTAGCGAGAAAAGGTGTGATTGCAGCCTTGGAAATCAATCAAACGAGATAAGGTGTGATTGTAGCCTTGGGAAATCAATTGGGCGAACTTGTTGCCCGGCAAATCAAGTATCTCCACCCAGAGGATTGTGATTCTGGAGGGTGTATCTTGTTGCCTTGAAATCGATGGTGTAATTGTACAATTGCTTTTGAAAGGAAATTCGTACTACGGGACTGGGTGTAGGGTAACTCCGAACCAGTATAAAATCTGGTGTGTTCTTTCCTTTACTGCTTTTACTTTATTTCTGCATATGTGTTTGTTTTTGTGATCATATATGTGTCTGAATATTGCATACATCTGTGTTCAAATTAACATAAACTTAAAAAGATTTAGTAATTCTTTATAAACACTATTCACCCCCCCCCTCTAGTGTTAATCCTAGCCTTAAGATTCGTAATCCGCATTTCTCACATTTGGAAACAGAGCCAGGTTTTCAAAGTTTCATAATATGATTATTGAAAAAGTTTTCAAAATAGCTACCAACACCGGTACTGTTACTAACACTAGTATTCCTGTCACTAGTTCATTTGTGGAAAGTCAGTCTACTGTCAGACCACCACTTTTTAATGGCAGTAACTATGCATATTGGGCATGTAGGATGAAAATATATTTATAGTCTATAGGATTAGACACTTGGAATATTACACAAACTGAATATTTTGAACCCACAACTGATTTTGCACAGCGGACCGCTGAGAAAAAAACTGTTGCACAAAATAATTCTAAAGCAATGAATATTCTGTTTTGTTCACTAGATAGAAATGAATTTAATAGAGTGTCGGTTTGTCAGTATGCATATGAAATCTGTAAAACTTTGCAAGTAACTCACGAAGGAACAAGCAAAGTTAAACAGACCGAAATTTCCATGCTCACAAATTAGTTTCAATTATTTAAAATGAATCCTAATGAGTCTATTCAGATATGTATAGTAGATTTCAGGATATTGTGCATTTTTTAATATCCTTGAGAAAGGAATTTTCTGAAGAAGATCAAGTCATAAAAATTTTAAATTCTCTTACTCCAGAATTGGATCAAAAGACACTTGCGATCGAAGAGGCAAATGACATCAGTACCTTAAAGATAGAAGAATTAATTGGAAATCTAATGTCATTTGAAGTCCAAATGATTGGGAGAAGAGAAAGCAAAGCATCTGAAAAGAAATCAATGGCATTCAATGCATTGACCGATGGATCAGATTCAAACAGTGATAATGATGAAGAGATAGCCTTTATGACCAGAAATTTTAGGAAATTCCTGAAATACAGAAAGATGGATAATCTCAAGAGAAACAACTATAAGAACTCTGGAAATCAGAATGTAATACCAAATAATGTCAAATGTTTCAACTGTGATGAACCAGGCCATATCAAAAGAGACTGTCCTTATCTAGATTGGCAAAATCCTCCTATGAATAATGATCCAGCAAAGAAACGGAAGCATGCATTTACTGCTACTCTAGATGACGTAGACTCGTCAACAAGTGATGATGATCAAAAGACAGATAATTCAAAGGGGCATTTTACTACAAGGACAAATTATGCGATCCAATTAGTTTCTAGGACACACATCCACAAAAATTAATTTCAAGAACAAAATTGAAAGAATAATTACTTTTAAGGACAAAGTCAGCTGTCCAATTACTTTCGAGGACATAATTTCAATGTTTTTTTGGCCTTAGAAACTAATTATTTTGCATTTTGACCTTAAAAGTAATTATTTCAGTTGTGTGTCCTAGAAACTAATTTCACTTGCCAAAGAGGCCCTGTGGCTAATTTTCACTAATTCAAATTTGTGTTTCACGGCAGTTCACAACTTCAACGAATTTAGAGAAATGGACTCAGAAAAATGTACACATTTACAATATGATTGGTTAAAATTGCATGCTTAGAATTAGATGCTTGATTGATTGATTTTGAATTGGTGTGTTATTTGAATTTTAAATTTTTTACTATTATTTTTATTATTATTTTCAAAGTGTAATAATATATTGAAAATACTATAATTCTAATAATATTCCAGATATATATACATTAAATATAATATATATACATATACATATATATATATACATATACATATATATATATATATATATATATATATATATATATATATATATTATAGTACTTAGGAAAAATAAATCACAAAAATTCATAGGCACATGTCGACATGGTCCCCACCATGATGTCGACATGGGTACCGGAATTTAAAATTCAAAATTTGAATTCAAATGGTTGAATTTCCCTCCACCTTTTCACTTCATTCAATTCTCTGAAAAGGCATCTTTTGACCAGAGAACATGTCCTTTAAGAATCTATCTATTCACTATCTTTTGTCACATTTTTTCACTCTCATTTTCAAATTTAAACTCTCTCTTCAAAACTTCAAGCTCTCTGCTCTCTACTTTAATGGCTTCTTCAAGCAACCCCTCCACCGTGAGAATTTTCTGAAAAATAAAAGAGCAACTCTTCAATGATCCGGAGACAATAAAAGCATACATCAATTATGCTAATTATGCCAAAGTCCATCCCGGAAAGTTTGCTATTTATCAAGATCTTTCTTCTTATGAAATTGATTCTCTTTTTGCAAATAATCATATTCTTAGTCTTGTTGATGCTTCTAAAAATGATTTTGGTTGCTATCCAAACCTTGTCAAAAATTTGTATGCAAATTTAAACCGTGGATTTTATAATGGAAATGAGGATGAAATTTGAAGTAGTGTCAAAGGCACTAGAATTGTTTTGAATTGTGATATTTTGGGTACCATTCTCAATTGCAAGAGTACGGGAATGGATCTTTCTAGTTTTAAAATTGATGAAAGTGATCGTGAGACATTTCATTACATTTTCGAAGGGAATGATAATTTTGAATTCAAAAATCGAAATTTTCGGCCAAAAGGAAGAATTGTCAATCTTCTTTTGCAACATACTTTGACCCCAAGATCGGGGAATTTTAATAATCCTGCTTCAAAAGTTTGCACAGCACTTTTTTCTATTTTTGGAAATTATGACATTAATTGGGCGCAAGTTATTTTGGATGAACTTCGTCCCAAAAACCTTGAAATGGGTGAGAATACTTTGTATCATGGAATTTATCTCACTCGGATTTTTAACTATTTTAGAGTGGATTTCAAAGGAGAAGAATTTGTTTCTAGAAAATTTTGCAATCATTCCAACATTTCGCTTATGAAAATTCCATTTGTTTTTCAACCTTATGAGACTCTTGCCGAAAAGGAAGAGCGTTTGGCTCATGAGGAGATGGAAGAAGAGGAAGAGGAAGAAGAAGAAGGGGATGAAATGGAAATTGAAGAAGAAGAAGAAGAAGAAGGTGAAACCTCTTTGGAAAGCATCGAGTATCCTCCTAATCCATCCAACAAAACCCTTCTCAAAAACCAAAAGACGATTGTTGAGAATCAACGGATTCTTAAACGATCCGTTAGTAAGAAGTTGGACAAAATTTCATCCAAGATGTACAATTTCATTTCCAAAGTCAGCAAGAAACTTGGACTTTCATCATCATCATCATCCTCTAACTAGTTCTATCTTTTCGTATCTCATTGTATTTGTTTTAGTTTTGACTGTTCGTGTAGTTCTTTATGATTAATCGTTGTATCGTCTTAGTATCAAATGAAATGGAATTTCTTTTCTGTTATCTAGCCTATCTTATCTCCAGAATAAATGTTAGTATATTATATAAATATATATATATACATAATTATTCACAAAATCAAAATAAATCATCAAATTTCACTACACCATGTCGACATACCCCCTATGACCATTTCGACATGTACTGGTCAGAAATGACAATTCATTTTGAATTTGAAATTTGAATAATTACCATATGTCTATTCATTTCAAATGAATTTCTACACCTATAAATACCTATTTCTTCCTGAATTCATCACTGAATATTATATCTTATCTTCCCTATCTCTCATTCTTCTCACAATTTCAAATATGGCTAATCCAATTCATAACTTATCTGAGAATCTTGAAGAAACTCTTAGTTCATTCAAGAATATTATCTCATAACCAGCGACACTTAAAATTGAGTCAAACGCAGATGATCAAGGAGCAAGAAAGGCATTTCGATGCGATATGATGGATGATTTCCCCCCTGAACAAGGATGATAACGAAGCACATCCTCCAGTCTCTCTCACCAATGACAACAAAAATGGGATGATATTAAAGCAGACCCTATTTTTGGAGAAGAAGGATGGGTGGAAGTTCCTCGTAACGTTTGATTTTATTTGGTTGCTTTGTTTGAGTTGTTTGCTTTGATTGATTTGATTTCATTTGCTTTGGCTTGGTTTGATATTGATTGATATTTAGTGAGGATTGATGTTTGTTGTACAAAACATGTATAATTATACATTGATATGTATATAATCTTTAATTCATTATTGTGTCTATCAATATAATTATCTCTTAATTTTATACTCTATTGTATAAGTTTATTAATGCAGGCATTTTAGTCCAAGAATGAGGGGGAGTTATATAGTTTGGAGATAGTTTTTTTGTTGATGACAAAGGGGGAGAAATATAAAATAGAATAGTTAGGCATAGATTAAGGGGGGGTTATTAGGATAGAAGTAATATTTTATAAAACAAAGGTTGTCATCATCAAAAAGGGGGAGATTGTTAGTCCGTGAGATGATGGTTTTGATGACAACAACCTTAGAATAGATTATAAAATATAAATACTAACGGTATAAGTTTAGATATATATGTATATGCAAGATTTAACCATGCAGGTACCAAAATGAAAACTGTACAGTATAGAGATTCAAGATATCAAGATTGAAGACTCACGAGTAATAAGAATACCAAGATTATCATGAGTTCAAGATTTCAAGTAATTTACCTTTTAATTAGGAATTTTGTTAAAACTCCTAGAAAAGCAGTGGCATCTTAAAATCCAATTTATTCGTGGAATGGAATCCACTTCGAGCCCGTTAAAGGGATGGAACCCTAAGTAGGATGGAATGTACGAAAAATCTAGTGGAACATTGTTTTGTATCGGCTAACTTTTTATTCAAAATGATTTGTGAAAATTATATCTTGTTTTCAAAATGATTTCAAAACCTTCCTTTTAAAAGAATCAAAAACATCTATCCTGATTTCAAATACTTTTAGCGTCAAAATAATCTTGAATTTCAAAAACAAATTATCCTTGGCTTTAAACTATCTTTTAAAATAAAAGTATATTTAATATTTTAATATTTATATATTTAAATATAAAATTATATTAAAATTTTATATATACCAAAATATTATTCTATGTATTTATTTATGTATTTCAACTATATTTAAGTATATTTATAAAAATTTAAAATAGTTTTAAAATAAGATAAAAGTTATTTTCAAAGAAAAACAAAATATCAAAAATTCCCTTGGGATGTCGACATGCCCATGTATCTCATGTCGACATAGTATCAGTTGAGTTCAAAATTTAAATTTCAAAAGAAGCATCTATTCGTCATAACTCTTCACGAATGGACATGGTTGTTGTTCCTCTGTAAATAGGGGTTGGTTTCAATGAATTTTAACATATATTTTCTAGTTTTGCACTACTCTTCTTCTTCCACATGTCTATATACATATTCTTACCATTACCTTGCCAAAGTCAACATTGAATTTAATTAGATCATTTCTGGTTTGATTCTCTATCACTATCTCAACAAGATCCTCGGTGCTATTCAGAGTTATAGGCTTTTTGTAATCAACTTAGCGAGAAAAGGTGTGATTGTAGCCTTGGAAATCAACCAAGCGAGATAAGGTGTGATTGTAGCCTTGGAAAATCAATCGGGTGAACTTGTTGCCCATGAAATCAAGTATCTCTACCCAGAGGATTGTGAATCTGGAGGGTGTACCTCGTTGCCTTGAAATCGAGGGTGTAATTGTACAATTGCTTTTGAAAGGAAATCCGTACTTGTGTGCAAGATTGGATGTAGGGTAACTCCAAACCGGTATAAAATCCGGTGTGTTCTTTCCTTTACTGCTTTTACTTTATTTCTGCATCTGTGTATGTTTTTGTGATCATATATGTGTCTGAATATTGCATACATCTGTGTTCAAATTAACATAAACTTAAAAAGATTTAGTAATTCTTTATAAACACTATTCACCCCCCTCTAGTGTTAATCCTAGCCTTAAGATCCGTAATCCGCATTTCTCACAATAATATCGTTCCATTGTGAGATTCAGACGTTGTATTCTTTCTTCCTTGTTTTATTCTTCTTTTCTTATTTTTACCCTAATTTTCTGTCTTTTTGGTACATAGGTGCTTGGCACACGAATATCGTGGATGTTTTTAGTGTCAACATTCTAAGTCGGCTCATTGTATTTTGTATCAAAGCACAAGGTTGAGCGAAGACCTTGGCTTTGGTTGGGTTTGTCTCACTAAAGATAAGGTAAGCGACACCCTAGAATGAATCGAGTGTATTATACATATGGGAGTGTATTTGTATTTTAAAATAAAACTAGACTTTAAAATTTATTCCTTAGAAATATCTCCTTCCGGTAACCCTTTATTTATAATAACTCTATCCTTTTATGTCCTAAAGAAGTTTTGCTATGGTTAGGTAGTAAGAACAAGAGTACCAGAGCTGCCAATGCTAGAGGTAGTCGGGGTAGTGTAGTAACGAATGGCAGGGATCGAGCACCGATGAATGTTGCTCTAGTTAAAGGACAAAGGTTGAATATCTTAGAGGAGGTTTTGCAGATCGGGACTCAGATGAGTTTTGCTTCTCTTCGTCATGATTATGAGAGGCTAGGAGGTAAGAGGTTTGGTGGTACAGAGGGGTTCATCGAAGTCCAGACTTGGATCAAATTGTGAGACCGGATATTTCGAGATATGGAGCTAAATGACATAATGAACCATAGATTGGCATCATGACATTGATAGATGCAAACATGGATCGATGGAGTTCTATCATTGCAGATGTCCAAGATAATTACTTCTCTTCGGCCTAATTTAAGGAGAAGTTTGAGATGAAGTTTGTTCCAAAAGCCAAAAAGGCTTTGTTATTTAGGAACGTTTTGAATCTAAAGCAGGGGGCTATGACCATGGCTGAGTATGAGAATCGATTCATTGCTTTGTCTCAGTTCAGGTTAGGATTATTTGGTGTGCCACCGAAGAAGAATGAGATTTTCATTACGTGTATACATCCTGAGTTCCGAAGGGATATGACTAATCATGTTATGGGATCGTTTTTTAGTTTGGTGAACATGGCTTTGAGATTTGAGAGCTTAACTCCAAAATCATATATTTCTGCACCAATTAATAAGAACAAGCATATGTTTCAATCGGCAAAGAATAAGTCCACCCTCATCTGCTACATGTGTGGAAAGAAGGGCCATTTTTTAACAGTTGTAGGTCTGGATGGTGAGGACAAGTAGCGAAGGCGCCAGTATTGGAACCACCAATTGCTAAGGCACAGAAGCTCGGTGCAATAATTGCACCAGAGGGTTGTTATAATTGCCTTCAGTCTGGTCATATTGCCAGAGATTGTCCTATGCTTAGAAAAAGGGAGCAGCCTGGGGTCTTTCTATTTTTGTAGCTAAGAAGGGAAGCAGGTTCTTGAGGGTATACTACATGTTTATGGTTTACCTATTCGTGTTTATTTGACTCCAATGCTTCTCATAGTTTATTATCCCGTAACCTTAATTGTTTAGTCATGCTCGACATGTTACGAACAAGGGGTTTGTTTGTTATTGATTTGTGCTCAACCAGTTCATGAGCAATTTTACCTTTCCACGACATAAGGTGGGTAGACAGTAATTATGGGTTCATTGAACGAACACATTATGGATTAAGTTTCACGATTTAGCTATAAGGCATTCGGTGATAATGTTGGGTTAGAAATTAAAATTTAGTAAAAGATGTTTACCATAATCAAAAAAGAAAGACAGAATATTTTAGGAATATATATTTGTGGAAAGATTTATATAAGAAAGTAATACTATATAAGTATGGTTTACAAAATGTGGTTTATAAACTAAAAGGATTTAAACAAAGAATTTAAGAATTGAAAATCTTTTTCAAGATTTTGGAGGAAATTATATCAGTATTACTTAAAAGTAAATATTTAGGAAATTGATTTAGGAAATTAAGATCATAATAGTATTATTATACGAAGTATTGATACCGCTTTGCAATGATTTTGTTTGAGTGCCAAGATTATGGTTTGGATGTATCGAATTCACTTCTATCGCTTGAAAATAACTTCAATGTTGACTATAGCATCATCGGCATTCATTCTTAGGTTTTTAAGTGTGGGATGCTACAAAGTTGTTTTGGGTAAAATGGAATTTGATTTAAACCCAAAAAGTGTGATTTGATATATAAAAGGTATATGTATATATTATTTGAAAATGATTTGAAATGAAAACCGGTGTTTTGTTCTAAAGTTCTCTTGTTAAGTTATTCATGGATGCGTGTAGCAATGGATTAAGAAAGTATGGTATGTGCGGCATGAAATGATATGTTGTTTGGTTGTTTCCATTTGTGGAAAATGAAATGGAATTTTCGGCGATTTTGGATAGTCAAAAACTTCCAAATCGTTATAGAATTCAATCTAAGTGTTATTGAAATATAAAGTTCAATTTATAAAAAAATTTAATTGAGAAGATAGCAATTCATAACAAGTATTAAATGGTTAAACATACTTGTTAGGAAAAACCAATTAGGTGTTATGGTATATACTCTTAGGATGTAATGGTGCATTATATGAGTAACTTAAGTTATAAAATGATTACAAACTTGAAGTTATGATTTATGAAATGATGGATAAATAATTTAGTATAGAATGATGAACTATTTGTATAAATGAATGTGATTAAAAAGGAATTAGTATAGTTTAGAAACCAATAGGATTAATATGTATGTTGTACGTAAATCGTTTAATGTGTAGGAATGTCCTTGATCCAGTATTCGCGTACATGTTTTCAAGGTGGTTTACACCAGTTTGAACAAGGATTTTTCACTCAATTCTTGATGACGAACGCCTGATACGGGTTCATGATATGATCCAATATTTTCTATCATAGTATATGGCTATGCAAGGAGAATGGAGGTTTCTGATAAAAGAACCAAATTAGAGTCCGCACTATAGAGTTCAAATGATCTATACTAGTTCGAAGTGAAATCTATGTGATCGAGCAAGTGATTCGATCAGATATTGCATATGTATGGTCTATGTGCATCGTACGAGCTTTAGTACATTTATATAATGCCTTATGTTAACTTATGAAGAGTTTGAGAATGACTTGTAGATTTGTTATAAGGTAGCATGAAAAATCGTCTAAGTAAGAATCTAAAGTTGTTGAGCGTAAGGTAAGCTTAGAAAATTGTTTATCGTCCTTGGGCGATGGGAGAGTTTTGAACCTGAGCAAACCATGAGCATTGATTGCTAGTAATTGTGAATACTATTTGAGTATTTGTGTGCTTATTCTTTTTCTAAGGTTAGAATTCTTGTGGAGCAAGGATGCTCGGGATGGTACAAGGAAGACGAAGGACGGTTCGAAGGAGTTCTACCCATAGTGCTTATAGACTACGGGTTCCTTCTTATCATAGTATCGTATATCTTTTATGGTGTACTCAATGCTTGAGATGAAGCCACCTAATATGCATTTTGGTTTAAATTTTAGTTTGTATATAGTTTCAGCAATATGCTATATACATATCTTATTTCATCTATCTCATTTGATTATCATTCTAGCTTGAATTTCGAGGACGAAATGTTCTAAGTGGGGGAGAATGTACGACCTGGAAATTAGAAAACTTCATCTTCGAATATCAAAACATTTTGAAATATAATTAAATGTTATAAATATGATCTTATAACCTTTTTAAGCATCAATTAATTAATAGAAAATGATAAGAAACTTATTTTTTAAATTTGTTTACAAAAATATATTCTCTGGAAAAATATCGATAATGTGACCGGAAATCGTTTTATTGGTAAACAACTTTCTAACCATCAGAAGTTGTTCAAATTATTTTTACATACACATATTTGCTTAGGAATCAATTTAATGTGATATATTCTTTTTTCCATTTATGGAGTACGTCATGGATGATGTCATCTTAGATATTTAGGAAATGAGAAAATATGGAAATAATTTAAAAGTTAAACTATGTGGTGTAACGTTGTCATGATAGAAGTAATTAATGTTAATAGGGTTATGAGTAGTTTTTGGTCTTTCCCCATCACAATTCCTGAGCCTATATAAGAAGGGTTACACCCTTAAGAAATAGATCACAAATATTTCAAAGCTTAAAAGAATATTTCAATGTCATCTTCTTCTTCTTCCTTTTAAATTCCTAAAGCAAATAATTTGCAAACCATCTCCAAATCACCTCAATCTTTGAGGAAGCCATGCCACAACATTACAAAACCTTCTACCTAGTTTTTTTTTGAAAAGAACAAAGCCACAATCCACCCACAAGGAGAGGCCGTGAGCTTTAGGCGAGTGGAGGAGGCAAAGGCAAGGTGATAAAGCAAAGAGCAAGGAAGAAAAGGTGTTGCAAGGTTGGATCTAGGCTTGGTTTCTTAGATCTTGGTTGTTTGTGAGGTTAAAGGTGAGTTAAAACCTCACTTTGAATGAAAAATATAACATATATACGTTAGTACTTGATTTGTTTATGTTGATTGAATTGTTGTTAACTTATGTTGAAACATTAATTGAATTATTACTTTAAAAGTAAGTGACATATATGATCCATATATATGGATTTTAACGAACTTGGAATGGACTTTTATGGACTTGTGTGACTTATGATAAGGCCTTGAAAAAAGAACATAGGTTATATATGGACTTTGGCGTCGATCGGACTCGGATTTGGAAGTGCACTTATAATGATAGTCGTTATTGATGCAGTTGTGAATTGTCTTGTTGTTGGCGATTGCTATGGAACTTTATAGGGAGATCCTTAGGAGTTTATTGCCATATTTATAATTTTTTTGTATGTATGTTTTTTGCTATTAAAATCTTGAATTGTAAAAATTTATGTACATCTCGAAAACGACCAAAACTCACTTGTGCAAATTGCCCCATTTAGCCATGATTACGGACTTTAAAAGATTGAAAAAATATTTAGATTTGAGTATTTTGTTTCATTCTTTTTACAAGTGTTTAATAACTCATATTAGATTATTACAAAAGTTGTTTGATATATTTATGAAATTTAAGAATTAGTTGTGAATTTTTAAAGAAGAGATATTTTGTTGAAAACATGTCGTTTTCAAGTTTTGAGGAAAATTATAAAGTTGTTATTTTCAAGTAATATTTTGAATAAATATTTTAAAACCTATTATAAGTATTTTTAAGTATTTTAAAGGTATAGAAAAAGTTTTATAAAAGATGTTAGAATTGCTAAATGGCTAAATAGTTGATTGTTTAATTACTTATTGAAAAATAATCAACTATGCTTAACACTAGAAACGGACGAAGCACGCTTATGTATTGATAAGAGTTAAGATTGATATTCAAGCAGCGGCGGAGCAATAGAGCTTTAACCAATCAGCTTTCCTCTTAACCGAGGAATAGGTAAGTGGAAAATGTCGAAAATGTGTTAATCATGTTGATTTCTTATATGTTTATGGAAATCATTAATATTATACTTTGACACTAAAGGTCGACGAGGTAGGCATATCTAATTATGAGATTCAAGAATGAAGTGTCTAGGCATGGTTTGGTGCAACCAGTGCCTAAATTTACCGGGCTTCACTCTTGGGCAAGGAAGTGTCAAGTCGGAATTTCGAAAACGAGTTAAGTGATGTGCACGTAAATGTGCATATTTTTACCACCATATTTATTCTATTTAATTTAAATAAATGATCATATTGGGTATTTTAACTTGTTTTAACCAAAATTCATATTAATTCCAAATTTTCACATATTCATCTTCATATAGGGGCAAAACGGTCATTTAAGTGCATATATTTCTTTGAGAAAAATTGATTGGAAGTTTATATATATTTTTGTAGGAAAATGGTCTCAAATAGGAGTGGTTTCATGAAGGAATATGCATGCACAAAGAATATAAAGGAATGAAGATGGAAATAATTCAAAGTGAAGATCATGGAGGACCCCACCTACCCACCTACCTTAATGTACAAATTAAAGGCTAATGCACATGCTTATGGAGTTAATTGTTTCATGTACACTTAATGGGGGATTAAGACATGTTAATGGTTACTTGGCCTCCACACTTCCTAAGGGGCATTTTGGGCATTCCCCAAAAATATGAATTAGGGTTTCATACATGTATAAATACCCATATGTTTCATGTAGCCTTCACCCTCTTCCTCTCTTCTCTTAGTCTCTCTTAGGCCTCTTTCTCTTTAGTTTAGTTGAGATCAAATAAAAGAAAGCTCTCTTTCTCTTTTCATGGCTACTTAGCCATTTTTATTTTATGTAATTTTCTTTTCTTTTTATGCAATGTTAATTAGTGTTTTCTTTTACTTACATGTTCATTTCCTTTCATGCTAGTAGTGTAGATTTACTTTTATGCAAGTAGAATAATTTTCTTTTCATTTGCTTTCATTTTCCTTTCTTTTTGCTTTTACGTTGCTAGCTACATTTGTTAATCAAATGACAAATATGAGAGGCTAAACCCCTTCAATTTAGGGGTAATGAAGCTCTCTAATTAATATAGCTTCAACATTTTGTCAATTCATGCTCTCTTATTGTGCTTAATGATGATGATGGAAATGGTTTACTAGTTGTTTTTTCTTTGAATTTTGATAGCCTATATTGTTGACACCGTATAGGCTATGCTTAAACAATCACTAACACTAATTGCCTCTTCATCAAAATATGATTATGGCAAAAGAAAGTGATTTGAAATTAAAATTTGATGGTCTATGTTTCTAATCAATAGTTAATAGGCCATACTTAAAATAGATTTTATTTTCATTTTCTTTGTCAAGTTTCATGAAAGTTAGTAAGTGTTTTAAGGGGTGTGTTATAGTTTGATGACTTATGCTGGCTAATTAATAGCTCAAATATGTCATACTTATGATAAACACATCAATTAAAACACTAATGACCATAAAAGAGAGATCATGATTTCATGTGTTGAACTCCATGATCTAGAGAGTGGATTTATTCTCTAAATTGTCATTTAACTCTCATATTTGCATTTCTTTTCTTTTTGTTAGTTAGTTAATTTTCTAATTTTCTAGCTTAACTTTCACTCGACTTTGGTTTAATTTGATTGAATAGAATTTTAAAATCATCAATTCCCTGCGGGTCGACCCGTATTCGCCACGTGCTACATTCATACACCGTGCGCTTGCGGTTATTTTTATTTCTAAATTCGTTCGACGGTTTTCTAAACCGATAGAATTTCCATCGACGAACAAGTTTTTGGCGTCGTTGCCGGGGAACTGTTTTGATTTTGATTTTCTACTCTTCGGATTATTTTTGTGCGATTTTATTTTGTGTGTTTGTTTGCATATTTTTTTTTTAAAAAAATTGTTGTGTGTTGTTTGATTTTGTTTGTTGTTGTTTTCAAGTGTGTTGTTCATTTAGCATTAGCATTTCTATTTTATGAAAAAATAAAATCAACATACATAATAAAAAAAATATTCCTTTTCTTTTTCTTTGCAATTTTGCATTTACAATTTACATTTGCAATCTCATTTTCTTTTTAATTTTTGCATTTACATTGTCATTTCCATTCACCCTTGACTGTCATCCCCTCTGTATAACAATTTCTGCACACCCTTGACTGTCATCCCATCTGTATAACAATTTCTGCTCTGCATAATACACTCTGTTTGCTGCCACAATTCCTACAGTGCACAGTGTATATAACATACAACTTCCCCTTCACTGCTATTGTCCAGAACTTCCGCCATCCTCCACCTGTAGCAACTCCACCACTGAACTCCAGCAGTACGACATTCTTCCAAAACACTCCACGGCCACCAAAACCACCATTGCCTGCCTTGACGACCACTGGCTGCAGCAACAATTTCTTCAAACCATCCATAACCAGCAATCACTACCTTTCCTGCAACAGTAAAACCAAGCAACATACCTTTCCTTCGACCACCCCGTTAACCACATCGCAATCTAAGTCACAATCATCCCAAACTTCACTGTCAACTTCTAACATCCCACAAACTTGCCTAACCCCCTACAAACTCAAACATTCAACTGCCTGTAATTCCTCCCCGCAATTTCAACCACCATTCACTACCCCAAACACCAAGTCACTACATCTCCACATTTCACTGGGCCATCTACTCACACTTCCGATCATCATCCTCAGCGGAACACAACACCAAATCACCAATTCAGTGACTACTTGCAACTGTTTCCAACACAGTGCACTTCAGCCTCGCATACAACCACTTCTCTGGCCATCTACAACATCAAAACAATAGCCAACCATCACCCATCAAGCAACTGTCACATACAACCCACTGCCCATCCAACCATTCCACTACAACCACAAAAAATCTGCAACCATTTCAACATTTACCATCCAAAAAAAAAACTACAGTGTTACACTAACCTTCCTCCGTTCGACAATCAAAATCCTCCAGCTAGCCCAGTTACACGTTGTCATCTTCATCATCGCAAGCAAAGATTGCCAATTCCATAGCTGCAAGCCGAGCAACCACTACACATCCCCCTGTTGCTCCATTTACAGCCATTAAAATCAAATCGCTGACACCCCCAAAATCGCGATCTCCTCGACATCACTCAAACTCCAATCGAATAACCTCACCGCCACTTCGATTACTACGACCTGCTACCTCGCAACCCACAACTCCATTCGACAGATCCCTTCACCGTACTCATCGTCATCCCCAAAAGACCGACCGCGACCTCTACCCTTCCTTTCTGATTTTGATTCTGAGAATTTGGTTATTTGGGAATTAGCGTTATTTTTATGAATTTGATTTGGTTGCATTGTGTAGTTGTGAAGGAACAGTGGTGATAATCGAACAGAAGCAGTGTTATTTTCCTTGGTTTACTCAAGTTGATTTAAATGGGCCGGGCCCTGGTTAGGTTTTTACTAAAAATAAAAACAAGTGTTTGATAATTTAGTGTATATAAACATTTATTTTTATTTAGAGCAAGATTGATTTGATTTCTTCCTTTAACAAAAAAGAGAAATCAGTTTCAATAATTCTGTTTGGTTTACAATTCACGTTGTCCTCAAGTTTCTTTTGATTTCAGTTTTGCCTTCAATTTTTCCTTTCTCTTCACAAAAAAAAACAACAAGGGGTTGTTTTCAATTGGTTTTAGTTAGTTTTTTTTCCTTTGTTCTAGTTTTTTTATTTTACTATTTAAAAAAAATGTATATATCTTGTTTTTATTTTCAGGTTGCCAAAGCAGATTGGAAGAATTGCTTGCTTCACTCCGCTGCCAAAAATAAATTGCTGGCTTGCTTATAAAAAATTTGCTACTTTCATCTCTACATTTATTAAAATTGCATTGTTGATTGCTTGCATTTGAAAAAAAAATTCAAAAAACAAAACAAAAATCCATCGTAGTTGCATTGTTAATACACATTTAATTTCTGCTTTGCATTTCATCCTAGAATTTTGATTAATATTAACGGTTAGACATCGATAACACTTAATTTTATACTGACAATTTGTTTTCTTTGAACAATTTAATTTCTTGGTGTCTAGGCTACGGTAGAGCAATAATCAGTTATAAATATTACGGTGATTCGTAAATATTATACTGAATTGTTCCTCTGAAGGTACTTAAACCTTCGGTTGCATTGCTACGGTGATTCGTGGTGCACCGATAAATCCTGTCCGTTACCTAGCTGAGAACTATCTTGTTGATTTAAGACAATTTGTAAGTATACAATTTTGGGTTAACTTAGGATAAATCATTTGTAATTAAACCTTGCATTCATTTAGTTGCATTAGTTCATGCATATTTAAGAGAAAAAAATATTTCAAAAATCCAAAACTAAAAAAATTGTAAATATTCCTTTTATTTTTCTTTGAAATCTTTAAATCCTTTTCCTTTCAAATTTCAAAAATCCAAAAAAATTAGAAAAACAAAAATCCCAAAAAAAAATATAAAAATTTTCTTAAAAAAGAACAAAAAAATTTGAAAATAAAAAAACAAACAAAAATCAATTTTCCATTTTGAAAAATAAATTCCACTTGTAAATATTTTTCTTTATAAAAAAAACAACAAAAAAAATCTTGAAAATGTCCGAGTTTCCTCTCTCTTACTCACTTGAATTTAGTTGTGAAAATCAATATAATCCATATGAGTTCACTCCAAATTCGTATGGATATTTTAACAACAACTATTGTTTAAACGATTCGAATTTTTAACCACAAAATTTTCAAAATGAGGACCAACCTTCAAATCTTGAAAATAGCATTTCATCTTTACTTGAAATCGCTACACAACAAAATCAAATGATAAATAAGTTGTGTAATTCATATTTGTGCAATAACTCGAATCAAAGTTTTCAAAATAATCAAAATTTGAATTCACTTCAAAATTCAAACGATTTCGAGTATAACCCATGCCAATTCAATTTCGAGCTTCAAAATGAATTCCAAAATCAAGACGAAAATGTGAACCAATTTTCAAATAATTTTGGCAATGGGAATAGTTTCAATAACGATACGATTGAAAACTTTGGTTGTCAACAAATTCAAAATGAAAATTTTCAAATTAATAACCATGAATTTGATTTTGTTGACCAAATGGAAGAAGACAACGGGGATTTATTACTTGAGAAATACAAAACTTTTCATGAAAATCATAATCAAATCCCAACTTCCGAAGAATCAAATCCACCATTTATTGAAATTGGCGATTCTTGTCCTCAACAAGTACAAATCAAAAGTTTTCAAGTTAATAATCATAAATTTGACTTTGTTGAACAAATGAATGAAATGTACAATGATCACATGGATTTGGTGTTCGAAACATATTTGAATCAACGTGATAAACATTATCAAATCCCAACGTGTGACAAGTCAAGCGATAATCCATCTTTTACCCAAATCGACGATTTTCAAATAACAAATTTTGAAATGGAAAATGATGATCTTAACGAAGTTATTGAAAATTTGGTAGTTGGGTTGGATTTCAATTCTATTGAGGGTGAGAAAATCGATTTAAATTTCGATCTTCCTTTTTCTGAAAATTTGAATACAACAACTTTGAATTTTGAACTTGATTTATGTAATAAAGTTGTTGATAATCCAACAAAGGAAGATGAATTTAATGAACATGAATTTTTTGGACTTTTGGATGACGAGTTGTTAAATTCCGAAGAGGAAGATGAAAATCACCATTTTGATTTTGAAATCAATAATTGTGAAAATGTTTTCAATGATAAGCTTGAATTTCAAATTGGTGAAGATAAACTTGAACTTCAATCAACTGTTTTGTCGTCCCTGAAAATCATCGAAAATAAAACAACTCGTACGATTTTTAATAAAACGACATTCGTTTTTCCAAATCGACAATCAACTTCAAATTCTCTTACGATTTGGTTTTTCGTGCTTAAGCCGTGTCTCACACATTTGACGAGACAAATGAATTGGTCTTTGGAAGACCGTTTCATTTACTTTTTGACTATATACTTTCTCATCTCTTGTAAATAGTAATCATTCATGTAAATATAGGATTTTTATTTTATTTTTCTCCTTCCATTTGGGTTGACTGTGGGGACGTAGTCAAAATCAAGTGTGGGGGGGACTTATCTTCATTTTTTTTCATGGTTTATTTTTGCTTTAAAATCAAAAAAAATTAAAAAAAAAATCCCAAAAACAAATTTTCTTTTGATTTATTTTTAAAAGAAACACTATAAGATAAATATATGGTTTTGGTTTATTAAATTGAAATTTTTAAAAAATTTATTTGTCTTAACAAAAATAAAAATGAAGTTTGATTACAGATAATAATGGTTTAACTAGTATATAGGAAGACTCATACATGTTAATTATGAAGTACATCCTAATTGAAAATCTTTGTTTTAAAAAGTGGTTGATTTAAAGTAAAGGATATAACTTTTTTTGCCTTCCAAGTTAAATGGTGCTAAGATGATTTTGCAGAACTCTCTCTCTCTCTTAAAAAATAAATATATAAATAAAAAATAATAACATCCAAATATTCACTCTCATTTAAAAGTCCTCACGGTTATGCATGGGTGAATTACTTGGAATTTTTGAGTATGTGCTTTCATACTCAATTTAAAGTCCTCACGGTTATGCATTTATGGAACACATGTAAAAAAAAAACTTAATAAAAACCACCTACGGTCGATGGGTGTATGCGCGAAAGTGTGTGCACTCGCCATGCTCTGTACTTCCCTCACATAAGCCCGAAAGGCAGTGCATGGGTGGTATATCTGGCCTCAGTTTACCTGAGCTAGGTGTGTAATTTTTCTTGCAAATAATGAGAGAGCAAGCAATTGAAATCATAGCACTATTTTTACTTAGTTGATTTGATTTGTTATTGAAAAAAAAAATGAAAATACCACTTTGATAAACTTTGATAATCAACTAAGGATCCATTTTATAATTACACTTTGTTATCAACCGAAACAACAAGTTAAACTATTGTTTATTTGTTATGATAACTTGATTTTTGTTGGAAATTTACAAGTAAATGACTTAAATTTTCAAGATAATGACCAAAACCAATATTTAACTTATTTGTGCCGATTTAAAAATAAATCATTAATTTTGTAAATATTTCAAAAACTTGCATTCATCTCTTTGTAAATAAATCTTGCATTTTATAAATATTTTCATCTTGCATTTGGATTTTGTGGGTAGTATCCGCTGAAAACCCTCAGAAGACAACACTCGTCCTACTGGGGACACCCAGAGGTTTAACGTCTTGTTGCATACGCTCAATGCAATCGTGCTCCCTACGAAAACGGATTTATCTTAGTTTTTCTTTATTCGAGGACGAATAAAAAGATAAGTGTGGGGGTATTTGATGTGCACGTAAATGTGCATATTTTTACCACCATATTTATTCTATTTAAATTAAATAAATGATCATATTGGGTATTTTAACTTGTTTTAACCAAAATTCATATTAATTCCAAATTCTCACATATTCATCTTCATATAGGGGCAAAACGGTCATTTAAGTGCATATATTTCTTTGAGAAAAATTGATTGGAAGTTTATATATATTTTTGTAGGAAAATGGTCTCAAATAGGAGTGGTTTCATGAAGGAATATGCATGCACAAAGAATATAAAGGAATGAAGATGGAAATAATTCAAAGTGAAGATCATGGAGGACCCCACCTACCCACCTACCTTAATGTACAAATTAAAGGCTAATGCACATGCTTATGGAGTTAATTGTTTAATGTACACTTAATGGGGGATTAAGACATGTTAATGGTTACTTGGCATCCACACTTCCTAAGGGGCATTTTGGGCATTCCCCAAAAATATGAATTAGGGTTTCATATATGTATAAATACCCATATGTTTCATGTAGCCTCCACCCTCTTCCTCTCTTCTCTTAGTCTCTCTTAGGCCTCTTTCTCTTTAGTTTAGTTGAGATCAAATAAAAGAAAGCTCTCTTTCTCTTTTCATGGCTACTTAGCCTTTTATTTTATGTAATTTTCTTTTCTTTTTATGAAATGTTAACTAGTGTTTCCTTTTACTTACATGTTCATTTCCTTTCATGCTAGTAGTGTAGATTTACTTTTATGCAAGTAGAATAGTTTTCTTTTCATTTGCTTTCATTTTACTTTCTTTTTGCTTTTATGTTGCTAGCTACATTTGTTAATCAATTGACAAATATGAGAGGCTAAACCCCTTCAATTTAGGGGTAATGAAGCTCTCTAATTAATGTAGCTTCAACATTTTGTCAATTCATGCTCTCTTTTTGTGCTTAATAATGATGATGGAAATGGTTTACTAGTTGTTTTTGCTTTGAATTTTGATAGGCTATGCTTAAACAATCACTAACACTAATTGCCTCTTCATCAAAATATGATTATGGCAAAAGAAAGTGATTTGAAATTAAAATTTGATGGTCTATGTTTCTAATCAATAGTTAATAGGCCATACTTAAAATAGATTTTATTTTCATTTTCTTTGTCAAGTTTCATGAAAGTTAGTAAGTGTTTTAAGGGGTGTGTTATAGTTTGATGACTTATGTTGGCTAATTAATAGCTCAAATATGTCATACTTATGATAAACACATCAATTAAAACACTAATGGCCATAAAAGAGAGATCATGATTTCATGTGTTGAACTACATGATCTAGAGAGTGGATTTATTCTCTAAATTGTCATTTAACTCTCATATTTGCATTTCTTTTCTTTTTGTTAGTTAGTTAATTTTCTAATTTTCTAGCTTAACTTTCACTCGACTTTGGTTTAATTTGATTGAATAGAATTTTAAAATCATCAATTCCCTACGGATCGACCCGTATTCGCCACGTGCTACATTCGTACACCGGCGCTTGTGGTTATTTTTATTTCTAAATTCGTTCGACGGTTTTCTAAATCGATAGAATTTCCATCGACGAACATTAAGCGTATGAATCGTGATTTGTATAAGCAATTGTTTTAATGAGATAATCGATTAGTCGATTATCGATCTTGACCAATTATAACTTAAGAAGTAATCAAAAGGCTTCACGATTTCATACCAATAAGTACCCCAGGGAGGAGTATTGGTGTGAAATGTCTCTAGATTTCACTTACTTCTGAGAGAATCGAAATTTAGGTAACTGAAAATTCATCGATTGGTTTTAGGGATTCTGGAAAGCGGGAAGAGTGTACTTATATGGGATGACTCAAACCCGAAACCATTTCAAAACCATACACGCGATCTATGTTCTATAAGTGGTTGTGAAGTGGATGATTATAGAGTTTAACTATCTATCCTAAGGTTAAAGTCCAAGGGTGAGGTCGGTGTTAACATTTCGAAGATGCTATCGTCTGGAACTGTCTATCTTGAGAAGCACTTCAAGAGAGAGGATAGTGTTAGCATTCGTCCAAAGACTTATGCGTGGGGGACCTATGTGGAGGTTCAAGATCTATTGAATCCATGTAGTGATTCATGATCTGTTCGAGAAGAAGGAATCCAATTGGGGATTTATGTGCTTTTTTAGTGATGTAAACTCGATTAAAAGATGTCGAACGTAGCCTCGAAATTGAAATAACTAAAAGCAGAGTAAGATGCACAATCTTGGGTTTTGCTTATCCGTGAAGGTATATCAACTCCAGATCTTGAGTATGCTTTTGACTATTGGGCGCCAGGAGCTGGTTATACTTGGTGCCATATAGTTCACCGTTGGGTCAGTTGGGTTTATCTTAGAGTATATCCTATCTCGAGATATACGATGCTTGGAAGGAATTTTGATCCTTGTCATGGAGTTCCGCTTTAGTTTATTAGGGGCGTCTCCATGGAAAATAATCTACGACAAGGAGATGCCACAGTAAATTAACAGTATTGACTGTATACCTATTACTGTTGTGGCGTTCGCGCAACAGCTATTTGATATGATTTATTTGCTACATACTGGACATTATTTATCATATCATTATATTAAACTTAATAAACAGTTGGCTTCTTTTGAAGGGAAAACTATTATAGGAATCCATACGGTCTCAATGGTTATTGTTACTGTTTGCACCAAAATTGGACAACACCCTTCGGAAGTTTTTGAAGAGATAATAAATGAAGAAATCAAATTGAAAATGAGGATTATCTAACAAAAACTCCAAGTCACAGAAAAGTAAATTGAACGAAGACAATAATTTAGAGTGGTTCGGCGATTTGCCTACGTCCACTATGAAGTTTTATCACTTTATTGCTTAATACTTGAAGATTACAAGTGTTCTAGAGCGAACTACAGCAGATAATAGACTTAAATTCGAAATCAGCGGCAGTGATGACGATATGGAGTGATTCTGGCAGCGTCCGGGCGTGCTTTATCTCTAAGAATTATTCATCCCCTTTATGAATGACCAGGGGCTCTATTTATAGGTGCAAGAGGCTGATATTTCGCCTAAAATCTGGGGAGACCGCTTCTAGCACGTGAGGGGGCCCACACGCCCGGATTCTGGAGATCCGGGCCCACTTTGGGATCGATTCGACCTAGGGTTCGAATCGATCAAGAAAGCCTCCAATTGAGGTGAAATTTGGTGTTAATATTCTTTAGCATGTACGTAAGCTCTTGTGAAAATTTCATAGCATTTGGACTTGTAGATCCTGAGTTATGATCGATTCAAGATTGCATTTCCGATTGTCATGTTAGGTTCGAATCGATCCTGATCGAATCGATAGGGTCGAATCGATGGTTGGCACATGTGAATGATGACGTGGTGCGCGCACTTCTTGGGTCGATCCATCTTTTTCTCCGAGTTTATTGGGTCGAATCCATGGTTTTAGCCGCCTTGACTTAGTGAATTCGAGGTAGTGGGTTCAGAGATATGTTCCTTCGAGTCGATAGAATGGATGTTCCTTCGTATCGATCAGGGTACACCATAGTTGATCGATGCGAAGGCTTCCCAAGCGAATGGTTTCGAAGCAAGTCATGGGATGGATTCGAAGTGAACCAATCTGCATGGATTCGAAGTACTCTGTCCTATTGGATTCGAAGGTCTTCATCCTGAAGGATACGAAGCGAAGTAGTCCCATGGATTCGAAGTATCTTGCCTTGAGGGATTCGAAGTAGGGGACGTTCGATGGGTTTGAACCAAGGCTTGGTTCTATGGATTCGATCACGGGGCCTGCTCTGATGGATTCGAAGCAGGGGCTATCTCCTTCACTTTTCGCTGGTGCTAACTTGAGCACACGAACTCGGATTCTCTTGAAAATTGGAACGTTGGCTTTCACGGATCTGCTTGATTTGTTTTATCAATTGTAGCCCGATCCGGACTTGGGCAAAATTCATCGGTGTCCGTGGTTACCCAACAGCTATTCAATGCTTAGGATGTACACCCCCTGTTTCCCAGTTAGTTTCCTGGTATCTCGGCCTTGCCAAAAGGCGGGATAACAATTGGCCCCCAAAGTACGTCTTGTGTAAACATGACGTGCTTTGAAAAGCTGTAGTCTCACGTTGGACAACTGTGACACGTTTCGTTGAAAGTTGTATTCTGTATTGCTGTAATTGACTGTTGTGTGATTGTAATTGGCTGTTTATCGTCGAAATCATGATGAGATGAGCCTTTGATCCCTGTGAATTTCAAAGATCAAATATTAGTCAGACATACGTGCATATATGTGTTACCTTGACTCTAGTTAACGTTGCGCGTTTGTAAGTCGTTGTTAGTTCAGTTTGTTATCGAATTCTGTATCGATCCTCTCCTGAATCGATTTGTAATTTGAGTTAAAACATAGCCTTGATGTTTGTCAATGGTCATCCTCTTGTATCGATCCTCTCCTGAATCGATGAAAAAGGTTGACAAGTAAATTTTTCATATCGAAGCGATGCGTGCATTCTCATCGATGGTTTCCGATGGATTCTGTAACGACCCAGAATTTTTGAAAATTTAAATTCGTATATTTAATTAATTTTAAATATTAATAAGTGAAATTTAAAAGTCGAATAAATTTTATTGCGAATAATTAGATTTAATTGAATAATTAAATCGATAATTTAATAGGTTAAAATACAAAAATAATTGAAAATTGGATTAAATATGATTGAAAATGATTTGTCAAATTTTATTTTATCATGTTGGAGTTAGAAAGATATTTTAGAACTCTTAAAATTTAATTTAGAGTTAATTTGTGAAAATTGAATATTTTAATATTTAAATCGACTAGTGAAATTAGTCAATTTTCGAACAGTCTCAGAATTGGATGAAATTAGTTTCATTGGATCCGTAATAGTTTGTTATTATCGGATTTCAATTTGGTAGGAATTGGAGTTTTCGTTTGACCGTGGCAGCTCGAAACGCATCGAAATTGTTTTAATATTAATTTGGCGAGTTAGAATAGCCAATTTTCAAACAGTCTCAGATTTCGACGAAACCAGTTTCATCGAATCCGTAATGTGATATTATTTTATGGTTTCAAATTTCGTGTCAATCGGATTTACCGTTTGTCCGGTGCAAGCTAAAACGCCTAGAAATTTGATTTACCGATTTAATTTTAAAATCGAACGTTTATTGCCATAACTCGCACAGATGACCGAATTAGCTCCTGAAACACGTTCCATTGTGTTCGGAACGTAGAGTAAAACTTAGGAACGCCAACCGGCACGCTTCGTTTGAAGTTCGAAAAAATTTGATGAATAGTAAATTGGGCAATTTTCTATATAAGCCCCTAACTACTTCATTTTTGCAAAAATTAAAAACCCTAGGGTTTCTTCAGGAGCCGACCGCCTCCATATACATTCAATGGCCACCATCATTCGATCCTTTCCCTATCAATCTCTTCCAATCCACACGTTTTTAGAAAAACTTGTCAACACGAAAGTTGTAGAGCTAAGCAAGAGCTTTCAATCCATACGGTTACTTCGTCAAATTGTCAACTATGGGGGGAGTTACATGCTCGTATTCGTTCATCGGTTGCGCACGAAAATCGATGCAAGGAGGGTGCTGAGTTGGACCATATTCACGGTGAAGCTAAAGCACGCGTAGGCGAAGGGAATAGAAGTTGCTGATCGTCGAATAGGTCGACGATGGTGGAGCAAAAATTTGATGGAAGGGGGCGGCATGGGTTGCGTGTTCGTGAGTTTGAACCTGGGGAAGAAGCTAAAAAAACACGGCTGTGATCTTGGACAGTAAAATGGACGGCCACGATGGAAGCAAGGTTGAAAATATAAAAAATTATGTTGTAAATTTTATATTAAAAATTAGTGTAACTTCGTAAATTCATATCTTTTTCATACGAGGTCGAAAATGCGCGAAACCAGTTGGGTTCGTATCGACGAGCACTACGCTATGGAATTGGGTCGGAGTCATTTGGAGTTAGTGAGAATTTTGGGTAAAATTAAACGCACGTTTAATTTTATTCGAAATAAAAGCTGAAAACGAAATTGAAATCAAGGTGAGAACTTCTCACTCAATCGAATCAGTTTCGATTTTAATTTTAAATAGTTAGATTTAAAATTCTTGAATGTATGTTTGAATGATGATTGTTATCTATTGATTGTTAAAATAGACACTATACGCCGTTAGTAAGCGGATGTTATTTATTAAAAACATATACCGCGAATATTTCACAGTACAGTGAAATTGGTATTATTTATGTACATGGAGTTGATTTCCCGCATTATATAGTGGATGAGACCCTATTGCGCCGTCTATTAAGCGGATAATATTTTAAATATATACCGCGATAATTCCATACTGGAACGAAATTGGTATTGTGCTAACATCTTTGGATGCAGGGAAACAGGTTGGAGGGATCCAACTGGATTCCTCAACGGTATTTATTAGATTTCGGATATTTTGATATTTGATTGATTATCATATCGATATATGATGTAGTTGTTGTCGTGATTGACTATTTGGTGTGTAGCATCATTGGGCCAATTTTGGAATTTGAAAAGGATTTTAAAATTGATTTTTGAAAGTATATGTTATAAAATATTTTTGGAATTGATTCATTTTAAATAAATAAACATTATAATTTCAATGTTATAAAAATTATGATTTTTGAGAAATATAGTTAAAAATTGATTTTTGAAAATATGATGCTAATGATTTTATGAAATAGTTTAAATCGGGATTTTTGATTTTATTATAAAAAGTTTAAAATATAGGATTTATGAAATTTGATTATTTTATAAATCAAAGAAAATGATGAAATTATAAAGGAGTTCAAAGACTTTTTTAAATAATAGTATAAATAGATTATATAAAGGATTTATAAATTGATATTTATTAAATTAAAATATTTGAATTATAAAACGAGTTTTTATAAGTGTTAGAATGAATCGTAAATGAATTTCATAAGTGAATGAAATTTATAGAATTATAAATGGTGAAGTTATAAATGGAATTTTATAAGCAGCAGATTTATAAAATTTGTAAAGTTATTAAAAGAATAATTTTGGGTAAATAAATGAATCTTATAAGTTGTAAGATTTATAATTTGGGAGATTTAAAAGAACAGTTTTGTAAACAAATAAATTATAAGTATCTAACTTATAATATGAACTTTTGTTATATAATTGAGTTATAAATTGGAAATAGGTTAATAAAGGAGATTTATAAAAAGGAAGATGTTATAAAATAAATAGAAATGGAATTTATAAACATTGTTTTATAAATCCGCAAACGACTTATTTTGATAAGTAAATTGTTATAACTTATTAATGGTGTTATATACACGTTTTAGACAGTGAATAATCCTTTAAATAAAATGTATAGAAATGATGAAATTGGTTAACGAAGTATATTCACGTTTTTGAATAGTGAATAATATGTCAAAGAAAATGTTTTGGATGTGATGTTTTAAATAGAATTAAAACGATCTAACGATGTTTTAAAATGTGTTAAGATTCGAAACCATAGATTTCAACATTCATTGTTGAAATAGACATTTTCGAGAAATAGAAGGAAATGGTGGACTATAACACTGTAGTTATAGTAAATGATTTCCGAAAGGAAATGTTATGTATAGTATTGGGATTTATATATATCTATTTTAATTTCGAATCCCTATACTAGTGATTTTGGGTTGTCGTAACGATGTTTTACGTAACATTCGTTTTGGCCCAAATAAATATGTTTAAGAGAATGATTTCCTTAAAGAATGAAATATATACTTAATTTCGATTTAAATATACATAATATTTTCCAAGTGTTGAAAATAAATGAATTTGTGAATTACTTATTAATAAACAAGTATGGAAATGTTTTTCCAATGTGAAATGAAACGTTTTTGAGAATTTATCTTTTTGAAGATAAATTGAAAATGAATAATTGCAATCGTATATTCATAAATATTTTGGAATGTAAATTCATTATGGAATTTATAAATGAAAAGGGGAATTTGTTTAAAAATAAATGCTGATTTATTTTTGAAGTGTGAGAATTAATTTACGGATTTTGAACGTAAATATAAAGTAAATCGTTAAGGATTTATTTAATTGGTTTAAATGAACCAGGTTGAAATGGAAAGTATTTCCGCATAAGGAAAATGTTTGAAATTTGTTTTCAAAAGTGGTAAAGATGAAAAATGATTTGAAATTTGTTTTCAAATGGTTGAAGTGTGAGAATTATATATATATCTTGTAAAGATATTTTTGGGAAATTAAATAATTTAGAAAATTATTTGGAATTGGTGATGTTGTGCATATCAATTGATAGTTCAATAACCGACTATCAATATTTACCTTTGAATGGGTATTTGTTGTGATTTGTTTGAATTTGAATGCCACACTTATTTTTGAATAAGCGCTCACTATTCGGGTTAGCCAGGAAAGGACCTTGGGGTCGTATAACCCATTCCGAATATGATACGTCGTTATGAATTGCATTTGAAGACCGGTGTTGAAGACTGGATATTTTTGAAAACGGAAGGATTACCGTCGAATGTTTCTGCACCGAATGGCCCCGGTACAGAAATTCCATATGTGATGGGAAGTCCGGACGTGATGAGTGAATATCCGGATTGCAAGTACTTCTTTGTAAGTGCCTTCGGTTCTGTTCGATCCCGGACAGAGTTGTATGGATTGTATGTCTGACATTACAAATTGAGATATAAAGCTGATTTCTTTCAAATATATTTCTGTTGGTGGCAGAGAATTTATTCTCTTAGCTCAACACCATTCTCTGTGACGTACAAGCTCAGAGGTTATGTAGTTGATGGTTATCAGCGATATATTCCCAATTTGGTAATGTGACATGCTGAGTGTTGCCGTGAAATGATCATTGTTTGATCATTTGTGATACGATCATTTGTTTGATCATTTATCTTGGTGATCATTACTTTGATCATTTATTGACCCAAAGCATGGCTTTGTACCAAAGCATGGCTTTGTGGACGAGACTTCGTCGGACCTCACACCGCGGAAATGGTCAAAACAGGAAGGATGCAGCAAGGTTATTAGGGGTAGCGCCCTTTAGTGTATATCATTCCTTCTGGGTAGAGGTGGTATCACGGTATGGAGCCCAGATATTTAATCTATGTTGTTGCTGCAAACTTATTACTTTGTGGTTGTTGGAAATCGAGGATCCTCGGATGTAGATCGGTTACGATCGGGGGATGACATATTCGTGTCAGTAGTTACCCAGTTAGGGGTAACCCGACCTTGTTTTGGCAGAGATCCGGTTTGGTTCCCGGGACGTCATTCCAGAGGCGTTTCCATGTGGCGATGGGAAGTTCCTTGGCCTGACCATTTGTTGGAAATCCAAAGAAACAATACGATCTTGTACGGTTTTAGTTGTAGAACCTATCATTCACTTATGGTGGCGCCCCACTATTTGGATGGTAGCTATAGTAGGCATATGATAATGGTCGTATGTTGGCTAAGATTTATATCTTTACTTTCGAAATGATTTTTTCTACACTATGCACTAGTAATAATATCAAACGTTCTTTTTAATGCGTATCAAGCATCTTTGACTATCATAAGGAGAAATCTCCTCCGATTCTGCGTTTGCATTGTGTGTGTGTTTGCGGAAGGCCTTATGGTAGTCTCATTTTTAAAAGCATTGCGAATCTATTTTAAAATTATCCTATTCTTTGTTTTAAAGATAAACTATTTTAGTTCTCACACCAGTCAGACAACCGACTCGGAGTTTATCGTTTTTCCTTCCTAAACTCTAGGTGCCCACCTATTTCCTCACGGGCAGTTAAGAGTTAGGTTTATCAGGATATTCTGGAATTCAGAAGTTGCAGGAGGCAAGCTGGATGGCATGGCGTATTTACTAGTATATAGTATTTCTTTTCCGCTGTTTGTTATTGTTTGATTGTTGTACACTCTGATAATGTAATGTAATGTAATGTAATAACTGATGTTATCTCATTTTTTGGACAAAACTGGAATATCAATGTTGTGCGCATTCCCATCACGACCGGAACAAGAAGAAGCAGCCAGCAAGCATTACCAGAGCTCATTCGGCATTCATCCCATTCGGTGTGCCACATTTCATTCGGCATTCACTCATTCGGCACCGGTCCAAGAGAAAATGAGCAAAACCTCTCCACCTCAAAGCCGGTCCAAAGCTCCTCCACAACATACCCACTCTGCCGAACCAACTCGATGCGGCACCACCGGACCAACCTCTTCCAAACCAACTGCCACCGAACCAACACACTTCGCCTACCACTGAATCACCACAACTCCATGCACTACCGGTCCATGCAATCACCGGACCAAACTCCCCTCGAACCAGATCCACTCCATAAGCCACCGAACCGTGCCACCACCGAACCAACTCCAACCACACTATACTACTGCCGTTCCAACCCACCACCGGACCAAACGACACTCCACACAACCTATAGCCGAATCAACCTCTCTCCCATTAACAACCGAACCAAGCTCCGCCGAACCAGAATTGCCAGTCCAGATTGCTTCAGCCTGGGCCCACCAGCAGCTATATACCTCCAAGACCCCTGCCCCCTACCTCATTCTATAAATAGAGGGGCAGGGGTACAACAATGGCGGACAAGTTTGAGAGCTCAAGTCTGGAAGGAACTCTCAAACAACTTTAGATACTTGTAATCAAAGCTTTGTACTTGTAATCTAAAGAAAGAAGGAGAATAACATATAAAGTGGACGTAGGCACATTCTGGCCGAACCACTATAAATCTGTGTCTTTTACAGTTTAGTCCCTGCTTTTTATATATTTGCATAAATCATCCAAATCACTAGATACAACATAAAATCAACCAACTCATACGACTTTGGGTGTTTGCGGCCATTTTTTACGCAAACATTTTGGTGCTTTCACTGAGATGAGAGGAACCAGCTTCCGCTACACGGACAGAAGTTGAATTTGAAAATCTAAGAGTTCAGATCTAAGAGTTATGACGAGACAAACAAGTAAAAGGCAAAGGCCAGTGAGAAGTGAACACCAAGGAAGTCAAGAGGCCTCCTCAGGAGGGAATCAAGTGTCGATCTTCATCACTAGGGATGAGATGGAGGTCATGATGAGAAGACAGGAAGAGATGATACAGAACTTACTTCAACAAATTGGGCAAATTGGAGCACAAATCCAAGGAGCAACTAGAGTTCAGAACGGAGTAGAACCATCTGGCGCAGCACCAGAGCTAGGGGGCAACCCCCAAGCAGCAGACGACTATCAATCAGGCGTTGATCCCGCATGGGGGCACCACACTTGGAGCCAGTTAATCCAATCACAGAGAGTGAGATAGAGGCCTCTGAGCAACCAGGTAAGGAATGAACGCCCAGCCAGGGGGCAGGTAAAATTCCCTCATGAACACGGGGGCAGGTCGAAAACGATGAACAAGTCGCAAAACTCTCACTAGCACGGTTAAATCATTTACACATGCGAGCGATCGCGCACGATCCATAGGCATGCTCTGAATGACTATAGACCGCACCATAGTAAGAGTTTACACTTTGACATCCTCGTCTTGCTCCTGCTTTGACTTTGATTTGAACGTTCCTACTGTGGAACTCGTATGACTATTGCTTTAACATTTACAATTCCATGGAAAAATTATTTACTTGTATGCCCGTTGGATCGCGAACGGTCCACGAGCACCTATTGCATGGCAACGAACTGCCGAAGTCTTTGATTCGAAAAATTCTCCCAAACATTGACTCCAACACTGATAATATTAAGTCCCCCCCGGGCACACTCATTCGCCTCGAACGGCACCCGACTTCGAACAGTCACAATTCGCCTCGAACGGCACCCGACTTCGAACAGTCACAAATCGCCTCGAACGGCACCCGATCGCGAACGATCACAACTCGCCTCGAACGGCACAACTCGCCTCGAACGGCACAACTCGCCTCGAACGGCACAACTCACCTTACCTCAAATGGCTCGATCGCGAACGGTCGTCATTTGAGGTCCGCCACCTGATCATTGACTGCTACACATTACCTCAAATGGTTTGATCGCGAACGGTCGTCATTTGAGGACCGCCACTTGACAGCGCACTGTCGCACTTTACCTCGAATGACTCGATCCCGAACGGTCGTCATTTGAAGTTGAGCGCTTGACCTTGAACGGCCGCATTTCACCACAGATTACTCGATCCCGAACGATCGACACATGGATTTATGCATCTGACCGGACACTGTCGCACCTTACCTCGAATGACTCGATCGCGAACGGTCGTCATTTGAAGTTGGGCGCTTGACCTTGAACGGTCGTATTTCACCACAGATGACTCGATCCCGAACGATCGACGCACGGATTTACGCGCTTGACCGCGCAGGGTCGCACTTTCCCTCGAATGACTCGATCGCGAACGGTCGTCATTTGAAGTTAGGCGCTTGACCATGAACGGCCGCGCTCCATCCCAAATAGCTCGATCTCGAACGATCGTCATTTGGGGCCATATAAAATATCAAGCTCTTTTCAGGTTGTCAACAGGATACGAACATCCAGCTCATGGCATTGCAAAACACGCCTTCCTATCGCGAGGACATCAACAGGATACAAACATCCAGCTCATGGCATTGCAAAACACGCCTTCCTACCGCAAGGACATCAACAGGATACGAACATCCAGCTCATGGCATTACAAAACACGCCTTCCTACCGCAAGGCATGTTTTGGGGGGCAAAGTGTTATCTCATTTTTTGGACAAAACTGAATTATCAATGTTGTGCGCATTCCCATCACGACCGGAACAAGAAGAAGCAGCCAGCAAGCATTACCAGAGCTCATTCGGCATTCATCCCATTCGGTGTGCCACATTTCATTCGGCATTCACTCATTCGGCACCGGTCCAAGAGAAAATGAGCAAAACCTCTCCACCTCAAAGCCGGTCCAAAGCTCCTCCACAACATACCCACTCTGCCGAACCAACTCGATGCGGCACCACCGGACCAACCTCTTCCAAACCAACTGCCACCGAACCAACACACTTCGCCTACCACTGAATCACCACAACTCCATGCACTACCGGTCCATGCAATCACCGGACCAAACTCCCCTCGAACCAGATCCACTCCATAAGCCACCGAACCGTGCCACCACCGAACCAACTCCAACCACACTATACTACTGCCGTTCCAACCCACCACCGGACCAAACGACACTCCACACAACCTATAGCCGAATCAACCTCTCTCCCATTAACAACCGAACCAAGCTCCGCCGAACCAGAATTGCCAGTCCAGATTGCTTCAGCCTGGGCCCACCAGCAGCTATATACCTCCAAGACCCCTGCCCCCTACCTCATTCTATAAATAGAGGGGCAGGGGTACAACAATGGCGGACAAGTTTGAGAGCTCAAGCCTGGAAGGAACTCTCAAACAACTTTAGATACTTGTAATCAAAGCTTTGTACTTGTAATCTAAAGAAAGAAGGAGAATAACATATAAAGTGGACGTAGGCACATTCTGGCCGAACCACTATAAATCTATGTGTCTTTTACAGTTTAGTCCCTGCTTTTTATATATTTGCATAAATCATCCAAATCACTAGATACAACATAAAATCAACCAACTCATACGACTTTGGGTGTTTGCGGCCATTTTTTACGCAAACAACTGATATAGTTCTTTGTTTAAAGATTATTCATTTAATTATTATATGTTGTTCCGCTGCGATTGTGAGATTCTGATATTGTTCTGTTGTTTTCTTTCTGTTATGTTCTATCTTTTCTCTCTTTCTCTTTTTTTTCTTCTTTTTCTTAAAACCCTGAGAATTCGTATTTCCGTTCATCTTGAGTTAGTCAATGGAGATTAGTGTTTATTCAAGGAGTACGGATTTACGGGTCCTCACAGATTCGAAATGGTCTTTCGAATCGATAGACTTCGAACCGCTGCGAGTCGATGGTTGTGAAACTGGCATTTCGAATCGATATGATTTTGTGACTTCAAACCAGCTTTCGTTCAATCGCTTCGTATCACTGAAGCTTCGTGGCAACGCCACCTTGATGGATTCGAAGTATGGTGGATTCGAACGCGCTCGTTCGAATCGATCGGTGGTTGACCGGTAACAATCGGTCATGTGGACCGGGAGGCAAAGCGTCTCTTTTCCTCCCTTGGATCCATATAAATATGCAAGGCTTAGCTCACTTTCATTTTTTACTTTCTACTGTTACTCTGTCTTTCTCTTCGCATCGATCCTCCAGGCTCGAGAAAGACATTCTTTCGAATCGATCTAGCCTTCAATCCTTCGATCAAAATCAAAACAAATCAGGTAACTAAGGGTTTAGGCCTAGCGTAGAACGATGGGAATTGGAAATCTTCTCCATCACCCTTAATTATTATTTTTCGAAATCAATTTTTGGTAGGTTGTGAGATCTGGACGAAACTGATCGAATCGATGGATGGGGCTTCGTATCGATGTTTGTGAGGTGACGTGGTTCGTATCGATCGATTCGAACTAATGACTTCACGATCGATTCGAAGGTATTGAGCTCGATCGATACGAAGTTGCTTTCCTGGGTTGATATGAATGCTCTTCTGATGGACTCGAAGTGCTCCTTTATTTGATGCTATGGATATCGTCCCAGAGACCCATGTCGATACGAAGTGATTGAGTCGACTCTTATCGATTCGAAGCACATCGAGTCGACCTGTATCGATTCGAGGCGATCGATTCGACCGTCCTCAATTCAGAGAATACAACTCTTCTGACTTGCTCCATCATCTGAACTACGATCGATTTCAAGCTGAAATTTGACGAACTTAATGAATTTCAGCATACTTGATTCCGACGAGCTTCTACCTTGCATAATTGAACTTGACTGTAGGACTGCATATTTGACTATCTCTTGATGCTCGTCGATGGAACTGTGGCCTAACCAAAAATATAACGGATTTATGCTTGCATCGATCAGTAGCATCTGGATGACATGGATGTGACGGTCAGCGATGACGGTCATTTCCGATCTCGATTTTCACAGTTTTGCTGTTCGCACATCTTGCTGTTTGTAAATTTACTCTAACTCTTGTTGAATTCTTCTAAGTAATGCACGACACTGCACCGCACACACTTTACACTGGGAAGGAACGGGTTTTCTATGTGCTTAATGTTGCTTTCTGATGAGTTAGTTAGTTATGAATCTTCGAGCTCTCAACGACAAGAGGTACAGAGTTCGCCTCCTCCTGTGCTTGAAATCCCTGACATTCCTCCCGAAGTAGTTGGTCCGGCTCCAGACGAAGTTCCACAAGCCATATTTATCGAGGATCCTATCGACTCCGTTCCATCCAGTATTTCTGAAGCCTTACTGGGCCAGATTTGCCTGAAACATAGCTTATCCCTGGATGATGTTTTGCTACCGAGCGTCGACGACAGACCTCACAATCCCCCCGAAGGGTATACTGCTTTCTACCATCACGCCTGTGCGGCCGGAACTCTCTCTCCATTTAACCAGTATATCAGGGAGACGTTATCATTCATTGGAATTGCCCCCTCACAACTTCATCCCAACGGACACGCATTGTTGAAAAGTGTTTTTGTCCTATTTATGGGCCATCTCTTTCGCCCGCCAAGGCCGACCGAGATTAGACACATATTTAACTTCAAGAGCAGGGGCAATAGCCCATCTTTCACCTTTTTGGAAGCAGTTAGAAACTGCTAGATTGTGACGGGAGCCTGGACTAGACTCAGTTATTTTAAAAATGAATGGTTTTTTGTTCGATGCCCCTAGGGTTTACTAGGCGATGGTTGTCTAGACGTAAGTGTTGTGGACCTTCCTTAATAGTCATTGTCAACACTTGTACTAATATCATGTTCTTCTTGCAGTTATCATCTCAAGGCCCGATGGTGGTCATTACAAAGGCATTATCCGAAGTTTACAAGAGGTCCCTAGCGATTTGCGGCATATCGACTCGGTGTTAACTGACGATAACTTAAGGATATTGGGTTTAATAGAGATGGGCCAGAGCAATGTTATTGAGGGGTTGGCGAAACCGGCTTCGAACACAAAGAAGAAAACGGTGAAAAGAAAACCCGGCATAATAATAAGATAAATGAGCACGATGAAAGGACGCCCACTCATACCGAGCTAGCGGCTGATCTTTCCCGAATAGAAGAGAAGCGGAAAGGCAAGGCTGTTGTCCCTAAATTTAAGAGACGGGAGTCTGTAGTCGTATCTCGTTTGATCCCCGGAACTACTATCTCTGACGCTGCTCCTTGTCAATCAAGAAATGCTTTTATAGGACTGGATTACATTCCCATCCCGGAATACGTATCTCTCCACCACGAGTCCGGGTTGGATGAACTCCGAGAAGCGTTAGAAATTTGCGAGCCTTTACCCGTTAGTGCAGTCGACACTTCTGGTTGGTCGGGGGTTTTGCACATTTGCATACACTTTCATAACACTACACGACTTCCTCATAGATCGTATTGCTTTCACCTGGTATTTAGCTGAATTGCTTCTCTTTTTTAGGTGCTATGTCTGGCCGTCAATCTACATTAAACAAACTCCGAAGAGTGCATCATCCTTCGTCTTACTATGAATCTCGACGTGGGGACTCCGATCGCGATCGCGAACGGAGGTATCATAGACAAGAATATTATGCAAGGAACCATCTCCGTAGTTACTCTAGTCAAGAGTGCTCGGATAGAGATCGGAGATACCGTTCCCCTTCTCGCTCTCCTTCGCCACCCGAAGCCATATTCAGGTATCTGAGCCTCTGCGACAGCAACTGTCTTCACAGGTTTCGAGGCTTGAGTCACATCGTTCTAGAACTAAGGTTGTTACGACCACGGATGCGGAGGAGGCCCCTATTGAACCATCCGGTGAAGGGGCTATCAGACTTGCTCAATTGAAGAAGGACTTCTCGAAAATTTGCTTCGACGCTTGTATTTTCCCTCCTAATCTTAAAAGAATTCTCGAAAGCGCCGTGACCACAGCACTTAGTTATACCCACGACTTCTATGCTCAGTACAAGGAATGGTATAAGGCGTCCGTTAAAGCTTCAAAAGTAGCCTTTGATCGGGCCAAAATTATTGAGAAACTGGAAGCCGACTTGGCTCAGAAGAACCGTATTGTCGATATACTTCAATCTGAGGCGGAGTCCTCCCGTAGGGCCAAAGTTGAGTCGCTAAAAAAGGTTGATGAGACATTAGTTGAGATGGAAAAGATGCAACAGGCACATTGCACTTTATTAGAAGACTTGGGCCATCGATACAAAAATGTTGAGGCCGAGCGGGATGCGGCAGTTAAAGAACTGGAGGAGTTAAAGGCTAAGTTTGCTGATATAAGCAAGGAAAAAAACGATGCTAATACGCCGCACAAGAAGCGTGTGAGCAAGCTGTGTCTCTTCGGGCTGAGCGCGATGCAGCAGTCGCAAGGGTTAAGGAGGTGGAAACGGAAGTGGAGGAGAAAGTCCAGGCGGAGAGGTTCAAGATGGAGGCTGAATTTGACGAACTCCTGGATACGTATAATGCCAATGTGTTAGAGCACAGAAATCTCGCCTGGCTAGGAAATTACTCTATGCTTCTCTACAGTGCTTGGAAAAAATTAGTGGAGAACAAGAGGATGTCTTGTCCGGATGGAGTATTAGATGAGTTTGAGCTCGAGTCATGTCTTCTTAGCGAGGAAGAGAGGAGAATTCTTCATGAGGCGATAATCTCCGTCGATAAAAAAAACTCGGCATCCAGCAAACGGAGATCGGGGAAGGTTCGGGTGTCGCGCATCATAGTGAGAATATCGAAGTTCCTATCCCAACTTCGTCCGAAGTTATCACCGCTGTTGACCCACAAGTCATTCCTGCTTACAATCCGGATCAACCGGAGTTATCTTCTGGAAAGACTTCTGTCTCCGAACCTATTCAAGCTTCGAGGCAAGGTAAGGAAGGTATTTCGATTATTTCCCTCATGTTTTAAAGCAATGATTTTTGAGAGAATTTACTGGACTGACTATTTTTGCTCTCCTTTGTTCAGTGACTGAGAGTGTCGCGCCCGTGCCCCCAGTTCCTCTGGTCCTATATCCTACGCATGGAGTTATTGTCATCGAAGCGATTTCAACTGCTGCCATGGCCGGTGATATTGGAGAGGGGAGCTCGATGTCGTTTGATGCACAAATGATTGAGGAGCTACTTAGTCATTCTCTTGACCCTATTCTTGATCCTTCATTTGCAATGAGGGGAGTTGCTCCAGTTTTCAGTTCTGTCATGACGACCACCAGCGTATCCAACGCAGCTCAGTTGTCCCAAGAAGAAGAGATTTTTGCTGAGATAAGTGCTGAGATGGCCATGGTGACAACGGTCGGCGGTTCTGGAAGCGGCACTGCCCCCTCAAGCTTATCTTCTTTAATGGTGATTTCTCCCGGCGGCACGGTAATCGTCCCAAGCGTTGCAGAGCAGACACCTGTCCAGCTCTTATGCCTTCAGTTCGCCTTTCCTAAAGGATCTCTGTCCCCTCCAGCTCCGAGGAAGATGTGGATATTATGCCAGATCTGGAGGATGAACCAAAGAAGGGCAAGAAATCTCGTAGGAAACCGGGTAGTGGGTCCAGCGGCTCGACTCCAAAGAAGAAGCCTCGGAAGAAGAAGAAGGGTTGAGCTTCTTGACTTATCATGTAGTTGTAAATAGCAATTCTTTTACTTCTTCTTTCGTTCTTTTAGAGCCGTGTATAAGTGTGGATTCGGCCTCCAATTGGTCAAAAAAATTTGATTTGCCATGTAATCAAACCTCTTTTTGTTAGTTGATGGAATGGGAAGTTGTTCTTTTCTTTTACTTAAGTGTTTGCAGTGTTTGGCTTTCAATCCGGTGTACTTGTGGCGTTTTTTACCGTTAAGTAGAGTTCATTTTTTATTTGCTAAGTCTGAAAAACACAATTACGTGTCGTGATTGATGTATGAGTTGAACTCCGGGCAGTGTACTGCTTCAGTTAGCGATTAACACTTAAGCTTTTCTGCCCCCAAGTTTCGGGGAACAACATTCGTATTTTGGTGGTTAATCACACTTATCACAAATCTTAAGCACATGTCCACATTCTGGGGACTTAGGATAATTTGAGATCGATAATCTGATTCGCATTATGGGAATTTGAGAGTTATCGATGTCTGTAACACGGTTCGCGCTCCGGGAACCTGGAATTGATGTTTATACTCCACTTCACGCTCTGGGAACTTGGAGTTAGTATTGATATTTCAGTTCGCACTCCGAGAATTTTGACTTGGTATATGTGCTCCAGTCCATACTCTAGGAACTTGGAGATAGCATGCATGTTTGAGTTCGCACTCCGGGAACCTGTAATTTATGTTTATACTCCAATTCGCACTTTGGGAAGTTGGAGTCCGTTCGCGCTCTGGGAACGAGATATTTGATGTTTATACTCCAATTCGCACTCTGGGAAGTCGGAGTCCGTTCGCGCTCTGGTAACGAGTTGTTGGATGTTTATACTCCAATTCGCACTCTGGGAATTTGGAGTCCGTTCGCACTCTGGGAACGAGTTGTTGGATGTTTATACCAATTCACACTCTGGGAATTTGGAGTCCGTTCGCACTCTGGGGAACGAGTTATTGGATGTTTATACTCCAATTCGCACTCTGGGAATTTGGTGTCCGTTCGCACTCCGGGAACAAGTTATTGGATGTTTATACTCCAATTCGCACTCTGGGAACTTGGAGTTAGTAGAAGGATTGTCGTGTATCAATCCTTGTAAATGATGGTGTAGTGTTCTATCCCCGAGCTCGGGTTTCACTTAGCAAGTGACCGGTCGTATCACAGTCACTCCCTATTTGAATAAATCCCACCGCATGATGGAACTTAGCTCTCCATGTATCGTGATATTATGCGTCATTTTCAGTGAATCACAGTTTTGGCTCGAAGAGATGGCATTTTATTGCTGAAATGAAAGAAACATGGAAAAATCAGTTGCCTTATTATAAATTCAAACTTTGAAATGCAAAAATAAAATGCAAAGGAAGAAATTGACTAAAAATAGATAAATGTCATGTGTAGTAGCGACGGAGACTTTCGCTATTCCAAGCTCTCGGCAAAGTAAGACCGTCAATGGTCGACAACTTGAACGTGCCATCTCCGAGCTTTTGTGAAATCACATACGGCCCTTCCCAATTTGGCTTCATGTGCGAAGGGACCGGATAAATTCTCTTGAGTACGAGATCGTCGGGTTCAAAGGTTCGCGGTCGAACCTTGGCATTGTATATTCGAGCGACTCGACCCCGATATGCGGCTGCCTCAAATCAGCTTCTTCACGCTTCTCATCGAGTAGATCAGAGATTCAGCAAGCAATATGGAATTCGTTTTCGGATCATAATATGTCACACGATGAGAGTGAACTTCCACTTCGACTGGAATGACGGCTTCAGAGCCATAAGATAGAGAAAATGGAGTGTGTCCGGTTGTAGTTTTGTTAGTTGTTCGGTAAGCCCATAGAGCCATAGGAAGTTCATCAACCCACTTGCCCCCGGCTTTCTCCATTCGTTTCTTCAAAATAGACTTGATAACCTTATTGACGGCTTCAACATGACCATTTGCTTGAGGGGTGTGCTATTGCAGAGAATTTCTTATGGATGTGAAATCGTTGACAGAACTTCTTGAATTCAACACTGTCGAATTAGGCTCCATTATCGGTGATAATAGTATGTGGGAGACCAAACCGGCAGATGATGTTGCGTACCACGAAGTTGATTACTTTCTTTGCCGTAATCGTTGCAAGAGGTTCAGCTTCAGCCCATTTGGTGAAGTAATCAACTGCGACGATGGCGTACTTCGCGCCACCTTTAGCTAGAGGCAGTGCACCAATTGTATCAACTCCCCATATTGCAAATGGCCATGGACTGACCATTTGGGTTATCTCAGTAGGTGGGGCTCTAGGAATCCGAGCGTGTTTTTGGCATTTATCACATTTTTTGGCATAGTCCATAGCATCGCGATTAACGTAGGCCAATAATATCCATATCGGAGTATTTTCTTGGCAAGTGCTTGCCCCCCAGTGTGATCGCCACATTCTCCTTCGTGCACATCGTGTAATACTTGTTTGACTTCGTCGTGTGTGATACACCAAAGAAGAGGAATAGAATATCCCCTTCGATACATAACTCCATTCTGAATGACAAATCGTGAAGCTTTTCGAAGAATTTGTCTTTTCTCACTTCGACGCTCAGGTAATATACCATGCTCAATGTAATCTTGGTAGGGGGTCATCCACGACTCCCTGCTGGAAATAGCTTCAAATGTGAAATCATTCTCTACTCGATCAATGCTCGGAGAGGATAAAGTTTCAACAGGAACGAGTCCCAAGTGTTGAGCTTCGCCTGTACTTGCCAACTTTGCCAACGAATCGGCTTTCTGATTGTGCTCTCGGGGTACGTAGAAAATGGTATAATAATCGAACTGACCAAGCATCTCCCGGACTCGGGCTAGATAAGCAGCTAGTCTTCGATCTTTGGCCTGGTATTCACCCCGAACTTGGCATACTACCAACTGGGAATCACAGTAAACTTCCACAGCGATAATTCTTAGGTTACGGGCTAACTTCAACCCAGTAAGCAAAGCCTCATATTCAGCTTCATTGTTGGTTGCACGGAAGTCAAACTTTAAAGCGTAGCATATAGATCGGCCTTTGGGGGTTTCAAGCACTACCCCTGCGCCCGAGCACCGATCGTTGGATGCACCATCAGTATACAGCTTCCATATGTATTCGGGGGATTTGCTAGTTTCAGGTAAGTCTTCAGGAACAGTGAATTCGGAAATGAAATCTGCTAGGACTTGACCGTGTATGGCCCTTCGCGGAGTATATGTGATGTCGAATTGACTCAGTTTAATGTTCCATTTCAGTAACCTACCAGACGCCTCAGGTCGTGTGAGGACTTGTCGTAACGGCTGATCGGTGTACACGGTGATGGGATGGGCCTGAAAATACGGACGGAGCTTCCTTGAGGTGATGACTAGGCAATATGCCAATTTTTCTAACCTTGGATAATTTCTCTCGACTCCGGTTAATCGTTTACAAACATAGTAGACCGGTTTCTGCACTCGGTCTTCCTCCCGAACTAACGCAGCACTGATTGCGTTATCAGATACTGCCAGATAGAGGTATAACTGTTCATGATCAACAGGTTTTGAAAGAATCGGCGGTGTGGAAAGATGCTGAATTAGTGATTGAAATGCGCCCTCACATTCCGTAGTCCATTCGAAGTTTCGTTTCCCTTTTCGGATCAGATCGAAGAAGGGTATGCATTTGTCAATTGATTTCGAGATGAACCTGCTCAGTGCTGAAAGCTTCCCATTAAGACTCTGAACCTGTTTTATGGTCCTTGGAGTCTGAAGATTCCAGATCGCCCAGATCTTTTTGGGGTTGGCCTCTATTCCTCGGGCATTGACGATGAACCCAAGGAATTTTCCGGATGCGACTCCAAAATGACATTTTAGCGGATTAAGCTTCATCTCGTATCTCCGGAGGACATTGAACATTGACTCTAAGTCTTTGATGTGATCAGTGGAATATCGCGATTTTTTCAACATGTCATCTACATAAACTTCCGTAGTCTTTCCGATCTGGTCGGCAAACATTCGGTTGACTAAGCGTTGGTAAGTTGCTCCGGCATTCTTTAACCCAAATGGCATGACCTTGTAGCAGTATAGTCCCAGGTCAGTTACGAAGCTCGTATGTTCTTGGTCGGGCTCATGCATGTGTATCTGATTGTAACCAGAATAAGCATCCATGACAGATAATGATTCGTGTCTGGCCGTTGAATACACAAGTTGATCGACTCGGGGAAGTGGAAAGTTGTCTTTCGGACAAGCCTTATTTAAGTCAGAGTAATCGATGCACGTTCTCCATTTTCCATTCGGTTTTCGGACAAGTACAGGGTTGGATACCCACTCCGGGTACAAAGCATCCCGGATAAACCCATTCGCTTTTAGCTTATCAACTTCTTCTTTGAGGGCAGCAGATCTCTTTGGATCAATACCGCGTCTTTTTTGTTTGACCGGGATATAACGTGGGTCAATATTCAAGGTGTGGCTCGCGATGTCCGACGAGATTCCACACATATCAGAGTGCGTCCAAGCGAATACGTCTAGATTTGCTTGGAGAAATTCGACCAATTCCTATTGTGCTCGTGGGTTTAGCTGAGATCCAATTTTTAACATTTTTGAATCATCATCATTAACTGGAACATCAATCGTCAGCTCGGCTGGGGAAGCTTGACTTTCTTTAGATTCATCATTATCTTTATTATCTCTAGGGTTAAGATCCTTCTGGAATTGGTCGTGGTGCCCGGGCCGAGGCCCAGGCACTAATTGTCAATCGTCGGCGAAACGGACGCAGAGAGATTCCTCCACGCCCTTTCCTTTCTCCTTTCGCTGCGCTTCTCGCAGTTCGGCAACATAGCAGGCTCGCCCAGCAGCCTGATCTCCTTGAATGACCCCAATCCCATGATCAGTAGGGAATTTCAAAGTTAAGCACCATGGGGCAATTTCTGCCCTTAATTCGGCAAGGGCCGGTCGGCCCAAAAAAGGCGTTGTATGGAGAGTGGATATCTAAGACAACAAATTGTAACATTCGGACTCTTCGGCGTTCTCCAACTCTCAACTCCACTGGCAACTCTGCCACTCCAGTGGGTATATTAGCACTTCCATCGAAGCCATGGATTCTAGATTGACAAGGCTTTAAATCTTTGGCTTCCATCTTCATTTGATCATATGCTCTCTTAAATAAGATATTTACTGAACTCCCACTGTCCACCAGGATCCTCTTCATCCAAGCAGGACCAACCTGGGAAGATATGACTAGTGGGTCTATAGTTGGGGCTTCGACCTTATCAGCATCTCGGTTTCTAAATACGATGTCATATGCCATCGTCCTCTGTTGTTTGGCCGGAGCCCCTTCGTCAAGCGTACTGCAACTCTCGAAATCCACATGCCTGATCGAATTGGCGTATGATTCCATTTCCCTCCAGCTTCGGTCCGCTAGATGAGGACCACCACTAACTGTATTTATAACCAACCTCCCGCCTGTACGAGCGGGCACCTTCTGTCTCTCTTGGTTTTGTGCACGATTTTGGTTTGACGGGCCCACACCACCAGCCTGTGGTGCCCACATGAATTGATCTAACTTCCTTTCCCTCATTAATTTTTCAATATGATCTTGCAAATGTCTGCAATCATTGGTATTGTGTCCGTAACTTTTGTGGAATCTACAGAACTTTCCTGTTTGAATCTGTCTCTCTGACGACGGCTTCGGAGTCGGCTTCTTATACTGCATTGCATTACAAGTCTATAGATATACGTTCTCCAGTGACGTATTCAGTGGTGTATAGCTTTCAAACATTTATGCCCTACGCCGCGGGCCACGATTCTGATCTTGCTTCTTATTTCTATTATCTTCGTTCCTCGGCTAGGTTTGCTTGTTTTGAATATTTAATTGTACTTTTCCAGAGCTCTCCCCTGACTGTTAACTGCCACATTGCTTTGAATTCCTTCATTGCTGGGTCTCGCATCGTCCTGCTTCCTACATTGTTTCACATCTTCACGCCTTAAGAATTGAGCGGCTTTGGAGTAGAAACGATCCAACGATGCGGGAGGCTTCCCAGCCAGCCAATTTTCAAATTCAGAGTCGGGGTCAATCCCCTTAGTCAAGGCCATCAAGATTGAATTATCATTGGGGTTAGTGATCTCCGCACAAGCGGCATTGAATCTTTCCAAATATCGCCTGAGTGTCTCTCCTGGAGCTTGAGTGACACTAGATAAAGTATTTACATCTTTAGGCATGGCAATGTGCATACGAAACTGTTCAACAAATTTAGTATCCAATTGGTCAAATGAAGAGATAGATCGTGGTGGTAATCGTGTAAACCACATCGTCGCAATTCCCCCTAAAGAAATGGGAAAACTACGGCATTTTACTGCATCATCAACTCTTGCAGCAGTCATCGACCATTCGTATTTCAGAATATGTTGATTAGGGTCGGAACTTCCTTCATACATGGGAAGAGTCGACATCCTGAATCGCCAAGGAGGTTCAGCATATAATATGTCATCAGTGAATGGAGTATGACTTCGGGAGATTCCCCAAAAGTCATTTCTTAAGCCCTGACTTTTGCGAATCATTTGGCGTACCATAGCTGAGAGATCAGGTGTTGCTATATTCGGAGGGTGGCGAGCCAAAGTGTGGTCGGGTTCCACAGTGCGAGGTAGGATCGGGCGCTGTCGACGATCCGTATCTCGCCTCCTTGGCTCGATGTCTTCTGGGACATATGGTCCTGGAACATGTTCCTGCTGGTGCTAGTTCTGATTGGAGTGATTTCAGGTATCAACTCCTATGTCAACTGCGGTGGCTTGCTTATCCGTAGTATGTTGTGGAATAGTGCCTCCACGGGAGGACGGTCCTGTATGAAAACTGGCAGAAGGGCCAACTCTTATCTGCCCAACTGTTAATGCTTGTTGGTGACCAGTAGCATGCGCATGACTTCCGTCTAGCCTGGGACGGGTATATCTGCCGCTGTAATCAGAGGAGGCAGAGATTTCAGTGGAAGAATAAGGGACGTGGTCCCTTCTGGATCTTCTATGCCTTTGGCGGTTTAGTTGATTAGTCAACTCAACATTGGCGCGTAATTGTTCGGTCAGCTGTTACCGACTTTGGGTTAGTTCCTGGAGTAACGTCTGGAACTCTTGTCGAGTGACCGGACCTGATGGATCTGAATGCCCGGTATCATCTTGATTGGGTGGAGGTAGTTGCGTGGGATTTTGTCCATCCCGGCCTTCTTGACTAGCGGCAGTAGAAGTGGTTCTCGTGCTAACCATCTTGAGGTGTAGAATCCTTTCCTAGATTTTGGTAAATCTGAATAGTATGGAAGGAGTCTAGAATTGAAGTCTGGATCTCTCTCTTAGATTTATGCAATCCGGTATCGATGACAGATCCAAAGAGCAGGAGAAAACCTGAATTTTCTCGGTGAAAGCACCAAAGTGTTTGCACCAAAATTAGGCAACACCCTTCGGTAGTTTTTGAAGAGATAATAAATGAAGAAATCAAATTGCAAATGAGGATTGTCTAACAAAAACTCCAAGTCACAGAAAAGTAAATTGCACGGAAGACAATAATTTAGAGTGGTTCAGCGATTGGTCTACATCCACTATGAAGTTTTATCACTTTATTGCTTAATACTTGAAGATTACAAGTGTTCTAGAGCGAAGTACAACAGATAATAGACTTAAATTCGAAATCAGCGGCAGTGATGACGATATGGAGTGATTCTGGCAGCGTCCGGGCGTGCTTTATCTCTAAGAATTCTCCGATCCTCTTTCTGAATGACCAGGGGCTCTATTTATAGGTGTAAGAGGCTGATATTTTGCCTAAAATCCGGGGAGACCGCTTCTGGCACGTGTGGGAGCCCATACCCCCGGATTCAGGAGATCCGGGCCCACTTTGGGATCGATTCGAACTAGGGTTCCAATCGATCAAGAAAGCATCCAATTGAGGTGAAATTTAGTGTTGATATTCTTTAGCATGTACGTAAGCTCTTGTGAAAATTTCATAGCATTTGGACTTGTAGATCCTGAGTTATGATCGATTCAAGATTGCATTTCTGGTTGTCATGTTAGGTTCGAATCGATCCTGATCGAATCGATAGGGTCGAATCGATGGTTGGCGCATGTGAATGATGATGTGGTGCGCGCACTTCTAGGGACGATCCATCTTTTTCTCCGAATTTACTGGGTCGAATCCATGGTTTTAGCCGCCTTGACTTAGTGAATTCGAGGTAGTGGGTTCGGAGATATGTTCCTTCGAGTCGATAGAGTGGATGTTCCTTCGTATCGATCAAGGTAGACCATAGTTGATGGATGCGAAGGCTTCCTAAGAGAATGGTTTCGAAGAAAGTCATGGGATGGAGTCGAAGTGAGGTCGCAGGATGGATTCGAAGTGAACCAATCTGCATGGATTCGAAGTACTCTGCCCTATTGGGTTCGGAGGTCTTCATCCTAAAGGATACAAAGCGAAGTAGTCCCATGGATTCGAAGTATCTTGCCTTGAGGGATTCAAAGTAACGGACGTTCGATGGGTTCAAACCAAGGCTTAGTTCTATGGATTCGATCACGGGGCCTGCTCTGATAGAATCGAAGCAAGGGCTATCTCCTTCACTTTTCACTGGTGATAACTTGAGCACACGAACTCGGATTGTCTCGAAAATTGGAACGTTGGCTTTCACGGATCTGCTTGATTTGTTTTATCAATTGTAGCCCGATCCGGACTTGGGCAAAATTCATCGATGTCCGTGGTTACCCAACAGCTATTCAATGCTTAGGATGTACAACCCCTGTTTCCCAGTCAGTTTCCTGGTATCTCGGCCTTGCCAAAAGGCAGGATAACAGTTACATATTGTATGTATCTTGAGTTTTCTCATGCTGGTTTACCTGACTAATCCGGGTGTTATTTTCTTATAATGCTTAAGTCAGCCTTGTTTAATTTTAGATTTAGATGCTTTGGAGTTTATGGAGAAGAGATAGAAGGTTATCAACCATAGTATTCTAATTTTTGTTGCATTTCAGTATATCAGCATATGTAAGGATATATTGTTATAACTATCCAAGCTGATGATAGTACTTAGGTTTTAGCATCTCTGATATTTCTTTATTCAGAGTAACCCTTTATATTGTTCCTTTGATATCAAATATGATCGTTCTATTATGAGATTCTGATGTTGTTTTCTTTCTTTCTTGTTCTATTCGTCTTTTTTTATTTTTAACCTAACTTTTTATCTTTCCGGCTTTTGGGTGTTTGGCACACGAATACCTTGGATGTATTCAGTGTCGACATTCTAAGATCGAAAAGTTGGGTTGTTACATTAGTACACATTTATATCATTGTTGATGATCTTATGCCCAAGATATGGAAGGCCACTTTTGGGCTCTTGTTTTCTTTTGTGTATTTGGGCCATTATGGCGAGTTGTAGTTCTTGCATCAAGCCGCGCAAAGGAGGAGCTGTCGAACTTTCCGTAACCTTTAAGACCTTAAATTTTAATAGCACATTCCAACTAATTAATTGTGAAAGCTTAATAGATTGTATACGTTTAAATAACCCATTTTTATTAATTGATTTTGTTAGCCTAAGAGTGGGAAGTTTAAGCTAAGGGTTCGAAGATACTTTTCTATCTTTGGGAATTTCAAGGACGAAATTCTTTTAAGCGAGACGAATGTAAAGACCCGTAATTTTAATGTTTTGAATGAGAATATTTAATTCATTTAAATACTTAAATTTAATAAGAAAATCAATTATTAATATAACGATTTAATTTTTAAAAACGTAATTTTATTTTAATTTATTTGATTTTTCCATAATATTAAATTGGAAAATATTTAAATTATCGTTAACAATTTTACAACAAACGATGGTTTCTTTGTAATTTTACAGAATAAGATAACCAGTGTATATTATTAATGTTTTCGGATCGTACCGCATTTTGTGCACGATCATATTTTTGTTTATCGTTTGTGGTTCATATACGACTGAAATCTTATGCGGCGGCGTAACAGATATCATAAGATAAACCTTGCTAAACACTTGGAATTTTCAACATAGACTTTTCCTTCATTTCCTCTTTCACTCCTACTTTTTAATTTCTCCCTCCTTCCTAATTTTAATCTTTAATTTTCTATAAATGAAAATAGCCACTTACTTCAAAAATCATAATCTATGGATTCACTTAATGAAAAAATATAAAGTAGAGAACTTTGAGTTTGTAGGGATGAAATCTACCAATCTATATAAGTTTAGGTGTGTGCGACATCATTTTGGAATATTCAACATGAATGAAGGAGACTAAGATTTGGGTTTGCTCGCAGTTGGGAAGGAGTTAAACGACAGGGATGAGTGTATCGCATTTGTTCTGTCGAAAAGAAGCTTATGGCCGAATTTCATGGTGTGTAGTTCATTGTAGGAATATGCAACATCTCCATGTCGAATTAAGGACCCTACAAGTCAAAATTTGAATGGAGCTGTCGAGTTGAAGGTGGTGGGGTGGGTTGTGATGCTCGCACAAAGAGAGAGTAAACGGCATAGTCAGTTGGTGATTTTATGGACTAGGGAGGTTGTGGTTGAGTGCATGCACGAAATGGCTACTGTGTGCATTTGTACAGGAATGGAGTAAGAGTGGGGATTTTTTTGAAGGAGAAGTATTAAGGGTAAGTAATTAGTTTAAGTAAGGTAATTGGTGATTTAATTGTTTAATTAATTCAACAATCTTATAAAATGAATATCTTTCTTATACAAGGTCCAATTAAGGCAAAAAAAAATTCCATTATGCTCCTAATAGCGTTATCTATGAATTGGAATTAGTTTTGTTGAATTTAGAGCAAGTGAAATTTTTGAGCTAAACTCGAATGTGATCAAACCGGAATGCATAGACGTTAATTGGAATTTCGATGAGTTATCTCACATTTGAATGATGACTATAGGATATATATATATATAGTAGATAAAAATTATTACTTACATGTTTGGATGAGTTATTGGTTTAATTTGGTTGAATATCTGCTTTTAAAAGCGAATGACATTCATAATGAAATATAGAGAATTCTGTTGAGAAATATGGATTTCTCGCCGTTGTGATTTTAAATTTCGATTATATACCTATTGATTTTAATTCCAGTTATATATCTGCTGTATAAATTATTGGATGTTAAAAATTGATAGTTTGGCCACATTAAATGTGACATTTGATATATGTTGAAAATTGAACCCTTTTAGTAATAAAGGTAATAGTATCATTGGTTAAGTGCAATGGTAGCTATTGGTCTTTTTGTAGTAATTTGAAATACTGTTAGTTGATGTTTTGTTTTGAAAACGATTTTGATTCGGGAAATGATTTTTAAAATCCGACACTTTATAGTGATGTTTTAATTAAATTAAATTATTGAACTTCTCTATTTACTTCAACTTCTTTTATTATGCTTTTCTAATATATGTGTGTGTGTGTTAAATTTATTTTCAAAAATATTTATTTTTATACAAAAGTTATTATAACAGTGGATGTTTGTTAAAAATAAAAGGAGCTTATCTTTTATTTTATGGTGACTTCCTTTTAAAAGAAGATAGAAGTATTTGAATAAATATTTTGTAAGACATTTTATATAAAATGTTGTGACAAAGGAACAAGCTTATAAATGGTATTTCATAAATAAAAGAGAGATTTATAAGCGGAATTTCATAAATAAAATAATAGATTTATAAATGGTATTTTATAAAAGTGAAAATATTAAAATTTTGATAAATTGGAGTAATAAATCACAGTTACGAATTTATTGTAATATATGAAATGATCGTGTTATGGAAAGTATATGAGTTTTATAATTATATTTGAAGTTTGTTTTATATTTGGAGTTTTGTTTTTATAAAAGGAGTTTTCTACTTATATTTACAAATTTATAAAAGGGGTTTTATAAATGATATTTTATACAAGAAATTTTATGAAAGGGTTTTATAAATAGTGTAAATGATATTTATAAAGGAGTTTATTAAATAAATTAGGAGATTTATAAAAGGAGTTTTTATAATTATGTTTAAATACTTATAGAGGGAATTTTATAATTTATAAATAATATTTTATAAAAGGAGTTTTTAAATATAAGGAGATTTATAAAGGCATTTTGTAAAAAGGGATTTATAAAAAGACTAAGACCCAATTTCCATAAATGATAATTTTAAATAATGGTGGCATGAAAAATATTCTTTTCATAATTAACACCAAATTTTGAGGTATGGAAACACATTTCTATCTTGAGAATTAAGAATATTTGTTAAGGCAAGAATAGTTTTCTAACTTGTCTGATTTCATTCTTAATCGGGAATCGGTACTGTTTGAAATTGGGAAGTAGTGATAAGTATGTTTGGTCTAGTTTCTATAGGATTCATTTACTTACACCAAAAGGGATTTAGGTTTAATTTATCAATGTTTGAATCACATTTGTGTTAACCCAAATATGTATAGTTTTGGATAACGAAACATTTCTTAAGGTTTGTGAATATACTTGTACCATTAAGATAAGTATTGTACCAATCCATGTTGTACATATCGAAGTATCGTAAAATATTTTTATTTTATTCATATGAGGTTGTGTGACTCTAAGATTTTGGAAAGTGACACTTGGGGACATTTTTCAAATCTATGATTTTTCCCGAAGTTCTTTGTGACCATTTTAACCTTGAAAATCTTGTTTGAACTATAACTTTTGATTGGTGACAAATTAGAGTCTTAAACCACTTCATTGCTTTAGGATGATTATCTCTCATTCCATAGAGTGGTCATAATGAAAAAATGTACTCGTGGTTTGAAAGTTACGATAGTTCTAATGTTTTCCTGTTGCTGGCCAGTTTTATTAGGTAATTAACTAAGTCTAAACTTATGCCCATTAACCCACTTCAAAATTTCTACTAATAGGAGGCCGTAGGAGCTGACCCAAGTCATTTCCTTCTTCCCCAAAATAGATCTAAACCTCCATTACCCATAATTTCATCAAAAAACACACCTTTTCTTTACTAATCTTAGTCAAATCATTGATTAGAGAGGAGATTAACATATAGAAGCTAATGATTATCATTTCTATTAATTTGGGTCTTACTTTCTTACCGTTCACTTGAAATCTAAGGAAGAAAATTGGTATGTTAGATATTTGGTGAGTGGGTCTTGACCTCCCACTCCTTTATACTTGTTTATATAGTTAAAACGGTTGCTTTAAACATGGTTTTGGATCTAAGAGGGTTTACTAACTTTAACCACTTGTTCATGTAAGTTATTGACCAGAAATATGAGATTTTTAAATTAGTTTAGATATAGGTTTTATAAACTGTTAACACCTATTCACTTGCTAATGTAATCTCCATCACTCATATGCATATGTTAGTGTAAAACTTGGATTTAAGGCAAAACTAGTTTGATTATCATATCTCCATGTATAGATTGTATGAATGGATGTATATGCATGTTATTCCAAGATTGTATGTATGTTGTTTATTAGTATTTTGGATGTTAAGTAGATAGGTTGAGAAATCGAGCAAATTAGAGGCAAAACTAATCAAATTGGACGAGAGTTGGAAGGCAAAACTTGGAGCTCGTAGTTCAAACTGCGATCCCCAATTCATTAAATACAAAAGTCGGCACTAAAATCAAAGATCGGTACCGACATCTATGGCTTAGTCCAATTCGGCAGTGATTTGGTGGAGGGGTAGATGTTGGCTAATAAAGGTGTTCCAATGTGATGAACTAGAATTTGGCTATGTACTTGAGGCTATGAAGGCTTGATTCTAGGATTTCGATTTAGATGTTTGGAAAATGTGATGACTTGTATTAGAGCGGAGAAGTTGGGATTCCAGTACCAAGACATGAAGTACTAGAGGCAAGAAGTGGAATGGAAGAAGACTTGGCCACTAGTTGGCCAAGTACAGAAGTCGGTGCCACCTCTTGAAGTCGATACTGAGTTCTCGTCCTTGGTCCTATGCTGACTGAATTTTCAAAGAATGGTTCTGGAGTTCTAAAGCTCGTGTTGGAGGTGATAGCATGTTCATATGATGACTATAGCGACCCTGACTCGGCCTTCGAAAATCGGCATTGAATATGTCACCTATATTCAAATGTCGTAGATCCAAACGACGAATCTGGCTCGTCGGAGCTTATAACACCTCAAGTATAACAACACAGCGGAAGAAAAAGAAATGAATATCATATACAATTCCAATGATACAATATCCAGAATGATATACAAAAATGATACACAACCCAATAAATATCAGAGATAAGATACAATACTATAGCAGAAAACCCAATGAACTAGCAGCAGAAATAACTAGAACTTGAAACTCCAAAAGAAACACCAATATCAGCAATCTCCATAGATAGCTCGAACCACCATCAAGTTGCACCAAGCTAAGCAAGTCTAGCCGTGAATCCAAAGACTTCAAAGAATACCAAAGAGAAAGCTAAAAGCTACCAAATCGATATCTACTATCTGAAAAACCCAACTCTAGACTGTCCGTGTGGAAAATTATGGGAACCCAGAGTTTATGAAAGGAACAATAAACTCCGGGTCGGTCATGGGACTGATATGAGAAAACAAAAACAGTTTTCTTAAAAACTTACAACAAAGAATTTAAACATTTAAATCCGCAATGCTTTTTGGAAAACGAAACTACCATAAGGCCTCCCGGCACACATACAATGCAATTGCATACTTGGGGGAGATTTCTCCTTATTGTAGTCAAAAATGCTTGCTACGCAAAATCCCTTTTTGATATTATTAGTACATAGTGGAAAACATTTCGAAAGTATAATATTAATCTTAGCCAGCATACGTACCATTATAGTATTCCTACTGTAGCTACCATGTTAGATGGCAGGTTCTACAACTAAAACCGTACAAGGCGCGTATTGGTGATTGGACTTCCAACAAATGGTCAGGCAAAGGAACTTCCTGGGCCACATGGGTACGCCTCTGGAGGGACGCCCCGAGAATCTAACCGGATCTCTGCCAACACAAGGCCGGGTTACCTCTGAAAAAATAGGTAACTACTGACACGAGTATGCCATTCCTCGGTTGTAAACAATCTTTATACGAGGATCCTCAACAACAACAATCATAAAGTAATATATATATTTGCGATATCCATATAAGTTAAGTATCTGGGCTCCATACCATGATACCACTTCTATCCAGAAGGAAATGCACATACCCTAAGGGGCGCTACTTCCTATAACCTTGCTGCATTCTTCCTGTTTCAACCATTCCGGGGTGTGAGACTCGACGAAGTCTCGTCCACAAAGCTACGCTTTTCACAAAAGCCATGCTTTGATCAACAAATGATCAGCAGCACTTCGTCTACCACGTTACCAAATTGAGAATGTATCACTAGTAACCATCAACTACATAACCTCTGAGCTCATACGTCTTAGAGAAGGGTGTTAAGATAAGAGAATAAATCTCCGCCACCAAACAGAAATGTATTTGCTAGAAACCGATTTTACATCTCAAAGTGTAACGTCAGACACACATCCATACAAGTCTGTTCCGGGTTCAAAAGGAACCGAAGGCACTTCTAAAGAAGCCCTTGAAATCCGGATAATTTATAATCACGTCCGGACTTCCCATCACAATGGGTGCTCAAATCTCTAAACTGGGGCCATTCGATGCAGAGACATTCGACAGGTCATCCTTTCGCTTTCGAAAGTATCCGGTCTTCACCATCGGTCTACAAATTCTATCCATATCGTCGTATCATTATTCGAAATGGGTTATATGACACAAGGTCCTCTCCCAGCTAAACTGAATAATGAGTACAATATTTAAAAACATATGGATAATGGGGTCTCAGTTATATCACAGCTTAAAGCCCAAAACCTTTCATTCAAATGGTTAAAACAAATTACCAATTCCAATCTTTTAAACAAAAAGATTCATTTCAAAAACCTCAATGGTTTAAACAATTTCCACACTTAAATCTTTTAAACAAAGATTTATCTTTAAAACCCCATTTTCAATTTAAAACAAGGATCACCAATCTTTAACAAAGATTCATTTCTAGCCTTTCAAAACAATTCCATTTTAAGTTGAATTAACTCATCCGGTCTTTAAATTAAAGACTTATTTCATAGCTTTTAAAATAATTTCCAAAGATTCCTCCATAATTTTCATAACAATTCCTGTTTCAATCTTTTATATATAAAAGATACACCATTTAAAAATCCTCTTCAATTTCAAAATAGGGTTCAACTATCTTTCACAAAGATTCAATTATAGCTTTCAAAACCATTTCCTTTTAAATTTGAAATCTTTTCATCATAATTTTGGAAATTCTTTCCTTATATAAAAGCTATTATTGTTTGAAATCACTTGTTTCCATTTTTGGAAAACCCAATTATATTTGCACGAGTTAAGGCCTTTCAAATATAACTTGGGTTAAATTCAAATTTTCAAAACTATACTTTTAAAATGGTTTAAAACCCATATAAATACCTTTTATAACTTGTATAATCTTTTTAAGCCAAAATTTCCAAATCATTGAATTCAAACTCAATCAAAATTTTCAGATTTCAAACTAAATCAAGTTATTTAAAATAACTTTTATCTTCAAAACTCCTTTTCAATTATTTTTCAAATTCAACCCAATTTCATTTCCAAAATCATTTGGATTCAAAATTCAAACTTTAAAACCATTTTCAAAAATCTACGACTTAACCTATTTCCTCGTGAAATCCATATTTGTGTGTGTATGGTGTAGTCCAGGGGTTTACACACAATAGTGCGACAACATCATCCATTACAGATTCAAACACAGAAATATCGATAAGCGGTATAATCTATAACGCTTATCTTTATTTACAGATCATTGATGAACAATATAAGTTCATCGTAGAGAATAAATCACATCATAGATAAATAAATTACATCACATATCACAGCACAAATCAGGATAATACATAACGCAAAGCAACATATATCAGGGATATCAAACAATTAAATCATCCAATCCAAACATCCATAAGTAATACCAATTAATTATCTCATTAACTTAAACCAGATTAGTCACAAATCTTGGTTAATTAATGTTAATTAATTACAATAATTAATTAACCCTTAATCAATAATCATCCCTTAATTACCTTCATTAATTAATTAACCTTTAATTAATTTATCACATTAAGTAATTACCCTTAATTAATTATAATAAGTGATTATTCTTAATCACTTAGTCATGGTTAACCATAAATTAACTAGCAATTTATTTACCTTAATTAATTACCTTAATAAATTAGAAATTAATCAACCTTTAATTATTAATTTATTAATTAGCCTTTAATTAAATTCTTTAATTAATTAACCTTTAATTAATTAATTATTCTCAAATTGATTACCTTAATTAACTAATCACATAAATTAATTATTCTTTAATTAATTATTATTTTTATCACTTGATTAATCAACCCTTAGGCATTTATTTAATTATCATTAATTACTTTCATCAAGTAATTATCTTTAGGTTTATTAGTAACCAAAACATTATTTAAGTTAAACCATTTAGCTTAACTAATTACTTAATTTCATCATTTGAATATATTTAATTTAAAAACTTGAAATCATTTCTATACAAGAACATTGATTAACTAGAGTTTAATACCACATCATTTCAAAACATTTATTAGTTAATTGAATACCAAAACAATTTATATTTAAAAACATTTAACTTCAAATATCTAAAAGTTGAACTCGTTTTGAAATCTTGTTTTACCTTTTCTTTACTATTAAAAAAAACTTCCTAAACCTGGTTCATAATTCTGTTAGAATTTTAAACCTGGAATCAATTTTACTTTTCAAAAATTAAAAACTGGTGCTCAATCTAACACAACACAAACTCAAACGAAGTTAACTCGAGCAACTGCACGAGCCAGTGCCCATCTTCCCCAGAACCATCTTCGAGGCCATCATCTCCTCTCTTGAACCCAAATCCCCTGACACAAACGTCCATATGTGCACATGCACATACTCTCCATAATGCTCCAGCCATCGCGGTAATCACCCACTAGTCGTCGATCACCTCTTCTGATGACACGACCATCCATTATCATCGAATTGTTTGAAATTCGAAAACGAGCGAATCAACCAAAAACTGGAACAAAATCCCCTTTGACCCAATCGTCTCGCACTACCATTCTCGATCATCAGAGACTTCACCACCCCGACCAGAGTTGCCTCAACGACCCAGGAACCATTTCCCTTGGGTGCGATCGCCTCCAAGGACCCGTGGTTGACGAAAACACCGCATTTAACCATCAAACCAAACTGGGTACCAAAACCCTAATTCGTCGAACCCAAGCCCAATCGATTACCTGGAAACTTTTGTATCATTTTTCCATCGATCCCCACAACACCATCTACCTTCAGATTCAAATCCGAAACTCAATCCCACCTTGATCATTGAAAATCTATTATTTTTCATTTTCTGTTCATCTCAAAACGTCTTGCTAATTACATTATTAAAAATCTTGAAATTTACATTAAAATTCATGGATTTGCAATACGAATACATTCATACAATTAAAATTTGAAATTCTGATGTATAATTTTGGACCAATTTTTATTTTCTACTGTTATTTAACTTTCTTCTAGAATATTACTAAATATTATTGCTTAAAACTATTTTAAAATTTATATTACAATGTTACAAACATTTCTTTTCTAGAGATCAAAGCCAAATTATGATTGTATAAAGACATTTCTTGAATTTTTCAGGTGTTTAAACTTTCTTTTCCTTAAACATGTCTTAAAAATCTATAACCAAAGGCAGAGGCCTTCTTTTGTCTATTTACAGACTTGCATACTAATATTTGCATATGTATACTAACATATTTTCATTCATACAAACATAACTTTAACATCACTATAAGCAGTCATCACATTCTACCAAAATATAAACATATAAAGGTTTAAAAGGTGATGTTTGCTCACATTATAAATGCGGAGATCCCTTTTGAAGCTGGAATGAAATTTGCATTTCAGTTTGAATCTAAGAACTTGAACTTGTTTTCTAAGTTGAATTATTGCTTTAAGTTGAGATGATTTGCATTGAATTCCTGTTTCCAGACTTCCATTTCCTCTTTCTTTTGAATTTCATTCTCAGGTTTGAAATTATGTTGAATGCATTTGAATTTGAACTGCTTCTTGTTGTATCAGGTTCTTTACTTTTACTTTTCTTTGATTTTCCAGATTTGAATATAAATCTGAACCTGATTTTGTTTTGATATCTTGCTTGATTATTGTTTTTAACTGGTTTTGAAGATGAAGAATTTGAGTTTCTTTACTGGTTTTTTTATTTTCAGTTTTAAGTTGTTTTGAATATTTACAAAGAAAAAGATGAAGCCTATTTTTCTCTTTTGTATGTTATTTACATTTTGATTCAAAAGAAATAGCATGCCACTTGTTGTTTTGTATTAACACTTGTAAACACTCATTTTCAAAGATTACAAATGTCATTTTGTGATAAATTTATGTTTAGACCTTGTTTCTAATATATTTACAAGTTATGCTTTAAACCTTAATTTATTTTATATTTACAAACTTATATTAGGAATCATATTTTAAAATGGTTAAATTCCAATTTATACTAATTATGGGTTTAAATGTATGTACTTATAAATTCATATATATATATATACACACACAACCCATTTACATATATATGGTTTCTTATTAATTTCCAAAGATATGTACATTTTAAAACTCTTATTAATTCCAGTTTTATCTTTAAAATATAATGTTTGATATATCCAATATTTATTTATAAAACTTAATCTTAAATTCCAAATCAAACTCTATTTATAATCCATTGGATTTCAAATCAATTAATTTTATTTACAATCTTTTGATATATTTATTCAAATCTTCAAATTAATCCATAATTAGTTTTGAAATTAATATATTATTCAAAATACTTATTTCAGAATTTCCAATTAGAAATTCTATTTAAAAATCATATTTACATTCATTTATACTAATAAATAAACAAATATCTATATTTTGGAAAATACCAGATTAATCCATAATTTAATTCCAGAAATTAAATTTATTTCCAATTTAAATTTGATTTAAAAAAGGAAATGTTACAATGACTGACAATAGTGCAACAGCATGATGAAAGTTTAAGCCTTTAGATAGTAACTTGATGGCGAATAAAGTTAGGTTGCGAAGATAACAGCTCGATAAAGAAAGGAGTTGTAGGGTGGGGAATGTAGAGTGGTTACTCAAGGATAACGTCTCGATGAAGAAAGTAGTCGTTAAGTGGAGGAATGAAGAATGGTTTCTCCAAGATAGTGGAAGTTAAATGGAGCAAAGGAAAGGCTTGGATACACATACTAAGGGATCGTTGATACTCGGAGTGTTTTCTTTTGTACTAAAAGCAGGGGATCATGAGGACACTCATGCGTAGTGAAGAACGACTACCTTGGATCGGAAGAATGGATTTGTGTACCAAAAGAATGGTTCTCGTACCAGCTTTAGGCTAAAGAGAGTACGATTGAAAAAAACTGGATTTCCATTAGTCCCTGGCAGAAGAATGGTCATACGATTTATCATATATCCAGAGTACATTGAGTGACAGTTAGTATTGTTTGATGGATGTTATGTCTATTATGGTTGCTTCACTAGCCACCTGTCACTCTAGAGTTGTCATCGGATAGACACCCTCTATCGCACTTAGTTGTGTTATGCCTTTATGATATGCAGAGTAGCATATTATGTTATTATGTGCTAACTTTTTGGTTGTAGAGATAGGTCAGGTATGATTTATATACCTTGCTTTTTACTATATCAACCTATATAGTATTTTGAGATTCATTTACTGCTTATACTGAACTATCGATTGACTCAAGGTTTTATATTTTGCTTCTTAATATCTCAGATGCTCTTAAATGAGTAGACTAGATAGCAGGTCTAGGTGCGACACAGTAGCTATGCAGAGGATGAGCTGGAGGGAGCTATCTCATATTATATATGGATTTCTATACTTATTTCATTATGCAACACTGTGGAGCCTTGGCAGTGTTCAGATATTATTGTAGTATGAGACTCTGTTGTATAAACTCTATTTCATGATGTGTAACTCTATATATCTGTAGTCTGGTATTTGGATCACTTGGTTCTTACTTTCTCTTCTGTTTTATATATGTGATATTATATTTTATTCCATGCATTGTGAGATATACTACAGGTTCTGTACTGTTTTTTCTCATTTTTTAAAACCTTGATGGTCTTTCTACATCGATTGGCACGACAACAGTGCATTATCCTATGTATATTGGGTGTCGGTAGTGTAGGGAAATTGTCACAAGTATATAGGAACATTTCCTAAGTATTGGAAATATTTTTTTGTGAATATGCTTATACTATTGATATGAGTAAATGAGAAAAGTTTTCTAAATGTTGAAAGTGTAGTGCTTTATGAATATATTTATACCGGTGAGGTAAGTATACGAATATTTTCCAAGTATTGAAAAGAGTAGAGAGGGTTTATGAATCTATCTTTGTAAAAGTATTTTAATACAAGAATTTGCAAAGTGGTTTTAATTAATGAAAGGATTAAATAAAGAGGCTTAGTGGTTATTTATGTGCTTAACCATGCTTGGTTAAATCTTTGGTTGAATTGTTTGTTTATTTGATAGTTAATAACTGACTATCAAATGTGGCCAGATTTTAAAGTGATCATTGTTGGTTCGGAGTGACAGGGATCAGATATATTGTTTAAAAACAACTTCGAACCGGCATAAGCATTTAAATTGGAAATATCTTGAAGATGATCGAATACAGAGCTCTTTGAAGTGCAAGGGCTGCTTGCTACTAATCCTGAGGATGATTCCGAAAAAGGTGTAGTGGAAGTGATGCCATCGGTTTGTTCATATAATGAACAACTTGTATGGATGAATGCTGGCATTGCATTATTGCTTAAAGGAAAGTGTTAGCATTCCAAGAGGGATTTTCCAAAAGAAAAAAAGTAATCATTGCCTCATGAGCCTCACAACTGGGAATGACTAAAACAGGGAATATGTCGAAAGGCTATGTGGGTCGCACACATTAGGGTATGTCATCACCTTTCCAGATCACTATTTATGGACTTGATATATGCATGAGAGTGCTCGAGGAAAAGGTTGGAAAGCAACCGGGGTAATGAGTGGGTACTATCCAGTAAGGGGTAGTTCAGTCTTGTCATGTAGGAGGTCTATGTATGGCCCTTTGTACACTTTATCTAGAGATGTACTGTAGTAGGTAGTACCCCAATGCCTCATCATTGTATGAATCCATTCTCCAATATGTGCTTTACGATTTTAGTTGTAGAACTAATACCATTAACCATTCCAAATATTTTATATATTTATTTTAAACCCTGAACATTACTATAATATCATTGGATTTGCTATATTAAAATGGTTTGATTATCGTAAGGTAAAAACATGTTCGTGTTTACATGCGACATGGTCTTACGAGATACCTTTATTTTCAGAAGGTTTAATAGTATTAAAAATTCATTTGGTCTGTTTTTCCCATGCTGTTTTACAAAACTGATCCATGCATTGTTTTCTTATGATGCTTGGGGGAGACCGAGCATATTTTCACATTTAGTTATGGATGCTTTGGAGCTTTAGGAGATGAGCTGAATGCCTACAAGACATATTCACGTATATTTCATTTCTGTTACATTGTTATTTGTATTTATCAGTATTGTGTGGATAGCATCTTATAACTGTATATGCTGATAATTGGTTAGTTTACTCTGATCGGTGTATGTATTTTACATTTTTCTTTTGTAATGATCTGTTGTATATTATACATTATTCGTCACGATGTGAGATTCTTCTCTGCCTTCCTTTCTTTCACCCCAAAGATTTGTCTTTTCAGTACTTGGATACTCGACATGTGAATACCGTGGATGTATTAGTGTTGACTTTTGAGGGTCGAAAAGGCGGATGGTTAAACAGTATTCTCAAGTCGAGAGAACTATGTAAATTAATTACATTGATATTTTCTATTTGACCTTAGTTATATTAACCAACAAAAAACTATCGAGCGAATCTATGTAATCCTTGGTTCCCTCACCAGCCATGAGTAATATATTGTCTAACATTTGAAGAGCATTACAAACTCTAGTCTCAATAGATATATTGATATCCAATCTCAATATATCTTGACTAGGAATATTTTAAATGGTGTACTTATTTTCATTATGATAAATTGCTCATGATTACAACATTATGTAACTACTATCACAAAAACATACTATTTATGGATTTTCTAATTAATATACTTTTAATTGAATTAATTAATTAATATAACATATTATATCGAGTATATAATAGAAAGAAAACACATTTTATTTCAAACAAAGTTTGTTGTCAACTTAGATATATATAAGAAACTACATAATTGCCTCTATAGCATACCCCTAACTCTATTATACTCTATTTTGACTAGAAAATTGAGAGTTACGCAATGGTGTGACTCCCATTAGAAAATTAAACTGTCTGTAAAAATTACCATTTTGCCCTTCTAATGGATTTTACCAAAATGCCGTCAAACAAAATTCCAAATTTATTTATTTATATTAATTAAGGTATACATACAAAAATTTAGGGTGTAACATGAACCTATCTGAATCAAGGCGAAGCCAATAATGGAAGGCACAAAGCCTGCATGGAGGCCTTTGTGGTATTACAAGCAATTCCAATTTATTAATGATATGCATGTTCAATTTTGGATACGCATGTTCAATTGTGGGCACGCATAATTATGTGGTTTAGAGGTTGGTTAAGTTTTCTTTTGGGGATGGGATATTTATTTCCATGGTGATATTGCAGATTTCTTGAAGCCTGAGGTTGTAGGTAGAGTTTGGATGACATTTGCATAAATATAGTATCAAGGTGGAGATTGTTGGAGTTAATGATGCAATATTTCCAAGTCAAAGTGAATGGTATCGTGTAGAATAGATATGAAGAGAAGGTGAAGCGGAGAAGAGACAAAGGGGGAAATAGGGAATGAAGTTTGTAGCATAAGCTATAGACTTCCAATCGTCTGGTAGAATCTACCGATCAGTTGGAATTCCTTCCAATCGACCCGCAGAACCTACCAACGATTGAAGTTTGTGTTGTTTTGGACTGGAGGAGAGCACTGATTTTTCGGTCGACTGAAATTTCATAATGGTTGACTAATTGAATTTGCAGTTGATTGTATCGATTTTTGCTGGGATATTTGGCCCAAATTTTCAACGGCGATTTTGTCCTTTTTAAGGTGTTTTAGAGTTTTAACTATAGGCCTTCACTTATCTTTAATCTAATGATAGGCATTACAATTATAAATAAGCTTATATATGTGTCATTATAATATGTGAGGAGAAGGGTTATTATATTAGGGTTTTGAGGATTGAGATTTCTTTTCAACTCTTAAAGGTTTTCTTTTCAATCTTTTGGTGGAATTTATAATGTTTTGTTTGGAGGAAATTGATTATCTACTATTTTTCTTCATCTCTTATTTCTTCTCAAATATAGCTGTGTAAGGTTCCTTGCGGTAGCCCTAACATGAAACTCAAGCTAACATTTTATAATGATTCCAATAAAACATATAGTGGAAACTAAATGGTGTGGCCCTTTTACTCTTAGAAAAAGTCAAAGAACTAATGTTGTCCATGTGAAACCAAAATAAAATTGTAAACAATATCCCATGATAGTAAAATAAAAATAAAAAACCATGTTTCTTTAATGGCGGCTGCTTTTCAGAGCAGATCTAGGGTTCTTAATTTTTCTCTATCAAATCTTCTTTTTCGTTATTTTTCTTTGATGTTTTCTCTTCTTTTCTCTTTTTTCTTCACATTTATTGAACTTATGGTTTCGACAGAAGAGCAGCAAATTGAGCAGGCCAAGGATGGAGAATTAAAGGAGATGGTCCAGAAGGGAAAAAGGAAGGTGGATTTTGGCCAGTATCAACCGAACAAACCCAGATTTGTGCGAATGATTGAAGTATGGGTTGTTTACCGCAAGAGGCAAACAACAAATTCGTTATTTCTAGGGATACAGAAAAGGTAACATATTCAAACGATGTTAAAAATCATAGAGGTCTTTGAAACCATTCGGCAAAGTTAGAGTTTGTAGAACCGTTAATGATAGATGGGAAGAGGAAAGGGTGATTATCATCAGCTATAATTTCTGAAGTTTAAAGTGGACTGAACTATTTTATCATTTTTTATGTTGTTGTTTCAAGACAATTTTTTAAGGCGATAAGAGGCCTATATGAAAAGCATTGGGAAGATCTTAGGTAACTTGTCTATTCAAACCAGGGAGAACGGTTTCTTTATGGCTATATTTTAAAATGAGAAGGACTATAACAACATAATGGATGAGGGACCATAATTTTTTGAAAATAACTTAATTATCATAAAAAGGTTATGCCCAGGTTTGAGTGTGGATAGAGATTTGCATACTAGTATGCCGGTTTGGATTCACCAACTTAACCTTAGTTTTCGCCTGTGGGGTCCAAAGGCGATCAATTCCCTAGCGATTCCTTTAGGAATGCCTATCAAGATGGATGAACCCATGGAGAAGAGATTGAGAATTTCCTTCGGTAGGGTTCTAGTAGACATTCAAGTAGATGGTTTTTAAATTATTTGGAAGTGGTGGGGGAAAACGAGGAGGTTTTTAGAAAAGATGTGATCTATGAAAGTCCTCTACCTAGATGCGATAATTGCTGTTACTTTGGACACTTGAGCAAATAGTGCCAAATGAGTAAGGTTTGGAAGCCGAAAGAACAACCACAAATCTCAGGAGTAAATGCTGAAGAAGGTCAATGCTCGAAGAAGAATGATATTGGAGAGTATGAGGAGGTGAAAATCTTGAGGAAGGAAGATGGTGTAGTTAAGACCTCAAGAGAGGGCAAGCAAGTTCCAACAAGGGATATAACAAATGGCAATGGAATTAACAAGATGGTATCAGTGAAAGCGAATTCTGAGAAAGCGCTTAGGGAAGTCAATGATGCTATCGGGAAATTACATCATGTTAAAGAGGCTTTGTTAGATGAGATAAAGGTCTTAAAAAGGCAAAGTTTGGTGGAATCAGTCAAAATGAAGAAGGAAGAAGGTGATGTGATGGAACATGTTGGAGAGTTTAGCACTTGTCAGAACCTAAAGTCAAGGCATGAAATTCAAATGAATAAGGAAAAAGCAGGTATTGTTTCATCAGAGGGGAAGATAGAAGTTGGGCAAGAGTCCTTTGACATTCCTAATGAGGAGGTGCAACTCCAAGGGTTCAAATGAATAAGGAAAAAGGAGATGTTGTTTCTTCAAAAGCAGAGATAAAAGTGGTGCAAGGGTCCTCAGACAACCCAGTCAAAGGAAGCAGCACCAAGAGAGGTAGATTTTTTTGATTTGTAGGTCGAAGGTAGTTGTGATCTGGGGACTCAAGGATTAAGACATGCTGATATGTATGATCAATCTTCAGTAGTAGACACCAAACTGGAACGGATAAGGACCTTGCTAGTATGCCTAAAAATCTTGAAACTGTTAAAAAGTTCCTTTTGTTAAAAAGAATTCGGAGTGGGAGGAAATTAAAAGGATAATGTTGAGAAAAAGTACCCATGAACATAGGTAGAGAATTAAGGAGCAGGCCTAAAAACATTAAATGAAAATTTTATGCTGGAATGTTAGAGGGTTACATAAACCCAATAGATTTTTGGAGTTGAAAAAGTTGATTTAAAACACACTGTAGACTATGTAGGCATAGTGGAAAACAAATAGAGAAGCTTTGAGTTACAAAAACTTCCCCTACCTTTCGAGGATAGTTGGACCTTGGTCTGCCATGTAACATGCTATTATAAATGTAGAGTCTTGATACTTTTGAAGAATGATATCTGGAGGTATAATATTATCAGATTAAGCGACCAACACATTACTCTGGATATGTTAAACTCTAGGGGGCCAAGATGCAATATGTCTTTTATCTATGCTCAGGATTTTGAATAATTGAGAACCGCCAATGAAGGAATCTGGAAGATGCATTATCGATATTTAGATCCTGGATGACTATTAAAGGTTTCAACTTCATAGGAAGAAACAGTGAAAAACTTGGAGGAACTAAGGTTCCCTTCAGCAAAATGATGGAGTTGGATAATCTTATGATGAGGATAGGGGTTTCAGAATTAGACATCAAAGATTTCAAGTTCACATGGTGGTCGAGGCCTAGTAAAAACATTTTCACAAAAATTAATAGATTTATGACTAATTAGTTGTGGTTGAATATGTTCAAACAGTCTCATGCCGAGTGTTTGTTGGCGGGTCCAAGTGATCAGAGCCTAATTTTGTTGTCGCTTACAGATCAGAAGCAATATGTCCTTAAACCTTTTTGATATATGAACCACTGGGCATTATTTAAGGACTGCCAGGATGTATTTGAATATAAATGGAATATTTTGATGGATGGAAGACCAATATACCGTCTCATCCAAAAAACAAAAAGTTAAAAGAAAGCCTCGAAAGATGGACCAGAAATAAGAACGATACAAAAAAAGAGGTTGAATTTTATAGAAAAAGATGTGGTTATTTACAACGCTTAATGGAAGTTAACCGAGATGAGAATACAAGTGAAGAACTAGAGAGAGCTCTAATATAAGAATACTTGGATGCGAGATAAAAAGCTAAATATAACTGGCTGCTCTTAGGCGATGATGCTACCTCTTTCTTTTATGCATAGATGGCAGAAAGGACTAGTATTAACAATTGGGAAGGCGATATCACCATAGATGGACATCTTTGCAATAATCACAAAGAGTTTATAGAGAATGCAATTTCTTATTATCACCTCTTATTTAATAGTCCCATAGAGAATCATAAACCCAAAATTGTTTGGAAAAAATCATTTCAGAATACGGCATACTCTTTAAATGATAAATTTAACATAAAAGAGATAAAGGCAGCATTATTCAATACTTGACTCCATAGCCCTTGGTCTGGATGGCCTAAATTCGAGATTTTATAAATTATGATGGAACCAAATGAAAGGGCTGATTGTGGATGTAATTAATGACACGTTTGATAAGGGAAAGATAACCAAAGATGTTAACCATGCTTTCATTCACGTCATTCCAAAGAAAAAGAACTTTTCAAAAATACGGCAATTTAGACCCATTGTGTGTTGTAATGTGTTATACAAAATTTTGGACAGTGTTGTGTAAGAGGATGAAATTGTTTACCGAGAATCTTATATCGGAAAATCATTACGCTCTTATCCCCAATCGTCAAATTGGAGATGGAATTCTTATGGCCCTTGAAATTATTAGTGGTTTTAGCAAAAACAGAATAAACACATATGCATCAAAGTCAACCTTAGCAAGGCGTAATACTCTCTGGATAGAGGTTTCATCCTTCATATGATTAATGGAATGAACTTTATTGGAAAATGGATAAATACAATCGGAGAAATGGCGTCAACACCTAGCTTGTCTAGTATTCACCAAGGTAGTCTGCATGGTAACTTTTAGAGTGGTACCGGACTCAAGTAAGGAGACCCGCTATCACCTTTACTATTTTCAATTATCATGGAATTTTTCATATTACCTATGGGAGAAAAAACTAGAGAAGGAGAAATCTTCCCAGCTAATGTAAACGATTTTAAATTTTCTTACACTATTTATGCTGATGACATTATTATATTTGCTAAAGCTGAAATGAAAGGGGCAAGAGCTAATGAAGATATATTTAACGAAATGCACAAGGCAATTGGGCTTCCATTGAATAGAGAAAAGTCTAAAGTGTTAATTGGTTGTGGAGTACTAAACAAAGAAGAAATTGCAAATATTCTGAGCATAGATGAGGATGATCTCCCTATAAAATATATGGGCATCTCACTGTCTAATGTTAACCTATAGGACAAAGGCTGCTTTAGTTTACTAGGTAGAACTGAAAGTAAAATATACGATTGGGAGTCTAAACCGCCGAGTTTAGTGGGAAGGTTGGAACAGATCAAATCCACAGTTTACTCCATGGTGTAATATTAGATGTAATGTTCCAAAATCTCGCTTATCACCTTAAATAAGGTCAATCATTTATTCTTAAACTTTTTATGGAGAGGTATGGTGGTGAGTAAACCACCATGGGATATTTTATGCAAGAAGAAGTGTGAAGGTATGATGGGCTTAAGAAATTTTGAACATATCGATAAAGCTTTGTTTATTAAAATTATTTGGAGAATTATTAATAAAAAAGAGTAGTTGGGTTAGAATGATGCATGAAAAATACATAAAAGAATAATCCTTCAAAACGAGACAGGACAATTCTGGCGTAAGGAAATCTGTACTACATAATAAAGGGGATGCTTTGAAATATATGGGTAGAAGAATAGTGGATGGGAAGACTATGTCCTTGTGATATGATCCTTGGTTACAGGGAAGTAGGATTATTAATAAACTAAGATATGACATACTTGAAAGGACTAGGGAGAAAGACTAACGGTTTTATGTACTAACAGGATAAGTTATGTAAGACAATTCAAAGATGAAGTAAACTAAATTAAATTGGAGGGTTAGGGAAGAGGACTATTGATTCCGGTCTTGCAGTAAGGGAGGCAGATATAACTTTAAATCTGTCTAGAATAGTATAAAACAATGTTACAATCTGGTGTTTTGGTCGGACTTGATATGGAATAAGCTACACTCACCTAAGATGGCAGTATGTGCTTTCAAGGCTATATCAAACTATCTTCTTACAAAAGTATGGCTTATACAGAGACATGTCAACATCAACCCAATATGTGGTTTGTGTAATCTTGAAGAGGAAACTGCTAGCCACTTATTATTTTCAATGTCGATTTGCAACTTATATTTGGAAGTTGTGTAAAATAAAAATTTAATGGTCTTCCCAACATACATCAATTTTGAACATACAATGCGAATTCGGAAGTATGATTGTGGATTTTAGTGTCAAGCATAAAAGCAGTGATATTGCTCACATCATACATTCGACTTGCATCCGGGCAATATGGAAAGAAAGGAACTATAGAACGTTCGAGGGTAGGTTAAACTCAAAACACACTATTTGCAAGAGCATATCAGATCTAGTCAGAATTTGCACTAGCAAAACCAAACATAGAAACTATCTAAATCATCGACACAAAGTTATATGCGAAGAGTGGGAGTAAACTTATTAGCCAACACAAGAGGTGGCATCAATGTTGTTTGTCTGACCATACATATGGTATCTGTCCTCCGTTAAGCCTCAGGTTTGGCTATCTGCACCTATAATAATTACAATTATTTTATGTTCTTATTTATTATTACTTTGTTTAGAATAAAGCTAATGTTATCTGGGTCTTTAACCCAGCAGAACTCGAACAACTTGATCGAGTCAGAATAGCTCAAAAGCCAACAGAAAGGATTAGAACAAGGAACCAAAAGGAGCTAGGAAAAAAGAAAGAAGAAAAATACTCTAAGGGAAGCGATCCATGGTGTATGGATCATTGGAGATCCTTGCTATTAGCTCAGGAGTTCATGAGCAACGTCGACGCAAGACAGCGAAAGCTATTCAGAAGGAAAAGTCCAAAATTAGGCAAAGTATATGGATCACTGGCGATTCATATACCATGGATCGCTCATGATCCATACTATTGCACCAGTCATCTGAAATCCTCATGGAGCAAGACGAGGGGAGAAGATTAACTCATTGGTTCGCCTCCGAACCAATCCTTTGGATCGTTAGCGATCCATCCATTTAGCTCGGGTCGCGGCGTGACCTCCAGTGTGCCTTCTTGTGTTAATCTGCAAGCATGTGGCGAGCAGGCTTGGCCCAATGGCTCCCCAACCTCTATAAATACAATCCTACCACAACATAAATGGGATCTTCCGGACTGGTTGCTGAAACTCTGCAGAAATCTTTATTCACTCCTTTCCTTCCTCATAACAGTCATCCAAAGGGTTCACTGTGATTCTCCAGTGAACTCTAACACTGGGGGCTTGATCTAACTAAGGATGTTCAAGAGCTTTGTAATCAAATTGGATTTGTAGCAGCAATCAGTCAATGATAAAAACTATAAAGTGGACGTAGTCTCATTAACAGCCGAACCACTAAAAAATCTTATTGTCTTCTTTCTATTCCACTTTTTTACATGTATTCTCTATATTATTGCTCTATAAGAACATGGTCGGTGCTTTCACACTCAATCCAGGGTGTTGATCTATTTTTTGGGTTAACATTTTGGCGCTTTCACTGAGAAGGCCAATACGGGTTTAGATTTACCTATCTACTTTGGATTAGATAGGTCTAGAAGTTAAATCCTCAATCTTTGCTTGAAAAATCTACTGCTTGGAAACAATGGCTCCGGGAAGGAAGAGAACTGCCCCTGGAAGATCCATAGGGGCAGTAATAGCTGGAGAAGATATGAATCATTGGTAAACTGAAGTAAATGGTGTCAACATAAGATATCAGGTGCCAGCATCTTCTAACCAACGTGAAGTCGTTACAAGAGAAGAGTTGAAAAAAATGGTTGACGAAGTCAACAAAAAATGGAAAGCAATCAGAGAGCTCTAATGGATACGCTCAATGCTCTCTTAACCTTACAGCCAAATCCTGCTCCAAGAACTATGGCTTAACCCAGGACTGTTACAGAGCAAGAAAATTCTTCCATTTCAAACCTAAATAGAAGAAATTGGAAGCAGCCGCAAAGAAGGGTGACGGTAGGAACTATGGGAATCAACGCAGAAGGAAATACAAGTACTTCTCTCACCGCAAGGCAGCCATCTTCGAACCTAAATCAAGGGACTAAAACCCCATGAGAGGATATAGCCATGGACCTCTCTGAATCAGATGGAGAACAATTTAATGATGACAAGATGTAAAAAAATGCCAATGCATTTGATAATGCTAAAAATGTTCAGACCGCCCCAGTCAGGCAACCGCAAGCCAACGGGACCCTGAGGGAGTGGTTCTCCCAAAGATAGGAGAACCTAGGCTTCAACCTACTCATAAAGACTATGTACGAAGCCAAACTCTTAGTGTAGTGACTAACAACCATCTCCAGGACTACCGGACATCAAAGGCATTTATCGTGGATATGGTCAAGTGACTGATGGACGAAATAAAAATAGAAGAGATGATGAATAGGGATCTGTACCAAGTTGGACTCCCTTTACTGACGAGATCCTGAATGACAGATATTCGAAAAAGTTCACGATGCCAACTATGCCATCCTATGATGGGACAAAAGGCACAAAACCCCATTTGTACAAGTATAGTTGGAACATGGACAGAGCAAATGCTTCAGAAGCTGTTTGATGTAGATGTTTTCCCATTTTCCTAGAATGAATCACTTCCATGTGGTTCACTAGGCTTCTACCGAAATCCATCTCTACCTTCAACCAACTTGCCACAAGATTCCTCGATCAGTTCAGGCTCCATACCACGCAACCTAAAGATGTGATGTTCTTGTCTGGACTATTCCAGGGATGAAATGAATTGCTGAAGTCTTTCATGAACTGGTTCTGCAGTGACAGAGGTGAGCAGTCTAAATGAAGACATGGTTTTCGTGGCTTTGGTCCGAGCCATTCACCCCAAACTGAATTCGAAAAGTGGATCAAAATGAAGCAACCCACTACAATGAAGGACTTCAATCATAAAGTAAGCCAATACTTGAGATTGGAGGAGGCACAGGAGCTAGATAGAAAGTCTACTGGCATGCAACCAATGAACGTCGGGCAAAGAGGTGTTGCGATGAATCAGAATACATACGCTTCCAGGACTGTTGAAGGAACCACTGGGAAAGATGGAAATCAAAAGAGGAAGAATGAAAATTCCAATAAAAGAAATGGAAATGATAAACGCCTTAAAGGTTTTAGGCTAGAAGATTACAACCCTCTCAAAGATACATCGAAAAACATCTATCTCGTGACACAAGGGACTAAGGAATATAAGAAACGCCCTAAGAAGGAAGCAACTGAACAACAAAAGTGCTTAGGGAAATTCTGCCGCTTCCACAAGACGCACGTCGCAACAAAAACGAATGCCGCCACCTAAAGAACTTGATTGAAGGGCTGATTCGGGAAAACAAGCTTCGGCAATACGTGATAAAATCATAGAATCTTGACCAGCCCACGGCTCCTCAATCCCCTAGGAATCAAAGAAACCAAGCTGGAACCAGTGAATAGGGATAAAAACGAACTGACCAGAGACTCGTTATTGGAACGATATCTGGAGGCCCGCATCCTACACAAAGAAGTTGGGGAGAGATGGAGCGGTATGCAAGTTCATTAAGGAATCGTGTCTTACAATCGAACATGAGGCTCCAACCAAGCAACAGAAAACTTTGAATGATGATATTGTATTCAGAAACTGAGATACTGAAGGGGTCGAAGCTCTAACACTTGATTTAATGGTGGTGATAGTAGGAATCAGACCCGCTGTAGTCCGATGAGTATTGGTTTATAGTGGCAATTCTATCAATATTCTTTTCAAACACACCGTTGACCAAATGGAGATCAGCACGAAAAGCATGTCCACATGCCAAACAAAAATCCAAGAGTTTACTAGCAAACCCAAACAACCCGTAGGGACGATTGACTTGCTAGTGGAACTCGGAGAGGGTGACCGAAGAGTCACCCTCATTCAGATTTCATAATTATGGACGAAAATTCTATGTGCGATGCCTTCTTGGGACGGCCCGCCCTAGCAGATTTTTGATTCGCTCTGACTAAATGGTGCCTTGCCACGAAGTTCCCAATAGCAAACAGAATCGGGGTGGTCAAAGGAGATCAATTTTTGCCACTAGAGAATGTTACATTGTAGAGTTACGCAAATCTAAAAGAAGGGAAAATAGGAAGGAAGTAGGGAGAAATCTCCACATTCGTGAACCTTCTGAATAGTAACTACAGAGCTGCCCCTGGGTCAGGGACCATAGCCGATTCGACAAGTCTTTGGACCATAGAAAGAAGAGTTCAGGGGAGGATCGGGTAGCACTGGCAGAATTGATGGGGTCTGTCCCAGTCGATATGGATGACTCAACAAGAGTCTTGAAAATTGGATCACACCTTGGAAACAAAATGTGATTGGAGCTTACGAAATTTCTTCGTGCCAACTTGGATGTGTTCGCTTGGATGCATTCCAATATGTGTGGGGTATCACTAGAAATTGCATGTCACGCGCTCAACATTGACCCCAAATTCACCCCAGTAAACCAAAAGAGGCGCAGCCTAGGCCCTGAACGGTCCAAGGCGTTAAGAGAAGAGGTGGACAAGCTAATGGCCAACGGTTTTATCCGTAATGCAACTTATCCTGAATAGGTATCTAACCCGATCTTAGTCAAAAAGTCCAATGGGAAGTGGCGAACCTGTATCGACTACTAGGACTTAAACAAAGTTTGCTCGAAAGATTGGTATCCTCTGCCCAGAATTGACCAGCTCGTGGGAATGGTGGGTCCCAAATTGCTATCATTTATGGATGCATACTCAGTGTACATCCAGATCCTAATGCATGAACCTGATCAAGAAAACGCCAGCTTCATCATCGATCTGGGATGATACTGCTGCAGGGTAATGCCATTTGGTTTAAAAAATGCTGGGGCAACCTACTAAAGATTGGCAAATACCATGTTCAAGCGTCAAATCGGGAAAACCATGGAGGTTTACGTGGATGACATGTTGGTCAAATAACGAGTAGCTGCCAATCACCTAGATAATCTCGCTAAAATGTTTGAAAGACTCCGGAAGTATGGAATGAAACTTAATCCACTCAAATGTCACTTCGGAGTAGCCTACGGAAAGTTCTTAGGATTCATAGGAAGTGCCATGGGCATTGAAGAAAATCCATAGCAAATAACTGCCTTACGAGAAGTTCAAGCCTCGAAGAACAAGAAAGAATTGCAAAGCTTGAATGGGAAGGTCGCAGCATTAAGCCGATTTATCTTGAAAGCCACCGACTAGTGCATATCATTCTTTGAAGCATTAAAGAAAGGAAAGAAAAACTTTGAATGGAGTGAGGCATATCAAACTGCATTTGAAGAATTATTACGACATATAGAATCCTCGGCCATCCTATCAAAGCCAGTGGACGGAGAGTACCTATTCATTTAACTAGCAATCTCACCTCATGCGTTGAGTGCTGCCCTTGTGTGTGAAGAAGCGAAAATCCAACGAGTCATATACTATATTAGCAAGCGGTTTATTGAAGCTGAGAAAAATTACCCAAAGCTGGAAAAGCTAGCATATTGCCTGATGATCGCGTCTAGAAAGTTACGACCGTATTTCCAAGCACATCTAATCAAAGTACTGACTGATCAGCCTCCGAAGCAGGTACTATACCGACCCAAAACTTCCGGACAACTTCTCAAGTGGAACATCAAACCGAGCCAATATGATATTACTTACCATCCGAGAAAGGCTATCAACGGGCAAGCACTGACAGATTTCATTATCGAGTTTACCATATGAGATGACAAAGAAGAAACACCGTCAGAAGTGGAGACGCATTGGAAACTCTTCGTTGATGGCACATCTAACAACCTCAGTTCGAGGGCAGGGGTAGTGCTTGAAACCCTCGAAGGATGAGCTATTTGCTACGCCTTATGCTTGGAATTCCCTGCAACAAATGATGAAGTGGAATACAAAGCATTGATAGTAGGGTTGAAAGTTATGAAAGAACTCAGAATAAAGTCCGTCCATATCTACAGTGACTCCCAGCTAATTGTCTGTCAAGTAAAAGGCAAGTATCAAGCTCGAGGGAAGAACCTTGCCCCATATCTATCCAAAGTACAAGAGTTGCTAAGTGACATCGAACAATATACCATAACTCACATTCCATGGGAGAAAAACACCAAGGCTGACTACTTAGCTAAATTGGCAAGCTCCGAAGAAGCTCAATCGTTGGGACTAGTCCCGGTTGAGACTCTGAGTGCCCCGAGTATAGATGAAATGGACGTCGATTAGATTTTCGAGACCATCGCCAAACCGAAAACATAGATGATGCCAATCAAGACTACTTACTTACAAGGACCCTTCGAATCAACGGAAAAAGCTTCTTTGGAAGGCGCCACGATTCGTAATACAGCATAGAACACTCTGCCGAAGGGGATTCTCCACCCCCTTCTTAGATGTGTGACCAAAGACAAAGCTCAACGGATCCCGAGGGAAGTGCACGAAGGCGAACGCGGAGACCATACTGGGGGTAGATACTTGTAATGAAAGTTCTCTGGTACGGGTACTTCTGGCTAACAATAAACTACGATGAAGTAGATTACGCTAGACAGTGTGATCGTTGCCAAAGATTCGATAAATTAAAAACTCCCTCAACAGAGTTAATGTAGATGGACAACTCATGGCCATTTGTGATATAGGGAATCGACTTGATCGGCATATTGCCAATAGCTAAAGGTGGGGCCAAATATGATATAGCTGTGTTTGACTATTTCATGAAAAGGGCCAAGTAAAACCGCTAGCCTCCATTACCATAAAGAAAGTCATTAATTTTGTTACTAAAAGCATTATTTGCAGGCTTGGTGTGCCATAGAAAATCATCACTGATAACGGGACCCAATTCGAAGGCGCCAAGTTCCAAGGCTTCGGCAAATGCTTTCGAATTTAGAAGAGCTTTTCCGCAGTCGCTCATCCTAAGAAAATGGGCAAGTGGAAGCGATAAACAAGATCATAAAGTCCACCATCAAAAAGCGACTAACTAAAGCAAAAGGGAATTGGGTTGATGAACTTCTATTCACACTATGGGCTTACATGACAACTCACAAAGCGGCAACTGGTCACACTCCATTCGCCTTGGGATATGGCTCAAAAGCAATGATTCCTATCGAACTAGAAGTCCCCTCTCATCGAATGCGAAATTTTAATCAAAAAAACGAGCAGCTCCTACTCGAATCACTGGATATGATGGACAAAAGGAGGGAAGAAGCCGAGTTGAGGACCATTGCCCAGTAAAAATGGGTCGCGCGATACTTCAACTCCAAAGTTCACAACCAAACCTTCGAAGTGGGAGACTTCGTGCTCAAACGAGTCTATCTCATGCCAGAAGCCTTCGAACAAAACTGTGAAGGGCCGTATGTGATCAATCAAAAGCTAAGGGATGGAACATTCAAATCGACAACTGTCGGCAGAATCCAAATTCACTGAGTATAGAATAGAGAATCGCTGTGCTGCTACTTTACCTAAAAACTACCATATGTACTTTCTATTTTTTAGCAAATAAGCCATCCCAGGATGCCGAGGCCATGGTAAATAGGCAAAAAATTGCCCAACTATTCTTAATAAAATTAGTTCGCTTTTTGAACCAACAAAGTTGTGTTCATAATAGCAACTTGCTGATTCGACAGGGTCAAATCGAATCAAGCCATTCAATTACTATTTGAGAAAGTGGAATCATGCTTAAGTATGCCCCAATTACCCACCGGATCGACGGAAGCAAATCGACTCAAACCGTTGGATCGGTGGAACCCGATCCTCGCCTTCGAAGAACCGGCGTTGCCCTGGCAATATCGGGATGGCTCGAATAAAAAGCCGTGCATCCCATAAGCCATGCACTAACTTTTTGAGTCATGAAATCATGCTCTTAAAACATAAACTCCTCACAATTGCCTGAAGATAGGCAATATTGAGTAGCATAAAAAGTCGTACATCCCATAAGCCGCACACTAATCTTTTGAGCTGTCAAATCACGCTTTTAAAACGTAAACTCCTAATGTTGCCCGAAGATAGGAAATATTAAGAAGTATTAAAAGCCGCACATTCCATAAAGCCCCGCACACTTTTAAGTACCAGAATTGCCCCGGTAATACCGGGAAAATTATTCATCACAGGACTTGCAAGGATCAACCCACTCCCATTATCGGGAGTAACAAATGAGAATTCAACAAAATCAAAGTGCTACAAACCAGTAGAAACTCCAACTGCTGACACCCAATGATTAGCTATAGCATTTAATGTGGAAAATGTTTAACTATCTATAGTTAACTCATACAATGTGCATGATCTAAGAAATGAAGCGCGTGTTTGAAGATTGCAAAATTTTTAAGATATAATGTGCATATGTTCAAATGTCGGAGCCGTACCCATACAAAAACGGCCAAAAAATGGAAAACAAAACGTACAGACAACGCAACAAAAACAGTGAGTGCAGACTCTGCACTTGAATAAAACAATACAAAATGACTCGAAATCAGATTAACCACCGTCCAAGCTTCTCACCACCTTTTTCCGCCACTACCCTTTCTGCCTTTCATTTGAAGTTTCTACTTTGCCTCGAAAGTAGTATCGCTGCTGGTAAAGTCAACTATTTCCTCGGTGCTGATGTTCTATACCTGCTCTTTAATTTTCTCAGAAGTTTCCCTTTTAGTCTTGCGCTTTCGAGATCTGCGAGAGCTCTTAGATGAATTTATCGCTTCAACTTTCTCCTTTTTGATGGCAACCAATTGTTGCTTGGATTTGCACGGCTGCTCTATTTGAGTCTCCTGCTCCCGAACTTCAGCCACCGTGAAGCCACCCTCTAAAGATACGGAAGGATCATCCAAGCTGTATAATGTGGTGATTTTCTCGGACTCCAACCCCAACTGTGAGTCGGACACAGACATGACAACCTAAGAAGCTACAGAAACGAGCACGAACACAGTTGAGATAGTGACAGGTCCAGGCCCCAAGGAATTCGACGGATCAGTGGATAAGGAAGATAAATCTATAAGATCAAAAATGAAAGCGTTAAGTTCATCCTGCTCTTGCGACGTAAGTTGAAAGTTCTCGAACTCGAGAAAACAAGAAGATTACCTACATTAGAGAAGTGACCAAGAATGTCACCTTCATATTCACCACCTTCTCCCTCCTTAAGATAATCCATAACCCACAGAGATGTTTCAAGCCCAGAACTTCTCAATGGATCATAGGGCTACCTCAATGATTCGTTGGGGCTGGAAATAAAAGGCTCTGGTAATGCTTCTGCTGTTACCATCGTGGCGGCATCAGCAGCTTCCGTCTCCTTTTCAATTTGCAAAATCTCCCAGCCTTCTATGATGCTTTTTTTATTCTTCATTGAGATAAGCGTTCTCTAGCTCTCACTCGGTATAAACATCCCCATTATCGTGGAAATGGGTCAAGATATCCTCCCAAACCAAGGTAAGAATGCGTGGGAATTTAGGGCCAAAGTAACCGAGACTCCCCTGGTGCAACGGGGAGTTGACATAAAAGTTTAAGATAGTCTTATCAACTTTCTCTATCTTTCTCTCAAAGGCATTCTGAAGCTCCAAATAATCCACCGTAATGGTGGCCTTTTCAACTTCGATACGAGCTTTATCTGAGCTAAGCTGGGCAACTCGATCCTGGAGCATGGAGATCGTCTCAGCCTGGCCGGAGATGGTTTTATCGCATGACTTCATGACTTCTTCATATTCTGCAACCGTTTTATTATGCCCCTCTATGATAAGGTCGTGGTCGAAAATGGTTTTCTTTTGGGCCTCGATTGTTGCGCTGCAAGCTGTCATCTCCTCTTTCGACTTGGCTTCTTCTACATTAGCCTTCTTAATTTCGTCCCTGTAGACGATCTATATTCTCTCATGAGCCTCTTTTAGCTCATTCAGCAAGTCGACGCTGTTCTTGCTTTCTCGAAGCGCCGCATCCCTTTCTTCTTCCAGCTATTTGACTTTGGCATCGTGTTCTGTCAACTCTCTTTCGAAGTCATCCTTCTCCGACTTAAAGGAGAGGATTTCTTGATAGTTATTGCGGTTCGTGTCCGCTAGTTGTTTGCACAATTTATACCACCCCTCGGCCTGCTCTAAATCATTCTGGATTGCCTGGAGGTGGGGCATGTATGAATCTTTGCAAACTGGATGAAGATAATGATCAAATTTAACTCCCCTAAAAAACTCCCCTAAAAAACCACCCGTAGAATGCCGCTTGAAGCCTGGGTGGACCCGACGGAAGAACATAGGCAGATCTCCGGTGCGGGCATGAAGAACCAGGGCAAGCACCACATGAGATGAGGGAACTTGAGATGAAGATGGAACTAAGATAGAAGAGACTGGAATTTCAGGACCGATTGAAGCCAGTGCCGGAGCGAAGGCCTGTTGTTTCGAACAATGAGGACCACGGTCAACTTTTGACTTTTTAAACGGATCCTCTCGTTCATCGAAAGTCTTTCTTTACTCGTATCCCCCTTTGTGCACCCAACCTTGTTCCCTCACATCTCGGCAATGAGCTTCAGCCTGTGAATCTTTTCTCTTTCACTATTCCCTGTTTCACGAAGCGGGTGACAGTCGGAAGATCATTTCGACCAGCATTAAGAGTCGGTAAATTCCTTAAGATCGTCGAAAGGCCGCATCCTATCATGGTACCTGACATGAATAATAAATAAAGAGCCTTAGAAATGAAGAATAAGCATGAAAATATGTGTCTAAGTGAGTGTAAGCCTGGTGAAATGTGTAATGTGTTTGGGGGAGAGCCTAAAAGACGTCACAAACCAGATCGGGCAGACGTCGTGGAAGGATCGGACTAACTTCGGGTGCAACATGGCCTGGACGAGGAGACACCTACCCAAATTTGAAGTCTTCCCCCATGAGCATGTCAAAATCGACATAAACATTGCTCAAATCCTTGAAGTCTACGCCAGCATCTTTAATCAGAGAATCTTGGCACCGTCTAACTTCTTGAGCATCATCTTTACCACTCATGTCTGGGGAGGCAAGCTCGGAACAACGGGGCTCATCCCTAGAGTCTTGTCGCATGATTCATAATCTACATCGTCGGATTCTACATAGAAATCATCATCTTCGCTGGAGGAGAACTCATCACTGCTGCTTCCAATCTCACCCTCCTCCTTTTCTTTTTCTATCGCGGCTTTGCCTTCTCTCTGATTAAACTCCTCTTCCTCTTCTTTAGAAATCGGAGGCATCATAGCCGGGCAACTACTTCGATCACGGCGGCTTTTCCCTCGTGAGTCTCTCCAGCCGATTCGTCGGACAAGTCTTCTCTCTTAAAAAACACCCTTTTCAGAACCATGAGACGAAGAAGTAGATCGCGTACGTATCCTGGATCGGGAAGGGGATGGGACCTCAACTGGAACTGTAGATCTCCTTGGATGCAAAAGCCTTTACCGAAGCAGGTTCCCATTTGTCAACAAGAATTTAACTGATCTCCCCTCGGCATAGATAACCTTTAGGGTTTGGAAAGTTTCATCGAGAGATAAGTCCTTATTCGGCCTTGGAATAACTGTAGAAAGTACTAGACACATTATAAATTCTGTAGTAACATATCGGAGCTCTATAAGTAAGAAAAAGAACTTACCCCATATTGTCCAGAGACGATTGAATCCCTCAAGACACCTAACAAAGAAGTATTGAGTTTTGAATTGAGATAAAATTGCTTTGTAGTCGCAACACAATTTTATGGCTTCTCTAGGCCTCAATCAGAACCAAGGATGGACACTCGTCTCTTCTTTTGAATGAGAGAAAATATCTTAAATCATCAAAGCTCGAGGCACAGTTGAGAGTCCGCATAAAAAGAACGTGCAGGCAGGTTAGAACAACGTATCCATTGGGATGAATCTAAAATGGAGCGATTCCCAAATTCGAGAGGGTTTCTCTCAGAAAGTCATTGAAGGGGGGAACTGCACCATTCAAGCACATATACTAATGACAAATAGTATATCTCGGAGGTGGCATATGAGAAAATTCATCTTTCTCAGGGAGGCGCATGTCTTCCTTCAGAATGCCATGCTGCAGGCAGATGTTATGCAAGACTTTAGCAGAAATCATAGAGGAAGCTCTCTTCGGCAGATTGAGAAGGACTTTAAAATTAGGAGGAGTTTAATCCAAGACCAGACCGACTGGAACTAGCTAGACATATTCATCGTGTGAAGTAGAAGAAGGAGGGGCGATAAACGACAACTCAGCCTCCGAAAGCATAGGATTTCCTCCGCTAGACTTACGGCGAGAAGACGGGTGCTTCATTCTAAACAACGGGACTTGCGTCCGAAACGGTTAGGTAATTCTACTCTAAAATAAGAATTCCCCCTACTGCACTTGAATTCCGAAGAAAAGTTGGTGCATGCTAACATGACGGATTTCAAGTATGTGTCGGGTTAAGTGCGTTGTGTTATCTATCAGTGGTTGGCTCGGTGTCCTGAACACTACAAATGCTCTATCCCATGTAGATAGTACGCACACATCTGAAAGGAAGAGGACTTCCTGTGTTGTTTTCCTTTTGAAATTACTTCTTCTACACTTACCCATTATCGATCAAGGATCGATAACGGATCCATTATTCGAAATGACGTGGAAAGTTACTTTCAGGACAGGTACACCATGCATGCAAAAGAAAACAAAACCAATTTATGATGTGTCGTGCGATATCGCCAATGGGACCTGGCACAAGTCAATTCTGGTTCAATGGACGAAGATAGCAAATCATGTCATGCACCAAGGTAAGGTTTGGATGTCGTTCCATGAAGAATTCAAGACTCAATTTACTATCTTCCTCCATTAAACCGCAATCGATTCGGACTTTTCATGACTAACACAACGAATACAACTCTATCACCAAAACGATAAATGAACGTCATAATCAGCAAACCAACCTTGAATCAATGATCAAAACACGAAGATGGTCAAAGTTTTCAAATCATCAAGCTAAATGCATTAGATCATTGGTGATCCAAGGAGGCAAATAGAACAAATTAGGGTTTGGTGTGGCAAGAGTCGAGGTAGCGATGGAGCTCTGGAGTCAACGGCAAGGCAAAATCGACAGTGTCGATGGAAGCTTGGTCGAAGTGGATCGGGTCGTTGAGGATGGTGGATCGAGATGTAGAAGATGGCTCAAATCATGCAAAGTAGCTCGAATCGCAGGACGTTGGAGGATTGGGTCGCGAGAAGTAGGTGTGGACTAAGGTAGGTCGGCTCAAAGGGTATAAATAGTAATGAATGAGAGCAAAAAAAAATCCTAAGTAATTGGATCGTTGGCGATCCACAGAGCTGCCTGCAATCGATTTTAAACTTGCCTAGCGAAATCATATGATACTTCAAGGCGTGTTGGGAAGCTATAGAGTAAGTTTGGTCCGTTACGACTTGCAATGGCAGTCCAGAAACTGGAAAGCGATTACTTCCAAAGCACGCCTCGTTTTCAACGAAGACATACTCTGAGGGGCAAATGTTATCCTAGTCAACCCAGCAGAATCCAATAGAAGTCGGTACAACTTGATTGAGTCAAAATAGCTCAAAAGCCAACCGAATGGATTAGAACAAGGAGCCAAATGGTGTCAGGGAAAAAGAAAGAAGAAAAATACTCTAAGGGCATGCACCGCTAGCGATCCATGGCCTATGGATCGCTGTTGATCCATGTTATTAGCTCGGGAGTTCACGAACAACGATGAGGCAAGACAACAAAAGCTATTCAAAAGGAAAGTCCAAAATTAGGCTAAGTATATGGATCTTTAGCGATCCATATACCATGGATAGCTCGCGATCCATACTAGTGCACCAGTCATCTACGATCCTCATGGAGCAAGGCAAGGGGAGAAGGCTAAGTCGTTGGCTCGCCTCTGAACCAATCATATGGATCGCTTGCAATCCATAGCCAATGGATCGCTAGCGATCCATCCTTTTAGCTCGGGTCACGGCGTGACCTCCAGTGTGCCTTCCTATGTTGATCTTCAAGCATGTGGCAAGCAGACTTGGCCTAGTAGCTTCCCAACCTCTATAATTACAATCCTACCTACAACATAAATAGGATCTTCCGAAGTGGTTACTGAAACTCTGTAGAAAGCTTTCTTCACTCCCCTTCTTCCTCACAACGGTCATCCAAAGGGTTCACTGTGATTCTCCAGTGAACTTCAACATTGGGGACTTGATCTAACTAAGGGTTTTCAAGAGCTTTGTAATCCAATTAACATTGTAACAGCAATCAATCAATAATAAAAACTATAAAATGGACGCATGCTTCATTAATAATCAAGCTAGTATAAAAATCTTCTTGTCTTCTTTCTATTTCTTCTCTTTTGCATTTATTCTCTATATTATTGTTCTTTAAGAATAGGGTTGGTGCTTTCACACTCAATATAGGGTGTTGATCCATTTTTGGGTTAATAGCTAACTAATGCACAAAGACCATATCAAGTGAAGATACACTGGGAAAACAAAAATCATTTCATGCATTAGTCTCTTGCAATGAAAAGTAGATAAAAAAAACTTTGAAGACCATTGCTTATCTGAAAATTCAACATCTATCAAGCCTTTGGAAAATCCCGAATCCAAGATAGATCTACTTAAATCTACTTTGATCGAAGTTGATGCAACTCAGATCTAAGGTATTGAGGAGCATTAGAGAGAGAAAGTTAAAAATATGGTATTTTGGTAGAAGGAGATGGATTTTCATGTGAAATGAGAATAAGCTTCTTCTTGCATCACAAATATCAAGTTTTTCTTTAAAAATGGATCAAGGGTTTTTTTGCTTATAACTCTTATCCACTATTAAAGTAGTTTTGGAGTTTATGACATGTTCGAGATTATTAACAGTTGGAACTTATGTGTTTGTTTTGGGAGACATAAGTTGTTTTGTCTTCACTAGTTGTACTTATTTCTTTGTTTTGCATTATTATTGGGTTGCTTTTCGTTTGCTTACCCATTAAATATTTATAGGCTGGGAAAATATATTAAATAGTAATAAGGTTGCTTTGAATCTTTTCTAGAAAAATATCCCATGTCAAATTAATCAAGTATGCAAGCTTCATTGGTGAAATTCAATAACTAATGGTGAAACCAATTAGTGTAAATATGTAATTTATCAACCTTAGTGTGTCGATGTGAATTAATAATAACTACTTATAACCTTCTTACCTACTTTGCATATTCATTCTTTTGATCAATTTTGTGGCAGCATGGCCACTTTCATCCTTGCATTCTTACATCATTGTTATAACTACTATTTACAAGCTTATTTGTAATGATCCATAATTTTATCACTTTAAATATGAATATTTGATACATTTTTAAATAAGTAGACATTGGATTTTACAACTCAAATAGGCCTCTTTTAAATAATAACTAATAATGGTAGAGTTGTTTTAAAATTTGGTTTACAAAAATAGTTAGTTCGGGGAAAAATCGAAAATGTGACCAAAAATCGTTTTTTCGATTTTCAACTTTCCATCGCCTAAAAGTTGTCGGTGCATGTTGTATAGCATGTTGCACACAATAGAGAGAGAGAGTGTGTGTGTGTGTGTGTGTGTGTATAAATAGTATATGCTTGGGTTAAGGGAGCGATTAGAGTTAAATAAGTCTAAAAAATATACTTAAGTTAATAGAGTGGATTTTGATTTTCTTTTCAATATAAAAAGACATAAAAGAACAAAAAGTAAGACACTTCGTACATTTTAAAGGAGATAAAATTATGGAGAAGTAATAAGGGGTGGGTTGCATGTGTATGAAGGGAAGGGGAGATGATGTGCTACCACTATGGTGAAGGGTATGTGATATTTTATATTAAGGGGTATTTTAGTAATTTTCCATTTCCATTTTATGTAAAATAATTCAACTTTTTCATTTCTTAATTTACTTCATTTCTCTTCATTTTCTAATTCTTACTTCTTCCTTTCTAAGCTCTTCTCTTATTTTCCCATGTCTTCTGAAAAGTTTTCAAATTAAAAAATCACCTTTTTCACTTTAAATCGTTAAAACATAGCTAAAAACACTTCTTTCCTTCTCTACTTCACTTATTTACCCAAAAAGAAGTCCAAAGTTTCCCTTTTTCCATGGCCAAGCCCAAAACCACCTAGGCTAAGCCTATTTTCACTTCTCGAGGTCCTAAAAGTCAAGTTTTTAAAAAAGAAGCTAGGTCCATGTGTTATTTACTAAGTTTCAATTGATTTGGTAAAAGATACATGTGTGTTTAGGTGAGTAAAGCTCCCTTTAAAAATCAAGTTTTGAACTTTATTAATTTTTGCATTAATCTGGGTCTATTGCTTGTGTTTATAAGTTTGGGATGTTTGTTGTTTGGTTTGGTTCCACTTGAAGCGAACAGCATATATGATAATTTGTAGACGATTTGAAATGAAGTCGAAGTGCTTAAGTAATAATTTGCAAGTGATAATTTTTCCTTGCTTATGGATGTTATTTACATTTTTATATGTGTATGCTTATGTATATAAATGGTGGATATTGCTTGGTATAGTTAACATGTTGGAATTAGTTCATATTCGACATTGAAAATCCCGTGTTTCCTTTAAACTAGTTTACTTCCTTCATTTCAAATAAAGTTTTTAAAAGTTTTTCCAAACTTTAATTTTGTTTTCAAAACCTTTCCACAAAGTTATTAAGCAGTTTAAATATATAAAGAAAGAGTTTAAAAGCTATTTTAATTTCTAAAACAAGTTTTAAAAGTTATGGTCCAAATAGCAATAGTCGTTATGAATGTAGTTTGTAAATCGACATTTTTATGTGAACTAAAAGGCGAGCCTCTACTTTTGATATTTTTGAAAAATCTTTTAAAAATATTATAAGTAATAAAAAGGAAGTTTGAAAATTTTAAACAATACTTTTGAAAATTTATTTAATTTATTTAAATAATAGGTTTAAATTTTAATCACTTCATTTCAAAGGTCGAGTTTTGTTATAAAAACAACAATCTTTTAAAAGGATGTTTTAAATACAAGGGATTTTTTCTATGCCAGTAAGTGACATCAAAAAATATGATAAAGTAGTGCTAAAATGTTGACATGTATATTTTAGTTGTTCAAATTTATGTTGATGATATCATTTTTGGATCCAATGAAAAATTATGTTAGGAATTTTCTAAAATAACGACCAAAGAATTTGAAATATCGCATATCGGTGAATTAAATTATTTTCTTGGCTTACAAATAAAACAAATTGAAAATGGTATTTTTATAAATCAAGAAAAATATTGTAACAATCTAATTAAACGCTTTGGTATGGAAAATACTTCTACCAAACCAACTCCTATGAGTATAACTATAAATCTTGATAAAGATGAAAGTGGCAAAAGTATTGACCAAAAATTATATCAAAGTATGATTGGATCGTTACTATATTTAACAGCTAGTAGACCTGACATAACGAGGAGTGTTTGTTTGTATGCACGATTTCAAGCAGATCCCAAAGAATCACATTTGCGAGCAGTGAAACGCATATTATGGTATCTTAATAAAACCAAGGACTTTGGACTATTCTATCCAAAGGAATGTCCTTTTGAATTAGTGTCATGCAGTGATGCTGATTTTGGAGGAAGTCGGACATATAGAAAGAGTACAAGTGGGACTTATCACTTCATTGGATGGTCTCTTGTATCTTGGTTTAGTAAGAAACAAAACAGTGTTTCACTATCGACATGTGAAGCAGAATATATTTCTGCAGCTTTGGCATGTGCTCAAGTTATCTATATGAAACAAACACTACAAGATTTGGTTTTAACTCATCCAAATCAACTATTTTTTATGATAATTCTAGTGCTATAAATTTATCCTAAAATCCTGTTAATCACTCACAGACAAAACATATTGACATTCATCATCATTTTCTTCGTGATAATATTGAAAAAGATTTGATAAATCTAGAATTTGTTTCCTCTGACAAACCATTGGCACATATCTTTACAAAACCTTTAAATGAAAATACTTTAATCAAATTAAGACGAGAACTTGGAGTCGTCTCTTTTATATATTTATAATTTTTTAAATGTTTTCATGCAAAAATTTTGGCAAAAATAAATTTTTTGGTTTTCATGACACTAGAAGGATTTGAACTCATGATCTCTTAGTTATAAACATGCAATTGTTTCTTGCCACTATATGTGTTTCTTGTGTCAGCTAGAAGTTTGGTTATAAATATTCTTCAAAATTTTAGGTTATAAAAATAATGTAGCTGCTGGGGTTTGAACTCTGGTCTCATAGCTGGTAAGTGTATGCTTTACTAGTTAAGCTATGTTGTATTACTTGCTAAGCTACATACGTTGGTTTAACTTTTATCACATCAGCCCATAACCATCCATTTTTGAATATACTCTCATCCATTCCCTTCATACAATATCTCCTCTGGCCTTGTTCATTTCCATTTATGACCATCAAATTCTGGTCCATCTCCCTTATATATATTTCTCATACTATAGCAATCACCATTACCATTTTATTCTCAAACTCTTCAATATTTTTTTTAATGGCTTCTCATGATTCATATGATTCCTCCAACTCTAAGCTATCATATGCCACACCAACATCTTCAAATAGCTCAATTCCTTCTTTGGCCACTCCTAATCGTAAAAGTGGACCAGCTCATGATTGGGGACAATATCACACCGGATATACATCAAATAACAAGAAGTCAACGAGATCACTTTTTATTTCTCCAAAAACTAAAGAGAAAATAGACGACATCCACCACTATCAAAGGGAGAAAATCAACTTGCAAAGAGAGACGCACTATGAGAAACAAATAAATTCCAGACGTCTTAGCTTAATAGAATCGATTGCCTTAAGTTTTTGCGGCAAATCACTAAAGAAAGACGTTATTGAACCTTCAACATCTCGTCAACCACAAACACCTGGCTGGAATCCATGGGAGCAAATTCCACATCAACCTCCGGTGTCTCACAACTCTTGGGAACGCCAAAACTATTGGTCATCTCTACAACCTCATGTTGAAGTCGCCAAGATTGAACCAGATGAATGCTCTACTTCGACTCCAAACTAATCGATTTCCTTGTGTATTTTGTTCCATATTCATGTTTTACCTTATTATGTATGTTTTTGTTCCATATATTTTTGAATAAAGATTGAAAGAAACAGTTTTACAATTCACTGGCAATCTTTGCTACAGCCAGTCGACTGAAATAGATAGGTCAATCGACTGTTTACAGAGAACAATTGCTCTCGGGTTAGCAACCAGTCAACTGACCTCCCTGACCAGTCGACTGGCTGTACAAATTATCTCAGGCCTTCCCTTTTTAACCCATTTACCCCTAACTTTTTACTTTACGATCTTCATATATTTTTATCTTCCATCCGATCTCTTGAAACTTAAATCCTCATTTTCCACAAATCTCTCTTAATAACATAAAATTGATGGTCCCTCATAGATCAAAACGAACAAAGCAAGCCTCTTCATCTTTCGTCGATACTCATGTCGCCCATTGGCTATGTGACGCCACCGCAGTTGAAAGATGGAAAAAGATGAAAATTTTGAGGATTTTTTAAGGTTCTTTTATGTTGTACTCATTCGGAGCTTATACACTTCAAGAATTGATGTGGAGATGCGGATTAGAGTCACTACTCGATTAGAATTCCAATCGCCATAATGTTAACCATCTCATGGTAAAGCTTTTTTATGCCAATTGTATTATTGGCCACCAACAGCTGTCTAATCCGAATAATTGTGTATGGAGTTTGGTTTATGGTCAATAAGTTTTCTTTTCACTTGATCGAATGGCACATATCCGTCAATCTCCAAATGAAGGTATTGATTTGAATGATGTTGAGTGCAATATAAGAAAAGGAGATAGAGTTAGTCAGATGTTCATGGGTGATGATATGACTGAATTGCGTTCCAAGCTTCTAAGGCCTAAAGCATGAATCTTACAGAAGAATCTTATGTGTTCTATTCTTCCAAGAACCGAATCATATGAATTGATATATCCGGAGAATTTCATAGCACTCTATGCGGTATGGGGAAATATACGCGTAAATTGGTTATGATGTATTTTGGATGAATTTCTTACCTTCCCCTATCGAATTATGCACGTTATTTACTTTGGCGAGTATACAATGTGACTTCTTTTAGATGTCGGTGTTCGTCAACCTGATTCAGAATTCTCTACTGCCGGAATGATCAATATCCATACCATAAGCCTTATAAAGCTACCAGCAAGACCTCCACCTATTACCGTGTACAATGATTGGAAGCGTCAGCAGGCTCAACAACTAACTGAAGGTCTTGTAATTAGAGAGCATGAACCACTTCAAGAAGAAGATGCTATCTGTTTAGCTACCTCCACCAACACCTGTAAATCCATTGAAATCCTTTCCCGAAATCAACTTATCCTAGATTCAAGACTCAAGAAAGTGGATAAGAAGCTTGATAAAATCAAAAGCTTCTCCTCTACTTTATGGGATGCCATATCATGTTCTTCCTCCACCGCTGCCACCTCCGTCGCTCAAGGCAAGCGTCCATCACCTCGTTTTACATGGTCTAGTGGAGCATACTAGTCGCGACACTGGTGGAGCAGGCAGTGGTGCTCAAGGCACTTCTAGACCCAGGAAAGAAACTGCACCGGAAGAAGACTATAATTGGGATCTTGATGAATGAGCTTATTGGTTGGATGGTAAATTTGGTAGGTGCTCTTGTTATTAGCTTATTGGTATTTTTATCCTTTAGTTTGAAGCTATGGACATTTCTGAAACTTGTACTAATTAGTCTCACTGTGGATATTTTTTTCTGCACTTGGTATTGAAATTATTTCTTTTTAGTTTGATATTATCCTTTAGTTTGATATGTCTCCTTGTTGTCGATGACAAAGGGGGAGAAAATGTATATGTACTAATCATTTTGATGCAGGTTCAAGAAGTGTCATATATTTAAAGGGAGTGTTTTATATGTGTGTTCTCTAGGTTTATTATATACACGTTGTCATCAATTAAAAAGGGGGAGAATGTTGAATCACTAGTTTTGATTCATGACAAAACAATTTAGAAGAAAAAGATAATGCACGATCAATCACAACAAAAAGAGACAATCAAAGGACTATGGTGATATTGAGACTTTGAATCATGTTTTCACTGTTTAATACTTGTGTTTGAATCTTATGAATTGTTAAAATCTATCCTCAAGTAGTCCGCACTTCATTGTCCTCATTTTTAAGCAAAACAGAGCTGCCAGTGCAAATACACTACAGCCAGTCGATTGGCTATAAACAACCAGTCGAATGACTGGTATACATGCACAAGTAAGCACTGCTTTTCTTTATTAAATCAAATCGACCAGTCGACTAATCTGAACCCAACTGTCATATTTTGAAAAGACATTTCCACTCTGCGAAAGGTTGTGATCCTTCTCTGAACGAAAATGGTTGCTTCTTTTGGTTAGGAATCTTCACTAATGGTAGCATCCCTCTGTCTATTATAAATATATGTTCCCAAACACTTCATTTTCACTAAAATTATTCCTAACTATCTTATATTCTTCTTGTGCTCTCATACTTGCATTCAAATAGCAAACAAGCATTTTATTACTTTGAATCTCCAAATTTCATAATCTTTGATTCTTAGCATCATCATATTTTCATATCTTTACATACACTTTATATACTTGAGGATTTGATTATAGGAGGTTTTTACCATCAGAGACAAATCAGTGTTATCAAGAACACACGGTGTCAGATATTCTTGTGTATTAGTGAAGTCCTCTTCTGCTGCTGAGGCAAAAATCCTGTTCTGCTGCTCAGATGTCTGTTCTGCTGCTCAGGCTGTGTATACCCGTTCCTCCGGGTTAAGTGAGGATTGTTGTTTTAGTGAAATTCTAGAAGGAGTCTAGGACTATACGTAGGACGGTGCTTCGAACCAATATAAATATCTTTGGTGTCATTTTACTTATACTATTTTTTATTCCACACTATTTACTTTGTATTATCATATATCCATATTACACGGTCCTACACACTTTCAGAGTGGACTTTACTATATCTATGAGATCTAGAACCAGAGTATCTATGCAAGGGATAGAGAATTCGAAATGTCAAAGGTTATAAGTATGAGAGGGTTAGTTTAAATAAATGGGTCATGATTAATCAAGTATATGATGTCTTATTTTTCATAGGCAAATCTATACTAACACCAGATAGTGGATTTTCTCTACTATCGATAACTTGACCAATTTTGAAATTATTGATTGTTGGTTCGAAGAGGCCGAGATCAGATATGCATGACTTCTTTGGAAATCACTTCAAACCGACATGGGTGTTTGAATTAGAACATCTTGAAGATGACAGAATCAAAGACGATGTTCTTTTAAGCGCAAGGGCTACTTGCTACTAATCCTGAGGGTGGTTCTAAAAAGGATGTGGTAGAAATAGTGCCTTCAGTTTGTTCATATCCTGAACAATTTGTATGGACGAATGATGGCATTGCAATGTAGCTTGGAGTGCAGTATTAGCATTCCAATTGGGATTTTCTATATAAAAGGAAATCGTAGCCTCCACCCTCATACCCGGTAATGACTAAAACATGGAATATATGTTTCCTGGCTATGTATTTTGCTACAATTAGGGTAAGATCATCCTTAATCAAGATTGATATTATTCCATTTGATGTATGCTTGGGGCCTAATACGATCGTTGATCGCAACGGAGGGATGATCATATTCGGTACTATCCAAAAAGCGGTAGGCCAACCTTGACTTGCAGGGATCGAAATGTTTTCGACCTCGGTACAATTTATAGAGATATACTATAATGGGCGGTACCCCAGTAGCCCTGTTATTGATGGAATCCATTTTCACTACGTGCTTTATGGACTTAGCTGTGCCCAAATATGTTGAGATGTGAGATGCAAGCATTTCGGCTATGTTATATATTTATTTTAAACCCTAGACATTTTTATTATATCACTGGATTTTCTATTTCAAATGTTTTGTTTATCGAAAGGTAAAACCCAGTCCGTGTTTATATGCGATGTGGCCTTACGAGATACCATTATTTTCAAAACAGTTTTATAAGTATAACAATTCAGTTGTTTTGAGTTTACTCACATCATACCCATGTATGACCTATAATTTTTCTTTATTTCCCATAAACTCTTAGGTACTCAAATTTTTATGAGTAGCTAACTAGTCCAGGTTCTTACGAATGCATTTTAGAGGAGTACAGATCAGGTGGCTTTGATGTTATCTAGTTATCTACTTTATTTTTGTTGTGCAAATATGTTATGTATCAGCATTGTAGGGGTAGGCAGTTATAACTTTTCCCGACTGAAGTTAGTTCTGTTGTAACTGTGATGTTTCATTTAGGAAGTGACCATATATATCCTATTATGTTCTATTATATATTATTTTCTTGCATCATGAGATCCTGTGTCTTTTTCTTCTTGTCTTTTCTTTTCTTTTACCCTAACGACCCGTCTTTCGGACATTTAGATGATCGGCACATGAATACCATGAATGTATTAACTGTCACCTTTAGGAGCAAGAAAGGCAGATCGTTACACATGGTATTGGAGCTTAGGTTGAGCGAACACCTAGGACTTGGTTAAGGTCAACTCATTAGAGATATGATTAGTGATACCCTAGAATGAGTTTAGTCTATGAGAGCACATATTTGTAATTTTATTTATATATATCGAGTTATTTTGATCAGCTTTGATGTGTTTGATCATGTAACCATTTCCCTAGGTAATCTTGTCTAAATATTCAAAAGTTATCTTACCATATCCAAGTAGTAAGAATGAGTAATAGGATAAGATGGATTTGAGGAGATGTTAATACCACGACCACCAATGGTCGAGCTCTGAATGTTGAAAGGTTTGGGGCAGTTAAAGAGGCAGCATTGGTGCAGGCCCATGTAAATTTTGCAGCTTTTTGTGCAAAAGACTATACTAATCTAAGAGGAAAGCCGTTTAATAGCATGGAATCCATTATTGAACTCCAAGATTGGCTTCATTCTTGTGAGAATATTTTCAAGGGGTTGGATATTTCAGATGAGTAGAAGCATTTATTAACATCTTGGTAGTTACAAGATGGGGATGCATCATAGTGGAAATCAGTTACAATGAATGTATAAGAAAATGATTTTTCTTAGGCTAGTTTAAAGATCAGTACATGCCCACTGCTGGGAAGACCTATTTGTATAGGAGTTTCTTAGATCTTAAGCAAAGAGATTTTCCAGTAGCCAAATATGAAACCAAAATCAATGAGCTATCACATTTGGTCCAGGCTTGATTGATACCCCTCTAAAGAAAAATGAGATGTTTATGGTTAGGATGAGGAAAGGACTTCATGAGAAGATGACCGCGCACTTGAAAGAATCATTTGTGGACTTAATTGATATGACTTTGCTTTATGAAGTTCTTAAGAAGAAGAAGAAGAAGAAGAAGATGGCGGCAGCACCTAACAATAATAATAGCAACCCGAACAAGAGGAAGTTTAATCATCAAGGAAAGAAGCAGTGTGGAAGGAAGCCTGGATAAGGGGCCCAGGAAGACCATTATAAGGATTACATTTGTAATACCTGTAACCATAAGTGTTATATCGTAAGATTTTGTAAGAGTTTAGAAGCTCAAAAGTAACAACCAGGACTTATTTCATTGAAGGTTCAAATGACACTCTGCTTTAATTGCCACTAACCAGGGCACATGGTGAAGGATTTTTCGCTAATTACGAAGGGTCGGCAAGTCAAAGTTTATGCTATCAAAGAGGAACCATTGACTTCAAAGGATGTGAAAGGCAAAGGAGTTCTTAAAAGTACTGTATTTGTTAATGGAATTTTAGTTCGAGTATCATTTCATATCGGGGCTTTCCATAGTTTTATTTCTAAAGAATTGGTAGATAGAGTGCAACTTTTCTCAAGTTTCATAGAAACCCATGTTTGTTTGTCTAACCCCATAGGTGTTACAACTAATCTGTGAATGATTTATGAAAATGTCCAAGTTACTTACCTTACCCACTACTTCTTTTGGGACATGTTTGTTTTGGATTTTAATGGGTTTTATGTTTTACTCGGTATGGACTGGTCATCAAAGTATAGAGTTATTATGGATTGTATCAAGCTGATAGTAGTGTTGAAAGCCGGGTTCAGAAGGGTATTGGAAAGAATTTGTTTGAGAAGCGTAGTAAAACTATGAGTAGTTTCTTATGTTCTCTAAATTCATCCCAAGAAAAGTTGGGGTTGATGGTAATTGTTAAGGATTTTCCTATTGTTTTTGAAGAAGTTAACAATCTACCTCCACGTCAGGAGATTGGGTTTCGTGTTAACTTAATTCTAGGTTGGAACCTATTATTCACCTTATTCGTAAGATGGCTCCAAGAGGGAAGGAGGAGTTGAGGAATCTAGTATGATCTAGTAACTAAAGTTAGGGAGCAGTTGTAGTTTTTGTTGCAAATTCAAATGGATCATTGAGACTTCATGTGGATTATTGTGAGTCAAATAAGCAGACAATTCGGAATAAGTATCCCTTACCCTATGTGGACGACTTGTTTGACCAACTCCATGGTGCTTACGTATTTTTCCAAATGGACCATGCTACGAGATTTCACCAGTTAACGATAGTATACCCTTGACCAAATTTGGAGGACCGGCTCATTTTTTTGAGTGGTTGGTCATGCCTTTTGGGCTAACCAATGCACCTTCTTATTTTGTAGATCTTATGAATCGAGTTTCTAGAGATGTGCTTAATAAATTTGTGTCGGCTTTTATAGATGATATTCTTATTTACTCTAAGACCGAGGAGGAACACAAACACCATTTGGAAGTGGTGCTTGAAATGTTAAGAAAGCACGTTATAAGAGCTAAATTTTCTAAGTGTCATTTTTGCCAATCAGAAGTAAGGTTCCTTAGACATGTTGTGTCGGAGAATGATAGTTCGATTGATCTAGGAAAGATAGTGGCCATTAAAGATTGGAAGACAACGCGAACTCTAACAGAGGTCGGAAGTTTCTTAGGCTTAGCAGATATTATAGGAGATTCATTCAAGACTTCTCTAAGATCCGCTCGCACCTGACAAAGTTAACAAAGAAGGATGCTAAGTTTATTTGAACTCTGAAGTGTGAAGAAAATTTCATTGAGTTAAAGAAGAGATTGATCAGTGCTTCAATTCTAGCTATTCCGGGTGGAGGTGAAGGGTTGACTGTGTATATAGATGCTTGTGGTATAGGTTTGGGTGTGATTTTGATGCCGCAAGGAAGAGTTATTGCTTATTCTAGCAGGTAGCTGAAGACTCGTGAGCGTAATTATGCAACACATGATTTGGAATTATTAGCTATTGTGTTTGCATTAAAAATGTGGAGGCATTACTATTTAGGTTAAAAGTTCGAGGTCTTTATGGAACAAAAGTCCTTAAAGTATCTTTTCATGCAAAAGGATTTTAATATGAAGCAATAGCGTTGGCCAAAATTTCTGCCGGCATATGTCTTGGACAGTTTACATACGCTAAGAAAAGAAAATGTAGTAACGAATGCTCTATGTAGAAATGCAGTCTTCGCTCCTTTGGAGGTTACTCCGCTCTCCTCGAAAGGATTGCAAGTAAGCAAAAGGAGGATAGTCTTCTAGTAGAATTTATGCAAGAAGTTAAAGAAAGTCAATGTTCGAGTTTTGAGATAGATAGCCATGGAATATTGTGAATGAGCGTTAGGTTATGCGTTCTAGATATTGATGATCTTAAGCAAGAAGTTTTGATGGAATGTCGTAAATCTAAGTTAAGTATCCACCGTGGAGTTAACAAGATGTTTCGGGATATGAAGCATGTATTTCGGTGGATAGGAATGATAGATATATTTCAATCTAGCAAACATGCGAATTGCCAACAAATCAAAGGTGATCATCAAAGGACTACTAGATTATTACAAACATTGGAGATTCCAAATTGAAAATAGGAGAAAGTATCAATGGATTTTATTGATGGTTTAACCAGATCAAGAAGGGGTAATGAAGGCATTTGGATTATTGTCCATCAGCTAACCAAGAGCACCCATTATATTCCAGTAAAGCCAACTAGGACTGCAACAAGTTGGCAAAGATTTATATGAGGGAGATTATTTGATTGCATGGAGTTCTAGTTAGCATTGTACGTGATTGGGATCCAATTTTTACGAGTCCATTTTGGGAAGCATTGCAGGCAGCTTTGGGAATGAGGCTAAGTTTAAGTACCTCCTATCATCCTCAAGCCGATGGTCAAACAAAGAGGGTGAACCAACTCTTGGAAGATCTTTTAAGAGCCTACATCTTGGATTTTGGGGGTTCATGGGAGAACCATCTTCCCTTAGTGGAATTCTCATATAATAATAGTTATCAAGCTAGTTTTGGCATTTGCACCCTATGAAGCACCTTATAGACGACCAAGTAAATTAACATCATGTTGGTTGGAAACTAAAGATCGATTAGTGCTTGGACCCGATATGATTCGACCCGATATGATTCGGGAGGCCATGAAGAAGACAGTTGTGATCAAAAGAAAGATGAAGGAAGCTCAGGATAGACAGAAAAGCTATGCCAATCGAAGACGTAGGATTTAGAATTTTCCATCGAAGACTTTGTGTTTATGAAGATTTCTTCAAAAACGGGATTTGTATAGTTTGGAAGAGCAGGAAAGTTGGCACCTAGATATGTTGGACCTTTTTAGAATCTTAAGAGGAATGGGCCACTAGCCTATCGATTTGAGTTGCCAGAAAGATTGTTGGGAGTTCATAATGTTATTTATGTATCACATTTGATTAGATATGTGCATGATCCATCTCTGATTGTTGAGCCAACTGTTCAGTGTAAGTGGAACCGAACTTGACTATGATAAGACATCGAGATTGCATTATTGATCGAGATATGAAACAACTATGGAATAAGGTTGTGAGATTGGTTAAAGTTCAATAGAGCAAAGATTTCATAAACTTCTTTAGGAGATGGAGAATTGCATGAGAGAGGCTTGTCCTAAGTTGATGATAGATTAGTTGTTTTCTTATTGTGTAGATACTGTACTTGCCACTTGTAGTATAGTTGCTTAGTATGTGTATCTTTTCCATGTGTTACATTTTAATTATTGGCGTCAAAATTGACCACCAACATCTAATTGCAAGTGAAAGCACCAATATCCAGTCACATATTACGGATGGAGTATATGTAGAGGATATAATATGAAAAATGTTCAAAATTAAAATGAAAGTAGTAAAAAAGACAAGATTTATAGTGGTTCGGCTAACTCTGGTCTACGTTCACCCCAGAAAAATCCTTTTATTTAAAAATGCAATTTGATTATAGTTACAATCTGGAATTTCTGAAACAAAAATGGCAAAGTGGCTTTTTGTAGAAGAAAATGAAGAGAAGCAAAATGAGAATCCCCTTTTTTGAAGCCACACCTACTGTATTTATAGGTGAAATCTCGACTACAGGGCCTCCTTACCTATGTGGGCCCACCATGTTGACCACCGAGCCCAACTTGTCAATCTATGTCGACCTAGAGTACATAACATGCCGACACGAAGCAACCAGTGTACTGACCGAAGTAATCCTCATGTTGACCCGAAGCAAAATGCACACCGGCCCGAAATAGCACATCCTCTATCCCATGCCTTCTCAATGCCAACCCCAAGTTAAATGCTGACCCGAAGTTTCATGAACGTTGACTTGAAGTTATGTGCATGCCGACCCAAAGTCCATCCTGTAGCCGAACCCTTGAAGTGATGCAATATGCCGACCCCATATTTCCTTATGCCGACCCGAATTCCACCTGTAGCCAACCTGAAGTGATATCGACCCCTAGTTGTATGCAAACCCGAAGCCAAAGCTACACCGACCCGAAGCACTCCTCCTTAATGCCGACCCTAAGCTCCTTCTCCTTTGCCGACCCTTGTTAAACATGCCGACCCGAAGTTTCCCTGGTGCCGACCTGATGCAAACCCCTTGGCGACTCGAAGTAGACCGTATGTAACTCATCCTTTGACAAAATCTATATTCCAAGTACCTTGCATTGTTTGTCCATCGGCTATGATGTATCTCGACTTCATATTCATGTCTACTATCCGTAATTGATCATCCATCCATCCATTCGAACCAAATCCATAATATTTCAGCCTCGACAACCGTGCAATCAGTTGCGTTGAATCCATCTGTATACTGCCTTGCCAAAAGGTGGATTAACACTTTGCCTCCCAAAACATGCCTTGCGATAGGAAGGCGTGTTTTGAATTTCCTAAAATCTGATGTTTGAAACCCACGGATGACCTGCGAAGAGATCAATGATCTTGCATGATTGTTAATAACGATCGTTTGAGATCATGTGTCGTTCGAGACGAAATATGATCATTGGAGATCCGGTTCCTTTTGAGGCAAAATATGATCGTTCGAGATCGGGTGACGTTCGAGGCAAAATGTGACCATTAGAGGTCGGATGTCGCTCGAGTAAAAATATGACCGTTCGAGGTAGGATGCCGTTCGAGGCGAAATGTGACCGTTCGAGGTCGGGTGTCGTTCAAGGAGAAATGTGACTGTTCTAGTCGGGTACCGTTTGAGGCGAAATGTGATCATTCGAGGTCGGGTGCCATTCGAGGCAAAATGTGACCATTCGAGGTCGGGTGTCGTTCGAGGCAAAATGTGACCGTTCGAGATTGGGTGTCTTTCGAGGCAACATGTGAGCATTCGAGGTCGGGACTCGGTATGATTAATGTCATATTTCATGTTTGAGTGAATTTGGTGATCATTTTTTATGGCATTTCATCGCCATTCTCAGAGCATGCCTAAGGACCATTCGCGATCTTGTACATGTGTAAGTGACTTAGCCATTTTGGTGAAGGATTTATTATTAGTTATTTAGTTCATGCCATCAAAAGGATGATTACTGCTCATGTTCCATCACCGCTATCCATTTCCATGCAAAGCCATCCAAATCCATGCCCCTAGTTCCATGGGGAGTAATACTAATCCATTCACATTGGTCGGGGTTTTCCCTTGGTTGATCCAATCCATATCTAAGCCTGCTAATTTCTATTACAAGTCTTGGATTCCAGTTTCCAGCTGTAACAGCATCCATAAGTGGTCTCCGATTGTCGTTTCCATCTCACCCCCGAGTCCACGAGGAAATCCTAAAATTTGTTCTTTTGGACGAGCATTCACATCCCGATCAATGCCAAACTGCATAGCACTGCCTGGTATCCTTCCTGGAGTCGAGCTAATGTGATCCGGGGGCATGCCCCCGAGTGTGGAACAATCAGGGGCAGTTCTCGGTGGTTCCATTCTATCCCTCATCATATTGGCTTCTTTTCCTTAGTTCTGATTGTGGACTTCCTCTATTCCTGCTGCTTCAACTCTATGATCCATATTTCCAGTATTCCTTACAGCTCCATTCCCTTGTTTTGGCACTCCAGCTTGTCTAATTTGTCAAAATAATTTCTGCATCATATCCTCCTGCTTTTTTAGCATAGTTTCCATCTCATCTCTTGTAATATAGATTGAGGTCTAATTAGCTCCTGAGTAAGCCTCCTGACTTCCTTCATGATGACTCCTCTATGTTCTCTATCTCCTTGTTGATTGTCTAACCATAGCTTCCTAAATCCGAGTTCCTAAACTTTTAAATCCAAGATCCAAGATTTCGAATCCCCGAGTGCTAGCTTTCTCACTGAAAGCACCAAAATGTTGGTGTCAAAATTGACCACTAGACCACCAACATCCAATTTCTAGTGAAATCACCAATATCCAGTCACAGACCACAGATAAAGTATATGTAGAGGATATAATATGAAAAAAAATTCAAAATCAAAATGAAAGCAGTAAAAAAGACAAGATTTATAGTGGTTCAGCTAACTCCGGCCGACGTCCACTCCAGAAAAATCCTTTTATTTAAACTGGAATTTGATTACAGTTATAGTCCGGAATTTTTGGACAAAAATGGCAGAGTAGATTTTTGTAGAAGAAAATGAAGAGAAGAAGAATGAGAATCTCCTTTTCTGAAGTCACGCCTGCTGTTTTTATATGTGAAATCTTGATTAGAGGGCCTCGTCACCTGCATTGGCCCACCATGTTGATCGCCGAGCCCAACTCTACAATCTATGTCGACCTGAAGTACATAACATGCCAACTCGAAGGAACCAGTGTACTGACCCAAAGTAATCCTTATGTTGACCCGAAGCAAAATGCATGCCGACCCGAAGTAGCACATCCTCTAGCCCATGCCTTCTAAATGCCGACCCTAAGTATAAATGTCGACCCAAAGTTTCATGAACACCAACCCGAAGTTATGTGCATGCCGACCCGAAGTCCATCCTGTAACCGACCCCTTGAAATGATGCAATATGCTGATCCCGTATCTCCTGATGCTGACCTGAAGTGATGTCAACCCCTAGTTGTATGCCAATCCCAAATTTGTATCCTAACCCCTAGTTGTATGCTGACCTGAAGCCAAAGCTATGCCGACCCGAAGCGCTCCTCCTTAATGTCGACCCCAAGCTCTTTCTCCTTTGCCGACTCATGTTGAACATGCCGACCTAAAGTTTCCCAAGTGCCAACCTGATGCAAACCCCTTGGGAACTCGAAGTAGACCCTAAACAACTCATCGCTTTCCAAAATCTGTATTCCAAGTACCTTGCATCGTTTGTCCATCAACTATGTTGTATCCCAATTTTATATTCATGTATACTATCAGCCATTGATCATCCATCCATACTTTCGAAACAAACCCATAATATTCCACCATCGACAACCATGCAATCTGTTGCTTTAAATCCATCTGTCTACTGCCTTTCCAAAAGGCGGGTTAACATAAATGATATATGTCCTTTTTATTTATTTATTTTTTGTGTTAATTTCAGTATGACATTATTTTAAGGAAGAAGAATGTAATGACCCGTAATTGTATCACTTTAAATATGAATATTCGGTATATTTTTAAACAATTAAACACTGGATTTTATAACTCAAACAGACATCTTTTAAGAAATAACGAATGATGGTAGAGTGTTTTAAAATATGGTTTACAAAAATAGTTAGTTCGGAGAATAATCGAAAATTGTTCTTGGATTTTTGACTCTCCATGGTCTAAAAGTTGTCGGAGCGTGTTGAATACACTAGAGTATATATTCGCACATATATACAAATAACATATGCTTTAGTTCAGGAAGTGAACAGAGTTAATTAAGTTTAAAATATATAATTAAGTTAATAAAGTGGATTTTGACTTTTCCTTTTAATATAAAAAGATATCAAAGCACAAAAAGTAAAACACTTAGTACATTTTGCAAGAGATGAAGTAATGGGGAAGTGAGAAGGGGTGGATTGCATGTGTATGGAGGGAAGGGGAGGTGATGTGTCATTATATTGGTGAAGAGTATGTGATATTTTGTATTAAGGGGTATTTTAGTAATTTCCCATTTCCATTTTATATGAAAGTAATTCAACTTTTTCATTTCTTACTTTACTTCATGTTTCTTCATTTTCTAATTCTTACTTCTTCCTTTCTAAGCACTTCTCTTCTTTTTTCATGTCTTCTCAAAAGTTTTCAAATTAAAAAACCACTTCTTTTTCACTTTAAATCCTTGAAACATAGTTAAAAACACTTTCTTCCTTTTCTACTTCACTTGTTTAGCCAATGAAAAATCCAAAGCTCCCCTTTTCTTCCATAGACGAGCCCATACCTACCTAGGTCGAGCCGTTCTTCACTTCTTGAGGTCATAAAAGTCAAGTTTTTGAAAGAAGATAGGTCTGTGTGTTGTTTGCTAAGTTCCAGTTGATTTGTTGAAGGATTCATGTGTGTTAGGTGAGTAAAGCTCACTTTAAAAATCAATTTTTGAACTTTATTAACTGTAATATTAATCTTGGTTTATTACTTGTGTTTATAAGTTTGGTATGATTGTTGTTTGGTTTAGTTCTCGTTTGAAGCGAATAGCATATGTGATAGATAACTTGAAACGAAGCCGAAGTGCTTAAGTAATATTTGCAAGTGATAATTTTTCCTTACCTTATGGATGTAATATACATTTTTATATATGTGTGCTTATGTATGTAAATGTTGGATGCTGCTTAGTATAATTAACATATTGGAACTGGTTTATATTCGACATTGAAACTCCCATGTTTCCTCGAAATTAGTTTACTTCCTTGATTTCAAAGAAAGTTATCAAAAGGTTTTCCGAAGTTTAATTTTGTTTTCAAAACCTTTTCACAAAGTTATTTAAGTTGTTTAATCTTAGAAAGAAAGGGTTTAAAAGCTATTTTATTTTATAAAACAAGTTTTAAAAGTCATGCTCCATATAATGATAGTCGTTGTGGATGTAGTTTGTAAATCGATAATTTTTTTGTAAACTAATTCTAATTTAGATATTTTTGAGAAGTCTTTTAAAAATATTGTAAGTATTAAAGGGAAGTTTGAAAATTTATAAAAATATTTTTGAAAATCTATTTAATTATTTAAATAAAGGTTTAAATTTAATCGCTTTATTTCAAAGGTCGGGTTATTTTTTAAAAAGCAACAATCTTGTAAAAGGATGTTTTAAATACAATGGATTTTTTCGTATGCTCCATTAAGACATCAAACAAATTTGATAAACTAGTGCTAAAATTTTGACACGTTTGTGGAATGTATGTTGTCTTATATTTAGCACTAAAAGCTAATGAGTGGACTTTACTATATTCATGGGATCTAGAACTAGAGTATCTATGCAAGGGATGAAGAAGTCGAAATGTCATAAAGGTGATAAGTATGAGAGGGTAAGTTTCAATAAATGGGTCATGATTAATCAAGCATATGATGTCTTATTTTTCATATGCAAATCTATACTTACACCAGATAGTGGATTTCTCCATTATCGATAACTTGACGGGTTTTGAAATTATCGATTATTGGTTCGAAGAGATCAGGATCATATAAGCATGATTTATCCGAAAACCACTTCAAACTGATGTGGGCTTTCGAATTTGAACATCTTGAAGATGACGAAATTGAAGACAGAGTTCTTTGAAGTGCAAGAGCTACTTGCTACTAATCCTGAGTTTGATTCCAGTAAGGATGTAGTTAAAGTTGCGCCTTCGATTTGTTCATATCCTGAACAACTTGTATGGATGAATGTTGGCATTGTATTACTGCCTGGAGGGTAGTGTTAGCATTCCATGTCAGATTTTCTATATAAATGGAAACGTAGCATCAAGCCTCACACCTGGTAATGACTAAAACATGGAATATGCTTCAAGAATTTGTGGTTTGCTACCATTAGGGTAAGATCGTCCCTGATCAAGATTGATATTATTTCTTTGATGTATGCTTCGAGCCAAGTACGGTTCTTGATCATAACCGAGGGATGATCATATTCAGTACTATCCAGAAAGCAGTATGCCAGACTTGACTTACAGGGATCCAAAGGTTTTTGATCTCAGTATATTTTCTAAAGATGTACTATAATAAAAGGTACCTCAGTAGCCCTGTCATTGGTGGAATCCCTTTTCCACTGCGTGCTTTACAGATAGTTGTGCCCAAATGTGTTGGAATGTGAGATGCAAGCATTTCAACTATGTTATATATTTATTTTAAACCTTATACATTATTATAATATCAATGGATTTTCCATTTGAAATGTTTTGGTTATTGTAAGGTAAAAACTCATCCGTGTTTATTTGTGGCATGATCTTATGAGATACCTTTGTTTTCAGAAGAGTTTTATAAGTATAACAATTCAGTTGTTTTGAGTTTACTCACACCAGACCCATGTCTGACCTAGAGTTTTACTTTCTTTCCCTCAAACTCCTAGGTACTCAAATTTGTATAAGTTATCAAGTAGTTCAGGTTCTAACAAATGCATTTTAGAGAATACGGAGTAGGTGACTTCGACATTATCTGGTTATCTATTTTATTTGCTTTGTGTTTATGTTATGTACCAGCATTATGGGGGAAGGTAGCTATAACTGTCCCTGGCTGAAGTTAGTTCTATTGTAACTCTGATGTTTCATTTTGGAAGTGATTGTATGTATCTTATTATGTTCTATTATATATGATTTCCTTGTGTTTTGAGATACTGTGACTTTTTCTTTTTGTCTTTTCTTTTCTTTTACCCTAACGACCTATCTTTCGGACATATAGATGATTGACATATGAATATCGTGGATGTATTAAGTGTTGTCTTGAGGAGTAAGAAATAAAGATCTTTACATTATTACGTGCTTTAATATTCATTCTTTTGATTAACTTTTTGAAAGCTATGCCACTTTCTTCATTGTATTCTATTTTTAGTGAAGATGAAGGTAGGATCCAACAAAACAATATTATGTAATATCTTCATCATACCACAAACATTATGGCATGAAAATTTAAATTATCATTCACTTGCAATGGTGAATCAAAAAGCTAACAAATATATTTTGTTTAAATTACAATTTCCAAGTTGAATTCATATATGTAAATAAAGGAAAAATGTAAATACGGAAGAAAAAAACATGTAGCGATATTCTCAATGTTGAAGAAATAAGAATCAGATGTTCTTAAGTACCCTAAAGCAATTCTTCCATCTCAAATCAACATATTATAAAAATATAATATCAAAGTAAGTAATTTTTAAAGATTAATAAGAAAAGGTGATGTCCGTAAATCAGAGGAAAATAGAGATAACAAAAGGAAGTGAAATTATTATAGATAAAAATTGGAGGAGTTGGTAAAATTCAAAAAAAAGGTAAAAAAAGATCTTAATAGTATTGACAGACTAATTGATCAAACAACGCATAAGTAGCATTCTTATTCTTTTGGTAAAAAAATGAATAAGATCTAAATCTAGCATAGAATAGGAAAGCAATCAAAATATGAATAACATATAGGCCTGGTTATTAATTTAATTATTGGTTTAAAATTATCCCCTGTAATATCCCTAATATTTTTAAAATTATAAACCCATGATATATGAATATAACTAATAATAAATTACATACAAGTATCCTTAATATCCCTAATTATAAACCCATAATATATAAACATTAAATTAACATTAATAATAAATTATATATATAAATATATATACGTTATTAATATTTAAACATATGCTAACATACACTTCCATACTTTTGTTAGACCTAAATATTATAAGTAATTAGATTCCCTTCTATTAGTGACTAAACATATGATGTTAATGAAAATATTATTTAAATTTGACTACACATCTTGATTGCACCTTATTTGTTACCACAATTCGATATTTCCAACTATCATGAACCCCTTGATTAGATGTTTAATTTGGCCTCGTCTGACAAATATAGTATATAATTGTTATATAGATATTCATTTTTTTTAACTAAAATGGAAATCGGTATTCCTCAGATATGTTATTTGTAGTATACGATGTTAATGACAAGTACCATATAATATCCTAGTTTTGAATTAAAACGCAATGATATTTATGTTTTGTAAATCAATATTTCAAATCAAACGTTAAAAAAAAATTGGCGACACTTCCATCTTATTCTCCGCATACGCTCTTCTACGTATTGTATAAGAATAAGGGGAAGTGCAGTCCAAATTTGTTATTCTTTCGATGTAAAATGATTTACGAAATGTAAATATCATTGAGTTTGTAATGAGAAGTAGGATGGCCAGCCATTAAAAAAGTGTAGAAATCCCTATGCTATGTAGCATCGAAACTATTTGTGAATTCCATAGTTTTAAAATTGTTTTATTCTAAAATCAATAATGTTATTTAAATTAATAATAATATTAATAATGTTATAAGTAATTATAGAATTGATAATATCATTTATTAATAATAAAAGTAATATCGTTTTTAAAATTCATAATAAAATTAATACTTTTATTTAAAGTAATAATAAAATTAATAATGTTATTGAAATTAATAATAAAAGTAATAATGTTATTTGATGTAATAATAAAACTAATAATGTTATTTAAATAAATAATAAAATAATAATGATATTAGAATTTATAATAAAAATAATAATAAAATTAATAATGCTATTAATGTTTGGTTTTGATAGATGACAGTGATGTTATTATCAGTGTTTAGCATTATTAAAAAATTAGGAATAAAATACTATTGCATGAAAAATTATGTAACTTTTGTTTATGTGTAGTTTTGAAAGATTGAATTTGGATGTACATTAAGGGAGAAAGGAGGAACTATACCATTGCACTTTAGAAATAGTGTGGATGCATTCATGAAAGTGGAAAACATAAAAGAAGTCCAATGTCCATGTTCAAACTATAAATGCCTGAAAGTTATAAAATATTATACTATGATAATACATTTACATCAACATGGTTTTACTCCCGATTACCTTATGCATATATATCATGGAGAAAAATATCACAAGAGAATAAAATCTAGAAATAGAATAATTGAAACGGTTTATGATGCTACTAATCTGAATGTGTGGATCGACGAACTAGATTTAAAGAAAGATCTTTATTCATAAGCTAAAAATTCAATTTGTTAGAAGCATCGAAATGACCACGCAATAAAGGTTGTAAAATGGCATACTTGTTAATGAAATCTAGGTTTACCATTATAAACTCTGAATACAATACATCATAAAACCTAATTAATGCTATTTTTATAGCTTGTATAAAGAAATGCTTCCACTTGACAGTATGTCGGCACAGAACTGATATTCCTTAAAAGAGAGGCCTCTTCCTTTCGACCGCCGTATGAAAAAATTGAGATGTGTCTAAATGAATGCATGATTTATTGGAAGGAAAATAAAACTCAATGTTGTGTATATTCTGTAAATAATCTAGATATAATCAACGAAAACCATTGGTAAGGTGTAACTTTCACCAAAATGAACACAACAAAATAAAGTTATTTTATGTATACATCAAATGGTGAAGCTTGGAAATGTTTCAATAGGACATGTCTTAATTTTGCTAAAGAATCACGTAATATTAGACTTGTTTTGTGAATGGATGGTATTATCCTATTTGCTCCATTAGGTAAGCCTTATTCAACATGATCAATTGTTGTAACACCTTATAATATCCTCCTTGGATATGTATGAAGAATCCATATTTCTAATTGCATTGTTCGTAGGCCTAAAAATCCAAAAAATGAGATAGGCATGTACTTGCAACCTTTGATTGTAGAGTTGAAAATGCTATGGATGGAGGATGTTGTTGCGTTCAATGTTTCAAAAAAAGAACTTTCGGACGTTTGCTTCTTCGTTGTGGATGTTAAGCGATTTCCCTTATTGTTACGTACGTTGTTGTTACATATGATGTTTCAAAAAAAGAACTAGTGGAAAATTTTCTTGTTCTATCTGCATGGATTGGATAGAATCATCTCGACTTAAAAATGGTGGCAAGCAGTGTTCGCGGGATCAATATTGTTGTTTTTTGCATGTAAATGATTATTTTAGATTTGATAAAAAAGCTTTGGATGAAATATAACAATAACTTTGGAGCCACCTTCTACTCTAAGTAGCAAAGAAGTGTACGAGCACATGTAAGATCATCCCAAAATACACGAGATCAGTAAAGAGCCAATAATTCAAAGTAAATAAGAGTATCACAATTTGTGTAAACAAAGTATATTTTGGAAGTTACCTATTGGAAAAATCATAAACTTCGATACAATATAGACATAATGCATAATGAGAAAAATATGTTCGAGAACTTCTTTAACATGATAATGAACAGGAAAGGAGAAACACAATGTGATTTGAAGTCAAAAAAGGATATCTCATTATAATGTAATCATCAATAGACGTTAAAAATGATAACGAATAACAAAATTTCAAAAGTCCTGCTTGTTTTGAATTGGAAAATAAATATCAATAATTTTTTTTGGAGTGGGTTCAAAATTTGAGGTTTCCAAGTGGAATTGCAACTAACATAAAATGATGTTTAAATATGAAGGATCTTCAAATGCAGGTATGAAGAGTCACATCATCATATATTTTTTATATATACTTTTCTCGATAGTATTTAGGAGCTATTGTCGTCAAAGATATGGATGCATATTAACATATTTAGTTTATTCTATAAAGAGTTGTGCTCCCACTCATGACAAAGTAATTTGGAAAAAATGGAAATAGGTATACCTAAATTATTGTGTAAATTAGAGAACATATTTCCTTCCAAGTGTTTAACTATATGGAACTTCTACCCATACATCAACCAACTAAAGCTTTAATGTGAAGACTGATGCAATACTGATATATGTATCATTTTGATAGGCATGTAAAGTAAAAGAATGAATTTTATATTCTTTTAAAAAATCAGCATTGTATAATTGATAACATTTTTGTTTGAAGGTATCTGGGTCACCTTAAAAAAAGGTAAAGTAAAAAAGCACATGTTGAAGATTAAGTATGCTACGCATATATTGTTGAAGAAACGTCCACATTTTTCAGCTATTATTTCAAAGACCTTGTTAAGTGAATCCTAATAGTGTTCCTCATAATGATGATGTTATGGATGAGTCATTTGACATTTTTCTTTTTGTTTTTCATAAACTGGATGTCCTTCTAGCAAAAAGAAGGATGGAAGTTTTAAAAAATTAATTTTTTTATCATTACAAAAGCAATGATACTTCTTAATTGTGAAGAATTATCATATCTTATTAGGTAAAACTATATTTATCTATTTACTATCAATATCGTGTTATATATTATAATAACGTTTATCTTAACAATATCAATTGTTTAACAATCAATTTGAGCAACAAAATCCAAGAGTTTAACCCAACAAAAGATTTGAGGCTTGGTTTAAGAAATGTGTAAGCACGTAATATTATGTAATAAACTTAATATGAAATAGTTTATTATGTACATTAATGTGTATTAATTCAATTCAATAGGTTTTTGATAATGAAATTAGTGATAATTTTTATAAAACTCTTGCATTTGGCCCACCGACGAAAAATAAAAAATGTCCAATCATATCCGTAAACGGCTTTAAATTTCAGACAATGGAGTTCGGAGATAGTAAAATAACTTACAACGATGGGGTATGTGTTAAAGGTGACGAACATGGTTATGATTTACAAGATCATTGTGGAGTGTTATAGGAAATAATTGAACTCGCTTATTCTGCAATGCTAGAGCAAAACATAATTTTATTCAAATGCGATTGGTTTTGATACTACTCAAGATGAACGAGTACATTTTATACATAAAGATATCCCATTATCCTAGTAACCATTAAAGGAAATATAAAAGAAACAACCCATTTGTGCTACCGACACAAGCAGCACTAGTTTATTATGCACCATTTATGGCATGAACAACAAAAAGGACGGCTAGTGGACTATCATTAAAACAAAACTGAGATGACCAATCGATGGGGATATGATCATAGCCATCGAACATTCATACCAAAATGATCCGAAGGACAATGAAATACTCTATATAACAGAAGATAGCAAAGATATAGGACCATTTAACAATGAAGTATTTGATAGAGTAGAATTAGATGAAGATGTTGAAGTTGATGATGATAACGTCAAAGTTAATGAACATGAATATGATGATGATATTGTAAATGATGATATTGACAATTATGCTGATAATTTATAGCTTATGTATAATTTATTAAAAGACCATTTTTATACATGCACCTTATTTGCATTTCTCTATTTTTCATAACAACTAAATGCAGAAACTTTTCATTTTGGGATTATAAATGTTGAAAGCAAATCAATTCCATTTTTTCTCTTGTGGATGAAGTTGCTAATATCATTGTCATATTCAGTCATTTATTATGTAACATAATTCAAACTTATTCTAGTTGCTACTATAGTTGCATGTCATTGTAAAACCCAAGTTACATATCCATAATTATACTGTATACGTATATGTATATGTATTATAATAACAAATATGTCTAGCCAACGCTATAGAGTATACAGCCATGGTGGCTCATCATTAGGTCAAGGTAGCTCCTCATTTGGTGATAGTGGCTCCATACCGAATCAGAGTGGCTCTCGCTTATTAGAGAATGGTGGAACCTACTCAGTTGACGTCGATGCACATATGTTATCTCTGTTTATTCTGTCTGATGTGCTTATTGATGCAATTGGTCCATCTAATCATGCATCTTAGGCTGACTCTTACTCCATCTAGCATGTTAATGTCTTCTATAAAGAATGAGGATTGGGGTGAGCAATTACTTGTTTGAATATAGTTGAAATCTTACAGATATGAACATTAATACATATACACTCTCACACACACACAAACACACATGTACACGCCATGTATATATGATAGTTTACTAATTAGATATGCACATACACACACGGAGTAATGATTTCACCAACATTGCCGCATCCGATACCAACTCTGAAGGCTTTCTTGCACGGATCATAATATTCTGGCTCACATTTAGTGATATTCCCACTAACGTCAAGATACTCATGTTTTAGGAATTTATGATAAAATAATTTATTACATAACACACTGTATAAATATATGTGTTATTTTATTCATAATATATTCAATTATTATTTACAGAGGAAATTTCTTCGAGGGATAACATTTATGAAGAAATAACGAGAAGGACTTAGACGACCATAACATCAAAAAGGTATTTAGAAGGGATGGACGTATGGTATTTGCCAGTATAAAAAAAGCATCTACTCATTTCTTAGGAGATATACGCATGTTGATAAAAAAATTATCTTACAATACTCAAACAAATGATTGAGTAATGATCGTACTAATTACCATAATGATTTTGAATCAGCAAAATTAAGTAGTATTAAATTGGCCGTTAAGTAGTAATAATGTTGTTGGACGCTTACATGATCGGGTAGTTGCACTTTAACTATCTGTAAAATGTCAAATCCAACTAGTATTTGATTTTAGTACAAATAAGGTAAGATTTAGTACTGAAAACTAGGTATGTAAATGATAAAATACATGAAATAGTAAAGAACACAAGGAATTTACGTGGTTCGGATGTTAAGGAATCCTACATCCGAAGGGGGAAATTTCTCTTTCTTTCTTTTCATTCTTTGTTACACATTTCAATGGTAGAGAATACAATAAAAGTTTAAAATCATTGAAAAGTGGAAAGGGAAAAAAATTTCCCTTTCTTGCTATAGTCTTTTTTTATATATAGTATGGATATGCACAAGGATCGTTACACTATTCCCTTGTCGTTTTGCCTTCATCCTTGGATCCTACCAGGTGTCATCTATATGCATTATCTATTTAATACACCTGGATTGCCTACGTGTCTTTGGCGAGAAGTTTAAGATGAGAGCAGGAACTCCTAGAATTGAAGCAGGAATATATGAAATTGGAGTGGGTATATTTGAAATTATGGCGAGAGGCTTCAAATTTTAATTGGCTTTGCATATAAGTCCTTATGAGGACAATAAGAGTACTAGTTTTAGGGCATTATTGGTATATTTTGGGTGAGGTTGAACTGGTTGATGTGCGATACTTGCATAATGCTATTATGCTTTCCTGATACTTAGATGTGACCGTCCTGAGCTGCTTTGGGCTTCTAGGTGTGTAATTTGTTGTTTTCTAGGAGTTAGTTCAATACATGTACGAACGTGATCTGAGTTGACTACGGTTTGAGCTGACTGTGATCCAAGTTGCCTGTCTTACATGGGTTATTGGTAAGGTGATTCATATCTTTGCTATCTACCCATAGGTATGAATCTGCATTGAAGCGAAGTTTGAGTAACTTTATGTGCAGCACTTGGAATGCTTTTGGACTTTGTGTGGTACTGCTTATGTAGCCCTCAGTCTGTGCGATTAAAATCCACTCTTTAGGGTGTTGACAAAGTATAAGTTTTGGGGATTTTGATGATGCAGTCCGATTGTCCGTGTATTTTTGTTTGTGCGCGGCTTTTGGATCAGGATGTGTTGTACTTTGATCTATCCAAAGTTGCCCCTAACGTCGTTGCGCCGTATCTACACTTTGCTTTGGGCATGTGTATTCCTCTCCCTGTAACTATGCTAAATTTTGGGTTTAGTAACGTAAGGTAATATTGGAACTAAGGGATAGGCACAGATCTGATATCTTTATGGCTCATCTTATGAGTGCAGTACTTTATTCCATTACGACTTCCTGGCTACAGTTCTTTTGGTTGGATTAAGCGTAATGACTGCAGGTTCATTTTTTGTGCAGTATCAGTTGGATCGCTTCAACTTCTTCTCTTTTCATCATAATTTTTATTGTGAAATACGAGTGCAACACTTGCCCCTAATTCTACAGTGGTTACAGATCGACGTAGACTTGTCTTTACTTATTCCTATTCTTCGCATCCTATGAGTTGTTTTCTGGATGTCGCTTTTTATGTAAGCTTTGCTATATGTTTGGTGCGATCTGCCCCACTATTTGGGGACAGGTTATTGTTGTTCATATGTTGCATAGTCAATACAACTATCAAACGATGGTGATGACTTACAAAAATCATTTATTTAATTTAGCGTCACTGTTCTTGTTTCAAAGATTGTCATTGTCATTCATAAGTTATGTTGTTAGTATAGCTATCGGACGACAGTGGTGTGCTGTGAAAAGTTTCTTATTTTTAGTTTGTGTTTCCGTTCTCATTTATAAGATCGTCGTTGTCGTTCGTATGATGTGTTGCCAATACAACTATCGAATGGCAGTAGTGAGCTATGAAAAGTTATTTTTGTTCATGCGGTTGGCATGGTCTTCCTTGCTGTTTGGGGAAGTCTAAGTTTTGACTGTGGAGTCAAGTCGCGTATTTGCAACCTTTTAAATCATACGCATGGTTTTTTATACTATTTCCAACTGCCTGGTATCTATACATCCGGTATGCTATGTTAAAAGCATTAACACAGAGAGGTTTTTATATTAATTCATGCCATCTAATATCCCTATGTCTAGTTAGTTGGCTACAAAAGTCGATCTGCATTATTAGCAACTCTGTGTTGATAATTGGTTCAGGCAATCTAATATCCTTATGTCCAGGATGATTATTAGCTATGTTATAGAATATTAATGTAGAGATATTTTCATACTGGTTCGGGTCATTTAATATCCCTATAACCGGTTCATTGCATTATTACTTGATAATAATAATTATAATGTACATTAAATTAGCAATGTAGGTCATACAAAGTAAGGTTTGAGGTGCTCTGCGTTCTAGGGCGTTGGAACTAGATTATCATCAGGTCTTGATAGTTGATATGCCCCATTCGCTAAAACTTATGCTATGACTAATGGACCTTCTCAATTCAGACCTAACGCTCCATTTGTTGGATCCTTTATGTTGGCCATTATTTTTCACATTATCAAGTCTCCTCTGCATAAGTTTCTTTCTTTGAACTCGGCGTTATAATTTTTTTCCATTCTTGGCCGAAATGCGGTCAACACTACTACCTCATCCCCACTTTTCGAATAAGATCTAAGGTAATTTCCTTCAATTTCTTATTATTTTATACTATATATGATATTCTTCTATGTGATGCGATCTCTACTTTGATAGGAAGCTTGATTTGATATCTGTTGGTAAGTGAAATAGGTGTATGGACGATTGAAGATCTGGTTGAAGTTTGGTAGTCCCATAATACTAAAGATGGTTCTTCTACCCAGTTTCTTTTCGCTTTCTGTAGCCTTTTCTTAAGTAGCTTCTTGATAGTTTTGTTTGCAGCTTCTACTTGCCCATTTTCTTGTGGGTGAGCAACTGAAGAGAAACTCTTTATTATGCCATTCTTCTCATAAAGCTCTGTAAACTCTTTACTTTCAAACTGTGTGGCATTGTCGAAAATGATCTTATTAGGGATCATGTATCTATTCTTTATGTTTCTCACTATGAACTTGACTATCTTCTTTGTAGTGATCGTGGCTAGGGGTTCTACCTCTACCCACTTGATGAAGTAGTATATCGCCAATATACACATTTAGCTCCTCCCTTCGACATAGGAAGTGATCCTATCAGATCTATGCCTTATATGTCGAACGATCATGAGCTTGCAAGTGGGATGTGCTCGTGGGATGTTGTCTAAGGATACTTGCAAATCATTAACATCGTTACACTCCCTTACAAATTCTTTTGCATCCTGAAGTGTTGCATGCCTTCCCTTGTATAATGTGCCATCAAAGAAGGATTAGTACGGAGCCTGGTTTCTTATCTTTCAAGCTTCATTCCTGTTCAGGGGTAGGGTTCTATTTAGCAAGAATTGCTTGATGCGAATCATCCAACTATTCTCCTCGGTGTGCTGAGGTGCGGCTTCATTTAAGGGTTGTTCTTGATCTTCTATTCCTTGAATGGGACCCTATTGGGCTTGGGTCAGGACAAGTATCTAATTTGATTCTATCATACTTGGCTTTGCTTGATGCTCAATTAGTGTTCCTTCATTTTCTTAGCTACCTTAGCACTCGTAGGTTTTGCTAAGGAGTCGGCGGATGAGATGCTTTCATGTGGAACTTTTCTATGCCAAATTGTTCGAACTACTCTAGTAACTTCTTAAACAGTTCCACATATTTAGCTAAGTTTGGTTCCTTGGCTTGGTAGTTACCCTGCACTTGGTTCACAACTAATTGGGAATCCCCGTGAATTTTAATATGGGCTGTCTTCATTACCTAGGCCATTCTTAATCCTATGAAGAGAGCCTCATATTTTGCCACATTATTGGTTGATTTGAAACTGAGCAGCACTACTCCATACAACTTCTGCCTCATGTCTATTCGATGTTCCATCTACGAACAACTGCCAAAACTACGGAGTGTTTACTTCTTCCTCTAATTAGGGTTCAACTGGTAAGGTGCACTCTATGATTAAATCTTCAAGTGCCTGGCCTTTGATTGATGTTGTATTGACTAAGCTCCATCGCCCATTTGAATAGGCAGCCTGACGTCTTTGGCTTCTACAGCATCTATCTGAGGGATTTTTCTATAAGGACTTTGATGGGATGCGCTTGGAAATAGGGTCACGGCTTCCCTGCTGTAAGGAGTAGGTTATAGGCCAGCTTTTCAATGGTTAAGTAATTTAGCTGTACTCCTGATAGTCGCTTGCTTGTGAAGTAGATGGGTTTTGGGTCTATTCGTCTTCTTGTATCAATATAGCACAAACAGTTTATCAGTTACTGCTAAATAAATGTACAAGTTCTAACCTATCATCGATTTTGATAATATAAGAGTATTAACTAGATGATCTTTTAGGTCTTGAATGCTGCTTTGCATTCCCCAGTCAATTCGACATTTCGCACTTTCTTCACCTGGTCGAAGAACGGGATGCCCTTGTCTATTTCTTTAGAAATAAATCTGCTTAACGTCGCTACCCTTCTATTTAGACTCATCAGATCCTTTGGCTCATTTGAGATTTCCATTCCCTTATTATCTCAGTTTTCTCAAGATTTGCTTTAATGCCACATGCACTTACTATTTACCCTAGGAACTTACCTGACTTGATAGCGAAGGTGTATTTCAAAGGGTTCGACTTTATATTTTATTTCCAGAGGACTTCAAATGTTTGCTCTAAATCTTGAACATGGCTAGAAGCTTCTTTAGACTTAACCAGCATGTTGTCTACATATACCTCAGTGTTCTTTCCAATTTGTTCTACAAACATCATATTAGCTAACCTATGGTAGGTAGCCTCCGTGTTCTTGAGCCTGAATGGCATGAGTTTGTAGCAGTATAATCCTTTATCTATCAAAAAACTAGTATGCTCTTGATTTGGTTCAAACATGGCTATCTGATTGTACCCTGGATATGCATCCATGAAAGAAAGCATTTTATGCCCACTTTGCATGTCTGCTAATTGATCGATTCTAGGAAAGGCAAAACTATCCTTCAGGCAAACCTTGTTGAGATTGGTGAAGTCTATGAAAGTTCTCAATTTCCCGTTAGGCTTCCTTACAGGCATTGGATTGGAAATCCACTTTAGGTAGTATACTTCCCTAATGAACTCTATTTTCTTTAACTTCTTAATTTCCTCATGCAAAACGTCATACCTTTCCTAGTGTACAGTTCTGCGTTTTTGTCGAATCAGATGAGTATCGGGTCAATGTTGAATGCATGACGGATTATGGGTAGATCTATTCCTACCATATTTAAGTGTGTCCAAATGAATATATCTACTGACCTTCCCAAAAATCTATCAGTTTAGTACAAGCATCTGCACTAAGGTTCTATCCAATTTTAAGAATCTTTATGGGGACTTTTGGATCTATTTGTACGTCTTTCAGATCATCTACCGACTCTAGCCCTTTCTTTGATGCTCCTAGTCTCGTGTTTATCTCATTTTGCATTTCATCTTCTAATGGTGAGTTTACTGAGGATGCTTGTTTTTTGCTTCTTTGGAGAAGTACCATGCATAAACTAAATTATACTCATCGGTGTCGTGGGCATATATGTTATTTTTTCCTTCTTCGCATAATTTGAGGGCGTCTAATTACTTGCTCCAATGTTAGTTTGGGTATCTAGTACCGGTGCAGTTTTATTCCTTTGAAAAGTCCTTTCATCTTTAACAGTTGTTGTTCTAGGCTTTTAATCTTGGCTTCACATCTAGTAGGTCGTTCTGGCTCTGATGGTTGCCTAGGCTCTGCATTTCCCAAGTTGAAGTTGGGAACTACATTCTCTTTTAATGTTGTTTGAACGACGTCTTCATTTAAAGCATTAATTCATCTTCATATCATTTTCCTAAAACAACAATTTACTTCATTAGCTCATGAAAAGAATTAAATAGGATCGGAGGTTCGGGCTCTCCTTCTAGCATCAAAAATGATTGACCAAAAATTGGTATAACATTCATGAGGCCAATGGTAATGAAATAATCATTGACTTATACAAATTTTGTAACATGGTCCAGCATAACTCAATCAATATTGACTTCGTTATGCATCAAGGACTAATTCATCACTTAAGACTAGTGCATGACGGAATCATTAAAGGGTGGATCGATGATGGAAATAGGCCTTTGAGGAGAAATGTATGGAAGTCCATATGTTTTCTTAGATCATTATGCATGAGATTACTTAAGGCCATTTAAAGTTGTCATGTTCAAGAGTCTATTTGGGCTTTCAAAAATAATAATCCAAAAAGGCCTATGTCACATGCTTAATAGAGGTATAGAAGGCGAGTAACAAATTTTTGTAATAGTCCACTAGGCTGGATAATGGGCTATGTAATTTGTCCTTTTATTCAAAGTCCAATGTCCACATAATTATGCATATATGCATGTTCATCATAGTTTAAAACTTCTTGAAATAGTTCGCCTCGAGTTTTGATCTCGACGAATTAAAATATATTCAAATCCATATCAATAATGTTTGAAAAAAGGCATAGTCGATGTCAATGGGAATATCCAAGTCCTTGTTCGTATTAATTATGCATGATTACAGTCAAATAGGATTTATTCCCAATTTGATTTAGGGTTTATAAGAGTTTGATATCAAGAATAAAGAGAGAAAAGAAAAATCCTTCCCCTTTACACAACCCTATGTCTGTACGTATAGAGGTTGCATAGCTCTACCTCGTCTCTTATGTCTTCCTAGGCTCGACTTTGACATGCTTGGCTTCGACAGTGTTAACCTAACATTATCTTCGTTGTTAAATGACATATAAAGACGACATCATGAATGTTGATAGTCTTCGGCCTTGATCATCTTGTATTTTAATATGCTCTTGATTTATGATCGGTTTCCTCAATTGAAGGCGACAATGAACATCAATGGAAGGCGGTAGTGTTATGAGAAAACAACTTCATATAATTTGGTAATGAGATTGATGAGACTTGACATCGATGACTTCCATTATGATGATTGGTGCTTCTCGTTGGCTAGTGGCAGTGTTGAACTAAAGTGGCATCAATCATTGTCCCTCCTTTATAGACATCGACGACATTCATCATCGATGCCGCCAAGGTAGATGGTGCTAGCATTCTTAAAGTGGTATATTAATAGCAACCTATCTCAATGAGATTTGATGTAATTATGGGGGATCTAATAAGAACTGCAATTGATGACTTGCAGTATGGTCCATTAGCAACACTGATCGATTGGTGTTTTTATTACAAGCATAATCCTACAATGGATGATGAAGTGCGATACCAATTAAGCACGGCGTTTGCAATAAATTGTTCCCGCACTAGAGCTCCATCGCTTGATGTTCGGTATGTAATGAAGAAGTGTGATGTCACCTGGAAGCGACACCAGAGAGGCGAGATATATATGAGAAATGGTATGGATAGTGTTATTGATGAGCGGCATTACTTAGTGGCATCGTTGATTTTTTTTTCCTTATTGATGGAATTCAACGTTGATGAATCTCAAAATGATGAAATGCGTTTTGGTTGAAAGGTGACACTGAAGAAATGCAGGACTGATGAATGGCGATGTGAGTGGTGTAGTATTATAGTGAAGTGGTGTCGTAATTCTATTGAATAGGCCTATCCTCATTTCTTCGATGTTATTGGTCTTTATCAAAGAACCTGGCAGGGCGGATTCCTTTATGATGTTACATTTTCCAGCATCATTTCGACATTGACATTGTATGGATAACACAGCCCCCCTTGTATAAAAGAAGCTTTTACTCTTTAGGATAAAATCATAAATTTCTTGCTTTGTTCAATCTTTAGCGAGATCTTTCTTCTAGTGTTATTTTCCTGCAAAACAAATCATGACTTTTATTGTTAACCTTTTGATTGAATTTTTAAGGAGATTATGAAGGATCTTTGCTTGCAACCTAATGTTACTTTTGGAGTTTGTCAAGTTTAGAAATTTATCTAACAAAGATTTTATGAATTGAAGACTAGAAAATTATTTATGAATTGTAGTTTCCTAAACGAAAATATCATAGAGAGGAAAGACTAGAAATTCCTCTAGCAATGATAACAGAAGATCAATAGGTTCGTTCGATGGTTATAATAGAAAACCATAAAACTATTTGACAATAAAATATTCTTTTGACAATAAGAGAAGATCAAAAATCCTTGTCAGAAATAATAGAAGAAGAGCAAAAATCAACATTTGGCAATAATAAATGACCATAAATCCATATCTAGCAATAATAATAAAATTCTAGAAATCCATATCAGAAAATAACAGAAGACCAGAAATTCATATCAAGTAATAATAGAAGACTAGAAACCCAGATCTAGCAATAATATAAATCCATATCTATCAATAATAAGAGAAGTATAGAAATCCATATCTAGAAATAATAGAAGACCAATAATCCAAATCTGGAAACAATAATAAAAGACTAGAAATCCAAATATAGTAATAATAGTAGAAGTCCAGAAATACATATCCTGAAATAATAAAAGAACAAAAATCCATACCTGGCAACAATAGAAGACCATAAATCCATATTTGGCAATAATAATAGAAGTTCAAAAACCCATATCTAGAAATAATAAAAGACCAAAAATCCAAATATGGTAATAATAATAGCAGACCAAAAATCCTGGCAATAATAATACAAGTCAATAAATCCATATCTGGAAATAATAAAAGATCAAAAACCATATCTGGAAATAATAGAAGACCAAAAATCCATATCTAACAATAATGATAAAAGACCATAAATCCAAATCTGGCAATAATAATAGAAGTCCAGAAATTCAAATCTAGCAATAATAATAGAAGACCAAAAATCCAAATCTGGTAATAATAGAAGACCATAAATCTATATCTGGCAATAGTAATAGACCGTGTTTGACAAAAAGCACAAATGGCTCATAATGGATAGATAATCCCCTAGAAGATCGTCTAGCTTGAAGCGCTAACTGGCTATGGTTTAGATAGGTCTCCTTCTCGCAGATTGGTTGGTTTGAATTAGTACTTAGCTTTGATTTTGATAAATCTTCCTCTTTAAGATTGATTGGTTTGGAGCATTGCTTAGCTCTGATTTTGATAGACCTTCCTCTTGAAGATTGATTCGGTGCTTTAATGAGGCCTTTAATGACTTGCACTAAAGGCTTACTCTGTCCTCCCATGGGAGGTGCTTCAGTGAGGCCATTAATGATGACACAAAAGGTTTGGTCGGTACTTAGTGAGGCCTTTGATAACAGCACTAAAAGCTTACTCCGTCATCTCTATAGGAGGCGCTCCAACCCGACCATGTAGGCAGAGGTTGAAGGAATTTTCGATGCTTTAGTGAGGCCTTTGATGATGACACTAAAGGCTTACTCTGATCCCCCTCTAGGAGATGCTCTAGTAAGGCCTTTGATGATGACACCGAAGGCTTAGATATGGCCTTTGATGACCAAGGACCTCTTACAGTCATGAGCCTTTGATGGCTAGGGACTTTGATGGCCTAGGACCTCTTGCAATCATGAGCCTTTGATAGCCAGGTCTTTCTTTCTTGGAAGAATCTTACTTATTTTCACGATTATACTGATAAATTCTCTTTATTCATCCATCGTTGGAAAATATGACCATAATTTGGAATTCTATATTCTTGCTATGACGTTGCCATTTGGTCGGTAGAGTTTATAGGTCTTAGGCAGAATTACTTTGTGTATGATTAAGTGTCCTTCTGAATTTGGTCTTAGCGGCCCGTCCGTCGAATTCTTAGTATTTGTCATGACTTTTTGGAGCACTAGACCTCCTTTTTGAAATGATTTTCCTCTTACTCTAGAGTTAAATACTTGGATATTCTTTATTGATACTCAGTCGTTCGTATGGCTGCTTCATCTCTTAACTCATTGATTAAGTCCAGAGATTCTCTCTTTAACTCTTGATTTGGATTGAACACATATGCAATCCTTCGATGAGAAAGTACTTCAACCTCAATTGGAAGCATGTCTTCACAACCATATGTTAGGAAGTATGGGGTATGCCCTATCACAATTTTAGTAGAAGTTCTATATGCCCATATAGTGAGAAGTAATTCCTCTACCCAATTCCCTTTTTCCTTATCCAACCGCTTCTTTAAAATAGTCTTTACGGTTTTATTAGCTGCTTCGACAACTCCATTTGCTTTGGGATGAACTACAGATGAAAAGCTTTTGATAATTCCATTCCTGCTACAGAATCGGATTAATTCTTCCCTTTCAAATTAAGTTCCATTATCAGATATTATCTGATAAGGAATCTTGAATCTGATAACTGTATTCTTGATCACGAACTTGAGAACTTTACCTAATGCGATATTCGTAAGTGGCTCAACTTCTACCTACTTCGTGAAGTAATCAATGGCTACTACTGCGTACTTAGCTCCCCCGTTAGATATCGGTAATGGCTTAGTTAGGCCAATCCCAATACATCGAAAGGCTATGGGCTTGAGATAGAAGTCAATTCGCTTGATGGTAGCTGCAAGATTTTAGAGAACCATTGACATTTTTCGTACCTTCTTACATAATCAATAACTTGACTAGTCATTTAAGGCCAATAGAAGCCTTGCCTCGTAACTTTCTTAGCCAATTTCATTCCATTGGAATGGTCTTCACAGAATCCTTCGTGGGCTTCCTCGGTATTTTTTCTCCTAATTCTTGATCAACACATTTGAGATAAGGAAGTGAGTATCCCTTTTTATAAAGTATACCATTTGCTATGACAAAAGTTAGAGCTTAGAGTTTTATTCTCCTTGCCTTTTTATCTGTTAACGGCCTTTCTTTTGTTATATATTCAACAATAGAAGTCATCCAATTATTCATATAATGATTATTAGTTTCTATATGAGGAAGGTTTTCTTGAAGGATCTCGGTTTTGTCTTCTTTCTTCTTGTGTGCTAAGGCTTGAGACCTAGTCAACACTAAGGTCTCATTTTATGGATCTCCTCTATATTGGGATTCTCTTGGTTATGCACCAGAACGATTCGGGCTTCTGGTTCCCTCCATGAGCTTGTTAATTTTGCCAAAGAATCGGTTTAGAAATTCTTACCTCTTGGTACTTGATGGATTGATAAATCTTCAAATTGGGTCATCATTTTCAATATCTTTTTAACATAAAAGTCAATTTGGCATCCTTTATCTGATATTTCTATTTAAGTTGATTTACCATTAATTGCGAATCACTAAGAATTTCAATTCTACGGATTTTCAATTGGAGGACTAGTGTAAATCCCACTATCATGGATTCATATTCTGCTAATTGTTGGTGTCCGGAAACCCTAACTTAATTGCATAGTGCAAACAATGTCCATCAAGAGTTATAATTGCATATCTGGCTCCGGCTCTAGCTCCTTGTTCAATTGATACCCCGTCTACTAATAGTTGCCACTTAGGTTTTAGGTCTTTTTCTTTATTTGATTGCTCTTTAATGAATCCAGTACATTATTTGATTGGATGTGCTTAAAAACAAACCCATAATTTTTTTGCGGTGAGCATTAAACAGTTTTCCAACTTTTCTATGACTGGATATTTAGTTTCCACATCTTTGAGCCTCACTATACTAGTAGTTGAATTCCCTTCTCTTCTCTTATTAACACGGAGCTAATTGCATGTTCAGAAACTGCCATATATAGATAAAGACTTTCACCCTCTATAGGACTAGAGTGAATTGGCGGTCTTTCCAAATGATCTTTCAACTCTTTAAAAGCTTTCTGAAAATCCTCACTCCATTCAAAAATTTCTTCTTCTTGATCACATTGAAGAATGGGATGCATTTATCGATGGCTTTGGAAATGAATCTATTCAATTTTTCCACTCTTCCATTTAGGCTCATTGCGTCTTTGCTTGTTTTAGGTTCTGCCATGTTCCTAATAGCTTGAATTTGGTCAGGATCAGCTTTGATTCCTCTTGCGCTAATGATATATTCCAAGAATTTACCGGACTAAATTCAAAAAGAATACTTTTGTAGTTTAAGCTTCGTCCGGTATTTTCGCAATACACTAAACATTTCTTCAATGCCTTTTAGATAACTATCTCTCTTTTAAGACTTGACTAACATGTCATCCACATATACTTCCATGCTCCGACCAATTTGTTCCCTGAACAAACTATTCACTTGTCTTTGGTATGTAACTCCAACGTTCTTCAATCCGAAGGGCATTACTTTGCAGTAATATGTTCTTCAATCTGTTATAAAACTAGTGTTTCCCCATTTGGTTTGAACGTTGGAATTTAATCATATCCAAAATACACATCCATGAAAGACAAGAGTTGGTGTCCGCTTATTGTGTCACCTAATTGATCTATCTTTGGGAGCGGATAGCAATCTTTTGGGTATGCTTTAGTCAAACCAGTGTATCAACACACGTTTTCCACTTCCCATTGGATTTCTTAACCAGCACTGGATTACCTAACCATTTTGGATAAAGAACTCCCTAATAAATCCATTATCGAGCAATCTTTTGACCTCTTCTTTCAAAGCATTAGACCGAACTTTATCAAACTGTCTATTCTTCTACCGAACTGGTGTGATATTTGGATCTATATTCAGAGCATGGCTCATGATGGTTGGATCTATTCCAACCATATTTAAGTGGGTCCAACAAGTATATCTTTGCTAGACTAAAGGAAATGAACTGGCTCTCCCTTGAGTTTTTTATCTAACTCTCTTCCAATTTTGACTTGCTTCGTTATATCAATAGAATCTAGCATATTTCCTCAAGATCTTCTGTAGGCTTCATTCTTTCCTATTCATTTCTATAGTCTAGTTCAGTGACAATTTCATTATCTTCTATTTCGTTTTCCATTGGATTTGCTTCCTTCCTTTTTCTTTTCTTCTTCGGGAAGTCAAATTTCCTCAATACATGTTTAATCTTCTTAAAGAGCTCTTTTTTCGCTTTGGGTAATGAATTTGAAGAATCACCATCTAAAGGCTTTTTAGTATCATTTTGGATTAATTTATTTTTCTTCGAATCATAACAAGAAAGGTAATCTCTTTCATATTGTTCAATAGTTATGAAGTACATCTCGTGGAAACAATTCATTTATGGTTCCCTACTCGCTTTTGGTCAAGAATTTCACCACCAGATATCTAAGAGAGACAAAAGGCATCAACTTCATCTAAAGTTGATCTTCCAAAAAAAGGTATTATAATATGAAGGGGAGTTTTAAAGGTCCAAGAGCATAGTGCAACTCCCTTTTGCACAAGAACTCTTATATATCCAACAAGACTGATTCTTTATTATTGAACCCAAAAATAGGCTTAAAATTTAGCTCTAGCTTTTCTTCCAAAATCCCCATATGGTCAAGTGCATGCTTGAAAATTACGTTGACAGCACTTCCGGTATCCACCAAAAATTTGGTAGCTATAGAAAGTCCTATTTGGGCAGTAATCTTAAGCAGGTCATTGTGCGGGTGTTGGACCCCTCTTAGCTCTTGTGGTGTGATGGTCAAACTATGCATCTAGATTTGGATTCTTGAGTGGTGGCTTCCCTTGAATAGAGAAAATCCCTTCATTTGTTCTCTAACATAGCAACTCCTAGCTCCTTTGCTATTTCCAGCCATATGTGGGCCTCTGTAGATCACGTTAATTCTGTTGAGAAGCGGAATGAAATTTAGCCGAACATCATCCTCTATCTGATTTATGGTGTTGTAGGGTGGCCTTTGGTTACCATTTTTAAAATGGGCAGCTTTTTGATTGTCCTTAACAACTTCAGGTGTCCGAATCAGATCATTCATTGGATTATACCTACTAATACTCGACGTTCATCTCTTTTATGCCCGTTAGATTTATGATAAGTGTAATCTCCCACTTTCTTGGTTCGGGATTAGTTTTAGCTTTGTAAGAGATCAAAAAGTAATCTCTTTCCTTCATTGCAGCATACATGTAAGATATTGGCTTGTTCAAAGCAACATGGTTGGTGCCTGAGTATTCTTCCCATCTTGGTTTCTTATGGTTGTAGTTGTTATTCATTTTTCATGGTTCCTTTTTGCCTTGGGCCCTCTTTCGAGCATGGTACATTTCATCCATTCGAATGAATTTATCGGCTTGAAAATGGAAATCTTGCAATTCCTTACATTCGTGTATGTAGAGTTCTCGCCAAAATGGAGTTTGCCCAATTCGCCGAGAATGTACTTCCACTGGCTTGTCTCCATCGGTCATATTGTTTGTCTTTAGGGAATCAGCATTGAATCTCTTAAGATAATCGCCCAACAACTCTCCTGGTCTCTGTTTGTGTAGTCAACGAATGGAACTTTGCAAATACAGAACTGTACAGAAAATTTATAAGAAAGCTGTTCCTAAGAATAGATGGTCCTCTCTTGGTACTACCGGTACCATTTAGCTGCTGCTCCCTGAGAAGTAGTTGGGAAAAGCCTACAATGCACAGATCTGGATGCATTGTATAGGTCCATCTAACTTTCAAAAGCCAATAAGTGATCGTTTGGATTGGTCATTCCAACATACCTGATGGATGGGATCTTGATATGAGTTTTTGTGGTCATAATCTCATCTATGAAGGGAGCTTCTCAATGATTTTCATTGACTATGTCGTCTAGAGTTCTTTTTCCATTGATATTAAGCATATATTTTGTCATTTTTCTGCCAAGTCTCTCAAGTAAGATTCATCATTATGGTAATTGCTTCTTTCAGTTTTGTACTCATCAAAAGTTGAGCTTCCTGATTATTCCTTGGGTTTTTCTTCTAATCTTCCATAGTAGTTTACCTTAGCTTGTTGGTTACCTCCTCTCTTTTGTGGAGTTATGGTAAGTTTGCCTTTGCTTTTGTTTCTAAGCAAAGAAGCATTTAAGTCCATCCTTGGAGATTCTGCTTTATCTCCTTCCGTGGTTCTAGTAGTTTTGGAGGATTTTTGAGCAAGTATTGCTTCCAAAAGTCCTTTCATCTCTAACAATTTTTGTTCTAGGCTTTTAATCTTGGATTCGTTGCTAGTAGGTTGTTTCAGCTCTGATAGTTGTCTAAGCTCTGCATTTCCTAAGTTGGAGTTGGGAACTACATTCTCTTTTAATGTTGTTTGAACAATGTCTTCATTTAAAGCATTAAGTCGTCTTGATATCATTTTTCTAAAACAACAATTTGTTTCATTAGCTTATGGAAAGAATTAAATAGCATCTGAGGTTCGAGCTCTCCTTCTAGCATAAAAAATATTAGACCAAAAACTGGTATAACATTCATGATGCCAATAGTGATGAAATAATCCTTGACTTATACAAATGTGGCAATATGGTCAAGCATAACTCAATCAATATTGACTTAGTTATATCATCAAGGACCAATTCATACTTCAGACTAGTGCATGATGGAATCATTAAAGGACGGATTGGTGATGGCAATAGCCCTTTGAGGAGAAATGTACGGAAGTCCGTATGTTTTCTTGGATCATTATGAATGAGATTCCTCAAGGCCATTTAAAGTTGTTATGTTCAAGAGTCTATATGGGTTTTCGAGAATAATATTCCAAGAAGGTCTATTTCATGTCATATATCATATGTTCAATAAAGGTAAAAAAGACAAGTGACAAATTAGTACAATTGTCCATTTGGCTCAATAATGGGCTATGCAATTTGTTCTTTTATTCAAAGTCCAATGTTCATATAATTATGCATATATGCATGTTCGTCATAGTTCAAAACTTCTCGAAATAGTTCACGTTGGTTGTTGATCTTTATGAGTTCGAATATATTCAGATCCATATCAACAATGTTCAGAAAAAAGGCATAGTCAAAGTAAATAGGCATGTCCGAATCCATGTTCGTATTAATTATGCATAATTACAGTTAAATAGGATTTGTCCTTAATTAGATTTAGGGTTTATAAGAGTTTGATTCCAAGAATGGGGAGAGAAAAGAAAAATCCGCCCCTTTTGTGCACCCCTAGGTATGTATTTACAGAGGTTGCGTAGCTCTGCTTTGTCTCTTATGTCTTCGGCAGGCTCGACATCAGCATGCTTGGATTCAACAGCGTTAACCTTTAGCTTTATTGTTGAATGGAATATATTAGCGGCATCATTAATATTGATAGCCTTTGGCCTCGATCATCTTATATATTGATATGCTCTCGATTGATGGTTAGCATCCTCAGTTGAAGGCGACGTTGAACATTGATGGAAGGCGGCGGTGTTGTTAGAAAACAAATCCATATAACTTGGTAACAAGATTGATGACTCTCGACGTCAATGATTTCCATTGTGATGATTAGCGTTTCTCATTGGCTAGTAGCAATGTTTAATAGAAGCAACATCGATCATTATCCTCCTTCGTGGACGTCGAAGACATTCATCATCGACGCCGCAAAGGTAGATGGTGCCGTCATTCTTAAAGTGGTATATTAATAGCAACCTATTTCAATGGTATTTGACATTATTATAGGGGCACTAATAAGTGGTGTAACTGATGACTTGTAGTATGGTCCATTAGCGACATTGATTTATTAGCGTCTTTATTATTAGCAGCATCCTCCAATGGATAATGAACTGTGATACTAGCTAAGCACAGTGTTTGCAATAGACTGTGCATGTACTAGAGCTTCGTCACTTGATGTCCAATATGCAATGAAGAAGTGCGATGTCATCCAGAGGTGACACCAGAGAGGCACGATATATATGAGAAGCGGTACGAATAGTGTTGATGACGAGTGGCATTTTCTTAGTGGCGACGTTGATTCTTTTTCCTTGTTGAAGGAATTCAACATTGATGAATCTCGAAGTGATGACATGCAGTGTAATTGAGGGGTGACGCTGAAGAAATGCGCGATCACCGAATGGAGACATAATGAGGTGTATTATTGTAGTGAAGCAGCGTTGTAATTCTATTGAATTGGCTTATCCTCGTATCTTTAGTTTTGTTGGTCTTCATTAAAGAACCTAGAAGCGTCGATTCTTTTGTGATGCCACTTCTTACAGCATCATTTTCGACATTAACATTGTATGTATAACACTTATCCCACTTGTATAAAAGAAGCTGTTTACTCTATAGGATAAAAACATAAATTTCCATGCTTTGCTCGATCTTTGGCAAGATCTCCCTTCTAGTGTTATTTTCCTACAAAACAAGTCATGATTTTTATTTTTAACCTTTTGATTGAACTTTTCAGGTGATTAGAAAGGATCTTTTGCTTGCAAACTAATGTTACTTTTGTAGTTTATCAAGTTTAGAAATTTATCTAACAAAGATTTTTGTGAATTGATGACTAGATAATTATTTGTAAATTGTAGTTTCCTAAACAGAAATATCATAAAAGGGAAGGACTAGAAATCCATCTAGCAATGATAATAGAAGATCAATAAGTTTGTTCGATGGTTATAATAGAAAACCATAAAATCCATTTGATAATAAGAGAAGGTCAGAAATCCATGTCAGAAATAATAGAAGAAGAACAGAAATCTATAGCTGGCAATAATAAAAGATCATAAATCCATATCTCGCAATAATAATAGAAGTCCAAAAATCCATATCTGGAAATAATAGAAGACCAGAAATCCATATCTGACAATAATAGAAAACCAAAAATCCATATCTGCCGATAATAAAAGACCAAAAATCTAGATCTGGCAATAATAATAGAAGTCCAGATATCCATATCTGGAAATAATAAAAGGCCAGAAATCTAAATCAAGTAAAAATAATAGAAAGCCATAAATCCAAATCTAGCAATAATAGTAAAAGTCCAAAATCCATATGTGAAAATAGTAAAAGACCAAAATCCATACCTAGAAATAATAGTAGACCAGAAATCCATATTTGATAATAATAAAAGAAGACCAAAAATCCATATTTTATAACAATAATTGAAGACTAAAAATCCATATCTGGCAACAAAAATAGAAGCCTAAAAATCCATATCTGAAAATAATAGAAGACCTAAAATCCAAATTTGACAGTAATAATAGAAGATTAGGAATCCTAATCTAGCAATAATAGTGGAAGTCTAGAAATCCATATCTGAAAATAATAGAAGTCCATAAATTCATGTCTGGCAATAATAAAAGACCAGAAATCCAAATCTGGAAATAATAATAGAAGACCGGAAATTCAAATATGGCAGCAATAATAAAAGACCAGAAATCCAAATCTGGCAATGATAGAAGACCAGAAATCCATATCTGGTAATAATAATAGATTGTGTTTGTCAAAAAGCACATACAACTCTTACTCAATAGATCTTCCATTAGAAGACTGTTTGTCTTGAAGCACTAACTGTCTCTCGTATTGATAGGTTACCTCTAGCAGATTGACTGGTTTGAAGCACTACTCGGCTCTAATTTTGAAAGATCTTCCTCTTGAAGATTAACTAGTTTGGAGCACTAGTTGGCTCTGATTTTGATAGATCTTCTTCTTGAAGATTGATTCAGTGCTTTAGTAAGGCCTTTGTATGACTGGCACTAAAGGCTTATGTTAGAGCCTCGAATTTTGATGTTTTGATTATGACAACTATATAAGTAAATATTATATGAACTAACCAAATTTGCAGGAGAAGAAACGTTAGAGAGATAATCACATACATATGAAGACTAGGTTCCAAATTGAACCTACATTGTATTGTTAAGTATAGAGTCTGAGTCTAAAAGTAGAAATATGTTAAAATCTCTTCTAAGTGGTATACACATACACACAAAATATAAGATTCATCAAAACAAAGAATCCTACTCAAAACAGCACATTCAGTCGGCTGAATATGCACATTCGGCCGTCTGAATGTTGTGCATCTGCACAAAAAAATTACAATGTTCAACCGGCTTAAGTATAATATTCAAACGACTGAATAAGGGCTATTTTGTACTATTTCCTTGCTGTCTTGATTTTCACTTGATTCAGCTGGCTGAAACGATTAGTTCAGACGGTTGAATATTTATAACGGCTAGTCTTTTGAAAAGGTGCTTCTTTTTTATGAATAGAAACAACTCCTGATTCCAGAGTAGCTTCCATATCTCTTCATGGATACTGTTTATGAATGTATACAACTTTTAATCTCTATAAGTAGCAAATAATTTCAATGTCTTAAATGTCAATTTTTCTTATTTTTCATTCTATCTATTCTTTCTATTTTAACTCTATACATAAAAACTTTATTTTGATCACTTGTACATTCAAGTTTATTACTCTTTGATCGAATAAATTTCCTTTCTTCACGAAGTACATAATATACCACAAAGGAGAAGATTATAGGTAGGGTATAATTTATCAACTTATCTGTGCTATTCAAGAGCATACTCAGTCGGAAACATTTCTACTATTTGTATTGAAAGTCCAGTTATAGTATCCTCAAGCAGTTGAAGTCCTATTTGGTTGTATAGGTGATTGAAGTCATGTTCAGTTGCTCGGGCGGTGTAATACATAGTCCTTCGGATTAAATGTGGGTTTCGATTAATTCCAAAAGGAGTTTGGGACTGAACGTAGAATGGAAAGTTCGAATAAGTATAAAAATCTTCGGTGTCATTTACTTTACTGTTGTTGCTTTTATATTTATATTACACACAAATAAATAATTTAGTTAATATCCATATTACACGATCCTTAGTCACTTTCATTTGGTACCATAGCAAGTCATCATATAACTATAACACGGTTGTTTGATATTCAAATAATATGGATAATAACACCAGCACAATTTTTTTTGAAGGTCAATCCACTGCACGACCACCACTGTTTAATGGATTAAACTATAATTATTGGTCAACTAGAATGAGAATTTACATGCAAGCAAATGGATATAATACTTGGAATATCACTCAATGAATACATTGTACCTACTACACTATATTCACAATGGTCTAACACACAAAAATTAGATGGTACTGCAAATGCTGAAGCCATGAATATGTTATTTTGTTCACTAGACAAAAATGAGTTTAACAGAGTTTGTATATGTAATTCGGCATACGAAAGCTGGCGTACACTTAAAGTTACGCATGAAGGTACTAACAAAGTTAACAAAGCAAGATTTCCATGCTTAATAATTTGTTCCAGAATTTTAGAATGAAGCAAGATGAAATAATAAATGAAATGTATTCTAGGTTTCAAGATATATATCATTCACTTTTGGCATTAGGAGAAAAATACACAGATTTTTATATCATTTCAAAAATCCTTAACTCTTTAATGGATGAATGGGAACGAAAAGTCTTAGCAATTGAAGAAGCTAATAACATTTCAACATTAAAACCAGAAGAGTTGATAGGAAATTTAATGTTATATGAAGTTAATTTGCTGGTAAAACGAATTCAAGCACATGATAAAAGGACAATTGCATTTCACACTGGAAAAAAAGCCAGATTCAGATGAAGATGATATGGCATTTATAGCTAAAAGTTTTTGAAATTTAGAAAGAGCAATAAGTTTGGAATAACAAGAACAACAACAAACCATTAGCTTCAACTCTTGAACGTTATAAATGTCACAAAAAGGGTCACATGAAGAAAGCTTGTCTCGACCGTAAGAAAGTCTAATACAACTACAAGAACAAAAGAGATAGATATAAGAAGAAGCAAGCATTTTTTGTTACATAGGATGATTCAAATTCATCTTCCTCGTCGGATAGTGAAAATGATAGTGACACTGAACAAGCCAATGTATGCTTTATGGCCACAAATGACAATGTAAGTGATCTCTCTTTTGATGATTTAGTAGATATAAACTCAGAATTATAGGATAAACTTAAGAATCTCAAAAGAAATTATAAAGTTTCTCTAGAAAAATTAAAAAGAACAGAAATTGAAGTTGATATGCTAAGAGATAAAAATAATATTTTACAAGAAGAACTCGTAAATATACAAGAATCATGTGCTAATATTACTTCTCAACTTACTATGTTAAGTTGTGAAATGAAACTCAAAAAAGAGAAGAATGACATTCTGTCAATTGAGAATCATGAGTTAAAATCTACTGTTAAAATTTTAGAATTAGATAATTCCGGTCTTAAAAAACTATTAGAAAATATTACAAAAAACGTTTCTAATTTTAATAAAGGAAGAGAAAATCTTTTTAGAATTGTAGAAAATTCAGAGGAAAAAGGGTTTAAGAGACAAGAAAATGACAAAAACTAATCCTAAACATGATTCTTTATATACTAACTTGAAAAAGAAAGAAAATATTTTTGTGAAACCAGTTTTAAAAAGTATTACGCAACCAAAATTTATTAAAATTTGGGTTCCAAAGACAAACAATCATTTACTTATAAAGGGAATTCTAAATCCTCTTGGGTTTGGCTTTCTAAGACCTAACTCTTAGGACTCTAACAAAAAGTGGGTATCGATGTCATTTCTATATTTTTACAGGTACGATTAAGAAAAGAGAAAAGTGGATACTTGACAGTGGTTGCTCAAAACTAAAGACAGGAAATAAAGACATGTTGACTAACATCACCTACTCAAATAGAGGATCTGTCACATTTGGAGATAATACCAAAGGATATATCATCGGCAAAGGCGATGTGATACTATTGAAAATTTTAAAAACTTTGCTAAATGAATACAAAATTTTAAAAAATATAAAAATTAAAAACATTAGAAGCGATCATGGAGGTGAATTCGATAATGATATTTTTGAAAAATATTGTAATAAGAAAGGAATTTTTCATAATTTTTCATTTCCTATAACTCCACAACAAAACAAAGTTATAGAAAGGAAAATAGAACACTTCAAGAATGCGCTAGAACCTTATTAAATGGAAGCACTCTACCTAAACATTTCTAGGAAGAAGCTATAGCAACTGCTTATTATGTTTTAAATCAAGTCTCCATTAGACCATTAATGAAACATACTCCATATTAACTTTTTAATTGAAGAAAACCCAACATATCATATTTTAACATTTTCGATTCAAAATGTTTTCTATTAAATACAAAAGACCAATTTGGTAGATTCAATCCAAAATCCGATAAAGGAATATTCATAGGACACTCGGAACGAAGCAAGGCATGTAGAATTCATAATAAAAGAACTAAAGTAATCGAAGAAACACTTCATGTCTCATTCGATGAAACTTTCAAACTTAATAATAAAAATGAAGATATAATTAAATCAAATATCACAGAAGATGATAATATTGAAAATATTGAAAATTATACTAAAATTGAAAACAACTTACCAAATGAAAATGAAATACGATCTTCACCTAGATTATTAAGAAACCACCCAATCGAAAATATTATTGGAGAAATAAATTCTAATGTAAGAATAAGAAATCATTTAAATCAAATGGGTCACGTAGATTTCCTATCTAATATTGAACCTAAAAATACTAAAGAAGCCTCAATTGATGACTATTGGATTATAGCTATGCAAGAAGAGCTAAACCAATTGAAATAAACGAAGTTTGGGACTTAGTTCCTAGACCTAGTGATCAAATAGTCATTGTTATTAAATGGATTTACAAGAATAAAGCTGATGAGCAAGGAAATATCACTCAAAACAAAGCTAGATTAGTCGCTCGAGGCTACAGTCAAGAAGAAGGAATAGACTACAAAGAAACATTTGCTTCTGTCGCTCCACTAGAAGCAATACGTATTTTATTAGCTTTTGCATGTTTTCATAACTTTAAGTTATATCAAATGGATGTAAAATGTGCATTTTTGAATAATTATATAAAAGAAAATGTATATGTAGACTAACCACCCTTATTTACACATAAAATTTTTCCAAACCATGTCTATAAATTAAAGAAAGCTTTATACGGTTTGAAACAAGTATCTCATGCTTGGTATGATCATCTTACAAAATATTTTATAAATTCAGGATTTAAAATTGGAAAAGTAGATCAAACACTTTTTATTAAGAAAGATAAAAAGGACATTTTAATAGTTCAAATTTACGTCGATGATATATTTTTGGACCTACAAATGAGAAACTATGTAAAAAAAATTCAAATATTATGAAATGTGAATTTGAGATGTCACATATGGGAGAACTCTCATACTTTCTCGGCAAATTAAACAATTAAAAAATGAGATTTCTATTAGTCAAGAAAAATATTGTGATAATTTAATAAAACGCTTTGGTATGGAAAATACTTCTGCTAAACCAACTCCTATGGGTACTACTGCTTATCTTAATTGGGATGAAGATGGTAAAAATATTGACCAAAAACATTATACAAGTATGATTGGTTCTCTATTATATCTAACAGCTAGTCGTTTAGATATTATAATGAGTGTTTTTTTGTGCGCACTATTTCAAACTAACTCCAAAGAATCACATTAGCAAGCCGTGAAACAGATTTTGCGTTAGTTAAGCAAAATTAAAGACTACATATGTTTTTACCCAAAAGAATGTCCTTTTGAGTTGGTGTCATATAGTGACACTGGAGGATGTCGAATGGATCGAATAAGTACGAGTAGTATATGTCACTTCTTTGGACAATCTTTAGTATCATGGTTTAGTAAGAAATAAAATTGTGTTTCACTTTCGATGTATGAAGCATAATACATCTCTGCTACTTTTGTATGTGTTCAAGTAATCTACATGCAGCAAACTCTTCAAGTTTTTGGTATAAATTTAACTAAATCAACAATTTATTTTGATAATATGAGTGCTATAAATTTATCTAAGAATTCGATAAAGCATTCAAGAACGAAACATATTGACATTTGATATCATTTTATACGAGATTGCATAGAAAAAGATTTGATTTCGCTAGATTTTGCCTCTTTCGAAAATTAGATAGATGATATTTTTGCAAAACCATTGGATGAAAATATTTTTATAAAATTAAGACGTGAACTTGGGATTATTTCATTACATGATTTATAAGTTTATAATAAAGTATGTATACTAAAAGCGTATAAAATAATAAAAGCTGCTGGCACTCAAACTCTACACTCTTAGGAGATACGCATATGACTTTCCTTTTTTATTTCAATTTTCACATTAGAATCTCTCCTCTTTCTATTTTATATATGGCTATATTCATAACTTTTATTCGTACTTTAGAATCATATTAACTATATAGCATAGAGGTAAATTAAAGTCTGGCCTACAGATTAATAATAACCAGGAAACTCTAATTTAGAAATAGCTAAATGAAATACACATACACACATGAATAAAAAGTTTTTTATTATTCATATTTAAAAAAACAACTACTTAAATTCTTATAAAAAATGTCATCTCAAGAAAATTCTGACTACTCGTCAATTGTATACAGCATACTGACTTCGGATTCGTCTAACAAATCTACTCCAGTTTATGTCCTTTTGAACATTACTCTATCTCCAAATCACCATACCGGATATGCACCAATGGACAAAAGAACTAGAAGAAATTTATAATTTGTATCACCTTTTACCAAGGAGAAAATCGATGACATTCATCACTACCAACGTGAAACTTTAAGTATGCAACGTGAGATGTATTACGAGGAGAAACACTATAATGATCCAGTAATTTTAACGGTTTAAATAACATAATTAACTGAATTTTTTCTTGAAAGTAAACAATTAAATTTTTGAAATGAAAATTTGATATTTGGAATAAGTCTATTTAAACGTAGAAAATGTCAGATTTTTATTAGAAAATATGAAAGTTAGTTTTTTTGTGTAATTTTCAATTTCAATTTAAATTAGTTAAATTGGTGAAAAATGTTTTCGAAATCAAAACATTTTTATATAATAAAATTGTAAATCATGTTCTGAGTGAGGCGTCGTAAATCGTTTCGCAAAATTTGGACCGCTCAAACCCTATTTATCTTATTTTCCACATTTTAGCATCATTTTGCCAACGAATATCGACTTTTGATACGATGATCGTATTGTTGATATTTGTGTACTATTCTATTTGTCTAGTCATGCTGATCTCCGCAGTGTATTCATTTGTGCTTTTTGGTGTCTGGTACACGGTGAAACCTTCGGAACGGTCAGTTGTATCGGTAACCGTTTTGAAATTTTTGGGTTTCCTTTGTCCATTCGTTGGTCCACCTTTTAAAAACCAACAGGCATTAGCTTTTACTATTTTCTAAATTTCAATTCTGACTTTCAACATTCCTATCTGTTCAAATTTTCTTTTGGTTCGTACTCATTTTCTGTTTTTCCATTTATTCTAGTTCTGTCTATTTATTTTCTTCCTCCATTTAGAAGATGCTCATTACTTCTTCCTCTTCTTTTGTTTGGATCTGCTCTTATAAAAAAATTTAAAAGTTGTAGACATTTTTGCATGGAGGAAACTTGGTCATCCTTCACTAAAAAGCATGGCAGTCGCCAAAGCCTGTGTCGAACTTCCCCTATGCCCTTTTCCACGCTAGCAGCCTCATTCACCTTAGACTTGGCCTGCCCTTCACCTTGACAACCGAACGCACAACCCACAGCGACTCCGGCCTTCCCACTACATACCGCCTTCCACCCACACGCAACCAACACCCCGACCCTCTGCAGCATCGCCACCAACCTAGCTCGTGTTCTTTTGCTCGTGACCCTTCACCAGATCACGAACGACCTCGAACCCACCACTTGGACCACCTAACAGTCACCACTCCATTAGCCACAACATCCAATCTCCTCACCCGCCTAGTACCCCATCAAGCCATGCACCCAAAGCTTGCAGCCAAGGCCTCATCATCCGTAGCCCTGTCTCCACATGAACCCGCCAACTAAAACCCGAATAGCGGTGGTTTATAGTTGCACTGTTCGGTGTACTTAAGCTCTGGTGATGATCTTAATCCTTTAAATCTTATATGGAACAATATAAGTTATTACCTGCCTTGAAGGATATAGCAGCAGCTTTTGAAATTGTTTGGGTATATATATCTATACACACATACATATATACATACATACATACATACATACATATATATTGGTTTTCAACTTGTTCTTGGTGAAGCAGCGGCACTATTATTTGTTTAAAAAATGAGGTATGTATCTATTTTACCTGTATTGGTATATATATTGGGTTTAGTATATATATTGGTATATAATTTAAAAGTATCGATCTTGTGAATCATAATTAATTTTATTTGTGTTGTCTATATCTCTTTATTTAAGAGAAAAAGTGTGTGTATATATATATTATGTTTAAAAGTATTTATTTAAATATTTTCAATTAGATTTTTGAAATAACTTTAATATATATATATAAATATATTATGTTTGAATAAATATGTTGATTTTTGGAAAACATGGATTTTAATAAATATAGATTTTTAAAAATAATATAGAGATTTTATTTTAAATATGCATTTTTATTTAATATAGATTTTAAGAAGAATTTTTTTATAATATATATTTTATTTCCATTCATATCAAGCTAGTTTTGATTTGATTTTCCATCGATTCCAAACTACTAGCTTTGCTTTGATCGTCGAATGCATGTTCATCATACTTCGCTTTGGAATTTGTTACTCGGATTCGTAGCTCAGTTCGTTGTCAAATTTCTCCAGCCTCGAAAGGTGAGCAATCACTCACGATTAACATTATTATATTTAGTAAATTTAATCCACATGAAATGACGATTGAAATATGTTGTTAAATTTGAATTGTCAAATATGATATGCCATTATCTGCAATTGTTACTTATGACATATGACACTATAACTGTTATATATATTATATTTAAATTTGTTACTCATGATATATGCCTGTGATGATATGTTATATTATTATCTTATTTGTTCTCATTCCGTAAGTTCCCTATTAGTTTAGAAATTCCCTATTGGTTGAAATGATACATAACCTAACGATATTATAGATTAGGGAATCGTTATGGGTTGAAATGATGCATACTCTAACGATATTATACATTAGGGAAAAATCGTTATGGGTTGAAATGATAAACCCGAGTGATTTTTATTGATTTTGAAACGTCAGGAATGCGGGTTGAAATGATATATACCCTAAATAATAAATTTAAATTGCGGATTGAAATGATAAATATCTATATCACTTGACGATAGGATAGAAAATTTTATACAGACACTGTTGGTCTATTTTGAAAATGATTTCCAAGATTTGAAAGGAAATATATGAGTTTAATAAATACTGATTTTTAAATATAATATAAAGATACTTTATTTTGTAAAATCTAAAGTTTAAATTATACGTTTGGAAATTTTAAATTTATAAGTTAAGTTTTAAAAATGTAAATTATAAAATTTTAATTATAACTTTATTATTTATAAATATAATTAATAAGATTTAATTTAATAATAATTAATATAATAATAGTTAGTAAGAATTTAATTCAACTAGTATTCATAATATGTTTCAATTATTTAATTACAATTTATATTAATATTTTAAAATAGATTTTTTAATAACTTAAGTAAATAAAGATTAGGAAGATAAGTTAAGTGGGCTTGAAATTTTATATGTTTAAGGATTGAATTTATATAAGAATTGATTTGAACTTATTGATTTTGAGATTTAAAGATATGATTTTAAATTTTGATAACTTGTTTTAATAAAAAGTGATTTAATGAATATTTTCAACTTTAAATAAAATTGTAATTAAATATTTAATTTTGATTTAAACTTGTAATATGATATTTTATTTAAATATTTATAACAAGGTGATTAAGTTAATAATTTCTAATTAAATATAATTGAAATTGAATATTAGCGTTGATTTAAATTTGTAACTTTGGAGATTTTATTTGAATGTTATTAAGAATGATTAAGTGAACATTTCAATTTAAATAAATTTATAATTGAAATTTTGAAATATAAATGGAATTTATCAAATTGTGTTATTGTAAATAGTTTGAGTATTTAAACTTCAAATCCCATTAAATTTGAAATGGTTTAAATCTGTAGTTCAAATCAGGATTTGAAATCGATAAATTAAAATGGTTTTAATGAGAATTTGAATTGAGATTGATATAAATTGAATTTTGGAACTAAAATTGGTTTAAATTGATTTATGAAATTGGAAGATACAATTCTAACTTGAAACTATTTTTGATATATATATATATATATAAACTATTTTAGTATATAAACTCTTTTTAATATATAAACTATTTTAATTTATAACTTATTTTCAAATACATGACTATTTTTAATTTATAACTATTTCAATATATAAACTATTTTCAATATTTAAACTTTTTAAGTTGGAATTGTTATGCTTTAGATTTAATGGATTTAAATGTGAATATTTGATATGATGGTTTAGCCTACTTTGTGGTTAAGATTTTTGAAATAAATATGATTTTAAACTTAATACTGATTTGAAGTGATATGATTTCGAATGTGACATGATTTTTGAAATGGATGTGATATTTTAATATGATGTATGAACTGTTTGAAATAAAAATAACCACGGTGTGAAATAAGCATTTAGTTGTTAAAGAGACCAGGATCAGATATAGTCATACTCTCTACCAATACCAAAAACCACTTTAATAATTGTGTACATGGTGGAGATTTCAGAATGAAGTAGGATAGCTTGACGACGATTCTATATGATGTATTAACGCAGCCCTGATTCCCGTGAGTCAGCTTGATGTGGCTAAAACAGGAGCCACGCCGGGCCAAGTGTGGTCATTCCTCCGATCAGGCACATTTCTTCAATACCATTATATTACTTTGTGATTTGATTAGGTACACCTTTGATTATGGGAGTGTGGCTCGAAGTAGGCGGTAGTAGTTGATATGTGTTACCACCAGTCTGGATTCACGAAGTGGAGAATCCTACCTTGAGCATTACCTCACGTGCCTTGTCACATGCCTTATAGCACCCTCTACGAGTTTGGCTTGTACCTTACCTATGGAGTGCCCTCTGATAGCCCTCTAGTTTACTGAGAAATTACTGTACTATATAGACTATGAGAATATATAAAATGTGTTAAGGGGATATGGGTAATGCCTTAACTCTATTTTAACACTTTACTGATAGACATATTATAATAGCATATATTACTACATAGTAGATAGTTCCATGGATCCTTAGAGGATGGAAATCCCAAACATCCTTTAAGTTATTTGTATTTCAGTTGACATTTCATTTGAGTTGAATTTACTGGTATAAGAATGATAATCCTGACTCAAGTGTTTTGTGATTTGCTTTATGCTCGGGTCAGACTGAGTGTCACAGCATTTGAGGCTCAACTTTGGAGTTTGAAGCTTTGCTTGAAGATCGGTCTTTGTCTATTCAGCTTTCTAGTTACTTCAGTTATTTCCAGTTATTTATGTTCAGACTTGTTAGCTGCTTTTGCATTTTGTGACTCCTATGTACTTGAGATATTCTATTGTATTTTGTTTTAAACTCTGATGTTCTATAGCAGCATCATTAACTACTATTTACCTATTCCGCTGCTTATTATTATATTACTCTGTATCAGATTTATTTATTTACTATATATGCTGCGTTTTGCCATATATAAATTAACAATTTTTTGTTTTGAGAAATTCAAGACTGACGTGACTGGATGATTATCGATTTGAATAGTTCGAAATACCAGGCCATTACAGTTGGTATCAGAGCTCTGGTTTAGGCAAAACATAGCATATGGAGTAAAATAATTGCAGAATCATTTTCATTCAAGCTTGAAATTCTTCATTAGGATGCTCCAGAATTAGGATTTCTTTTGAATTCTTGAACCCCCCTTTGTTTTGAAATCCATTCTTGTCTTGTCTGGTTCGTGTTCTTTTGATACTGGAGCATCTCGGAGCTCTATTCCTGTTGATCTCTGTAATAATCTAAGCATATATTGCTAGCTCAATTGGCAACTTCATTCGTTTGTGTGACTGATCCTATCGGAGGTTCCACCAATCTTGGTATGATTTGTAAAGAGGTGAAACTTCTTTACAACAGGCGTCAATTTACCGGAGATTTTTATGTCCTAAGTTTTGATGCTATTATTTCTTGCAAAGCCGAACCGTTTCTCTAGTAGACGACTCGGGTAGTTCTTTTTGATCGAATGTCGAATTCCTTAGTATTTTGCAGGCAGTTTCATCTCTTTGCTTGATTCTCAGCTTAGGGATCTTGACTCCCCGATAGTCAGGGATTATCCTGATGTTCGGTGAAGTCGCTTCTCTTCCTCCCAAGTGGGAAATTGAATTCCGCACCAATCTTATTTCGAGAAGCTCGACCTGTTGTCTTTCTCGCAAACAAATGGTTTCTATGAACGATTAGTCATGCCCTTTGGATTAACCACTACTCCTGCCTTCTTCATCGATCTCATAATTCGCGTTTTCCACGATGATTCTCAACCAGTTTGTCCTACTTTTCATCGATGATATTCTCGTCTTTTCTAAGTCTCGGTTGACCCAGTTAAGGTCGCCGCGAATAATGTAAGTCCAATCTTCTTTCCTTTTTTGTAATTTAATTATCTTATCTTCATTCGAATCTATCTTCTTTGTTAGAATTCGCCTTAATCAAGGTTCCTCTAACTTTGAATCTCTATCCTTGTTCTAAGGTTCATTCTTGAATCATCCTATGAGGCAGCGTATTTGTAATTGATATAAAATTGTTTTATATTGTGTTGTTTGATTTGTTAAGTTTGATTTGGGGTTTCGATCGATTCGTCTGGCCAACGCTATCGATGGGAATTTCAAAACACTTGAACAAAGCAAACTGACACAATATTATTTTCAAAATTGGTAAATGAAATGATTTTATGTATGATTATATATTAAATAAGAGTATAATTTCCTGAAATTAGATAGTTAAATGAATTGGTTGTTAGAAATGATAATACTAGATTATCATTTATTGTTTTGTCAACATTTCTAAACCATTAACTATTATTGTATGTTATAAGAAGATGAATTTTTAAAACATGATTTATAAATTTGATTTGGAAATGAAACGAATTCAAATTAAGAATTTGACAGCTTAATTTTCGATGCTTTTCAAAATTTGATTTTTGAAGTTTTGAAAAATTATAATGTTATTTGAAAGTATTTTAGAATGAAAATTGTTTTCAAAGAATTTTAAAATAAAGTAAGTTAGTACTCTTCTCTTTTTTCGCTGGAAAATAATTTCGGTGATGACTATAGCATCATCGACATTTATTTTCGAGTCTTAAAGTGGAGAGACCTTAGTAGCTTTGCTACTCTTTTGTTTTGGAAAATGGATTTGATTTGAATTTCTTGAGTATATTTTGATGTATAATATATTTATATATGTATGTGTATATGTATATGTATATGTATATAATTATTTCAATGGTTTGAAGCGAAATTGGAAATCTAACTCTTAAGTTTTGTTAAGTGGTGGTTTTCAATTATTAAAATTAAGCAAATTTTTGAATAATTTAAGAGTTTAAAAATAAGAAACGAAATTTGTAACAACTTGAAAGTGTTAAACTAGGAAATTTTTTATCTGTATAATATTCAATTGCATTCTATAATATATATAACTTACCTGAACTATTCAAAAGGTTAAAATGTTTATGTGAATGAAATCGAAGGTTATACAAGAGAAATTTAAATAATATAAATGTTAAAACTAAAATTTTTCTTAATAGAAATGTTGTAAATAAAAGAAATTTTGTATAATATTTAATTACATTCAAAAAATTAATAAAACATACCTCGAAAAGGTTTGAATGTAATTGAATAATATACAATATAAATGTAAGTAATAAGATGTCCAAAAATGAAATTTCGTTAAGGGAAATTTAATAAAAATTGATTGCAATAATAATTGTTTATACATTTAATCTATGTTATAAGGAGTGTTAAGTGAATAGATTGAATAATAAATGGGCTAAATAAAATATAATTTGGTTGAAAGAAATTTTGTAACAAATATTAATAAATTGAATGCAAATCAATTGGAAAAAACATTGAATTGAAATCAACCAAATGCGAATATAATGAATATTTATTGATGGAATAAATTGGATTTAAACCAAATTAGTTGAATATCAATCAATTTAAAATAAAATGAACTTATATAGTTTTGAATTAACTATTGAATTTTGTATTTTGAATCAATCTTTCTTCTCTGTTGTTTCCATTCTCCTGTCTCGTTCCTTTTCGGGGACGAAAAGTTTTGAGCAGGGGAGTGTAATGACCTGGTAATTTTAATGGTTTAAATAATGTAATTAACTGAATTTTGTTTGAAAATAAACAGTAAAATTTTTGAAATGAAAATTTGATATTTGAAATACGTCTATTTAAATGTAGCAAATGTCAGATTTTTATCAAAAAATATGAAAGTTAGTCTTTTGTGTAATTTTCATTTTCAATTTAAATGAGTCAAATTGATGAAAATAAAATATTTTCGAAATCTGAATATTTTTATACAATAAATTGTAAATCGTGTTCCGAGTGAGATATCGTAAATCATTTTGCCAAATTAGGTCTGCTCTAACCCCGTTTATCTTATTTTCCGCATTTTAGCAGCATTTTGGCAACGAATATAGATTTTTGATAGGATGATCATATTGTTGATATCTATGTACCATTCTATTCATCTTGTCGTGTTGATCTCCGCAGTGTATTCATTTGTGCATTTTGGTGTTTGGTACACGATGAAACCTTCAAAACTATCAGCCGTATCGATAACCGTTTTGAAACTTTTAGGTTTCCCTTGTCCATTTGTTAGTCCACCTATTTAAAACCAACTGCCATTAGCTTTTACTATTATTTGAATTTCAATTCCAACTTTCAACATTCCTATTTGTTCAAATTTTCTTTTGGTTCGTACTCATTTTCCATTTTTTCTTTCATTTTAGTTCTGCCTGTTTATTTTCTTCCTCCATTGAGAAGCTGCTCGTTACTTCTTCCTCTTCTTTTGCTTTGATCTGCTTTTGTAAAAAAAATTAAAAGTTGTATACATTTTTTCATAGAGGAATCTTGCTCATCCTTCACTAAAAAGCACGGCAGTCAGTAAAGCCCGTGTCGAACTTTCCCTCTGCCATTTTCCATGCTAGCAGCCTCGTTCACCTTAGCCTCGGCCTACCCTTCACCCTGACAACCTAATGCACATCCCATAGCAACTCCAGCCTTCCGACTACATGCCGCCTTCTACCCACACGCAACCGATAGCCCGACCCTCTGCAGCATCACCACCAACCTGGCTCGCCTTCTTTTTCTCGTGACCCTTCACCAGATCACGAACGGCCTCAGCCCCACCACTTGGACCACCTGGTAGTCGCCACTCCATTATCCACAACATCCAATCTCCTCACATGCCTAGTACCCATAAATCCATGCACCCAAAGCTTGCAGTCAGCGCCTTACCATCTGCAGCCCTGTCTCCACATGAACCCGCCACCTGAAACCTGAATAGTAGTGGTTTATAGTTGTAGTGCTCGGTGTACTTAAGCTCTACCGATGATCTTAATCCTTCAAATCTTATATGGAACAATATAAGTTCTTGTCTACCTTGATGGATATAGCAGCAGCTTTTGAAATTGTTTTGGTATATATATCTATACATACATACATACATACATACATATATACATATATATATTGGTGTTCAACTTGTTCTTGGTGAAGCAGTAGCACTATTATTTGTTTAAAAAAGAAAGAAAAAGAAAATGAGGTATATATCTACTTTACCTACATTGGTAGATATGTTGGATTTAGTATATATATTGGTATATAATTTGAAAGTATATCTTGTGAATCATAACTAATTTTATTTGTGTTGTCTATATCTCTTTATTTAAGAGAAAATATGTATGTGTGTGTATATATATATTATGTTTAAAATTGTTTATTTAAATATCTCCAGTAGATTTTTGAAATAACTTTAATATATATATATATATATATATATATATATATATTTGTTTAAATAAATACGTTGATTTTTGGAAAATATGGATTTTAGTAAATATTCATTTTTTAAAATAATATGGAGATTTTATTTAAATATGTGTTTTTATTTAATATTGATTTTAAGAAGAAATTTTTTATAATATATATTTTATTTCCATTCATATCAAGCTAGTTTTGATTTGCTTTTCCATCGATCCAAATTACTAGCTTTGTTTTGATCGTCGAATGCGTGTCCATCATACTTTGCTTTGGAATTTGTTGCTCGTATTCGTAGTTCAGTTCGTTGTCAAATTTCTCTAGGCTCGAATGGTGAGAAATTACTCACAATTAACATTCTTATATTTTATAAATTTAATCCACATGAAATGACGATTGAAATATGTTGTTAAATTTGTATTGTTAAGTCATTTAATTGCTAAATATGATATGCCATTATCTGCAATTGTTTACCTATGACATATGACACCATAACTGTTATATATATTATATTCAAGTTTGTTACTAATGATATATGCCTGATGTTATATGTTATACTAATATCTTATTTGTTCTCACTCTACAAGTTTCCTGTTAGTTTAGAAATTCCGTTTGGGTTGAAAAGATACATACCCGTACGATATTATAGATTAGGGAAAAATCACTATGGGTTGAAATGATAAACCCAAGCGATTTTCATTGATTAGAAACTTTGGGATTGCGGGTCGAAATGATACATACCCGTAAATATTAAATTTAAATTGCGGATTAAAATGATAAATACCTATATCACTTGACCATAGGATAGAAAATTTTATATGGACACAAATATTGCCTCTTTCTCTCAACAGCTCCAAGAAGAAGAAGATGATGATGATGATGAAATCCATGAATTAAATGTTGATGTGCCTCCTAAACAAGCTTTCATCACATTATCCCAAAATCATAGCAAGCTCAATCGTCGTTTAGTCAACATGGAGAAAGATGTTTCCAAGATAAACAAAAACCTAAACTCAATAAAAGGTTTATTGAACAAGATTTGGGAAAAAGTATCTTGCTCCGCATCCATATCAATGGAAATTATTGAAAATCCAACACCATTTACTTGGACATCTTTGGAGAAAGAAGGAGAGGAAGAAGAAGAAGGAAAGGAAGATTGATTTGGTATGTTTTTGTTTATTATCTATACATAACTCTATCTTTTCTACTTATTTCAAGAACATATCTATGTAATATCTACGTAATATTTCAAGAATATATATATGTAATATATTTTCCACTACTTATTTATGATAAACAATTATCGAATAATTGTTTCCTTTTTCTCGATGACAAAGGGAGAGAGTAAGGTACTCATATCGATAGGGGGAGTATCGAGTCAAGGGGAGAAAAATTGAATCCTTATATTTAGTTCTTACATAGTTGTCATCATCAAAAGAGGGGAGATGTTAGAACCTCGAATTTTGATGTATTGATTATGAAAACTATATAAGTAAATATTATATGAACTAACCAAATTTGCAGAAGAAGAAATCATTAGAGAGATAATCACAAACATATGAAGACCAGGCTCCAGATTGTACCTACATTGTATTGTTAAGTATAGATTCTATGTCTAGAAGTAGAAACATGTTAAAAAATCTCTCTGAAGTGATATACACATACACACAAAATATAAGAATATCAAAACAAAGAATCCTGCTCAAAACAACACATTCAACCGGCTGAATGTGCACTTTCAGCCGTTTGAATGTTGTGCACTTGCACAAAAAATTTGCATTATTCAACCGGCTGAAGTATAATATTCAAACAGCTGAATAAAGGCTATTTTGTACTATTTTCTTACTGTCTTGGTTTTCACTCGATTCAGCTGGTAGAAACGTTTAGTCCAGACGGTTGAATATTTATAACGGCTAGTTTTTTGAAAAGGTGCTTCTATTTCATAAACAGAAACAACTCCTAATTCAAGAGTAGCTTCAATGTCTCTTCGTGGCTACTCTTCATGAACATGTACAACTTTTAATCTCTATAAATAGCAAAGAATTTCAACGTCTTAGATATCAGTTTTTCTTATTCTTAATTATATCTATTCTTGCTATTTTAAATCTAAAGCATTCTATGCATAAAAACTCTATTTTGATCACTTGTATATTCAGGATTACTACTCTTATGATCAAATAAATTTCCTTTCTTCATGATCTACACAATATACCAGAAAAGAGAAGATTATAGGAAGGGTGTACTTTATTGACTTATCAGTGCTATTCAAGAGCGTGCTCTGTTAGAAACATTTCTACTATTTGTATTGGAAGTCCTGTTGTAGTATCCTCAGATATTTAAAGTCCTATTCGGCTGTCTCAGCGGTTGAAGTCCTGTTCGGTTGCTCAGACAATGTAATATTTATTCCTCCAAGTTAAGTGAGGTTTTCGATTAATTCCAAAAGAAGTCTGGGACTAAACGTAGAATGAGAAGTTCGAACCGGTATAAAAATCTTTAATGTCATTTACTTTACTGCTTTTACTTCTATATTTATATTACGCACAAATAAATAATTTAGTTAATATCCATATTACACGATCCTTAGTAGCTTACTCCATTGGTGAGGCAGAAGACTTCTAAATCTATGTAGTGGAATAACTTCTCCCATCCTAATATAGCCACCGGCTCTTTAATTGAAAGTCTTCATGCTATGATATGACTTTCTGCTATTCTTTTTCCACATCGGGTACCCATTTTGATCCCGGCATGAGTCGCCATCAATACTAATCCTTCATCACTTACTTCAATATTGGGAGCTTCAGACTTGAAATGCTTAATAAATTTGCATAAACTCTCATTCTTGCCTAGCTTAACGGAGGACATCGTGTTACATCAAGTGAAGCTTATCTTCTTTAAGTGAACTATCTTAGAAAATCGATAAATAGTTGTTACCAAGAATGGACCTCTCCTTCTTCAAATCTCCTAAACCATCTAGCTATGGCTCTGGCTAGGTAAACCGGGAAAAGTTTGCATCTAGCCGTCCTTCACACTTTCAGAACATTGATGCGGTATTCAAACGTGCAGAGTTGATTGTCTGGATTTGTAGTCTTATCGATAATTTTAATTACCAGGGCCTGGAAGTTGTCAGAGAAGTCTACTTCGATGATAGTCTCGCTGAATTGAGAAGGTCCTTCCTCCCTAATCTTCTCCCTAGTTCCATCTTCCCCACAGTTTCATGTTGGCAAAGTTTAGCCAACTACTCTACACAGTCTTTTAATTAGCTAATTTCGCATTCTATGGTTCTAACTGTGACAATTCATCCTTAAATAGTGAGGTGACATCATCCTTTTCTAGAGCAGATTGAGTTTGTTTCTTAAGCAACAGAGGGTTAATATTGGCTGGTGTGTCATGATTTGTGGATTTGCTTGGATCTTGCCTTTTAGCTTGATATTTGTTCTTAGGCTAGCGTCATTATTCCCATCTTTGGGAGTGCCATTGACATTCCCCTGTTGAATAGCCAGAGATGTAGGTGAACAAAGGTAGTGAGATGTGGACCAAGGTGGAGAGGGGGGTCTTTGGACAGTATGTTGGGCCATAATTTTCTCTAGCCCTTCCATCCGTTGGTTAATTTGGTTTACGAAGGATTGGAAAGCGACCAGGAGGGGTCTATGGGGACTTTAGTCTACGCATCCGCTTTACTTTGGACTTTCGAAGTTATAAGCGATTTGTTGTCAGTCTCTGAGACCAAGTATAAATGTTCTTGAACAGGAGGGACTTGTGAGTCGGTAGGATTCATAGTACATGGAATAAACGTAGATAAACTTTTACTTGATTCAAGAAATAAACGGAGGTTCAGCCCTCGTTCTGGCATCAAAAATGTTAATAATATTTTTCATCTTACAACACTCAAACTGATGATGAAGTAATTGTCATACTAATTACCTCAATGATTTTGAATTAAAAAAATCAAGTAGTATTAAATTTGTCGTTAGGTAGTAATAATATCACTGGATGCTTACATAATCGCGTAGTTGCACTTTAACTGTTTTTAAATTGACAAATCCAACCAGTATTTGATTCTAATACAAATAAAGTTAGATTTGTACTGAAAACTAGGTAGGAAAATAATAAAAAGAACATAAGAAATTTACGTGGTTCGGATGTTAAGGAATCCTACGCCCATAGGGGGAAAATTTCTCTTTCTTCCTTTATATTCTCTATTACATATTCCAATAGCATAGAGTACAATAAAATCTTAAAAGCATTGAAAAGTGAGAAGGGGAAAAGGTCACTTTCTTACTATAGTGCTTTCCCTATTTATGGTATGGAGATGTACGCGGATCGCTACACTCTTTCCCTTGCAATTGTGCCACCGTCCTTGGATCCTGTCAGGTGTCATCTATCCGCGTTGCCTATTAGATTCATCCAGATTGCTGATGTGTCTTTGGCGGGAAGTTTGAAGTGAATGCGGAAACTCCTGGAATCGAAGCGAGAATATCTGAAATTGAGTGAGAATATTTGAATTTATGGCGGGAGGCTTCAAATTTGAATTAGCTTTGCATGAGTCCTTAGGAGGATAGCAAGAGTGGCTCATTGGTTTTGGGGCGCTGCTGGTATATTTGGGGTGAGGTTATACTGGGTGATGTACGATACTTCATAATGTTGCTGCGCTTGCCTGATATTTAGATGTGACCATTCTGAGCTGCTTTGGCCTTCAAGGTATGTGATTTTCTATTTTTTGAGAGTTAAATCAATACATGTACAAACTGATCTGAGCCGACTATATTTTGAGCTGACTATGATTTGAGTTACCTTTGTTGCATGGGTTATTGGTAAGGGTGATTCATATCTTTGCCATCTACCTATAGTATAGATCAACATTGGAACAAAGTTTGAGCAACCTTATATGCAGCCCTTAGAATGCTTTTGAATTCCGTGTAATACTACTTAGGTAGCCCTCAGTATGTGCGATGCAGATCCGCTCTTATGGGTGTTGACAAAGTATAAATTTTGGGGATTTTGATGGCATAGTCGATTGTCCATGTGTTTTGGTTTGTCATAGCTTTTGGATCAGGATGTGTTGTACTTGACCTATCCAAAGTAGCGCCTAATGTCGCTGCATAGTATATACGCATTGCTTTAGTCCTGTGTATTATGAGTGTGGACTATTTCCTGATCCTCGTAATTATGTCAGATTTGGGGTTTAGTAACATAAGGTAATATTGTAACCGAGGGATAGGCATAGATATGGTATCTTTATGGCTCATCTTGTGAGTGCAATATTTTATTCCATTACGACTTCCTGCTTTTTAGCTACAGTTCTTTGGTTGGATCAAGCATCGCGACTGTAGGGTGGTTTATTTTGCGCAGTATCAGTTGGATTACTTCAACTTCTTCTCTTTTCATCTTAACTTTTATTACGAGGGTAACTCTCTCTGTTCCCTGCCTGATTTAATTCCTCTTTAACTAATTTGAGAAATACGGATGTAATAATGCACAGTTCTTTCAGTGTTGGAAGATAGAGGAATTCAAAGTGAGTGTTAACTCCTATGGTCAACGACTCAATAAGAAAACGACTCAAGGTGGGCGGCGACTCAATGGACAAACGACTCAGTGAGTTATCAACCTAACGAGTTAAAAGATGCACGACTCAACGAGTCAAGAGGATGGACGACTTAAGGGACTGACGACTTAACAGTTTAAGGGGTCAAACGACTTAACGGTTTAAAAGAGAAGGGATGCTTCACGACCTAAGGCATCCACGACTTAAGGTTTCTACGACTTAAGGAAGTCCACGGCTCAAGGACAGGATGACTTAACGGTTCAAGAGAGAGCACGACTTAAGAAGGAAATGAGTTAACAACTTAAAGCTACCTGCGACTTACGACCTAGCATGTGTCGTGAGCGACTTAAGTAAATGAGGCGTTGCTCCTTACTTAACACAGTGACCTCTTAACTCGTACACGATTCAGGACTTTGGTTATTATCTGAAGGGAACAAGCTTATCAGTTAACTCGTATATGACTCACAACCTAGCTTGAGTCGTCCACGACCTAAAGCTACTGGGTGAAGGTTCAATGCCGCATCAAGAGGACTAGTTGACTCATTTGTGACTTAGATGTTGACTCGTGGGCGACTTAGGACTTGTACAAATGAACTTTTGTGAGATCATAGGGCTGGGCCAGATAAGTCGGCCACGACTTACTTTAGACCGGTCACGACTTACGACCTAAAATGGGGAATTTCCCTATAAATACCAACCTACCTCAAGCATGAAGGGGACTTTTGGCCGACCTCTTTAAGCGTCGATACTCTGCTGAATTCTCGACTCACTCGACACTTCAAGTACGAAAGGTATCTCAACTAACTTCGAGAGAAAATCTAACGCAATCTACATGGATTTAAGAATTCTTCTGCATCAAAGTTCTAGTTGTTTGTCTCATCGAAATTGTAATTGAAGATTGTTGTAAAGTTGTAATCGATTCAGTAATAAAGAGAATTAAAGTGGATATAGGCTTACCCTAAGCCGAACCACTATAAAAACTGTTGTTTTTTTCTTCTTTCTCTGTGATTTCTCTACTTGTTTTTAATTCCCGTGTTCACGGGTGGTGCTTTCGCTCAATTTCAATCTACACCGGGGTGTTAGCGTCTGATTTTTACGTTAACTTTTTTGGTGCTTTCACTGAGAACCCAACTCAGGAAACTTCCACTATTGCTCCGCGAAGGATTGTTGAAAGGATTTTTTGTAAAACCAGAAGTTTATTGGAAATAATGGCTCCTGGGAGAAAATGAAGTTCTGTAAGATCCGACAATGTTCAAGAGAATACTGCTACCTCTCCTCCTTCAAGTCAAGCAGCTCCAACTATTGGAGTTATGCGAGCAGAATTGGACGCCGTAGTTTTGGGACTGAATCAACAATTGAATGCTCAGAATGCACAGTTGGAAGCCCAGAATGCCCAGAATGCCCTGATCTTGAGTAAGTTGAATGATCTGCTAGGGACAAGTCGTCAACCGGTTAATAATGATGGGAACCCTACTATGGGAGTTCAGGATTTTGAAGGGAACATTTCTCAAAGAGCCGCAGACCCTATAGAAAGGACTCCTCCTCAAGCTGGAGGATCAGGGCCGCAGCCGACCTTCCGTGAACGATTGTCAAGACAGAATTCAGAGAGAGTGGCTGATGTGTGCCCTCCAGAGCCTGTAAATGATGAAGAGTATTTTTCGGGTATGGTTCGTCAAATCACGAAGGAAATTATGCGAAGAGATGAAGATGAGAAAGAGTGAGGTTTTGCTCCAAGCAAAACTCCATTTACTGAAAAGATCTTGAAGGCAGAGTTCCCAAGGAAATTCGTTCCCCCTACTATTCTGGCTTACAAGGGGACGAGTGATCCTAACGAGTTTCTGTATAAGTATGACTGGCATATGACTGGTTCCAGGGCGTCTGATGAAATTAAATGCCGATACTTCCCGGTTTATCTAGAAGGTGTAGCTCTATTGTGGTTTACAAAGCTGCCGGTCAGGTCCATCGATCAATTCTCCGATTTGACCAGGAAGTTCAAGGAGCAATTTCGATTGTATGCTTCTAAAGCAAAGGATATAATGTCGTTATCATGTCTAGAGCAAAATCCGGGAGAATCCATCAGACCATTTTTGAATCGCTTTAACATAGCATTGGCTGAGGTAGATAATGCTGAGCCACACATGGTCCTGACATACTTGATGAGGGCGATTGACAAATCGAGTGAATTTGGAAAATGGTTGAAAATGAAAGAACCAAATTCACTTGACAAATTCTACAAGAAAGCGGATGAATTCATGCGCTTGGAGAGCCTCCAAACACCGGCTAAGGTGGTATCAACGCAAGCCGGGAACAATGGTGCTGCTTCGAACAAGAAAGAACCTAACACCCAGAAACGGGGAAACGATGGTGGAAAGAAACAGGGAGATGCTAAGAAAGGCCGTTCTTTCAATTTCACACCCTTGACCGATACCCCTGAAAACATCTTCTTTGCAACCAAAGATGATGTCAATTATCCGACACCACCTAAAATGAGAGTTGCAATTAAGATGGAAAAAAGTGGAAGGTTCTGCCGGTTACACAACCAGCCCGGCCATGACACCAACGAATGCCGTCAGTTGAAAGAGGTAATTGAACAACTCTTGAAGGAAAACAAACTCCAGCAGTATGTGAAAAGGAACAGAAATGCCCCAGCTTCGTTAACTCAAGGACAACAAGTTCCCGCTCACCGTCCTGCCTCAAGTGAGAAGGCCGTAGAGCATGAATCGGAAAGACCTGTTATCAATATAATAACTGGAGGACCTCACACAGCAGGCAAAAGCTGGGGAGAGATGGAAAGGTATGCCCGGGCCTTGAGGCATGTACCAGCTGAAGAGAATGTTTTTGTTTTAGAAAATGATGCGCCTTCAAAGCAACAAAAGACTTCCACAGAAGATATTGTATTTAGTGCCAGAGATTCTTTGGGTATCGAGGCTCCGACCATAGATCCTTTGGTCATATCCGCTGGTATTGGGCCAGCAACTGTGAGAAGAGTTCTAGTTGATTGCGGAGCTTCATCCAACATCCTCTTCAAGAAGACCTTTGATCAAATGAAAATTCCAATGGTTGACGTTCAAGCTTCATCACTTAAGATTGCTGGGTTTGCTGGAGAACCCAAACAGCCGATTGGGACCATAGATTTGTTTGTAGAACTTGGAAAGGGACTGAGGAAGGTGGCTCGAAAGCAAACCTTTATAATTGTTGAAGAGTTCTCTGCCTACAATGCCTTTTTAGGCCGACCGACTCTTGCTGCGTTCAAAGCTGTTCTTTCCCCATGGTGTCTGACTCTAAAATTCCCCACAGATAACGGAGTTGGTGTGATTAAGGGAGACCAAGATGCTGGGCGAGAATGTTACTTTGTAGAGTTGCGAGAATCAAGGAAAAGAGAAATGGGAAAAGGTGCGACGGCTCCAGTCCGCACCAAGGAACCAACCTTGTAGCAATTACAGTGTGGACCCTGCACTGGCAAATGTAGTGGCGCACGAAGAGAGATGGATCCAAGGAAAGCCAGTGCAGGGGAGAATAGGGTAGTACCGGTAGAGGTAACAGTTCCGGTGCCCGTTGACCCAAAAGACCCAAACAAAGTGCTTAATGTGGGTTCACAACTCAACACAACAGTTCAGAATGTTCTGATTTCATTTTTGAAGGCTAATCTGGATGTATTTGCTTGGACTCATGCTGACATGTGTGGAATATCCCCAGAGATTGCGGTACACACTCTGAACATTGATCCAAAGTTTACACCTGCGAAACAGAAGAGAAGAACCCAGGGTCCTGAGAGAACGGCAGCGTTAAAAGAAGAAGTGCATCGACTCATGGAGAACGGTTTCATCAGAGAATCTACTTATCCAAGTTGGGTATCAAATCCAGTGCTGGTGAAAAAGGCTAACGGAAAGTGGAGAGTATGCATTGATTTTTCAGATCTGAACAAAGCCTGCCCCAAAGACTGTTTCCCGCTGCCCAGGATCGATCAGTTGGTGGATGGGACCGCAGGACGCGAATTGTTATCTTTTATGGATGCATACTCCAGATGTAACCAGATTATGATGCATGAGCCAGATCAAGAGGATACTAGCTTCATCACAGATGTTGGACTCTACTGCTACAAGGTCATGCCTTTCGGACTTAAGAATGCAGGGGCAACTTACCAAAGGCTTGTTGATGCCATGTTTAAACCACAGATTGGCAAAACAATGGAAGTTTATTTTGATGATATGCTAGTAAAGTCTAAGAAAGCAGCGGACCACATGGATCACTTGGCAGAGATATTTGCAGTACTCCGTAAGTACAGAATGAAGCTTAATCCCCTGAAATGTTCATTTGGAGTGGAGTCCGGAAAGTTTTTGGGTTTCATTGTGAGTGCTAGGTGCATTGAAGCCAATCCAGCTCAGATCACTGCCCTGAGAGAGGTCTAGGCTCCTAGAACGAAGAAGGAATTGCAAAGTCTCAATGGAAAGGTTGCTGCTTTGAGTCGGTTCATTTCCAAAGCTACTGACAAATGCATTCCATTCTTTGATGCTCTGAAGAAAGGAAGAAAAAATTTTGAGTGGACTCCTGAATGTCAGAAAGCATTTGATGAGTTGGTTCGTCATATGGAAGTGCCTCCGATACTTTCAAAGTCTGACAGTGGTGAAGATCTCTTCATATATTTGGCAATTTCGTCTCATGCTCTCAGTGCAGTGTTGGTACGGAAAGACGCAAGGATTAAACGCCCAGTCTATTATATCAGCAAAAGATTCACTGGGGCAGAGATGAACTATTCAAGATTAGAAAAGCTCGCCTATTGTTTGTTGATCGCATCAAGAAAATTGAGGCCGTACTTCCAAGCTCATCCCATCAAAGTCCTCACTGATCAACCTCTAAAGCAAGTCATATTCCATCCTGAGACTTCGGGCCGTCTTCTGAAATGGAATATTGAACTCAGCCAATATGACATCACTTACCATCCCCGAAAAGCAATCAATGGACAAGCTTTGGCAGATTTCATCGCAGAATATACGGATAAGGGTGATAGTGAGGAAGAAGTCACTGATAGCGTCCCAATCCAATGGAAATTGTATGTCGATGGCGCAAGGAATGATTACTGTTCCGGAGCAGGGGTTGTCCTTGAAACCCCAGAAGGGCGATCTCTATGTTATGCGCTGAGACTAGAATTCCCTTCGACAAACAATGAAGCCGAATATGAAGCTCTCATCGCTGGTTTAAGGATCGCGAAAGAACTAAACATCAAGGCATTGCAAATCTTCAGTGATTCTCAACTTATTGTTTGCCAAGTCAAGAAGGAATTTCAAGCTAAAGGAGGGAATCTACCCGCCTATTTATCAAAAGCCTGGGAGCTCCTTCAAGATTTTGACCGTTATTCAATATGTTGAGTCACAGCTTCTATGAAGATTTTGATTGCTGACAACAATATTAAAGCGATCGACAAATCAAGACGTACATATGGTACTCTAGATTATAGGTTGATTATTTGATGTTATAATAGTAATAAAATTGTCAAAATCTATCCTCAAATAATCATGCACAAAATATAATATATATATATATATACACATTTATATAGGTTGTGCACTTTATTGTGCAACTTAACAGAGACCGGTCGACCGGTCCAAAAATGAACGGTCGACCGTTCCTGTTGAATGTGCACAATAAACGTGCACACATGCACATAACGACTATATTTTTAAAAACCTGTCTACCGGTTAGTTTTTGACCTGTCGACCGTTTTTAAACAGAGAGCAACTTTTTCCAAAAGACACATCTTTCTTCAATAGTTGCGTCTCTTCTTCTTCATCAATGATCATAACTTTTGACTGCAACTTTTCACCAAGGGTTATAACTATTTTCTCTCTATAAATACACATCAATATCATTGATTAAAACAAGAAGTTTTATTAAGATTATATATGCTCTCTATCTATTCTTTGAATTCACTTGCATTCAAAAAGCTCTAAACTACTTTCATTCCTTATTGAATCATTGACACTATCTCATATATTTTGATTCAATAAGCAATATAAATTCCATAATCTTCACAAACATCATTCACAATTTGAGGATAAGATTATAGGAAGAGTGTACTACAAGTGACAAATCCGTGTTTACAAGAGCACAAGTTGTCAACAACAATTGTAATTGTTTTTTGTTGAAGTCCTCAGTATTGTAAGAGGCAAGTGTTGAAGTCCTCAGTATTGTAAGAGGCAAGTGTTGAAGCCCTCAGTGTTGTAGAGGCGTGAAATCCCGTTCGGCTGTTCGGGTAATTATAAACCTGTTCCTCCGGGTGAAGCGAGGTTGTAATTAGTGAAAATCCAGATAGTAGTCTGGGACTGGACGTAGGACGGTGCTCCGAACCAGTATAAAAATCTCTGGTGTGATTTTTCTATTTTTTTATTTACAATGCTATTATCATCTATTTCTGCATTTGTATTGTAATCCATATTATATGATCCGTGTATACTATATTAGCACATATAATTGTATACACACCTCACTTTCATTTGGTATCAGAGCACGGTCATCATATAACCGTAACACAGTTATTTGATATATTCTTGTAATATGGCAAATAACGCAAGTACTAGCACTCAAAACACCACTTACACAGAAGGGCAATCGACACAAAGACCTCCATTTTTCAATGGTCTTAACTATAGTTATTGGGCAACACGTATGTCATTCTTTATGCAATCAAGTAGCTATGATGCTTGGAATGCTACTCAAAGAGAAATAGTGAATCCAACAACTGATTATTCAGAATTGACTGTGGCTGAGAAAACGGCAGCAGCCATAAATGCAAGAGCAATAAATATGTTGTTCTGTGCATTAGACCAAAATGAATATAATCGTGTTAGTATCTGTACTACTGCATATCAAATTTGGCAAACGCTAAAAATCACTCATGAAGGTACTAACAAGGTTAAACAAGCCAAAATAGCCATGCTGAAAAGTCAATTTCAAAATTTCAAAATGAAACCAAATGAAACAATCAATGACATGTATTCACGGTTTCAAACTATTCACCATGCACTTATTGGGTTAGGACAAAAGTATTCCGATTTTGATGTTGTTTCAACAGTCCTACATTCTCTGACTAATGAATGGGAAGGAAAAGTATTAGCAATTGAAGAAGCTAATGATCTTTCCGTCATGAAGCCAGATGAATTGATAGGAAATTTAATGTCCTATGAAGCAAATTTGCAGGCTAGAAAAGAACAGAAAGAAGAAAAGAAAAATGTAGCATTTCATGTTGAGAAAGATGAAAATGAATCAGATTCTGAAGATGAAGATTTGGCGTTCATTGCTAAAGGTTTCAAAAAATTCCTAAAATATCGAAAAGCCAGTCGCTACAATAAAAGGAAACCTGGATCAAATAAACCATCTTCATCTGCTATAGAATGTTTCAACTGCCATAAAAAGGGACACATGCAGAAGGATTGTCCAGAACAAAAGAAAAAGTCAGAAAATGACAAATTCAAATATAAGAAGGACAAATCAAAGAAACGAGCCTTCTCAGTAACATGGGATGATTCAGAGTCATCTTCATCAGAAAGTGAAAGTGATTCGGAGAATGAACAAGCTAATGTTTGTTTTATGGCAACAGAAGATGAGGTACAAATTCCTACATTTGATGAATTACTTGATATTAATGCTGAATTGATAGTCAAATATAAAGACTTAAAACGTCAATTAAAAGTAGTCAAAGCAGATTTAAGTAAAGCAGAGTTTGAACGAGATTTGTTAAAAGATGAGAAGAAAATATTAGAAGAAGAACTTGAAAATATTCAAGAATCATCATCTAATGTTGACTCTCAAATATCTCTTTTGAGTCAAGAAATAGAAGCTCAAAAAGAGAAAAATAACGCTCTCACTACTGAAAATCATGAACTTAAAGCAAAAGTCAAAATTCTAGACCTAGAAAAAGCTAGTTTACAAACAAAATTTGATGACATTACTCAAAATGTCTCTAACTTTAACAAAGGTCGAGAAAATTTGACTAAAATCATTAAAAGTTCACAATCTATTTCAGATAAACAAGGTTTGGGATATAACAAACATGAAACAAAAAAACATCTTAGAAATAAAAGGAAGAAGAAAGTACAAAAAACTGAAGCTAAGAAAAATCTTAGTTTATTATATTTCAAACCAAAACCAGTTGTGAAATTTCAAAAGAGAAATGTCAAAACTATCAAAATATGGGTTCCTAAAACAAATAATAACTTGATTAGGAACAAATACATTCAGCAATTCATGAATAATGTACATTTTAATAACAATTATATATATAAAGGGGATACCGGACCCAAATGGGTTTGGACTCCTAAGACCTAACTCTTAGGACCCTATAAAAAGTGGGTACCATGAACTTAATTCTATGTTTGCAGGTCCCACTGAAGAAAAGAGGAAAATGGATATTGGACAGTGGTTGCTCAAAGCATATGACGGGAGACAAGAGCTTACTAACAAATATTAAATACTCAGATGGTGGCTCAGTCACTTGTGGAGACAATTCAAAAGGTTATATCATCGGCAAAGGCGATGTGAGCAATTGTGGTACATCTAACTTACCTCTTATTACTAATGTCATGCTAGTTAGAAATTTAAAACACAATTTACTTAGTATTAGTCAGTTATGTGACAAGGGTTTTATAATTTCCTTTTCAAATAATAAGTGTAGTATTTTAGATAAAGACCATAATTTGGTTTTTGAAGGTTATAGAGACAGAAATATATATATTCTAAATATGAATATTAATCATAATTCAGATATGTGTCTTATGGCTAATGACAATGATCCATGGCTATGGCACAAACGTTTCTGTCATATAAACTTCAGAACTATTGACAAGCTAGCCAAAAACAATCTAGTTAGAGGACTACCCAAAATGAGTTTTAAAGTTAACAACATTTGTGATGCATGTCAATTAGGAAAATTGACCAAATCATCATTTAAATCCAAGAAAGTCATATCAACATTACAACCGCTTGAATTACTGCACATGGATTTATTTGGACCTACTAGAGTTCAATCAATAAATCACAGTCAATATGTGCTTGTAATTGTTGATGATTTCTCTCGTTATACATGGACAATTTTCTTAAAAAATAAAAGTGATACTTTCGATCATTTCAAATCTTTCGTCAAAAGAATTCAAAAATCAAAAGGGATTAAAGTTAAAAATATAAGAAGTGATCATGGCGGAGAGTTTGAAAATAATGAATTTGAACATTTTTGTACAAAGAAAGGTATATATCATAATTTTTCGTTTCCCAGAACTCCACAACAGAACGGAGTAGTAGAACGAAAGAACCGAACTTTACAAGAATGTGCAAGAACATTATTAAATGGAACCACCTTACCAAAACACTTCTGGGCAGAAGCTGTTGCAACTGCCTGTTATGTTTTAAATCGTGTGTCCATAAGACCTCTTACCAAGAATACCCCTTATGAATTGTTTAACAAAAGAAAGCCCAAAATCTCATACTTCAAAGTTTTTGGTTCTAAGTGCTTTATTTTAAATACGAAAGACCAGCTTGGAAAATTCGATCCAAAAGCCGATGAAGGAATATTTGTCGGTTATTCGGAACGAAGTAAGGCCTATCGAATATTTAATAAACGAACCAAAACTATTGAAGAATCACTTCATGTATCTTTTGATGAAATCTATCAGCATCCTCACACAATATCAGATGATGACGAATCAATAGTCATTAATAATCCAATCATCTCAAATACTGATTCTGACTCAGAAGTAATTATTGAGAATACTCCTCAAATATGTGAATTACAATCACCACCAAGAATATTAAGAGACCATCCGGCCCAAAATATAATAGGTGAAATAACATCACATGTCAGAACAAGGAGTCAACTCAATCAAATGGGTCATGTCGCTTTTCTCTCAAATATCGAACCCAAGAATTCAAAAGAAGCTGCTACAGATGATTACTGGATCATTGCCATGCAGGAAGAACTAAATCAGTTTGAGCGCAATGACGTTTATTTGGTCAGTAGTATGTGGCAAACGAATCTATCTCACTTATGATAGAATTGCTTCTATTTTGGGAATACCGAATAGGGGTGAAGAGTTTTCATCGACATTTTGTGAAGTTTTCACCCGGAATAGTACGAGTCATAAATTTATAGAAGATGATAGTAACGGCACCAAATCGATTGGGCTACGACCGACTGCAAGGTTGTTACACCATGTCCTAATGCACTCTCTATTTCCTCGATTAGGAAACTATGATGCCGTTTACAAAGAGAATTTCAAGGCTCTTTATGCTATCTACGATGATATCGAAATAAATTGGGTTCACATGATTTTCGATGAAATTCTTAAGGTAAATAACTCTACTCGTCCACATTTCTTCCATAACGAGTATATTATGCGTATGTTGCTTGCATGTGGAGTCACACCCCCGGATTCGGCATATTCTACACCAAAGTGTATTGACTCCACTACTATCAAACGGATGAAGCTTCCTCCTCCATATGTTCATATTATGCCATTCGAACAATGGCAACAACGCGATACTCAAGAACAACAAGCTCCACCATCTCGTCGTCGTTCTGAAGATGTTAGATTATTGAAATCTAAATCATCTACAAGAGAATCTCTTGAAACCATCGCTCGGAATCAATTTTTACTTGAATCAAGACTAAAACGAATGGATTCGAAAATTGATAGACGATTCAATAAGGTAAAGTCATTCTTCGGCGCTATATGGGATGCTATATCATGTAGCACATCCGTCTCGACCCAACATCAAGACCCCGGAAAACGTCCGGCTCCTCCAACTTTTACTTGGTCGACATCCGAGGAATCCGGTGGTACAAGCGGACAAGGTCGTGGGGACAATGACGATGATGATGACGATGACGATGACGACGACGATGATGATGATGATGATGATGAGGAAGAGATTCAGTCGGAATGAAGTTAGTTTGTTTTTCTTTTCATTTCTTTAAAAACATATATGGCACTTGTACTAAATAGTGTCCATCTTTTTATTCATAGTAGACTATGACTTGCATTGTACTTCATCAAAACATCCTGTGTTTGAATGTATGCATTGTTCTCTTTGGTTTATATTTTCTATTGTTTACTCCTTTTTGTCGATGACAAAGGGGGAGAAAGGTGCTAATAATTGTCTGCAGGAAATCACATATTCAGGGGGAGATCCTATACTTGAGTTTTTATATTGTCATCAATCAAAAAGGGGGAGAATGTTGAGTCACAGCTTCTATGAAGATTTTGATTGCTGACAACAATATTAAAGCGATCGACAAATCAAGACGTACATATGGTACTCTAGATTATAGGTTGATTATTTGATGTTATAATAGTAATAAAATTGTCAAAATCTATCCTCAAATAATCATGCACAAAATATAATATATATATATATATATACACATTTATATAGGTTGTGCACTTTATTGTGCAACTTAACAGAGACCGGTCGACCGGTCCAAAAATGAACGGTCGACCGTTCCTGTTGAATGTGCACAATAAACGTGCACACATGCACATAACGACTATATTTTTAAAAACCTGTCTACCGGTTAGTTTTTGACCTGTCGACCGTTTTTAAACAGAGAGCAACTTTTTCCAAAAGACACATCTTTCTTCAATAGTTGCGTCTCTTCTTCTTCATCAATGATCATAACTTTTGACTGCAACTTTTCACCAAGGGTTATAACTATTTTCTCTCTATAAATACACATCAATATCATTGATTAAAACAAGAAGTTTTATTAAGATTATATATGCTCTCTATCTATTCTTTGAATTCACTTGCATTCAAAAAGCTCTAAACTACTTTCATTCCTTATTGAATCATTGACACTATCTCATATATTTTGATTCAATAAGCAATATAAATTCCATAATCTTCACAAACATCATTCACAATTTGAGGATAAGATTATAGGAAGAGTGTACTACAAGTGACAAATCCGTGTTTACAAGAGCACAAGTTGTCAACAACAATTGTAATTGTTTTTTGTTGAAGTCCTCAGTATTGTAAGAGGCAAGTGTTGAAGTCCTCAGTATTGTAAGAGGCAAGTGTTGAAGCCCTCAGTGTTGTAGAGGCGTGAAATCCCGTTCGGCTGTTCGAGTAATTGTAAACCTGTTCCTCCGGGTGAAGCGAGGTTGTAATTAGTGAAAATCCAGATAGTAGTCTGGGACTGGACGTAGGACGGTGCTCCGAACCAGTATAAAAATCTCTGGTGTGATTTTTCTATTTTTTTATTTACAATGCTATTATCATCTATTTCTGCATTTGTATTGTAATCCATATTATACGATCCGTGTATACTATATTAGCACATATAATTGTATACACACCTCACTTTCACAATAAACCATATACCCCGAGGAGAGAACATGAAAGCGGATTCTCTTGCAAAGTATTCGAGTACTGGTGAAGCTCAACTATTGGGATTAATTCCCGTCGAAGTCTTGTCAGCTCCAAGCACAGATGAAATGGATGTTGATTGGATTATGAATGTATCCCAAGGTCAAGAATCATGGATGACTCCGACACATGAATATTTACTCAATGGTTCTTTGCCAGAAAGTTCAAAAGAACAATAGAAACTAATAAGGAAAGCCTCCAAATATATAGTTCAAGATGGTCGTTTGTATAGACGAGGATTTTCAATGCCATTACTCCGATGTGTAACAAAGGAAGAAGCTAAGACAATTCTGACTGAAGTACACGGAGGGGAATGTGGGGATCATACAGGTGGTCAAACTTTAGCAAAGAAAATCCTCCGTTATGGATACTTTTGGCCAGAAATTAATCAGGATGCTACTGACTATTCCCGAAAGTGCAATAAATGCCAAAGATTTGCTAAAATCCCTAGAGCCCCTTCCACTGAGCTAACACAAATGGTCAGTCCATGGTCGTTTGCCATCTGGGGAATAGATCTCATTGGGCCTTTGCCGACTGCCAAATCGGGAATTAAATATGCTATCGTTGCTGTTGATTACTTCACTAAATGGGCTGAAGCCGAACCATTGGCTACTATTACCTCTAAGAAAATGATAAGCTTTGTGACTAAAAATATCATTTGCAGGTATGGTGTGCCTCAGAAGATAATCACGGACAATGGTACTCAGTTTGAAAGTGAGGAGTTCCAAGATTTCTGCAAACGATTCAAGATCCGAAAAAGCTTCTCAACAGTGGCTCATCCGCAGGCAAACGGGCAAGTGGAAGCAGTAAACAAAATCATCAAATCAACCATCAAAAAGCAGCTGGATAAAGCAAAAGGTGGTTGGGTCGATAAGTTACCGCTTGCATTATGGGCATACAGAACCACCCACAAAACTGCGACTGGCATACTCCATTTTCATTGGCATACGGATCAGAAGCAATGATTCCAGTGGAAACTGAAGTCCCCTCACACAGAAGGATCCATTTTGATCAAGATGAGAATGATAGACTGCAGCTGGAAGCACTTGACCTCCTTGACGAAAGAAGAGAAGAGGCTAGGCTTAGAATTGCAGCTCATCAACAAAGGATAGCCAGGCACTTCAACTCCAAAGTTCGTCAGCGCAGCTTTGAAGTTGGGGACCTAGTCCTGAAGAGAATTATGACAGCCACAGGTGTGTTTGGGCCAAACTGGGAAGGGTCGTATGTTATAGGCACGAAGCTTCTTGACGGCACATTCAAACTTACAACTGTCGAAGGAGAACTAATCCCAAGAGCTTGGAACAACAATCATTTGCGTCCCTATTTTACTCGAAAGCTTTGCTGAAATGTTGTAAAAGAATTACAAATATATGATTCTTCTATTGAAAGCAATTGTAAAGCAAGTGAATAATGAAAAGCTATAAAGTGGATGTAGGCCCAGTTTTTGACCGAACCACTATAAATCTTGTGTTCTCTACTATTATAAACTGCTTTGTTTTATTTCAACATATAAAATACGTTAACTGTATTACTAAAATGTTGATTTAATAATGCAGGCCATAAAAACAAAGCTTACCCGTCACAAGACCAAGCGATCTCCGACACCACCCAGCAAGCAAATGCTAAACCATTCAAAATTTCCATACTCAAATCCTACAAAAGAAGTGCTTCGAACAAAAGTTAGCGATGTGGATGGAAGTGGGCCATATCTAACTAACTGCAAATGTTTGAACAAACAAACAACCAGTTAAATAGCCTGTGTCTACCACCACCAACTCGCTTAACTATGAAGTATAATTCTTTGGATAAGGAAAATTATTGGCAACTAAAAAAGGATGACACTTGCAAAAGATAACGGGGATCGCCGACATGAATAGATGGAAAAGAGACATGGGCGAGCAAGCATCAAACAGCAAAAGACCTCTTCGGAGGCACAAGCCCTCTTCAGAGGCACAACTCTTCGGAGGATAAAGACCTCGAGCGGGCTTAGACAGAAAAAGAGAGATCTTTCTCGATACAAAGTTGCGGACTGATCGGTCGATACACTCCCGTGAATCCGTCCAACCGAGAGAAAGAAACTCCAAACTTCCAGGCAAAAACCCTACTCAGAGGCACACGTTTCACCGAGATTGAAATAAAACTTCCAAGTGTTGAAACGTGAAAAGCCCTCTTCGGAGGCCCATTTCACCGCAGTTGAAGTGCTAAAAGACCTCGAGCGGGCTAAACCAGAAAAAGAGAGATCTTTCTCGATACAAAGTTGCGGACTGATCGGTCGATACACTCCCGTGAATCCGTCCAACCGAGAGAAAGAAACTCCAAAATTTCAGGCAAAAACCCTACTCAGAGGCACACATTTCACCGTGATCGGTGATACACTCCCATGAGACGAAATGTGAAAAGCCCTCTTCGGAGGCCCGCTTCCCAGCGAACAGGGAAAAATAAAAGCCTCTCCCAAGGGGCAGAAACAAAAGACCTCTTCCCAGAGGCGCAATCAAACAAAAAGACCCCTTCCCAAGGGCACAATCAAACAAAAAACCTCTTCCCAGAGGTGCAATCAAACAGAAAGACCTCTTCGGAGGCACACGTTTCACCGAGATTGAAATAAAACTTCCAAGTGTTGAAACGTGGAAAGCCCTCCTCGGAGGCACAACTCTTCGGAGGCACACGTTTCACCGAGATTGAAATAAAACTTCCAAGTGTTGAAACGTGAAAAAGCCCTCCTCAGAGGTACAACTTTCCAAAGAAGCATTTCGTCGGAGATGCAAAGAAAAGATCAAAAGCCCTCCACCGAGGCGCAATATAAAAAAAAAGGAGAAGAATTCCTCTTCAAAGGCACACTTTAGCTTTCAAAGGAAGACTGGTTCTTCCTCAAAAAGAAGTTAAAGTGCCCTTCAGAGGCCCGCTTTACCACATAGGAGAATTCACTTGGTAAAAATGTGTGAAAGCACAAAAGAAAAAGTGATATCTTCGAAGGATGAAGCGTAGAAACTCATATGGAGTGAGCTGTACCCTATTTTGAGCAGAATAGTATTCCTTCAAGTATGGAATAGTTATTCTCCAGAAAATAAGAGTACAAGTCCCCTCAAAGTATAAAATATTGCAACAAGCTTATGGTATAGGGGCAACATGGTATAGCTACATTGGTAAAAATTATGCTCAAACAACATACCACAAGCTCACTGCAATATCATATAAAGAAAATTGTACAAAAATGAATAGTAAATGCATTCTCAAATACAGACAGAAGTTTGTACAAACAAAAAGATTCATTTTATTCAATACTGTCAAAATTTTGTACAGGTACAGGTTTCAAAATAAAAAGAAAAAGAAAAGCGGAGGCCGGTACCCGCACAATCTCCGGCCAGTACATGCAAAAAGCAAAAAGTAAAAATAAATCGAAGCAGGACCCCTTACTTCTTCTTGCCACCACCCTTAGAGCCTTCACCTGACCTAATAGGCAGCTTTTCAGGACGTCTTGGGAGAGTCGGGGATGAAGGAGAAAGGGTTACTGCCGGATCAACTTTCGCTTCCTCTTCAGAAACAAGAATGTCTTTCCTTCTCTTCTTGGAAGTGACACGCTTCCTCCTCCTCCTTGAAGAAGACTCACTTCCCGGAGTAACAAGAGCAGATAATTTTATGTTATCAGAAGTGGTTCGCTCTGGAGACTCATTGCCTTCTCCAAGCCCTTCTCCCCCATGTTCTTGAGAAGCAATAGGATCATCTAAGCCATGAAGAGCTTCTATTTGCTCCTCTTGCGACCCGGGTTGAGAGGCGGACGAAGGAGTGACATGGAGAACCGAAGGAGGAACAATTGGAGGAGGGGAAGTTTGAACAATGCTCGATGCTTTCTCTACAGAAGAAAAGAAGTTAAAGTCAGTAAAGAGAGGAGATAAAGGCTCGCTGAGGTTCAGGAAATAGTCAAGAAGCTCATCAAACTCGTAAGAAACAAATGAGCAGTCTACTTGGGCAAGATTAACAGTAGAGTTACCTGGAGAAGTCGGCTTCCTGATATCAACCTCATAAGCCTGTGCTTCGGCGCTCTCTTCGCCTTCATCTCCACCCTGTGTGCTTATGATCTCGGTTGTAACTTTAACCGGGGATGGAGAATGAGAACTGGAGCCGATAATGTCGATTTCGGCCGAAGGAGAAAGCTGAACTGGAGCAGTTGAGATAGTTTTTCCTAAATGTTCCCCTACTGCCATTTCGGCTCTTAATTTCGCAAGCTGTTCTTTTCCCTTGGCAAGAGCAGTGCGAGCTCCGTCATCTAAATAATGTCCCTCAAGCTCTGATTCAACATAGCCAGCACCTTTAACACCAAGCATATCAAGTGCGGCCTCCCACACTTCAGCCAAAGTAATTTCATACTTGGGACCTAGAAAGGCGAGACTACCGTGCCCCAAGACGCTATGCAGGTAGAAGTCAAACAATGTCGAGCTGATGCTGGTCTTCATTGCCTTATGAGATTCTTCAGCTGCAATTTTACCGGCAACGGCCTCATCACGCTCTCTTTCAGCCTTGGAGAGTTGAAGCTTTAGCATTTGAATTTCCGCCACCTAAGAGTTGACTTTCTCCCGTAACTCTGTAACCTCAGCGCGATACCTTCCCGCTGTTTTCTGCTCAGCTTCAAGTTCTGCCTCGGCATGTCGCTGAGCGGCGTGAGCATCGCGAACTTGCTTTTGAAGTACTTCTTCTTTTTGAGTATATGAGGTAGAAGAAGTAGCAAGCTCTTGTTTAAGTTCCTCAACTTTCGCTTCATGATCTTCATTGTAAGTAGTGATGCTCCTCATTTCGGTATCATGCTGCTCAAGAACCTTCTTCCATTCGGCCTTATCATTCTCCATGGTCAGCACGGCCTCTATATTCGCACGGTTGACCCTTTGAAGCTCATCAACAAGCTTTTGCCACCCTGACATCCGCTCGATATCAAGTTTAACAGCATCAAGATTTTGCAGCATTGCTTGTTTATCAATAGGGACCAAGTCAAGATCGATCCGCACTCCCTTTAGGCACCAGTGCGGGAACCAGCTTTGCAGAGTAGCCGGGCCTGCTCCAACTTGGAATTTAGGCCTGCTGATTATTGTCTGAATGTTTGTCTTCCTGAGAGCAGGAGAGCCAGAAGGAATGTCAAGTGAGATAGGGGCAGTGACCTTTTCAGGAGTGGTAGTTGCATGCTTCTCACCGTGCCTGGCACGCTTGCTTGGGTCCTCGACTGTATGACTTTTTCCCCGGTCATCATGGGATTTTCTTTTGTGAGAGTCGTCGCCTCTCTGGGAAGAATCGTGGCGCTCCTCCCTTTCTTTCCTCTCATAACGCTCTTCTTGAGCCCTCCTCTCCTGAGCCTTTCGAGCGGCTCTCTCTTCATCAGTTTCTCTGTGAATGGGAAGGTAGCGCCTATAATCATATTGACTACGCCTCCCGTAGTGCTGAAAGTCGTCATAGTAAGAGCCGCTGCGTCCCATCGGAGAATCTGAAATAAAAAAAGAGACAAGTCTTAAAAGTCTTCAGAGAAAAGAAGTGTAACTGTAGAATCTTCAAAGTACAAAGAATTGGGTGTATGAAAATGTCGAAAGATTCTAAGTGTGTGTGATGTGCAAACTACGCGCATCAAACTACGAACCACTCTTCGATTGCGGAGTAGTTGTGGGGGTAGTAGTTAACGTCAACTCTTGGGTCGACGGAGCTTGTTGCAAAGAAGAAGTCGCTTCCACTACTGAAGAAGAAACCCTAGTAGTGACAGGGTCGTCTTTAAAGATCTCCTGTGAGGTGGCAAAGAGGTCGCTCAACCCTTCGAAAGTGTCGTCCCCGCTCTGCCTGACAGGGCTTGTTTTCCCGGCTTCTTCGCCAGACTTCTGTGAACGTTGGGGAGATCCCTGAGGCTCTTCTTCCTCAATGACTGGGGCAAGTGCGGATTTGCCAGACGACCCCGCAACCTCGACAGTAGTAGAGCACTTCACCAGAGAAGCCTCGGGGGCAGGTTCTTTTGGTATGGGTTCGTCAGAAGAAACTGGGGCATCTAATGCTTTAGGTGGGGAGTCTGGAACCTCATGGGGGTGTGTGGAGCGAGAAGGGTGAAGAAGTCCGAACTGGTGAAGGAATTCGTCGTTCAACAAAAATTTCATATCCCGCTCTTCAACTGGTATAGCTACGAGCCTCTCCAGAGTTGGCTTGTGGCTGGGATCTCTAGAAGGAGGGGGAAGCGCTGAAATGAAAAAATGAAGTTAACACTTGGCAATTCGGACTTCACAAAACTCAAAGTATAGAAGGGGTAGAGGTAGATGATCTTACTTCCTTCCCTCCACATAGCATAAAACCCCGGGGGGCAGCGGACAAAGAAGAATTGAGTTAAGAACCCATGGGCAGTGTCAAGGAGGCCAACGATCAGTTTACGATTTCGGGCGCTTCTCACGACGGTGATAGAAGAATGATCCTTAGTCCTAGTAAAGGAGCATAGGAAGAAAATCTCATCAAAGCTTGGAAGTCGGTCAAATGTTCTCCTAAATAGCACGCACAACCCCATCAGAATGGCATAGCCATTGGGGTGTAGCTGGAATGGGGAGATAGCTAGTCGACGAAGAAGATTCTGGAGAAAGTTGTTGAAAGGGGGAATGGCCCCGCTTAGGCACATTTGCCGGTTAACCGCTACAAAGCCAGTAGGCGCCACATCAGTAGTGTCACTTTTCTCAGGAAGAATGGCATCTGCTTCAGCAATGCCAAACTGACCACACAACTGACGAAAAGCTTTGTACGATAAGGTGGTAGGGGCTCTTTCTGGAGGATTGACTAATGGAGCTGGAATAAGAGTGGCCACTCCAGCCTGGGCTGTTATATCTTCTTGCTGAGAAGTCATTCTACACAAGCAACTGGATATTCAAATATGAAGGTGCATGTTTCCTAAAATGTGTGAAGTGTTGTGTAAAATCAACAAAGCAATAAGCGAATAAAACTGGAATGAAAACTAGCAAGCATTTGTCAGTTATGAAGTCTAGGGTTTGTTGTTTTAAAATATGAAAGAGAAATGTAGATGCAAACAAATCAGTTCAAGATAGCAATGCTTTGCATTAATATTTCACTTTAGTTGATTGGTTCACAGCATTTCATACAGTATGTTTAAGTTGATTACTCTATGTTGACTAATCTGTCATTTGACGTGGGCAGTCAGTGGCAGTATATTCGTCCCGGTTTTCTGTAAATGATGTATTGAACAGATTGTTAGCTTGCAAGTCAAAAGTGATCTGTGAATGAATGCAGCAAAGTATAATAGTTCAAAGTTCAAGTAACAGTTCAAAGTTCAAGCAGTTTATCCTGGCAACTCAAATTGGAAATACAATCAAGTTCTGTCAACATCTCTAAGTTTTCAAATTTTGTTCAAGCCATTGAGTCACAGTCGAAGTCATGAGTCGTCCATGACCTAAAAATTAAGTCATTCACGACTTAAAAGGTAATTCTCTAAGTCTTAGCTCAGCTGCGACTCAGGGTTAAGTCGCTCACGACCTAGAGGCCAAGTCATAAAGTCTCAAATCAAGACAGAGCAAATGAAGTGAAAATGAAGCTAAGTCTTAAGTCGTCCAGAAACAAACACAACCTAAAGGGTTAAGTCGTGTGCAATTAAGGTCGAAGGGGATCTTAAGTCAGTCACTTTGAAAACTATGCAAATTGGCAAAGTCGCGAAAACTTCACGATATCTCTTCTCAACCCGCTGATCCTTCTCCAACCCAATAACCCGTTATCTTCCATTAGCAACAAAATCCATCATCTTCTCAAGCAAAACCCAAAAAAAAATCCAAACACTTGCCAAACAACTACATAAGATCCTAAGCCGATTCACCTTCTAGGGCAATTGTCAATGATCGGCAATGGTCAGAAGACGAATCGAAACATAATCTCACAGCATGGAAACAAAAACTATATCTAAATGGTTACGAAGAGTTGGTGGTAAACGCGATGGACAGCTGACTGAAGTTACCTAAATCTGTTGATCGAGGATGTAATATTAAGGAAAATTGATGATTGATCGGATTGAAGTCGTCTTCGGGAGCTCGGATGCAACAATGGCGGAAAGAAGACAAGCAACAAAGTAAGAATAGAGAAGCGACTTAACGGCTTATATAGGAGGCAGAGAAGAAGAAGGATGGTCAAACGAGTTAACCAGCTCCTTGAGTCGTCCACGACTTAGGGATTAGATCGAAGTACACGACCTACGACTTAGGCGTGTACTTCGAGGGGCAAGTGTTAACTCCTATGGTCAACGACTCAATAAGAAAACGACTCAAGGTGGGCGGCGACTCAATGGACAAACGACTCAGTGAGTTATCAACCTAACGAGTTAAAAGATGCATGACTCAACGAGTCAAGAGGATGGACGACTTAAGGGACTGACGACTTAACAGTTTAAGGGGTCAAACGACTTAACGGTTTAAAAGAGAAGGGATGCTTCACGACCTAAGGCATCCACGACTTAAGGTTTCTACGACATAAGGAAGTCCACGGCTCAAGGACAGGATGACTTAACGGTTCAAGAGAGAGCACGACTTAAGAAGGAAATGAGTTAACGACTTAAAGCTACCTGCGACTTACGACCTAGCATGTGTCGTGAGCGACTTTAGTAAATGAGGCGCTACTCCTTACTTAACACAGTGACCTCTTAACTCGTACACAATTCAGGACTTTGGTTATTATCTGAAGGGAACAAGCTTATCAGTTAACTCGTATACGACTCACAACCTAGCTTGAGTCGTCCACGACCTAAAGCTACTGGGTGAAGTTTCAATGCCGCATCAAGAGGACCAGTTGACTCATTTGCGACTTAGATGTTGACTCGTGGGCGTCTTAGGACTTGTACAAATGAACTTTTGTGAGACCATGGGGCTGGGCCAGATAAGCCGGCCACGACTTACTTTAGACCGGTCACGACTTACGACCTAAAGGGGGGAATTTCCCTATAAATACCAACCTACCTCAAGCATGAGGGGGACTTTTGGCCGACCTCTTTAAGCGCCGATACTCTGCTGAATTCTCGATTCACTCGACACTTCAAGTATGAAAGGCATCTCAACTAACTTCGAGAGGAAATCTAACGCAATCTACATGGATTTAAAGAATTCTTCTGCATCAAAGTTCTAGTTGTTTGTCTCATCGAAATTGTAATTGAAGATTGTTGTAAAGTTGTAATCGATTCAGTAATAAAGAGAATTAAAGTGGATGTAGGCTTACCCTAAGCCGAACCACTATAAAAACTGTTGTTTTTTCTGCTTTCTCTGTGATTTCTCTACTTGTTTTTAATTCCCGTGTTCACGGGTGGTGCTTTCGCTCAACTTCAATCTACATCGGGGTGTTAGCGTCTGATTTTTACGTTAACAGTGAAAGCAAGATAAAATATCGAAATTAGAAATAAAAATCCTAAGTTGCATAGCGGTGGTTTCAGATCATATGCAGATCATCGTAATAATCTGGTCTGTATTTATTTGTTAAATTTGTTTAACATTTAAACGAATTAAAATAGACATATATGATAGTGTACTTAATTCAAATTTCAATGCGAAAAGCAACATAATGAGCCTACATCTTGCGAAGTCTATTGCAAGATTTACAACATTGAATCATCAAATTGTCCATGGCTAATAGTTGCGTAAATGATGCATCCAACGAGCTTGTGGTAATTATCCATAAAACTTTATTTAAATTATAATATATACATGTATAAAATGCTAATGAATACGTGAAACGAAAAATATGCGAAATTCCAAGCTAGGATCAAGGAGCTTCAGAGTAAAGGTGTGGAAATAACAAGAGAAGTGGAAGAAGAGGCATTCAATGCACTTACTAGAGCTATTGCCAAAAAGGCAGATCGTAAGCCTACTATGACAATATTACGAAGGTATTTGCTTAAACATTTGACATATACATACGATATTAAGTATATATGTACACACACACATTGATTATGAATCCCAATAACCATATGTGTGTGTGTGTATCTATGTATGTATGTATTTTACAAGCATGCAGATTATAATTATTTAACTTAATCCTCATTTTCTACAAGATGTTATTAATCGTAATTTGAAAAATAAATTGAGTTTGAGAAAAAATGCAATAAAAAATTATATTTTGTTAAAATATACATTTTGTTTCAATAAACTAAACAAACTTATTGAGTTAAATACAGATTTTGTGAAAGCGTTCAATAAATTAGACAAACATATAAGTTAAATCCTTTGATAAATCACCAAATAAATTAAACAATTATATAAGTTAAATCACTCAATAATTAAACAAATATATAATTAGGTTAAATTATACACTATGGTTTAATAAACTAAACAAATTCATTTGAGTTAAAATATAGATTTTGTTAAATACATAAATACAATAGTTAAAATAAAATTTTAGTTATTGTTAACAAACGAATTAAAATGTATAGATCATCATTAAAGAAGGGTGCCAAATTTACTGACATGGAAAGTGAAAATCGACATTTGAAGTCATATGTTGGTAAGCAAAAGAAGAAGCTCGATAAGCTCCCTAATGCATTTGTTCACAATTTTTGTATAATGTTGAGCAGTGTGCGAGGGAGTAGTTAACATTTATATTGTTTGTATATTTATGTTTGGATTTTGTTTATATGTTCATGTAGAAATTTGCGTATATTGGATACATTTGATGTTAGATGATATTGTTTGTATTGACTAATATTGTGTATGTTGATATTTGTATGTTGACTGGTATGTTTGTATTAATGGATATTGTGTATGTTGATGCGTATAATGTTGGGTATATATGTGAATCCGTGATTAAATATATTTGGGTTATATTTGTATGATTAGTTATCGATTATATATGAATTTGTGTTGTTGAGATTAGCGTGTTATATTAATGTGACTAAATATCAACTATATATAAATTTGTGATTAAGGTGGGATGGGCAGTAGAAATACCCATAAATGTTTCAACTAAGGAATGTGAATGACTTCGATAAGATAATAGAAAATTCATTTTAGCATTTCAATTTGGTCTTGATACGGTGTTGCAAAGGCATCGATATAAAGTCTTTAAATAAATTTTATAGATGTCGGCATGGCTTGAAATAGCGTCGATATAACGTCTATAAATAAATTTTATAGGTGCCGGTAGGGCGTTGAAATAACGTCGGAAATATGGCATCGGTATAACATCAGTAGGCGACGTTGGTACGACATTTGTAAGTGCCACACGAAAGACGCCAATAAATTTTTTCTGATGCCTTATTTATCGACTCCTAAGATTGCGTCTATGCGCATTGGTAAACAGTTTACTAACATCGTGCCGACGCTATATTAGCTTCGGTAAACGTGCTTTCTTTTGTAACGATATGTTCAAGAAAAATATTTGATTGCTTATCAACAACCTTTGTGTTTATCTAACTGTTCGTAAAATAGAATAAAACATTCAGTAAACTCCCATTTGGATGATACGTCGTACCTTCAACTTCTTTCTTTTGATATCGTTCTTCCATCCAATGACTAAAACTGCTCAGCAGTTATGCCTGCTAAAATTCATCCAAAATCTTTAGAAATCTTGAGCAAATATATGAAATGTAAATTAACTTCCGATTGTTGTATGGATTAGTCAAAGAGACAAAACGTTTCACAAAATTTTCAAAATAAATAACATGCAATGGTTAAAACCAACAAAAATCTTATAAGTTGCTTCATCAAATTCAAAGGAATTTTAATAATCTAAGAGCAAACACCAAATATAAAAAATGATAACAGGAAAACACTTCTCTATACGAGTGGTACAACACGCGCTTCACGCGTAATGATGACACTCGTTTCGTGTGAATTGTTTTTTAATAAATTGTATATGTTTAACTCGTTTGAAAAAAAATAATTTGCACAAATATTTAACCGTATTATTGCATTGAAACGATATGAAGTTAGTTTTAATTTTTTACTTTCTAAATTGCAACACGTAATTTTTTTGTTAGTTTGAATTTTATTTCTATTATTAATTAATAAAGAATGAATTTAATTTTTTATTAGTTTGAATTTTTATTTCTGCTATTAATTAATAATAAACGACTTTGAAAATAAAAATTGCTAGAACCTATTTTTAAGTGATATTAAGATTTCAATATTATCTATAGAGCCACGTTTTGAATTAGTAAAGTAAACTTATCTGTTAGATCCTATTTTTAAGTGATATTAATATTTAATACTATTTGTAGATGATCATTTTTGGTATTTCACGTTGACACCAACAAAATGTGACACCAAATATATTACAACTGTTATTAAAGATAAAGTTATGTTGTCATAACTGAATCATTAAAAATGACACTATATACTATTACTCAAAATGATCAGAAGTATTTTGCTAAATGTTTAAATGGAAAATACATTTTCATAACATATTGATGTCGACTAAATGGCAAGGTATTCATAACACAACTATAAGACCAAGAAATCAATAACGAGTGAAAAAAAAAACAAAAAAAACAAAAGAAAAATACTTCATGACAATAAACATTATTGCCTTTAATGTTTTATATAGTAAATAAAAAGAAAAATGAATTTAGACGTTGAGATGTGACTGATGTTTTCTTATTACATATTTTTTTTTTATAGTGAGATGTAATTTTTTTTCTTGTTTAGGATACCGTTTCCATTCTTTATTTCGCATCCTATGGTTCCACGTAATGCAGCCCTATATAAAGTGGATCACTCCCGATCATTCTACATTCATTCTAACCCTAATCATCTGTGCTTTAGCCGCCGCATCTTTTTTTCTGCTTCTCGTCTTTTCTCTGCTCACTCTCTACCGCTTAATCTGCAATTATAATTTGTTCTATTTTATTTTTATACTCATTGTGATGTAAAAGAGCAACGTATTTTCTTTCCTCTTCCTGTTGTTTTTTCTAGTTTCATTTCTGCCAAAAAATAATATATGGTGAATTGCCGATGATGGTTTTGAATAACTATAACTTTTGATCTACGTATATGCTTATTTTTACAAGCATTTACATAGTATGAAAACATCGATGTCTGAGGCTTCTAGCTCCTAAGTCAATTGTAGCACCGCGGTTTTGAAGGTTTGTCTTTGTCTGTAATATAAATTTTAAAATGGAGGTACGAATCATTGATTGGATCTCTCTGACGTTTCATCTATTCTTGTTGATATTTGATAATTTGACAATTTTTGATGTACTTTGATTTGTTGATTTGTTGCTGTGATGGTTTTCTCGTTAATCTGAATCTCGTTATATTGAAGAAAATTCAATTCTAAAGTAACTGAGCAACCTGTTATATGTCCATTTTTTTATAAATATTATGCTGTTTTTATGTTTGATTAAAAGGTTTTTCAATTATTTTTCTATTCTGTCATAATATGGATTTTTTTGATTTGTATTCTGATAAGGGTTAATGGAACGGCCCACAAATATCTAAAATTAGCGAATCTGTTATATTTCCATAATACTGTTTTGTTGCCCTTACGTTGGAAGAAAAACGAGTTTGAATAAAAGCAATGATTTTGAAATTCAAATGGGTATAAATTACTTTTAGGTATTTTGATGTTATGATGTAAATTATTTCATCCTATATTACTATACAAGTAAACGTGGAGCTGCGTAGAGTGGTGGCTTGTTGTAAACATGTGAAAATTGTTTTGTCATAATTTTAGTAAGAGGAGAAAACATTGAAAAAAATTAGGTCGAATAACAAATTGCTAGTTATAATTAGTATTATATTCAACTTTAAAATGTCATTATATTCGGTTTTATACTATACAAAATGTTAGTTATAATTAGTATTGGTTTTGTGTTTTTATTTTATTTTAATAACATAAATTTTTTGATGTTGATTATTGTTGTTTGCGGTTGTTTATTTTCCATCAAGTATAAGTTAACAAGTCTGTACCTAGCACCATTAAAGATGATTATAAAAAATGATAATAGTAGTTGTGCAGGAAATTGGATCGAATGCGGCTCTAGCTGCAAAAGGTTATATTTGATGGCTATTTATGTTTTTTTTCTACTTAGTATCTATTATTTGTTTTTGTTAAGTAAACAACTTTATTCAACAGATTTCATGGTATCTACAATTAAAGAGAAATGCTTGTTATGGTAATTTGTGGATAAGTTCCTATTGAAAATTTCTTAGGTTAATTAACGTATGTTTTACTGTGCTGCTATAACATCATTTGAAGCGCTTACTTTAGTTTACTAAAAACTACGGAATAGAAAACATATGCCATATCGATTTAAGAAATTTTCAACAAGGACTTTGATATAAGTTATCATAACTTGCATTGTTTCTAATTGTGGAGACCATGGAATTGTAGAATAAAGTTTCTTAATTAACGAGAACAAATAATTATTGAATGATCATTTTATTTTTGCTTTAAAGTAAAATGTTCAATTTTCTTAAAGTAGTCTTAATAGGTTAATGTGATGATGTAACTTTAAGAACTTAGTCATATGTAAATTTGTATAATTTATCTAACGAACAAGTGGGTCGATATAAATCTGTCATCATGCTTGTTTAGCGATAAATTTTGGTATTTACTGGTTGTTATGGTAAAGAAATTAGAGGTAGTCCTATCGATAACTAATTCTTGAGTTGCTAAGTATTCCATTTTATACTTCTACATACAAAGAATAAAACTTGAATCCCTTTGCAATTCAAGAATTAATAATGAGGAAGTATCATTTTTATGTTTTCAATCTTTAAGAGCATTTTCAATGGATACAACCTACAAATATTAATTTTCTTTTTTACGGCATCTATCATTTGGCAACGTAAAAATAAACTGTTTCCTCAACAGGTAAAATATAAAACACTTTAGCTTTGCTAAGGCAAAACATGCTTAGTCGGCGACTTGGAAACCTTTTGGGTTGCCATAGCAACCTCAAATAAAACCATCGATCTTTGTTGGAGGTTAGCTAGTTTTCAATTCAACCGTGTTTGGGAATACTCAAAGGGTTGGGTATTGTTGAATTTCATGTATTTGATGCATAATTGGTACGTCTTAAATGTGTTTTATTTGTTTTGATATATGTATATCTAAGATTATATGATGAGAAGAAATAGTTTGTATATTTTGGTGTGTTATCAATTGAGCGATCAATTTTGTGATTATTGTAAGAATTGGGTTATTATTTATTGAGTGCTTTTGACGTTATTGTTATCAACTAGCTTGATTTGAAAATTTGAATAAATAAACTTCTTGTTACACTCAAGAAGCGAGTAGTAGTCCTTTCTAAGGATTGTTTTTAGTTTTTTCACACTTGTTGGTCATCTTTTAGTATTAATTGTTAGATAGGTATATGATAAATATAAACGTGTTTGTAATAATAACAACATCAATAACTATTGTTTAAGTCATGAGATACTAAAACTTAGGAATATTGCTTTTCACATATTTATTTTATTAAAATCAAGTGTAAATAACGTCTAGCGTACAACAAATATGTTTTGAACCGTTTTATATTGTGATGGTTGTGAATTTTTTTCAATTGAGGGTTATTGTTTAGGTTTAAAAATGAATACTCTTAAATTTGGAATTTGATTTGATATATTATGTTATCTCTAGTCCTTTTAGTTTTTCTTGTTTATAAGATTCTTTACTCTAATTTTATTAGAGGATATTGTTTAATTTTATAAGAGGTTATTATGAAGATATTAGTGTTGAAAGTGGGAAAAATGGTTGCTATTGAATTAGATTAAGAAAATCAGATTATTAAACATAAGTTTCACAAATCTAAAATGGGAAGAGTTGGAGTTCTTCTTCAACCTTCAAATAAAATCTAATATTTCATATTACTACTTTGTCCAAAATAAAAGAAATTTGAGAATTTTTTGAAGAAAATGTTTTCTTTTTTTTTTAATTTTTTATATATTATTATACATTGAGCGTATTGTTAAAGATATTTGTTATTCATGGTTTCATACTTTTTATTTTTAAATTATTAATCCACATATTAAGAAGCACCATTTCTTAATTTGTTTTAGCTTTTATTTTACTAAATAAAATTTTATCATTTTCATCCAAAATATTTGTATGTAATTTTGTTGATAGCTGAAAATCATTTTTTTAAAATATATTGGATATGGTAGTAGAATAATGTGTAGACGATTACTTAGAGTTTTATGATTCATTTACATAAGTAGTTAAATCTTATTTTACGGTCAATATATATTTGTTTAGTAAACTGTGTTTGAAAGACGTTGTAATAGCGAATTTAAACAAATAGTTAAATCTTATTTCGCGATTAATATATATTTGTTTTAGCAAACTGTGTTTGAAAGACGTAATAGTGATTCTGTATGTCAATAATTTGTTAGATGATTTATTTAGTTATATATTTTTGAGGATTTAAAATGTCAAGTGTTGCGAAATAATAATATAGATTGTATGATTTATTTAGTTATATGACATAATTTGTTTATGAACTTTTCCATTATATATGATTTGAAATAGTTTATTTAATGAGTAGTATGGTTTTTTTAGTCATCATGCTCACTAGACGAAGTTAGAATAACATTTAGAAATCACAAAAATAAGAAGGTTTTGAGATCATATAAATGAGAAGGGTAGCATCATCAATAATGTTTTGAAGGAGTTTCCTATATACAATGCGGTGAACGAGTACCTATTATTTTGTGTTTGGCTTAGTTTGGATGTATGTATACATAAGAATTACTGTTACTTATGTCATTTACTTAAGCTGTTATGTAGTATTCACATTTAAATCAATTTATTTATTTTAAGCTATCAACTCGACAAACATGTGTATCTTCAATTTTGAAAGTTATTTGTTCAGCGGTAATAATTGAATTAGTAATATTCTACATTTTTTTGAATTATTGATATTTGCTAATATTTTCAATGTAATTACTAAAATTTGGTGCAGTTTGAGTAATTCAAACATGAAAAAAAATCATGTTTCAAATCAATAGTTGTAATAAGATATTCGATATAACATTTTGAACATATTATGAGTATTCAAATGATATCATTTTTTGTGTACATGACATTCATTGTGTATTGAAAATTCTCAAAGTTTAATTCGACTTGGAAGGTGTAGAATGAGATGTAGCGACTCCTTATCCACATACTCATACACAGAAACGTACATATAAATGTGTGTGCAGGTGTCGACACACACATGCTGCTACACACAAATACATGCATGTACATACGCACATACGTGTACATACATATATATGGACACACGCACATAAATAAATTTGATTATTTTCGAATTAAAAATATACTAGTTATCTTAGTCTGTTAAATCATTAAAATACCGTCGTTTGTTGGAAAATTTTCAAACGACAATTTAAATAGTTTCAAATTAAAAATTATGGAGAAATTAAATAAATTAAAAAAATATCAATAAAAATCGAGTCGTTGTATTAATATTTGATTTTCTTATTATTCATTAAATTTGAATGAAATCTGAATATTTAAATAAATTAAATATTCTCATTTAAAACGTTAAAAATTTCGGTTCGTTACAACTATTTTGTGTGTATATCAGCAATTGCAAGAACATGATGTTATCAGCAATCGTAAGGATATGTTATAACTGTTCAAGTTGATGATAATGCTTTCATTAATAACTCTGAAATGATATGTATTATAGTAGTTTTGTGTATTGTATTTTGATATTATATGTTAACATTCCGCACGTGATGATATGATGTTTTTATTCTCTTTCTTACTACTTTTCTTTTCTCCCTTCATTAATCTAACGTTCCGTCTTTACGATATTTAGGTGTTCAGCACTCGAATATCATGGATGTATTAGTGCCGATGTTCCAGTGTCAAAAAGGGCATTTCGTTACACCTTACTTTTACACTTTACTACATTCTCGTCCACGTTATTGCTCACCCTCATGACTTGGTGTACCTTTATGCCTCCTTTCACTTTGACTTGATATTCCTACTTCCTAAATTGTGTTACACCTTTATTCAAAGTTTAATGAAGTTTGATGGTCATCTGTTTAGATTAATTTTTTTAAAGAGGATATGAAAGAGGATGAAGACATGTTTCATTATTTTGGTTCATAACTTTAGTAAATGATCTTGTGGCCTTAAGAGTTTAGTTGAGTACTCACAAGAGGTCATTTATCACCTCACAATCTGTTCTTCTCTGGTCACAAAGGAGCATCCTGCATGCTTATCCCATGTGTAACTGTACGCATCATTACTTGCTTTTTCAATCTACCTCTCTTCAAAATATCTCTTCCTAAACATTCTAGAAGCTTTTAATTAATTTTAGTACAAAATATCTATAGTTGCTAATTAGTTAAACATTGATTAATTAAACAAGCACAATAAATTCGAACAACTTAAATCGAGTAATAGTCGTTTATCGATAAAACAATTTTCAGTCAAATTATAAATATTTCTTCGAACTATTTATTTTTGCAATCATATTCCAAAAATAAGCTTACCATTATTAGTTATTAATTAAAAAAGGTTAGTAAGATTATCAAATTAATTTAATCACATTAAATTCAAGATTCAAATATTTAAAAGATTTAGATATTCAAATACGATGTGTTCGAAATTCCGGATCGTTATAATATGAAGATTTCACATCTTATTTTCGTTTGATATTTATTTTGCTTAGTTTGCATATTGAGAAATTCAATGATAATAATACATGTAGAATCTTTATAACCATATGTTTTTTAACATGTCTTATGTTGCTGCATACAATGAGAAAATTATGCAAGCGATCATTCTCTTGTCTTTAGAATAATTTAATTCATGGTATAAGGGTGGTACATTGTATTAAATTTGGTTATGTATATGCTAACCAATGTGGTAGGTTTCTATTTTAAAAAACGTACCGAATGTATAGAAATCACATCAAGCTACTAAGTGTATTTTTGTGAAATTTAACCAGTTAAACCGTATTTATGCATTTAATATGCTCGAATACACAATAATTACATAAACAACTCTCTTGTTATTAGAGGGTCACTGTTAGAAATGAGAGTACTTGCAAATGATATATCATTTTTTTTTTGAATATAAGCATTAATACCAACAAGTGTCGATCTCGAGATTGAATTCGTGATCTTTAATCTTATAGTCTAGACTACCAACCAACTAAGCCAATCCTGTTGATTATGACATATCAATTTCTGTTTTTTTTGAAAAAATATGATAAATAAAACTACATGTTATACTATCTTTTTTCCGTAAGTTTGTAATTGCGAGAATATTTTAATTTGCTTCACCTGCATATGAATTATTTTATTTTTTGAGTAAATCAATATGCTAAAGAAACTTTGTGTATTTGGTAGTTTTCACCGTGTTAATGTTGTTATCTGTATCTATCTAACTATGTTTATGCCAATTCAAGTGTAAACATCCGAAACAATCTTTATGATTAATTATCGGATGTTAAAGCTGTAAAGGTAACAGAGATGATTATTAGAAATTGTTAATAGCAGCAATTGATTGTCTTGGATTTGGAAAATCTATTAAAAATTAGCATCTTTATATGGTGATGTTCTAAATATGAAATTTGAATTGTCCTTTCCTTTTCCTATCATTGAATATCATTATGTGTATTAATTCTCATACATAGTGTTATTTGTTTCTTCAAATTATCTTTGGAATGATTTTATTCACGTATACACGACTGTTTTCCTTATCTTATTTTTTCTTTTCTACTAGCAAATTAATTTCACTTTTGATGGGTGATAACTAACTGTCACTTTTGGCGGCCGCCTTCTCGTAGAGTGTGTGAACAACATCTTTTCAAAAGAAAAAATAATCTATATTTCAATATACATTTATAATGAATGTTTAGATATCCTCTTTCAAATTTAAAATACACAGCTACCTCTCCTCAAAGATAAGTTTAAAAAACACTTAGGGAAAAAGACAAACTTTGAAAAAAGTTTAGGTCGAAGAACGTAAGTTTTATTTTTAGATTGAAGGACAAACGTTAAATATACTTTAGGCTGAACGATAAACTTTAAAAAAAATTAAGGCTGAAAGACAAATGCTAGTATTATTTTTAGGCATTATATTCAGTTTTAAACTATAAAAAACAACATTGTCCTTCGATCTAAAAATTTGCTGACCTTTAACGTAATTTTTTCTCAAAACTTGTCATTGTGTCTATTTTCCTGAATTGTTTAAAACATGTTTTTGAAAATGATTTTTCATATAACAAAACTAAAAATAAGGGGATAAATCAAATTTCCATATGTTTAAACGCGTCTAAACACAGAAATATTATTTAACAATTTAATGGTTTTCAGCAGTTGAAAAAAACCTTTCAGTCATAATTAAATTCATGTGTTGCACCTATTTACTTAATTACACGCAAATTTAGATGGAAAGAATAGTTAGATTTGAATTTAGGACGTAGAAAAAAAACATCATCAGAAATCATGTTATAAGAAAGTATAAATATATTGGTAAATTTTGTATACGCGCATCCCCAGTTATATATTAAGAATAGTGAGATAATGCAAACCTGAAAGTCTGAAGTCACGAGCCTTATAATTAAACAGATTCAATTTTGTTTGTGTGCATGTTTATATCTTCAATGTTGATACCTTTGGTTCAAGGGTAAATGTGATTAACAAAATTATTTCTCATTATTTGTCCAAAAGCTTAACTGTACTAGTGAATCAAGGGAGTTAAGTATTTGGCAACTTAGTCAACGGTTTTGTTATTCCCTTCTCCGCACATCAGCTTTACAACAAATGGGTAATTAATTACTTCTTAATCTACGATTGTTATCACAATTCAACATCACAATAACAACGACCATTATATAATTATTGTTTTAATCCCACTACAAGTTAAATGCCCTACAAAATTCGAAGATTGAAGAGTTTTTATGAGAAGATTAAAATAACAAATAATGATGACTAAAACTTCTAAACAAAGTCACATATTTTTGAAACCAGCTCACTAACTATCTATGGCAGTGGGTAAGTAACACATAAGTAACAACCGATGGTACAGAAGTGGGCGATGATCCAAGGTCAGCATTCAAGGGCAAGGTCCCTGTCAACTGAAATAAAGCATTGAGTAATCATTTGTTTTACAGATTAACATACTCCAAAAAGTTGATCAGGTAATAGACCATTATGTTATATCAACATGGTATGCAGTAAATAAACTTCCATCGATTCCGCCAACATATTGGAAATATTGTGGTCCTCAAAACGCCTATGATGTTGAGAAATAAAGAAACTAAATTGAATATTGCATTGAGAAAGGGCACTATATTTTTGTGTACATGCCTTTTGTGCTTACCTTGAAGATGGCTAAGGTTTCAACATAGAAGGAAGAAGATGAAAAGAAAGTAGGAATTTGTTTCAAACCAAAAAGTTGGCCAAACACCGAAGTGTTATGTAGAGAAAAAAGTGAAAAATATAACAGAAATATAAATGAAAAGGAGGAAAGAAAAGAGAAATAACCGTTTATAGTGGTTCAACAAAGCAAGACATGCGTCCACTTTGAAGTTTTATTGCTCATTTCTTATTTAGAGGCAGAAGTTATTGGGGGTAGGTACAACTCCAACATTTAGAACTTCAGAGTTATAAGAATATAAGAAATAATGAAACTAGAGCCAAAAGATCCTAAAAAACTGAGCCATACCCCTTTATTTGCTAAAATCTCGCTTAGAAATATCCTCAAGCCATTATACCCGATTTAGACTAGTTCCCCCAAAAAAGTAGGCGCTACGTCAGCAAAAGTTGGGAGTCGGTACCGATCCCTAGGTGGGAGTCGGCACCAATCCCTAAGTTTTTTATATTTAGCATCTTCAACTCTTTACTTCGGATCGTCCAGTGGTTAGCTTCGTAATTCCATATTTTTTGCATGAATAATAGCTTGTTTCAAAGTCCAAATGACAGAGTTGTAGATGAACAAAGCTGTAGATTCAGGAGTTCATGGAGATGAGAATTGCATTAATTCATCAAAAGAACCATGGAAATAAGCTTTTGGCATCGAGTTAGGCATGTAGGCAGAAGATGAGGTCCACCTAAGCTATATCCGAGAGTCGGTACCGAAACTTAGATGGGAGTCGGTAGGGTTCGGTATCGATCTCAACTTGGGGATTCTATTATTGTTTTGTCTTGAATTGGGTTGTTTTTCGCTTTGCTTGAACTTGCTTGAAGTCCGATCCCAGAAATTTGAGTGTTTTCTTTGGGCTTGACCTAAGATTTTTTGTGATTTTCATGTTCTGAGTTTCCCCTCGTCTACTTGGAATCAAACTCGCGATTTTTGTGGGTTTGCTTAGAGTCAACCCTTCCAAAAACTTAAACTTTCAACTTTTTTCGTTTATTTTTTGATATTGCCTTTTTAAAATATTCCCAATGTCCTTGGGTCATTTCTCCATCGTTTGCTCGTCCGAGGCGATTGTTTAAGTTTGTTCAAATAATGCCTAGTCAAAAGGCTGGATAACATTTGCCTTCCAAAATACATCTTGTTGCAAACATGATGTGTTTTGAATTGAGACAAGTTGGGATTGCTGGAATGGATTTCACTTAGTACCTCCATCGAGTGGATTTCATGAAGAGTAATATCTCTATATGTTCGTTGTGATGCTTGGTCGATATCTGATATTGTAAAATTAGAACGTATTCTCTCAGTAATTATCAATGATTGATTCCATTGAGCTAGTGGATTGAAATAGTAGAACTCAGTTATTTGAACTAGTTTTTTCTTCTGAAAGTCTCAAGTAAGAATTCAATTTCCGTTGATTATAGAAATTGTATGTCGGGTATGTCGTTGGGCTCCCAAGCATGTTTTCGTATGCCAATGGGTCTTGCCAAGTTATGCTAGATTATAATCACTAGTTTTTCTCGGGCTAATCTGATGAAGGGAAGTCATCAGGGCGACTAACTTCGATTACCGATCAATCAATTCCTGCTTGAATTACCAGATTAACATCTTATTCTAAGATGTTTGATTCTAACCATGCTTCCGGTCCTCAATTCAGAGGTCGAGGAGGCTCAGGATGACATTGAGGAAGTTGAAATGATAAGTGTTGATGATAAGGCTAGTCATGATGTTGTGAATTCAATCCATGCATCGGTGATCAAATGATTTTGATCATTTCATTCTGACGCATCTTTCCGGTTGTAGTCTTGAGTTATGTCGAACACTAGGCACGAGCCACAGTGTTGAATTGTTGTGTTCATCTATAAGATCGTGATATTCCTCTACCTCTAATATAAGGTCGACAGGATTAGTACATGGATGGTCAAGCTCGTCCTTATGTATTGATACTCTTTCATGTCGGGTCTAAGGTCCGAGTTGGCTAATAGGCAGTTGGGTCACACCTATCCTGAGATTGTGCTTCCTTTGACGGATCAAAGGTAGGTGTAGGAAAATGAATGGTCAAGCTACATTCATTCTGGTTGGGCGGTCATGTCACATCAGTTTTGGATTTGAACTTCCCTTTGTCGGATCCAAGGTTGGAGGTAGGATACGGACGGTCGGGTCACATCCGTTCTAGGGTTGGTGATGGATGGTCGGATCATGTCCTTTTGTGTTTAAACTCTCTCTGTCAGGTCAAGGTAAAGAGTTAAGTTAATGGATGGTCAGTCACATCCATTTTGGTTGACGAATGGACGGTCATATCACATCCATTCTAATTTCATACTACTCTAGTCGGATCGAGAGAGAGAGAGAGAGACTAAGCGGATGGATGGTCGGATCATGTCCATCTTGGATTGGATAGTCGAGTTATACCTGCTTTATTATTTGTGCTCTTCCTGTCGAGTCAAGGAAAAGATCTAGTAGCCGGGTGGTCAGTTCATATCCATTCCAAGTTCGACATTGGATGGTCGGATCATGTCCTTTTGTGTTTAAACTCCCCCAGTTGGGTCAAAGGTAAGAGCTAAGTTGATGGATAGCCAGTCACATCCATTTTGGGTCGAACTCCCCATGTCGATTCAAGGGAAAGAGTTTGGAGACGGACGATCGGTCACATCCACTCATTTATTGGTTATGCTTCCTTATCGGGTCAAGGGAAAGAGCTAGGAGATGGATGGTCGGTTACGTTCATCTCGGATTATGTTTTGTGCCCCCCGTCAGGTCAAGGTAAATGGGTAGGAGGTGGACTGCCAGTCACATCCATCTTGGATTATGTTTTATGGCCCCTGTCGGGTCAAGAGGAAGAGCTAGCAGATGGACGGTCAGTCATATCCATCTCAGATTATGTTTGGGACCCACATGGAGGGCAAGTGGTAATGCATGGACGTCTTGTCACATCCACGTTGGATTGGATTTCGAGCCTGTTGAGCCTCGGATAGGGCGTAAGTATTTTGAAAAAAATTCCGGACATGAATTTGAGAGTGGATGGTCGAGTCGCATCCTCTTTGGATGATGGGATTGCCCTCGAGTCAGAGGTAAGAGTTGGCTAAGGAGCGATCGAATCACGTTGCATTGTTTATCCCGTGATCCAAAGTGGATGCAACTTTAGGTACCTGAAAACCTGCATTGTTTATATGAAGTCTCATTCGAGTTGGTTGCATCTCACAACTCATATGGCACGAAAAGACAAGGTTGCGTGATCGAAAAGCAAATTCATTGAAAATATAAAATAGCGGAGTTTGTATTATGAAAAAGTTCAAAGAAAATAAGAAATAGAGTTTATTCTAGGATGAAGTGACGTCGTTAAGCTCGCCATCTCGTTTCTCTGCAGCACTTCTCAGTTGGTGAAGACCGTCTACGGTTTAGTTTATAACCAGTCTTCCCTTAGCCCACCTAGGGCCTTCAGCACTAGGAGTAGTATGTCCTCGCCAGGGTCGAATTCCCCCCGCACACCATCCTGTGGAGCCTTCACAAATTGTTGGAGCCTTTTATTTTGGATCAGCTCTTCGATTAAAACTCAGAGGTGTCTACATTCGTTTGTGTCATGACCATGGGGTCTCAAAAATCTAAAAATTTCCAAACTTCCTCTGGCTTTCAATAGAGTTTCTTGGGGATAGTTTCCTATACTGCTCCGAGTCGCGAGTGCCTAAGTAGACGATGAATCATTCGGGGGGTGTAGGTGTTAAATCTTGGGACTTTCAGTCGTCTTCTAGAATCCAAGTTCTCGTTTGGGTTCCCCTCTACGACCCTTTTTCTGATCACTGCTCTTATGCTAAACATTAGTAGCTACGTTTTCGAAACTCGCTCCAGATTGTTTCATGGAAACTTTTCTTGATTTCCTTCGTCCAGATGGCATGTTTTATCTCCTTGTCTAGTCTGTAGAGCCTCCTCCTTACGTAGGTACTGGACCGTCTTGTTGTAAAAGCGATCCATAGTGAAGGTAGGCTTCTTTGATAACCATTCTTCGAAATCCATATCGGGATGGATCCCCCTGACCAAATCCATTGAGATAATATTCTCTTGAGTGTTTCTCACCTCAGTCACTGCAGTATCGAATCTCAATAGAAAATCCTTGAGTGACTCCCCAATCCTTGGAATAAGTTAGATAAAGACATGACATCCTTAAAGCGAGTCGTGTGCGTCCAGAATTGCTCAATAAATTTCTTTGCCAGTTGGTCGACTGATGTGATGAACATCGGTGGTAGTCGAGTAAACCACATGGTCACTACTCCTTTAGGGAAATGGGAAAGCATTTGAATACAACGAAATCTGTGGCCCTAGCAGAGTTCATGTGCCATTCGTACTTCATGAGATGTTGTCTAGAATCACTCTTTCCTGAATATGCTGGCATGGTTGGCATAGTGAATCTTCGTGGATACTCTTCATGCAGAATGGCTTTAGTGAAGGATTGTAACCAGGGGAAGTGCCCTAGTCATTGTTAATCTGGCCTCGAATTTCTCTCACAAGCCGTCATACCATCTCAGCCAAGTTTGGCTCTTGAGAACCTGCTAGGTTGCGGTAGTCGTAATCTATCCTTGTGCTTGGCCTGGTAAATGATCCCAGTTCGTGCCTCATCTCCTAAGTTCTCCTAACCATAGATCAAATATGTGCCTAGCAGCTCTGCGTTCATTCCTTGGCAGCAAGTCAGCAGTAAACTCTTGAGTTCTGATTTCCTAGTCAATCACAGTACGCTCATGCTACACACCGTCACCAAATCGAAAACATGAACCCTAGTGAATGGGTTTCGCACCGGCCCCCAAGGTGGGGCAGGTACCGACTCCCGTGCCTTGATAGGGGTCGGCTCTCAACTCCTGTATTACGTCCCAGCCTCATGTGCATATGTTCGTTGCCTTCTGCTCCTCCAATGGTGATCCAATGATAAGGAACTTCTAGAATCTAAGCATAAAGGATATAGCTCTTTCCTAGTCCTCCTCTTATGGTAAATGTTTAGCTGGGCCATCATGTTCCTATTCTTCTGGATTTACCGGTTCAGCTCTACACTACTATCTTGTAGTCTTTCATCATCCTTTCAAATTCAATCATGATGATGAGATCTGAAGGATTTTGGGTATCCATGGGATCCTGCCATGGAGCTTCATTCAGAGTTTGATGGTCAGCATATTATGCTCCATCAATAGTTCTAGAGGAGCCAAAAGCTTTGTTTTTCCTGGGGGCCATTAAAAATAGCTGCTTGTAGACTTTGTTCAAATATGAGTAGTAGGGAAATTAGTTGAGAAGGAATTGTATCTTTTGGATTTTTATGCAATCCAATAGTAGAGAAGGATCCTAATAGCCTGAAAGTTGATTTCTCAGTGAAAACAACAAAATGTTTGAATCAAAAGTTGGCTAAAAACCCAAAAATTATGTAGAGAACGAAGAGAAGAAATATTATAGAAATATAATTGAAAAAAGAAAAGAAAAGAAAAGAGACACGGTCATTTATAATGATTCAGCAAAGCAAGGCCTACATCCACTATAAACTTTTATTGCTTATTTCTGATTTGGAAGCAGATTTTTTTGGGGGCCTGTACAATCCAACACTTAGAATTTCAAAGTTACAAGAATATAAGAAATATTAAACTAGAGCCAAAAGATCCTAAAATTAGGCATACCCTTCTATTTATAGAGGCAGAGGGCTAAAATCTCACTCAAAAATATCACTATGCCATATACCCTATTTAGACTAGTTCCCCTAAAAAAGTAGGAGCCACGTCAGTAGAAGTTAGGAGTTGGTACCTATCCCTTGGCGATCACCAACTTTGTTAAATTTTGTGTCTGTCGACTCTTACTTCAGATCGTCCCATGGTTAGCTTCGTGATTCCATAGTTGTTTGCATCAATAATAGCTTGTTTTCAAGTCCAAATGATGGAGTTGTAAAAGAACAAAGCTACAGATTTAGAAGTTCACGGAGATCAATAGAAAATTGTATTGATTCAACAAAGTGACCTTAGAAATAAGCTTTTAGCATCGAGATAGGTATGTCGATAAAATTTGGGGTCCACCCAAGTTATATCCAGGAATCGACACTTAACCATATATGGGAGTCGTTACCGATCCCTAACTCAGGGGATCCCATTGTTGTGTTGTCTGGATTTGGATTGTTTTTGTCTTTAGTTGAACTTGCTTAGAGTCCGAACTGAGAAATTTGAGTGTTTACTTGGGGTTTTACCTGAGATTTCTGTGTGTCGAGTTTTCCTTCGCATGCTTGGAATCAAATCCGAGATTGTTGTGGGTTTGCTTCGAGTCAACTTTCCAAAAACTGAAACTTTCTAATTTTAAACTTTTTTCGCTCATTTATATATATATATATATATATATACCTTTTTATGATGTTCCCAAAGTCCTTCGTTGTTTCTTCATCATTTACTTGTCCAAGTCGATTGTTTAATTCTGTTAAAATACTGCCTGATCAAAAGGCTGGATAACAGAATTAAGGATGGAGTGGGGTAAAACGTTTTCACGCATTTCAGGTAAACCCATTTAAACCATTTTTTGATTAACCACACCATACTTTGACATGTAGCTACGAAAGAAAATAAACCATCATAGCTACCATCACGAAGCCAAGGATTTCATCATTATGGAGCTATATGTCTTGTGCTATTTGTAATCATGTGTCAGAACGAAGATACAAGCCATATTTTTCTGAAACGTCATGCACACACCGATGGTCTGATCAATAGGTTTGGAACATTCATTTGTAATGCTTATTTAGATTGTCACTACAAAGTTGTTGATATATACTGTAACATCCTCTATCTTGATATCCAAAGCTAAGCGCTATAGATGGTGCAATCATTTATAGTATTAACTTTCGGCGACAAAATGCGGTTATATTAATGGTATGCATAATATCAGAAGCAGTTAAATATAAAACTAAATCACAGATTGCAAAAGACAACAACATTTCTGATTACATTTCATAAAACATGTTTCATATCCAAATTACATAATCCTACAACGTTTTCCAAGTTAAGATTAAATATAATTATACATAAATATTACAAGAGCGACATTTGAAGATGCCTCCTTGGTTGACCAGAGTACTATATAGTCATAACTTACATAATACAACACAACGGAATAAAAACAAACAAAACATTAACTTCTAAATAGCTATCCGTTAGCCACCTGCTCATTTTCGGAAGCTTTATTCACCAACCCACTAAAAACATGAAAATACTCAACCCTCAGCCTACTCAAAGTAGGTATTGGAGATAGAAATACCTAGAAGATTGATATCCTTTATTTGATTTGTGGTATACCTTTATGATATTGTAGAGTAGAATATTATAGTATTATATGCTAACTCTTTGGTTGTAGAGATAAGTCGGGTATGGTTTGTGCACTATCATTCCTTACCATATTTACCTGTATAGTATTTTGAAACTCATTTACCGCTCACGCCAGACTTTTGTCTAACCCAAGATTTTATGCTTTGTTTCCTATTATGTTGATTCTTAAACGAGTAGACTAAATAACAGGTCTAGGTGACGCAGTAGCTGTTTGGAGGATGCGCTAGATAGAGCTATCTCATATTATATACCTATACGAAGTCTGTGTTTATTCTGATGTGCAACACTGGAGAGCATTAGCAGTGACTACTTACCATTTGTAATTGAGACAGTTGTTGAGTTTGTTTTCTATTGTATAATCTCTATTGTTGATGTATAACAAAATCATATATTTCAAAAAGCAACAACATTTTTGTACCGGCCCGCTATTTTTGACGTTTCAAATGTGAATGTTTAATCTATTTATATATTTAGATTTGATTCGAATGTGATAATCATAAGAAAATCAAAGTTTGATAAAATGACTTGATTTTTGATGATGTCATTTTGGTTTAGTTTATACGATTTTTCCATAATTATTAATTTGAACTATAATTAAATTTTACGTTTGATGCGTTTTGCGTCAAACGTAAATTAACTGATATATTTTATTGTTGTTTTATGATCTCGTAACGTTGTGGTGCACGATCATATTTTTTACTTCGGTCGTTTGTGGTCCATACGTGAATAGAATACGGTGAAGCTTGATACCCTAAAACTTTTAAATTTGAAACAAACAAAGAAAATATATGTACACAAATATACGCATGTACTCATTGTTTATCTTAGCATTTATTGCAAGTCCTTGCTATTGACTTTTGGTTGCTTATCCTTTGTTTACTTAGCTTTGCAGCAATCTAAAATACATACATACATACATACATACATACATACATACATACATACATACATACATACATATAGACATTCATGAGCCGATAGATCACTTTCATTTTTCTTTCATTTTTTTTCATGAAAATAAGAATACACACATGAAAGGAAAAAGGAGCACATGCATGGAACAATTGTACACATTCACTTTGCACATATTTAATTTTTTCCCTTCTCTTTTTTAAAAAAAATTGACACACGCATGAAAAGATGGAAACACAAATATGAACACAATGGATATTATATTTCTTCTCTCCAAAAATATAACCATGGTAACTCTTTTTCCTCTCCTATTTTTCTTTCTTTTATCATTATTTTCCCCACCTTTTCCTATGCATGCATGTAGGGCCGGTCCTATGAGTTGGATTGTATAAGACGAGATTTATTTTGTTGCTCACTATTTTGTAAAGTATAAAGTTAAAAAAAAATATAAACAAAAAATTAGAGTTGTATTCACCATATCACTTGGTTCACATACAAAATATATAGTTAAGACAAACTGTCGCATTACAACCTCCTACAATATCATTTTAACCAAAAAAACTTCTTCTTGCATTCTTTAGAGCAACTTCTTCAATTATGTCTTCATAATTTAGCTCGTCCAAATATTCATTTTCGATAGAAATCATAGCTAATCCATTCAACCTCTCTTGTGACATGGTAGTCCGAAGATAAGTTTTGATTAACTTTAATTTTGAAAAACTTCTTTCCGCTGAAGCAACCGTGACCGGTATAGTCAACAAAATTCTATAAGCCACCCATACGTTCGAAAACCCACTTACATCACGATAAGGCTTTAAAATATCAAGAACGTCAATTGATTTTATAATTTCTAATGGTAGAATTCTTTTCAATTGTCGAAGTCCATGAAATAATTCTTCTCCACAAATATCACGCTCTTCATCATGTTTCAAAAAAGCTTCTAAATTGAAACATTGCTCTCTTAATTCTTCACATTCAATATTTTTTAATTTTGCATTCAGTAGGAACCCAAATGTCTCTTCATAAAGCTCAAATTGCTTAAATCGCTCTTTAAGTGAAGAAAGAGCTTGATCAATAATGTGAAGAAAGTAAGTAATTCTAAAGTTATCTTTTAGAGATTGGTTATCTAGAGCATATACTTCCACATCTTCATCAAATTGTTTTTTTCTACGAACAACTCTCTTTTTTATTTCAAATTTAGGATCAACAAGACCAACTTTTTTTGCAAGTTCCTTAGCTTCATTCATAAAAGTTTCAAAACCATCTTCTCTAAGTTTTTCGAAAAATACAATAAGCTCATTTACTCTTGCAATGGCATCTTCTATATTCATATCCTCTCGTTGAAGTATTTTGCTAACTCGATTAATATTATCAAGTATTGTATACCAAATGCATAGGCTAATCAAAAACTCAAAATTCTCCAAAGCATTATGACACAAACCTTTAGCCTCCATCATTACAATATCATCATTGGAATTATTTGCAATTTCAATTAGTGCATCTCTAAGCTCTGGAGCTTGATTTTATTATTGCTTTTACACTTTCAATGTGACTTTCCCAACGTGTAGCGGATAACGCTTTTGGAGTCAAACCTTTCACATAATCTCTAAGTATATCCCATCGATGAGTTGAACCGAAAAATAAGGTATAAATTTTCTGCACATAAGCAAAAAAAATTCTAGCTTTAATGCATGATTTGGCCATATCACATAGTGCAAAATTCAAGCTATGACATCCACATGAAATATGAAAAGTCCTAGGATTAACATCAAGTAGTCTTTTTTGAACGCCTTGATGTTTCCCTATGAAATTTAATAATAATATGATCAATCAACACATCAAAATTAAACAATGTTGTTAGTCATAATGAAGCAAATCATACCTTTCATATTTGAACCATTATCATAACCTTGACCTCTTACATCGTTAATGTTGGGTTTAAGATCCATCAACACATTTTCAAGCTCCTTAAAAAGACCAAGTCCCGATGTATCATTCACTTTAATATAACCAAGAAAGCATTCCTCCACTTTTGTATTTCTTGCATCATCAACATCCACACATCTTATGATAATCGACATTTGTTCTTATGGCTCAAATCCGGAGTGCAATCAAGGATAATTGAAAAGAACTTCGCTTTTAAATTTTTTACAAGTATTGTTTCTTTAATCTTCTTAGCCAATTAACCTATCAGTTCATTTTGAATTTTGTGGCTAAGATAATGATTATTGGTTTCATTATTTACCACACGTCTTAAGTGATCCTCCATTATTGGATCAAATTCGGAACAAATTAGATAAGTTGACAAAAAAGTCCATTGTTTTTTTCATAAATTCTCTCGTTAGATCCATGAAATGGTAAATTATTTGGAGATAAAGTCTTTACAACACCAATGATACGCACAAGCACTTGCTTCCAACGTTGTCTCTCTTTATCAATTTGAGATTCCATTCTTTTATCAATAGTTTCTTTTTGTTTGAGCCCTCTATGAAAATCAACCCATTTGATAAGATTTGTGATGTGTATTGGATTGCTTTCATGATGTCTAAGTTTTAAAGAAATATTATGCCAATCATCTATCCCTTCTTCGGCTAGCTTTGATGTTTTTTGAGTGTGTTTGAATAACTTACAACAAAAACAAAAAACTTTGTACATTCATTTGAATACACTAACCATTTTCGTTCATGCTCTTCTCTACGTGGATAACCACCAACATAGTGTTTGGAAGTAAAATGTCTACCATTTGCTCTATTTTTTGGGAACATGTCATTTTCTTTTACGATTTTAATAGGTCCTCGTTGAACAAGCATAATTCTTTTCGTGTCGGTAATCTTTCCCCACAATCCCGGATCATAATTGACATCAACATCTTTTTAAGATTAAGAACAACTTCATCATTAGCATATTCATGAATAACATCATTGTTACGATCATCCATGAAAATATCTTCGTTATGCTCCTCTTCATTCATAGCAATGTCATTGATATTTTCATCTTCATGTGCTACATCAATGAATTCAAGACATTCATCTACCTCAACTTTTTTATTAATGTGATCATCTCCGCTATCACTTTCTCCAATTTTACTTGAAGTTGAAGGTTGAGAGTTTTGAGCTTTTGCTTGAAATAAATTGGAAATTGATCCGGCTAATGATTTAGCTAGTTTGTCTTTTTGTTTCTTAACCTTCTTGTTGTAAGCTCCGGAATTTTGTTTTCGAAACCTTATACGATTTTTGTCATCCTCATTCTTCGTCATTATCCTCTATTTATAATAAGAGTGAAATGACAAAAAAAATTGTATAATAAACATATTTAAAGATGCATAAATTTTATATCCAAAATTGTAATTGGGTAGTGAACTATGTCAGATGATGAACAAGTTAACTTTGATGCTGTTTATTAATTTTAATTTACTACATAACTTTTTTGGATTATCCCATGCCCCTTAATTTTAAGAACTTTCTTTGACTTTTTCTTTCGTATTTAGTCCCATCATATGTAACAAACTTTTCTTAGCCAGTTGTTTAAAATAATTAGGTAGTTTAAAAGAATAGAAAAGTCAAGTGAGAAAATAGCACACTTCCTCTTTTGAACATATGGATGTGTCATTTCAAACTAGCATCTTAATATTTTTTTTTGGAGTAGAGGTTAAAGAATATGGGAGTGAGTATGTACGTTAATGATAGTGTGGCAGTTCTGTGCACATGGAAAGAATGCTCTTGCACCATCTAATTTTGTTTTTGTTGTTATTTGGAGCAAGGTGCAGAGGTAAAGGGTATATGATGACGGTTTGGCTAGTGACCCTTTTTTTCGTTCTACAGAAATGGTTTGTTTTGCTAGCTCTTGTTGGATATGACTATCTGAGTTATGCAGAAAAGAGTTGAACTCAGAATGTTTTTTATTTATTTGATGTGATATAGTGTTTATAGCCTGTCAAGTTGGCAGGCTCAGAGCTCAGTTATAGTGGGAGGAATTTATGCTTTTGTTTAATGCCTTCTCTACATTATTGAAATATACTTTTGCTAAAAGGATATTGAAAATCTTTCAACAGATTTAGACTAACTTAATCCACCATGTACAAAGAATTATAATAAGAGTGAAATGATAAAAAAATTGTATAATAAACATATTTAAAGATGCATAACTTTTATATCCAATTTGAATTTGCCCCCAAATCGAATTCAAATAAAAAATTCACCCAAATCGAATTGCATAACTTGTATAACTTAACCCTAATTTAATAATTTGCCCCCAAATCGAATTCAAATCAAAAATTCACCTGTATAGTGCTGTTGTGCTAGGCTGCGTTGCCTAATCCGCTACTCTAGTCGCTGCCCTTCTTCAGATTTCGTTCGTCGCGCAATTTCTTCATGTGCTTTCGTTATTTTTCTTCCGCTGTTCGCTATTTTTTTTGTCGTTGTTTTCTTCTGTCGTGGGGGGTTGCTCTGTTGAGGGGATTGCCCTAGGCCTTTGTCTTGGTTGCCTTATGAGTGGGCCGGGCCTGCATGCATATGTATGCGTTGCGTGTATCTATGTGTATGTTCATTTTGGGTGAGCTGGAGGTAGCGTTTCTAAGGAGATGAGAAGTAGCAAGTGAGTGCTACTACGTGTAGCAGTGTGGGTGATGTGCGTGTGCATGAGTTGTTGGCTATGGCAGTGCTTAGTCGATGAAGGTGTATACATAGTGGACGTGTACAGGGCAGTGGAGATGCATACATGGAAATGGGAAGTTGCAGGCAAGAGATAATAAGAGGAAAGTAAGAATGGAAGGTGATAGCAGAGAAAAAGCCATCGATGGTATAGGTAGAGGATGGTCGTGCAGGAAGTGATGGAGTGTGGCCTTGTTGCATGCGTGAGCAGGGAGAAGGGGAAGTGTGCAGATGAACAAGGAAATGGAGAAGGGAGGGGGAAAGTGTCAGGTTGTGAGTGAAGGAGTTTGCATGCATAAAAAATGGGGCAATGTGGACAAGGATGGGAAGATATTATTACTTGGACTGTGCGTTTTTATCTTTAGGCTTTGCTTATTTGGATGGTGAAATTTTGTTATTTTTAAATTTAGTTAATTAAATAAGCTTAAATGCTTAACTTTAAAAAAAAATTAATAACTTCCCCATAAGAAATCCTTTTTAACTCGTGGATTTCGACGTTATACTCGTATTAACGCATAGAACACACTAGTATAGTTTATTGACACGTTTAGAGAAGTATAAAATATTGATAAACTATCAGTAACATTTTATTAACAGAACAAAACCCCATTCTGCTACTGTAAAATCTATAGATTTATTATTATTCGATTATTGATCTATTTGATATTGATTGTCTATTATTTAATAAATAGATGCGTTGCTATTTATTATTGTTGTTTGATTGATTATTTGGTTGTTTGGATTGCGCACGATTAGTTTATGAGCACTGATTATTAATTATTGATTGACTTTGCTCGACCAGTTTTATGAGCAATTAATTATCCATATGCATGAGCTCGGTAGAAAACAATTGTAGGCCAACACCGTGCGATTAATTTCACAATTTGACTAAAAAGTGTTTAGCAATAATATTGATTTATTTAATTATTATAATTAGTTATAATAATTTGACGTCAATGGAATTGTTTTCAAAGTTGGTTTGCGTAAATAAAAGATTATGAAATGTTTAAATAAATAGAAAATTTTGGAAATGAATATTTTGAAATTATATTATATAAAAGTGATGTGTATAATGGTTTTATAAAAGTGTTTTACAAAACGGAAAGAATTTCGGGGACTAAATCTGATGGTTTTAAAATGATTTTTGAAAGGATTTGGAAATGGAAATTAATATAGATTTGAAATATTTGTAACTATTAGTGTAAATGATTTTTTCCACTTCGAGATATAAAGTGATTTGTTATGTTACCGATAATTCAAGTAACCCTTACCTAAAAAATGGGCAAGGGAGGTGCAGGTGTTCTGTAACCTCAGTATAGTTCGCTCTCGCTGTAGAGGGATATACATATCTATATTTATCTTCGCAAGGCTGAGACCTAGTTGCCTTATTATGGCTAGAAACCTTCCGATCAGGTAGCATATAGTTTTACATGCTTGTATATTGATATTGTTTCAGAAAGGTGATTTGTTTTTTGATCCTGAAATAAAGGACTACTTTATATATATATATATATATATATATATATATATATATATATATATATATATATATATATCGAAAGTTTTGGAACAAGAATTCGGAAATAAAAGTCTAAAGAGATGATTTCTATAAAGTTAATTAGATTTTAAATCCAAAATTGAAGATTAAGCCTAAGTGGGTAGTTTTGCGAGCTGCATATTGTTTGTGATCGTAGGCTCCATAAGTCCTATTTACGGCATGAGAACTACGTTGTCTTAATCATGTGTCTAACTGGGTACCCAATTAGATAAGGGTATGTAGGCAGTCATAAGTGGTAGTAATGTTTCCCCAATAATAACATGATATTTTTCTGTTTATTGTTTGTCATATATCATATATTGTTATATCTTATCTGCTTACTCTCTTATTCCGCATTCACATTGTTTATTGAGTTTGTAGGTAAAGATACTGCAGTTTCTCATCAGAGTTGTGCAGTGGTTGATTTATATTTTATTTGTAATATTTGATTTTGGGTTTGTATTAAAGCACACTATAGAATAAATGATTACTGATAACTTGTATAATTGAAAGTTGTATCATATACATTTAGTAATGTTGAATATTTATCCAATATTGCATATTAAATTGGTAGTTCTCATTCGTAGTTTTAGAATGGACGGGTTTTCGACGATTTTGACTGGTCCGAAAATCCGGGTCGTTACAGTTTTTGATTACGTTTCATAAAACATGTGTAACGACCCATAATTTGACCAATTTAAAATATAGTATTTAAAGTGATTTTAAATATAAAATAGGTAAGGTTATATGATTCAAACAATATTAGGTAGGATTTGAAAAGGGAAGTATACACAAAAATAGTAACATTTGCATATATCGACAAAGTGACAAAATGCTGATTTTAGAAAAGTAAGTTTCAATAGTTAAATAAATTATTTTGATTAATTTATGAGTGTTTATATTTTTAAATAGCATTATACAAATTTATTTTTAAATTTGGTTTACATAAATAAATAGTTTGACTAAAACGTCAAAATGTGACCGTGAAACATTTTGTCGAAAAACAATGTTTTGTCGATTAAAAGTAGTCGCAACGTCGTCGCACCTTTATTTTCTTGTATATGAACATATATTCAAAATAGTATAAGTATTAATTAATTTACTAAACATGTTTACTTTTACTAAATAAGATTAGAAAACTTCTAGAAGTCATTAGTAAAAGTAAGTAAGAATTAACAAAAGTAAGAAAAGTAAACATCAAATCATTATCACATCAAAAGCCAGCATAATTTTTATTTAACTTAGCTTAGTTCTTAAGGGATTAAGACATAAAGTAAAGATGTGAAAGGTGATGTTAAGTATTGAAAAAGTGAAGATTGCTTTAGGTTGAAGTAATGTTAGTTTGGTCATTTGGTAAGAGGTTATTTTGGTAAATTACCATTTTCTTTCTTTTTCTATAAATATCCACCTCCTTCTTCACTTTCATTCACATTTTCTTCTTCTTCTTTTTTCAAGCTTTTTCATCTTCTTTCTCTTATCTTTAATGGCTTCCAAGCCATAAAAAAAATTAAAAAGAAATAATGTCAAAATATTTATAAAATATTCAAAAAAAATCAATGTTCATTCTCTTCAAATCAAACTCATCTTTTCTCAATATTTTACCTCTTCTTCTCTCGGTCATAACTTCTTCAAAACCGAACCAAAATGCAAAATTATTTTTTTCCAATCGTTTATTTTTCTAGTGGCTACCACTTTCATGTTTTCCACTTTGTCTCATTTTAAAGTTATCTATATCAAAAATATACTTCTTTCAAGTGCCTTTTCTGGCCTTGCTTTTTAGCCAGAGAATATGCCATTTTGTTTTGATCATAACAGACCAAAATTAAGAAATTATTTTTTCCAAAACAAATGAAATTCCAGTGGTTACAACTTTTATGTTGATCACTTTTTTCAGTTTTGAGGTTTGCTATACCTGAAACTGAATTTTTTAAAGTGCATTTTCGGCTTCATTTTTGTCGATCCGACAATACCTCTTTTTATTCTATAATATTTCCCTCAAAACGACTTGGATTCAAATGGTTCTTTTTTTTTAAATTCAAGAGAAAATAATTTGCAACAATTTTTCAGTTAATTTAAGTTTTTTAAATTTTGAGAGTAATAGAGTCAAAAACAAGAGAGAAGGTGATCTATTTTTCAGACCTAAATCTTGGGAATTTAAGTTCAAAGCTCTACTGCTTCTTCTCTATATTTTCGGCCAACCTCCATCTCAAGCCTCGGTCAAGCTATTGGAAGGGAGAAGGTGTTGTTTTCTAGTGTTTAATGGAGTAGGAATTAATTAGTGACGTGTTGGTTGATTAGAATGTTGGTAGGAAGTTAATCGCTTTGGTTTATGGTGAGAAACTCTATTTAGCATCTCTATTTATATATACACATGTTTGATGTTGTGCTATGATTCCTATGGATGCTTATATATTCTTTTATCATCAAGTATTGATTGTTTGATGTGATTTTTAAATTGTTTTACCAAGTCACGTTGATACACATCGATAAGCACAAAGGAAAGCACTTTCCTTTTGAAAATGAAATGGTGTGTATGGAATGCTTAAAACTTTTGAAAATAGTTTTAAAATGAGTTAGAAATGTTTTATAAACATTTAAATATGTATAAATAAATAAAGGAATAAAATCAAGATTCTATCTTGTATATTTTTTAAATATGTCCAAAATAATTTTCCAGAAAAATCACGCTTTTGCAGTATAGTGACCAAAGTTTAAAATTGATATTTTAAATATTTTAAAAATATGAAATAAATCCTAAAAATCTTTTAAAACGTATTTAAAGATATTTAAGTTGAAAATATGGATTTCTGAATGATATAAAAGTCATTTTGAAGAATATAGTTTTTAAAACGGTAATTTGCAACACTTTCGCAAGGCTTTTCGCAGCAGTTTGAAATAACTTTTGAATTGCAGTTTTAAACTTAACAATTCTTTCCTATATATTTTTTGAATGATTTTAAAATAATAATTAAGTTATTTAAATATGATTTGAAAGTTTAATAAGAGTTTGAATAAATGGTTAAGAGAAATTGTTTATACCACTTAAACAAAAAGTGAAGAAGATTGAATATAATAACAAACAGAGTATGCGGAAACGACTAGTACATTTGTCCCATCTGTGAGATCTGGAAAGATAAAACAAGGTGTTTAACTAAGGTTAGGAATGAAGCAACCAGTGCCCTGAACTTACCTGGCATATATTTTCTCTTCTTAGGCGAGGGGTGGAACATATTGAAAGGAAAGCTCAGATGCTCTAAAAGATCATAATTAAGTTTTTCTAAGATAAAAGAAAAGAAATAAATTCTTTGAATTTATTATAAATTTTCTAGATATAAGATTTATGAAATTGATATTTTATAAATAAAAGTAATGGAATTATAAAAGTGTTTTATAAATATTAGAAATGGGATTGTAATCAAATTTATATATGGGTTTACAATTGAAATTTAGAAAAGAATTTGTAATGGATTTTATAAATAATAAGATTTGAAAGGAATGAATTTTGTAAATAAGAGTTTTATAAGTAATTAAATTATAATTGGATTTTGACTTATAAGTGAGATATAAATGGAATTTGTTAATAAATAAATTTTGTATATGGAAGTTTATAAAATATAAATGGAATTTATAAACACCATTTTGTAAATTTGAAATAAATTCAAATTGATAAGTTAAATGTGAAAGTTTATTAAAGGAATTATATTCGCGATTTTGGACAGTGAATAATCCTTTAAATTAAATGGATGTTTTGGAAAGTGATATTATAAAAAGGGAATATTTTCCCTAAGTTAAAAGTTAAGAAAGAAAATCTTTGATTAAGATTTAATGAATGATTTGGAAAGGTTTTCCTAAGTAAAAGAGAAAATGATTTAGAATTATTCCAGGATTTAAGAAAGGTTTAAATAAACCAAATGATTTGATAAATGAGGCTTAATGATTCCTTACTCTTGAAAAGAAAATGGAATAAATCGAAAAGAATATATCTAACAAAGATATGTTATAAAAGATGAAGTAATTGATTGATGATTGGTATCCACATATGAACTTAACATCTTTTAAATCGATAATTGGCATCGAAGGAACCGGGGTCGGATTTGAGTAATTCCTATCCGAAAACCATTTCGAACCTATGTATACGTTCGAACGTAAAGACCAGTTGAAGATGATGATTATTGAAGACCATGGATCTTCATAGCGTGAAGACTGCTTGTTGAACATGCTCTGGGTAGCTCCTATTATAGATTTATTTATAGCAGTGGTCTCCTCGTGATGGAGATTTTTTGGATTGCAAGGACCACTCGCTACTAGTGGTAGTAGGAGAGTGCCTTCGGTTTGTCCTGTTCCTGGACAACTTGTATGGACATTTGTCTAACATTTCATTTCTAACGATTACGTACATTGGTTTTTACAAACATACATCAGTGGTGGCGGAGAAGACAACTTCTCTAGCTTAACACTCTCCTTGAGACATACGAGCTCAATGGTTGTATTATTGTGGAAGGCAATTAGTAGTTAACGGAAATGGCAATGTGGCATTCAAAGATGTGATATGTGTTGTGTGAAAAGGTAACCGTTTGCCTCAAGCCTCATCAAACCAGAAATGATCGAAACAGGGTTAGATGCAGCAAGGCTAAGTGGGTCATTCCCAATTAGGATATGGTCATCCTCTTCTAGATATATCTTTGCATGCTATGACGTCGTGTATCTGATTATTGTGGTTTGTATGCTATGAGGACCCTCGGATAAAGGTCGATAACGACCGGGGAATGACATATTCGGTACTATCTAGTTACAGAGGTAGGCCGGTCTTGTGTTGGTAGAGGATCCTTTGTGATGGTCCTCGGGACATCCATCTAGAGGTGTACCCCTTCGGAAGGTAGTCCCTTCACCTAGTCATTTGTATGGAAATCCATTCTCCAATAAGAACCTTCGGACTTGATTGTAAACCTATTATGCTGGAATTTAATCAAAGTAACAATTTCGGCTAAGATTAATAAGTTTATTTGCAAAGGTTTTCAAAGAATGTCATTAGAAATAATGTCAAACGTTTTGATATAAAAGTGTTTTAGTTATCATAAGGTAAAAACATGTCCGTGTTTATGTGTGGGCGTGGTCTTATGAGACACTCTTTCTTTTCAAAAGATTTTTATTCAGAAGATGATATATGACATTGTCGTTTATTATTGAGTTTTTCTCACGCTGGTTTATCAAGCCTAATCCAGGTATTTTCAATACTTGTGTTAGATCCGAGTAGTTTCAGGTTTAGTCGAAGACGGTTGGAGTTTTTCAGAGGAGAGCTGGAGATATTCATCGACGTATGAGCATATTCTATTATCCGCTGTACTTAGTGTATTTTGTTTGTTGTTTGTCAGCAAATTGTAAGGACAGACTGTCCAGGCTGAATTAGGTAAGACTCTGATATTGTATTTTAAAATTTTCCATTGTAAAGATTATTATTGAAATAATATATGTTATTCCGCTCACGTGAGATTCTGTTCTGTCTACTTTTCTTTATTACCCTTAAAGATCCGTCTTTTCGTGCATTTTGAGTTGGACATGTGTGGTTTATTGTCAATTCAAAGAGTACGGGAAAATGGGCCTTTACAACATGTTTCATATCCAGTTACACAATCTCATAACGTTTCCCAGGTGTAACGACCATATATTTTCAACCATTTGCATCCAAACATGCCAGAATCGAATTGCTCAAACTATCAAGCTGTTAATTTATATTTGGCAAAACTCAGCACATACAGTAAATAAAATAATCACAGAATCACAGACACAGAGTAATATAACAATAATGTAGAGGAAACGAGAGAATGTAGTTTATGAAGCTACCATATATATAACAGAGTTAAATAAGATACAACAAAAGTCTCGAATACAATAGTCAAATACAAGATCAGAATACATAACTAGAATCAACTGAATATCTAAAAGCTGGATAGATAGATGGATCTCCAAGCGAAGCTTCAACTCCAAAGGTGAGTCTCAAAAACTGTATCACTCAGTCTGACCCGAGCGTAAAGTAAAGCACAAAACACTCGAGTCGAGATTAAAATTCTTATATCAATAAATCCAACTCAAGTGAAATAACAGCTGAAATACAAGTAACTTAAAGGATGTTAAGGATAACCATCCTTTGAGGATCCGTTAAACTATGTACTATGTAGTAATATACGCTATTGTAATAATGTGTAAAGTAAACTTACTTAAAAATAGCGTTAAGGCTTTACATTTTCCACTTTAACACATATATAGTGCCAATAGTCTATACAGTACCATCGTACCTCCAAATCGGGAGGCCACATAAATACTCCACAGGTACCACACAAATCAAAATTTGCAGAAGGTGCGCTAGGGTAGGTGACATGGCATAACTAGGCGATGCCAGGGTAGATATACGAGTTACGCATCCAGACTGGTGGTAACGCATAACAGCCACTACCGCCCACCTCGAGCCACACTCCCAAAAATCTAAAGGTGCACCCAATCAATCACAAAGTAATAGAATGATATCGAAGGAATGTGTCCGATCAGAGGAGCTACCTCATTGGCCCGGAATCGCTCCTGTTTTAGCCACCTTATGCCAACTCACGGGAGTCGGGTCCACGTATATACCTCAATAGGTCGTCGCCACCATTCTACTTCATTCTGGAATCTCCACCGCGTATACAGTTGTTAAAGTGATTTTCGGAGTTGGCAGAGAGTATGACAACTTTCGATCCAGGTCTCTTAAATAACCAAACGTTATTATAACACCGCGGTCATTTTCAAAATTGTATATACTTCAAAACCAAAATATCGTTGCCATTTCAAAACCATATTAATATGATATCATTTCCATTTCAAAATTAAATACAATATCATTTCCAAAATCATAGTATTTTCAAAGTTACAACTCTTTTGAGACCAAACACTTGAAATTATAACACTTTCAAAATGTAATACCTTGAAATTCATAACTTTGAAAACATAAATTTCACTACATAAACAATTTAGATATTAAAATAGTATATATAATAAATAGTTTGTAAAGTAAAATAGTTTAAGTAAAAGAGTTATAAGTTAAAATAGTTTATATTAAAATAGTACATTAAAAATGATTTATATTAAATTATTTTATATTAAAATAATTTATAAAGTAAAATATAAGATAGTTTTTAAATATAATTTAAAATTACTTTATAATAATTTCCTCACTTCACAAATTAGTACCAAATCAACTCGGATTCCAAATTCAAATTTAATCAAATCTCAAATCATAAATTTCAATACAATTCAGTTTCTCAATAACATTTCAAATTTTATATCGATTCAAATACAGATTTTGAACCTTGAATAAACCATTTCAATTTCAGTATATTTCAAAGCTTTAAATATTCCATAATTTCAAAACTAAGTTTTGGTAATCCCGTATGTATCAAATTCAATTCACTATTATTTGGTTTTAAAATATTTACTTATAATCCAATATTATTTAAATAAAACTTTTAAACTTCAAATAACTGAATATTCCTTTAATTTATTTAAACTTGATATATTAATTTAAGTCATCTTAAACCAAATCAAGTTATAAAATCACATCCTTTAAAATCTCAAATTCAATAAGTTCCAAATATAATTCTTAATTAAATAAAATATCAAATCAATTTCACTTCCATCTTCTTAACCTTAATTTATAAAAATCATTATAAACTCTATATTAAGATATAATTTAAATGAATACTTAACCGTATTATATTTTAATAAAATCAAACTTTTTTGTTAAACTTATTTTTATATTAAAAAAATTTATACATAGCTTAAAAATCAAGAATTTAACTATATATTAAATAACATTTATATAATATCAAATCAATATTTATATAAAACCATATATTTCTTTCCAAAACCAAAGAAATCATTTTCAAAGTATTTATATATATAGACCAACGGTGTCTGTATATAATTTTCTATCCTATGGTCAAGTGGTACAGATACTTATTATTTCAATCCGTAATTTAAATAAATGTGGATATATATCATTCAACCCACAATACCAAATTCAATTCAAATGAAAATCGCTTGGATTTATCATTTAAACCCATAACGATTTTTCATATTCTACAGATCGTTTGGGTATGTATCATTTTAACCCACAGTGAATTCTATACTAACAGGGAACTTGCAGAGTGGTAATAGATATGATAATAATATAACATGCATATATACCATCAATATGAATAACAGATAATAGTGTCAGATGTCACAGGTGAAGAGATACAGATAATAGCATATAAATAGCAATGTAAATAACTAACAGCAGCATACTTCAATTATCGTTTCAATTGAAATCAAATTTAATAAATATAAAAATGTAATCGTGAGTGATTGTTCACCTTTCGAGGAAAGAGATGATTCGACAATGGAATGAGCTACGAATCTAAGCATGAATTCCATAACAAAGTAAGGTTGGCACGAATTCGACGAATAGAGCTGATAACAGAAATCGATGAGAATAAATCAATATTTATTTGATAAAATTTAAACGAGATGTATATTATAATAAAATTTTCCTTAAACCAAATATATATATATAACTATGTATATATAAAGTCATATTCCAAATCCAACATATATTAACTTAAATATGTGAGTATTCCAAAATTGTTGTTTACACAAAACTCGAATATTAAAGTCAAACACATATAAAATAAATTTTGAATCAACACATTAAACTTAACAGTTAAACATATATATATATATATATATATATATAACACTTCAAGTTATATTTAAAACAATATTGATATAAAATCAGTATTTATAGAAATCAACTTAACATATATATGCTGACACCAAAACTAGCATTATACTATAATTAAACTATATATATATAACATACCATTTATACAAAATGCTGTAACTTGTATATATACACGGTTATATAAACTCACATATACCACATCCGAATCATATACAACTTATATATATCATTGCAACGTAACACAGTAACCCATAAGCTTCAGAAAAATATATAAAGGCAACTACTCAGGTGGAAAACAAGTTATATAAATCTACCACCCTCTTTACTTTACAAATCATTTTAAACGCACCTAAATTTGAAGCCAAAATACGTGTGTGTATATATGTCACATTTTAAACAAATTATATAAAACTTGTATAAACTTTTAAGTAAACTAACAAATGTACACCGTATATATATCTCTAAATCATAAACAAGTATGCATGCAGACCCAAAACTTGAAACCATAACTTTGAAATAGTTTATATATTCAAACAGATAACTTATATAACATAACCTACTTAACTTTATATATATATATATATATATATATATTAATATATACAGGTTTATAAAACTTATATAATCAACATAAAATATGGTTTGAAAAATTATAGATATATAACACCTACTACATATATACTATAGCCGAAACAGTATACAAATTTTCACAGCAAACCATCAACATACGAATATATATATATATATATATATAACTAAATTTTATAAAAATATACATATAAATACATATATGCAACACTATATAGACCTGTAAGCCACAAAATCAATATATATATATGTGTGTGTGTGTGTGTGTGTGTGTGTGTGTGTGTGTTACCTTTTTAAAACAATTACCAGTATATATACACACACACCAAAGTAATATATATACAGTCAATATATATAATATGAGAAACTAACATATGTACACATATTAAACAATATTCTTAAATAGTACATATATCATAAATATACCCAAATATAAACTATATATATTTATATATATATATATATATAATATACAGATTTTATACGAATATATTTTATAACTAAATTAACTTTTGTAAAACATAGCAAATAAATATAATAATATAAATATACCTTAAACCATTATTAGAGAAGCACGACCACGACAGGAGTGGGTAGCCGGGTGGTGAGTATCGACGGGTGGTTGCTGGCCGATAGGAAGACATGGTGCTTCATTGGGAAAACAACCGACGATGCTTGGCTATGGCGGCTATGCTGTCGGAGAGGATGGCAGGGTTGTGAGGGTGGAGGCCGAACGTTTGGTGGGAGATTCGAGGAGGAATAGCATGGAACAAGTTTGCCTCATGGTGACGTGGTGGGTTGAACAAGGTGAGAGGCACGGTTTATGCTTCTAGGAAATGCGAAAATATTTCTTTTTAATAGAAATTGAACTGAACAAAATGAAAGAAGAAGTCAGGATAGATTCTAGATATAAATGAATGAACCAAGAAGCAACCGAAAAATATTTCTATCGCAATGAAAGGAATAGAATAGTAAAGGTTGATAATAAATTTAGGATATAAAAAGTCTAATGGCTATAGGTATACTCAGCGAAACAGATGAATGGTCAAGAAACCAAAAGATTTTAAAATCTAGTACCAATGCGAAGCCATTTCACAAATATCTCTAGGAACCGAGAATCTGAAACACAAAAATAAATATACCACAGAAATCAACACGACGAGACGATCAAAAGATATACAGATGTCAGTGATACGACCATTCTATCAAAATTTATGTTCGGTACCAAAATGCTGCAAATTTGCCAGAAATAAGATAAACGGAGTAATAGAAGTCCGAATTTGACGAAACAAAATATGACTCTCATTGAGAAGATGATTTACAAATTTTCTATAGAAAAATATTCAGGTTTGAAAAACATTTAATTATCATCAAATATTAGATGTATAAATTGAAATAAAAATTACATCAGAAATAAACTTCCATATTAGCTGATGAAAATTTACCTTCTGCTATGTTTAATTGACGCATTCCAAATATCAAATTTAAAATTTAAAACTCAATCAATTGAAATTTCACAAAATTTCAGTTAAAATATTATTAAACTAATAAAAATTTACGGGTCGTTACACTCTCCCACATTCAAAACTTTTCGTCCTTGAAAAGGAAGGAGGTAGGAGAAATAAAACAACCAGAATAAACAATTAATTTTGAAACTATATAAATTTCAATTCAAATAATTTAATACTCCATAATAGATTTTAAATTCAAGATATTTCATTAAGTTGATCTTATTCCAATTTATTAATATTTGATACAAAAAGGTTTCTTTCAAAATAAAATTTTATTTTACTATTCAATCAACTATTATTCTATTTATCTCTCTAAACATTTTATATTTAAAATTTAAGTGTATAACATTATTATGGTCATACAAATTTTATTTTATAAAATCATCTTAGACTGTATATTATTCAATTACATATTCAACTTCTGAATGGTTTTAGGTAAGTTATGTTGGAATGCAATTGAGTATTATACAAGTAAAATTTTCCCAGTTCAGTTATTTCAAACTTAAATATTTATTTAAAATCTATTATAATTGAAATCATCTTTTAACATAAAATTTAAGAATTAAATTTTCGATTTCTTTAAATAATTTGGAGATACATATGTATATACTAAATATATCAAATCAAATTAAATTTAAAATAATATAACTATATATATATATATAAATCAAATCACATTTAAGAAATTTAAATCAATTTAATTTTCAAAGAAAAACTGTAGCAAAGCTATGAATTGGTCTCTTCATTTCGAAACTCGAAAATGAATGTCGATGATGCAGCCATCATTACTGAAATTATTTTTTAGCGACAAAGAGAAGAGCACTGATTTAAACATCTAAAATTTCTTTGAAACGATTTCTGTTAGAAAGTACGTTAAATAATATACCCTTTAAAGCTTTAAAACCAAAGTTTAAAGTCACTGGAAATTAAATTCTTAGTTTCTTGATTTAAATTAATTTCAATTTCCAATTAAATTTATAACCATGTTTTATAGTTCAATTATATACATGAGACAAAAGACAATGGTTTACAAGCTACATATATAAATTTTTATTTCACCTTTCATTTTAAAATAATATTGTGTCGGTATGTTCAGTTCAAGTTTTTTGAAAATCCTATCAATAGCGTTGATCAGACGAACCGATCGAAAACCCAAATCAATGTCAACAACTCAAACAACACATTATAAAACATTTTAATACTAATTTACAAATACATTTCGTCGCTCGATGATACAAGAATGGATTTCAGCAAGGATAGAGATTCAAATTTGATGGACTTAAATCAAAGAGAATTTTGATTCGAAGATAGATTTGAAACAAAGATAAGATGATTTAAATAACAAATAGAAAGATTGATAAGTTTATATAAATCGTGGGCAACCTTAACCGGGTCGACCGTTACTTCAAGAACAAGATCGATGTAGAATTTTGAGGCAAATCGACATTCGATCACAAAAGATAGAATTCAGGCATAGCAGGAGATGGATAGCATCGTAAAGCTAGGATACAGAAATCTCCGGTAAAACAATGCCTATTGTAAAGGAGTTTTACCCATTTACAATTCATTCAAAGGATGGCGAGACCACCCAGTTATTATAGAATTCATTCGAAGTGGAGTTATTGGATACTCCAAAATCATGAAACACGAATAGGGAGAGATAACGATGTGTTTTGGAACCGAGGGGATCATCCTAAATTCAAAGGAAACTGAATCAAAGAGGAAGGACATCAAGATCGAATGTAAGTGATTCCGTAATTAAATTTATCATATACGCTAAGTTTCGCCTAAAACCAGAGCTTTGATACCAAATGCAACTAACCGATATTTTCAACCATTCGTATCCAAACATGCCAGAATTGAATTGCTCAAAATATCAAGTTGTTAATAATTAGTAAAATTCAACATATACAGTAAATAAAATAATCACAGAATCACAGACATAGAGTAATATAACAATAATGCAGCAGAAACAAGAGAATAGTCGTTCATGAAGCTACTATATATATATATATATATATATATATATATATATATATATAACAGAGTCAAATAAGATACAACAGAAGTCTCGAATACAATAGTCAAATACAAGATCAAAATACATCACTAGAATCAACTGAATACCTGAAAGCTAGATAGATAGCTGGATCTCCAAGCAAGGCTCAAACTCCAAAGGTGAGTCTCAAAAGATGTATCACTCAATCTGACTCGAGCGCAAAGTAAAACACAAAACACTAGAGTCAGGATTAACATCCTTATATCAATAAATCTAACTCAAGTGAAAAAACAACTGAAATACAAGTAACTTAAAGGATGTTTGGGATAACCATCCTCTGAGGATCCGTTAAACTATCTACTATGTAGTAATATATGTTATTATAATAATGTCTAAAGTAAAGTAAGCTTACTTAAAAATAGCGTTAAGGCTTTACATTTTTCACCTTAACACTTATATAATGCCAATAGTCTATACAGTACCATCGTACCTCCAGATCAGGAGGCTACCAAAAATACTCCATTGGTACGGCACAAATCAAAACTCGTACAAGGCATGCTAGAGTAGGTGACACGTCATAACTAGGCAATGCCAAGGTAAATATACCAATTACGCATCCGGACTGGTGGTAACGCATAGCAGCCACTACCGCCCACCTCGAGCCACACTCTCAAAAATCAAAAGGCGCACCCAATCAATCACAAAGTAATAGAATAGTATCGAAGGAATGTGTCCGATCAGAGGAGCTACCTCATTGGCCTAGAATCGCTCCTGTTTTAGCCACCTTATGCCAACTCACGGGAGTCGGGTCCACATATATACCTCAATAGAACGTCGCCATCATGCAACTTCATTTTGGAATCTCCACCACGTACACAGTTGTTAAAGTGGGTTTTGGAGTTGGCAAAGAGTATGGCAACTTCCAATCTCGGTCTCTTTAACAACCAAACATTATTATAACACCGTGGTCATTTCCAACATAGTATATACTTCAAAACCAAAATATCGTTACCATTTCAAAAACATATCAATATGATATCATTTCCATTTCAAAACTAAATATGATATCATTTCCAAAATCATAGTATTTTCAAAGTTACAACACTTTCGAACCAAACACTTGAAATTATAACACTTTCAAAAAGTAATATCTTGAAATTCATAACTTTGTGAACATAACTTTCACCACTTAAACAGTTTAGATATTAAAATAGTATATATAATAAATAGTTTATAAAGTAAAATAGTTTAAGTAAAAGAGTTATAAGTTAAAATAGTTTATATTAAAATAGTTTACATTAAAAATGATTTATATTAAATTAGTTATATATTAAAATAATTTATAAAGTAAAATATTAGATAGTTTTAAATATAATTTAAAATTACTTTATAAAATAATTTCCTCACTTCACAAATCAGTACCAAACCAACTCGAATTCCAAATTCAAATTTAATCAAATCTCAAATCATAAATTTCAATACAATTCAGTTTCTCAATAAACCATTTCAATTTTTATATCGATTTCAAATACAGATTTTGAACCTCGAATAAACAATTTCAATTTCAGTATATTTCAAAGCTTTAAATATTCCATAATTTCAAACTATGTTTTGATAATCCAATATATATCAAATTTAATTTACTATTATTTAGTTTTGAAATATTTACTTAATAAAACCAATGTCATTTAAATAAAAAATTTAAACTTCAAATAACTGAATATTCCTTCAATTTATTTAAACTTGATATATTCATTTAAGTCACCTTAAACCAAAATCAAGTTATAAAATCATATCCTTTAAAATCTCAAATTCAATAAGTTCCAAATATAATTCTTAATTAAATAAAATTTCAAATCAATTTCAAATCCATCTTCTTAACCTTAATTTATAAAAATCATTATAAAGTCTATATTAAAATATAATTTAAATGAATACTTAACCATATTATATTTTAATAAAATCAAACTTCATTATTAAACTTATTTTATATTAAACAAATTTATACATAGCTTAAAAATCAAGAATTTAACTATATATAAAATAACATTTATATAATATCAATATCAATATTTATATAAAACCATATATTTCTTTCCAAAATCATAGAAATCATTTTAAAATTATTTATATATATAGACCAACGGTGTCTGTATATAGTTTTCTATCCTTTGGTTAAGTAATCGCTTGGGTTTATCATTTCAACCCATAACGATTTTCTCCTATTCTACAGATCATTCGAGTATGTATCATTTCAACCCATAGTGAATTCTATACTAACAGGAAACATGCATAGTGATAATAGATATGATAATAATATAACATGCATATATATCATCAATATAAATAACAGATAATGGTGTCAACTGTTATAGGTGAACAGATACAGATAATAGCATATAAATAGCAATGTAAATAACTAACAACAACATATTTCAATTGTCGTTTCAATTGAAATCAAATTTAATAAATATAAAAATGTAATCGTGTGTGATTGCTCATATTTTGAGGCTAGAGATTATTCGACAATGGATTGAGCTACGAATCTAAGCATGAATTCCAGAACAAGGTAAGGTTGGCATGAATTCGACGAATAGAGCTGATAACATAAATCGATGAGAACAAATCAATATTTATTTGATAAAATTTAAATGAGATGTATATTATAATAAAATTTTACTTAAACCATACATATATATAACTATATATATATAAAGTCATATTCTAAATCCAACATATATTAACTTAAATCTGTGAGTATTCCAAAATTATTGTTTACATAAAACTCGAATTTTAAAGTCAAGCACATATAAAATAAATTTTGAATCAACACATTAAACTTAACAGTTAAATACACACACACACACACATATATATAAAACACAATAAGTTATATTTAAAACAATATTTGAAAAAAATCAATATATATAAAAATCAACTTAACATATATATGCTGACACCAAAACTAGCATTAAACTATATATATATATATATAACATACTGTTTAAACAAAATGCTGTAACTTGTATATATACATGGTTATATAAACTCACACATACCATACCCGAATTGTATACAACTCACATATATCATTACAACATAATACAGTAACCCATAAGCTTCAGAAAAATATATAAAGGCAACTACCCAAATGGAAAACAAGTTATATAAATCTACTACCCTCTTTACTTTACAAATCATTTTATACACACCTAATTTTAAAACCAAAATACGTATATATATATATGTCACATTTTAAACAAATTATATACAACCTGTATAAACTTTTAAATAAACTGACAAATGTACATCGTATATATATCTCTAAATTATAAACAAGTATGCATGCAGACCAAAAACTTGAAATCATAACTTTGAAATAGTTTACATATTAAAAAGATAACTTATATAACATACCCTACTGTAACTATATATATATATACAGGTTTATAAAACTTATACAATCAATACAAAATATGGTTTGAAAAATTATAGATAGATAACACCTACCGAAACAGTACTCAAATTTTCACAACAAACCATCAACATACAAATATATATATATATATATATATATATATATAACTTTTATAAAAGTATACATATAACTAACTTTTATAAAAATATACATATAAATACATATATGCAGCACTATATAGACCTATAAGCCAATATATATATATATATATATATATTTGTATGTGTTACCTTTTTAAAACAATTACCAAAATATATATGTACCAAAGTACTATACACAACCAATATATATAATATGAGAAACTAACATATGTATACATATTAAACGATATTCTTAAACAGTAAATATCTCATAAATATACCCAGATATAAACTATAAACATTTACATATATATAACACACAGATTTTATATGAACATATTTTACAACTAAATTAACTTTTATAAAATATAGAAAATAAATATAATAATATAAATATACCTCAAATCATTATTAGAGAAGTACGACCACGACAGGAGTGGGTAGCCCGGTGGTGAGTATCTGCGGGTGGTTGCAGGACGATAGGAAGACACGGTGCTTCATTGGAAAACAATCGACGATGCTCGGCTATAGCGGCTCTGCTGTCGAAGAGGATGACAGAGGTTGTAAGGGTGGAGGCGGAACGGTTGGTGGGAGATTCGAGGAGGAATAGTATGGAACAGGTTTGCCTAATGGTGACGTAGTGGGTTGAACAAGGTAAGAGGCACGGTTTATGCTTCTAGGAAATGCGATTTTTTTTATAGAAATTGAACTGAACAAAATGAAAGAAGAAGTCAAGATAGATTTTAGATATAAATGAATGAACCAAGAAGCAACGGAACAATATTCCTATTGAAACGATACGAATAGAATAGTAAAGGTTGGATAATAAATTTGGCATATAAAAAGTCTAATGGCTATAGGTATACTTAGCGAAATAAATGAATGGTCAAGAAACCAAAAGATTTTAAAATCCAGTACCGATGCGAAGCCGTTTCACAGATATCGCCGGAAATCGAAAATTTGAAACACAGAAACGAATATACTACAGAAATCAGCATGAAGAGATGATCAAAAAGATATACAGATGTCAGTGATACGACCATGCTATCAAATTTGATATTCGGTACCAAAAATGCTGCAAATTTGCCAGTAATAAGATAAAAGGAGCAATAGAAGTTAGAATTTGACGAAACAAAATATGACGTCTCACTCAGAAGATGATTTACAATTTTCTATAGAAAAATATTCAGGTTTAAAAACATTTAATTATTATCAAATATTAACTGATATAAATTGAAATAAAAATTACACCAGAAATAAACTTCCATATTATCTGATGAAAATTTACCATCTACTATGTTTAATTGGATGGATTCCAAATATCAAATTTAAAATTCAAAACTCAAACATTTAAAATTTCACAAAATTTCAGTTAAATATATTATTAAACTAATAAAATTTTATAGGTCGTTACATCAGGTTCAGATTAAATATAATTATTACATAAATACGCCAAGAGCAACATTTGAAGTTGTCCTCTTGGTTGACTAGAGTATTATATAGTCATAACTGACATAATATAACACTATCGAATAAAAACAAACAAAACAATAACTCCTAAATAGCAATCCGTCAGCCATCTACTCGTCTTCGAAAGCTTTATTCGCTAACCTACAAAAAATCCAAAAATCCTCAACCCTCACCCTACTCAAATCAATTTTGAGCACCCGAGAGTTTAAGGGAAAAACATAAACTTTGAGTCAGACAATAAGCTTGTTGTAAATAATACTATACCTATTATTTATTTGATACTAAGTGAGACGAAGCCACTTAGCAGAATGAGTTTCCACTCACTAATATGCTTTTAAAACATATCTTTTGCAAATCATAATCCTGCAACCAAAGCTGGTTAAAACATTAAAGCATTATCATGTATACATGCAAGTCAGGTAACAAATAGAATATTTCTCCGAATACTATAGTTTTTTTTGGATAATCACTAACCTTTGGTTGACTCGGGCCTAACAGAAAATGTAAACAAAATCTAACATCTTAAGATGCTCCTCTTCTGGACAGTCTGTCCCTAACTTACTTTCTTTAAGGGTCAACTGATCCTAATGGTTTTGCGGGCTCACCAGTAACCTATCTCTCCTGAATAGATTCCTTTCTGTGTGTAACATCATTTTAGTCTTAAATGTGACAAAGCCCAACACGTTGGAATTTTAGACTTATATTAGCTAGAGGCTATCAGCTAAAATATAAGGCGCGACCCCATACCAATCCCATTTGGTATTCTAATATCCGAGTCATTATACTTAAGGTAATCTTCCCTTAAAATTTTCCTTGAAAAGCTTTTCTTCTCAAATTGACTTAAACCTTTAAATCATATTTTAAACAAGGAAAATATACTCTATGCTTTACTCAAATCACCTTGCCATGTTATATATTGTTTACAAAAATCTTTGTTGATGAAAACATTTAAATCTTGGAAAGTACCTCTTTCGAATCTAGTGAAAGTACCCCTTTCAAAATCAAGTAAACCACTTTAATTTATAACCTTAAGCCGAAGGCCAAAATAAACCCATTCGAAATCGTTGAAAAACATCACCTTCAAAAGCTTTAACACCCCACGCCCTTCTTTAAACACTTTAAACCTGCCTTCCAAAAATAATGGAAACCTTCTTTTAAACCTTTCAAAAATAATGGTGAACCACCCCTATGAAACCTTCATTTAAACCTTTTAAAAGCATTAAAACCTTTACAAACATCAAACCATTCGAAAGCATCAAAACCTTTACAAACATCAAACCTTTCAAAAGCATTTGGGTTCAAGTAAAACATGTGGAAACCTTTTGAAACCATTAAAAGTTTTTCTTTTCAAAACCTTAGGGTTCTACCTTCAACAGAACAAAAGGGTCATAAAAAACATCTAAGTTGGAAGCACTCTTTTGAAAGCACTTCCAAAGTAAAGAAGTGATGGTGTCGAAACCCATCCTTCTGAAAACATTGGAGAAGCGACTTAGTTTTAGAAACAAAGTTACCCTTTCAAAATCATTTGCTTCGAAAGGTAAAAAGCGGCAGCTAGGGGTTTCAACCCCTATGTAAGCATTTACTTAAAACAAAAGGCCCAACCCATTTCAAAACAATTCCTGTAAAACCTTTGACCCAGTTGGAAGCAAATCAAATCGAAAGCATTCCCTTCGAAAGCAAAGCAGACGCATATTCATTTAAAAGAAAAATAACATTTCGACCCCATCGGAAACTCTCATTTCGACCCAGTACCTTTCACCTAAGTCCAATCCACTACATACCAGGTAACCGATACATGGTGTATTGGTTTCGATCAAGGATGAACTGATGGCATCCAGTTGAAAGCTAGGTGTCGAAAGTGGTGAAACATACTTAAAGCATGTAAAAACTGATTTTATCTTTAAAAAGTAATTCTTTCCAACTAACCTTCCTTGTTTGTCAAAATATGGTTGGTTGCAAATTTTCTTTTCTAAAACTTCTACCGAGATTTTAGAGTTAAAAAATTTAAATCATTTATAATTAGCCCACTTGGCCCTCTCAAGCCGTCCTATTTTAGTCATTTCAAATTGGCACAAGTGCCGGGGTCTACCCATCATCGTTCTCTTTCTTCAAATCCAACAACCGTCGCCAAGTCCAACCATTTCATTCCATAGTCTCCTTTAGGATCAATTTCACCTAGAGGGGGGAGCGAATAAGGTGATGCTAATAATTATAAAAATTTATGTGGAAATATATAAAATAATTGCAGCACAGATAATAGCAGAATAATAAAAGCAGAAATAGAACAACACAGATTTACCTAGCTTCGGCAAAACCCTGCCTACGTGCTGCTCCTAAGGTTTCTACTAGAAATTAAGTAGTCAGACGCTTACACACATAAACTCTTGACATCCGCTATGGACTAACCTAACTCTACGCTCAAAACTCTGCCACAACCCAAACACTGAGTTGTGAATTCTCGAACTACACCACCGTTGTTCGTCCCCTAGTCACACGACTAGACAATTAGACAAGTTAAATAGAAATTACAAACTAAAAACAAATTTAAAATACAAAACCTTATGTAACCACTAAAGCTCAAATAGATTGGCCTAAAAGAAAAAGAGTACAGCCTAAAGGAAATAAAGTAAGTTGTCCCCCTTTATCTTTAATTTTGTTTGCCGATTCCTTTTGCTTTCGTTCTGTACTTCGTTCCTCTTACAAAATTTTAGGGCTTTGTTTTTCTTTGAAACCACCGCTTGGTTGTTGATCGATCTTACTATCGAACCACAATTCAATTTGATGCTTCTATGATCTTTGGCCTTTGCTTAGCTTCAGCTACTTTAAATTTTCAAGTTCGAATAATGCATGAATTGGTACGTGAATGCCTTTTATTGATTATTGGTTATTCTCGACTTTGATTCGAGTTTAATGATTTATTACTCTCTGTTTTTCTTGAACTCGAATGAACCTCACCGCCGATGATGTTAATGGTTTATATAGGATTTAATTCGCTAAATAACCGTTTGAATAAGTCTTTAGAATTCATCTGTTACTTTAGCTCGGCCGTTCGATTTAACTTGAATGTTGGTGATGTTTTCTGACTTTTTCAATTCGTATATTTTTGTTTGCTTGATTGTCACGACTTTCGTTTTCTTTAAATTTGGTTCCGTTCTTTTCTCTGCTGACATCTTTGATTTCAGCACTTTGAAATAATGATAATATTTTCTAGTTTTGTGATAATTTACTGGTTCACGATTTGCTGGCAATCGATTATGGTGTTTGGATTTCCTGGACTTGTTCAATTGGATTTGACTTTGGCATTTAATTTTACATGTTTAGTTTCTTGTATTGACTGCTTCGATAGTTTCACTTGAGTTTGTTATGGTTTGCATATGACCTTCATGTGTACATTTGTGTCTGTACTAGGTTGTACATTGTTCTTAGTCTTGCATTCGTGTTCATCATGTAGTCTGCTTGAAGTTGTAGCCTTGCTTGCATATTAAGCTGCTTCAATTATATCTCTTATTGCCACCGCATATGTATACATGTCGTCTACTGCTTCTCTGCATTTGTATTGAGTAACTCACTATCTTGCTGCGTGGTTCCTGACCTATGGCTTAATTTGTGTTCTTTCATCTCTCTGGTTTCATTTGTATGCATCTATCCTGATGTTTGTTTATGAGGTTTTCATGTGTACTGTTCTGGTTCAAGTAACTTGTTGGACTGGGTTCACTTAAACTTCATCTTGATTTTGGAATTTGTGTGCACTTTGAATGCTGGTCTTCATATGGCTTTGAGTATGTTGCTTCAGATATGCTAGCTCGTGTTGCTTCGAGTTAAACTACAGCTTTTACTCTTGTATGTACATGTGCACCGGTTCTATTTGTCATTGTTGCTTAGCATTTACTTAACATGTCGAGCCATGTTGTTGTGTTTACACCTTTGATTTGTATGCCTGGGAATGTGTGCTTGTTACTGCTCTGTGTCTTGGTTGCGTGAACTTGGTTCTCTGGCCAGTTTGGGTTCATTCGTGTTGAATTGCTTTGTACTTTGGTCCACTGATGATGATAATGTCTGGTTACATGTTATCATGACCCATTGGTTTGTTATTCAAGTGGTTTCATCTAAAAGTTTAGCATTGCTTTGTTTCCAGTTCTGGTGCACATGCCTGAATCTCTGGTTTTCACTACACATGTGTGTGTGTGTGTGTTCATTTTGGTTGAGCCTTTTACTTTATGCCATTGTCATGAACTTAAATTGGTTTGTTTCTGACATTGAACTTGTTGCATTTGGACCGGGTTGCCTTCGCATTTTGAAACTCGAGATGTTGTCTTGTTGCATTGTGTTTGATCTTGAGTTACTTCGAGTTAAACTTCCCAGTTGCAATGTTTTCATGTTTGTTGAACCATTGAACTTGAGTATGGTTATGTTGATTTGGTCAAGACTCATATGCACTTGAGTTGAATCCAGCCTCGGCTTGGATTTGACCTTATGCTCACCTATCCCTGCAATTTTCTCAAGTGTACATTGATGTGCACGGCCTTATGGCATGGACAGTGATACAGTGAGACACTGTGCATGTCATAAGTTGTTTGTGTAGATGAATTCAAAATAAATGATGACGAACAACCCAAATAATTGAGGAAAATAACATTTTCAAAATACACTTTTTATTTTACACTGCAAAATATTTCTTTTTCAATTTTACTACGCTAGTGTTTATTTTGTAGATAACTCAGATGCAGGATACAAATTGGAATAGAGTTGAAGATCAAATATGAGTGTTGAGTGAATATGTAGCGAGGAAAGTTGTGTAAATTGAAATGCAACTGAAGTTGTGTTGCAATTGAAAATTGTGTATATATAGTGAGAGCTCAAATTTGTACTATTCAAAATTGTAATAAAATATTTGCTCGAATCAAATATTTGTTTGAATTTAAATTCGGTGTTATTTATTTTATTCAACAAATATTTATTTAATTATGTGAAAAATAAAATAGTACAATAAAAATACATTTAAATGAATATATATATGTTTATTATCATCAAACAAAAATCATATACAAGCATATTCTATAATCTTCCCCTTTTGATGATAATAAACATATATGTAAGATTTGAATTTATTAAATGTAATTACGAATTGATGAACTCTATTTGCTCTCCCTATTTGAATGCTCCCCCTACAATAAAGATCCCCCTACACAGATGCATGTAGTTAAAATTGAAAAATCAATTAAAAAATAACTTTGAATAAAACATTCTTGAATATTAGTAAGGATATCGCTCAAAAATCAAAATCTTAACCTCTCTCCCCCTTTTGTTATCATCAAAAATAATAGTAATTGAATTAGCTATGATTTTGATTAAGAATATAAAATCAAATCTAGAGGGAAATATTAATTTCAAGTTCTAATTAATCAAACAAAAACCATAATATTTTATTAATTAGAAACAAACTCCACTTTAGAGAAATGGTAGGATTATAGAAAATTTTATATAGTGACAAGAGTTTGATATTTTCTATAAAGGAATAATTTGTGCATTTTATCTTTTCAAATATTATACAAAAAAATGCAAATCACTTCCTAACCATGCATAATTATTAGGACTTTTAAATGAGGTTTGTAGTTACCCCTTTTTTATAAATAAACATGTCAAGTATTTTCTAACCATGCATAACCGTGAAGACTTTTAAATAAGACTGGAATATACTTGATATTTATCCCTTTTTTATATGCGTCCCATCCGTGCATAACTGCGAGGACTTTTAAATGAGAATGGAAGCCCATATATAGAAATTCAAGCAATCCACCCTTGCATTAACGCGATGACTTTTAAATGAGAGTGAATACTTTAGGATATGATTATTTTACAATTTTTTTCCTTATTTTGAAGTACCAAATTCTATACACTACATTATGATGTATGGATTGACAGAATGGTGAAAGCGATAGAAATGATCATGAAATAAGTACTAATCAAAAAATATTATAAAATTTGTTTAATTTTCATGAAATTATAAAATTATACTTTCTCTTGTTATGGAATATAATTTAATCAATATCCATCACTTTTAAAGCACTATAATAATTTTGATAAATTCCAAAGAGGTTCAAGTACTCCATGATTATCTTTTCTAGAGTACATCTCTTACCGAAATAATCTAGAGTATTAACATTGTAACGACCCGACTTTCTATTACCAGAAAATCACATCACTAATTAAGAAAGAAAGGGATAGAAGAAGAAAAGAAAGAGAAGAAAGAACAACAACACAACAGAAATCTCACAGCGGAACGAATGAAATATAATATATAACATATATATAGTATCAGATCCATCAGAGTACTCAACTATACAACTCAAGTTAGACAGTTATAACATTTCTGTCTAATATACAATACAAGAATATCAATACAGAATAACACACAGCGGAAACTCTATCTATATCTACACGTTGAAGCCTCCTGCTCCAAAGCTCCTCCATAATTCGTCAAGAATAACCTGAATCACTTGACTACTCATACATAATATGAGTACCCAAGAGTTTAATAAAACAGAAAATAAACACTCGGGTCAAACAGGGGTCTGGTGTGAGTAAACGGTTTAAAATTGCTTAACTTTAGAAAATCCTTTGAAAGAAAGGTATCACGTAAGGCTTCCCACACATAAACATGGAAAAGTTTTTACCTTACGCTAACCAAAACATTTGATAGAAATCCAGTGATATTATAATAGTGTCTTGGGTTTTCAAGTAAATATGAAATAGCCGAAATTGTTACATTTATTAAATTCCAGCTACTAGCCACAAAAGTGGGTAATACAAACAAAACCGTAGGATCTCGTAGGGAAAATATGTTTCCATCAATGGCAGGGCTACTGCCGTACCGCCCGTCACAGTACGTGGCCTAGATCACCATACCGAGGAGTATGCCCCTCCCCTGCAACACAAGGCCGGGACCATTCCTTACTGAACAGTCCCAAACAAGACCACCCCATAGTTGGCTGCAGACCAACTGCCCACAAAGTCGAAATAAAAAGGGACATCTAGACAGGGATGAATCTCGTCCTACTTGGGCATGACCCACTTAACCTTGCTGCACCTCCCCTGTTTTAGCCATTCCCAGTTGATGAGGCTTGAGGCTGCGATTACCGTTGTAGGACACATTTATCTTAGAATGCTCATCGTCCACCTGACGATGTTCTGAAAGCATTCAGTCCATACAAATCCGTTCCGGGTTCGAACGGAACTGAAGGCACTATCTCATTGCACTCATTTTGGAATCACCCTCAGAGTCAACGACAATAGCCCTTGAATTCTGAATCACCATCTCGAATCCATGAGTACTATTCCGTTAAACTCATCACGGAATCACCCACAGAGTTATACTGACGTATAGTTCTTACATCTTGAGTCTTCACTTGCACTCCACTTGGATTCACGACCTAACGTTTATTTTGGATCCGTGTGGTTTTCGGATATCCAAATATAGACACCCGATCCCGGTCTCACCGAAACCAAACGCCATTTTAATGTTCAAGTTGTACTTAAGGGATTTAGATATTCAGAAATATCACTTAACATAAATGGATGATTCACGTTACACAGATAGATAATTCACAATTATCAAATTCATCCACACATCTCACAAGGCAGCATATATATCACATCTCAGATATATCACATTCATATCACATATCAACCAATGACATACGATATCATCCAATATCATTAACACATCCAATGATCCTTATCAACCAATCATTCATCATCCATAACAAAGTTTGATTCAACTTAATTAATTTAATTTATCCTTAATTAAATTAATCCTTACTTAAACACCTGGATTATAATCAATCCATCTTACCATTCATCAATTAATTACAAATTAATTAATAAACATCACTAAATTATTTACCTCAATTAATCTCCCTTGATTAATTATTACTTAATTACTTTAAGTAATTATTCCTTAATCGCAAATTTAATTAATCATCTTGATCAATTACTTCTTAGTTATCTAAGTAATTATCTCTTAATTACCTTTTAAATTATTCACATCTGATTAATTATTATTTAATTACTTGATAATTATTCCTTAAGTATCCTTTAATTAATCACATCTGATTAATCGCCTTTAATTAATCATACTTGATTAATTACTCTTGATTAATTACCTTTAATTAATCACACTTGATTAATCATTTATAATTTATCATATTTAATTAATTACTTTTAATTAATCACATTTGATTAATTACTTTTAATTACATTCAGTAATTAAAACTTAATTATAAATTTATTATCCTTAAATTATTAATTAGCAATTAATTAATTATTTCCATTTATTAATGATTACTTCATTAATTAAAACTTAATTAATTATTTAACAAGTAATTAACCACTTAATTAAATTCTCTTAATCCTTTATTAATTAACCATTAATTAAATAATTTAATCCTTTAATTAATTTTATGAATTAATTCTTTAATTAATAACTCAAGTGATTAATCCTTAATCAAATCCACTATATTACTTTTATAAGTAATTATCTTTTACTTAGTTACTTCTAGTAATTAACCACTTAATTACTTCACCAAGTAATTATACTTAATTAACTCCAAAGTGATTATCTTTAAATTAATCACTAATTAACTACTTAATTAATTACTTTACTTAATAATTTAAATTTAATTAAACGATTCTTAAATTTTTATATTATGGAAATTCTTAATTAAATCATTTATATTAACCAATAATTTCCAAGGGTTAATAAATTTAATTTCCTTAATTATCTTCACAAATTTATTTATCTTTAAATAATCAAAACATATAATTTCTTAAATTATAATTGATTTCTACACTTTAATCATTAATCCTTATTTGAAAATATAATAATTTAAAGTCAATTATAATTAAAACAATTCTAAATATTCAAATCAACCCTTTTAAATCTTTAAAACTTTCCCTGGTTACTAAATAAAAGTTAATACAAAATTTATTCAAACACTCACTTATTTTATTTAAAAACTTTTCTATTTCAATATATATAAATCTTATTTAAAACTTAACCTTGAACAAATTTGTTTTATAAAATAAAAACTTGTTTTACTTTGGTTTTAAAACTTGAATGATCTACAAATCATATTTTATTTGTTTTCAAAACCTTTAAAAACTTTACTGCTAATTATTAAAAACTTTAAAACATTTCGAACCCAAACTTAAACAATCCCAATAACTCGTGAAATTCCACAGAAAACACGCGACAACCCCCGAGTTACCCAGACCTTCACTTGCTTCGAGCCAGAACCTCAAACTCCCGATGCATGCTTCGAGCTCCAACCCATCTTCTCCCATAACCCATCACTGAAGCACGAAACTGTGCACGTTAACGTGCACATCGCCGTTGGTCGATGAGGATCTCCTCTCCAGCCTCCACCAAGTCACAAACGACCTCGACAACAACTCGCGAGACTCAGCAAACCCAATTCGATCAAGCTCCAAAATATGACTGTCGAACCCAACTACAAAACCAATTGCTACCAAAAATGATCACCGTCGACCGTCCCCTCTCTCGAGACACCTTGCCACCTCATCCCTAGCTCCGTCTCACTCCCCCGCAACTCCAGAACCCTACGCGATCGTCCCCGTCAGCCTCTCGATGCCGCAGAACCCATCAGAACATCATCGCCATTCACAGAGTAACAAACCCTACTAAGAACAATTCCGGCCACCTCATCGAAAAGAAATCACCAACCAATTTTTCCCATGGTCACTGCTGACCCCTCCACCTTCGAGCACAACCACGACCACCACTTTGCCGTCGTTCGCCTCAATTTGGTCGAAATACTCAAAACACTCAAACCCCAAATTCTCACAAATTACTGACCTAAAATTCATGATTCAAGCTTCTAAAATCATGTTTCCTTATCTACAATCCAATTATGATATCAAAATTAAAGATTCAAATCATACAATTTTAACCCAATTTAAATTTTACTGTAAATTTCAAGATTTATATCAAATTATTCCATTTAAAAACTTGTAATTATTTGTAGATGATAGCCGACTTGATTTCAAACAACTTTCATTAACAAATCAAAAGTCAAATTCGAATTAAAAATCAAGTTATTGAATTTTATAAAAAAATTAAAACCGCTTATGATCACACAGTAACTATTTTATGATTACAGGTAGCAAACATTTTAATTCAAACATGCATCAGCTTAATTTCAGAAATCCAAACAAATCATCAATGTTTCATGCACAAGAACAAGATGGAATTTAAGATTTAAAACTGTTTTTAAATTTGCATTTACTCACCTTTAAAATGCAGAGAACAGAAACTGTTCTAGACTTCCAGGTTCTGAAATTTTCACTGCATGTTGATGAATTGCTTGATTCCAGTTTTGCATATTCTTGAATCTTGTTGCTTGATGTTGAATATCCAGCATATTCCTTTCTAGGTCTTACAGATTTTTTTTGTGTTCTTTTTTTCTTCTGATTTGCATTTGTATTACATTTTTCTGATCTTTGGTTTGAATTACATTTTTGTTGATATGAAGATAATATCCAGCTGAAAGTTTTAAGAGTAAATTTCTTCTTATTTTACAATTTTTAGATTTTAAATTAAAATGTCAAGAATATGACATTTGTCCCTTGTATGATTTAATTTTCTTACACCTATGCTCAAAGATTTAAGAGTGTCTTAATATACATTTTAAAAGTTAACAAGTGTTATTTTAAATGTTTCACTAATGTTTGATTTTTATTTACAAAAGTTACTTTCTAATGTTTTATTAATGTTTAAAATGTTATTTTCTTTTTAGCAATCTATTTAAGCTATTTACATGTACTTATGTAATATTTAGATAATTATAAAAAAATGTTCTTATCTTATAAAAAAAATAAACTTTAGACTTTAATAAATATTACAAAAGCAAATTCATATAGGCATTTATGAATAACTTATATTTTAGATCCAATTTAATATAACATATGTTTAAAAAATTTAAGAAACTTAGTTTAACTCTTTATATAAAATTTTAAAACAATTTTATCTTATGATAAAATTAAAATGAAAGAATATTAAAAATAATTGAAAGTGAACTTCAAATTTTATTCCTATTTAAAACAAAAGCTAAAATATATGTTTATAAAATAAGAAATTAACTTTGTTATTAAAATTTAAAATTTCAAATATCATTTCAAAAGCATTAAATCAAATTAACCTTTCAAATTACAAAACTATATATTTATTAAAGTTTGCAAATACTTATTAAATTCAAATCAATAAAATTCCTATTTCAAATATATATACAAATATATATACACATTTCAAATAGAAAAACATCTTAAAATTATATTTGAAAATTACTGTGTTGAATTTTTGAAACACAAACCAAATCAATTGTATATTCATATACATTACAGTTTGGATATATAGCTTTTGAAAAATAAAACTTACCAAATTTTAAATTTCTATAATAAATATTTCCAAATTGAAATATTATAAATTTTTAAAAGAATTAAACCTACCAAATTTTATATTGTTAAGAAAATTATTGATAGATATTAACAAATTATTATTATCAGCCTTTGAAATAATTTTAACTTGTCAATTTATAATATAAAACGATCAAATCAATTTAATTATTATCAAAGATTATTAAATTGATATTGCTCAAAATTTCGGGTCGTCACAAACATGATGAAAACCCAAGTTTCAAAAATAAAAATCAATTTTCTATAAGGGGGTTTTGTGAAAATAACTTCTAGTTGAAAATCAATATATATAATTAAATATTGCAAAAATGATTTCAACATGAGATCATATAAGATACCACTTGTATTTAAGATATTCATGGTGTTATATAGTGGTATATAAGAAAAAAAAACGTATATTCCTCAACACTTGAATTTGTTTGAAATTTTCAGCACATCCATTTATATCAAGCACAAGTAAGAAAACACACATTCTAAAAATTCGTCAAAGCCACTTTACATGATATTCCAAAAGTGAATCAATAAAAACTAAACGCAGAGAAATTACAGAATTGTCGATATGCTTTCCAGAACTTCAAGAATTTCAAAAGTTGAGATGGCAGAAATACTTCAGCCTGATTGATAAGAACAAATTAACTATATGTGAACAAAATTGAGTTGAGAGATCATACCTCGCTTTCCTTTGATGTCGTGATATCGATAATGAGATAATCTCCATCTAAACGTTATAGGCTAAGGAATATTTAAATTTTAGTTCATAAATTATTTAGAACAACTCGAAATCTATCTCCATCAAGTTTGTTCCTTAGCCTACTTATGTGTCTAAATTTTGGAGAAGGCAAGTGGTCTAACTAAGGATGTAGGACCACTATTATTATCTGTTGGAATCTTTGGTACCCAAATTTGTCTATACAACAAAAACCGTTAACATTTATAATTATACCCTTGGGAATCCAAATTTTTTAAATTCAAACCATTTATATTCGTACCTTTCGAAATCATATTTATTTAATGGTTTTGTATTTGTATATATTTTGACAATTATTCTTGCTATGTCCAATATTTCAACACTTTACACATCTAGTTATCACATATTTCCCTTTGATGGTGTTATTAGTCATTTGTTCATATTTTGACACTTTTTCAAATCCAAGTCCTTTTCTTTTGTTGGCAAAGAGTTAATTTTCTAAAAGCATGTTAAATGATTTTTCTCTAGGGAAGAAATTTGGAGTAATCAACTCAACTTTATTAACTTTGAATTTTAAAAGTTTATTTTCATTTATTAACTTCGAACAACAACTAATGGTGCTATCTCTCTTTTCAAGACTTTTCATTTTTAATCGCATATTTTCATTTTGTAGCTCTCTAATTGTATTCTCAATTTCTAGCATCTCAGTTTCGAAAAGTTGGAGTTTTTTAAATTCAATTTTTTCAAAATCCTCGATTTTTTCAATCTCCTTTTCAAACTCGTGATTTAATCGAATAATTTCAAACTTGCTCAACATCACATTTTCTTTTTCAAGGGTTTTGAAATTTTTGTTGACCTCATTAATTTCTTTTCAAAAATCACACATTTAGAACTTTCTGACTTCTAAAAGCTATCTAACTCTTTTTGCAAAATATTATTTTCACAAATCAACTTAGTTATGTTTTTCTCCTGAATTAAACTTTCGTTTTCTAAGTTTTGAAAGTTTTCACAAAAAATGGGCAAATTCTCTTTCATGGACCAAACACCTTTTGCAATTAGAACTTTTATTTTTCTTAATTATTTTAAGCTCATTTTCCGAATTATTATTTTTCTGATGAAGTTTAGCTTGTTTCCTTTTCAACTTATTATTTTTAATCTCAAGAGCTTTATTACGTTCAATTAATTTTCGGCATAAGAGAACTAAATCATTAAATGGAAAATTACTTATCTCATCAGCTATTGAATCTGTGATATCCCAGAATTTTTGGCAATAAAATTTAATAACCTGAGTTTAAAAATTAAATTGATTTGATAATATTTGTTAATAATATTTGAATTGATTTAATAATCTTCTTTTAAATAAATATTTAACTGATAATTTATCTTTTAAAAGCTAATTTAAATTGTTTCTATTTATAATGTATATATTAGTATATATTATAAATAGATAAGTTTTGATTTTAAATTTAATAGATAAAGCTATGTTTTCTAATTCTATTATTTTTGATAATTTGGAAATTTAATATTAAATAAATAATAATATGATTTTAAAAATACTCAAGATAAATTTAATTTGTTTAAAAATAAATTCTAGCCTAGGTTTAAATTTAAATAAAAAGATTGTTTTGTTCTTTTTAATTTAGCTTTATAAAATAAGTAATTTATATTTTGAAGAGATTGTTTCTTTTATAAATTATTTTAAGTTAATAATGAGTCTTATTAATCATATAATGCCTTCACAAATGGGTTTTAATGGAAATAGACATTGTTATTTATATATTTGAAAAAAAGACTGTGGTTTGGAATTTTAAAATAAAGTCTTTCAAGAATATTTAAAATAAAAAAAATCTTATACATATTAAACATAAGTCTAAATACATATACATAAGAAGCTATGATATTAACATAACCAATAAAAATAACTGTAACAACTTCATATATATACATAAGCATAGCTAGGCATAGAACTTAATACATAGGTTAAAGTTTATAACTAATAACTAGAATACACTAAGACAAAAGACAAAATAATAAAAGTAAACCTGGCAAAGTCATAAGTATGTTGTCTGTAAGAATATATGTAAGTACAAGTAAAAAAAAAATGAAAGCTGCCGGGCATATTAAATATGTAGCATGTGGGGTAGAATGTAAAATTAAGAAATAAACAAAGTAAAGTACAAAAAAAATGCAGGCAAGAATATAAGACAAGACAAGTATGAAAACATAAAATAAAAGCAAACCAGGCTTTGAATAGTTGTAGGTTGACTTTAAAGCAAAGAAACAAAGCAAAGTAGGAATAAGACTCAGGCAAGAAAAGAAAATAAAATGCAAAGCAAAGTTAAGAAATAAAATGTAGTCAACCTGTAAGAAAATGCAAAGCAAAAATATCTTTGTACACATAAGATAAGATTAGTTGTAAACATATAGTACATTTGCATTTAATGCTTTCAAAACTTTAGCACATAACAAAGTCATTTTGAATTTGTGTTATCATCATTTCAACCTCCCTAACATATCATTTTGCCTGATAAAACAAAGACATGAATTGTACCAGGGATTTGCAAAACCCAGTTATCACCTTCCCCTGAAACTCCTTTATATACATGCCATCTTCTTAGTTCGTTCAACACAACATAGCAAGCTTTTCCTTTTTATAACTAAAGCATCATACATCAACAACAAAAGGCAAGAAGAATCAAAGGAAAATCAAACAAATCATTCCCAGATTTTAAAGTTCAAACCGTTTCAGAAAAAAAATGCTCTGCTCATTTCTGAAATACAGGTGAGTAACACTTTTAAAATTACTTAAGTTTTAAAATCTGTTGCATGCTAATATTTGGATGCTCAATATATTTGTGTGAATATTTTGTATATATTCTTTTCTCTGGGTATTGTGCGATGAAATTACTGCATATTGTATACCCTGCATGATATCCTTTAAAAATCTAAAGCTTCAAATTCACACTGCTTTTCAAAAATCAAACAGTTGCAAGTAAAATTGCTCTGTCTTCACTCAGAGGTAAATAACTTCATATTTTAAAACATAAATGTTAACTATCAGTTGCCTGTAAATGAGTATGCCTTGAGTACTTGGTTTGTGATGATTCTTCTGTGTATATATATACATAAGTACTATTATGTACCTGCTTGACTGTGTTTGTTTAAAACTAAGATTTTGATAAAAAGTCTTTACCATTTGATCATCCCAGTTAGAAATTAAGGCTTAAACAAATGTTGTTGTTAGTATAGATTTATGTTGAAAAAATATATTTGAAATTAAGATAAAACAAAACCTGATTACTTTGTAAAACAAATAAGAGTAGAGCAATCTTAGAATCAGTAAGATTTCAACATGTTAATTCATTGATTCAGATATATAATTCGAATCCTTAAACAAAGCCTTGATATTTAAAACTATAATCACATTTTTTAGTTGAGCTTTGAACATGCTTTACTGGGTTGATCAATTCAAGCATTTTGGGTTGCCTCGGGCAATACACTTGATCAGAGAGGTTGGGATTCGCTTGGGAGGAAGATAGGGGATCAGAGAGGCCATGAAAAATGGCCGGAGGCACTATCAATCACCGTGGCGATGGTGGTTTTAATTTTCAGTGGGTAAACCTAGTTTGGGTTGTGTGTAGTTTTTGGGTCGGTTCGAACGCCTCGAAGCGTCGAGTTCAACGGGGTTTTGGGAAGTTGAAGCTTGGTCATTGTCGAAGCTGTAGCCGGAGGTGGTGGTACTCCGGTGGTCGGAGTTTGAAATGCGGTGGAGTTTCCAGGTTTCGAGAGGAACCTGATTTTTGTTTCCAGGTGGAGTTTCGAACTTGTTTTCGATTCGTGCTGCCATGATGATTTTGGGTGGTCGCGATCATGTCGGGAGGCGGTCGGCGACATGTTGAAGTTCAGGAGGGTGGTCGGAGTTGGCTGGGGCCACTGTGCACGTGCACCGTGCCATTGAAGTGTTGGGGTGGTTTTTTATGTGTGCAGGGTTTTTCCTCGGGAAGTACTCGAGTCACTCGAGTATGTGACTCGAAGTAGGGAAGGGGGAGACTCGAAGCAATTCTGGGTTGGTTCGAGACAGTGAATGGTTTCAGGTTTTAGCAAAACCTGATTTGTTCCAGTTTTAAATTTAGTTCAAAATATAAACCAAGATTGAAACAGTGTTTGAATTCAATGTTTAAAGTAATCTTAGATGAAACTTTTGAATCTAAGGTTTTCAAAATGAATTTGGATTTTAAATCAAGATTTAAAAATCAAGGTTTTACAACAAAGTTTGGAATCAATGTTTAAAACTAATAGGTTCAAGTTTACATGAAAACCAAATCTGAAAGTTAATTCAATTATAAATATGAATGTTTTAAAAATAAGTTCAAATAAAATAGTTTTGAAAGTAAATTTGTTGAGAAAAGTTTTTAAATGGAAAGTAAATAAATTGTTTTAACTTGAACTTGCAAGCTAAAAACATTAATGTATTTTGGAAATTTAAATTTAAATAAAAGTTAGGTAGTTGAATTTAAAAGGGCTTTCTTATATAAGTTTCATATGTAAGTAATTAATGTTATTTACAAGATTTAAAATTTGAATTTAAATTTGATTAATGTTTAAATAAATAGTCATTTTGAATCTTAAATTCAAATGATATTTGAATAAAAATTTAAAATGTAATGTTATTGAAGTCATTGATAAAGAAATAAATTATCTTATAAATAATTAAGGTATTCAAATGATTAAATGAATAAGTCAATTGAGAAGTGACATGTGTATTTAATTTATAAAATTAATAATTTAGATTAATTTATAATTGGAGATTAATTAAGAAGTAGATTAAGTAATGTTATTAATTAATGAAGATAATAAACTAAAGATTATTAATTAATTAATGTATGTGATTAATTTGATAATTAATTTAGATTAACTAGATAATCTATTGTAAATTGTTGAATGTAATTACTTGATAAAAGTAATTAAGAGATTAATTACGTGTTGTGATTAATTTTGATTAAATGATTAATTTAAGTTAATCAATTTAGTTTAATTGATTTAAGAAAATCATTTGATAATTGATAAGTATAATTACTTAGTGTATTCAATGAAGCATAATTACTTAAGGAAGTAATTAATGTTAATTACTGAATGTAATTAGTAAAAGATGATGTGTTAATGGAGTAATTTGGATAATTACTTTGGTAATTAATCAGAGGATTAATTAATGGAGATAATTAATTATGGGATAATTAATGTATTAATATAAGTAATTAATGATAATTAATTACTGGAATGTTATTAATCAAAGGTGATTAATAATTGTGTTTAATTAAAGATTAGTTACTTAATATAATTAATTTAACCAAAGAAATTTAATTTAAATCTGAATTAAAGATCATTAATTAATAATTAATGATGTAATTAAGAATTGGTTAATTAAGGAATAATCAATAATGTGGTGATTAATTTATGTAATTAATTAAGAATAAATGTAATTAAGTAAATGAAGTAATTAAATGTAAATTACTATAAATGATTTAGGATAATTAATTTGTGAAATTAATTAAAGACTAATTACTTATTGTAATTAGAAATGATTAATCAAAGGTGTTTAATCAAGATGAATATCTATAGATTAATTAATTAATTTGATTTACAATTAATTAATGCTTTGTATAAGCAGGATTTATGGAATGAAGTAATTAATTTAATTTACTTTAAATTAATTAGAGATAGAAGTAGTTAATTTAATTCATTTTAAATTAATTACAAATGGCATGATTATAAATCATTGCTTATAAATGATATTGATATTTCATTTGATGATTGTGAATTCAGATCTGACATGAATAATATCTATGTGATATGGATGCTTGGTTTAAGTATGATTATATTTAATTATCTGTTTGCAGATAATATTGATTATCTGTAAGTGATGATGATATGATTATCTACTGTGATATTATGAATTATCTATCTGTGTGTATTGATAATATTGAATTGAACTGTTAAGACTAAATAGACAACTTGGCCTTAAAAGACACGTTTTGGTTTTCGATGAGATCGGGATCGGGTTTCCACATTTGGAACATCCGAAAACCACATCGATTCCAAATTAACGATAGGTCGTGAATCTGAAGTGAAGATGAAGATTCAGAATGCAAGGGTTATCGTCGTTAACTCTGAGGGTGATTCCAAAATGAGCGTAACGAGATAATGCCTTCGGTTTCGTTCGAACCCGGAACGAACTTGTATGGATTGAATGCTTTTAACACATCGTCAGGTGGGCGATGAGCATTCTAAGAAATGTATTCTCTAAAGGTAACCGCAGCCTCAAGCCTCATCAACCGGGAATGGCTAAAACAGGGGAGGTGCAGCAAGGTTAGGTGGGTCATGCCCAAGCAGGACAAGGATATTCCCCTGTCTAGATGTCCCTTTTTATTCGGCTGTGTGGGCAGTTGGTTGCAAACAACTGCGGGGTTATCTTGTTCGAGACTGTTCAGTAAGGAATGGTTCCGGCCTTGTGTTGCAGGGGGTCGGGAGTGATCCTCGGTACGTTGATCTAGGCCACGTACTGTGACGGGCGGTACCCCAGTAGCCCTGCCATTGTATGGAATCCACAATCCAATAAGTGCCAACGGTTTTGATTGTATTACCCACTTTTGTGGCTAGTAGCTGGAATTTAATCATGTAACAATTTCGGCTATTTTCTATTTACTTGAAAACCCTAGACCTATTATAATATCACTGAATTTCCTATCAAATGTTTTGGTTAGTGTAAGGTAAAAACTTACCCATGTTTATGTGTGGGGAGTCTTACGTGATGCCTTTTATTTTCAAAGGATTTTCAAAATTAAGCAACTTTAACCTGTTACTCACACCAGACCCATGTCTGACCCGGAGTTTATTTTTGTTTTTCATAAACTCTCGGGTACCAAAATTTTTACGGGTAGCCAAGGGATTCAGGTTAGTTTTGACGAATTCTGAAGGAGCAATAGAGCAGGAGGCTTCAGCGTTGTAGATATATATATAGTTCCATTGTGTTGGTATCTCTGAGTCATATTGTTTGAGTTGTATTGTATTGAGTTGTATTAACTAGACAGGTGTCTATAACTGTCTAGTATGTGATGTATTATCTGTATAACTCTGATTGATGTTGTATATTATGTAAATACTTATGTGATTATTATAATTTATTCGTTCCGCTGTGAGATTCTGATGTTGTTGTTCTTTCTTCTCTATCTTTTCTATTTTCTCATCCCTTTCTTTCTTCAAGACGAAACGGATTTCTGGGCGTAGGAACCCGGGTCGTCACAGTTGGTATCAGAGCGCTAGGTTGAGTGAATACCTAGGCTCTTGAGTGTTTTCTTTCCTGAGAGAGCGTATTTGTAAGTTTTGTTTTTAAATTTAATAGATAAAGCTATGTTTTCTAATTCTATTATTTTTGATAATTTGGAAATTTAATATTGAATAAATAATAATATGATTTTAAAAATAATCAAGATAAATTTATTTGTTTAAAAATAAATTCTAGCTAAGGTTTAAATTTAAATGAAAAGACTGTTTTGTTCTTTTTAATTTAGCTTTATAAAATAAGTAATTTATAATTTGAAGAGAATGTTTCTTTTATAAATTAATTTTAAGTTAATAATGAGTCTTATTAATCATATAATGCCTTCACAAATGGGTTTTAATGGAAATATACATTGTTATTTGTATATTTGAAAAAAAGACTATGGTTTGGAAATTTAAAATAAAGTCTTTCAAGAATATTTAAAATAAAATAAATCTTATACATATTAAAAATAAGTCTAGATACATATACATAAGAAGCTATGATATTAACATAACCAATAAAAATAACTATAACAACTTCATATATATACATAAGCATAACTAAGCATAGAACTTAATACATAGGTTAAAGTTTATAACTAATAACTAGAATACACTAAGACAAATGACAAAATAATAAAAGTAAACCTGGCAAAGTCATAAGTATGTTGTCCGTAAGAATATATGTAAGTACAAGTAAAAAAAAATTAAAGCTGCCAGGCATATTAAATATGTAGCCTGTGGGGTAGAATGTAAAATTAAGAAATAAACAAAGTAAAGTACAAAAAAAAAATATGCAGGCAAGAATAGAAGAGAAGACAAGTATGAAAACATAAAATAAAAGCAAACCAGGCTTTGAATAGTTGTAGGTTGACTCTAAAGCAAAGAAACAAAGCAAAGTAGGAATAAGACTCAGGCAAGAACAGAAAATAAAATGCAAAGCAAAGTTAAGAAATAAAATGTAGTCAACCTGTAAGAAAATGCAAAGAAAAAATATCTTTGTACACATAAGATAAGATTAGTTGTAAACATATAGTACATTTGCATTTAATGCTTTCAAAACTCTAGCACATAACAAAGTCATTTCGATTTTGTGTTATCATCATTTCAGCCTCCCTAACATAACATTTTGCCTGATAAAACAAAGACATGAATTGTACCAGGGATTTGCAAAACCCAGTTATCACCTTCCCCTGAAACTCCTTTATATACATGCCATCTTCTTAGTTCGTTCAACACAACATAGCAAGCTTTTCCTTTTTATAACTAAAGCATCATACATCAATAACAAAAGGCAAGAAGAATCAAAGGAAAATCAAACAAATCATTCCCAGATTTTAAAGTTCAAACTGTTTCAGAAAAAAAAATGCTCTGCTCATTTCTGAAATACAGGTGAGCAACACTTTTAAAATTACTTAAGTTTTAAAATCTGTTGCATGCTAATATTTGGATGCTTAATATATTTGTGTGAATATTTTGTATATATTCTTTTCTCTGGGTATTGTGTGATGAAATTACTGCATATTGTATACCCTGCATGATATCCTTTAAAAATCTAAAGCTTCAAATTCACACTGCTTTTCAAAAATCAAAAAGTTGCAAGTAAAACTGCTCTGTCTTCACACTGAGGTAAATAACTTCATATTTTAAAACATAAATGTTAACTATCAGTTGCCTGTAAATGAGTATGCCTTGAGTGCTTGGTTTGTGATGATTCTTCTGTGTATATATATACATAAGTACTATTATGTACCTGCTTGACTGTGTTTGTTTAAAACCAAGATTTTGATAAAAGTCTTTACCATTTGATCATCCCAGTTAGAAATTAAGGCTTAAATAAATGTTGTTGTTAGTATAGATTTATGTTGAAAAAATATATTTGAAATTAAGATAAAATAAAACCTGATTACTCTGTAAAACAAATAAGAGTAGAGCAATCTTAGAATCAGTAAGATTTCAACATGTTAGTTCATTGATTCAGATATATAATTCGAATCCTTAAACAAAGCCTTGATATTTAAAACTATAATCACATTTTTTAGTTGAGCTTTGAACATGCTTTACTGGGTTGATCAATTCGAGCATTTTGGGTTGCCTCGGGCAATACACTTGATCAGAGAGGTTGGGATTCGCTTAGGAGGAAGATGGGGGATCGGAGAGGCCATGAAAAATGGCCGGAGGCTCTATCAATCACTGTGGCGATGGTGGTTTTCATTTTCAGTGGGTAAACCTAGTTTGGGTTGTGTGTAGTTTTTGGGTCGATTCGAACGCCTCGAAGCGTCGAGTTCAACGAGGTTTGGGGAAGTTGAAGCTTGGTCATGGTCGAAGCTGTAGCCGGAGGTGGTGGTACTCCGGTGGTCAGAGTTTGAATTGCGGTGGAGTTTCCAGGTTTCGAGAGGAACCTGATTTTTGTTTCTAGGTGGAGTTTCGAACTTGTTTTCAATTCGTGCTGCCATGATGATTTTGGGTGGTCGCGATCATGTCGGGAGGCGGTCGGCGACATGTTGAAGTTCAGGAGGGTGGTCGGAGTTGGTTGGGGCCACGGTGCACGTGCACCGTGCCATTGAAGTGTTGGGGTGGTTTTTTCTGTGTGCAGGGTTTTTGCCTCGGGAAGTACTCGAGTCACTCGAGTATGTGACTCGAAGTAGGGAAGGGGGAGACTCGAAACAATTCTGGGTTGGTTCGAGACAATGAATGGTTCAGGTTTTAGCAAAACCTGATTTGTTCCAGTTTTAAATTTAGTTCAAAATATAAACCAAGATTGAAACAGTGTTTGAATTCAATGTTTAAAGTAATCTTAGATGAAACTTTTGAATCTAAGGTTTTCAAAATGAATTTGGATTTTAAATCAAGGTTTTACAACAAAGTTTGGAATCAATGTTTAAAACTAATAGATTCAAGTTTACTTGAAAACCAAATCTGAAAGTTAATTCAATTATAAATATGAATGTTTTAAAAATAAGTTCAAATAAAATAGTTTTGAAAGTAAATTTGTTGAGAAAAGTTTTTAAATGGAAAGTAAATAAATTGTTTTAACTTGAACTTGCAAGTTAAAAACATTAATGTATTTTGGAAATTTAAATTTAAATAAAAGTTAGGTAGTCGAATTTAAAAGGGCTTTCTTATATAAGTTTCATATGTAAGTAATTAATGTTATTTACAAGATTTTAAATTTGAATTTAAATTTGATTAATGTTTAAATAAATAGTCATTTTGAATCTTAAATTCAAATGATATTTGAATAAAAATTTAAAATGTAATGTTATTGAAGTCATTGATAAAGAAATAAATTATCTTATATATAAGGTATTCAAATGATTAAATGAATAAGTCAATTGAGAAATGACATGTGTATTTAATTTATAAAATTAATAATTTAGTTTAATTTATAATTGGAGATTAATTAAGAAGTAGATTAAGTAATGTTATTAATTAATGAAGATAATAAACTAAAGATTATTAATTAATTAATGTATGTGATTAATTTGATAATTAATTAGATTAACTAGATAATCTATTGTAAATTGTTGAATGTAATTACTTGATAAAAGTAATTAAGAGATTAATTACGTGTTGTGATTAATTTTGATTAAATGATTAATTTAAGTTAATTAATTTAGTTTAATTAATTTAAGAAAATCATTTGATAATTGATAAGTATAATTACTTAGTGTATTCAATGAAGCATAATTACTTAAGGAAGTAATTAATGTTAATTACTGAATGTAATTAGTAAAAGTTGATGTGTTAATGGAGTAATTTGGATAATTACTTTGGTAATTAATCAGAGGATTAATTAATGGAGATAATTAATTATGGGATAATTAATGTATTAATATAAGTAATTAATGATAATTAATTACTGGAATGTTATTAATTAAAGGTGATTAATAATTGTGTTTAATTAAAGATTAATTACTTAATATAATTAATTTAACCAAAGAAATTTAATTTAAATCTAAATTAAAGATCATTAATTAATAATTAATGATGTAATTAAGAATTGGTTAATTAAGGAATAATCAATAATGGGGTGATTAATTTATGTAATTAATTAAGAATAAATGTAATTAAGTAAATGAAGTAATTAAATGTAAATTACTATAAATGATTTAGGATAATTAATTTGTGAAATTAATTAAAGACTAATTACTTATTGTAATTAGAAATGATTAATCAAAGGTGTTTAATCAAGATGAATATCTATAGATTAATTAATTAATTTGATTTACAATTAATTAATGCTTTGTATAAGCAGGATTTATGGAATGAAGTAATTAATTTAATTTACTTTAAATTAATTAGAGATAGAAGTAGTTAATTTAATTCATTTTAAATTAATTACAAATGGCATGATTATAAATCATTGCTTATAAATGATATTGATATTTCATTTGATGATTGTGAATTCAGATCTGACATGAATAATATCTATGTGATATGGATGCTTGGTTTAAGTATGATTATATTTAATTATCTGTTTGCAGATAATATTGATTATCTGTAAGTGATGATGATATGATTATCTACTGTGATATTATGAATTATCTATCTGTGTGTATTGATAATATTGAATTGAACTGTTAAGACTAAATAGACAACTTGGCCTTAAAAGACACGTTTTGGTTTTCGATGAGACCGGGATCGGGTTTCCACATTTGGAACATCCGAAAACCACATCGATTCCAAATTAACGATAGGTCGTGAATCTGAAGTGAAGATGAAGATTCAGAATGCAAGGGTTATCGTCGTTAACTCTGAGGGTGATTCCAAAATGAGCGTAACGAGATAATGCCTTCGGTTTCGTTCGAACCCGGAACGAACTTGTATGGATTGAATGCTTTTAACACATCGTCAGGTGGGCGATGAGAATTCTAAGAAATGTATTCTCTAAAGGTAATCGCAGCCTCAAGCCTCATCAACTGGGAATGGCTAAAACAGGGGAGGTGCAGCAAGGTTAGGTGGGTCATGCCCAAGCAGGACAAGGATATTCCCCTGTCTAGATGTCCCTTTTTATTCGGCTGTGTGGGCAGTTGGTTGCAAACAACTGCGGGGTTATCTTGTTCGGGACTGTTCAGTAAGGAATGGTTCCGGCCTTGTGTTGCAGGGGGTCGGGAGTGATCCTCGGTACGTTGATCTAGGCCACGTACTGTGACGGACGGTACCCCAGTAGCCCTGCCATTGTATGGAATCCACAATCCAATAAGTGCCAACGGTTTTGATTGTATTACCCACTTTTGTGGCTAGTAGCTGGAATTTAATCATGTAACAATTTCGGCTATTTTCTATTTACTTGAAAACCCTAGACCTATTATAATATCACTGAATTTCCTATCAAATGTTTTGATTAGCGTAAGGTAAAAACTTACCCATGTTTATGTGTGGGGAGTCTTAAGTGATACCTTTTATTTTCAAAGGATTTTCAAAATTAAGCGACTTTAACCTGTTACTCACACTAGACCCATGTCTGACCCGGAGTTTATTTTTGTTTTTCATAAACGCTCGAGTACCAAAATTTTTACGGGTAGCCAAGGGATTCAGGTTAGTTTTGACGAATTCTGAAGGAGCAATGGAGCAGGAGGCTTCAGCGTTGTAGATATATATATAGTTCCGCTGTGTTGGTATCTCTGAGCCATATTGTTTGAGTTGTATTGTATTGAGTTGTATTAACTAGACAGGTGTCTATAACTGTCTAGTATGTGATGTATTATCTGTATGACTCTGATTGATGCTGTATATTATGTAAATACTTATGTGATTATTATAATTTATTCGTTCTGCTGTGAGATTCTGATGTTGTTGTTCTTTCTTCTCTATCTTTTCTATTTTCTCATCTCTTTCTTTCTTCAAGACGAAACGGATTTCTGGGCGTAGGAACCCGGGTCATCACAGAATCTTCATCACTGCTGCCTTTTGCCGATCCTGTTAAGCATGCTTCTTTAGCCGAGTCGATTGTAAAGGATTTCTAATCGTTGTTGACTTTTGCACCATATATTGCATCAAAAGTATTCCAGATTTCCTGTGCACTTTCACAATGAGAGACGAAGTTAAATTTTTGTTGATTAATATGAAAATATAGTATATGAATAAAAAAGCATCGATCGAAGTACTTTTCTTGTCCATTATATCACACCCATTTTCAATAATATCCCAACATTTAAAATCAACAGATTTTAAGTTAAATTCCATTTTTAATTCCAATTTTTAAAAAAATCTGTTCCATCAAAAATAGGAGAAATAATACTGGACCGACCCTCAGCAAAAGCATGATTAAAAGAATCCCTTTAAAAAATCAAATTTTTAAAACAATAATTTTTTTTTTAAAATCAAAATTTTTAAAACAAAAATTGGCTTTTGTTCCTAGCTATGATACCACTTGTATGATCGATTTTACCCTATAAGGGGTAAATAGGGTGATACTAATAATTATAAAAATTTATGCGAAAATATATAAAATAATTGCAGCACAGATAATAACAGAATAAAAAAAGCAGAAATAGAACAACACAGTTTTACCCAGCTTTGGCAAAACCCTTCCTACATGCCGCTTCCACGATTTCTACTAGAAATTAAGTAATTAGACGCTTACGCACGTAAATTTGCGACACCCGCTATCGACTAACCTAACTCTACGCTCAAAACCCTACCACAACTCAACCATCAAGTTGTGAATTCTCAAACTACACCACCGTAGTTCGTCCCCTAGTCACACGACTAGACTATTACACAAGTTAAAAAGAAATTACAAACTAAAAACAAATTTAAAATACAAAACCCTATATAACCACTAAAGCTAAAATAGATTGGCCCAAAAGAAAAAGAGTTCAGCTCAAAGGAAATAAAGTAAGTTGCCCCCATATATCTTTTAATTTTATCTACCGAATCCTTTTGCTTTCGTTCTGTACATCGTTCCTCTTTAAAAAAATTAGGGCATTGTTTTACTTTCAAGCCCCTGCTTGGTCGTTGATCGATCTTACTGTCGAACCTTAATTCAGTTTGACACTACTTTGATCTTTGGTCTTTTCTTAGCTTCGGTTGCTTCAAATTGTCGAGTTCGAATGATGCATTAATTGGTATGTGAATGCCTTTAATTGATTATTGGGTATTCTCATTTTGATTTGAGTTTAATGATTTATTGCTCTATGTTTTGCTTGAACTCGAATGATCCTCACTACCGATGATGTTAATGGTTTTTATAGGATTTAATTCCCTAAATTATTTTCGAATAAATCTTTTGAATTTATATGTTACTTTAGCTCGGCCGTTTGATTTAACTTGAATGTTGGTGATGTTTTTTGACTTTTTCAATTCGTATATTTTCTTTTGCTTGATTATCACGGCTTGCGTTTGCTTTGAATTTGGTTCCGTTCTTTTCTTTATTGACATCTCTGATTTTGGCAATTTAAATTAGTGATAAAATTTCCTAATTTCGTGATAATTTGCTGGTTCACAATTTGTTGGCAATCGATTGTGGTATTTGAATTTCCTGGACTTGTTCAATTGGATTTGACTTTGGCATTTAACTTGACATGTTCAGTTTCTTGTATTGAGTGGTTCAATAGTTTCACTTGAGTCTGGTTCGATTTGCATATGAACTTCATGTGTACATTTGTATTTGTACTGGGTTGTACATTGTTCTTAGTCTTGCATTTGTGTCATAATGTAGTCTGCTTGAAGTTATAGCCATGCTTGCATATTGAGCTGCTTCCATTGTATCTCATATTTCCACTGCATATGTATACATGTCGTTTACTGCTTCTCTGCATTTGTATTGAGTAACTAACTGTCTTGCAGTGTAGTTCCTGACCCACGGCTTGATTTGTGTTCTTTCATCTCTCTAGTTTCATTTTTATGCATCTTTCCTAATGTATCTTTGTGAGGTTTTCATGTGTACTGTTCTGGTTCAAGTAATTTGTTGGGCTGGGTTTACTTGAAATTCATCTTGATTTTGGAATTTTTCTGCACTTTGAATGTTGGCCTTCATATAGCTTTGAGTCTATTGCTTTGGATATGCTAGCTTGAGTTGTTTTGAGTTAAACTATAGCTTTTACTCTTATATGTACTTGTGCACTGGTTCTATTTGTCATTGCTGCTTAGCATTTACTTAACATGTTGATGCTTGTTGTTGTGTTTATGTCTTTTATTTGTGAGCCTGGGCATGGTGCTTGTTACTGCTCTGTGTCTTGGTTGTTTGTCTTGACCATTGGTTTGTTATTCAAGTGGTTGTTTTGCATTGCTTTGTTTCCAGTTCTAGTGCACATGCTTGAATCTTTGGTTTTTAGTACACATATGTATATATATGTTCAGTTTGGTTGAGCCTTTTACTTTATGCCAAAGTCATGAACTTGAACTTGTTTGTTTATGACATTCAACTTGTTGCGTTAGGACTGGGTTGCCTTAGCATTATGAAACTCTAGATGTTGTCTTGTTGCATTGTGTCTGATCTTGAGTTACTTCAAGTTAAACTTCCAATTTGCAATGTTTTTCATGTTTGTTGAACCATTGAACTTGAGTATAGTTATGTTGATTTGGACGAGACTCATATGCACTTGAGTTGCATCCAGCCTCGGCTCGGGTTTGACCTTGTGCTCACCTGTCCCTACAATTTTATCAAGTGTATATTGATGTGCACGACCTTATGGCATATACAGTGATACACTGTGCATGTCACAAGTTGTTCGTGTAGATGAGTTCAAAATAAATGATGACGAACAACTCAAATAACTAAGGCAAATGAGATTATCAAAATGCACTTTTTATTTTACATTGCAAAATATTTCTTTTTCTATTTTACCGTGTTAGTGTTTATTTTGCAGATAACTCATATGCGGGATACAAATTGGAATAGAGTTGAAGATCAAATACGAGTGTTGAGTGAATATGTAGTGAGGAAAGTTATGTAAATTGAAATGTAATTGAAGCAGTGTTGTAATTGAAAATTGTGTATATATAGTGAGTTCTCAAATTTGTACTATTTAAAATTGTAATAAAATATTTGTTTGAATAAAATATTTGTTTGAATTTAAATTTTTTATTATTTATTTTATTCAACAAATATTTATTTAATTATGCGAAAAATAAAATAGTACAATAACAAATATATTTAAATGAATATATATATATATATGTATGTTTATAATCATCAAACAAAAATCATATACTAGCATATTCTACATGTTCTCCGCGTGAATGGTTGTTAAAGTGGTTCCGGTATCGCTAGAGAGTATACCGATATCTGGCCTTTGTCTCTTTAACAACCAAATGTCGTTTTACACACTGGTTGGTACTTTTACATTTCGAAACAGTTCATACTTTATATCAAAATATCATATTCCCTTCAAAATCAAATACATTTCAAAGTCCTCATATTTACATAAAATATACTATTTTAATTCAAAATCATGTTCGTCTTAATATCTTTATTTCAATTCCAATTTTGTTTTTCGAATTTCAACTTAGGTTATAACTTTGATTTAAGTAATTCTTATTTAAATCTATGATTTGAAATAAGCATTTCCACTTCCGACGAGTTTGAATTTTTGAAAATAGTTTGCAAAGCTTTAAAATGGTTTAAATAATCAAAATAGTTTAAATGGCTAAAATAGTTAAAATGGTTTTCAGATGGTTGAAGAAGTTTAATTTAAAATAGTTTAGGTATTAAAATGGTTTGTATAGCAAAATAGTATTAAAAATCAAAGTAATTTGAATATTTAAAGAATACAGATTTAAAATAGTTTATCTAAATAATACACTTGAAAATTAGTTTTAAAGTCTAACTGATTCAATTCCAACTTCCCAATTCGAGTCAATTCCAATTTCAATTCAATGATTAAATTTTGATTTCAATTCAAATCAATTTTCAAGTTCGATTCCCAATAATTCGATTTCGATTTCAATTCCAATTAATTTCAATTAAATTCCAATTTGAAACCATTTCAATTCAATTCTCAATTTTAAACCATTTCGATTTACATCAATTCCTAGCTTAATTTCCAAAATATCGATTTAAAACACTTAACCAAATCTTCTTTAATATTCAATTTAAAATCAAATTTTCAAATATAATTAAGCTCTGTGCTCAATTTCGAAATATCGTTTTATATCAAATTTGTTTAGGAATAATCAAAGGTTAAATAGAAATCCAATCTTTTAAAAACAAATCAGTTTATGAAATTCAATCATATTCCGATTTTAACTTCAAAATCTCACTTCAATTAATTAATAATTTATTTTAACCAAAATTTATTTCAACATTTCGAACTCATATTCATGGTTGATTCAAATTTCATAAATTTGATTTTTATTTCTTTAAATTCAAAACCATTAAATAATTGAAAAACCAAAACTTTTAAAATTATTTAATTTAACCAATCCGGTGTTCTTATATAATTTTCTATCCTATGGCCCAGTGATCACTTATTTCAATTCAATTTAAGGGATATATATATATATATATATGTCATAGGTATATATCATTTCAACCTATTTCTTAATTTATTCGAAATTATTCAATTTACAGTTTTGTATACTCTAAATAATATAGCAGGTGATAACAGGATTTACATAAAAATAAATAAACATCTGATCATCCAAATGTCAATCAGTTGGTATCCATCACAATACATCATCCAAACAGTTAATAAATCACAACAACTATCCAATTATCAATGATCAAGAATCTTACTAAACAATTTAATTCAGATTCTATTTAACCGTCAATTTAAATTTTTGTCAGTTAAATTAGATGTCAATTGAAATGTCGATTAAAATTATCAAATAACAATCAATCAATTCATATCATTTCATGATTTCAATTTGACTAGCATAACAATATTTTAGTGCGTGTGAGCTTTATAAACAATCACCTTAAGTTTTCAACTTTAAATCAAAATGAGCGATGTTCGATTTAACTTAAAACTTTAACTATCTCCGATCATCTCCAAATCAGTTCCATCATGTAGTGCTCATCGCTACGATTCCAACGCCTCTGGTTTCGTCCAATTCTGATAACGTATGAAGGAGTTATACAATTTTAACCTCCGGATTTAATAATTACAAATTTCTTTTATTTATTACATACAAATCTACTAACAAAAAATATCAAGGCCGCTCGTTCTGGAGACTTCGGATCTGGCCGCTCGAACCTTCTTCTTCATGATCGCGTTTCCTTCGGGTTACACATACGAAGACAACCCATCGCCTTCATTCTACCCTTGATTGTCGCATGCACATCAATGATCCAAACATAATCAAGCACCATCAATTCGAAGGCCTGAGCTAAATCTACCCCTGGCCAGAGCGCGGCCAAAACTCGGTTTCTTCATGGTCGAGAAAAACCCACTTGAACGCCAGTGCTTCCACTTCAATTTCTGGCCACAACAAAGCTCCAATCCAGATCTTGACCGTTGGATCTGAAGATCCTGTTGCCCTCTTCGATTTCCTAGTTGAAGATTTATGCTAATAATCGATGGATGGAGAGAAAATGAGGGTAGAAGCAAAGAATATTTCGGCCATTAAAATTTGGAGGCGCGACTAAGAGCTTTAGGGCTAGGGTTTACTGTTGTAGCTTATATGTATACGTGAATACGTAATATTTTATTATTATTTTCAACTTTTTTCGGATGAACTCCAAATGAGGCATGTCGCCTGGCATCACAATGTTTTACCCCTGCTCCAAATATAATGGAAAATGTTTTGAGGCCTAATTCGATCGTGTGCAGAAGATATCCTTTTGAACCGAATTAAAATATTAAATTTTTGATACTAAATTCAACGTGTTTATAACCCGTATGACCAAATGATAACTCCAAACACTATGAAATTTGAAATTTGACAATAACACACTATTACGGATCCAATGAACTCAGTTTCGTCGAAATCCGAGATTGTGTCTCGGAGTGCTATTTTAACGTCTCGATTATAGTATAAAATTTTCAATTTATAATTATTCACTTTTAAATCTAATTTAAATATTAACAATCTTCATTATTGTTTAAATAAAGTTTATATCAACTTCTGATATCATTTTCAATCATATTAAATTCAGAATTCACTTATTCAAATAATTGCAATATTAAATTTAAACAATTTAAACTATTCAATAAATCACAAAATTTTGAAATATAAGTTAATGAACTTATGAAATTAAATTTTTTAAAATGAATTCAAATTATAGAGCAACTATTTCCATTTTACAGTCATTCAATTCACGTTATCCAATTTCACTATTGATTTTAAATATGGTCAATACGTAGAATTTATATCAATACTCGTTATCGCAGAATCTTCGAAATTAACTATTTCAAAATTTTATTCATGTCCATATCCAATAACTTACATTTAAAATCAAGAAATTTATATTTTAATTTTTTTATCTAATAATCAAATTAAATTTAATAATTTAAAATAGCTAAAAATACGGTTGTTACAATCTCCCCCACTAAAAACTTTTCGTCCCCGAAAAGACGTTAAGTAAAGAATTTAACATATGATATACTTTATTCAAAATTATTAACTTATAAAAACATAAATTTCATTTATAAAACCATTATTATGTTTCTACAACTCTACTTCGATCGGCTTACGGAATTTACAATCTAGTTATCAAAACAAATCATAAAATTATAAAACTTCAAAAAATATCTAACACCCAGATTTACAAAAAAATTCGACAGAGCCTCCTTTGCACGGCTCGATCGAAACAACTACAAAACACCACTACATACCTCAAACCAATAAAAGAAAACAAAAGCCAAGTGGCTCCATCATAAAACCATCAAATCAAATGACAAAAATAAACATGTACCTTTTTGTCGGGCAATTCAAAATTTTCTTGATTTTAAGTACCTGCATCTTATTTACCAACGATAGCCAATCATATAATTCAATATTATTTTATATTTTGAATTTTCAATATTTACTTTATTTAAGCTTATATGGTATACGTATATTATCCGTACACAATATCAAATCTAATCGCTCACTCGATCACATAATTTCACTTTTGAACTAGTATCGTTCACACGATTCTCTAGTGTAGACTTAGACCTGGTTTCTTGATCAGAAACTTTCATTCTCCTTGCACAGCCATATACTATGGTAGAGAATTCTAGAATCAAAACAAAAATTCATATCCAGGGTCCGCCTTCGAGAATAGAGTGAAGAATCTTAGCTCGGATCGATATAAATTATCTCAAAATTCTTTGCTTGAATCTCGATCAAATTGTTATACGAATAAAATAATATTTGTACAACTTACATGTTACCTTTCAATAGATTTCTATCCAATTCATCTGTATTAATTATCTTTTACTTACCTTCATTTCATTTACAGTCAAATATTCACAATGCATTATAATATCCCTTATTTACTTTAGTATATCCATTTCTTTACATAGCATATTCTTTTATACTATCATTTCTTAAAAATCATTCTATAGAATTTGCTTACTTAAGTTCATTTTAAACATTCTACATAATTTAATTAAATTAAATTTCCTTTTTCAATCGATTCTTAACTATACCGAATTCCTTTATTTACATTTACTTCATTTTCATAATTTCAGTTAATAACAAATTTATTTGTGAAAAACGTTATTAATCATCACTTTAGTTTATAATCATTCTATAAAAGTCACATATAAGAAGTTGGACTTTATCTAAGTTTATAATTATCTCAATAGTTACAAATTCAATTTCATAATTTCTTTGCAAATTTATATTTAATACCTTAACCAATTTACAAAAATATTATTTAATTCATTTACCTACTTTCTTAAGTTCACTCACTTATTCCATTTAGTCATTAGTCATTTCATAATATATCTATGTATATAACACTTACTATTACAACTAAATTTCCATTTATATACATTTCAATTACTTTTAACTTTTGTTTATTTGTATAATATCCCATTCCATATCTAAATCATTATTTTAACTTTTTAGCGTTTGGCAAGTTTTATTATATGTTATTAGAATGCAACTTAGTATTATACAAATTAATCGGATTCATTTTACTTCATTAGAATGTTCACTATTTTAACTTGTTTGAATTTCCTTTACTTTCAATTTAAGAGTTAGAAACTTCAACTCTAAAGCTTCTCAAAATATTTAGCTTAAATTTCTCAACTCTCTTATTTATAAGTTCCGTCTATCCAAATATTTCATTTCATTCAATAATTTGAAGATTATTAATTAAAAGAGCTTAAAAAAATTTAAATACCGAGTTTATTTCAAATCATTTAGAATAAGTATGTATACTTATATCTTATACATATACATACATACATACATACATACATCAAATCAAACTGTTAGGGTTTAAATCAAAATCTTTTTATCAAAACAATTTCAAAGCAAAGCTTCTAAGAAGTCTCCTCCGCTTTGAGACTTGAAAATGAACGTCGATGATGCTGTGCAGTCATCACCGAAATTATTTTCCAGCAACAGAAGAGAGTACTAAATTCATTCCTTTTAAAATTTATTTGAAAACAATTTGTATTTGTATATACTTTTAAACAATACCAATATTATTTTCCAATCCTTGAAAACCTTTTTCAGAAACATCGAAATTTAAATTTCTTAACTTCTCAATTTTATAATCATTTTACTTGCAAATTATATTTTACAAATCACATTTATACAATTTCATTTTCTTAAAATGATATAATAACTAACAGTTTACGAATATTGACTAATCAAACAATAAATGATAATAATCAACATTATCATTTCTAATAACCTATTCATGTAATATATATACCATAATAATTTCTTAAAATTACTCATTTATAAATAAAATATAATCGGGGTAAAATTATTTCATTTACCCTATTTTAAAATAATACCGTATCAGTTTACCTTGTTTAAGAGTTTAGAAACCCCTATCGATACGGTTGTACTTCCCGTACCGACCAGAATTCATAAACACTCAACCAACAAGTCAACACAACATAAAACATTTCATATTCAGTAAGAAATACCCGCTCATATCTATTAATACACTCAAACTCATTCTAGGGTGCTACTGACCCTATCTCTAATGAGTTTCCCCACAAAGCTAAGATTATCGCTAAACCAAAGCTCTAATAACAACTATGACGAACCACATTTCGGAAGGTTTAAATTGACAATAATCCACATATGTTTAATCCAAACAATACGAAACATAGATAATCATTGGGGTTAAATAAGAAAAATAAGAAAAGAAGAAGAAACCAATCCAGAATCTCATAGCAGAATGACAAAATATAATAATCAAATAAACAGTTCATGAAGCTGTTTATATAATACATTTGATTATAATCTATACAACATTTATTATAGTTATAAACACATCGGAATAAAATAAAGTAATGCAGTAGACAACAAGCTGCCAGGATAATAATAGTAATAATAATACCAAATCTTCGTCTTTGTCCTTCAGAATAAATCTTCAATAAGCTGAAAAAACTCAGGACTGACCCGAGCATAAGGAAAAGACAAAACACTCTAGTCGGGACTAAAATATCCTTATGTAAGTCAATCGATATCGCATATAACATGAGTGTAATAGCTTCAGAGATGTTTATGGGATTTCACAACTCCTATCTAGTGTATAACGTGCATGCAATAACTCAAGAGATGTTACGTGATTTTCCATCTTTTAAGGATGCGTCAAAATATTTATATGTAGTAGAATACGCTATATATAATGTTTAGTCAGTAAAATAAATATTTTTCTTAACGTTAAGGATTTACATCTATCCCTCTTAACGCGTGTTTAAGCATCGTTGTACAATTTGCATATAAAACACCAGTTAAATGGTCGGTGGATAGGGATGTGCCGTGATACGACAACATTAAACCAAAATCGTATGGGTGTCGTTTAGGAGTAAAAGTATGACAAGGCACGTAAGGCAATGCCCAAGATAGGATACTACCAGTTCCGATCGTAGGACTGGTGGTAACGCATCCTAGCCATGACCGCCCACCGCGTCCATCCATCCCATATTGAGTCAAAGGGAGGTTATCCCAATCAAGATGCATCAAATCGAAACCAACAACAAGAGTAATAATATGGATCCAGTCCAAGAAAATCGAAGAATGTATGTCCGCTCCAGATAATTAGCCCACTTGGCCTTACCAAGCAGTCCTATTTTAGTCATTTCAAATTGACAGAAGTGTCGGGATCTATCAATCATCGTTCTCTTTCTTCATATTTAGTGATCGTCGCCAAAACCAACCACTTCATTCTGGCATCTTCTCTGCATGCACGGTTGTCAAAGTGGTTCCGGTATCGATAGAGAGTATGCCGATATCCGACCTCGGTCTCTTCGACAACCAAACGTCGTTTTACACACTGGTTGGTACTTTACATTTCGAAACAGTTCATACTTGATATCAAAATATCATATTCGCTTCAAAATCAAATACATTTCGAAATCATCATATTCACATAAAATATACTATTTTAATTCAAAATCATGGTCGTCTTAATATCTCGATTTAGATTCCATTTTTTTTTTGAATTTCAACTTAGGTTATAACTTCGATTTAACCAGTTCTTATTTAAATCTATGATTTGAAATAAGCATTTCCACTCCTGACCAGTTTGAATTTTTGAAAAATAGTTTGAAAAGCTTTAAAATGGTTTAAATAATTAAATAGTTTAAATGGTTAAAATAGTTAAAATGGATTTTAAATGGTTGAAGTAGTTTAATATAAAATAGTTTGGGTATTATAATGGTTTGTATATCCAAATAGTTTTAAAAATCAAAGTAATTTGAATATTTAAAAAATATAGATTTAAAACAGTTTATCTAAATAATACATTTGGAAATTAGTTTTAACGTCAAACTGATTCAATTCCAACTTCCCAATTCGAGCCAATCCCAATTTCCATTCAATCGATTCAATTTCGATTTCAATTCAAACCAATTTTCAACTTCGATTCTCAATAATTCGATTCCGATTTAAATTTCAATTAATTTCAATTAAATTTCAATTTGAAACCATTTCGATTCAATTCTCAATTTTAAACCATTTCGATTTACATCAATTCCAAGCTTGATTTCCAAAATATTGATTTAAAACACTTAACCAAATCTTCCTTCAATATTCAATTTAAAATCAAATTTGCAAATATAATTAAATTATGTGCTCAATTTCGAAATATCGTTTTATATCATTTTTGTTTAGCAATAATCCAAAGTTCAAATAGAATTCCAATCTTTTAAAAACAAATCAATTTATGAAATTTAACCATATTCTGATTTTAATTTCAAAATCTCACTTCAATTAATTAACATTTTCTTTTAACCAAAATTTATTTCAACATTTCGAACTCCTATTCGTGATTGATTCAAGTTTCATAAATTCGATTTTCATTTCTTCAAATTCAAAACCATTAAATAATTTCAAAACCAAAACTTTTGATATTATTTAATTTAACCAATCTGGTGTTCTTATATAATTTTCTATCCTATGGCGAAGTGATTAGTTATTTCAATTTAATTTTAGGGATGGATATATATATATATATATATATATATATATATATATATCATTTTAACCCAAATCACAGTGTCATAGGTATATATTATTTCAACATATTTCTTAATGTATTCGACATGATTAAATTTATAGTTTTGTATACTGTAAATAATATAGCAGGTAATAATAGGATTTATATTAAAATAAATAAAATCCAATCATCCAAATGTCAATCAATTGGTATCCATCACAATACATCATCCAAACAATCAGTAAATCACAACTATCCAATTATCAATAATCGAGAATCTTACTAAACAATTTAATTCAGATTCTGTTTAACTGTCAATTTAAATTTTTGTTAGTTAAATTGATGTCAATTTATAAAATTATCAAACAACAATCAATCAATTCATATCAGTTCATAATTTCAATTTAACTATCATAATAATATTTTAGTAAGTGTGAGCGTTTGAAACACTCACCTTGAGTTTTCAATTTTAGATTAAATCGAACGACGTTCGATTTAACCAAAATTTATTTTATCAATTACAAATTTATTAATTACAATATATTAAATACAATTTTAAACCTTCGGATTTATTAATTACAAATTTCTTTTATTTATTATATACAAAACCTACTAAACAAAAAAAATCAAGGTCGCTTGTTTTGGAGACTTCAGACCTAGTCGCTGGAACCTTCTTCTTCACAATCACGTTACCTCCAGGTTACGCATACGAAGACAAGCCATCGCCTCCGTTCTACCCTCGATTGTCGCACGTACGTCAGTGCTCCAGAACACAATCAGGCACCATCAAATCGAAGGCCTTAGCGAACCTTACCACCAGCCATAGCATGGCCAAACTCGGTTGCTCCATGGTTGAGAAAATCACGGTCATATGCCAATGCTTCCACGTCAATTTCTGGCCACAACGAAGCTCCAATCCAAATCTAGACCGTTGGAACTAAAGATCATGTTGTCCTCTTCGATTACTTAGTTGAAGATTTCTGCTAATAATCGATGGATGGAGAGAAAATGAGGGTAGAAGCAAAGAAGATTTCGGCTATTAAAATTTGGAGGCGCGACGGAGAGCTTTAGGGCTAGGGTTTACTGTTGTAGCTTATATATATACATGTGAATACGCAATATTTTATTATTATTTTCAACGTTTTCCAAACGAAGAACAAACCAGGCATGCCGCTGGCGTTTACAATGTACCCCTATTCCGAACACAATGCAACATGTTTCGGGGCCTAATTCGATCATATGCAAAAGATAGCTTTTTGAACCGAATTAAAATATTTAATTTTTGATATTAAATTCAACGCGTTTCTAACCCGTACGACTAAATGATAACTCCAAACGTTATGAAATTTGAAATCCGACAATAACACACTATTACAGATCCAATGAAACTAGTTTCTTCGAAATCCGAGACTGTAACCCGTATTGCTATTTTAACATCTCGTTATAATATAAAATTTTCAATTTATAATTATTCACTTTTAAATCTAATTTAAATATTAACATTATTCATTGTTGTTTAAATAAAGTTTACATCAACTTTCGATATCAATTTCAATCATATTAACTTTATAATTCACCTATTCAAATAATTTCAATATTAAATTTAAACAATTTAGACTATTCAATAAATCACTATTTTTTGAAATATAAGTTAATGAACTTATGAATTTAACTTTTTAAAACGAATTCAAATTATAGAGCAATTATTTTCATTTTACCGTCATTCAATTTCCGTTATTCAATTTCACTATCGATTTTAAATATGGTCAATACGTAGAATTTATTTCAATACTCGTTATCGCAGAATCTTCGAAATTAACTATTTCAAAATTTTGATTCAAGATCATATCCAATAACTTACGTTTAAATTCATGAAATTTATATTTTTAACCATTTTTCATTTTCACCATTGATTTTAAATATGATTAATACGTAGAATTTATTACAATCTTGTTATCGCAGTATCTTCGATATTAACTATTTCAACATTTTATTCAAATTCATATCCAATAACTTGCATTTAAAACCATGAAATTTAAATTTTTAACCATTTTTATTCAATAATCATGTTAAATTTAATAATTTAAAATAGCTAAAAATAAGTTGTTACGCCGGTAATCATCACAGCTTTCAACGAGTAGCCAAAGGGCGTATGAGGCTCTTAGGATTTCCAGATTGGTTAGTCACACGTTCTTCAGTAATACATTGTTATAATTAATCAACTTTTTTCTTTTGTACGCATGTTTGTATATATCTAACGTGTAGCTTATCACATCACCCTAATGACAGTTGCATTTTTCAATATCTGGCTGTGTTCTTTAATCTGTTTAGATTGTAGGCGACCTATCCATGTTTCGAAATTAGATGTTTTTACTACATATACAGAACTTTCTTACCAAATATATAATTAATGTGTTATTTAAATTAATGGGCGAGGAACAAATATTATGTGTTATTACCGTCACATAATTATTCAGTAGTTTAAACTATTCCTTAAGTTAACATAAGAATCGATCCTTGATTATTTAGTACCAGCATATACACTGATGTACAACGTACACTGGAGTAAAAGTTGGTGCCCATCAACAATATGATATTCAAACGATTGAAGAATTTGATACAGCTTGAAGTATTCCAGAGCTGATATCGGTATACATTTGCATTACTATTTTATATGTTTTTCTGTTATGGTAGCTTTGGATTAAACATTTTTAGACATTAATGTTTAGGATAAGAAATACTGTGTACCATCAAAATGCTGTATGAGAGAACAAGAAATGCATAGCAAATAATTATCCATCCATAAATTTTGCTGACTATAACTAGCATTGTCTTTCAATTTTTTTTTTTTTTTTTTTTTTTTACACAAAATTTGTTGTTCAACCTAAATTTTTTTCAAACTTTTTCATTGCTTCACTTGGCTTGATAGCATAAGTACTGCATGAAAAATGCATGTGTCATCACACAACTTGATCGTATACTGAACAGTAAAATTTGTTCAATAAATTATCAATACCGAATATTTACACATATCAATTTTTTATCCTCTGCAAGTTCAATTGCTCATCAAACTTTAATACTAGGAACAAAATGAGAAAACATGAACAAATATGATACATGGTGATCACAAGTGCGTTGCTACCCACCCCTACCATAACCGATAGGTAGTATAATCAAGCAGAAAAGGCACTACTGCTTAATAGCATTTCCATCAATCTCAACCATTAAAAGAACCGTTTCTATATATAACGCATGAATTCAAAATAAATGTTGCTTTACAAATTACACCCATCAGTTGATAAATGTCCGAACTAAATGTTCACATTGCACTTTAGCATCTCCATATACGAAGCACGGGTTGCAACCTAGTTTCCTTTTCCAACCACCAACTTTTGGCTTTGATATTCTCTTTAAAGAACTCTATGAAGGCCCACCATAAAATAGAATAGCATTTCTTCCTCAAGTAATAATATGAAATGTATAAAGCGGTGAATCTCAATTGTTTGTTTATGTTTGGAAAATAGAATTATGAGTTTTCTTCTCAAATGCATGTTTTACTGCACCCATATGAATATTAGTGTTATTTTCTACATGGATACAAAATGTGGGAATGAATTTGGGGTTTTACCTTTGGTAGGCTACCACCATATCAATATAAATCATGTCTTGGACATGTACTTTAAAGAGTGGCCCTCTTACAGTCAAACAATCATATATAATACACATCCTTACAAACAACAAAGAAGCATATAGGTTAGGGACTATAATTGAATTTTAAACTATTCCAATTTTTATTTTTATATAAAAATAGAAAGATATAAATCAAAACAAAAGACAAGAAGATTGACATAAATGCAAACAAATTAAACCGTTTTTACCAAGTAGCAAAACTTGTATGCATTTGATAAAACAATGAAAATATAAGAGATGAAAATGTCATTTATGGCCATTGCAATTTGGAAGGACCATGAATCGATTTGATACTTGACTCCTCCCTAATTTACCATTATCAAATTAAACACAAATTTATCTTCTTAGAATTTAATCTGAAGCACAACACAAATCAAAGAGATGGTTCAAAACATCGAATGAAATTTTCTTAATTGAATTCTATTCCTATTCAACTATAAAGATTTTATTCTTCAAATATGTGAATTTGATTACATACGAGTAGCTATGCCAAGATTTTATATTATGGGTATTAGCTTATAACAAACATTAAATATGATAACATAATGAGCTCTAAGCATACCAAGTTTCATGAAAATAAAGCTAATGATAAAAATAGTTGTAAATAATTATGTTGTAACTTTCTCAGGTACATATCGGTGATATCATTAATCAGAATTTACGTAACATGCGTAACGACCCATAATTTAATCACTTTAAACTTGAATAGTTAATATGTTTTTAAATGATTAAATAATGAACTTTACATCTAAAATAATTTTTGGATAAAACGTCCCGAATGGATTTTTAAAACTGAAGTAAAATGTTAGTTTAAAGACAGTTTGAGTTATAAGGCAGTTAGATGTACCGATTTATTTAAGAATTAGTTTGCCTAATAAACCAAATGAGAATGATTATTTAAAAAAAGAATTTGGCTAATAAAACAGAATAGTATAATTACTTGCCTAATGTAACGACCAAAAATTTCTGTCATTTGAAATTCGTCGATTTAATTGATTTTAAATATTTACAAGTAAAATTTGTAAGTCAAATAAATTATATATTTCGAATATCTAGATTTAATTTGATACTTAAATCGATAATTTAATATTTGAAATTACAGAAATAATTGAAAATTGGGGCTAATGTGATTAAAATTGATTTGTAAAGTTGTATTAAATCATATCGGAGTTAGAATGATGTTATAGAACTTTTAAAATTGAATTAAAAGTTAATTTGTGAAAATTGAATATTTTATATTTAATTGACGAGTAAAAATAGTCATTTTTCAAACAGTATCGGATTTCGACGAAACCAGTTTTATCGGATCCGTAATGTTAAATTATTATATGGTTTCAAATTTAGTGTCATTCGGATTTATGGTTTGTCCGGGGCAAGCTAAAACGCATATAAATTAGTTTAACCGATTTAATTTAAATTTGATCGTTTATCTCCGTAACTCGCACATATGTGTCCGGAATGCGGGTTAAAGCCTAGAAACGTCGATCACCACGCGAGATTTGAAGTCTGAAAAATCGGATGAATAGCGTTTTTCGTTGAATTTTCTATAAAAGGACTTCATAACTTAAGGACTTCATAACTTTGTTTTTACTCTAACCCTAATCTTTCAAGCTTCAGCCGCCACCATTAAAATCAATGGCCGAAAATTTCAACTCTTCCTCCTCCATTTTCTCACAATCCACGCCTTATTTCAACAAACTTCCAACTGCAAAGTTAAAGAGCATTGAGAGAACTATATATCCAACGGTGATGATCGATTTTAGTCGAGTGGATTGACCTGAATCTCGATACAAAGGTCAAACGTTCGTTCACGTTTTCCAAGGTAGAATCGAGGCCGAGCTTCACCATACTCTGGCTGAAGGTAGCACTCGCGATGGGCTTCAAAACCGTGGTCGCTGATCATCGTGAAGTCGAGTAGTTTGGTTGCGAAAATTAGGGCATAGAGGCGGCCGAGTGGGTTATCGCGTGCGTAGTATCCTGTAGGAGGAGAAGATGATGAACTCGGCCATGATCTCATCAGACAGAAACAAACGGCCCAGATTATTCTAAGGTTATAAAAATAAGAATGTAAATCGATTTATTTAAATTTGTACGATGTTTAAAATACTATTACTTGTTCATACGAGGTCGAAAACTGACGAAACGAATTGCGTTGTGTTCGTATTCGCGAATACTACGCGATGGAGCTGGATTGGAGTTGATTGGAGCTGGTGAAAATTTTGGGCAAAATTAAACGCGTGTTTAATTTTATTCGAAATAAAACATTGCGACTGTTATTGGAAGCAAGGTGAGAACTTCTCACTCAATTGAATTTGTTTCGATTTAAATTCTAAATAATTAGATTTAAAATTACTTGATTGTGTTGATTGTATGCTTGGATGATAAATTATTATCTGTTGTATTGAAATAGACCTTATACGCCGCATATTAAGCGGAGGTTATTTATTAAACACATATACCGCGATATTCCATCTTGAAGTGGAATTGGTATTATATATGTACTTGGAGTTGATTTTCACGCATTTTATAGCGGATGAGACCCTATTGCGCCGCATCATAGCGGATAATATTTTATATAAACCCATGTACCGCGATATTCCGTATTGGAACGGGATTGGTATTGTGCTACCATCTGTGGATGCAGGGAAACATGTTGGAGGGATCCAACTGGATTCCTCACCCGTACTGATTTATTTACAGATATTGTGATATATTCTGTTATCATATGATATATGATGTTTTGGATGCCGTGATTGTTATATTTAGTGTTGTTGCAGCATTGGGCCTATTTTGGAAAATTAAAAGTGGTAAGGTGATGATTTCCAAATTTTAAAAGGATTTTTAAAGTGATTTTTGAAAGTATACGTTTTATTAAATTTTGGAATTGATTCATTTTAAAAAAATAAACGTTATAATTTTAATGTTATAAAAATTATGATTTTTGAGAAATATAGTTGAAAATTTATTTTTGAAAAATATGGAGTTAATGACTTTATAAAATAATTTAAATAAAGATTTTTGAATTTATTATAAAAGCTTTATATATAAGATTTATAAAATTTGATTTTTATAAATCAAAGTGATGAAATTATAAAGGAGTTTTGAAGATGTTTTAAAATAATGTTATAAATGGATTTTATAAAGAATAGAATCTAAGATTTGTGAAGTTATATAATGAATGAATTTGTAAACAAAAAATTATAAGTAATTTGCTTATAATTTGGGTTTTGGCGTGTAAATAGGATATGGATAGAATTTGTTAATAAAGTGATTTTTATAAGTTGAAATTGTTATAAAATATAAATGGAATTTATAAACATTATTTTATAAATCCAAAATCGACTTATTTTGATAAGTTAATTTTTATAGCTTATTAAAGGAGATATATCCACGATTTTGGGCAGCGGATAATCCTTTAAATAAAATGTGTAGAAATATTGAATTTGGTTAACGAAGTATATTCACGATTTTGGACAGTGAATAATATATTAAAGAAATGTTTTGGGGAAGCGGTATTTTAAATAGAATTAAAAAGATTTAAAGATGTTTTAAAATGTATTAAGTATCGAAACCATAGATTTCAACATTCATTGTTGGAATAGACGTTTTCGAGAAATAGAAGGAAATGGTGGACTATAACACTGTTGTTATAGTAAATGATTTTCGAAAGGAAATGTTTTATATAGTATTGGGATTATGTATTTATCTTAATTTCAAATCCCTATACTAGTGATTTTTGGTTGTCATAACGATGTTTTACGCAACATTCGTTTTGACTCAAATAAATGTGTTTAAGAGGATGTTTTCCTTAAAGAATAAAATACATACTTAATTGTGATTTAAGTATATTGAATATTTTCCAAATGTTGAAAATAAATAGATTGGTGAACTACTTATTATTAAATAAGTATGGAAATGTTTTCCAATATGAAGTGAATGTTTTGAGATTTTATCTTTTAAAAGATAAATTGAAAGTGAATATTTGAAATCGATTTGAAAATCGTATATCAGTAGATATTTGGAAATTTAAATTCACCATGGAATTTATAAAGGAAAGGGAAATTTGTTTAAAAATAAACATTGATTTATTTTTGAAGTGTGGGAATAAATTTACGGATTGGGAACGTGAGTTTAAAATAAATCGCTAAGGATTTATTTGATTGATTTAAATGAACCATTTTGAAGTGAAAATGAATAAATATTTGTGAATATATCCCGTATAGGGAAATGATTTGAAATTTGTTTTCAAAAGTTGTAAAGGTGGAAAATGATTGAAATTTGTTTTCAAATGGTTGAAGTGTGGAAAAAAATATATCTTGTAAGGATATTTTTGAAAAATAAATAATTTGGGAAATTATTTGGAATATGGTGATGTTTTGCATATCTATTGATAGTTAAATAACTGACTATCAATATTTACCTTTAAATGGGTATTTGTTGTGATTTTCTTGAATTTGAATGCTACACTTATCTGTAAAATAAGCACTCGTTATTCGGTTTAGCCGGGGAAGGAACTTTGTGTCATATAACCCATTCCAAATAGTGATACAACGTATATGGATAGCATTGAAGACCGATGGTGTAGACCGGGTATTTATGAAAACGATAGGATAACCCATCGATTGTCTCTGCACCGATAGCTACGGTATGGAGATTTCCTTTGTGATGGGAAGTTCGATCGGGATTGTGAATACCCGGATTGCAAGGGTTTCTTTGGAAGCGCCTTTGGTTCTTTTCGAACCCAGAAAAGACTTGAATGGATTGTATGTCTGACATTACAAATTGAGATATAAAGTTAATTTCTTTCAAATACATATCTGTTGGTGGCGGAGAATTTATTCTCTTAGCTTAACACCCTTCTCTGAGACGTACGAGCTCAAAGGTTATGTAGTTGATGGTTATCAGTGATATACTCCCAATTTGGTAAAGTGGCATGCTGAGTGCTGCTGATCATTTATTGATCAAAGCGTGGCTTTTGTGAAAAGCGTAGCTTTGTGGACGAGACTTCATCGAACCTCACAACCCGGTTATGGTCGAAACAGGAATCGTGGAAGCAAGGTTATTTGAGGGTAGCGCGAGGGTATGTCATTCCCTTTTGGACTATAAGTGGTATTATGGTATGGAGCACAGATACTTACTTTGTGGTTGGTGCAAACTTATTACTTTATGGTTGTTGGTTGAGAGGATCCTCAGATAAAGGTCGCAAACGACCGGGGGATGACATACTCATGTCAGTAGTTACCCAGCTAGGGGTAACCCCGCCTTGTGTAGCAGAGATCCGGTTAGGATCCGGGAATGTCGCTCCAGAGGCATTCTATTTTACTTGGGAAGTTCATTTGCTCGACCATTTGTTGGAAATCCATTCATCCAATACGAGCTCTTTACGGTTTTAGTTGTATAACCTGCCATTTACTTATGGTGGTCACCACTGTTTAGATGGTAGCTATAGTAGGCATAAGTGCGAAATGTCTATGCTGGCTAAGATTTATATCATACTTTTGAAATGTTTTCTGCACTATGCACTTATAGTAATAATATCAAAAAATTTGCGTATCAAGCATGTTTGACTATCATAAGGAGAAATCTCCTCCAATTCTGCGTTAGCATTGTGTGTGTGGTGGAAGGCCTTATGGTAGTTTCATTTTCTAAAAGCATTGCGAATCTATTTAAAAATATTTCTTTATTTGTTTTAAAGTATAATTGTTTTAAGTTCTCACACCAGTCACATGACTGACCTGGAGTTTATTATTTCCTCCCTAAACTCTGTGTGCCCACCAATTTCCACATGGACAGTCTAGAGTCAGGTTATCAGGTCATTCTGGAATTCAGGAGTCGCTGTGGAGATCAGAGGCAAGCTGGATGGCTTGGCGTATCAACTAGTATATAGTATTTCTTTTATGCTGTTTGTTGTTGTAAACTCTGATAATGTAATGTAATGTGAAGTAATGTATAAAATGTACAGTTCTTTTGATTTAAAGATTATTCATTTATCTATTATATGTTGTTTCGCTGCGATTGTGAGATTCTGATATTGTTTCTGTTGCTTCTTCTTTCTTTCTTCTTCTTCTACCTCTTCTTCTTTAACCATAACAATTCGGTTTTTCCAGCCTTCGATTGCTCGGCAGTTGATACAGTGGACGTATTAATGTCGATTTTCGGAAGTCGAAAATACCGAAACGTCATACCTAACAAAATAAGAAAGAATTATTAACCCTGCCTAATAAAACATAATAGTATAATTACTTGCCTAATAAAACATAATAGCATAATAAAACATAATAGTATAATTACCTGCCTAATAAAACAAGAAAGAATTATCAACCTTGCCTAATAAAACAGAATAGTATAATTATTTTCCTAATAAAACAAAATAGCATAATGATTATTATATTCCACACGGATGGTTGCCATTGAACCAAAATATGGTCAAATCAGGTGATATCATGCAGATGGTTTCCATTGGATCAAAATCCGGTCAAATCAGGTTAGGCCATAGTTGACAAGGAGGATTGCTATTGGACCAACACATGGTCAAATAAAATCAAGGCGTAAGAACGTTTTCTATTGGACCAGAATATGGTTGAATCAAATTAGGCCATAAGGCTGGTTTCTATTGGACCAAAATCTAGTCGAATAAGCTTAGGCTATAGGAAATTACTAAAGTACCCTTCTCTTCACCTATAGCCAAGTCCATATATCATTTTAATTCATTCACAAACAAAAGAAAAGAACTAAATTTCATTATCAAAGACGAAGTATTCCAAGTCTCCAGCAAAGCAAATAAAATGTGAGCATATTCCTTGTTTTCATAGTTTAGTGGGTATAACTTATTCTATGAGTATAATTTAATTATTTTACAGTGAGTGTAATCTTAATCTCTTTCCTTTGACTCATTCACATTTTAATAAATGTTGTGTTAACTATTAGTTGTAAATTGTTAATACTAATGGGTCTATTGTTATTCTTGTTTGATTATTTGATTTGTGCTCAGCCAGTTTATGAGCAATAACCTTGACGTTTAGTTAAAGGGGACTTACACCACCTTTTAACTTAGGATTGAAATTTATTGACTTTTTGGTTAAAAGAAAATAACATCCCTTTTAGCTATCTCATTTGATTAAGAGGGAGCTTCACCCCTCTTGGTCATATTCTCCTTTAATGATGGTGGGTTTAAGTTATGATTTGAATGGAAGTTTTAAATCTTGGTTTAAAGTATTTTAAAAGAGATTCAAAATTTATATAATGATTTAAATGGGTTATTTATGGAAAGTAAGTAGTCTTATACTTGGCACTAAAAGCCGATAAGTAGATTGATCCTCTATTTGTGAGATCTAGAACCGAAATGTCTAGGAAAGGCTCGGAGCAACCAATTCCCTGGCTTACTTGGCTTTGTTTCTGGGTGAGGGATAGAGTAAGTCGAGATATCGAAAACGTGACAAGTGTAGGAGATTTGATTTCCATAAATGATCTTTATAATTATGATGGTATGGAAAACATTCACCTTTCTTGTATACAATTGTTTTTGACCCATTTAAATATGCTTAAGAAATATGAAATCCTCCCAAATGTTTTATGAATAAATTTATACCGATGAGATAAGTATATGGATATTATCCAAGCATTGAAAGAGTATAATATTCAATTTCCATATACGTTCGTTTTTTTATCCCCGATAATTGATATCTTAAATATCAATTTTAAAACTCTTCTTCCTTTTGTTTTCATTTCGATTTGTTGCTCATTTAGAGCATTGATATCCTTTATCGAAAACGATTAAATAAAGCGCGAGTGGGGTCAAGCTATGAGGGGTTGCTCCCAATAGGCTATTGTCACGTCCACTCTAGATTGATTTCGATTGTATGTGCATGGAAATGTGAAATACTCAGATACTCGGTAAGGCTGGCGAGGTCCGCCTTGGAAGTTTTCGAGAGCCATCGTAGTTCTCAAGTATATTTTCTAGTGGTATACTTTCGATAAGGGGGCGCACCTCCTAATCATTGTTGGAAAAAAACAAATCTTTTTCTTATTTTTGATTCTAATCTATGGATTGATTCTTCCTTAATTCCATTAGGTAGCGTCTTGCGCTCTTCGCGCTGTTTAATTATTTGTGTCCATTCTTTTCTGCTTGGATGTTGTCCTTGTGAGGGGAAACCCGTTCTGCGTTTATGCGACGTGGTCTCACTGGTTATTTTGTGTGTTTTATTTTTTTTAGTTGGAGTTTACTCATATTGGACTTATTGTCTGACCCAAATTGTTTGTTTTCGCTGAAATCTTAGATACTCATTTATATTTGAGTTGTCCGAAAATACAGGTTTCTTTAGGCTCTTTTGAAGATGGTGGACGAGCAGGAGGCTCCTTATCTATCTAGCTATTTATTTCCACTGTTATGAGATGTTGGCTTTATGTACGTATATTTAAAGGCAGGTTGTTATAACTACCTAGACAGATAGTAGTATTTATGGTGTAACTCTAATAACTCTATGTTGGGAGTAATCTTATGTACTATCTTATTTTATGTTACATATTTAACCATTCCGTTGTGAGATTATTGTTCCGTTCTTATATTTTACCCCATGACAACTCATTTTTCAGATACTTGGGAAACAACACACGAATAAGCATTGTTCTCAGGGGTCAGAAAGGTGGGTTGTCACAGTTGGTATCAGAACTTTGGTTGAGCGAACACCTTAGCCTGATTGGGGTACAACTCATTAGAGATAGGGTAAGTGATGCCTTAAAACGAGTTAATCTTGAGAGAGCGTATTTGTAATTTTTATAATAATAGTATTTATCCTCTAAAGTATTGTATTAGATCATTTAGTGTTATTTTTTTAAACCATTTTAATCCTATTTTTGTATTCTAAAGATACCCATTATTTTCAGATAATAGAAAATGAATACAATAAGAGGAGGAAGAAGAGGATTTGGAACTAGCACGACTACTAATGGAAGGGTACCTAGAAATGCTACTATGTCAGTTGTAGATCCAGTGGAGGAAACAGTAGTGAAAGTTCTGACCCCTATGAACTTTACGGCTTTGTGTAAGAATTTAACCACTTTGGGCGGGAAACCATTCTATGGGACTAAAGTTATTCTTAGAGTGCAGACGTGGCTTTGAACTTTTGATAGAATATCTGGAGATTTTCGGTTGGAGGATGCGGAAAAATGACTGTTGGCATCACGAGTCGGTGGCGGATTGGTGGGATTCAGACACGCTAGTACTCTGGTGGAGGAGTTTTCTTGGGTCCAGTTCAAGGAAGATTTTGAAGCACGGTTTATTCCAAAAGCCAGAAGAACTGTGTTATCTAGAAATTTCATTGACTTAAAGCAGGATGATATGACGGTGTCGTAGTATGAGCAAAAATTCAGTGCTTTGTCATGTTTTGGACTTGGATTGATAGACACACCGCTCAGGAAAAATGAAATGTTTGTGAATGGAAAGTGACCAGAGTTCCATTGTGAAATGACCAATCATCTTATGGGTACGTTCACCAACACTATTAACATGGCTTTGAGGTTTGAGGCTCTTGATATTAAGGAAGGAGTCCAGAAGGGTGTAGTACCAATAGTAATTGCCAAGCCTTTATCAGTTATACCAATTGAAGGAAAGCCAAACTTCAAACGTAATTTTAAGGAAATAAGGAGGGTGCAGGGAAGAAACCCGAAGATGGTGTTCCAGCACAGAAGAAGTAGACTAACTTGGCCAATATTCTTTGTTTCAAGTGCAATAAGATGGGCCACTTTGCAAATCATTGCCCAATTGCAACATGTTTTAATTGCAGCCAGCCAAGACATATGAAGAATGAGTGCCCTTTTCCTAAAAAGGGATCTCAAGGATTGACTTTTACCATTGAAGCAATACCATCCACTTCTTCAGATCAGAAAGGGAAGCAAGTGTTGCAAGGTACATTATCCATCTATGATATTACTGTTAGGGTGCTATTTGATACAGGAGCTTCCTATAGTTTTATTTCTTATGATCTAATGGACAAACTAAACCTTAAATATGTTATCATAAGTAAGCCTCTCTGTGCGTCAAACCTAATTGGAGGTCCAACAAATCTTGATACCGTGTGTCTACATGTACCTATTTCTTATCGAACCTATCTCTTTCCTTTTGACTTATTTGTTCTTGTGTTTATGGAATTTGGAGTGTTACTGGGAATGGATTGGTTATCTAAGTTTAAAGCTATCTTGGATTGTGGTAAAAGGCTCATCGGAGTTAGTGATGCTGGAGATGTTGGTTTTGATATTAGTTGTGAAGAGCATAAGAAATTAATGAGCAGTTTTCTCTATTCACTCGAAGTGGCTAAAGCGGAGCTAGAAGATGTGCCGGTTGTTTGAGATTTCATAGATATTTTTGATGAGGTGCAAGGATTATCTCCTCATCGTGAAGTCGAGTTCCATATTGATTGGGTTTCAAGAACCAAACATATTGTACAACCCTTATGAAGGATGGCCCCAAAAATGAATAGGAAGTTAGAAAAGTAGACTTATGATTTGTTGCAGAAGGCTTGATCCGACGAAGTACCTTGAGTTGGGGATCACCCGTCGTCTTTGTTACAAAGACAGACGGTTCTCTAAGGTTATGCATAGACTATCGGGAGTTGAACAAAAGGACTATCATGAATAAATATCCTTTGACAAGGATCGATGATATGTTTGACCAAGTCCACGGTGCTCGGATATTTTCTCAATTAGATCTTGCCACCGGTTTCCACCATTTAAGAGTGGCAGAGGAGAGTGTTCCCTTAACAGTTTTTCGGACTTCAGAAAATTTCTAGAGTGGTTAGTTATGCCTTTTGGATTGACTAATGCACCCACTTATTTTGTGGACTTAATGAATCGAGTATTTCGAGATATTCTCAATAAATTTGTTCTTGTCTTTATTAATGACATTCTTATCTATTCAAAGATAGAGGAGGAACATAAATATCATCTCTATGTCGTACTCGATACCTTAAAGAGCTATGTATTGAAGGCTAAGTTTTCCAAGTGCCATTTCTGAAATCCGAAGTTAGATTTCTATAACATGTTATTTCGGGAGAAGGCATATCAGTGGACCCAACTAAACTTATTGCGGTTCAAGACTGGAAGAAGCCCGAAAGTGTGATGGAAGCTAGAAGTTTCTTAGGATTGGTTGGTTTTTATTGCAAGTTTACTAAAGGGTTTCTCGAAGAATGCTTCTCATATGATGAAGTTAACAAATAAAGATGTTAAGTTCATTTGGACTTCTAAGTGTGATCAAGCATTCAATGAATTAAAAGAGAAGTTAACTAGCACTCCTGTTTAAACCATTCCAGATGGGAGCAAAGGTTCAAACGTGTATACAGATGCTTGTGGAACCGCATTGGGAGCAGCTCTGATGCAGCATGGGAAAGTTATTGCCTATGCGAGTCGATAGCTAAAGCCGCATAAGGAAAATTATGCAACGCACGATTTGGAGCTTTTGGATGTTGTGTCGCACTAAAGATATGGAGGCATTATCTTTTGGTTGAAAGGTTCAGTCATACACGGCCATAAATCCTTAAAATACGTTTTTGTCCAGAAAGATTTGAAATTGAGGCAGCAGAGATGGCTGGAGTTTCTCGCTTCTTATGATCTAGAGGTTCTTTATACCTCTAGAAAAGCAAATGCCATTGTTGATGCACTGAGTAGGAATGCAATAATGGTTTCATACCTAGAAGTTAAGCCAGTATTGTTAGAGAGAATTACATCTAGTCAAGAGGCAGATCCTATTTTGGCTCAACTTAAGAAGGATGTTGAAGAAGGTGTTGTTTCTAACTTTAAGATTGATCTTCGGGGCCTATGGAAAATGAATGGGCGTATTTTTATTCCAAACTTTGGTGGACTTAAGCAAGAAGTGTTAGTCGAATGCCACCATTCAAAGTTATCTTTTCATCCAGGAATGTCCAAGATGTTCAAAGATATGAAGAGGGTTGTAACAATCCGGGATTTTGAAGATTACTGTTAATATTAAATTGTAATGAAAATTATAATTTAATATTGTGTTTAAAAATGAATTTGATAATAAAATGAGGGATTATATTGTTTATTTTATAAAAACAATATCTTTATGATTATAATTTGGGATTTGAAATTTAAATAATTCATATTATTTTATTTGAAGCCTATTTCAACAATCGACGGTTGAAAAAAAGTGTAAATGAATGAAATAAAGTTTTAAAAACTTTATTTATGGATTTGGATTGAAAATAAATAATTGTGATGGTTTAATTTTAGTTAATTAGCAATATTGAAAATGTATTCCAATGTTAGCCTTTTATTTTAAAATAAAAGGAATAATATGAAGAAAATAAAATTTAGAAGTGTAATTAGGCTTGGAATGATGTATTAATGTTATAAAAATGTTAAAATATTTTAATACAATTTATTAGACTTAAAAATAAATTTTATTTGGTTGAAATGGATGAAACTAGTGATTTTTCACTAAAAATGGGAATGTTGGTAAATATTGTTAAAAATTTGTGTTACATGGGGAAAATAATATTTTTGATTGGAAAAATTAAATTTTTGATGTCGCTGACATATTCCCTTTATTAAAACATGAAAAATGCAACTTGTTTCATGTGATTTGAAAATTTTATGCAAAAGCAATGTATAAATTACTGAAACACATATAAAAGTTTACTCTAAATATTTTTCTAAGTGTGGGAATTGGGCTTATAGGGATATTTTGTGCCTGAAAACCAAATTTCTAGAATGTTCAAAGAGATATACATTCATTCTCTAACTATTATTTCATTTAAACACTTCTCTTCTAAAAACTTCAATATTCTAATTAATGGCATCTATAAAAAGAGAAAATCAATGGCTTCCTTCTTATAAATCAATTTTTACTCAGAATCTCTGCAAATTGAGGAATTAAATCAATCAAATAGAGAGATTAGAGAAGGCAATCTCTGTCAATACCCAAAGATTTAATCAAAAATCTAAGAATTAGGTTTGAATTGTCTGTAACCAATTTCTTTTTATGTGCATGTCTTTGTTTTAGCTTTTATAGGTTTTGAAGCTCCAATTCTCCTCCAAAGTTCGCTGCAAAATCTTTGCTAAATTGCTGAGGTGAGTACAAGCTCACGAATTGTTAGCTAAAAATCAAATTTCCTGTGAGAAAATTTGTAAAATTGTTTACTGTATATGTTACTTTTTCTGGTTCTCATTCTCTTTGTTTCCTGATTTCTGTTAGCCACATTGTTTTGGACATAACTCTTTCATTTCTTAACCAAATTCAATAATTTTGGATATTATGGAAATCGCAGATATAGACCTACAAGTTTCATATATTGAGTTTTCTAAAATTTTGAAGTTTTCTTGATCAAAATCGTGCTTGTTTGTTGCAATCCCGAGAGCAAATTGATAGCAAGAACAATCACATGCCAGAGAAGTGTTTTAGCCATAAGTTATTCGTTTCTTATTCAATTTAGGTCAAATATTTTTTGATGGAAACTGCATTCAATAAGGAATAATTTCTCTTTAGGTTTCATTTTGATGTTTTACTATTTGATTGACCTAAAACAGATTTGAAAGCAGAAGTATAGTTATGTCTTTGACAGAATTTCCTGAGTTTGAATCTGATATTGTTTGAGCTATATCTTTCTTGTTTTTGATCAGAATTCAATAATTTTTAATGTTTCAGAAAGCACAATTCATGTACTAAAACATTTATTCATTGAGTTATCTGAAATTTTCAGGTTAGCTATGTCAAAATCTAATTTTTCTACTGCTAACCCGAGAGCAAAACCAATATTTGCTCTGTGTTTGAAACCGAAACGAATTTGACCATAACTCCTTCGTTTCTTAACCGAATTAGATAATTTTGGATGTTATGGAAAGATTAGGTCATATGCTACAAATTTTATTCATTGTGTATCTTGGAATTTTGAAGTTTGCTTGGTCGACATTATGGTTATGTGTTGCTGTCCTGAGAGCGAAATGACAGCAACAACAATCGTTGACCTTAGAATTGTATTAGCTCGTTTTTGTCCTCATTCTCTTCGATTTGATGATGTTTTGAGATATTTTGAAAGCTATGATGCCTAATAGTAGGCTAGCTATATTTGGAGAATTTGAAATTCAAATTTAAATGGAATTTGAATTGATTTTGGGTTAAATTTAAATTGAATTCGTATTGAATTCAAGTTATCGGTTTTGAGATATCCCTCATAGTTGTCATTGCTTTCGAGAACGGTTTTCACCAAACTATTTTTGAAATACATGGAAATTTCAAATTATTATTACATAGTGTTTTTTAAATTATTTTTCTAAATAAAGATAGATTTATTTCCTATAATAAAGGAATTTCAAATATTGGTTTTAATAATCGTTTTTGGAAAATCGTTTTAAATTTATGTTTTCTCTAATAAAATTATTTTATAAATAAAATTACTTATTTTTATGAATTCCGGACATATAAGAAAGCAAATTAAATGGTAAAGTATAACATGTGGTATGGGACACATGGATTAGCTTTATCGCTTAATATCGGACTTATACGATCGAAACCCTTTCGATGAACTGTTTGAGATGATTTGAAGATGTTATTAAATTTTAGGTTAAATTATATGGTCCGAGAACTCCAATTTAGGTGTACATTCGACGAAGGATCATTTTAAGATGTGTTTCTTAATCGCCGCTGAAATGAGGCGAATTAAGAGACAAAAATTCTTGATTCGAATTATGTTTATAAATAACCATCTAGATGTTATTTTTACTTGCCGATGAGATGACGTAAGCTTCTTTATGATGATTTTACGATGTTGAGATGCATTATGAAATTTTTTACATGTCGATGAGATGAGACAAGTCGCAATGCTACTAGTACTCGTCAATGAGATGAGACGAGCATGGTATTGTATTTACTCGCCAATGAGATGAGGTCGAGTAAATTTTCATGATGTTTATGATGTTTTACTAGGGTGGTACCAATTAACGACTAGTAAACCATTAGGTGCGAACGTATGGTATGAGACGTATGTTAACGCCTATTGGGTTCCTATCCGAGAAGTTGAGACACATTCATGATGTCTACTAGTACTATAGACCACGAGTACTCGATTGGAGTCATCACGATGTACTTGCTACTCCAATCATCACGATGTTATTAACTCGGGTCTTTGTGGCTGGGAGTCATTATGATGTTATAGACTATAGTCATTCATGATGTTTACGATGTTAAGATGTTATTTGACTCCAGTCGTCACGATGTTTATGGTACCAAATAGTAGTACTAGTCACGATGTAGCGCGCGTAGCATTGCTTTGGCATGCAATCGAGGATCTGGCTAATCCGGGATTTCTTTAAGTTTTGATGTTTTAGACTTCATCGTCTTTAGATGATTATTACATTGATAGCCTAGTGCCAGACGAGATGTATACATATATGGTGAAATCATTTATGATGTTACTCTTTGATTGAGCTATTTGCATTATGGATTGATGATTTGATGATTTTATAGACTACTTGATGTTAAGATGGAGTTGAGATGTATTTATATATTTATGCCAATGACATGAGGTATAAATGATTATGAAGAATCTTTTATAATGAGTTTTAGTGATGGATTTGAGATGCATCTATATTCATACCGATGAGATGAGGTATGAATAAGTATAATGCTTCTTTTATGATTGGGTTTTATATTTCCTTGAATGATCCTTGGGATGTGCCAATGAGGTGAGGCACAACCATATGTGTTTTATTCTATGTATGAAGGATATGTACCTTTAACGTATTTTTATATTGACAATCACTTCTAAGAAGATAGTTGAATCATTTGAAGTCATTATCCATATTCCTTTATACTACCGATAATATGAGGCGAAAGCGATGTTTATTGAGTCTTATCTTTAAAACTTTTCTTGCCGATATCCATTTGCTTAAGTGTCAGTTAGGCAACTTAAGTATGACTTTTTCATCATTATCTCTTCTACTTGCCAAGAAGAGATGTGGTCCTTTCTTATGATGTTGGAACCCTGTTTAGGGCATGGCATTCTTTAAGAAAAAGGATACCATAGCTTTCACCTACTTATCCTTATCGATTATTCTATTTAACTGATGATTTTAGATAGCCTGACCAGTGTGTTTTTCACTCGGGTCAGATTGAGTTGTTTCAGGTATCATCTATTGGACTTAGCTTGAAGTTGATGTTGGATATTAGCTCTTCTTTCACTTGAGTAGTTTATTTCTTCCGCATACTCTGATGTTTTTACATTTCATTTGATGTATATGGTGTGGTCATGTACCACCTTTATTGTATTCATATTGTATTGTACTGAACGTGTATTAGTGTATATGTATATATATATGATGTCGATTACTATTCTGTGATGTGATTTACATTCAGTTATTATATTTTGTTCTAATAGATCCGTTAGCCACCTATAGTTTTGGATTAAGCATTTATTGGGTATGTCGATCCACTTGAGTTGAAAAAATTATATTGCATTTATCGACGTATTCAATATATATTTAAGACAAAATTATAGATGGTCGCCCTTAGCCAGCCCTATTCTCCGCTTTAGTAGATAGAATTACTTGTTAATTCTCTTTGCTAAGGTGGGTCTCGGGGTGGGACGTTACAGCATGGTATCTGAGCCGTGGTCAGAACAATGTAGTATAAATACAGAGCGGTACGTATATCACGATACATCAAAGTAAAGTACGGGTGAATCATTGTCCTTTATTCAAGGTTGTTTTCGAATCAAGCCTTGATTCTTTTTTGAGTTTTGGATTGTTGAGATGGAATATGTCTAGGAATATAGATATATTGTATTCCATAGTATTCCATAAATAGTTTGATGTCATCTTATCTTATATAAAATCTTATTTGGGATTATTCTATTCTTATTTTTGTCGATACAAGTGAATTCGTATCGATGGAGCTGATTGATTTCTTTGAGCATTCTTGGTGCATTCTCTGAGAGCTATGAATCCTATTGAAGAGATCCACAACGATTGGTTCGTTGTGGGCATTCTGAGATTTTTTTTATTTGATGTTGCTTTTGTGAGTATTTATTTGTTACTCACAATCTTGAGATGTATTTGATTTGAGATGGATTGACTTATTTGATATTAAGTCCAATCCTTTGTTTTATAGATCCTATTGTACGTTTAGTTTTCCTACTTTGGTTGGTTTATTATTTCTGTCACTTTGGAATTTTAACGATGATTCCAAAGTTTTTAAATTCACTCTTGAGTATCGATATGATGATGATCTATCTCAAATTCCAGTCCCGGTGACTTTGTTGAGTTTTTTTGAGTCCATTTAAAGTAGTGATACGTGGATTGTGTTCTTCTTCTCCTTCGAGAAGAATATACATCTTATCTTGTATCTTGATGATTTTTGGGAGTGACCCATGACGTCGTAAGATTGACGAACACTCCATCTCCTTCTGTTGATTTTGAGAATTGAGTATTCTGGGAATATCTCGATGCATTTTCTTAATGTTTTTGGTTTGAGTTTTGAAGCTATATAAATATGAATTTTTAAAGAGAAATTTGAGCTTTGGGATATTTAAAAAAAATCAAAGAACATTTTGAGAATATATTTATATGAGCGGTATTTATTTTATAGAAATAATTTGAGAGTGTTGGTTTGTCCATCGAGTAGTTAAGAGTTCTGGTCGATACGCCTGATCAACTTTATCGATAGGAATCTACTAAATGCTATGATGAGGCAATCAGACACGATGGTTTGTGTTTTAAAAATTGAGATTTTGAAAATAATATTTTGAGATTAAATATTAAATTTATTTTTGAATGGTAATTGCAGCCATTGATTTTAGAGACGAGTAATAGAGTGGCGAGGCAGTTTTGATCATTCGGTCAACTCTGCAGCAAATAGATATATTTATTTATTACAGACTCAATGGCGAAGCAATGCCATTTATTTATTTTTAAATTATAAAGATGAGAATATAAATGAGATTATTTTTGAGCCGTGCCTTATTGGAAGTATATTTTGAGATTTTAGAATCTATATATATATACATTGGATGTTTTAAGAGAAGAGTTATAAGAGAATTTGAAGATTGTTTTTAACTATTTAAGTGGTTTAATAAAAAAGAGTAAAGATAATTTAAACCTTAATTTATTTTGAGGAATATTATCATGGATTTACAAATTTCTTTGGAAATTAATTTTAAAGTAAGAGAAGAAATTTGGACTTTTAAATTGAGTTTTAAATAACTTACTAAGTAATATTGTAAAAAGTTTGAAAATTTTCAAATGTTTAAAACTGAGATTTAATATTTAAAAGATGTTGAGATTTAAAAATTCTAAATATCTTGGATTAAAAGATAATTCAAGCTTACATCCTCACTCTTGAGTATATTCTGTCTTTGAGCTATTATTAACGATGTGCATTTTTTGTGGTCGTTCGAGTTGGTGGCCTTGTGCGAAGCCATCTTGTGATTTATCAATCTTGTCTATTGTGTCTACCATGTTGTGAGGATGTTCTTTCCATATATTTATGCGAAAAATCTTATCGATGATCTTCTTTATTGCTTAGAGTTTGGGTTTAAGTGAGTTTGATCCCGACTCTATTCGTAGAGTTTTGTGAAATCAATCATTTTCAATTGATTAATTGTTGAGAATCTTATTGAGTTTTGATTCGAAGACGGGATATCTTTGAATTCTTTCGAGTTACTTGGAAAATTCGATGTTTTACTAATAACTATATTAGCATTTGATGGGCCATTGGATTAACCAAGTGAGTTTTTCCTTGTTCCCTCTACCATTCTATGTTGAGAGTATGAATGGTTTGAGTTTCAAGCTTATCTTTTATTCTTTGTCGATTGAATTTTGGAGTTGTTTACAGCCTTTTTCCATTAGAAATGGTGAGGACGCAATTTTGTTAAGGGGAAGAGTTTGTAACTATCCGGGATTTTGGAGATTACTGTTAATATTAAATTGTAATGAAAATTATAATTTAATATTGTATTTAAAAATGAATTTGATAATAAAATATGGGATTATATTGTTTATTTTATATAAACAATATCTTGATGATTATAATTTGGGATTTGAAATTTAAATAATTCATACTATTTTATTTGAAGCCTATTTCAACATTCGACGGTTGAAAAAAAGTGTAAATGAATGAAATACAGTTTGAAAAACTTTATTTACGCATTTGGATTGAAAATAAATAATTGTGATGGTTTAATTTTAGTTAATTAGTAATGTTGAAAATTTATTCCAATGTTAGCCTTTTATTTAAAATAAAAGGAATAATATGAAGAAAATAAAATTTAGAAGTGTAATTAGGCTTGAAATGATGCATTAATGTTATAAAAATGTTAAAATATTTTAATACGATTTATTAGACTTAAAAATAAATTTTATTTGGTTGAAATGGATGAAAATAGTGATTTTTCACTAAAAATGGGAATATTGGTAAATATTATTAAAAATTTGTGTTATATGGGGGAAATAGTATTTTTGATTGGAAAAATTAAATTTTTGATGTCACTAACATATTCCCTTTATTAAAACATGAAAAATGCAACTTGTTTCATGTGATTTGAAAATTTTATGCAAAAGTTATGTATAAATTACTAAAACACATATACATGTTTACTCTAAATATTTTTCTAAGTGTGAGAATTGGGCTTATAAGATATTTTGTGCCTAAAAACCCAATTTCTAGAATTTTCAAATAGATATACATTCATTTCTCTCTGACTATTATTTCATTTAAACACTTTTCTTCTAAAAACTTCAATATTCTAATTAATGGCCTCCATAAAAAGAGAAAATCAATGGCTTCCTTCTTATAAATCAATTTTTACTCAAAATCTTTGCAAATTGAGGAATTAAATCAATCAAATAGAGAGATTGGAGAAGGTAATCTCTATCAATACCCAATGATTTAATCAAAAATCAAAGAATTATGTATGAATTGTCTGTAACCAATTTCTTTTTATGTGCATGTCTTTGTTTTAGCTTTTATAGATTTTGAAGCTCCAATTCTCCTCCAAAGTTCGCTGCAAAATCTTTGCTAAATCGCTGAGGTGAGTAAAAGCTCATGAATTGTTAGCTAAAAATCAAAGTTCCTACGAGAAAATTTGTAAAATTGTTTACTGTATATGTTATTCTTTTTGGTTCTCATTCTCATTGTTTCCTGATTTCTTTTAGCCACATTGTTTTGGACATAACTCTTTCATTTCTTAACCAAATTCAATAATCTTGGATATTATGAAAATCGTAGATATAGATCTACAAGTTTCATATTTTTAGTTTTCTAAAATTTTGATGTTTTCTTGATCAAAATTGTGCTTGTTTGTTGCTATCTCGAGAGCAAATTGACAGCAACAACAATGACAGGCCAGAGAAGTGTTTAGCCATAAGTTATTCGTTTCTTATTCAATTTAGGTCAAATATTTTTTGCTGGAAACTACATTCAATAAGGAATAATTTCTCTTTAGGTTTCATTCTGATGTTTTACTATTTGATTGACCTAAAAAAGATTTGAAAGCAGAAGTATAGTTATGTCTTTGACAGAATTTCCTGAGTTTGAATTTGATATTGTTTGAGCTATATCTTTCTTGTTTTTGATCAGAATTCAATAATTTTTAATGTCCCGAAAAGCACAATTCATGTACTACAACTTTTGTTCATTGAGTTATCTGAAATTTTTAGGTTAGCTATGTCAAAATCTAATTTTTCTATTGCTAACATGAGAGCAAAACCAATATTTGCTCTGTGTTTGAAACCAAAAAAAATTTGACCATAACTTCTTCATTTCTTAACCGAATTTGATAATTTTGAATATTTCGGAAAGCTTAGGTCATGTGCTACAAATTTTTCCCAATTGTGTAATTTGAAATTTTGAAGTTTTCTTGGTCGAAATTATGGTTGTATGTTGCTGTCCTGAGAGCAAAATGACAGCAACAACAATCGCTGACCTTAGAATTTTATTAGATCGTTTTTTCTCTCATTCTCTTCGGTTTTGATGATGTTTTAAGATATTTTAAAAGCTATGATGCCTAACAGTAGGCTAGCTATATTTGGACAATTTGAAATTCAAATTTAAATGGAATTTGAATTGATTTTGGTTAAATTTAAATTTAATTCGTATTGAATTCAAGTTATCGGTATTGAGATATCCCTCTTAGTTTTCGTTGCTTGTGAGAACGGTTTTCACCAAACTATTTTGAAATACATGGAAATTTCAAATTATTATTACATAGTGTTTTTTAAATTATTTTTCTAAATAAAGATAGATTTATTTCCTATAATAAAGGAATTTCAAATATTGGTTTTAATAATCGTTTTTGGAAAATAGTTTTAAATTTCTGTTTTCTCTAATAAAATTAATTATTTTTATGAATTTAGGACATATAAGAAAGACAATTAAATGGTAAAGTATAACATGTGGTATGATACACATGGATTTGCTTTATCACTTAATATCAGACTTATACGATTAAAACCCTTTCGATGAGCTGTTTGAGATGATTTTAAGATGTTATTAAATTTTGGGTAGATTATATAGTCCGAGAACTCCAATTTATGAGTACATTCGATGAAGGATCATTTTAAGATGTGTTTCTTAATCGCCGCTGAAATGAGGTGAATTAAGAGCTAGAAATTCCTAATTCGAATTATGTTTATAAATAACCATCTAGATGTTAGTTTTACTTGTCGATGAGATGATGTAAGGTTCTTTATGATGATTTTACGATGTTGAGATGCATTATGAAAATTTATAGAAATAATTTGAGAGCGTTGATTTGTCCATCGAGTAGTTAAGAGTTCTGGTCGATACGCCTGATCAACGTTATCGATAGGAATCTCCTAAATGCTATGATGAGGCAATCAGACACGATGGTTTGTATTTTAAAAATTGAGATTTTGAAAATAATATTTTGAGATTAAATATTAAATTTATTTTTGAATGGTAATTGGAGCCATTGATTTTAGAGACGAGTAATAGAGTGGCGAGGCAGTTTTGATCATTCGATCAACTCTGCAGCCAACAAATATATTTATTTATTAGAGACTCAATGGCGAGGCAATTCCATTTATTCATTTTTAAATTGTAAAGATGAGAATATAAATGAGATTATTTTTGAGCTGTGCTTTATTAGAAGTATATTTTGAGATTTTAGAATCTATATATGTACGTTGGATGTTTTAAGAGAAGAGTTATAAGAGAATTTGAAGATTGTTTTTAAACTATTTATGTGGTTTAATAAAAAGAGTAAAGATAATTTAAACCCTTAATTTATTTTGAGGAATATTATCATGGATTTACAAATTTCTTTAGAAATTAATTTTTAAGTAAGAGAAGAAATTTAGACTTTTAAATTGAGTTTTAAAAAACTTACTAAGTAATATTGTAAAAAGTTTGAAAATTTTCAAATGTTTAAAATTGAGATTTAAGATTTAAAAGATGTTGAGATTTAAAAATTCTAAATATCTTGGATTAAAAGATAATTCGATCTTATATCCTTGTTTTTGAGTATATTCTGTCTTTGAGCTATTATTAACGACGTGCATTTTTTGCGGTCATTCGAGTTGTTGGCCTTGTGAGAAGCCATCTTGCGATTTATCAATCTTGTCTATTGTGTCTACCATGTAGTGAGGATGTTCTTTCCGTATATTTATGCAAAAATCTTATCGATGATCTCCTTTATTGCTTAGAGTTTGGGTTTAAGTGAGTTTGATCCTGACTCTATTCGTAGAGTTTTGTGAAATCAATCATTTTCAATTGATTAATTTTTGATCATCTTATTGAGTTTTGATTCGAAGACGGGATATCTTCGAAATTCTTTCGAGTTACTTGGAAAATTTGATGGTTTACTAATCACTATATTAGCATTTGATGGGCTATTGGATTAACCAAATGAGTATTTCCTTGTTTCCCTCTACCATTCTATGTTGAGAGTATAAATAGTTTGAGTTTCGAGCTTATCTTTTATTCTTTTCGATTGAATTTTTGTGTTGTTTACAGCCTTTTTCCACTAGAAATTGTGAGGATGCAATTTTGTTAAGGGGGAGAGTTTGTAACAACCCGAGATTTTGGAGACTACTGTTAATATTAAATCGTAATGAAAATTATAATTCAATATTGTGTTTAAAAATGATTTTGATAACAAAATGAGGGATTATAGTGTTTATTTTATATAAACAATATCTTGATGATTATAATTTGGGATTTGAAATTTAAATAATTCATATTATTTTATTTGAAGCCTATTTCAACATTCGACGGTTGAAAAAAAGTGTAAATGAATGAAATAAAGTTTGAAAAACTTTATTTATGGATTCGGATTGAAAATAAATAATTGTGATCACGACACCAAAACAGGCAAATCCTAACATTTATAAGTGTTAAAAATTATTTCAGCAACACTTTTTAAGTGTTACTAATGGACTGTGAGGAATGAAGCGGCCAAATTTGTAACACTTATAAGTGTTACGAACGTACGTATTACTAACACTTATAAGTGTTGGTACCTAAATATACGATAATGCTTATAAGTGTTGGTACAGAAATATACGGTAACGCTTATAAGTGTTGGTACAGAAATATGCGGTAACGCTTACAAGTGTTGGTAAAAAATATGCAATAACGCTTATAAGTGTTGGAAAATGATTATTTAGTAACACATATATGTGTTGTTGCACATAAAATGCTTTTCTCACAATTCTAGTCTATAACTATATTGGACTGTTGGGAATGATTCCCCATCACTTTAGCATGTACATTTTCATTTGGTTTGGATTGGATTGGCGAAAAACTCCAATTTCTAGCGTTCTTGGCGAATCCCTGCGTTTAGGTCGCTCTGCCTTCGTTAGGTCGCAAGGTCGTAGGCCGTTCGCGTGGAAAAGTTGCCACCTGCTTATAGCTCGTTCTGGCTTAGGTCGCACGGAAATAGGTCGCTAAGTCGTAGGTCGTCTCCGACCTTATATCGCCCGGGTTGTTTGAGTTAGGTCACGCCTCTTTTAGGCCGCGTCTCTTTTAGGTCGCGTGTTTCACTAGGCCATTAGGCCTTTACCACGTTAGGTCGTAGGTCACTCGACCTTATTACCTTGTTAGGCCGCGAGTCCCTTAAGTCGCTCGCCTCTGTTAGGTCGCTCGCTTCTGCTAACTCGCGAACACCTCTAGGTCGCAACCACTAGGTCGCTTGACCCCTTAGACCCCTAGGTCGCAACCATTTCCTCGCAACCATTTTCCCCCGCAACCCCACCCTGGGGGGTTGCCACCCCCCCCGACCCCCCCCTCCATAGGGGATCTTATCTGACAAACATTCAACAGAACTTACTTTGTTGAGATGCTGAGTTGACCATTCTTCGAGACAAACTATCTTGGGCTTCTCGGTCGGTTTTATGGTATCACGGCCTTGCTAAAAAGGCGGGATAACAACTTTAGAAATATGAAGGTTTCAATACAAGTAGTAAATATCAAAACTCTTTCATCAAAATGATTTTAACTCTATTTTACTACAAAGCTCTTTCCTTAAACCGTTTTCCAATCTACTAGTATATACAAACCTTTTCCTTAAAACCTTTTGTGACAATCTTCTAGTGAAGATCTACAGCTTGTTCGTAAAAATTTAAGTTAAGCAAGTGGTTATGGGACATGAAGCTAAACTCATATATTTACTGACTTGGTGAGATTGACACTACTTGATGATCATGACGATCATTTTTGTGTTTTAGACTAGCAACTGTGCGATGTCTCTTTATCTGCGAGGGAGACTAGACCCCGCTCTTGTGATGTTTCGCCATCGCATTTGTGTGATGTTTCGCCATCACATATGTGGGGTAGCGCCCTACGGTCTTCGGGCCATTCGTGTGTCAAAATTAATGGCTTGCAACCATGAGATAGCGTCTCGCTTTGTGTTACACGTGTAGGTGAGTTTTCATGCTCCCATTTTGTGAGTTTTCATGCTCCTATATTGTGATTTCTGGATTTCTTGTGTAGTCTTCTGGAATTTGTGCTTCACCTATTTTCATGACTTTCACTGTTATGATTTTCCAGCTTTTATGTTTCGGTGAATTTGTGTGTCATCACTTTTTTTTAGGTGAATTTGGACCTTTTAGAAGATTCTTTTGATATTGTTTGATCTCTTGATGATCTTTATTTACATGCTTATCATAGTATGTCTTTATGGTTACTATATTTTCTTGCCATATCTATTGTTTTATATCATGTTACCTGATATTTATAGCTAGACTGATCCGTTTATTATTTTCTTATAAATAATACTCGAGTCAGACCGAGATGTTACATGGGCTTCTGCTTGACTTCTCCCCCAAGGATTTACTACTCTGACTTTTGGCTGACCATTTAGATTAGTAGTTTTTGTCGTTTACAATTGAGATATAGACTCATAGATGTATTCTTTTGTATAGCATGTGTTGCTATTCTTTTGTGTATGTGGTCCTTTCATGACCACTACTCTGATGTACACTTTCATGTGTTAGTTATATATTCATATCTTTTTCCGCCTTTGTGATATGGATGTCTGTGACTGATTGTGTTATGTTTATTTCTATATTTGTTTTCGAAGATTTATTTATAGCCACCGTGTGATAGTTTTGAGTTTGTATCGATATGTCAGACTTCCTCCTTAAATGAAATGCATGCTATACTATCTGACATATCGGTGCTCGCACAAAGAAGTTACATGGATGGTCGCTCCTCAACAGCCTTGTTCTCCACGTTAGTTGACAGCATTACTCCGTAGTGTTCTTGGCTAGTGTGGGTTTGAGGTGGGGTGTCACAGCTTTGCTTGTCATTTAGGTTTGTAATGTAGATAAGTGTTGTTATTCAAAACATGGGTAACACTTATATGCGTTACTAATTGAAATTATGTTTTTACACTATTTTATACATAATTAATATTAAATTCTTAAAACAAATGAATATAATATCTCATAAATGATGATGTCCATATCATATATAATTCATCATATCAATTCAATATGATGTCTAAAATGCTTCCACATCTCAAATGCAACAATATCATATTTAGATAATGCTATAATATGAGCTACAAACTTTCCAATTTCAAAATACCAAAGTATCATATCCAAATTATAAAAAAGAAATTTCATATCTAATTTTAAATATCCAATATAATACAAGCTACTAATAAATAGAATTTTAGATAAACAAATGAATCTAATTTCATATCTAATTTTAAATACCACAATATCATATCCAACATATAATGATACCCATAAGAAGTTTTCCACTATTGCTTTCAACACACTACATTATCTCTGACTTCACTAGTCTTCCACTGCTGTTTGCCAAACCGCACTATTACATTACGAACTACTGTCCCTTACTCTTACTGTACCCCTTGCCAAACTTCCCATATTATCAACTACTACTCCAGTCAAGCAACCAACTCACATTACCAACTTCTGCTTCACTACCACACCCCTGACCACCTACACTGCACATAGCCATCAACAGACTACTTCACAAAACTGCAGCTCCAACATTTACATACAAACTTCACCATCATCACAGCATATCTCAACATCCCCTACATCATTATTTCTGCCATCATTATTTCTTCCATCCATAACTATCATAACTATCCGCAACTATCACAACAGTAAACTCTGCCATCACTTCTTCTCATACATACAACTGCTGCCACATACACCCACACTTCAAACAAACTGCCTACATTCATTCATTCATTCATCTCACCGAGTTCCACCAGCATACTTGCAACTACACTTCACACTTCACACTTTACATAATACACTACACTGCCTCAAAATTCCCACTGACTTAACTGCCAGCTGCCATACACATAACTGCTACAACCCTCTTCACCACAAATACAAAACTTTCACCTTCCTGCACACATCACCCATACGAACCATCAAGTGCAACATCACTTCTGTGCACACTTCCTTGCATTGCCAACAACAAACCCCAAAACATCACCCTACCACTGCCAATAAACCAACCTGCTCCATCAACTCATAACCTTTGATCAACTTCTTCCTTGCTTGAAAACAGCCACATCTATTATACAAACATGCCTGCAGTATATTTTAGTCCTAGAAATAGATGAACTGAAATCGATGAATAAGGACTTACATAAAGATCGGTATTGACTCCTGCAGTATAGCCACTCTGTAGCTTAATCCATGCTCCAAAATATCCATTTCGAAACGGCCTAATCGATTTGAATCCACTCCCTGAACATATCAAACACATTGCATGACATCCAGTACATGTTAAAATAAAAATAAAATAGTGTATGGCATAGTATGAAAAAAAAATACAATGATTAATAGAAAAACAATGTGCTCATTTATTTATTTATTCAGTTCAATTAAATGTGAGAAAGAAAGATGATTCAGAGTTGTAAACATAAGCACAAAAATGAAGAGCATAATAAATGGACTAAACAATGTGATTATGGACACGATTACATTTTGTGCTACAACAAATGGAGTAAGAATTAAAACCTGGCAGGTTGTAATTTTTTTCCCAGCTTGAGACTATACATCCCCAGTTGCAAAATTCATACTAAGCTGGAAAGCAAAGCTGCAGCCTTAGCATGAAGTGAAAACAAATAAATAGAAGGAAAGTTAGTACAACCAACAAAAATGTTGAAAAAAATTAAAAATTACCTGTCGGATGTTGAATGCAAGTAAAATTGAACTTCATTTGAATTTTAATAATTCCTATACGTTAACAAAGAAAGAAAGGGACATATACACTTTCATAGTTATTCAATGATAATAATAAAATAGGTAATTTCTATTAAATAACTGTACTTAATTGAAAAAAAATACTAAATAAGAAAAATCAAAAGTTCGGATGTTGAATGCAAATAACTGTGGATTTCAACGAACCCACAACCTTTGGAATCGCCTCCTTACCCTGACCGGCCACCTTCAATCCACGAATTTGCTGCTGTGGATTTCAATAGATTACAACTGTGATTTTGCATTTCCTGGATATAAAAACTTGTTCCCACTCGCTTGTTTACCTAATATCTTGCCATAGCTCTTTTATCCCAATTTCGAGTAGGACTTTAGTGATAAATTTCACACAAAACAGAGAACTATACAGCGTATATACATATTCTTACAAAGACTATGTCCGTGTCATGAGAGAAGGTACAAACAATTAATCTGAGAATTAAGCTAATATCAGTGCATGCACTGCTACCGATGGTAATAGAGCATAGCTGGAAAGAATGCAAAACACGAGCAAATAAGAGACACGAGTTCAACTTACTTTTCCGCAATGGAACAAATTTTTGCACTAAGCTCTTCTTTGAATTTTTGATCGCTTACATCCAAATAATCAATTAGATCTTTCGTTAGCTGCTTCACATTTGTGTCACTAACTAAAAGAAAAACAAGTTCGAGGGCTCTTTTACGTATTGATGCATCAGGGTCCTGAAATATGTAAGAAATGGTTTATAATTGCTAATAAGCCTTGGAAGAACAGTTTAGATGATAATTAGTGGACGTCAAGCATAATTTGTCTGAAAAAGTCAAGGATAGTGGAAAGTTCAGCTTTACAAGCACATAAAAATCTATGGTTTGAATTGTTTAAACAGGAACATAGTAAAACATATACTGTGGCTCGTAAGAATAAATCATGGAAAAATTAATTTATATGTATTCAGAATACTTCCATACAAATTAAATAAATATATAAATAGGAGCTGATCAAGCTCATTATAGGGATGACATGTGTTATATGATTCACAATGTACAGGTAGAACCACAAGTGTAAGACTGATAAGTCGCAACCCATGTTCTAGATGCTTCTATGATCATATATTTCGAGAAAAAATTATGATACGCTCATCAATTTCAACCCAATTCAGCAAAATAGCATGAAAAAATAGTAAAAATCAATAATTAAATAAATATGTGTGTGTATAGTACATATTTTATTTTGGTAAATATAAGTATGTATTATCTATTAATGCGTTTCTATAAAAAAAAACATCAAAATCCAAAATGAAATCGTACCTGAAATTTCTAGAACTTCCGATCCAAAAATCTAAAATGAGCAAAATGGAAACTGAAAGTGGAATTTTGAACTTTGGTGGACAAATAGCTGGCAGGGCTAAATTGAAGATATTTTTACCTCTTAATTTTTGTGGTTTTTCTTCAAACTTCAATTGTTCAAGGACAGTTTAGTTAATTTAAGGGCATGTTTAGCAACCGGGACATAGAAAATCTTTAAGTGGAAATTTGAAACATAGATTTAATATGCTGTCAATTACTAAATAGATCAAGTTGGCTACCTATACCTTGTTTGTAATATGATAATTAAATATTTGAAGTTCAAACAAAAATATGAAACTATTTTGACATGTATAATAATATATAAACCTTCAAACACTTCTAGCCTTTAACCCTTGAAATAACAGACTAAAACATCACATCTTCAACCTGTGGATGCCCTTTTGTGTAACTTATTTTGAAAATGCAAAAGGACAAACCTGATATTACTGTCTCGGTTTGACAAAAATCTTCCCAAAATATTGATTGCAAGCACTCTCAATCCACTAGTAGCCTCAATACCCATTATTGTTTCAACACATTCATATAATATTGCATTTCCAGCAATTTTATTTGATTCGGTCTTTGTGGCAACCTGTGGAAAGGGTAAAAAATTAGTACATAATCATATTAGGCGCATTGGTGAACTTTGATGTATTAATCATGTCATAAGTAGCGTCAATTGATAAATATTAAGCAATATTTTCAATAATTTATGAATATATTTGGATACTTCCTTAGTTCTATTCATAATTAAGCTTTACCTAACCCAAATCAGCTAACTTAGATTATCTATTCATGAAATTGTACCAATAATACCAAACAAACTGTTAATTATCGAGGTAAAATTAAATTTTAAATCATTAATAACAAAACAAAAGAAAAATATGTTAAAATAGCAATCAGATGAAAATCAATAAACCTATCAAACATTGCAGATCAAATCAAGATTGTTAACTGAGTAGAAAAATAACAGCTAAAAGTGCTAACTCAAATAGATTTTTAATTCGATTAGGGAAAACTGACTGCCAAGAGAAGTCCGAAAAAATGTTGGTCGATGTTGAGCAGCCGCAAATGGTCGATGTTGGCATCAGGAAAAGAGGTCAAACCATTGAGTCGCGGATGGTCGCGATGTTGGTCGTGATGCAAAGGGAAGTCTGGAAAATTCTGAGTGGATAGACGAGATGTTGGATACGATGCTAAGCCACGAGAAGCAGGTCGCGATGCTGAGTCAAAAAAAGCATGCCACGGGGGTAACGATAGTGTTAACGATGCTGGATAAGGGTAATTCTGCGCCATTGGAAACCCTAGATAGAAGAGGAATAAATTAAAAATAATGCGGCCTGATTTTGTGAAATGCATAGCATAGTGTTACAAATGAATGTATATGCAAAAATTACAACTCGCTCCAGCTGATTATGATGTATTTACTAATTTACCAATTATTGTAACACTTTTTTGTGTCAAGTATTATAATCCATGAGTTGGAAAGTTTATACATACAATATTTCCATTTTACTAACGCTTTTTTAACTGTCCTAACATTTTTTTACTGTTATTTGTTTGTAACACTAAAAAGTGTTAGAACCTACAAAATATAAAATGTTACAAAAACCATGTTTTGGTGTAGTGAAATGTTTAAATATTTTGTTGAAGGGAATGACTTATTCGTTAAAATGATTTCAATTGTAATTATTGAATTTGGCAGCCTTTTAAGAAAAGGATTTTGATAAAGAATTTGCAACCAATCATATTTTGAAAAGTTAGGTAAGTTAGGTAAAAAGGAATTTCTTTGAAAGAGAGAAAATTGGTTTTGGTTTGATTTACCACTTCCATTTGCTAGCTTTTGTCACCATACTGCCTCTAATGAACCCATTTGAAACCAACATACATGGTATCAAGCCATTAATACGTAGTGGATTGGAGAAAGCGGAAGGGACTGTGTAGAAGGCATGCATTCGAACGGGTTGAAGCCATTCTTATAAGATTTCGAATAACAATACTTGCCCTTGTTTTTAAAAGATGCTTTCGAAGGAGTTGAAGCTTTAAAATCATTGTGTTTGTTCAAAAAGAGGTTTTCGAACAAGTTGTCGCTTATCCTTATTTTTAGAAAGGAGAATTAAATTATGGATATTTATATCGTTACGTTTTGATTAGTTATCATATATGCTTCTGTAAACATATTCACTTTATAATTAACCCATAACTGCATTTTGGGGCGTTAAGGGTGGAATAACCAGCTGGGTTGATCTAGTAGTGAATATATATTGAGTTAACTCCTGTGTGAGTAGAACTGCATCTAGGAGATCAGACATACCAGAATATAGGATGCCCAAAGACTGATCAAATAATTGTTGGTATAAACGGGATTTTATTTGTTCCATGAAAATTATGTATGGAAATTATTATTGGCAGGGGCCAATAGGTTCTTAGTGATCCCATGAAAACTATGTCCGGAATAAGTTATTGAAAGAGATCAATAGGTTCATAGTGAGACCATGAAAACTATGACATGAGAGATGTTATTGGAAGATCCAATTGGTTCATAGTAAGCACATAAAAACTATGATTGGAGAAAGTTGTTGGTAGATACAATTATTCTTAGTGATCTCATGAAAACTATGAAATTGGACAAACAATCCGTAAGCTTGAAATATGTTATTAGTCGGTCCATGAGAACAATTTGGTTAATAGTGGCCCTAAAAACTATAACTTGAGACAAATAGTTAGATAAATGGGATGAGAAATCCAGAGCACATTGCATGTTTGCATATCGTCATGATACATTTTATTATGTTATGTCTTAACCATTGTGGATGCAGGTGCACAGTATATAGTTATTATAAATTTCGTTAAGATATTAATGAGGGGAAAACACGTTCCGCTAAGCGGCGTGGTTTCACTATATATCTATATGGTTCGAGATTGTAGGTTATTATTCATATCAGACTTTTTGTCTGACTCGAAGTTTATGTTTTTCCTTAAACTCTCGTGTGTTCAATTGAATTTGAGTACTTTGAGAGTTAAGGTTTTCATGTTCTACTTTAGATGAATAAACTTCAAGAGACGTGCATGGGGCAAGCTAGCTATTAGGAGTTCTTTCTATTTGATTCCACCGTGTTTTGGATGCAATGGGGAAGTTGGTTAATTGCCTATATTTAGACTCTGATCATCCAAGATGACATCTTTATATATTGCTCTTGGCGTATTTTGTAATAATTATAATTCTTTGAACGTGGTTTACGAATTGAGATTTTGCGATGAATTTGAAATGTGATTTGAAGTGGAATGAGAAATTTATTTTATGATTTTAATTTTTTTCATATCCATGAGTTTCCTCTATATCAATGTATCAAACAATATCGCATTTGATCACAGAGAATTAAAAACTATGGATGACTACAACATCCGTTAGCAGTTAGTTTTGAGCCTCCAAATGGAGGATTTTACAACATGATCACCATATATTAAACATGTACTCATCCACCAGACAATTTTCCTTTATTTTTCTCCAATCACAAGGGGACATGGCAACATGTGATAGGCCCGAATTCAGTACGTGGAGAGGTGAGCTCATCATTGGAGTCGCTTGCCATTTTATTTTAGTCTCCATGCAATAGTTTATCTTATCTAGTACTTAGTATTTCGACTTTGAGTCAAATTTATATGTACTCTATATTTTACTACGCATTGTATTCCGAAATCATATTTTGAGATATTTTCTAAGACGATTATTTTCTATATTTATATTTTGTTTCATTTCGCTATGATTTCTGAAAGTATAGCATACCTTAGATCATATTTGTATATCTTTAGTCTCTGAATTGTTTTAAAAAAATTCCAACAGCTCGTATTTTTTGGCACTGGCCCATGTCTGAAAATTATCCTAGGTTTCTAGGCTTTGTATCAATGCATCAAGTGGTGCAGGTTGTCAAATAAAACATGAGTCACTCTCCTTTCTCACCGTCACTATTCAACGTCAAACATTTCATGCCGTTTCGAGATAGGCAATCGAAATTCCCTGCTTTGAGAGATGAAGCTACAAATTTCGATGTGTTCAAATAAATTATGGAATATTTCCTTAGAATTTGGTTATGTATGTATGAACATTGTGAGAAGTATAAGTTTGCATTGTTTTTTGTGAATGAGCCATTATTAGCTTATCGTTTTATTTTGAAAAAAAGAAAATAAATTTTGATGCATGAGAGAGACGTGATGAATGTTTTTCGTTTGAATGTGCATTTTCTAATGAAATGTAATCTTTTTCTTTTCTTGAATGCACTGTCTTCATTCTTCAATTTTTTTTCTGTGTACTTCGGCTTCAGGACGAAATGCATCCTATGTTCCACCCAATGCAGCCCGCCCTATATAATGTGGAACACTCCTGGTCATTCTACAGTCATTCTAACCCTAATCTTCACTGCTAAAGCCGCCGCTTCTTTTTCTCTGCTCTCATTTTTTCTCTACTCACTCTCTGCTGCTTAATCTGCGATTATATTTTGTTCTATTTTATTTTTATAATCACTGCGATGCAAAGGAGTAACATAATTTCTTTTCCATATTCTATTCTTTTTTATTTGATTTCTGCGATCACGTTATATGTGATGAATTGCCGATGATGGTTTTCAATAACTATAACTTTTGATCTATGTATACGCTTGTTTTTGCAAGCGTTTACATAGTATGAAAACATTGATATCTGAGGCTTCTATCCCTGTAATCTTTAGTCAATTATAGCTACGTTGGTTTTGAAGTTTGTCTGTAACATAAATTCTAAAATGGAAGCACGAAATCATTGATTGGATCTCTCTGCTGTTTCATTTCTCCTTTATTGATATTTGATTATTTTATAATGTTTTGATGTAATTTGACTGTTGCTGTGATGGTTTTCTCGTTAATCCGAATCTCATTATATTAAGGAAAATTCAATTCCATTTATAAACTAACTGAGCAACCTGTTACATGTTCATTTTTTTATAAATATCATGATATTTTTGCATTTGATTTAAGAAATTTGCAAATATATGTTTATTCTGTCGTTATATGGATTTCGTTTTAAAATTTGTTTTCTGCTTGGATTTAACTGAACAGAGCCCAAATATTTAGCTTTTAGCCGTTAACGGTTAATTTTATAGCCAAAAAAGCCTATCCGAACCTCAATCGGGTCTTGAAAGTTTTTTATCCTTCGTTTTCTCGTCACGCGGAGTTTTTCTGTAAAACGGGATCCTGTGGATGGTCTACGATTTACCATCGTTGGACAGTGGTGCACCATGGTACTATCCTGTTTCAAATCCATTCATCCATTTCTAAAAGTCGTAAAGCACCGTTTCGTCATTTTGAACGGATGTCGCACCTTACACCGTAGATGTTGCACCTTGTGGATATCGATTTTTCGAAGAACCAAAACTGTTGGCCCACTTAGAGTTACGGGAGCCATAACTAGTCAAAACGAAGCTTTCACTGAGTTCTATGGCTATGAACGCTTTAAGCCATCACTGATTAGTTTCATACCCAAAAGAGCTTATCCGAACCTCAATCGGGTCTTAAAAGTTTTTTTACCCTTCTTTTATTCGTCATGTGTATTTTTCTGTAGAATGGGATCCCCTTGGCTACTCTACGATTTACCATCGCTGCAGAGTAGTGCACCATGGTACTGTCCCGTTTCAAATCCACGGACCCATTTCTAAATTCATATGACATTGTTTCGGCATTTCAGACGGATGTTGCATCTTGCACCGTAGATGTTGCACCTTGAGGATATCGATTCTTCGGAGGGTCATAACTATTGGCTCGTTAAGAGTTATACGAGCCATAACTAGTCAAAATGAAACTCTCTGTGGGTTCTATGGTTATGACGGTTTTAAACCGTCACTGATTAGTTTCATATCCGAAAAAGCCTATCCGAGCTCAATCGGGTCTTGGAAGTTTTTTACCATTCGTTTTTTCGTTACGTGGATTTTTTTTGTAAAACGAGATTCCGTGACTGGTAAACGATTTACCATTGCTCGAGAGTGGTGCACCATGATACTTCCCCGTTTCAAATCCACCGACCCATTTCTAAAGTCGTACGGCCCTGTTTCGGCATTTTGGACGGATGTTGCATCCCGCACCATAGATGTTGCATCCTATGGATATCGATTATTCGAAAGGTCATAATTGTTGACTCGTTTAGAGTTACACGAGTCATAACCATTCAAAACGAACCTCTCTGTGAGTTTTACTGCTATAACAGCTTTAAGCCGTCACTGGTTAGTTTCATACCCAAAAAAGCCTATCCGAACCTCAATCGGGTCTTGTAAGTTTTTTTTTTGGTCACGTGTAATTTATCAGTAAAACGGAATTTCCGTGGCTAGTCTACGATTTACCATCGTTGGAAAGTGGTGCATCATGGTACTGGCACGTTTCAAATTCATGCATCCGTTTTTAAAAGTCGCACGACACTGTTTTAATTTGGGTTTGAATTCACTATTATCCATTTCTAAAATTAAATTTTTTTAATATATTTGTGGTGTGCTTTTTTTTCTTGATTGGGGTTAGGCTGGTAAATTTTGAACGGGAAGGAGTTTTGTTTGATGACCTCATAGGTTGGGAATGTTTTTATAGGTATGTGTTCTTTGTGTTTAATACTGTTTTGATATTTGTACGAATAAAACGTGTGATAAAAAGTAATGTTTTGTATGTTTGGTGTTTTATGAATTTAATGATGGTTTGATTTTATAATTATTGTAAGAGCTTGTTTTAACGATATTGTTATTGGCTTTAGCCTGATTTGGAAAATTGGACAAATAAACTTAGTTGACCTTAGTTTGATTTGGAAAATTGAACTTAACAAGAATGACTTGCTCAAAAATTAATTTGTAGTTGTGTCTAGGGTTTGTTTTTAGTTTCTTCACAAACTAGTTGATCATCTTTTATCATTAATTGTTATTCAAGTTTATTTAAAATACAAGCTAATGTGTTTGCATACACACATATAACAATTCATTGTTTGGTTCATGATATGCCAAAACATCGGAATAATGTATCCAAAAGCTCATGTTCATAATTGAGTGTACCTAGATACTCGTTTTTAGTTGAAATAATAACCAATCTGCTTAACCCTCTTGTGACATAGTGGAAAGGCAAAGAAATTAAAAGCGCAAATTACTGCTGCTAATATGCTAACAATAAAAAATAACAGATAAACATGAAGAACCTGCAACGCCCAAAAACCACTAAAACCAGAAACCAAGGAAAGCCAAAAAACTCAATTAGTATTGAATTGGTATAATATTGATTCTCTGATTCAAGGTTTGGTTTATAAATAGTATTGCAAACAAACAAGAAACACTCGATGATCTAACTAATAACAAAAGGAATTAAATGCTGGACTACTGTTGAAGTGCCCTCCACTATCAACTCATCTACCCATGAGTTAAAGCAAAAACAATGCCAGTCTGATTTTAGTAGGAAGATAAACAAACATAAAGTGTTCTTGCTTGAATATATCCTAAAATGATTTTAAATTCTATAACTGCACGAAAACAAAAAATAGTGTTTCATAACAGCATACACTATCATGGACCTGTAGCACTCGGTGCCATTCATCAAATCATCGAAATAGCCTACAACACGTTTTGAAGGAATCTGCAAAGGTTTACTATCTTTATTCCGATTAAAATTTCAATACGTGTTAAAAATTTATGCCTTTATGATTACTAACTAAAAAAGAAGATTATGAACTGTTTTAACTACAAAATCAGTTTAATTATTCCTAAAGTAAACTAACTACTAACTATAAAATCAGTTGTGAATTTATGCCAATATGAAAATTCATGCCTTAGGGCTGCAACATCGAATTTGAAGAAGCATAATGGCCATCACTCGCGATGGAGTTTGGAGTCTGGCAGCAACTCGTGATGGAGCATCGAATTTGAAGAAGCGCGATGCGGAATGGAGAAGCCGAACTTGAAGAAGCGAAACCTGGAGCTGAAAATTAATTAGTAGTTGTGTCTAGGGTTGGTTTTTAGTTTCTTCATAAAATAATTGATCATATTTCATCATTAATGTTATTCAATTTTATTTAAAATAAAAACTAATGTGTATGAATACACATAATAATCCATTGTTTGGTTCATGATATACCAAAACATCGGAATAATGTATCTTATTTTTATTTTATTAAAACTAAGTTCAAATAACCTCAAAACTGTAGCATATATATTTGGGATCAATTTCAAAATATGATTATTGGTTGTTGTTGTTGTTGTTATTATTATTATTATTTTAATTAAAGGTTATTGTTTAGATTTGAAAATGAACAGTTTAAGATTTGAAAATTGATTTGATTCATGTCGTCCATTGTTTATTTTCGTTTTTCATATTTATACGATTAGTTAATTTAATTATATAGTGGATTTTTTTTTAATTTGTCAAGAGATACAATTATTCAGGGTAAAGGAAAATGAGGAAAATGTTTGCAATTGAATTAGATTTGAAAAATATGATTATTAACTTAGTGAAATTAATAGGGGAGAAATTTACCTTTTCAACCTACAAAAAATATTCTAATATTTCACATAGCAATTTTGTAAAAAAAGAAATAAATTTTATAATAAAATGTTTTTTAATTGTCAATAATATCCTTAAATTAAAAATTGATATTGATATTCTGATAATAATTATTCAGATAAATTTAATAATCTTCTTCAATAAATATTTGAATTGGTTATTTTATCTTTTAAAATAATAAATTGATTTCTATTTACAATATAAATATATGGTTCATATTTTAAATAAATTGGTATTGTTTTAAATTTAGAATATATTCAACAAATGGTTTCATGACTTAATAAATGGATTATTTATTTGATAAAAATATAATTTCTTGTAAAATGATTTTAATTTAATAAAAAGAGATTTATAAAAACAATATTAATATTGTATTGACTTTTTAAATAAGTTTGTGTAGAATTTGTAATTTTTATTTCAAATTGAATTTATATTTACAACTTGATTTGAAAATAATTGATTCTTGAATATTAGTTTGAATTTAAATTCAAAAGTTTAAATTTTAAATTGTTTAATTGTTTTAATTTTTAATATGTACAAGTTCATTTATTAACATAGTTTGTTTTTATTTTCATTTGTAAATTTATACACATGTTTAAATATAAACTAACAATTTAAATTAAGCTAAAATACATGCATTATTTTGTAAATTTAAATACTAATTACTTTTAAAGGAAATACATGTGTTACATTCATATGCATTCAATTTGACAAATGTTGTTAAGTTTGACAAGTGTTAAAATTTTAATTTTAATTTTAATTTTTCTTTGCTTTCTTTAAAATCTGAAAATGCATTTAGTTAAGCTTACATATTCATGTCATATTACATTTTATTTCCTTAATTAAATGAAGACCAAAATTCATTTTCATATTAACAATCCAACATCTGCATATCTTGTTTTTGTATTTCCTCAAATTCACCTGCATATTAAAAGATAAGATCTGCACAATCAAAATCTGCATCCATAAATTTATCAAGTTTCAAATCTGCATTCTCAAAATCCTTCATCTACAAATCTCAAATCAAAGAACCTGCATACTCCACTTCTCTTCAACAATCAAAATCCACCTTCATCTCAAATTCAAAAGCATTTAGCCTGAAGTAATTCTGCATATTCAAAAATCAAATGAATCTGCATATCTCAATTCAAGCCAGTCTGCATTTATTCACCAATAGTCTACAAAATCAAAAAAGGAAGCCTGCACATGTTTGTTTTCTGCAATTCAAATGAACAACAGAGGAAGCAAACTGCATATTTTTGTTTCTGCATAAATGAGCACAGAGGGGTCAAGCCTGCATGTGTTCTGCAAATTCAAAACAGGGGTCTGCATTCATCAAATGGTGAGTAACCTTGAACTTTAAGTTTAAACAGGTTGCATGCTAGTTTATTAAAATGAAATAGCTAAATTCTTATGGTATGAATAACTGATGCTATGAATATGTATGTATGCATGCTGTTTCCTTTTCTTTTTTTTATTGCCTCTGTAAAAGCAGAAAACATCTTGCATGTTAATTTTTATTTATTCTTCTTTTCAAACCCAATCAAAATAATATGGTAATGCAGTAATACCAATCAAACCTATAAACTAAATCTTGAGTTTTAAATTAAGTATCAGGATTTCCTATGTGCATGTTTCAGTAGCAGATTGTTCCTGAACAAAATTAGGAACTTGTGCAAATTCTATTATTTTTTTTGAATTAAGAAATCCTGAAATTCTTCTGAGTAATGGAGTAGATACTGAAGATACTCAGAAAAATCAAACAAGTGTATAATAATTTCTAGATTTATTGCAGTTTTGGATTTTTAGAATAGAACCCTAGTTTTGAATAGGGTTAAAATTTTAGTCAGTATGAAGAGATGGATTGATCGAGTGTGCTAGTTTCTGGTGTATGGATAGTTGGTGTGTAGAGGAGTGCGAGGCCGGAGAGGTGGAGATCAAGATGGTCGGAGGTGAGAATGGTGGCCGCTGACAGGTTTGCATCAGGAACCAGTTTGAAGTTTACAGGTTTTGATTAGGGGTTATTTTGAATTCTTTGATTTCTGATTTATCTGGGTTGAAGTTTGAAGTTGAGGTGGGTTTCTGGTTGTGGCTTGATCACCTGAGACGATCGGCAGAGGTGGCGGCGATGAAAACTCAGACGAACTATGGGTTTGGGGGTGTTTCATGGGAGATGAGGGGAAAGGGGAAGTTGGCTCGAAGTTAGTAGTAAAACAACTCGAAGTAGAACAGTTTGAAACTCGAAGTAATGCAATTTTTAACCCGAAGTAGAAAATAAGGGTCTCGGGTTGAACTCTGTTATTTCCAGGTTTGGAAGCCTGTTTAAAATCTGGTTTTGAAATTTAAAATCTGGGTTTTAAACATTGAAAATTATGCAGATTTATTTAAAGTAAGGATTAAGTGAAAATTCAAATGCAAATTTGAATTTTAGATTCAAATTTAAATTCCAGGTTTTGAAACTGAGTTTTAAATCTGGGTTTTAAAGCTTTTTATATCTGTAGTTGTGTTAAAAGTAAAGTTTTAGTTTGAATTCAAATGCAAGTTTGAATTTCTAATTTGAATTCAAATCCCAGTTTAAAATAAAATTAAAAGTTTCAGAATTTAAACTTAATTAACCATTTGGTTTGATAAAATAGTTTAAACATTTTGAATAATAAGATTTTAAAGATATGAATAGATTTGAAGTTGGTTTAAAATCTAGAAATTCAAAAGTTAAATTTGAATTTCAGTTTTAAATTTTAAAGAAGGTTTAAAAATTGAAGTTTTAAATTAAAAGTAAATTTAAGCTATCAAAAGTTTTGAAATGAATTTAACTTTAAAATTTTTATATAACATTTGTTTGATTTGCAACTTAAAAAGTTTTAAATTATTTAGAACTTTGATAAGTTTAAAATTCATTCTATTTTAAACTTGAATTTAAATTGAAATTTAAGGGTAAGTTCAAAAAGTACTTTGTTTTGAATAATATTGTTTTAAACATAATTAAGTTATGTTTTATTTTAGAAATTTGATTAAGAATTATGTTTTAGAATTAATTAATAAGGTAATTAAGATTAATTAATTTATTTAATAAATTAATTAAATTTGGAATTAATAATTGATTAATGATTAATCAATTTTAAATTAAGATCATTAATTAATGATAAATGAATATTAGTTATGTAATTAAGTTTTTATTTAAGGTTAATTAATTTAATAATTAACTTTAATCAATGAATGATTAAAGATAATTTAAATGGTAATTAATTTAATTACCTTATAAAATAATTTGAGGATGGTTAATGAAGGTCATTAACCATGATTATTTAACAATTAATTAATGTAGTTAATTTTTATAATTAATTAGATTAATTAATTTAATAATAATCAATTGTATATGGTTTGAGTATAATTACTTGATAAAGTAATTAAGAAAATAATTACTTAATGTAATTAATTTAATTGAACGAGATTGTTTAATTTAATTAATTAAGTTTTAATTGACTTTAAACACTTGGGTTAAGAATAATTACTTTATGTAATTAAAGTTTTGGAAATTACTTAGTTAAGTAATTGTTTAATAATTACAGATTGTAATTAAGGAGATGTTTAAGAATGAGTAATTTGGTTTAATAATTTAGTAATTAATCAAGGGATTAATTAAGTAATTAATTAAAGGATAATTAATTTATTTAATATAGTAATTAAGTTAGTTAATTACTAGATGTAATTAATCTGTGATGATGATTAATAAGTTAATTACTTAAGGTAATTAATAATTAAGGATCATTAATTATTTGATTAATGATGTAATTAAAGTTGATCAATTATGATTAATTAATCAATAATAGGTAATTAAAGGTAATTAATTAATGTAATTAATTAAGGATTTGGATAATTAATTATGATTAATTAATTGAAGTAATTGAAGTAATTAAAGGTTAATTACTGTTTAGTTGAGGATAATTAATTTTGTGAAATTAATTGAGGTTAATTACATAAATGTAATTAAGGATAATTAATCAAGAGTGGTTAATTTAGGTAATTAATAATAAATGATTAATTGATTGTAATCAACTAAATGATTGAGTAAGCAAGACTTGTATTGAAGAAGTAATGAATTTAATTTATTTTAAATTAATTAAAGATGGAGTAATTAATTTAATTCATTTTAAATTAATTAGAGATAGTTAATTTAATTCATTTTAAATTAACTATATGGTGATGAATAAATCATGGCTTATGGATGAATGGTTGAACTTGATTGACTTGGATGATTTGTGATCTCAGTAATGAGATAAATAATATTGTGTGGTATGGATGTTTGATTGTATGGTGATGATAACATAGGTTATCTATTGTGATGGTGATATATGGAATATCTATATGATATTGATGATGTGAATTACCTGTTATGTGATAATGATTGATTATCAGTTATGATTTATGAATTATCTATCTGTGTGTAATAGATACTGTAATTGAATTGTTTTAAACCTTTAAAACAACTTGGACCTTAAAAGACACGCTTTGGTTTTCGATGAGATCGGGATCGGATTTCCATATTTGGATATCCGAAAACCACATCGATTCCAAATAACGTTAGGTCGTGAATCAAAATGGAGCTTTGTGAAGACTCGAGGTGTAAGGACTATGAGTCATTATAACTCTGTGGGTGATTCCGTAATGAGTTGACGGAATTAGTTCTTATAGATTCGAGATGGTGATTTAAAGTGCAAGGGTTATTGTCGTTAACTCTGAGGGTGATTCCAAAATGAGTGTAACGAGATAATGCCTTCGGTTTCCTTCGAACCCGGAACAAACTTGTATGGATTGAATGCTTTCAGAACATCGTCAGGTGGACGATGAGCATTCTAAGTGATATGTCCTATAAAGGTAATCATAGCCTCAAGCCTCATCAACCGGGAATGGCTAAAACAGGGGAGGTGCAGCAAAGCTTCGTGGGTCGCACCCACTGGAGAGCAAGATTGGTCCCTGTCTAGAAGTCCCTTTATATTCGGCCGTGTGGGTGGTTGCTAGCTACAACCACGGGGTTGTCTTGTTTGGAACTATTCAGTAAGGAATGGGTCCAGCTTTGTGTTGTAGGGGGTCGGGAGTGATCCTCGGTACGTTGATCTAGGCCACGTACTGTGACGGACGGTACCCCAGTAGCCCTGCCATTGTATGGAATCCAAAATCCAGTAAGTGCCAACGGTTTTGATTGTATTACCCACTTTTGTGGCTAGTAGCTGGAATTTAATAATGTAACAATTTCGGCTATTTCTTATTTATTTGAAAACCCTAGACACTATTATAATGTCATCGGATTTCCTATCAAATGTTTTGGTTAGCGTAAGGTAAAAACTTTTCCATGTTTATGTGTGGGAAGTCTTACGTGATACCTTTCTTTTCAAAAGGTTTTTTTAAAAGTTAAGCAACTTTAACCTGTTACTCACACCAGATCCATGTCTGACCCGGAGTTTATTTTTGTTTTTCATAAACTCTTGGGTACTCAAATTTTTATGAGTAGTCAAGGGAATTCAGGTTAGGATTCAGGTTAGCTTTGACGAATTATGGAGGAGCAAATGGAGCAGGAGGCTTCTGCATGTAGATATCTAGTATTCCGCTGTGTAGTGTTCTCTGAGTTGTTGTATTGAGTTGTATAACTAGACAGGTGTTTATAACTGTCTAGTATGTGTTGTATATCTGTGTACTCTGATATTTGTTGTAAACTATGTAATATTTATGTTATAAATATAGTTTATTCGTTCCGCCGTTAGATTCTGATGTGTTGTTTCTTTGTTCTCTTCTTTCTATTCTCTTTTCTATCCCTTTCCTTCTTAAAAGATGATGCGATTTTCCGGGAGTGGAAAGTCGGGTCATCGCAGTTGGTATCAGAGCGTTAGGTTGAGTGAATACCTAGGCTCTGTAGTGGTGTCTTCCTTGAGAGAGCGTATTTGTAAAATTTATATATATATATATATTTCTACCTATCTGTTGGGTTACCTGTTCAGGTTTTCCCAATATAAGTTATAAAGGTAGATGGGGTAGTAGTGTGTGTATCACGACTACCATTGGTTGGAGTTTGAATGTTTGAGGTTGGAAGTGTTTTGTCGAGTCTGTAGACCTAATACCGTCTGGAGTGAGTTCTGTAGTGATGAAGAACTTCATTGATCTCTAAAGGAAACCTGTAAAGGTTCGAAGTTCATTTCTTGAAGTTGGATGGGTAGATTTTGGATCTGTTGATTGAGCAAAAGCAAGTGATGGTATTTTGATACCTTAAGGAATAGTAGCTGGGTGATGAGATGCAGTGACTAAGGATGTTCCCGAAGATGTTTTCTTTGGAACAAGTTAAGGAAGTGAGTCTGCTTCAGTGTGTGGCTGTGGTCAGCTTGAGTTTCTATTTGCTTTGAAGTCCGAGTTTCTCGAAGAGCTCTGTTTTGGAATTCTTTGGCATCTGTGGCAGCAGTGCAGTTTGGAGTTCAAAAGCAGTTAAGTGGACCCGTTTCTTCGATGGGTTGGCTGGTTAGGTTTAAGCTGTTCTATTTGGTTAAGGGAGAACAGTTTTTCCTTGGATTTGGTTTAGTGGATCGCAAAAGTGACTTGCGATTGTTTGAGTGTTTTCTTGGGTTATCTGAGTTTTTCTGGATGTCTTTAGGAAGTCAGAATTTGGTTCGCATCTGGAGATTGAGTTTTCTTATCAACTGGAATTCCAGGAGTGGTACCGGTGGTTCAGCTTAGTAGTAGAATGGTTCCAAGAGTTGAGTTGGTGTAGCAGCTCAGAGTTTTGGAGGAACTTCTGAATTTCTTATGGATTTGTTGAATCATATCTCTGGGGTGTGTTGTCCTGTTGTGCTCGTGTTCTTCTTCAACATTTTCTTCTACTTTGGATCAGAGTAGAGCAGCGGAAGTAGTTTGGAAGTATATCTGCTTTTCTTTTCCCGGACAGGGGAAGAAGTTGTTGTCTTCTGATGTTGAGGAGTTGAGTTTGAGATCTTGGTTTGGTTGATCTTGAGGAGATCATTTTGTTGAAGTTGTTGGTCTAGTTTGTTTCTAAAAGCATCAGCGAAGGTTGAGCTGATCAGTAATGTTATGGGCAGCCCAGGATTGTCTGAAGAGATTTTGTGGATAAGAGTCGGAGAGATTTTGGATTCTGAAGTCGGAGATTTAATTTTGGATAAGTTTTCTTCGATCATAAGTGAGCTTTAAGTTTGGGTAAGTCTGAGAAGCTATCTCTGAAGTGTTTGGATCTTTTCTGTGATCTTGGATTAAGTGATTGATCTACATGATTGAATTGCCAGTTTGGATAACAGGGATTCGATGAGTTTCACGTATCTCTGAGGGAGTACGTGTGTGATCTATCTCTGGTTGTGGAACCAGCAGTTCTGGAGTTTTGGTTGTTGAGTCAGACTCGTTTGTAGTCTGATATTTTGTCTAGTGTTATAGATATAGTTGCTTTGTAGCTTCATAATATTGTTTGTTTGGATTCTCTACAGCGAGTATCCCGGTGTATATATATATATATATATATACACCTGGGGAAACTCGATAAAATTTTATCCAGAATTTGTCTGGATAATTAGATTTGTTTGATTGGTTGTTTTTGGTTGTTAGCATATGTTTGATATATGCTTGTGTTTTTAAATAAATATTTAATAAGATTATTAAATTACCTTTGTTTTAAATTTCGAGGACGAAATTCTTTTAAGGGGGAAGGATTGTAACATCCCGGAATTTTTAACAATATCAATTTAATAATCTGTAGTTAAAATTAAATTGATATTGATATTCTGATAATAATTATTCAGATAAATTTAATAATCTTCTTCAATAAATATTTGAATTGGTTATTTTATCTTTTAAAATAATAAATTGATTTCTATTTACAATATAAATATATGGTTCATATTTTAAATAAATTGGTATTGTTTTAAATTTAGAATATATTCAACAAATGATTTCATGACTTAATAAATGGATTATTTATTTGATAAAAATATAATTTCTTGTAAAATGATTTTAATTTAATAAAAAGAGATTTATAAAAACAATATTAATATTGTATTGACTTTTTAAATAAGTTTGTGTAGAATTTGTAATTTTTATTTCAAATTGAATTTATATTTACAACTTGATTTGAAAATAATTGATTCTTGAATATTAGTTTGAATTTAAATTCAAAAGTTTAAATTTTAAATTGTTTAATTGTTTTAATTTTTAATATGTACAAGTTCATTTATTAACATAGTTTGTTTTTATTTTCATTTGTAAATTTATACACATGTTTAAATATAAACTAACAATTTAAATTAAGCTAAAATACATGCATTATTTTGTAAATTTAAATACTAATTACTTTTAAAGGAAATACATGTGTTACATTCATATGCATTCAATTTGACAAATGTTGTTAAGTTTGACAAGTGTTAAAATTTTAATTTTAATTTTTAATTTTTCTTTGCTTTCTTTAAAATCTGAAAATGCATTTAGTTAAGCTTACATATTCATTTCATATTACATTTTCTTTCCTTAATTAAATGAAGACCAAAATTCATTTTCATATTAACAATCCAACATCTGCATATCTTGTTTCTGTATTTCCTCAAATTCACCTGCATATTAAAAGATAAGATCTGCACAATCAAAATCTGCATCCACAAATTTATCAAGTTTCAAATCTGCATTCTCAAAATCCTTCATCTGCAAATCTCAAATCAAAGAACCTGCATACTCCACTTCTCTTCAACAATCAAAATCCACCTTCATCTCAAATTCAAAAGCATTTAGCCTGAAGTAATTCTGCATATTCAAAAATCAAATGAATCTGCATATCTCAATTCAAGCCAATCTGCATTTATTCACCAATAGTCTACAAAATCAAAAAAGGAAGCCTGCACATGTTTGTTTTCTGCAATTCAAATGAACAACAGAGGAAGCAAACTGCATATTTTTGTTTCTGCATAAATGAGCACAGAGGGGTCAAGCCTGCATGTGTTCTGCAAATTCAAAACAGGGGTCTGCATTCATCAAATGGTGAGTAACCTTGAACTTTAAGTTTAAACAGGTTGCATGCTAGTTTATTAAAATGAAATAGCTAAATTCTTATGGTATGAATAACTGATGCTATGAATATGTATGTATGCATGCTGTTTCCTTTTCTTTTTTTTTATTGCCTCTGTAAAAGCAGAAACATCTTGCATGTTAATTTTTATTTATTTTTCTTTTCAAACCCAATCAAAATAATATGGTAATGCAGTAATACCAATCAAACCTATAAACTAAATCTTGAGTTTTAAATTAAGTATCAGGATTTCCTATGTGCATGTTTTAGTAGCAGATTGTTCCTGAACAAAATTAGGAACTTGTGCAAACTCTATTGATTTTTTTGAATTAAGAAATCCTGCAATTCTTCTGAGTAATGGAGTAGATACTGAAGATACTCAGAAAAATCAAAAAATGTATAATAATTTCTAGATTTATTGCAGTTTTGGATTTTTAGAATAGAACCCTAGTTTTGAATAGGGTTAAATTTTAGTCAGTATGAAGAGATGGATTGATCGAGTGTGCTAGTTTCTGGTGTGTATGGATAGTTGGTGTGTAGAGGAGTGCGAGGCCGGAGAGGTGGAGATCAAGATGGTCGAAGGTGAGAATGGTGGCCACTGACAGGTTTGCATCAGGAACCAGTTTGAAGTTTACAGGTTTTGATTAGGGGTTATTTTGAATTCTTTGATTTCTGATTTATCTAGGTTGAAGTTTGAAGTTGAGGTGGGTTTCTGGTTGTGGCTTGACCACCTGAGATGATCTGCAGAGGTGGCGGCGATGAAAACTCTGATGAACTATGGGTTTGGGGGTGTTTCAGGGGAGATGAGGGGAAAGGGGAAGTTAGTAGTAAAACAACTCGAAGCAGAACAGTTTGAAACTCAAAGTAATGCAGTTTTTAACCCGAAGTAGAAAATAAGGGTCTCGGGTTGAACTCTGTTATTTCCAGGTTTGAAAGCCTGTTTAAAATCTGGTTTTGAAATTTAAAATCTGGGTTTTAAACATTGAAAATTATGCAGATTTATTTAAAGTATTAAGTGAAAATTCAAATGCAAATTTGAATTTTAGATTCAAATTTAAATTCCAGGTTTTGAAACTGTGTTTTAAATCTGGGTTTTAAAGCTTTTTGAATCTGTAGTTTTGTTAAAAGTAAAATTTTAGTTTGAATTCAAATGCAAGTTTGAATTTCTAATTTGAATTTCTAATTTGAATTCAAATCCCAGTTTAAAATAAAATTAAAAGTTTCAGAATTTAAACTTAATTAACCATTTGGTTTGATAAAATAGTTTAAACATTTTTAATAATAAGATTTTAAAGATATGAATAGATTTGAAGTTGGTTTAAAATCTGGAAATTCAAAAGTTAAATTTGAATTTCAGTTTTAAACTTTAAAGAAGGTTTAAAAATTGAAGTTTTAAATTAAAAGTAAATTTAAGTTATCAAAAGTTTTGAAATGAATTTAACTTTAAAATTTTTATATAACATTTGTTTGATTTGCAACTTAAAAAGTTTAAATTATTTAGAACTTTGATAAGTTTAAAATTCATTCTATTTTAAACTTGAATTTAAATTAAAATTTAAGGGTAAGTTCAAAAAGTACTTTGTTTTGAATAATATTGTTTTAAACATAATTAAGTTATGTTTTATTTTAGAAATTTGATTAAGAATTATGTTTTAGAATTAATTAATAAGGTAATTAAGATTAATTAATTTATTTAATAAATTAATTAAATTTGGAATTAATAATTGATTAATGATTAATCAATTTTAAATTAAGATCATTAATTAATGATAAATGAATATTAGTTATGTAACTAATTTTTTATTTAAGGTTAATTAATTTAATAATTAACTTTAATCAATGAATGATTAAAGATAATTTAAATGGTAATTAATTTAATTACCTTATAAAATAATTTGAGGATGGTTAATGAAGGTCATTAACCATGATTATTTAACAATTAATTAATGTAGTTAATTTTTATAATTAATTAGATTAATTAATTTAATAATAATCAATTGTATATGGTTTGAGTATAATTACTTGATAAAGTAATTAAGAAAATAATTACTTATTTAAGAATGAGTAATTTGGTTTAATAATTTAGTAATTAATCAAGGGATTAATTAAGTAATTAATTAAAGGATAATTAATTTATTTAATATAGTAATTAAGTTAGTTAATTACTAGATGTAATTAATCTGTGATGATGATTAATAAGTTAATTACTTAAGGTAATTAATAATTAAGGATCATTAATTATTTGATTAATGATGTAATTAAAGTTGATCAATTATGATTAATTAATCAATAATAGGTAATTAAAGGTAATTAATTAATGTAATTAATTAAGGATTTGGATAATTAATTATTGATTAATTAATTGAAGTAATTGAAGTAATTAAAGGTTAATTACTGTTTAGTTGAGGATAATTAATTTTATGAAATTAATTGAGGTTAATTACATAAATGTAATTAAGGATAATTAATCAAGAGTGGTTAATTTAGGTAATTAATAATAAATGATTAATTGATTGTAATCAATTAAATGATTGAGTAAGCAAGACTTGTATTGAAGAAGTAATTAATTTAATTTATTTTAAATTAATTAAAGATGGAGTAATTAATTTAATTCATTTTAAATTAATTAGGATTAGTTAATTTAATTCATTTTAAATTAATTATATGGTGATGAATAAATCATGGCTTATGGATGAATGGTTGAACTTGATTGACTTGGATGATTTGTGATCTCAGTAATGAGATAAATAATATTGTGTGGTATGGATATTTGATTATATGGTGATGATAACATAGGTTATCTATTGTGATGGTGATATATGGAATATCTATATGATATTGATGATGTGAATTACCTGTTATGTGATAATGATTGATTATCAGTTATGATTTATGAATTATCTATCTGTGTGTAATAGATACTGTAATTGAATTGTTTTAAACCTTTAAAACAACTTGGACCTTAAAAGACACGCTTTGGTTTTCGATGAGACTGGGATCGGATTTCCATATTTGGATATCCGAAAACCACATCGATTCCAAATAACGTTAGGTCGTGAATCAAAATGGAGCTTTGTGAAGACTCGAGGTGCAAGGACTATGAGCCATTATAACTCTGTGGATGATTCCATAATGAGTTGACGGAATTAGTTCTTATAGATTCGAGATGGTGATTTAAAGTGCAAGGGTTATTGTCGTTAACTCTAAGGGTGATTCCAAAATAAGTGTAACGAGATAATGCCTTCGGTTTCGTTCGAACCCGGAACGAACTTGTATGGATTGAATGCTTTCAGAACATCGTCAGGTGGACGATGAGCATTCTAAGTGATATGTCCTATAAAGGTAATCGTAGCCTCAAGCCTCATCAACCGGGAATGGCTAAAACAGGGGAGGTGCAGCAAAGCTTCGTGGGTCACACCCACTGGAGAGCAAGATTGATCCCTGTCTAGAAGTCCCTTTATATTCGGCTGTGTGGGTGGTTGCTAGCTACAACCACGGGGTTGTCTTGTTTGGAACTATTCGTTAAGGAATGGGTCCGGCTTTGTGTTGCAGGGGATCGGGAGTGATCCTCGGTACGTTGATCTAGGCCACGTACTGTGACGGGCGGTACCCCCGTAGCCCTGCCATTGTATGGAATTCGAAATCCAATAAGTGCCAACGGTTTTGATTGTATTACCCACTTTTGTGGCTAGTAGATGGAATTTAATAATGTAACAATTTCGGCTATTTCTTATTTATTTGAAAACCCTAGACACTATTATAATATCATCGGATTTCCTATCAAATGTTTTAGTTAGCATAAGGTAAAAACTTTTCCATGTTTATGTGTGGGAAGTCTTACGTGATACCTTTTTTTTCAAAAGGTTTTTTCTTAAAAGTTAAGCAACTTTAACCTGTTACTCACACCAGACCCATGTCTGACCCGGAGTTTATTTTTGTTTTTCATAAACTCTTGGGTACTCAAATTTTTATGAGTAGTCAAGGGAATTCAGGTTAGGATTCAGGTTAGCTTTGACGAATTATGGAGGAGCAAATGGAGCAGGAGGCTTCTGCGTGTAGATATCTAGTATTCCACTGTGTAGTGTTCTCTGAGTTGTTGTATTGAGTTGTATAACTAGACAGGTGTTTATAACTGTCTAGTATGTGTTGTATATTTGTGTACTCTGATATTTGTTGTAAACTGTGTAATATTTATGTTATAAATATAGTTTATTCGTTCCGTTGTTAGATTCTGATGTGTTGTTTCTTTCTTCTCTTCTTTCTATTCTCTTTTCTATCCCTTTCTTTCTTAAAAGATGATGCGATTTTCCGGGAGTGGAAAGTCGGGTCGTCGCACATTTCAATTACATATCAAATAAATTAAAATCTAACATGATATCATAACAAATTAACACAAACTAATAGAACCACTTCTTCGTGCATTCTTCAAAACAAACTCATCTATTATCTCCTCATAATTGAGTGTATCCATTTACTCGTTTTCAGTTGAAAAAATTGTTAATCCACTTAACTCTCCTGTGACATAGTGGAAAGGAAAAGAAATTAAAAGAGCCAATTACCGCTGCCACTATGCTAACAACCAAAAATAATAGACAAACTTCAAGAACCTGTAACGCCCAAAAAGCCATTGAAACCGGAAAGCAAAGGAAAGCCAAAAAACTCAGTCAGTATTGAATTGGTATAATATTGATTCTCTGATTCAAGGTTTGGTTTATAAACAGTATTGCAAACAACCAAACAAGCAAGAAGACACTCAATAACCTAACTAATAACAGAAGGAATTAAATGCTGGACTACTGTTGAAGTGCCCTCCACTATCAACTCATCTACCCATGAGTTAGAGCAAAAATAATGCCACTGTGATTTTAGTAGGAAGATAAGCAAACATAAAGTGTTCTTGCTTGAATATAGCATCCTAAAATGACATTAAACTCTATAACTACACCGGAAAAAAAAATAGTGTTTCATAACAACATACACTATCATGGATTTGTAGCACTCAGTGCCATTCATCAAATCATACAAATAGCCTACAACACGCCTTGAGGGAATCTGCAAAGGTTTACTACCTTTATTCCAGTTAAAATTTCAATGCCTGTTAAAAATTTATGCCTTTATGACTACTAACTAATAAAAAGATTATGCACTGTTTTAACTACAAAATCAGTGTAATTATTCCTAAAGTAAACTAACTACAAAATCAAAACTAACTACATAGTTAAAAAATAAAAACTAACTACACAGTCAGTTGCGAATTTATTCCAATATGAAAATTCGTGCCTTAAATTTCAGTTACAATGCAATTCGTACCTTAAACTCACTACAAAATCACTGTTTGGAGTAATATTAGATTTAGGGCTACCTGAGCTATGATTTGGGCTGCAACACCGAATTTGAAGAAACACGATGGCCGTCACTCGCGATGGAGTTTGGAGTCTGGCAGCGACTCGCGATGCAGCACCGAAATTGAAGAATTGCGATGCGGAATGGAGAAGCTGAACTTGAAGAAGCGAAGCCTGGAGCTCAAAAATTAATTAGTAGTTGTGTCTAGGGTTTGTTTTCAGTTTCTTCATAAACTAGTTGATCATCTTTCATCTGTAATGACCCGTAAATTTTCAATAATTAAGTTTGGTTATTTTAATAAAAATTAAGTAATTAAATGTAACGTACGCGATTTTTCGTTGCCGAAAAACCGAATAGTTATGGGTTTTAAGAAAAATTTAAGAAAAGAAAAAGAGAGAAGAAGAGATAAGAAGGTAGAAAATGGAGGGAAAAGAGAATAGAAAATAGAAATTTTTTTCAAATAGAAGAAAAAGAGAATAGAACATAACTGAACAACATCAGAATCTCACAATTCGCAGCGGAACAACATATAATAATAAATGAATAATCTTTAAACAAAGAACTATATCAGTTATTACATTTTATACATTTCATTACATCATCATATCATATCATCAGAGTGTACAACAACAACAACAAATAGTGCAGCGGAAAAAGAAATACTATACAGTAGTAATACGCCATGCCATCCATCTTGCCTCCAGCAACTCCAGAATATCCTGATAAACCTTAACTCTTGACTGCCCGTGTGGAAATTGGTGGGCACCCAGAGTTTAGGAAGGAAAACAATAAACTCCAAGTCAGTCATGTGACTGGTGTGAGAACTCAAAACAGTTTATTTATTTTTAAAATCAAAATAGAGGAATATTTTTAAAGTCAATTCGCAATGATTTTAAAAATGAGACTACCATAAGGCCTCCCGCACACACACACATGCAAACGCAGAATCGGAGGAGATTTCTCCTTATGATAGTCAAAGATGCTTGATACGCATTTAAAAGAACATTTGATATTATTCTTAGTGTATAGTGTAGGAAATATTTCGAAAGTAGAATATAAATCTTAGCCAGCATAGACATTCCGAACTATGCCTACTATAGCTACCATCCAAACAGTGTTGCGACACCATAAGTGAATGATAGGTTCTACAACTAATACCGTACAAGATCGTATTGTTTCTTTGGATTTCCAACGAATGATCAGGCCAAGGAACTTCCCATTGCCACATGAGAATGCCTCTGGATGGACATCCCCGAGAACCAAACCGGATCTCTACCAACACAAGGCCGGGTTACTCCTAACTGAGTAACAACTGACCGAATATGCCATCCCCCGGTCCTTTGGGACCTTTATCACCGAGCGCTCGCAATCAATTCACACAATCATAACAAAGTGTTTTCAACATGAGTAAGTATCTGGGCTCCATACCATGATACCACCCTTTTCCAGAAGGAAATGCACACATCCTAAAGGGCGCTACCCCTCATAACCTTGCCGCATCTTTCCTGTTTTGACCATTTCCGGGGTGTGAGGCTCGACGAATTCACGTCCACAAAAACATACTTTATACAAAAGCCATGCTTTGGGTCAACAAATGATCAACACAATGATCACCAAGATAGACGATCAAACAAATGATCCTATCCCAAATAATCAACACAATGATCATTTCAGCAACACTCAGCATGTCACATTACCAAACTGGGAATATATCGCTGATAACTTCAACTATATAACCTCTGAGCTCGTACGTCTCAGAGAAGGGTGTTAAGCTAAAGAATAAATTCTTCGCCACCAACAGAAATATATTTGAAAGAAATCGGCTTTATATCTCAATTTGTAATGTCAGACACACAATCCATACAAGTCTGTTCCGGGCTCGAACAAAACCGAAGGCACTTCTTACGAAGCCCTTGCAATCCGGGTATTCACAATCCCGATCGAATTTCCCATCACTTAGGAGATCTCTATACCAGGAGCTACCCAGTGCAGAGACAATCGATAGGTCATCCTATCGCTTTTGCAAATACTCGGTCTTCAACACCGGTCATCAAATGCAATTCATAACGACGTATCACATATTCGGAATGGGTTATATGACCCCATGGTCCTTTCCCGGTTAACCCGAATAGTGAGCGCTTATTCAAAAATAAGTGTGGCATTCAAATTCAAACAAATCACATCAAATACCCATTCAAAGGGAAATATTGATAGTCGGTTATTGAACTATCAATGGATATGCACAACATCACCAGTTTCCAAATAATTTTCCAAATTATTTATTTTCCAAAATATCTTTACAAGATATATTATTTTCAACTCTTCAAAAATAAATCAATATTTATTTTCATACAAATTCCACTTTCTTTTATAAATTCCATAGTGAATTTATATTTCACAATATCCATGCATATATGATTTCAATTATTCATTTCAATTTATCTTCAAAAAGATAAATTGTTAAGATATTCACTTTATATTGGAAAACATTTCCATACTTACTTGTTCATAAGTAATTCACAAATTTTATTTATTTTCAACACTTGGAAAATATTTAATATACTTAAATCGAAATTAAGTACATATTTCATTCTTTAAGGAAATCATTCACTTAAACATATTTATTTGGGCCAAAACGAATGTTACGTAAAACATTGTTACGACAACCCAAAATCACTAGTATAGGGATTCGAATTTTTAAGACAGATATATAAATCCCAATACTATACAAAACATTTCCTTTCGGAAATCATTTACTATAACCACAGTGTTATAGTCCACTATTTCCTTTTATTTCTCAAAAACGTCTATTTCAACAATAAATGTTGAAATCTATGGTTTCGAATCTCAACACATTTAAAACATCGTTAGATCGTTTTAATTCTATTTAAAACATCACATTCAAAACAATTTTTTTAACGTATTATTCACTATTCAAAACGTGAATATACTATGTTAACTAACCTCATCATTTTTATTCATTTTATTTTAAAGGATTATTCACTGTCTAAAAACGTGAATATAACTCCATAAATAAGTTACAACAATTAACTTATCAAAATAAGTCGTTTGTGAATTTATAAAACAACGTTTATAAATTCCATTTCTATTTATTTTATAACAACTTCCTTTTTGTACATCTTCTTTATTAATCTATTCGATTTATAACTCAATTATAAACCAAAAGTTCACTTTATAAGTTAAATGCTTATAAAAACGATTATTTACAAAATCGTTCTTTTAAACCTCATAATTATAAATCTTATAACTTATAAGATTTAAATTATTTATCCAAAACCATTCTTTTAATAACTTTATAAATTTTATAAACCTACTGTTTATAAAATTCCATTTATAACTTCACCGTTTATAATTCTATAAATTTCATTCTTTAATGAAATTCATTTTTACTTCATTCAAACACTTATAAAAACTCGTTTTATAATGTCAAATGTTTTAATTTATAAATATCAATTTATAAATCTTTTTAATATAAATCAATTTATATTATTCTTTAAAACGTCTTTAATCTTCTTTATAATTTCACCATTTTGATTTATAAAATAATCAAATTTTATAAATCCTATTTTTAAACTTTTCATAATAAATTCAAAAATCCAATTTAAACTATTTTATAAAATCATTAATCCATATTTCTCAAAAATCAGTCTTTAACCGTATTTCTCAAAAATTATAATTTTTATAACTTTAAAAATTATAACGTTCATTTATTTATAATGGATCAATTCCAAAATATTTAATATTTTCAAAGATTACTTTAAAAACCTTTTAAAATCCCAAAATTTGGGTCCAATGATGCTATACACCAAATAGTCAATCAGACTACAACGATCCATCATATATCGTATATGATAATCCATCAAATATCAAAACATCTGAAATCAAATAAAAACTGTTGAGGAATCCAGTTGGATCCCTCCAACCTGTTTTCCTGCATCCAAAAACATTAGCACAATACCAATTCCGTTCCAGTACGAAATTATCGCGGTATATGTTTTTATTAAATATTATCCGCTTAATAACGGCGCAATAGGGTCTCATCCGCTAAACAAAAAAATGCGGGAAATCAATAACTCCAATATATACATATGCCAATATATATATATATATTGCTATAATATATAATACCAATTTCACTGTTTATGAAATATTCGCGGTATATGTTTTTAATAAATAACATCCGCTTACTAACGGCGCATAATGTCTATTTTAACAATCAATAGATAACAATCATCATTCAAACATGCATTCAAATATTTTACATCTAACTATTTAAAATAAAATCGAAACTGATTCGATTGAGCGAGAAGTTCTCACCTTGATTTTAATTTCGTTTTAGCGATTTATTTCGAATAAAATTAAACGGACGTTTAATTTTACCCAAAATTCTCACTAACTCCAAACGACTTCAAACCAACTCCATCACGTAGTGCTCGACGATATGATTCCAACGCAACTGGTTTCGCGCATTTTCGACCTCGTATGAAAAAGTTATGATTTTATGAAGTTTGTACACGATTTAAATAAACAAATTACAATCATTAATTTGTAATTAAAACCCACACTAGTATAGGCCGTTAGATCCAACTGAATGCATCAGGGCCGCGTGTTGCTTTCTCTCCCAACGCAACTTCCAGGTTTCAACGTGAGCAAAGAACCCATTAGCATGATTTAGGGTTTAATATTGCAACTTCCATGCTTGATTAAAACTTGATCAGGGAGCTCCATATCGTAGCCCATTCCACCACATGCCTTCGGCCACACTAGGGTGGAGCTCGGCCCCCTAGGTTGCATGCGGTTCTAGGCCGAACGGCCAGGCTTCTAGCTCGAAACGCAATCGATTCTTGCCACTAAAAACGATCACACCCGTATAGAATCGTAGAGCTCTCCTTCCTCTTCCATTCTCTAGTTGAAACCTAAGGCTAATTGTTGATGGATTTGATGAAATTAAGGAAAGAAAATTGATAATTTTTGGCCGTTCAAATATAGGGTGGCGGCTAGGGCAAACAAATTAGGGTTTTGTTTATTTTTTTTTAATTTATGAAGAGAGTGGTGCTATTTATAGAGAATTTTTGAACACTATTCATCCGGAAATTCCGTACTCCGATTTACGCGCCGTAACCAGCGTTTCTAGGGTTTACCCCGCGTTCCGGACACAATGGAACAGGTTTCGAAAGCTAATTCGGACATCTGTGCGAGTTATGGCAATAAACGTTCAATTTAAATTAAACCGATTTAAATCGATTTCTAGGCGTTTTAATTCGTGCCGGACAAACGGTAAATCCAATTGACACGAAATTTGAAACCTTACAATAATATCACATTACGGATCCGATGAAACTGGTTTCGTCGAAATCCGAGACTTTTTGAAAAATGTCTATTTTAACTCGCCAAATTAAAATTAAAAATAATTCGATGCGTTTCGAGCTGCCACGATCAAATGATAGCTCCGATTGACACGAAAATTGAAATTCGGTAATAACTAACTATTACGGATCCAATGGAACTGGTTTCGTTCAATTCTGAGACTGTTCAAAAATTGGCTAATTTACAGTCGATTATTAAATATTAAAATATTCAATTTTCACAAATTAACTTTTAATTCGATTTTTAAAAGTTCTAAAATATCTTTCTAACTCCCATATGATAAAATAAAATTTTACAAATCATTTTCAATCATATTTAACTCAAATTTCAATTATTTCCATAATTTCACATATTAATTTATTGATTTAATTATTCAATTAAATCCAATAATTCAAATAAAAATTTATTTGACTTATAAATTCACTTATTAATATTTAAAATTAATTAAATATTCAAATTTAAATTAATAAAAATTCTGGGTCGTTACATTAAATTTAGAAGAAAACAAAAAGTTTATAATTTATAATGAAGCGAACGTTAAAAAGGTAAAGTAGCAATGGTAAATTAAATAAGACTTTGTGATTTAGTATTTGAAGAAATAAATTTGCCTAACTTATTAATGAAATAATAAGTAAATTAAAACGTAACAATGCTAATTATGGTCAATAATTAATAGGATGACTGAAATGACAATTAATGAATTTATTTAAAATTGCAAAGTTATAATGTAAAATGGTAATTGGTTGGGAAGAATGAACATTCCAACTTAATAAAATAATTCAAATGTTGTGTCTTAGTTTTAAATAGAATATAATAAAAACAAATGCAATCAATGTATTAATGTGTGAAATAATATATAGATTAATTGTAACCGAATGTAAATTGATGCGATTATGTTAATGTAGGTTAATAAATAATTAATTTAGTGCTATCCCAAATAATTAAAAACAATGTAAGGTTGTCATTGATTGTATATGATAAATTTGAAATAAATTTCAATAAATATAATTAAATAGCATTTTAATAATGATTGAATGAAATTTGGGTTATGTGAACAATTGTAACAAGTGTTTGGGAATAGTAATTTATAAGTTATATAGCCTGCTTATTTAAATATGGGAAAAATTTGCAATAAATCTAAGGAAATTATTGCGTTAATGTTAACTAAGGTTATTTTTAATAAATTGAATGAAATGCAAATCAATGGAATTAATGAAGGCGTATACTTAGCTACAAATTGAATATACAAAAAAATGTAGGCATTGATTTAAATTAAGGAATTTAATTTTTATTAAATGGTCATTGAATAAAATAAATGTTCAGTAAGTGAATTTATTGGGAATATTAAATGTAATTGGATGTAGATTTATGTAATAATGTTAATGCAAACTAAATTAGCGCAATCCCAATTAATGGAAACCAATTGCAATAAATGAATTAAATATTACATTATTGTGGATATAAGGTAATATTTGGTAATAAGGTATGGTTAGTGGTTTATGAATGAATGGATGATTAAAATTAAGGGTAGTGATGTTAATATAAGTTGACTATAAACAAGTGAATGAAATCCCAATAAAGGAGGAAATGCAAATGCTATATTTGGCAAAGATTTCAATACTAATGGAAATTATAGTTAATACACAATAAAGAAAGTATGTTGAATATATTTATGTAATAGTGTAAAAAAAACCAGCCTTAACTATGTTATTTGAAATCAGTGGATGAGTTATAAATATTGAAATCAAATAAAAACAATTTATTTGGAATTTAAACTGTAATAATAGGATTAATTGAAATTAAAGGTAATTTAATTTGTACGTTAATTTAGAATTAAGTTAAAATGGGAGAATATTAAGGACCAAGATTTAAAAGCAATGTTAGCTATTTTATTATTGTAATAAGACTCGAATAACAAGGGTTAAGAATTTATTAAATAGAATTATTGGAAATTTAATTTATAACTTTGAATATAATTGAATTGAAAATTTAACACTTCAATTGATAGATGAATCAACTTTAAATTGACATCTAAACTTGTTTAAATTTTTGTAGATGATTGAAAATATAAAAGTGATAAAATTGGTCAAATTTAGGATTGAAATTAAAAATTGAATTTTATTAACTAATTATTAATTTATTTAATTTACTGTAAAAATAGCCATTTTGGCCACTGACTCGGATTTCGACGAATCTAGTTTCATCAGATCCGTAACGGTGAATTATTATAAGATTTCAGGTTTCGTATCGATCGGACTTGTCGTTTGATCGTACGGACTCGAAACGCCTAGAAATCAATTAAATTGAAATCAATTTGAAATATTGATTTTAGCATAACTTCTTCATACGATGGAAATTGGATTTGAAACCTTTTCCATTGCATTTAAAATATTTTAAAACATCTATTTTGATATATGGGTTGACCCAATTTCATTCCGGAGGCGAAACGGGCTTTTCGGGCCATATATCGTTCAACACGTTTTAAATCGGGTCCATCTAGTTTATTTCAACCTTACCTATATAAACCCTGTTATAAACCCTAACAGCCCTCTATTCCTCATTTCTGTACGTACAATTCATTCTATTCCTCCTCTTCCTCAATGGCAGACAAATACCTAATATCAAATACAATTCCAAATCAAATCCAAAGCTAAAATTTCAAACTCCACAATATATGCCAAATTTTATATCAACTTGAAGCTCACGAAGAGCATAACTCAGATCTACAATTCGTTTTTCGATTTGAGTTTCGATGTGGCCAGAAATCGAGGAAGTATTCTCTCCCGTTCATCGCTCGAAGATGAACTTCGTCTGATCGGAAAATCCCTTCTGGGTTTTGTAGAGAGGACCGAGGGGGTCGCATCCATGTGGGTTTCGTAGCAAGTTAACGGTCAGATTTGTCGCAACAATTTGATTAGGGTTAAGCAATAAGGGGCGGAGGCTGCTTAAAATTCGAGCACGGCACAGAGCCGGAGCTTGGGGGACGGCGGTTTTGGAGGCGATGGGTTCTGTTGAGGTGGCGCGGCGCGCATGCGATGGGGCGGCGGCCTGTACGTGGTCACGTTCGAGCTTCTGTGCTTGGGTTTTGGTTCCTGGGTTTGTTTTTGCTGTGCGTACAGAATGATGACGACGTGGCATATAGAATAGGTGAGTTTTGTTTATTTTATTTTAATTTTTTTTGTTTTCAATTGTTCAAACGTGCATAACTTTCTCATACGATGTCCATTTTCCCTGAGATTTTTTTTGTTAGGATCGTATTTGAATTCCGGACATTTTAGCGCTTGTTTGGATGGATTCTGATATGTCAAATTTTAGGGTATAAATTGGATTCAAATTCAATTTAAATTCAAAAGATGAGTGTTTTAACCCACTCACAACTTCTAAAATTTCTTTTGTTTGTTAAATTAATTTTATGGTGTCATTAGAAATTTATTTATGACTGTTTGGCATATTTTTAATCCTCATCTCAGTTAAATTGCATTTATTTTTTTTAATTATTATTTAATTATTCATTTCATATAAACTGCAGTTAAATTGTTATTTATTTATTATTGCATATAAACTGCCAGTAAACAATTTATTATTGGATATAAACTGCTAGTTAATAACTGTTGTTTATCCGTTCTATGTTGATGCTATTGTTGAATTAGATGATGATTGTGATAAATGGTTGATGGTTGATATTGGATGAATGGATGTTGTATTTTATATTGTTATAAACTGCAAGTTATTATGCATTTTCATCTCATTAGGGATTGCGGTTCAAAATGATATATAACCTAATTTTTATTTTAAATTACGGATTGAATTGATAAATATCCGTATCACTTGACCATAGGATAGAAAATTATATACGGGCACCGCGGTCTATATATACAAAAATATTTTGAAATGATTTTCTATGGTTTTGGAAGGAATATACGGTTTAATAAATATTAATTTTTGATGTTATATAAATATTATTATATATATATAGTTATATTCTTGAATTTAAGCTATGTATAAAATTGATTAATAAAAATGAGTTTAATAATGGGGTTTGATTGTTTTATATTTTTTGGTTAAGTCCTATGTAAGATAATATATATATAGAGTTTTCAAATGACTTAAATGAAATTTAAGTTGGAAGATAAATATGAAATTGGTTTAAATTGAATTATTTAAGAATTGTACTTGAATAAATTTGATTTGAAATTTAAATAAAAATGGAGATTTTAAAGGGTATGATTCTTATAACTTGATTTGGTTTGAAGTAATTTAAATGAGTATAAAGTTGAGATAAATCAATTTATCAAGTTAAATAAATTAAAAGAATATCCAGTTGTTTGATGTTAAAAGCTCTACTTAAATTATATTGGATTTATTAAGTAAACATTTCAAATCTAAATAATAGCTTTTGAATTTGATATATATGGAATTATCAAAGAATTAGTTTTGAAATGGTGGAATACTAAAAGCTTTGAAATATATGGAAATTTGAAATGGTTTATTTGAGGTTCAAACCGAAATTTGGAATTTATTTGTGGAAATAAAGAAGCTATTTTATTATACAAAGTAATTTAATATTTAAACCATTTAAGTCTTAGAAGTTATGTTTCAAAGCTATGGGTTTCAAGGTATATAGATTTGAAAGTGCTATGATTTTGAAAATGGATATATTTGAAATAAAAATGATATCATATTGATTTAGGTTTAAAATAGAAATGGTATCGTAAATTTTATGGTTTGGAAATGGATATTATATTCTGGTTTTAAAAGTATAAACTATTTTGAAAATGGCCGCGGTGTTATAATAACGTTTGGTTGTTGAAGAGACCGGGATCGGAAGTTGTCATACTCTCTGCCAACTTCGAAAACCACTTTAACAACAGTGTACAGAATGAAGTAGGATGGTGGCGACGTTCTATTAAGGTATATACGGGGACCCGACTCCCGTGAGTTGGCATAAGGTGGCTAAAACAGGAGCGATTCTCGGGCCAAGGAGGTAGCCCCTCTTATCGGAATATCCCTTCGATATTATACTCTGACTTTTGGATTAATTCGGTGGCCACTTTTGATTTTTGATTTGGGGGTGTGGCTCGAGGTGGGCGGTAGCTGCGGCTATGCGTTACCACCAGCCCGGATGCGTAATTGGTATATCTACCCTGGCATTGTCTAGTTGTTCCGTGTCACCTACCCTAGCGCACCTTATACGATTTTGTTTTGTACCATACCTATGGAGTGCCCTTTGACGAGCCCAATACGGGGGAGATTACGGTACTATATAGACTATGGGAATATAAAAGTGTGTTAAGGTGGAAAATGTAAAGCCTTAATACTATTTTCAGTATATTATACTTTACTTTAGACGCTATTATAATAACGTATATTACTACATAATAGATAGTTTAACGGGTCCCTAGGAGATGTGAATCCCGAGCATCACTTGAGTTACTGCACTCACGTTAGACACTATATAGGAGATGTCAAATCCCGTAAACATCTCTGACGCCGTTCCACTCATATTATTTATTGTTGATTTAACTCACATAAGATATTTTAGCTCTGACTCGAGTGTTATGTCCTTTCAATTCGATCGAGTCAGTCCTGGAGTTTCAGGATTTGAAGATTTTATTCCGGAGGACGAAGACGAAGATTTGTAGTACTATTATCTACTATATTACTCCACTACACCATTTAATTCCGCTGCATTAATTATTATTCTCTGGTATGTGTAACTTTGATATGTATTGTATAAGTATAATCAAATGTTTTGTAAAACTGCTTCATAAACTGTATATTTGATCATTATATTTTATCATTCCGTTGCAAGATTCTATTCTGTTTTTTTCCCCTGCTTTTTTCTTATGTACCTCATAACAATCCGCCCTTCCATATGATTTGAATTGACACGTGTGTCGATTTAAAGCATGCGAAAAGGCGAGATGTTACATCATCATTAATTGTTATTCAAGTTTATTTAAAATACAAACTAATGTGTATGCATGCACGCATACAACAACCCATTGTTTGGTTCACGATATACCAATACATCGGAATAATGTATCTTATTTTTATTTTATTAAAACTAAGTTCAAATAACCTCAAAACTGTAGCAAATATATTTGGGATCAATTTCAAAATATGATTATTGGTTATTATTATTATTATTTTAATCAAGGGTTATCATTTAGATTTGAAAATGAATACTTTAAGATTTGAAAATTGATTTGATTCATGATGTCCATTGTTTATTTTAGTTTTTCATATTTATATGATCAACTAATTTAATTGTAAAGTGGATTTTTTTTATTTTCAAGAGATACGATTATTCGGGGCAAAGGAAAATGAGGAAAATGTATGCAATTGAATTAGATTTGAAAAATATCATTATTAACTTAGTGAAATTAATAGGGGAGAAATTTACCTTTTCAACCTAAAAAAATATTCTAATATTTCATATAGCAATTTTGTAAAAGAAGAAATAAATTTTATAATAAAATGTTTTCTTAAATGTGAATAATATCCTTAAATATAAAAAACTTGTTTCTTAAAAGATTCTATCTTTATTTTGTTTATAATTTCCATACTTTACTAATATTTTTTGCAAAAATTGAAAGATTGTTTATGTTAAATGTAAACCCAATGTATAGTCGGTCATTGAAGTTCAATTATCTAAAGTTAGTTAAGTCAAGGCTTTATTGCAAGTGCTGATTATGTTAATACAAATAAAGCATTGAAGTTGTTTATATACAATATATATCTTTATCTTTAATAATATTTGTAATTGATTTGATGTCATACTTTTTTGATATTAACGTGGACTACCAAAAACGCCTCTCTATATATTATCAAATCTTAATCACTTAGAAATAAGATCTAACATTAAACTTTTATAAATTCGAACGTCCTTAAAAGTAGGATTTAACAATTAGTTACAAATTCAAAACGTTTCTAAAAATAGGATTTAAAATCAAACTTCGTTTACAAATTTAAAATATTTCTTTACAAATATAAAAATCTTAATATTACTTGAAAATAAAAAATATTTTTTTTGAATGATTTAAATGTATACAATTTATAAGGAAAACAATTCACGCGAGAAGCGCGTGTCACAACACTCTATATGTGTGTGTGTGTATGTAGTGGCATGCAGAGTAAGTGTTATATTGGAATACATATCTAGGCCCGTCAAACGGATTGGGTTGGGTCAAAATGGATTTTGTCGAGTTTGACCCAACCCATTTATGATCCATTCTTTTTTACCCACTTATGACCCAACCTGTTTAATAAGCGGATTACCCATTTAAAGATTTAAAATTGATTTGAATAATAAAAGACAAATAAATATAAAATAATTCCAATTTTAATTTTTACGTTTTGAATTCCGATAAAAATTTAAAATTTTAATTCTAATTTTTATCAAGATTCAAATATGCGGATGTGGTAGCCTGTTATTTTCGAAGTACAACTGTCAGTCTCCTTGGAGAACTATAGTATTCATTTACAAAGTGAAGTATCCGAGTATTACTATTTTTCGTAATTTAGGTGGGAGTTAATCGGTCGAAATCTCGCCTGATTCCGGGTCAATATGAAGAAGTTATTGCAGTCTGAACAAAAAAATAACGGCTTATGCACTAGGCGGAGTTTAAATATGAGGATGTGGTATCATGTTATTTTTCAAGTACAACTGTCAGTCCCCTTGAAGAACTATAGCGTGCATTCACACGATGAAGTATCCGAGCATCACATAATGTCCGTAATTTAGGTGGGAGTCAATCGGTCAAAGTCTAGCCTGATTTCGAGTCAATATGAAGAAGTTATTGCAGTCTAAACAAAAAATAGCGGCTTCTACACTAGGCGGAGTTCATATATGGGGATGTAGTAGCCTCTAATTTTCTAAGTACAACTGTCAGTCTACTTGGAGAACTACATTTGTACGTTCACACGATGAAGTATCCGAGTGTCACATACTGTCCGTAATGTACGTGAGAGTTAATCGATCGAAGTCTCACCTGATTCTGAGTCAATATGAAGAAGTTATTGCAGTCTGAACAAAAAAATAGCGGCTTTTGCACTAGGCGGAGTTCATATATGAGGATGTAGTAGCCTCTAATTTTTTAAGCACAACTGTCAATCCTCTTGGAGAATTAAGTGTGCATTCATACAATGAAGCATCCGAGTGTCACATGTTGTCCGTAATTTAGGTGGGAGTTAATCGATCGAAGTCTCACCTGATTCCGAGTCAATATGAAGAAGTTATTGCAGTCTGAACAAAAAAAAAGCAGCTACAGCACTAGGTGAAGTTCAAATATGGGGATGTGATAACCTGCTATTTTCTAAGTACAAATGTCAGCCTCCTTGAAGAACTATAGTATGCGTTCATAAGATCAAGTATCCAAGTGTTGCATACTGTCCATAATTTAGGTGGGAGTTAATCGGTCGAAGTCTCACCTGATTCCGAGTTAGTATAAAGAAGCTATTGCGGTCTGAATAAAAAAAAATAACGGCTTCTTCACTAGGTGAAGTCCAAATATGAGGATGTAGTGGCCTGTTATTTTCTAAGTACAACTGTCAGTCTTCATGAAAAACTACATTGAATGTTCAAAAATTCTTATTTTTCAAATTTATATTAAAATTTAACGTTTTTAATAAATGGGTAAATGAGTTACCCACTACCCTTTTAAAAATGGGTCAGCCCAACCCATAACCCATTTAATAAAATTCATAAATGAGTTGACCCAACCCATTTAAAAATAGGGTAAAATGGTTGGGTTAATGGGTTAGGTCATATTTTGACAGGTCTATACATATCGTTCTTTCTTTGATTGCTTAGGTTAGCTCGAGCGAAATGATTGGAGGGAAAAATGAGGGGATGGAATGTGTGTGATCGAACAAAATGTGTGAATGCGGAGAAAAATTTGGAAGATGACTATCGAGTAGGGTTTTGGTTAAATAGATAATAGGTTCTAAAAGTTTTCTTTGAATTCCACCAAAATTAAATATCTATTATATATATATGTGTTTGTGTATTTATGTATGTGTGTGTGTCTATATATATATATATATATATATATATTTATAACGACTTCTAAAATCTTATATAACGATGTATGTACTAGTTTGTGTATAGACAGGGATTGGCACAACTCAATTTGATTACACCTTTACTTTCCATGATTTCTATCATAAATTCCGATTTAAATAAAAATGCTATACAGTAGAGTGGAAAGAGAGCGAAAGTATTATAATTTAAGTCAGAATTTGTAGTGGAATACAGAACAGTTAAAGGTGAAATCGATCTTTACCCCCTCCCAAACCCCCACACACTCACACATACACATATCTGTAGGGTTGACTATTTTACACAAAATAAAACACAATTTGTGACACAATAGTTCTAGATCATTTCAATAGTTTGCCTTTATATAAAAGATGAAAATCAAGGAGAGATCTAATGGTTATGATCTTTTATGTCACCAGTCGTGTCTACAAATCTTTATTAATAGTTGGAATAAAAATGCGATCTTTTGATCCGACTGTTAACTTACCAAAATATCCTTTACTCATATATAATTTAATTATTATCCATTGTTCGCGACAAGCATCTAAAAAGAATCGATAAAATCTTAATCAAATGAAGATGTTGTTCCAATTATTTTTAGCCTATTATTTCTGTGCTAGACTGGAAAAATTCAAACAAAGTTAAAATAGTTAGATTTCTTTTCAAATTCAAACCATCTTTTATGCTTAAAAATGGGATCTAACAAATAAATATCATTTAAACAAATAAACATTATTTACAAATTCGTTGTTTATTAATTAATAATATAAATTAAATTAAAACTAACAAAAAATTAAATATTGAAATTAGAATAAAAATTTAAATTAACTACGCATTATTTCATCGTAAAATCATGACTAAATATTTTTGCAAATTATTTTCTCTTGAATGTGTTAATCATATATAAATTGTAAAAGAGCAGTTCACAAACGAAAAACATTCTATAATTACATGCGAAGCGCGTGCCGTAATGCTCATATAATAGATGGAGTAACAAAGACAACACTGTCTTTGTATACTTCAAGCCGTACAATAGTTAAAAATAAAAATTATTTTTAAGCAACTGATTTGCGTGAAAACCATTAATTATTAAATTTTAAAATATTTAGATCATATTAATAATCTACAAATAAAAATTTATAACATAAAGTTAATAAAATTAAGGATGAAATGTCTAACTATATCGTTAAATATAAATATGACATTCCAAGGATTGAATCATATGTTGGTTTCATAATCTTCGTAGGTATTGGAGGTACGTATTTATTTTTTTTGCATGTTATTTAGGTTAATTTTTATAGATTTTAGTTTGATTTGGTAGGTTGAGGATAATTTTATTTATAACATAAGTAATAATTTATTCAAGCAGAGAATTCTTATTTTGTCTCGGCGACTAAAACTCATTATCTTTAGGATCTCTGCTTAAAAGGTCACACCTCTAACCACTTGAGGTAGTGGTTCTTGATAACTGATGATAAGTTTTAATGAGAATTATTTGACTTTAGGATTTCTTTTGTATGTGGATGTATAGATAAAAGAGAATTCATGAGTTTTACATATGAGCTTCATACGTAGAACGCTTGTATTTTCTGTTATGTGTATTGTACATATAAAAAAGTGTGTAAAGTAGATTTTATTGTTCACATATGGAGGATAGATATGTCTGTAATTTCTATGTTGGAAGCGTAGAAGTGGTGGGTGGTTGATTTTAGTGATTGTGTGCCAATAGAGAAGCTAGTGATCATTTCTAACGGTGCTAGTGTCGCAAAAAACTATTTAATAATCTTTTACATACAACAATTACAACATTAATCATGCAACCGTGTTCTAATGGTTAGACGTTTCGGCTTCAGTTCGTGTTTATGAATTTGAATTTTTTATAGCATGATTCACGCCATTAAAAAACTAGAATATTAACCAACAACACCATTGATTAATGAGATAAAAACATGAAATATATTTGTAGTATCAAGTGATCATCGTTCAAATTTAAAAATACATACTTTTAAATTTGATTTGTTATGTGATGTTACATCTTGTTTATGTCATTTTAAGTGATTAACTATATTATATTTAAGATGATTTAATTTAATTATTGATTATGAAAACAATTAACGTTAAAAATATAAAATGAGAAAAATGACAGCTATAATATTATATTATTTAAAGTGAACAATGTTTTTAACTATAACATGTTTGGATTAAACACAATAAACTTTCTTAATCCCCATTCATCAAGTAAACCAATTAAAACTATTTAAAATATATTTTCTTATTTTTATTTTTTATAAACTTAGAATCTAATTGAATGACGACAATGAAAGATATTTCTTTTTATAAAGAGTGGTTGGTTGATGATACCATTATGCCACAAAGTGAATCAAACAACAGTGATCACACAACATAAGGTAGATTCTTTTTATTATTCCACTTTTTTACACAACATATGGAAAAATCATCTGATGTCTAACATAGCCCTTGAAATATTATATTATAGAGATTTCATGCATGTCATTCAGACAACATTTTATCTGTTGTTTGATTGTATTTATCAGAAAATTTAGATTTGGCTCCACAGATATGTTGCTTTCCCTCCTAATGTAGTCAACGTATTTTCCATCTCAAACTTTAGTTTTGTTTTCAGACCATACTTTTATTTTGTTTGATTATAGTTATTAAAAAGATTATATTTCCACAAATATTTTGATATCCCTCCAAACTTGGTGAACACTTTATCTTTTCTCTCTCATACTTTAGTTTGTTCTCATAGCATACTTATCTGTTATTTGAAAAAGTTGTCAAAAAATTTAGTTTTTTGTGTCCACATTTTATGTTATGGTTTTGCTCTTTGTGTTTTACACTTATCCATTGTTTGTTCGAAATTATAAAAAAAAATTATGTTCGGTCCATATTACTACTTTGGATTGTTTTATTTTTCCTCTTCTTATTGTTATTATTTTTCACTTTCTCTCTTCCGATATTCTATCTATCTCAAAACCCTATCGAACCCTAATCTCGAGGATTCAACAACGAAACCCAAATCTCTACGGTGGTAAGGTATATCCCAATTCTCTTTCTTTTGTTTGTGAAATAGTGACGAGAATTTGGTGATGTTATTGGTTTTTACCGGTTGTTTTATTGTTGGGAAATTTGACTATTGTGCTTACTACTATTGTTCTTCTTCTTGTTGGTTAAGCTACTCCTTACTTCTTTTGGTTTGCATTCAATTGTTTTACCTCTACTGTTTGTAGTGTCATTTAGTATCGAATACTAAATGGTTTCTACTCAAATATAATGGTTTGATTGGTTTCTACTATATTGTCTGTATGTATAATTATGGTTTTCAATTTCTTTGAAAACATGATAAACTTTCTTAATTTTGTTTAGTTATAGATGGATAATATCAGTTACAGAATAACAATAAACTTTGTGCATTTTGTTTAGTTATATGTGGATAAGTCATGGATGCATGTTGATAAACGTTCACATAAATTTTAAAAGGGATCAGTAGCATTTTTTTAGTTTGCATCAGCTAATGTTAAGGATAAAAAGTATACTTTGTCCTTGTTTGAAATGTTGCAACATAGATGGATTCTCTATTTCAGTTATTAGGGACCATATTTATTTGAATGGCATTAATGAGGAACATTGGCATTTGAAGTGCCATGGAGAACCAAATATAGTTGGATTAGAGCCTAATATTGGAGAAGAATCTAAAAGTGAAGAAAGAAAATGTCATAGTGGTGTGGGAGGATGTGGTAGATGGGGAAGAATATGAGTATAAACATATGTTAGATGACTTAGTTGAGTTTTTGAAGTATGTAGAGGATGGCGATAAGCAACTGTACCCTGGTTGTACGAAGACAACTAAGTTGAACGCTCTGATTCAAAATTTTCAATCTGAAAGCAAAGCATAACATGACCGATGGTTGTCTTATAGAAATGTTGTTATTGATTGGGGGTATGCTTCCAAAAGATAATTTGGTACCATACTCCTTGTATGAAGCTAGAAAGAGTCTTGAGGCATTAGGAATGAAACAAAAAAAAAATTCACACTTGTCCTAATGACTGCATGCTGCATAGAGGGCAGCATGCAGTTGATGTTCACTACCACATTTGTCGCATTTCACGTTAAAACCCGGGAAGGCTGAATAATAATTAACATGTATTCCCGCTAAGGTTTTATGGTGCTTTCCACTAATTCCAAGGTTAAAATGGATGTACTAGTCGGAAAATACATCAAAGAATCGTGCATAGCATGACCATGGAAGCAAGAAAGATGGAATGGTGCAACTGATTCTCCAACTTGGGATTCAATAGACAAAATATGACTGAAATTTGGTAGTTAGCCTAAGAACCTTAGACTAGCACTATCATCCGATGAATTTAATCCCTTTAGCTCCCAAAGTAGCAAGTATTCTTGTTGGCCTGTTTTGCTTGTCATGTTTAATCTTCGTCCACGGCTGTGTATGAAGTGTAAGTTTATGACGTTGACATTGTTAATTTCTGGACCAAAATAGCTGGGTAATGATATCAACATCTATCTTCAACCTTAATAGATGATCTTAAGTTATTTTGGGAGGGTGTTGATCGAATATACGATGCCCTAGGAGGTGTATACTTCATGTTGAAAGCAGTACTTCTCTGGATTATTAATGACTTTCCCGCTCACCAGAACTTGTCTGGTAGCGTTGTGAAGGGTTACAATGCTTGTCCAATATGCATCGATAAGACAAAACCAAGGAACATGAAGCATGGTAGGAAAATGTCGTTCATGAGGCATCAGAGGTTCCAACCATGTCATCATCCTTATCGGAAGTAAAAAAAACTTTTGAAAACACAGTATAGGAGTACATGACTCCTGTTCCACCAACGGGTGAAGAAGTGTTAGCAAGAGTGTATGGTTTGAACTGTGAGTTCGGCTAAAAGGTAGATCCTCCTTCAATGATGGATTGTGCAGACCGTATCAAACCTGTATGAAAGAAGAAGCTGCTTTTTTCTAGCTAGAGTATTGGCCATATATTCCATTTCAACATATTCTTGATGTGATGCATACGCTGTGGTAAGGCCCTTCTTGGTACCTTGTTGAATGTTCCAGGGAAGACAAAATATGTGGGCGATGGGCATTAGGAAGGATATGGTGGCTAAAGATGGTGCCAAAATTTTAAAGTTTCCTACGGCTACTTGGAACCTTCTTGTGAAAGAAAAAAATTTTGTTTGCAACTTTTTCTTTAACATGACGGTGCCAATAAATTTTTCATCTAATGATAGAAATCTTGTCTCTATGCATAATCTAAGACTTGTTGGTCTTAAGTCGCATGATTGGCACACCATATTGCAATTTCTTCTCCCTGTTACATTTCTTTCCGTTCTAGAGAATCCGGTGAGGTATGCAATCATATCCTTTTGCCTATTCTTCAAATCAATATGTGCCTAAGTGATTGATCCTTTGAAATTGCAAAAAATGCAAGCTGACCTAATAGATACAATCTGCATGCTTGAGAAATACTTACCTCCTTCCTTCATTTTCCGGCACTATGATTCATTTAACTGTTCATCTTATGGGATAAGTAGAGCTACGTGGTCCTATTTTTTTAGATGGATGTACCCCTTTGAAAGATATATGAAGGTATTTAAAGGATGGGTGAAAAGTCACAAACATCTTGAGGGATGCATAGCAGAACACTACATAGTTGAAGAGGCTGCTGCATTTTGTGCTGAACATATGCTTTACAATCCAGTACTGTTGGAGTTCCACAAAGTTGTAGACCAGACATCCATCATGCCACCAAAGGAAAATCAGGAGTGTCATACTTAGCAGTTTATGGAAAGGCATTTGATTAAGTACATCTCTGTACATTGCATAATATGGAGGATGCAAGGCCCTACTCTGCATAAGTTTTATGTTACTTAACTATATACTACTTTTTGAAAATGTGGATTATATTATAATTATTTTTTATATGGCTAACTTGTTTGAATTTATTTTAATCCAATGAACATTTAGAGATACCGAGGTTGGGAAATGCTAGCAGACCCTCCGAAACAGAGAGATAGCTAAAGGATAGACAGAACAAGACATTTGCGACATGGTTAAAGAAAATTTAAGTCGTCGATTTATTGATGACTTAATGAAGTGCTTCCATCTTATAATTTATTTTTGAATTGAAAGCTACTACATAATGTGCATATCGTTCTTGCAGGTATCACATGTGCTTAACATTCCTGAAAATAAAGTTTCAGAAGAATTGAGTTGGATTCCAAGAGGCCCAAATCATCAAGTGCCTATCTTTAGTGCATACATGATTGATGTAATTTATTTTACTACCAAGGAGCATGATGACATTCGATCAATTCAGAATAGTGGAGTATTTCTACAAGCAGATGTAATGCTAGTATCTAGTGCTAAGGATAAAACCCCACAACAAAGGATATTGACTTTTACAGTGTGATTACATAGATTTGGGAGATGGACTACTACAACTTTAGTGTACTTATATTCAAATGTGATTGGGTTGAGAATGTTAGGGGCATCAAAGTAGATGAACTTGGGTTTACTTTGGTCAATCCGAATAGGAAAGGGCACTTAAATGATTGTCTTGGGGGCACACATGCAGCAATTTTTTTACATACATGTCTTCCTAGATCCTCTACGGTCAGTGGTTGTACGATGGCCTGACAGAAACTATCTAGGGGTAGATGAAGATGAGGAACTCGAAGATATTGAAATGGAGCAGCGACCATTTAATGCCACAATGCCATCGGTGGAGACTTTTGATAACCGATGAACATAGCAATTATAAGCGACCCGGAGACGAGGAAATAGATGTTTATGAGGATGAATCTCAGAAAAGACTAGGGTTGACTATTTTGTCAAATTTCTTTGAGCTTGTGTTCTTCGATATGCTTGAAAATATATGAAGACTTCTTTGGATTACTTTAAATTTGTTTTCTTCGTTGCTTTAAAATATATGCTTGTGTTCATTGATTTGTTTGAGTTTAAATTAAATTACTTTGAACTTTTCATATACTTATGGGGATTAATTTTGTCTATTAATTATTTCCATGTTTATTTTCAGGTAATGGCTCCGAAAAAATGTTCGCAAGTTCAAACAAGTGAAGGTTCACTTTCGCGCCGTAAAGTTCAAACAATTGAAGGTTTACCTTCATGCTCATCTTTACGCCATAAATTTCAAACAAGTGAAGCTTCACCTTCACGCCGTAAAGTTCCAAGCCCAAAAAACCTAAAAAGACAATAAAGGAGAAGGTTGTTAGTTCCACATCAAAGAACGCTGTGGCAACATCCCAGAGTGCTGCTGCAACATCCAAGAATGCTATGGCAACGATATCTAAGATAGTTTCAAGTGGTAACAATCATGGAAAGCGGAAATTGCCCGAGAATGAAGCTAAGAATGTAATTGACGGATTGCAATTGCTGAAGCTAGGAATGGCGACGATGAACCGCATTAGCAAGCGAGTTACTAGGGGAAAGAGATGGAATATTGACTTTAGTGGAAAAAGGGAAACAATTGGAAATGCTGTGACGTGGATGCGGTCCTATATTGGCGTGCAAGCACGAACAATGATCTCAATAGCTATTTCTTATTGGAGACTTGTTCCTCCACACGAGAAGGATAATATTTTTACTTGTGTAGGGCTAAATGAACTATCCATCGATTACTTGTATAATCTTAGCAAATAGTTAAAAATACTATTATGTTAATTTGTTCATATACATGTAGAAAGCATTAGTGGTGCCTAAAGAATGCAAGAAACTGATTATAACATTAGCGGAGAATGAATGGAGAGAGTTCAAGAGTAGACTAGTCACTAAGTACGTGTTTGCCTATTTGGACTCCCCCGAGACGTTGGAGTTCCCTCCAGATGATTATCGGTTCATTCAAAAGGGCGACTGGGATGTTTTTGTTGCTAAATGGATTACACAAGGATTTGAATTACATATGTCTTTTTATTTTATAGTTGGTTCCATAGTAGTTAAAACTTAAAAAGGCACAAGGTTGCATAGTAAAATTAACATCTAAAATTTAAAACTTTAAATTAACTTTAAGATTAACTTTAAATTAATTTTAAGATTAACTTCAAATCAACTTTAATATTAACTTTAAGCTAACTTTAATATTTACTTTATATTAATTTATTAACTTTAATTTTACTTTAAACTAACTCTAATTTTAAATTAACTTTAATTTAAATTTACTTTAATATAAATTTAAATTAACTTTAAATAACTTTAAATCAACTTTAATACTAACTTTAAATTAATTATAAATTTACTTTAATATAAATTAAGTTTAAATTTACTTTAATATAAATTTAAATTAACTTTAACATTAACTTTAAGTTAACTTTAAAATACTTTAATTTTAAATTAGCTTTAAATTGACTTTAATACCAACTTCAAATTAACATTAATTTTAAATTAAATTTAATATTAACTTTAAATTAACATTAATATTAACATTAAGTTAACTTTTATATAACTTTAATATAACTTTAATGTTAAATTAACTTTAATATAACTTTAATGTTAAATTAACTTTAAATTAACTTTAATATTAACTTTAAATTAACTTTACAATCAATTTAATGTTAAATTAACTTTAATATTAACTTTAAATTAACATTAGTATTAACTTCAAACTTAAAAATTAAATTAACATTTAAAAACTGCACCTTGATAACTATGGTTGGATCGTTGATGCCATGACATTCTATAATGTATACTTTCGTGTATAATTTGTAGGAAATTCGCGAGGCTCAAAGAGAAAAATGGAAAGGAAATGTGTACCCTCATCGGATGGCATGCAAATAATATGCTTATACGATGCAAAAACCGGTTAGTGTTGTTTGCACAACTATGTGATATCTACAACTAAGTGGTTTTGGTTTTGTTAGAATGGATTGAAAAATGTTCACATTATATATATATATATATATATATATATATATATATATATATATATATAGTTGCAAACCTTTCCTAAGAAAGAATTGTTACATGGTATTCTATGGTTAAAGGCACATCAAGAGAAGAATGGAAACTTCAAGGCCCAGAAACACACACCTTTGCCGGTAGAATTGTCTATGTAATCAATTTGTTTTTTTATCTAATTTTTAGTTTGTACTTATTGAAATAAAAGTAGTTGAATCCAATATATTTGATTTTGTTGTCAAGAGGCGTTGACTAAAGATGTTGAAGTAGGATCCGTCGAGGTAAATGGACCTAATGATGTTTTGACAATGCCTTTGGGGACCCCCGAGTATCCCGGCAAGGTACTAGGTGTTGGTGGCTTTGTCAAGCCTGAGGCTTACTTCAATTTTCCAATAAAACACCGAAAGGAAATATCATCGGTGGATATAAATATGACTCCATCACGTATTCGAAAGATTATAGAAGAGGAAAAGGCTAAGTGGAAGCTTGAGAAGAAGGAAGAAATGAGTAAGAAATAGGCTTAGTTTGAAGAAAAGTTAAAGCAGATAGAATCGAAGATTAGAGGGGTAGGGGAATTTGCTAATTCACCCAAACTATCTACACAAGGTACCTGTTTCCAAGAGCATTTGGAGAAGGCAGCTGATGACATTGAGCATGCAATTAAACAAGTTGTGAAGAAAGGGATGTCAAATAAACAAAATGTGAAGAAAGGGTTGCCAGTGGTTATTGAGGAGCATGGTAAGTCCCAAAAGGAAAATTGACTGAAGACTTGGAATTTTGTGAAGAAACTTTGTTAAATACTTGCTACCCTAATTTCATTGATGATGTTAACTTGATTAGCTGTGATAAACCTTGTATGATACATAATTTTTTTGGTGCGGATGAAAGAACCCATGTTTTGCAACACCAATGCCGAGTTCGCACTCGCAGTTGATTCTGTGGATAATATCATTGCGTTTGGAACCGTCACTGAAATTAATGTCGACGCCACAGACCAAAAGAACCTTGGCGTTTTAGATGCACAGTATGGTTCTCTATATTGATCAATCAAATGGTATAGTTCTCTATATTGATGCACAGATGTGGAAATTCAGCTTAAATAGCTTCTGATTTGACCAAACGGTATGAACAAGGGAAGCCTGATCAGATTTTCTTGGTGCCGTATAACTCAAGGTATGCACAGTATGGTTCTCTATATTGATCAGTCGAATTTTATACTTGATTCATGCTCTATATACTTTGTTATGAATGCTGAGTGGAATTTTCAATGTTAGTAACCATTGGTCTTTGACGGTCGTGAATCCCACCAAAAAAGTGCGCGTTTGATGGATCCATTGGGAGGACGATTATGCGGTGAAGAATGGATGAATATTATGAATAGGTATGTGCAATTGCTAATTTATATTCTGACTTTTCGAGTGGTTTGGTGGTTTATGTTTGTTTACTTTGCAGCTCCATTGCAATTTACAATCAGGACAAAGTGAAAGGCAAAAAGAAAGTTCGATGAACGCCTTGTTTAATGCGTACTCCATATTTCTCAAGTCTGATGACTTTTCTTCCTCAACATGAATGATTAAATTATATGTTTACTTAACATCTGTGCATGCTACAGAGAGCTCCGAAACAGAGAGGTCGATTGACATGTGGATTGGGGGTTATGCGCTACGTGAAACGCATCGTGGGGGACAAGAATCAACTGTGGGCTGCTAAGGTAATAATGTCAATGTTGTATTTTAGTTAGGCATATATCGAGATCCATTCCAAGTAAAGTTAACCTCTACATTTCCTTTTTGTTGCACTGGGAGAAGGATCTAAACAATACCTTTTCCCAAAAGGATGTTGATATCGTTCAGGTGGAGTGGGCTATGTATGTCTCAAGTTTGCCAAATCATAGTTTCTGAATTCTATATATAACTGCTATTATATTATGTAAATATATGCACCCTGCATTTGAACCCTGGTTATTTAGCTTTGCCAATATTGGTTTTGTTGTATTTTGTGTATCAATGGGTTCAGTCGCATAGTTTATTTAGTTGGTGTTGAATTGTTGCTTGTGTAATATGTATTTGGATTTGGTGTCGATGTTGGTTTTGTTTAATATTGTATTTAGTAGAAATGTGAATTGCTTTGTGTTATCTGAACTTCTTTGTGTCGTTTCATTTAAGAAAGAACAACATATATAAAAATTGATTTGTGATATCTTAACTACTTTTAAACAAAATTTATCTGTTGTAAGAAGCCGATTGTAATAATTAGTAGAAATGTGGATTTCATTATGATTATAAAAAATTGTTATTTTATTAACCTTAAGATAACATATAATATTCATCTCTACTATTTGTAAAATAAAAACAACACATTAGAAAATATACGACTTTGTTTTTATCAGCTGTGTTAGCTATTATAAGACGACGATGCATATTTGTGGTTTGATGTGCGATGAGCAGCATGTGATTTAATGATGGATATATGCGATCAGACAATGGAGCATATCTGTTATGTGATTCGTTTTTTCCGATATCGTACATTTTTTATTTCTGACCAATTGTAATTTATTTATTGCATTGTTATCGTAGTTTGTCCGCTTTGTTATGCTAAAGTTGAGAATAATGTAAGTACAATTAGTGATGTGTATCCTTTGCTTCTAACTTTGGAATTTTTATGTATCTAGTAAAATTCCACTATTTATAGCGTACTAATCAATTAATATATAAAGGAAATGAAAAGGGTTGGTTGAAATCCAAAGTTCATATGGGATTGCCATAAAACTTTGAGGGTACAAGCCTATTTCTTAGCAAAATGAGCGATTCTCTATAGAAAAAGAAAATCCATAGAATAGAAGACCGTATATGATAATGTTATATGGTTATTTCTGATTCTATAGCATATATAAGTGGAAAAACTTGAATAACTATGTTCTAGCGTTTAAAAATTCAGGCCTAACCCTCTATTCTCTTCTCATATTTTTTCTGAAAGCAGCAGCGAAGCTCTGCCATTTTCTCTTCTCCACTATTTTCTAAATTATAAAATAAAATATTATATTTGTATATATACAGATTGGAGAAGAATAAAAATCAAATAAGAGAAGAAGAAGAGCAAATCAACACTATGCGGTAATGAGTATATATATATATATATGTATTTTTCTCCCAATCCCTATTTCTTTTCTCAAATCCATAATTCTATTGTATGTATGTACCCCTTTTATACATATTTCTCAGATTACAAAGGATTTGGAGATGAATTTAAGGTTCTACTTTAGATATGGAGATTTGGATCGCTTTTTTGAAAGGTGAGTGAGAAATTTTATATATTGTTTATGATTTTAAAACTATTCTGTTAACATACGTTTGACTTTATGCCCAAATCTATTTTATTTTTGGACTGTAGGCTTAAGTTAATGTAGAAAACTATTGCTTACATGTTTTTGTTTAAGATCTGCTTTGAAATGTGTTTACACCTAGTTCTGGAAATCAGTCCCAAAGATTTTAGAATTTGAATATTGTATATTTTATTCTGGATCTTTACTTGGGTGTAAAATAAGATTTTTGGATTATTGTCCAATTTGTGATATGTTGTGGATTTTTCATAGTTTAATTTATGGGAAGAACATCTGTTTAATCTTTATAAATTTGTTTACGTTTTCCACTTTCCATTCAAAAGGGCGATGTTTGATTTAGCAAGGAGTAACCACAAACAAAAACGGAAGAGATGTGTAAAGTACAAATTTATTCTCCCTAGTTTACTATCTATTCCAATAATAATTTTTTTATCCATTCCTTGTAATTTCAAATGGATTTAACCTTCTCCTTTTGTGTTAAACCAATTTATGAAAATCATAGCGAAAAATCTTCCTAAGGAACTTAATTCTAGTAAATTAAATATGGAAAGTATTTTCTAGTTACATATTTATGACTAGAATATATTTGGTTAAGAATATGTAGCTTTATTAGGTAGTTTATTAGTATTTATCACATTAATAAAGAAGAACGACATTTATTCGTGCGTTATGTATGCATAACATTCATTAGTTATTATTATATTTAGGAAAGCAAATAGTTATGATTAGGAAATGTAGTAATTCCTATTAATGGGCAATAAAATATGAACTACCAATAATTAATAGGAAATAAAAGATTGTAACAAATAATGATAGATTTAGATTAGGGGTTACAATTGGTTAGTATGAGAATTAATGATTATAACTCCAATTAGTGGGCAACTAATGAAAATGAATTTAGGAGTCACAATTAATAGGGATAAATGGATTGATGAAACCGATAAAAATGGAATAGATATAAAATGGTTACTAATTTGAAATTAGTAATTATACATAAATTTCATAGGAAATGTCCACTAGGATTTTATGGACAAATTGATATTTATGAGCATTAAAAAGGGATTTATAAGAAGATAAGTATTTAAGGTAAATCTTATTGCCTTAAGTAAAAAGGGGAATTAGTAAGCTAAGACTAGTGTCTACCTAAGATAATATAAGTAAAGACTTAGAATGGTTAATTAGGCTTAGTAGGTTAGTGATGCGAGCTTAGTAAAGTCACTCGATGGAGGACTGCCCTTCCCTTTGAGGCTATCAGCAGTCGGGTGCACTTACTACCAATTTGAGATATCACTAATCCTAGAACCCATGACGGCATGAGAGATTGGACCTGCTTTTTAATTGAAAAGTATTAAATGGTCCAAAATTAGAATTATGAGTGGTGAGGGATATCTCCATAGAGGTTTGCTTTTGGTTTGAGGTATTAAGTGACCATAGGGTCCGCCTCTCTCCTAAAAGGAAGTGTTAAGTAACCTAGTGAGATTCCAAATAAATATGGATCCTCTAAAAAGGTTTACTTTAGTGTTGAGATATTAAGTGGCTATTGCAGGGCCTGTCTTCCTACCGAAATAAGTAACTTAACAAGAGTGATGATGGATATCTCATGAAGGGTTCACTTCAGGTTTGAAGTACTAAGTGATTGGTCTACGGCTCGCCTCTCTTCTATAAAAGAAGTATTAAGTAGCCCAGCAAGATTTCTATGCAATGCCAGGTAGACATGATTAATGAGGAGTCTGTCTTGAGGTTAGGTATTAAATAGCAAAGGCCTACTTATAAATAGGTACTAAATGGTTGGAGGCCTGCCTAGTCCTTGTCAACGAGGTATTAAGTAGCTTGCGTACAGTCTCTCACATTGCTAAGACTTTAATAATGATAGATGCGCTAGAAGTATACTGTTATAAATTACAAAGCCATATATAGTGGTCAAAGGTCTCTGTAGCTAGGACCAATAGGCCAATAATGACGATGCTAGAAGTACACCTTGGGAATACTTTTTAAATGACGGGATCTACGTCGATTGAGGTCTTAAATGGCAGAGTATGCCTATTTCTCTTTTAAGAGTATTACGTAGTAATAGTAGACGCCCGCTTCAAATAAATTGTATTAAATGGCAAATGGCTATGGAAGTATTGGGTGGATGATAATCCTTCGTTAGTATTTTGTACATTGGGAATGGGTAGGTAAGTAATCATGTGTGCAATGCAGGTTTAGATTAGAATTTCTAACTTTAATAGACATAACAATTAAACGAAAACCAATCAGTATAATTTATATTAGGGATAGTTTGTAGATTTTCCCATCACTAGAACATTGTTCTGAACGCCTCCTCATTACAATCCATAGGATAAATTTAAAAGAACAGGTCATTAGAGCTGGATGAGTTTAATTGTGGAGAAGTATTCTTTTCTCTCATGCTCGATGCTGATACGATAATCTGCTATCCAAGGAATGCCATTCATTCCAAGGTAGTAGTCATAATCAATATTCTTATCCTATTATTGTTTCTGCTTTGAATTTAGATTTAAATCAATCTCTTATAATGCTGCTTATTTTCAGGTACCAAATCCAACAACCAGTGCTTTAATGGACTTGGTTTTCAATTTTTTCAAAATATAAGCCCATTAAGGTTTAGGTTGTTACATTTGGAATCAGAGCTTAGTTTAGTAGACTAGATGAATTAAGATAAATTAAGAGAACATGTTTGTACTTTCCTATCTAGTATTACTATATTTTTACCTTAGATTCTAAGAATTCCGACTATAGAAGTAGTTGTAGTTCCATTCCGAAGGAATGTGCAAAGCAACCATGGGTTGGAAATTTCTTAGAGTTAAGATTTTCACACCAACTCCAAAGTACCCTACGGAGTGTTGGCGATGTGTAAGGCGGTGTTGATAAAGAGCATGAGTACGACAAATAGCCGAATCCTGGAGAAGGGAGGTGTTCGATTTGTTGGTTGAGATTATAGCTATCATATTATTTTGGATTTTGATCAAGAGTTCCAATCGGAGACACACATTTATTCCAGATGGGCAGAAAATTGGAGTATGTAAGTTGCAATTGTCTGAATGCAAGTTTTTTCTAGGGGGCATTCACTGATCACCTCTTTGATTGCAAATCAGATTTTTATTTGAATAATTAATGTCCAAAGGTGGAATCAAACCCAGGTGGAAAAGGAAGAAATACAATGTTCCAACCATCACAATACAAGCGTTTACTAGAGTTTTGCCACCAAGGTTAGTTGAGATATCAAAGAAGTGAAAAATTGAAAAGAAAAAGAAAAAAAGAAAACTAAAATAACATGTAGCAACAGGACTCGAACACAACATAGAAAACTTGGAGCGCACGTCCTTCACCATCCTACTACTACCACTATTATTTATAACTTAGTTTGTCATGTTACACTACACGCAGGAAACAAAATAGTTAAAAATAATGTGCGCTAGGATTCAAAACTAGGTTGCAAGGGAGATTTCTGCATGTTAATACTAGTGCGCCACACCAACTTTTGAATAAATGGAAGCTATCCATTATATGTATACAGGTTTCCCAGAAGTTGCTTGCATCCCTCCACTTCAATAGTTGCTTCTCTTCAACAATGGTGAATCCAAAAGATTGCACCCATATATTAGCATCCTTATAATATCTATAAATAGTCCTAATCATTCCAAAACATATACATAATCCTATGCTCTCAAATTACTTCCATATTGCTTTCTAGAAGTCATAAATTCTATATTCTTTCCAAAAGAAAACTTAGATCGATGCTCTTTCACTCCATAACATTTGGATATGGTCCTAATTCACTTCCTAGCCTCTGCACACTAATTCTGCATCATTTTTGAAGGTTATAAAAGCTGTGCTCTAGTTCGACTACTCAGTGTATTGAAGACACAATATATATTCAAGTTATATCTTTGTAAAAGAAAAGATTGAAGTTCTGTTTGGTTGTTTATGTGGAGTCTATAAACCTATTCCTCCGGATGAAGGGAGGGTGTTGATAATGAAATTCCTAAGAGGTGCTTAGGTACTGGAAGTAGGATGTGGGGTCTGAACCAGTATAAAATCGACTGTGTTATCTATTATTTATTTCCGCTGCATTTACATTGTTTACAACTGTTGGCCATCTTTGATCCTGTGCATACGACCAACATAAAGGTGCATATACTTAGCTCAGTGATTCTACGGTTTATAAAATTGAGGTTTTTAAAATCTTCTCTCCTTAAGGTGCAAACAGAATATGAATGACATTAAATTTCGTTGGGACATGTAGTTTAAAGTGTTGCTGTACCACCAACTATTTGAAGAAATATTTCTATTCGAAGTAGGCAGGAAATAACAACTAGAATATTTTTTGGTTTTTGAAATTGTTGTTGGTCATAACATTTTTGTTGGGACTACTATGAATTACTGGAGCATGGTTTGGGACTAGGAGGTAGGCTTTGACACCGCCGTGATGAGGATAGGAATTTTTCGGATCGTGTCGAATCGAAGGAGATGACACGAAATGATTATTATTATTTATTCCGACCCTAACTGGGTCAAGGTTCAATTAGCGCCCAAAGCCCGTCTAATAGTTGACCACCTAGCGGTAAACCTAGAGTTTAACGAATTTTGGCACAACTTGAAATTGGAACAGGACTATAAAAGTCGCGTCTGAATTCCCCAGTTGACTTCTTTCATTCCTCCTTCCTCAATAGGCCGAACCCAATCTCCATCCTTATCCTCTTCTACGTATCAGCCTCTCACTTAAGTTCCTCCATTAGGCGACGCCGGTTTCCCTTAGGACCAGCAACCTTGCCACCCCATCGTGCTGGTTTTGCACATTAGATCTCACCCCATCACCACTCTAGATCTAAACCCTATTTCCTCCCTCATACCACTTCTTAGACCAAGGCACCTTTCTGCACAATCGGTTTTTCCTCACACTATAATGGTCTTAACCCACAAGAGGCCACATGGCTGGACCGAAATGAGTAGAACATTTCGTCACTTTTCGGATGGAAGAGCTATTCATCGCTGTAAGATTTAGACTGATACTCTGCTTTGGTACCTTGAGCAGGAATGTTACTCAAGATGCATCTACCTTTTCAATTTTCTATTGGCGTCGAATCTCGATGAGGGCAACATTTTGATTCTTTCTATTTGACAAGTAATCGATTATGCTTTACACTAATAATCGATGAAGTAATCTTATCTATTTGTCAGAGTTAAGATTGATGTCGAGTAAGGATGGAGCAATAGAGCTCTAACCTACCGGTCTTCCCTCTTAATCAAGAAATAGGTAAGTGGAAAACATCAAAAAATGTTAATTAAGTCGATTCCATATTGTTTATGGAAATCATTGACACTATACTTAACAGTAAAAGCCAATGAAATAGGCTTATCTATTTATGAGACTCAAGACTGAAGTGTCCAAGCAAGGCTTAGAGCAACCTGTTCCCAAACTTACCTGGCTTCGCTCTTAGGCAAGGATAGTTAAGTTGGAATGTCACAAACGAGTTAAGCGTATGAATCATGATTTGTATAAGCAATCATTTTTTAGAATTTGATTGTTAACTAGTCTACACTAAATTAACTGAATACGAACTTAGAAATTAAAAGAGGTGTTTTAAAGTAAATCGAAAGCATAAAAGCGATTTTAGGTTTATAGTATCGATGTTTGTGCAACATCTATTTTAATCCATTTAACCATACTTTTGAAAAATAATTGGATCTTTAAAATGGAGTTGTAAAGATAACAGGATAGCAGAGTGGTTTTGAGTTGGTCATAAATAATGTTTTAGTGACATTTGTTTTTAAATCCTTGGATAACATTTTAAAAGTGTTAAAGTATAGTTAAATAAGTTTGAAAAATACTTGGATCTTTAAAATAAAAGTTTGTAAAGACAGTAATAAGTAGGGAAATGGTTTGGGTTTGTTGTGACAACGTGTTATTCACATTCAACATTAACCTTTTTTTGATTATACATAGAAATGTAAATAGATCTTGAAAAGAATGTTTTAAAGATAAGCACAAGCAAAATGGTTTTGGGTTTGTAGTGACAATGCTTAAGTAACATTCTTCTTGAACCTTTTTGAATGGATTTGTGAAAGTACTTAGATCCTTAAAATGGATATTTTATAGAAATTAACAAGTAATGGAATCTTCTAGGAAGATATAGAAAAGGTTGAAGTTTATTTAGTAAATGAAGTTAACTAATAAAGGAGTTTTACTGAACAAAAGGAATGATTAAATGAAAGGGATTAGGAGTTGCTTAAGTAACTTAATCATAGTTTGTGTGGCTTGATTGTGTTTTGGATGATGATTGTGTTTTGTGTGTTTATTTTATTAAAGGTAACCGATACTTTGTTTCCATTTACAAACTTCCATCTTATACTGAATAGTTGATTAGTCGACTGTCGAACTTGACCTAGTACTGACTTAGGATGTAACAACCCGCATATTTATCGATTTAATATTTAAATATTTTATTTAAATATTAGGTCGTTAATCGGATATTGGTCCGAAAAGCTACTTTTTGCAAACGGTCAAATTAGGACTCGAGACCACTTCCATTGAGTTCGAAATGCCGTTTACAAATTTTTAAGTATAAACATCGATAGGTTTGGAGTTAGCGAAATTTCACTAACTTTTCCCGCTTTGGACTTTGAGTTAGTTTAGCCTATTAAGCCCAAGTTCCAACCCCCTTCTCCTCACTCTTCATAAATTTCCTAACTAACTCAAGCTTGGGCATTAATGGTGAAAAGAATGGGAAATTAAAACTCCAAGCACAAATTCAATTGCAAATCCAACATTCAACTCCAAATTCAAGTAGAAGATATTGGATTCAAGCTTTGGATTGCTTCTCCTTGCTTTCAAGCTTCATCTTCATAAACTTTAGTGCAAAGGTGAGATTTTTATCTCACAATTCTAGTCTATAACTATATTGGACTGTTGGGAATGATTCCCTATCACTTTTGCATGCACATTTGCATTTGGTTTGAATCGAATTGGCGAAAAACACCATTTTTTAATGTTTTTGGTGAAATTCTGCACTTAGGTCGTTCTGCCTATGCTAGGTCGTTCGCGTGGAAAAGTCTCGGCCTCAAAATAGCTCGTTTCCGACCTTAAAATGGCCTACAACGTTAGGTCGCTCGGCACTCGGAATTAGGTCGTAGGTCGTATGGCTCTTAGGTCGTAGGTCGCGGGCTTTTAGGTCGTTAGGTCGCAAACACTTAGGTCGTTTCTGGCCTTAAGTCCCCTATACAGCCTTAGGTCGCTCGCTCTGGCTCCTTAGGTTGTAAGTCGTGGGCCTTTAGGTCGTAGGTCGTCAGGCCGTTAGGCCTTAACTCGTGTGGCCTTGGTTCTTTAAGTCGCTCGGCCTTGCCTTCCATTTTTAGGTCACATGACCTTCTAACCCGCTAGGTCGTTGGACCTATAACCCGTTAGGTCGTTGGGCCTATAACCCTTAGGTCGTTAGGCCGTTAACCCACTAGGTCGCATGACCTATAACCTGTTAGGTCGCTCGACCGTTTACTCCGTTAGGTCGTATGACCTTGTTCCACTAAGTCGCTCGACCATTAGGTCGTAACACTTTAGGTCGCACGCCTTTCGCACCATTAAGTCGCGAGTTTAATTAGGTCGCTCGGCCTTAAAACGTTAGGTCGCTTGACCTGTGCTATTGTTAGGTCGCGAGTTCCTTAGGTCGCTCGTCTCCCTTAGGTCGCTTGACCTGTGCTATTGTTAGGTCGCGAGTTCCTTAGGTCGCTCGTCTCCCTTAGGTCGCTTGACCTGTGCTATTGTTAGGTCGCGAGTTCCTTAGGTTGCTCGTCTCCCTTAGGTCGCTTGACCTGTGCTATTGTTAGGTCGCGAGTTCCTTAGGTCGCTCGTCTCCCTTAGGTCGCTTACCTGGTGGAGTCGCACCTCACCTTAGCTCGGCCATGATTAGCTTGCGAGTTTCCTTAGGGTCGCTTACTCCTTTAGGTCGTGACTCTTTAGGTCGAACCCCGTAAGCGGTGGCGTTGCCCCCGCACCCCCACCTTGGGGGGTTGCCACCCCCTGGACCCCCCCTCCGTAGGGGATCTTATCTGAAAAACATTGAGCTGATTTCCTTGGATTTTATTCGCATCTCCGTATGCGATCTTTGTGACTGATTGTTTCTACACTTGCTTATGTGTTTTGTCACTTTATAATATAAAGGTTTCAATACTAGTAGTAAATATCAAAACTCTTTTAACAAACAATTTCAACTCTATTTTTAATAACAAAGCTCTTTTCTTAAACCGTTTTCCAATCTATTAGTATATACAAGCCTTTACCTCACTCGGATGAGAAATCTAATTAAACGACTTAGTAAAACAAGTGGTATGAAACGCTTGCGTTCACTTCGTCGGTTAATTCTTGGACTTGTTCGATTGAACCTCTTGTGACAATTTTATTAGTGAAGATTTACAGTTTGTTCGTAAATATTTAAGTTAAGCAAGTGGTTATGGGACATGAAGCTAAACTTCTATATTTACTAGCTTAGTGTAATTGACACTTCTCGTTGATCTTGATGATCGCTTTATGAATTAGACTAGCAATTGCGCGATGTCTCTTTCATTGCAAGGTTAGACTAGACACCACTTGTGTGATTCCATTCACACATACCTTTCTGTTTTTTGGTTAGTCTTGACCTCAATCTGTGTGATTCCATTCACACATGTGGGGTAGCTCCCCATGGTCTTTGGACCGTCATGTGATAGGCCTCTTTCCCTTTTTATGATTTCTGGATTTCTTGTGTTGATTTCTGGAATTTATCTCTTTGACTTGTCATGAGTACAAGTTTAGGGTATGATGCCCTCTTTGGATCTTTGAGAAGATTCTTGTGATATTGATTTATCTCTTATCGGTTGATCTCCTGTTGATCATTATTTGCATACTTATAGTAGTATGTCAGTATGGATATTTTATGTTTATGCCATATCTTTTATTTTATATCATGTCATCTGATATTTATAGCTAGACTGATCCGTTTATTATTTTCTTATAAATAATACTCGGGTCAGACCGAGATGTTACAGGTGCTACTGCTTGACTCCTCCCCCAGTGATTCACTACTCAGACTTTTGGCTACTTGTTTAGATTAGCAGCTTTTGTTGTTTACACTTGAGATATAGACTCATAGTTGTATTCTTTTGTATAGCACGCATTGCTATTCTTTTGTATTATCGTGGATCTTCTTAGACCACTACTCTGATGTACACTTTTATGTGATATATATTCATATCTCTTTCCGCCTTTGTGATATGGATATCTGTGATTGATTCGCATGTTATGCTTACTTCTATATTTGTTTCCGAAGATTATTTTATAGCCACCGTGTGATAAGAAATTACATGGATGGTCGCTCCTCAACAGCCTTATTCTCCACGCTAGTTGACAGCACTACACCGTAGTGTTCTTGGCTAGCGTGGGTATAGAGGTGGGGCGTCACATAGGAAGTTATCGAAAGGCTTCAAGATTTCGTATTAATGAGAACCCCTAGGGAGGAGCACTGGTAAGAAACGTCTCTAGCTTTCACTTACTTGTAAAAGAAGCGGAATTGATTTTACCAAAAATCCATTGATTGGTTATGAAGAGTCCAGAATCGGCAAGTGTTCTACTTAACAAATAACACTTCAAAACTAGTATGAGAGTTCTGTGTTTTGGAAGCGATCGAAGAAAGGGGATCTATATGGAGATTCGAGATCTGTTTAAGATGCTCGAACACATGTAAATGTCTGTGATCTATTCAGGATGTGGGAGCCATGTGTGATTCCAAAATCTGTTGAGATATGGGAATCTATGTATGATTCTGACATCTATTCGAGATGTGAGGAATCCACTTAGGGATTCGTATGTTGATCGAGTGATAATGACTCGTATGAAAGATGCTGAGTAGCCACGACCTCGAAAATGACTAAAACTAGAGTAGGGTGCATAATCATGGGTTTAGCTTACCCACGCGGGTATATCAACTCTAGATCTAGAGTATGCTTATCAATATGTTACGCGTGGGGTTTTTTGAAATTTGGTGCAAGAATTTCATCGTTGGGCCAGTTATGTTTGTCTTAGAGTGTATCCTAACTAGAGATATACGATGCTCAGAAGGAATTTTCTGATCCTAATCATGGAGTTTGGATTCGGCTAGATCCGAGGAGAGATCCACCGAAATCCTTACACCTATGCGAACATGCCTTAGCCTTATTGATTGTATACCTTTTATTATAGTGGCATTCACACAGTAGCTATTTGATATGATTTATATGCTACACTCAAGGAATTATATATCATATCAGTATATATTAAACCTAATGAATGGTTGGTTTCTTTGAGGGAAAAACTGTTGTGGGATCTGTATGGTCTCAATGGTTATTGTTACTTGTCACTCATATTTCTTGTGTTTCTCAAGCTGATTTACCAAAATGATCGGGGTGTTATTTTCTAATCTCGAGTCAGCCCATATATGTTTCTATACTTAGCCGTGGATACTTTGGAGCTTATGGAGAAGAGTTGGAGTTATACCTATCGGGTTATTTATTTCCGCTGTATTACTTTGTGTGTATCATTAGCATTTGTAAGGACATGTTATTATAACTGTCCAGGCCGATTATAGTAACTCAAAAAAACATTGCATCTTAGGAGTGACAGTTTATATTGTCTTTTGATATTACATATGACCGTTCTATTGTGGGATTCTGATATTGTGCTCCTTATTTCTTATTTATATTGTTTTCTTTTGTTTACCCTAACAATTCGTCTTTTCAAAACTTGAGTGCTCCGCACATGTATATCGTGGATGTATTAGTATCGACATTCGAGGGTCCTAAGAGCGGGTCATTACATCATTCATTCAAGTGTCAGAAAAATTAATTGTTAAGGGTAAAAGAAAATGAAGATAGAACAAAATCTCAAATGAATGGAATAATTTAAAATATCAATAATCTTTACGACACAAAATTTGAAATACATATATCAGAGTCTAACCTAAGCTTAGCCTAGACAGTTATAAACACTTGTCCTTACAGATGCTAAAAAACAATAAATAATGAAACAAATGCGGCGTGAATATAACATACGTCCATACGTTGATGAAGATCTCTAACTCTTCTCTGGAAACTCCAAGTGTAACGACCCGATATTTTCAACCATTCGCATCCGCACATGTCGGACTTGAATTGCTCAAAATGTCGTGTTGTAAATAAAATTTGGCAAATCTCAGAATATACAGTAAATAAATAATCACAGATCACAGATCACAGACACGGAGTAAAATAATAATCCATGGAATTGAAAGAGATAATAGTTCACGAAGCTACTATATAAAAATAAGATAGATCAGAGTTAAAAAAGATACAACAGAAGAGTAACAAGGTACATCAGGTATAAATCAGAATGCATCAGTGAAATCACTAGATACCGGAAGCAAAATAGATGACTAGATCTTCAAGGAAAACTCCAACTCTAAAGGTGAGTCTTGACTGTTGAATCACTCAGTCTGACTCGAGCGTAAAGAAAAACAAAAAACACTCGAGTCAGGACATAAATACTTATTAACTGTAAATCAACTCAAGTGAACAGTAAAAAAATGCATCAGTAACTTAAAGGATGCTTGGGACCGCCCATCCTTTAAGGATCCTTTAAACTATTTACTACGTAGTAATATTGCACTATTACAATAATGTCTACAATAAAATAAAATTACTTTAAAATAACGTTAAGGGGTTACCCATATAGCCCTTAACATGTAATAATGCCAGTAGTCTATACAGTACCTGCATATCTCCTGATTGGGAGATTATGAGAAGATACTCCATAGGTATGACAAGAATAGAAACTCGTAGTAAGGCTTGCTATGGTAGGTGACATGTCACACGAGGCAATGCCAGGGTAGATATACCAATTATGCACACGGTCTGGTGGTAACGTAGCAGCCACATATGCCCACCTCGAAACACTCTCCCAAATCAAAATCGGAGGATGGCCATCAAATCAACCACAAGTAAGAGTATAGTATCGAAGAAGTGTGTCCGACCAGAGGATCTACCCCTTTTGGCCCGAGATCGCTCCTGTTTTAGCCACCTTATGCCAACTCACGGGAGTGGGTCCACGTAATATACCTCAAGAACGTCACCACCATCCTACTTCATTCTGAAATCTGCACCACGTACACGGTTGTTAAAGTGGTTTTCGGAGTTGGCAGAGAGTATGACAACTTTCGATCCCGGTCTCTTTAACAACCAAACGTTATTGTAACGCCGTGGTCATTTCAAAATAGTTTATAACTCAAAAATCAAATCATTTCATTTCCAAACTATAATCCTTTCAAAAATCATATTACTTTGAAAGTTATAACTCTTTCAAAACCAAAATACTTGAAATCATTACACTTTGAAAATCATAACCTTTCGAAAACAAATTTCCAATTCAACTCAATTCAAACCATCAGTTCAATTCAATTCAGTTTCCCAACAAAACATTTCAAATCTTATCAGCTTCAAATACAGATTTAATCCACAAAATAAACTATTCAATTTTTAATATATTTTAAAGCTTTAATATACCATATTCCAAAACTAAATTTTATAATTTCATATATATCAAATTTAACTTCATTATTACTTGGTTTAGAAATATTCATTGCATAAATCCAATATTATTTAAATAAACTCAATTTACAAATAAACTCAATATCCTTTCATTCTAATATAAACTTCAATTATTCATTTATCAAAATCAAATATCATTTCAAATTCACATTCTTTATCAAAATAAAGGTTAAATCATTTCCAAACCATTTCAATCATCAAAATATCATATTCTTTCAAAACCTCATTATCAAATCATTATTTGAATTCAAATTCAAATATTCAATTTAAAAATATCATTTTTATATTAAATAAGCCATTCATTTATTATTTCAAGTATCATTACAAAACACATTTCAAAATTCCATTCAAAAATTCATTCATCTCATTACATTTTATTCCATTTAAATCATAACCAAGTAAACCTTATTTAAATTCAAATTCAATTTAAATTCCTTAAAATTCAAATTAAATATTAAATTATATTCAAAACTCCTTATACTTCACAAATAATCTATTTTCAAGAGTTAAATCATTATCACTTTAAAATATAACTCAATCAGTGTTAAAATCTATAAAATTTCAAACAGTGTCAAATTTAGCAACGATAGCATTTAAAAAGTGCTACCGTAGCATATAGCTTCCAAAATAGTTTAGTTCAAGAATAACGGCATTATAAAATGCTGTAATAGATATTTAGTTATTTCAAACATAGCTAAGCTCAAAACAACAGCATTTTAAAGTGCTGTCATAAAACTACAGCATTTTTGGGAAATGCTATAAACAAAATTCCAGATTTTATTATAACTTTCAGAAACATTTAAAACTTCAATTTTTGTTATTTTAAATTTATAAGTCATATTTCTAGACTTCAAAATTTCACATTTAAATAAATTTAACATATGATTTATCACAATAAAATTTTAAAAATCAAATATCCAATTAAAAATTCAATTCATTTGTTAAGTCAAAATTTCACTGTTTATTTACTTATAAAATTTAAAAAAAAACTTTACATTTTACTTCAAATATCATTTCAAAACTTTAAATTAAATTTCCATTATTTACTTACATTTTAAAATTAAAATTTAAAGTCAAAATTCACATTTACTTCAAATTTACATACTTAAATTCACAAATTTAAAACTAAATATTTAGCCTTCTCAAAACCATAATATATATATTTTTAAATCAAATTTCATACTTTTAAAAAATACATATCTTAATAAAAAATCATTTATAAATATACCATGGAGTCTATATATAATTTTCTAACATAGGTCAAGTGATACAAATATATATCATTTCAATCCGCGATTTAAAAAGAAAAACTGGGTTCTATCATTTCAAACCCACAATCCCAAGTAAATAAAATTACATAAAAATCACTCAGGCCTATCATTTCGGCCCATAACGATTTTTCCTTATTCTAAAGTTCGTTCGGGTATGTAACATTTCAACCCATAGTGGTTCTATTCTAACAGGGAACTTGCAGTGTGAATATATGCATAAACAATATAAACAATTATACTAACATGTCAATGTCAAAATATAATGTCATATATCAGATGTTAGGTGATAATTAACAAAGTAAACATGGTAATAACATGGCATAGCATATCATATAATCATCATTTACTTGCATAAGCATTTTAAATTACTAAACACTTGTCATCGATTCACTAATTCATAAGTAAAATGCCAGAGTGAGAAAGACTCACTTTTTCAAGCTGAAGACCAAAACAACACACAAGCACGATTCCAAGGGCACGACAAGCATGATTTGATTTGAATGAATGGAGAGCCTAGATGATTATCTTATATACAACAATTAAAACAAGACATTATAAACATATATATACAATGCAAAGATTTTAAATTGAAACGATGTTGAAATTGGAATCAACAAAAGACATTATCGAGCCTTGAAATCAAAATTGCTTGACCTACTCTCAACATGGGCTCGGCCATACATGCCATAGGATCGGCCATGATCAGGTCTAGACTTGAAATGCTTGGCTATGGTCAGGTTAGAGGAAGACAAAGCAAGGTAGGTGAAAAGGTAGAAGTTATAACATGGACTACAAGGGTCTAAGGCATAAAGGAGGAGTTTTTTGTACATGATAGTCTCGGCCTTTGTCATGTTTGGCTCAACCATGGTCAGGTAAAGGTCAGGTCAGAGGAAAGGGGACGGTCAGAGGTGGTGGCAGCAGGTGGTGGTGGTTCTAGGGTGGTGGTCGTGGCTACAAATGAAGGGAATGGTGAAGATAGGCTTGGCTGTAGTTTTTAAGGAGTTTGTGTAAATTTTATGGAGCTATCATCATCAAATGGTCATGCCTTGACTTTTTTAGAGGAGGGTCTGACGGCTGCTGTAGATGGAGGAGGTGATAGTGGAGCTGATGGTGGAGAGGCTAGGCCAAGCAAAGCTAGGATAAGAGGCAAGACGAAATCATTGAAAAGAGGAGAAAAGGGTAAAGCTATTAGCATTTTCTTCGTTTTTTTTCTTTGGATAAAGTGGTCGTGAGTTTTAGGAGATGACAAAAGGATTTCACATGAAAAGTAAAGAAGAGATGCACGGCAATGCTTAGGAGAATGTGCGGTCAAAGCATGAAAAGGTAAATTGAAAAATGAATAGACAAAAGAAATGAAAAGACAGAATATAAAAGGACTTTGACCCTTTGAATTTATTTTTCTTTTAAATTAAAATAAACTAAATAAAAAGTAAGTAAAATAAAAATAAAAACTGAACAAAATAAAGTAGAAAAGAAAATAAATAAATATTTTTTAGAAAATATAAAATAATTAAGAAAATAGCACAATAGTTGAAACTAAGATTTAAAAATTGTAAATAAATACAATAAGCTTGGAATATTTTAACATCACTTTAAAAATGTTTTAAAAATAAAATATATGCATAACATGACATGTTGCACAAACTAGAAGAAGAATTGACAAACAAAATATTATTTATATAAATTAATATAAATAATTTTGTTAAATAAAACAATTTACATACAATATTGTAAAAAGCATAACTTTCACAATATTAATTGGATTTCAACGAAACAAAAAACAGTATTCTTGAAATTTTATTTATTTTCATAATAAAATATAAAATTCGAAAATTCGAAAATTTAAATTTTAAATTTAAAAGACAAAGTTTGACCAGATTGACCAAAAATTCACATTTTCTAGAAATATTCAATTATTTCATGTTTGATATTCTAATTCACATAAAAATCAAAATTTATATTTAAAATAACAAAATTTATTCATTTTAATGAATAAAATAAAGTTTTTTAAATCAGGAATTCAAATAAAATAATTAAAATATACAATTATAATAATCACAAAATACATGGTTGTTACACTCTCCCCACTCAAAAAATTTCGTCCCCGAAAAGGAATGAGGTACGGGAAAGCACAAAAAAATAGAATGAAATAGGATTAAGACAAGATGACAAGAAGATTGAAATTATACCTGATAACTGTTGTTATAGGTAAGTTTATCAAGGTGGAGATGATCTTCCCAAGATCCTCCAGAATCAAGACAAAAGCATGAAAAAGATCTTCTGGAATCTGATTCTCCCATTCCACTTGACCGACGGTCCATGGATGGCAAGCAATGCTCAGATTCAAAAATGAGTACCGAAGATTATAGAAAGGTTTTCAAACAGACTGGTATAAGAAATAGCCTTCCCATTCTGTAGCAAGATAAGAGAAATAAGGACAACCAAAAGATAGTTTGAAAAACAAAATAAGATAATAAATTTGAAACCATGAAAATTTCAACTTAAATTCAAAATTAATTTTACATAAGTAAACTGAATCTTAACTATCACAAATTTCATTATCTTGTCATCCAGTTATCTCAAATTAACAATCTCTAAAATCATGGATTTGAAAAATCATTTATTATACTAAAATTGTACTCAATAAATTAATTCTTCTTTATTCCTAATTATAATTAAATTTTATTCTTCCAATATTTATTTTACCTATGTTAAATATATTTACACTTATTATAACTACTCTAAATTTATTCTTAGTTTCTTTAACATCATTTTATATTGTAAATTATTCCATTACCCTTTTCTCTATGTTAATCTTTTTATAGCTAAATTTAAGTGTATAACATTTATTATAACCACTCAAATTTTATTTATAAAATCCTTTTTATATTGTATATTATCCAATTACATATTCAACCTCTGAAAATTAAGGTAAGTTATATTAGAATGAAATTGTGTATTATACAAATAAAACTTTCCAATTCAATCATTTCATGCTTGAATATTTATCCAAATCTTGAAATTATACTTGAAAATTATCTTTCAGGATAAAATTTAGGAATTAAATTTGCGATACATTCCAAACAATTTAGAGATAAATAAATGCACATATACTGTATGTATATATCCATTCAAATATTAATCATATATCAGCATATGTTCCAGTCTTATTTTAGAAATTCAAATCAATTAAATTCCCAAAAAAAAAACTGTAGCAAGACTACATAATGTTCTCTTCACTTCGAAACTCAAAAATGAGTGTTGATGGTGCTGCAGTCATCACCGAAATTATTTTCCAACGATAAAGAAAAGAGCACTAATTTTAAACCATAAAATTCTTTGAAAACAAATTTCTATTCGAAAATACTTTAAATAATATATCCTTTAAAACTTTAAACATAAGGTTTGAAACCATTAGAAATTAAATTCTCAAATTCTTATTTTAAATTCATTTTAAATTTCCAAATAAATTTATAACCATGTTTTTATAGTTCAATTATTTATATATGAAACAAGAGATAAAATCAAATATTATTTCTTAACAACCAATTAAATAAAATCCAGAAAAAGATTTATCATATAGTTTAAAAAATTATTTCATTACTAAATTTGAGAAAAAAATATTGTGTCAGTTTGCTCTGTGCAAGTATTTTGGAAATCATATCGATAGCGTTGATCAGATGAATCGATCAGAAACCCAAATCAACGTCAACAACTCAAACAACACATTATATAAAACATTTAATATAAATTTACAAGTAAAATTCAAAATGTTTTAGAGATAGATTGGAAACAAAAGACAAGATGATTAAATAACAGAATATGTAGATGGATAAACTTAAATAAATCGCGGGCAACCTTAATCGTGTCATCCGCGACTTAAAGAATAAGATCAATGTGAATTTCTAGGGTAAATCAACATTCGATCTTAAGAGATAGATTTGGGATAATAAGAGATACTAGCATCTAAACCGAGAATATGAAATCTTTGGTGAATCGATGCTATTGTAAAGGAGTTTCACCCCTTTACAAATCAATTTGAGATTGGCGGGACCGCCGACTCGTTATAAAGATCATTCGAAGTGGAGTTATGGGATACTCCAGAACCAAAAGAAGCCGAACAATAAGGGACAAGAATGGATTTTGGAACCCCAGGGTACGTTCCAAAATTTGAAGGAACCGTGTCAAAGAGGAAGATACAAAAGAAGAGTAACAAGATACATCAGGTACAAATCAGAATACATCAATGAAATCACTGGATATTTGAAGCAAAATAGATGGCTGGATCTTCAAGGAAAACTCTAACTCTGAAGGTGAGTCTTGAATGATGAATCACTCAGTCTGACTCGAGCGTAAAGAAAAACACAAAACACTTGAGTCAGGACATAAATACTTATGGGCTATAAATCAACTCAAGTGAACAGTAACAAAATGCATCATTAACTTAAAGGATGCTTGGGACCGCCCATCCTTTAAGGATCCGTTAAACTATTTACTATGTAGTATTATTGCGCTATTATAATAATTTCTACATTAAAAGAAAGTTACTTTAAAATAGCATTAATGGGTTACCCATATAGCCCTTAACACGTAATAATGCCAGTAGTCTATACAATACCGGCATATCTCCTGATCGGGAGACTATGAGAAGATACTTCATAGGTACGACACAAATAGAAACTCGTAGTAAGGCTCGCTATGGTAGGTGACACTGCATACAAGGAAATGCCAGGGTAGATATACTAATTACGCACGCGGGCTGGTGGTAACGTAGCAGCCACATATGTCCACCTCGGAACACACTCCCAAATAAAAATCGAAGAATGACCATCAAATCAACCACAAGTAAGAGTATAAATCGAAGAAGTGTGTCCAACCAGAGGAGCTACCCCTTTTGGCCCGAGATTGCTCCTGTTTTAGCCACCTTATGCCAACTCACGGGAGTTGGTTCCACGTGATATACCTCAAGAACGTCGCCACCATCCTACTTCATTTTGGAATCTTCACCATATACACGGTTGTTAAAGTGGTTTTCGGAGTTGGCAGAGAGTATGGCAGCTTCCAATCCCGGTCTCTTTAACAACCAAACGTTATTGTAACGCCGTAGTCATTTTAAAATAGTTTATACTTCAAAAATCAAATCATTTCATTTCCAAACTATATTCCTTTCAAAGATCATAATACTTTAAAAGGTATAACTCTTTCGAAACCAAAATACTTGAAATCATTACACTTTGAAAATCATAACCTTTCGAAAACAAATTTTCAATTTAACTCAATTCAAACCATCAGTTCAATTCAATTCAGTTTCCCAACAAATCATTTCAAATCTTATAAATTTCAAATATAGATTTGATCCACAAAATAAACTATTCAATTTTTAATATATTTTAATGCTTTAATATACCATATTTCAAAACTAAATTTTATAACTTCATATATATCAAATTTAACTTCATTATTACTTAGTTTAGAAATATTCATTTCATAAATCCAATATTATTTAAATAAACTCAATTTACAAATAAACTCAATATCCTTTCATACAAATATAAACTTCAATTATTCATTTATCAAAATCAAATATCATTTCAAATTCATATTCTTTATCAAAATCAAGGTTAAATCATTTCCAAACCATTTCAATCATCAAAATATCATATTCTTTCAAAACCTCATCATCAAATCATTATTTGAATCAAATCCAAATATTCAATTTAAAAATACCATTTTATATTGAATAAGTTATTCATTTATTATTTCAAGTATCATTACAAAACACATTTCAAAATTCCATCCAAAAATTCACTCATCTCATTACATTTTATTCCATTTAACACATAACCAAGTAAACATTATTTAAATTCAAATTCAATTTAAATTCCTCAAAATTAAAATATAAATATTAAATCATATTCAAAACTCCTTAAATTTCACAAATAATCAATTTCCAAAATTTAAATCATTATCACTTTAAAATATAACTCAATCAGTGTTAAAATCTATAACATTTCAAACATTGTCAAATTTAGCAACGACAGCATTTAAAAAGTGCTATCGTAGCTTATAGTTTTCAAAATAGTTTAGTTCAAGAATAACGACATTATAAAATGCCGTAATAGATATTTAGTTATTTCAAACACAGTTAAGTTCAAAACAACAGCATTTTAAAGTGCTGCCAAAAAACTACAGCATTTTTGGGAAATGCTGTAAATAAAATTCCACATTTTATTATAACTTTCAAAAACATTTAAAACTTCACTTTTTGTTATTTTAAATTTATAAATCATATTTCTAGACTTAAAAATTTCACATTTAAATAAATTTGACATATGATTTATCACAATAAAATTTTAAAAATCAAACATCCAATTAAAATTCAATTCATTTGTTAAGTCAAAATTTCACTGTTTATTTACTTATAAAATTTAAACAAAAACTTAACATTTTACTTCAAATATCATTTCAAAACTTTAAATTAAATTTCCATTATTTACTTACATTTTAAAAATAAAATTTAAAGTCAAAATTCACATTTACTTTAAATTTACTTTCATAAATTTAAAACTAAATATTTAGCCTTCTCAAAACCATAAAATATATACTTTTAAATCAAATTTCATACTTTTAAAAAATACGTATCTTAATAAAAATCATTTATAAATATACCACGCGGTCTGTATGTGATTTTCTAACCTAGGTCAAGTGATATATATATATATATATATATATATATATATTATTTCAAGCCGCAATTTAAAAAGAAAAACCGGGTTCTATAATTTCAAACCTGCAATCCCAAGTAAATAAAAATAAATAAAAATCGCTCAGGCCAATCATTTCAGCCCATAATGATTTTTTCCTATTCTGAAGTCCGTTCGGGTATGTATCATTTCAATCCATAGTCATCCTATTCTAACAGGGAACTTGCAGTGTGAATATATGCATAAACAATATAAACAATTGCACTAACATGTCAATGTCAAAATATAATGTCATATATCAGATGTCAGGTGATAATTAAAAAAGTAAACATGGTAATAACATGGCATAGCATATCATATAATCATCATTTACTTGCATAAACATTTTAAATTACTAAACACTTGTCATCGATTCACTAATTCATAAGTAAAATGCCAGAGTGAGAAAGATTCACTTTTTCAAGATGGAGACCAAAACAACACACAAGCATGATTCCAAGGGCACGACAAGCACAATTTGATTTGAATGAATGGAGAGCCTAGATGGTTATCTTGTATACAACAATTAAAACAAGACATTATAAACATATATATACAATACAAAGATTTTAAATTGAAACGATATTGAAATTGGAATCAACAAAAGACATTACCAAGCCTTGAAATCAAAATTGCTTGACCTACTCTCAACATGGGCTCGGCCATACATGCCATAGGCTCAGTCGTGATCTGATCTAGACCTGAAATGCTAAGCTATGGTCAGGTTAGAGGAAGACAAAGCAAGGTAGGCGAAAAGGTAGAAGTTATAACATGGACTACAAAGGTCTAAGGCATAAAGGAGGAGTTTTTTGTACATGATAGTCTCGGCCTTGGTCATGTTTGGCTCAACCATGGTCAGGTACATGTCAGGTCAGAGGAGAGGGGATGACCAGAGGTGGTGGTAGAAGGTGGTGGTGGTTCTAGGGTGGTGGTCGTGGCTACAAATGAAGAAAGATAGGCTTGGCTATGTAGTTTTCTAGGAGTTTGTGCAAACTTTGTGGAGCTATCATCGTCAAATGGTCATGGCTTGACTTTTTTTTCAGAGAAGGGGCTGAAGGCTACTATAGATGGAGGAGGTGATGGTGGAGCTGATTGTGGATAGGCTAGGCCAAGCAAAGCTAGGAGAAGAGGCAAGGCAAAATCATTGAAAAGAGGAGAAAAAGGTAAAGCCATTAGCATTTTCTTTATTTTTTTCTTTGGATGAAGTGGCCGTTAGTTTTAGGACATGAGAAAAGGATTTCACGTGAAAAGTGAAGAAGAGATGAACGGCAATGCTTAGGAAAATGGATGGTCAAAGCATGAAAAAGTAAATTGAAAAATGAATAGACAAAAGAAATGAAAAGACATAGAATATAAAAGGACTTTGACCCTTTTAATTTCTTTTTCTTTTAAATTAAAATAAACTAAATAAAAAGTAAGTAAAATAAAAATAAAAACTTAAAAAAATAAAGTAGAAAAGAAAATAAATAAATATTTCTTTTATAAAATATAAAATAATTAAGAAAATGGCACAATAATTGAAACTAGGATTAAAAAATTGTAAATAAATACAATAAGCTTTGGAAAATTATAAAATCACTTTAAAAATGTTTTAAAAATAAAATATATGCATAACATGACATATTACACAAATTAGAACAAGATTTGACAAACAAAATATTATTTATATAAATTAAAATAAACAATTTTGTTAAATAAAACAATTTACATACAATATTGTAAAAAGCATAACTTTCACAATATTAATCAGATTTCAACGAAACAAAAAGCAGTTTTCTTGAAATTTTATTTATTTTCATAATAAAAGTTATAATACAAAAATTCAAATATTTAAATCTTAAATTTAAAAGTCAAAGTTTGACCAGATTGACCAAAAATTCACATTTTCTGGAAATATTCAATTATTTCATGTTTGAAATTCTAATTCACATAAAAATAAAAATTTATATTTAAAATAAAAAGATTTATTCATTTTAATAAATGAAATAAAGTTTTTTTTTAAATCAGGAATTCAAATAAAATAATCAAAATATACAATTATAATAATCACAAAACACAGGGTTGTTACACCAAGCGTCTTCAGCTAATCCTGAATCTACTTGGATGTGACTCGAGTATCAGAAATACCCGAATCAGGCTTGACAAACCAGCGTAAGAAACATGAATTATAAATATATATAGTGGTGTCATATGTCAGATTGATGTCAAACAGAACATTTGAAAAGAAAGGTATCTCGTAAGACCATACCACACATAAAAATGGACGGGTTTTTATCGTACGATAACCAAAATACTTTATATCAAAACATTTGGAAATTATCCCTAATGAAATTTGTTTGAAAATGATTTCCAAATAAATACATAAAGAAGGTAGGTATCAACACCCGAATAATGGTGTATATGATACCAAAGGGTAGCTGAAATGCTTACAAGCATTACAGATATTTTGAGAATACAACCAAAATTGTAAAGCTCGTATTGGAATTGGATTTCCAATATGATAAGGAACCAGTGGCATTTTCCTCCGATGCAAAATTCACACATAACAATCCTAGTCCACTACAACTATTCACTTGTCTTAAGAAAGCCTCCGTACTACATTGTTACACTACCATGGAACATCGTATCTCGATGGCTTTGCTTTGACTCAGTCGAGCCTCCAATACCTATCCATTTAAACCATTGAGGATCCAGATACTGGACTCCTCTATCCGCAATAAAACTAATAGCCCAAAATATGTCCTGTAGACCACATAATTACCCGTATCATCTCCCAGGTGTGAGGATCGTAAGGCTACAATCTATTTTCCACAAAGCCATGCTTTGCTTTCCATAAAGTCATGCTTTGCTTTTCACAAAGCAAATTCCACTAAGAATGCCACCATGCCGTTTCTAACAACACACTATTCGTTTTCAAAAAGTACAATCCCGGAGTTCATACGCCTTAGGAAAGGGTGTTAAGTATAAGAGGAGTTCCACTTTTTATTATACATTATATAATATAAGTAAATTCTTATATAACATTTTATAATTTAATTAACATAAATAATAATTTATGTACAATCTTACATTAATTTTATTAGTTGAATTTTAATTAATTAACATTTTTAATTAATTTAGTTTTATTCATTTTAAAAACTAAATTGAGTGTGTGCACTATGAAATTTATAGTTATAAAAGCATGTATCTTATATATATATATATATATGTATTATACTATTAATTAATTAACATCTAATCAAAACAATTTCATCAATTTTGAAAATGATATATATATATATATATATATTACCTGGAACTCTCTTGTAGAGAGGAGCTCCTCAATAATAGTGGAAAGGATGGGACGATATTTTCAATCTTTGGGTTCCTAGGCTTTAATGGTTTGCACCATGATTATGAGTGTGATGGGGCTTGAAATATCATTGAAAATGGTAGCGAAATCAAGTTGTCGTCTCTGGAACTATATTGCGATTGGGAAACGTTCTCTTCCACCATCAACGGTAGCAAAGCATATCTAAGCGAATAACAAAAACATGGATCAGGGAATGGATCAGAGAGGGTTTGAAGTGCAAGTCGTTGAGAATGACATCGAGATGTCCGCTGTCAAAATTGTAAACCACGAATCCAGGTTTACATTAGACCTCAATTTCAGTTCCAAAGACGTATTTGAATTCTCAATATGAAGTCAATGAAATCGGGCTAAGCAACTTTTTCCCTAGGCGTCTATCATTCTGCTAAAAGCAAGAGGTTAAGAACTTAGAAGATAATTAGCGTGCATGTAAAAATGTATATTTTTAATCTTATAGTTAATCTTCTATTATAAAAATAAATTACATAGTATGGTATTTGTACATGTTTTTACCAAAATTAAAAAGTGTTTTCAAATCATCATTTACTCATTTACATTTGAGAAAATGGTAATTTTATGTATGAATTAATTAGGAGAGAATTTATTCTCACATTTTTATTTTATGTTGTAAGAAATTGAGTGCAAATTAAAGTGGCTTCATGGACAAGTAATGGAAGCAAAAAAATATAAAAAAGTAAGAAGTCATGCAACATGGAGGAGTCCATCTACCCACTAACTAATGGACCAACATAAAAAGAAAAAGCACATGCTAGTGGAGATTAATTAATTTCTTAATGATTACTAAGAGACTACATAAAGTAAAGGAAAATTTTGGCAGTTTCTTGAAAGATATTAGGGTTTTAGAACATGTATAAATAACCCTTTTATGTTCATGTAATGGATCTTCTTTATTAGAACCTCCGGTCTATGTTTCAACGACAGCAACTATACAATCATATATATACACACATTTTATCTAGATTATAGGTATATACTACAAGAAAACATCATGCCCGAAGATATTGAGACTCAAAGACAAATGAAGATCTATCGACCATATTATAACTAGTAAGGTTATTCTACTACAAAAGAGTCTTAGAATAAATGTTGTCAAGGTCTCCTTAAGTATATATGCACACATGATCATACGTAAATTGAAACATTTCACAATATTATTGAAAACTACATTTACTAACCACAGATATCTGAGGTAAAACCACAGACGTTTGAGGAAATACTCGAGAAAATAAATTTTTGAAGCCACAGACATCTGAGGTTTTACCACAGACGACGGTCGTCTAAAAAACCGCATATTTCTGAATAGACACTTTTATTGAACAAAAATAAATTACCTCTTCATCAAAAGGTTGTTGTCATTAAAATGAAAAGACATTATCTAATAGTAATAACTTTTCATCTACATCCTTTGAATCTATGAATACAACCATGATTGAGATTTAGAGATTAAACAGAATTGAATTAATTAAATCTGTTCTCTCTTGATTTCTTATAACTCTTTTGTGCATACATTGCTTACATACTCTCAATCTATTATAACCAAATTATAATTTTGGTTAAAAAACTTTCTACAACTTAGAGCACTCACATTCACATACTCAAAGGAGACCACAGGAAGATTTGTACTATTGGTCAAAAAATGTCTTATTTGGAACACAAGGTTGTCAAAGATATACTCTTGTATTAATCTATTTCTTCGGATGAAGCGAGGGTTAGTTGGTTAAAGTAAATAACGAATGGGAGCTTTGGGACTGGACGTAGGATGAGAGGTCTGAACCAATATAAAATATCTGGTGTGATCTTTCTTATTATTTACTTATATTCAATTATTTTTCTCTGTCTAACATAGTTAGTAAGACACACTCACACACATGTGTGTGTGTATATATAAGTTGAATTATTTATAAAGATCCTATTACATTCGCTCTTTTATTTCATGTTAGTAGATTAGATTTATTTTCATGCAAGTAGCTTACTTTTATTTTATGCAAGTTAGTTAGCTGTTGTTCTCTTTACTTAATTTCCCTTTTCTTTTTTGTTTATGATGAAACTAACATATGTTAATATGTATTCAAATATAGGAAGCTAAACCCCATCAATTTGAGGGTAATGAAGCTCTCATGATTCATATAAAATTAATATAATGATTTCATTTATGATCACTTGTTTTGTGCTAAATGGAAATTTTGATGGCAATGGAATTTTGTTGTTTATTAGTGAATTTGAGAGCTTATGTTGTTCATAACAAATATGTTATGCTTAATCAAATAGAAACACAAGTTACACTTTCGTCTAAATGTGATTTTGGTAATGAAAGTGAGACTAAAATCAAAATTTGATGTTCTACATTACTAATTCATAGTAAATAGATCATACTTAAAATAGATTTTATTTTTAATTTCACGATCATTTTCATTAGATTCGACAAGTGGATTTAGAGGTTGTATTAAAGTTTGATGGTTTAAGTTGTGTTAGCAAATATCACAATTAGAGCATACTTATAACAAATACATCAACTAATTTCACAAATGGTTAAAAAGGGAGATCATAAATTCATTTTGCGTTGATTTATATGATAATAAGAAGGGATTTACCTCTAAATTGTCTTCTAATCTCGTAGTTTAAATCCAAATTTTCAATAATTTTTAACAATTTTTAGTTAACAAAATTTCAAATGTTTGGGATAATTTAATTGAGTAATTTTTAAAAAAAAAATTCTGTAGATCGACACATACTCGCATACGTACTACGATTGTACACCGTGCACTTGCGGTATTTATAACGATATAATTCGATGGTTTTCTAATCGATAAAAATATACATTCCGAATAAGTTTTTGGCGCTGTTACCGAGAAGAACAATTTAATTTTAATTTTTCTCTTTGGTTTATTTTTACATTTATTTTGTGTTATAGAATAAAGAAAAAATTTGTGTTGTGCATTTGATTTATGCACTTGTCTTGTTCACTTATGTTTGATTCATTTGTGCATTTGGTTTAATTTTGTGTTAATTTTTAATTAATTTAAAAAAAAAATTAGTTTTTCAAGTTGTTTATTTTCTACTACAACCTGCCACTATCTTGTGCATATTAGTTCTCTGGTTCTCTGTTTTCATTATCGGTTGTTTGTTTCTCTGTTTGTTTTTCCACTTCACTTCACTGCAATTTTTACTTTGTTTTGTTAAATTTTGGAAAACCACCTTCTGCCTTCACTTCACTTGTTACTTTTTGTGTTTATCTTTCATTTCATTCCAACCTTCCACTACTCCATCCCATAAAAACCCATACAACTTGCCAATCACTTCTCCCAGGTTCATCCTCCTACTTCTGCCTAAAGCAATCTCTAAACAACCACTACATTCGCGGCCAACTTCCACTCCTCCTCCTATCCATCTCTTATGTAGAACTACCCCACAACAACAATTCCGGTTCTTCCTCTTTCAATCCTTCACCCAGACACCGCCGAAACTACCCAATCATGAACCAATTCACGAAAACTCAACCCCGCAACTTCACCAATCTTCGAACATCACACTTAAACAACACCTACAACACAAACAATAACATAAACCATCACTTCCTCCCCTCACCAAAACCAGCAACCTCCTCACAAACAATTGGGCCCACCTAATCCTCCACCAACATCTCTTCATTACTCCTTAATCAACCACCCTTCCAAAAACTACACATCTCCATACACAAACCAACCTCTTCCAACTCTTCGTTTCCATAATCACCTACATCTCCCTAACCAATAACCTACACACCATACAAATCAGCCAAATTATCATCACCTTACAAACATCCCTTTGCCAAACACATACCTCAAACCCCAAAAATCATTATCTTCTGCCAATATAACTACACCGCAGCAACATTCCTCCAGCATCTCAAGCTCGCCCATTCACATCACCCAAACCTGACCACTATCAATCACCTCATCACTGTTGTGTAAACAACCCTGCCTCATTTACTATACAATGCTGAATCCTCCACCAACCAGAAACCGACCAAAAATTCCTCCTCACTCACCAACACAAACCTCACTTGATAACCATAATTCACACAACACAAACCCACCACTACACCAACCACCTCCGAACAATAATGATTCTCAAATCACCATCAATTGATCAATCACGAACCACCACTCCACTGTTGCATGCATGACCCAAATCGTGAACTCTGATACTTAGCAACTCTACACAACCAACCTTTACAAGACAGATTGACAACCACGAATCAAAACTACAATCCGAACGCTAGCAACTCCACACTGCAACTTCACCCGAGCCTTCAACCATGATCGAAACTTCCAGAACTACCAATCATGAACATCAACCACGACCATATCAAATCCGAACCTATCGCCTCATCCAAAACCCTCACTATTATATTGGGTTTCGATTAAATTGGAATTGTGGACTTTTGAGTTTGAAATTCTGATTTGAGGATTTCGTTTGGTTTGAGAGGCTATGAAATCTGTTTTAGGTTGAATGTTTTTGAAATTAGGTTTTTACTTGTGGGATTTTGGGCATTTGAGTCTTTTTAAGGTTGTTTTCTTAATTTTTGTGTTAAAGTTCTATTCTGTTTTGGTTAACTTTTAGTGGTGATGTTGTTTCCTTTTAAAGTTTAGAAGTAAAATCAACGCATAACATACTTCTTTTAAAGTTTTCTTTTGTTTAACTTTCAATTTGAAAAAAAAAATGTTTTTGGTTTTCGTTCCATCCTTTAAAAATTCGTTTTCAACCCTTTTTGAGGTTGTAAATAGAAGAAAAGTAGACAAGGATTACTTGCTAGAAACTGTTCAATTTTGCTCGCCAAAAAAATCGATGCTTTTAAATAAATTGCTAATAATTTTTGCACGCTCTAGTATTGTGTTCTTATCTCCTATTTTTATTTTTATTACATTATTGGTTGCGTGCATTTAAAAACAAAAAACAAAGCAAAATAAAAGTTCATTTTTAGTTTCATTGCTAATGCACATTTAATTTCTGTTTTTGCATTATTTCTTCTTGTTTTTATTTTCTAAGGAAACATCCAAGTTCACATACGGTGGGGATTTCATCACCCTTTCCTTGGCCTACAACTTCACACTGCAACTTCACCTCCGAACAATCATGATTCTCACATCACCATCAATTAATCAATCATGAACCAACCACTCCACTGTTGCATGCATGACCCAAATCATGAACTCTGATACTTAGTAACTCTACACAACCAACCTTTACAAGACAGATTGACAACCACGAACCAAAACCACAATCCGAATGCTAGCAACTCCACACTGCAACTTCAACCGAGCCTTCAACTACGATCGAAACTTCCAGAACTACCAATTACGAACATCAACCACGACCATATCAAATTTCAACCTATCGCCTCATCCAAACCTCTCTTTATTAAATTGGGTTTCGATTAAATTGGAATTGTGGACTTTTGAGTTTGAAATTCTGATTTGAGGATTTCGTTTTGTTTTAGAGGCTGTGAAATGTGTTTTAGGTTGAATGTTTTTGAAATTAGGTTTTTTCTTGTGGGATTTTGGGCATTTGAGTCTTTTTAAGGTTTTTTTATTTTTGCGTTAAAGTTTTCTTCTGTTTTGGTTAAATTTTAGTGGTGATGTTGTTTCCTTTTAAAGTTTAGAAGTAGAATCAACGCATAACATACTTCTTTTAAAGTTTTCTTTTGTTTAACTTTCAATTTGAAAAAAAAATTGTTTTTGGTTTTCGTTCCATCCTTCAAAAATTCGTTTTCAACCCTTTTTGAGGTTGTAAATAGAAGAAAAGTGGACAAGGATTACTTGCTAGAAACTGTTCAGTTTTACTTGTCCAAAAAAATCGATGCTTTTAAATAAATTGCTAATAATTTTTGCATGCTCTAGTGTTGTGTACTTATCTCCTATTTTTATTTTTATTACATTATTGGTTGCGTGCATTTAAAAACAAAAAACAAAACAAAATGAAAGTTCATTTTTAGTTTCATTGCTAATGCACATTTAATTTATGTTTTTGCATTATTTCTTCTTTTTTTATTTTCTAAGGAAACATCCAAGTTCACGTACGGTGGGGATTTCATCACCCTTTCCTTGGCCTACAAATTGTATTTCATCACAGAAAATTTGAGTAACTAATAAAGATTAGACGTTGAACTTAAAGATGTCACAAGCACATTTAGGGCAAATTTATATTTTGACAATTTATAATTATTACAGTGTTTTGTAAAAATTATATTGATTATTTCTCTAAATGTACTAAAACCTTTAGCTGCTTTGCTACGGTGATTCATGGTGCACTAATAACCTCTGTCCTTGACCTAGCTAAGAACTATTTTTTTGAATTAAGTCAAAGTGTGATTATACAATTTTTGGTTATGGTGTACTAAGGACATAAATTTTTAATTAAGTCCTTGTATTCATTTAGTTCATGCATATATAAATAATAAATAAATATCCAAAATCATAAACAAAAAAGCAAACATTTTCATTTAAACGTGTTTTTTTAATAAAAAAATCCATTGAAAACAACTATTTTCCTTGTTTAAAAATAAAAAAATAAAAAAAATTCACTTCATTCTTACTCTCTAATCCTTGTTTTTCACCTCTTTCTTTCCTTAATCTTTTCCCTTGTGCATGAGTGTTTGGCCTCGTGACGCGTCAATGAACCATTTAACTCAAACAAACAATCCCTTTATAATAGCAAATGAATATCCTCCTCGCACTCTCATAGACGGTATTTTCCCCGATCGAGTTTCTATCGTTTCTTGCACTACATTACTGGCCCCAACAGATAATCACTTTAAAATCCATTCAAGTCACATTAACACGCTTCCAAAATTTTGAAATTTTGAAAGTGATGATCCCTGTATGTAACAGACTGCAAATCCGTACCCCTTGAGTTGACACTATTCTCCATCATTCAACTCAAGATGAATGGAAATACGAACCATTTGGGTTAAAGAAGAAGAGGTAGAAGAAGAAAATAGAAAACAACATCAGAATCTAAACATCACAGCGGAATAAAGTATAATAGATAATAAATAATCTTTACACAAAAGAAAATCTGTTTATACATTACATCATCAGAATACAACATCAGAATTCAATACAATCAACAATACACTCAAGACGGATATAATATCCCATCCTTCCAAATCTGAATACAAAATGGAATAATAATCAAGTATGGAAGTACGTATTGCCATCCAACTTGTCTCCTGAGCTCCATAGCATTCTTCCCTGTATCCTATAATACTTGGTCTGACCCGAGCATTATAGTTAAATAACACCCGAGTCAGTCTGGAATACCAACGTCAGAAAACCACACTCATATTGATTATTAAAGGTCCAAAATTATTTTGAAAACAAAAGCATCTCGTAAGACCACGCCACAAATAAACATGTCGGGTTTTTACCTTACGTTAGCCAAAACACTTTTTATTAAAATCCTTTGATATTATAATAGGGCCTATTTACAAATACTTATTAAAATAGCCGAAATTGTTACATGATTAAATTCCAGCTACTAGCCACAATCGTGGGTAATACAAACAAAACCGTAAAAGGCACGTAGGGAGAATGGATTCCAACTAATGACTAGGCACTGGGGTACCACCTGTCACAGTACGTGGCCTAGATCATCGTACCGAGGATTACTCCCAATCCCCTGTAACACAAGACCGGGACTACCCCTTACTGGATAATCTCGAGTAAGATCACCCCACGGTTGGGATCAGCAACCGCACCACTAAGTCGAATAAAAAGGGACATCTAGACATGGATGACCTCATCCTAATAGGCGCTATCCACCTAGACTTGCTGCATAACTCCTGATTTTTAGTCATTCCCGGTTGATGAGGCTTGAGGCTAAGCGTTACCTTTTTAGAATATACCACTTAGAATGCTCATCGCATACCTGACGATGTTCTAAAAGCCTTCACCCATACAAGTCCGTTCCGGGTTCGAATGGAACCGAAGGCACTACTCCTACTACATCTATTTTGGAATCACCTCAGGATTTGTAGTGACTACCCCTTGCATTCGCTGCTCCATCTTCGAATCCAAACTCGTCTTTCTCATGAAAACGTACAAACCGGATGGAAGTGGTTTTCAGGAAATAAATCCCGATCCTGGTCTCTTCGAAACGTCGGCGCATTGGCCAATATTGATAGTCAGTTATTTAACTATCAGTTAACATTCATAAACAACCATCAATCAAAAATAATATCACCAAATTATTTATTAACATCAAAATATCTTCGCAAGATATATTTCCATTTTCAACCCATTTGAAAACAGTTTTCAAACCACACTCTTCTCATGGAATAAATTTCCAACCATTTATTCTCACTGAAAGCACCCAGTACAAAGCATTAGATTTCTAAAATAATTTAAAAACACTTTATTATAAATATACCTTAAAACATTTAAGTTGAAAACTACTTCAATACTTTATTAAAAATATATATACTTTAGGAATATTTAAAATGAGGTTACTTTATAAAATTTAAAACTAGATTTTCTTCTTTAAAAAAAATACCAAGTCACATTTAAATAATTACTACGATAATAGATTTGAAAAATACTTAATTTAGAATTTAAAAATTTAGAAATAATAAATTTTGTAAAACATACCTTTAAAATAACTTAAACTTTTTACTTATACTTAAAATTTGCTTTGAAAACGTGCTTGGCTATTCAGGGAAATACACTTCCCTTCCACATCTTTAAAAATAAATCATTATTTATTTTTAAACAAATTTACCCATTCCTCTATAAATTCCCACCGTGAATTTATTCTTCCAAATATTCACTAATATATTACTTCACTTCTATAAACCAAGTTTATAAGTTTCATAAACTCAACTTCCTTTAAAATTCTGATTCCAAACACTTAGATCAAATTCCAAATTGATTTCCAATTTACTCCATTTTGAAATAAATTTCTTTACTTACTCAATTTATTTCAAAATCCATTAACTTCAGATTTTATTCCTCAATTATGATTTAAAATCCTTTTTAACTGAAAACAATAATTTCAGATTTCCAAATTCCTTCTTTATCCTTTTCATTAAATTTAAACCTTGAATTGTTTAAAATAAATTCTTCATTCCTTTACATAATATCACTTAAGTTTTAAAATTCATTATTATTCTGTTCATTCAAAATCCCCTTTTCATAATTGGAACTTAATTACTAGAATTTTAAAATCACTTTTATTCCTTCCCAATATTTATTCAAATTCTCTATAATTATTTTACTTAAAAATTCACTCTTTTATTTCCATTTCAAAAATCCAATTCTATATATTTTGATAATTCAGTGTTTCGAAATATATTCAAGCAAACCAAAGCATTCAATATTCCAATTATCAATATAATTCGTCACAGAATACCAAATATTCATAACACAGAATATTAAACAATCTAAATAATTTTGAGGGATCTAGTTGGGTCCCTCCAACCTGTTTTCTTGCATCCACAGATGTTAGCACAATACCAATTCCACTTCGAGGTGGTATATCGCGTTATATGGGATTACTATAATATCATCCGCTATTATGCGGTGCATAGAGTCTCATCCGCTATATAATGCGGGAAATCAAACACTCTAATATATACTATATACTGCTATATATAATATAGCACATCAAGTATCAATCTCCAACCTATTATTTAAATTTTACCAATTAAATTTAAATTAAACCCAGATGAGTGAGATTAACTCACCTTTGATTTAGTTTTGCAAACCGATCCAACCTTGACTTGTTTCTCCATGATTTATAGACCTTGTATAACATTAACACAGTTTATTAACATTCGAAATAAAATACTAAATTAAATGACTTATGATTCAATTTAACAAAAAATTTGGTTTTAAACCAAAAATTAAATTTCAACTAATCTTCTTATAATAAAATATTTTTCTTAGTGCCTAGAATAATTAGATAAGTAAATTACAAATTAATTATCTACTCCATTACTTCTTAAAATAAATCTAGTAAATTAAAAAATGTATATTTATTTCTATTTTTCTTTTTTTCCAAGCTGCACATGCTAAAAAAAATCTATATAAGCTTTAAACATTTAAAACCCTATTTCTCCTAAATCTTATTGTTTTATAAAATTATCCAAAACTAAAATTACAGAAATTAAGGTCAACAGAATCACCAAAATAGGCTACAAGCATTGACTGCCGACATGCCTCACCGATGAACGCGACCCAATCCTGCGGCCTCCTTCCGATGTCAGTGAATCCAAACGCAGCAGCCCATCTCGCTTAGGCCACCAATGCAAACCTGCGACCTAACTCTCCCCTTACTGTTTGTCAACGACGCCACCCTCGGTTGCTCCACCATGGTCACGCCCCCCCTCAAGCGATGATCTCTCTCCCACTACTCGTTGGTTGATGAGATATTAGTTTGAAATCTCATCCAAAGCCTCGGCCCGCAAGCTTTTGAATCGAAATCGATTCGCGGCCGTAGAACGACACGAAGCCCCCCTGCGATCATCAGCGTGAATCGATAAGCACAGCAAAATGCCAAAGTTGATTTGCTTAGAAAATGAGGGTTTAGGGATTTGAAGAGCTCGGCAATTAAAAGAGAAAATAGAAAAACGCGATCTAGATTAATCTGCCATTTCTCTCTTCGAAGTGTTGATTTCATTCGACGAAATAAGATCAAATTTAAAATTGAAAGCGCTCGGCTGAAAGAAAGAAGGGAACGAGATAGAAATGATTATAAAAGACAAAAAGGGGAAAAGAAATGACAAAAGCGTGTTTGAATTAGCTAGCGTGATCAGAAAGGAATAGGCAGTAGGGTGGCTAAGAGAAGACATAAAGAAAACCTGATGTGAATAGCATTTTTGACCAGTCAACAATGTATACAATATTATTTAAATTTAAATTTAAATTTTGAATCGTCTCGAAATCGCCACTTAAAATTTTGACCTCCTATCGAGATGTGCCGCTAGGCGTTTATAATGTTATACCCATATTCCGAACGCAATGGAAAAGGTTTCGAGCCCTAATTCGATCGTATAGAGAAGATAGGTTTTTGGATTGACTATTAAAATTTATTCAATTAATTATTTTCCGGGTGTTTATATCTCGTACGATCACATGATAATTCCGAAGGATACGAAATTTGAAACCCGTTAATAATAATACGATATTACGGATCCAATGGAACTGGTTTCGTCAAATTCCGAGACTGTGCCTCGGAAGGCTATTTTAAATATTGATTTAAACGATATATTTTCAAACTGAACAAATCACCTTTAAATTCAATTTTAACACTTTTACTATCTTCAGTATTATCAATATAAATTTTACAAACCTTCAAATTATTTTTAACAGGCTTAAAACCGAAGATTCAATAATTTACCCAATTTTATTTTGTTAAATTAAATAGTTACATCATCTAATAAGCCGCTATATTAAATTCTAAATCTATTTTATTGAATAAAAAACCAAACTTTTCATATTCAAAATCAATTTATAATCCAAATTAAATATTTAAACCCATTTAAATATTCCAAACTCAACGATAGAAAATTCGAGTTATTACATTCCTCCCCCTTAAAAAAATTTCGTCCCCGAAATTGCTAGTTAAGAGGAATGGTCTAATACCCGTTTACTATTTTCCCAAAACCAAACAGTTTTTAACAACTCTCAAAACAACCTTTTTATTAAAGACACACTAACCCTTTTTCTAGCCTTCCAAACTAATCCATAAGTCCCAATAATATTATTTACTTAACAATTCAAACTTGAATTTAAAACCAAATTATGAATTATAAAAAATTTTCTAACTCCCTAAATTTTCGAAAAATTTCGCCAGCGTCTCCTTTGCGCGGCTAGCTCGGTACAACTACAAAATGCCTCTACGGGCTCCTCAATTCCAAAAGAAAACAAAATGCCAAGTGGCTAGATCAAAAACCCAATCAAATTTCATAAAGAAATTTAAACACATACTTTTTTGTTGAGCAATTCAATTTATCTTCTGAAATCAAAAATCAAAAATTTTATTTTATAATACTTGTATATCTTACTTAGCAATAATATCCAATCACAACATTCAAAATCATTTCATAAACTTCTTTACAAAATTTTAATGTTTATTCATCCAAGCCCGTACGATGTACCTATATCATTCGTACGCAATATCAAATATGGTCGCTCACTCGATCACACAATTTCACTTCTGAACGAGCATCGTCCACCCGACTTTCTAGTGCGGACTCAAATATAGTTTCTTGATCAGAAACCGTCATTCTCCTTGCATAGTCATAACTATGATAGAGAATTTCCAGAATCAATCAAAATCCATATCCGGGGTTCGCCGTCGAAAATTGAATAAAAAATCCTAACTCGGATCGATATAACTATCTCGAAATTCTTTGCTCGAATCTGAATCAAATTGCTATGCGAATAAAATAATATACGTACATCCTACGTATTTATCTCAATTTATTATCAACTATATCAACTCTCTTTTTATTCACATTCATTTGATTTCTATTCTCTTATTAACGCTTCATATATTTATTTTCACTTCACCACTTTAGTTTATATCTACTTCTATTCAAATTGGTTCATCCATTTCCATATGAATTCAATTTATCTTCAACTCTGAATATTGAATTTTATCTTACATTTATAACCGATTCATATCATTATTTTAAATTAGTTTCATTCACTAATTTATTTCAATTTCCAGTTTGAAATCGTTTTATCGTTAACAAAATTTTCCTAAAAAATTTCAAAAAATTTTCTAACTCCCAAAATTTTCGAAATTTTTTTGGCAGAGTCTCCTTTGCACGGAAGAGCTTTTGCAATTTGACAAGAGATATAAATATATATACATCGACCCACACGGTCAGAAAATCAAAAACAGTTCATATTTTCTATTTTTATTGCGTAGGCGTACCTTTATTTAGCATTTTTAAGAAAGCGACTTATTATTTTAGCAATTAGCGCAACCAAAATCCTTCCAAACAGCCTTCATGTACTTGTACTTACTCAATTTAAACATATAAGCGCTATATGTAAGAAGTTTATAGCATTTCACTTATATTTGAATAGCTAAAACATGGATTCTATAACAATGCGTGTTATATACTTTCATAAGAACATATGTAAGGTTTCATCTAAATCCATTCCATTAAACTTGACAACATTCCATGCTAATATTAATAACCATTTCCAAAATTAATTTAACCCAAACTTTTATTTAATGGGCTTTCATCCTTACTCAAAGCCAAGCTTCTATAAATTTTAAACTTAAGTTAATTTGCTTTAATTTTTTCCAACTTCAAACTTAAGTTCACTTCTATTTGATTCTCATCTAATCAAATTCCATTTAGTTCAGTTAGCCCATCCATTTTATTTTAATTCACCTTCTCAATTTATAAAAATAATATCCAAGCACATACTTAACTCATTTATACTCGAATTGGATTTTATTTGTAACTCAAATCATTTCTATTATAATCCAATTTCATTTTATTTTTACAACCTCTCCACTTATTTTAATCCATTATCAATCCAAGTCGAATTCTATTTATAATTCGAGTTTATTTCCAAACTTCAGTATTAACTTACAATCCATTTTATTTAACCGAGTTAAATTTTGTTAACATACTCAATCAAATAATTTATTTAGCTTATTAGCTTACTTCCAACTTTTAAATAATATTCGGTTTTATTACAAAAATCGCTTCATTAAATTTTTCTGATTTCAATTTTTATAATTTTAGTTTGGATCTTCTTTCACTTCCCAAAATTCCAACATTTTTTATTTCGGCTTATTTATTTCCTTTTTTTCATTTTTGTAAGCTACTCACTTAATAATATTCATACTTCCCCATCCATTTACAGTCCATCACTGTGACGACCCGGCTTTCTATGCCCAGAAAACCGCTTCGTCTTGAAGAAAGAAAGGGGTGAGAAAATAGAAAAGATAGAGAAGAAAGAACAACAACATCAGAATCTCACAGCGGAATGAATAAATTATAATAATCACATAAGTATTTACATAATATACAACATCAATCTGAGTTATACAGATAATAGATCACATACTAGACAGTTATAAACACCTGTCTAGTTATACAACTCAATACACAAGTCAACACAGAAATATCAACACAGAAATATCAACACAGCGGAACTATATGTATCTACAACGCTGAAGCCTCCTGCTCTATTGCTCCTCCAGAATTCGTCAAAGCTAACCTGAATCCCTTGACTACCCGTAAAAATTTGGGTACCCGAGAGTTTATGAAAAAAACAAAAATAAACTCCGGGTCAGACATGGGTCTGGTATGAGTAACAGGTTAAAGTTGCTTAATTTTGAAAATCTTTTGAAAACAAAAGGTATCACGTAAGACTTCCCACACATAAACATGGAAAAGTTTTTACCTTACGCTAACCAAAACATTTGATAGGAAATTCTGTGATATTATAATAGGTCTAGGGTTTTCAAGTAAATAGAAAATAGCCGAAATTGTTACACGATTAAATTCCAGCTACTAGCCACAAAAGTGGGTAATACAATCAAAACCGTTGGCACTTATTGGATTGTGGATTCCATACAATGACAGGGCTACTGGGGTACCGCCCGTCACAGTACGGGGCCTAGATCACCGTACCGAGGATTACTCCCTTCATCCCCTGCAACACAAGGCTGGAACCATTCCTTACTGAACAGTCCCGAACAAGATAACCCCGCAGATAGCCGTCGCTACTGCCCACTAAGCCGAAATAAAAGGGACATCTAGACAGGGGAATATCCTTGTCCTGCTTGGGCATGACCCACCTAACCTTGCTGCACCTCCCCTGTTTTAGCCATTCCCGGTTGATGAGGCTTGAGGCTACGATTACCTTTATAGAATACATCTCTTAGAATGCTCATTGCCCGCCTGACGATGTGTTGAAAGCATTCAATCCATACAAGTTCGTTCCGGGTTCGAACGAAACCGAAGGCATTATCTCGTTACACTCATTTTGGAATCACCCTCAGAGTTAACGACGATAACCCTTGCATTCTGAATCTTCATCTTCACTTCAGATTCACGACCTATCGTTAATTTGGAAACGATGTGGTTTTCGGATGTTCCTAATGCGGAAAACCCGATCCCGGTCTCATCGAAATCCAAAACGTGTCTTTTAAGGCCAAGTTGTCTATTTAGTCTTAACAGTTCAATTCAATATCATCAATATACACACATATGGATAATTCATAGTATCACAATAGATAATCACATCATCATAAACAGATAATTCATATTATCATCAAAATAGATAATTAAATATTATCATACTTTAAATCAAGCATCCATATCACATAGATAGTATTCAAGTCAGATCTGAATGCACAACCATCAAATGAAATATCACTATCATTCATCCATAAGCAATGATTTATAAATCACAATCTATAATTAATTTAAAATGAATTAAATTAACTACGTCTATCTCTAATTAATTTAAAATAAATTAAATTAATTACTTCATTTATAAATCTTGCTTAGACAACTATTAATTTAATTTTAAATCAACTTAATTAATCAATTTCTAGATATTTATCTTGATTAACTTCTTCGATTAATCACCCTCTAATTACCGTAAGTAATTAGTCTTTAATTAATTCTACAAATTAATTATCCTAAATCATTTATAGTAATTAACATTTAATTACTTTATTTATAATTAAATACAATTAATTACATTATCCTTAATTAATCACCTCATTATTTATTATTTCTTAATTAAACTATTCTTAATTTCATTATTAATTACATTAATTAATGATCTCTAATTCATATTTTAAATTAAATTACTTTGTTTAATTTAATTACATTAAGTGATTAATCCTTAATTAAACACAATTATTAATCACCTTTGATCAATATCAACCAGTAATTAACTACCCTTAATTACTCATATTAATAAATTAATTATTCCATAATTAATTATCTCCATTAATTAATCCTCTGATTAATTACAAAAGTAATTATCCCAAATTACTTTATTAACACATCCTCTGCACTAATTACATTCAGTAATTATATTAATTACTTCCTCAAGTAATTATGCTCCATTGAATACACTAAGTGATTTCACATATCAAATCTTCAAATGATTTCTTAACTTAATTAAACTAAATTAATTAACTTAAATAAATCATTTCATCAAATTAGGTACAATAAGTAATTAATTTCTTCATTACTTTTATCCAGCAATTACATTTAACAATTTATAATGGATTATTTAATAAATTTTGACTAATTATCAAAATTAATCAAATTCATGAATTTAATTAATAATCCTTTAGTTAATTACCATGATTACATTTCTACATTTATTTCTTAATCAATTCCTAATTATAAATTAATCTAAATTATTAATTTATAAATTAAATACATAAGTCATTCATTAATTAACTTGTTCATTAAATATTTTTAACTCCTTAGTTATTCCTAAGATAATTTATTTCTTTACTAATGACTTCATTAATATCTATGTGTGTTAGAACTTTACCTTCCAAAATTTTAAATTTGAATTCCATTTGGAATTTAAGATTCAAAAGTATTATTTATTTAAACATTAATCAAGTTTAAATTCAATTTATAATCTTGTGAATAACTTTAATTACATACACATGAAACTTAAATAAGAAAGCCTTTAAATTCAATTGTTTGAATCTTAATTTAAATTTAAATTTCCAAAGACATTCATATTTAAAATTGATTTAAACCTGCAGATTTATATTCCAAGTTTACTTTGATTTAAACTCCCCTCCAACAACTTGATTTTCCAAATCCAAATCTATTTTAAAACTTTAAAATAGTTATTCAAAACTGAGTTTAACCATAGAATTTAAATCATTGTTTAAATCAAATATTTCAGGTTTTAGTTTTGTCTGGTTTAAACCTGAAACTTTCAAAATGAATTCAGAAATACAAAATTTTAATTTAAACTTAAATCTGGATTTGACTTTCATTTAAATCTAACCTTACACTAATTCAACTTTTGGATTATGGTTAGCTTGCAAATTTTAATTTGCTTTTAAATTTAGTTAAATGTAAAACTGTAGGCAGTTTTATGTTTCCTGAAGCAAGTATCCTACCCGAGACCAAAGCAAATATGCTTCGGGTCAATAATGCCCTTGCTTCGAGTCTCATGCACAAAAACTCGAGTACACCGCGAGGTCTAAAATGACAACATCTCAACTATACAAGACATGGAAACAGCAGTGTAACATGATCATGCATTTGCCAAGACAGAAGCCATAACAAGCTTGAAATTCAGTTCCAAACTGAGTACAGGTAGAGGGAAGAAAATACTAATATGAAATACAAATCAAACTCAGTCAAGGGTAGGATCACTGCAACACCAGATCAGGAAAACAAACAGAGGCATACTAAACAAGGTTAAGTGGTCTAACCCATATTCATCTCAGGTCAGTGAGCATTAAAAAAAAGGCATACCAGATTAGAGTGGCAACAGGGACAACTCAACCAATCATGTGAGATAATCGATTCAACAAAATCAATGCTCAAACTACTACACAATGTAGATGCAGACCACACACAAGTATACCCAGTCACATATATATAATCTGTGGCTACACATTACACAGGCAACACATAAAAGCAGTGCTTTGGAACAGTGAGTACAATCAATGATGCAAACAAATGAACAAACCAGATTGAATAATCTTCCCAACCACACTGACCAGGTTTCACTAAGAACTGTATTTATTTTAAAAAAATTGTTTTTAGAAAACTCAGGTCAACCTATGCCTAAAAATATAAATTACATCAGTTTCAGAGATTAGGATCTAACTGTTTTAACTTAAAACATGTTTAAATATTTAGTTTAGAATATACAACTTATATTGGCTTAACACTAAGCTCACACAATTAAATATATCTTGAGAAAACTGTTTTGAAAACTAACATTTGTATTGAAGAACTCAAACAAAGGTCTTAAGCAATCAACAAATTGGGGTAACACTTCCAGTTTCAATGTTTAGAGTATCATATATACCTATATATCCTATTCACAGAAATATACATAAACAACAAAACTTTTATTATTATTATTTTTGTTTTAAATTTCAAGAAGATGAATTTCTTTCAGAGAACAGATGCAGTATTTCATTTTTATTCAAATGGCCAAAGAAAGGGGTATATGTAGATTCACACAAATATTTTAAGCATCCAAATGTTAGCTTGCAACAGATTAACTTAAGAAATTCTTAAAGGTGTTACTCACCTAGATTTATGAACACAGAACTTCATTTAGCCAAATCTTTAAAACTGGGAATAGTTTCTCTTTAAATCTTCCAAACCTCTTTGTTTTTGTTGAATAGTGTTTTCAGAGCAACACACAATTTATTTCTACTCAGATAAATTTTTATACTTTGACAATGATTGTACAATCAACTTTTGTTTAAACTATAAATTCCAAAAATAACTTGATCTAGAGGTAAAGGAGTTTAAACTACAGCTATAGTTTTAAGAACTGTATATATATATATATATATATATATATGTTTACAGATATTCACAAACATGTCTACAACTCACATCCAAAAATGCACAGAAATTCACTAACATACATTCACACAAACTCACCTATTTCATACATAGATCATGAGATTCAGATTTATATATTTAAGCTTTTAAAAATAAATGTTACTCACCTTGCTTGTAAAAAAAAGAATGAACAAAGCATGCTTGCTTGAAAATCTTGGATCTTAAAAACTGTAAAGTGGTGTGCCTGCATTTCCTAAATCTTCCCTTGCTTATCTTCAGTTGTAAATACTATTGAGTTTGTATAAATGGAATTGTTTGTTGTTATTTCTTAGTTTCAGGTTTATATGTTTTTATGAACAAACTAAAACAAGATGTATATAAAGAAGTTTCAGGGGGAAAGGTGATAACTGGATCAGGTGTATGTAAGTACACTGTATACATTTTGTTTTTATCAGGCATAATCTTTTAATTAGGGGCTGAAAGATTTTTTTTTTTAAGCAAGTTGAACAGATTAAAGTTGTGCTAGCATTTAATGCTTGAGTACTTATGTTCCTACATACTCTGATATAATTAGATTCTTTTGACATTTCTCTTACCTGCATGTTTTTAGCTTGCTTTACAAACTATTCTATATGCTGAACATACACAAAGATATTTCTACTATGCTTTGTTTTGTTTTATCATTTTACTTTGTTTTACATTAGACAGCAAAATCATTTTGTCTGGTGATTTTTATTATTTTGTTTTCATACTTATCTGAAATCTTAGTCTATAAGCTTCTTGTATTTTGTTTATTTTATTTCTTTTACCGGCCCATACATTTACTTTGTCTTGTTTCATACTTACAAGCATATGTTTTGAACTTTACTTTGCATTGCAACAGTTTACATTCATACTATAAAAATTGTTTTAAACATCTGTTTGGTTTATTACTTTAGTTTCTTTTGCTTTTTCTTTTTTTCTTAACCTTATGTTAATGTCACAATTTCATAAGTTTATGCATGCAGACATATTTTATAACCTATGCTTGGTTTTACACTTATGTTTCATATATATAAAGTTTTGTTTAATTTTGAAACATTGTTGAAAGATTTTATTTTAAATTATAGCTTTCCAAAATATGTATATAAGTTTAAAATAATAATTCTTCTTTATTTAAATCCATTGTAAAGATTTACATTATTAATACAGCTCATTATTCGAAATAATTTAGAAAAGAAATAATTCCTTCAAAATATAAATTACTTATTTTATAAAGCTAAATTGAAAAGAACAAAACAGCTCTTTTATTTAAATTGTAAACCTAGGCTAGAATACTCTTAAACAATTTAAATTTATCTTGAGTATTTTCAAGATCATATTATTATTTATTCAATATTAAATAAAAAAATCAAATCCCTAATTTTCCAAAAATATTAGAGTTAAAAATCATGTTTTCATTTTATTAAACTTAAAACAAAGGTTATCTATTTACAATATATACAGATATATATATATATATTATAAATAGAAAACAATTTAATTGGCTTTTAAAAGGTAAATTATCAGTTAATCATTTGTTTAAAAGAAGATTATTAAATCAATTCAAATTATTATTAACAAATATTATTAAATCAATTTAATTTTATCACAGATTATTAAATTGATATTGCCTCAAATTTCCGGGATATCACAATCACATTTTCACTTTACTTTTAACTTGGGATTACATTTTTGTTCCAATGCTTTTCAATTCTTTTATAAGCTTCCAAAGCTTATTTATCCCAATTCAATACTTACTTAGTTTATGCTTATTTATTTAAGTAAGAATTTTATTCCATCCAATATTATCTATAACTCGACTGGATTTATTCCAATTCAATTTTATTTAACTTCAGTTAAATCTAGCATCATACCATTCTCTTTAATCCACTCAATCCACTGGAATTTAAATTAAGTAAGAACTTACTTTCGCTTAATATCATCTACATCTCAATTTATTTCATTACAATTCAATTTCAACTTACTTCAAATCCAACTCATTATTATTATTAACTTTGCTTAAGTTAATGCAATTCTAATTAATTTTACTTCTCAATCCAAATTTAATTTTTTATTTTTCCATTTCAATCACATTCAAAATTTACTAATTATTTCGTCCAATCATCCATTAAATTTTCCACAATTAAATTTCTCCAAATTAAATTTATTTAACCTTTTCACTTTAAATTTTAATTCCAACATTCAAAGCTCGTATTTTCCTCCCTCATTTAAAAATCATCTCAACTTTACAAGTTTATAGCCTTCCTCATCAAGATTTTCAATTCAAATAAGGATTCAGGGTTTTAAACACCCGGCTTTTGGTTTCAAATCATTTTGAAATCAGCAATATCTCAAAATCAAACTTCTCAAAATTTTAAACCAATCCTGGCTTTTATCCCCTACAAATTTCCTTTGAAATTTCCAAACAAAAAAACTAGCTCTTCTAAACAAATCAATTTGGCAGCAATCCGTCACTTAGAAACTCGAAGATGAACATCGATGATGCTGCAGTCATCCTCAAAATTATTTTCCAATTGTAACGACCCAAAAATTTCGATCCCGAAAATTCCAGATAGTTAGAGAATAGAAGAAAGAGATAGAAGAAGAATAGAAAAGAAACACACAATCTCACATTCGCAGCGGATAAAATATAATATCAATAATAATAGTTATACCAAAGAAAACTGTATCTATCAATTTACATGGATATATCAGAATTACAAAAATTTATACAACATTGGTATGATACAATTTAACATGTCCCAGATATACAACTCTATATCACAGCGGGTACGCTCCATACATACGTCTAGCCATCCAGCTCGCCTCCTGGGCTCCAGAACGTCCTTACCTGAAAAATCTGTAATACTCGGTCTGACCCAAGCATTACATCAAAGTAACACCCGGGTCAGGCTGGGAACCAGCGTGAGTAAACCCATCTAACATGAATGACAAAAGCATACAACTTATATAAACCCGGGTAACTTATATCAATTTATAACTTCGCAAGTCGATATAAACATCACTTATATCACACATCAATTTCTATGTACCAAACTTAGATTAAATGGCCCAATTCACTTTAATCCTTCCATTTCATTCTATTGATTCCACACATCAAATTATAAAGAATCGAAGTGGTTTCGGGTATTTACATATACCCGACTCCGTTCTCTTCGAATCAAATGTCATCAAAACCCAAATTATTTAATTTAAATACAATCAATTTTAAATTGTTGAATAACACTTTTATACAACAATTCATAAATCATTGATAATTACATTATCACCGTTCATCCAACATATCACAACACAAAGTACGTCATATCAGAGATATCAACCAATTCAAAGCACCCATCAACATTTAATCATTTAGAAGCAAGATTGATCACTTCCATTAATAATGATCATCTAATTACTTTCACTAGTTAATTATTCTTAAATCTCATATAATAATTAACCTTTAACTTAATTACATTTATTAATCAATCCTGATTAATCACAATCAGAAATATTACTTTTCTTAATTACTTATCAATTGAACCAACTCCTTGATCAATTATATAAATTAATCCTTCAATTATACTAGGTAGTCATTGCATAATTTCTTCCATCAAGTAATTAACCTTTAATTACCAGCCAACAAATAATTTCCTTAAATTAATTACATCCGGTAATTATCCACTAATTACTTCACTAAGTAATTATACCTCATTAATTACCTTAAGTACTTATAGTTAATTCAACATCAAATGGTTACTTTTAATTAACTTAACTCAATTAATTAACTAATATTAACCATTAATTACACAAATTAATTAACCTTACCATACACATTGATTACATTGATCCAAAATTAATTACTCGACTTAATTGTTCTGTAATTACTTACATTGATTAATCATCCTCTAATTAATTTTCTTCATTAATATATTAATTCTTTTATAAATTCCCTTAATCAATCAATCCTTTAATTACACTAAGTAATTTAATCCTTAATTACTTTCTTTAAGTAATTACAGTTAAATAAATCACCTTTTCCATTAATTACTCTCCTCAATAAATGATACTAAGAAATTTTCTTTAATTATTTTATTAATTAACTTCATTAATGACATTGATTAATTAATCTTAATCAATCATTAATTATCCATACTTATTAATTATACTATAATTAATTAACCTTTAATTGATTACGCTAATTAATCTTTAATTAATCAATTAATCTTAATCATCCAAACTTTAATTAATTAAAAGATAAGTTATTCATCTTAATTAACTTCTTAAAAAAAACTTTCTTAATAAACTTGAATTAAATTATCATTAATCTAGAATTTAACTTAATCCTTAAGTTAAATTAATGATTTAAGACATTAAATCTTCTTAATTAAATCACATTATTAATTTAGTTATAAAACAACTTTAAGAATCAACATTTAAATAAAACAACTTTATTTAAAATATTGATTCAAGTGAATTAATAGAAGATTTAATCATGTTATCCTAAACTCTTGAAAACTAAACATTTCACCTGAGAAAATCCAAACAAATACCCGAGCTTTTCATTTCTTTCCCGAGCTTCCTCTTCTCTCTTTCTTTTTTTTTAAAAAAAAAACTGTTATATGGAAAACTGGATCAACACAAAACTCGAGAGATTCGAAGACCCATCCGAGCAAACCAAGTGAAACCCCGTGTATCACTTCGCACAAAATTTTTCCAGATCCCACTACTTCTTCTTCCTGTTCTTTCTTTATTTCACCTGCACATAAAAAACTCAGTGCACGTGCACACCCTCCTCCGGCCGTTCGACCTGCTGCCGACCCAACCGCCGGTCATCCTCGTCACCCTTGTTGCTTCTCGTCACTCAGAATCATAGATCTACCCCTTGAGCAAAAATTCGAGCTATTCCCAAAACCGCTGGAACAATCCCTGTTCTATTTCCCCCTCGCTCCGACAACTCAAGCCACCGTGAATCGTCAAACTTTGCCGAAATGAGCGCCACTAACCCTTCCTTCTTCTCCCTCTGGTCCGCACCTCTCACTTCTTTCCACGTCGCCGTGGTTATCTCAAAACCGACCACACCCACATCGGTCTCTGAAACCCTACTCCGGCTCCTCTCGACCACCACGGCTCACTAAATTTATTCCAAGCAATTTTCCTGCACGCTTAAACCCATGAACAAGCTTCAGCCATGACCTCGAGTCACACCTCCACGTCGATTGCCAGAATTTGGCAACAATAGGAATTCCAATTTACCCCAAATATCTCAACAATTAACTATCTAAAAATCATGATTTTCTTTTTAAAAATCATGTTTTCCAGTGATGATTCTATATGTATACTTAAATCAATAAAATTTAACATTCAATTTTATCATATTACTAAAATTTCTATTGTATTTTCCTAGATACAGGCATATTTTCAAAACTTAAATACTTGTACATATTTTAACACTTAAATCTTGTTAAAACCAAGCTATTTTGTTTGGAATCCAGTACTTATAGTGAATGGATAAAAAAATAAGAAATTTTTAAACCAAATTTACACTCTGTAACATGAACAGAGATACACACAGATGAATCACTCATGCACCCAGGATTCAATCATTAATATAGTTGTATTTAGGTTAAAAACAAGCATGCATATATATTCCAAAACATACATCACAAGTTCACTTCAACATTTATCTCATGCATCAAATCCAAAGATGTTTTAAGTTCAGTTTACTCACCTTAAACGGACAGAGACAGGGAACCTGTTTGCTTCCAGGCCTTCTTTTCTTTTTTTTTCTTTTTTTAGCTCATGAATTTTCTTTCTGCATGTTTGAATTTCATCTTGCTGCTGTTGTTTTCTTCATTGGATTCCCATATTATATTTGAAAATCTGGAAATTTGTGTTGTACTTGCCTTTGATCGAAGATTTGAACTATTGATTAATTTTCTTCCCTCTGATTTGAATTTTCCAGCTAATCTCCTTCTTGTTTCTTGATTTCATATTTATTTCTTTCTTTTAAATCTTTGATTTATTTCATTATGGTTGAAGAAAAGTGAAATTTTTGGCTGATGATAAATCTCTTCTTCATATATCTTTACAAATTTTGATTTTAAATTAAATTACCAAGGGAAATGCCACTTGTCCCTTCAAGTTTTAATTATCTTACACATATGCATATTGATTTACAATTGACTCTAGCATGTATCAAAATGTTTACAAGTATTTTAAATGCTTAATTAATGACTTAAAATGTTAAATTGATAACAAAACTTCACATACACTTGTTATTAAAGAAAATATGATTTTAAAAGATATTTATATTATTATTCTTTTATTGGAATTTGTATATGTATGTTTTAATACATCTTTATTAAATATATTACCTTATATTACATTTATGTTTACATACATATGTACTATTAATTTATATAAAATGAAATCTTTTTTTCTTCTTCTTTTAAATTTTTAAATTTTAATTCTAAATTAATATACAAATTCGATTTAAAACCAACTCATATAAACACAAATTCAATTTGAAAATAATTATTCTATTAAAAATCTATTTATATACATATCCAGATATTCTTTAGCTTATCATAATTTCATTTGTTCAAACAAAAATTCAGTATTTTTATTAATTAAGCCAATTATTTTATCAGTTACAGATGCCCAGAAATCCAGGTTATCACATTCCTCCCCCCTTTGAATCATTTCGTCCTCGAAAAGGTACGAAGCCAGAATTTATTAAAATGCTTATTATTAGAAAAATTATTCTTTGAAAAACGCTTTAAAATCTACATAATATTATAAAATGGTTTTATAAAAATACTTTTTATAACTCGATGTCTCAACCAGTCCATCCTTGTTCTCATAGAAATTCGGTCATACGTTGATAAGGCGTAGGACTGAAAATCTATAAGTACTTAGTAGACTCATTTTCAACACCCAGTGAAAATACTTGGAAAATAATTTAATTGAAAATATAGAAAACAGTTTTTGAAAATAGAGGATATATCTTTGGTGAGAATGCTCTGGAAATCATCACCCCCATCCATGGTCACAGGTACATCCAGGGTTACGTTGCCGTCGCAGCAAAAGTCCATGTAACTGCTGGCTCTCCGCGGCCTCTCGATTACGCCATGGAACCCACACAACAGATCACAGTTACATCCAGGGTTACGTTGCCATCGCAGCAAAAGTCCATGTAACTGCAGGCTCTCAGCGACCTCTGATTTTCGCTGTCAAAATGAAACTTCTCCACTCCTACATAGGTCGCAGTCTACCGATATAAAATCAAACGCAGACTGTTGGCTCTCAGCGGCACACACGACTTTCGCTATGTTATACCATAGATCGCAGTTACATCCTAGGTTACGTTGCCATCGCAACAAAAGTCCATGTAACTGTTGGCTCTCAGCGGCACATACGACTTTCGCTATGGTATACTCTACTCATAATCCTCGGGAACTAGTTTTGTCCGGACACCTCACATGATCAACTTTAGAAAACCCCTTGGGGATCAAGGCAGCACCACCCGGTGGTACTCCTGGGAAGTTCATTTCAAGGGAGCGCCTTTTTCCCCAGAGCCATCATCAAAACATTTTTATACTATACACATATAGTATCTTTAAATCATACGCCTAGTATGATCTCATACAAAGCTCCTTTACACAAAATCGATTATCCCAAATCGATAATTCTCAAACTAGGCTTTCCAAATTCAATATTGATTTTACCCAAAAATCAACAGCCTTTCCAAATCCAAAGGTTCCCAAAACCTTTTCTAAAATCCTCATATGATCTTTTATAGATATATAAAATCTTTTAAAACTTTGGATCATTTTCAAACTTGTATAAAATTCCCTTTATACATCAAACATTTCCAAAACACTTTTCTTCGGGCAAGAGATTCAACAAGGTGAGTTTCATTTTATAAAACAAAGATATTTGACTTTGTTTACTCAAAATCAAATATTCAAATTTGATTACTCCTTTCAATATCATTTACCATATCACTTACTTCCATAAACAAAATTTTAACCATAGAAATGTCCAATTTCCGCTTTACTTCATCATATATTTCACAAAATATATTTTTCATTTCAAAAACCATTTCACATTTCTTATCCACAAATTCCCAGTATCAATTTTATTCAAATCCGTACGATGTAAACATATCATTCGTACGCTATACCAATCGGATCGCTCATTCGATCACACAATTTCATTTCCGAACTAGTATTGTCCACCCGACTTCCTAGTGCGGACTCAGATCTGGTTCAGAAACCGTCATTCTCCTTGCATAGTCATAACTATGATAGAGAATATACAGAAAATCAACAATCCATATCCAGGTTCGCCGTCTAAAATCGAGTGAAAAATCCCACTCGGATCGATATAACTATCCCGAAATTCTGTGCTCGAATCTGGATCAAATCACTATGCAAATAAAATAACGTACGTACATCCTACGTATTTATCTTTATTGGTTATTAGCCAAATCAATTCCATTTCTATTCACATTCGCTTACTCCCAATTGCTTTAGTCCATTTGGATTATCACCTCTATTCTTATCTCGAATGGGTATTTAACCAAGAACAGTTAAAACTCACTATTTTAAATTTAGAAATAAACTCAAAAAGTAAAAAAAAAATAGATAAGTAGTTGAAAAATAATTACTAGTTTGTAAAAGGGCTGTAAAATAGTTGAGTAATTGTAAAATAATTGGAAAAATAGTTAAATAGTCATAGAAATTTTAATTGCAAAATAGCTATAAAATAGTAATTAGTAGTTGGAAATAGTAATTAGTTTATAGAATAGTTAGAAAATTGTTAAACAGTTTCAAAAATAATGGTAAACAAGTATAAGATAGTTTGGCTTTTGAAAGAAAGGTTGTTTATATAATGAATAGCTTGAAAAAAAATAGGTTTATATTAAAATAATTTATATTAAAAATAGTCCAGAGTCAAAACTGTTCACTTCCCAATCTCCATTCTCATCAATTCAATTTAAATTTCCTCTACCATTTAAATTGACTCAATTCCAATTTAAATAACTTCAATTTCCATTGAAATTGATTCAATCTCAATTCAAGTTGAATTAATCTTAGTTTCTTTCCAAATTTAACTTTATTCAACCTTGATCTCAAATTCTACTAATTCAAATAAATTTCAATTCATTTCAACTCCAGTTTGAATTAATCCCAATTTCAAATTCCATTTCCAAATCAAGTTGAATTATTCTTGATTTCCTTCCAAATTCAATTCAAATTCCATTTGAATTTAAAATTATTCAACTTTAATTACAATTCCAGATTATTCAAATCAATCTAATTCAAATTTTCCATTTGAATCTTATTCTCATACATCTTCGATTTCAATTAGTTCAAATCAAATTCAATTTGAACTAATTCAAATTCAAATTCCAAATTTAAACCATCTCGAATTATATAAATTCGAGTTAAATTCACTAAGAATGGTTTAACCCTTTAAACCAATTTAACCTTTATTAAAAGCTTTTAAACAATTTAATTCCAAATTAAAGTTAGATTTTCTTTTATCTCAATAATGGATATATCACCACACTTCACTTCTTATTCATTTGAACAAATCAAATTTCACAATTTAAATATTTCCAATAATAATGGGATGGTATTATTCAAATTATTTTAAAACATCCATCCATTTCCAATTTCAGATCTTAAACCCATTTTGAGATCACACAAACTCTCAATTCTAATAAACCATTTAACTTCCCAGGTTAAATCTTAATTTCACCTTCAAATTTCCAAATTAGGTTGATCACCAACTTATTTAACTTCTTCCAAGTTAAATTCAATTTTACTTAATGCAGTCAAATTTTCACAATTTGAATTCTCATTCAAATTCCAAAATACTTTCCCATCTATAGGTTCAAAAACTTATCACTTTGGGTTTCCACACCTCATTCCAAATTTAAAACTCACCATTTAGAGTTTATTTCAAACCACCTTGATATTATGTATATTCACATATTTATTAATTTCTTTTACATACCAAGTCACACTTTAAAATTTTAAACCACCTTTGGTTTCAATTCAAAAGAAATTCTTTTTAAAATTTCAAACATTTCTTATTTTAAGATCATATTCAAAATAGTTTGAATAATATAATTTCCTTTAACATTTTGAAACCAATTCAAATGTTTAAATTTAGAATTCAGAACTTCACAATTTGAAACCCACTTTAATTTACATCCTTCCTAATTTACAAGTTTATTCTCCTTTTTAAATGGTTACTTCCTTAAAACATTTTATTGTTTATTGAAGAACAATCATTCCACTATTAAACACAATAACCATCTATTTCTTAGTTTGAAACCAATTCTAATTCATCTTATTTTGAAATACTTCTCCGAATCAAGATTTCAATTTTAGTTTGAATCCATTTCAAACTTATCTTTATTTAATTCCAATTTTAATTTGGTTGCATTCTATTACTTCTTAATTTAATTAATACTACAACCAATTTCCTTAATATAATAGATAATCTATTTCTTATATAAGATTCATTTACTTTTGAAATTACTTAAAAACCTTTACATAAGAAAATAACAAGTACGCTCACTCATATATATATATACACTCAACTCATTCTAGGGTACCACTTACCCTATCCTTAATGAGTAATCCCACCAGAGCCAAGGTTCTCGCTTAACCTGGCTCTGATACCAAATGTAACGACCCAAAAATTTCGATCACGAAAATTCCAGATAGTTAGAGAATAGAAGAAAGAGATAGAAGAAGAATAGAAAAGAAACACACAATCTCACATTCGCAGCGGATAAAATATAATATCAATAATAATAGTTATACCAAAGAAAACTGTATCTATCAATTTACATCGATATATCAGAATTATAACAATTTATACAACATTGGTCAGATACAATACGCTCCATACATACGTCCAGCCATCCAGCTCCATACATATCAGAATTATAACAATCTATATCACAACGGGTACGCTCCATACATACGTCCAGCTATCCAGCTCGCCTCCTAGGCTCCAGAACGTCCTTACCTGAAAAATCTGTAATACTCGGTCTGACCCGAGCATTACATCAAAGTAACACCCGGGTCAGGCTGGAAACCAGCGTGAGTAAACCCATCTAACATGAATGACAAAAGCATACAACTTATATAAACCCGGGTAACTTATATCAATTTATAACTTCGCAAGTCGATATAAACATCACTTATATCACACATCAATTTCTATGTACCAAACTTAGATTAAGTGGTCTAATTCACTTTAATCCTTCCATTTCATTCTGTTGATTCCACACATCAAATTATAAAGAATCGAAGTGGTTTCGGGTATTTACATATACCCGACTCCGGTCTCTTCGAATCAAATGTCATCAAAACCCAAGTTATTTAATTTAAATACAATCAATTTTAAATTGATGAATAACACTTTTATACAGCAATTCATAAATCATTGATAATTACATTATCACCGTTCATCCAACATATCACAACACAAAGTACTTCATATCAGAGATATCAACCAATTCAAAGCACCCATCAACATTTAATCATTTAGAAGCAAGATTGATCACTTCCATTAATTACATTAATTAATGATCATCTAATTACTTTCACTAGTTAATTATTCTTAAATCTCATATAATAATTAACCTTTAACTTAATTACATTTATTAATCAATCCTAATTAATCACAATCAGAAATATTACTTTTCTTAATTACTTATCAATTGAACCAACTCCTTGATCGGTTATATAAATTAATCCTTCACTTATACTGGGTAGTCATTGCTTAATTTCTTCCATCAAGTAATTAACCTTTAATTAATACCCATCAAATAATTTCCTTAAATTAATTACATCCGGTAATTATCCACTAATTACTTCACTAAGTAATTATACCTCATTAATTACCTTAAGTACTTATACTTAACATCAAATGGTTACTTTTAATTAACTTAACTCAATTAATTAACTAATATTAACCATTAATTACAAAAATTAATTAACCTTACCATACATATTGATTACATTGATCCAAAATTAATTACTCGACTTAATTGTTCTGTAATTACTTACATTGATTAATCATCCTCTAATTAATTTTCTTCATTAATATATTAATTCTTTTATAAATTCCCTTAATCAATCAATCCTTTAATTATACTAAGTAATTTAATCCTTAATTACTTTCTTTAAGTAATTACAGTTAAATAAATCACATTTTCCATTAATTACTCTCCTCAATAAATGATACTAAGAAATTTTCTTTAATTATTTTATTAATTAACTTCATTAATGACATTGATTAATTAATCTTAATCAATCATTAATTATTCATACTTATTAATTATCCTATAATTAATTAACCTTTAATTGCTTACGCTAATTAATCTTTAATTAATCAATTAATCTTAATCATCCAAACTTTAATTAATTAAAAGATAAGTTATTCATCTTAATTAACTTCTTAAAAAAAAACTTTCTTAATAAACTTGAATTAAATTATCATTAATCTAGAATTTAACTTAATCCTTAAGTTAAATTAATGATTTAAGACATTAAATCTTCTTAATTAAATCACATTATTAATTTAGTTTTAAAACAACTTTAAGAATCAACATTTAAATAAAACAACTTTATTTAAAATATTGATTCAAGTGAATTAATAGAAGATTTAATTATGTTATCCTAAACTCTTAAAAACAAAACATTTCACCTGAGAAAATCCAAACAAATACCCGAGCCTTTCATTTCTTTCCCTAGCTTCCTCTTCTCTCTTTCTTTTTTTTTTAAAAAAAAACTAAAATATGGAAAACTGGATCAACACAAAACTCGAGAGACTCGAAGACCCATCCGAGCAAACCAAGTGAAACCCCGTGTATCACTTCGCACAAATTTTTTCCAGATCCCACTTCTTCTTCTTCCTGTTCTTTCTTTATTTCACCTGCAGATAAAAAACTCAGTGCACGTGCACACCCTCCTCCGGCCGTTCGACCTGCTGCCGACCCAACCGCCGGTCATCCTCGCCACCCTTGTTGCTTCTCGTCACTCAGAATCACAGATCTACCCCTTGAGCAAAAATTCGAGCTATTCCCAAAACCTCTGGAACAATCCCTGTTCTATTTCCCCCTCGCTCCGACAACTCAAGCCACCGTGAATCGTCAAACTTTGCCGAAACGAGCGCCACTAATCCTTCCTTCTTCTCCCTCTGGTCCGCACCACTCACTCCTTTCCACGTCGCCGTGGTTATCTCAAAACCGACCACACCCACATCGGTCTCTGAAACCCTACTCCGGCTCCTCTCGACCACCACGGCTCACTAAATTTATTCCAAGCAATTTTCCTGCGCGCTTAAACCCACGAACAAGCTTCATCCATGACCTCAAGTCACACCTCCACGTCGATCGCCAGAATTTGGCAACAATAGGAATTCCAATTTACCCCAAATATCTCAACAATTAACTATCTAAAAATCATGATTTTCTTTTTAAAAATCATGTTTTCCGGTGATGATTCTATATGTGTACTTAAATCAATAAAATTTAACATTCAATTTTATCATATTACTAAAATTCCTATTGTATTTTCCTAGATACAGGCATATTTTCAAAACTTAAATACTTGTACATATTTTAACACTTAAATCTTGTTAAAACCAAGCTATTTAGTTTGGAATCCAGTACTTATAGCGAATGGATAAAAAAATAAGAAATTTTTAAACCAAATTTACACTCTGTTGCATGAACAGAGATACACACAGATGAATCACTCATGCACCCAGGATTCAATCATTAATATAGTTGTATTTAGGTTAAAAACAAGCATGCATATATATTTCAAAACATACATCACAAGTTCACTTCAACATTTATCTCATGCATCAAATCCAAAGATGTTTTAAGTTCAGTTTACTCACCTTAAAAGGACAGAGACAGGGAACCTGTTTGCTTCCAGGCCTTCTTCTTTTTTTTAGCTCATGAATTTTCTTTCTGCATGTTTGAATTTCATCTTGCTGCTATTGTTTTCTTCGTTGGATTCCCATATTATATTTGAAAATCTGGAAATTTGTGTTGTACTTGCCTTTGATCGAAGATTTGAACTGGTGATTAATTTTCTTCCCTCTGATTTGAATTTTCCAGCTAATCTCCTTCTTGTTTCTTGATTTCATATTTATTTCTTTCTTTTAAATCTTTGATTTATTTCATTATGGTTGAAGAAAAGTGAAATTTTTAGCTGATGATAGATCTCTTCTTCATATATCTTTACAAATTTTGATTTTAAATTAAATTTCCAAGGGAAATGCCACTTGTCTCTTCAAGTTTTAATTACCTTACACATATGCATATTGATTTACAATTGTCTCTAGCATGTATCAAAATGTTTACAAGTATTTTAAATGCTTAATTAATGACTTACAAATGTTAAATTGATAACAAAACTTCACATACACTTGTTATTAAAGAAAATATGATTTTAAAAGATATTTATATTATTATTCTTTTATTGGAATTTGTATATGTATATTATAATACATCTTTATTAAATATATTACCTTATATTACATTTATGTTTACATACATATGTACTATTAATTTATATAAAATGAAATCTTTTTCTTCTTCTTCTTTTAGATTTTTAAATTTTAATTCTAAATTAATATACAAATTCAATTTAAAACCAACTCATATTTAAACACAAATTCAATTTGAAAATAATTATTCTATTAAAAATCTATTTATACACATATCTGATATCTTTAGCTTACCAGAATTTCATTTGTTCAATCAAAAATTCAGTATTTTTATTAATTAAGCCAATTATTTTATCAATTACAGATGCCCAGAAATCCAGGTTATCACACCAATGACTGAAGTGAGTTCAGTACTAAATCCCTTCCCAAAATTTATTTGAAACAATTTCCTTTCAGAAATACTTCTAAAACAATAATGCTATTATTTATCTTCAAACACTTCGAAAACACTTCCAAAATCTCTAGGGTATTAAATTTTCAGATTTGATTTAAGTCAAATTTTAACTATAATTCATTTGTATAATTAATGCTCATACAAATTCCCATTCGATTGTCCAAGTCATTCCAATTTTTATAATCTTATTTGTTAATCTTATATGTTTAAAATATTATCATCCAAACATCCAAGTTATATAACAATTTAAGAAAATATGTCTTTTACATCAAAATATATTTTAGGTAAAATTATTACATTCACCCACTTTTAAAACAATATTGTGCCAATTGTTCTATTCAAGTGTTTAGAAACCCCTTCAATACAGTTGTATGGACTGTGCCGACGAAGGTTCATATGCCACTCAATAAATCAATCAACACAATATAAAACCATTTTCATACCCACTGACAAAAATGCGCTCATATCTATTAATACACTCAAACTCATTCTAGAGTACTACAGACTCTATTTTCAATGAGTAATCCGCACCAGAGCCAAGATTATCAAAAACCTAAGCTCTGATACCAATTGTAACAGCCCGCAAATCCGTACCCCATGAATCGACACTATTCTCCATCATTCAACTCAAGATGAACGGAAATACGAACCATTTGGGTTAATGAAGAAGAGGTAGAAGAAGAAAATAGAAAACAACATCTGAATCTAACCACCACAGCGGAATAAAATATAGTAGATAATAAATGATCTTTACACAAAAGAAAATCTGTTTATACATTACATCATTAGAATACAACATTAGAATTCAATACAATTAACAACACACTCAGGACGGTTATAATATCCCATCCTTCCAAATCTGAATACACAGCGGAATAATAATCAAGTACGAAAGTACGTATTGCTATCCAACTCGTCTCCTGAGCTCCACAGTATCCTTTCTTGTATCCTATAATACTCGGTCTGACCCGAGCATTATAGTTAAATAACACCCGAGTCAGTCTGGAATACCAACGTGAGAAAACCACACTCATATTGATTATTAAAGTTCCAAAATTCTTTTGAAAACAAAAGCATCTCGTAAGACCACGCCACAAATAAACATGTTGGGTTTTTACCTTACGATAGCCAAACACTTTTATTAAAATCCTATGATATTATAATAGAGTCTATTTACAAATACTTATTAAAATAGCCGAAATTGTTACATGATTAAATTCTAGCTACTAGCCACAATCGTGGGTAAGACAAACAAAACCGTAAAAGGCACGTAGGGAGAATGGATTTCCAACTAATGACTAGGCACTGGAGTACCACCTGTCACTGTACGTGGCCTAGATCACCGTACCGAGGATTACTCCCAATCCCCTGCAACACAAGACAGGGACTACCCCTTACTGGATAATCCCGAGTAAGATCACCCCACGGTTAGGATCAACAACCGCACCACTAAGCCAGATAAAAAGGCACATCTAGACAGGGATGACCTCACCCTAATGGGCGCTTCCCACCTAGCCATGCTGCATAACCCCTTATTTTCAGTTATTCCCGGTTGATGAGGCTTCAGGCTAAGCGTTACCTCTTTAGAACATATCACTTAGAATGCTCATCGCCCCCCTGACGATGTTTTGAAAGCATTCATCCAGACAAGTCCGTCCCGGGTTCGAACGGAACCGAAGGCACTACTCCTACTACATCCATTTTGGAATCACCTCAGGATTAGTGGCGACTAGCCCGTGCACTTCACTGCTCCATCTTCGTATCCAAACTCGTCTTCCTCACAAAAACGAACAAACCGTATCGAAGTGGTTTTCAGGAAATAAATCCCGATCCCGGTCTCTTCGAAATGATCAGCGCATTGGCCAATATTAATAGTTGGTTATTTAACTATCAATTAACATTCATAAACAACCATCAACCATAAATAATTTCACCAAATTATTTATTAACCTCAAAATATCTTCGCAAGATATATTTCCATTTTCAACCCCTTTGAAAACAGTTTTCAAACCACACTCTTCTCATGGAATAATTTTCCAACCATTTATTCCCTCTGAAAGCACCAAGTACAAAGCTTTAGATTTTTAAAATAATTTAAAAACACTTTATTATAAATATACCTTAAAACATTTAAATTGAAAACCACTTCAATACTTTATTAAAAATATATATACTTTAGGAATATTTAAAATGAGGTTACTTTATAAAATTCAAAACTAAATTTTCATCTTTGAAACAAAATACCAAGTCACCTTTAAATAATTACTACGATAATAGATTTGAAAAATACTTGCTTTAGAATTTAAACAATTAGAAATAATAAATTTTCTAAAACACACCTTTAAAATAACTTAAACATTTTACTTATACCTAAAATTTGTTTTGAAAACGTTCTTGGCTATTCAAGGAAATACACTTCCCTTTCACATCTTTAAAAATAAATCAGTATTTATTTTTAAACAAATTTACCCATTCCTTTAATAAATTCCCACCATGAATTTATTCTTCCAAATATTCACTGATATATTACTTCACTTTTATAAACCAAGTTTATAAGTTTCATAAATTCAACTTCCTTTAAAATTTTGATTCCAAACACTTAGATCAATTTCCAAATTGATTTCTAATTTAATAAATTTTAAAATAAATTTCTTTACTTGCTCAATTTATTTCAAAATCCATTAACTTTAGATTTTATTCCTTAATTTTGATTTAAAATCCTTTTTAACTGAAAACACAAATTTCAGATTTCCAAATTCTTGCTTTATCCTTTTCACTAAATTTAAACCTTGAATTGTTTAAAATAAATTCTTCATTCCTTTAAATAATATCACTTAAGTTTTAATTAATTATTATTCTGTTTATTCAAAATCCCCTTTCCATACTTGGAACTTAATTATTAGAATTTAAAATCACTTTTATTCCTTCCCAATATTTATTCAAATTCTCTATAATTATTTTACTTAAAAATTCACTCTTTTATTTCCTTTTCAAAAGTCCAATTCTATATATTTTGATAATTCAGTGTTCCGAAATATATTTAAGTAAACCATAGCATTCAATATTCCAATTATCAATATAATTCATCACAGAATATCAAATATTCATAACGTAGAATATTAAACAATCTAAATAATTTTGAGGGATCCAGTTGGATCCCTCCAACCTATTTCCCTGCATCCACAGATGTTAGCACGATACCAATTCCACTTCGATGTCGAATATCGCGGTATATGAGATTAATATAATATCATCTGCTATATAATGCGGGAAATCAAACACTACAATATATAATATATACTAGTATATATAATATAGCACATCAAGTCAATTCAATCATCCGACCAATTGTTTAAATTTTACCATTTAAATTTAAATTAAAACCAGATGAGTGATATTAACTCAACTTTGATTTAGTTTTGCAAACCAATCCAACCTTGACTTGTTTCTCCATGATTTATAGACCTTGTATAACATTAAAACGGTTTATTAACATTCGAAATAAAATACTAAATTTAAATGACATATGATTTAATTTAACTAAAAATTTGGTTTTAAACCAAAAAATAAATTTCAACTAATCTTCTTATAATAAAATATTTTTCTTAGTGCCTAGAATAATTAGATAAGTAAATTACAAATTAATTATCCACTCCATTATTTCTTAAAATAAATCTAGTAAATTAAAACATGTATATTTATTTCTATTTTTCTTTTTTTTCCCAAACTGCATATGCTAAAAAAATCTATATAAGCTTTAAACATTTAAAATCCTATTTCTCCTAAATCTTATTGTTTTATAAAATTATCCAAAACTAAAATTACGGAAATAAAGATCAACAGATTCACCAAAATAGGCTACAAACATCGACAGTCGACATGCCTTACCGATGAACGCGACCAAGCCCTGTAGCCTCCTTCCGACATCAGTGAATCCAAACGCAACAGCCCACCTCGCTTAGGCCACCAATGCGAACCTTAGACCTAACTCTCCCCTTACTGTTTGTCGGCGACGCCACCCTCGGTTGCTCCACCATGGTCACGCTCCCCTCAAGCAATGCTCTCTCTCCCACAACTCTTCGGTTGATGAGATATTGGTTTGAAATCTCATCCAAAGCCTCGGCCCTCAAGCTTTTGAATCGAAATCAATTCGCGACCATAGAACGACGCAAAGCCCCCCCTCCGATCATCAGCGTGAATCGATAAGCATAGCATAATGCCACAGTTGATTTGCTTAGAAAATGAGGGTTTAGGGATTTGAAGAGCTCGGCAACTAAAGAGAAAATAGAAAAACGCAATTTGGATTGATCTGCCATTTTTCTCTTCGAAGTGTTGATTTCATTCGACAAAATAAGATCAAATTTAAAATTGAAAGGGCTCGGCTGAAAGAAAGAAGGGAAGGAGATAGAAGTGATTATAAAAAAGACAAAAAGGGGAAAAGAAATGACAGAAGCGTGTTTGAATTAGCTAGCATGAGCAGAAAGGAATAGGCAGTAGGGTGGCTGAGAGAAGACATAAAGAAAACCTGATGTAAATAGCATTTTTGACCTGCCAACAATGTATACAATATTATTTAAATTTAAATTTAAATTTTGAATTGTCTCGAAATCACCATTTAAAATTTTGACCTCTTATCGAGATGTGCCACTAGGCGTTTATAATGTTATACATATATTCCGAACGCAATGGAAAAGGTTTCGAGCCCTAATTCGATCGTATGGAGAAGATAGCTTTTTGGATTGACTATAAAAATTATTCAATTAATTATTTTCCAGGCGTTTATGTCTCATACGATCACGCGATAATTTCGAAAGCTACGAAATTAGAAACCCGAGAATAATACAATATTACGGATCCAATGGAACTAGTTTCGTCAAATTCCGAGACTGTGCCTTGGAAGGCTTTTTTAAATATCGATTTAAACGGTATATTTTCAAAACTGAATAAATCACCTTTAAATTCAATTTTAACACTTTTACTATCTGCAGTATTATCAATATAAATTTTACAAGCCTTCAAATTATTTTTAACAGGCTTAAAACTGAAGATTCAATAATTTACCCAATTTTAGTTTATTAAATTAAATAGTTATATCATCCAACAAACCGCTATATTAAATTCTGAATCTATTTTATTAAATAAAAAACCAAACTTTTCATATTCAAAAGCAATTTATAATCCAAATTAAATATTTGAACCCATTTAAATATTCCAAACTCAACGATAAAAAATGCGGGTCGTTACACCGTATCTATTTAATGAAATTTGAACAAGTTTTCACAACCAAAAATCTTCAACAATTATGCGACGATTGAATAAAACTTAGGATAATTCCATTCGCACTTACAGATTACATCGAGAAATGATTATATAGCTTGCCTTCGAATTAGATTAAAACTTGGGACGAATTTAAAAAAAAAATAAAGAAATTTTAACCCTTGGAAAAAATAACCAAAATTTGAAATGAAATTGTAAACTTCCATCAATTTGGGGGTGAATCCTTCAGAAATTTTTTGAAAGATTCAAGCAATTTTTGATAAAATGTCCACATCACATTTTCGATGGACTCTTTGCTAAATTTTATATGATGGACTTGAAAATAACTCTCGAACAATGCTTGAATCAATGTGCCAAGGAAAATTTTTAGCACAACACCACGGTGCCGCTTGACAATTTTTGAAAACTTAGCCGAAAAATCATCTCAATGGGAACAATCTAATGAGAAATCAATTTATTCAAGATCGAACGCACATTTAATAGGTTCTTCATTAGCCTAAGAAGTGAAAATCGATGCGATTATAAACAAATTTGATAACGTTTTTTCATCCAATCAAATGAAACAAGCTTCTCAAATCTCGTATTATAAATGAAATGATCCAAATCACATTGCCAATCATTGTCCTCGATCGTTAGGACAAATCAATGTTTTTAACAAAGTTAAGAATGATCCTTTCTCTCCAATGTGCAACCCCAGTTGGAGAATTAATCCTAATTTCGCTTGGAATTAAAACAATTCAATCATGAATTTGTTCAACCATCTTTTCAAGCATTTCCAAACAATGCTTCAAATCCTTCTTTTCTATCAAATCAATTTCAACGAAACTTTGTGCTACCTTCTTAAAACCAAGCACAGCAATCTTTTGTTCCCTAAGATGACAAATGAATGGCTTCACTTTAGAAAATTTTGGAAATGTTGGCTAAAGCGACCACACAAAACTTTAATCAAATAACAATTTGCAAAATTTGTTAACCTCGTACATGCAAAATATGAGTCAATCGATCGCTAAACTTGAAATGCAAACGAGTCAATTAGCCACTTCTATGAGTGAATTTGAAAAAGGTGTGTTCCCAATTCAACCTATTCCAAACCCTAGAAATCAAAACACAAACTCAAACCAAGCTCATGTCATTCAAGATAGAAATTTGAATCAAATGAACGCTATAACCACTTTGCGATCCAGTAAGCAAATCAATAACCAAATTGTTGATCCTAATGACTTGCAGGAAATTTCTTCCAAATGTCCAATACCCTCATCTGAGTCCAATCCGAACATTGGATCCAATTTTGATTCTCCTCCTTCACCAACTCAAGTAGACTTACCTACTGAGTTGCTATGTCCATTTCCCTGTACACTACATGCTAAGAAGCACTAAGAACAAATGGAAAAAGTGTTAGAAATTTTTAAGTAAATCATGGTCAAAATTCCTCATTTAGACATAATTCAACAAATCCCGACTTACGCTAAATTTTTGAAAGACTTATGCACTCAAAAACGACACACGCAAATGCGAAAAAGGTCTTTTTAGTGACTAGTCTATACGAAGTCTTATCTCAATCCATTCCTATGAAATACAAAGATCTTGGCTGCCCCACGATCTCGTGTACGATAGGAGACAAGAAAATCAACAGAAGTTTGTTAGTCTTAAGTGTTAGCATAAACTTGCTTCCATATTCAGTTTATCGGCAACTAGGTTTAGGTGATCTTAAATTTGACAAAGGTCACCCATCAACCGGCCGATCGTTCTGTAAAGTAATCAATAGGAGAAATCAAGGACGTACTCATTAAAGTGAGAGAATCCATATTTCTAGTCGATTTCATCGTCCTTGAAACCCAACCTGTAAACAATCTCACTAGCCAAATCCCTTTGATTTTAGGACGACACTTCTTAGCCACATCGAATGCTTTAATCAATTGTCGAAATAGTTCAATAGGAATTTCTTTTGGTAACATGACTATAGATGTCAACATCTTCAATTAGAAAATCAATCAAATGAACCATTTGACCAGACTTTGGAAGTTAGTGTTATTCATGAAAATTTTGAAAACAAAACAAATGACCTTAATAATAAACACGAGGTGGAATTTGAAAGATGTTCCAAATGAGATCGAAGACATGCTTCCCTTCGAACCTCTCACGATTGAGTCTAAAACTCACACAATTTCTTTGATTGAGCAACCTCCTAGGTTAGAGCTCAAACCTCTTCCTTCTCACCTTAAGTATGCATACGTAAGTGAAAATGACACTCTTCCCGTCATTATTTCTACCGAGCTTTCTCTTGACCAAGAAGCATCTCTTCTTTTAATTCTTTCGAAAAACAAAGAATCGATTGGGTGGACCATAATTAACATCAAGGTAATTAGCCCTATAATTATTCAACATCACACTCATTTAATCAACGAAGCTAAACCCACTCATGATGTGCAACAAAGACTTAACCCTAAAATAAAAGATGTGTTTCGAGAATAAATTCTTATGCTCCTTGATAATGGTATCATATATCCCATCTTCAATAGCTCGTGGGTTAGCCCAATTCATATCGTGCCTAAAAAGTCCGGTATCACCGTTATCATGAATGACGCTAGCAAACCCATTCCAACTGGTATTCAGATGGGTTGACATGTTTGCATTGATTATCAAAAATAAAATGTTGCAATACGTAAAGGTCATTTCCCTCTTCCTTTCATCGACCAAATGATTAAACGACTAGCGGGCCACGAATTCTATTGTTTTCTTGATGGTTATTCCGGTTATAATCAAGTTCCAATCGCTCCCGAAGATCAAGAAATTACGACTTTCACATGTCCTTTCGGAACCTTTGCATATCGACGTATGCCATTCGATCTTTGTAATGCTCCTGCGGCTTTCCAATGATGCATGGTTGGCATCTTTTCTGAGACGACTGAACGTTTTCTAGAAGTTTTTATGGATGATTTCTCTATCTTTGGAGATTCTTTTTTCGAGTGCTTACATTATTTAGAGTTGGTTCTAAATCACTGTAAAGAGAAGCATTTGACTTTGAATTGGAAAAAATTCCACTTTTTGGTCAAACAGGGCATTGAGGTAGATAAAGCAAAAGTCGTTGTTATTTCATGAAACAACCCACATTTTTGCAATAATTAAAATATTGAATTTAATAAGATTTTGTAACTTAATATTGGAGGAAATTAAAATTTAAGATTTAATAATGAAAATAATAACTAGAATGTAATGTTAATAATGTTAATTCAAGGCAATTGATAACTATTTTAATACAAGTCCAATTAACTGAAAAGATTGTAAAGCCATAATAGGTTGTAGATTGTAAATCAAGAAATAAAATTTAATATTGGAGTCAATGCTGAAATTATATGTAATAAATTGGAATCGGCTAATATTGAAAATGAAATCAGTGACGTGGAAGTAGTTATAACATTTGTATGTTGATAAAAACTTATAAATGTAAGTATATTAATTAAAAGGTGACAACTGTTAATTGTTACACATTTATTTAATCTGTTGAATTAAATTGGAAATCAACTGCAATTAAAAGTAATTGAATATTACGTTAATAAGAATTAAGAAGATAATTGTAGAATATTAGTGTAATAAGATGTAGACCAATGTTAATCATATCCATAAGATGACAATTGGTTGAAAAATGAGATGTAAAATCAAATAAATGGATTTATTGGACTTTAAAATATAATTTAATGAATTTATTTCAATTGAAATTGCAACTGTAAATTGTGTAATATTTAATACTAAATTTAACATGGGGAAATGGTTTGAAAAGATTGTTAATTTCTGTGTAATTAGAAATGATGAATTTGTTAATTATAAAATTGAAACTGACAAAGTAATTAAATTAATTTAATAATAATTTATTTGATTAATGTGGAAATAGCCATTTTGGCCACTATCTCAGATTTTGATGAAACCAGTTTCATCGGATCCATAATGGTGAATCATCATAGGATTCTAAGTTTCGCAGTGATCGGACTTGTCGTTTGATCGTATGGACTCGAAACACGCATAAATCAATTTGGAATAAGCTGATTTTAAGTCTAACTTCTTCATACAATGAAATTAGGACTTGAAACCTGTTCCATTGAATTTAAAATTATCGAAAATGTCTATTTTAATATATGGGATGACCAAATTTCGTTTCGAAAACAAAGCGGACTTTTTTGGTAGTTATTGGCATTCGTACAAATCCAATTCGTGTTCATTTTTCTTATCGGGCTTTGTTCATATAAATAGCTCTTTCTAAACCCTAGCAGCTTTTTTTATTTCTTATCCCAGTACGTACAATTTCATCTATCTGCTTCTCCTTCTTAATGGTAGAAACTCTATTTCCTAGATTCAAATTGCAAATCGAAAAATTAAAACTCCTCAAACTATATCGAATTATATATCGTTGGAAAGGTCTCAGTGAATATGTAACGACCCGCTATTTTGGACTATTCGCATCCGCACCTGTCGGACTTAAATAACTCAAAATACCGAATTGTTAATTTAAATTTGGCAAAACTGAACATATACAGTAAATAAATAATCACAGAATCACAGACACAGAGTAATAATATGCAGCGGAAGCAAAAGATAGTAGTTCATGAAGCTACTATATATATATCAGAGTTAAATAAGTTACAACAGAAGTCTCGAATACAATAGTCAAATACAAGAATCAGAATACATCACTGGAATCAACTGAATATCTGAAAGCTGGATAGATAGCTGGATCTCCCGGGGAAGCTCCAACTCCAAAGATGAGTCTCAAAAGCTGAACCACTCAGTCTGACCCGAGCGTAAAGCAAAATATAAAACACTCGAGTCAGGATTAACATTCTTATATCAATAAATCCAACTCAAGTGAATTAACAATTGAAATACAGTAACTCAAAGGATGTTAGAATAACCATCCTCTAAGGATCCGTTAAACTATCTACTATGTAGTAGTGTATGCTAAATAGATAATGTCTATCAGTAATATGAAATATCAAAATAGTGTTAAGGCGTTACCATTATCCCCCTTAACACATTTTATATATGTGTCATAGTCTATACAGTACTGTAAAATCCACCGTAAACTTGTGGGATATCAGGGAGTAGTCCATAGGTATAACACAAAACAAATTCGTAGTAGTCGCGTATATAGGGATACAAGTATGACAAGGCACATGAGGCAATACCCAAGGTAGTGAAACTACCGTTTGCCTGATCCGGACTGGTGAAAACGCATCGCCGCAACGATCGCAACACCGCGAAACAACACTCCCAAGATTATGAGGGTGCACCAATCAATAACAAGTAATGAGTAGTTTACGAAGAAGTGTGTTCACTCGAGGTGGCTAACCCCATTTCGCTCGGCATGGCTCATGTTTTAGTCATTTCCAATTTGACACAAGTATCAAGGCTATCCATTATCGTTCTCTTTCTTCAATCACCACGTACATCATTCCAACCACTTCATTCTGGGTCACACTCCGCGTATAGTTATTAAAGTGGTTTTCGGTTTAGACAAAGAGTATGTCCCTAACCGATTCTGGTTTCTTTAATAACTTTCGTAATTATTGCACCGACTGGTCATTTAATAAATTTCAAAAACCAAATCAAACTCAATTTCAATTAGAGTTATAAATCAACCTTTCATTTGTCTTCCTAAATCAATTTCCATAATTTACTTTTCAAAACTTCCAAATTGCTATTTCAAAATCTTACAATTCAATTTCAAATTTTTATTTAAACAATTCAAATATTGATTCAAGTTCGTATATATGTTTCATCCCATAATCATTTAAATAAATTCAATTTAACATTCAAATCAATTTTAAATTCATTTGTCGATTTCATTCAATATTCATTATGTTAATTCATTATTCAAAACGACTTCTATTAAATTTCAATTCATTAAATCAATTACTTAAGTACAACTCCATTATATCAAAACTTTCAAATTTAATTAAATTAGGTTCGTCAAATCAAATCCTTAATTTACAAGTCTTATATTTATTCAACATATAAATCATAAATTATTTCTTGTTAAAGAAAACAATCTCACTTATTTACTACTTTAAATAATTTTCCCAAAACTCAATTAATAAAGAAACTCAATTTCATTTATTAACGAAGTTCAAATTCACTTATTCCGAAGTTCAATTTCTCTTATCAAAGAATTCAATTTTTATTTTATTATCAAATAATTCAATCTTATTCAATTATTAATAATTTCAAACTTAATTATTAATTATTTCAAAATTAATAATTTCAAACTTAATTATAAATTCAAACTTAATTATTAAATCATTTCAAACTTAATTCAATGAATAATTCCAAATTTATTGTCAAATAATTTATTTTAAAACAACGTTCTTTCAATAACTATTATGTTAATATTTTTTTTGTTTCAGATTTTTAAATATTAACATTTTCCTTTCATTAAATTCAAATTCCAACTTCATTTCAAATCTTATTATTTATTTAAACAAAATCTTTATTTTTATTTTTAAATCAAATTATTGACCAATCGGGTTTATTTAATTCTCTATCCTAAGTCAAGTTCATTTGGGTATTTATCATTTCAACCCGATTCCATTTTAATTCAAATATCAAAGCATAGCAAAGGGAACTTGCAGTGCGATAACTGGGATGGTGTCAAAGTAAATAAACAAACAAAAATCAACAATCAATAACAATCCAATAATTAATTCAAATAATCCCGAAATAATCGTATTAATTCACATTGTTGTTTGTGCGAATTAATATAATTATTTCTAGAATCTACACTATCATTTCATGTAGATTAAAGTTTATTACACTATTATTTTATGCGGTTCCACAGTTGACATTTATTATTTGATTTCATACTATATCAATTTAAACAACATACGATTAAATGGTTCAAGGTGCAAATAATCATATTTCTACATGTCAATTTATTTAAACATTTAAGGGGTCATATTATGAAAACGTCATCTAATCAAATTTAACACATATATCAAATCTAACTATCCTACGTCAATTTCATTTCAAATTATATATCACTTGCGACATTAACTATAACAACCCGGAAATTCATAGCAATTAATTATCGCACTAGGTGATTAAATCATTTGAAAAATTCTATTGGAATTCTATTTGGGTTAAAAAATTCTTTTAAAAATTTGTTTAAGAATTTATGGGCTTTATAATATTGGCCCATCCCTTTTTCTTTATGTCGTGATAGCTATCAGGGCAGAACCGATCCCCCTTTCATTTTCAATTCTTTTAGAAAACCCTAAAAAGATAAACGAAGGAAAATAAAAATGGTGGCTGCGCTTCCTTCTTCTCTTCGAAAAATTAGGGCTTTCTGCTAATTTGTTGATGCCAATTGCAACTTGATTTCCGTGCTTCGCTTGTTAATCATTCCTTGAGATACTTCGGCCGCTTGACTTCGTTCGTTATCGAGTCGCTGTCCTCGGCCGAGTGGATTCGCACTCTTAAAAACAAAGGTGAGTGATCTCTTCATTCACATCTAATTCGATTTGTTTGAGCTCGTCTACTTAATTGTTTTCGTTGCCACGGCTTCGACTTTTCTGTGATGATGTTGATTTACCTTGGCCAGTGATTTGAGTTTGTTCTTATGACTTGTTCAAAAATTTCATTGTTTGATTGATTCAGTTTTCAGGTGATAGGGCTTTGACTTGTTTAAATATGATTTTTCAATCATTGATTTCTGAACTTGAACTGCGCTTTCATTTGCTACTAATCCTTGTTCTTGTGTGAGTGTTCCCTGATAATTCCCTTGGAGCATTTAGATTTTTATTGTATCTTGTTGCTCTGCCTAAATGGTACGTGTGAACCTCATGCCTGTCCTTGCCGACTTCATTTTGTGCTGGTGTACTAATATGTATATATCCTCTTGCTAGTTGATTGTGTGTTTGAACATCCTTCACTTGTACATGTGTACACCCTCTTGTTTGGTATCGGTTCACTTTGACCTGATCTGTAGCATGAGCTATTAGCTTGTATTTCTTTGTATTTGTACTTGTAGTACATGGTTCAGGTTGCATAGCATGTTGAATATCATCATGCAGTCTTCATTTGTCTATGCTTCTGTTGTCGCTGACTTGAGTTCGAGCCTCTGGTTTGACTGTCTTGTTCAAGACTGATACATTCATTTTTTGCATTGTATTCATTGTGTAGTCTGGTCCTCATGTGCATTCATGTAGTCTGGTTGTTGCTTGATCTGTAGTACTGTGCTATAGCTTGAGATTTGTAGCTTAATGTTTATATGCTTTTGTTTTCGAGTGTGTACTGGGTCTCCGAGCTGATGGCAATCGATCCAGATTACTTCTGCTCTTTGGTCTGCATACCTAATGTGTTCACTGACTTGAAGTCTAATAGCACTCGAGTCTTGTTTGATAATGTGTTGCCTCCTTTATTGCCTGTTCTTTGAGGCAGGTAGTTATGTGTAGTGGCAAGGCAGTGCACGCAAGCGTGAACTGCAGCCACACGGTATGGCTTTTATGAGATTCTATTTTGTTTTGATTTATTGAACTTTTGCATATTACATATGTCGTAGTGGCGAGGCAGTACACGCGTGCGTGTACTGCAGTCCTACTCGAATTGTCGTTTTAATTGATATTTCAATTGTTTGACTGTTTCGTTTATTCAATTCAATATGTTTTGAATCATATTTTGATTTGGTTTAATTTAATGATTTTGTCGATATCTAATTATCTTTTTGATAATCAGATTATGAGTTTCTAATTATTTATTTAATAATTGAATTTTGTCGTTAATTGCCGTTTAGGCAATTCTGTTGTTTTCTAAATTATCTCCTTTGGTAATCTTTTTAATTTATCTTCATTGACAATATGGATTTGCTGATTTGTTGTTTAACACTGCTACGTGTTATAGTTTTCGTTATCTGATTTCTTTATTTAAGGATCGGATAGACGAGACTTATTGTGACTGTAATCTATTTGTTACTTAATTATTATTGCTTATGTGCACTAATAACTGAGTTTGAATTAGACTGACTCGTGTATTATTTTCTTTTGAATGTAATATTCAGGTCAGACCGAGTATTTACAGGTTGTTGATATCTTACTTTGGGTTGCTGTTTGAGCTATGAAGACTTTGCATATCTTTTGGAGTTGTCGTGTTATAGTATATGTTGATATGTATTCATGTATATTAGTCGTCAATGTACTTGTATATATAACTTCCAGAGTCGATTGTTGTAGTTGTATCATATGTACTGTTTCACATGTATTGTAACTGACATCAGTTATTATATATATGAGACTTTTTGTTTTATCTGTGTTCCGCATTTATATGATCTGTGTTATTATTATATTTATTGTCCTAAACTATTATGAACCATCGTAGTCCGTTTTATATTGGAATTGGGTATGTCGATGGGAGTAAATAAATAAGAGATGAAAAATAAAAATATATACCACTCCTATCGAGATAACCAATACTAGTGTAAGGCCTAACTACGGATGGCCGCTCCTATCCAGCCTTATTCTTCGTGATAACGGATAGTATTTCCTTTAATACTCTTTATTATTGTGAGCATAGAGGTGGGGCGTCACATTAACAATTTAACGTCCAATGTCAACATCAAACAATCAATCAATTATCCAAACTGGATTATTATCGTATAAATAACAGATAATGGTGTCATATGTCACAAGTGAATTGATACAGGTAAGAATATATTTAACAGTGTAAATAACTAGCAGCAGCATATTTCAATTATCGTTTCAATTGAAATCAAATTTAATAAATAAAAGAACATTAATCGTGAGTGATTGCTGATCACCTTTCGAGGCTAGAGAGGATTTGACGATGAAATCGAGTTACGAATCGAAGTACGAATTCCAAATCAAAGCTAGATTGGCACGAATCTCGGACAAGCTGATAAATAGAAAACCGATGAAAATTAATAAAACCAATTTAATATAAACCGTGTACACACATTATTACTATATTATATATAAATTTAGCATTTTAGTTTAAGGCAAAGTTTAAAATAAAATCAAATTTCAAAATCATTGTTTTATAATTTGAACCCGTACACCAAAATCAAAGTCATATACATAATAAGATTTGAAATAACACCTATATCTAAATATATATATATAGCCTTAAAACAAATGTAAAATGCTTTACATTTAACAACGGACTAGCAAAATAATTCCTTCAGAAACCACTATAACTTACTTATTAAAAATCTGAATAGACAATTACATCCATCACTATAAAACCTTCTTCCTCCGTTTTAAATAAAATATATGTATCATTACTTTGGGATTCATATTACTGAAAACTATTTCTAAGCAAAATTTTAACATATGTATTTTGACTTATATAAACAACTAACACACTTAACAAAAATGATCGACATATTATAACAACAATATAAATGCAACAGTCCATGCGAGATAAATATTCTATATAAACTCTTGTTTTAAAATAATTTAAATAGATTTTTGTAAACTGAACCATCATATGCACGTACTTACACAAATTTATATCTAACCGACTTATAAAAACTTAAATTATTTATAAACTAACACATCAGATAACTACATATTACCTGATACACACATGAAAGCAAATATATAAGCAAAATCAAGTATATCCTTGACTCAGGTCAAAAATAAAATATGTAACTATAGATAATAACTTACTTATACTATAAATATGTTATAACTCATATATGCCGACCAAACTTTAAAATAAAATATGTTTATACAAATGTAGCTTACACAACAGAGAAGAGACAGCGAGGAGACAAGGTGGTGATTGGATTCTGGCTTGTAGCAGTCAGTGGTTCTCGGCCATGGAGGAGTGACGGCTGCTATGGCAATGAGAAGTCGGAGTGGAGATGTTCGGGTTGGCCTGTGGGGAAGATAGGCGAGGCCATGGTCGGAGGTTAACTAGAGCGAGGTGGTCCAAGTCTTAGGTGGATGGAGAGAATGGTGGGAAAGAGAAAGCGAGAGTTGAGAAGAGGGTGTCACAGGTTCAGAGCATGGAAAGGTCAACTGTTGTGGTGGCGACACGTGCGAAGCAGGGTTGGTTTCTTGGTGGAAGCGGGTCCGGGTTTTGGCCAGAAGGTGGAGGAAAGGTGATGAAATGGAGGTCTTGGAGGGTAGGAAGTCTCGGCTATTGGTGGTGATGATGTTAGGCTAAAGGCGGATGAGGCAGTATCAAGGGGAGTTGCTCGTGCTTGGAGGGAGGTGGCTGCAACAGCCTCGACCATGAAAAATAAATAAAGGAAGAAGATGAGAATGCATATATTGTTATTTCCTTCTATTCAAATAAAAGGAAGATACAACTGTTAAATAACTTGTACATATATTATTTCTTTCTTTCTTTCTATTTAAGTTAGAGAAGTGTAAGGGTCTGATTATTAATGAAACCGAAAGGCTGGCAATGGAATAAGTTTCCATGCAAAGAAGATGGAGTAGCTTTTATTTGTATATATATTATTTTCACTTTCATAAACAATGGACACAAATGGGTTAAACAAAAATATGAGTAAGTTATCTAATGAAAGTAACAGAGTCAAATGAACAAAAGGAAGAGAAATGGAAAACCAAAGGCTCGAATACGATCCGATACAATTAACCGTACCACGGTTCGCCGCGTATCGGGTTCAAAACACAGAACTGAATAAACCATAGAGATCAGCATGACGAGACGATCAAAATGGTATAAAGATATAGGCGGCACGGTTGAATTATGAAAATTTCAAATTTTCTACTAGTAGAAAATGCAGTAAAATCGCAGAAAAATAAGATCGACGGAGCTAAAGAAGTCCAAATTTGGAAAAATGAAAAATGACACCTTGCTCAGAAGATGATTTAGAATTTTTCTATGTAAAAATATTTATGTTTTGAAAACATTTTATTTTCATCAATTCTTAACTGATTAAATTAAAATAAATTTACGCACGAAAATAAACTTCATATTTTCGGTTGAAAATTTACGAGCTGCTATATTTAACTAGATGCATTTCAAACATCAAATTTATATTTCAAAATTTTATTGTTAAAAATTTCACAAAATTTCAATTAAATATATTAATAAAACAAATAAAAATTACCGAAAATTTACGGGTCGTTACCCTTTCCCCTGCTCAAAACTTTTCGTCCCAGAAAAGGGAGGAGGTAGGAGAATAGAAACAGCCAGAAGAAAATAGACTTGAACTCCAAAATAAACAATTAATTTAGAGCATATAAATCTCAATTGAATTAATTAATATTCAATAATTGATTTTAAACTCAAGGAATTTCGTTAACTTGGGTTATTTTCAATTTATCACTGTTTGTTACAAAATTTATTTCAAACGAAAATTTATTTTATTAATCCATTTATTATTCAACTAACTTAGTATTCTATTTATCTCTATTAACCATTTTATAATTAAACTTTAAGTGTATAACATTTTTGTACGCACTTAAATTTTATTTGAAATGACAATTTATATATATATTATCTAATTATCTTAAATTAACAATTTCAAAGATCATAAATTTGAATAGTCATTTATTATAATCATACTTTATTCGAGAAATTTAATTCCTCTTTATTCCAAATTATTATTAAATTTATTCTACTTAATATATCTTATCACATATATATTAAGTATATTTACATTTATTATAACTACTCAAATTTATTTAAAAATCCCTTTGATATCATTTTCTCCTGTAAAATATTCAATTACATAGTTAACTTTTGAAAATTTAGGTAAGCTATATATAATGCAATTGAGCATTATAAAATTAAAATTTCTAATTCAATTCTCTCCAGTTTAAATATTAATTCAAAATTTTGATTCATTTATAATTGAAATCATCCTTTACCGAAATTTAAAAATTAAATTTCCTATTAACTTCAAACCATTTAGTGATAATTGTGTATATACAATATATATCAAATCAAATTAAATTTAAAATAATATACCTATATACGTAAATCAAATCATACTTAAGAAATTTAAATCGATTTAATTTCCAAAACAAAACTGTAGCAAAGCTACGAATTGGTCTCTTCCACTTCAAAACTCGAAAATGAATGTCGATGATGCGACCGCCATCACCGAAATTATTTTCCAGTGACAAAATAGAAGAGCTCTAATTTAATCAAAAATTCTTTGAAAACCATTTCTACTTGAAAATATTTTAAATAATATACATTTTAAACTTAAAAACCATAGTTCAAAATTATCGAAAATTAAATTCTCAAATTCTAATTTAAATTCACTTTAAATTCTAATCAAATTATACCCAAGTTTTATAAATTCATTTATTTATATTATGAAATAATCAATGGTTTATAAAACAATAAATGAAAATTAAATAGTATCATTTCGGACAACAGATTCATTAACAATTTAATTTCTAAAAAATTTATACTTATATATAATATAATCATACAAAATTATTTCTAAATTTGAAACAATATTGTGTCAGTTTGTTCTGTACGAGTGTTTTAGAAATTCTATCGATAACGTTGATCAGACGAATCGATCGAAAACCCAAATCAACATCAATAACTCAAACAGCACAATATCTATATATATATATATAGAACTTTTAGTATAAAAACAAATACACTTCCTCACTCGACGATACAAGAATGGATTTCAAAACAAGGATAGCGATTCAAATTTTCGATGGACTCAAATCAAAGAAGATTTTGAGTCGAAGATAGATTCGAAACAGGGATAAGATGATTAAATAACAAAATAGGAAGATCGATAGGTTTATTAAATCACGGGCAACCTTAACCGGGTCGACCGTGACTTCAAGAATAAGATCGATGCGGAATTCAGATACAAATCGACATTCGATCTCAAGAGATAGAATTCAAGCATAGCAGGAGATAGATAGCATCGTAAACCAAGGATACAGAAATCTCTGGTAAATTGATGCTTTTGTAAAGGAGTTTCAATCCTTTACAAATCAATTTGAGATTGGCGAGATCGCCGACTCATTATAAAGATAATTTGAAGTGGAGTTACGGGATGCTCCAGAATCGAAAGGAGACGAATAGTAAGGGATACGAATGAATTTTGGAACCACAGGGAATGTTTCAAAATTCTAAGGAATCGAGTCAAGAAGGACGAGATTCAAACTCGAATGAAAGTGTTTCTGTAAATACATTTACCCTATATGCTGAGTTTTGCCTAGAGTTACCAAAGCTCTGATACCAACTGTAACGACCAGCTATTTTGGACTATTCGCATCCGCACATGTCGGACTTGAATAATTCAAAATACCGAATTGTTAATTTAAATTTGGCAAAACTAATTATATACAGTAAATAAATAATCACAGAATCACAGACACAGAGTAATAATATGCTGCGGAAGCAAAAGATAGTAGTTCATGAAGCTACTATATATATATATATATATCATAGTTAAATAAGTTACAACAGAAGTCTCGAATACAATAGTCAAATACAAGAATCAGAATACATCAATGGAATCAACTGAATATCTGAAAGCTGAATAGATAGCTGGATCTCCAAGCGAAGCTCCAACTCCAATGGTGAGTCTCAAAAGCTGAACCACTCAGTCTGACCCAAGTGTAAAGCAAAACACAAAACACTCGAGTAAGGATTAACATTCTTATATCAATAAGATAATGAAATTAGAAATGCTTAAGATTTATTTAACTTATGTAAAAAAATTAATTTTCAATTTAAGTTGAAATTTTCATGGTTCCAAACTTATGATCTTATTTTATTTTTCAAACTATCTTCTGATTCTCCTTATTTTCCTTATCTTGCTACAGAATGGGGAGGCTACTGCTTATACCTATTTGTTTAGAAATCTTTCATAATCTTTGATTGTAACGACCCAGAATTTTAAACAATTTAATTTGAAATATTTAATTTATTTTAAATATTTAAATGATGGTTTGGATTGAATTTTCAATATAACTTTGAATTTGACGATTAAATTATAGAGTCCAATTTATTGAGAGTCGAATAAAAATTTGAATCTTCAAATTTAAGCCGATTTAAAATATTTCAAAGGCTTGCAAAATTCATATTGATAATACTGAGAATTTTAGAAGCTTCAGAATTGAAATTGAAAGTGAATTGTTCAGTTTTGAAATTTAATCGTTCGAATCGATATTTAAAAATAGCTGTCCGAGGCACTGTCTCGGAATTCGACGAAACCTGTTCCATTGGGTCCGTAATATTGAATTATTGTCGGATTTCAAATTTCGTATTTTTCGGAGTTGATATGTGGTCACACGGCGTGTAAACGCATTGAAATAAAATCGAATTCAATTTAAATTTAAAATTTAAATTTAGTCAACTAACACACGTTACTCTCCTCTTCTCACGCAGAAAATCACGCCAATATCACGATGATGATCGTGTGAAGCATGCCTCCTTCCATTTTTAAAAACCCCTCTTCCTTCACCATTTCAAACGAAAAAAAAAAAAACTAAAATCAAGTTCACAGATAAATTAATGGCCGAACTAAGAAAAAGGGAAAAGGCAACAGCAATTCAATGTTCACTGCCGAAGCCCTATTCTCTTCAATTTTTTCCCCTCTTTCCCATTTTACACGAAAGTAACATCAGAAAAAAAAAAAAATGAAATCACGATCGCAACAAAGTGGCGACGCGCGCGCGTAGGCGCGTGATTCAATCGACCACGCGATCGATGGGGGGGTTCTCAAGCGATGGTGTGATGGAGGCGCGAGTCAGTGGTTTCACGGCGCGCACGAATTGGGGAAGCTCGATTTCGAGCGAAATCGAAGTGGGCAACTCGCGTTTGGGTGCGCGACTGATGTGGGCGCGGCAACGCTCGAAGGGGGAGCGCGCGCGAGGTGATTCGCGTCGACGCAATGGCGATGGAGGCGGCGCAGGTGGGGGGCGACTCGTGGTGACAAGGCGGCGATTCAAAAGGCGACGCAGGAGCTCAAGCTGACGGCGGCGATGCGTTCGTGAAGGAGGCGGAGGCGCGTGAGCGCGGCGGCGCACGATGGAGTGAGGGGGAGGTTCGAAGCTAGGGTTCGTATTGGTTTTCGAGCAATGCGAGGTATATTTATTCCTTTTATTTGTTTTATTTTTCAAAATTTTTAAATAGATAGTTACAGTGGAAAAAAAAATATATACAGTAAAATATATATATATATATATGTAAAGTCTAAAAAAAAAAAAAGGAAGTTAGTTTGAAAGTCAAATTCTAGTTAAATAAATTTTTATAGAAAAGAAAAAGAAATTTAGTTTTATAATTTAATTGTAATTGAATAAATTTATTTAAGGAATTTTTGTTTAAAATTTAATTCTTCGATTTGATAAATTTATTCAAAGAAATTGATATAAGGATATTAATTTAAAGTTATAAATAAAATACTAGTTGAATTAAAATTTTGGTTTCAAATGAAAAATAAACAGTAAAAGAAAATTTGTTAAGAATTCAAATTATTAGATAAAATGATTTATCAAAAGAAAATATTATTTATTTTTGAAAAAAATGGATAATTAAGGACTAAAGGATATTGTATTGAAATTAGGAGATTTGTTTGAAAATCGAATTTGTTAGTTAAATGAATTTATTGAAAGAAATTTTCGAACTTTGAAATTTACCCAAACATAGGTTAATAAATGATGCAAATAAATAGTTAGTTAATAAAGTGTATTAAAAGAAATTAAATTTTTAGTTAAACAAATTTAATTAAATAAAAATCAGTTTGAATTCAGATTTTAGTTTGAAACCAGAAAATTTGTATAAATTTAAGATTTGTCAATTTAAAATTATTAATTGATAAGAAAAAGAAATTTAATAGTTAGTTAGATAAATTTAATTATAGGGTGAGTTAATTAAATCTAAATTTATTTTTGTGTTACTAAGAATAATTTATTAAAAGAAGAGAATTTAGTTTTAAAATTTAATTGTAATTGAATAAAATTATTAAAGAAATTGGTTTAGAACAAAAACCGATGAATTAAAATTATCAAATGAAAATTTATTATTCGATCTATTCGAATATTAATAAATTGTATAAAATTGTTATACAAGGTATAAATGAAGGAATCAAGTTGAATTGGAAGTGGATGGCAAACAGGAATAAAAGGTGAGAACTTCTCACTCAAAAGGAATTTCTATTGTTTATTTAAATTTTAAATAGATAGATTTAAAATTTGCTTGACTGTGTTGATTGAATGATTGAACGATGATTGTTATATATATATTGGATGTGAATAGACCCTATACGCCGTTAGTAAGCGGAGGTTATTTATTACACACATATACCGCGATATTCCACCTCGAAGTGGAATTGGTATTATATTTTATATATAGCAATATATATATATTGGCATATGTATATATTGCAGTTGATTGATTTCCCGCATTTTCTTTTAGCGGATGAGACCCTATGCGCCGTTAGTAAGCGGATATATATTTATAAAATCCCATGTACCGCGATATTCCGTCTTGAAACGGAATGGTATTGTGCTAATGTCTGTGGATGCAGGAAAACAGGTTGGAGGGATCCAACTGGATTCCTCACAAATATTTATTTAATTTCATATATTGTGATATTTGATTGTTATCATGGATGATATATGATGTTTGAAAGTTGTGATTGAATATTGATGTGTCGCATCATCGGGTCCAATTTTGAAGTTTAAAAATAACGATTTTTGATTTCTAAAGTGATTCTTGGAAATATACGTTTATATAATATTTTTGGAATTGATTCATCTTAAATAAATAATCGTTATAATTTTAATATTATAAAAATTTTGATTTTTGAAAAATACAGTTAAAAGTTGATTTTTGAAAATATGGGATTAGTGATTTTATAAAATAGTTTGAACTAGGACTTCTGAATTTATTATAAGAAGTTTAGAAATAGGATTTATAAAATTTTTATTTTATAAATCAGAATGATGAAATTATAAAAGAGTTTAAAGATGTTTAAAGTAATAATATGAATTGATTTGTATTAAAAGATTTATAAATTGATATTTATAAATTTAGAATATCTTGAATTATAAAACGAGCTTTTATAAGTGATAGAATGATTTGTAAATGAATTTCATAAATTGGAATTATAGAATTATAACGGTGAAGTTATAAATGGAATTTTATAAACAGTAGGTTTATAAAAATTTGTAAAGTTATTTAAAAGAATGAGTTGGATAAATGAATGAATCTTATAAGTTATAAGATTTATAAAATTTATGAAGTTTAAAGGAATAATTTTGTAAATAGATAAATTATAAGTATTTGACTTATAATATGAATTTTTAGTATATCATTGTGATATGAATTGAGATAGGTTAACAAAGGAAGTTTATAAAAGGAAGTTGATATAAAATAAATAGAATAGAAGTTATAAACGTTGTTTTATAAATTCAAAACGACTTATTTTGATAAGTAAATTGTTCTAATTTATTTATGGAGTTATATTCATGTTTAGACAGTGAATAATTCCTTAAACTAAAATGAATAGAAGTGATGAAATTTATTAACATAGTATATCCACATTTTTGAATAGTGAATAATATGTTAAAGAAATTATTTAGAATGTGATGTTTTAAATAAAATTAAAACGATCTAACGATGTTTTTAAAATATATTGAGATTCGAAATCATAGATTTCAACATTTATTGTTGAAATAGATGTTTTCGAGAAATAAAAGGAAATAATAGATTATAACACTGTGGTTATAATAGATAATTTCCGAAAGGAAATATTTTGTATAGTATTGGGATTTATATATCCGTTTTATTTCGAATCCCTATACTAGTGATTTTGGGTTGTCGTAACGATGTTTTACGCAACATTCGTTTTAGCCCAAATAAATATGGTTAAGTGAATGGTCTCCTTAAAGAATGAAATATATGCTTAATTTCGATTAGGTATATTAAATATTTTCTAAGTATAGAAAATAAAAAGATCTGTGAATCACTTATTTTTAATAAGTATAGAAATGTTTTCCAATGGTAAATGAATATTTGGAATTTATCTTTTTGAAGATAAATTGAAAATGAATATAAAAAAAAATTAAATGGAAATCGAATATTCATAAATATTTTGGAAATGTAAATTCCTTATGGAATTTATAAATGAAAAGGAGATTTGTTTGAAAATAAATGTTGATTTATTTTTGAAGTGTGAAAACTATATATCTTATATAAAGATATTTTTGTGAAATAAATAATTTGGAAAATTATTTGGAATCTGGTGATGCTGGCATATCTATTGATAGTTCAATGACCGACTATCAGTATTTACCTTTAAATAGGTATTTGTTGTGAATTGTTTGAAATTGAATGCCACACTTATTTTTTTTTAATAAGCGCTCACTATTCGGGTTAACCGGGAAAGGACCATGGGGTCGTATAACCCATTCCGAATATGTGATACGTCGTTATGAATTGCATTCGAAGAACGGTGTTGAAGACCGGATATTTTCGAAAGCGAAAGGATTTCTTGTTGATTGTCTCTGCACTGGCTGATCCCTGGTATAGAGATCTCCATGAGTGATGGGAAATCCGAACGTGATTAGAGATTATTCGGATTGCAAGGACTTCTTTGTAAGTGCCTTCGGTTCTGTTCGAGCCCGGAACAGACTTGTATGGATTGCATGTCTGACATTACAAGTTGAGATATAAAGCCGATTTCTTTCAAATATATTTCTGAGGTGGCGGAGAATTTATTCTTTTAGCTTAACACCCTTCTCTGAGACGTACGAGCTCAGATGTTATATAGTTGAAGTTATCAGCGATATATTCCCAGTTTGGTAATGTGACATGCTGAGTGATGCTGAAATGATCATTGTGTTGATTATTTGTGATAGGATCATTTATTTGATCGTCTATCCTGATGATCATTGTGTTGATCATTTGTTGACCCAAAGCACGGCTTTTTGTACAAAGTGTGTTTTTGTGGACGTGAATTCATCGAGCCTCACATCCCGGTAATGGTCAAAACAGGAAAGATGCAGCAAGGTTATTAGGGGTTGCTGTAGCTCCCCTTAGGGTATGTACATTTCCTTCTGGATAGAGGTTGTATCATGGTATGGAGCCCAGATATTTAACCTATGTGGTTACTACGAGTTATTACTTTGTGGTTGTTGGTTATCGGGATCCCGTGAAAAAGGTCGTTTACGATCGGGGAATGGCGTGCTCGTGTCAGTAGTTACCCAGTTAAGGGGTAACCCGGCCTTGTGTTGGTAGAGTTCCGGTTTGGTTCTCGGGGGTGTCTTTCCAGAGGCATTCTCAGTGGCAATGGGAAGTTCCTTGGCCTGACCATTTGTTGGAAATCCAATTCCCAATACGAAACTTGTACGGTATTAGTTGTAGAACCTGCTATTCACTTATGGTGGTCACCACTGTTTGGATAGTAGCTATAGTAGGCATACGATAATGGTCGTATGTTGGCTAAGATTTATATCTTTACTTTCGAAATGATTTGTTCTACACTATGCACTAGTAATAATATCAAATGTTATTTTAAATGCGTATCAAGCATCTTTGGCTATCATAAGGAGAAATCTCCTCCGATTCTGCGTTTGCATGTGTGTGTGTGCGGGAGGCCTTATGGTAGTCTCATTTTTAAAAGCATTGCGAATTGAATTAAAAATATTCCTCTATTTTGATTTTAAAGATAAATAAACTGTTTTGAGTTCTCGCACCAGTCACATGACTGACTTGGAGTTTATTGTTTTCCTTCCTAAACTCTGGGTGCCCACCAATTTCCACACGGGCAGTCAAGAGTTAAGGTTTATCAGGATATTCTGGATATTCAGGAGTTGCTGGAGGCAAGCTGGATGGCATGGCGTATTACTAGTTTATATAGTATTTCTTTTTCCGCTGCACTGTTGATGTTGTATGTTGTTGTACACTCTGATGATTTGATGTAATGAAATAAGATGAAATGTAATAACTGATATAGTTCTTTGTTTAAAGAATATTTATTTATTTATTATATGTTGTTCCGCTGCGAATTGTGAGATATTGATGTTGTTGTCCTGTTTTATATTCCTTCTTCTCTATGTTCTATTTTAAAATTTTCTATTCTCTTTTTTCTATTTTCAAATTCTCTATTTTCTATCTTCTTATCTACTCTTCTCTCTTTTTCTTTTCTCTTCTTTCTTAAAAACCCCCTCAGTGTTCGGTTTTTCGGCAACGAAAAATTGGGTCCTGACAATGTGGTATCAGAGCTTATGGTTAAGCGACAACCATGGTTCTGATGGGTATTACTCGTTAGAGATAGAGTCAGCAGTACTCTAGAATGAGTTTGAGTGTAATAATAGATATGAGCGTGTATTTGTTAGTGAATATAAAATTGATTTATATTATAAAATAATTTTGCCCAAAACTATTTTTGTATAGAAAAGAAATGATTTTCTATGAATTATTATAGTATATGGTTGCATGATTGTTAGAAGTAATAATATAGAATTATTATCACTAGTATATGGAATTAAATAAAATGGATTGAACTCAAGTAAACTAACTTGATAAATTATAAATTCTAGGACTAATGAATTGAATATAGATATTGAAATTGTGAATTGAATTCAAATGGAATTTAAATTGTGAATGAAATTGAATTGAAATGTGAAATCAAATGAAAATTAATATGTAACTTCAATACTGAAGTAAAAACATATAAAGAAACATATATCGAAATTTTGCAATGGAATTGGCAAAATGGTTTGAATGTTGGATTTGGATGCTACTACTAGCAAGTTATACAGGTTATACAGGTATATAAAGGAATGGAAATTTTGATTTCAAAGATAAAAATTGAATTGCTCGACAAAAAGGTACGTATTTCAATTTTAATATGAGATTTGATGACTTTCTTCTCTAGCCACTTGGCTTTTCTCTTTTCTTTTTGATTCTGAGGGGCCGTGGTGCCATTTTGTAGTCGTACCGATCGAGCCGCGCAAAGGAAACGCTGGCGAAATTTTTCGAAAATTTAGGGTGTTAGAAAAATTTTGAGAAAAATTTGAAAGTTTGAAATTTGAATTTGAATTTAAATTTGAATGGTTAGTAAAACAATATTGTTTGAAACCTATAAATGAAGTTGGAAATCTAGTTGAAATGATAGTAAATCTTTAGTAAAAAGATTTAGGTTAGCAAGTTGATAAAACTATTTGAATTGTGAAAAATAATAAAAGGGATAAGGGCATTCTTCTTAACTGGTAATTTCGGGACGAAATTCTTTTAAGAGGGAAAGATTGTAACGACCCAGAATTTTAAACAATTTAATTTGAAATATTTAATTTATTTTAAATATTTAAATGATGGTTTGGATTGAATTTTCAATATAACTTTGAATTTGACGATTAAATTATAGAGTCCAATCTATTGAGAGTCGAATAATAATTTGAATCTTCAAATTTAAGCCGATTTAAAATATTTCAAAGGCTTGCAAAATTCATATTGATAATACTGAGAATTTTAGAAGCTTCAGAATTGAAATTGAAAGTGAATTGTTCAGTTTTGAAATTTAATCGTTCGAATCGATATTTAAAAATAGCTGTCCGAGGCACTGTCTCGGAATTCGACGAAACCTGTTCCATTGGGTCCGTAATATTGAATTATTGTCGGATTTCAAATTTCGTATTTTTCGGAGTTGATATGTGGTCACACGGCGTGTAAACGCATTGAAATAAAATCGAATTCAATTTAAATTTAAAATTTAAATTTAGTCAACTAACACACGTTACTCTCCTCTTCTCACGCAGAAAATCACGCCAATATCACGATGATGATCGTGTGAAGCATGCCTCCTTCCATTTTTAAAAACCCCTCTTCCTTCACCATTTCAAACGAAAAAAAAAAAAACTAAAATCAAGTTCACAGATAAATTAATGGCCGAACTAAGAAAAAGGGAAAAGGCAACAACAATTCAATGTTCACGGCCGAAGCCCTATTCTCTTCAATTTTTTCCCCTCTTTCCCATTTTACACGAAAGTAACATCAGAAAAAAAAAAAAAATGAAATCACGATCGCAACAAAGTGGCGACGCGCGCGCGTAGGCGCGTGATTCAATCGACCACGCGATCGATGGGGGGGTTCTCAAGCGATGGTGTGATGGAGGCGCGAGTCAGTGGGTTCACGGCGCGCACGAATTGGGGAAGCTCGATTTCGAGCGAAATCGAAGTGGGCAACTCGCGTTTGGGTGCGCGACTGATGTGGGCGCGGCAACGCTCGAAGGGGGAGCGCGCGCGAGGTGATTCGCGTCGACGCAATGGCGATGGAGGCGGCGCAGGTGGGGGGCGACTCGTGGTGACAAGGCGGCGATTCAAAAGGCGACGCAGGAGCTCAAGCTGACGGCGGCGATGCGTTCGTGAAGGAGGCGGAGGCGCGTGAGCGCGGCGGCGCACGATGGAGTGAGGGGGAGGTTCGAAGCTAGGGTTCGTATTGGTTTTCGAGCAATGCGAGGTATATTTATTCCTTTTATTTGTTTTATTTTTCAAAATTTTTAAATAGATAGTTACAGTGGAAAAAAAAATATATACCGTAAAATATATATATATATATGTAAAGTCTAAAAAAAAAAAAGGAAGTTAGTTTGAAAGTCAAATTCTAGTTAAATAAATTTTTATAGAAAAGAAAAAGAAATTTAGTTTTATAATTTAATTGTAATTGAATAAATTTATTTAAGGAATTTTTGTTTAAAATTTAATTCTTCGATTTGATAAATTTATTCAAAGAAATTGATATAAGGATATTAATTTAAAGTTATAAATAAAATACTAGTTGAATTAAAATTTTGGTTTCAAATGAAAAATAAACAGTAAAAGAAAATTTGTTAAGAATTCAAATTATTAGATAAAATGATTTATCAAAAGAAAATATTATTTATTTTTGAAAAAAATGGATAATTAAGGACTAAAGGATATTGTATTGAAATTAGGAGATTTGTTTGAAAATCGAATTTGTTAGTTAAATGAATTTATTGAAAGAAATTTTCGAACTTTGAAATTTACCCAAACATAGGTTAATAAATGATGCAAATAAATAGTTAGTTAATAAAGTGTATTAAAAGAAATTAAATTTTTAGTTAAACAAATTTAATTAAATAAAAATCAGTTTGAATTCAGATTTTAGTTTGAAACCATAAAATTTGTATAAATTTAAGATTTGTCAATTTAAAATTATTAATTGATAAGAAAAAGAAATTTAATAGTTAGTTAGATAAATTTAATTATAGGGTGAGTTAATTAAATCTAAATTTATTTTTGTGTTACTAAGAATAATTTATTAAAAGAAGAGAATTTAGTTTTAAAATTTAATTGTAATTGAATAAAATTATTAAAGAAATTGGTTTAGAACAAAAACCGATGAATTAAAATTATCAAATGAAAATTTATTATTCGATCTATTCGAATATTAATAAATTGTATAAAATTGTTATACAAGGTATAAATGAAGGAATCAAGTTGAATTGGAAGTGGATGGCAAACAGGAATAAAAGGTGAGAACTTCTCACTCAAAAGGAATTTCTATTGTTTATTTAAATTTTAAATAGATAGATTTAAAATTTGCTTGACTGTGTTGATTGAATGATTGAACGATGATTGTTATATATATATTGGATGTGAATAGACCCTATACGCCGTTAGTAAGCGGAGGTTATTTATTACACACATATACCGCGATATTCCACCTCGAAGTGGAATTGGTATTATATTTTATATATAGCAATATATATATATTGGCATATGTATATATTGCAGTTGATTGATTTCCCGCATTTTCTTTTAGCGGATGAGACCCTATGCGCCGTTAGTAAGCGGATATATATTTATAAAATCCCATGTACCGCGATATTCCGTCTTGAAACGGAATGGTATTGTGCTAATGTCTGTGGATGCAGGAAAACAGGTTGGAGGGATCCAACTGGATTCCTCACAAATATTTATTTAATTTCATATATTGTGATATTTGATTGTTATCATGGATGATATATGATGTTTGAAAGTTGTGATTGAATATTGATGTGTCGCATCATCGGGTCCAATTTTGAAGTTTAAAAATAACGATTTTTGATTTCTAAAGTGATTCTTGGAAATATACGTTTATATAATATTTTTGGAATTGATTCATCTTAAATAAATAATCGTTATAATTTTAATATTATAAAAATTTTGATTTTTGAAAAATACAGTTAAAAGTTGATTTTTGAAAATATGGGATTAGTGATTTTATAAAATAGTTTGAACTAGGACTTCTGAATTTATTATAAGAAGTTTAGAAATAGGATTTATAAAATTTTTATTTTATAAATCAGAATGATGAAATTATAAAAGAGTTTAAAGATGTTTAAAGTAATAATATGAATTGATTTGTATTAAAAGATTTATAAATTGATATTTATAAATTTAGAATATCTTGAATTATAAAACGAGCTTTTATAAGTGATAGAATGATTTGTAAATGAATTTCATAAATTGGAATTATAGAATTATAACGGTGAAGTTATAAATGGAATTTTATAAACAGTAGGTTTATAAAAATTTGTAAAGTTATTTAAAAGAATGAGTTGGATAAATGAATGAATCTTATAAGTTATAAGATTTATAAAATTTATGAAGTTTAAAGGAATAATTTTGTAAATAGATAAATTATAAGTATTTGACTTATAATATGAATTTTTAGTATATCATTGTGATATGAATTGAGATAGGTTAACAAAGGAAGTTTATAAAAGGAAGTTGATATAAAATAAATAGAATAGAAGTTATAAACGTTGTTTTATAAATTCAAAACGACTTATTTTGATAAGTAAATTGTTCTAATTTATTTATGGAGTTATATTCATGTTTAGACAGTGAATAATTCCTTAAACTAAAATGAATAGAAGTGATGAAATTTATTAACATAGTATATCCACATTTTTGAATAGTGAATAATATGTTAAAGAAATTATTTAGAATGTGATGTTTTAAATAAAATTAAAACGATCTAACGATGTTTTAAAATATATTGAGATTCGAAATCATAGATTTCAACATTTATTGTTGAAATAGATGTTTTCGAGAAATAAAAGGAAATAATAGATTATAACACTGTGGTTATAATAGATAATTTCCGAAAGGAAATATTTTGTATAGTATTGGGATTTATATATCCGTTTTATTTCGAATCCCTATACTAGTGATTTTGGGTTGTCGTAACGATGTTTTACGCAACATTCGTTTTAGCCCAAATAAATATGGTTAAGTGAATGGTTTCCTTAAAGAATGAAATATATGCTTAATTTCGATTAGGTATATTAAATATTTTCTAAGTATAGAAAATAAAAAGATCTGTGAATCACTTATTTTTAATAAGTATAGAAATGTTTTCCAATGGTAAATGAATATTTGGAATTTATCTTTTTGAAGATAAATTGAAAATGAATATAAAAAAAAAATTAAATGGAAATCGAATATTCATAAATATTTTGGAAATGTAAATTCCTTATGGAATTTATAAATGAAAAGGAGATTTGTTTGAAAATAAATGTTGATTTATTTTTGAAGTGTGAAAACTATATATCTTATATAAAGATATTTTTGTGAAATAAATAATTTGGAAAATTATTTGGAATCTGGTGATGCTGGCATATCTATTGATAGTTCAATGACCGACTATCAGTATTTACCTTTAAATAGGTATTTGTTGTGAATTGTTTGAAATTGAATGCCACACTTATTTTTTTTTAATAAGCGCTCACTATTCGGGTTAACCGGGAAAGGACCATGGGGTCGTATAACCCATTCCGAATATGTGATACGTCGTTATGAATTGCATTCGAAGAACGGTGTTGAAGACCGGATATTTTCGAAAGCGAAAGGATTTCTTGTTGATTGTCTCTGCACTGGCTGATCCCTGGTATAGAGATCTCCATGAGTGATGGGAAATCCGAACGTGATTAGAGATTATTCGGATTGCAAGGACTTCTTTGTAAGTGCCTTCGGTTCTGTTCGAGCCCGGAACAGACTTGTATGGATTGCATGTCTGACATTACAAGTTGAGATATAAAGCCGATTTCTTTCAAATATATTTCTGAGGTGGCGGAGAATTTATTCTTTTAGCTTAACACCCTTCTCTGAGACGTACGAGCTCAGAGGTTATATAGTTGAAGTTATCAGCGATATATTCCCAGTTTGGTAATGTGACATGCTGAGTGATGCTGAAATGATCATTGTGTTGATTATTTGTGATAGGATCATTTATTTGATCGTCTATCCTGATGATCATTGTGTTGATCATTTGTTGACCCAAAGCACGGCTTTTTGTACAAAGTGTGTTTTTGTGGACGTGAATTCATCGAGCCTCACATCCCGGTAATGGTCAAAACAGGAAAGATGCAGCAAGGTTATTAGGGGTTGCTGTAGCTCCCCTTAGGGTATGTGCATTTCCTTCTGGATAGAGGTTGTATCATGGTATGGAGCCCAGATATTTAACCTATGTGGTTACTACGAGTTATTACTTTGTGGTTGTTGGTTATCGGGATCCCGTGAAAAAGGTCGTTTACGATCGGGGAATGGCGTGCTCGTGTCAGTAGTTACCCAGTTAAGGGGTAACCCGGCCTTGTGTTGGTAGAGTTCCGGTTTGGTTCTCGGGGGTGTCTTTCCAGAGGCATTCTCAGTGGCAATGGGAAGTTCCTTGGCCTGACCATTTGTTGGAAATCCAATTCCCAATACGAAACTTGTACGGTATTAGTTGTAGAACCTGCTATTCACTTATGGTGGTCACCACTGTTTGGATAGTAGCTATAGTAGGCATACGATAATGGTCGTATGTTGGCTAAGATTTATATCTTTACTTTCGAAATGATTTGTTCTACACTATGCACTAGTAATAATATCAAATGTTATTTTAAATGCGTATCAAGCATCTTTGGCTATCATAAGGAGAAATCTCCTCCGATTCTGCGTTTGCATGTGTGTGTGTGCGGGAGGCCTTATGGTAGTCTCATTTTTAAAAGCATTGCGAATTGAATTAAAAATATTCCTCTATTTTGATTTTAAAGATAAATAAACTATTTTGAGTTCTCTCACCAGTCACATGACTGACTTGGAGTTTATTGTTTTCCTTCCTAAACTCTGGGTGCCCACCAATTTCCACACGGGCAGTCAAGAGTTAAGGTTTATCAGGATATTCTGGATATTCAGGAGTTGCTGGAGGCAAGCTGGATGGCATGGCGTATTACTAGTTTATATAGTATTTCTTTTTCCGCTGCACTGTTGATGTTGTATGTTGTTGTACACTCTGATGATTTGATGTAATGAAATAAGATGAAATGTAATAACTGATATAGTTCTTTGTTTAAAGAATATTTATTTATTTATTATATGTTGTTCCGCTGCGAATTGTGAGATATTGATGTTGTTGTCCTGTTTTATATTCCTTCTTCTCTATGTTCTATTTTAAAATTTTCTATTCTCTTTTTTCTATTTTCAAATTCTCTATTTTCTATCTTCTTATCTACTCTTCTCTCTTTTTCTTTTCTCTTCTTTCTTAAAAACCCCCTCAGTGTTCGGTTTTTCGGCAACGAAAAATTGGGTCCTGACAATGATAATCTTTGGTACTCATCTTAAATCTGAGCACTGCTTACCATCCACAGACCGTTGGTCAAGCGGAAAGGGTGAATCAGATTCTAGAAGATCTTTCTCGTGCTTGTGTTCTTGATTCTGGAGGATCCTGGGAAGATCATCTCCGCTTGTTAAACTTACCTATAACAATAGTTATCAGGTATAATTTTAATCATCTCGTCATCTTGTCTTATTCCTATTTTATTCTATCCATTTCTGTGCTTTCCCGTACCTCATTCCTTTTTGGGGCGAAAAGTTTTGAGTGGGGGAGAGTGTAACAACCCTATATTTGCTTATTATTTTAATTGTATGTTTTAATTATTTTAATTGAAATTCCTGATTTAAAAACTTTATTTTATTTATGGATAAAACTTCATTTTATTTATCAAAATGAATAATTTTGTTATTTTAAATATTAATTTTGATTTGTATGTGGATTATAATTTCAAACAAGTATAAATTGAATATTTTCCAAAAAAGTGAATTTTGGTCAAAATGGTCAAATTTTGACTTTTAAATTTAAATTTTAAATATTTTAAAATTTGAAATTTATCTTTTATTATGAAAATAAATAAAATTTCAAGAACACTATTTTTCATTTCGTTGAAATCCGATTAATATTGTGAAAGTTATGCTTTTTACAATATTGTGTGTAAATTGTTTTATTTAATAGAATTATTTATTTCAATTTTTATAAATAATATTTTTGTTTTCTCTAATTTGTTTATATATTTATATATGACATGTTATGTTTTTACTTTTATTTTTGAAACATTTTAAAAGTGTTGTTAAATTTCCAAATGTTTATTGTACTTTGTTTACAATTTTTAATTTTCTAGTTTCAATTTAATAGCTATTTTCTTCATTTACCTTTTATTTTTATAAGAATTATTATTTATTTTCCCTTTTTACTTTATTTTTCATATTTATATTTTATTTACTGAAATATATATGGTCTATTTTTAATTTAAAAGAAACGGAAAACAAAGAATCAAAACCTTTTCACATGCCATAACTTTTCACCTTTGTCTTTTCATTTTCATTTGCCTCTTCATTTTCTGGCATAGCCGACCTTTTCTTTTTACATTGTCGTGAGTTGTGTTTCTCATTCACGTGAGAAACCCTCTTCTCCTCAAAAAAATCACGGCCATGAGAAAAATTTGAAAGGCAATGGCCTCTCTCCTTCCTTCTTTTTCACTTTTCTCTTCTTCTTTTCTATGTTTTGCCTTCCTCTTCCTCTTGCTCGCTCGGCCCCACTTCTCCTCCATCACCACAGACCATCACCCCTCCATCTACAGCAGAAAACACTCCCCTCTCTCTGACCAAGACAGGCCATGACCTTCCACTTGAAGCCATCACAAAAATTTTCCAAAAACTTCACTAAAATTGCCTTAGCCGACCAATACTTCAACACCACTTTCATAATTTGCCTTTGGCCACCCCTTATCCACCACCACCTTCATCTACTTCACCTCTGGCCTCCCCTTTCACTACTGTCCAGATCTGACCTAACATGAAGACCCCTTGGCCGAGCCTATATGTGGTCATAGCTGAGCCAAAATGCACCAAAAACTGCACCTATTTTGCCTTGTCCATCGATATTCTTCATGTTGCATCTGCTACCACTTCATGTTGCCATACATAGGTGTGCTAAACCTGACCTATATGATGCTAACGTGAGCCCAAACACATCAATGGCCGAGCATATGTTCTTTTGGTCGAGCTTTTGGATGGTCAAAAGCAAGGTTTAATCATTTCATTCTTTATTGCTTTTTATTTCCATTTGTTTCTATGTTATTTGGTGTTGAATCAAAATATATTCATGTATATATTATTTGTGTTATTGGTTGTTTACAAGATCATATATTGGCTCTCTCCACTCATTGAATCTATAGTCGTGCTGTATCGTGCTTATCGTGCCTTTGGAATCGTTTTGTGTCATAGTGGTCTTCAGCTTGAAAAGGTGAGTCTTTCTCATTCTGACAATATACTTATGAAATTGTGAATTGATGGCAAGTGTTTAGTAATTAAAAATGTTTATACAAGTTAATGATGATTATATGTTATGTTATGTTATTCCATGGTATTACCATGTTTACTCTGATAATTATCACCTGACATTTGATATTAGACATTATATTGTGATATTGACATTGTTTATGTTGTATATGCATATATTCACACTACAAGTTCTCTGTTAGAATAGAATCACTATGGGTTGAAATGATACATACACGAATGGACATTAGAATAGAGAAAAATCATTATGGGCTGAAATGATAGGCTTGAGTGATTTTTTTTTATTTACTTGGGATTGCGGGTTTGAAATGATAGAACCCGAGTTTTCTTTTTAAATTGCGGATTGAAATGATATATATCCGTATCACATGACCTAGGTTAGAAAATTATATACAGACCCCGTGGTATATTTTTAAATGATTTTTATTAAAATATGTATTTTTAAAAGTATGAACTTTGATTTAAAAATATATATTTTATGGTTTTAAGAAAGTTAAATACTAAGTCTTGATTTGTGAATTTAAGTATGTAAATTTGAAGTATATGTGAATTTTGAATTTAAATTTATTTTAAAAAAATGTAAGTAAATAATGGAAACTAAATTTAAAGTTTTCAAAGATATTGGAAATAAAATGTTAAGTTTTTTTTTAAATTTAATAAGTAATTAAACAGTGAAATTTTTAACTTAACTAATGAATTGGATTTTTAATTGGATATTTGATTTTAAATTTTATTGTGATAAATCATATGTTAAAAGTATTTAAATGAGAAATTTTGAAGTCTAGATATATGATTTATAAATGTAAATAGAATTTTTTTTGAAGTTTTTTTGTTTTTGAAAAGTTAAATAAAATCCGGAATTTATTAATAGCATTTCCAAAATGCTATGGTTTTATGACAGCATTTTTAAATGCTGTTGTTTGAACGTAACTATGTTTGAAATAACTAAATATCTATTACAACATTTTATAAATGCTGTTTGTGATAGCCCGCAAATCCGTACCCCTTGAATCAACACTATTCTACCTCTGTTAACTCAAGTGGCACTGAAATACGAACCATTTGGGTTTAAGAAGAAGAGATAGAAGAAGAAGAACTAAACAATGTCAAAATCTCACAGTCGCAGCGGAATAAAATATAATAGTAAATATAGATCCTTACACAAAATGAAATTTATACCAGTTTTATACATCACATCATCAGAGTATCTCATACACCAACATCATCAATCAGACAAATCCATACAATCATAGCAGCGGAATATATATATATATATATATATATGTATGTATGTATGTATGTATAGATAATACGTCTCGGACTCCAGCTCCTTTCCTGCTCCATATCATCCTGTCCTGAATATATAATACTCGGTCTCTTCGAAACGATCAACGCATTTGTCCAATATTGATAGTCGGTGATTTAACTATCAAGTTACATCCATAAGCATTCATCACACAATAAATAATTTCCACATTATTTATTTGCCTCAAATATCTTTAAAAGATATATTTCCAAATTTTCAAAGCTCATTTGAAAACAATTTCCCAAAGTTCTTCCTTTATAAAGTAAATCCTTTACCATTAATTCCCATTGGAAATAACCAAGTTTAAAACAATTTGGAATTAAAACAATTAAACACTTTATTCTGAAATATACTTTAAAATATATAAATTTACTACTAGTTATTTACTCAAAACATAATTTCAAAATATTTAAAGTAAAACTATTTTATATGATATAACTTGATTTAAAATAAGGTGTTAGTTAAACTAAATTTAAAAAGTAGAATTTAAAAGAGATTAATACTAATTCCATAACTTAGGTCAAAACTAGCTTTTTAAACAAATCCATTTGTAAAAATAATTACTAAGGTATTTATAAATATTTACTATCGCTAATTTATTAATAATTACCTTAAAACAATAATTTCCAAAACACTCTTTTAAACAAGTTTGAATTTTAGACTTCCTTTTAATAAAATCTGTTTAAAACTCGAACATGGTATTTCCCAGGGAACTCATTTCCACTTAAACATCTCATAAAATCCCTCTTAGAAATTTTGTCGATTTTATTTCAATTCAGATTTAGGTTTTAATATTGTAAATTTACTTTCCGCGTTAAAATAACTTCTTGCGAAGCTTAACTATATTTCCGTTCCCGAAATTCACTTTCAAGGTATAGGTTTAAGAGTCTTTTTTTTATATAAGTCTATTATAAATTTATTTAATGAAAACCATACTTAAGGAATTGCTTAATAAATACCTACTTACATTTCAATGGTTATAAATAATATTTCTGAACATTCTAATATGTAATTTATTGCTAATTTAATTTAAAAGGGTTTCCTTTGAAATCACATTAAATTCCAGGGTACATTATTATCAAATAACTCCTTCGTTATTTTTAACCATTTATAACTTCTTATCCAAGTTTATCACCAAAATTCCATACCTTCACATTTATCAACTAAAAAAAATTCTACTTATTTATATTTCCAAATTTACAAATTTCCATTCTTCACTCAACCCAGATTCCAAATTGTATTCTTTAAATTCTTTATTTATCAATTTCTTTTTTTTAAAATCCCATTTATTTAATTTTATTTTTTAAATTTTTGTATATATACTCATCCAACAATACCACGGTACAATTTAATCCAGAGTTTTCAATCACAATATATAAATAGGTTACATCATCGATTATAAAATGATTACTATAATGTGAGGAATCCAGTTGGATCCCTCCAACCTGTTTTCCCTGCATCCACAAATATTAGCACATCACATATACATAAATATCAATCTAAACTGATAACAACAATAATATGCAACCAATAACACAGATATTTAAATATTAATTATTTAAATTAACTAGCATCCAGATGTGAGTGAGAATAACTCACTTTGAGTTTCGGCGAGCGTTCGAAATTTAAATTAAACCGAACGACGTTCGATTTAACTCAAATTTCTACTTGCTCGGAATAATTCCGGATCTGCACCATCGCGTAGTGCTCATTTCTGCGATTCCAACGCTACCAAAATCGTCGAAATCTGACATCGTATGTAACCGTTATAAATGTTTGAAGTTTGTATATAAAATTTTAAACAATTTATTTTATTTTATTTAATTTTACCAAAAATAACATCAAGGCCGTTCATCATGAATCAAACCTGCCCTCCTTCTTCCCGCTCTAGCATGCGAACACGGCTCCAGTAAGAACAAACCCAAAATCGCGATTTAGGGTTTCAAACCGCTTCCTCCTCGGTCGTCGCAATCTCGATCAACAACCTCCATTCGAACGCCCACAACGCCATCCACCTGCAGCCCAAAAATGAACGAGCTCGGCCACCCTATGATGCCAGAAATCGAGTGCGCCTATCACTCAAACGCGGCCCAGAATCTCCTTCAACGATGCTCGAAATGCGATCACTACCACACATCTCGTAGATCTCGACGCTCTCTTCGATTTATTAGTTGGAAGATTTGCAAATTATAGCTTGGATGGAGCAAATTCGAAGGAGGAAGGACATGAGATGCCGACCATGGAAATATACAGCGGCGGCTACTCAAGAACTAGGGTTTTGATTAAGGTAAAATGAATATGTATAATGGTTTAATAATATTTAATTAATATAATTTCTCAATTTAACAGTTTATGCAAACGGCCTCCAAACTACGCGTTCCGACAGGCGATTCTATGGTTTTTCCGCGTTTCGGACACAATGGAATAGGTTCTGTAAGCTAATTTGATCATACGCGCGAGTTACGGAATTTAACGATCAATTTAAAAATTAAACCGATTAAAACGATTTCAATGCGTTTCGAGCTGCCACGGTCAAACGACAACTCCGATTGCTATGAAAATTGAAATCCGATAATAACTAACGATTATGGATCTAATGGAACTAGTTTCGTCGAATTCCGAGACTGTACCCCGGAAGGCTATTTTAACTCGTCGATTAAATCAAGCGATTTCTCAAAATTGATGAAAGCACTTAAAATTTTAACTTTAAAATTTTTAATAACTTAATAATAAATCATATAAAATATATAATCACATTAGAGATCATTCCGATTCAGTTTTAAATCGAAATCTGAATATTCGCATTATTATATTACTAAATTCCACTATTAAATTAATATAAATTCCCAAATTCAATCTATCGCCAATTAATTCCATCCAATGGTCCCATATTATTATTTAAATCAAAATAAACTTAAATAAATTTTTAATAACCATTTTTATATTTATTTACACTCAAATTCACCAATAAGCCCAATTCTAATATTGAATTAGTATTATTCAAATTTTCAATTAAATCCCCGTTTTGGAAATTTAATCAATTCTATTAACTTATCTAAAATCTATTTATTTCAAAATCAAATTATAATATATATTCAACATTTAAAGTGAATTAAATGTTCAAATTTAGCGACCCAAAATTCCGGGTCGTTACATTCCTCCCCCCTTATAAAAATTTCATCCCGAAATTTGCTAAGGTAGAAACTATGCTCAAACTCACTTACTCATCCAATTTGCTTAGTTAAAAGCTTATATTCATTTTCCAAAATCCTTTAGCCCAATCCCACATTCATTTGTTTTACTTACTCTAAAGCTTTAAATTCTAACGTATTTCAAAATAACTTTCCAAGTTGATAAATTCTTTCCCAAAATCCCAAAAATTTTCTAACTCCCAAAATTTTCGAAAATTTTTGGCAGAGTCTCCCCTGTACGGAGGAGCTTTCGCGATATCGCGATATAGATAAATATATATACATCGACCCACACGGTCGGAAACCAAAATATATCACAATATATATACCATTTCCCAATTATATTTGCGTAGGCGTACCTTTTTAGCAAATTTTAATAGCAAGCGGCTAATATAACGTATATACGCGCTCCAACTCTCTCGAACGCCTCCCGTACATGTACTTACTCAACAAACTCATCAGTTTTCAAAGATATGAACATTTTAACAACATTCCCAATATAAATTTAAGCCAAACATATCCATCTCATAATCCAATCAACAATTTGCATGGTTTCATAAGTAAACCATATTTTATAACATGCACAAAGTTCCTTTTCTGATTCCAAGTTCCATTTTATTTTGCACAAATGATTTACATACAAGTTTACCATTCTCAATTCATAATTACTACCACCAATTCATATTTACTTCAATATTGTGTACATATGCTTCACTATTTTCAATTTACTTCAATTTAAATTCAAATTGATTCACAGTCTAATGTACTTCCAATTTGCTTTATTTGCATTTCCCTTCCAAATTCAAACTTCATTATATTCCATTCGAATGACTTACATCCGAGTTGCAAATGGAAGATTCACATTCATTTCAATAAAAGTATTATAAGCTTTTGATTCATTTACTTTTCCTTTTTAATTTCTCGACTAATCCAAACTTCACTTTTATTTCACTTGAATGATTTACATTCAAGTTCACTATATACCATTCATATTTATTACAACCAATTCTTTTCTATTTCAATATGATTAACATATGCCTTACTTGCATTTCTTTACTTTAACTTACATTCCCAATTTGATTTACAATCAAATGTTATCTTAAACTTAAAACATTTGCATTTCTTTTATGATCCATTTCCATTCATATGCAAAATTACTTAATAACATTTCAATCCATTCCAATTAATTCAAAACTAATTCAGTTGCTGTTTAAACAACTCAAATTTTGAATACATGCAAATACTCATGTCATTCAAGCAAAAATAATCACCACTTAAGCTCATAACCATTAAAATTAATTCTAGTCTAAATTTATATTAATTTAATTTAATTTTGCATGGTTCACAAGCTAAGTATTTTTATTCCAATGCAATTGTTAAATTAAATGTTCCTTGCATTTTTATTTCATTAACCAATTCAAATTTATAATAATATCATTCCATCCTGGGTCATTTACAACCCATTGCATTTTTGTTTCATCACAACAATTAATTAAGATTCTTCCAGTTGCATTTAAATTTTATTATCTAAACAAATTTCATTCAAATCTACTAAATAAAACTCATCCAAGTTAAGTTTAAATTAATATCATCACATTCCATAGTATTTACAACTCATACCTCCTTCATTTATCACAATAAAATTAATTAATACCATTTCACTTGTAATTTAATTTCATCATCTAAACAAATTTATCCAATACCACATTATAAGCTTGATCACAATATTTTTTTTTTCTGTTTTCCAATTTGCGTAAATTGTTTCAATCGCACAATATTTCTATTTCTTCTCATATCACTTTTATTTATTTCCATTTGATCCTCATCCGAATCAATTCCAATCCATTTACAAATTTTAATGCACTTTGCTTATTTATTCAATCCATTTTAGATTTATTTTATTAGCAAAGAGTCCACTTTAAATTATTTCACTCATTTGAATTTATTTACAATTCAAACCATTACTATTATAATCTAATTCCATTATTCATTCAAGCTTCCAATATTTATTACCAAAATTAAATTCCATTCCAAAACTGGACTTTACTTACTTTCTAAATTTTGGCCAAACTATCCAAGATTTTATTCATGCCAATACAAATTCCATTTAATTTAGCTTACAAAAAATTCATTTCCAAACAATCATTGTAAATTTAGTTGAGTGAGCATTAACTTCATTCAACATCATTTCAACTAAATTAAACTTCCATTCAATTCGATTCTTAACCAAATTTAATTCAAGTTTAACTAAATTTTATTTAGCCAAATTAATTTCATTCCATTTCCTTTACTACTTAAATAAGGATTGAATTTCATTCAATATTGTTCATAATGCAACTGAATTTTGAATTTCATTTCAATCCAATTTATTTCTCCATAAATAAGTTCAAAACTTATTTTCTATTTTAAGTTCATTCACATTTTATATTATTCACAACACAACTGAAATTTTGCTTTCAATTCAATCCAATAAATTAAATCTGACACAATTCTATTGAATTCCTTTATTTAATTTAAATTTTATTCCAAGACTTATTTGCTAATTTAAGTCCATTCACCATTATTATCTCACATTGCTTATCTTACTTTACCTTCCATTTAAGATTAAGTTTGAATTCACCATACCATTCAAATATTCCCCACCTGTGATTATAAATGCCATTTCCTATTTATAAATTCACCAACTTATTTACTTAAAAGCTTATATTGCTCATTTGAGTTACTTCCATCTTATAATCACAATTCCAAATTCTATATATATATATATACATACACATATATATCTCTGAATTCTAAAGGATATAAATTTTCTTTCACCTTAATCCTTTGCACATTTTAAATCCTCAAATTTTTAGATCACAAGTATAACACTTAATAGCTTATGAGTACAATTTATTGTACAATGACCCATGATTACCAAGTTATTATACATTTCAATTTAATCCAAATCAATTTAATTCTAAGTTCAATTTATTTAACTTATCCCAAGTTAAATTCCAATTTTCTATTCACTTCAATGCATTCAAGTTATATTTTAATCCCAAGATTAAAATTTTATTAATATCAGCTTCGCTTAAGAAGTTCAATAGTTAATTCATTTTAATTTTACACATTATTTAAATAGAATTTTCCAGAATTCTGTTACCCGGTTTTATTTCAAAACCAAATTGAAATAATAATCAACATATTCCCACTTGCTAAATCAAATCAAACCCCAGATTCCAAAACAATCTGCTTTTACCAAACAATTTTCCCTTTTGGAATTTCCAAAATTACTTGTATCACAAACAAGTCCAACAAATATCATAACCAACCATTTTGGGTAGCAATCCATCACTTTAGAAACTCGAAAATAAATTCTAATGATGTGGCCAGCATCATCAGGATTATTTTCCAGCGACTAAAGTGAGTTCAATGCTTTCTTACTTTCCCAAATTCATTTCAAAACAACTCTCATTCAAAAATTCTTTCCAAAATAATATTCCAATATTGCCTTCAAACACCTTAGCAAACATTTCAAACTTTCTCAGGATTTAAATTTCCAAACTTTGTTTTCAATACATTTAAATCCTTCTTAAAACTTCCGGGGTTTAAATTCTGGTTTAGTTTAAATTTAGTTATTCTTCCTTTAATATAATTTATACTTATAGAATTTTATTTGATTATAACCATTTGGTATTTTAGATTAAATTTTAGATTCTTATTTGATTATAATATTAACAACCAATCAACCAAATATATATATAATATTTTCACAAAATTATTTCTTTTATATCAAAATATAATTTTGGGTAAAATTATTTCATTTACCTATTTTAAAAACAATACTATGTCGGTTTATCTTGTTTAAGAGTTTAGAAACCCCTATCGATACGGTTGTACTTCCCGCACCGACCAGAATTCATAAACACTCAACTGATAAGTCAACACAGTATAAAAACAATTTTATATTCACTAACAAGTACGCTCTCATATCTACTATTACACGTAACTCATTATCGAGCACTATTGACTTTGTTTAATGAGTAATTTTTCCCACCAAAGCCTAGGTTGTCGCTAACCTAAGCTCTGATACCAAGTGTGATAGCCCGCAAATCCTTACCCCTTGAGTCAACACTATTCCACCTCTGTTAACTCAAGTGGCACAGAAATACGAACCATTTGGGTTTAAGAAGAAGAGATAGAAGAAGAAGAACTAAACAATGTCAAAATCTCACAGTCGTAGCAGAATAAAATATAATAGTAAATATAGATCCTTACACAAAATGAAATTTATACCAGTTTTATACATCACATCATCAGAGTATCTCATACACCAACATCATCAATCAGACAAATCCATACAATCATAGCAGCGGAATATATATATATATATATGCATGTATGTATAGATAATACGTCTCGGACTCCAGCTCCTCTCCTGCTCCATATCATCCTGTCCTGAACATATAATACTCGGTCTCTTCGAAACGATCAACGCATTTGTCCAATATTCATAGTCGGTGATTTAACTATCAAGTTACATCCATAAGCATTCATCACACAATAAATAATTTCCACATTATTTATTTGCTTCAAATATCTTTAAAAGATATATTTCCAAATTTTCAAAGCTCATTTGAAAACAATTTCCCAAAGTTCTTCCTTTATAAAGTAAATCCTTTACCATTAATTCCCAATGGAAATAACCAAGTTTAAAACAATTTGGAATTAAAACAATTAAACACTTTATTCTGAAATATACTTTAAAATATACAAATTTACTACTAGTTATTTACTCAAAACATAATTTCAAAATATTTAAAGTAAAACTATTTTATAAGATATCACTTGATTTAAAATAAGGTGTTAGTTAAACTATATTTAAAAAGTAGAATTTAAAAGAGATTAATACTAATTCCATAACTTAAGTCAAAACTAGCTTTTTAAACAAATCCATTTGTAAAAATAATTACTAAGGTATTTATAAATGTTTACTATCGCTAATTTATTAATAATTACCTTAAAACAATAATTTCCAAAACACTCTTTTAAACAAGTTTGAATTTTAGACTTCCTTTTAATAAAATCTGTTTAAAACTCGAACTTGGTTTTTCCCAGGGAACTCATTTCCACTTAAACATCTCAGAAAATCATTCTTAGAAATTCTGTCGATTTTATTTCAATTCAGATTTAGGTTTTAATATTATAAATTTACTTTCCGTGTTAAAATAACTTCTTACGAAGCTTAACTATATTTCCGTTCCCGAAATTCACTTTCAAGGTATAGGTTTAAGAGTCTTTTTTTTATATAAGTCTATTATAAATTTATTTAATGAAAACCATACTTAAGGAATTGCTTAATAAATACCTACTTACATTTCAATGGTTATAAATAGTATTTCTGAACATTCTAATATGCAATTTATTGCTAATTTAATTTAAAAGGGTTTCCTTTGAAATCACGTTAAATTCCAGGGTACATTATTATCAAATAACTCCTTCGTTATTTTTAACCATTTATAACTTCTTATCCAAGTTTATCACCAAAATTCCATACCTTCACATTTATCAACTAATAAATATTCCACTTATTTATATTTCCAAATTTACAAATTTCCATTCTTCACTCAACCCAGATTCCAAATTGTATTCTTTAAATTCTTTATTTATCAATTTCTTTTTTTAAATCCCATTTATTTAATTTTATTTTTTAAATTTCTGTATATATAATCATCCAACAATACCACAATACAATTTAATCCAGAGTTTTCAATCACAATATATAAACAGGTTACATCATCGATTATAAAATGATTACTATAATGTGAGGAATCCAGTTGGATCCCTCCAACCTGTTTTCCTTGCATCCACAAATATTAGCACATCACATATACATAAATATCAATCCAAACTGATAACAACAATAATATGCAACCAATCACACAGATATTTAAATATTAATTATTTAAAATTACTAGCATCCAGATGTGAGTGAGAATAACTCACTTTGAGTTTCAGCGAGCGTTCGAAATTTAAATTAAATCGAACGACGTTCGATTTAACTCAAATTTCTACTTGTCCGGAATGATTCCGGATCTGCACCATCGCGTAGTGCTCTTTTCTGCGATTCCAACGCTACCAAAATCGCCGAAATATGACATCGTATGTAACCGTTATGAACATTTGAAGTTTGTATATAAAATTTTAAACAATTTATTTTATTTAATTTTATTTTACCAAAAATAACATCAAGGCCGTTCATCACGAATCAAACCTGCCCTCCTTCTTCCCGCTCTAGCATGCGAACACGGCTCCAGTAAGAACAAACCCAAAATCGCGATTTAGGGTTTCAAACCGCTTCCTCCTCGGTCGTCGCAATCTCGATCAACAACCTCCATTCGAACGCCCACAACGCCACCCACCAGCAGCCCAAAAATGAACGAGCTCGGCCACCCTATGACGCCAGAAATCGAGTGCGCCTATCACCCAAACGCGGCCCAGAATCTCCTTCATCGATGCTCGAAACGCGATCACTACCACACATCTCGTAGATCTCGACGCTCTCTTCGATTTATTAGTTGTAAGATTTGCAAATTATAGCTTGGATGGAGCAAATTCGAAGGTGGAAGGACATAAGATGCCGGCCATGGAAATATACAGCGGCGGCTACTCAAGAACTAGGGTTTTGATTAAGATAAAATGAATATGTATAATGGTTTAATAATATTTAATTAATATAATTTCTCAATTTAACAGTTTATGCAAACGGCCTCCAAACTACGCGTTCCGACAGGTGATTCTAGGGTTTTTCCGCGTTCTGGACACAATGGAACAGGTTCTGTAAGCTAATTTGATCGTACGCGCGAGTTACGGAATTTAACGATCAATTTAAAAATTAAACCGATTAAAACGATTTCAGTGCGTTTCGAGCTGCCACGGTCAAACGACAACTCCGATTGCTATGAAAATTGAAATCCGGTAATAACTAACAATTACGGATCTAATGGAACTAGTTTCGTTGAATTCCGAGACTGTGCCCCGGAAGACTATTTTAACTCGTCGATTAAATCAAGCGATTTCTCAAAATTGACGAAAGCACTTAAAATTTTAACTTTAAAATTTTTAATAACTTAATAATAAATCATATAAAATATATAATCACATTAGAGATCATTCCGATTCAGTTTTAAATCGAAATCTGAATATTTGCATTATTATATTACTAAATTCCACTATTAAATTAATATAAATTCCCTAAGTTCAATCTATCGCCAATTAATTCCATCCAATGGTCCCATATTATTGTTTAAATCAAAATAAACTTAAATAAATTTTTAGTAACCATTTTTATATTTATTTACACTCAAATTCACCAATAAGCCCAATTCTAATATTGAATTAGCATTATTCAAATTTTCAATTAAATCCCCGTATTGGAAATTTAATCAATTCTATTAACTTATCTAAAATCTTTTTATTTCAAAATCAAATTATAATATATATTCAACATTTAAAGTGAATTAAATGTTCAAATTTAACGACCCAAAATTCTGGGTCGTTATATTCCTCCCCCCTTATAAAAATTTCGTCCCCGAAATTTGCTAAGGTAGAAACTATGCTCGGACTCACTTACTCATCCAATTTGCTTAGTTAAAAGCTTATATTCATTTTCCAAAATCCTTTATCCCAATCCCACATTCATTTGTTTTACTTACTCTAAAGCTTTAAATTCTAACGTATTTCAAAATAACTTTCCAAGTTGATAAATTCTTTCCCAAAATCCCAAAAATTTTCTAACTCCCAAAATTTTCGAAAATTTTTGGCAGAGTCTCCCCTGTACGGAGGAGCTTTCGCGATATCGCGATATAGATAAATATATATACATCGACCCACACGGTCGGAAACCAAAATATATCACAATATATATACCATTTCCCAATTATATTTGCGTAGGCGTACCTTTTTAGCAAATTTTAATAGCAAGCGGCTAATATAACGTATATACGCGCTCCAACTCTCTCGAACGCCTCCCGTACATGTACTTACTCAACAAACTCATCAGTTTTCAAAGATATGAACATTTTAACAACATTCCCAATATAAATTTAAGCCAAACATATCCATCTCATAATCCAATCAACAATTTGCATGGTTTCATAAGTAAACCATATTTTATAACATGCACAAAGTTCCTTTTCTGATTCCAAGTTCCATTTTATTTTGCACAAATGATTTACATACAAGTTTACCATTCTCAATTCATAATTACTACCACCAATTCATATTTACTTCAATATTGTGTACATATGCTTCACTATTTTCAATTTACTTCAATTTAAATTCAAATTGATTCACAGTCTAATGTACTTCCAATTTGCTTTATTTGCATTTCCCTTCCAAATTCAAACTTCATTATATTCCATTCGAATGACTTACATCCGAGTTGCAAATATTAGATTCACATTCATTTCAATAAAAGTATTATAAGCTTTTGATTCATTTACTTTTCCTTTTTAATTTCTCGACTAATCCAAACTTCACTTTTATTTCACTTGAATGATTTACATTCAAGTTCACTATATACCATTCATATTTATTACAACCAATTCATTTCTATTTCAATATGATTAACATATGCCTTACTTGCATTTCTTTACTTTAACTTACATTCCCAATTTGATTTACAATCAAATGTTATCTTAAACTTAAAACATTTGCATTTCTTTTATGATCCATTTCCATTCATATGTAAAATCACTTAATAACATTTCAATCCATTCCAATTAATTCAAAACTAATTCAGTTGCTGTTTAAACAACTCAAATTTTGAATACATGCAAATACTCATGTCATTCAAGCAAAAATAATCACCACTTAAGCTCATAACCATTAAAATTAATTCTAGTTTAAATTTATATTAATTTAATTTAATTTAATTTTTCATGGTTCACAAGCTAAGTATTTTTATTCCAATGCAATTGTTAAATTAAATGTTCCTTACATTTTATTTCATTAACCAATTCAAATTTATAATAACATCATTCCATCCTGGGTCATTTACAACCCATTGCATTTTTGTTTCATCACAACAATTAATTAAGATTCTTCCAGTTGCATTTAAATTTTATTATCTAAACAAATTTCATTCAAATCTACTAAATAAAACTCATCCAAGTTAAGTTTAAATTAATATAGTCACATTCCATAGTATTTACAACTCATAACTCCTTCATTTATCACAATAAAATTAATTAATACCATTTCACTTGTAATTTAATTTCATCATCTAAACAAATTTATCCAATACCACATTATAAGCTTGATCACAATATTTTTTTTTCTATTTTCCAATTTGCGTAAATTGTTTCAATCGCACAATATTTCTATTTCTTCTCATATCACTTTTATTTATTTCCATTTGATCCTCATCCGAATCAATTCCAATCCATTTACAAATTTTAATGCACTTTGCTTATTTATTCAATCCATTTTAGATTTATTTTATTAGCAAAGAGTCCACTTTAAATTATTTCACTCATTTGTATTTATTTACAATTCAAACCATTACTATTATAATCTAATTCCATTATTCATTCAAGCTTCCAATATTTATTACCAAAATTAAATTCCATTCCAAAACTGGACTTTACTACTTTCTAAATTTTGGCCAAACTATCCAAGATTTTATTCATGCCAATACAAATTCCATTTAATTTAGCTTACACAAAATTCATTTCCAAACAATCATTGTGAATTTAGTTGAGTGAGCATTAACTTCATTCAACATCATTTCAACTAAATTAAACTTCCATTCAATTCGATTCTTATCCAAATTTAATTCAAGTTTAACTAAATTTTATTTAGTCAAATTAAATTCATTCCATTTCCTTTACTACTTAAATAAGGATTGAATTTCATTCAATATTGTTCATAATGCAACTGAATTTTGAATTTCATTTCAATCCAATTTATTTCTCCATAAATAAGTTCAAAACTTATTTTCTATTTTAAGTTCATTCACATTTTATATTATTCACAACACAACTGAAATTTTGCTTTCAATTCAATCCAATAAATTAAATCTGACACAATTCTATTGAATTCCTTTATTTAATTTAAATTTTATTCCAAGACTTATTTGCTAATTTAAGTCCATTCACCATTATTATCTCACATTGCTTATCTTACTTTACCTTCCATTTAAGATTAAGTTTGAATTCACCATACCATTCAAATATTCCCCACCTGTGATTATAAATGCCATTTCCTATTTATAAATTCACCAACTTATTTACTTAAAAGCTTATATTGCTCATTTGAGTTACTTCCATCTTATAATCACAATTCCAAATTCTATATATATATATATATATACATATATATCTCTGAATTCTTAAGGATATAAATTTTCTTTCACCTTAATCCTTTGCATATTTTAAAGCCTCAAATTTTTAGATCACAAGTATAACACTTAATAGCTTACGAGTACAATTTATTGTACAATGACCCATGATTACCAAGTTATTATACATTTCAATTTAATCCAAATCAATTTAATTCTAAGTTCAATTTATTTAACTTATCCCAAGTTAAATTCCAATTTTCTATTCACTTCCATGCATTCAAGTTATATTTTAATCCCAAGATTTAAATTTTATTAATATCAACTTCGCTTAAGAAGTTCAATAGTTAATTCATTTTAATTTTACACATTATTTAAATAGAATTTTCCAGAATTCTATTACCCGGTTTTATTTCAAAACCAATTTGAAATAATAATCAACATATTCCCACTTGCTAAATCAAATCAAACCCCAGATTCCAAAACAATCTGCTTTTACCAAACAATTTTCCCTTTTGGAATTTCCAAAATTACTTGTATCACAAACAAGTCCAACAAATATCATAACCAACCATTTTGGATAGCAATCCATCACTTTAGAAACTCGAAAATAAATTCTAATGATGTGGCCAGCATCATCAGGATTATTTTCCAGCGACTGAAGTGAGTTCAATGCTTTCTTACTTTCCCAAATTCATTTCAAAACAACTCTCATTCAAAAATTCTTTCCAAAATAATATTCCAATATTGCCTTCAAACACCTTAGCAAACATTTCAAACTTTCTCAGGATTTAAATATCCAAACTTTGTTTTCAATACATTTAAATCCTTCTTAAAACTTCCGGGGTTTAAATTCTGGTTTAGTTTAAATTTAGTTATTCTTCCTTTAATATAATTTATACTTATAGAATTTTATTTGATTATAACCATTTGGTATTTTAGATTAAATTTTAGATTCTTATTTGATTATAATATTAACAACCAATCAACCAAATATATATATAATAATTTCACAAAATTATTTCTTTTATATCAAAATATAATTTTAGGTAAAATTATTTCATTTAGCCATTTTAAAAACAATACTAGGTTGGTTTATCTTGTTTAAGAGTTTAGAAACCTCTATCGATACGGTTGTACTTCCCGCACCGACCAGAATTCATAAACATTCAACTGATAAATCAACACAGTATAAAAACAATTTTATATTCACTAACAAGTACGCTCTCATATCTACTATTACACTCAACTCATTATCGAGCACTATTGACTTTGTTTAATGAGTAATTTTTCCCACCAAAGCCTAGGTTGTCGCCAACCTAAGCTCTGATACCAAGTGTGACAGCCCGCAAATCCTTACCCCTTGAATCAACACTATTCTACCTCTATTAACTCAAGTGGCACAGAAATACGAACCATTTGGGTTTAAGAAGAAGAGATAGAAGAAGAGGAACTAAACAATGCCAAAATCTCACAGTCGCAGCGGAATAAAATATAATAGTAAATATAGATCCTTACACAAAATGAAATTTATACCAGTTTTATACATCACGTCATCAGAGTATCTCATACACCAACATCATCAATCAGACAAATCAATACAATCATAGCAGCGGAATATATATATATATATATATATATATATATATATATATATATGTATGTATGTATGTATATGTATAGATAATACGTCTCGGACTCCAGCTCCTCTCCTGCTCCATATCATCCTGTCCTGAACATATAATACTCGGTCTCTTCGAAACGATCAACGCATTTGTCCAATATTGATAGTCGGTGATTTAACTATCAAGTTACATCCATAAGCATTCATCACACAATAAATAATTTCCACATTATTTATTTGCCTCAAATATCTTTAAAAGATATATTTCCAAATTTTCAAAGCTCATTTGAAAACAATTTCCCAAAGTTCTTCCTTTATAAAGTAAATCCTTTACCATTAATTCCCTTTGGAAATAACCAGGTTTAAAACAATTTGGATTTAAAACAATTAAACACTTTATTCTGAAATATACTTTAAAATATATAAATTTACTACTAGTTATTTACTCAAAACATGATTTCAAAATATTTAAAATAAAACTATTTTATAAGATATGACTTGATTTAAAATAAGGTATTAGTTAAACTAAATTTAAAAAGTAGAATTAAAAAGAGATTAATACTAATTCCATAACATAGGTCAAAACTAGCTTTTTAAACAAATCCATTTGTAAAAATAATTACTAAGGTATTTATAAATATTTACTATCGCTAATTTATTAATAATTACCTTAAAACAATAATTTCCAAAACACTCTTTTAAACAAGTTTGAATTTTAGACTTCCTTTTAATAAAATCTGTTTAAAACTCGAACTTGGTTTTTCCCAGGGAACTCATTTCCACTTAAACATCTCAGAAAATCCTTCTTAGAAATTCTGTTGATTTTATTTCAATTCAGATTTAGGTTTTAATATTATAAATTTACTTTCCGCGTTAAAATAACTTCTTACGAAGCTTAACTATATTTCCGTTCCTGAATTTCACTTTCAAGGTATAGGTTTAAGAGTCTTTTTTTTATATAAGTCTATTATAAATTTATTTAATGAAAACCATACTTAAGGAATTGCTTAATAAATACCTACTTACATTTCAATGGTTATAAATAGTATTTCTGAACATTCTAATATGCAATTTATTGCTAATTTAATTTAAAAGGGTTTCCTTTGAAATCACATTAAATTCCAGGTTACATTATTATCAAATAACTCCTTCGTTATTTCTAACCATTTATAACTTCTTATCCAAGTTTATCACCAAAATTCCATACCTTCACATTTATCAACTAATAAATATTCCACTTATTTATATTTCCAAATTTGCAAATTTCCATTCTTCACTCAACCCAGATTCCAAATTGTATTCTTTCAATTCTTTATTTATCAATTTCTTTTTTTTTCTCTAAAAATCCCATTTATTCAATTTTATTTTTTAAATTTCTGTATATATACTCATCCAACAATACCACAGTACAAGTTAATCCAGAGTTTTCAATCACAATATATAAATAGGTTACATCATCGATTATAAAATGATTACTATAATGTGAGGAATCCAGTTGGATCCCTCCAACCTGTTTTTCCTGCATCCACAAATATTAGCACATCACATATATATAAATATCAATCCAAACTGATAACAACAATAATATGCTACCAATCACACAGATATTTAAATATTAATTATTTAAATTAACTAGCATCCATATGTGAGTGAGAATAACTCACTTTGAGTTTCGGCGAGCGTTCGAAATTTAAATTAAACCGAACGACGTTCGATTTAACTCAAATTTCTACTTGCCCGGAATGATTCCGGATCTACACCATCGCGTAGTGCTCTTTTCTGCGATTCCAACGCCACCAAAATCGCCGAAATCTGACATCGTATGTAACCGTTATGAACATTTGAAGTTTGTATATAAAATTTTAAACAATTTCTTTTATTTAATTTTATTTTACCAAAAATAACATCAAGGTCGTTCATCACGAATCAAACCCGCCCTCCTTCTTCCCGCTCTAGCACGCGAACACGGCTCCAGTAAGAACAAACCCAAAATCGTGATTTAGGGTTTCAAACCGCTTCCTCCTCGGTCGTCGCAATCTCGATCAACAACCTCCATTCGAACGCCCACAATGCCACCCACCTGCAGCCCAAAAATGAACAAGCTCGGCCACCCTATGACGCCAGAAATCGAGTGCGTCTATCACCCAAACGCGGCCCAGAATCTCCTTCATCGATGCTCGAAACGCGATCACTACCACACATCTCGTAGATCTCGACGCTCTCTTTGATTTATTAGTTGGAAGATTTGCAAATTATAGCTTGGATGGAGCAAATTCGAAGGTGGAAGGACATGAGATGCCGGCCATGGAAATATACAGCGGCGGCTACTTAAGAACTAGGGTTTTGATTAAGATAAAATGAATATGTATAATGGTTTAATAATATTTAATTAATATAATTTCTCAATTTAACAGTTTATGCAAACGGCCTCCAAACTACGCGTTCCGACAGGAAATTCTAGGGTTTTTCTGCGTTCCGGACACAATGAAACAGGTTCCGTAAGCTAATTTGATCGTACGCGCGAGTTACGGAATTTAACGATCAATTTAAAAATTAAACCGATTAAAACGATTTCGATGCGTTTCGAGCTGCCACAGTCAAACGACAACTCCGACTGCTACGAAAATTGAAATCCGATAAAACTAACGATTACGGATCCAATGGAACTGGTTTCGTCGAATTCCGAGACTGTGCCCCGGAAGGCTATTTTAACTCGTCGATTAAATCAAGCGATTTCTCAAAATTGACGAAAGCACTTAAAATTTTACCTTTAAAATTTTTAATAACTTAATAATAAATCATATAAAATATATAATCACATTAGAGATCATTCCGATTCAGTTTTAAATCGAAATCTGAATATTTGCATTATTATATTACTAAATTCCACTATTAAATTAATATAAATTCCCAAATTCAATCTATCGCTAATTAATTCCATCCAATGGTCCCATATTATTATTTAAATCAAAATAAACTTAAATAAATTTTTAGTAACCATTTTTATATTTATTTGCACTCAAATTCACCAATAAGCCCAATTCTAATATTGAATTAGTATTATTCAAATTTTCAATTAAATCCCCGTATTGGAAATTTAATCAATTCTATTAACTTATCTAAAATCTTTTTATTTCAAAATCAAATTATAATATATATTCAACATTTAAAGTGAATTAAATGTTCAAATTTAGCAACCCAAAATTCAGGGTCGTTACACTGTTATTCTTGAACTAACTATTTTGGAAACTATAAGCTACGATAGCACTTTATAAATGCCGTCGTTGCTATATTTTATCAATATTTTGAAATATTATAGATTTTAACACTATTTGAGTTATATTTTAAAGTGTTAAATGATTTAACTATTGGAATTGATTATTTGTGAAATTTAAGGAATTTTGAATATAATTTAATACTTAAATTTGAAATTTAAGGAATTTAAATTGTGTTTGAATTTAAATAATGATTACTTTGTTATGTGTTAAATGAAATGTAATGAGATGAATGAATTTTTGAATGGAATTTTGAAATGTATTTTGAAATGATATTTGAAATAATAAATGGAAGACATATTTGATTTTTAAAATGATATTTAAAATTTGAATATTTGAAATTGAATTCAAATAATGATTTGATATTGAGGTTTTGAAGGATATGATATTTTAATGATTTTTAAATGGTTCTTTTTATGATATAATCTTTATTTGATAAAGAATGTGAATTTGGAATGGTATTAATTTTGATAAATGGATATTTGAAGTTATCTTTGTATGAATAATATTGGATTTATTAAATGAATATTTCAAAACTAAGTAATAATGAAGTTAAATTTGGGATATATGAAATTATAGAATTTAGTTTGGAAATGCGGGGTATTAAAGCTTTGAAATATATTAAAAATTGAATAGTTTAATTTTGTAGATCAAATCTATATTTGAAATTGATAAGATTTGAATTTTGTAAGGAAACTGAATTAAATTAGAAATTTGAAATTTGATATTTTTGTTTAATTGAATAAATTTGTAAAATGTAAAGAATTGAAGGAATGTTCCATGATTTCAAATGTATGATTTCGAAATGTTATAATTTTCAAAATGTAATGATTTCAAGTATTTTTGTTTCGAAAAAGTTATAACTTTGAAAATATTATAATTTTTGAAAGGCGAATATATGTTTGAAATGGAAATGATAAACTATTTTGATTTGAATATAGTTTTGAAATAAAAATGATTTTGGTTTCGAATATAAACTATTTTGATTAAATAAATTGTTTTGAAATAAAAATGGTTTTAGTTTCGAAGTATAAACTATTTTGAAAGGAAATAGTTTTGAAATGAAATGATTTGATCTTTTTGAAGCAAAAACTATTTTGAAATGACCACGGCGTTATAATAACGTTTGGTTGTTAAAGAGATCGGGATCAGAAGTTCATACTCTCCGCCAACTCCGAAAACCACTTTAACAACCGTGTACACGGTGGAGATTCCAGAATGAAGTAGGATGGTTGCGACGTTCTTGAGGTATATTATGTGAACCCAACTCCCGTGAATTGGCATAAGGTGGCTAAAACAGGAGCGATCTCCGGCCAAAAGGGGTAGCTCTTTTAGTCGGACACACTTCTTCGATATTATACTCTCGCTTGTGATTGATTTCATGGCCACCCTCCGATTTTGATATGGGAGTGTGTTCGAAGGTGGGCGTATGTGGCTGCTGCGTTACCACCAGCCCGTGTGCGTAATTGGTATATCTACCCTGGCATTTCCTTGTGTGCCATGTCGCCTACCATACGGAGCCTTTACTACGAGTTTGTTTTTCTCCGCTATCCCGTGTGGTATCCTCTGATAGTTTCCCGATCTGGAGATATCATGATATTGGATGGACTGGTGGGACTATTATGTGTGAAGGGTGATATGGGTAATCCTGGAACGCTATTTTAAAGTAAGTTTATTTTACTGTAGACATTATTATAATAGCGCAATATTACTACACAGTAAATAGTTTTAAGGGTCCTTGGAGGATGGGCGCTCCCAAGCATCCTTTTAAGTTACTGATGCATTTTGTTACTGTTCACTTGAGTTGATTTACAGTTCATAAGTATTTATATCCTGACTCGAGTGTTCTGTGTTTTGCTTTACACTCGAGACAGATTGAGTGATTCAGCATTCAAGACTCACCTTCGGAGTTAGAGCTTTTCTTGAAGATCCAGCCTTATATTCTGCTTTCAGTATTCAGCGATTTCAGTGATCTATTCTGATTTGCACCTGATGTATCTTGTTACTCTTCTGTTGTATTTTTTTTAACTCTTATGTATCTTATTATTATATAGTAGCTTCATGAACTACTATCCCTTTTACTTCCGCTGCATTATTATTTACTCTGTGTCTGTGATCCGTGACTATTTATTTACTGTATATTCTGAGATTTGCCAAATTTTATTTACAACGCGGTATTTTGTGGAATTCAAGTCCGACATGTGCGGATGTGAATGGTTGAAAATATCGGGTCGTTACAAGTTGGATCCCTCCAACCTATCACCTGCACCAAATATACATATTAGAATATGTGTACAATGTCCGCTTCGAGGCAGACGCGTGTACAAAGGGTCATCCGCTCGTATACGGGAACGTATATGGTCATCTGCTCCACTAGGCAGGTATATATCCAAATACCAATTGATATATCATATATCATCCAAATAATCATCAAACATCATATAATAAATTATTTCTCACTTATATAAAAATATCAGTGAGTCAGAAAGAGTGAGTGGTACTCGCATTGCTTGCAATAGCGGTTTCAGCGTTTTATTCCGAATAAAATTAAATGACCATTTAATTTTACCGAAAATTCACTCTAGCTCCAATCAATCCCAATCCAGCACCATCGCATAGTATTCGACAATATGAATCCAATGCAATTCGTTTCGTGCGAAACGGACCTCGTATGACAATGATACAACGTTTTAAAGTTTATACGAATTATAAGATAATTAATTTGTTGTTTCTTTTTAATTTTAAACCTACTTTCAATCCTAGCCGCATGATTTTAGCCCTAGATCTTGGTCGTGTGATTTCTTCTTTCTTCTTCCAGGTTACATCGTTCAAAACCGAACCCATGCCGCCTTTTTTCCATCGATTGACGCGCCAACATCGATCATTGGGGAGATGATTAGATACCCCAACATGCACGCCGTCTTCAGCCTCCACCTACGGCCACAATTACGGCGATCTCTGTCCCCCTATGCATTGAAGAACGCAATTGAACTTCGAACATTCAAACGAAGATTGTCGTCAATTTACTCGACTATAAACGATCATGACCGTTCATATCGAAGCTCTCATCGAGCTCGATAATTTGTTAGTTGAAAGTTTTCGCTACCTCTCACTGGATTGGAAGAAAAATGAGGAAGAGTGAGACGAGTTTTTGGTCGTACAAACGTTAATGGCGGCAGCTGAAGACAAATTAGGGTTAGGAGTTGATTTGTGTTGCAAATAGAAAATTATGAAGTCCTTATGTAGCAAATTGCAAAACACTATTCATCTCGAAAATTTTTGAACTCGAAATAAAGCGTGCCGCCTGGCATTTATAATGTATTACCCCTATTCCAAATGCAATGGAATATATATCGGGAACCATTTCGATCGTATTTGGAAGATAGGTTTTCGAATCGACTATTTAAATTTAAAATTCGCTTAAACCGATTTCCACGCGTTTTAGCTTGCCCCGGACAAACCGCAAATCCAATTGACACAAAATTTGAAAATACAATAATATAACATTACGGATCCGATGAAACTATTTTCGTCGAAATCCGAGACTGTTTGAAAAATGACTATTTTTACTCTTCAATTAAACATTAAAATATTCAATTTCTTTAATTTAACTTATAATTCAATTTCAAAAGTTTTATAACATCATTCTAATTCAAATAGAATTAAATTCAACTTTATATAAAAAAATTATTCATATTAAATCCAACTTACAATTATTTCAGCAATTTCAAATATTAAATTAACAATTTAATTATCCAATTAAATCACTATATCTGAAATAAAATTTATTCAGCTTATAAACTTTGCTTAGGAATATTTAAAGTCAAATAAATATACGAATTTCAAATAACTGAAATTCTGGATCGTTACATTCTCCCCTACATAAAATAATTTCGTCCCCGAAATTACCAAGTAAGAAAAATTTACAAAATCCATTAACTTTTCAAAACAATTCATTCAAATTAGATATCCAACATTATTTAACCTTTTAACATTTTTCCAAAATCCAATAGTTAAACATACAAAAACTTTTCTAAGTTTTCAAATCCATTTTTAGTTATCTTTTCAAAACCAACTAATATCGTTTAACTTTCAACTCAAAAACCAAAATTTTAGTTTTCACAAATTTTTCCAATTTTTTTCTAACGCCTCAAATTTTCAAAAAAATTCATCAACGTGTGATAACCCGAATTTTGGGGCACTATTAATTGGTAATTAACAGTATTAAAATTTATTGAAATACTAATTTGCAAATTTAGCAAATAAAATTCTGATAAATATCTGGATATGTAACGATCCCAGTTTTAAAGACGAATTTAAATTTCTAATTTAAATTGAATTTTTGGATTAAATTATGGATTTGTTTGAATTTTTCAATTTTGATAAGATATGTATGCTTATTTATTTTATAAATTGGATTTGAGACTTATTATAAAATGTAATTGAATTGGATTAGAAATAAAATGTTTAAAGAGACTACTTATCAATATAGAATATAAGTGTATAGAATAAAATATTTGTTATAAATTTAATACTTAAGTTTGAAATATAATTATAAGATAAACTACAAAATATCAAGTAAACAAATAAAAGAAAATTTACATACAAATGAAAATCTAAGCACATATAAAATGTAAACTAGGAAACAAAGTAACCAAAGTAAAACAAGAAAGTAAGTATTTAAATGAATCAAAACAACACTTACATATATATATATATATATATATATATATAAATCAAATCTAAATATGCAGTAAGTATCAAACAAGTATGGATGATCATTAAATGCATATACTGTCTAGCATGGATAAAGATCCTACTAGCCATAATCAAAGCATGAGCACGGCATGCTGCAAATAAATGAAAGTGTTACTTACATACTTTCATTAAATGATTTCAAACATGCCTATACACAAAGTACAAAGCTAGTATAAAATAATTATACAAAAGAAAGATGCTTAGTGCTGTCTAAAAAAAACTGCACATCTCTTTATATATATGAGTTGCCTCCAATTTGTTCAAAACCTTTTACTGAAGAAAGAAAGAAAAATAGCAAAAAAGAAAAAACAGAAATTAAAAAGAAAGCGAAAGCAATTTCAAACCTAGAAATCAAACAACAAAAGCCCTTTGTTCTTCTTCTGAAATCAACACAGTGAGTAAACTTGTTAATCTCCTTTATAATATGTTGTGTTAAAGATTAAGTGGAAGTATCAGTTTGAATATGTGTAGTCTAGGACTGTGTTGAGTTTAGTTGCTAGATAATGAATGTGTGAATGCCATGTACAACTTTTACCACCTCTGTTCTTCTTGCTACTATCATGTTCCAACCTAAAAAAAAAAGCAAATCTCTTTATCTAGGTAGTTTGGATCTTGATGTTTAAATGATTTATGTTTGTATCAGAGTAAAATTGTTTTAAGAGCTTACTAAACACGTTAGTGAAATATAACTGTAGGGAACATTGTTTACAGGCAATCAAGAAGAAAAAGTGATAAGTTTGATTGTTATAAAAAGTTGATTCAAGATCATAACTTAAATTCCTACTGCAATTTATGATTTTTAAAACAAAAACAGAGATTTTTAGATTTGTATTTAAAGAGCAATTTGCATTCGAACAAAGATTGTATTTTTACCAATTGCCAGTGACCGAATCATTAATAAATATTGAAATTTAGATTGAAACAAGCATAAACATCACTGATCTTGAGAAAAATGTCAAATAATTTTTCTATTTAGTGGATTGAGAGGATGAAGACATTATAGGGTTTTAGGGGTGTGTGGGATTGGCCTCATCTTTTGGTCTGAGGTGATGAAGATGGGAGGTGACTGACGTGCGCAGGTGGGGGATCGACGCATAGTGGTGTGACGGAGGTTGTGGCAAAGGGGCTTTGCCTCTGGTGGACCATGCGGCGTTGGCGAGGTGGTTTTATGATGAAGGTTGAACTGCAGGTTTCGAACGAAGCACTAAATTTCGTTTTAATTTTTCTAGAGGTGAGGCGAGTTTTGTTTCGAATTATTGGACGATTTGTGACTCGTCTATGATGAAGGAGTTCGCCAGAGTGGCGTCGCCGCCGTGTGCACGTGCACCCACGTAGGCGTGTATCAGCTGCAGTGCGAATGTTTTGGGGAGATGAAGCTTATCGGGTTGATTCTCGAGTAGGAGGGTTGGCTGCTTCGAGTTCGTACTCGCGTGCGCGAGTATATCTGGACTATTTTGGGCTAGGTACTTAAAACCTGGGAAGAAAAAAAATAAAGAGATAAAGAAAAAAGAAGAAGAAGAAGAAAAGGGTACAGGGGCGCTCGGGGAAAGTGGGGAAATACACGGGCTTGGACCCGAGTTGTCTGGGTTTGCTCGGGTTACTATGAATATGAGTTTGGACCGAAATAAAAGTGTAACCTTTGCTGTCAACATATTTTAAGGCAATGAATCTTGACTATATTGAAAAAAAGGCTTATGACTAATTTTAATAAACTAAGTTGATACTTAATAATCTAATTAATATTTTAAATAATTAAATTTAAAATAAGAATTTAAGCTAATTAACATTTAAACTTTTTAGAACTATAATAGATTGATTTCCAAAGTATAAAGAAGATTATCAAATGATAATAAAGGTAAAAAAATGTTTATAAATTAATGATTTTGAAAAGAAATTAAGAATGATTTACAATTTGTAATTAAATTGATTTATAAAACAATTGAGTGTTCAAATTGATTTGTAAATTTAGTAATTAAGACTTAATAATTGATTTCAAAATAATTTATTAATTTAAAAATTTGAAAAGGAATAGGAATTAATCTGTAAATTAAGTTAATTAAAATGGATAATTTATTATTTAAATTAATTAATGGTTTGGGTTAATTAAATAAATAATTAAGGATTTAATTACTTAATTAAGGTTTAAAGATTTATTAATTAAGGAGTAATTACTTAGTTATTGCAAATTTATTTAAAGATAATAAATTAAGGATTAAGTATTAATGAAGAGTTAATTAACGATTTCATTAAAAGATAATTTATTAAATGTTTTGAAATCAATTGATTATTAATTTACTATGACTAGCAAATTTACTCATAGACATTAATCTGATTTAAATTAATCAGATAATTAAATTGACCCTATTTATGGATGTTTGGATTATATCGGATGATGAATTGTTTGATATCCCTGACATGTAATTCTTTGTGTTATATCCTGATTCGTATTGTGATCTGTAATGTAATTAATTATCTATGATGTAATTCATTGCCTGTGATATGTATATCTGTGATCTGTGAATGAAGACAAGCGTTATAGTTTATATCGCTTATCGGATATATTGTCGTATTTGATCTGTGATGATTGAATGATGTTGCACTATTGTGTTAAACCCTTGGACCACACTTATACACACACAAATATGGATTTCACGTGGAAATCGGTTAAGTCACAGATTTTTAAATAAGTTTGAATTTGAATTTTTAATTCAAATATTTTTGGAAATAAATTAAGTTTAATATGAAAAGCTTTTGAAAAGCTGTTTTAAGAATAAAAGTTATTTTTGAATAACTAATAAAGATTTGGAATTTGAATAATCGGATTTAGATTGAAATTCAAAAATCTGAAAATGAATTCTATATTCAGTATTTATGATTTAAAAAGGACTTTACAAGTTATACGGGTTTAAACCGTTTTTAAGCGTTTATTTGGAAATTTGAATTAAAGATTGTAACTTGTGTAAATGGAATCGGGGTTTTTCCAAAATAAAACTATTGTTCTAAGTGATAAAAAGCTTTCATATGAGTAATGAACTTCCAATTTGTATTAAAGAAATTTCAAGTTTGAATCGAAAATGATTTTCCAAGTTATGAATGAATCTTTGGAAAAAAATTTTGAAAGCTATGAGATAAATCTTTGATTTAAAGATTTAAATGAGTTAATCCAATTGAAACGGAAATTGTTTTGAAATCCGTAAATGAATCTTTGCGAAACTGAGTGAACTTTGCGAAATAAATCTTTTTGTTTAAAATATTTGAAATGGTAATTGGTTTAAACCATTTGAAAGAAAGTTTGGAATTATTAAGTTGTGACTTAATTGAAATCCCATATCCATATGTTTTAAATGTTGCGCTCACTATTCGGGTTAGCCGGGAATGGACCTTTGGGTCGTATAACCCATTCCGAATATGTGATACATCGTTATGGATAGCATTTGAAGACCGGTGGTGAAGAACGGGTATTTGCGAGAACGATAGGATGACCTATCGATTGTCTCTGCACTGAGTTGCTCCGGTATAGAGATTCCCTAAGTGATGGGAAGTTCGATCGAGATTGTGAATACCCGGATTGCAAGGGCTTCTTTGGAAGTGCCTTCGGTTCTGTTCGAACCCAGAACAGACTTGTATGGATTGTTATGTCTGACATTACAATTTGAGATATAAAGCAGATTTCTTTCAAATATATTTCTGTTGATGGCGGAGAATTTATTCTCTTAGCTTAACATCCTTCTCTGAGACGTACGAGCTCAGAGGTTATGTAGTTGAAGGTTATCAGCGATATATTCTCATCTTGGTAATGTGGCATGCTGAGTGTTGCTGTGAAATGATCATTGTTTGATCATTTGTGATATGATCATTTGTTTGATCATTTATCTTTATGATCATTACTTTGATCATTTGTTGACCCAAAGCATGGCTTTGTACCAAAGCATAGCTTTGTGGACGAGACTTCGTCGAGCCTCACAAACCGGTAATGGTCGAAACAGGAATTGTGCGGCAAGGTTTTCAGGGATAGCTTCCCTAGGGTATGACCATTCCTTCTGGAAAAGGGTAGTATCATGGAATGGAGCCCAGATATTTACTCATGTGGACACACTATATTATTTACTGTGTGATGTTGTTGGTTAGAGAGCTCTCGTTTAAAGGTCCCAAAGGACCGGGAGTGGCATATCTGAGGTTTTGTATATTCCTCCGGGAAGGGGGGTAGCCGGCCTTGTTTGGCAGAGATCCAATTGGGTTCTCAGGGCGTCCTTCCAGAGGCGTTTCCATGTGACAATGGGAAGTTCTTTGGCCTGACCATTTGTTGGAAAAATCCATTCATCCAATACGAGCCTTGTACGGTATTAGTTGTATTACCTGCCATCTACTTATGGTGGCGCCCCATTGTTTGGATGGTAGCTATAGTAGGCATAGTTCGAAATGTCTATGTTGGCTAAGATTTATATCTTTACTTTCGAAATATTTTCCTACACTACGCACTAGTGATAATATCAAATGTTTCTTTTTAATGCGTATCAAGCATCTTTGACTATCATAAGGAGAAATCTCCTCCGATTCTGCGTTTGCATTGTGTGTGTGTGCGGGAGGCCTTATGGTAGTCTCATTTCTAAAAAGCATTGCGAATCTATTTTAAAATATTTCGTTGTTTGTTTTTAAAGATAAACTGTTTTTTTGTTTGCTCACACCAGTCCCATGACTGACCCAGAGTTTATTGTTTATTTCCTAAACTCTGGGTGTTCAAAATTTTCCACACGGGCAGTCTGGAGTTTGGTTTTTCAGATAATTAGGTTCAGTAGATCATCTGGAGCTAGTTCAGTTTTCTTTGGATATGGACGAGACTTGCTTAGCTTGGTGCAATCTTGATGGTGGATCGAGCTAGGAGTTTTGGAGCTTTGTCTTTGGGGCTTTTTGGATCAGAGTTGCAGTATTATATTCTGAGAAGACTTATTTCATATTGTATCGTGTTCCACTGTATTCTATGTTGTATATTCTCTGATGTTGATGATTATCATTGTATCAAATTGATGTATCGGATATTGTATTCATGTTATATCAATGATATCATCTTTTATTTCCGCTGTGTTATTTATCATTTAATGGTGTTGCAAGCTCCCGCGATACGAATTTGACGTTGTTTGTCGGACATCGAGTTCGGGTCGTGACAGGTTGGTATTAGAGCTAAAGGTTGAGTAAGAACTTTAGCTACAGAGTGTAACACCTTAGATGGCTCATTAGAGATAGGGTGAAGTATACCCTAGAATGAGTAAAACCAGTGGAACCAAAACCCAAATTTCTTAATCTATTTTCTTTATCTGTTGTTATTCTCTAAGATATTTCGTCCGAATGCCTAAATCGGATTTCTTACTATTTACAGATAGTAAGAATGAGTGGAAGAAGAGGACGAAATAGAAGACAGGAAAGTGCTACTTTAGCTGGTCAAAACCCTGCAACGACAGATATTCCTATTCAATCTCAATTGAATTTGGCTGATCTATATCGAAGTTTTTCTAGACTTGGTGGAAAGCCGTTCACTGGCAAAGAAACCGTTATAGAAGCACAAGCATGGATTCGATCGTGTGAAAAGATTTTCAAAGGACTAAAGTTAGAAGTTGATCAGATGCGACTGATAGCTTCTTGGCAACTCCAGGAAGAGACTTTAGTTTGGTGGGAAACTGTTACTGTGGATGAGTCGGCAGATGAATTTACTTGGAGTCGTTTCAAGGAAGTGTTTGAGCAGCGATATATGTCGTCTGTTGGTATCTCTAGAGTGTACCAGGAGTTTATGGATTTAGAGCAAGGAAGTTTGTCATTTGAGGAATATTTAAACAAATTTATTGAATTATCTCGATTTGGTCCAGAATTGGTGAATACACCGTTAAAGAAGAATGAAAAGTTTATTCGGGGAATGAACAAGGAGTTTCAGGAAAGGATGACTACTCACGTTAAGGAATCTTTTTCTGAATTAATTGATATGGGCTATCGATATGATACTCTGGAAAAGCAAAAAGATCCAGAGGAGAATGTAGATGCAAGTATTCTGAATTGGAGAAAAAAGAAGTTTGGCAGTAAGAAATCGAGGAAAAATAAAGGAAAGAAGAGTACACAGAAGAAAAGGAAGGATGTTACTTGTCTCAATTGCTTGGAGAAAGGTCACTACTCGGATAAATGCAAGAATTCTTGGATGCCAGGAATGAGAGAGCCATTTATGAGGCCAGATCAGGAATCTACGGGATGCTATAAATGTCGCAAGCCAGGACATAGGATCAAAAATTGTCCCGCCATGAAGCAAACTTTAGTAAAGAAAGTGTATGCAATCAGAGACGATTCTTCAACCTCAACAAGCTGATTTAGGAAAAGAAATTTTATAAGGTAATCTTCTCGTTTACGATTAAATTGTTCGAATATTGTTCGACACTGGAACTATCATTAGTTGTATTTCTCAGCAAATCGTAAATGAATTAAATCTTGAATCTGAAATCGTAATCGAATCTATTTCTATCTATTTTATTGGGTTTCGATATAAATCTATGAACCGTTAGTTATCCCTTCGAACTAACCAATACCCATGTATACTTCGTAGATCAGATAACCCAATTGTTTCGTAGTTGATTGAGTTGTTCTCACATCTACTGTTAATATTCTGATTTGGTAAGCCAAATCCAGAATTGATATCTAGTTTGATCTGGAAAGATATTCCTCTATCTTTTATCTATCTTTGTTATCTCTTCCTGGCGAATTTCGAGGACGAAATTCCTTTTAAGGGGGGAAGTCTGTAACGATCCCAGTTTTAAAGACGAATTTAAATTTCTAATTTAAATTGAATTTTTGGATTAAATTATGGATTTGTTTGAATTTTTCAATTTTGATAAGATATGTATACTTATTTATTTTATAAATTGGATTTGAGACTTATTATAAAATGTAATTGAATTGGATTAGAAATAAAATGTTTAAAGAGACTACTTATCAATATAGAATATAAGTGTATAGAATAAAATATTTGTTACAAATTTAATACTTAAGTTTGAAATATAATTATAAGATAAACTACAAAATATCAAGTAAGCAAATAAAAGAAAATTTACATACAAATGAAAATCTAAGCACATATAAAATGTAAACTAGGAAACAAAGTAACCAAAGTAAAACAAGAAAGTAAGTATTTAAATGAATCAAAACAGCACTTACATATATATATATATATAAAAAAAAAATCAAATCTAAATATGCAGTAAGTATCAAACAAGTATGGATGATCATTAAATGCATATACTGTCTAGCATGGATAAAGATCCTACTAGCTGTAATCAAAGCATGAGCACGGCATGCTGCAAATAAATGAAAGTGTTACTTACATACTTTCATTAAATGATTTCAAACATGCCTATACACAAAGTACAAAGCTAGTATAAAATAATTATATAAAAGAAAGATGCTCAGTGCTGCCTAAAAAAAACTGCACATCTCTTTATATATATGAGTTGCCTCCAATTTGTTCAAAACATTTTACTGACGGAAGAAAGAAAAATAGCAAAGAAAAAAAACAGAAATTAAATAGAAAGCAAAAGCAAGTTCAAACCTGGAAATCAAACAACAAAAGCCCTATGTTCTTCTTCTGAAATCAACACAGTGAGTAAACTTGTTAATCTCCTTTATAATATGTTGTGTTAAAGATTAAGTGGAAGTATCAGTTTGAATATGTGTAGTCTAGGACTGTGTTGAGTTTAGTTGCTAGATAATGAATGTGCGAATGCCCTGTACAACTTTTACCACCTCCGTTCTTCTTGCTACTATCATGTTCCAACCTAAAAAAAAAAAGCAAATCTCTTTATCTAGGTAGTTTGGATCTTGATGTTTAAATGATTTATGTTTGTATCAGAGTAAAATTGTTTTAAGAGCTTACTAAACACGTTAGTGAAATATAACTGTAGGGAACATTGTTTACAGGCAATCAAGAAGAAAAAGTGATAAGTTTGATTGTTATAAAAAGTTGATTCAAGATCATAACTTAAATTCCTACTGCAATTTATGATTTTTAAAACAAAAACAGAGATTTTTAGATTTGTATTTAAAGAGCAATTTGCATTCGAACAAAGATTGTATTTTTACCAATTGCCAGTGACCGAATCATTAATAAATATTGAAATTTAGATTGAAACAAGCATAAACATCACTGATCTTGAGAAAAATGTCAAATAACTTTTCTATTTAGTGGATTGAGAGGATGAAGACATTATAGGGTTTTAGGGGTGTGTGGGATTGGCCTCATCTTTTGGTCTAAGGTGATGAAGATGGGAGGTGACTGACGTGCGCAGGTGGGAGATTGACGCATAGTGGTGTGACGGAGGTTGTGGCGAAGGGGCTTTGCCTCTGGTGGACCATGCGGCGTTGGCGAGGTGGTTTTATGATGAAGGGTGAACTGCAGGTTTCGAACGAAGCACTAAATTTTGTTTTAATTTTTCTAGAGGTGAGGCGAGTTTTGTTTCGAATTATTGGACGATTTGTGACTCGTCTATAATGAAGGAGTTCGCCAGAGTGGCGTCTCCGCCGTGTGCACGTGCACCCACGTAGGCATGTATCAGCTGCAGTGCAAATGTTTTGGGGAGATGAAGCTTATCGTGTCGATACTTGAGTAGGAGGGTTGGATGCTTCGAGTTCGTACTCGCGTGCGCGAGTATATCTGGACTATTTTGGGCTAGGTACTTAAAACCTGGGAAGAAAAAAAAATAAAGAGATAAAGAAAAAAAGTAGAAGAAGAAGAAGAAAAGGGTACAGGGGCGCTCGGGGAAAGTGGGGAAATACACGGGCTTGGACCCGAGTTGTCTGGGTTTGCTCGGGTTACTGTGAATATGAGTTTGGACCGAAATAAAAGTGTAACCTTTGCTGTCAATAGATTTTAAGGCAATGAATCTTGACTATATTGAAAAAAAGGCTTATGACTAATTTTAATAAACTAAGTTGATACTTAATAATCTAATTAATATTTTAAATAATTAAATTTAAAATAAGAATTTAAGCTAATTAACATTTAAACTTTTTAGAACTATAATAGATTGATTTCCAAAGTATGAAGAAGATTATCAAATGATAATAAAGGTAAAAAAAATGTTTATAAATTAATGATTTTGAAAAGAAATTAAGAATGATTTACAATTTGTAATTAAATTGATTTATAAAACAATTGAGTGTTCAAATTGATTTGTAAATTTAGTAATTAAGACTTAATAATTGATTTCAAAATAATTTATTAATTTAAAAATTTGAAAAGGAATAGGAATTAATCTGTAAATTAAGTTAATTAAAATGGATAATTTATTATTTAAATTAATTAATGGTTTGGGTTAATTAAATAAATAATTAAGGATTTAATTACTTAATTAAGGTTTAAAGATTTATTAATTAAGGAGTAATTACTTAGTTATTGCAAATTTATTTAAAGATAATAAATTAAGGATTAATTATTAATGAAGAGTTAATTAACGATTTCATTAAAAGATAATTTATTAAATGTTTTGAAATCAATTGATTATTAATTTACTATGACTAGCAAATTTACTCATAGACATTAATCTGATTTAAATTAATCAGATAATTAAATTGACCCTATTTATGGATGTTTGGATTATATTGGATGATGAATTGTTTGATATCCCTGACATGTAATTCTTTATGTTATATCCTGATTCGTATTGTGATCTGTAATGTAATTAATTATCTATGATGTAATTCATTACCTGTGATATGTATATCTGTGATCTGTGAATGAAGACAAGCGTTGTAGTTTATATCGCTTATCGGATATATTGTCGTATTTGATCTGTGATGATTGAATGATGTTGCACTATTGTGTTAAACCCTTGGACCACACTTATACACACACAAATATGGATTTCACGTGGAAATCGGTTAAGTCACAGATTTTTAAATAAGTTTGAATTTGAATTTTTAATTCAAATATTTTTGGAAATAAATTAAGTTTAATATGAAAAGCTTTTGAAAAGCTGTTTTAAGAATAAAAGCTATTTTTGAATAACTAATAAAGATTTGGAATTTGAATAATCAGATTTAGATTGAAATTCAAAAATCTAAAAATGAATTCTATATTCAGTATTTATGATTTAAAAAGGACTTTACAAGTTATACGGGTTTAAACCGTTTTTAAGCGTTTATTTGGAAATTTGAATTAAAGACTGTAACTTATATAAATGGAATCGGGGTTTTTCCAAAATAAAACGATTGTTCTAAGTGATAAAAAGCTTTCATATGAGTAATGAACTTCCAATTTGTATTAAAGAAATTTCAAGTTTGAATCGAAAATGATTTTCCAAGTTATGAATGAATCTTTGGAAACAAGTTTTGAAAGCTATGAGATAAATCTTTGATTTAAAGATTTAAATGAGTTAATCCAATTGAAACGGAAATTGTTTTGAAATCCGTAAATGAATCTTTGTGAAACTGAGTGAACTTTGTGAAATAAATCTTTTTGTTTAAAAGATTTGAAATGGTAATTGGTTTAAACCATTTGAAAGAAAGTTTGGAATCATTAAGTTGTGATTTAATTGAAATCCCATATCCATATGTTTTAAATGTTGCGCTCACTATTCGGGTTAGCCGGGAAAGGACCTTTGGGTCTTATAACCCATTCTGAATATGTGATACATCGTTATGGATAGCATTTGAAGACCGGTGGTGAAGACCGGGTATTTGCGAGAACGATAGGATGACCTATCGATTGTCTCTGCACTGAGTTGCTCCGGTATAGAGATTCCCTAAGTGATGGGAAGTTCGATCGAGATTGTGAATACCCGGATTGCAAGGGCTTCTTAGGAAGTGCCTTCGGTTCTGTTCGAACCCAGAACAGACTTGTATGGATTGTTATGTCTGACATTACAATTTGAGATATAAAGCAGATTTCTTTCAAATATATTTCTGTTGGTGGCGGAGAATTTATTCTCTTAGCTTAACACCCTTCTCTGAGACGTACGAGCTCAGAGGTTATGTAGTTGAAGGTTATCAGCGATATATTCTCATCTTGGTAATGTGGCATGCTGAGTGTTGCTGTGAAACGATCATTGTTTGATCATTTGTGATATGATCATTTGTTTGATCATTTATCTTTGTGATCATTACTTTGATCATTTGTTGACCCAAAGCATGGCTTTGTACCAAAGCATAGCTTTGTGGACGAGACTTCGTCGAGCCTCACAAACCGGTAATGGTCGAAACAGGAATTGTGCGGCAAGGTTTTCAGGGATAGCTTCCCTAGGGTATGACCATTCCTTCTAGAAAAGGGTAGTATCATGGAATGGAGCCCAGATATTTACTCATGTGGACACACTATATTATTTACTGTGTGATGTTGTTGGTTAGAGAGCTCTCGTTTAATGGTCCCAAAGGACCGGGAGTGGCATATCTGAGGTTTTGTATATTCCCCCGGGAAGGGGGGTAGCCGGCCTTGTTTGGCAGAGATCCAGTTGGGTTCTCGAGGCGTCCTTCCAGAGGCGTTTCCATGTGGCAATGGGAAGTTCCTTGGCCTGACCATTTGTTGGAAAAATCCATTCATTCAATACGAGCCTTGTACGGTATTAGTTGTATTACCTGCCATCTACTTATGGTGGCGCCCCACTGTTTGGATGGTAGCTATAGTAGGCATAGTTCGAAATGTCTATGTTGGCTAAGATTTATATCTTTACTTTCGAAATGTTTTCCTACACTATGCACTAGTAATAATATCAAATGTTTCTTTTTAATGCGTATCAAGCATCTTTGACTATCATAAGGAGAAATCTCCTCCGATTCTGCGTTTGCATTGTGTGTGTGTGCGGAAGGCCTTATGGTAGTCTCATTTCTAAAAAGCATTGCGAATCTATTTTAAAATATTTCGTTGTTTGTTTTTAAAGATAAACTGTTTTTTTGTTTGCTCACACCAGTCCCACGACTGACCCAGAGTTTATTGTTTATTTCCTAAACTCTGGGTGCTCAAAATTTTCCACACGGGCAGTCTAGAGTTTGGTTTTTCAGATAATTAGGTTCAGTGGATCATCTGGAGCTAGTTCAGTTTTCTTTGGATATGGACGAGACTTGCTTAGCTTGGTGCAATCTTGATGGTGGATCGAGCTAGGAGTTTTGGAGCTTTGTCTTTGGAGCTTTTTGGATCAGAGTTGCAGTATTATATTCTGAGAAGACTTATTTCATATTGTATCGTGTTCCGTTGTATTCTATGTTGTATATTCTCTGATGTTGATGATTATCATTGTATCAAATTGATGTATCGGATATTGTATTCATGTTATATCAGTGATATCATCTTTTATTTCCGCTGTGTTATTTATCATTTCATGGTGTTGCAAGCTCCCGCGATACGAATTTGATGTTGCTTGTCGGACATCGAGTTCGGGTCGTGACAGGATATATAAGATGGATTTGAATTTATAATTAATTTGTATTTGCAAAACTCATCATTTCTTTGAAAAATATGATATGAAAACTATTTTATTATTATGCGTACATTTATGGTTTGTGAGTGAAACTTGGATTTAAAGATTCAAAATGATATTTTGAAAATAAATTTAACACTAGTATGTATAAAGATTTAGTTATTAAATAATTTATATAAATAGGTTTCATATATTTTGTTTTGTTTTGTTATTTAAAATTACATAAATACAAGTAAAAAGGGATTTAATAAAAGATAATACTTTAAATTTTACATAAGATGTATATATTTATATATATATATATATAAAAGCATTTATAGTTAAAGATAAATTTAGAGGTATAGTATAAAAATTTCATAAACAACTTATTAAACATAAATACATGTAAAATAACAAATGGAAGCTAAGAATTACATGAATTACAAGTGTAACTAATTTGATCATACAAATTAACAAGTGTTATCTTGGTTAAGACAAGTGGCAAAATATTTTCTCTAATTGAAATTTCAAATAACAAAAAAAAAAGGGAGAGGAAAAAAAAAAGAGAAAAAAAAAAGCTGTTCATTTTAAAATTTCTTCCTACCTCATTTTCTAAACTAAAAACCTGATAACAAGAACTGAATCAAACTCAAAAAATTTCAATCCGAAAATGATTCAACAACTCGAAAAAGAAAAAAATTCCTGTAACATAAAACCAGGTTTCAGTTTCTTCTCAACTTGGAAAGAAAATTAAATAAAACAAGCCTGCATGCAAACATCATCAACAAAGGAAAGCTTTAGGACTGCAGAATCAAAATCAAGCAGGCAAACTAAAAAGTTCGAAAATTCAACAGCATCATATCATCTTAACCTCAAAAGCAACCCAGATTTCAATTTGGTGATATAAGCAGGCCTGTTTACTGTTCAGGCAAAATTGCAGGTGAGTAATTCTATATATTTCAAAAGCTTAGGTAGATTTAAATCCGTGCATTTGGATTCCTGGATCAGTTATGTGCTTTGCATGTGTATACATTTGCATGAATTTATGGATATTTGTGTGTATCTGTTATGGGTATATTGAATGAACTTGTTCTTCTTTGTTCTGGGACTGCAGAATTTAAAACCAAGAAAAAAAAATCAACTCAACCCTTTATCTACATGTTATTAGGTTTAAATTCTGAACAAAATAAGTTTGTGTAGAGGAGATTTTGGTTTTAAAAAAAAATAGTTAAGTAATATATGTTTAAATTTCTTCTGGAATTAGTAAAGAAAAAAAAACAACAGTAAGTTTTATTTTATTTGATGGAAATTAAGTGATTTAATTTGTAAATTCAAGCAGGTAATTTGAATCAAATCTAGAAAACTTGATTTTTAAAACAAATTTCATGATTTTTAATTTGGTATTGAGTTTGCAATTTGGGGATGATCAGATTGCGGTTTTCGAGCAAGTTCTGGTGACTGGAGTGGTTCTGTAGGTTGGGGTTTTGACTGGAGCTTGCTTGATGTTCATTATAGCTGGGAAAAATGACAAGGTGTTTGGTAGATCGCCGTGGCGTCGGCGATAGTTCAATTAAGTTTTTAACCCTAGTTCTGTCGTAGGTTAGAAATTTGTGTAGAGGAGATTTTGGTTTTTAAAAAAAAATAGTTAAGTAATATATGTTTAAATTTCTTCTGGAATTTGTAAAGAAAAAAAAACAACAGTAAGTTTTATTTTATTTGATGGAAATTAAGTGATTTAATTTGTAAATTCAAGCAGGTAATTTGAATCAAATCTAGAAAACTTGATTTTTAAAACAAATTTCATGATTTTTAATTTGGTATTGAGTTTGCAATTTGGGGATGATCAGATTGCGGTTTTCGAGCAAGTTCTGGTGACTGGAGTGGTTTTGTAGGTTGGGGTTTTGACTGGGGCTTGCTTGATGTTCATTGAAGCTGGGAAAAATGACAAGGTGTTGGGTAGATCGCCGTGGCGTCGGCGATAGTTCAATTAAGTTTTTAACCCTAGTTCTGTCGTAGGTTAGAAATTTTGAGCACTGTGTCTTCGATGAAGCTTCGAGTAGATCGGGACGAGGGAGAAAAGAAGCTTGAGTTATAAGTGAGGTTGGGATCGGAGGAGTGGCATCTCCGGTGATCGGTGTTGCTTGGACTAGGCGATTTTGGGTAGATCGCCGTGGCTTCGGCGATAGTTCAATTAAGTTTTTAACCCTAGTTCTGTCGTAGGTTAGAAATTTTGAGCACTGTGTCTTCGATGGAGCTTCTAGTTGATCGGGACGAGGGAGAAAAGAAGCTTGAGTTATAAGTGAGGTTGGGATCGGAGGAGTGGCATCTCCGGTGATCGGTGTTGCTTGGACTAGGCGATTCTTTCGGTCGGAGTATTTGTTCCTATAGGTCGAGCTTGTTGAATTTCGATTTCGAGTTCGTTTGTTATTAGAGCAGTGGGAAATCGGAAGAGAGGATGACCAATGACTTGGGAATGACGGTCGAGGCCACCGGAATGTCGTCGGCCGTTGTAACGCCCCACTCCGAGACCCACTCTAGTAAAGAGTATTACGGAGTAATACCGTCTACTAGAACGGAGAATAGAGTATAATGGAAGCGACCATATGTAATCAAGCTATAACTATCTACTGAATACGTCGAATAGGTGGTTTTCTTTTCTCAAGTGGTTCGACATATCCAATAGATATTTATAACGAAACTACAATAGCTAAGTAAAATAGGTTCAGAAGAAACATAATACTAAATGATAACATCATCATCACATAACAGTCACAGAACATAGGTACAATATATCGTCAATACAGATCCATGTATCAAAAGGTGGGTACAAAGCCACCGCTCACACATGTGAGTCAAAAATATATACATAAGAGTCTGAAATAACAGAGTAGCTGAATAGTGGACAAATAAAAGAGCTATCTATCAGCATAGCAGATAATGTCCAAGCGGAAGCACAGAAAGCTAAGTCCAGAGACCTAACCTGAAACAACTCGGTCTGACCCGAGCGAAAACACTCGGGTCAGGCTAGCTAAATAATCAGTAATAACTGAGATATATAATAATGCAGTACATAAATAAAACAGTACTTCTCCAAAGAGAAGAGTAATATGGACTACTTGAATATAATGACGATCCTTTATCATCAATCAACAGTAAAAATCTCCAAAGAGAAAATCAACACCAAAGTGTAGAATAAATAAAATCGCCTCATATCATTGGCGTAGCCAAAACTATAAAAAGTTGCCCATAGGCAATAATCCCAAAAGTGACCAGAGTCTGTAATCAATGCCCAAGCAAAGATCGATGCTCCAAAGAGCAATAGGGATATACTGAAAAGTCAATGAAATCGAATACAGAAATGCAATGTCCAGAGACACTGTGAATCCATAGGGTAATCGCACTTACATCGTATGGTTCCATAGAACCAATACCGAATGGCGATACTCGAATGGATATAAAAATCATCAGATAATACAAATATTGCACGTGCACCGACCAGAGTCGTGGTTGCCAAGTACTGTTGAGTTGTGATCGATCACTCACACAGATGCGGAACGCGTGAAACGACAAGATCCTTCCCAGAAGGATAAAAGGCCCAGAGGCACATGCCGTAAAAACTGCTCCATAGAGCAGGTGTCCAGAGACGGTTGCCCAGAGGCGTGGTGACCCAGAGGTCCAGTACTGGCCACCTAGAGGCTAATGTGTCACTAACTTCTTGGAGAGGAACCCGTAAAGTGTTAACAATGAGTCCCATACCCCACGTTCGCACTAAACGGTTTACTAACCAATAGCAAGCTCACACTCCAAACAATAAAAAGTCCACCTCGTATCATCGGTAAACTAGACCCAAAGGTCAAAACGATCAACCGAATAGGTCGGGGATTAACCGGAAAGAAAATACACATGGTTCCATAGGCCGGAGATTTCCTAACCGTTTAAGCACCTTTCCACTTCGCTCGACGTGCTAAAAAGTGAGTGTGAGATTTTTATTATAGAAAATAATGGTGTAAATCAGATTTATAATTGATTTCGAAATCACTTTTAAAACGGTCTTTTGAAAAGTCTCCTATTATGGAGTAATTAATTTAATAATTAAAAATAATATTATATAATAATTTTCAAAAGCCATTTTGGAGTGAAAAATCCTTTTAAATCCTTTTATTAAAGCCCGTGTATGAAATCCAGGGACAAATCTCAAAGAAATCGACGAAAACCAGAAAATCATCAAAAATATTCTAAGTGTTTGAAACCATTCAAAAACTGCTGCGAACCCAAGTTCGGCAATTTATTTGGACCAGCAAATCGTGTCCAAATGGCATGGAAATTGGTAGGCATGTAGTCCGACATCCCTACTTTAAGATGCAAAAAGAATTTCTGGATTCCGATTTGAGACGAAGTGGCAGCGACGTCTCAAAGTAGAACCCAGAAAAAAGATTCACACTGTTTTCCAACAGCGACCAGAGTCTAATTTTGGCACAAAAATCGAAGTACCAAATGAACTCCAATGTTGTCCAAATTTTCCAGAGATGGAGTTCGCAACTCCACCTTTCCAACGAGACCAAAAAGTCGAATTCCGACTTCCGATGCGAACGTGGCGGCATCGCGAATTGGCGCTCAAAAGCTGGAAACAGAGGTGATGTTCGATTTTTTTTTTTAGCCCAGCCCACATGGGCTGGGAAAATAACAAGCCCCCAGCCCAATTGGGCTGGGGAGACTTGGGCCCGCCCGCAGCCCGCACGGGCTGGGGGACTTGGGCCCCCCCAGCCCGCGCGGGCTGGTGGAAACCCACCCCCCTAGCCCACGCGGGCTGGGGTTCTTGGGCCCGCCCCCAGCCCACGCGGGATGGGGGTACTGGGCCCGCCCCAGCCCACACGGGCTGGGGACTTGGGCCGCGCCCCAGCCCACTGCGGGCTGGGGTCTGTGGCCCGCCCCCAGCCCCTTGCGGGCTGGGGGAAAAGGGGGCCGCCCCAGCCCCTTGCGGGCTGGGGTCTGTGGCCCGTCCCCAGCCCGGATGGGCTGGGGGCCTGGGTGCAACCAAGGCCTGTCCTGGTGCACCCAGAGCCTTTTTTTGGTCTGTTTTGGCCTGTTTTCAGCCTGCACATTTCCAGCCAACAGAAATTGTGCATTTTAGTGATTTTGGAGTGTTTTTTTCAAGTTTTTGGCATCAAATTTTGCTAATAACAATCACTAATCATCATATAATGATTATTATACTAAATTAAAGGAAACATAGGGTCAAAGCTTAGCATTACCTTATGAAGCAATTTTACAAACACCTTATGTGCAACCCCAAATTGAATGCAAAGATGATTAAGGAGCTATGATTCACATGTTACATAAATAAGCATGTGTTACTAATTGATTTATGACATCAAAAGAGGATCATACACATACTATAAGAAGTTTTTAGCAATATACCTCTCTTAGAAAGCAACAATGATCATAATAGCATCAACCCAAGTTAGCAAAAGAGAATTAGGAGGCTATAAGATCATAAAAACACATAAAACATGTGTTAACAAACTAATTTCAGAAATTAGAAAGTTATAAAAGAGGGATTTGAGGTGGGTATTTGCATTACCTTTGCATAGAATGACTTGCATAAGCTAAAACTTGAAGGAGATGAAGATGGAGGCCATTTTTGTTAAGAAGCTTTAGGAAATGATTAGGGTTTTGATTAGGGTTGAATGAAGAAGGTTATGAGAGTTTGAGATAATATATAGGATAGGTTTAGGGTGGGTTATTGGGTTAAGTTTTGTAACCCAATAAGAAGAGGGTTATTACAATGTTTCCAAAAAAAAAATTCTAAGTGTTCATGTATGTTTATGAACTCATTTCTTACCCAAACCCGTTTTAAAATCTCTCCTAAAATATTTAACTCTCCAAAATAACATTTTATCCTCATTTTAAAATCCCATATTTCTCATTTAATTAAAATAGCCTTTTTCAAATAAATTTTGTTATTCCAAATCCTTTTATGCTTCATTAAGAATAAATAAAAATCATAACTTTTATTTATTAATTGGTAATGCAAATCCCAGGTTGTTACAGACTCCTCCCTTAAGAAAATTGCGTCCCCGCAATTCCTAAAGATAGATGTCGTCTATAACGTCAAATCCACAAAAAAAGTGATAGAGATAAAATAGAGAATTCTTACCCGCAGAAGAAGATGGGAGAAAGCCAGGATAAGAGCGCTCGATAGATTCTCTGGTCTCCCAAGTGTAGTCCTTAGGATTCGGTGACCATTGAATCTTCACGAGTGGAACCTCTTTGTTGCGAAGGCGTCTAACCTCCGAATCAAGCACACGGAGAGGTTGCTGCTCCAAAGATAAGTCAGGTAAGATCTCTAAATCAGGTACGACATGCGGCTCAATGATAGAATCAGGATCGCGAACACACTTGCGAAGCTGAGAAACATGGAACACGTCATGCATTCCGAAAAAATGAGCAGGTAGAGCCACACGATAAGCAACGGGGCCGATGCGTTCCGTAATAGGAAAGGGTCCAACATAGCGAGGAGCCAACTTCCCTGTAGAGCTGAAACGCACAACCCCCTTCATGGGAGAAATCCAAATAAAGACATGATCACCAATGGAAAACTCAAGAGGCTTCCTACGGTTGTCCGCGTAGGATTTCTGGCGGTCCTGTGCCTCTTTCATTCTCTGACGGATAAGAACAATCTTTTCAGAAGATTCCCGAACTGAATCTGGACCAAGAATAAGCTTCTCGCCAGATTCTAACCAACAAGCAGGAGAGCGACATGGCCTTCCGTATAGAGCCTCGAAAGGTGCCATGCTGATACTAGACTGAAAGCTGTTGTTGTAGGAGAACTCTACGAGCGGTAAGTGATCCTCCCAACTACCTCCGAAATCCAGAATACAAAAGCGCAAAAGATCCTCCAAAACCCGATTCACCCTCTCCGTCTGACCGTCGGTCTGAGGATGATAAGCAGTCGAGAGATTCAGCTTTGTGCCCAAAGCTGACTGTAGGCACTTCCAGAAGTGACTAGTAAAGATAGTGTCTCGATCGTAGATGATAGAGCTAGGAATGCCATGAAGTCGAACGACTTCCTTCACATAAAGCTTGGCCAACTGAGGTGCAGTCCGAGTGGACCTAATCGGAATGAAATGAGCCGATTTGGTCAAGCGATCAACAATAACCCAGATAGAAGTATGGCCTGACCTCGATCGAGGCAGACCGTCAATAAAATCCATGGATATCTGATCCCATTTCCATAATGGAATCTCTAGCGGCTGAAGAAGACCAGATGGACGCTGATGCTCAGCTTTGATCTGTTGACAAGTTATGCAACTACTCACATAACTTGCCACATCTCTCTTCAAACCCTCCCAATAATATAGCCGGCACATATCGGCATACATCTTACTCGAACCAGGATGTATAGTGTACTTAGTGCGATGGCACTCGTCTAGAATGTCACGCCTAAGTGATAAATCAGATGGTACAACTATACGGTTCTTCCTACGAAGACAACGATGAAAATCCAGAGAATAATCCAGCAATGTCTCATCACTGGATCCCGACTCGAGAAGATGAATAAGATGCAATAAATCTGGATCCTGCCGCTGAGCATGGGCAATGCGATCCAATAAGAAAGGACGAGCTTCCAAGCTAAATAATAAGACAGGAGCATCAGAAGATGAAGCTCGATCTCTAATATCACATAAAGATAGAGTCTCAAGAACATTCCACTCGGCAATCATCATAGAAACTACCGCCGAGTGCTTGCGACTGAGCGCATCTGCAACACGATTACCTTGCCAGGGGTATACTGAATATCTAAATCATATGAGGCGAGAAACTCAAGCCATCGCTGCTGCCTCATATTGAGATCTCTCTGGTTGAAAAGATACTTCAGAGACTTGTGATCGGTGTAAAGAATGAAGCATTCGCCTAATAGAAAGTGACGCCACGTCTTCAAGGCAAAGACGATAGCTGCCAACTCAAGATCATGAGTCAGATAGCGAACCTCATTCGGACGTAGCTGCCTGGAAGCATAAGCAACTACCCGATCCTTCTGCATAAGCACGGCACCGAGCCCGCTACCACAAGCATCGGTGTAAACAACCAGATCCTGATTACTTTCAGGAACCACAAGAATAGGAGCATGAGTGAGAAGTTCCTTCAGTCGCTGAAAGGAAGCTTCATACTTATCAGACCAAATAAAGCGAACACCCTTACGAGTCAGCGTCGTAAGGGGAATTGCAAATCGCGAGAAATCCTTGATAAACCGACGGTAATAACCCGCCAGACCAAGGAAGCTGCGAATATCATGAACGTTCTCGGGCTGCTTCCAATTCTGAATAGCTTCGATCTTGGCAGGATCGACAGAAATACCCTCAGATGATACAATATGGCCCAAGAACTTGACCTTGCTCTCCCAAAAATGGCACTTGGAGAGCTTGGCCTTAAGCCGATGCTGACGAAGAGTATCCAAGATGATCCGCAAATGATGAGCATGCTCTGCCTCAGATCTAGAATAAATAAGAATATCGTCGATGAAAACCAGAACGAATCTATCGATGTATTCCCGAAATACTCGATTCATAAGATCGACGAAGAAAGCTGGCGCGTTCGTCAAGCCGAATGGCATGACCAACCACTCAAAAGAACCATAACGAGTGCGGAAAGCGGTAAGAGGAATACTATCTTCCGCAACTCGGAGCTGATGAAATCCGGTGGCAAGGTCGAGCCGGGAAAAGACCTTCGCACCGCTCAACTGATCAAACATATCGTCTATCCGTGGCAATGGATAACGATTTCTGATGGTCAACTCATTAAGCTTGCGATAGTTAATGCAAAGCCTAAGAGAGCCATCGGGCTTCTTAACGAAGACCACAGCAGCACCCCATGACGAAGAACTGGATCGAATGAACTGCTTTGCCTCAAGCTCCACTAACTGCTTCCTGGGTTCCTCATTCTCTTTAGTAGACATCCTCGTGGGAGGACGTCCAACTGGGTGGGAGCCTGGAATGAGATCGATGCAGAACTCAATGGCCCGCTTTGGCGGCAGGCCAGATACTGGCTCGAATATATCGGGGAAATCCCGAACGACAGGAATACGAGATATGTCCAAATCCTCATCTCTTGTATCAAGAGAAAATAAAGTAACATCAGAAAGCCCAACATCCTGAAGAACAATAGCTAACGTAGAGGACGAATCAGGGTGATGAATGAATAATATCCGCTCCGAACAAATAATTTTGGCGTCGTGCTGAACGAGCCAATCCATGCCAAGAATCATATCAAATCCCAAATACACCATAACGTGCAGATTCGCACGGAAAGAAAATCCACAAAGATCGATATCTATATTCTCACAAAGCAAGCTGAGGGTCGTGGATCCGCCGATGGGATTCACAATCCTTAGTGAAGAAACCAGACAAGTAACATCCAAGGATAAAGCATCTACTAGCTCCTTTGATACGAATGAGTGAGAGGCACTCGTATCAAAGAGAACTCTACAAGATCTACCATGAAATAAAATAGAACCTTCGAGAACGGAAGGATGCGTACCTCGAGGCCGAGCTGAAGATGCAGGAGCCTTGGCAGCATTAAGCTTGCCGGGCTTGGCACTAGCTGGAGCAATAGGACAAGTGGAGATCCTGTGTCCCTCCTTCTTGCAAAAGGTACAATAGAGAGGTTTGGGACACTCTCGAATAAAGTGATCTGGAGAACCGCAGTTGAAGCATTTCTTCGGAGGACGGGTTCCACTAGGCTGTGACTGAATCTGAGGCTGAGCCTGAGGCTGAGCCTGGACAGCAGAACTGCCAGTCTTCTTCTTCTTGTTCCAAGGCTTGTTCTTCAGAAATGGACCCCGCTTCTGGTTGGGGTTTTTGAAACCCCCACCATCATCATCACTATGCTCCATCTCGACTGACTCAAGATGTAGGGCTGCATCGACTAGCTTCTCGAATGAGAGCTCAAGCTGTAGCATAAGATGCCTCTTCAGATATTTCTTCAAGCCCTCAACAAATTTGAGGTTCCTCTTATAAGGAGTAGCAATAAACTCAAGGCCGTACAGGGCCTCGAAGGAAGAGACATAGTCGGATACGGGGGACTTCCCCTGCTTGAGATCAAGAAAGCGGCGAGCAAGGGAGTTCTTCTCTGACTCTGGGATGAATTTGAGCTCAAATCTCTGACGAAACTGAGCCCAAGTAAGTGTGGTCTCATCGACCTCGGCAATAAGGAGTTCGTACCAATCCAGGGCACGACTCCGAAGCTGACTCGAAGCAATAAGAACACGATCATGATCCGAGATATCCATACGAGTAAAAATGCGCTCGCATATCCGAATCCAAGCCTGGACCTCTAAGACATTCTCGGAGCCACTGAACGGCTTCCTTCCGAGATGGGTAAAATCACTGCAGAGACGCGCAAAAACAGACATGCGCGGAGCATCAGCAACTAGGGCTGGAGACTGAGAATGAGACTGAGAATTCCGAACCAGCTCCATGATCTGGTCGGTAGTCATGAACACGCCCTCTGGATGAGTGTTGCTGGACTTCCCAGCAGCACTAGTCTGATGTGTGGTTCTCCCTCTTCCCCTTCCAGACATACTGAAAGTCAAACGGGAATTAGAGTTAGACATGATTCAATGATTGATACTTAATTAAGGAATACCACGGAATATAATAAATTCCTACACATATTCCTAACTTATCTATCAACAAGCATAAGGAAGGGATTTGATTTAGTTCGGATCCAATTAAAATGTATTATACTAAGTGTATCCGTTCTGTGTTTGTTATGCTTAATTCTGAACCTTGCTCTGATACCAAGATGTAACGCCCCACTCCGAGACCCACTCTAGTAAAGAGTATTACGGAGTAATACCGTCTACTAGAACGGAGAATAGAGTATAATGGAAGCGACCATATGTAACCAAGCTATAACTATCTACTGAATACGTCGAATAGGTGGTTTTCTTTTCTCAAGTGGTTCGACATATCCAATAGATATTTATAACAAAACTACAATGGCTAAGGAAAATAGGTTCAGAACAAACATAATACTAAATGATAACATCATCATCACAGAACAGTCACATAAGAGTCACAGAATATAGGTACAATATATCGTCAATACAGATCCAAGTATCAAAAGGTGGGTACAAAGCCACCGCTCACACATGTGAGTCAAAAATATATACATAAGAGTCTGAAATAACAGAGTAGTGAATAGTGGACAAATAAAAGAGCTATCTATCAGCATAGCAGATAATGTCCAAGCGGAAGCACAGAAAGCTAAGTCCAGAGACCTAACCTGAAACAACTCGGTCTGACCCGAGCGAAAACACTCGGGTCAGGCTAGCTAAATAATCAGTAATAACTGGGATATATAATAATGCAGTACATAAATAAAACAGTACTTCTCCAAAGAGAAGAGTAATATGGACTACTTGAATATAATGACGATCCCTAATCATCAATCAACAGTAAAAATCTCCAAAGAGAAAATCAACACCAAAGTGTAGAATAAATAAAATCGCCTCATATCATCGGCGTAGCCAAAACTATAAAAAGTTTCCCATAGGCAATAATCCCAAAAGTGACCAGAGTCTGTAATCAAGGCCTAAGCAAAGATCGATGCTCCAAAGAGCAATAGGGATATACTGAAAAGTCAATGAAATCGAATACAGAAATGCAGTGTCCAGAGACACTGTGAATCCATAGGGTAATCGCACTTACATCGTATGGTTCCATAGAACCAACACCGAATGACGATACTCGAATGGATATAAAAATCATCAGATAATACAAATATTGCACGTGCACCGACCAGAGTCGTTGTTGCCAAGTACTATTGAGTTGTGATCGATCACTCGCACAGATGCGGAACGCGCGAAACGACAAGATCCTTCCCAGAAGGATAAAAGCCCAGAGGCACATGCCGTAAAAACTGCTCCATAGAGCAGGTGTCCAGAGACGGTTGCCCAGAGGCGTGGTGACCCAGAGGTCCAGTACTGGCCGCGCAGAGGCTAATGTGTCACTAACTTCTTGGAGAGGAACCCGTAAAGTGTTAACAATGAGTCCCATACCCCACGTTCGCACTAAACGGTTTACTAACCAATAGCAAGCTCACACTCCAAACAATAAAAAGTCCACCTTGTATCATCGGTAAACTAGACCCAAAGGTCAAAACGATCAACCGAATAGGTCGGGGATTAACCGGAAAGAAAATACACACGGTTCCATAGGCCGGAGATTTCCTAACCGTTTAAGCACCTTTCCACTTCGCTCGACGTGCTAAAAAGTGAGTGTGAGATTTTTATTATAGAAAATAATGGTGTAAAACGGATTTGTAATTGATTTCGAAATCACTTTTAAAACGGTCTTTTGAAAAGTCTCCTATTATGGAGTAATTAATTTAATAATTAAAAATAATATTATATAACAATTTTCAAAAGCCGTTTTGGAGTGAAAAATCCTTTTCAATCCGTTTGTTAAAGCCCGTGTACGAAATTCAGGGACAAATCTCAAAGAAATCGACGAAAACCAGAAAATCATCAAAAATATTCTAAGTGTTTGAAACCATTCAAAAACTGCTGCGAACCCAAGTTCGGCAATTTATTTGGACCAAAAAATCGTGTCCAAATGGCATGAAAACTGGTAGGCATGTAGTCCGACATCCCTACTTTAAGATGCAAAAAGAATTTCTGGATTCCGAGTTGAGACGAAGTGGCAGCGACGTCTCAAAGTTGAACCCAGAAAAAAGATTCACACTGTTTTCCAACAGCGACCAGAGTCTAATTTTGGCACAAAAATCGAAGTACCAAACGTACTCCAATGTTGTCCAAATTTTCCAAAGATGGAGTTCACAAATCCACCTTTCCAACGAAACCAAAAACGTCGAATTCCGACTTCCGATGCGAACGTGGCGGCATCGCGAAGTGGCGCTCAAAAGCTGGAAATAGAGGTGATGTTTGATATTTTTTTTTTAAGCCCAGCCCACATGGGATGGGAAAATAACAAGCCCCCAGCCCAATTGGGCTGGGGAGACTTGGGCCCGCCCGCAGCACGCACGGGCTGGGGGACTTGGGCCCGCCCCCAGCCCGCGCGGGCTGGGGGAAACCCCCCCCAGCCCACGCGGGCTGGGGTTCTTGGGCCCGCCCCCAGCCCACGCGGGCTGGAGGTACTGGCCCGCCCCATCCCACACGGGCTGGGGACTTGGGCCGCGCCCCAGCCCGCTGCGGGCTGGGGTCTGTGGCCCGCCCCCAGCCCGGGTGGGCTGGGGGCCTGTGCGCGCCCGGGCTGCTCCCGGGCTGGGGCCTGGGTGCAACCCAGGCCTGTCCTGGTGCACCCAGAGCCTTTTTTGGTCTGTTTTGGCCTGTTTTCAGCCTGCACATTTCCAGCCAGCAGAAATTGTGCATTTTAGTGATTTTGGAGTGTTTTTTTCAAGTTTTTGGCATTAAATTTTGCTAATAACAATCACTAACCATTATATAATGATTATTATACTAAATTAAAGGAAACATAGGGTCAAAGCTTAGCATTACCTTATAAAGCAATTTTACAAACACCTTATGTGCAACCCCAAATTGAATGCAAAGATGATTAAGGAGCTATGATTCACATGTTACATAAATAAGCATGTGTTACTAATTGATTTATGACATCAAAAGAGGATCAAACACATACTATAAGAAGTTTTTAGCAATATACCTCCCTTAGAAAGCAACAATGATCATAATAGCATCAACCCAAGTTAGCAAAAGAGAATTAGGAGGCTATAAGATCATAAAAACACATAAAACATGTGTTAACAAACTAATTTCAGAAATTAGAAAGTTATAAAAGAGGGATTTGAGGTGGGTATTTGCGTTACCTTTGCATAGAATGACTTGCATATGCTAAAACTTGAAGGAGATGAAGATGGAGGCCATTTTTGTTAAGAAGCTTTAGGAAATGATTAGGGTTTTGATTAGGGTTGAATGAAGAAGGTTATGAGAGTTTGAGATAATATATAGGAGAGGTTTAGGGTGGGTTATTGGGTTAAGTTTTGTAACCCAATAAGAAGAGGGTTATTACAATGTTTCCAAAAAAAAAATTCTAAGTGTTCATGTATGTTTATGAACTCATTTCTTACCCAAACCCGTTTTAAAATCTCTCCTAAAATATTTAACTCTCCAAAATAACATTTTATCCTCATTTTAAAATCCCATATTTCCCATTTAATTAAAATAGCCTTTTTCAAATAAATTTTGTTATTCCAAATCCTTTTATGCTTCATTAAGAATAAATAAAAATTCTAACTTTTATTTATTAATTGGTAATGCAAATCCCGGGTTGTTACAGCCGTTGGTGCACATGCACCAGTTCAATGCACGGTCTTGTTTGTTGAGGAAGTTTCCTACTTGGGTTGATGCTCGAGAAGAAGTTGGGTGGACTCGGGTATTTTGCTAGGATTGCTCGCGTGAGTTTATTGTGTTAAAGATACTCAAAATTTTATCAGGTGAAAATAAAAGTAGAAGAAAAAAGGGGGAAGCTCTTGGAAAGGTCTCGGGTAAAACCTGGGTTGGACACGAAGTGAAGTTTTTAAACAGTTTCTAAAGATTTATTAAAGCAAGTTTAAAAAAAAACTTAAAGTAAATCAAAATTTAACTAATTGTAAAGAAAAATATTATTCCCTTGTATGATATTTTAAATATTGGTTTAAGAAGTCATATGATATTTTACTTAAATATTTTAAGTAGAATCTTAAGTCTATTTTAAACATTAATTTAAATATGTAATCAAGTAGTTAATTAAAGGAGTTATATGTTTTATATTATAATGAAAGAGATTTCAAGAGTTATTAAAAATTAACAAAGATAAAGGATTTATCTTTAAGTTGATGAAGGTCTTGGATAATGAATGGTTAATTAAATTAACAAAGTAATTTAAGGAGAAATTAGTTAATTTAAAATTTATTTATTTGTAAAATTGTTTAAGCACAATTACTTAATGGAAGTAAATAAAGAGATTAATTACTCTATGTTGTTTAAGTTAATTATTTGGTTTAATAAATTTAAAATAAAATCACTTGATGATGGAATTGAGTTTAATCACTTAGCGAGGTTTATTAAGTGTAATTATTAAGTGAAGTAATTAGTAAGGGTTAAATTACAGGGTGTAATTAGTTGAAGATTGAGGGTAGTTTAGGGTTAAATTACAGGGTGTAAATTATATGAAGAATAATTACTTAGTAGAACTGATTATTAATTAATTGCTTAGTGTAATTAATCTAAGAATTGACTAATAAAAGTTATGAGAAGTTAATTAAGCGATGTAATTAATTAAAGGCAATTAATTACAAAAAATGAGATTAATCAAGGGTGATTAATAAATATAATTAATTAAAGATTAAGTATAATGACTTAAGGTAAATAATGAGGTATAATTACTTAGTGAAGTAATTAGTGAAAAATTACCGGATGTGATTAATTTAAGGAAATTACTTGATGGTAGTAATTAAAGGATAATTACTTGATGGAAGAAATTACGTAATGATTACTCGGTGTAATTGAAGGATTAATTAATATAATTAACCAAGGAGTTGGTTTAATTGATGAAGAAATTTTGGAAAGTTAATTTCTGCTTGTGATTAATCAAGGTTGATTAATGAATGTAATTAAGTTAAAGGTTAATTATTAAATGAAATTTAAGAATAATTAGATAGTGAAAGAAATTAAAGGATCATTAATTAATATAATTAATTTAATTAATGGAAGTGATCAATCTTGCTTATTAATGATTAAATGATGATGGGTGCTTTGAATTGGTTGATATCTCTGATATGAATTGCTTTGTGATACGATATGTTGGATGAACAATGATAATGTGGTTAACAATCAATTATGAATCGCTGAGTAAAAGTGTTATTCGACAATTAAAGTTGAATTGTATTTAATTGGATAGCTTGGTTTAAATAGCATTGGATTCTAAGAGACCGGAGTCGGGTATAGTGAATGCCCGAAACCACTTCGATTCTTTATAATTTGATGTGTGGAATCAATAGAATAAAATGGAATGATTATAGTGAATTGAAACATTTAATCTAAGTTGGGTACTTAGAAATTAAGGCGTGATGTAAATAATATATATAACGGCTTGTAAAGTCGTAAATTGATAAGTTACCCCGGGTTTATATAAGAAGTATGCTTTTGTATTCCTTGTTAGTTGGGTTTACTCACGCTGGTTTCCAGCCTGACCCGGGTGTTACTTTGATGTAATGCTCGAGTCAGACCGAGTATTACAGATTTTCAGGTAAGGACGTTCTGGAGCTCAGGAGGTGAGCTGGATGGCTGGAACGTATGGAGTATCTATCAGTGATATATTATTAGTTAGGACCTGTTGTTTAAAAATGTCCAGTGAATAGTAATGGTTGTAACTCTGATGTATAAATATAAGAGTATGGATATAGTTCTTCTTTTGTGAATTGTTATTAATATTTGTTATTATATTTTATCCGCTGCGAATGTGAGATTTGTGTTTCTTTTCTGTTCTTCTTCTACTATCTCTTTTTCTTTTCTCTAACTATCTGGAATTTTTGGAATCGAAAATATCGCGTCGTTACATTTTGGTATCAGAGCTGAAGGTTAAGCGAGAACCTTGGCTCTGGTGGGATTACTCATTAAGGATAGGGTAAGTGATACCCTAGGATGAGTTGAGTGTATATATATGAGAGAGCGTACTTGTTATTTTCTTATATAAAGATTTTTAAATGATTTCAAAAGTAAATGAATCTTATATAAGAAATAGATTATCTATTATATTAAGGAGATTGGTTGTAGTATTAATTAAATTAAAAGTAATAGTAAGGATTAAGTGGTAATAGAATTATGACCAAATTGAAATTAAATTAAAGACAAGTTTGAAATGGATTCAAACTAAAATTGAAATCTTGAATTGGAGAAGTATTTCAGAATTGGTTTCAAACCAGGAAATTTAATGGTTATTGTGTTTAATAATGGGATGATTGTTTTTCAATAAACAATAAAATGTTTTAAGGAAGTAACCATTTAAAAAGAAAATAATTTGTAAATGTTAAAGGATATAAATAAAAGTGGGTTTCAAATTGTGAAGTCCTGAATTCTAAGTTTAAAAATTTTAATTGGTTTCAAAATATTAAAGGAAATAATATTATTCAAACTACTTTGAATAATGATCTTATTTTACAATAAGAGATGTTATTTAATATATTCAAGTGAAAGGGTCCTATTTCAAACAAGAGTTGTTTGAAAAATTAAAAAAAAATTGAATTAAAACCAAAGGTGGTTTAAAATTTTAAAGTATAACGTGGTATGTAAAAGAAATTAATATGTATACATGTGGATATACTTAAATATCAAAGATGATTTGAGATAAACTCTAAAATGTTGAGTTTTGAATTTGGAATAAGATGTAATACCCAAGGTGATAAGTTTTTGAACTTATAAATGGAATGATTATTAATGTGAAGTTTAGAATTTAAATGGAAGTTCAAACTGGGTAAGGTTGACTGGATTAAGAGAATTGAGTTTAACTTGGGAAAAGTTAAATATGTTGGGATGTTCAACCTGATTTGTGAATTTTAAGATGAAATTAAGATTTTACTTGGGAAGTTAAATGGTTGATTGATATTGAGAGTTTGAGTGATCTCAAATTGGGTTTGAGATCTAGAAATTTAAAATGAATGGATGTTTTAAAATAAATTAGATAATATCATCCTATTGTTGTTAAAAATCTTTAAGTTGTGAATTGGATTTGTTTAAATGAATGAGAAATGGAATATGGTAATCCATTATTGGGATAAAAAGGGTAAACTGATTTAAAGGAATTGAATCAACATTTGAAGTATTAACTCGAATTTATATAATTCGAGATGGTTTAAGTTTGAAATTTGAAATTAGTTCAAACTGAATATGATTTAAATTGAAAAGGAATTGAGAATTAATTCAACTTGAATTGGGAATAAATCAAGTCCAATGGAAATTGGAGTTATTTAAAAAATTGGAATTGGGTCAATTTAAATGTAAAAGGGAATTTAAATTGAATTGATTGGGAATAGGGATTGGGAATTGAACAGTTTTGACTCTGAACTATTTTTAATATAAATTGTTTTAATATAAACCTATTTTTCCAAGCTATTCGTTATATATACAACCTTTCTTTTTAAAAACCAAACTATCTTGTACTTATTTTACAATTATTTTTGAAACTGTTTAACAATTTTCTAATTATTCTATAAACTAATTACTATTTTCAACTACTAATTACTGTTTTATAGCTATTTTGCAATTATCTAAAATTTCTATAATTATTTTAACTATTTCCTAACTATGTTACACCTATTTTACAAACTAGTAATTATTTTTCAACTACTTATTATTTCTTTAACTTTTCAAGTTATTTACTAAATTTAAACTGGACGGAGTTCAAACTGTTATTGGTTAAATACCCAATCGAGATAAGAATAGAGGTGATAATCTAAAAGGATTGAAGCAATTGTGAGAAAGTGAATGTGAATAGAAATGGAATTGATTTGGCTAATAACAAATAAATATAAATACGTAGGGTGAACGTATGTTATTCTATTCGCATAGTGATTTGATCCAGATTCGAGCACAGAATTTCGAGATAGTTATACCAATCCGAGTGGGATTTTTCACTCGATTTTCGACGGCGAACCTAGATATGGATTGTTGATTGGTTCTGGATATTCTCTATCATAGTTATGACTATGCAAGGAGAATGACGGTTTCTGATCAAGAAACCAGATCTGTGTCCGCACTAGGAAGTCGGGTGGACTATACTAGTTCGGAAACGAAATTGTGTGATCAAGTGAGCGATCAGATTGGTATAGCGTACGGATGATACGTGTACATCGTACGGATTTGAATAAAATTGATACTGGGAATTTGTGGATAATAAATGTGAAATGGTTTTTGAAATGAAAAATATATTTCGTGAAATATATGATAAAGTAAAGTGGAAATTGGATATTTCTATGGTTGAAATTTTGTTTATGGAAGTAAGTGATATGGTAAGTGGTTTTGTAAAGAGTAATCAAATTTGAATATTTGATTTTGAATAAACAAAGTTAAATATCTTTGTTTTATAAAATGAAACTCCCTTGTTGAATCTATTGCCAGAAGAAAAGGATTTTGAAGGTGTTTTGAAGTATAAAAGGATTTTATACAAGTTTAAAATGATCCAAAGATTTTTATCAAGGATTTATATATATCTCTATATATAAAGGATCATATGAAGATTTTGGAAAAAGGTTTTGGAAACCTTTGGATTTGGAAAAGCTTTTGATTTTTGAATAAAATCAATATTGAATTTGAAAAGCCTAGTTTGAGAATTATCGATTTTTGGATAATCAATTTTGTGTAAAGGAGCTTTGTATGAGATCATACTAGGTGTATGATTTAAAGAAACTATATATATAGTATAAAATGTTTTGAAGATAGCTCTGGAGAAAAAGGCGCTCCCTTGAAATGGACTTCTCAGGAGTACCACCGGGTGGTGCTACCTTGAACCCCAAGGGGGGATTCTAAAGTTGATCCAGTGAGGAGTCCGGAAAAACTAGTTCCTGAGGATTATTGGGTAGAGAAAGTCGAGGGTGCTGATGCCTATAGGGGCATTTGGGTTATGCTGTGACGATAGTGTAACTCGATGTCACTGCGATCTACTGTGGGGACCATAGCGAAAATCGTGTGGAGGATGAGTGTCAACGGTCTACACTTGATTTTGCCGGGAAGGCAACGCAACATCGATAGACTACGATCTATGATCGAGTGGAGTGGAGAAGTTTCATTCTTTTGGCAGCGAAATTCGAGGGCGCTGATGCCTACAGTTATATGGGTTTTTGCTGTGATAGCTACGTAACCCCAGTTATAGCTGCGATCTGTAGCGATTTCCATGGTGTAATCGAGGGGTGCGGAGGCCTACAGATATCTATGGATTTTGTCGGGATGGCAACGTAACCATCGGGTTAACTGCGACCATGGATGGGAGTGATGATTTCCAGAGCATTCCCACCAAAGATATATCCTCTATTTTCAAAAACTGTTTTCTATATTTTCATTAAAATTATTTTCCAAGTATTTTCACTGGGTGTTGAAAACGGGTCTGCTAAGTACTTATAGATTTTCAGTCGTACGACTGATCAACGTATGACCGAATTTCTGTGAGATCAAGGATGGACTGGTTGAAACATCAAGTTATAAAAAGTATTTTTATAAAATTATTTTCGCAGTATTACAAAAATTTAAAAGTATTTTAAAATGATCAAAGAATATTTTAACTGATTTAAAGTATTTTAATAAATTCTTTGGCTTCGTTCCTTTTCGAGGACGAAAAGATTCAAAAAGGGGAGGAATGTGATAACCCGAATTTTGGGGCATCTATTAATTTGTAATTAACAGTATTAAAATTTATTGAAATACTAATTTGTAAATTTAGCAAATAAAATTCTGATAAATATCTGGATATATAAGATGGATTTGAATTTATAATTAATTTGTATATGCAAAACTCATCATTTCTTTGAAAAATATGATATGATAACTATTTTATTATTATGCGTACATTTATGGTTTGTGACTGAAACTTGGATTTAAAGATTCAAAATGATATTTTGAAAATAAATTTAACACTAGTATGTATAAATATTTAGTTATTAAATAATTTATATAAATAGGTTTCATATATTTTATTTTGTTTTGTTATTTAAAATTACATAAATACAAGTAAAAAGGGATTTAATAAAGGATAATACTTTAAATTTTACATAAGATGTGTATATATATAAAAGCATTTATAGGTAAAGATAAATTTAGAGGTATAGTATAAAAATTTCATAAAAACCTTATTAAACATAAATACATGTAAAATAACAAATGGAAGCTAAGAATTACATGAATTACAAGTGTAACTAATTTGATCATACAAATTAACAAGTGTTATCTTGGTTAAGACAAGTGGCAAAATATTTTCTCTAATTGAAATTTCAAATAACAAAAAAAAAGGGAGAGGAAAAAAAAGCTGCTCATTTTAAAATTTCTTCCTACCTCATTTTCTAAACTAAAAACCTGATAACAAGAACTGAATCAAACTAAAAAAAATTCAATCCGAAAACGATTTAACAACTCAGAAAAGAAAAAATTCCTGTAACATAAAACCAGGTTTCAGTTTCTTCTCAACTTGGAAAGAAAATTAAATAAAACAAACCTGCATGCAAACATCGTCAACAAAGGAAAGCTTCAGGACTGCAGAATCAAAATCAAGCAGGCAAACTAACAAGTTTGAAAATTCAACAGCATCATTTCATCTTAACCTCAAAAGCAACCCAGATTTCAATTTGGTGATATAAGCAAGCCTGTTTACTGTTCAGGCAAAATTGCAGGTGAGTAATTCTATATATTTCAAAAGCTTAGGTATATTTAAATCCGTGCATTTGGATTCCTGGATCAGTTATGTGCTTTGCATGTGTATACATTTGCATGAATTTATGGACATTTGTGTGTATCTGTTATGGGTATATTGAATGAACTTGTTCTTCTCTGTTCTGGGACTGCAAAATTTAAAACAAAGAAAAAAAAATCAACTCAACCCTTTATCTACATGTTATTAGGTTTAAATTCTGAACAAAATAAGTTTGTGTAGAGGAGATTTTGGTTTTTTTAAAAAAATAGTTAAGTAATATATGTTTAAATTTCTTCTGGAATTAGTAAAGAAAAAAAAAACAACAGTAAGTTTTATTTTATTTGATGGAAATTAAGTGATTTAATTTGTAAATTCAAGCAGGTAATTTGAATCAACTCTAGAAAACTTGATTTTTAAAACAAATTTCATGATTTTTAATTTGGTATTGAGTTTGCAATTTGGGGATGATCAGATTGCGGTTTTCGAGCAAGTTCTGGTGGCTGGAGTGGTTCTGTAGGTTGGGGCTTTGACTGGAGCTTGCTTGATGTTCGTTGAAGCTGGGAAAAATGATAAGGTGTTGGGTAGATCGCCGTGGCGTCGGCGATAGTTCAATTAAGTTTTTAACCCGAGTTCTGTCGTAGGTCCGAAATTTTGAGCACTGTGTCTTCGATGGAGCTTCGAGTTGATCGGGACGAGGGAGAAAAGAAGCTTGAGTTATAAGTGAGGTTGGGATCGGAGGAGTGGCATCTCCGATGATCGGTGTTGCTTGGACTAGGCAATTCTTTCGGTCAGAGTATTTGTTCCTGTAGGTCGAGCTTGTTGAATTTCCATTTCGAGTTCGTTTGTTATTAGAGCAGTGGGAAATCGGAAGAGAGGATGACCAATGACTTGGGAGTGACGGTCGAGGACACCGGAATGTCGCCGGCCGTTGGTGCACATGCACCAGTTCAATGCACGGTCTTGTTTGTTGAGGAATTTTCCTACATGGGTTGATGCTCGAGAAGAAGATGGGCGGACTCGGGTATTTTGCCAGGATTGCTCGCGTGAGTTTATTGTGTTAAAGATACTCAAAATTTTATCAGGTGAAAATAAAAGTAGAAGAAAAAACGGGGGAAGCTCTCGGAAAGGTCTCGGGTAAAACCTGGGTTGGACACGAAGTGAAGTTTTTAAACAGTTTCTAAAGATTTATTAAAGCAAGTTAAAAAAAAAACTTAAAGTAAATCAAAATTTAACTAATTGTAAAGAAAAATATTATTCCCTTGTATGATATTTTAAATATTGGTTTAAGAAGTCGTATGATATTTTACTTAAATATTTTAAGTAGAATCTTAAGTCTATTTTAAACATTAATTTAAATATGTAATCAAGTAGTTAATTAAAGGAGTTATATGTTTTATATTATAATGAAAGAGATTTCAAGAGTTATTAAAAATTAACAAAGATAAAGGATTTATTTTTAAGTTGATGAAGGTCTTGGATAATAAATGGTTCATTAAATTAACAAAGTAATTTAAGGAGAAATTAGTTAATTTAAAATTTATTTATTTGTAAAATTGTTTAAGCACAATTACTTAATGGAAGTAAATAAAGAGATTAATTACTCTATGTTGTTTAAGTTAATTATTTGGTTTAATAAATTTAAAATAAAATCACTTGATGATGGAATTGAGTTTAATCACTTAGCGAGGTTTATTAAGTGTAATTATCAAGTGAAGTAATTAGTAAGGGTTAAATTACAGGGTGTAATTAATTGAAAATTGAGGGTAGTTTAGGGTTAAATTACAGGGTGTAAATTATATGAAGAATAATTACTTAGTAGAACCGATTATTAATTAATTGCTTAGTGTAATTAATCTAAGAATTGACTAATAAAAGTTACGAGAAGTTAATTAAGCGATGTAATTAAATAAAGGCAATTAATTACAAAAAAATGAGATTAAGCAAGGGTGATTAATAAATATAATTAATTAAAGATTAAGTATAATAACTTAAGGTAAATAATGAGGTATAATTACTTAGTGAAGTAATTAGTGGAAAATTACCGGATGTGATTAATTTAAGGAAATTACTTGATGGTAGTAATTAAAGGATAGTTACTTGATGGAAGAAATTACGTAATGATTACTCGGTGTAATTGAAGGATTAATTAATATAATTAACCAAGGAGTTGGTTTAATTGATGAAGAAATTTTGGAAAGTTGATTTCTGCTTGTGATTAATCAAGGTTGATTAATGAATGTAATTAAGTTAAAGGTTAATTATTAAATGAAATTTAAGAATAATTAGATGGTGAAAGAAATTAAAGGATCATTAATTAATATAATTAATTTAATTAATGGAAGTGATCAATCTTGCTTATTAATGATTAAATGATGATGGGTGCTTTGAATTGGTTGATATCTCTGATATGAATTGCTTTATGATATGATATGTTGGATGAACAATGATAATGTGGTTATCAATCAATTATGAATCGCTGAGTAAAAGTGTTATTCGACAATTAAAGTTGAATTGTATTTAATTGGATAGCTTGGTTTAAATAGCACTGGATTCGAAGAGACCGGAGTCGGGTACAGTGAATGCCCGAAACCACTTCGATTCTTTATAATTTGATGTGTGGAATCAATAGAATAAAATGGAATGATTATAGTGAATTGAAACATTTAATCTAAGTTGGGTACTTAGAAATTAAGGCGCGATGTAAATAATATATTTAACGGCTTGTAAAGTCATAAATTGATAAGTTACCCCGGGTTTATATAAGAAGTATGCTTTTGTATTCCTTGTTAGTTGGGTTTACTCACGCTGGTTTCCAGCCTGACCAGGGTGTTACTTTGATGTAATGCTCGGGTCAGACCGAGTATTACAGATTTTCAGGTAAGGACGTTCTGGAGCTCAGGAGGCGAGCTGGATGGCTGGAACGTATGGAGTATTTATCAGTGATATATTATTAGTTAGGACCTGTTGTTTAAAAATGTCCAGTGAATAGTAATGGTTGTAACTCTGATGTATAAATATAAGAGTATGGATATAGTTCTTCCTTTGTGAATTGTTATTAATATTTGTTATTATATTTTATCCGCTGCGAATGTGAGATTTGTGTTTCTTTTCTGTTCTTCTTCTACTATCTCTTTTTCTTTTCTCTAACTATCTGGAATTTTCGAAATCGAAAATATCGGGTCGTTACAAACGTCTCCTTTGCGCGGTTCGATCCGGAAAAAGTAACAATGTATATATCACAAATATACATCTCATCATCAAGGATGAGGCATCCCGAAGGGAAAAAAGTGTAAAAGTACGATATGTAATCCAATGCAATCCGAGATATGTACCTTATATATTATTAGCGAGCATATACGGCTAATATAGCGTGAAAGCGAGTTCCAAATGCAAAGCAAGCGCCATCCGCACCTACTAAACACTCAGCAAATAAATGAGAAACATGTATATATTAAAATTATACCAATATACAACATATACCAACAACTATATATGTCAATATAGCAAATGCCATCAATAAACAACAAATCCAACCATCAAACAACTATCATCCAACAAACCAAAATCTACATCCAATCAATCCATAACCAAATCAATATAAATTCACTTCTCATTAATATTTACTGAATTGGTTCTCGATTTAAATCACATTTAATTCATTTTCAATTAGTTTACCTTCACTAATTCATATTCAAGTTTGTTCACTTTCAAATTAAATCAGATTCAACTCTATTCAAATTTACTTCACTTCTAATTTGGATTCAATTATTTATCTTTCAATTTCATTAATTCAATTCCATATGAATTTCTATTCAATTAACTAACAACCATCTAACAACCAATGTCTAACCAACATAACCAAATCAATTTACTTCACTTACATTAAATTTGGTTTAACACATTTAATTCCAATTGGTTTAATATTCAATTTCTAGTTCATTTAACTATTCAATTTCGTCAGCTTTTAATGAATTAACACCTACATCCACTGTTGCATATCAATTCATATTTCATTATTTCAATTGCTAATTCAATCTACAAATAAAGTTCAATTTCTTTATATAACTCAAGTTCATATTCATTTAATTAACTTTATTAATTTACTTCGATACCAAAATCAACTTCATTTAACCTTACTTAAGTTATCTTTCATTTCAACTCTATTTTATTTAACTTTTACTCAAGTCCAATTTCTTATCACCTATTCAAATTCAGATTTTGTTTTGCTTAACAAAATTGTCTAACCACTTTAGCTATTGCTTTTACTTACCCTTTCCCATTTTATAAATTATACAACTTTTTTTTATTTAAACTTCCATAAACATTTACCTAAGTATATTTCCATTCACACTTTTATAATTTCAAATCATGGCTATATAATCATTTTACACTTAGGTTTAATTTCATTTCAATAGCATATCCAATCTCGTTCAATCCAATTCAATTTATTTAACCTTCCTTTAGTTAAATTTCAAATCATATATTTTACTTACTAACTCAATTTTCTTTCAACTTTACTAAAGTAAATTCTTACTTCATATTATAAGTCCAAAACTCGTTTCACTTATTTTTATCAATTTTAAATTGGATTTTAAATCAAATTTGTTTATCAAAACAAAACTTCAATTTTCAATTTACTATTGGTAGTAAATCCATCACACAGAAACTCGAAAATGATACCGATGATGCTGCAGTCATCACCCTTATAATTTTCCAGCAACAGTAGTGAATTCAGTGCTTTTTATTCTTTCAAAAAAATTTATTCATAAATCAGATTTATAAATCTTTTTACTTATATAATTTCAATTCACTTATATAAGATTCATTTCAAATTTATTTATCATACTTATATTAATAATAATATAATTTTCTTTAACTTTGGAAAAAAACTTTCAAATTTAACGGGATTCAAATTTCAAATTCTTAGTTCAAATACCTTTTTATTTACAACTCATATTTAAATATACTCGTATAGTTTCATTTCTTATATATAAGATTATTTCACAATTGTAAATCATATTAATTATAATTCCATACTTATAATTCTTTGCTTATATAATTTATCCTTTTACAATTTTTTGTTTCATTTAGATTATTCAAACAGCTTTTAATAACTTATATGTAACGACCCAGAATTTTGAACAATTTAATTTGAAAATATTTAATTAATTTTAAATATTTGAAAGATGGTTTGACTTGAATTTCAAATTATCAGAATGAATTTGGCGATTAAATTATAAAATTTAATCTATTCAAAGTTGAATAAAAATTTGAATCTTCAATTTTAAGCTGATTTAAAATATTTCAAAGGGTTGTAAAATTTATATTCATAATATTGAAGATTATCAAAGCTTCATAATTGAATTTGAAAGTGAATTGTTCAGTTTTGAAATTTTATCGTTTGAATCGATATTTAAAAATAGCCGTCCGAGGCACATTCTCGGATTTCGACGAACCCAGTCCATTGGGTCCGTAATATTGAATTATTCTCGGATTTCAAATTTCGTATTTTTCGGAGTTGATATGTGAGCACAAGGTGAGTAAACGCATTGGAATTTAAGTCGAATTCAATTTAAATTTAAATTTAAATTGAGTCAAACATCAGCACGTTCTTCCTTCAATCACGCCTAAAATCACGCATAGTATCACGAAAATGATCGTGTAAAGCATGCCTCAGTTCGTTTTTAAATGCCTTCTCCCTTTAGCTGTACAAAATAAAAAATAAAAAATTGAATCCCAGAAGAAATAAAAATGGCCGCCGTTTCAAACGAAAGGAAATCTTCGTTCCTTCAATTCGAAATCAGCCGAGCCCTTCCCCCTTTTCAATTCTTCTCTCTTCAAATCATAAAAATGGCCGCAGCCGAGTATTAAAATATATATATATATATAAAATGGGGGCGCGCGCTCGAGGCTAGGGCACGGCGACGACGCTCACAAGCGCAAGGCGCGCGCGTGGGATGGGTCGAACTCGCGACGGCGACCAAGCTCTGGTGGCGCTTGGAGTTTGGGGGGGTTCGCGGCAGAGAATAGCGGCAGTGGGTTCGACGCGAGGTCGCGGTGGCTCGAGCTGATGTTGGAATGCGTCGTACGAATTGGGGGAGGAAGCTCGAATTGGTGGCGCAGGCGTACACGAACTAGGCACGGCAACCGAAGGTGAAGGCAGCGTCGCGAGATAGAGGAGGAGCAGTTCCAGGTCGCGTGTTCAGAGAGGTATATTGTTTTTTTTTGATTTAATTTAATAAACGTTTATATATGTAGAAAAAAAATAAACAAACAGGAGGAAAAAAAGATATGTTCATACTTTGAAGTACTGTTAATTTTAAAAAAAATATGGGGATATTAAAAATGTTTGAATGTAAATAAATTAGTTTAATTAATTTATTTATTTAATTATCTTCGTTACCAAAGATTTTTTTTAAAAAGGGAATATAATTTTAAAAGTATTAGTTAAGTTGTTATAAACAATAGTTTACGATAATTAGTTTGTTTTATCTATTATAGTTACTAAAAAGAAAATTTTTAGTTAAAATTGAATTTATAATTGATTAAATTATTAAAAGAGAGTTTGGTTAATTAAATTTAATATTTAGTTAAATAAATCTGTTAAAAAGAATTTGTTTAAAGTTAAACGTATTGGTTTTAAAAAAAAAATTAATTCTTTGATATCATTTCTTAAGAGTATAGCGTTGGTTAAAATTAATTTGTTCCTAGTCACTTAATGAAATTTATTAAAGGAATTGGTTTAAATAAAACTATCAGTTAATTTAACTATTAAAATAAAATCACCGGTGAATTGAAATTATATAATGAAAATTGACTATTCGATTGTTTCGAATAGTAATAATTTGTATAAATTGTTTATACAAGGTTAAAAATTGTGAAGAAAACAATTCGGAATAGGAAATGGATAGCAAAATAAAAGCTAAGGTGAGAACTTCTCACTCAAAAATTTAAAGTTGGATTTGCAGTTATTTATTGATTGTTGTTTGGTTGTGATATTAGATATAGTAGGATATATCTATATATATAGCAATATATATATTGGCATATGTATATATTGCAGTTGATTGATTTCCCGCATTATATAGCGGATGAGACCCTATTGCGCCGCCTATTAAGCGGATAATATTTTATAAATCCCATATACCGCGATATCCCGTCTTGAAACGGGATTGGTATTGTGCTAATGTCTGTGGATGCAGGGAAACAGGTTGGAGGGATCCAACTGGATTCCTCAGAATATTTATTTGATTCAGATATTGTGATATTTGATTGTTTATCATATCGATATATGATGTTTGAAAGTCGTGATTGACTATTTGATGTGTTACATCATCGAATCCAATTTTGAAGTTGAAAAATAACGATTTTGATTTTAAGGGATTTCTAAAGTGATTTTTGAAAGTATACGTTTATAAAATATTTTTGGAATTGATTCATTTTAAATAAATAAACGTTATAATTTTAATGTTATAAAAATTATGATTTTTGAGAAATACAGTTAAAAGTTGATTTTTGAAAATATGGGATTAATGATTTTATAAAATAGTTTAAACTGGGATTTCTGAATTTATTATAAAAATTTTTAAAATAGGGTTTATGAAATTTGGATATTTTATAAATCAAAATGATGAAATTATAAAGGAGTTTAAAGACGTTTAAAAAGAATAATATAAATTGATCCAATATAAAAGATTTATAAATTGATATTTATAAATTAAAAATATTGGAATTGTAAAACGAGCTTTTATAAGTGTCAGAATGAATTGTGAATGAATTTCGTAAATGAATGAAATTTATAGAATTATAAACGGTGAAGTTATAAATGGAATTTTATAACCAGTAGGTTTATAAAATTTGTAAGGTTATTAAAGGAATAGATTTTGGATAAATAAATGAATCTTATAAGTTATAAGATTTATAAATTTGGGAAGTTTAAAAGAACAATTTTGCAAAAAAATAAATTATAAGCATTTAACTTATAATATGGACTTTCGGTATATAATTGAATTATAAATCGAATAGGTTAATAAAGGAAATTTATAAGAGGAAGTGTTATAAAATAAATAGAAATGGAATTTATAAACATTGTTTTATAAATCCGCAACGACTTATTTTGATAAGAAAATTGTTGTAACTTATTAATGGAGTTATATTCACGTTTTAGACAGTGAATAATCCTTTAAAATAAAATGAATAGAAATGATGAAATTGGTTAACAAGTATATTCACATTTTTGAATAGTGAATAATATATTAAAGAAAATATTTTTGGATGTGATGTTTTAAATGGAATAAAAACGATCTAAAGATGTTTTAAAATGTATTAACTATTGAAATCATAGATTTCAACATTCATTGTTGAAATAGACGTTTTCGAGAAATAGAAGGAAATGGTAGACTATAACACTGTTGTTATAGTAAATGATTTCCGAAAGGAAATGTTTTGTATAGTATTGGGATTTATATATCTATTTTAATTTCGAATCTCTATACTAGTGATTTTGGGTTGTCGTAACGATGTTTTACACAACATTCGTTTTGGCCCAAATAAATATGTTTAAGAGAATGATTTCCTTAAAGAATGAAATATATACTTAATTTCGATTTAAGTATATTGAATATTTTCCAAGTATAGAAAATAAAAAGATTTGTGAATTACTTATAAATAAATAAGTATGGAAATGTTTTTCCAATGTGAAATGAAAAGTTTAGAGAATTTATCTTTTTGAAGATAAATTGAAAATGAATAATTGAAAACGTATATTCATAGTTATTTTGGAAATGTAAATTCAATATGGAATTTATAAATGAAATTTGGAAAATGGGTTTAAAAATAAATATTGATTTATTTTTGAAGAATGGAAAATATATATCTTGTAAAGATATTTTTGGAAAATAAATAATTTGGAAAATTATTTGGAATCTGGTGATGTTGTGCATATCCATTGATAGTTCAATAACCGACTATCAATATTTACCTTTGAATGGGTATTTGTTGTGATTTGCTTGAATTTGAATGCCACACTTATTTTTCTTAAATAAGCGCTCACTATTCGGGTTAACCGGGAAAGGACCTTGGGGTCGTATAACCCATTCCGAATATGTGATACGTCGTTATGAATTGCATTTGAAGATCGGTGTTGAAGACCGGATATTTTCGAAAACGAAAGGGTTTCTTGTTGATTGTCTCTGCACTGGCTGATCCCCGGTATAGAGATCTCCATATGTGATGGGAAATCCGGACGTGATTAGAGATTATCCGGATTGCAAGGACTTCGTTGTAAGTGCCTTCGGTTCTGTTCGATCCCAGAACAGACTTGTATGGATAGTATGCCTGACATTACAAATTGAGATATAAAGCTGATTTCTTTCAAATATATTTCTGTTGGTGGCGGAGAATTTATTCTCTTAGCTTAACACCCTTCTCTGAGACGTACGAGCTCAGAGGTTATATAGTTGAAGGTTATCAGCAATATACTCCCAATTTGGTAATGTGACATGCTGAGTGTTGCTGTGAAATGATCATTGTATGATCATTTGTGATATGATCATTTGTTTGATCGTTTATCTTTGTGATCATTTCTATGATCATTTGTTGACCCAAAGCACAGCTTTTGTATAAAGCGTGGCTTTGTGGACGAGACTTCGTCGAGCCTCACACCCCGGAATGGTCAAAACAGGAAAGATGCAGCAAGGTTATGAGGGGTAGCTCCCTTAAGGGTATGTGCATTTCCTTCTGGAAAAGGGTGGTATCATGGTATGGAGCCCAGATGCTTACTCATGTTGAAACACTTATTATTTTGGTGTGATGTTGATTACGAGCGCTCGGATAAAGGTCCCAAAGGACCGGGGGATGGCATACTCGTGTCAGTTGTTACCTAGTTAGAAAGGTAACCCGGCCTTGTGTTGGCAGAGATCCGGTTAGGTTCTCGGGACGTCCTTCCAGAGGCGTTTCCATGTGGCAATGGGAAGTTCCTTGGCCTGACCATTGGAAATCCAAAGAAACAATACGAGACTTGTACGGTTTTAGTTGTAGAACCTGCCATCTAATATGGTAGCTATAGTAGGCATAATATAATGGTACCTATGCTGGCTAAGATTTATATTCTACTTTCGAAATGTTTTCTACACTATGCACTAATAATAATATCAAAAATGATTTGATTATGCGTAGTAAGCATCTTTGACTAACATAAGAAGAAATCTCCTCCAAGTCTGCGTTTGCATTGTGTGTGTGGTGGAAGGTCTTATGGTAGTTACATTTTCAAAAACATTGCGAATCTATTTCAAAAATTATCCTGTACTTTATTTTAAAGAAAAATAAACTGTTTTGAGTTCTCACACCAGTCACATGACTGACTCGGAGTTTATTGTTTTTCTTCCTAAACTCTGGGTGCCCACCAATTTCCACACCGGCAGTCAAGAGTTAAGGTTTATCAGGATATTCTGGAATTCAGGAGTTGCTGGAGGCAAGCTGGATGGCATGACGTATTACTAGTATATAGTATTTCTTTTCCGCTGTTTGTTGTTATTTGTTGTTGTACACTCTGATGATGTAATGTAATGTAATAACTGATATAGTTCTTTGTTTAAAGATTATTCATTTATCTATTATATGTTGTTCCGCTGCGAATTGTGAGATTCTGATATTGTTCTGTTGTTTCTTTTCTGTTATTCTTCTATGTTTTTCTCTCTTCTTCTACCTCTTTCTTTTTCTTCAACCATAATGGTTCGTATTTCCGTTCATCTTGAGTTAATCGATCGAGATTAGTGTATATTCAAGGGGTACGGAAAAGCGGACTATTACATTTGGTATCAGAGCATATGGTTAAGCGACAACCATGGCTCTGTTGGGTGTTACTCATTAGAGATAGAGTCAGCAGTACTCTGGAATGAGTTTGAGTGTAATAATAGCTATATGAGCACGTATTTGTTAGTGAATATAAAATTGTTTTTGAATTGGGTAAATAAGATAATTTTGTCCAAAACTATTTTTGTATAGAGAAGAAAAGATTTTCTATGAATTATTATAGTATATGGTTGCATGGTTGTTAGGAAGTAATAATATTAAATTATTATCATTAGTATATGAAATTAAATAAGAAATAAAATGTATAACCAAAGATTTGAGATAAATTCATTTGACAAATGAAATTTATAAATATGAATAAAAAAATATAAGGAAATGAATTCATATACAATTGGGATTTGTAAAATAAATTGTAAATAAATGAATTGGAATTGAATGACGAAATGAGATTTGATTTGATCAAATTGAATAAAAATCAAAACTTGGTGAAAATAAAATAAAATGGATTGAATTCAAGTAAACAAACTTGATAAATTATTAATTCATGGACTAATGAATTGGAATTTGAATTGGTTAAATTAAAGTTTAGTCCTGAGCTAAAATTGAAGATAAATTTGAATTTGTATATAAATTCAAGTAAGTAAAAGAAATAAATTGAAATTCCCTTTGTTAGTAATTAAGTAAATTCGAGATGAATTGAATATGGAAATTGAAATTTAAAATGAATAAGTGAATGTACTAATTGAAATGAATTAGTGAATGAAACTAATTTAAAGTAGTAATATGAATTAGTAAATGAAAGTTAATCGATAAAATTCAATATTCAGAATAGAAGATAAATTGAATTCAAATAGAATTGAAATTGTGAATTGAATTCAAATGAAATTGAAATGTAAAATTGAATGAAATGGATATGTAACTTCAATAGTGAATTAAAAATGTAGAAGAAGTATATATTGAAATTTTGTAATGGAATTGCCAAAATGATTGGAATGTTGGAATTGGATATTATGGCTAGCAGGATATACATGTGTATTAAAAGAAATGGAATTGAGATTTTGATTTCAAAGATAAAAAATTGAATTGCTCGACAAAAAGGTACGTATTTCAATTTCAGTATGAGATTTGGTGATTTTCTTCTCCAGCCACTTGGCTTTCTCTTTTCTTTTTGATTCTGAGGGGCCGTGGTGCCATTTTGTAGTCGTACCGAGCTAGCCGCGCAAAGGAGACGCTGGCGAAATTTTTCGAAAATTTAGGGTGTTAGAAAATTTTGAGAAAATTTTGAAAGTTGAAATTTGAATTTAAATTTAAATTTGAATTGTTAAGGGAAATAATGTTGTTTGAAACTTATAAGTGAAGTTGGAAAGCTAGTTGAAATGATAATGAATCTCTAATAAAAAGACTTAGGTTAGAAAGTTGATATAACTGTTTAGTTTGGAAAGATAACGAACAGGATAAGGGCACTCTTCTTAACTTGCAATTTCGGGACGAAATTCTTTTAAGGGGGGAAGATTGTAACGACCCAGAATTTTGAACAATTTAATTTGGAAATATTTAATTAATTTTAAATATTTGAAAGATGGTTTGACTTGAATTTCAAATTATCAGAATGAATTTGGCGATTAAATTATAGAATTTAATCTATTCAATGTTGAATAAAAATTTGAATCTTCAATTTTAAGCTGATTTAAAATATTTCAAAGGCTTGTAAAATTTATATTGATAATATTGAAGATTATAAAAGCTTCAGAATTGAATTTGAAAGTGAATTGTTCAGTTTTGAAATTTTATCGTTTGAATCGATATTTAAAAATAGCCGTCCGAGGCACAGTCTCGGATTTCGACGAAAACAGTTCAATTGGGTCCGTAATATTGAATTATTCTTGGATTTCAAATTTCGTATTTTTCGGAGTTGATATGTGAGCACACGGTGAGTAAACGCATTGGAATTTAAGTCTAATTCAATTTAAATTTAAATTGAGTCAAACATCAGCACGTTCTTCCTTCAATCACGCCTAAAATCACGCATAGTATCACGAAAATGATCGTGTAAAGCATGCCTCAAATCGTTTTTAAATACCTTCTCCCTTTATCTGTACAAAATAAAAAAAAAATTGAATCCCAGAAGAAATAAAAATGGCCGTCGTTTCAAACGAAAGGAAATCTTCGTTCCTTCAATTGGAAATCAGCCGAGCCCTTCCCCCTTTTCAATTCTTCTCCCTTTAAATCATAAAAATGGCCGCAGCCGAGTATTAAAAATAAAATAAAAAATGGGGGCATGCGCTCGAGGCTAGGGCACGGCGGCGACGCTCACAAGCGCGAGGCGCGCGCGTGGGATGGGTCGAGCTCACGACGGCGACCAAGCTCTGGCGGCGCTTGGAGTTTGGGGGGGTTCACGGCAGAGAACGGCGGCAGTGGGTTCGACGCGAGGTCGCGGTGGCTCGAGCTGATGTTGGAATACGTCGTATGAATTGGGGGAGGAAGCTCGAATTGGTGGCGCAGGCATACGCGAGCTAGGCACGGCAACCGAAGGCGAAGGCAGCGTCGCGAGATAGAGGAGGAGCAGTTCCAGGTCGCGTGTTCAGAGAGGTATATTGTTTTTTTTTATTTAATTTAATAAACATTTATATATGTAGAAAAAAATAAACAAACAGGAGAAAAAAAAGATATGTTCATACTTTGAAGTACTGTTAATTTTAAAAAAAATATGGGGATATTAAAAATGTTTGAATGTAAATAAATTAGTTTAATTTATTTATTTATTTAATTATCTTCGTTACCAAAGATTTTTTTTAAAAAGGGAATATAATTTTAAAAGTATTAGTTAAGTTGTTATAAACAATAGTTTACGATAATTAATTTGTTTTATCTATTATAGTTACTAAAAAGAAAAATTTTAGTTAAAATTGAATTTATAATTGATTAAATTATTAAAAGAGAGTTTGGTTAATTAAATTTAATTTTTAGTTAAATAAATCTGTTAAAAAGAATTTGTTTAAAGTTAAACGTATTGATTTAAAAAAAAATTAATTCTTTGATATCATTTCTTAAGAGTATACCGTTGGTTAAAATTAATTTGTTCCTAGTCACTTAAAGAAATTTATTAAAGGAATTGGTTTAAATAAAACTATCAGTTAATTTAACTATTAAAATAAAATAACCGGTGAATTGAAATTATATAATGAAAATTGACTATTCGATTGTTTCGAATAGTAATAATTTGTATAAATTGTTTATACAAGGTTAAAAATTGTGAAGAAAACAATTCGGAATAGGAAATGGATTGCAAAATAAAAGCTAAGGTGAGAACTTCTCACTCAAAAATTTAAAGTTGGATTTGCAGTTATTTATTGATTGTTGTTTGGTTGTGATATTAGATATAGTAGGATATATCTATATATATATATAGCAATATATATATATATATTGGCATATGTATATATTGCAGTTGATTGATTTCCCGCATTATATAGTGGATGAGACCCTATTGCGCCGCCTATTAAGCGGATAATATTTTATAAATCCCATATACCGCAATATCCCATCTTGAAACGAGATTGGTATTGTGCTAATGACTGTGGATGTAGGGAAACAGGTTGGAGGGATCCACACGAATATTTATTTGATTCAGATATTGTGATATTTGATTGTTTATCATATCGATATATGATGTTTGAAAGTCGTGATTGACTATTTGATGTGTTGCATCATCGGATCCAATTTTGAAGTTTAAAAATAAGGATTTTGATTTTAAGGGATTTCTAAAGTGATTTTTGAAAGTATACGTTTATAAAATATTTTTAGAATTGATTCATCTTAAATAAATAAACGTTATAATTTTAATGTTATAAAAATTATGATTTTTGAGAAATACAGTAAAAAGTTGATTTTTGAAAATATGGGATTAATGATTTTATAAAATAGTTTAAACTGGGATTTCTGAATTTATTATAAAAAGTTTAAAAATAGGATTTATGAAATTTGGTTATTTTATAAATCAAAATGATGAAATTATAAAGGAGTTTAAAGACGTTTAAAAAGAATAATATAAATTGATCCAATATAAAAGATTTATAAATTGATATTTATAAATTAAAAATATTGGAATTGTAAAACGAGCTTTTATAAGTGTCAGAATGAATTGTGAATGAATTTCGTAAATGAATGAAATTTATAGAATTATAAACGGTGAAGTTATAAATGGAATTTTATAAGCAGTAGGTTTATAAAATTTGTAAGGTTATTAAAGGAATAGATTTTGGATAAATAAATGAATCTTATAAGTTATAAGATTTATAAATTTGGGAAGTTTAAAAGAACAATTTTGCAAAAAAATAAATTATAAGCATTTAACTTATAATATGGACTTTCGGTATATAATTGAATTATAAATCGAATAGGTTAATAAAGGAAATTTATAAGAGGAAGTGTTATAAAATAAATAGAAATGGAATTTATAAACATTGTTTTATAAATCCGCAACGACTTATTTTGATAAGAAAATTGTTGTAACTTATTAATGGAGTTATATTCACGTTTTAGACAGTGAATAATCCTTTAAAATAAAATGAATAGAAATGATGAAATTGGTTAAGAAGTATATTCACGTTTTTGAATAGTGAATAATATATTAAAGAAAATATTTTGGATGTGATGTTTTAAATGGAATTAAACGATCTAAAGATGTTTTAAAATGTATTAACTATCGAAATCATAGATTTCAACATTCATTGTTGAAATAGACGTTTTCGAGAAATAGAAGGAAATGGTAGACTATAACACTGTTGTTATAGTAAATGATTTCCGAAAGGAAATGTTTTGTATAGTATTGGGATTTATATATCTATTTTAATTTCGAATCCCTATACTAGTGATTTTGGGTTGTCGTAACGATGTTTTTACACAACATTCGTTTTGGCCCAAATAAATATGTTTAAGAGAATGATTTCCTTAAAGAATGAAATATATACTTAATTTCGATTGAAGTATATTGAATATTTTCCAAGTATAGAAAATAAAAAGACTTGTGAATTACTTATAAATAAATAAGTATGGAAATTTTTTTCCAATGTGAAATGAAAAGTTTAGAGAATTTATCTTTTTGAAGATAAATTGAAAATGAATAATTGAAAACGTATGTTCATAGTTATTTTGGAAATGTGAATTCAATATGGAATTTATAAATGAAATTTGGAAAATGGGTTTAAAAATAAATATTGATTTATTTTTGAAGAATGGAAAATATATATCTTGTAAAGATATTTTTGGAAAATAAATAATTTGGAAAATTATTTGGAATCTGGTGATGTTGTGCATATCCATTGATAGTTCAATAACCGACTATCAATATTTACCTTTGAATGGGTATTTGTTGTGATTTGCTTGAATTTGAATGCCACACTTATTTTTCTTAAATAAGCGCTCACTATTCGGGTTAACCGAGAAAGGACCTTGGGGTCGTATAACCCATTCCGAATATGTGATACGCCGTTATGAATTGCATTTGAAGGTCGGTGTTGAAGACCGGATATTTTCGAAAACGAAAGGGTTTTCTGTTGATTGTCTCTGCACTAGCTGATCCCCGGTATAGAGATCTCCATATGTGATGGGAAATCCAGGCGTGATTAGAGATTATCCGGATTGCAAGGACTTCGTTGTAAGTGCCTTCGGTTCTGTTCGATCCCGGAACAGACTTGTAATGATAGTATGCCTGACATTACAAATTGAGATATAAAGTTGATTTCTTTCAAATATATTTCTGTTGGTGGCGGAGAATTTATTCTCTTAGCTTAACACCCTTCTCTGAGACGTACGAGCTCAGAGGTTATATAGTTGAAGGTTATTAGCAATATATTCCCGATTTGGTAATGTGACATGCTGAGTGTTGCTGTGAAATGATCATTGTATGATCATTTGTGATATGATCATTTGTTTGATCGTTTATCTTTGTGATCATTTCTATGATCATTTGTTGACCCAAAGCACATCTTTTGTATAAAGCGTGGCTTTGTGGAAGAGACTTCGTCGAGCCTCACACCCCGGAATGGTCAAAACAGGAAAGATGCAGCAAGGTTATGAGGGGTAGCTCCCTTTAGGGTATGTGCATTTCCTTCTGGAAAAGGGTGGTATCATAGTATGGAGCCCAGATGCTTACTCATGTTGAAACACTTATTATTTTGGTGTGATGTTGATTACGAGCGCTCGGATAAAGGTCCCAAAGGACCGGGGGATGGCATACTCGTGTCAGTTGTTACCAAGTTTGAAAGGTAACCCGGCCTTGTGTTGGCAGAGATCCGGTTAGGTTCTCGGGACGTCCTTCCAGAGGCGTTTCCATGTGGCAATGGGAAGTTCCTTGGCCTGACCATTTGTTGGAAATCCAAAGAAACAATACGAGACTTGTACGGTTTTAGTTGTAGAACCTGCCATCTAATATGGTAGCTATAGTAGGCATAATATAATGGTACCTATGCTGGCTAAGATTTTTATTCTACTTTCGAAATGTTTTCTACACTATGCACTAATAATAATATCAAAAATGATTTGATTTTGCGTAGTAGGCATCTTTGACTAACATAAGAAGAAATCTCCTCCAAGTCTGCGTTTGCATTGTGTGTGTGGTGGGAGGTCTTATGGTAGTTACGTTTTCAAAAACATTGCGAATCAATTTCAAAAATTATCCTGTACTTTATTTTAAAGAAAAATAAACTGTTTTGAGTTCTCACACCAGTCACATGACTGATTCGGAGTTTATTGTTTTCCTTCCTAAACTCTGGGTGCCCACCAATTTCCACACGGGCAGTCAAGAGTTAAGGTTTATCAGGATATTCTGGAATTCAGGAGTTGCTGGAGGCAAGCTGGATGGCATGGCGTATTACTAGTATATAGTATTTATTTTCCGCTGTTTGTTGTTATTTGTTGTTGTACACTCTGATGATGTAATGTAATGTAATAACTGATACAGTTCTTTGTTTAAAGATTATTCATTTATCTATTATATGTTGTTCCGCTGCGAATTGTGAGATTCTGATATTGTTCTGTTGTTTCTTTTCTGTTATTCTTCTATGTTTTCTCTCTTCTTCTACCTCTTTCTTCTTCTTCAACCATAATGGTTCGTATTTCCGTTCATCTTGAGTTAATCGATGGAGATTAGTGTATATTCAAGGGGTACGGGAAAGCGGACTTGTAACGACCCGCCGCTCTGACCGCCTCTAGTCGGTAATTAAACCAACTAGAAACGTTCAAAATGACGGATTGTTAGTCAGTTTATAGAGTTTAAACAGAATCAGCCACAGAATCACAGAATAATCATAATATTATTCATAAATGAATTTTTCTTTTATATACAGAGTTTGTACAATGCATTAAATTTTTATACAGCGGAATATATCTTTTATTAAATACAAGAAAAATCTCTTTAAAACTTTAGTGAATGCCGAAATCCCCTCTCTCTAACTTCGCGGCCTGAAAATCTTCAAGCTGTAAAAATACTCGGTCTGACCCGAGCGTTAATTGCAAAACACAAAACACTCGAGTCAGGATTAATCTTAACTCAAGTAAATAAATTTGTAATGAACTGAATAAAATGGTAACAGAGATGACGAATCACATAAATCAATTTAAAATCTATTATGGATTTTTATATTAACAACTTCAAATTTTTATTCTCTGTCAATCCCGTGTGGCTGCAGTACACACGTATACTTTGCACACATGTGCACTGCCTCGCCAACACGTGTGCAAGCGCAAATCGGACAAATCACTGCAAACTCGACTCAACTCAATGCAATTCAAACTGCAAGTCCAAAACAGATGCACAATGCACTAAGCATTAAATTAGTGCACAAATGAAACAACATCAGAGACGACACAGTAGCAAACAAACACGCAGCAGCAACATGAAATCCCCAAGTACAATGCAAGTAAATACAACAGTGAGCACATATGTACAAATGCTCAAACTCAGTGGCACATGAATACAAGAAGGTCAGTGACCAACCCAAGATACAAATGTGGACAGTGATACACCAAGCATACAACAAGGCATAGGAACTGAAAGGCTACAGCAAGCATGCAACAAGGTGCATGGTCAAAATGTATACCAAATGCAACAGACTCAATACAAACTACATATGTCGAGCTAAATGCAATTCAGACCAGTTAAGGGTTGAGTGACCATGTAACAAATTTTTAGCCAACAAAATCATCAATGAACAAAGACTCCAAGCCTACAAAACTGCATGTACACAGCATGCTACAACAAAGTAATTACAAGCGGATGCAACTCAACAATGAAAGTGGGCAAATGCACAAAGGCTACAGGTCTGAAATTCCAAAGCAACCACAGACCAGACCAGACTAGATAAGACCACTAGTAAATGCAATACAAGGTGAATCATGAAATGCAACCAATCCAAACCATATCAACTCAACAACAACAGGATGCACCAGGTTACAAGATGATCAAGGCAGACTAAAAATTCAAGTGCAGACCAGACCAGATTACAAACTCGAGTATGCAAGTGAACATGACAGGAAACAGTTCAATATGAACTAATGAAACAGTACACAAATGCATCAGTAAGCAACCCAGTTACTCAAATCAACAGAAATGGCCAGAAATTCAATTTACAGAGAACCCCCAAATTCACATTCAAGACTTTACTAAAAATTGTTATTTTGATTTAAAAAAAATCATGACTTCCGAAGATGATTCAAGTTGTATATTCCAATCAATACAAGTTAACATTGGATTTTATCAAATATCTTAGATTTACTGCATTATCTATGTTCCAGTAAATTTCCAAACTAAAAATAAAAATAAAAATACTTGAACTTGTCATTTAAACATAGATGATGTTTAAGCTTAATTAACTTGTTTAGAATCAAAATTTCTAAGTGATTTGATAAGGAGTTTTGGACTTGGTTCATTTAAAATCTCTGTACATAAAAATATCAGAGAGAAACAGTTTAACTAACATGCATGTTCAACACATTCATATACAAAGATAAATCACCAACATGCAAGCATTAATTATTTCAGAAGTTTATCAAGCAACAGATTAATTATCACTTAAACTTTTTAAGTTGTAGTTTACTCACATTGTAGGAACAGAGACAGAGAACAATTTAAGCTTGCCCAGGAACTATTATTATTCATTAATTTTCACTTTTCTAAACTAATTATTAACTCAAGTGCAAAATAATAAATGGTCTAATGGTTACCAGGCATGGGACAAACATGCAAGTTTAAGTTCATAATGCAATTGTTTGCAAACAGTTTCCAAGCAAGATATTTAGTAGCATCTGTACTTATCAATTTAATAACAAAATAAATATAGCATCTGTTCTTATCAAATTTTTTTTTTTTTTATACAAACAAATTTCACATAACATTTGTTCTTATTAGTTTAAAATTAAAAACTGGGTATAATCTTTTCTAACAGTTTAAAACAATTTATAGCATCTGTTCTTAACAATTTAAAACACATATCAAATATTGGGTAGAATTTGTTCTTAACAGTTTTAAAACAAATTATCAGAGCAATTGGTAGCAATATCACCCGACGAACAACAGGCAGTGACAAATCTGCTCATATCAGTTTAAATCCAACAAAAACCCGAGCAATTTATAACGAATAACTCCCCAAAACATAGCATGCAACCAAAATTTTAGATTTAAAGCTTAAGTTAAGAACATCAACAATTACTGATGCTAACAGTGTATACATACTTATATAAGTACATACTAATTTCCAGAAACTCATATACATACAAACATATTACTTCAATATTATCTTGCATCTGTTCTTATTAGTTTAAAATTAAAATTTAAATAGCATTTGTTCTTAACAGTTTTAAAACAATTTATCAAAGCAACTGTTTTTGTTAGTTCAGATTCAAGTAACCGCGTAAGTGATAGCAGATAGCCCCAAATCATAGCTTGAAACCAAGCACTTATCTGTTCCTATCAGTTTAGATTAAATAAACCGAGCAAATGATAACCAATAACCCCCAAAACATAGCATGCAACCAAGCATTCAATTCAACAAATTCAAGAACTTGCATTAAAATCAATCGTGAGCCAAAAACTCACCTTAGCCTGAAGCGGTCGCGTGCGAGTTGGAATTGAAGCGGAGACGAGCGCGAAGAATCGATCGATCGAGCAAATTGAAGCCGAAGCCCTAGCTATGGAAGGAAGACGAAAACGAGACCGCCATTAATTTTTTTTTTTTTTTTCGTATGAACTGATGAAATGATAGGGGGAGGGGTTCGCGTATAAAATAGAAGAGGGAACGTGATTGTGGTTCGTGGGTTATGGCGTAAATGAAGGCGTAGATTTAGGCAAATATAACGGCGTGTTTTTGGCTGATAAGGTAAGGTAATGTATACTTCTTATTTTTTTATATTTATTATTTTTTTTTATTTTTTTTATTTTTATATTTTATTTTCTTTCTTATTTAAATCCAATTGTTTTTGTACTATTTTGCTTGATTACTTTTGTTAAAATTTTAACTAGTATATATATTTTTTTTATTTTGTTATTGATTAAAATTTTATTCTATTTTATTTAAGTTAAAGAATGTTATTTAAACTAACCACAAATTTATTAATTTTCATAGCGAAAATTCTTAAATCCAAATTATTTTTCTAAATCATTAATTCAAATTTAAAATATAAGTTCAATATTAAATTTCAACTTCAAAGTCAAAATTAAATTTTCTATTCAACTTTAAATAGATTAAATCCTAAAATTTAATCGTCAACTTCATAGTTTTATTGGAATTCAATTTAAAATTATCTCAAATATTTAAAATTAATTAAATATCTTCATTTTTAAATTGTTAAAAATTCAGGATCGTTACAATCTCCCCTACTTAAAAGAATTTCGTCCCGAAATTATAAGTTAGGAAAAACGTTTGCTAAAATCTCACCGATATTTATATCCTACATAATTTTACCAAGTTTCAAACTCGCAAATAAATATAGAATTCATTCCATTTATTTTATCTCACTAGTTTTGTTCATCAATTTCAATAATCAAGACATAAAAGTCTTTTACCAATTTTTTTTTTGACTTACAAAACTCAGATTTTTAAACTTTAAATCTTTCATGCTAAATATTTGCATAATATATCTTATCCAAAGCTGTGTGCTTTCAAAATATTCAAAAAGATCTTCTTCCTTAATTCATTAAGTTAGAATTATGTAATTCTAATTTCAGATTATTGATTTTCTATTCAAAGTTTTGAAAATACTTGATAACTCAAAGTTTAACAAGTCCATCGTCGTTCTCACAGACTTTTAGGCATACGCTGGCCAGGCGCAAGACTAAAAATCTCCAAGTACTAAACATACTTGCTTCAACTCCCAGTGAAAATACTTTTTTTTTTTAAATTCTTTTAAAAATGGATATGGAAAGTCCGTTCCCCCATGGATCACAGTTTACCCGGCGGTTTCGCTACTATCTCAGTAGAATCGCTTGTAATCTCAGATTTCTCATCACTCCTGAATTTCGCCATGGTTGTCGCCTTAGATCGCGGTCCACACGGCGGTTACGCTACTATCTCAGTAGAATCGCTCGTAGCCTTAGGCATCACGCCCCTCGAATTACGCTTCGGTTTCCAGATCGCAGTTTACTCGGCGGTTGCGCCACTATCTCAGTGGAATCGCTTGTAACTGTAGGCATCACACCCCACGAATTACGCCAGCATCAATCACATAATCCCAAACACAATGATCCATCGTGGGGGATATCAAATCAGTCCCATTGGACATTCCACTAATGGAATTCTACGTAGCTACGATTTACAATGGACACTCCACCGAGTTCCAATCACTTTCACATATAATAAATGGAAGGTACATTTCCATATCCTCGGTTTTTAGAAAACATATGTCATATACATATAGTACTTCATTTCACATTTCGTACTTATCATACCTATGTAAACTTACACAGGACTTTCATAATAATGACTTTCTAAACTGATAGTTTTCGATTATATTCACATATATAAGTTACGAAAACTCAATTCACATTCACAACAAATAGAGGATTCCAAATTTTCCATCACGTTTAAAATTTTCCTCTAAATCGATTTGAAAATTTAAGGTTATCTCAAACCTAATTCACATTCACAATCCAATTCATTATCGACTTCACATTCGATTTGGATTTCACGTTACATCGTCAATTCTCAACACATAATTGATGTCTATCGATATATAACCTCTAAGCTCGTACGTCTCAGAGAAAGGTGTTAAGCTAAAAGAATAAATTCTCCGCCACCACAGATATATATTTAATAGAGATCAAATGATATGTCATCAATTCACAATGTTAGACATACCATCCCAATCGACTATCCAAAATTCAAAGCTGAACTTATATTATTTTTGGTGTCAAAGTTAAACTCAATTTAACTCAAGATTCAATTCTTTGAAAAATTTCCAAATTGAACTAATCGTTCAAATTTCTCAAAATAATATCTTTACAAGATATAAAATTTTCACACTTAGCCATTTGAAACTAATTTCAAATATTCATTTCTCAATTTATCTTTAAAAGATAAAATTTCAAACTTTTCATTTCATATTGGAAAACATTTCCATACTTATTCAATAATAAGTAATTCACAAATCCTTTTATTTTCAACACTTTGAAAATATTCAATATACTTGAATCAAAATTAAGTATATATTTCATTCTTTAAGGAAATCATTCTTTTAAACACATTTATTTGAGTTAAAACGAATGTTGCGTAAAACATCGTTACGACAACCCAAAATCACTAGTATAGGGATTCGGATTTAAGATAGATATATAAATCCCAATCTTATAAACAACATTTCCTTCCGGAAACCATTTACTATAACAAAGTGTTATAGTCCACCATTTCCTTAATTTTCTCGAAAACGTCTATTTCAACAATTGAATGTCGAAATCCATGTATTCGATAGTTAATGCATTTTAAACATCCTTAAAACTATTAACTTTTCAATTTCAACTTAATTTAAAGTTTGAATTCCTCATACCTTTCACAATATCAGTTTTAAACCGATTTCAACTTTTCAATGTTAAGTTTTCCACTTAATTTAATTTTCCGCATGTTTAAATTCAAATTCATCACTGAATCTATTTAAACCTATTATAGATTATCGTGTTGACAACTTCAAATTTGAAATTTAAATTCTATTTGAACTTTGCATTTACTTTCTATTTCAAAAATAGTCAACTAATTCTTTAGTAAATTATTCATCAATTTAGTTCCATTAAATTCATATTTCCACATTAACTATTTTAGACATTAGTCTAAACTTGAAATATAAACTTTACATCAAACTTAGTTTGATTCATACAGTTAAATCAACAATTAAACTTCCTTCCATAATATCACTTCCCAAAATGCTATTTCATTAAAATATTTCTTCCGTACAAAATTTTACATAGCTTAATACTTTTAAAAGACGTACACAAAAGATTGTGGATTACAAAGGATAGTATTACAAAATATATCGATTGGTTTAAGATTCAGAATAATTAAGGACTAACGACTTCTTGTCCGATAGTATGCATCTTTGCCAAACTTTCATCTTCGGATGACACTATTTCATGTTGTGCTAAAGGAGAATTAACACATTCAAAATCCACATGTCCCCATTCCTTACAATTATTGCAATAATATGAGATGTTTCCATCCTTATCTATCACCTTAGCACTTTTTGCTCTAGCTGGTCGGGCTATAGCTTGCTCTCCCTGTTGTCTTTCGGTGCAGTTTCTGGCTATATGTCCAGACTGACGACAATGGTAGCAGATTGTCAATCTATCGACGGGTAAATTGAGTACGCACTTTTTCTTATTCACTTTAGGGCAATGACTAAGAAAATGCCCTTTCTCCCGACATTTAAAACACACAATCTCCGGACGAGCAAATCGGTCATCCACATTCCTTTTCTTTCTCCTCTCTCGGCACTTAAGGGCATAATGTCCCTTTTTATGACATCGATAGCAAATAACCTCATCATATGGACCAGGTGCTTGCCTTTCAGTGAATCTCCTTTCAATTTCCGCATGTCTCGCTCCTGCTTCTCTACGAGCAATTTCTCTTCGTTCACGGCGTGCTGCTTTTTGTGCTTCGGTTTTCGCCATTATAATTAACAAGGTGTTTTCGAAGTTTCCTATCAATATTTGCAATTCTTATTAGCAGAGGTTGGATTATTCAATCTTTTTCCCTAAAACATATCTGTTTTATTCAATAATATATTCACTGTCCAAAATCGTGAATGTACTTTTCTATTCAATTCAGTGTTTCTACACTTTTTATTTAAAGGATTATCCACTGTCCAAAATCGTGGATAAAATTCCCAACCAACATTTACTATAACAATATTTAACTTAAAGGATAATTCGCTGTCCAAAATCACAAATATATCTTCTTTAATAACTTCTATTTTTCATTTATCAAATTCAATTGGTTTCGAATTTATAAACAATCTTCACAAATTCCATTTCTATTTATAAAACTTTGATTTATAAATCTTCTTTGTTAATTCAATTCAATTTATATAACTCAGTTATATACCAAAAGTTCATATTATAAGTTAAATACTTATAATTCATTTATTTACTAACTTGTTCTTCACAACGTTTGAAATCAATTTCAAAAGAATTCAGAGTCAAATTCTCAAGTTATAGTTCAATAATCCGATTGATTATAACCAAATTAACATATCATTTTATTTCACAATTATTACTCGAAATATTCAAAATATTTGATTTAAACCAATTTAAACCAATTCACTAATTCACTAGTTCTCTTAACTCATATTTCATTTTCATAAATCTCAATAATTCGATAATGAGTTTCCGAACGATCGAAACTCAAATCTAATGAGACCTCACCGAATATAAACTATCGCACACTCACATTTAGAGAGGGGAATTTTCAAAATAATTCTAACTTTCAAAATACCTTTTACTTTAAAGAAAACAATTTCATACTTCTTTAAATTTGAAAAGCACTTTCTTTATAGTGGTTCTAGTAACTATTCGTATTAAACATCATAAACTGAGCTTTGTGTAAACCAAAGCTCTGATACCACTTTTGTAACGACCCGCCGCTCTGACCGCCTCTAGTCGGTAATTAAACCAACTAGAAACGTTCAAAATGACGGATTGTTAGTCAGTTTATAGAGTTTAAACAGAATCAGCCACAGAATCACAGAATAATCATAATATTATTCATAAATGAATTTTTCTTTTATATACAGAGTTTGTACAATGCATTAAATTTTTATACAGCGGAATATATCTTTTATTAAATACAAGAAAAATCTCTTTAAAACTTTAGTGAATGCCGAAATCCCCTCTCTCTAACTTCGCGGCCTGAAAATCTTCAAGCTGTAAAAATACTCGGTCTGACCCGAGCGTTAATTGCAAAACACAAAACACTCGAGTCAGGATTAATCTTAACTCAAGTAAATAAATTTGTAATGAACTGAATAAAATGGTAACAGAGATGACGAATCACATAAATCAATTTAAAATCTATTATGGATTTTTATATTAACAACTTCAAATTTTTATTCTCTGTCAATCCCGTGTGGCTGCAGTACACACGTATACTTTGCACACATGTGCACTGCCTCGCCAACACGTGTGCAAGCGCAAATCGGACAAATCACTGCAAACTCGACTCAACTCAATGCAATTCAAACTGCAAGTCCAAAACAGATGCACAATGCACTAAGCATTGAATTAGTGCACAAATGAAACAACATCAGAGACGACACAGTAGCAAACAAACATGCAGCAGCAACATGCAATCCCCAAGTACAATGCAAGTAAATACAACAGTGAGCACATATGTACAAATGCTCAAACTCAGTGGCACATGAATACAAGAAGGTCAGTGACCAACCCAAGATACAAATGTGGACAGTGATACACCAAGCATACAACAAGGCATAGGAACTGAAAGGCTACAGCAAGCATGCAACAAGGTGCATGGTCAAAATGTATACCAAATGCAACAGACTCAATACAAACTACATATGTCGAGCTAAATGCAATTCAGACCAGTTAAGGGTTGAGTGACCATGTAACAAATTTTTAGCCAACAAAATCATCAATGAACAAAGACTCCAAGCCTACAAAACTGCATGTACACAGCATGCTACAACAAAGTAATTACAAGCGGATGCAACTCAACAATGAAAGTGGGCAAATGCACAAAGGCTACAGGTCTGAAATTCCAAAGCAACCACAGACCAGACCAGACTAGATAAGACCACTAGTAAATGCAATACAAGGTGAATCATAAAATGCAACCAATCCAAACCATATCAACTCAACAACAACAGGATGCACCAGGTTACAAGATGATCAAGGCAGACTAAAAATTCAAGTGCAGACCAGACCAGATTACAAACTCGAGTATGAAAATGAACATGACAGGAAACAGTTCAATATGAACTAATGAAACAGTACACAAATGCATCAGTAAGCAACCCAGTTACTCAAATCAACAGAAATGGCCAGAAATTCAATTTACAGAGAACCCCCAAATTCACATTCAAGACTTTACTAAAAATTGTTATTTTGATTTAAAAAAAATCATGACTTCCGAAGATGATTCAAGTTGTATATTCCAATCAATACAAGTTAACATTGGATTTTATCAAATATCTTAGATTTACTGCATTATCTATGTTCCAGTAAATTTCCAAACTAAAAATAAAAATAAAAATACTTGAACTTGTCATTTAAACATAGATGATGTTTAAGCTTAATTAACTTGTTTAGAATCAAAATTTCTAAGTGATTTGATAAGGAGTTTTGGACTTGGTTCATTTAAAATCTCTGTACATAAAAATATCAGAGAGAAACAGTTTAACTAACATGCATGTTCAACACATTCATATACAAAGATAAATCACCAACATGCAAGCATTAATTATTTCAGAAGTTTATCAAGCAACAGATTAATTATCACTTAAACTTTTTAAGTTGTAGTTTACTCACATTGTAGGAACAGAGACAGAGAATAATTTAAGCTTGCCCAGGAACTATTATTATTCATTAATTTTCACTTTTCTAAACTAATTATTAACTCAAGTGCAAAATAATAAATGGTCTAATGGTTACCAGGCATGGGACAAACATGCAAGTTTAAGTTCATAATGCAATTGTTTGCAAACAGTTTCCAAGCAAGATATTTAGTAGCATGTGTACTTATCAATTTAATAACAAAATAAATATAGCATCTGTTCTTATCAAATTTTTTTTTTTTTTATACAAACAAATTTCACATAACATTTGTTCTTATTAGTTTAAAATTAAAAACTGAGTATAATCTTTTCTTACAGTTTAATACAATTTATAGCATCTGTTCTTAACAATTTAAAACACATATCAAATATTGGGTAGAATTTGTTCTTAACAGTTTTAAAACAAATTATCAGAGCAATTGGTAGCAATATCACCCGACGAACAACAGGCAGTGACAAATCTGCTCATATCAGTTTAAATCCAACAAAAACCCGAGCAATTTATAACGAATAACTCCCCAAAACATAGCATGCAACCAAAATTTTAGATTTAAAGCTTAAGTTAAGAACATCAACAATTACTGATGCTAACAGTGTATACATACTTATATAAGTACATACTAATTTCCAAAAACTCATATACATACAAACAGATTACTTCAATATTATCTTGCATCTGTTCTTATTAGTTTAAAATTAAAATTTAAATAGCATTTGTTCTTAACAGTTTTAAAACAATTTATCAAAGCAACTGTTTTTGTTAGTTCAGATTCAAGTAACCGCGTAAGTGATAGCAGATAGCCCCAAATCATAGCTTGAAACCAAGCACTTATCTGTTCCTATCAGTTTAGATTAAATAAACCGAGCAAATGATAACCAATAACCCCCAAAACATAGCATGCAACCAAGCATTCAATTCAACAAATTCAAGAACTTGCATTAAAATCAATCGTGAGCCAAAAACTCACCTTAGCCTGAAGCGGTCGCGTGCGAGTTGGAATTGAAGCGGAGACGAGCGCGAAGAATCGATCGATCGAGCAAATTGAAGCCGAAGCCCTAGCTATGGAAGGAAGACGAAAACGAGACCGCCATTAATTTTTTTTTTTTCCGTATGAACTGATGAAATGATAGAGGGAGGGGTTCGCGTATAAAATAGAAGAGGGAACGTGATTGTGGTTCGTGGGTTATGGCGTAAATGAAGGCGTAGATTTAGGCAAATATAACGGCGTGTTTTTGGCTGATAAGGTAAGGTAATGTATACTTCTTATTTTTTTATATTTATTATTATTTTTTATTTTTTATTTTTATATTATATTTTCTTTCTTATTTAAATCCAATTGTTTTTGTACTATTTTGCTTGATTACTTTTGTTAAAATTTTAACTAGTATATATATTTTTTTTTATTTTGTTATTGATTAAAATTTTATTCTATTTTATTTAAGTTAAAGAATGTTATTTAAACTAACCACAAATTTATTAATTTTCATAGCAAAAATTCTTAAATCCAAATTATTTTTCTAAATCATTAATTCAAATTTAAAATATAAGTTCAATATTAAATTTCAACTTCAAAGTCAAAATTAAATTTTCTATTCAACTTTAAATAGATTAAATCCTAAAATTTAATCGTCAACTTCATAGTTTTATTGGAATTCAATTTAAAATTATCTCAAATATTTAAAATTAATTAAATATCTTCATTTTTAAATTGTTAAAAATTCAGGATCGTTACAGGACTATTACATTATATATATTTCATTTTCAAACAACCAAACAATTCATTTATACACACTTTAATAATTCTGAAATTATTTTCTTTGTATATAATATATAATCGAGGTAAAATTATTTCATTTACCCAATTTAAAATAATACTATGTCCACTTGCCTCGTTTAAGTGTTTAGAATTCTCTATCGATAACATGGCGTCCCACATACCGACCAAAATTCACAAACAGCTCAACGGGCAAGCAAACACAATATCAAATATTTTATATCCACTAATAAATACGCGCTCATATATATAATACACTCAAACTCAATCTAGGGTGCTACTGTCCCTACCTATACTGAGTACACATCAAAACTTAGGAATATACAAAATCTAAGCTCTGATACCAGCTATGACGACCCGCAAATCCCTACCCTTTGAATCGACAATAATCCACACATGTCCGATCCAAAAAGCACAGACTGAAGGAAAGTCAAGAGAAAGAAAAGGATAAAGAAGAAGAGAAGAAAGAGAGAAGATAGAACCAAACAGAACAATACAGAATCTCACACCGTAGCGGAAAATATATAATATCGCATCAATGATCTCTACAAAACAGAAACTGTATATATATACACATCAATCAGAGTTTAACAATCACTCAATAGTTATCAGCTTGAACAGTTATAATAACCTATCCTCACAATTGCCGATAATATACAACAACAAACAAAGCACAGTGGATAATCAAAACAAGTACGTTTATACGAAAATGAAAATCTCTAGCTCTCATGCTGAAGCTCCAAAAGCATCAAATCTAGACCTGTAAATATACTCGGTTGACCTGAGCATTGAAAGAGAAGAAAGCCCGGATCAGTATTGTAAACCAACGTGAGAAACACACTCAACTTAATTTATTAAATTACCAAACTTTTCCTTTATCAAAACAAAAGTATCTTGTAAGACAAGTCTACGCATAAACACGGACATGTTTTTACCTTACGATAACTAAATCATATCATACCAAATCCTCTTATATTATATTAGTGTATACTATATACAAATAATATTAATCATAGCCGAAATTGTTACATAGATCAAATACCAGCATATAGCCCAATTGGGTAATACAATCAAAATGGCAGACACGTAGTGGAGTTTGGATTTCCATCCAAATGACCAGGTGAAGGGACTACCTTCCGGCAGAACATCTCTAGAAAAATTTACCGAGGACCATCACTAAGGATCCTCTACCAAGACAAGACCGACCCGCCTTTATAACTAGATGTTACCAAATATATCATTGTGACGACCCGCCCTTCTACTACCAGAAAGACGTATCATCATTAAGAAAGAAAGGGGTAGAAATAGAAAAGAAAGGGAAAGAAAGAACAACAACATCAGAATCTCACAGCGGAACGGAACTAAATATAATATATCACATAAAAATTAACATAGTTTTACATATATCAGAGTTATAGAATATCAATACACATGACAACCATACATACATCTATCACTATATACATCAGATGTACAGTACATATCAACTAACACAGCGGAACTACATATATAGCTATATACGTCTGGAATCTCCTGCTCCAAGCTCCTCTAGGAATCAAAGTCCAAAAACTATCACTTGGCTACTCATAAAAATTTGAGTACCCAAGAGTTTATCAAAAACAAAATATAAACTCCGGGTCAGACATGGGTCTGGTATGAGTAAACGGTTTAAAGTTGTTTAACTTTGAAAACATTTGAAAATAAAGGTATCACGTAAGACTCCCTACAAATAAATATGGGTAAGTTTTTACCTTATGCTAACCAAAACATTTTATAGGAAATCATGTGATATTATAATAGTGTATAGGGTTTTCAAGTAAATAGAAAATAGCCGAAATTCTTACATTCATTAAATTCCAGCTACTAGCCACAAAAGTGGGTAATACAAATCCAAACCGCAGGGTCTCGTAGGGAAATTGGGTTTCCAACAATGGCAGGGCTACTGGGGTACCGCCCGTCACAGTATGGGGCCTAGATCACCGTACCGAGGATCACTCCCGACCCCCTACAACACAAGGCCGAAACCATTCCTTACTGAACAGTCCCGAATAAGATAAACTCCGCAGTTGTAGCTAGCAACCGCCCACACAGCCGAAATATAAAGAGACATCTAGACAGGGGAAATATCTTGTCCTGCTTGGGCATGACCCACCTAACTTTGCTGCATCTCCCCTGTTTTAGCCATTCCCGGTTGATGAGGCTTGAGGCTGCGATTTCCTTTATTGAACATATTTCTTAGAATGCTCATCGTCCGCCTGACGATGTGCTGAAAGCATTCAATCCATACAAGTTCGTTCCGGGTTCGAACGAAACCGAAGGCATTATCTCGTCACACTCATTTTGGGATCACCCTCGGAGTCAACGACGATAACCCTTGCATTCTGAATACACCATCTCGCTCTTCATTTCAGAATTCACGACCTAACGTTTAAATTGGATCGATGTGGTTTTCGGAGAATCAAATTTGATTCTTCTGATTCCGGTCTCATCGAATCCAAACGCCGTTTTAAGGGCCAAGTTGTCTAATTAACTTAAACAGTTTAAATAATTTAAATTCAACAATTGAATTAACATAGCATTTATTACAGATAAAACATATACAAGCATCATAGATATAACATAACATATCACAGAGCATCACAGAATATCATTACATAAATATCACAAGCAGATATTCTACACATCAATCCATAAACAATTACTCTTAAATCTTATTTGTAATTAATTCAATTTTAGAATTAATTTAACGTGAGAGTTAAGCACTTAACTCTATTTAATTAATCATTAATTAACAATTAATTGCTTATTTCATTTCAAATTGTTTAATTAATGGTTTCTCAATTAATCATTAAGTCTTAATTACATAATTATTTAATTTCACACTATCATTTACTTAATAAATCATTAAATTAACAATCTTAATTATTAATCAAACTTAATTACCCATTTAATTACTGCTAATTACTTACTTAATCATTTATTTATTCTTAATTAATTTACTCGATTAATTAGCTATTAATCATTCATAAATTGACTTTAAGTAATTAATTCCAAATTTACCCCTTTCTTAATTATTTACTCGATCTTTGATTATAAAGTGATTACTCCCAATCACTTCCCAAAAATAATTAATCTATCACTAATTACGAGTTAAAAGTAATTGTTCTTAATTTCTTCCTAAAACAATTTATTTATCTTATATGTTCAACTTAATTAAACATGCAAAAGTCTTCTTTTAAATTTTGATAATCAATTATAGTACTAACTACAACTTTAATTATTAGTTAACCTAACACTTAATTTAAATTAATTCCATAATTAAAATAGCAGCTATGAATTTGAAACATTGTAAACCATTCATTTCATAATTAAACTAGTATTAAATTTTATCTTATTTTTGTTAAACATTCCACTGAAAATAGCAGATCCAAAATCAACAGTCCCGATACTTTCCCACTAAAACCCGAGACCTTCCCTGTTCTTAATCGGGTGCTGCTTCGAGTTCCACCCCACCTTTTCCCGCGTCACCCCTGATTCATCTTCCTCTACTCTCCTTTTTCCCTTTTTTTAAAGAAATTTTTTAAGCTAAGTGAAAGGAAACAACCAGTATCACACTCGAATCGACACGAAACAAGACCCGAAGCTCCTCCCTATTACACTCGCGAACGACTCGAGTAAGAAGACGACCCTACCCTGAAACGATGACCTGCCTCCAAACTCCACCGTGCAGGTGCACGGCGGCGCGCGTGGTCCAGATGATCTTTTAAGATAATCGGCATACCACAATTTCCACACTAACACGAATTCCAAGCACGAAGTACTCTCAAAGTGCCCAAATTGAAAATTGGCCAAGTGGTCGAAAACTGTAACTAACCTCATCCAGTAAAACGCCTTGCCATCGCCGTCCCAAAACACCGTTGACCCCCAAACTTCGGCCCCACGACGTCAATACGTTGAGCAACCTTCTACCTGACCCTCAAGCAACTCGATCATGAGAAGAGGCCGAACACTACTATGTTACAGACATGAAAAAAACTAGAACGCAAGCCCTAATTTGCATTCGTTCGATCAACTCTTGAATTTGAAAATTTATTCAATATTTTTCCCAGAGTCCATGATGCTTGTACGTGCTCCAATCCAAGTTTCAACATTTATAAATGAATCAATCATCAGAATTTTGTAGAAATGCAATCTTAGTTTATATGCAGACTGCTCTCTAAATATTAATCTAATAATCTTGATTTTTTTTTAAAAAATCATATTTTGTAATATGAATCCAATATAAAACTTTGAATCAATATTTTACAACAACCAAATTTCATCCATCATCAAATGATTTCCTGTATCCCAACATTTCAGTGGTATTCATATAAAGATAGTTTAATCAACTTTCTAAAAATCTTAAATTGAAACTTATCATCTTGTTTGTTGAGAAATCGGAGCTAATCAATTATTTAAATGATGGTAATTTGAGTATTCAAGCCAAATGCAACCTGTAACAAATTCCAGAGAACACAGAACATACAAACTCATATGTAACTGAAGCATAAATAAACAATTTATAATTAATGTTTGAAATGTTTTAATTAACTTAACCTTTAAAAATTAAGTTTACTCACATGAATCATGCCTGAACAAAGAATAGCTTGATGTTGAACATCTGAAGCCTGAACTGTCCTAAATCCTCGACTGTATTTGTTGAATTTAAATAGAGTTTGCTTCTTTTCTTGCTCTCTGGTTTCTCAGGTATTACAAAGTTTTTATTATGTGTTTTTGTTGAACGACCAAAACTAAAAAGCAACTTCAAATATATATGTTTGAGATAACAGTAGTATAGGGAAAGGTAGCAACTGGACAGTTCCTTTTTTATGAACTGATTTTTTTTATATATATAAATATATTGAATTTACAACCAAAGTTGGCCGAGAAGACACAAGTACATGTTTTTGTTACTTAATAGGCTTACAAAACATAATTATGTCTTGCTGTAGATAAATTTTGTATGCAGGTTTGTACTTATGGCAGTCAACATGGCTTGAGTATGAAGCTTTGAACAAAGATATTTGTATTTAAATATTATGAGTACTTTGTTTTCTCAGTACAAAATCTTTTTGCACAGGAATAAAGACATTTTGTAGTTGATTTGTAAACTTTGACTCCTTTGCACACACATGATTACACAGCATCACTTGATCAAATATATATATGTGAAGATATTTTGTAAGTAAATATTTGTTTTGTTATTATGTTAATTTCTAGCTTATAATTTGTTCATACATATGAATTAAGTTTTACTTTACATTTGACTCAATACTTCTAGCTTAAAAATGTTTATCTAGCTCATTTATTTTATGTTATTTTATGCTTTGTACTTGTTCTATTCTTTGCTTACAAAACTTATTCATTTACCTTTATTTTCTTTTTATTTTGTATTTTAGCTATCCACATTTAAGTTATATTTCATAAATTACTTACTTATTTTTATTTGTATTTGTGCTTTAGCTAACAATATTTAAATATGTACAATAAAATTTACTTACATTTATACTTTTTTTTATAGTCTTGCAAATTTAAAATGACATTGGAAGTATTAACTACTTATTTCTTGTTTTGATTTATATTTTGATTGGTGTTTTATATTTGACTTTTAATATTAAACTTAGATTGATGTGTCGACTTATTTATTTATATTTATGTTTTCAATTATCTATAATTAAATAAGATTCACATGTTTCACTTATATTTTATATTAATAGAATTAGATTTTAATTTAAACATTTTCATTCATATGTATATTTCATCACATGATAACAAAATAAAGTAATTTAATTTAATGGTATAAGATAAATATTATAAAGAGATTTATTTAAATTTCAAACATTATTATTCATATGTATATTTATCAGAGGTAAACAAAGTAAAGTGTTTTAATTCAATTATATAAAACAAAATTTTATTATAATATTATCAAAAGATTTTATTTTGAATTCCCAAAGTCTAATTCCCTTTTAAAAATACAATTTAAATAAATAAATTGGCAGTATTTCCAAATTAAAATCATTTTCATATGGTCAATTTACATTTTATTTAGTTTAGATTAAATATCTATTAAAATAACTGGGGTCAAAATCCAGTACATTCCTTCCCCCTTAAAAGAATTTTATCCCCGAAATTTAAAATAAAGACAATTTAAAAGCTGCTATACCTACCATTCAAACATACGTATCATTCATATATTAACAAACTACCAAACAGTCTATCCTAACAAACAACACTAGCTATCAGAACACAAGTTCGGATAAGTTTCCCTAAAATTATCGAGAGTTTGTCTCTCGATGATCAACAATCCAAACTGGATTCCTGACCACGGTTAAATTTTATTCGACTTCCAAATTCCTGAATTATTAGTTTAACAACTAATGATGAATCTTGAACAAATTTCCTTAGATGAGATATATGGAATACACAATAAATTTTAGATATCCATTCTGGCAATTCAACTCTGAAATCTACAGTATTAACTCTTTCCAAATTTATTGACTTGTTTACAGAATTTCAATATTTATCCAACCAACCCCGTACGATGTACATACATCATTCGTACGCAATATCAAATCTGATCGCTCGATTACACAATTTCACTTCTGAACTAGTATCGTCCACCCAACTTCCTAATGCGGACTCAAAACTGGTTTCTTGATCAGAAACTGTCATTCTCTTTGCGTAGTCACAACTATGATAGAGAATTCCCCAGAATCAATCAAAATCCAAATTCATGGTTCGTCGTCGAAAATCGAGTGAAAAATCCTAACTCGGATCGATATATAACTATCTCGAAATTCTGTGCTAGAATCTGGGTCAAATTGCTATGTGAATAAAATAATATACGTACATCCTACGTATTTATATCTATTGATTATTAACTATATCAATTTTCTTTTATTTACATTATTTAGATTTCTATCCACTAGGAATAATTTTCTCCATATCAAATTTTACTTAAGAATTTCACCATTCATTTCTTAAATTTAATATAAGCACTATATATATTCTTATATTATTACTTTACTACTTTAGCCTTCAAATCCTTTTATTTGAATTTCCAATTGCATGTGGATTTCAATTTATTTCAACTCTGAATATTGAATTTATTGACTATTCTCCATTTATAACTAATTCCTATCATTATTTTCAAATTAGTTTCATTCTCTAGTTTATTTCAATTACTAATTTGAAATTGTTTTGTTGCTAAATTTTTAAATTAAAAATTTTCAAAATTTTGAAAAGTTTTGGCAGAGTCTCCATTACATATTTTCATAAGCACATATGTAAGGTTTCAATCCTTATCACAATTAATTCCAATCAATTCTCAAATCATTCTCTTCAGTTTAAGTGGTTTATAACTTACTTGCTTATATATATAATCCATTTAAGAAAAACAAACTCATATCAAAATCATCCTATTTTGCTTCCAATAATTCATAGAATTTTATCTAATCTTGTTTACTTCAAAGCAACTCATTTCTATCTGCAATTTGACAATACTATTGTGAATAAATAATTACTTTAAGCTTTATGACAAATCTTAAATTGATTCCAACTAAATTTATACTTGATTCCATCCCAATTAATTTATTCACAATCCTTACATTGCATTTTCTTTTATTTCAAAAGTTTGATTCCAACCCATTTTATTAAACTCGACAATCAATATTTTAAATAACCATCTCACAATTTCCTTAGGTCATTTATTTTCTTCAAACTGTTCTACCCAATAACGTAAGTTTATCCTATTTCACCCATTTCCATTCAAATCTTTGATTTGATTTTCCTTTAATCAAATCCCAATTATTTACGGATTAGTTTATTCTCTCATCCAATTTTACATTTTAATAAAAAAAAAATAACCATTCATTATTGAATTTATTTATAAAGTCATTCAATTTATGCTTGAGTTAGATTTGTTTACACTCATACCAATTCTGTTTCAATTCAATTCATTACTTACTTATTTACTTAAGAATTTTATTTCATTCAATATTATCTATAACTCGATTAAACTCATTTAAATTCAGTTTTATTCCGACTCAACTTCAGTTAAATCTAGCCACCTACCAATCTTTAAATTTTATTTCTCAATATATGAGCTCAAAACTTATTTGTTTACTTAAAAGCTTATATTGCTCATTTGGGTTATTTTATCTTATAACCTCAATTTCAGATTACATATATATATATATATGTATATATATATATATAACACTTACTATCTTAAGGTATAAATTTCCACCTTACAATTACAATCATTTTACCTTCAAATTTTATATCCAATTAAGTTCATTTCGAACTTCAATTCCATTTAACTTATCTCAGGTTAACTCCAATATATTTCCTTATTTTCATTTACTTAAGTTAAATTTTAGTTCCGGGATTAAAATTCCCGATTTCCTCTTGTTAATATCAACTTTACTTTCCAAGTCCCATAGTTGATTCATTTAAACTTCACATTATCTAAATAGAATTTCTTAGAATTCAATTGCCCGGTTTTCATTTCCAAAACCATTTTGAAAGGATAACTACACTTACCCACTTGGTGTCAAATCAAATTTTCAAATTCCAAATACTTGTTTTCACTAAAACAATTTTCCCTTTGAAATTTCTAAAACAACTTGTATACCCAACAAGCCCAAACAATTTATCATGACCAACTATCCTGGTAGCAGTTCATCACTTTAGAAACTCGAAAATGAATACTGATGATGTGGCCATCATCATCAAGATTATTTTCCAGTGACTGAAGTGAGTTCAGTGCTTTCTTATTTCCACAAATTTTCCCAAAATAATTTCCATTCAACAATATTTTCCCAAAACAATATTCCATTATTGCCTTCAAATCTTTGGAAAAACATTTCAAACATTCCTAAGATTTTTAAATTCCCCAAATCCTTTTGTTTAAATTCATTTAAACACCCCTTCAATTTTCCGGGACTTAAATTCTGTTTAATCAAATTTTAGTTATATTCCTTTTTATTAGAAAATTTCATTTGGTTATAAACCACTCAAATTTTAAATTCTTATTCAATTATAATATTAACAACCAAATATTCAAATATAATTTCAGAAAAATATTTCTTTTATATCAAATATAATTTTGGGTAAAATTATTTCATTTACCCTACTTTTAAAAACAATACTGTTTCGGTCTACCTTGTTTAAGAGTTTAGAAATCCCTATCGATGAAATGGCGTCCCACACATCGACCAGAATTCATAAACACTCAACAGATAAATCAACACAATATAAAAACAATTTTATATTCACTAACAAGTACGCGCTCATATCTATTAATACACTCAAACTCATTTTAGAGTTCTGCAGACTCTATTCTATGAGTAATTCCTACCAGAGCCAAGGTTATTACCAACCTATGCTCTGATACCAACTGTGACGACCCGCCCTTCTACTACCAGAAAGACGTATCATCATTAAGAAAGAAAGGGGTAGAAATAGAAAAGAAAGGGAAAGAAAGAACAACAACATCAGAATCTCACAGCGGAACGGAACTAAATATAATATATCACATAAAAGTTAACATAGTTTTACATATATCAGAGTTATAGAATATCAATACACATGACAACCATACATACATCTATCACTATATACATCAAATGTACAGTACATATCAACTAACACAGCGGAACTACATATATAGCTATATACGTCTGGAATCTCCTGCTCCAAGCTCCTCTAGGCAAAGTCTAAAACCTATCACTTGGCTACTCATAAAAATTTGAGTACCCAAGAGTTTATCAAAAACAAAATATAAACTCCGGGTCAGACATGGGTCTGGTATGAGTAAACGGTTTAAAGTTGTTTAACTTTGAAAACATTTGAAAATAAAGGTATCACGTAAGACTCCCCACAAATAAATACGGGTAAGTATTTACCTTACGCTAACCAAAACATTTTATAGGAAATCATGTGATATTATAATAGTGTATAGGGTTTTCAAGTAAATAGATTAGCCGAAATTGTTACATTCATTAAATTCCAGCTACTAGCCACAAAAGTGGGTAATACAAATCAAAACCGTAGGGTCTCGTAGGGAAAATGGGTTTCCAACAATGGCAGGGCTACTGGGGTACCGCCCGTCACAGTACGGGGCCTAGATCACCGTACGGAGGATCACTCCCGACCCCCTACAACACAAGGCCGGAACCATTCCTTACTGAACAGTCCCGAATAAGATAAACCCCACGGTTGTAGCTAGCAACCGCCCACACAGCCGAAATATAAAGGGACATCTACACAGGGGAAATATCTTGTCCTGCTTGGGCATGACCCACCTAACCTTGCTGCATCTCCCCTGTTTTAGCCATTCCCGGTTGATGAGGCTTGAGGCTGCGATTACCTATATTGAACATATTTCTTAGAATGCTCATCGTCCGCTGACGATGTGCTGAAAGCATTCAATCCATACAAGTTCGTTCCGGGTTCGAACGAAACCGAAGGCATTATCTCGTCACACTCATTTTGGGATCACCCTCAGAGTCAACGACGATAACCCTTGCATTCTGAATACACCATCTCGCTCTTCATTTCAGAATTCATGACCTAATGTTTAAATTGGATCGATGTGGTTTTCGGAGAATCAAATTTGATTCTTCCGATCCCGGTCTCATCGAATCCAAACGCCATTTTAAGGGCCAAGTTGTCTAATTAACTTAAACAGTTTAAATAATTTAAATTCAACAATTGAATTAACATAGCATTTATTACAGATAAAACATATACAAGCATCATAGATATAACATAACATATCACAGAGCATCACAGAATATCATTACATAAACATCACAAGCAGATATTCTACACATCAATCCATAAACAATTACTCTTAAATCTTATTTGTAATTAATTCAATTTTAGAATTAATTTAACCTAAGAGTTAATCACTTAACTCTATTTAATTAATCATTAATTAACAATTAATTACTTATTTCATTTCAAATTGTTTAATTAATGGTTTCTCAATTAATCATTAAGTCTTAATTACATAATTATTTAATTTCACACTATCATTTACTTAATAAATCATTTAATTAACAGTCTTAATTATTAATCAAACTTAATTACCCCTTTAATTACTCACTTAATCATTTATTTATTCTTAATTAATTTACTCGATTAATTAGCTATTAATCATTATTAATTTGACTTTAAGTAATTAATTCCAAATTTACCCCTTTCTTAATTATTTACTCGATCTTTGATTATAAAGTGATTACTCCCAATCACTTCCCAAAAATAATTAATCTATCACTAATTACGAGTTAAAAGTAATTGTTCGTAATTTCTTTGTAAAACAATTTATTTATCTTATATGTTCAACTTAATTAAACATGTAAAAGTCTTCTTTTAAATTTTGATAATCAATTATAGTATTAACTACAACTTTAATTATTAGTTAACCTAACACTTAATTTAAATTAATTCCATAATTAAAATAGCAGCCAAGAATTTGAAACACTGTAAACCATTAATTTCATAATTAAACTAGTATTAAATTTTATCTTATTTTTGTTAAACATTCCACTGAAAATAGCAGATCCAAAATCAACAGTCCCGATACTTTCCCACTAAAACCCGAGACCTTCCCTCTTCTTACTCGGGTGCTGCTTCGAGTTCCACCCCACCTTTCCCGCGTCACCCCTGATTCATCTTCCTCTACCTCTCCTTTTTCCCTTTTTTTTTAAAGAAAATTTTTAAGCTAAGTGAAAGGAAACAACCAGTATCACACTCGAATCGACACGAAACAAGACCCGAAGCTCCTCCCCATTACACTCTAGAACGACTCGAGTAAGAAGACGACACTACCCTCAAACGACGACCTGCCTCCAAACGCCACCGTGCATGTGCACGGTGGCGCGCGTGGTCCAGATGATCTTCTAAGATCATCGGCATACCACAATTTCCACACTAACATGAATTCCAAGCACGAAGTACTCTCAAAGTGCTCAAATTGAAAATTGGCCAATTGGTCGAAAACTGTAACTAACCTCACCCAGTAAAACGCCTTGCCATCGCCGTCCCAAAACACCGTTGGCCCCCAAACTTCGGCCCCACGACGTCAATACATTGAGCAACCTTCTACCTGACCCTCAAGCAACTCGATCATGAGAAGAGGCCGAACACTACTATGTTACAGACATGAAAAAAACTAGAACGCAAGCCCTAATTTGCATTCGTTCGATCAACTCTTGAATTTGAAAATTTATTCAATATTTTTCCCAGAGTCCATGATGCTTGTACGTGCTCCAATCCAAGTTTCAACATTTATAAATGAATCAATCATCAGAATTTTATAGAAATGCAATCTTAGTTTATATGCAGACTGCTCTCTAAATATTAATCTAATAATCTTGATTTTTTTTTTAAAAATCATATTTTGTAATATGAATCCAATATAAAACCTTGAATCAATATTTTACAACAACCAAATTTCATCCATCATCCAATGATTTCCTATATCCCAACATTTTAGTGGTATTCTTATAAAGATAGTTTAATCAACTTTCTAAAAATCTTAAATTGAAACTTATCATCTTGTTTGTTGAGAAATCGGAGCTAATCAATGATTTAAATGGTGGTAATTTGAGTATTCAAGCCAAATGCAACCTGTAACAAATTCCAGAGAACAATTTATATGTAACTGAAGCTTAAATAAACAATTTATAATTAATATTTGAACTGTTTTAATTAGCTTAACCTTTAAAAATTAAGTTTACTCACATGAATCATGCCTGAACAAAGAATAGCTTGATGTTGAACATCTGAAGCCTGAACTGTCCTAAATCCTCGACTGTATTTGTTGAATTGAAATAGAGTTTACTTCTTTTCTTGCTCTCTGGTTTCTCAGGTATTATAAAGTTTTTATTATGTGTTCTTGTTGAACGGCCAAAACTAAAAAGCAACTGCACATATATATGTTTGAGATAACAGTAGTATAGGGAAAGGTAGCAACTGGACAGTTCCTTTCTTATGAACTGATTTTTTTTATATATATAAATATATTGAATTTACAACCAAAGTTGTCCGAGAAGACAAAAGTACATGTTTTTGTTACTTAATAGGCTTACAAAACATAATTATGTCTTGCTGTAGATGAATCTTGTATGCAGGTTTGTACTTATGGCAGTCAACATGGCTTGAGTATGAAGCTTTGAACAAAGATATTTGTATTTAAATATTATGAGTACTTTGTTTTCTCAGTACAAAATCTTTTTGCACAGGAATAAAGACATTTTGTAGTTGATTTGTAAACTTGGACTCCTTTGCGCACACACATGATTACACAGCATCACTTGATCAAATATATATATGTGAAGAATTTTGTAAGTAAATATTTGTTTTGTTATTATGTTATTTTCTAGCTTATAATTTGTTCATACATATGAATCAAGTTTTACTTTACATTTGATTCAATACTTCTAGCTTAAAAATGTTTATCTGGCTCATTTATTTTATCTTATTTTATGCTTTGTACTTGTTCTATTCTTTGCTTACAAAACTTATTCGTTTACCTTTATTTTCTTTTTATTTTGTATTTTAGCTATCCACATTTAAGTTATATTTCATAAATTACTTACTTATTTTTATTTGTATTTGTGCTTTAGCTAACAATATTTAAATATGTACAATAAAATTTACTTACATTTATACTTATATTTTTTTTCCCTATGGTCTTGCAAATTTAAAATGACATTGGAAGTATTAACTACTTATTTCTTGTTTTGATTTATATTTTGATTTGTGTTTTATATTTGACTATTAATATTAAACTTAGATTGATGTGTCTACTTATTTATTTATATTTATGTTTTCAATTATCTATAATTAAATAAGATTCACATGTTTCACTTATATTTTATATTAATAGAATTAGATTTTAATTTAAACATTTTCATTCATATGTATATTTCATCACATGATAACAAAACAAAGTAATTTAATTTAATGGTATAAGATAAATATTATAAAGAGATTTATTTAAATTTCAAACATTATTATTCATATGTATATTTATCAAAGGTAAACAAAGTAAAGTGTTTTAATTCAATTATATAAAATAAAATTTTATTATAATATTATCAAAAGATTTTATTTTGAATTCCCAAAGTCTAATTCCCTTTTAAAAATACAATTTAAATAAATAAATTGGTAGTATTTCCAAATTAAAATCATTTTCATATGGTCAATTTACATTTTATTTAGTTTAGATTAAATATCTATTAAAATAACCGGAGGCAAAATCCAGGGTCATTACAATGATCCTCCGGTCGTTGCCGACCTTTACCGAGGGCCCTCTAGCATACAAATCACAATAATCAGATACACGATGTCATAGCATGCAAAGATATATCTAGAAGAGGATGATCATATCCTACTTGGGAATGACTCACTTAGCCTTGCCGCATCTAACCCTGTTTTGGTCATTTCCGGCTGATGAATCTGGAGGTAACGATTACCTTTCACAAAGCACAATCACATTATTTAGAATGCCACATGGCCATTTCCGTTAACTACTAATTGCCTTGCATAAAAATACAACCCTTAAGCTCATACGTCTCAAGAAGGGTGTTAAGTAAGAGAAGTTGCCTTATCCTCCACCACTGATGTACGTTTGTAAAAACCAACGTACGTAATCTTTAGAAATGCAATGTCAGATAAACATCCATACAAGTTGTCCAGGAACAGGACAAACCGAATGTACTTTTCTATCATGTCCTGTCGGGAAATCCCTAGGATTAGTAGCGAATAGTCCTTGCATTGATATTTCATAATGAAAAGACCACTGCTACTAGATGTATATTGGGATTTTAACCCCAAACAATCAACAACCAGTCCCCCACTATGAAAATCCAGAATAACAATATCATCATAAGCAACCTGCACAATCGTCGCATATACGTTGGTCCGAAGTGGTTTTCAGATAAATCTGATCATGGCCTCTTCGCACCAACAACGCAAAAGCGTTTCTCAACCTCACACAGAAACTAAGTCTCATAGACTTATCACGTTTCCAACTTTCAACTTGCTATCCTTCGAGCCAAGAAGGAAGCTCAATAGATTGGAGTAATACTCCACACTATACGAATCAACATCCTCAACTCAAACGATAATCAAGCCTACACAGAAGGCTACGTACTAAGTGTACGACAAAATAGTTCCCGCATTAAGTCGAGGAACTAAAACTTTGGCCAAGTTTGATAGTCCGTCATTTAACTATCAAAACAAACAAACAAATATTCAGCACCATAACAGTCACTAGGCCCTTTTAATTAATCTTCTATTAATTAAATCATTTGCCAAATATTCATTTCTAATTATCTTTAAAAATATATATTCTCAAAACCATTTCAACATTGGAAAACATTTCCAAATACTTATTTATAATAAGTAATTCACAATTCTATTTATTTTCAACACTTGGAAAATATTTCATACACTTAAATCACAATTAAGTATATATTTATTCTTTAAGGAAAACATTCACTTAAACACAATTGTTTAGGTCAAAACGAATGTTGCGTAAAACATCGTTACGACAACCCAAAATCACTAGTATAGGGATTCGAAAATAAGATAGATATATAAATCCCAATACTATATGAAATATATAAATCTCAATACTATATGAAACATTTCCTTTCAAAAATCATTTACTATAACAATAGTGTTATAGTCCATCATTTCCTTACTTCTCGAAAACGTCTATTTCAACAATGAAGGTTGAAATCTACGGTTTCGATCCTTAATACATTTTAAAACATCTTTTAATCATTTTATTCCATTTAAAATATCACTTCCCAAAACATTTATTTATTTTTAAAATATTATTCACTGTTCAAAATCGTGAATATACTTCTCTAATGCAAATTCATTATTTCTACACATTTTATTTTAAAGGATGAACCACTGTCCAAAATCGTGGATATATCTTCTTTACCAAATTCATTACTGTATTTAACTTATCAAAATAAGTTGATTTCACATTTATAAAACAACGTTTATAAATTCCATTTATAAAATCGAATTCCATTTATTATTTTAACTTCGTAATTATAAATCTTATTCACTTATAAACTCCATTTATAACTTCATTTTTTTAGTCCGTGAGATGATGGTTTTGATGACAACAACCTTAGAATGGATTATAAAATATAAATACTAACATTATAAGTATATATATATATGCGTATGCAGGATCTAACCATGTAGGTACCAAGAATGAAGACTCTACAGTATAGAGATTCAAGATATCAAGATAGAAGACTCATGAGAATCAAGATTATCAAGAGTTCAAGATTTCAAGGATAAGTATTTTTAATTAGGAATTTTTGTTAAAACTCATAGAAAAGCACTGGCACCTTAAAATCCAATTTATTCGTGGAATGGAATCCACTTCGAGCCCGTTAAAGGGATGTAACCCTAAGTAGGATGGAACCTACGAAAATCTAGTGGGACATTGTTTTTGTATCCACTAATTTTAATTCAAATAATTTTTCAAAATTATCTTGTTTTCAAAATGATTTTAAAAACTTTCCTTTTAAAAGATTCAAAACCCTCGATTCCGATTTTAAATAATTTTAGCCTCGAAAACATCTTTAATTTCAGAGTCAAATTACTCATGATTTTAAACTATTTTTCAAATAATATATTTAACTTTTAAATATTTATACTTTGTTTTAAATATAAATTATAGTTAAATTATGTATATATTGTTCTTTATATTTACTTATGAATTTCAACTATATTCAAGTGTATTTGTAAAGTTTATAGTTTTAATATAATATAAAGGTTAGTTTCAAAGAAAAGCAAGACATCAAAATTTTCTTTGGGATGTCGGCATGCCTAGGAGTACCATGTCGACATGGTGGCAGTTTGAATTCAAAATTCAAATTTCAAAAGAAGTGTCTATTCGCCATAACTCTACATGAATGGTCATGACTGTTGTTCCTTCTATAAATAGGGGTCAGTTTCAACGAATTTTTATTCATATTTTTCTGGTTTTTACTCCTCTTCTTCTTCCACATTTCTTAATACAAATTCATACCCTTACTCTACCGAAATCAACATCGAATCATACTCGATTACTTCTAGTTTGATTCTCCATCACTATCTCTACAAGATTCTCGGTGCTATTCAGAGTTATAGACTTCTTTGTAATCTATTAGCGAGAAAAGGTGTGATTGTAGCCTTGGAAAACAATCAAAAGGGAAAAGGTGTGATTGTAGCCTTGGTAAATCAATTGGGTAAACTTGTGGCCCGGAAATCAAGTATTCCTACCCAGAGGATCGAAATTCTGGAGGGTGTACCTCGTAGCCTTGAAACTGAGGTTGTAATTGTACAATTGCTTTTGAAAGAAAATCCGTACTTGTGTTGCAGGACTGGATGTAGGGTAACTCCGAACCAGTATAAAATCCGGTGTGTTCTTTTCTTTACTGCTTTTATTTTATTTCTACATCTGTGTTTGTTTCTGTGATCACTCCTGTTTCTATATATTGCATAATTTTGTGTCTAAATTAACATAAAATCAAAAGATTTAGTAATTCTTCATTAACACTATTCACCCCCCTCTAGTGTTAACCTTAGCCTTAAGATCCATAATCTGCATTTCTCACAATTGGTATCAGAGCAAGGTTTTCAAAAGTTTCATAATCTGATTTTTGAATTTTTTTTTCATAAATGGCTATTTTTGTTAATACTAATTTAGAAGTATTCAAATCATCATTGTTTCATGAGTCTACATGTGACGCCCCACCTCTATGCTCACAATAACAAAGGGTATTAAAAGAAATACTGTCTGTTATTACGAAGAATATGGCTAAATAGGAGCGGCCATCCATAGTTAGGCCTCACATTAGTATTGGTTATTTCGATAGGAGTGGTATATATTTTTAATTTTTTTCATCTCTTATTTATTTACTCCCATTGACATACCCAATTCCAATATAAAACGAACTATGATGGTTCATAATGGTTTAGGACAATAAATATAATAATAACACAGATAATATAAATGCGGAACACAGATAAAACAGAAAGTCTCATATATATAATAACTGATGTCAGTTACAATACATGTGATACAATACATATGATACAACTACAACTGTCGGCTCTGGAAGTTACGTATACAAGTACATTATCGTAAATAATATACATGAATATACAACGTCCTATACTAAGACAACGACTACTCCAAAAAGTATGAAAAGACTTCATAGCTCTAGCAGTAACCCAAAGTAAGATATTAACAACCTGTAAATACTCGGTCTGACCCGAGTATTAAATTCAAAAGAAAATAATACACGGTCAGTCTAATTCAAACTCAGTTATTAGTGCACAGAAGCAATAATAATTAAATAGCAATTAGACGACAGTCACAATAAATCTTGTCTATCCGATCTTTAAATAAAGAATTCGGATAACGATAAATATAACACGTAACAGTGTTAAACAACAAATCAACTAAATCCAAATTTTCAACGAATGTAAATTAAAAAGATTATTAATGAAGATAATTTATAAAACACAGAATTGCCTAAACGGCAATTAACACAAAATCTAATTATTAAATAAATAATTAGAAACTCATAATCTAATTATCATATTGATAATTAGACGACAACAAAAATCACCAAATTAAACCAATCAAATACAGATCCAAAACTTATTGAAATAACAATAAAAATGTCAACTCGAGTAGGGCTGCAGTACACGCACGGGTGCACTGCCTCGCCACTACAGCATATGGAATATGCAAAAGATCAATAAATCAAAACAAAATAGAACATACCGTGTGGCTGCAGTTCACGCTTGCGTGCACTGCCTTGCCACTACAGTGATGATGTACCCAAAAGCTCAATACCGTGTGGCTGCAGTACACGCTTGCGTGCACTGCCTTGCCACTTCAGTGGTGATGTACACAATAAAAATTCACAAACGAACACAAGGTCAAACCCGAATACCGGATTCAACTCAAGCAGAATTAGAAAAACAAACCCAATTGCATCAATGCAATGCAAACCAACAAGGGCAGGACTGCATACGAAATGAAACTGTAGTCACCCATGGATGTAACAGTTCAAGTTCCAAAATGTCAAGAAAAGATGACAACAGTGGTATAGTGGACCATCCTGAAACCAAGCCATTACATAGCAGTGCACAAATGAAAATATGTAGACGCAACTCACAAGCAACTATCAAATGAAGGGGTGCAGACATGAATGTCAAGACACTGCAAATGCAACGGGTAAGGGATGAATACAATTAATCTCAAATCAGGTTCAAGTATATCGGTACATGACACATTAAACCAGAGAAGCCACAAACCAAAATGCAACAATGGTAGAATCACAAAAGAATTAAGTCCAGATACAAAAAAACTAAAGAAGCATGTGCATAAGTGGTTAGTGAACCCAAATACTACAATAATGCAAACAGAGGTGGCAACAGTGAATGGTCACAACACCAAAAAGGTTTATTTGTAACGAATATAGTCGTTACAAATGAAATTTATAACAGATATAGTCGTGAGCGGTACAGGCGTGAGGAAATTCGTTACAAACATTTATAACGGCCTCTACCCGTTATTAGATATATCACTTACCAACGGACTTTGTCGTTAGAAATCTAAATTTTTGTAACAAAATAGGTTGTTATTATTTGCATCGATTTGTAACGGGTATTTTCCGTTACTTAGTTTCCCCTTTCATGGTGGAAGAAGGGGTTGACATTCTAAATTATCACGACCTTGTCCGTTACAAATTTCATCATTAGTAACGCACTTGTTCGTTACAAATTTCATCAATAGTAACGACTATGCTCGTTATAAATTTCCTCATTAGTAACGCAGTTGTTCGTTACAAATTTCATCAATAGTAACGACTATGCTCGTTATAAATTTCGTCATTAGTAACGCACTTTTTCGTTACAAATTTCATCAGTAGTAACGACTATGCTCGTTATAAATTTCGTCTTTAATAACGAATATGTACGTTACAGCTACCAAACCATGCAGACCTGCATTTTTGCTAGCATTTACACTACAGAATTGTCTGTTATAATACAGTAGTTACAAATATATCAAAAATTACAGAATTTCGATAACAATAAGCAATTACGCATCCAAACATCCAACTTAAATTGCATAAGTTCATCATACATAACTAAAGAGTATGAAATCAAAATATTACAAGTTCTAAGACTACTTCAAAATAAATTCTAGATCCTACAAACAACGAACACGACACTCAGGCCAAATAACAAAACCTCCATCAATTATATCAAATAGCTTGTAATTACCATTTTGTGGTGCTTCATAAATAGGTGCTTCTGGATCAAACACTTTCTCCACCCATACAACTCTTTCCCCATTCATCACCTCTCTATGGTGGCATATTTTCTGTATCCCAAGATGGCCCTTAGCAACCTCTTTCAACTCTTCTGACAATAAGACTACAGATTGCCTATCTCTTGTGGAAGATCCAATAGCACCATTGGATTGAACACCCAAGCTAGCTCCAAGACTATCATGCTGACTGTTGGAAGCAACTTCGTTTCTTGGTGTCGCATTCCCTCCAAACTGATTCATAAATTGTAACAAACTTTGTTGCGTACTCATCGTAGTCGAATGCATCGATCTAAATTCTTCGGTTAGTCTATTTTGATTGTTCTCCATCTTTGCTTTCCATTTTCTATCTTCATCTTCCTTAAAATTAGCTATTTCTTTTGATGCTTGTGTAAGCTTCACTTGTTTCATAGTCGATGTAGAGCTAATTGCACGACAATAGTTTTTTCTTTTCTCCTTTCCAAACACTTCAGCAATGGGATCATTCTCAAAATCTTCAAAATTTCTACTTTCATTGCTACAATTGACACTAGAGTTTTCCTTTTGTCTTTCCTCCGCCGCTTCAACTAATGCCTACATAATACCCAAATAGATTATAAACAAAAGTTGAACTTGAAAATATTTTGCATATTGCATATTAAATAAAGCAATACATAGATTTGCAGGAATACCAACGAAATAAATAGGTACAAAAAAATAATCAAGTTTGGTACAGGTCATGTATGAAGTAAATCAAGCAACTGAGATGAAGTTAACAGTCTTGTTCTATGATATATTCAACATGCATCTCATTAATCAACTGGATAAGATGCCAAATGGGACCTTGTTTCAAGACAGATTACGAAAATATTGGGACCGTGTGCACGGGTACATCATATTGACGCTGATAATTATATATGCATACTAATTTTGTTAACTTACTTCCCTTAAGGATTTTATCACTGTAATGGCCCTAAATACGAGGATGAATAAGAGTTGTATCTCCGCCATTAGTTTTGAGTCTGGTAACCTGTTTGACAGTTTTAAGCATGTGAACTGTTATATTTATGCACAAGTGAAATATGTTACTTATACAATTTATCATTAAGATATCAACCACAAAATACTATTGATGATCGACTACTAATTCAGAAGGAAGAAAAAGGAATCCAAGCTAAAGGAAATTCGATATTTCAAATTTCAGAAGGAAAAAAAGATTAAATCAAGCCTTTTTATGTGGAAGAGTGATCCTCTAAGAGGAGAGCACTCGTTTTTATTAAAATGCGATTCAAAAAGATCGTTCAAAAGTGTTTACAAAAGTACATAAGCATAAATATAGAGATCATCACATAAATGATCTTATGATATTTAATGCATGCCTAATTTATAATAAAAGCAATACAATGTGAAGCAAGACGTGTGCAGGAAACAAGGCATGACCAGCAAGTGCAGATGAGACAGTATGAAAGAATATGATATGCGCAACCGTTAAGCTAGATGAGACTGTCCAACTTTTGCTGAATTGTAGGATGTTCTAAAGCAAGCATCTAGATCTGAATCATTTGAGTCGCATAAAAATGGTCATACAATGCAAAACAGCAAGCATATATAATTCCAGTAGTAATATGTGCTAGTTAATGTCTAATACAGCAAGTAGGGAGATATTTAATGTGCATGCATATCATGTGCTGTCAGAATATCATATGGAGTCAAATTTTGGAGTGAATAAAAATTATTTCATTAATAGAACAGGCCGGATGGGTTTTCGAGCACAGTGAATCCCATGCACTGCACAAAGTAATGCTTGATCAGCTAAATGCAACATTAGATGTATGCTTATATCAAAGAAGTGAGCAGGAAAGTAGTGAACCAACACACATAACGCCTCTGAAATCATATCTTTAGCAGCTTGGACATGCTCTCTAACTAAAACCTTCGAACAAATAATTTTGAAGTATAGACATACTTGCAAAATTGCACGTCTTAAGTCGCGACATTTTGGATAGGCATGTTGAACCATGATTGGAAGAAAATATTGAAGAATGATATGATAATCATATGATTTTCTAATGCTCAAGCTAGGTGGTTGAAAGTTGACTAAATTGCCTATCTTTGTTGAAAAGCATGATGGAAGCTTTGCACCTTTTAAGACTTGGCAGCATTGAATTTTGTAAGTCTTATCAAATGCAAACTTGGAAGATTGTTTCCTATCAAAAAACAAGTTAATAAGATGCTCCGCTACATTCTTTTCAGTATGCATCACATCAATCGTATGCCGCACTTTATGACTACTCCAATACTCTAAGGTAAAAAGAATCGATTTCTTATACCACGCCGGTCTTTCTTCATTGTCATTCTCATTTACAAAATGATCTTCATCACCATCATCAAATTCTTTACGTTTTTTATTTTTATTTTCACCCGGTACATATTTGATATGAGCAAGCTTTTCCAAAAGTGCCGATCCTACCAATCGTGTGGGAGGTTCCTTATGCTCTACATCTTTGTACTATCCATGTTTCAATGCTCTGTATGGATGACCATTATTCAAAAATCTTCTATACTTTATATAAACAATCTTATTACCAATACGTTCTAACTCGGTCTCGGTAGCACAAACCGGACATGCTTTGTAACCATGTGTCACACAACCGGATAAATTTCCAAATGCTGGTAAGTCATGAATTCCCCACAAAAGCATCGCTCTCAGTGTAAATTGCTCTTTCTTATCCATGTCAAATGCAGGCACTCCTATCCAAAGCTGCTTTAACTCATCCATAAGAGGTTCTAAGTATACATCAATGTCTTGGCTTGGTGCTCTAGGTCCAGGAATCAACAAACATAACATTTGAAACTCGGGTTTCATACATAATGAAGGGGGCAAATTATATGGGATCATGTACACGGGCCAACAACTATAACTATTAGATTGAGCTCCACTAGGATTAAATCCATCAGTAGCAATGCCAAGCCAAACATTTCTTCCATTAGTAGCAAAATCCGGCCATCTATTTTTAAGTGATCTCCATTCAGCCGAATCAATAGGATGGCGCATGGAGTCCCAAGAAGGCATTGCTTCACTATGCCATAACATTTTTCGGGCTATCCAAGGTACAGTGTACAACCTAGTTAATCTAGGAATAATGGGAAAATATTTCAAAACTTTTCTTGGTTGTTTTGTGACTTCGACTATTTTCCCATGTTCTTTAACTTTAAATCTCGAAGTATTACAGTGCGGACATTCCAATGCATCTTCATACCCCTTCCAAAATAATATACAATCATTTTCACAAGCATGTATTCCTTTTACATTCATTCCTAAATCTTTTAATATTTTTTTAATTGTAGGGTACTTATCGGGTAGTGTATTTTTCTTCGGAAGCCATAGTTTCAACCTCTTCAACAACTCGGTCATACTGTTTCCTGACCAGTTGAATTCTTTTTTCAAGCCATGAAGCTCTATGAGGACACTTAATGTTGTAAGACCATCTTCACAAGAAGGATATAATTTTTCACTTGCTTTTCTTTTGTATTCATTATACTTTTTTCCGTGGTTTTCATCAAAAGTTGCTTGTGTACCATGAGATAATCCATATACATCATCAACAAGATGTCCAAGACCACCTTCTATTGGGTTTTCCTCTTGAAATTGATGAGACACGAAATCATCATTGACAACGTGGTGTGTAGGATTGACCATTACTTCAATGTCATTACTTTCTCCATGAAAAAGCCATTCATTGTATGTTGGATCCATACAATAAAGAATTAAGTGCTTCTCAACTATTTAAAAAGGCAATTTTTTAGAATTTCTACACTTTATACAAGGACAACAACATGTTTCAAAATCAGGTGGTGAATGACGCTTCACGAAATTCATAAAATATCGAACACCTTGTATATATTCGTTTGTGTTCCTATGTCGAATTCTGATCCAATCTCTCGAGGTAGGTTCTGACATTAGCAAAACTCGTGGATCACCTAATTTATTATGAAAATAAAGATTAGTGATTCAATGTCGTTTCTTATATGAATGGAGGAAAAGCACATATAGTAAAATATTACGGCAAAAAATAAAGATTAGTGATTCAATGTCGTTCCATCGCTTGATTTCCATATCATCAGTATGATGATTACCTACCCCACTGTCCTCTACTTCCAGTTCAAATTTATATGTATACGTGGCTGCTTACCTACCCCCATCCCTAACCAACTAATGACACTCATCCAATAATGCCTCTTCTTATAGGTCAATGACTAAAGTTTCATGACTAAAGTTTAGATGAAAGTGCTTTAATCCAATAATGCCTCTTCTTATAGGTCAATGCACTTAATTAGGTCAATGACTAAAGTTTCATGAAAGTGCTTTTTGGTCTCTGATTTTTATAGTGACAGCAACACCAACACTACTAAACCACAAGTCTTTTCGCCGTCCTTTGTGTCATCTCCTAAATGCAACAAATACGTGGATTCATCCCTTTCCTTTTAATTCATTACCATCAACGTGGACCAAGAATTAGTTTATGTTATATAAGATTGTGAGTAAAGTTATGTCAATAATCGATAAATAATAATTAGTGCTCATAAACTGGCCGAGCGCAATTCAAACAACCAAACAATCAATCAAAAACAATAATAGATTGGAGAAAATGATCACTTTCAGATATAACAGGCGAAATCAAATTTACTGATAAATGATCACTGACATCTGCATTACTGGATCAAGATAACAAATATGATTGTTTCATAACAGGTGATTGTTTCATAACAGATATGATCGAGCATTCTGAAAATTGCTCTGACATCTGCATCACTGACATCTCATAACAGGTGACATCTCATAACAGATATGTTTCATAACAGATGACATCTGCATCACTGACATCTGACATCTCATATCAGATGAATTCTTGCCACCAGATATGATCGAGCATTCTGAAAATTGCTCTGTTTCATGCTCAGATAAAGTAATACGTGATTGTTTCATAACAGGTTGTTTCATGTATACAGGAGAATGATTCAAAGATTCAACATTTATAAGTACATGCACATTCTCATGTGCATGCACAAAATCAACTACAACTGCATTATTAGAATCATTTCCAAGAACCTGCTCTAAAATAGACGAAGGCAAATTTGCATGCACATGCTCTCTGTCATGAACATTCCAGATTCATATTCCATTTTACATATGATATCAGGCTTAGCATGAACATCACATTGCAATTTACATTTCAAACATAATGGACGAATTCATATATTTACTAATAAATAAACTTTGATATCTGCATTCACCGATTCATGGATAATAATAAGTGAGTGAATCAAAGTAGTAGTATTCTCACCACCTGTGCCTTTGAGAAATTTCTTTATATCTAAATAACCTAGCAGTTCATATATCAATGTATTTAAAGAAGAGAGGAACCACTTATCAATATATCCTATGAAAATTAATTTTACAGATTTCACAATTACTACTCCATCCTTAAGCAGTGAGCAAACTAAATCATCCAGTTTATTTCCACTAATGTAAATTTCTGACCTTAACATTGAGAATTAGCCCTAGGTTTAGTACATGAAATTTCACTAGATCCCATAGCACCAACAATAGTTTTAGTTATTAAATGCTCCTTAACAGGTGAAAAATCATGTACAGGTACATGCTCTGAAACAACAGCAGTGACTTGTACAGGCTTACATTCAAGAGCATGCACCATATCCTCTTTACTAATATCACAAGTTAATGACATAACATACACGTTCCAAAAATGGCCGTATGCATATATAAAGTCATCAACAACTTTTTCCAACAAAGAAAAAACTATATCAAAGAGGTCTTAACATCGACACAACATCTGAATTTTGCAATTTAGCTTGTCTGATATCATTTCGCAAAGTTGTTTTTTCATTGCAATTTAGCTTATATGTATGGAAATCGTGCCGCATCAAGTTAAAATGGCCTGCAGCTCACACTGATATTCTAAGCTTTAACGGTGAAATCATAGGCATGACATTGCAGTTTAGAAAGAATTTAGGACGTGGGTTAGTCTCGAACTTCCAAACATAGAGTATTCAACAATTTTTCAAAAAAAATACTCATCTCTGTTAGATTACATCGATACCATTTATTACCGATGAATCGACACTCAAAACATCTTATTGGATCACAACGATCTTTTGCTATATGCGATAATTCTCCACAGCGATAATAAAATTTCTTACCATTCTTCTTTCCAATCCAAGAGGACAAATTCACAGCTCTCACATCACCTCTGACAGAATCCTCAAATTTCTTGTCTAATGAAAATGATTATTAATTTAATTCTTATAACCTGTAATAGAATCAGACCAAACATCAGCGTATGAACGATTCTTGCTGCCATCCAAATTGAAAATTATCAAACCTGTAATATTTTGATTTGAATTTTTTTATATTGTTTATTTTGCAAACGTTAAGCGTTTTGCTTAAAGCAATCCATAATGGCTTCGCACAAATTCTCCTATAAAAAACTATCTAAACAACTCGCCAAGAAAGAAGAGGAGGACAAGGACGAGGAGGAGGCGAAATTTAAAGGGGCAACAGTAAGAAACTTAAATCTCAGACCATCAAACATTCACGTAAACTTAATTTCAAAAAATATAATCTTCCGTAATCATTAACACAATCAAAACAAACTTGGATAAAAATCGATTAATCAAAAAATTATAGCATTCATTTATAAATCAAGTATAAGAAATTAAATAAATATCCACTACAGTTTAATTTGCAGTACCTGGTTTTAGCTTGAGATTTAGCTTGAAATTCAATCGACGCCGAGATTAGCTTGAAATTAAAAAATAGTGGATTTTAGGAGATGAATGGATTTAAACTTGAAAAAAGAAAATAACGCTGAAGGGGAAACCCTAGCCATCAACGAGAGGCGTTAGGAACCGTGGAATGAAGGATAAAAACAAATTTACAAAATTATCCTTGGTAGTTCACCTAATTTACATGAGCGCTGAATTTTGTCACACTAATAGTCGTGGCAAGTCTTTAACAACAAAATTATCCGTTACTAATTTATAACGAAAATAACCGTTACGATTTCTGAAAAATAAGTAATACAAAATGGCTGTTTTGGTGTTGTGGGTTAAAGTAGTGGGCATATACTAGAATGAACAAGTGCAGACAGAAGACAACACATCACAAGTACAAGGCTACAGATAAAATAAGCATGTGAATGCATAAGATTTGTGACAAGCTTAACACATAAATACTTATATGCAGTAGTTATAAATATAATGCAACGAATTAGAATGTTGACAGAAGATGCCAGGTGATAAAATCACATGTTTGAAGTAACCGCGGTCACAAAAGAAAATTACAGTAGCAAGTTCAACCTTACTGCAAACACATTATCTCACTGGTATAGTATAACTTTAAACAGAGAAGTTGTTATGATTACCTACAATTTTACATGCTTTAATACGTGCATACGTGTAACGATGCTTGCACAAATTCCTAGTAGAGGATGACCGATGCAACAGTCATCAGTGATGACACAACACGACTCAATGATTCTCAGGTGTAATGCAATCTACTCGTGGCACAGTCATAAGGCAACAAAAGCTCCAAGCACATTCACTATTTTATCAGAGATGTGTGGACAAAAGAAACTCGTGAACCATGAAGTGCAAGTGACCATACAAGCTACAGGTCAAACTCAAGTATAAAGGAAGGTGCAGAACAACTGCGCTAAAGAGCAATGTCTAGTTCAAGTGACGATGCAGTGTATAACAAGTATACATGTATCAGAAAGCAAAAGCAGTGTGTAACAAAATCGAGACCGCAAGTAATCAAAAGCCCAAGGATGTCGAAGTCAAGTGACTTCAACTCAAAATACCAACCAAAGCAGTAATTAACAAGCATCGTTAATTGAAAACTCAATCCAAGACCGAAGCCAGCAAACTCATGAAATCAGAGAGTGGAGTGAAAATCATCAAACACAAAGTCAAATCGAATTCTCATCAAAATTATGTTTTCCCAAAATCATACTTGCAGAAAATATACAGAAATCAAACCAAGGCAGATAAAAATCATCAACATCGAAACGAATTTAAACTGACGAAGTGCGAGTTGAAGGAGATGTGAGTGAAAATGTTCACTCACCTTGGATTCGAAGAACCTAACGATCCAAATTGCAACCGATTCCATCTCCAGAGACGATCGATAAGGTCGGCGGCTTCATCAAATTTCACAAGCCCTAAATTTGATTCGAACGATGGAAAGGATCTAGCCGCCATTTCTTTTCGATTATTAATTGTAGGGTTGCGAAGTGAAAATGAAGGTAGAGAGGAGGGACGAACGGCAGCCTCCATTTTTATTCTCGAGGAACGAACGAAATAAAATCACGAGACCGCCATTTTCGTTTTATTTTATTTTTTGGCTTAGGGTTTCGAATGAGGGAAATGAAGGGGGATCGGGTATTGAATACTATCACGGCTTCAAACAAAAATATGAAAACGTGGGCCGCGATTAATATTTAAAATCCAAACATCACTTAACAAATTTCCAAAAGAATTTAAACTAGATTCGAAACTCTCAATAGCAATTAACAGCTAATTAAATCATCATTTGATGAAAATTATTTGTTATAAAACTTCGGGTTGTTACAAACTCCGCTTCTTATAAAAATTGCGTCCCCGCAATTTTCATAATTAAGGTCGTCACTAACAATAAATTTTCTAACATAAACTGGTTATGCTAGGAAAATAAAGGTCGATAATATAAGCACCAAAGAAATCTTTTAATTTCATAAAAGAAATTCACAAATTTTCAACAAAATCTAATTATCAAGTAGATAATCAGAAAGCAACAAAACTGGATAAATGCAATTATCAGCAATATTCAATTATCAATTAGACAATTAGAATTTAGAAATCACAAACAGCAACATCTAATCATCGATACGATAATTAGAAAATAGCAAAATCTAATTATCAACAAAGATAACTGGAAAACATGAACTTCATAATCGGCAAACTCTGACTATCAACAGAGATAGATAGAAAACAGCAATCCAATATAATTCTCAAATCAAAAAATACTCGATTATCAAAAACGATAATCAATTTCAAATCAACAAATATTCGATTATCAAAAACAATAATCAAAACTCAAATCAACAAATATTCGATTATCAAAAACGATAATCAAATCTCAAATCAACAAATATTCGATTATCAAAAACGATAATCAAATCTCAAATCAACAAATATTCGATTATCAAAAACGATAATCAAATCTCAAATCAACAAATATTCGATTATCAAAAATGATAATCAAATCTCAAATCAACAATTATTCGATTATCAAAAACGATAATCAAATCTCAAATCTACAAATATTCAATTATCAAAAACGATAATCAAATCTCAAATCAACAAATATTCGATTATCAAAAACGATAATCAAATCTCAAATCAACAAATATTCGATTATCAAAAACGATAATCAAATCTCAAATCAACAAATATTCGATTATCAAAAACGTTAATAAAATCTCAAATCAACAATTATCTAATTATCAAAAACGATAATTAGAACTCATATCAACAAATATCCAATTGCCTGCAGATAATTGGAAACAACAAATATCTAGAATCAATTAAGATAACTAGAAAATCAATATAAAAGGTGGATCGATCCCAACAAATGGCGAGTTTTTTAAGCTACGTCGCACGTGCATCAACAAATGGCCGAAGCCTACCAAGTACCCAACATAATTTTTGGCGCCCAACAAATGACCCGGAGGTCCAACAAATGACCCGAAGGTCTGGTACTGGTATTGACCCGAAGGTCCAACAAATGACCCGGAGGTCCAACATAGTGGCTCGAAAGCACACGAAAATCATCAAATAATTCAATTAACGAGTCCGGAATTAACCAAAATAGTAAACGCACATGTCATATAATCACGAGTTTTACTAAATCGTTTAATTCTCTTCATCGTTTTCTTGAAAGTGCATAATTGTGTATCCCAAAAATAACATTTCACATTCTCAAACGGACAAGTCCGGAATTAAGCGAATCAGTAAAAGAAAGGGGTCATAGTCCTCGATTTTGCTGAAACGTTTAAATCACTTCCTCATTCTTTTGAAAGTGCAAACTGTAAAAATTCTAAAAACAAATTCATTTATTTTATAAAAGTAATAATTTACATTCTCAAACGAACAAGTCCGGAATTAAGCGAATCAGTAAAAGAAAGGGTTCATAGTCCTCGATTTTGCTGAATCGTTTAAATCGCTTCCTCATTCTTTTGAAAGCGTAAACTATAAAAAATTTGGAAACAATTTTTATTTTTAAAACCATTTGCAAATCCGTGATAAAAACAGCAACATTAGTGACAATTTCGACAAGGAAATTGCACTTCTCAAAACACCGTAGAAATGGATCTCAAAATCAGCATTGTGGGATAACCGCTTGAAAATCCACTTTAAAATATGACGGTCACTAAAGTCAAAGCGACTGTAATTTTTAAACGTCAAAATCTCATCAAATAATTTGCATCAAAAATATAATATCAATGATTTTCATTTATCAAAATGTCAACAAAACACCGTGATTCAAAAATCTAGCACCGGTGTAAAAATCCCGTTATAAAGATAACGGCAACAAAATAAGTTTAAAACCAAACATCGGTTCAACGTAAAATTAATGCAGTAACGTGCAACTCAAATTTGCACGTACACTACAAAATGAACAAAGAAATCATTCTATTATATCTTCAATGAAGATATTTTAAAACAGCAAAAATCTTATCAGCTATGTGATTAGCATCAAAGAAAACCAGCAAGAGTTTCAACATATCAAAAACACTAGTTAAACAACATAATGAAATTAAATTCATTTTCATATTTCAATTTATAAATCAAAATAATTATCAGCTGTGCTCAGCGAAGCAGTCTCACTGTCTCCGCTGCGCACTCTGATAAGCAGAACACAAATAGATCAAATCATCAAAACACAAATTCAGTTTTATATTTAAATAAAGATATTTAAAAATTCCATCCAAATTTCAAAACTTTAGTTTTGACTCGAAACATAAATAAAACATCGACAAATTGTTGTAACACATGTTCCATCTAAATTATGTTTTATATTATGTCCATAAACCCCAAGCTCTGATACCAACTGTGGCGCCCCACCTCTATGCTCACAACAACAAAGTGTATTAAAAGAAATACTGTCTGTTATTACGAAGAATAAGGCTGAATAGGATCGGCCATCCGTAGTTTGGCCTTACATTAGTATTGGTTATTTCGATAGGAGTGGTATATATTTTTAGTTTTTTTCATCTCTTATTTATTTACTCCCATTGACATACCCAATTCCAATATAAAACGAACTAGGATGGTTCATAATGGTTTAGGACAATAAATATAATAATAACACAGATAATATAAATGTGGAACACAGATAAAACAGAAAGTCTCATATATATATAATAATTGATGTCAGTTACAATACATGTGATACAATACATATGATACAACTACAACTGCCGACTCTGGAAGTTACATATACAAGTATATTATCGTAAATAATATACATGAATATACAACGTCCTATACTAAGACAACGACTACTCCAAAAAGTATGAAAAGACTTCATAGCTCTAGCAGCAACCCAAAGTAAGATATCAACAACCTGTAAATACTCGGTCTGACCCGAGTATTAAATTCAAAAGAAAATAATACACGGGTCAGTCTAATTCAAACTCAGTTATTAGTGCACAGAAGCAATAATAATTAAATAGCAATTAGACGACAGTCACAATAAATCTCGTCTATCCGATCCTTAAAAAAAGAATTCGGATAACGATAAATATAACACGTAACAGTGTTAAACAACAAATCAACTAAATCCAAATTTTCAACGAATGTAAATTAAAAAGATTATTAATGAAGATAATTTATAAAACACAGAATTGCCTAAACGGCAATTAACACAAAATCTAATTATTAAATAAATAATTAGAAACTCATAATCTAATTATCATATTGATAATTAGACGACAACAAAAATCACCAAATTAAACCAATCAAATACAAATCCAAAACTTATTGAAATAACAATAAAAATGTCAACTCGAGTAGGGCTGCATTACACGCACGCGTGCACTGCCTCACCACCACAACATATGGAATATGCAAAAGATCAATAAATCAAAACAAAATAGAACATACTGTGTGGCTGCAGTTCACGCTTGCGTGCACTGCCTTGCCACTACAGTGATGATGTACCCAAAAGCTCAATACCGTGTGGCTGCAGTACACACTTGCATGCACTGCCTTGCCACTTCAGTGGTGATGTACACAATAAAAATTCACAAACGAACACAAGGTCAAACCCGAATACCGGATTCAACTCAAGTGGAATTAGAAAAACAAACCCAATTGCGTCAATGCAATGCAAACCAACAAGGGCAGGACTACATACAAAATGAAACTGCAGTCACCTATGGATGTAACAGTTCAAGTTCCAAAATGTCAAGAAAAGATGACAACAGTGGTGTAGTGGACCACCCTGAAACCAAGCCATTACATAGCAGTGCACAAATGAAAATATGTAGATGCAACTCACAAGCAACTATCAAATGAAGGGATGCAGACATGAATGTCAAGACACTACAAATGCAACGGGTAAGGGATGAATACAATCAATCTCAAATCGGGTTCAAGTATATCGGTACATGACACATTAAACCAGAGAAGCCACAAACCAAAATGCAACAATGGTAGAATCACAAATGAATTAAATCCAGATACAACAAAACTAAAGAAGCATGTGCATAAGTGGTTAGAGAACCCAAATACTACAATAATGCAAACAGAGGTGGCAACAGTGAATGGTTAAAGTAGTGGGCATATACTAGAATGAACAAGTGCAGACAGAAGACAACACGTCACAAGTACAAGGCTACAGATAAAATAAGCATGTGAATGCACAAGATTTGTGACAAGCTTAACACATAAATACTTATATGCAGTGGTTATAAATCTAATGCAACGAATTAGAATGTTGACAGAAGATGTCAGGTGATAAAATCACATGTTTGAAGTAACTACGGTCACAAAAGAAAATCACAGTAGCAAGTTCAACCTTACTGCAAACACATTATCTCACTGGTATAGTATAACTTTAAACAGAGAAGTTGTTATGATTACCTACAATTTTATATGCTTTAATACGTGCATATGTGTAACGATGCTTGCACGAATTCCTAGTAGAGGATGAACGATGCAACAGTCATCAGTGATGACACAACACGACTCAATGATTCTCAGGGGTAATGCAATCTACTCATGGCACAGTCATAAGGCAACAAAAGCTCCAAGCAGACTCACTAGTTTATCAGAGATGTGTGGACAAAAGAAACCCGTGAATCATCAAGTGCAAGTGACCATACAAGCTACAGGTCAAACTCAAGCATAAATGGAGGTGCAGAACAACTGCGCTAAAGAGCAATGTCTAGTTCAAGTGACGATGCAGTGTATAACAAGTATACATGTATCAGAAAGCAAAAGCAGTGTGTAGCAAAATCGAGACCACAAGTAATCAAAAGCCCAAGGATGTCGAAGTCAAGTGACTTCAACTCAAAATACCAACCAAAGCAGTAATTAACAAGCATCGTTAATTGAAAACTCAATCCAAGGCCGAAGCCAGCAAACTCATGAAATCAGAGAGTGGAGTGAAAATCATCAAACACAAAGTCAAATCGAATTCTCATCAAAATTATGTTTTCCCAAAATCATACATGCAGAAAATATACAGTAATCAAACCAAGGCAGATAAAAATCATCAACATCGAAACGAATTTAAACTGACGAAGTGCGAGTTGAAGGAGATGTGAGTGAAAAAGTTCACTCACCTTGGATTCGAAGAACCTAACGATCCAAATTGTAGCCGATTCCATCTCCAGATACGATCGATAAGGTCGGCGGCTTTATCAAATTTCACAAGCCCTAAATTTGATTCGAACGATGGAAAGGATCTAGCCTCCATTTCTTTTCGATCATTAATTGTATCGTTGCGAAGTGAAAACGAAGATAGAGAGGAGGGACGAACGGCAGCCTCCTTTTTTATTCTCGAGGAACGAACGAAATAAAATCACGAGCCCGCCATTTCCGTTTTATTTTATTTTTGGGCTTAGGGTTTCGAATGAGGGAAATGGAGGGGGATCGGGTATTGATTACTATCACGGCTTCAAACAAAAATATGAAAACGTGGGCCGCGATTAATATTTAAAATCCAAACAACACTTAACAAATTTCCAAAAGAATTTAAACTGGATTCGAAACTCTCAATAGCAATTAGCAGCTAATTAAATCATCATTTGACGAAAATTAATTGTTATAAAACTCCGGGTTGTTACACTGCATATAATCAATATTCAAATTCAAGTTGTCTACCAAGATTGTTTGATGTGCAGGAATCATGCTTTATGGGTGTTGAGGAATCAATCCGCAACGGACAAATTATGCAGATCAGAAAGAACAAATGGATACTTGATAGTGGATGTTCTAGACACATGACGGGCAATCCAGATATACTGAGTGATATATTATACAAAGACGGAGGACTAGTTAACTTTGGAGATAATTCAAAGGGATATGTGATCGACATCGGCAAAATCGGTAATTCTGAAACTCTTACTATTTCTAATGTTTTACTAGCTAAGAATCTTAAAAATAACTTGCTAAGTATAAGTCAACTATACGATAAAGGATATAAAATTAAATTTGAAAAAGATAAGTGTCATATTGAAGATAATAATTCAACCATTATATTTAAGGGAGTCAGGAAAAAGAATATTTACATTCTTAGTATGAAAGTTTCGAATGATAACCTGTGTATGTTGGCAAATACTAGTGACCCTCGGATTTGGCATAAAAGATACGGACATTTGAATTTCAAACTCTTATCTAGACTGTCAAAACATGATCTAGTAAGAGGCCTCTCTAAAATGACTTTTAAAGTAGATAGTTTATGTGATGTTTGTTAATTAGGAAGACTTAGAAAAAGTTCTTTTAAATTAAAAGATATAATTTCAACCTCAAAACCTCTTGAATTACTTCATCTTGATTTATTTGGTCCATCTCAAATTCTATCAATAAATCATAGTAAATATGTTTTAGTAACTGTAGATGACTATTCTAGATTTACATGGACAATATTTTTGAAACATAAAAGTGATACTTTTGAATGTTTTAAGACCGTTTCAAAAAGAATTCAAAATCAATTTTCTTTAAAAAATTATAACTATTCGAAGTGATCACGGTGGTGAATTTGAAAATTAAAAGTTTGAGGAATTCTGCAATAAAAAGGGAATAACTCATAATTTTTCATTTTCGAGAACTCCACAACAAAACGGAGTAGTAGAACATAAAAATAGGACGATTCAAGAGTGTGCGAGAACTATGCTTACAGATAGTAATTTACCAAATAATTTTTGGGCAGAAGCTGTTGTACCACCTGTTATATTTTAAATAGAATTTTAATTAGACCTTTAACTGATAAGACATCTTATGAACTTCTTTATTTAAAGAAACCTAAGGTATCTTATTTCAGAATTTTTTGAAGTAAATGTTGTATTTTGAACACAAAAGATAATTTAGATAAATTTGATCCTAAATCCGACAAAGTATCTTTATCGGATATTCTAATAGAAGTAAAGCATAAAAGTGTTTAATTTAAAAACTAATACCATTGAAGAAACAATGCATGTTTCATTCGATGAAAATTTCAAATTTTTTGAAGATACAAATGATGAAGAGGATTTAATTAATCAAAATCAAGAATCAATTGAAACTAATAATGAAATTAGTCATCCTAATAAGAGAACTAAGCTTTTAAAAGATCATCCTATAGAAAATATATTAGGTGATATGCAATCTATTGTTAAAACTAGAAATCAACTAAGTCAAATGGGTAATGTAGCTTTTATATCAACTATTGAACCCAAAAATCCAAAAGAAGCATCAACTGATGATTCATGGATTTTGGCTATGCCAGAGGAATTAAACCAATTTACTAGAAATGATGTTTGGGAACTTGTTCCTAGACCAGAAAATAAAACTATAATTGGAACTAAATGGGTTTATAAAAATAAAATGAATGAACAAGGAGAGGTAGTTAGAAATAAAGCTCGATTAGTCGCTCAAGGTTATTGTCAAGAAGAAGGAATAGATTTTGATGAAACCTTTGCTCCTGTAGCAAGATTAGAAGCTATTAGGATTCTACTTGCTTTCGCAAATCATAATATTTCAAATTATTTCAAATGGATGCTAAAAGTGCATTTTTAAATGGATTTGTAAAAGAATAAGTATATGTTGAACAACCACCACTTTTTGCAAATGATAAATTACCAAATCATGTTTACAAACTTAAGAAAGCATTATATGGTCTAAAACAAGCTCTAAGATCCTGGTATGATAGACTAAGATCTTATGTATTGCAATCTAATTTTGAAATTGGTAAAGTAGGTAATACTCTTTTTATTAAAAGAAATAAAAATGATATTCAACTAGCACAAGTTTACGTAGATGATATTGTTTTTAGTTCAACTAATTTTGAAATGAATAAAGAATTTTCTGAAATAATGAAAAAAGGGTTTGAGACGAGTCATATGGGTGAATTAAATTTCTTTTTAGGATTACAAATAAAACAATTAGATAATGGTATCTTTATTAGTCAAGAAAAATATGCTAAAGACCTAATTAGTAAGTTTGGTTTGTCTACTGCAAGTGGAAAACCCACTCCCATGGCAACCGATGAGTACCTTAGTAAAGAAGATCTCTCGAAAGATGTAGATCAAAAATTATATAGAGGAATGATTGGCTCATTACTCTATATTACTGCTAGTAGACCTGGTATCATGCATAGTGTCTGTCTCTGTGCCAGATATCACTCCCAACCTAAAGAGACCCACTTAAAAGCCGTAAAACGTATTATAAGATATGTTAAACACACATCTGATTATGGCTTATTTTACCCTAAAAATGATTCTTTTGATTTAATATCTTACTGTGATGCTGATTATACTGGTTGTAAATCAGACCGAAAAAGTACAAGTGGAACTTGTCACTTTTTAGGACATTCTCTGGTTTCCTGGTTTAGTAAAAAGCAAAACATTGTTTCTTTATCAACAACTGAAGCAGAGTATATTTCTGTTGCTTTGGCTTGTTCTCAAGCAATATATATGCAACAAACTTTAAAATATTATGGTTTAAATATCTCGAAATCACCAATTTATTGTGATAATACTAGTACAATAAATTTATCCAAAAATACTACTCAACATGCTCGAACTAAACATATTGATATCAGACATCATTTTCTCAGAGATAATAAGTAAGGAAGTAGTACTCTCGATTATATCAATTCTGAGAATCAAATTGCTGATATCTTAACAAAACCTTTAAATGAATCAATATTTACTAAGTTAAGAAGAGAATTAGGTATTTGTTCTATAACTGAAATACAAAATATAAATAAATAAGTAATATTACTAATTAATATTAAAATAAATCAAAGAGTTAAAATTCTAAAGGACCATGTCGACATCCTCTAGGTACACATGTCGACATGTAATGTTTTTATTTTTTAAAAAATTTCCCACCAAAATTCAAAATTTTAGTTATATATTCTTCTCAAATTCGAATTTTTATTCATTCTCTCTTCTGAAATAAATAAAATCATGGCTTCATCTTCAAAATCAAACATAAAATCAACTTTCTCATTCCCCTCTCCTACTTCTGGTCCATTCCAATGCACTACTCTCGCTCGTGTAACGAAATTGGAGGAGTCTATGAAGGATACTCTTCAGATGTTGACTGAAATTCAAGTGACTCAACTTCGTATGGCGAAAGAGCAAGAAAGGCGAGGCAAGATTCTTAGGAATTTACAAAAATTCCTAATGGATAACCAGGCCAACCCTATCTTGATCGATGAAGACTCTTCACACAATCAAGAACAAGAGGGCAGTGAAGACGAAAAAGAAGAAGAACCAATGGAAGAAGCACACGAGGAGGATGATGACCAAGTAGTGTGCGTTGGAGAAGTGTGTTTCGACAAAAATAGGAATCTTGTCGAACAACATGGAAATTTCTGTTTCCACAATCCAAACTGTTCTATTCATAGATCTCCTATGTTCACAAACACACATTAGTTTCTTCTCTTTATTTCCGTTGTTGTTTGTGTTTTTATGTTTTCCAAACGTAAATGTAAATACAACCATATTCGTAATAAATAAACCCGTGTTCTTATATGTGTTTTAATTATTAGTATTTTGTGAATTCTTAGTTAAGATAGATAACAGTTTAGGACTATGATTTAGTATTAGATTTTAAGTATTAATTATTTATGATAACACTATCATTATAATCACATGTCATAGAGTGATAAGTTTTCGGGGGAGTTATATAGTTTGGAGTTATCTAGTTTAGAGTAAGTTTTTGTTGATGACAAAGGGGGAGAAATATAAAATAATGTAACGCTTCGGATTTTCGTTCTTCGATAATCCGACATCGACACTCACTTTATCGACTGCCGAGAAATCGAAGGCCGAAAACTCGGAATGTTATGGGTTTTAAAAAAAGAATTTAAGAAAAAGAAAGAGATAGAAGAAGAGAGAAGATAGAAAATAGAGAGGAAAGAAGATAGACGATTTTTTAGAAAACAGAGAATTTTGGAAAATAGAAGATAGAAGCATTTTAAAAATAGAACGGACAGAAAGGAAACAAAAAAGAACTACATCAGAATCTCACAATTCGCAGCGGAACAACATATAATAATAAATGAATAATCTTTAAACAAAGAACTATGTCAGTTATTACATTTCATTTCATTACATCACATCATATCATCAGAGTGTACAACAACATACAACAATAAATAGTGCAGCGGAAAAAGAAATACTATATAAACTAGTAATACGCCATGCCATCCAGCTTGCCTCCAGCAACTCCTGAATATCCAGAATATCCTGATAAACCTAACTCTTGACTGCCCGTGTGGAAATTGGTGGGCACCCAGAGTTTAGGAAGGAAAACAATAAACTCCAAGTCAGTCATGTGACTGGTGTGAGAACTCAAAACAGTTTATTTACTTTAAAATCAAAATAGAGGAATATTTTTAAATTCAATTCGCAATGCTTTTAAAAATGAAACTACCATAAGGCCTCCCGCACACACACACAATGCAAACGCAGAATCGGAGGAGATTTCTCCTTATGATAGTCAAAGATGCTTGATACGCATTTAAAATAACATTTGATATTATTATTAGTGTATAGTGTAGGAAAAATATTTCGGAAGTAGAATATAAATCTTAGCCAACATAGACATTTCGAACTATGCCTACTATAGCTACCATCCAAACAGTGGTGACCACCATAAGTGAATGGCAGGTTCTACAACTAATACCGTACAAGTTTCGTATTGGGAATTGGATTTCCAACAAATGGTCAGGCCAAGGAACTTCCCATTGCCACTGAGAATGCCTCTGGAAAGACATCCCCGAGAACCAAACCGGATCTCTGCCAACACAAGGCCGGGTTACCCCTAACTGGGTAACTACTGACACGAGTACGCCATTCCCCGGTCCTTTAGGACCTTTTCAACCGAGCGCTCGATATCCAACATCACACCATAATAAATAGAGTGTTTTCAACATGAGTAAGTATCTGGGCTCCATACCATGATACCACCCCTTTCCAGAAGGAAATGCACATACCCTAAGGGGAGCTACAGCAACCCCTAATAACCTTGCCGCATCTTTCCTGTTTTGACCATTTCCGGGATGTGAGGCTCGACGAAGTCACGTCCACAAAAACACACTTTGTACAAAAAGCCGTGCTTTGGGTCAACAAATGATCAACACAATGATCACTAAGATAGACGATCAAATAAATGATCCTATCACAAATAATCAACACAATGATCATTTCAGCATCACTCAGCATGTCACATTACCAAAATGGGATATATCGCTGATAACTTCAACTATATAACCTTTGAGCTCGTACGTCTCAAAGAAGGGTGTTAAGCAAAGAATAAATTCTCCGCCACCAACAGAAATATATTTGAAAGAAATCGGCTTTATATCTCAAATTGTAATGTCAGGCATACAATCCATACAAGTCTGTTCCGGGATCGAACAGAACCGAAGGCACTTACAAAGAAGTCCTTGCAATCCGAATAATCTCTAATCACGTTCGGATTTCCCATCACTTAGGAAGTTTCTATACCGGCGCGACTCGGTGCAGAAACAATCGATAGGTCATCCTATCGCTCTTGCAAATACTCGGTCTTCAACACCGATCTTCAAATGCAATTCATAACGACGTATCACATATTCGGAATGGGTTATACGACCCCATGGTCCTTTCCCGGTTAACCCGAATAGTGAGCGCTTATTCAAAAATAAGTGTGCATTCAAATTCAATCAATTCACATCAAATACCCAATCAAAGGGAAATACTGATAGTCGGTTATTGAACTATCACTGGATATGCACACATCACCAGATTCCAAATAATTTTCCAAATTATTTATTTTCCAAAATATCTTTACAAGATATATAATTTCAATTCTTCAAAAATAAATCAATATTTATTTTTTTTAGACAAATTCCACTTCCTTTATAAATTCCTTAGTGAATTTATAATTCCAAAATATCAATGAATATTCGATTTCAATTATTCATTTTCAATTTATCTTCAAGAAGATAAATTCTATAAATTCACTTCATATTGGAAAACATTTCCATACTTATTCATAAATAAGTAATTCACAATCTTTCATTTTCAACACTTAGAAAATATTCCATATACTTAAACCGAATTAAGTATATATTTCATTCTATTAAGAAAATCCTTTCTTAAACATATTTACTTGGGCCAAAACGAATGTTGCGTAAAACATCGTTACGACAACCCAAAATCACTAGTATAGGGATTCGAATTTAAAATAGATATATAAATCCCAATACTATTCAAAACATTTCCTTTCGGAAATCATTTACTATAACAACAGTGTTATAGTCCACCATTTCCTTTTATTTCTCGAAAACGTCTATTTCAACAATAAATGTTGAAATCTATGGTTTCGAATCTCAATACCTTTTAAAACATCGTTGGATCGTTTTAATTCTATTTAAAACATTCACATTCTAAACAATTTCTTTAACGTGTTATTCACTGTTCAAAAACGTGAATAAACTACGTTAACAAACTTCATCATTTCTATTCACTTTAACTTAAAGGATTATTCACTGTCTAAAACGTGAATATAACTCCATTTATAAGTTATAACAATTAACTTATCAAAATAAGTCGTTTGCGAATTTATAAAACAACGTTTATAAATTCCATTTCTATTTATTTATAAAAACTTCCTTTAATAAATTCCTTTATTAACCTATTCCAGTTTATAACTAAATTATAAACTAAACGTTCATATTATAAGTTAAATACTTATAAAACGATTATTTTATAAGATCGTTCTTTTAAAGACTTTCCAATTTATAAATCTTATAACTTATAAGATTTAATGATTTATCCAATCTATTCTTCAAAAAATTTCACCAAATTTATAAATCTTACTATTTATAAATTTCATTTATAACTTCACGGTTTATAATTCTATAAATTTCATTCTTTAATGAAATTCATTTTCACTTCATTCAAACACTTATAAAAAAAACTTGTTTTATAATGTCAATTTTTCAATTTATAAATATCCATTTATAAATCTCTTAATATAAATCAGTTTATATTATTATTCTAAAACGTCTTTAAATTCCTTTATAATTTCATCATTTCGATTTATAAAATAATCAAATTTTATAAATCCTATATTTAAACTTTTATCATATATTCAAAAATCCAATCTAAATTATTTTATAAAATCATTAGTTCATATTTCTCAAAAATCGACTTTTAATCGTATTTCTAAAAATCGGCCCTTTTTAACTATATTTCACAAAAACCATAATTTTTATAACTTTAAAAATTATAACGTTTATTTATTTATAATGGATCAATTCCAAAAGATTTTATCCTTTCAAAAATTACTTTTAAAAACATTTCAAAATCCCAAATCTGGGTCCAATGATGCTACACACCAAATAGTCAATCACGACTAACAACGATATCATATGTCGATATGATAATCCATCAAATATCAAAATATCTGAAATCAAATAAAAACTGTTGAGGAATCCAGTTGGATCCCTCCAACCTGTTTCCTGCATCCAAAAACATTAGCACAATACCAATTTCGCTCCAGTACGAAATTATCGCGGTATATGTTCTTATTAAATATTATCCGCTTACTAACGGCGTAATAGGGTCTCATCCGCTAAACAAAAAATGCGGGAAATCAACAACTGCAATATATACATATGCCAATATATATATATTGATATTATATATAATACCAATTTCACTGTTTATGAAATATTCGCGGTATATGTTTATATTAAATAACATCCGCTTACTAACGGCGCATAATGTCTATTTTAACAATCAATAATTTACAGTCATCATTCAAACATGCATTCAAATATTTTAAATCTAACTATTTAAAATAAAATCGAAACTGATTCGATTGAGTGAGAAGTTCTCACCTTGATTTTTAAATTCCGTTTTAGCTTTTTATTTCGAATAAAATTAAACGCGCGTTTAATTTTACCCGAAATTCTCACTAACTCCAAACGACTCCAAACCAACTCCATCGCGTAGTGCTCGTCCATACGATCCCAACGCAACTGAGTTTGCATTTTTTCGACCTCGTATGAAAATGATATGAATTTTACAAGATTGTACACGATTTATATTACTTAAATCACACATAACTTTATAATTTAAACCCAAACAAATCACAGCCTTTGATCTCACCCCCCCTCACATCTGGGCCGCACGTCTCCACCCCCATCTTCTTCGTTCTCATCTCCAGGTAATTAGCCGACCTCCTTGAACCCATAGCACAATTCTAGGGTTAAATAGCTCGGCCACCACACACGATTATATTCGATCACAACACCACCATGACGAAGCCCACGACCTTAGCTATGTTCGGCCACAACAGTAGTGAACTCGGCCTCCTCCTCTAGCGTGCGCACGGTGATGAACTGCAGATGGACGCGAGCATTTTGACGAAGATCCGTAGATCCAAATGCGATCTCCACCGTTGATCTCGTAGCTCTCGTCGTGCTCTTCATCTTTGTAGTTGAAACCTAAGGCTAATTGTCGACGGATTGGAAGATAATCGAGGTGGAAGTCGAGTGTTTTCTGGCCATTCATTTTTAGGGCCGGCTACATGAAGCAAATTAGGGTTTTGGAATATATTTTATTTTTGTGAATTAAGGTGTATTTATAAGAAAAGCAAGCGTAAACACTATTCATCCCGGGAATTCCGAACTCCGATTTACGCACCGTAACCAGCGTACCTAGGGTTTATCCCGCATTCCGGACACAATGGAACAGGTTTTGGAAGCTAATTCGGAAGTATGTGCGAGTTATGGCTGAAAACGTTCAATTTAAATTAAACCGATTTAAGTCGATTTCTAGGCGTTTTAATTTGTACCGGACAAACGGTAAATCCAAACGACTTGAAATTTGAAACCTTACAATAATATCACATTACGGATCCGATGAAACTGGTTTCGTCGAATTCCGAGACTTTTTGAAAAATGGCTATTTTGACTCGCCAAATTTAAATTAAAAATAATTCGATGCGTTTCGAGCTGCCACGATCAAACGATAACTCCGATTGACATGAAAATTGAAATCCAGTAATAACTAACTATTACGGATCCAATGAAACTGGTTTCGTTCAATTCTGAGACTGTTCAAAAATTGACTATTTTACAGTCGATTATTAAATATTAAAATATTCAATTTTCACAAATTAACTTTTAATTCGATTTTAAAAGTTCTAAAATATTTCTATAACTCCAGTATGATTAATTAAAATTTTACAAATCATTTTCAATCATATTTAACTCAATTTTCAATTATTTTCATAATTTAACATATTAAATTATCGATTTAATAATCCAATTAAATCCAATAATTCAAATTAAAAATTTATTTGACTTATAAATTTCACTTATAAATATTTAAAATTAATTAAATATTCAAATTTTAATTAATAAAAATTCTGGGTCGTTACAAATAGGGTAGTTAGGCATAGATTAAGGGGGAGTTGTTAGTTTTAGGGGGAGTTATTAGAATAGAAGTAATATTTTATAAACAAAGGTTGTCATCATCAAAAAGGGGGAGATTGTTAGTCCATGAGATGATGGTTTTGATGATAACAACCTTAGAATGGATTATAAAATATAAATACTAACATTATAAGTATAGATATATATGTGTATGCAGGATCTAACCATGCAGGTACCAAGAATGAAGACTGTACAGTATAGAGATTCAAGATATCAAGATAGAAGACTCATGAGAATCAAGATTATCAAGAGTTCAAGATTTCAAGGATAAGTATTTTCAATTAGGAATTTTTGTTAAAACTCGTAGAAAAGCACTGCATCTTAAAATCCAATTTATACGTGGAATGGAATCCACTCGAGCCCGTCAAAGGGATGGAACCCTAAGTAAGATGGAACCTACGAAAATCTAGTGGGACATTGTTTTTGTATCCACTAATTTTAATTCAAATGATTTTTCAAAATTATCTTGTTTTCAAAATGATTTTAAAAACTTTCCTTTTAAAAGATTCAAAACCCTCGATTCCGATTTTAAATAATTTTAGCCTCAAAAACATCTTTAATTTCAGAGTCAAATTACTCATGATTTTAAACTATCTTTTCAAATAACATGTTTAACTTTTAAATATTTATACTTTGATTTAAATATAAATTATAGTTAAATTATGTATATATTTACTTATGAATTTCAACTATATTCAAGTATATTTGTAAAGTTTAAAATAGTTTTAGTATAATGTAAAGGTTATTTTCAAAGAAAAACAAGACATCAAAATTTAATTTGGGCTGTCGACATGCCTAGGGGTATCATGTCGACATGGTGGCAGTTTGAATTCAAAATTCAAATTTCAAAAGAAGTGTCTATTCGCCATAAGTCTTCATGAATGGTCATGGCTGTTGTTCTTCTATAAATAGTGGTCAGTTTCAACGAATTTTTATTCATATTTTTTTGGTTTTTACTCCTCTTCTTCTTCCACATTTCTTAATACTAATTCATACCCTTACTCTACCGAAATCAACATCGAATCATACTCGATTACTCCTACTTGATTCTCCATCACTATCTCTACAAGATTCTCGGTGCTATTCAGAGTTATAGACTTCTTCGTAATCTATTAGCGAGAAAAGGTGTGATTGTGGCCTTGGAAATCAATCAAAAGGCAAAAGGTGTGATTGTAGCCTTGGTAAATCAATTGGGTAAACTTATGGTCCGGAAATCAAGTATCCCTACCCAGGGGATCGAAATTCTGGAGGTGTACCTCGTAGCCTTGAAACCGAGGGTGTAATTGTACAATTGATTTTGAAAGGAAATCCGTACTTATGTTGTGGGACTGGATGTAGGGTAACTCCGAACCAGTATAAAATCCGTGTGTTCTTTCCTTTACTGCTTTTATTTTATTTCTGCATCTGTGTTTGTTTCTGTGATCATTCCTGTTTCTGTATATTGCATAATTTTGTGTCTAAATTAACATAAAATCAAAAGATTTAGTAATTCTTCATTAACACTATTCACCCCCCCTCTAGTGTTAATCTTAGCCTTAAGATCCATAATCCGCATTTCTCACAATTTTAACATTTATAAAATTCGTTTTAAAATTCTAATATTTTAATTTATAAAATATCAATTTTATAAATCTCCTATACAAACCATTTTACAAAATAGTTAACTTCACATTCCAAACATCATATTCTGGTTTTATTTCACAAAAGTCATAATTTCAATTATATTTCCCAAAACATCATAATTTTTGTAACTTAAAAATTATCACATTTATTTATTCAAAATCAATTCTTGACGATTCAAAAATTCAATAAAACAATTATTTTCAAAATCACTTTTAAAATTCTTTTAAATTGGAAATCGTTACTTTAACATTTTTAAAATTCCAAAAATAGATTCAATGCTGCAACAGCACCAAATACATCAATCACGACATCCAAAACATCATATAGCATATGATAATAAAATACATATCAATATCTATAAATAAATCAATACTGGTGAGGAATCCAGTTGGATCCCTCTAACCTATCACCTGCAACAAATATACATATTAGAATATGTGTACAATGTCCGCTTCGAGGCAGACACACATACAAAAGGTCATCCACTCATACACGGGAACGTATAGGGTCATCTTCTCCACTAAGCAGGTATATATCCAAATACCAATTAATGTATCATATATCATCCAAATAATCATCAATCATCATATAATAAATTATTTCTCACTTATATAAAAATATCAGCAAGTCAGAAAGAGTGAATTGTACTCACATTGCTTGCAATAGCGGTTTCAGCGTTTTATTTCGAATAAAATTAAATGACCGCTTAATTTTATCCAAAATTTACACTATCTCCAATCAATCCCATTCCATCTCCATCGTGCAGTATTCGACAATATGAATCCAACGCAATTCGTTTCGTGCAAAATGGACCTCGTATGACAAAGATACACTGTTTTAAAGTTTATACGAATTATAAGATAATTAATTTACTATTTCTATTTAATTTTAAACCTACTTTCAATCCTAGCCGCATGATATTACACCCTAGATCTCAGCCATGTGATTTCTTTTTCTACTTCCAGGTTACATCGTTCGAAACCGAACCCATGCCGCCGTCTTTCCATCGATTGACGCGCCAACATCGATCATCGAGAAGATGATCAAACACCCTCCCCCCACGCACGCCGTCTTCAACCTCCACCTACGGTGATCTCGGTCCCCCCTATGCATCAAAAAATGCGATTGAACTTCGAACATTCAAATGAAGATTGTCGTTGATTTACTCGACTATAAACGATCACGACCGTTCATATCGAAGCTCTCATCGAGCTCTATAATTTTTTAGTTGAAAGTTTTCGCTACCTCTCACTGGATTAGAAGAAAAATAAGGAAGAGTGAGACAATTTTTCGGCCTGCAAGCGTTAATGGTGGCAGCTGAAGACAAATTAGGGTTAGGGTTTGATTTGTGTTGCAAATAGAAAATTATGAAGTCCTTATATAGAAAATTGCAAAACACTATTCATCTCGAAAATTTGCGAACTCGAAACGAAGCATGCCGTCTGGCGTTTATAATGTATTACCCTATTCCAAATGCAATGGAATATATATCGGGAGCCAATTTGATCGTATTTGGAAGATAGGTTTTCGAATCAACTATTTAAATTTAAAATTCATCTAAACCGATTTCCACGCGTTTTAGCTTGCCCTAGACAAACCGTAAATCCGATTGACACAAAATTTGAAATCTTATAATAATATAACATTACGGATCCGATGACCTAGTTTCATCGAAATCCGAGACTGTTTGGAAAATGACTATTTTTACTCGTTAATTAAATATTAAAATATTCAATTTCTAAATTTAACTTTTAATTCAATTTCAAAAGTTCTATAATATCATTCTAATTCAACTAAAATTAAATTCAACTTTATACAACATTTTTATTCATATTAAATCCAATTTACAATTATTTCAGCAATTTCAAATATTAAATTAACAATTTAATTATCCAATTAAATCACTATATCTGAAATAAAATTTATTCAGCTTATATACTTTACTTGGGAATATTTAAAATAAATTAAATATACGAATTTCAAATGACCGAAATTCTGGGTCGTTACAATCTTTCTACTTTGAATATTGATGAACATGATCGTGAGATATTTTATCACATTTTCGAAGGAGATGGCAACTTTGAATTTAAAAATCGTAACTTTCGTATGAAAGCACATATTGTTAATCTTCTTTTGCAACATACTATCACTCCTCGATCGGGAAATTTGAATAACCCGACTTTGAAAGTCTGTAAAGCTCTTTTTGCTATTTTTGTTCATTATGACATTAATTGGGCGTAAATGATTATGGATGAACTTCGTCCAAAGAATTTGGAAATGGGTGAGAATACTTTGTATCATGGAATCTATGTCACTCAGATTTTTAATTATTTTGGTGTTGAGTATAAATGGGAAGAATTTGTTTCAAGAAATGTATTTAATCATGCCACCGTTTCTCTTATGAAAATTCCTTTCATATTTCAACAATATGAATCTCTTGCCGAAATGGATGAAAAGTTGGCACATGAAGAGATGGAAGAAGAAAATGAGGAAGAATAAGAAGAAGAAGAAGAAGTGGAGGAAATGGAAATTGATGAAGAGAATGAAGAAACCTCCTTGGAAAGTATTGAATATCCTATCAATACTAACAATCCTTCGAATAAAACTCTCCTCAAAAATCAAAAGATCATAGTGGAAAATCAACGGATTCTCAAAAGATCCGTTAGTAAGAAATTGGATAAAGTCCACTAATATGAATAAGTTCTTTGCTAAAGTTGGTCGAAAACTTGGCCTATCATCTTCCTCCTCATCCTCTAGCACATTCTAATGTGATGTACTAATTTATTTTGTATGAACTTGATTGATCTTTTATCGTGTTATGAAGTATCTCTTGTAATAGCTTATCTATCTATAAATTTATCTATTTTACATTTTTCTACCTTATAGTGTCTCTGGCATAAATGATAGTATATAAGTTAATATATATACATACTTATGCATAAAACAAAGAAGACACATAGATCAACACACCCATGTCGACATACCCAACACCCTATGTCGACATATAACTGTCTGATTTAGTTTTTTATTAATTTTGAATTTAAAATAACTAACTTGTGTCTATTAATTTCAAACGAATCTCTGACTAATTAAACACCTTTTTCGTCCAGAAATTTGTAAACTCTTTATTTCTACTCATCTCTATTTGCATCTTTTAACTATGTATCAAAAATGGCATTGTAATGGCCCGTTTTTCCATACCCTTTGAATCGATAATAAACCACACATGTCTAACTCAAATTGCATGAATAAGCGGATCATTAAGGGTAGAAAGAAAATAAAGACAGAACAGAATCTCACACGAATGGAATAACATATATTATTTCAATAATAATCTTTACAGTGGAAAATTTTAAATAGAATATCAGAGTCTAACATAGATTCAGCCTGGACAGCCATAAACCCCTGTCCTTACAATTGCTGGTAAACATCAAACAAAACACGCTAAGTTCAGTGGATAATAGAATACGTCCACACGGATCTCCAGCTCTCCTCTGGAAACTTCAACCGTCTTCAACCTCAACCTGAAACTACTCGGATCTGACCCGAGTATTGGAAATACCCGGATCAGGCTTGATAAACCAGCATGAGATACTCGAAAATTAAAATGACTATGTTATCAAAACCTTTGAGAAGAAGGGTGTCACATAAGACCACGACCACATATAAACACGGACGGGTTTTTACGTTGTGATAACTAAAACACTTTTATATATCAAAATGGTTGATATTATTTTCAATGACATTATTTTGAAAACACTTTTCAAATAAACTTATTCAAATAAGATATCAATATCTGGACTAAGTCTAAGGTAATATATCCGGACTGGGCCAAAGGAATATACCGGACGGAATATATGATACCAAAAGGGGTAGACGAAATGTTTGCAAGTCATTGCAGCTATTTTGGGAATACAATCAAAACCATAAATCTCGTATTGGGATTAGATTTCCTACATGATAGGGAACTAGTGGAAAGATCAATCTGTATCCATAGTTTAAGTCCATGACTCAGACGCCGTTATACAATAACACAAATGGCTAAAAGTGGATGTAATCTACGAATAACATCCAAGAACTCGGACTTCGCGCAACCCTTCCATGAAGCCCAGACGTATTTGGTACCTGGGGATCAGAACATCTGATAACCCAAATCACTACTATCTGAAATGAGAGCATACATCTGACCACATAGAATCCCATCATAACCGGGGTGTGAGGCTCACGAGGCTACGATCAATTTCTTCAAAACAACGTTTTTCATACAAAACCATGCTTTGATTATAACAGGTTCCACTTTGAATGCCACACTACCATTTCTTTGATTACTATTTGACTCCCACACAAAAATGCAACCCTTGAGCTCGTACGTCTCAAGGAGGGTGTTAAGCTAAGAGAAGTTGCCTTCTCCGCCACCACTGATGTACATTTGTAAAAGACAAACGTTGTGTCTTATAAATGCAATGTCGGACATTCATCGACACAAGTTCATTCTAGGACTGAACGAAACCGAAGGAACTTTCCTCATCCATTACTAGGCGAGAAGCCTTTGTAATCCGAAAAATCTCCATTACGAGGAGACCACTGCTATAAATAACTCTATAATGGAGGCCAACCAGAGCTTGTTCAACAAGCAGTCTTCACGCTATGAAGATCCACGGACTTCAATAATCATCATCTTCAACATGTCTTCACTTTCGAACGTATACATTGGTTCGAAGTGGTTTTCGGATAAGAATCAACCAAATCCGACTCCCGTTCCTTCAAAGCCAATCATCGCTTAAAAAGATGTTAAGTTTATAAGTGGATATCAATCATCAATCAATTACTTCATCTTTTAAATCAAATATCTTTCTTAGGTATTATCTTTTCAAGTTATTCCATTTTCTTTTCAAATGTATATGGAATCATTAAGCCTCATTTATCAAATCATTTGGTTTATTTAAACCTTTCTTAAATCCTGGAATAATTCCAAATCATTTTCTCTTTTACTTAGAAAAACCTTTCCAAATCATTCTTTTAAATCATAATCAAAGATATCTTATATTCAATTTATAACTTGTAACTTAGGGAAAATATTCCCAAATCATTCATTAAACCTTAATCGAAGATTTCTTTTTTAAGTTCAAATCATATTCTTGCAAACCGAAGATTTTCATAATAGAGCATTACTGCCATCTTAGATATGGTAAATTTCACCTCCAGAGACTAATGGAAAGTTTCTCCTCCAAGGACTAATGGCAAGTTTCACCTCTATGGACTAATAGCAAGTTTCACCTCCAGGGACTAATAGCAAGTAATCCTTCATTATGAATATCTTTGTCTTTTAACGATCTTTGTCTTCAATATGTTTTATTTCAAAAACTAGTTTGAAGTGATTTTCGGATAGGAATCAATCAAATCCGATCTTGGTTACTTTGTACTAATCATCGATCAAAAAATGTTAAGTGGTCAACTAACATTCAAAGAATTTGTTTCTTTCCTTTTATTTTAGAAAAACTTAAATATGACCTTTTTAGAGCATCCGGACTTTCTTTACGATCTATTCCACCCCTCGCCTAAAAAGAGAAAACATAGGCCAGGTAAGTTCAGAGCACTGGTCGCTCCATCTCTAACCTTAGTTAAACACCTTATTTTTATCTTCTCAGATCTCATAGGAGGGACAAATGTACTAGTCGTTTCCGCATACTCGGTTTTTTATTATATTCAATCTTCTTCACTTTTTTGTTTAAGTCATATAAACAATTCATCTTAATAATTTATTCAAATTCTTATTAGAACTTCCACATCATCTTTACACTACTTAATTATTCCTTTAAAGTCATTCACAAAATATTTAGAAAATAATTGTTAAGTTTAAACTCATATTCAAAAGTTTATAGAATTCGTAGCATAAAAGTGCTGCGGAAAGTGCTATATAAGCTGACTTGATTTAAACAACTTTTTAAGATTTGAAAATTCAAATTTTCCATTTCAAATCTCTTTTAAACCATTTTAATAGGTTTATCAAATTTATTTTATATTTTTAATCGTTTAAAAATATCACTTATAAATATATCCCGTTTTGGATTCCGAATTGCAAAACCGCGATATTTTTAGAAAATAGTTTTGGATGTATTTCAAAATCTACACAACGAAATCTTGATTTTCTTTCTTCATTTGAAAACTATGGATATAATAGACGAAAAATTCTTACATCAAAGAATTCCGAACTATCTTTCACTTTGTGCATACATTTATCTTTTATGGCGCGAAATCACGAACTACCGGTACGTGACGCGCATAGTTTTGACTTGTTTCTCAATTTCTTTTCAAACTTCTTTAAAACATTTTTAAATGTTTAAAAAACATTTCTAAATCATTTTAAACTCATTTTAAACAATATTTCCACCATTTCAACTTATATTCATTAAGAGGCTAAATACTTTTCATACATATATTTGTATGAATTTAATTCTCATTTAATTAACTTTGGTTAATTACTAATCATTTCTCTTATCTTTATCAAACAAGTTATCATCCATATAATCAATAACATAATCAACCAATTTGCAACCAAGTTATCAAACATTCATTCAACATATTTAAAATTTCAAATCTTTATACTTGAAATAATTTATTGATTAATTAGTAAATATGAGTACTCACCTTTTAACCAAATCGTTCACTTCCTACCAACATTCCTATTATCCAACACTTCACTAAATCCCCTTATCTTTACCAAATATTTTCCATAGACTTTCCTTTTGATTCCGGCAGCACTTCCTTCTTTTTTTCTCGCTCTGAAGCTTCACAAAATTGCTTCTCCTTCTTGATAGTTCGGCCTCACCCTATTCCATCACTTTCTCCATCGTTTCTTCACTTCATAGATGCTAAACCATGTTCTAATGGTATTCTAAGGTCTTTGGCACAGTTTGGTGGTGTTTGGAGATAATTTGATATGGTTTTGAAAAAGTTAGTAAGCATTTGAAAGAGAAGAAGAAGCCATAAAGAGAGCTTCAAGGAGGAAGAAGAAGAAGGTAGAAATAGGGTGAAATTTGTGAAAGAAGTGGTAGGTATTTATAGAAAAAGAATTGAAGTGGTAAGTTACCAAAATATCCCTTTACCAAATTACCAAAATTACCTTACTTACTTATAAAGTAATCTTATTTTTTTTCAACACTTAACATCACATTTCAAATCATTACTTTATGTCATTTTCACTTAGATATTAAGTAAAGTAAGTAATAATTATGTTTCTTTGATTTGATGTTTTACTTTTTGCTTTGAAATGACATTTTTGTACTTACTTTTTCTTAATTGTTTTCTAGAAGTTTCTAACCTTGTTTAGTAAAAGTAAACTTGATTAGTGAATTAATTAATACTTATACTATTTGAATATATGTTTCTATATAAGAAAATAAAGGTAGGACGACGTTGCGACAACTTTTAATCGACAAAACATCGTTTTTCGACAAAATATTTTACGGTCACCTTTTGACGTTTTAGTTGAACTATTTATTTATGTAGACCAAATTTAAAAATGAACTTTTTTCTTCTTTGAATAAGTTAAAACATGTCTCTTTATATTTAAAATCATATTTAAATAATATTAAAATCTTTAATTTTACAGTGTATGTAAAACTGACAAAATGCGACAAAATTTTGTTATTTTTGTAAAACGATTATTAACATACCTTTAAATATTTTATTATACTTTTATTATCTTTATTAGATGTTTTCAATATGATTTATCATTTTAAATAAACATTTGAACCTATTTATTTAAGCATTTATTTTTAACAAAACTTAATTTTCGTTGGTTTGTTCTAAAATCCAAATTTATACTTTTTAAATTATCAACTACAAGAATAAATAATTTCTCAATTATTATCTATTATATATAACTTGTTTATTTAAGTTTTAAGCCATTCTAAATTTAAAAAAAAAAATCTCTCATTTTCGAAGTAGCGAAATTACGGGTCGTAACATTCCCCATACTTAAATAAATTTCGTCCTCGAAATTACCCAAAACACAAGTTTGCCTAAATCATTTATATTTAAACTTAATTCCATATGATATACATAAATCATCCGTATGAAATATCTTATTCGATCTCTTATTCGAATACACAACTTTATTTCCGAACTAGTATCGATCCCGCGATTCTCTAGTGTGGACTTTAATCAGGCTCTTTGCTCAGAAACCTTTGCTTTCCTTGAATAGCTCTCAACTATGATAGAAAACTCAAGTACCCAACCATAAACCATAATTAATGTTCGCCGTCAAGAATCGAGTGATAAATCCTTTTTCGGACTAGCGTAAACGCCTCAAAGTTCCGAACTCGAATATTAGATCAACATTTGTGTGACGAAATGATCTACATATAATATATGTATTTATTAACTCTTAAAAACTTTCATAAACTTTTATCTTAAGCTCTCTATTATTTTTTCTCTTTGCTAATACGTCTTATAATAGATTTTATTTCCAAAATTATCTTAAGTTTAAATAAGTTTCCTTTATTTCTTTAAACTTTTTCAAGAGACTATGATAAAATTTCCATGGTTTCATTCTTTTCTTTATTTTATTAAATATATTCTTACAAGATATATTTTTAAATAATTTTCTAAACTTTAAACACTTTTTTTTATAAAGCTGTTCTTTCTAGTATTCCTTTGAACATTTTATTTTTAAATATCTTATTAGATTTGATCGGATATAAGAAAAGAAGTGCATCGAGAGAACAATCAAATGGAAGTTCATTAATTAACATCATATTCATACATCTATTTCAATCTCTAACTGGCATTACAAAATTTTAGAGATAACTTCACTAAGGAATATAGCTTATCACTTACTACCATTATATAGATACTCAGACTACTATTTACTATTCTTGAATTCCTTTTGAGGTAGACGATGCTCTATCTTTGGGGCTTAAGTCATCTAACCTTTCCTTTGGACAGTCCTTCTCCGAATGTCCATATTTACAACATGATCTGCAAGGCCATGAAATCGTGGCTATCTGAATGGTATGTGCCTTAGACGACTTTTCTCCTTTCTTTAAATTGCAATCTTTGACTATATGTCCTAATTCTTTGCACCGATAACAACACTTTTCCTTCCCGTTTGGGGCTTTGGGTTTCTTCTTTGTTCTAGGGCAATCACGTAGAAAATTTCCTAGCCTCTTATACTCAAAACAACATATATCTTTTCGAACGGATTTTTCTTCCTTCTGTTTCTTTATTTTCCTATCACAACAAAGTGCATAATGCCCTTCTTGAAAACACCTAAAGCAGTAAATGCCAAAATACTTTCCTGGTTTTTTTCCCTGCTTCTCTTTCTACACATGCTCTTCGTTCCTGCTTTAGAGTCATCTAAAACTCATTACTTGACATATAATAAGCCATTCTGCTCCTAATTGATATTTCAAGATAAGATTAGAAATGTTTATATTATTTCCATTTCATCTTATTCAAATATCTTTATCCAAATACTTAATTCAACTTGTTTGGATTCGAACTTGCCTTCATCCCCCAATGATAAGAAGAATAATTTACCAAGTGATCAATACCATTTGCCCAAGCCAACATATGATTGATACTTAAAAGATTATCTTAATCATCACTAGACGGATCAAGACCCTATCCATGGGACTTCCCCAAGGGAATGTATCTTATAAATTTCCCTAACCACACAAAATTTTATATCTTTTGAAATACATTCCTTTATATGCAAAATATAATCTGTTCAAAACAATGTGTCGATATGCCTTGTTAAGAGTTCAGAAATACCTATCGATACAGTTGTACTTCCCATATCGACCAGAATTTATAAACCACTCGACTTATAAATCAACACAAAACATTTTTAATAGTCACTAACAAATACGCGATCATATATAATACACTCAAACTCATTTTAGGGTGTTACTAACCCTATATCTAGTGAGTTATTCATCCTAGGATATTACTAACCCTATCTATGATGAGTCTTTACCCCAACAAAGCCAAGGTTCTCGCTCAACCTTCAGCTCTGATACCAAATGTAATGATCTAGGCTTTTCAACCATCGATAGCGGCTACTTTCTGCTGTAGCTGACACCGATACCTCACGCTTTGCTTTTATGGCCAGCCTCTCGACTAAAACCAACCCTTCGATACTCGATCTCAGGGACATGTAGGAGCAAGAGTCATCTGTTTTCTACCTAACAAGAAACGAGAACCCCTATCATGCACGAACCTCAATAAACAAAGCGGATAATAGAATATGTCCATACGGTGATGAAGATCTTCAGCTCTCCTCTGGAAACTCCAACCATCTTCAACCTCAACCTGAAACTACTCGGACCTGACCCGAGTATTGAAAATACCCGGATCAGGCTTGATAAACCAGCGTGAGATACTCGAAATTTAAAATGATTATGTTATCAAAACCTTTGAGAAGAAGGGTATCTCATAAGACCACGCCCACACATAAACACGGACAGGTTTTTACCTTATGATAACTAAAACACTTTTATATATCAAAAAGGTTGATATTATTTTTAATGAAATTCTTTTGAAAACACTTTTCAAATATACTTATTCAAATAAGATATCAATATCTGGACTAAGTCTAAGGTAATATATCCGGACTGGGTCAATGGAATATACCGAACGGAATATATGATACCAAAAGGGATAGCCGAAATGTTTGCAAGTCATTACAGCTATTTTGGAAATACAATCAAAACCGTAAATCTCGTATTGGGATTGGATTTCCAACATGATAGGGAACTAGTGGAAAGATCAATATGTATCCACGGCTTACGTCCATGACTTAGACGCCGTTATACAACAACACCAATGGCTAAAAGTGGATACAATCTGCGAATGAAATCCAAGGACTCGGACTTATTGCATCCCTACCATGAGCCCCAAACGTATCAGGTACCTGGGGCTCAGAACATATGATAACTCAAATCACTACTATCTGGAATGCGAGCATACATCTGACAACATAGAATCCCATCATAACCAGGGTGTGAGGCTCGTGAGGCTACGATCAATTTCTTCAAAGCAACGTTTTCCATACAAAGCCATGCTTTAATTATAACAGGTTCCACTTTGAATGCCATACTACCATTCCTTTGATCACTATTTGACTCCCACAAAAATACAACCCTTGAGCTCGTACGTCTCAAGGAGGGTGTTAAGCTAAAAGAAGTTGCTTTCTCCACCACCACTGATGTACATTTGTAAAAGACAAACGTTGTGTCTTAGAAATGCAATGTCGGACATTCGTCCATACAAGTTCGTTTTAGGACTGAACGAAACCGAAGGTACTTTCCTCGGCCATTACTAGGCGAGAAGCCTTTACAATCCGAAAAATCTCCATCACCAGGAGACCACTGGTATAAATAACTCTATAATGGGGGCTAACCAGAGCATGTTCAACAAGCAATTTTCATGCTATGAAGATCCACGGTCTTCAATAATCATCATCTTCAACATGTCTTCACTTTCGAACTTATACATTGGTTTGAAGTGGTTTTCGGATAGGAATCAACCAAATCTGACTTCGGTTCCTTCGAAGCCAATCATCGCTTAAAAAGATGTTAAGTTTATAGTGGATATCAATCATCAATCAATTACTTCATCTTTTAAATCAAATATCTTTCTTAGGTATAATCTTTTCAAGTTATTCCATTTTCTTTTCAAATGTATATGGAATCATTAAGCCTCATTTGTCAAATCATTTGGTTTATTTAAACCTTTCTTAAATCTTGGAATAATTTCAAATTATTTTCTCTTTTACTTAGGAAAACCTTTCCAAATCATTCTTTTAAATCTTAATCAAAGATATCTTATATTCAATTTATAACTTTTAACTTAGGTAAAATATTCCCAAATCATTCATTAAACCTTAATCAAAGATTTCTTTTTTAACTTCAAATCATATTCTTGCAAATCGAAGATTTTCATAATAGAGCACTACTGCCATTTTAGATATGGTAAATTTCACCTCCAGGGACTAATGGAATGTTTCACCTCTAGAGACTAATGGCAAGTTTCACCTCTAGGGACTAATGGCAAGTAATCCTTCATTGTGAATATCTTTGTCTTTTAACGATCTTTGTCTTCAATATGTTTTATTTCAAAAACTAATTTGAAGTGATTTACGGATAGGAATCACTCAAATCCGATCCTGGTTCCTTTGTACTAATCATCGATAAAAATATGTTAAGTGGTCAATTAACATTCAAAGAATTTATTTCTTTACTTTTATTTTAGAAAAACTTAAATATGATCTTTTTAGAGTATCCGGGCTTTCCTTTCGATCTATTCCACCCCTCGCCTAAAAAGAGAAAACATAGGTCAGGTAAGTTCGGGGCACTGGTTGTGTAACGTTTCGATTTTTCGTTGCCGAAAAACCGAACAGTTATGGGTTTTTAAAAAGAAGAAAAGAAGAAAAAGAGAGAAAAGAAGGTAGAAAATAGATAAGGTAGAAAAGATAGAAAGAAAAGAGAACAGAAAAAACAGAAAAGAAGATAGAACATTTTAAAATAGAAGAAAAAGAGAATAGAGAACATAGAACGGAATAGAAAACAACAGAACAACATCAGAATCTCACAATTCGCAGCGGAACAACATATAATAATAAATGAATAATCTTTAAACAAAGAACTATATCAGTTATTACATTTAATCACATTACATTACATCATATCATCAGAGTGTACAACAATATACAACATCAAACAGTGCAGCGGAAAAAGAAATACTATATAAGTAATACGCCATGCCATCCAGCTTGCCTCCAGCAACTCCAGAATATCCAGAATATCCTGATAAACCTAACTCTTAACTGCCCGTGTGGAAATTGGTGGGCACCCAGAGTTTAGGAAGGAAAACAATAAACTCCAAGTCAGTCATGTGACTGGTGTGAGAACTCAAAACAGGTTATTTATCTTTAAAATCAAAATAGAGGAATATTTTTAAAGTCAATTCGCAATGCTTTTAAAAATGAGACTACCATAAGGCCTCCCGCACACACACACAATGCAAACGCAGAATCGGAGGAGATTTCTCCTTATGATAGTCAAAGATGCTTGATACGCATTAAAAAGAAGCATTTGATATTATTACTAGTGCATAGTGTAGAGAAAAATTCATTTCAAAAGTAGAATATAAATCTTAGCCAGCATAGACATTTCGAACTATGCCTACTATAGCTAACTATGTTCAATAGCAGGTTACCGCCACATTCCATAGCAGGTTATACAACTAAAACCGTACAAGTCTCGTATTGTTTCTTTGGATTTCCAACGAATGATCAGGCCAAGGAACTTCCCATTGCCACATGAGAATGCCTCTGGATGGACATCCCCGAGAACCAAACCGGATCTCTACCAACACAAGGCCGGGTTACCCCTAACTGAGTAACAACTGACCGAATATGCCATCCCCCGGTCCTTTGGGACCTTTTAACCGAGCGCTCGTAATCAATTCACACAATCATAACAAAGTGTTTTCAACATGAGTAAATATCTGGGCTCCATACCATGATACCACCCTTTTCCAGAAGGAAATGGACACATCCTAAAGGGTGCTACCCCTCATAACCTTGCTGCTTCTTTCCTGTTTTGACCATTCACGGGGTGTGAGGCTCGACGAAGTCACGTCCACAAAAACATACTTTATACAAAAGCCATGCTTTGGGTCAACAAATGATCACAAAGATAGACGATCAAATAAATGATCATATCACAAATAATCAACACAATGATCATTTACAGCAACACTCAGCATGTCACATTACCAAATTGGGAATATATCGCTGATAACTTCAACTATATAGCCTCTGAGCTCGTACGTCTCAGAGAAGGGTGTTAAGCTAAAAGAATAAATTCTCCGCCACCAACAGAAATATATTTGAATGAAATCTGCTTTATATTTCAAATTGTAATGTCAGACATACAATCCATACAAGTCTGTTCCGGGCTCGAACAAAACCGAAGGCACTTCTTACGAAGCCCTTGAAATCCGGGTATTCACAATCCCGATCGAATTTCCCATCACTTAAGGAAATCTCTATACCAGGAGCTACCCAGTGCAGAAACAATCGATAGGTCATCCTATCGCTTTTGCAAATACTCGGTCTTCAACACCGATCTTCAATGCAATTCACAACGACGTATCACATATTCGGAATGGGTTATACGACCCCATGGTCCTTTCCCGGTTAACCCGAATAGTGAGCGCTTATTCAAAAATAAGTGTGGGATTCACATTCAAACAAATCACATCAATTACCCAATCAAAGGGAAATAATGATAGTCGGTTGTTGAACTATCAATGGATATGCATACATCACCAGATTCCAAATAATTTTCCAAATTATTTATTTTCCCAAAATATCTTTACAAGATATAAAATTTCACACTTCAAAAATAAATCAATATTTATTTTTAAACAAGTTTCCCCTTTCATTTATAAATTCCTTAGTGAATTTATAATCCAAAATATCTATGAATATTCGATTTCGATCATTCATTTCAATTTATCTTCAAAAAGATAAATTCTTAAGATATTCACTTTATATTGGAAAACATTTCCATACTTACTTATTTATAAGTAATTCACAACTTTTATTTATTTTCAACACTTAGAAAATATTCAATATACTTCAATCGAAATTAAGTATATATTTCATTCTTTAAGGAAATCATTCTCTTAAACATATTTATTTGGGCCAAAACGAATGTCACGCAAAACATCGTTACGACAACCCAAAATCACTAGTATAGGGATTCGAAATTAAAATAGATATATAAATCCCAATACTATACAAAACATCTCCTTTCGGAAATCATTTACTATAACAACAGTGTTATAGTCCACTATTTCCTTCTATTTCTCGAAAACGTCTTTTTCAACAATAAATGTTGAAATCTATGGTTTCGAATCTCAACACATTTTAAAACATCGTTAGATCGTTTTAATTTCTATTTGAAATATCACATTCAAAACAATTTCTTTAACATCTTATTCACTATTCAAAAACGTGAATATACTTCATTAACAATTTCATCCTTTTATTCATTTTAATCCAAAGGATTATTCACTATTCAAAAATGTGAATATAACTCCACTTATAGGTTTCAACAAATTTTCTTGTCAAAATAAGTCATTTGCGAATTTATAAAACAACGTTTATAAATTCCATTTCTATTTATTTATAAAAACTTCCTTTTTATAAATTATTTTATTAACCTATTCCAGTTTATAACTCAATTATAAACTAAAAGTTCATATTATAAGTTAAATACTTATAAAACGATTATTTTACAAAATCGTTCCTCTAAAGACTTTCCAAACCATAAATCTTATAACTTATAAGATTCATTTATTTAACCAAATCCATTCTTCAAATAACTTCACAAATTTATAATTCTTACTATTTATAAATTTCATTTATAACTTCACCGTTTATAATTCTATAAATTTCATTCTTTAACGAAATTCATTTTCACTTCATTCAAACACTTATAAAAACTCGTTTTATAATTTCAATATCTCAATTTATAAATATACATTTATAAATCTCCTATATAAATCAATTCATATTAATATTTTAAAAACGTCTTTAAACTCCTTTATAATTTCATCATTTTGATTTATAAAATAATCAAATTTTATAAATCCTATATTTAAACTTTTCACAATTATTTCAGAAATCCCAATTTAACTATTTTATAAAGTCATTAATTCCTTATTTTCAAAAATTAGCTTTTAACTATATTTCTTAAAAATCATAATTTTTATAACTTTTAAAAATTATAACGTTTATTTATTTATAATGAATCAATTCCAAAATATAGTATATTCTCAAAAATCACTTTAAAAATCATTTTAAAATTCCAAATTTGGTCCAATGATGCTACACACCAAATAGTCAATCACGACTACAACGATATCATATATCGATATGATAATCAATCAAATATCAAAATATCTGAAATTAAATAAAAACTGTTGAGGAATCCAGTTGGATCCCTCCAACCTGTTTTCCTGCATCCACAAACATTAGCACAATACCAATTTCGCTCCAGTACGAAATTATCGCGGTATATGAGATTTAAATATTATCCGCTTAATAGACGGCGCAATAGGGTCTCATCCGCTAAACAAAAAATGCGGGAAATCAATAACTCCAATATATACATATGCCAATATATATATATTGCTATTATATATAATACCAATTTCACTGTTTATGAAATATTCGCGGTATATGTTTTTAATAAATAACATCCGCTTACTAACGGCGTATAATGTCTATTTTAACAATCAATAGATATCAATCAACATTCAAACATGCATTCAAATATTTTAAATCTAACTATTTAAAATAAAATCGAAACTGATTCGATTGAGTGAGAAGTTCTCACCTTGATTTTAAATTCCGTTTTAGCGATTTATTTCAAATAAAATTAAACGGACGTTTAATTTTATCCAAAATTCTCACTAACTCCAAACGACTCCAAACCAACTCCATCGCGTAGTGCTCGTCCATACGATTCCAACGCAACTGGTTTCGTGCGTTTTCGACCTCGTATGAAAAAAATATGCATATTTGAAGTTTAAACACGATTTTAACTATAATTTACAACATAATTTATAATTTTATAACCTACTTCATTCATCCACCGTCCATCACAGATCCAACGGCCCCCCCCCCACCATCTTCCTTCTCACGCGAATGCACAGGTTTAAGGCCGACATCACAAACGCATAGCATAGAACTAGGGTTTAATAATACTAACACCACACTCAACTAAACTTCATCAAATTACTGCCATGTCGAAGCCCTTCGCCAGAGCTACCTCCACCACCAACCACCTGAAGCTCGGCCTGCTATTGCACCTGGAAATGCGTGCGTGACTTAGCACGGTCGGCCCCCTTTTTCTCCCCCTACGATGCTCCATTTCCGATCATATCCGTATGGATTTAAAGCTCTCTTCATGCTCTTCGATGTTGTAGTTAACAACTTTGGCTAATTCTTTGTAGATTGAGAGTGATTGAGGGGGAAAGGAGATTAATTTATGGCCATTCACTTGTTAGGGCCGGCTGCAGTTCAAAACTAGGGTTAGGTTTAGAATCTTTTAATTTTCTTGAGTGAAGGGTCTATTTATAGATTTTAAACGACACTATTCATCCCGGAAATTCCGAACTCCGATTTACGCGCCGAAACTGACGTTCCTAGGGTTTATCCCGCGTTCCGGACACAATGGAACAGGTTTCGGAAGCTAATTCGGACATCTGTGCGAGTTATGGCTATAAACGCTCAATTTGAATTAAACCGATTTAAGCGATTTTCTAGGTGTTTTAATTCGTATCGGACAAACGGTAAATCCAATTGACTTGAAATTTGAAACCTTACAATAATATCACATTACGGATCCGATGAAACTGGTTTCGTCGAAATCCAAGACTTTTTGAAAAATGGCTATTTTAACTCGCCAAATAAAAATTAAAAATAAATCGATGCGTTTCGAGCTGCCACGATCAAACGATAACTCCGATTGACACGAAAATTGAAATCCGGTAATAACTAACCATTACGGATCCAATGGAACTGGTTTCGTTCAATTCTGAGACTGTTCAAAATTGGCTATTTTCACTAGTCGATTTAAATATTAAAATATTCAATTTTCACAAATTAACTTTTAATTCGATTTTAAAAGTTCTAAAATATCATTCTAACTTTAATATGATAAAATAAAATTTTACAAATCATTTTCAATCATATTTAACTCAATTTTCAATTATTTCCATAATTTAACATATTAAATTATCGATTTAATTATCCAATTAAATCCAATAATTCAAATAAAAATTTATTCGACTTATAAATTTACTTATTAATATTTAAAATTAATTAAATATTCAAATTTTAATTAATAAAAATTCTGGGTCGTTACAGGTTGCTCCATCCCTAACCTTAGATAAAAGCCTTGTTTTTATCTTCTCAGATCTCACAGGCAGGACAAATGTACTAGTCGTTTCCGCAAACTCGGTTTTTTATTATATTTAATCTTCTTCACTTTTTTGTTTAAGTCGTATAAACAATTCATCTCAATAATTTATTCAAATTCTTATTAAAACTTCCAAATCATCGTTACACTACTTAATTATTCCTTTAAATTCATTCACAAAAGATTTAGGAAATAATTGTTAAGTTTAAACTCATATTCAAAAGTTTATAGAATTCGTAGCATAAAAGTGTTGCGGAAAGTGCTATATAAGCTTACTTGATTTAAACAAATTTTTAATATTTGAAAATTCATATTTTCCATTTCAAATCTCTTTTAAACCATTTTAATAGATTTATCAAATTTACTTCATATTTTTAATCATTTAAAAATATCATTTATAAAGAAATCCCGTTTTGATTCCGAACTGCACAGCGCCGATGTTTTTAGAAAATTGTTTTGGACATATTTCAAAATCCACTTAGCGAAATCTTGATTTTTTTTCTTAGTTTGGAAACTATGGATATAATAGACCGGAAAATTCTTATCTCAAAGAATTCCGAGCTATCTTTCGTTTTGTACACACATTTAACTTTTATGGCGCGGAATCGTGAACTACCGTTACGCGGCGTGCATAGTTTTGACTTGTTTCTCAATTTCTTTCAAACTTCTTTAAAAACACTTTTAAATGTTTAAAAAACATTTCTAAATCATTTTAAACTCATTTTAAATAATATTTCCATCATTTCAACTTATATTCATTAAGAGGCTAAATATATTCGATACACATATTTGTATGAATTTAATTCTCATTTAATTAACTTTGGTTAATTACCAATCATTTCTCTTATCTTTATCAAACAATTTATCATCCATATAATCGATCACATAATCAACCAATTTACAACCAAGTTATCAAACATTCATTCAACATATTTAAACTTTCAAACTTTATACTTGAAATAATTTATGGATTAATTAGTAAATATGAGTACTCACATTTTAACCAAATCGTTCACTTCCTACCAACATTCATATTATCCAACACTTCACTAAATCCCATTATCTTCACCAAATCTTTTCCGTAGACTTTCCTTTTGGTTCCGGTAGCACTTCCTTCTGTTTTTCTTGCTCCGAAGCTTCCCAAACTTGCTCCTCCTTCTTAATAGTTCCGCCTCACCCTATTCCATCACTTTCTTCATCATTTTTTCACTTATTAGATGCTAAACCATGTTCTAATGGTATTCTAATGTCTTTGGCAAAGTTTGGTGGTGTTTGGAGTTGATTTGATATGGTTTTGAAAAAGTTAGTAAGCATTTGGAAGAGAAGAAGAAGCCATTAAAAAGAGCTTCAAGGAGGAAGAAGAAAAAGGTAGAAATAATGTGAAATTTGTGCAAGAAGTGGTAGGTATTTATAGAAAAAGAAATGAAGTGGTAAGTTACCAAAATATCCCTTTACTAAATTACCAAAATAACCTTACTTACTTATAAAGTAATCTTATTTTTTTCAACACTTAACATCACATTTCAAATCATTACTTTATGTCATTTTCACTTAGATATTAAGTAAATTAATTATGTTTTTTTGATTTGATGTTTTACGTTTTGCTTTCAAATGACATTTTTGTCTTTTTGTGCTTACTTTTTCTTAATTGTTTTCTAGAAATTTCTAACCTTTTTTGTAAAAGTAAACTTGATTAGGGAATTAATTAATATTTATACTATTTGAATATATGTTTCTATATAAGAAAATAAAGGTGCGACGACGTTGCGACAATTTTTAATGAACAAAACGTCGTTTTTCGACAAAATGTTTTACGGTCACCTTTTGACGTTTTAGTTAAACTATTTATTTATGTAGACCAAATTTAAAAATGAACTTTTTCCTTCTTTAAATAAATTAAAACATGTCTCTTTATATTTAAAATCATATTTAAATGAAATCAAAATCTCAAATTTTACAGTGTATGTGAAACGGACAAAATGCGACAAAATTTGGTTATTTTTGTAAAACGATTATTAACATACTTTTAAATATTTTAATATACTTTTGTTATCTTTATTAGATGTTTTCAATAAGATTTATCATTTTAAATAAACATTTGAACCTATTTATTTAAGCATTTATTTTTAACGAAACTTAACTTTTGTTGATTTGTTCTAAAATCCAAACTTATACTTTTTAAATTATCAAGTACAAGAATAAATAATTTTTCTATTATTATCTATTATATGTAGTTTGTTTATTTAAGTTTTAAGCCTTTCTAAATTTAAAACAAACAAAATCTATCATTTTCGAAGTAGCGAAATTACGGGTCGTTACAGGCGGTCTCTTCTCAAACTCTAAGTGAAAATCTTGAAGAAACTCTCAAGTCATTCAAGAATATACTTAATTTTATACTCCGCAATCAAAAGAACTTAGAACCAAGTCAAATGCAAATGATAAAAGAATAAGAGAAGCATTTTGATGCCCTCCATTAGATGATTTCAGCCATAAACAAAGATGATTTCAATGCAAATCCTGAAGGAACTTTGATTCAAGATAATGAAGATTGGGAAGATATTAAAATGGACCCTATTTTTGGAGAAGATGGATGGGTTGAAGTTCCTAAAATTATTTGATCTCCTTATGGTTTGAATTGCTTGTTTTTTGAATTGTTTGATTCGAATTGTTTGTTTTGATTTGAATTGTTTGATTTGCTTTGATTAGAATAAATTTGGTTGAATGTAATGTATAGAATTAGATAAAACATAATGTATGGTTATCGGATTTAAACTTTTATATTAGTTATGTTTTCATTAACTAACTCATGTTATTATATATATATATATATATATATATATATATATTCCATCTTAATTTGTCATAGGTACTCCAATATTAGATTACGGGGGAGATATATTAGTATAGGATTAGTTTTTGTTGATGACAAAAGGGAAGAATTATAAAATAGAGTAGTTAGAGTAGTTAGGCTTAGATTAAAGGGGAGTTATAAGTTTTAGGGGGAGTTAGAGTAAAGGTGAAGTATATTTTATAAACATAGGTTGTCATCATTAAAAGGGGGAGATTGTTAGTCCTTGGGAAGGATGGTTTTGATGACAACAACCTTAGGACTTATCATAAAATATAAATACTAACATTATAGTTTAGATATATATGTGTATGCAAGATCTAAACATGCAGGTACCAAGAATGAAGACTGTACAGTATAGAGATACAAGACTGATGAATTTAAAGATCGAAGATATCAAGATTGAAGACTCATGAGTATCAAGATGTCAAGAGTTCAAGATTTCAAAGTACAAGATAAGTATTGAGTCTAGAATTATGTTAAAGCTTCTTAAAAGTACTTACATCTTTATTCGAAATTTATTCATGGAATGGAATCCAATTAGAGCATGTTAAAGGGATGGAACCCACGACAATATCTACTGGAACATATAGTGGTCCTATTTTGATATCCACTAATTTTATGAAAATGTTTCAAAAATATATCTCTCATTGTAAAATGTTTTCAAAACCTTCTTTTCAAAAAGACACCTGACCTGGTTGAAATACTTTAGCCTCAAAATTATCTTTATCATTTTTAACATTTTTTATTTCAAAATTGTCCTTGATTTTAAATTATCTCTTGTTTTAATATTTAGCTATTCAGATTTTAAATCATTAAGATTATATATTAAAAATTACTTTCTGAACTCTTTTATATGTTTAAACTATATTTAAGTATATTTATAAAAGATTAGAAATTGTTCTGAAAAATCATAAAAACAATTTTAATAAGAAAATCAAAATCATCATTTTTTCCTATAGCATATCGACATACTCCTACCCCCTATGTCAACATAGTGCCCGTTAATTTTCAAATTTCAAAATTTCAAAAGTAGTGTCTATTCATCGTATCCTTTCACGAATAGATATGGCTGTTAATCTCTATAAATACTAGTAAATTCTAAATGAATTTTTATCAGATTTTCATTCATTTTCTCTCCTCTTCATCTTCCACATTTATTCTAAAGAATCCCAAACCATACTCTACCGAAATACCAAGTGAATCGAACTTAATTATCTCTTATTTGATTCTCTGCCACTCTCTCCATAAGATCTCAGTACTATTCAAAGTTATAGGATTATTTGTAAATCAAAGCGTTGAGTAAAAGGTGGGGTTGAGCCTTGAAATCAATTGGGTGTGATTGTTGCCTCGGAAATCGATTAGGTGATCTTGTCGCCTGTTAAGTCAAGAGAGTTTACCCTGGACTCGAATACAGAAGGGTGTACCTCGTGGCCTTGAAATCGAGGGCGTAATCCGGGAGATTATTTTGAAAAGAAATCCGTACAATTGTGCGAGACTGGATGTAGGGTAACTCCGAACCAGTATAAAACCCTAATGTGTTCTTTCCTTTACTGCTTTTATTTATTATTTGCATCTGTGTCTGATTCTATGATTATATATGTGTCTATGTATTGCATTTGTTGGTGATTAAATTACATAAGTTTGAAAAAGATTTATTAAATCCACAAAGCACTATTCACCCCCTTCTAGTGTTATTCTAGCCTTAAGATCCGTAATTCGCATTCCTAACAGTACTTTCCATATTAATTTAAATGGTTTTCAAACATTTTTGAAAAGGAAAATTTGTGAATATGCCAAATTCGATAAGATAAGTACACACTTTTGGATAAAGAGATTTAATTTATTTAAAATTTAAATTAAAAAGAGATTTAATACTTTTCAGTGGAAAAGGAAATATTTGGTTGAATGATTGTTATTTGATAGTTAAATAACCGACTATCAAATATGGACCCAAAATATAACTTTGGGAATATCTAAAAGAAACACGGGAATTATATAGTACAATTACCGTTCGAGGTGATATACTGTACGTATAAACTTGTTTCATTCTACTAGGACGTTTATAAGGAAATCTGTCCACTAACTGTTAGAAGGTAATTTTCGAACTTATTTTCGTCTGTTTATTCTCTAAAGAACCGAGGTTGAGTTTACCAGAAATATCGAACGTTGTTTCAAAGAGACCGGGATAGGATAAGTTATCCGAAAACCACTTTGATCCAACAAGTACGTTTTCAAAGTGAAAACAAAAGCATGGAGTCGAAGCTGGAGCAGTGAAGTGCAAGGGCTAATCGCTATTAATCCTGAGGATGATTCCAAAATGGATATAGTACAAATAGTGCCTTTGGTTCCGTCCAGACCTAGAATGGACTTGTATGGATGAATGCTATCAATATATTGTCATTAGAGGGCAATGACCATTATAAGTGAAAATTCCTTTAAAAGGTAATCGTAGCCTCTAGCCTCATCAACCGGGAATGACTGAAAAGCATGGGAGATGCGGCAAGTCTAAGTGGGTCGCACCCAATTAGGGTATATTTATCACCTTTCTAGATACCCTCAGATATTATTACTACGATACATGGAGGGAGCTCAGAAAGGGTGGGAACACCCATGGTGATAGAATATTCGGTCTATCCAGGTTAGGGATAGTCCGGTCTTGTGTTGCAGGGGATCCAGGCATGGTCCTCGGTTCATTTTTCTAGACGCGTACTATGATAGGTGATACCCCAGTGCCTATTCATTCGTATGGAATCCATTCTCCAATACGTGCCTTTACGGTTTTGGATATACAATCTAGTATGCTAGAATTTAATTAATGTAACAATTTCGGCTATTTGAATTAGTATTTGTACTTAGACACTATTCTAATATTCGATGATTTTGATATAAAATGTTTTGGTTATCGTAAGGTAAAAATCTGTCATGTTTATGCGTGGGGCGGTCTTACGAGGTACCTTTGATTTTCAAAATATTTTGATAACTTTAATAATTCAAATTAAGTGTGTTTTCTTACGCTGGTCTTCCAGACTGACTAGGGTGTTATTTTATTACAATGCTCTGGTCAGACCAAGTATTACAAAAATAGGATAGGATGCTATTGAGCTCAGGAGACGAGCTTGATGGCGAAGTCGTATTACACGTATCTGATTTATATTCCGCTGGGTATTATATGTTGTATATTCAGCACTTGTGAGGAAAAGTTATTATAACTGTCTAGTATTGTGTTATTGATGTGTTGTGCTCTGATGATGTAATGTATAAAAATAGTTATAGTTTTTTGCATAAAGACCAGTAGTTATCTATTATATATTGTTCCGCTGCGATTGTGAGATTCTGTGCTATTATTTCTATTTTCTTCTCCTACGTCCTTTTCGTTTTCCATTACAATTTGGTATTTTCGGCATTCAATTGTTCGGTATATAATACAGTGGACGTATTAATGTCGATTTTTGAGCATCGAAAATCCGGGCCATCACACTTGGTATCAACGCTGAAGGTTAAGTGAGAACATTGGCGCTAGTGGGGATTACTCATTAGAGATAGGGTCAGTAGCACCCTTGAGTGTATTAATAGATATGAGTGCGTATTTATTAGTGAATATAAATTTTATTATATTGTGTTGATCGATCTATTGAGTGGCTTATGGATTCTGGTCAATACGAGTAATTAACGTTATTGATAGGGATCTCTAAACACTTGAATATAGCAATTCGGCATGATATTGTTTTGAAATGGGGTAAATGAAATAATTTTACCTAAATTATTTTTATATAAGAAAGGAATAATTTTCAGAAATTATTATAATCATATATGGTGTGTTTTGTTGTTAGGAAATGATAATATTAAATCATTATCATTTGTGTTATGGTAATCGAATAAAAGTTGATATTATAACCAAAGTTAAGGAAATAATTCATATAACAATAGGGAATTTGTAAATGTGAGTTTATAAATGTGATTTATAATATGGAATGTAATTCCAGAGAAATATTTAAAAGTTGATATGGTTTATAAAAACAATTTATAAAGGATTTAAAAGTTGGAAATTTGGAAATTTAAATCGCGTTTGATTTGAAAATGATTTTCGAAGTCTTGGAAAATGATATCGATGTTATTGGGAAATATCTATGAATTGAAATATTTAAAATGGTTTTTAAAAGAGGAAAAAGCACTGAATCACTTCGGTCGCTGGAAAATAATTCCAATAATGATCACGACATCGTCGGTGTTCATTTTCGAGTTTTCAAGGGATATTTCGGTCACTGGAAAATAAAGCACTTACATCTTTATTTAAAATTTATTCGTGGAATGGAATCCACTTCGAGCCTATTAAAGGGATGGAACCCTAGTTGGATGGAACCCACGAGAATATCCACTAGAACATATAGTGGTCATATTTTGATATGCACTAATTTTATGAAAATGTTTTTCAAAAATATATCTCTCATTTAAAATGTTTTCAAAAACTTCTTTTCAAAAAGACACCTGACCTGTTTGAAATACTTTAGCCTTAAAATTATCTTTATCATTTTTAACATTTTTGATTTTAAAATTGTCCTTGATTTTAAACTATCTCTTGTTTTAATATTTAGCTACTCAGATTTTGAATCATTAAGATTATATATTAATAATTACTTTCTAAACTCTTTTATATGTTTAAATTGTATTTAAGTATATTTATAAAAGTTTAGAAATTGTTTTGAAAAAACATAAAAACCAATTTTAATAAGAAAAACAAAATAATCATTTTTGCCTATAGCATGTCAACATACTCCTACCCCCCATGTCGACATGGTGCCCGTTAATTTTCAAATTTCAAATTTTCAAAAGAAGTGTCTATTCGTCATATCCATACAAGAATAGATATGGCTGTTGATCTCTATAAATACCAGTAGGTTCTAGACGAATTTTTACCATATTTTCATTCATTTTCTCTCCTCTTCATCTTCCACATTTATTCTAAAGAATCCCAAACCATACTTTGCTGAAATACCAAGTGAATCGAACTTGATTATCTCTTGTTTGATTCTCTGCTAATCTCTCCATAAGATCTTAGTGCTATTTAGAGTTATAGGATTATTTGTAAATCAAACTGCTGAGTAAAAGGTGCGATTGAGCCTTAAAATTAATTGGGTGTGATTGTTGCCTCGGAAATCGATTAGGTGATCTTGTGGCCTGGTAAATCAAGAGAGTTTCCTGGACTCGAACATAGGGGGGTGTACCTCATGGCCTTGAAATCGAGGGTGTAATCTGGGAGATTATTTTGAAAAGAAATCCATACGATTGTGCAAGACTAGATGTAGGTTAACTCCGAACCAGTATAAAATCCTAGTGTGTTCTTTCCTTTAATGCTTTTATTTATTATTTGCATCTGTGTCTACTTCTATGATTATATCTATGTTTGTGTATTGCATTTGTTGGTGATTAAATTTTATAAGTTTGAAAAAGATTTATTAAATCCATAAAACACTGTTCACCCCCCTTCTAATGTTATTCTAGCCATATGATCTGTAATACGCATTCCTAACAGTACTTTCCATATAAATTTAAATGGTTTCCAAATATTTTTGAAAAGGAATATACCAAATTCGATAAGATAAGTACACACTTTTGGATAAAGAGATTTAATTTATTTAAAATTTAAATTAAAAAGAGATTTAGTGTCTTTCAGTGGAAAAGGAAATATTTGGTTGAATGATTTTTATTGATAGTTAAATAACCGACTATCAATTATGGACCCAAAATATAACTTTGGGAATATCTAGAAGAAACACGGGAATTATATGGTATAATTATCGTTCGAGGTGCTATACTATGCGTACAAAGTTGTGTCGTTATTCTAGGATGTTTATAAGGAAATCTGTCCACTAATTGTTAGGAGGTGATCTCCAAACTTATTTTCGTCTGTTTACTCCCTAAAGAACCGGGGTTGAGTTTACCGAAAATATAGAACGTTGTTTCGCAGAGACCGGGATCGGATAAGTTATCCGAAAACCACTTCGATCCAATGAGTACGTTTTCGAAGTGAAAACAAGAGCACAGATTCGAAGCTAGAGCAGTGAGTGGAAGGGCTAATCGCTATTAATCCTGAGGATGATTCGAAAATGGTGTAGTAGAAATAGTGCCTTCGGTTCCGTCCGGACCCAGAACGGACTTGTATGGATGAACGCTATCAATATATTGTCATTAGAGGACAATGAGCATTCTAAGTGAAAATTCCTTTAAAAGGTAATCATAACATCTAGCTTCTTCAACCGAGAATAACTGAAAAGCAGGGGATATGCGACAAGGCTAAGTGGGTCATATCCAATTAGGGTATGTTTATCACCTTTCTAGATACCCTCGGATATTATTACTACAATACATGGAAGGAGCTCGAAAAGGGTGGGAACACCCGTGGTGATAGCATATTCGGTCTATCCAGGTTAGGGATAGTCCGGTCTTGTGTTGCAGGGGATCCCGGCGTGGTCCTCGGTACATTTTTCTAGACGTGTACTGTGACAGGTGATACCCCAGTGCCTAGTCATTCGTATGGAATCCATTCTCCAATACGTGCCTTTACGATTTTGGATGTAGAACCTAGTATGCTGAAATTTAATTAATGTAAGAATTTCAGCTATTTGAATAAGTATTTGTACTTAGAAACTATTATAATATTTTATGTTTTTGATTTAAAATATTTTGGTTATTAAGTTAAAAACCCGTCATGTTTATGCATGGCGCAGTCTTACGAGATACCTTTGATTTTCAAAGGATTTTGATAACTTTAATAATTCAAACCGAGTGTGTTTTCTCATGCTGGTTTTCCAAACTGACTCGGGTGTTATTTTATTATAATGCTTCGATCAGACCAAGTATTACATAAACAAGATAAGATGCTATGGAGCTCAGGAGACAGCTTGATGGCGAAGACGTATTACATGTATCTGATACATATTCCACTGGGTATTGTAGGCTGTATATTCAGCACTTGTGAGGAAAAGTTATTAAAACTGTCCAGTATTGTATTGTTGATGTGTTGTGCTCTGATGATGTAATGTATAAAAACAGCTATAGTTTTTTTTGCATAAAGACCAGTTATTATCTATTATATATTGTTCCGCTGCGATTGTGAGATTCTGTGTTGTTATTTCTATTTTCTTCTCTTACCTCTTTTTCTTTTTCCATTACAATCTGGTATTTCCGGCATTCAATTGTTCGGTATGTAATACAGTGGACATATTAATGTCGATTTTTTAGCGTTGAAAATCCGGGCTGCCACACTTTGTAACGACCTGGAAAATTTTAACAATTTTAATTGATTCTACAACGTATTTAATTGAATATTTGTGAAATCTTATAATAATTGAATTTTTAAATAAAATGTTTATATATTTAGAATACGCATATTTAAATATAGCAGATTGTAAATTTTCAAATAATTTTATGGAAGTTTATTTAATTGAGAAAACGTGCTGTCCAATTCAAGCTATTAATTGCTTTAATTGATTTCTGAATCAGTGCGTAACGGTTTCTTTTTACTACCGTTAAAGATTTCTATTGCTTAATACTTTTCCAATTCAGGTAGACTTTTCCATTCGTAACCATTAATAAATTTGAGATCATCGACCTTGCTTTTATTATTCCTTGTAGTTTCGTGCACTGACTTTACCTTTCCCACTACCCATAATTTTCTCTATACGTTTCTTTTGCAATTGAAGCGTATATTTATATTTATGGTGGTGCGTTTATTCTGGACTCTCTTTATTTTTGTTTTTAACGCTTGAAAGAATCTCAAATCATCAAGCTAGTAGCATCCGTTCCTTCCCTCGCTTTCATAAGGCCTATAATATATAAACCACTTGCTTATAGATCTGAACACAACTTTGTCATCAAATTTAATGTGCCTTCCTCTCCCTATTATTCCGGTTCCAACCTTCCTAGTGAATGGCTTTAATAATTTTTGGCTAAATCATAGCTACGGACTTTTCAAATTTCTTTCATTTTATATTTATTTCCAATTCCTTCATTGCTTCAAAAATTTTGAACGTGCCTAATCATCTCAGCATGTATATATAATGTAAGCCTACCTTTCCTTGGAAAGCTATTGCTCACAAAAATTTCCTGATTTCTTTCCTTTTATCCATTTTTATATCCTTGACTTTCAAAACTCATTATGTGTTGTACAAACAAACAAAAATTTATTGCCTTAAGTGTATAGCTAAATCAACTATTGACCGTTACAATTACTTTTATTTTTATATTCATTTCAATTTATTACTTAAATAACGTTTTGATGAATTAATGGACAGCTTTACGTTTCTTTTGCTTTTGAAAACTTTATATTTATAGTGTACGTTTCTTTTGCATTTCAAAATTTTGAAACATGCTGCCCCATTTAAGCCATTAATTGTTTTAATTATTTTTCTTAATCAACATATAAACGTTTCTTTTTATTATTCCAGGATTTACATCCATACTTTGATCTCTGCTGTTCCATTTATTTCATTTGAAATCTAAATTTATTTACCATTCATTTGTACGCCTCTTTCTCTTCCCTCTTTTACCTCTTCGTTTCAGTGTTTCTAGGAATATATATATATATATAGAATAGCATAGATTGCATCTTCTTTTCTCTCTGTAGGCTATTCGTTGCCCTCAAATTGATATTAAAAGAGGAGAGAGCTTTGTAAATATTATATAAAGTCATATAGCAAGTTCACATATCAGATGCAGACCTACCTTTATATTTAAGAAACTAGCATTTTCTCTGTTGCCTGAAGAATGCCCTTCGCCATGTCATGTTGCTTGAATCACACATGCATTCTTCCTTTAAAAATCGCCTGTTCTCATCTCCCCTCCATCTTTTCTTATTTCTTCCAAACCTGAACATGAGCTCTCTCTTTTCCTTGGCCTGCCTCCTCCCCATGGCTGCATGCATTAGTTGGCAAAACATTTCCTCTCTGGTTTTTAAAAGTAAGTACACATTTTATTTGATATAAGTCTATTTTATATATTAAGAACAATATAGATTGTGCATAAGTTTTGTCTTATATGTTTACTACAACTATGTGGATTTTGAATTCCCTAACAGTTGAACTTTAAAAATAATAATATATTTCATAATAGTATATATATGATAATTGTTATATTTATAAACGTGTATATAAATATTTAACTTCTGTTCATATATAAAGGTTAGTATATATTTATACTGTATTATGTATATTATTTTAAGATTTTACGGTATATAGTTTTTGACTTTTGTTAGCATATAGTTATCGTACGGCTTTTAGATACGTATGTTTTACTAACTAGTTGATAAGTTAAATATATATATATATATATACGCGTTTTATTTTACTATTGATAGCTTATGGTATATATGGTATAAGTTTCCAGCCTTCTATTAATATACGTATTTTTATATGTTTTATATATTTGGTTATAACAGTTTCAACTATAATAAAATATGTTATTTTATTAGCTTTCATATGTTAGATATATAAAATATAGTATTTCAATTTTCGTTACTGTTTTGGTATATATTATATAAAATTGGTGGGTACAAGTTTGATAGGTCAATTTATAATATATATATATTTTTACGATTGTTTTAGTATTTTAGAGTCTACCGTACTATATTTTATTTTATTTTCAACAATTTACATAAGTTATATTTAAATGTAGGTATATATATATAAATTTTCTATGGTAGTTTTACAGTATAAGTTACATCAATATTTTATAATTTCAATAGTATATGCTTTCAAAAGTTTATTTCATGTCAGCCTTAAGGTTGTTTGCACCGACTGGTATACGTTGGATTTTTTTCTAAGGGATGTGTATTTTGATTTCAAGTATAGTCATACGTATAGTCATATACAAATTGGTACAGGAAATGTTATATAGTATATATATGGTTATATTAATATAGTCGGTCTGCACACCTATGTATATATATATTAACCGAGGCATTCATATTTTGTTGCATATTTTATAAACTGTGTCTGCATATGTTGGCTAGTTGTATATAAGCTCACTTATCCTATTTATCTTCCTTGATCCAATTCTGATTTGAATTCGTCTATTCCTATTATCAGCTTTGATCATTGAACCGTGTCCATCTAGCTTTGTTTTGGAATTCGGATCTGGATTTCATAACTCACTTCTTTTTCTCTGGCCTCGAAAGGTGAGAAATCACCCACGATTAACATTCTTTTATTTACTAAATTTGATTTCAATTGAGACGACAATTGAAATATGAAGCTGTAGTTATTTAAATTGTTATATATGCTATTATCTGTAACTATTCACTTATGGGATATGACACCATATCCTATTGTTTATATATTTATTTTGATGATATATGCCTGTTGTTATTATTATTTACATATCTGTTATCACTCTGCAAGTTCCCTGTTAGTATAGAAATCACTATGGGTTGAAATGATACATACCCGAACAGACTTTAGAATAGGAGAAAATCCTTATGGGTTGAAATGATAAACCCAAGCGATTTTCATTTAATTGAATTGGGATTACGGGTTGAAATGCTATCCACCCGTATACATTTAGTGTACGGATTGAAATGATAAATATCTGTAACACTTGACCATATGATAAGAAATATATACAGACATCGTTGGTCCATATATATAAATATTTTGAAATTTAATTCATTGTTTTGGAAAGAAATATATAGTCTTATTAAATGTTAATCCTTAAATTTTTTTATATATAAAGGGTAATGATATATAGATTTAATAAAATTTAATTTAGTCAAAATTTGATTTAATACATAAATTATGTTAAATATTTATGTAAATTTTATTCCAAAAAGTATTCTGCAATTTACTAAGATTGGGAGATAAATGTGGGTTTATCTAAATGGTATTTAAATAAGGATTTATTCAATTAAATCAATTTGAAATTTTTGAATGGGAAATTTAAGGGTATGATTTTGTAACTGGATTTTTATCTAAGTGATTTAATGAATATTTCACATTTAAATAAATTAAAGAAAATATTGAGTAAAGTGTAATTTAAGGTTACTTAAATGATATTGTATCTAATGAGGGATTATTTTAAGACTAGATAATAATGAGGTTAAATCGAGATCTATATGGAACTATTAAATTGAACATTTAATTAAATATTAAAACTTTGAACTATATTGGGATTTAAATGGTTTATTTTGAGATTCGGATATGTATTTGAAATCGGTATGGTTGAATTTATTATTTAGAAACTAAATTGATTAAAAAGTTAGTTTGAAACGTTGAATACTTAAAGTTTTGAAATATATTGAACATAAAGGGTATTTTGTGATTTCAAATCCGAATTTGAGATCGATAAAATTGAAGTGGTTATTTTAGAAATTGAGTTGAATTTAAATTAATAAATTGAGATTGAAATAGATTTAAATGGGGTGGTCGGGTTGATGTTAAACGATTTGTTAAGTTGAGGGAATTGAAATTTCTTTACTGTACAAATTATTTAATATATAAAAATACTATTTGGGAAGTATAGAGATATTTGAAGTGAAAATGATATTTGGTTTTGAAGTATAAATTAAGTTGAAAAGACTACGGTGTTATAGTGTATATTTCTATCTTTTAGATAGTTCCATGGACCCTTAGAGGATGGTTATCCCAAACATCCTCTAAGTTAATTATATTTCAGTTGATATTTCACTTGAGTTAGATTTATAGATATAAGAATGTTAATCCTGACTCGAGTGTTTTGTGTTTTGCTTTACGCTCGGGTCAGACTGAGAGATACAGCATTTGAGACTCATCTTCGAAGTTGGAGCTTTGCTTGAATATCCAGCTATCTATCCCTTCAGTCATCCAGTTGATTGGTTCAGAGAAGCCATCTGTTGCATTGGAGACTTCATGGCATTTGAACTATTCGGTTGTATTTTATTTCTAACTCTGAGGTATATAGTAGCTCCATGAACTACTATTCTTTATCTATTCCGCTGCATGTATTACTCTGTGTAAGTGATCTATGATTGATTTATTTACTGTATATTTTAAGTTTTGCCAAATTTTATTAACAATTCGGTATTTTGAATTATTCAAGTCGGACATGTACGGTTTTATTGTCGATTTGAATGGTCCAAAATAGCGGGTCGTTACACACTTAGTATCAGAGCTGAAGGTTAAGTGAGAACATTGGCACTAGTGGGGATTACTCATTAGAGATAGGGTCAGTAGCACCCTAGATTGAGTTTGATTGTCTTAATAGATATGAGTGCGTATTTGTTAGTGAATATAATTTTTTTATATTGTGTTGATTGATCTATTGAGTGGCTTGTGGATTCTGGTCAATACGAGTAATTAACGTTATTGATAAGGATCTCTAAAAACTTGAACAGAGAAATTCGACATGATATTGTTTTGAAATGCGGTAAATAACATAATTTTACCTAAATTATTTTTATATAAGAAAGGAATAATTTTCATAAATTATTATAATTATATATGGTATGTTTAATTGTTAGGAAATGATAATATTAAACCATTATATTTGTGTTATGGTAATTGAATAAAAGTTGATATTATAACCAAAGTTAAGGAAATAATTCATATTACAATAGGGAATTTGTAAATGTGAGTTTATAAATGTGATTTATAATATGGAATGTAATTCCAGAGGAATATTTAAAAATTGATATGGTTTATAAAAACAATTTATAAAGGATTTAAAAGTTGGAAATTTGTAAATTTAAATCGCGTTGGATTTGAAAATGATTTTCGAAGTCTTGGAAAATAATAGCGATGTTATTGGGAAATATCTATGAATTGAAATATTTAAAATGGTTTTTAAAAGAGGAAAAAGCACTGAATCACTTCGGTCGCTGGATAATAATTCCAATGATGATCACGACATCGTCGGTGTTCATTTTCGAGTTTCAAGGGAGGAATTGCTACCTAAATGATCTGCATTGGAGTTTTGTTTGGTAAAACTGATTTGATTCGGAATTCAAAGGGATGATTTGATATACCAAAGGATTTGGATTTATATGATTTTAAAGATGATTTTGAACTATTTAAGTAATTGTTTAAACTCTGGAGTTTGATCTAAAATGTTTAATTGGAAATATGAAGAAATTAGTGAATCGAATATCAATAACTTTGATAACTTAAGAAATTTTAGAATTTGATTTGGAATGGAAATTAACTTGAATTAAGTTAAATAAAGAGAATATTTGAAAATTTAGCCTAATTAGGCTAAATGGAATGGTTATTGAAATAAAATTTATTAAGATTGAAAATAGATTAGTGGATGAACTAATTAATTTAATTAGTAGTAAATGAAATTGAAATTGAATATTGGGATGATATTTAACTTGAATCATTTAAACAAAGTGAAATCAAAAATTTAGTTTGAGTTGGGGTAAATAAACCAAATTTTAGAAATAGAATTGATTCAGATAAAAATGGATATAAACTTAAGTGGTGAAGTAAAAATAAATCCAAGAACATTTGCATAAAATGTTATAAATTGACTTAAGAATTGATGGGATAAATTCTTAAGTGAAATTAGTATGGAAGGGCATATACTAAGTTAATCAGTGAATGTGAGGTTTAAATGGGTATGATTATTGTGAATAATGGAATGGAAAGGAAGTAAATGTGAATAAAAAGAATTTGATATAGCTAATAATAAATTGAAATAAATACGTAAGTTGTATATATATTATTTTATTCGCATAACGATTTGATCCAGTATTGTGTTATTGAAATAAATACGTAAATACATAATTGAATGGAAAGGAAATAAATGTGAATAAATAAGAATTTGATCCAGTATTGTGTTATTGATGTGATGTCCTATGATGATGTAATGTATAAAAATAGTTATAGTTCATTTTGTAAAGACCAGTTGTTATCTATTGTATATTGTTCCGCTATGATTGTGAGATTCTGTGTTGTTATTTCTGTTTTCTTCTTCTACCTCTTTTTCTTTTTTCGTAACGATCTGGTATTTTCGGCAGTCGATTGTTCGACATGTAATACAGTGAACGTATTGTTGTCGATTTTAAGCGTCGAAAATACGGGTCGTTGCATACGGTCTATTTAAATTGTCATTCCTGTTTATTATGACTTTTATTTGCATTTAATCGTCATTTAATTTAATATTGAAGTTTAATTTCCAGTTTAGACCTGTTAGTGATAATCAGTTAATTGTTGATGTTTATTGGTTAATTTGAATGGTGATTGTGATGGATGTTTGATTGTTGATATTGGATGACTGGATGTTACATTTATATTGTTATAACACTGCAAGTTCCCTTAGTTATTGCTAGGAAAATTCCATGGCTTGGAATGATACATACCCAAATGATCTATAGATTAGGGAAAATCGTTATGGGTTGAATCGATAAACACGAGCGGTTTTATGGATTTGAATGTTAATTCGAGATTGCGGGTTGAAATGATATAACCCCATAAATTTAAATTTATTGCGTATCGAAATGATATATGTCTGTATCACTTGACCATAGGGTAGAAAATTATATAAGGACACCGCATTGGTTAAATTGAACGATTTTAAACCCTTAAATTTCGAATTTAATGAAGTGAGGTTTTGAAGAAAAATTGATTTATATAATTGAATTATTCTTGAAAACCCGTGTTTTAAATGAAAAAAATTGGAAATTGGTTTAAATTGAATTTTAAAGTTGAATTTGAAGTATACCTGAAATTTGTTGGAATTGAGTTAATGAAACCGTTTGAAATTGTAACTTTGAATCTATTGAAATTGGAGTAGCTTAAATTGATATTTCAAGATCTAAAATTGGGTTTTTTTTTGAAATCTGGATATGGTCCACATTTGTTGAAATGGAAGAATAGTTATTTTGATACCCAATTCAAACTTAATTATTTTAATATATACTATTCAAAGATTTATTATTCTAAAATTCCTGATTTTTAAGATTTTCAAACTATTAAACTAATTTAATCAATTTTCAACTATTTCAAACTCTTTCAATCAATTTAAACTATTTAAATTTATCTTAATCTATTTTATCCTATTTTAAACTAATTACCCATTTTAAAATATTTTAAATCTATTTAATCTATTTTAAATTTGTTTAATCTATTTAAGTCTATTTAATCTATTTTTAATCTAGTTAACCTATTGTAAAATTATTTAAACTATCTTAAATCCATCTAAACTATTTTTATCTATTCTTAAACTATTTAGAGTATTTAACCATTTGAAAATTTATTTTTAAAACTATGCCAAACTACTTAAACTATTTATAACTATCTAAACTATTTTCTAAATTTCAGATTGTGTAAGGTGAAAGTGTTTATATTTAAATCCTTTATTTTAAAGCGAATATGGTTAAATGATGTTATAACATAAGTTGGAATTTGAAATGATATTTACTAGAGAAATGACATATTTGAGTAAATATGATGATTTTGAAATGAGGATGTAATTAATCTACCTTATCGATATGATTTTGAAAGTGAATATGGTTTTGAAAGTAAATATAATTTCGAAAGTGATATGGTTTGAATTGAATATGATATTTTGACATCAATTATGAAAAGGTTTTGAAAATGTAAAAGAACCATCCGGTGTGAAATAAACATTAGGTTGCTAAAGAGACCGGGATCGGATATTGTCATACTTTTCTGCCAATATCAAAAACCACTTTAACAACTGTGTACGTGGTGTAGATTCCAGAATGAAGTAGGATGGTTTGGTGAATGATTCTATTTGAGGTATTTTCGTAGCCCTGACTCGCATGAGCCAGCTTGATGTGACTAAACCGGGAGCCACGTCGGGCCAAGTGAGGTCGCGCCTCTTATATGGCATATGTCTTCGATACCATATTATGAATTTGTGATTGATTTTGTGGCCACTCCTCGATTTTGATTTTGGGAGTGTGTTCCAGGTGAGCGATAATAGCTGTTATGCATTACCACCAGTCTGGATCCACAAAACGGTAGTATCCTACCCTAGGCATTGCCTCGCATTCCATGTCACATGCCTTATCGTGCTTTTACGAGTTTGGTTTGTAATGTACCTATGGAGTTCTGCCTAAGTGTCCCATCAGTTTGGTGGGGCTTACAGTATCTGTATAGACTATGGGAATATATAAAAATGAGTTAAGGGCGATATGGGTAATTCCTTAATGCTATTTTAATACTTTACTTTACTATAGACACTATTTATAATAGCGTAATGTACTACATAGTATATAGTTTAATGCATCCTTAGGAGATGGTAATCCCAAACATCTCTTAAGTTATTGCACTCACGTTGACAATGGATAGGAGAGTCAAACCCTGTAAACATCTCTGAAGCTGTTACATTCATATTTATTCACTATTGATTTAATTTACATAAGATCTTTTAGTTTTGACTCGAGTGTTTTGTCTTTTCAATTCGCTTGGGTCAGTATGAGCTTTTCAGTATATTGAAGTTTGCTTTCTGGAGGACGAAGATGTAGATATGTATACTACATTATTTATTTTATCTATTATGATGCATCATGTTGTTCCACTGCATTTTTGTTGTTGTGTGTAACTCTGTTCTGTATTGTAAAAGTGTAATCGAGTATTACTTGTACACAGCTTCATGAACTATTTATTTGATTATTATATTTTGTCATTCCGCTATGAGATTTTGTCTTTTGTTTTCTTTCCTTTCTCTTCTTTTTCTTATTTACCCCATAATAATCCTCCCTTTTAAATGGTTTGAGTTTGACATGTGTGGTTTATTGTCGATTTAAACCGTCTAAAAAGGTGGGTCGTTACATTTCAAATCTGCCCATTTCCGAATCCGTTAAGGACATTCGATCATTCCTTGGACATGATGACTTTACCAACGCTTTGTGAAAAACATTGGCAAAATCGCCGACCATTGACTATTCTTTTGGGAAAAGACGTTCCTTTTGATTTCAATTACGATTGTGTCTCTTCTTTTGAAAGTCTTAAAAATGAACTCATTTATGCTCCAATCATATACTTGCTAAATCGGGATCTTCCTTTGAAAATAATGTGTGATGCTTCCAACTTTACAGTCGGTGCCGTCTTAGGACAATGCATCAACAAAATCCTTCACATTGTCTATTATCTAGTATGACTTTGAATGGTGCTCTACTCAACTACACAGTCATCAAAAAAGAATTTCTGGTTGTAGCTTTTGCGCTAGAAAAGTTTTGACCTTATTTGATAGGCTCACACATCACAGTTTAAACTGACCATTCCACTCTTAGGTACCTTTTTGCTAAAAAGGATGGTAAGTCTAGTTTGATTCCTTGGATCCTTTTACTCTAGAAATTTGATCTTACAATCAAAGTCAAAAAAGGATATGACAATGTCATAGCCGATCACTTATTTCGTCTACCAAACACACCATCTTCTTTTCCCATCAATGAGAACTTTCCTGATGAACAACTCTTTTCAGTTTCCATTGATCCATGGTTTGCCGGTATAATGACTATTTAGTCACTAAGGCAACTCCTTCATTTTAGTCTAAACAAGATAAGTACGAATTTCTATCCCAAGTGAAATATTTTTATTGGGACAATCGATACTTGTTTAAGTATTTCTTTGACCAAATTATTCGATGATGCTTCTCGGATAGCGGAATCAAGAGTGTTCTTTTGTTCTATCATGACCAAGCATATGGTGGATATTTCGGTCCTAAGAAAACTACTGAAAAGGTGCTCCAATGTGGCTTTTATTGGCCGACACTTCTCAAGGATGCGTTCGAGTTTTATAAAGCGTGTGATCATTGTCAAATGTTAGGAAAAATCTCTGGATGAAACATGATGCCTTTGACCCCCATCCTTACGATCGACATCTTTGACATTTGGGGGGTTGACTTGACCATTTCCTATCTATTTTGGAAATCTTTATATTCTTCTTGCTATTGATTACGTTTCTAAATAGATTGAAGCCATTTCATGTAAAATAAATGACCACAAAGTTTTTGGTTAAATTCATAAAAGAAAACATCTTTTTGAGGTTAGGAACACCTGCACAATAATAAGTAATAACGGAACACGCTTTTGTAATCCACCGTTTGAAACTTTAATGATGAAATATTTGATAACCCACAAGCTATCCAGTGCTTATCATCCTCAAACTTGTGGTTAAGTCGAAATTTCAAATCGTCAAATTGAACAAATTTTGAAAAAAATTGTTAATAAAAATTGAAAAGATTGGTCTTAGAAATTGATAGATGCAATTTGGGCTTATAGAACCACTTTTAAAACTAATCTTGGAATGTCCCTTTCCGATTAGTATATGGTAAAGTGTGTCACTTACTAGTCAAACTTAAACATAAACCATTATGGGCAATAAGGAATATAAACTTCAATCATGAAAAGGCTGGCGAAAACAGAAAATTACAACCCAATGAATTAGGAGAGATTATGAATGTTTGCGCTAAAATTGGTCATAAACTCTGAATATCGTGGAAACACCAGTGTTTACACACAAATCCTCAATATCCAATAATAGATTGTAGATCTAGACAATTTAGAGAGCAAAAATGAAGAAATAACAAAATTAAAATGAAAGAAGGCAAGAGAAGACACAAGGTTTATAATGGTTTGACTATCTCCAGCCTACGTCCACTTTGAATTGATCCTTTTATTACCTTTATATCCTGATTACAATTACAATCCTTTGAAATAAATAAACAAAACGATAAAGTCTAGCCAAAATGGAAGAAGAAGATTCCCTTTTAAGTTGCCATGGAGGGGCTATTTATAAGAGTAGATCTAGAAATCTCTCTCTCAAACCTCGGAATACCTCTTCTCATGCATGGGTGGGCCCACTAGATCGATCTAGGATTGTTTGGGATCGATCTTGATCGATCCAAGAGCATTTTGTATCGATCCAAGGAATGGCCCAATGGAGAAACGACCGATCATGGTTGTTCTTGAGTGAATAAGCGAGCTTCTGTGAAAATTTCATAGCATTTGGGCTTGTAGTTTGAGAGTTATTGTAACGACCCTAGATTTTAATTTAATTTAAATAGATAATTTATCGAATTTTTGAATTAAAATTGTGAAATGTATAGATGGAAAGATGCGAGTTTCCCCGATTCAAATAGAAATTTTATTAAGTCGTATGAATTTGTAAATTTGTATATATGTGAATATATATGTATATATTGGATTTTAAATAAATTCTTAATAAATGATTTTTGAAAAATAAATAATATACTTTAGACATAAGTATAGAAAATAAATAAATAAATTGATTTAAATTTTTATAAATGATGATAATTTGAGTTATATAAAATATATGTGTACAAAGAGAAATGTAAAACAATAATTTTTAAAGTAAAATTTGTGATAAATATTTAAACTAAAAATAGGAAGTAGAACATTTGCTAAATTCTAACAACATAATAAAATAGAAATTTATTTGTATTACAAAACAAGAAGATTTAAAGAAAATAAAATACATAAATATACTCAACTGAAAATAAGAAGTAAGTAAATACATTAACTAATAACTTAACAACAAATTAAATATAGAACTACATCCAAATAAATAAGTAAAGTAATAAACAAAAGCATGTATACTTACAAACTGATAAAACAAGACAAAGTAATATAAGTGTGTAAACTATAAAATGGATACAAAGTAACATATCAGCTAAAGATATAACAACATATAAGAAAAGAGAGAGCAGAATCAATAAGTATAAACAGATAAAGCTGCAGCCACCATAGTAAAGCAAACAAAAGAAAAAAATATTGCTAAACAAAACAAAGTATATGTTTTTACATAAGTAATAAAGCAAAGCACAAAGCAAAGTTGTATAAATATGTAGGCTGTAAAGAAAATCAAATATGAACAAAACAAAGAAAATGATTTGCAACCACCAAACTGCATAATCAACAAGTTAAAAAGCAATATATGTTAAATTATAAAGCAAGTACAAATATAAGCATGGAATGAAACAAGTAAACAATTAATATCTTAGGCTAGTACATAGACAATTAATGTTTGCATCTTTAGCATATCAAAGAAGAATTTTCAGCCGACATAAATAATGTAAAGATACCTTTAGTACAAGGAAAATATAATATTACCCTGTACAAGATATTGTATACCATACCCATTGTAATATATATAATATACATATATAACATACTGTAAACACTCTCCCCTATATATATCATTCAACTCAAACATCAAGAAGCAAGATACAAACCAGTTCCAAATTGAAGAAACCTGTTCTCTGTCTTCCACAAAACAATGTGAGTAACTTATTCTTTTTTTTTATACTTTTAAAATATAAAACTGTTGCTTAGACATATATAGGTATATTTGTGAGTAGCAATTAGTTTTCTACTTAAAAAAAATTTTTGTTGCATTTGCTCTGTGTACCTATGTTGTTCATCTCTCTGCTTAAGTTCCAGAGTATCAGATCACCAGGAAAAATTTCATTTCTTCCTCTCTGATCAATGTTAAGCCTTGCTTCCAAAAACAAGTATGTATGTTTTAGTTTGAGTTTCCATCTAAAAATAATTGCATAACATAAAAATGCATATAGAATGAAACTTCAAGTTTTTTTCAGTAAAGGACCTTGTTTCTGGAAATTTCCAGTATCACAAAACATTGATTCAATTATATAACTCGAATCTACATTCAAAGATAGGAATTTTAAAACAAATTTGAGGATTTTTAGCTAAGCATTCTAGGAGCAGTTCATAGTTGAACAATTCTTGTATTTTAACCATTTCCTGAGGATCAAATCGATTTTAAATGGTATGGTTGTGCTGGAAGCAAGTTTGAACATAGAGGATATCAGGAAAATTGTTGAATAAATTTTCTAATTCACGAATTGGTTGAACGAATCAAAGATAGGGTTTAACAGCCTGTTTTATCGCCGAGTTTTCGAATGGGTTTCACGACGTCGTGACGCAATCGGGGTCGATCGCGATTGGTGCCGTGGTTGCTAGAAGGTGCGGCGTAGCTTCGGGTACGATGGCGAGGTGCCTGGTGGTCGGGGCGTGGCAAATGGGGCGCTGCCAGGTTTGGATGGTGGTGGGTACTTTCGTTTCCAGGTTTGAATGGAGTGCTCGTATTTTGTTTCGAAGCAAGGCAGTGGCTTTGGTGGGTTGCGATGGGGTCATGGATTGATGAGCGATGGGTGGCGACGTTGGTCGATGGCCGGTCGATGGCCGGTGATGGCTGGAGGCGCGGTGCACGTGCACCGTGCATATTGGAGGGGCTGTAGTGTTTTGGGAAGGAGGTGTGAATGCTCGGGGAAGACTCGAAGCATTCGAGTGAAAATCTCGGGGAAATGTAGGGCTGGCTCGAGTTTGAGCTCGGGTAGTTTTTAGTTGGATCCGGGTAAATTTTTAACACTTAAAAAAAAAAAAAAAATTTGAAATTTATAAAGCTCGGGTAAGTTTGGGGAAAAACTCGAAGTTGTCTTCGGGTAGAACGGGGTTTGACTCGAAGCAGGGCCCGGGTAGGTATAAAAACAGTTTTTGAAACTTTAAAACAAAATTCAAGTTTTAAACATTTTAACTCATTCTTTTAAATAATTGTTTTATTTAAGTATGGGATTGGTTTAAGGTTTAAAAGTAAATTATTTCAATTTAATTAAGTTTTACTTTAAGATTTAAATTAAAGGATTAATTAATTAAAAATTTAATTTATGTGATTGAATAAATTAATGTGATTAATTAAAGATTTATTATTTAACAATTTGAAGGTTAATTAAGTACTGATTACAGATTAATTAATTTGTTAAGAGTTAATTTATTAATAATGAATAATTAAAGGATAACTACTTAAGCATATAATTACTTAGTGTAATTACATTAAAGGATAATTATTTAATAATTAAAGATCGATTGATTATTAAATAAGATAGATGAATTTATGTTTTAAAAAGTTAATTCATTTAAAGGATAATTAATTAATGAGATTAATTTATTAAGATAAGTAAATTGAGGATAATTTAATAAATTTAAAGGTTAATTAATAAATGAAGGTGATTAAGGAATGATTATTAATCAAAGTAAATAATTAAAAATAATTAATAAAATAGTGAATTAAATAATTTAAAGCTTTATTATTTAATAATTAAAGGTTGATAATTAAAGGTTAATTGATTTATTATTAATGGATAATTAATAAATGATTAAAGAATAAATAAATCAAAATGATTTGTAAATTATTAATGTTAGTTAACCAGGATTAGTAATTCACAAGAAATAAATTCGATTTAAATTAATCAGATAATTTATTGATCTTACCTATGGATACTTGGATTCTATTGGATGACTTGATTGTTTGATATTCCTGATTTATGATGCTTTGTATATATCCTGATTTATGTTGTGATCTGTGATAAATTATCTGTGATGTAATTTACTAGCCGTGGTATATATATATTTGTGATCTGTATATGACAGATAAGCGTTATAGTTTATATCGCTTATCAACCATATTTTTGTATTTTAATCTGTGATGATTGAAATGATGTTGCACTATTGTGTTAAACCCCTGGACCACACCATACACACACAAATATGGATTTCACGAGGAAATCGATTAAGTCACAGATTTTGAAATGATTTATAAAAAATTGAATATTTGAATTCAAACGTTTTGGAAATGGAATCGGACTAAATGTGAAAAGCAATTGAAAAGGGAATTTCAAAGATGGAAATTTATTTTGAATAACAGGATTGAGTGTTGGAATTTAAATACTTTAAATTAAATTTGAATTCAATATTCAAATTGAATTCTGTATTTTGAAACTAGGGATTAATGATATTATACAAGTCATTATGAGTTAAATCATTTTTAAAGTATTATTTTTGGGAATTTGAATTTAACCCAAGGATTTCAACTCGTATAAACGAATCAGATTTCCAAAATGAAAACGGTTGTTTTCAAATGATAAACACTCTTAAATAAGAACTGAGATTCCAGTTAATTAGGGGAATTTCAAGATTGAATAGAAAAATGATTTTCCTAAGTTATGAATGAATTCTTTTTTTTGAAAGCTATGAATTAAATCTGTTTATTCTTAACAGATTTAAATTGATGATTGTTTAAATCAAATTGAAATGAAATTGTTTTGAAGGCTATAAGTTAAATCTTTGATTTAAAGATTTAACGAGTTAATCAAATTGAAATGAAAATTGATTTGGAAAATCTGTGAATGAGAATGAATCTTTTGTTTAAAAGATTAAAATGTGAAAATTGTTTAAACCGTTAAAGGTTGTGAAAATGAATCTTTTTGTTTAAAGATTGAAAATGGTAATTTGTTAAGCCATTTAAAAGAAAGTTTTGAATTATTAAGTTGTGACTTAATTGAAATCCCAATATCCATATGTTTTTGAACTATTTCGCTCACTATTCGGTTTAGCCGGGAAAGGACCTTTGTGTCGTATAACCCATTCCAAATATGTGATTCGACGTTATGGATAGCATTTGAAGACCGGTGATGAAGACCGGGTATTTGCGAAAGCGATAGGATGACCTATCGATTGTTTCTGCACCGAGTCGCGCCGGTATAGAAACTCCCTAAGTGATGGGAAATCCGATCGGGATTGTGAATATCCGGATTACAAGGACTTCTTTGTAAGTGCCTTCGGTTCTGTTCGATCCCAGAACAGACTTGTATGGATTGTATGCCTGACATTACAAGTTGAGATGTAAAGCCGATTTCTTTCAAATATATTTCTGTTGGTGGCGGAGAATTTATTCTCTTAGCTTAACACCCTTCTCTGAGACGTACGAGCTCAGAGGTTATATAGTTGAAGGTTATCAGCGATATATTCCCAATTTTGGTAATGTGACATACTGAGTGTTGCTGTGAAATGATCATTGTGTTGACTATTTGTGATAGGATCATTTATTTGATCGTCTATCTTGGTGATCATTTCTATGATCATTTGTTGACCCAAAGCATGGCTTTTGTATAAAGTATGTTTTTGTGGACGTGACTTCGTCGAGCCTCACACCCCGTGAATGGTCAAAACAGGAAAGATGCGGCAAGGTTATGAGGGGTAGCGCCCTTTAGGATATGTGCATTTCCTTCTGGAAAAGGGTGGTATCATGGTATGGAGCCCAGATACTTACTCATGTTGAAAACACTTTGTTATGATTGTGTGAATTGATTAGAGAGCTCTCGGATAAAGGTCCCAAAGGACCGGGGGATGGCATATTCGGTCAGTTGTTACTCAGTTAGGAGTAACCCGGCCTTGTGTTGGTAGAGATCCGGTTTGGTTCTCGGGGATGTCCATCCAGAGGCATTCTCATGTGGCAATGGGAAGTTCCTTGGCCTGATCATTCGTTGGAAATCCAAAGAAACAATACGAGACTTGTACGGTTTTAGTTGTAGGACCTATCATTCACTTATGGTGTCGCAACACTGTTTGGATGGTAGCTATAGTAGGCATACGATAATGGTCGTATGTTGGCTAAGATTTATATTCTACTTTCGAAATGAATTTTTCCTACACTATGCACTAGTAATAATATCAAATGTTTCCTTTAATACGTATCAAGCATCTTTGACTATCATAAGGAGAAATCTCCTCCGATTCTGCGTTTGCATTGTGTGTGTGTGCGGGAGGCCTTATGGTAGTCTCATTTTTAAAAGCATTGCGAATTGACTTTGAAAATCTTTTGTTGAATGTTTTAAAAGATAAACTGTTTTTGTTGCTCACACCAGTCCCACGACTGATCCGGAGTTTATTGTTTCTTTCCTAAACTCTGGGTGCTCATTATTTTCTACACGAGCAGTCTAGAGTTGGGTTTTTCAGATAGTCAGGTTTAGTAGATTATCTGGAGTTAGTTCAGTCTTTGGATCGCACCAGTCTTGCCTAGCTTGGTGCATTGTTATGGGGAGTTCGAGCTATTGCTGGATTGATTCTTGGAAATGGAGTTGCAGTTCTGGAGTTCTTCCTTGAAGACTACCTTAGAGTTATTTGTTTCGCTGCTAGATGTTATCTATTTTCTTTTCCGCTGCTATTTTATTGTATCATATCTCTGATGTATATTGATATCTATTGGATCATCTGTTGTATCAGATATTGTATCAATGCTGTATATCAATGTATTATCCTTTTAATTCCGCTATGTTGTTTACTTAATGTTGTTATAAGCTCCGTCGAATCGGATTTGAACGATCGAATCTACGACATTCGAATACGATTTGAAGTATGGGTGTCGATTTTCGAGCGCGCAAAATCCGACTCGTTACAGTTATGATCTATCCAAGATTGAATTTGCACGTAGGCTGAAAGCTTTGGATTGATGAGAGTCTCGCATCCATCATATTCCATGTCCATCCATTCTTATCCATTGATCTCCTCGTATCCATTGCCTTCTTGTCCATTCCTTTTGCATTGGTCCAAGTCCTGCACTTTTGATCCATGAATGGTTCCTTAGTATCGATCGATACGAACGCGATCGATATGAAGATCCTCTATTATCTCTTCGTATCAATCCAGCATAGCTATCCCCGAGTTTGTCCTTCGTATCGACCAATAAGTGATTGATACAAAATGCTTTTCCAAACCCTTATAGCCATTGCCTCATATCCATCAAGTCTACTTCATCTTTCGTATCCATGAACTCAATATCCCTCGGTTTCTCTTGTATCGATCCAGCCTTGATCAATACGAAGCGCACTAACATGTTCTGCCGCATCCATCCAATCAATTCGTATTGTATCGATTCTAAACCTATCGATCTGAGGTACACGGCCGTGTTCATCCTAATCGATACGAAAGTATAAATACGAATTGGTTTCCATGAACATTTACCCATCCATATCTCGAGCATACGAACTCATTTTGATCTGAAATTCAAAATGCAGTCTCATCGAGCCTTGTTTATTATTCCCCATCGATCCCACCTTGATTGGAGCTTGGTCCAATTTTGATGGTATCGATCATAGCCTTGTTTCCAGTCGATAACCAATCCCGATATCCATCTCTTTTTAGCCAATTTGTTGATATCCCAGCCTTGCCCAAAAGGTAGGGTTACATTTGCCCCCCTAAACATGCCTTGTGGTAGGAAGGCATATTTTGAATAGCTTTAAATCCGACATCCAAAGTCCATATTCTATCCATAGCCATATCATCTTATCTATAATCCAATCTATTATCGGCCACTCTATCCAAGTACCATGGCCATGTCATTACCCAAATCTACGACTGCTCTGAGTTGATATCTGATTTCGAATCTAATAACCGAATCCTTAGCCAATTCCATATCCATTCGAACCTGACATTCGAGTCCTAATCCATCCATATCCAGCAACCAATAACGAAATCCAAGACCTCTCCGGGTCAATTTCCAAATTTGGGACCGCTACGGGCCCTTATCCAAATCCGGTACCACTCGGGGTTCATAGCCCATCCTTAGCCATTCAAAGCTGAAACCCGAATCCATAACCTCTCCGACTTCTTTCCAAGCATAATCCATACCTGATGACCTGTGTGTCAAATCCTATGCAATGGACCTAGCCTAAGTCCTAGGCCAAACCTGGTCATCCCGTACCCTTGTCGAGCATAATCCACACTCGACGACCTTAATTATGAAATAACAAATCCTACTTATTAAACCATAGCCTAAGTCCTAAGCCGACATTGGTGACATTGGACCCCTACCGAGCATAGTCCATACTCGACAACCTTTTACCAAAAACCATATAAAAATCCCTCCAAAATCTAATCCGAAATCCAGATCAAACCAGAAATCCATATCAAAAATCCAAACCAAGATCTGAACCAAAGGACAAGCATCCAAACAAAAATCCAAACCAGTAGATGAACAAAACCTGGAGTTCAAACCAAACTCCAAAACCAAACCAAAGAAAAGCAAATATTCAAACTAGAAAGAAAAACAAATTTCACAAACTGGAGCATCATGGTTTATCATCATCTCAGAGCATGCCTAGGGGCTATCTTCGTCCCCGTACATGAGTAAGTGACTTAGACGTCTGCCTCGAGTTTGCTACTTGTTCCATACCATCTCAATTAGTCGATGACCAACCAATCATCGTTCCTATGCCTCACGCAGTTGTCGTTTGAAGTGGACGGTGGCTACTCCTGTTCCACCACCGCATTTTGAGTCCCGACATATTGCCACAACTGACCATTCCCCACATGCTCCTCGATTATATCCTTTAGATGCCTGCAGTTGTTAATATCATGCCTGTCTAGCTCATGAAAGAGACAGTGCCTTCCTGATGCCCTCTCACGTTATGAGGGTTCCTCCTTGTTGGCCTTCGATAAGGAAGGCGATCTCGAGTTTCCATGCATATCCGTTCCAACGTCTCATTCAGTCCTGTGTAAGAGGAGAATTTTGGTTCTCCCCAGTGCTTCCTTGCCTTGTCGGAATCATCAACTGACTTCCTCTTCCCTTTATCCTGATCCTTACTTGAGCTTTCACCGGATGGTCCTCCATCCTTAACCACGTTTACTTCCTTTAATTTCATATCCAAACTTGCATCATCCTGTCGAAGAAACCTCTCGGCTTCATGAAAGAATTCCTCGAGATTCATTGGTGGATCCCGCATTTATTTTAAAATTCGAATTGTCCCTGACTCCTGACACTACTACCATTAGAACAATTGATGGATCCGGCCGATCCACCGAAGCAACTACTGCATTAAACCGGGTTAAGAAAGTTTTGAGCGACTCTCATGTCCACTGTTTCACCGGTGTCAATGTCATCACATTATTTGGCTTTTTAATATGAACCTGAAACTGCTTCAGAAACCTATCCACCAGTTCTGTCCATGTCCTAATAGATCCATTTTCCAACTTCTTGAACCACATAGTTGTTATATCCATCAAGTACAGGGGAAACATTCAGCCATAACCTCCTTCGATGCCCCCAGCACATCCATATGTCTTGTATACCTCATCAAATAATCGGTAGGATCCGCTTTATCGTTGTATACCCCTAGAGTAGGCAGCTTGAACTCTGGTGGATTCCTGAGCCATCCTGGTGTTACGAATAAAAGGACTTCTGTTTACTCCTTCCATATCTCTGCTTGTCAAACCTCCACGAATAGTTCGCCAGATAATTTTATCCAATCCAGCGTTGTCCACCAAGGATTTCCTCCCGTCTTCATTTCCTAACCGCCCCCAAGTCCTTGAGGGAATTCTGGTATGTACTCCTCATCACGCACTCCTGTATTCCTATTGGCGTCGGATTGTGCAACGTCAGTTAGCATCCTAAATCCATCCAGATTGATAGTTTTTTGTTGAAAGGGGCTTCCCCCTGCTGAACTGCTCTATCGGGTTGCCCGTTGAGTCCCTCTGATCCAGCTCCATGGATCTGACCTCCTACAACATCTGCTGCTCCAGCCTGTCCAAACTATCTGAGAAGGTTCTGCACCATCTCCTCCTGCCTTTTCATCAACTGCTCCTACATGGAATCCATCATTGTTTGCATCTCATCCCTAGTGATGTAGATGGATGCCTGATCTGCTCTAGCTCTAGAGGTAGCCTCTTGACATCCCTCTTGATTACTCCTTTCTGTCATCTGTCTTGTTACCGATGGCCTAACCATGGTTCCTCCTAGATCCGATCCTTTAGCCTTCCAAATCTGAAATCCAAACCTGAGAATCCCTGAGTGCTAGCGTTCTTAGTGAAAGCACCAAAGTGTTTATGCCAAAATAGGTTATTAAACCCGAATGTCATGAAAGCACCCGTGTTTGCACACAAACCCTAAATATCCAATCATAGATTACAGCGGTTCGGCTATCTTCGGTCTACATCCACTTTGAATTGATCCTTTTATTTTCTTTATATCCTGATTACAATTACAATCCTTTGAAATCAATAACCAAAATGACAAAGTCTAGCCAAAAAGGAAGAAGAATATCCCCTTTTTAGTTTCCATAGAGGGGTTATTTATAGGAGTAGATCTAGAAATCTCTCCCTCAAACCTCATAATAACTCTTCCCAATGTGTGGGTGGGCCCACTAGATCGATCTAGGATTGTTTGGGATCGATCTTGATCGGTCCAAGGAATGTCCCAATAGAGCAGCGATCGATCATGGGCAATTCTTGAGTGAATAAGCGAGCTTCTATGAAAATTTCATAGCATTTGGACTTGTAGCTTAAGATTTATGATCAATCCAAAATTGAATTTGCAAGTAGGCTAAAGGCTTCGTATCCATCGTATTCCATATCCATCCATTCTTATCCATCGATCCCACCATAACCATAGCCTTCGTATCCATTCCTTCTACATCGGTCCAAGTCCTGCACGTTTAATCCATAAACGGTTCCCTCATATCGATCAATACGAACACGAGCGATACGAATATCCTCTGGAATCTCTTCGTATCCATCTAGCATAGCTATCCCCGAGTGTGGCCTTCGTATCGATCAATAAGTGATCGATATGAAACACTTTGCCAAACCTTTGTAGCCATTGCCTCGTATCCATCAAGTCCTCTTCATCCTTCGTATCCATGAAGTCTGTATCCCTCGGTTGCTCTTGTATCGATCTAGCCTTGATCAATATGAAGCGCACCAACATGTTCTACCGCATCCATTCAATCGATATATATTCTATCGATGCGAAACCTACCGATCCAGAGTACACGGTCGCATTCATCCTGATCGATATGAAAGTATCGATACGAATTGGTTTTCCATGAACATTGATCCATCCACATCTTGAGCATACGAACTTCGTTTTTATCCTGAAATTTGAAATGCAACCTCACTAAGCCTTGTTTATCATTTGTAATCAATCCCACCGTGATTGGAGTTTGGTCCAATTTTGACGGTATCGATCATTGCCTTGTTTCCAACCGATATCCAATCCTGATATCTATCCCTGTTTAGCCAATTTGTTGATATGCCAGCCTTGACCAAAAGTGTGGTAACAATGAACGACGTGTATGAAAACTCAAAAGGTTCTTTTGCATGACTCACGACTTCATTTATTCCTTGGGAAATTTAAATCGAAATGGACCGGACCATAAATGGTACGTCCTTTTTTTCCACTTAGTGCCACAGAAAAAAAACGTAGGGATGGATCGATTTTTATAGTCAATGGCCACTGTTTAAAGCCATACTTCTATTGGCAAGAGATCGAGAGAAGGAGCTCATGATTCTTTATGAGCCACGCTACGTCTAGTAAGGAATTTTAACCCTCTCTTGTAAATATGTATATATTTTTCTTCTTTACACTCATTATATCATGCATTGATTTTGGAGACATAGGCAAAATCAAGTGTGCGGGGGTCTCATGTTTATTTCGATTTTACATAGTTTTATTTTTGTATTTTCTTTCCTTCTCTTTTAAAAAAAAAGAAAAATAAAATTTTTATCATATTAATTTACCCTTAAATAGGCACAATAAAGTAAGCATATTGTTTTGGTCATTAGATTGAAATTTTTAGAAAATTACATATCTCAAACAATAATAAAAGAAAAGTTTGAATTACAAGCAATTATGGTGTAACTAATATATATGGAGAAACATAGGTGATGGTTATAAAGTTATTCTAAATTGTGATCTTCGTTTAAAAAAGTGGTTGACTTAAACTAAATGCGTTAAAAATTTTAATCTTTAAAGTTAAATGGTGCTTAGATGATTTTGCACTCTCTTCTCCTTTAAAAAAAATTTCAAAAACAAAACAGGTAGAGTCATTTTTCCACACATAACTGTGTACACTCGCCATGCTTTGTACTCTTCTCACGTAAGGTTGCAAGGCAGTGCATGAACGGTATATCCGGCCTTAGTTTTTTGAGTTAGGTATATGTATAAGAATTAAAAAAAATAAACACCTAGAGCCAAATGTACACACTTAGGTATGGACACTCCCCATGCTATATACTCTTCTCACATTAGCATGAACGGTATATCTAGCCTTAGTTTTCTGAGTTAGGTGTAAGTGAGTAATAATAATGTTAATATTTTTTTTCAAATAAAGAGAGAGCAAGAAATTAAAATCCAAGCATTGTCCTGACTTTACTAATTTGACATGTATACAAATAGAAATGAAGATACCACTTTGCATACTCTGACAATTATTTAAAGAATTTATTTTATAGTTGCACTATGATATCAACTGTAACAACTAGCCAAACTAGAGTTGAAATGTAATAAAAACTTAATTTTTATTGGCAGTTTGATTAGTAGAAGATTAAAATTTCTTGATGATAACCAAGACTTGTATATTGCTATCTCATGTTAATTTAGAAGTAAATTCTTATAAAAAATAAAACAAAAAACTTGCAATCATATCATTGTAAATAAATCTTGCATTAGAAACTTTGCATATCGCAATTGGATTTTGTGGGTAATATCCGTTGAAAACCCTCACGAGACAACACTCGTTCTACTAAGGACACCTAGAGGTTTAACGGCTTATTGCATACGCTCAATGCAATCGTACTTCCAACGAAAGTAGATTTATCCTAGTTTTAGTTTATTCGAGGACGAATAAAAGGATAAGTGTAGGGGTATTTGATGTGTATATAAAAATGTATATTTTTACTCTCATACTTAATCTTCTTTTATTAAAATAAATGACATATTAGGGTATTTGTACATGTTTTTACCAAAAGTACAAAAGTTTTTTCAAATCATTATTCACTCATCTACATTTGGGCAAAAAGGTAACTTTGTGTGTGAATTAATTTGGAGAAAATTTATATGCACATTTTAACTTTACTTTGAAGGAAACTGAGTGCAAATTAGAAGTGACTTCATGGAGATATGCATGCACAAGTTGTGGAAGCCAAAAGAATGAAGAAAAGAAAGAAGCCATGCAACATGGAGGAGCCCATCTACCCAGTAACTAATGGACCAACATTAAAAAGAAAAAGCACATGTTAGTGGATATTAATTAATTTTTTAATGATTATTTAGAGACTACATAAAGTGAAGGGAAATTTTAGTAGTTCCCTAAAAGATATTAGGGTTTTAGAACATGTATAAATAACTCTCTTATGTTTATGTAATGGATCTTCTTCTCTTTTTAATACATTGGGTTGTAGTCAAAAATTAGAAATAAAAGCTTCTCTTTAATGGCTTCTTAGCCATCTTCTTTGTATGCAACTTTCCTTTTATGTTTTCTATTTCATGCTCTTTTCTTTTATGTTATTTTTATTACATGCACTCTTTAATTTTATGTTAGTAGATTAGATTAATTTGCATGCAAATAGCTTAGCTTTATTTTATGCAAGTTAGATAGCTCTTGTTCTTTATACTTAATTTTTTTCTTTATTGTTTATGTTGAAATTAATGTATTTTAATATATATTCAAATATGAGAAGCTAAACCCCTCCAATTCAGAGGTAACAAAGCTCTCGTGAATCATATAAAATTAATATAATGATTTCATTTATGATCTCTTGTTTTGTGCTTAATATAAATTTTGATGGTAATGGAATTTTGTTGTTTATTAGTGAATTTGATAGCCTATGTTGTTCATAAAAAATAGGCTACACTTAATCAAATAGAAACACAAGTTAACCTTTCATCTAAATACGATTTTGGTAATGAAACTGAAACTAGAATTCAAATTTGATGCTCCGTGTTAATAATTCATAGTAAATAGATCATGTTTAAAATAGATTTTATCTTTAATTTCATGATCATTTTCATTAGATTGGATAAGTGGATTTAGATGTTGTATTAAAGTTTGATGGTTTATGTTGTGTTAGTCAATATAACAATTAGACCATACTTATAATAAATACATCAACTAATTCCATAAATAGTTAAAAAAAGATCATAAATTCATTTTTGTGTTGATTTGTATGATCATGAGAAGGGTTTATATCTAAATTGTCTTCGAATTTCATAGTTTAATTCCAAATTTTCAATAGTTTTTAACAATTTCTAGTTAACAAAATTTCAAACGTTGGGATAATTTATTGAGTAATTTTAAACTTTTTGCTTTCTCAGTCGATCGACCCGTACTCGCATACGTACTTCAATTGTACGCGGTGCAATTGAGTTTTTATAAAGATATAGGCGGTTTTCTAATCGATAGAAAAATCCATACTAAACAATAATGATTGCAAATACTGGGTCGAAAAGATAATACGTAGTGATGCGGAGAGATATTGGATATAGGTAGTTAAAATCAGGTGCTACCATCAACGCGTATTTCATTCCCCTGAGTGGAGGATGATGATAGAAAATTTTCGGAGAAGATAATTTTTTAAGGGATAGGCACCAGAGGAAGACGATGACAAAAAAGCACGTGTCTTGTTTTTTGCACATGAATTGGTTTTGGAAATGTTGAAATAACGATACACTATTGCTCACGTGATGTGGTTATTTTCAAGTTCCAACTGCTTTTTCCCGAGCGTTGGTCAATTATTAGATGGTCTAAATGATTTGGGCTTAATCGAACATCTCTACAGACAACGAAGACATGTAAAGATATGTAGAAGGATTCTAATGATCTGGAAAAATGCCAATTTCCATTTAATGAATGATATGGTCAATGTCTTAAGTAGATAGGAATTATGATGTACGAATATGCATTTTTGTAGGCATGTTATTGCTAGGCCATTTTATGTGATTATGCTTTGTAATTTTTACTAATAACAATAAAAGAAACCCATTTTCAAAAGAAAAACAAAAAAAGTATTACCTTAACATGTTAAGATAATTTTATACACACACACACACACACACACATATATATATATACACACACATATATATATATATATATGTTATTTAATTTAATTAGTTAACTTTTAATGAATCATTTAATCAATTAGTCCAATTGATAATTAATAATTTTCATAAATTATTAATTTATTTTAAAAAATTGTTAATTATTTTGCAACATTTATAAAATCGTTATTTATTTTAAATTTAACCTTTAAATTAAAATATTACCTTTTATTTTAAATTTATAATTTTATTTTAATTTAAAAATTAATTTTGAAAACTAGCCCAAGGCCTTAATCAATTTGGATCTTTATATTGGAGAGAATCTTTGAGCCTACCTCATCCTTTTAGGCTAGACTAGTGGTCTGGTAGGGCAGACCACTTGACTACCCAAAACTCAACTTTAAACACTACTTTTCTAAACTTCTAAATATATGGGTAGACTTTAATAAATTAACCATGATGCTGCTAATTTAGACCGCAATGGCAATTTGATTTTGATACCATTGTTGGAACTAGGCTGGTACACAACGCAGTAATGGGTAAACTTCGAAAAAATTATTTCATTTTGGATCTTATTGGGCCCGTGAAGTCTAAATTTATTTAGATCTTATCTAAATTTATTTTAAATAAAATCAACATTTTATTCAATTTATAATAAATTATTATTATATTAATATTATGATTAATATATAGTATAATATGTATATCATATACACGTATATAGATATCGGGGTTTACACTATAACGGGCATATTAGCCCGTCCATATACATATGTACCAACTGATATGTGTGTGTGTGTATATGTATGCATGCATGTATGTATGTATGTATATTTTTGTTATATATATTATAAAACAATATTTGTAAAATATATGCATAAGTTTATATATATATATATGTATGTATGTATGTATATAGTTAACATTATAATATGTTGTGATTACAATAAAATATAATTAACTGTAAACTCAAATTGAAATTTAAACTTCAAATGCTAGATCTTAGATCTAATTCTACATAGTAAATATCTAACAATTCAAACTTAAATTAGTATATTATATATATATATATATATATATATATATATATATATATTATGTGTATTTCAAAACCTAGAAAAATTGATCACGTTTATTTTAAATATATCTGTATGTGTGCGCGTGCGCATTTGTGCATTATCAAAAAAACACATATCAGTTAATATTAAGAAATCTATATAGTATATATATACACATATATATATTTTAATGTAAATGTATGATTAAATATATATAATTTTAAATATACATTCGAAAAAAATGATAATAAGTCTATTTTATTTAAATTTTGCAGTTTAAAAATTGGTTTTTTTATTTTACTGATTTCCATATGGAAATCATATAAATATGTATATAATTTTTTCTAAAAGCAGTTCAAAACATGTATAAATTTTATTAAATAAATATTTGCATATTATGTACAAGTATATAATATAAATATGTAAATAATGTAAAACTAAGGTTTTGTGTTTAAATAAATTACATATATATATAATATACATATATATAATACACACACGTTACTTAATTTCTTTTTTAAAATTCAAAATCATATTATGTGTATTTATAAAATTTATATGAACATTGAAATGTAATATATTTCGTGTAATGACCCGCTCTTTTGACTATCGAAAGTTGACTCCAAATACTACTATGTTCAAATGTCAAGCATCCAATCGACAAAAGGGCAGATTATTAGAATAAATAAAAAGAAAAGAACCGAGAACAGAGAAAATGAGAATCTCACAGCGGAATCGACAATATATAATATAACAAGGTCAGTAAAAGCTATCACTCCAGGAATATAGAGTATATCAAAGTTGAAAACAAACCTTATCAGCTGGACAATTGTAAAATCCCGACCTTACAATTACTAATAAGGATACTATATAATATAGCGGGAAATAAAACACTATGACAGGTGAACTTCCAACTTGTCTCTAAGATCTCCATAACACCAAAGCCAACCTGGGAAAATACTTGGTCTAACCCAAGCATTATAATAAAATACACCCGTATCAGTCTGGAAATACCAGCATGAGAAAACTCAAATAATGGGGAACACATAAAAGTTTTGGAGGACCATGCCGTTAATGCGGAGCGAGTTTTATTCCACATAAACAATAACCAAACATAAGAATGGAAAAGCACAATAGGAAATAGATCCAAACATAGATGATCGGCAAAAATAGTATAAAGATCCAATGTTGAATGAATGGAAATAGTATGAACAAAATTCAAACTGGACAAAATGGATAAACCAAGATAATAATCCAAACTTGACAGAATCGACATGACCTATAATTAAATATCATGAAAAGTGTTTGACTCTTCCCATTCCAATTATAGAAAAACAATCCAAATGTTTGAGTCAAATAAGGAATGGAGAATTTCCAAAAAATGATTAGGAAGGTGCAACACCCTTGAAGTATACCTCTAGTAATATACTTCTGAGAAGCTCATATACTCCATGACATTTCTCAGACAGTACCAAGCCGAATCCCGCCAAATCTTATCGAGAATCTAAATATTTCCATATCTAAGTGCACAACCGAATCCAACCTAGATGAGATGTGGAACTATCCTAATTGGAGCAACCCCACATAGCTTGGCTTCCTCTCATGCTTTGGGTTTAGTCATTGTTGACAAAGAATAACAAAGCTTAAAGAGCAGCAATTCGTTTTTAAGGTGACGATACACCATTAAGAAAGCTAAATTCGATAATTAATAAATCAACTATCAGGGATAATTAAAACGATTGTATATGGAAGTTAAATATCATATATTTACCATAACTCGTTGATTCCAAACAAGTATTGTCACTCGATTGAAGATGAAGCCAGACAAGTTGAGATAGGTTCACCTCTAGGTATCGCCTTGACGACATTTTTAACCTCTTAGACAGAAATGAATCCAAGCCTCAACGTTTTCCATTAAAAGTATGACTAGATCTTTTCCATATAAGCCATACCATTTATGGAATTACTTTTCCATAATCGAAATCGAACGTTACTCTTTAAATGCAAACTTGTGCTTAATTTCCATATTACAATATTAGTAAAAACACTTTGGGAATACTCTTTAAAAAGGTTCCTTTACAGAACAAAATTTGTAATGCTAAGTGTATTAAAACAAGGGTCAAAAACAAATGTCATGAAAGCATTGTTTACTATAAACCTAAAACAATTTACACTTAGCTTTATTTATAAATAATTCCATTTTTAAAGGATTTTCTCATTTAAAACCATCATTTGTAAATTTAAAACAATATTTATTATCGTGAAAGAAAATAAAACAATTTAAATGTCATTATAACTTTAAAACAATATTGATTATCCCGAAAGATAATTAATCACATTTAATCACTTTTAAATAAACAAATCCGTTATCTTTAATAAAATAGTTAATTATTTCCAAACACTGTTATTATATTAGTTAATGTACCTTAATCACTTTAATTAAATCAATTAATTAACTTTAAATATCATTAATTAAAAAGATTTATTAAATTCAAAGAATCATTAATTAGTGAATGATTAATCTCAAACATCATTAATTAAAATGATTAAATAATTTTTAAATGCAATAAATTAAAACAATCAATTAAGTTCAAATAATCATTAATTGATTGGATTAATTAAATTTAAACATCATTAGTTAAAATGGTAAATTATAACATCATTTGTTAAAGTGATTGATTAATTATAAAGCATAATTAATTAAAACGATTAAATAAATTTTCAAAAATCATCGGTTAAAACAATTAATTAAATTTTAAAACATTCATTATTAAAATGATTAATTAAAGCTTAAATCATTAATCAAAATAGTTTCATCAATTAAATAGATTAATAAATTTCAAATATCATTAGTTAAAATGATTAATTACATTCAAATGTCAGAAAAAGGATGATTAATGAAATCAAAAATTCTTAATTAAAACAATTAATTAAATTCAGATATCATTATTCAAAATGATTAATGACTTTTAAATATCATTAATTAAAATGATTATTAATTTCAAATGTCGGTAGTTAAAATTGTTAATTAAACTCCATTATCGTTAATTAAAATAATTAATTAAACTCAAATAATCATTAGTTAAAATGATTAATTAAATTAAGTCTCATTTAAATCAAATGATAAACTAATTTTAAACATCATTAACTAAATTGGTTAATTAATTTCAAAATCATTAGTTAAAATGATTAATTAATTTAAATTATCATTAGTCAAAATGATTAATGAATTTTAAAATTATATTTAATGAAAACAGAAGCTCAAGTTCAAAACACACTAGATACGGTTTTGAGGACGATAATTAATAAATGACATTATAGTGAAATTGCTATAATGACACTTAACAGATTATATTGAATATCAAGATTTATTTCAATTAAATACCAATATAACAGCATAAGGATGAATTATTGACGAGAAACCCCTTAGGGTTTCTCTACAAATATTCCTTACAAAATAATTGTTAAGGACATTATATATAATCATATGAGTTCATAACAATTAAGTTAACACGTCATTCATTTTTCAAAAAAAATTCTACCAAACAATCAATCAAATAATTTAACTAACATTCAAGCAATCAATAATAGTTTATAGCATCATAGATATATATATAAAATATAGTAAAATTAAATTTGAGTTAAACTCACATTGATTCTAATTTCTGCCGAAGCATTCCGGTTTGGACTAAAGTTGAAGGGGCGTTCGATTTTAGCCAAAAATTACACTAGCTCCAATTCCAACCAAGCCAACTCCAATGCGTAGCCATCCCGCCACGAGTCCAATGCAAAAGACAGCATTTGAATCCAACCTCGTATGCAAAAGTTATTCAACTTATAAGTTTTCTAATTAAATAATGTAATTATTTTATACTAATTACAAATACAAACTTAATACCCTCTCTAATTCCTTTCTTCTTCAAACACATATATAATCTAAATATGCATAAAAATAGTGCACGCCCAAACCACCTACACTCTCTCTCCTCCATAATACCCTTATTATCCATGAAAATGCATATCGACTTCACCGATCGATTCCACTACATGATCTCCATCTACACGACACCTCGAAAACAAAGCCGCACCTCCGCTTGATGTCGCGACCTGATGGACCACAAGCAGCCCCTAAAAAATTCGCACCACTCCATGTTGCTACGAAAACACCTAAACTCCATTGAAACGAGCTCCTTGACACAAGAACACGAATCCAGCCTTGCCTTAACCTTTCGTCGACCGTAGCCTTGCTCCACTTAAACCCTAGCTCCATTGCCCCAAAACGGCTACTACCCAAATGACGATGCAACCACTATCGAGCATATGGAAAGATAGCTCTCGAGCGTATGAGCTCAACGAACCCAAAATCAGGATTTTAATCAACTAAATAGTTTTGTTTTGAATTTTGAAGTTTTGATTTCAAAGGGTACATTTTTTATGGTTATGGGCATGTTTTATAAGAGGAGGGTATGGTCTTGGACATGGTAAGGTATGGTGTGGGTATGGGTTTTAAATATTTTATTTTAAAATATCCAACATTAGATACCCAAAACTCTCGAACTCCAATCGAAGCTTGCCAATGGCATTTTATACTAAATACCTCAATTCCAAACTCAATGGAACTATATTCAAGACCTAATTCCAAAGTATATAGAAGTTATCTTTCTAAATCAAATTATATTTAAAATTAATCGCTACGTGTTTTGAGCTCGCATGACCACATCGTATGTCCAATCATTATGAAACTCGACGGCGTTCATCAATTTATTATTCTACATCTAATGGCACCGGTTCCGTCAAAATCCAAGAAAGAGTCTCGAAATGATTATTTCACATATCAAAATATCATTTTATATTTTTAATCCAATTGTCGATATTTATCCGATCGATTTATCTTTGTAAATAAATTTACAAATTGAATTCACAATATAACTTATTAATAAAAAAGAGTTGAATAAAATAATTTAATCTAATTAATTAGTATTTAATTCATAATTCAAAATTTTAAATGATCAACATATTTGAATTTAACTTATTAAATTTCAAAATCTAATTATTTTAAATATTTAAATTAATTAAATATCTAAATTTAAATGACTAAAACCTAAAGCTGTTACATTCTCTCCCCTTTAAAAGAATTTCATCTCTAAAATTCTTAAGATAGGAAAAAATGCTTCAAAACCCTTCCATATTTCAAAGAATCGGTTAGTTGAAATTTGTTATCAAATTTTCTAACTCCTTAAGATTATGAAAAATTTCAGCACTGTCTCATTTGTGTGGCTCGATCAGTACAACTAGAAATTTCCCCCATGGCCTCCAAACCAACCAACGAAAAAAAGCCAAGTGGCTTTCCATAACTGGGGCATAAAATCATCAACCAATTGAAATTTCTAAATCTATTACGTACCTTTTTTCGTTTGTTATATACATTTTTGCAAGTAATTTATTATCTCTATTTAAATGTAGGTGCACAAGAATCAAATAGCAATCTTTTGCATACATGTACTTGCGAAATCCAAAAAAGAATCAGGCAGACAGAAGCAATACGATGTAACTCTACATGCAAAAAATAGCATGGTATAAATCCACATTTAATTCTGATATAAAATAAAGCTACATGCAACTAACAAAAACATCACAATCATAGGCGACAAAATACAGAGAAAATTCTGTAATAAATGTTGCGCATCCAGTAATTTCAAATGATAAATTTAGATCTAAATGTCGGGTTTTTTAATTCAAAAAATTTATTTTCAAATTTCTTAGATGGGAGTTAAATCAAAGATCAAAAATCAAAATGATAAGGAGAGGGTTCCTCCTAATAAAATATGGTGAAACTCTAGAATCAAAACAAGATGGAGCATCCATTGGTATTTCGGTTCCTCCAAAAATATCAACAATAGTGAATAAATATTATTTCTTTCCTAAAATCTACAAAATCTCTTTTTTTTTCTTTCAAAATCACCAAGATTTAGGTCCTAATAATAATTCAAAAGCCTGGGTTTATAAGTTTTAACTTTATAAACTATGGTATATAAAATCACACAAATCAACCAATCAAATTCAGTCAAATCAAATTCCATATAGGAATAAACCAACACTATCAGTCAATCAATCAAATTCCATAAGAGAAAATCTAACACTTATCATTATTTAAAATGCCAATTATTAATAAAAAAAATTAGCTTGGGTTCAAAATTTTCTTGATTGTCCAGAAATATAAATAATTATCTAAGCGTGCTCATTAGCCTTTGGTTATTACTTAGAAGATTATCCAAACTCACTCGGATAAAGTGGAAAGTTATACTCTAAATTTATTAGTTTCTTATCTCCATCAATTTTTCTGAAGCACTTAGATTTTCATTTAGTATTTTATTCAGTACTAAAATTATTTATGAATTATTTCATAGATTTTCTCCTAAGTTTAAAAATATTTTATAATGTCCTTTCTTTATAAAACGTCAAATAATAACTTATTCCACTTTATTTACTTCTATAATACTCTTCTATATCCTAAGAGTACAAACACATTTTATTTTACTTTTCACAACTTAGGTGAAGATATAATCAAAGGTCTTTTAAAACCGAGTCAACCTCACGACCTTTAAAAATGTTCTATTATAAGACAAAATTAGTAAAACCACTATGGGAATACTCTTTAAAAATGTTTTATTATAAGACAAATTCGTACCTTCCTTAGAGTCACAACCTAATGGGTCCCTAACAGCCCCCAAAAAACATCGCACTACTCAACGCTCCCAAACACCATCGAAATGAACTGATTGACACGAGAAACACGAATCCTACCTCACTTAACATATCATCAACCGTATCCTTGCTCCCCCTAAGCCCTAGATTTGCTACCCCAAAATGGCTACCACCCAAATGACAACAAAACCACTATCGAGCATATGGAAAGATAGCTCTCGAGCATACGAGCTCAACGAGCCCAAATTCACTATTTTTAATCAACTGAATAATTTTATTTTGAGTTTTGAAGTTTTAATTTCAAAGGGGAAACTCTTTTATAGTTATAGGCATGTTTTATAAGAGAAGGACGGTATGGACTTGGACGTGGGAAGGTATGGTGAGGATATGAGCTTTAAAAAGTAGGGTATGTTATTATTTTGTTTTAAAATATCCGACATTACATACCCAAAATTCTCAGACTTCAATCGAAGCTTGCCGACTAGCGTTCTATACTAAATACCTCTATTCTGAACTCAATGGAACTATTTTCGAGACCTAATTCCAAAGTATATGGAAGTTAGCTTTTTAAATCAAATTATATTTAAAATGAACCACTACGCGTTTCGAGCTCGCACGACCACACCTTATGTCCAATCGTTATGAAACACAACGACGTTCAACAATTTATTGTTCCGGATCTAATGGCGTTAGTTTTTTGAAAATCCGAGACAGTGTCCTAAAATGGTTATTTAACATATTTAAATATGTTTTATATTTTTGATCCAATTATCTATATTTATCTGATCTATTTATTTTTGTAAATAAAATTACAAATTGAATTCATCAATATAACTTATTAAGAAAAAGGAGTTAAATAAAATTATTTAATCTGATTAATTAATATTTAATTCACGATTCAAATATTTAAATGGTCAACATATTTGAACTTAACTTATGAAATTCCAAAATCTAATTATTTTAAATATTTTAAATTAATTAAACATATAAAATTAAATGATCAAAATTTTAGGTTGTTCTATTTATGTATACTTTTAAAATCAAACTTGTTTAAAAAATTAGAATATACAAAATTGAATTTCTTTACATATATTCACTGTCGATTGATAGATGAATATATATATACACACACATATATATATCTGTGTATGTGTGTGTTTGTGTGTGTATACACATGTAGAATCAACGCACATATAACATATGTAGATTCTATCCATATTGACTATAATCAAAGTGGAGTTTCCATACCGTTGGTCGACAATATTCTCAATTCGAGGGAATTGTATAATGTTGACACATCAATATTTTCTGTTTGACCTTAGTTAGACTAACCAACATAAAACAATCGCATGAGTCATTCCATAGTTGTCTAATAACTATTTATACGTAATCCTTTGTTGTCTCCAACATCCATGAGTAATACACTGTATAACATTTGGAGAGCATTACGTACTCTAGTCTCAATAGATGTGTCGATATCCTATCTCGATCTATGCAGTTAAACCATTTACGGTTCTATAGCGGTGGGGTGCAAAAAGTTATATCGGGGATAAAGCGAGATACGGTGAAAAATAGCAGAGGTGCAAAAAGCTTCATTGGATATAAACATACACATTTGAAGTTGATTCATTCTCATTCTAGCATCATTTTATAGGAAAAGGAAATATTTTTAGCCTTACACAAAAAACCCGCAGAATATCATGATTTGTGTAGACTAGATTTTGTGAATATAATATATTTCTAACTTATATTAAGCATTTATGCCTTAAAAGTAGGTATTTACCCTAACTTTGTTGATTTAATTTAAAAGATAACTAGTCAAATCAACCTTTGTATATTAATGTTGCTAAAGCGATGATAAAAGCCTTGATTTAGCAGATGTAGCTGAAAAAAGCGGGGCTTAAAGCGAATCTATGGTTTAGTAGCGCTAAATTGAAATAACGTAGTGGTTGAAGCTATGCGCAATAGCGGGGATCTTTTTGTAGCTTTAGCGGGTCTTTAACTACATAGACCACGATACATCTTGATTAGAAATATTTAAAACGATATGTTTATTTTTTTGTGATAAATTACTCATGACTACAATACATGTAACTACTACCACAAAACATATCATTTACGGATTTTCTATGAACTACGCTTTTAATTAAATTAATTAATTAATATGACACATATATAATAGAAAGAAAACACTTTTTATTTCGAATAATATTGGCTATCGAGTTAGATATACGTAATAATTACATAGTTGCCCTTGGGCATACCCCTAACTCCATCGGTGAGGACTTATCAAAGTGGTATTGGAGAGATGAACATGTCTGAATCAAGGTGGATCCAACAGTGGAAAGCCACAAAGCCTACATGGAGGCTTTTGGGTATTATAACTAATTCTAATTTATTGATGATATGGTGTATAATTATGGGCATGCATAATTAAGTGGTTTGGACGATGGTTAAATTTTATTTTAGGGACGAGGACATTTATTTCCATGGTGGTATTGGAGATTGCTTAGAGCTCGAGGTTGTAGGTGGAGTTTGGTTGACATTTACTAAATATAGTATTAAGGTGGACGTTGTTGGAGTTGGTGATACAATATTTCTAAAGTCGAAGTAGAAAGGCATAGTGTGAAGATGTAGAGAACGAAGCAGATAAGAGACAAAGGGAGAAGATGGACAAAAGTCTATAGCGCTAGCTACAGACTTCAGCAGACTAGTAGAATCTATCAATCAACTAAAACTCCTTCCAATTGACTGGCGGACCAACTGGTTGACTGAATTTTATGTCGTTTTGGACTAGAGGAGAGCGCTGATTTTTAGTCAACTGGAAATCCATACTAGTCAAGTAGCACCAATTAATTGGTGGAATTTCCAATCGTTGGATCACCTTTTATTGGAGCAACTAGGCTAAAAAATTTAGGGACAGATTCATTTGTTTAGGATGTTTTGAAGTTACAATCATAGATCTCGGAATATCTTTGATCCAATGATTGGGATTATATTAGACTACAGTAAATAAACTTGTACATAGTTCATTGTAATGTGTAAGGAGAGGGCTTACCGTATTAGGGCTCTAGGGATAGAGATTTCTTCTCGACTTCTAAGGGTTTCTTTATAACCTTTTGGTGGAAAAAGTAAAGTTTTGTTTAAAGCAAATTGATTGACTATTGTTATTCTTCACTTGCTATCTCTTCTAAAATCTAGTTATGTAAGGATCCTTGTGACAACTCTAACATGAAACTCAAGCCAACATTTTATATTCAATAAAACCTATCACAAGAACGAAATGACGTGGCTCTTTTTTCTCTCAAGAAAAATGTCAAAGAACTAACGTTGTGAACTACATTACATGTGAAATCAAAATAAAATTGTAAAAAGTATTCAGATGTCAAATTATCTAGTATTCAAGCTTCATTGGTAAAATTCAATAACTGGCGGTGAAACCAACTAGTGCAGCTGTGTAATTTATCAATCTTGGTGCGTTGATGTGAAACATCATTGTTATACTACTTACAACCTTGTTACCTACTTTTCATATTCATTATTTTGATCAAACCTGTTGTAGCCATGCCAATTTCATCCTTGTATTCTTTAAATCATTTTTATAACTACTACTTAAAACCTTATTACCTGCTGTGCATATTCATTCCTTCGAATGACCTTTTGACAAGCATGTCACTTTTATCATTGTATTCTATTTTTAGTAAAGAATGAAGATAAGATCCACCAAAGGAATATTTTGTAATATTTAATAACATCTCCTGTCTTGAGGCTAAATGATAAGTGGTACAAATGTTGTAGTCTTATGTAGTATTAACTTCTGGTGACAAAACACATTAAATGTTAATGGTATCCATAATATCAGAGTCACAAGAATATGAAATAAAATAATCACAGATTATAACAACTTCTCTAATTACATTTCAAAATAATATTTCATACAAATTACATAATCCCGTAATCGTTTTCCAAGTTTCGACCAAATATAATTATTACAAAATACACCAAGAGCGACATATGAAGATGTTCGCTTGGATGAACAGAGACAAAATAGACGAAAACTATCATAATACATCACAGCGGAAATAAAGAACGTAACAACTCCTAAATAGCTAACATCAGCCTCCTACTCTTCTCCGGATGCGTTATTTGTCCACTTAATAAACCTATAAAAACATCAACTCTCAATCTACTCAAATTAATTTTCAGCACCTGAGAGTTTAAGGGGAAAATATAAACTTTGAGTAAGACATAAAGTCTGGTGTGAATAATACTATACATCTCGGTTATCTGATATTAAGTGAGACTACACCGCTTAGTAGAATGGTTTCCCCTCACTAATATCCCTTTTCAAAACATATCTTTTGCAAATCAAAATACTACAATCAAACTGATTAAAGCAGTAAAAGCAACAACATTTATGCATATAAATCAGGTAATAAATGGACCATCTGTCCGAAAAAAATATAGTTTTGTTTGGCTAACTACTGAACTTTGGCCGACTCGGGCCTACTAGACGAAATAACGGATAACCTAACACCTGTTAGACATACTTCTGCATGGTCTATCCATAACTTACTTCTCCAAGGGTTACCCGATCCTAATGGTTTTGTGGGCTCACCAATAACCTATCCTTCTTCTCTGCATATATTACTTTCTATGTGTAACCATCATTTAAGTCTTACCTATGACTAAGCCCTACACAATGGAATTTTGGACTAAATTAGTTAGGGACCATAGCTAATGAGTAGGGCGCGACCTACAGCGACCCTACACCAGTCTCATCTGGTCTTCTAATATCTGAGTCATTTTCTTAGGGTTAACTGCCTTTTAAATTTTCCTTGAAAAACTTTCAAATTGATTTAACCCTTTAAATCAAACTTAAACAAGGAAAACATACTATTGCTTTACTTAAAACTCTTTGCCATGTTATATATATATATAAATATATATATATATATATATATATATATATCACACACATACTTTACTTGAAACATTGTTGATGAAAACCTTTCAAAACCTTTTTTAAACCTTTAAACAATCCCTTTCAAAACCTCTAAAAGTACTCCTTTCGAAACCATTGAAAGTACCACTTTTGATACAAGTAAACTACTTTACTTTATAACCATAGGCCGAAAGGCCAAAACATACCTTTCGGAACCATTTACTATAGTCATTTCGAAAACATGAAAACCCCTCTTTTGAAAGCTTTATAGACCATATACGTCCTGTTTTAAAACACTTTAAACATGCCTTTTGAAAAGATTGGAAACCTTCCATTTAAACACTAAGGTAAACCTTTCGAAAACATTAGGGAATCACCCCTTCGAAACCTTTATCATATCCCTTTTAAAAATACTGGGGAACTTCCTCTTTGAAACCTTTATTAGTTACCTTTCGAAAGCATTAAAGTACACTACATAAAACAAATCTTTCAAAAGAATTGGGTTCATGTTAAAATATGTGGAACAATATTTCGAAACCATCTGAAACCATTCCTTTCGGAACCTTTGTGTTTAAATTTTTAAACATATAACGGGTCTTAAAACAATTAAGTCGAAAGAAATTCTTTTGAAAGCAATTTCCTAAGTAAAAGAAGTGGATGGTGTCGAAACCCATATCTTCGAAAGCATTGAAGAAGCAGCTTTTTAGTTAAAAACAAAAGCACCATTTCAAAACCAATCCGAGTCGAAAGGTAAGAGGCGGCAGCAAAGGTTTCAATCCCTTCAAAAGCATTTACTTAAAACAAAGGCGCAATCTCTTTTGAAACCTTTCTTTAAACATTTTACTAAGTTGAAAGCCATCTTATTTGAAACCATTCTTTTCAAAAGCAAAGCAAATGCATCTCCTTTTAAAAGAAAAACAAGGTCTCGACCCCTTTCGAAACCCAATTTCAACCCTATACCTTTCAGCTATCTCCAATCCACTACGTACTAAGTCTATATTGGTTTTGAACTGGTTGGAAGCTGAGGTATGAAGTCGAAAGGTATCCACCGAAAGTAGCGAAACAGTAAAACCTTATAAAAACTGATTTTTAACTTTAAAAGGTAATTTCTTTTCAACTTACCTGCTTTGTTCGTCTACATGTGATTAGTTGCTAATTTCTTTTTCAAGATATTTTAAAAAAGTGTTGAATTTTAGAAATAACAATTTAAAACATTTGCAAATTGCCCATTCTATTTTTATAAACATATAAAACATTTAAGTCTCATACCTTATATAATTTTATGTACTTATTAAAACAATTAGGAAAATTCTACAAAAAATTCCATTAAATCGCTTTTAATATGTTTTCCAACATATATAAATTTATGACCCAAAGCTAATATAAATTAGCAGAATTAATTTTTAACCCAATTAAGCATTTTCTGCAGTAGAATATTAATGATAAATCTACATTAATTCATAAAATTATGAAACTTAAACCCATCTCTAAATTAATATTTTTGACCATATCTAAAAATTGCAAGGCATTTTGATGTCATTTGATACGTTTTTCAAATCAAAACTTGTCATAAAATCAGCATAAATAAGAATAATTCATCAACAAGCATATATATATCTAATATTTAAAACATGGCAATATATTCTGCAAAAATATTCGGATCTGATCTAGAAACCGAAAATATTAAAAATATGAGATGTAACATATTATTCGCCGTTAGCTTTGTTGTTAAGGATTTGAGATTTGGTGTTGAATGAATTTGATTGAGCTTCCTCTTCATTCTTGCTTATCTTCCCCTTGCTTCTTCTTAATGGTGGCTGGCCTCTGTATTTTTTATTATTATGAACGTGTAGAATGAATGTTCATGAGGGTTTAGGGTGTAAGAGTATTATTTATTCCTATTTTCCCCTTTTCTATCTCCCTTATTTTAATTCCCTTATGTCATTAGTTTAAATTGGTATGGCTACCCTTTATTATAAAAATATCAATCCCTTAACCATTTGCATTATTTAATTTAATTTAATTAATTAAAATTTTTAAATAATGTTAACTAAAATTAGGATCGTCACATATTTCTATCATACCACAAACATTTAGGCATGAAAATTTAAATTATTATTCGCCAGCAAATGTGAATAAAAAAACTAACAAAATATATTTTGTTAAAATTGCAATTTCCAAGTTGCATTCATATATGTAGTAAAGAAAAACTACATAAATAGAGAAAAATACAGCAATATTCGCAGTTTTAAAGAAATAAAAAACGGATGCTCTTAAATACTCTATGTGATAACCCGGATTTTTGAACAACTATTAATTGGATAATTAATTGATTTTAAACTATTGGGATACTGATTTTTATTTGGATTAAACAGATAAAATTGATAATTAAAGATGTCATGATGTATATAAGTGAATTTGAAACTATAATAGATGAATTAAAATAATGAATCTAACAGTAAATCATTAAATATATATAAATTTGTGTAAACTCTATTATTTTTGAAAAATTTAAAATGTGTCCATATACATATATACAAGTGTATGTATATATAAATGGTGATTAGAAAGTTATTGGTTGAGTTCAACATGATAATTTGCAAAAGCAATTTAAAAAGTAAACTCTATATTTTCAAAACATAAGGAAGAAATGTATTTATGGATATATATATATATATATATATATATATATATATATATATATAAAGCACTAATGATAAATTACGTTAAATTATAAACATAAATAAATAAAGACGTAATTCATATATTAATAAAAGAAAGCATAAGTAAAATAAACTAAAGTTTAAACATTTGTAAGCTAAATAATTCATGTATTGACATTTGTAGCTTAAGTTCCATTCAAATTTTACAAGTGGCCTAAAAAATTTCAATTAAATTATAAATAAAATGTATAGAGAAACCTGGCCATTTGATTTTAATTCAAAGTTTTTACAATCCTCAATTCTTTCTTCTTTTTATCTTCCAAACTAAAAACCAAAACCGAGAATAAAATCAAGCAACAGTTTCCAAATTCTAACCAGAGCTTAAGTACAAGATCAAGCAAGGAATGCAACTCAACATCAAGTACATATCAAAGTCAGTTGTTGCTTTAAAGAAGAAAAAAGAAGTTTCCAGTTCAAGTCAAGAACAGTTTTCAATCTTCAAAACAGTGGTCTTTGTTCCAAGTTATAGGTGAGTTAACTTGGAAAATCTGATAAATTTTGGACCAGTATGCAATGATCTGAATTATGATGTGCATGATGTTTTAAAATGGTTTTAAGCATATACATGTGCGTGTTAGCAATTATACATGACTGGAATATGAAAAGTAACTCGCTGTTCAAACTAAAAACAGAGGGTAAACATCACCATCTACCATACTAATCTCTTATTTATCTTGATGCTGGAGATAAGATTTTGAGTAACGCTGTAGGTATGAGAATATGGATAGATTAAAGTTCTTGGATACATATAAAATTTTATATTATTAGTGAATGTCTAAGCTATGTATATAACCTGTACTGTTGAGAAACAGGCTCCAGAATTTATGATATAAATTCATATCTCTTCATATAAATAATTGTAAATTTTGATTTTTGAAGATAAATTGTTAGTAATAACTAAATTAGATCTTTAAAAATATTTTTTAGGATTAACTGGTAAGTAAAGTTGCAGAAAGTAGGAAAACACAGTGAAGTTTATTTCTAGACAAAAATCAAATATTAAAATTTCTAGTTTTGATCGTAGGGTTGAATTCGATCATCGTAAACATGATTTTTGGTATAAATCCCATTATTTTTATGTTCGTGTTTGTTGAGAAATCAAGAAATTACCGGAATTGGGTTTATCATCAAATTCTGACAAACGAATTGATCAGTGATCTTGTGATTATGGCCAAAGGAAGTTTGTAGGCCGGGGGTTAAGAGAAAAATGGTATTTCATTTTTCTGAGCATCGTTGTTGATGGTGCGACTTAACTTAGGGTTTAAGGCCGTTAGATTTCGTCTTCGTTCTCGAATCAATGGCTCCGTGTAGGGTATTTTGGATTTAATCGTGTGTAGGGGATTAGGAGTATGGGCAAGTGACGAAGTTGAGAGCGTGCGGGCGAAGTCTCAGATGAACGTGGACGGTGATGCGGTGGTGATTTGTTAATCGGGTTTGGTGTTCTAGTAGGATCGAGTGTCTGAAATTCGAGTTTTTGGCGAAGTCACGATACAGGATGATCGAGTGGATTGTCGAGGGTGTCGATGACTTGCGGGTGATCTCGGCGACGTCCAGTGGTGACCAGAGTAGCCATGCATGTGTACGCATGCACAATCATGGCTGGGTTGATGTTTGTTTTTGGGGAAGACGATGTCTTCTTGGGCCTAGTTCGTGTAGAATTGAATGTTCCCTCGAAGTAGAGGTATGCGCGAGATTTCACGGGGTAGTCTTGGAAATTTATGAGTTGGCTTTGGGTTTGTGTGTATTGTAAGGATCAAGTATTATAAGCTTATCAAAATAGGCAAGTTTCAAAGTATATGTAAACCAAGTTTTAAACAAGGTATTAGCAAATTTTGAAACAAATTTCCAAAGTTAAAATGTTTTCAAATTGTTGTATTAAATTAATAGATTAAATCCTATATGTTTTAGGGTGGACTAAATTGTAATTGAAAGTACAAATTATTTAATGTTTTAGAATGGTTAATTGAATTATTTGTTAAAGGTTAATGAATTTGTGAAATCAATTTTAAAGATTGATTTATTAATATGAATAATTAATTAAGCTATTAATTAAAAGATGATTAATTAAGGTCTAATCACTTAATGTAATTAATTAATGATAATTACTGTAATTTAAAGGTAATTGCTTAATGTCATTAATTAACGTGGATAATTAATGGTTTATTACTAAAGGTGATTTATTAAACGATGATTGCTTAATGTAAGTAATTAAAAGATTAATTAATTTAATTAATAATTAAAGATTAAATTAATAATCAAAGGTTAATTAATTAAGGATAATTAACAATGGGATATTACTTGACAAAAGTAATTAAAGATTGATTACTTGAGGAAAGAAATTAAAGACTAATTACTTAGTGTAATTAATTAAGGATTATTTAATTAAAAGAATTAACTAAGGATTAGTTAATTAATGAGTATGATTAATTAAAGAATAATTAATCAATAGTGATTATAAGATAATTAATTTGAGTAATTAATTAAGGATCAATGTAAGTAATATGGATGGGTAAGGGTAAATTAATTTGGGTAATTAATTAAGAGTTAATTACTTATTGTTATTAAAGGATAATTAGTCAAGGGTGATTAATTATAATGGGTTAATTAAAAGAAGATTAATTAATTGGTTTGTAATCAATTAATGTTAAGTAAAGGTAATCTAAGTGATTAGAGATTTGTAATTAATTTGATTAGAGATAAATTAAATTAATTTTGAAGTGATCAACCTTGCTTATAATGACTGGTTGATATTTCTGGTAAGAAATGTTTGTGATATGATATATTTGTCTTGTATAGTGATTGTGTGGTTATTTATCGTTGATGAATTGCTGTGTTAAATATTAAAGGTTGAATTGGGTTTCACTTAAATAATGGGGGTTAAGATGGAAATTAAGTTCGAAGAGACCGGAGTCGGGCATTAGTAAATACCCGAAACCACTTCGATTTGTAATCTATAATGATTCTGTATAGATTTGGTATGTGAAATAAATAGACTGGAATGGAATGCCTTAAGTGAACTGGATCATTTAATCTAAGTATGATACCTAGAAATTGATGGGTGTAATAAGTGTTGTCTATACCAAACCCGTGAATTTGTAAAATTGTTACGAGTTACCTCGGGTTTTAAATATGTTATTGTTTTGGTGCATTTCGTGCTAGATGGGTTTACTCACGTTGGTTTCCAGCCTGACCCGGGTGTTACTATGATGTAATGCTCGGGTCAGACCGAGTATTACAGAGTTTTATGTAAGGACGTTCTGGAGCTCAGGAGGCGAGCCGGATGGCAGGAACGTATGGAGAGTATTCCGCTATAATATTATTATTTATCTGGGACAGGTTATTTTAACTGTCCAGTTTATTTGAAATGTTGTAACTCTGATGTAATAAAATGTAATTAACAGATACATTTTTTTCTTTGTGTAAAGTATTAGTTGATATTATATTTTATCCGCTGCGAATGTGAGATTCTGAGTTTGGTTTTCTATTACTTCTTCTTCTTCTCTTTCTTCTTCCCTTAACTATCTGGAATTTTCGGGATCGAAATTTCCGAGTCGTTACACTCTAACTTCCATTTCAAATCAATATGTTAAATAATTAATATCAAAAGTAAGCAATCTCTTACGACCCATTTTGATGGACTTAAATAAGTTATGTTTTGGCTTTTTGAAAGCCAAAATGAATTGGTTTTGGCTTTTATAAAGGAAAAAGTAGCTTATTTAAGTCCATTCAAACGAGTCGTTAAAGGTTACTAAAAATTGGAGGAAAACAAAATAAAGTGAAACTGATATGGATCAAACATTGAGGAGTTGATCAAATTCACCATAATATGGTGAAAAGGACCTCAACAGTATTAGCAAACTAATTAATCAAATAATGAAATGAGTAACATTCATTTGGCGAAAAAAGAGCAGGATATAAATCTAGCTTAGAATAGAAAAGCACTCAAAATTTTGTAAATATATGGAACATATTATATTAATTATCAAGAAATGTAGAATGTTATTTTGTTTAATCATGGCTAAATATTCCAACCAAAAGAAGGGAAAATACAGTGTCCTATAAGTATATTTGCAAAGTATGTTTAGGAAAAATATTTAACAACTTGTTAAACATTCAATAAACTCCCATTTGGATGATATGTCATACCTTCATTTTCTTTCCTTTAATGTCGACATTCCATTCAACGATTGAAAATGCTCGGCAACTATGCCTGCTAAAATTCATCCAAAATCTCTAGAAATCTTGAGTAAATATATGAAATATAAATTATCTTCTGATTATAGTAGGGATTAAGCAAAGAAACACAATGTTTCACAAATTTTCAAAAATATAACATGTAAGGATGGAACATTTTCAAGTAACCAAAACCAACAAAAACCTTACATATTGCTTCATCAAATTCAGACGGATATTAGTAATCTTATAGCAAACACCAAATCTGAAAACATTTGGCAAATAGTAATTAGAAAACACTTCTCTATATGTTGCCACAATTGAATTATCAAAAATGATAATATTTTTGTGTGATTGTGGTCAGGCCAAGCTCCCCGTCTCCAGCACATGGTATACGCATATGAGTTAACACGTACTTATTGTAATAAAAGGAATCCATAATGCTATGCGCCCAACAACTCATATTATACACCATGTCTCCATCAAATTTAGTGACCTGAGGCTATTCCAATTCCAAATCATCATTCATATTTCCACATGCGAGACAACCGTAATAAATATATATTATTGCCCTAAATCAATAAAAGTATTTTGCTAGATGTTTAAATGGAAAATTCATGTGTGTAACAATTAATGTCCACTAAGCAGTAAGGGATTTAGTAAACAACTATAATATGAAGAAATCAATATTGGGTGGACAGGGAAAAAACACTACCTGAAAATTGGATCTCTAGCACGTTCGATTTGGTTAGGGCGGGTGAAGGGCAACCAACCGCGAGTTGGAGGCTGTGTAGTTAATGCCCCACTATTACCCTGCTATAACCCCGCAATATTTAATAGCGGATTTCTACCGCTACGATTTTTCCATATAGCCCCAAAATATAGCCTTTCCGCTTTAATCCCCGCTATATCCCGTTATTCCTGCTATATTTTGCTATTTCCGCTATATCTTCTTTAACAAAATGAATTAAAAAATTACATTTATACATTATAAAAATTATTAAACTAATTTATTTTATTTATTTTTTAATATATTTTCAGAAATGAAAATACTCTAATATTCTACTAAATCCAATTATGTTATATAACAGTTTTACGTTTATTTAATGTATATTCGCACATGTTTTTTGTTTAATATCATTTATGTATTAATTATAATTCAATTGAACGATAATTTTTCATTTAATTACCATTTATGTATTTGTAAAACATTAAGTACGAGTTTTATATGTTGTTTTAGAGCTATCCGCTATATCCTCGCTGTATCCCCGCGGTGACTTTTTGCACCTCTACCGCTTTGAATCTGTCGAGCGCTTTAACTGCACAGTTGGAGGCAATGAACTAATTTAGAGAAGAATATATTTTCCAATCAATCGGGCCAAATAAATCATTCCCAGCACCTATGAACCTTTTCACAATCTTTGATTCAGTTTTGATTTGGGAAAAAAGAGGAAAAATTGCATCAAGAAACTAGGAAAATGGGGGAAACCAAAATCCAGAGAGAACAAACTAAAGAAAAGTGACATTTGAGTTTTTAAATATAATTGACAAAACTAAATTGAATTTTATGGAGAAATCAGAGAGGGATTTAGAGCTGAATAAGCTTTACATAATATTAATAGCATAAAATAAATGCTTAATGTGATAATGGGTAACACCCCGAAAATTTAAGAGATAATTTGGTAAAAGAATTAAATTCAAAATATAAAATGGCAAAAATAGAACTTTTACAAACATCCAAATTTGGCTATAAAAAATTACTTAGTTGCATTCATACACATTTTTTGGATAATTTTCATATATAACACTTTGGAATCAGAGCTAGTATAGAGAAGATGCAAATGTTTAAAAATTTGAAAATGAAATAAATTAAAAAAATAAACTTTCCTTAATTAAACAACCCTACTGGTCGGCACCATAGGGTTCACTGGTCGATAGGTAGCGGTCGACCTATTGATGTTAAAAATCGAAGATTTCTAAAGTGATGAACGGGGTGGATAGAACAGAATATTTTTTCTAAGCCATGAAGTAATCATTTGACATTCTGGATGAAACCTATTATTCTTTAGAATTAATCTAATGGTTAGAATTAATCAAATGGTTAGGACTAATCTAAAACCTTTATAAATACAAAGCTAACCTAAACCCTAATTCTTTAGAAATTATTAGTAAACCGAAACTCTATCCAAAATAATTAAAAATAAAATTAAAAAAACTTAAGAAGGTCGGATCAAGGAAGTGGCAAGCAAACGAGGGTAGATTTTCGAGCGAAGGTTAGGAGCGAAGCTTGGATCCGAGGTAAGTGGGAATATTTTAATAAGACAGTTATTTGTAATTAATTTTAATTCACACTATCTAATCTAGAAGGTTAGTAACTAAATTGTAAATCATATGGTTTAGAACCGAGGTTTGCTAATAAATTAAATTTATTCAAAACTGTTAAATAGAAATTAACCTAGATTAAACCCTTTTTTCAATCAAGTAGAAATCCTCATAACTGTTAACTTAACATGATATTTTGAGGTTAAAACTAAATACTGTATACACAAATTGATTAGGAATTGGATAAATATCCTTGGAGTTCACAAAAACTGTTAAACTTGAAACTGGAATTTTACTAATGTTCCAAAATGGTGAACAGTAAACAATAATTAATAAAAATGACTAACTAATCTAAACACTAAAAAAAATTACGTAACGATCGACGGTACTACCTGAGTGTTCGATAATAAGCAGTCGACCGCTTAGGATGTAGCGGTCGACTAGTAGGCATTCTGAAGCATAGGTCAAACCTCGGCCTAAGGCACAGGTTTTAAATTATAGTTAATTGTTTATATATATATATATATATATGGGTGTTAGGAGTGGTAGGAAAGTTGGTTCCCTAGAGATAACACAAGGACGTTGCGGGGTTGGCTATGCTATTTACCTATTGGAGGTCGATTATTTGACTGGGGACGATTCTATTGCAAATGGATCTCACAGGAGGTTCTACAGTAGACGCACAGCATTGACTAGTGGCAGATGAAGTGTGTGGGCCCAGCACAATAGAAGTTCCTTAGCATTCATGGATACCTAATGTGATGTGATGCTATGTTGTTGTTGGATCCCAACATATGCAATAATAGGCATAAATTACTATTGAGAGGTGGACACGGATGCAGATGATGATGAGTTAGCATTACGAGCTCCCCCACAACGTGTGGTAGGGGTACATGTAGTTATGGAGGTGGAAAATTTATTCCATGCGGAAATTGTAAGGAAACTTGTGTGAGATGGTTACACATAGTCATACTGTGTGAGATGTAGTCTTATACAATAAAGTTGTAGGATGATCCTATGTTGGAGAAGCTCTAATAGCTATTAGCCGATCGTTGGTTATTAAGCTTCGATCCATAGTTCGTTTCTTGTAGAAGCCTGCACAAGTAGTTAGTGTATGTGTGTATAATGTAAAAACCCTCAAGTAAAGAACCATAGTAATACACGGACACTTGTAGAACACCCTAGTTTACATAAGGTAGAATTAAAGTCAACTGCACATGATCATCATATATTAAACATGTATCTATCCTTTAGATTTTTGTCTTACCCACCCTTTTTCCTTTGTTTTTCCTCCACCACAGAAGGACAAAGCAATAGTGATAGGCTCGAGTTTAGTATGTGGAAAGGTGAGCTCACTACTGGAGTTGCTTATCATTTTATTTTACTCTCTATGTAACGTTTTTGGGTTAGAATTATTTTAAAAACCCTGATAGCTCATATTTCTTGGCACCGACACGAGCCTAAAAGTCACCCTAGGCTTTGGATCGGTATGTCAAGAGGTGCTGGTTTCCACATTTGTATCGGAGCACTAGGTTCAAAAATTCCTTAGAGATAGGGGCGTATTAAGAGAACATACGTGAAAATATTTTGTAGAAAAAGGTATTTCAAAATATTTTCAAAAAGTTTTCAAAATGGGCTTTCATAGTGCGTGCATGTATATAGAACTTCTCCAAAGATTTTATATAAGCCTAATATCTATCTTATTCTTGCCTATACTGTCTATGGAAAATTGCTAATAAATTCATAAATCATAGAAAGAAGATAAGGAATCACGTAGGTTCAGGCTCAGGCGATGCAGCCAAGATTCTAGGCATGAATGTCCTAACCTGATTCCATCGGTATCTTCTAGCGAGGGGACAAGCCGAGCTTAATCCATTAGAGGACCACAAGGACAGTGCCAGGTGCAGTTCCTTCCCACCCACCTGTCATTGATTTTGCTAAACTATGTAATGATTTTCAAGCCTTGGAGGAAAGTCGTACGTGGGACTAAATCATATGTAGATTCGAGGACATAGATCCATACTTGTAAGAGGATTTTTGGGTTAATTGGTCTTGTTGATGAGGTGAGGAGACATATGGCTACTTAGCATTTACAAGGGAGGCCCTGAGTTGGTGGAAGGCAAATGATGCTGAGACTGTTGAAGGAGAGATCACTTGGGTGAAGTTTTGAACACGTTTTGAGATAAAGTTTCTTTCCAGAGCAGTGGAAGGAGAGCGGTTGGAGATGTTTATTCACCTGAAGTAAGGAGACATGTTAGTAAAAGAGTATGTCAATCAATTCAACAGGTTAGATAGGTTTGGGATGGAGTTAATCAATACCCCACATAAATAGGCTTTGAAGTTTTCTAAAGGGCTGAACCGGCCCCTTCAAGGTTTATCTCTAAGTCATTTTCCCATAGGAGCTTCATATGAGGGTTGAGTGGAGATGGTCTTGCTAGAAGGAAGAGCCCAATAAGACTAAAGGAAAGGTGCTATAGCAAAATTAGAGCAAGGGAGGCATAGTGTCTAAGTGTGCAAGAAGGGACATTTCATGAAGAAGTGCATGATAGATGGTTGAAGGTCAAGTGTTACTATTGCAATCAGTTTGGGCATAAGAGGTAGGAGTAGTCCAGCATCTCAGAAAACCTCTACCTAGGTGGTCCTAGCTTATGTACTGGACGCAGTACCTAGTTCTAGTATGCCACTAGTTGTAGATAAGGGGAAGAAGGTCATGATTGAAGGCATGTTAACTCTATCTAGTTTATTCATTCGTACTATATTTGACATAGGAGCGTCACATTCTATCATTTCTAGATAACTTATAGATGAGTTACACTTAGACACTGGCATCGTTATGGACCATGCAGTTGTGTCAAACCCTGTAGGAGGATCGGCTTATTTTTCTATGGTATATAGGAATTTGAAATTATTCATTTCATGGGTCGATTTCGATTGCGATGCTTTTATCTTAGGAATTTCTAGGTTTGGGTTGATATTGGGTATGGATTGATGATGTGTATTGGGATATCCTAGATTGTGATAGGAAGGTTGTTAGGTTGACTATGTGCAGTGAATGTAGCTTGGAGGTTTATTGCGATCCCCGAAGATCGGTTATGTTGAGCTACTTATATTCATTAGATCTATCACATGACGAGCTAGACTCGATACATGTGGTTAGAGACTACCCAAATGTCTTTTTTGAGGTTACTAGTTTCCCACCCTAGCGAAAGATCGAGTTTCGAATTTATCTTGTAGAGAACGCCAGACTCATTGCCTTACCCTCAAGGCATATGGCTCCAAAGGAGAGATGTGAGTTGAATAAGCAGGTGAATGAGCTGTTGGAGAAGGCATTATTAGGAGGAGTATTTCTGAGTGGGGAGAACCAATCATCTTTGCCACCAAGGCGGATAGTTCTCTATGGCTTTGTGCCGATTATAGGGAGATAAGTAAGTTGACAAAGAAGAATCAGTATCCACTGCCCTATACAGACGATCTCTTAGATCAGTCGGTCGGAGCGAAGGTGTTTTCATAGCTTGATTTGGCTACTGGATTCTATCAGTTACATGTAGTTGAGGATAGTATCCAGAAGACTACTTTTCGTACATCCGACGGACTTTATGAGTGGCGAGTCATGCCCTTCAGACTAAACAATGCACCTGCATATTTTATCGATCTGACGAGTCGAGTTTTAGAAGGTTGCTTAACAGGTTCATTATGGTATTTATGGATGATATTTTGATCTATTCGAAGAGTGAAGAGGACTACATGTTGAATTTAGAAGAAGTGCTCAATACACTCCGTGGGCATAAGTTTTGTAACGATCCCGAATTTTTACTAAATTTAAATTGATAATTAAATCAATTTTTGAACTAAAATGGTTTTGAAATAAATATAAGAATATAAACCTTGGACACAAGAAAGAAAATAAATAAATTGATTTAAATTTAGAATTGATAGGAGTAGAATAAAAACAAAGATATAGATAAATGCAAGATAATGAATATTAAAGTAAGATAATAGTAATAAGTTAAACTAGAAATAGAAATAAATATATAAAAGATAACTATATATATGTATAAAGTAAACAAATAATTGCTAAAATGTTAACAACAAAATCAAAAATGGAAATTCATCTACATTGTAAAATAAATAAATTTTATAGTTCATAAAATATAGAGTAAATCTTAATATCATAATACAAAATAATACAAATAGAATGAGACAAACAAAAAAAATGAAAACAAAAACATGTACACTTGCAAATGAAAATAAATGAAACAAAAAAATACACGTATAGAAAGATTGTAAGAGGAACCACATCAAACTATCTCAAATTTGTACAACTGAAAAGAAAAAAATATGAATTTGTACAAGCTAATTAATGCTAGCACACTAAAAAAATTCAAATCGGCCAACACAAGAAGACATCTCTGCTAAAAATTTGTACAAACCAGGCATAATCAAACCTCATTTCAGCTTAAACAAATCAACTTATCATCCTGTAAACTTCTCTCAGCTTCATTCCAGTTTGTTCATCTATTTAAACTGAGTAAAAGAAAACTGAAGTGAATATCATCCTATACTTAAACCAAACATCAACTTAAACATCTCAGTAAAAATATAAAGGCAATCAAAGGAAAAATCTAAGATCGACAAAAAGACTTGCAGTAGCAAAATCAAACAAGATTTCTACCTTGCAAATTTCAAAAAGGCTACAACTTCCATTTGAAAGCTCTGAAACCATGATCTGGAAGGTGAGTAACAGTTAGTAATTTAAACTTAAATATATGTTGCCATTGTTCTGTATATATATATGGTATCAGTGTGAACATCTTCTTCTCTGTTTCTTTACAGGGTATAGAACAAAAAAAATTCAAAATTCAATTTCTTGTTTTATAATCCATATCAGACTTTGGATCCTAAACGAAATAGGTGTATTTAGGCATAGATGATAATTTAAAAATAGTTTCATGGAATAAAAATGTACATAGAATGAAAAATCCAATTTTTACAGTAAAAACTTTGTTTTTTGGAAATTTCAAATTTCATAAAATAATGATTCAAGTACATGGCTCGAATACTTATTGAAAGTTATGATTTTTAACGTAGGTTTGGCGATTTTTAGTAATGGGAGTTAGGAACAGTTTGTTTTTGTTTAAAAAGTGGATTTTTACCAATTACTGGTGATTGATTGATTCGTGGATGTTGGGGTTGTTCGTGGAGATGGAGAAGCCTACGGGGATGCATGGAAAAATGGTCAAAGGTGGCCTCGATCTCGGTGGTGAAAGAGGCGTTCTATTTTCTTTAGTAAACCTAATTTTTCGAGGGGTTGAACATTTGGTCGCCGCGCCTCCTCTCGGGCATCGAGCTGCACGAATTTCCGGGAGGAGTTAGATGAGAGGGTGTCGAGTTCGTGGCCGGAGTCGTTGATTTTCTGGTGGTCGACGTTGGGTATACGTGACGTTTTCCAGGTTTATGGTGTGGTTCCATGCTTGTTCCAGGTTCTGATTTGAACTCGTATTCGATTCGAGCTTTGGAGTGACGATCTGTTGATCGTGTTTAGATGTGAGGGTGATCGTTGTCTTGAGAAGATCATCGTGGATGATCTGAAGTGGCGGCAGCATTGTTGTAGGTGCACAATGATGAGGGTGTGTCAGGAGTTGTTTGGGTTTTGTATACTTGAGTTTCTCGAGTAATTCGAGTCTTAGACTCGAAGTAATTAGTTTTGGGCTCGAAGTCATCTGGTAGATGTCTCGGATAAGTTAATTACAGGTTTTAAAACCTGCAAGTTTTAAAAAAATTTAAACCTGGGTTTTAAATTGTGAAACAAATAATTAAACTAAGTTTGAAACAAAATTTAGTTTGGGTCCAAATGAAGTTGGAATCTCAGTTTTAAAATATAATATAAAGTTTTAAAATTTAAATTATTTGTAACAACTTTAAAAAGAGGTTTAAATAGTTTTAATTTAAAAAAGGCAAAGCTTTAAATAAAACAGAGATTCAAACCTAAGTTTAAATCTGGGCTTAAAGCTAAATTTGAAATCTTAGTTTTGAAATAAAAGAAGATTTTGAATTGTTTTAAACAATTTTAAATGATGAAGTGAATTTTTAAATTGATTTAAATCTAAAATGAAATTAGGATTTTAAATTCTTTTAAAGCTTGATTTCTTTTAAGGAAATTAAGTTTGAACTTTTTCTTATATAAGTATCTTATATAAGTAATGAATGTTCTTTACATTTGTTTTAAGGTTTATAAATTTATTTCAATTTGGATAAATGTTTAAATGGTTAATCATTTTAAATCTTAAATTCAAAATGGAAATTAAATTTAAATTTAAAAGTGTAATGTTTTAAATATACACTTAAATGTTAATTAAATCATAAGTAAAGGAAATGAATTATATTAGGGATAATTAAGGTTTTAAGTGATTTAATTAATAAGGTAATTAAAGAATGATTTATTTAATTTATAAATAAATAAATTAGATTAAATTATAATTAGAAATGATTAATAATGAATTAATCTAAGATAATTTTCTTAAGAAAGTAATTAAGGAATTGTTATTAGTTAATGAAGATAATTAACTAGAGATTACTAAGTAATTAAATTAATGTGATTAATTTTGATAATTTATATGGTTTATCAATTAAGATAATCAATTGTAAATTGTTAATTACTTAATGAAAGTAATTAAGGGGTTAATTACTAATTGTAATTTAAATTGGATATTTTGATTAATTTATTGATAAAGATTAATTGGTAATTAATGATTTATTGGTATGAGATGATTGCGTAATGGTAAGAAATTAAAGATTTAATTTCTTAAAATAATTAATTAAGGGGTTAATTAATTATGTAATTGGTCTCAAGGTTGATTTAATTAATATGATTAATTAAGAATGATTGATAAATTAATTTATATCGAATGATTTGTAATTAATTAATCAGGATTGGATAATTAATTTACTTGGAAATAAACTGAATTAATTAGGATTAAGCAATTAAATTAATCCTGCTTATAAATGATTATTGAATGCTTGACCTTACTTATGAATGATTGTATTATATGAGATGCCTTGAATTGATTGTCCTACCTAATCTATGATATTTTGTTCTGTGGATTGAGCTGTGTATTTTATTCATTTATTGATTATACATCTGTATATTATCGGTGAATCTGTGAATGTGCAATAAGCGTTATAATTTATACCGCTTATCAACTATATTTCTGTGTTTTGATCTCTGATGATGATGTTGTTGCACCATTGTGTTAAACCCTTGGACCACACCATACACACACAAATATGGATTTCACGAGGAAATCGATTAAGTCACAGATTTTTGAAATGATTTTTAAATAGACGGTATTTAAATCCAAATGGTTTTGGAAATGGACTGGGTTTAAAGTGAAAAGCCTTAAAAAATTGAATTTCAAAGATGAAATTTATTTTAAATAACTTGATTGAGTTTTGAAATTTAAATATTTTGATTTAAATTTGAATTCAATATTTGAAATTGAATTCTATGTTTGGAAACTAGGGATTAAAGATGTTATACTAATTTTATATGGGTCAAACCATTTTTAATGTATTGATTTGGGAATTTGAATTTAATTCAAGAGCTTTAACTCGTGCAAATATAATTGGATTTTTCTGAAACGAAAACTATTTGTTTTCAAATAATAAAAGGTGTCACATAAGTAATGAACTTCCAATTTGTGTTGAAAGGTTTCAAGTTTGAAATAAAATTGAAATGTTTTGAAAGGCTATGAATGAATCTTTGGAACGAGTTTGAAAGTTATAAATTAAATCTTAATTTAAAGATTTAACGAGTTAATCAAATTGAAATGGAGATTGTTTTGAAATCTATGAATGGATCTTTATGAAACGGGGTGAAGTTTGTGAAATGAATCTTTTTGTTTAAAAGATTAGAAATGGTAATTTGTTTTAAACCATTTGAAAGAAAAGTTTTAGGTAATCGGTTGTGACTTAACTGAGACCCCAATGTCCATATGTTTCTTATAAATATTGCGCTCACTATTCGGTTTAGCCGGGAGAGGACCTTTGTGTCATATAGCCAATTTCGAATATGTGATACGACGTTATGGATAGCATTTGAAGACTGGTGGTGAAGACCGGATATTTTCGAAAGCGAAAGGATAACTCGTCAAACGTCTTTGCATCGACTGGTCCTCGGTATAGAGACTCCATATGTGATGGGAAGTCCGAACGTGATAGAGATTATCCGGATTTGCAAGGGCTTCTTCGGAAGTGCCTTCGGTTCTGTTCGAACCCAGACAGACTTGTATGGATTGTATGTCTGACATTACATTTTAGATATAAAACAGATTTCTTTCAAATACATTTCTGTTGGTGGCAGAGAATTTATTCTCTTAGTTTAACACCCTTCTCTGAGACGTACGAGCTCAGAGGTTATGTAGTTGAAGGTTATCGGTAATATAGTCCCAACTTGGTAATGTGGCATGCTGAGTGTTGCTGATCATTTGTGATCAAAGCATAGCTTTTGTGAAAAGCGTAGCTTTGTGGACGAGACTTCGTCGGACCTCACATCCCGGAAATGGTCAAAACAGGAAATATGCGGCAAGGTTATTTGAGGGTAGCACCCTTTGAGGGTATGTCATTTCCTTCTGGATAGAAGTGGTATCATGGTATGGGGCCTAGATACTTAACTTATGTGGATATCACAAATATATAAATATATATATATTACTTTGTGATTTGTTGCTGGGGCCCTGGATAAAGGTTGGTTACGACCGGGGGATGGCATACTCGTGTCAGTAGTTATCCAGTTAGGGGTAACCCGGCCTTGTGTTGGCAGAGATCCGGTTAGGTTCTCGGGGAATCCTTCCAGAGGCGTACCCATGTGGCAATGGGAAGTTCCTTGGCCTGACCATTCGTTGGAAATCCAAAGAAACAATGCGAGCCTTGTATGGTTTTAGTTGTATAACCTGCCATGGAATGTGGCGGTAACCTGCTATTGAACATGGTAGCTATAGTAGGCATACGGTAATGGTCGTATGTTGGCTAAGATTTATATTATACTTTCGAAATGTTTTCTGCAATTTGCACTTATAAAAATAATATTGAAAAGAATCTGCGTATCAAGCATGTTTGACTATCATAAGAAGAAATCTCCTCCAATTCTGCGTTTGCATTGTGTGTGTGCCGGGAGGTCTTATGGTAGTCTCATTTTCCAAAAGCATACCGGAATTCTTTTAGAAATCTAGTTTCTTTAAAAGCAACTGTTTTTGTTACTCATACCAGTCCCACGACTGACCTGGAGTTTATTGTTTCTTTCCTAAACTCTGGGTGCTCACTATTTTCCACACGGGCAGTCTATAGTTGGGTTTTTCAGATAGTCAGATTAGTATGTTATCTGGAGCTAGTTCAGTCTTTGGACACGGACTGCACTTGCTTATCTTTGTGCATCGTTATTGGGAGTTCGAGCTACTGCTGGAGTTCTCTCTTGAAGACTATCTTAGAGTTATTTGTTCCGTTGTTAGTGTTATCTATTTTCTTCCGTTGTTATTTTCTTGTATCATATCTCTGATGTATATTGATGTTCATTGTATCACTCTATTGTATCAGATATTATATATCAATGTATTATTCTTTCTTTTTTCTGCTGTGTTGTTATACTTAATTGTGTTATAAGCTCCAACGACTCGGATTCGAACGACCGAATCTACGGCATTCGAGTACGATGTAAAGTATGGATGTCGATTTTCGAACGCAAAAAATCCGTATCGTTACATTTGGTATCAGAGCTAAGGTTGAACTTTAGCTCAGGAGTATAACACGTTAAGTAGCTCATTAGAGATAGGGTGAAGTATACCCTAGAATGAGTATATACCTTAAGATATCCGTTCGAATGTCTCAGTAAATTCTCTTACTATCTACTGATAGTGAGTATGAGTGCAAGAAGAGAATGAGATAGGGGACAGGAGAATACGACTATAAATGGTCAATACTCTGTAACAACAAGGAAGCAATCTTTTCTATGTCAATCTCTTTTGTTCAGCATCTTTTCTCAATTTTTTGATAATTCTTGGCAGCTCCATGAAGGAAATTCGATATATTAATATGGGACAAACTTCAAATAAGTTAGAATTGTTTGTTTGGATGTATTGGTTGCTATGGTTGATAGGTATACTTTGATTTTTAAACTGAAAAAAAAATTGAAATTTAGGATACAAGGAATTTAAAACGGGTAGAATAAATTTTGCAATATAAAATTTGATATATTTCTTAGCCTATAAAATTCTAAAACCTTAGAATCTTATTTTTGGATTTTGGTTATGATTGTAGAGAACCCGTAGTATAAGTAGGGGAGGAACACTTTCCAAAGCCAGAAGAGTCAGTGAGTATGGTTCATCTAGTAGGGTTTGAGATGATTTGGATGAACCGTTCGTACATGAGGAGGTGCCAGAGGAGCCGGTGTAGCAGCCACAACCGCAAGTAGAAGAACCCAAGGAGGAGTCTGAAGAGGAACCCGTAGAAGAATTCGAAGATGAAGAAGAGTTTGAGGAGGAAGAAGAGTTTGAAGACGAGGAAGAGGTGGTGTCGGAAAATGACGATGCGGTCGTTTGGGATTTGGATAATGCAGTGGAAGAACCAGACGATGTAGGGTATATTCCGGTAGAATCTGACCCAGAGGAAGTTTCTGAGACAGACAATGAGGCGGAGGTTAGAGAACTGTCAGGGCCTGAGAGAGGGAGCTCTGATAGTGAAGATCTGTAGTTGGTTGAGTTGACTTATTTTGGATAGGGCGTGTTTATGTACGTGTTTTGGATTTAGAACCGTAGTGAATGTTGGATGTTAATTAGGTAATGTATGACTATAACATATGTACGACTATTATGAGTAGTACTTAATGTAAGATATATATTGTGAATTACCCGTAAGAATCCGTGTGTTTACTAGTATAGTTGAGGTGTCATTGGTCTATTCTCTCTGTGTGTGTAATTCATGAAACGAGCTATGCAATTTCAGGGACGAAATTCTTTTAAGGGGAACAGTTTATAACGACCCCGAATTTTTACTAAATTTAAATTGATAATTAACTCAATTTTTGAATTAAAATGGTTTTGAAATAAATATAAGAATATAAACCTTGGACACAAGAAAGTAAATAAATAAATTGATTTAAATTTAGAATTGATAGAAGTAGAATAAAAACAAAGATATAGATAAATGCAAGGTAATGAATATTAAAGTAAGATAATAGTAATAAGTTAAACTAGAAATAGAAATCAATATATAAAAGACAACTATATATATGTATAAAGTAAACAAATAATTGCTAAAATGTTAACAACAAAATCAAGAATGGAAATTCATCTACATTGTAAAATAAATAAATTTTATGGTTCATAAAATATAGAGTAAATCTTAATATCATAATACAAATAGAATGAGACAAACAACAAAAATAAAAGAAGACAAAACAAAAACATGTACACTTGCAGATGAAAATAAATGAAACAAAAAAATACATGTATAGAAAGATTGTAAGAGGAGCCACATCAAACTATCAGAAATTTGTACAGCTGAAAAGAAAAAAATTGAATTTGTACAAGCTAATTAATGCTAGCACACTAAAAAAATTCACATCAGCCAACACAAGAAAAGAAGATATCCCTGCTAAAAATTTGTACAAACCAGGCATAATCAAACCTCATTTCAGCTTAAACAAATCAACTTATCATCATGTAAACTTCTCTCAGCTTCATTCCAGTTCGTTCATCTATTTAAACTGAGTAAAAGAAAACTGAAGTGAATATCATCCTATACTTAAACCAAACATCAACTTAAACATCTCAGTAAAAATATAAAGCCAATCAAAGGAAAAATCTGATATCAAGAAAAAGACTTCCAGTAGCAAACTCAAACAGGATTTCTACCTTGCGAATTTCAAAAAGGCTTCAACTTCCATTTGAAAGCTCTGAAACCATGATCTGGAAGGTGAGTAACAGTTAGTAATTTAAACATAAATATATGTTGCCATTGTTCTGTATATATATATGGTATCAGTGTGAACATCTTCTTCTCTATTTCTTTACAGGGTATAGAACAAAAAAAATTCAAAATTCAATTTCTTGTTTTCTAATCCATATCAGACTTTGGATCCTAAACGAAATAGGTGTATTTAGGCATAGATGATAATTTAAAAATAGTTTCATGGAATAAAAATGTATATAGAATGAAAAATCCAATTTTTACAGTAAAAACTCTGTTTTCTGGAAATTTCGAATTTCATAAAATACTGATTCAAGTACATGGCTTGAATATTTATTGAAAGTTATGATTTTTAACGTAGGTTTGGCGATTTTTAGTGATGGGCGTTAGGAGCAGTTTGTTTTTGTTTAAAAAGTAGATTTTTACCAACTACTGGTGATCGATTGATTCGTGGATGTTGGGGTCGTTCGTGGAGATGGAGAAGCCTACGGGGATGCTTGGAAAAATGGTCGGAGGTGGCCTCGATCTCGGTGGTGAAAGCGGCGTTCAATTTTCTTTAGTATACCAAATTTTTCGAGGGTTTGAACATTTGGTCGCCGCGCCTCCTCTCGTGCATCGAGCTGCGCGAATTTCCGAGAGGAGTTAGGTGAGAGTGTGTCGAGTTCGTGGCCGGAGTCGTTGATTTTCTAGTGGTCGGCATTGGGTATACGTGACGTTTTCCAGGTTTGTGGTGTGGTTCCATGCTTGTTCCAGGTTCTGATTTGAACTCGAATTCGATTCAAGCTTTGGAGTGACGATCTGTTGATCATGTTTAGATGTGAGGGTGATCGTTGTCTTGAGAAGATCATCGTGGATGATCTGAAGTGGCGGCAGTGTTGGTGCAAGTGCACAATGATGAGGGTGTGTCAGCAGTTGTTTGGGTTTTGTATACTTGAGTTTCTCGAGTAATTCGAGTCTTAGACTCGAAGTAATTAGTTTTGGGCTCGAAGTCATCTGGTTGATGTCTCGGGTAAGTTAATTACAGGTTTTAAAACCTGCAAGTTTAAAAAAAATTAAACCTGGGTTTTAAATTGTGAAACAGATAATTAAACTAAGTTTGAAACAAAATTTAGTTTGGGTTCAAATGAAGTTTGAATCTCAGTTTTAAAATATAATATAAAGTTTTAAAACTTAAATTATTTGTAACAGCTTTAAAAAGAGGTTTAAATAGTTTGAATTTAAAAAAGGTAAAGCTTTAAATAAAACAGAGATTCAAACCTAAGTTTAAATCTGGGCTTAAAGCTAAATTTGAAATCTTAGTTTTGAAATAAAAGAAGATTTTGAATTGTTTTAAACAATTTTAAATGGTGAAGTGAATTTTTTAATTGATTTAAATCTAAAATGAAATTAGGATTTTAAATTCTTTTAAAGCTTGATTTCTTTTAAGGAAATTAAGTTTGAACTTTTTCTTATATAAGTATCTTATATAAGTAATGAATGTTCTTTACATTTGTTTTAAGGTTTATAAATTTATTTCAATTTGGATAAATGTTTAAATGGTTAATCATTTTAAATCTTAAATTCAAAATGGAAATTAAATTTAAATTTAAAAGTGTAATGTTTTAAATATACACTTAAATGTTAATTAAATCATAAGTAAAGGAAATGAATTATATTAGGGATAATTAAGGTTTTAAGTGATTTAATTAATAAGGTAATTAAAGAATGATTTATTTAATTTATAAATAAATAAATTAGATTAAATTATAATTAGAAATGATTAATAATGAATTAATCTAAGATAATTTTCTTAAGAAAGTAATTAAGGAATTGTTATTAGTTAATGAAGATAATTAACTAGAGATTACTAAGTAATTAAATTAATGTGATTAATTTTGATAATTTATATGGTTTATCAATTAAGATAATCAATTGTAAATTGTTAATTACTTAATGAAAGTAATTAAGGGGTTAATTACTAATTGTAATTTAAATTGGATATTTTGATTAATTTATTGATAAAGATTAATTGGTAATTAATGATTTATTGGTATGAGATGATTGCGTAATGGTAAGAAATTAAAGATTTAATTTCTTAAAATAATTAATTAAGGGGTTAATTAATTATGTAATTGGTCTCAAGGTTGATTTAATTAATATGATTAATTAAGAATGATTGATAAATTAATTTATATCGAATGATTTGTAATTAATTAATCAGGATTGGATAATTAATTCATAAGTAATTAATTTACTTGGAAATAAACTGAATTAATTAGGATTAAGCAATTAAATTAATCCTGCTTATAAATGATTATTGAATGCTTGACCTTACTTATGAATGATTGTATTATATGAGATGCCTTGAATTGATTGTCCTACCTAATCTATGATATTTTGTTCTGTGGATTGAGCTGTGTATTTTATTCATTTATTGATTATACATCTGTATATTATCGGTGAATCTGTGAATGTGCAATAAGCGTTATAATTTATACCGCTTATCAACTATATTTCTGTGTTTTGATCTCTGATGATGATGTTGTTGCACCATTGTGTTAAACCCCTGAAGCACACCATACACACACAAATATGGATTTCACGAGGAAATCGATTAAGTCACAGATTTTTGAAATGATTTTTAAATAGACGGTATTTAAATCCAAATGGTTTTGGAAATGGATTGGGTTTAAATTGCAAAGCCTTAAAAAATGGAATTTCAAAGATGAAATTTATTTTGAATAACTTCATTGAGTTTTGAAATTTAAATATTTTGATTTAAATTTGAATTCAATATTTGAAATTGAATTCTATGTTTGGAAACTAGGGATTAAAGATGTTATACTAATTTTATATGGGTCAAACCATTTTTAATGTATTGATTTGGGAATTTGAATTTAATTCAAGGGCTTTAACTCGTGCAAATATAATTGGATTTTTCTGAAACGAAAACTATTTGTTTTCAAATAATAAAAGTTGTCACATAAGTAATGAACTTCCAATTTGTGTTGAAAGGTTTCAAGTTTGAAATAAAATTGAAATGTTTTGAAAGACTATGAATGAATCTTTGAAAACGGGTTTGAAAGTTATAAATTAAATCTTAATTTAAAGACTTAACGAGTTAATCAAATTGAAATGGAGATTGTTACTGATAATATTTCTCATCTCATCCATGATATTTAACTATAGTGAAGCTGCAAGAACTGTACAACATAAGACTTTGAACGGTACAACATTACCTCGGACGTGGACATGGAAGGCGGCAAAAGAGGCTGAGGAGGTGGCTGCTATAAACTGTTCTGGGCATGGATGAGCTTATTTAGATGGAATGGTAGTTGATGGTACTGCTCCAACCTGCGACTGTAATACTTGCTACAGTGGCTCCGACTGCTCTACATTGCTTCCAAATTGCTCTACATATGTCATAAGGTACAAATCTGAATTATATTGCTTTCCATAATATATACACACCTACATAGAATGTAGAATCAAATCCTATTGCAAATTAACTTACAAAACAAATCCTTCCATCTAACATATACTTGTTGCCAGAATATAATTATATGTTATATGAACCTATCTTAACTACTAAGTTTCCTTATAACACATGTTTTTAGTTCGCATAATAAGTCAAACGGATTATTAATTAGTTTAGTTTTTACTAATAAATTCTAATTTGCACACAGTGGGTACGCTTTGTTTCTAGAAGAATATTGAATGCAGCACAAAGAAAATTCAGCAGTGTGACTATCAGGATAGCATCGAATGAGCTACTACTTTGCTCCAGGCAGCTTCATATCCACCCTGCTTAAAAAGTATATTAAACTGTTACATGAGGCAGTTGGTAACACTAAAACTGATGATAAATACATCGTGTTTGGGACTGGGGTGACTCAACTTCCCAATGTATTGGTCATTTCACTTTGACCAAATGTTACCAATGATCCATCTGCTCCTACAAAACATGTTGTTGCTTACGCTCCTTATTACCCGGTAAGAATATAGCTAACCTTGGTTACTGCGTGCAATTTAAAAGTAAATTAGAGTATGTAACATGAACTCAGTTACCTAGGGATTATAAACATTATTTCGATTCTACCTACAGTTTGCACGTGTATACCACTTAGTTATTGTATGCCCACCAAACATTATATTGGAATTCATACAATAGAACTAATAGGCTATCTCTAAAACTTGTTTACTATTGGCCTCAATATAAGTATATTAGCTTCAGAGATGTTATGCGATTTTCCCTTAAATGTGGAAATAGAAATATGCCAATAACATATGATTATCAATCATCTATATGTAAATATTGTGAAGTGTTTAGACATAGTGAAGGTAAAAGCACTGACAAACCTTATTATCAAGGCCTTCAAGCAATCATTTAAAAGTACTTAAAGAAGACCCAACTAAACCAAACAACAGGATTCTGCAGCAATATTTTCCATTTTTCCATGATACCAAATACATGTCATTCAGTTTTTACTTTTCACCATTGGTCAAAATGACAAAGTTACTTGTCATCAGCATATAGCATTCTAAAAATGATCATCAAACCGTTCTTCACCAAGCCAAGGACTTTCAGTTTCGTACTTCCATTCACATATAAATTATGAAAACATAAAAGCCTTGCTGCCTTTTCCTGCAACATTGAATGAAACCATAAAAGTCGGATTGTTGTTCTGAACAAGAGTACACCATAATTTCATCGCTTAGCAATACAGAAAGGATATCTTGTTAAATAAGAAATGGCTAATCATGAAAAATATCAATAAGTTATTCAGTCCCAACTATTTGGCAAATTTAGTGTTGAATCCAGTACAGTCAATTGCTGATTATTCTACATTTTTTTCAAACATATTTACAGCCTCCGTTCCAGTTTCAGTTTACTCCAACCCACACCAACAGAAGCTGGAAACAAGATAGTGGGTTTCAAGACGGTGATGGTTTTTTCAAAATGGGAAAGGTATCTTTTTCATTAATGAATTCATAAATCACATGAAACTATGGTAAGCTATAAGTAGAGATCGTCACTATAAGCAAGTTTCAGAAATACTCTTGTTAGAAGAAGCAGTATAACCTTTTGTACAGTGAGGTATATGACAATTCGTGACTAAGCTAAAATTATGGTTTAATTCCTCTAGAAATTTCAATCGCATGTGTAGTGTGCAATTTAATGTAAGTTACGTTTCTTTTTGTGCTTTTGTAGTGGTCAAGCAACAATTGATTCGATCTTTGCTAAAGCAGATTTTGCCAAGTAGATGGATAATGCTCAGTAAATGCAGTGATCTATCCTCAAAATGCATAATGCCCGTATATCAACTTCATTAAACTTTTCATACGGAAATAATAAGTTATATTGATATATCTTGTTAGCATGTACAATGAAACAAAAATGTGTACCTTAAGGTCTTCTAGAATCAAAGAAAGTATCGGATATCTTGTACATGTGTATAGCTCAAAACTGGCGTTGCTTTTCCTAATTTTAGAACCTTTGTCTTCTAACAGTTTTCTGTAACACAAGATTATGTATAAGCCTTCATATTAATTTATATAATACAAGATCATTACCCATACCACCAACAACGATTCTACAACATATAAGTTAATATACTGGGCTGCATATAAATATTCGTAGAGGACAAAAATAAAACCCAAATAGTCTGAACTTGTAACTCTACTTCATTATTAATACAACAGGCAATATAAAATATGAAACAACAATAGGTTGCAATGGGAAATATAACAGTATGTAAGTTATGTTATTTTATTAATACTTTAATCAAAATACTACATATGAATACTTGATAAGGATATATTCATTTAATCCTAATATACATCATAATATTTACATTTATATGTAGGTGGGCGTTGATCAAGGATGAGAAAGTGTACAATAAATTAACAGATTACGTAACACGTAATTCTGAGGTAACATCCCACGACACACAGCTTCGAACTCTAAAACTCATAAAGGAAGTATCATCAATGAATTTGGTTACCAGACTTTGAGAAAAAGATGGATTAAACAGTTAAACTAAATAATCTGGTATCATCTTCTGACCGATTCAGCCTACAAAGATGGACACCAACCAACGAACTGTTATCGACCTATCACGTTTCAAAGACTGTCTAAATCAATTTTTTACTTGACATTTATTATGCTGGAAAGGGAAACAATATAATTTAGCAGGGATATACATTTAACCACATAATGAGCTTTTTTTATCATTCTTTAAGACTGATGCAAACGAGTTTTTGTTCATTTCATATGATGCTTACCTATCTCGCTCGCTTTCTTTTCAAGGATTTTGCTTTTATCTGATCCAATATGAACTTGATAACTTTTTTGAGTGTAGCTTTTCTTCCTTCATTAAAATTCCACAACTCTAAAACAACATACCTACCACTAGGATTGTACGTATTAATCTCCAGTAAAGCAGTTATTACTGCATTGTATGCCTCAACACCTAGTTCACTTTTAAGAGCTGTTAATTTTTCATCATCTTCATTCAATACCTCCTGCATGATACCAAATTTCACGTAATTAAGAATTCAGGGTTATGCTTATGCTGACAATTTTACTTATATCAGCGTTATTGATTCCTCGACTAATCAAATTCCAATATGCTTGCACTGTATATTAAAGATATAGAGTGTGTGCACTAAATGATATGCGTGCATTGCATGATATGTGCATCGTATGATATGTTCCATAGATGCACTGTATGGTTGGAGTCAAATGAATCACTGAAGAAGAAAAAACATTTTGAAATAAAAACTTGAGAAATTTTGAACAGAACGAAAGTTGAGTTGAAATGTACCACTACGTATGGGCCTCGCAATGGATTGAATTCTTAATCGAATCGACCTCAGTTTGAGACCTCTATCTCTATCTGTTTCTATATTGAAAAATTCCATTTGTATATGTCCCATTTCTTAGCCGGAATATGTTGTGTATCGATAGATTGTCATTATGAGTTCCTTGCTCGTCTCAAATGCTTCAAACGAGAGCACTGCAGATAAAGTTAATTCATGGATAGCCTACAATTGTAAAGAGATATTATGGTGAGTTATTTGTATCCAATTTTAAAAGAAATAAATTAGTAGAACAAATCAGCTAAAATTTGGCAATTAGACAGAAAAGTTGTACGAAGTAATATATAGTCAGTCCTAGAAGTAAGATCTTATGTAACAGAATGTTCATTTCATCTTAATGAACTTATTAACATACATAACAAAATCAACACTCCTTACAAAAAGCAACTAATATGAAGATATATCAGCCAGTTATCTATAACAAACGTGAAATTATTAGCATATGTAACGCCACAAAAAGTTATATAACAGGATTAAGGTAATATACATATCTTACTGACCTGAATTTGTAAAGTTATGTACATAATGTTTTGCATGTGTTTCAGTTTTATAACACTTTGTAAACGACAATACCTAAAATATGTTGCATGAGTGTGAAAATATTTCTAGCACTAGCTACCAATGTTTTAAAATACAGTACTCGCTACTCACTAGGAAAGAAGCAAAATAGTCCATTAATTAAACAGTCTTCATGCTGCCATATAAGATTTCTAAATAGTTATGGTGATTGGTGGGTATAATATCAGTCTGATAGGTCATCATGTCAAGGTTGAATTTCTTACTTCTTAAAACTTCGGTAAAATATCAAGAAGCACAATATACGGTATTATTTTTAACACAAATATTTAGATTGCTTGTTTGGACTTGTATTTACACAAATATTTACCGAGAACGTTTTGAGATTTGCATTGTGATGCTTGTTTATTACATCAATTAAAAATGTGCTGAGATATGGATTGAAATATTCTGCAATTTTGTAAACTGAACTCATATCTTTAAATCTGTTCTTAAAAAAATATCACAAACAATCCTCGATTACATAAAATCTATTAGAATAATCAATTACATTAACTCCAACACAAATCTATCAATTAAATATTGTCTGAAGTATTAAATATTTTGGAATGTTTTCATGTCATCTGGGCCTGTAGATAAATTTTCAAACTATAATATATTAAGCTAAAGGTCAGTGCTGATTGATCCTGGAACAGTCATCTGAACATGGGTTATTTTTGTTGCCATGTTTTCTATTTTTGCGGTCCTTTTTCTTACCTTGAAAGTAACTTCTCAACCATGCTAATAGCTGAAATAAAATAAGTGGAGACAGAGCGCATATTATTTGTTTCTTCTATCAGCACTCTGTTTTTCACTTCCTCGTAAAATCATAGTAATTTATCATGTGATTCTGGTTTTAAATTAGTGTTTCGTTATGTGAAGTTTTGGTTCTAAATCTATTCTATTTAAAACTTTCATGTTCTGTAATATGGATATCTAATCTCTGCACTTGCTGATTTAAATAATGAGCTCATTTAGGTGGTATTATGCATTCTGAAGTAAAACTCCTTTAATTTCTACAATGGATACTTTACATTAGAATGTTATCCAAATTTTAATGTTTAATTTTGCATCAAATTAACGAGGGAAGAAAAAAAAAGCCTATCCATTAGTAGGAGCACCCTTTCAATTAAAACCGAGGGTAAGTTTATTATTGTTTACACCATCACTATGAAAATGCACTCTATTAATCAAAACATGGAGTAAATTCATTGTAGTTTACATCATTACTATAAAAAACTTGGCAAATAATAGAAACAAAATATCTCAAGGGAACACCGATTACAAATATACAAGGTAGCATAGCCTTGGAAGCTTAAATATATCAACCACGCCTTGGAATATGAAAAACGTATCATAAGCGAAATTTAACATACAAGAGAGCAATACTTTGCTTGCCTTGGAAGCTCAAATGCATCAACCACCTTGGAATATAAAAAACGTATCATAGGTGAAATTTGACATAGTATCGGATCCACCTATGTTTGAAATCTGAATCTCAATAGATGCATATTTTATTTGGATGTATTTCACTAAGGCTTACTTCCAAACTATTGTTATATATGAATCCTATTGATCCAACTTTGAAATTTTAGTTTTTTGGTAGAGCATTCGAGTGAGCACATGCATTTTGATCGAGATTTTTATGTAATTAAGGTTAGTTCATCATTCCGACGACGACAATATCCTTGTTTGTAGAGATAGATTTATATGTGATATGTTGTTGCGAAATATCATGTGGAAAATCTCAAACGGTCTAGTTCATCAAACAGCAATCAAATGATAAATAACCAAAATAGCAAAAAACTCAAAATAAAATAACACGCAAGATCTACCCAACTTCAATTAATGTGATTTCTAACTTATTATCTTTTAATCTCATATCTTATGTATCCAATGTATTTCCACAGTTGAATAACATTTTGTTCTTCTGTCATCATGCACTGTGTAGATTTTCATATAAATGATATAAGTCGCTTATTATATTGTCTCTGTTACAGGTAGGATTTCACCCAGAATTTTAAGAATAGTTCATTTTATGTAATCGAGGATTGTTTATGAAATGACTACCTATTCATGTCCATGTCTGTTCACACATAGTACACTATATTGAATATGATTGTTTACATCTTCCATTCAGTGAGCAAAGGTTAAAAATAAACAGAATAATTGTACCAACCAATCTCAATATTATTCAAATGTAAGATAATAAATTTTTACTTCTAATCATCTAATAGAGAAGATGTATATGGAACATGTTAACAATATGCTTTAATCGTACAAATCAATCTTTTGGCCAGATTCCTACCCGCTTTAGACCAACGCAGCCTTTAAATTTATACATAGTTAAAAAATAACACACTCGACAACTTTCCTATATCCATAGAATATTACAATTTTAGACCCCTGAATAGAACATTGGTACGTCAGCTGATCATAGATTTTGCAGCTTAAAAAGAAAGATTAATAAAGATTTGACGACTGAGGTTTCAAACCATGATAAAATAGATCCATAACTAAAATTGAATAAATGACAAAATTAATACAAAAAAAAATGTGAAATACAAATTGAAAGACTGACCTACGTCTTAGCTTTATTTCCTAATGAATCTTCGTTCAGCGAAAATGTGATTGGGGAAAATTAGAAGCGTAGAAAATTAGAAGCGAAAAAAATTAGAGGCACGAAAATTAGAAGCATGAAAATTATCACCTGACTTTGAAGAAGGGCGAAGGCAGTGAAAGAGATGGGCGGATTTGGTGAAAGAAATGGACGGAGGCTTTGAAATAGATGGGCGGACTACAAACCATTCTAATTAATAGATGTCCACACCTCTGCCTGCATCTCCACAAACCACCCTTGCTGCCAAAAAAAATTCAACAGCAAAAACCACTTCACATCTGTCAAATAACTCCCACCATCCTCCTCAACGCCACTGATACATACAAGCTTCTAGCATACAAGCTTCCTCTAATCCATACTCCTACCTCAAACGAGAACAATCAATCATGCAACAACCACAATCTCCACCGAGAATCAGTCAATCATAGTAGCTCCTCTTCCCAAAATAACCTTCCGCTCTCCTCCACCCAAGTCGAACCTCAATTAGCCAAGTCGAAAAATCAAGCAACTCGATCAACCACAGTTCGACAAATCAAACATCGCTCTACCCCCCTGCAAATCAGTGACCAACCATCATTATCCAATTTCTCTTCACATCGAAAAAAAGAGAGCAGGAAAGAGTGTAGAACAACCTCAATCGAACAACTTCCAATCGCCTCTGCCATCAGTTATCGTCGACCTCCCCTCCGAACAGCCATAACCGCAACTCTGAGAAACACAATCGCCTGCGCTTCCTAATACCAGAAATCCTGAACAATCCACAAACCCAATTGTGAGCATCGACCAGCCTCAACCCAAAAATCGTGTCCTTGCTAATTGCCTCAAGACCGACTATATCTGCATGAATCCGAAACCACCACATATTGATTAAATTTGGTTTTGGAATTTTCCGAATTCAAATTGGATCGAAGGAAGCCTGGCAGTGACAACTTAAACCTAATTTGATTTAGGGAAGAATGGTAAAACCCTTAAGCGTGGCAAATAACTGAAGTAATCAATTGAAACATAAATTACGGACTCTATCCCACGTCTTTACTTATTTACGAAAAGCCCAAATTTTGTCACGGAAATAACTGTGATATTACAATGTAACAATAATAACTGTTATAAATTTCTAACAATAATAACCGCGACAAAATGAAACGAAAAAAGTGTGACAAAATTATCTGTTTGGTGTAGTGCGAAATGCCCTGGCCAAAGACTTTGAATTGACTTGAGTTAGCCGTGATACCAACCCTATATATCTAAGGAGACGAATCCTCTGTTGAATAGTATTTCACTTCCAATACTTACACTCAGCCTAACTATAGTAATGTCATGCCATGATTTGACTATAATCAAGTTGAGCTTTCATATTAAAGATCCATGGTGTTTCTTAAGTTGAGGGAATTGTGTAAATCAGTTACATCAATATTTTCTCTATGACCTTAGTTATATTAACCAACAGAAAACTATTGAGTGAATTGTTCCATGGTTATCCAATAACTCACAATACGTAACCTCTTGATGCCCTCAACATCCATAAGTAATACATTGTCCAATATCTAGAAAGTATTACGTACTCTAGTCTTAACAGATACATCGATATTCAGTCTCGATGCATCTTGAGTATGAACATTTAAAATGGTATATTTATTTTTCATTGTGATAAATTACTCACAGTTATAATACTTTGTAACTACTATCACAAACATATCAGTTATGGATTTTCTATTTAAATGTACTTTTAATTAAATTAATTTATCCATATAACCACATTATATCAAGTGTATAATAGAAAAAAATACCTTTGATTTCGAACAAGGTTGGTTATTGAGTTAGATTTATGTAACAAATTATACAATTGCGCCTAGGGCATACCCCTAACTCTTTCAAGTTGAAGGCAAAGTTTCCTAAGTGTCACTCTTGGCATGAGGAGGTACGCCCTTTGGGACATGTTGTCTCGAAAAGTGGACAGCGGTTGATCCTAATAAAGTTACTATAATACATGATTAGGATGTGCTGAAGAATACCACAGAAGCGAGGAGTTTCCTCGGTATGGCTAGCTACTATAGAAAGTTCATTAAGGACTTTGCGATCTCTACCGTTCTAACCCACCTTAAAGAAGAGTTTAGTTTTCTCATAGGATGCGAAGTGTGAGGACGCTTTTATTAAGCTAAAGGACGCATTGACTGGTGCATCTATTTTGGTACTACCTAATGGTATGAAGGCATTCACAATATATACCAATCCTTGTGGTACGAGGTTGGATGTGGTCTTAATGCAGGAAGGGATAGTGGTGAGCTACGCTAGTCTATAGTTGGATGTCCACGAGAGAAACTGCCCTACCCATGATCTTGAGTTAGCAGCCATTGTCTTTGCGCTCAAGTCATGGAGGCATCATCTATTAGGAAAGCGTTTTAAGCTGTATATGGATCATAAATCTTTAAAGTATTTGTTCTTTCAAAAGGACTTAAATCTAAGGCAACAAAGATAGATAGAGTTTTTAGCCACGTACGATTTCAATATCTTATATACTCAATGCAAGGGCAATGTAGTGGCCGATGCCTTGAGTAGACAACATGCAGTTTTGAGTCCTTCGTTCTTGAAGTGGAAGCATTTGGAGTTCATTTCTACATTTGATTTTCGACCATCATCAGATAGTACTTGGGGATTACTAGCAGCTTTAGATGTGCAGTCTATACTTATGGAACTTATTGGATCCATCAGAAGCAAAATAAGGACCTAGTCGATATTTTTGATAAGCTTGGTAGGGGAGAGAAATTGAGTCATTTGAGGCGTTATGCCATTGACTCGAAGAGATGGTTATGGAGGGATGAAAAATGATGTGATCCTCTCATTATAGATTTGACTGACATGGTACTAGTCGAGTCTCATTATTGTAGGATAAATATTCATCCCGGTGGAGATTTAATTTACTGTGACATAAAGAGAGTCTTCTATTGGCCTGGAATGAAGAAACATGTAGCAAAGTATGTAACATAGTGTATGACTTGCCATAGGGTAAAGGTGGAGTAGAAGAAGCCAAGAGAATTGTTGCAGTTGTTAAATATTCCTTAGTGGAGGTGAGAGTTCATTGATGGGTTACTAAGGAGTAAGAGTGGGAATGGGAGTATTTGAGTTATAGTTGATCGATGTTAACCGACTTTTTGACCAAGCAAATTTTCAACCAGAAGTAGAAGGTCAAAACGAAGATAAAATGACTCACGAGCTTGGAGACTTGTCCAGATGGACAAAAGGAAGTAATTCAACAAGTTTCAAGCAAAATAGGGCTAAGTGGGCCACTCAATACCGAGAGGTATTTTTTCCAATTAGCATTCCTCGAGCTCCTTGTATTTGATGCATAATCTCTAGCAATCGTCATGAAGTACTTTTCTCGATGAAAAGATAAGAAATTCTAAGGATTTATGAGAAGGAAGCGAGGAAAGCATAATAAGATAAACAATATCAAAGGAATTATCAGAAGGAAATAGATCTTCATAGAAAAAACTTTGGAACACGTCAGACCGGAGATAGGAGCCAAACCAAATAAAAATGATGGAATTTCACCCAACAAAAACTCTTAGTACCGAGAGGTCTTCTTTGGTACTTGGGGTGGCAAGCTCTCTTCTGGACCTGTAGGCTAGCATCTGGACCTTATACGACTTTGGCTTATGGATCTGCAGAGCAGTTTTCCTTACAAATACAGACCCTATAGCAACTGGAAAAGGACTTTGGATTCTTCTTCTTCGCTTCTTACTTCTCCTCCATTGAAGTCACTTAGGAAGCTATTGTTTGCTGTTCTAGAACCTAGAACAGTAAATTCCTTGCATTATTGACTCTCGATCTAATAAAAAAAAATAAAGTGGATATAGGCCAGAGATTACCGAACCATTATAAAAATTATTGTGTCTCTTTACTTTTTGCATAATTTTCTACTCGATCTCGATATTTCCGTAGGTTTCTGGTGTTGTGCCACTTTTAGCATCAACGTTTTGGTGCTTTTATTGAAAAATGGCTAATTTCACAACCTAAAGCTTGGATTTGAAGTTTGGAGAAGAAAAAGAGGCCTTACACCAGATTTAGGATTGGAGGAAGTCAACCAGATCATAGGGGAAAACAGGAGGTGTCCTCAAATTTTAATCATTCTATCCACATGACCAGAGAGAAGATGGAGAGAATGATGAAAGAAATGTGAGATGGAATAATGGATCGATAACATGAGATGCTTGATCGGTTTTCTAAAGGTTATGAAAACAAGGAATAGCTGGAGTTGTTGGAATTCAAGACCAAAGATCGGGAACTAATGTTGGAGCACCAGGAGTTGAAGCAGAGCAAACTGGAACAATGTCCCACGATCGGGGCCATTCGGTGCTGAACTAATCCTCTTGGTGCCAAGAGGAATTCACTCAGGTGCAATGTTGGTTCGAGCTTAGGATGAGCTGGGATACCGAGAACGGATGATGTCGGGCTAGAAATGAAAATCGAAATACAAATGCACGGTGACAAAAGGAGTGTGTACCCGATTTCCCCCTTAAGAACTAGGGAGATTGAAGCTAGAAATGTGGATCAAAATGCTAGCATGCAGCCAGAGGAGTATGTGTTTGGAATTCCCCTATAGGAGCCAGGGGCAGAATGCAGCTATTGATCGAAGACCATAATTGGATGACAACAACCAAATAGTTGGGTTGGTCAGAAGGATAGTAAGAGGTGGTCCACCAGACTAGAGTTTGGAGAACATAAACAAAAATCCATATACCCTTAACATTCGAAATGCGAGGAATCCTACTGATTTTAAACTTCCAACGTTGGAAACATATGATGGGCAGACAGATCTAACAGTTCATCTAATGAGATACGTCAGACATATGGAAGTGATGTGTGCATCCGAGGAGGTGATGGAGCAGTGTTTCCCATTATATCTGACAGATTAAGCAACAATGTAGTTCTGACTGCTAGAGAATGGATTTACAAGCACGTGGACCGACTTAGTGAGTAGGCTACTAAGACAGTTTAGGGTTCATATTTCTCGACCAAAGAATGTGATTATGCTATTGAGTGTAAAGAAAAGTACTAAAGAGACCTTAAGAATCTATCCGATGAGATTTAATGCGGCAGCTACTGCAGTTGATATGTTGGACCCATTGATAATCCTAAAAGCGGCAATGTCTGGAGTCGCAAGCAAAAACGATTTCAAAATTGCATTAGAAAGGGATCCAACGATGGATCTTGCAGAATTTTACCATCAAGCTGAGAGATATCTGCATCAAGAGGATGCTAAAGCTGATAATGCTAATATTAATGTTGTGGATGATGGATCTTGCAGAATTTTACCATCAAGCTGAGAGATATCTGCATCAAGAGGATGCTAAAGCTGATAATGCTAATATTAATGTTGTGGATGATGGAGGACTGTCCAGAGCAGGATATGGAAAAGACGAGGGGAAGCGAAAACTGATGACGACTACAAAGGACCGAAACGACATAAGAAAGAATCAAAGTTCTCTTCCTACACCGATCTAACGGAAACCTCGAAGAGGATATACCTAGATATATGGGGTAGATCCCCTATGAGAGGCCACCTATGAGGTAACCCACGGATCAAGAGTGAAGGTATGGAATGTTTCTCCTATTCCACAAGCTAGACAAACACGAAAAGAACGAGTGTATACACGTTCATGATTTTGATAGAAGAACTGGTTTAGAGCAATCAACTACAACAGTATGTATGGAACCCAACCACGATCATGCAGCCGGAGCAGCCGCCATCTACGACAAATGCATCAAGATATGAATAGGGATCTACATCAAGGATATTAATCCTATGATCGGGCTAGATATGAGCCGGGTTCGTTTCACGCGCTTTGCCTTTTGTTTTAAGACAATAATAACACCAGACTGCTTACACATATATGGGAACTCGATTGGTCTCTAGACACACTTTGAATCAGATGTCTGAGATGAATATTTAGGATGTTTGCTTGCTTTGATTTAAATATTTGATTTTTAAAATCTACTGGAACATGTTGACTTATATTGATCGTGGTAGTCGCGTTCGGAGAGACGCGGTAATGACCGTAAGATGTAGGTCTCCTTAGTAGAGAATGAGTGGATAGACTTGCTTTTCATTAAGTCCCGTTGCCAAAGAGCAAGCGGATTAGGCTCAATAAGGATCTAGAGAGATCAAAAGTTAGTCTTCTCATCGGAGAGTGAGTGGATGGACTTACTTTTCATTGAATCCCCTTGTCGAAGAGCGAACAGATTGGACTCAGCAAGGACCAAAGAGATTGAACCCTGGATTGGATGTTAGAAGACCCAGAGATATCAAGCCTTGGATTGGATGTTAAATGATTCAAAGAGATCGAACCCTAGATTGCATGTTAAACGATCTAGAGAGATCGAACCCTAGTATGGATGATAATATGATCCAGAGAGATCAAATCTTAGAACGGATGTTGACTTTGTATAAGGATTTGAACGCTTTATAATCAAAGTAGAATAGATAAATACCAGTGAACGTGGGATATACAATACCTCTGAATAAAGGTGGGCTGACCATGATTTGGGCTTGACAGTTAAGCAAGTTCTGGAATCCTTAACTATAATAGGTCTGGAACAACCTTTGATTTACAGGGAAAGCTAATGGAACTGGATTATTTACCATAACTTGGATCGATGGATAACTGGAAAGCTTGACCGCCAAAAGTTGACTACTGTTGAAACTTGTACTCGAGAAAAGCATACCTTAAATTCATATGACATACTTTGGAGTGCAAGTTTTAACTGGCTTTTTGACCAAGCAAACTTTCAACCAAAAGTAGAAGGTTCAAAAAAAGATGAAATGACTCACAAGCTTGGAAACAAGTCTTGATGGATAAAAGAAAGAAATTCAAAAAGTTCAAAGTAAAATAGGGCTAAGTGGACTACTAGGTACCAAGATAACCTCTCAGTACCGAGAGGTATTCCTTCCACTTAGCACCTCTCGAATCCTTGTGCTCGATGCGCAACTTTTAGCAATCGTCGTGAAGTACTTTCCTCAGTGAAAAGACGAGCAACTTTAAGGATTTTTGAGAAGCAAGCAAGGAAAGCAGAATAAGATAGACAATATCAAAGGAATTATTAGAAGGAAAGAATTATCAAAAGGAACCAGATCTTCATATAAAAGAGTTTGGAATGCAATAGATTGGGGATAAAAGACAAATCAAAGGAAAACGATGGGTTTTCACCAAAATAATCTCTTGATACAAAGAGGAACCTCTTGATACCAAGAGGTCTTCTTTGGCGCTTGGGGTGGCGAGCTCTCTTCTAGACCTGTGGGTTAGCATATGGATCTTGTACAACTCAGACCTATGGATCTATAGAGTGGTTTTTTCCCAAAAATATAAACCCTATAGCAATTGAAAAAGGACTTCAGAGTCTTCTTCTTCACCTCTTACCTCTCCTCCATTGATGTCACTTAGAGAGCTACTTTTTGCTGTTCTAGGACTTAGATCAGTAAATTTCTTGTTCTAGTGACTACCAAATCTGTATAAAAAAAAATAAAGTTGACGTAGGCCAGAGATTGTCGAACCACTATAAAAGTTATTGTGTCTCTTTACTTTTTGCATACATTTTCTACTAAAACTTAATATTTTTACAGGTTTTTGGGTGTTGCACGTTTGACATCAACAATCGGCTGACTAAATGCGCTCATTATGTTCTGATAAGGAGTATAAGGACCACATCATCATTGGTGACATCATACACGAGAGAGATTTTTAGGTTACACGGAGCTCCTTCTGGTATCGTTAGCGACCAAGATCCGCCTTCACCAGCGAGTTTTAGAGGAGTCTATAGGAGGCTTTGGGCACTGAGTTAAGCTTGAGTACCACTTATCGCCCACAGACGGACGGACGGACGAAGAGAGTGAATAGGGTATTGGAGGACTTACTTTGGATGTGTAAAATGGATTTTGGAGGCTCTCGTGAGGATCACTTACCACTAGCATAGTTTGCTTATATTAACAGCTATCAAGCGAGTATTGGGATGACCCATTCGAGGCATTATCTGGCAGACCTTCTAGATCACCATCATGTTGGTGGAACACTAAGGATAGAATCATTCTTTGGTCGGACATGGTGAGGGAAGCATATGAGAAGGTAGATTAAGAGAATGAAAACCCCATAGGTAGGTAGAAGTCTTATGTTGACATGAAACATACCAAGTTAGAATTTGCAGTGGGTGACATGGTGTTTGTGAATGTCTCACTGCTTAGGCACGTTATGAGATTTGGTAGTTTAGAAAAGCTAACATCGAGGTTTGTAGGGCCTTTCCCGATTACTGTAGGGTAGGGAAATTAGCCTATAGAGTAAAGCTTCTTGAAAAGTTGGTAAGAGTACCTGATGTTTTCCATGTGTCCCACTTGCGAAAATGCTTGCATGATTAGCTACCATAGTCGAGCCAAGTCACCTAGAGGAGGTGGAAGTAGAGAGGGAGTCTCTTGTCTGTCATGCACCCACTTGTATTCTTGCACATGGTACAAAGCGACTCCGCAACAAGGTTATTAAGCCTATTAAGGCCCAGCGAGGAGACAATCCAACAGAGAGTAAATGGGAGCCTGAGGAGAAGATCCGAGCTACCTAATCCACAACTCTTTTTTGGTACATTTCCAATTTAATTAATTAAGCGTAGTAATATGTTAGGACTTAGCGTAATAGCATGCCCTTCAGGTAGAAACCATTGGATGGTATGAGTGGTTGCGAGCGTGTCATTAGGATATATTATGGATGATGGATACTAGTGGATGTATTGATTTTATTGGTTTTGCACACTTAGTTAAGTGTTTCCTCCAGATAGTACACACCTACACTACCACTTTCTTTATTTGTTTTCTTTTATTGAGTTATGTGTATATGGTTGCTATATATGGATTGAATGGTTGTGCCTACATGAAGAATTGAAAGTATAATCACTTAAGATGTTGCATACATCTTGGATACATGGCATAAGCACTTGCATAATAGGAGGCCGACTGGATCAGGGGACCGCCTACTCTTTTCATTACTATAAGTTCACGTGTATTCCATAATTTTTTTATACATATTGCATTAGAAATTTTCTAAGAATAGATTACCAGTAGAGGATAAATGAGAAGATGATTGTTGCACGCACAAATTACATTTTTTCATCCTTTGAGATTTCTGGGATGAAATCCTTTTAAGGGAGAAAAATGTAACACCCCAAAAATTTAAGAGATAATTTAATAAAAGAAATAAATTTGAAATATAAAAAAGGCAAAAACAGAATTTTTACAAACGTCCGAAATTATCTACGAAACACACGATTGAGTTTATAGCGAATTTTTGAACAATTTTCATATATAACACTCTGAAATCTTAAGCTAGTGTGGAGAAGATATGAATGTCTCAAAATTTGAAAATGAAATAAATTAAATTTAAAAAACTTACTTAATTAACAAACCTCACCGATTAACACCATAGGCATCACTTATCGACAAGTAGCGGTGGACTTGTCATCCCCAACGGTCGATTGGTTGATGTTAAAAATAAGATATTTATAAAGCGATAAACGGTGTGAATAGAACGAAATATTTTTTCTTGACCATGAAGTAATCGTTTGATGTTCTGGATGAAACCTAATATTCTCTAGGGTTAATCTAACAGTTACGACTAATCTAAAACTCTTATAGATACAAAGCTAACATGAACTCTAATTCATTATAAAAATTAATATACCAAAACTCTATCAAAATTTCTTCTCCTTCAATTATAAATTCCACGAATAAAATAAAATAAAGCAAGAGAACTCAAGAAGATCGGATTAAGAAAGGGGCAAGCAAACGAGGGTAGATTTCTAAGCGAAGGTTAGGAGCGAAACTTAGATCCAAGGATGAGTGGGAACATTTAATAAAATGATTATTCATAATTAATTTTAATTTACAGTATTAATTTAGGATTTGGTAATTAAATTGTAAATCATAGGGTTTATAACCGAGATTTGATAATAAATAAAATTGATTCAAACCCGTTAAATAGAAATTAACCTAGATTAAACCCCTTCTTCAATCAAGTAGAATTACTTATAATTCGTCAATTTAACTTGATATTACTAACGTTAAAACTAATTACTATATACGTAAACCGATTTGGAGTTGAATAAATTCACTTGGAGTTCACCAAAAACCGTTAAACCCGAAGCCAGAATTTTAGCAATGTTTAAGAACGACTAATAGTAAACCGCAATTAATAAAAATCGATTAACTAATTAAAACATTCAAAAGCCTTAAATTTTACACAGCATCTGATCGACCATGCTGTTTGAGTGGTCGACCGCCCAAGGTATAACAATCGACTGGTAGACATTCTAAAGCGCAAGTGGAACCTCGGCCAAAGGCCCAGGTTTTAAATTATAGTTAATTGTTTATATATATTATATACAAATGGGTGTTAGAATTAGTAAGGAAGCTAGTTCTCAATGAGACGACGCCGGGACATTGCAGGGTTGGGTAAATGCTCTTTACCCTATGGGGTCGACTATTCGACTGGTGCGGTTCTATCGCAAATGACATTAACAAGAGGTTCTATGGTGGATGCACAACACTGGTTGATGCTTGGTGAAGTTTGTGGGCTCAACACAATGAAAATTCTTGGCATTCATGGATACTTGACATGATGTGATGTTGTATTGTTGATGGATCTCAGTGTGTGCAGTAAGAGGTGTAAACTTCTATTGAGAGGTGGACAAGAATGCAAACCATGAGACATTTCGACGAGTCGGCATTGCGAGCTCCTCCTCAATGCGTAGTTGGGATAAGTGTAGTCGTAGTTGTTGGAAATTTATTCTTATGTGGAAGTTGTAGGGAGACTTGTGCTAGATAGTTATGTGTAGTCGTAATGTGTGAAATGTAGTGCCACATAGGAAAGTTGTAAGATGATCCTATATTGGAGTAGCTTTAGTAGCTATTAGCCGATCGTTAGTTATTGAAGTTCGATCAATAATTTGATTCTTCTAGAAGCTTGCACAAGTGGCTAATGTAGGTATGCATAATATAAAACCCTCAAGTAAAAAACCCTAGTAATACAGAGACACTTGTAGAACAACCTAGGTCACATATGGTAGAATTAAAGTCAACTGCACATGTGTAACACCCCTAATTTTAAATAACATTGTTCATGAGATTTAATTAGATAAATTAAATAGAATAATGTAGTGATAGGTGTAATAAGGGAATTAAGATCTGAAAACAATTTAGGGTTGTGCCTCAATTAAATGGATTTATAAAAATGGTTTATAAAAATGGGAATTAAGACTTTCAAGACTCGAGTGAGGCTTGGATATGTTTTCTGGTATGAAACTAACAAATGACGGCTTAAAGCTGTCATGGCCGTAAATTCACAGCGAGATTTGTTATCACTGTTATGACTTTTGTAATTCTAAATAAGTCAACAGTTACGGCCCTTCGAATAATCGATGTCCATAGGGTGCAACATCTACGGTGTGAGGTGCAATATTCGTTCAAAATGGCGAAACAGTACCGTACGACTTTTAGAAATGAGTCCGTGGATTTGAAACGGGGCAGTATCATGGTGCACCATTACGATTTACCATCGTTGGAAAGTGGTGCATCAAGATACTGCCCCGTTTCAAATTCATCCATCCATTTTTTAAATTTGTAAGGCACCGCAAATGTTCCACCATGTTAATATCGATTTTTTGAAAGACCATAACTGTTTGATCGTTTAGAGTTACGGAAGCCAAAACCAGACAAAACGAAGCTCTATGTGAGTTCTGCGGCTATGACGGCATTTTAGCCGTTAATGGTTAATTTTATAGCCAAAAAAGCCTATCTGAACCTCAATCGGGTCTTGAAAGTTTTTTACCCTTCGTTTTCTTGTCATGCGGAGTTTTTCTGTAAAACGGGATCATGTGGATGGTCTATGATTTACCGTCGTTGGAGAGTGGTGCACCATGGTACTGTCATGTTTCAAATCCATTCACCCATTTTTAAAAGTCGTAAAACACTGTTTCGGCATTTTGGACGGATGTCGCACCTTACACCGTAGATGTTGCATCTTGTGGATATCGATTCTTCGGAGGACCATAACCGTTGGCTCATTTAGAACTATGGGAGCCATAACTTATCAAAACGAAGCTCTCTGTTTTAAATCCACCATGGTGCTGCCCCGTTTCAAATCCACGGACCCATTTTTAAATTCATATGACATTGTTTCGGCATTTCGGACGGATGTTGCATCTTGCACCGTAGAACTATTGTCATTAGGTTGTTAGTGTTGTTAAGTCGTTCAGAATTTAAGTTGTTTGGAGCTTAAGTCGTTCAGAGATGAGTCGTCCAGGGTTAGGTCGCGTCTAGCTTAAGTCGGTGGAGCGACTTAGAGGATGGAGCGACTTAAGGTAGGTGACCGACCTATAGGAGTGAGCGACTTAGGGGTTTGGCCGACCTAAGGGAACTAACGACTTAAGGGTTAACGGCTTAAGTTAGTAAGCGACTTAAGGAATTCTTGTGTTGAGGCTTAGGTCGTGTGTTGGATTAGGTCGTGAACGAGTTAAGGTTAGGATGGCTATGCTGTGTTATAGTTCTCGTTCGAGCGACTTAAGGCAATAGGTTGAGTCATTGAGTCGTCTCCTGTGTTGAGTCGGTAGGTTGTTAAGTCATCCAAACGGCTTAGGTAGGAACGCGCGTATGTGTTAGGTCGCTAAGTCGTATCATGTTGAGTCGTTAGGCCGTGTTTGTGTTAGGCCGCGTAAAGGCTTGAGTCGGTAGGCCGTAGGGTTGATGAGTCGTAAGTCGTGGAGCCTTGATGAGTCGTGACCGACTTAAGGGGGCGAACGACTCATAGGTTTGGCCTATATATAGAAGTGCCTATCTTCATTTTTGGGATCCGGATTTTGGAAGCGACGAAGTGCTGCTATTTTTAGAGCTCGATTACAACACTTCTTCACTTCTTTTCTCCTCTCTAACCCAGTGCTTCCTTCCATCCAAGATTGAAGATCAAATCGAGGATCCAAGAGCCAATATTGAAAATCTACATTCTTCAAAGAGAGATTTCATCGTTTGAAGGGAAATCTTGTCGGATCAAGCTAGATCCTTCGCTGTCCGAATCTGGAGTTTGTTGCTTTTGAGGTGTTTAGGTGATTCGGTGAGTGGTGGTTATCTCTCACACGGACCCAAAGGAGTATATTGGATCGGTGGCTTGTTTGTGTGTTAAAGATAGTGATTTCATGCATTTTCCTTAAGTCTGCATGTAGATCCATCGTTCATAAAGTTTTGATATCCACTTTACTACATGTTAACCTATGCTAGTTCATTCATCAAGATATTACTTAGAATTCATGCTTGTTAGATTTGGACTCTTCATTTACGAAATTGCCATTATTGTTATAACTGTTTATTTAGATCTTATTTGAATGATTGATTACTTGGATTAATGATTGATCTGATTGATTGTTATAAGTTAGTTGATTGATGATTTGATTTGGACAAGTTGGTCGAAGATGATTCAAAAGCTAAGTGGAAAGGCTCTTGAATAAGGAAAGCTGCTTGTGGCATATGAAGCGGATGATAAAGCTCATATGGATAGATTTGATGATGATGTTGAGATGGGACTTTATTATGATGCGATGAAGCAAAGCATGATGTGAGATAGCCTTGGTTTAATCCAGACGGGATCATCCCAAGCATGTTGATAACTCGGTGATATGGTTCGAGTTCGTTGATAATGGTTGGCTCAAGAGGCGCTTGAGCTAGTATGAGAATAGTCGTCAAGGAGGATGACTAGGAGGCTGAGATTTCATCGTTGTTGAAGGTTCTAGCATGCTCAAAGCAAGAGTACGCTGGGCAGATTCGATAGTCCCAAGACCAATAGTTGAAGGTCTAGTACTCTGAACAGATTCGATAGTCCTAGGCACGGGTCACGATGACGTGCGGAGTTATGTCTAGAACCGGGGTTACCATTAGCCCTTGACGGACGGATGAAAGAATGAGCCGGTCATTCAATTAACGGTGATATCGAGGCAATGATAACAGTGATAGCCAGAGTCATGGATGTTTGGATGCTTTTGTTGTATCGTCACTCGGTCTCAAGAGCGATGTTTTGTGGGTGCTTATCTAATCTTGGTTTAGGCCTTGGGGGTTTGTACTTGGAAAACATCGACCTTGACTCGAGTGATAATTGCTTTACTTAATTGTCTGTTTTGCTATGTTTGTTTCTTCTTAGTGTGTCTGGGGGCTATCACTGTAGAAAGAGGTGGAGTGGGAGGGTTGGATTCCTATTCCTTTTTACCCTTTATGCTCTTTTGGTATGTTTGGTAGTTGATTTACCGCTCACTAGGACTTTTGTCTGATTCAAGGTTTTATGTTCAACTCTTATTACCTTGGTCTGTTCATCCGTTTTGGGATGGGCAGACTAGATAGCAGGTGACAGGTGCTATTCTCAGTGACCAACGCTGTTGATGATGAAGACGAGCTGGAGGCTTTTGCATATTATTTTCTTACTATATGTACTGGATGTTCCGCTTCTTGTATGATTCTCTGAGTGTTATATAGTGAGGCTTGATGTATTGACTATTCAGATGTTTGTATCAAATTGTTTTGTAGTGTATTGATGAGGTTCTATTTGGTGAAGCTTCACTATGTATATTTCTCTATTGTATTTTATCCCCGTGCTGTGAGTAATACGATAGAGTTTATTGTTTTACTTTAACCCTGACGATCATCCATGGCGGCCTGGCACACTTATCAGCGCACTATTTCCTTGTTTAGTGCAGAAGCCATGGGCGGTCGTCACATTTGGTATCGGAGCCAGGTTTATCAATTTTAGCCAACGCTCGCTGACGTAATTACGTATGAGAGACGTAATTGTATTTTTATGGATGATTACTATATATAATATAGTAGCTTAGAAGGATTTGAACTTCTTATGCAGTTGTCTCTCAAGGTATATTAATCATTTTCTTATAGATATTAAGAATGAGTCGAAGGGGGAGACCAGCTGCTAGGGAAGGCCGTGATTCTGAGGGGGCTGCTGATTATGCTGCTATGTTTGAGGCTATGATGACTTCGATCATGAGAAGGATGCCAACTCCAGGGCCAACGGTAGATGTTGGAGTTCAAGTTCAAACTCCAAAACAGGTGGATTTTGCTAAGTTGTGCAAAGACTATACTGCTCTTGGAGGAAAGGTTTTCTTGGGAACAAAATCAACCATAGAAGTCCAGAGATGGATAGATGCTTGTAGAAGGATCTTTGGTGATTTGGGAATCGTGGATGCAACCAAAAGGAAGCTTGCATCAAGACAGCTTCAAGGAAGAGCTTCTGATTGGTGGAATTCTATCACCATTGATACTCTGGAGGAAGAAATTACTTGGGAGCAATTCCAAGCTAGATTTGAAGCTAAGTTCATTTCTACAGCTCAGAAATCCGTTCTGTTTAAGAAGTTTGTGGAACTCAAGCAAGGTGGAAGACCAGTTCTTGAGTATGTTTCGGAGTTTGAAGCCTTGTCCAAGTATGCTCGGTCATATATTGAATCTCCTTATCAGAAGAATGAGAAATTTGTGACAGGCTTGGACACTTATCTTGGGAGGTAGTCGGTGGATCATTTGGACGATCCGTTTGAGAAGCTTATGGAGAAGGCTCTCAGGCATGAGAATCTGTTTCCTAAGGAAGGATCTGTTGTTGCTGTGACCAAGGAAGATTCTAAACCACAGCAAGGTGGAAACAAGAAGAGGAAGCAGCAGCAACAGAAGGGTAAGGATGGCCAGAAGAAGCTGAAGGGCGAAGTGACCTGCTATAATTGCCAGCAGAAGGGCCATTTCTCCAGAGATTGTAAGAATCCAGAGGTACCGTTGAAGTGTTACAACTGTGACAAGCTGGGAGCTATCACTGTAGAAAGAGGTGGAGTGGGAGGGTTGGATTCCTATTCCTTTTAACCCTTTATGCTCTTTTGGTATGTTTGATAGTTGATTTACCGCTCACTAGGATTTTTGTCTGACTCAAGGTTTTATGTTCAACTCTTATTACCTTGGGTTGTTCATCCGTTTTGGGATGGGCAGACTAGGTAGCAGGTGACAGGTGCTGTTCTCAGTGACCAACGCTGTTGATGACGAAGACGAGCTGGAGGCTTTTGCATATTATTTTCTTACTATATGTACTGGATGTTCCGCTGCTTGTATGATTCTCTGAGTGTTATGTAGTGAGGCTTGATGTATTGACTATTCAGATGTTTGTATCAAATTGTTTTGTAGTGTATTGATGAGGTTCTATTTGGTGAAGCTTCACTATGTATATTTCTCTATTGTATTTTATCCCTGCGCTGTGAGTAATACGATAGAGTTTATTGTTTTACTTTAACCCTGACGATCATCCATGGCGGCCTGACACACTTTTCAGCGCACTATTTCCTTGTTTAGTGCAGGAGCCATGGGCGGTCGTCACAATATCGATTCTTCGGAGGGTTATAACTATTGGCTCGTTAAGAGTTATACGAGCCATAACTAGTCCAAATGAAGCTCTTTGTGGGTTCTATGGTTATGACGGCTTTGAACCATCATTGATTAGTTTCATACCCGAAAAAGCCTATCCGAACCTCAATCGGGTCTTGGAAGTTTTTTACCATTTGTTTTTTCATCACGTGGATTTTTTTGTAAAACGAGATTCCCGTGACTGGTCAACGATTTACCATTGCTCGAGAGTGATGCACCATGATACTGCCCTGTTTCAAATCCACGGACCCATTTCTAAAGTCGTACGGCGCTGTTTCGACATTTTGGACGGATGTTGCATCCCGCACCATAGATGTTGCATCCTATGGATATCGATTATTCGAAGGGTCATAACTGTTGACTCGTTTAGAGTTACATGAGTCATAACCATTCAAAACAAACCTCTCTATGAGTTTTACTACTATAACAGCTTTAAGCCGTCACTGGTCAGTTTCATACCCAAAAAAGTCTATCCGAGCCTCAATCGGGTCTTGGAAGTTTTTTACCTTTTTTTTGTCACGTGTAATTTATCCGTAAAACGGGATTTCCGTTGCTAGTCTATGATTTACCATCGTTGGAGAGTGGTGCACCATGGTACTGCCACATTTCAAATTCATGCATCCGTTTTTAAAAGTCGCACGACACTGTTTTAATTTGGGTTTGAATTCACTATTATCCATTTCTAAAATTAGATTCTTTTAATATATTTGTGGTGCGCTTTTTTTTCTTGATTGGGGTTAGGCTGGTAAATTTTGAACGGGGAGGAGTTTTGTTTGATGACCTCACGGGTTAGGAATGTTTTTATAGGTATGTGTTCTTTTTGTTTAATACTGTTTTGATATTTGTACGAATAGAACGTGTGATAAAAAGTAATATTTTGTATGTTTGGTGTTTTATGAATTTAATGATGGTTTGATTTTATAATTATTGTAAGAGCTTGTTTTTAACGATATTGTCATTGGCTTTAGCTTGATTTGGAAAATTGGACAAATAAACTTAGTTGGCCTTAGTTTGATTTGGAAAATTGGATAAATGAACTTAACAAGAACGACTTGCTCAAAAATTAATTAGTTGTGTCTAGGGTTTGTTTTTAGTTTCTTCACAAACTAGTTGATCATCTTTTATCATTAATTGTTATTCAAGTTTATTTAAAATACAAGCTAATGTGTTTGCATACACACATATAACAATCCACTGTTTGGTTCGTGATATGCTAAAACATCGGAATAATGTATCCAAAAGCTTGTTTTCATAATTGAGTGTACTTAGATACTCGTTTTCAGTTGAAAAAATAATCAATCTGCTTAACCCTCTTGTGACATAGTGGAAAGGAAAAGAAATTAAAAGCACAAATTACTGCTGCTACTATGCTAACAATCAAAAATAACAGATAAACATGAAGAACCTGCAACGCCCAAAAACCATTAAAACCAGAAACCAAGGAAAGCCAAAAAACTCAATTAGTATTAAATTGGTATAATATTGATTCTCTGATTCAAGGTTTGGTTTATAAACAGTATTGCAAACAAACAAGAAACACTCGATAATCTAACTAATAACAAAAGGAATTAAATGCCAGACTACTGTTGAAGTGCCCTCCACTATCAACTCATCTACCCATGAGTTAAAGAAAAAATAATGCCAGTTTGATTTTAGTAGGAAGATAAACAAACATAAAGTGTTCTTGCTTGATTGTAGTATCCTAAAATGATATTAAATTCTATTACTGCACGAAAACAAAAAATAGTGTTTCATAACAGCATACACTATCATGGACCTGTAGCACTCGGTGCCATTCATCAAATCATGCAAATAGCCTACAACACGTTTTGAAGGAATCTGCAAAGGTTTACTATCTTTATTCCGATTAAAATTTCAATACCTGTTAAAAATTTATGCCTTTATGATTACTAACTAAAAAAGAAGATTATGAACTGTTTTAACTACAAAATCAGTTTAATTATTCCTAAAGTAAACTAACTACTAACTATAAAATCAGTTGTGAATTTATGCCAATATGAAAATTCATGCCTTAAATTTCAGTTACAATGCAATTCGTACCTTAAACTAACTACAAAATTACTGTTTGGAGTAATATTAGATTTAGGGCTACCTGAGCTATGAATTAGGGCTGCAACACCGAATTTGAAGAAGCATGATGGCCGTCACTCGCGATGGAGTTTGGAGTCTGGCAGCAACTCGTGATGGAGCATCGAATTTGAAGAAGCGCGATGTGGAATGGAGAAGCCAAACTTGAAGAAGCGAAACCTGGAGCTGAAAATTAATTAGTAGTTGTGTGTAGGGTTTGTTTTTAGTTTCTTCATAAAATAGTTGATCATATTTCATCATTAATGTTATTCAATTTTATTTAAAATAAAAACTAATGTGTATGCATACACATATAATAATCCATTGTTTGGTTCATGATATACCAAAACATTGGAATAATGTATCTTATTTTTATTTTATTAAAACTAAGTTCAAATAACCTCAAAACTGTAGCAAATATATTTGGGATCAATTTCAAAATATGATTATTTGTTGTTATTATTATTATTATTATTATTATTATTATTATTATTATTTTAATTAAGGGTTATTATTTAGATTTGAAAATGAACAGTTTAAGATTTGAAAATTGATTTGATTCATGTCGTCCATTGTTTATTTCTGTTTTTCATATTTATACGATCAGTTAATTTAATTGTATAGTGGATTTTTTTTAATTTATCAAGAGATACAATTATTCAGGATAAAGGAAAATGAGGAAAATGTTTGCAATTGAATTAGATTTGAAAAATATGATTATTAACTTAGTGAAATTAATAGGGGAGAAATTTACCTTTTCAACCTACAAAAAATATATTCTAATATTTCATATAGCAATTTTGTAAAAAAAGAAATAAATTTTATAATAAAATGTTTTTTAATTGTGAATAATATCCTTAATATAAAAAACTTGTTTCTTAAAAGATTCTATCTTTATTTTTTTTATAATTTCCATATTTCACTAGTATTTTGTGCAAAAATTGAAAGGTTGTTTTTGTTAAATTTAAATCCAATGTATAGCTGGTCATCGAAGTTCAGGTATCTAAAGTTAGTTAAGTCAAGGTTTTATTGCTAGTGTTGATTATGTTAATATAAATAAAGTATAGAAATTGTTTATATACAATATATATCTTTATTTTTAATAATATTTGTAATTGATTTGGTGTCATACTTTTTTGATATTAACGTGGACTATAAAAAACGTCTCTCTATATATTATCAAATCTTAATCACTTAGAAATAAGATATAACATTAAACTTTTATAAATTCGAACGTTCTTCAAGTAGGATTTAACAATTAGATATGCTTTACAAATTCAAAATGTTTCTTAAAATAGGATTAGAATTAAACTTCGTTTACAAATTTAAAATATTTCTTTGCAAATATACAAATCTCAATATTACTTGAAAATAAAAAATCATTTTTCTCATTGTAATGATCCTTATAAAAAATTTCTCATAGTATAGGTTCTTCTTATTATTTTTGATAACTGTTTGCGAACTGTGTTAATTTTTTTCCTTCTTGGTTTTAAAATTTTATGTTACTAAGAAGAGGAGGGTAATCAGTTGTAGTTTACTTACTAGCTATATAAACTGAAATGGAGGAATAATAAGATTTTTTCTGTTATTTATATGGTTATAATCTGAAAAACCGTTCTTTAGAACACAAGTTTCTAGGGCACAAGTGTAATTTAATTATTTTACCCGGCAAAAGTGTTCATTCGTTACTTTTTCTCTCTATTACCTTTTCACTTCTCTCTTTGTCTTTTTCAAAGCACATAAACAAAAACAATTTCTCAAAATTGAAAACTAGGGTTTTGCAATTTTTTAAAGAACAAACGATTTTTCAGATAAAATTTCAACCATTATTGGATTGAAAATAATTTCAAATAATTTCAGGCAATTATTGAATTGAATTATTTTATACCGTTGAATATAAAACAGGAAAGCAATCTATTTATTGAATTGAATCGTTCTCATTTCAGCAGCTTCATGCTCACAAGTAGAAGGGACATGCATTCAAACAAGCAAGTACACAAAAGATATTCAAATATACAGTGCAAGTGCAAAGGCCTGAAAGATCAACAACACAAGACAAGCGTAAAGCAAAGACTAAGCATAAGGCAAGCACATAAGCAAGCATAAAAAAGATGCAACATGGTTCAAGCTAGTGCAGTGGTAAAGAAAATGCAAATAGATTCAAGTAGAGTTCAAAAGTACACAAACAACAAAGTACACACACTTGCAACACATATACACACAGGGAGCAAGATCACTTACGGCAGAACCAAATGATCTTGAAATACAGTTGACCTCAGAAACCAAAATATTTGAAGAAAGTACTTGCATCAATATTTTAAATTCTCTTTGGCTATTTGGAAGAATTTATCTGAAACTGCAAAGTAAAAATAACCCCTAATAGGCACAGTTCTTCACTGTCCAACAGTTAGGTTTATCTGAAAGAATTTCATATGCAAGCTTTCCTCTTATCTCTTTCACTAAATCTTCACTTACGGCATCAGCTAAATCATATTTTTTAATTCTTCTTTCCACAGCAATCATTACAAAGACACCACAGTCAACCCTAAACGGTAAAAACATTTTAATATAATAAACAAGCAATGAAAAGTTTATAACATATTAAAAAATATACTAACAACGGTGACCGAATTTGCAAAGCATTTCAAGACGTGCTGCAGTACACATGCTGATTTTGGTTTGATAGCTGCGCAACAATAATATTAAATTAGTACACATTAATATTGCAGTAAGAAGGGTATATAACAAAGATTGAGGTTCAATCATTAGTAACATAGCTTGATATTAAGTCCAACATAATAACTCATTCAAACTGCATAGGCATGGATACAAATTACAATTACATGCATTATAGAAATATGATGAAAGTTTGCACAAGCATAGATACAATTAAACTAAAATATTGTCTACTTTTTGTTTAAACAACTTGCATATGTTTATACTTTTTTGTTAACATTGTGAAAAAATAAGTTTAAGCAACTTGCATATGTTTAAGCAACTTGCATATGTTTATACTTTTTATTGTTAGATATATCCGTTGTAGGTGTATGTACATTCACACAGTCATGTTATAAAGAAAATTAAATTTCCAAATAGGCAGAAACTGTCAATGAGTGTTTCTCATTTATGAACATATAGGAAAGCTTTTCCCTATTTATCTCATACAGTTACATATTAGTAAGCTTTTTCTTATTTAACTGATAAGATACTAATTTTTTTTAATGAATATAAAAGATAACCTTTAAACTTTTAATGACATAAAATGATGAACATGTTATTGAAAAGTAGTTATACTTATTTGAACTAATACTACATACTATAATATATAAACAACTTCAAAATAATTGTCCGAGGCCTTGGTGCAGTGGTAAAACGCCAGGCTGTTGACGACAAGGTCGGCAGTTCGATCCCTGCCTCTGGCGTATTAAACTGTGCGCCATGATGATTCTTGCAGACTTGTGTGCTGCCTACTTTGTAAATATAAGTACCCGGTTTCAAAAAAAAAAACTTCAAAATAATTTGTGACATGTTTAAGAGGACTTAAGTTACCCATTTGACTGCTGTGCATATTTTTCAGCGGAAATCACTTTTTTCTTGTCCAATTTAACATGATAACCTTCTTCTTTCAATTTTGTAACTTCTTCTTCCACCATACTTTTATGTAATAAGTACTATTAATTAGTACTACAACATTAAAAATTTAGAATTATAAATTTAACATAAATTAGTACTTTTCAAAGAAATATTTAAGAATTTAATATAACTTAGTCTTAAAAATTCTTACAATTTTCAATGCGCTTGTCATATGCAAACTAGTCCTATTTGTACGTCGTGGCTTAGAATCATACAAAGTCCATATTGAATTTTCCAAATCAACATCTAGTAGACTCCAATGATCTGACTCATGAAGTGGAAATAAAATATTGCAACACATGTTATTTGTCAAAGCTTTTCTCACAGAAGGTATTAAAAGACATTCTTTATTTCTCTTTAGTTGAGAAGTGCCACTTTTGTACAAAATATTAAAAAAATATTAATACAGTTAAAACACATACAACCACTACTAAAGTATATGTCGAAAATAACAAAATAAAAAATTACAATCATGGTTGTATTAACATACACGAAACTCTCACTTGCATCCATAAATCTAACATTCCTTTCCCAAAACCAACCAATGATCGAATAATAAAAAATAATTAAAAACAAAAATTAAAAAAAATACAAAAAAAAACATTTATTTAACAAAATATTATACATAAATAATGAGAAGTAAATAAAGATTGATTAACTAATGTTAATACCTGCCCATAAACAAATCTATCAAAGAGTAACTCCCCCAACAATACTTTTGTTATGTCCATCAATCCCATATCAGTATTAGAAATCCATGCTGCCTCACTGTTATGTTAGAAAATATAGATATTAATTTATAAATTTTGATAAATAGACAGAATAAAATCACTTACTTATCATCTTCAACAACTTTAAAAAAAATTTAACAACTGATGGTATTTGTTCATTCAATTGAAGAACAACATCACAACGATCAATATCATACTCAAACTTTCGTGAAACAACTCTCTTTTCTCCTTCAATTCTTTTAACCATGGAGGGAACATCATTGTCTAAATTTTTTCTCTGCCTTTTCTTCTTTTTACCCTCGTAGTCAACCATAAATATTTATTGGTTATGAAAACAATACTAAATTCAATAATTTAAAATGTATAAGTAAAACTAACCTTCAGCTTTTCAGTTAAAGAATGTTTTAGTTCTAATTTTGAAGAATTTATAGCATCAACCTAAACACATATATAATAGTCAATAATTAACGTTTAAAAGAAAAACAATAAAACATAACTCACATACTAAAGAAATTAAACTAACCTTCCCCTTTTCAACTTTTGCCTCAATTTTAACTTTTTCACACTTCTCATTTTTTCCAATATCAGATTCTGGTACTGTATATAACAAAAACCAATTCTTCATTTTTTTCTTTAATTTCTTTCGGTTCTTCCTCTATTTTCATTCTTTTGTTCTTTTCATCATCCAAACTTTTACCTAACAAAGCAACTTCCTCTTTCATTTTCCTTAATTCACTTTTTAACATATCCATTTCTGCACAACTTTCATATTGACAATCATCAATTTTGATAGATTTATATTTCCTTTTCGATTCTGTCCTCTCACTACTTCTTTGACCAACATCAATTTGACATGCCCTCTCAATATTATCTGAACTCCTTTCATCTAATAAATTTTTTTTCTTTAGTAATATTTCTAAGTTCTTCAAAAACCTATTCAAAAAATAATAGGGGACACATATTATATCAATGAATGTCTAATCGAAAAGAATTATTTAAACAATCTATTATTACTAATGCAAAAAAATAATATCATACAAACTATTCATATTGCACTTATAAACTAAAAGATATAGAACACAATCTCAGTTCAGTGGTTATGGAGTTTGAGCAGACACTGAAAACTTTGGTTTGATTTTTCTTAGGGATGATAATTTTTTTGTACTTTTGACTTCAGGCAAAACTGTGTATAGGCTTGGACATTCAGAACTTACGTATAAACCTCTTAGTTGCTAAATTTCTTTAACATCATTACTGGCTGTATATAAGTATAAACCTCTTAGTTGCTAAATTTCTTTTTTATCACTCAAACATATTATTGAGATTCTTCAAAGTAATATTTTGTTTGCAAATATTGTTAAATTTTTTTGAAACCTAAATATTTCTACATGTGCTACTGTTTTTTTATTTGCTTTTTCACGCTTAATTTCAAAGGACTGATTCATCCTTTATTACTTGCATTTCTGCAACCTCACAACCTTTCTAAAAAACTTTATGCCCCATTGCTATTAGGATGCTGAAAATGCAGATAAGGCTGTGAGGTTGCAGAAATTTGAAGCCAAAATTGGTAGAATAGATACACATATAGTTGACATTGACTGATGTATTATTATGTAAACATACTGACTCTGTTTATGTATCTTTACATATGTGTCTAAGTCAAATCTCCTGTGTTTTCATAATAATATAAACTGAATATATATAACCTATCTCATTGAAATATTCAAATAAAAGGACAATTTAACAAAGAAATATTCTACATAATAAATGTCTAAAATATGAATACCCGATCTCCTTCAATTGAACATAGCCTTGTATACGTTAGTTGATTATTCAAGCTAGAAAGACTCCATTTCATAAATCTTGGATATGAGCTTACATTCTTCTTTGCTTGTACTAAATTTGTTCTCTCACAAATCCAATACTACAAAAAAATAAGCAAATAAATTTAAACAACATCTAATAATAATAAAAAAATAAAAACTTGCTAGCATTAGCATGGAACATTCGGGCATATTTCGCCAATTTTCAGTGAATTTTTTCATACTTCTTTCCAATGTATTAATGACAAATGTAGGCCACGAAGCATAATTCATTTTTTTATATCAAGCAAGTATGGAATATAACCCTATGGTAAATATCCTTGATTATTAGGGTATAAGAAAGAAATTACCACCAACATAATAATCAGAACCATAATATCTTCACTTCCATAATTTTGTCCAATTAAAAGTATAATCCGATCCTCAATAATTTTCTTTGTAAGCCTATTGTTATTATAAAAATGAGTATCTAAGAAACCATGGAATTTTTCAGGTAATGAACTTCTTGTAGTGTTTGGAAGAGGAAATATCTTTTTCCCAAGCAAAGGAAACCCAAATATCAAGCTTACATCCACTTCAGTTAGTTTCAATAATTTCTCTCCAATTTGAAATGAATTGTTCTCAGCATTGTAAGTGCGAATAACGTTATCCAACGCTATTGCACTTTTCCTGAAATCACTTATTTTAATTTTATTCTCAACAAAAACTTATGAAAAATTCTGAAAAGGAGTCTTTTTCTGATAGTCAATTGCTTCTTCGGTTAACAAATTTTTCTTTGTAATCTTTTCAAATATCTTATGCACTGCTTCCAAACTACACTTGTATGTTCCATTCATTTTTATTTCCCTCCTTTCTCCATCGCTAGAATCTTCATCAACATTATATTGTATTCCTATTTCATTCTCTTCCTTAATGTCACCTAGTTTAACTGCACATTCATCATCATACTTTTTGATTTCTTCTCCTCATACTCTGAAATACTACTATTAAAAAACTTGGATTCTTCTTGCATGGCAGTAAAGGTTTCTTGTTGCTAAAATTAAATTGATTTACAATGTACACATTATAACTTATATAAGTTCAAATACAAAAATATTCACAAAAATATTTACTTACAGGAAAATATTTCAAAGAATTTGCCTCAGTTTCCTTTTTTGTTTCTTTTTGCACCACGAGTTAACATGATGTACCTGAAAATTAAAAAATACAGTGTAAACAAGTTATATAAATTTTTGAACTTTAAACATATCAAATACACTAATCAAATACATATTCAAATGTAATTAAAGCACCACGTTAATTATATCGACCAATGCAGTTGTCCAAATACATAAAATCAAATACACTAATTAAACAAGAAATTAGGACAAGTGCATTGTCATTCACTGAAATGATAACTTATTTTTCAACATAGTTCATTATATTGACAGAGACATGAAAGGGAATAATTAGAGCATCTCCAACAACACTCAAATATTCTGAGCATCCATTTAATGACGTCTAATGTCGAACTCAGACGCCTATTGACACCCATTGAATGGACACCTAAAACTAGTTCTGATTCAGTTTCCTGAATCCTAAACCAGAAAGCTGAATTTTCTACAATGGATAAGCCTGTTGGAGTTGCTCACAGATATCCTGTTCAGTTTCATACATAGGATAGCTCTTCCTAAATTTGAAGTAGATTATGGCACTTTAGTTCCTCTATTTATCCTTTATTATATGAAAAAAGGATAATCAGATATTATCCACTAAGATTTCTATTGGGTAACAAACAAAAAAACTGATGGAAAACAAAAAAGTGAACCTAGACCTTGATAAGAATGCATGAATATAATACTCATGTAGTTGTTGAAGATGACATTGTTGGGTTACAATGAAACAAAAGTTTGCTATCATGTTGCATAATGAAAGCTATATAGATAGGTCTATCTCAACATAAATTTACGAGTTTTCCTTTTCTCGTCAAATATATATAATTTTTCAGTAAATGACAATGCACTTGCCCAAATTTGAGGTGCACTGGTTAGAATGTGACAAACAAAAGGATGAAGCAATTTTAATCAGAATATACAACTATACTTTGATCAGATATGCTTTCATATCTTCGATTATATCGGTACGTGACTCAGTCTTTATAGAGATTCTTTTTTAACATATGTATGCTAAAAGTGGTTTGGGATCTTGATGAAGCAATTTTTGCACAAAGAAGTTTATTACTATTTAAAATAAAAGACGTTTATCTTTCGAAAGAAATATTTTCCAAGAAATACATTGATAAAATTTGAAACAAATATTTATAAAAGTGTTTCACACTTATTTGGTATAAAAAGTATTTTTTTATTGAAATAAATATTGATTTTAAATGTTATGTGTAATGAAGAAATATGTTAGCTTGATCTTGTATCTAATTGCTCCCCCAATTAGATAAACGTACATAGGCAGTCACAAATGGTAGTGAAGCAGCTGCTATAATAATAAAATATTTTTCAGTTTGGTATTTGCTGTTTCATCTCGTGCTGGCACAACTCTTGCTGTTATTTTATACCATACTAACATATTTATCGAGTTTACAGGATTAAATAGCGGTGTCCATCTCATCAGAGTTCCATAATGGTAGATTATGGTTTTTGTATTTAATTTGTATTCAATGATACCTGTGCCAGCTTATGTTACCTGTCACACACATGTTCCTGGCACTCATAATGTTTTCCAGAAAGTTCAAATGTCATACTTGAGGTGAACAATAATCCAATAACCAAGTGTATAATCAAACTTAATTAATAGCAGACTTATAACAGAACTCATAATTGCATACAACCAAACATATAATCAAACACATAACCAAGCTCACAACTGAGTCTATAACTGAGCTCTTAACCAAACACATAAACCGAACACTTGAATAAGCCCACAATTGAACTTATAAGCTAACCCATAGCAGAACCCATAATTGAACTCTTAACCAAGCCCATATTCGAAAAAATCCTTAACCAAGCCACACTGTTACTACAATAAACCAGTTGTCGACAAATAAAACCAACTCAGTTTGGTACATAATCAAGATAATAACTATATCCATAACCAACTTATTAACCTAGCTTATTACCAAAAATGTGACAATCAAATAAATAACCAACCAATTAATTGAGCACATTAGAGAACTCATAATGTAACGACCCGTAAATTTTCGATAATTAAATTAGCTAACTTAATAAGATTTCGGGATTTGGTGTTAGAAAAAAATTTGTAAGTCGTTTGGAATAATAATAACTAGAATGAAATGCAACAAATTTATCTAGTTAATTATTTATGAATTGAATGAAATCTCAAATCAATTGAAATAATATGTAGTCAAAGGTAATTGATTCGAAGTAATATAGTAAACCGACTGATAATGAAATTTTATTTAAAATTCCAATATTGAAATCCGTCAAATATTAAACAATTAAATTGTTAAAATTTAATATTTGGAACTTATTGAATAACGGGTTTAATATGATATAAAAGGGATTTGTAAAATTTTATTTTATCATATTAAAGTTAGAATGATGTTATAGAACTTTTAAAACGGAATTTAAAATTTATTTGTGAAAATTGAATATTTTAATATTTAATTTTCGACTGGAAAATAGCCAATTTTTGAACAGTCTCTGAATTGGACAAAACTAGTTCCATTAGATCCGTAATAGTTAGTTATTATCGGATTTCAATTTTCGTAGCAATCGGAGTTGTCGTTTGACCGTGGCAGCTCGAAACGCGTTGAAATTGTTTTAATATTAATTTGGCGAGTTAAAATAGTCATTTTTCAAACGGTCTCGGATTTCGACGAAACTAGTTTCATTGGATCCGTAATGTGATATTATTGTAAGGTTTCAAATTTCAAGTCAAACGGATTTACCGTTTGTCCGGGGCAAGCCAAAACGCATAGAAAATCGTTTAATCGGTTTAATTTAAAATTGATCGTTTATTTCCGTAACTCTCACATATGATCGAATTAGGCCTTGAAACTAGTTCCATTGCGTCCGAAATGGGGGTAAAACCTTATAAACGCCTGGCGGCACGTCTCGATTGGAGTTCGGATGATTTTGGACCTACCTATATAAATACGCACGCAAACCGAGACAGTTTTATTATTATTCTAATCCAGAAACCCTAATTCTAAATCATGGCCGCCACCTATTTTCGAAGGCCAGAATTGCTCGAACTTCTTTCGTTAATATCTCTCAATCCGTTCAACGAAATCAAAAAATTCCAAAAGCAAAAGTGTAGATCTCGACGAGCTCTTCAAATCCATACGGAGATGATCGAAAACGGAGCCACGGATCAACGGGAAATCACGTTCAAAGCTGCTGCGTTTTTCACGTTTTTCGAGGCGAGATGAGGGGCCGAGCTTCGAGCTGCTCCAGGCGTTGGTGGCTCTGGTGATAGGCTTCGGGACGGCGCTTCCTGATCGACTTCTGGACGCTCGTGGTGGCCGCGATTTGGAGCCCTAGTTTGGCTTGGATGGGTTCTTAGTCGCGTGTGTTCCTGGAGCAAGTAACGTGAACGTGAGGAAGAAGAGAGGTGCGGCCCAGATCTGCTATGCAGGAAATCAACGGTGATGATTGGGTGGGTTTTAAAGATTTAATTAAGCTGTAATTAATTTATATAAAAATTCGTGTTAACTTTAAACCATCATAACTTTGTCATACGAGGTCGGAATTCGACGAAACTTTTTGCGTTGGAATCGTATCGGCGAGCTCTTCGCATTGCAACTGGATTGGAATCATTTGGAGCTAGAGAAAATTTTGAGTTAAATCGAACGTCGTTCGATTTGATTTAAAATCGTAAAATCAAGGTGAGTGTTTTATAACGCTCACAACGTACTAAATATCTTTATGCTAGTTAAATTTGTCATTATGTAGTGTTATGATTTTATTTGTCGTTGTTTGATAAAAATTTAATGGCCATATAGATTGTCATTCGAATTAATCGTTGAAGTTTAAATTTGACAATTAAATTGAAATTGAAATTGAATTGCAATTTAATCACCCGACATCGATAACTATGAAATTGCCTTGAATTGTATTGCCTATTGGACGATGTATTTCGATGGATGTTATTGGTTGATGTTTGAATGTTTGGATGTTTATTTGTTTATATATATCATGCTATGCATACATATGACACTGTGATTGATTTAAATGATATATTCATCCCTGACATTTAATTATAATAACTAATCACTTGGCCATAGGTTAGAAAATTATATACGGACACCGAGTTGGTTAAATTAAATGATTTTAAAAGCTGTTTTGAAATTATTTAAATGAATTGATTTTAAGAATAAAATCCAATTTATGGAAATTGAATTATTTTGAATTGGAGCTCGAAATGTTAGAATTTAAACTTGGTAAACGAAATTATTAAATAAAATCGAAGTTTAGATTTAAATTGAAAATTGAAATACGGTGTAAATTTTTGAAAGTTGATTTGTTTTGAAAGATTGGACTTTTAATCGAACTCTGAATATTTCTAAGAAAATTGATATGAAATGATATTTCAAGTTTGAGTTTGGAATTGAAAATTTATTTGAAATTTAGATTTAAATTAATTTGGAATATATGATGATTTTGAAATGATTTGATTTTAAAGCGAATATGATATTTTGTTATCAATCATGAATCAATTTGAAATATAAAAGAGCCAACGGTGTAATAATACGTAGTTATTAAAGAGACCGGGATCGGATATGGACATACTCTCTGTCGATACTGAAAACCACTTTAATAACTATTATACGCGGAGTGATGATCCAGAATGAAGTGGATGGTTTGGTGAACGCGTTGACTGAAGAAAGAGAACGATTATTGGATGACCCCTGACATGACTAAAACAGGAGCCGCGCCGGGCCATTGAGGTTCGCCACCTCTAGCGGACACACTTCTTCGATACCATATCTATTACATTTGTGATGCGATTTGGGTGCACCCCTTGATTTGGGAGTGTTGTTTCGCGGTGTTGGGGTAGCTGCTGGCTATGCCCAACATCAGTCCGGATCACGCAACTACTAGTATCCTAGTTGGTATTGCCTCATGTACCTTGTCATACTGATTATCCTATTCGCGACCACTACGTTTTGATTTGTACCTTGAGTATATGGATTGCCCTCTGGTGACTTCCGGTTTTGGGGAAACTACGGTCTTGTATATGCTTTTGGGAATATAAAAATGTGTTAAGGGGGATTATGGTAACGCCTTAACGCTATTTTGATACTTTATATTACTGATAGGCATTATCTACTTAGCGTATATTACTACATAGTATATAGTTTCACGGATCCTTGAGAGATGGAAAATCCCGTAACATCTCTTGAGTTATTGCACGCACGTTGACACTGGATAGGAGATGTCAAACCCCGTAAACATCTCTGACGCCGTTACACTCATATTTATTTACGATTGACTTAACTTACATGAGGATATTTAGTCCTGACTCGAGTGTTTGTCTTTTCATTACGCTCGGGTCAGTCCTGAGTTTTCAGATTTTTGAGGATCTATTGCTGGAGGATGAAGACGAAGATTTGGTATATTATGTACTACTATTATATTCATTCCATTCCGCTGCATTGTTGTATGATATTTGCTGTGTATGTAACTCTGATAAATGTTGTATAATAATAATCAAATGTATTCATTTCAAATGTATTCATTTAATTAACAGCTTCATGAACTGTTATTTTATTATTATACTTTAGCCTTCCGCTGTGAGATTCTGTGTTGTTTCATTTCCTTTATTTCCCTTCCTTTTCTTTTCTTAATTACCCAATAACTATCTGCCCTTTTAATGGTTTGGAATCGACATGGGTATTTGATCGTCGGTTTAAACTGTCCAAAAAGGCGGGTCGTTACACATAATCGAACCCATAACCAAGCTCATAATCGAGCCCATAACTATACCCATAACAAGGCCCACAACCGAACCAACAACCAAACTTGCACTTGTACCTGTAACCATACCCATTACCTAACTCATAATTGTACTCATAATCGATCCATAACTTAGCCCATTATCGAACATGGTCATAACCGTAACCATACATATATACAAGAATATAACCATAGCCATGACCATAACCAAGCCCATAAACGAGCCTATAACAGAACCCATAACCTTGCCCATAACAAAACATATATCCAAGGACATAACCAAACCTATAACCGAGCAAAAAAACTATGACATAAACATGGATATAGCCAAACATTAAATTGGTATCACAACCTAGATATATTATTTGTCGATTTAAATTTTAAGTAGCATGTTTTACGATTTATATTTTATGTTCTGTGTTTTATATTTTGTATTTATTCTTTGTCTTTTATATTTTACAGTTTGATGTTTAGACTTTATAATTTATAGTTTAAATTTTACTGAAGCTATAACTAATCCTAGAACCAAGCGTACAATCAAACTTAATTAATTGGATACAATCAAACATATAATAGAACTCGTAATTGGATACAATCAAACATATAATCAAACACATAACCAAGCTCACAACTGAGTCCATAACCGAGCTCTTAACCAAACACATAAACCGAGCTCTTAACCCCACAATCGAACTTATAAGCTAATCCATAATAGAACCCATAGTTGAACTCTTAACCAGTCACACTATTACTACAAAAGATTACGACTCAAGACATGCCGTTACTACTTCCCCCGCCACTGCTGCTGCTACAATCATTATAATATTGTTTGCAAAACTAGTAAGATTAAAGTATTACATGATAAAAAAACAATTCGGATGAATATCATGGCCAAGAACAACTTACTCAGCCATTGGAAGATCAGCATAATCTCGAACAATGTTGTTTAAGGCAGTAATATAGTCTTGAGATAATTCTGAAGTTTTCTGTATTAGTTCATTCTTGGTAGGGGTTGGGGATGTGGCGGGGGGTAGTAATAAGTGGGGAGGTGGATGTGCCTGGAAGGGTAACAATGAGTACCTTAAACCTACAAGCGCCCCTGTTTCGCTGCTCAAACACAAATTACTAAAACTAACCTCAAACAAATTGAAAAAGAAAGCTACCTCGAACAGAAGAAAACTAAAAACACGCCTGCATAGCACACACCCAATATTTTTTTGATGATTTTAACATTGTGCGATAATGTCCTTGATTACAAGGACACATCTTAAGTTCATCAACAAATGAATAAAATCCATATATGTCCTATGGAATAATAACAACCAAGATAAATTTCAAATCTAACATTTATAAGTGGTGACACAAAAAACTTACTTAAAAAATAAAAAAATTACATCAAGACATTTGATATACGCCCTTCCGTGATTTTTCCCCGGTTACTTTGTTACATAGAAGGCAAGTCTTTTACCACAAGGACACGGATAATTGTTCAAGTCCATGAATTAAATTTGAAAATATTGAATATCAACAATTTCAACACAATGACAGTCTGTATAATCTCAAATAAGCAACACAAGTTCAATAGAATATAAAATTATCTCAAATAACCTACCAATTGTAACGAATATAATGAATAATCTCAAATAGCCTAATTGAACTCAAAATCAATAATTGATCATCTAATCGTGTCCAATTTCAATACAAGATTATCAAACAAAGAACAACTTTAAGCAATTTATCAAAACCTTTAGGTTCTTCAGATTAAATATTACCAAATTACACACAATCTTAAATCTCAAACCTAACCCTCGGACTATCATTTCTTCTCATTTCCGCTACTATCACCCCACGTGCCATCGCCTAAATCATGTTTAAATAATAAATACAAGCCTAAGATTACCAAATTACATACCGTGAGAGGATCAAAATTGCTCACAAGGGAACAACAGTTAAACAATTTGCAATAGAGGGAGGGAAGCGGTGGTGGTGGTAACTGCAATGGTATCACCAACGTGGGGGAGGGAAGCGGCGATGGTTTTTTTACTCTCCAAAATCTATCCATTTAAAAGAGAAGGGTGGTGTTGTCTGGCTGAAAGTTTGAGAAAGGGACGGTGGAATAGAGTGAATATGGGGCCCGGTTTTGTTAGGACTATTTTGTCTGCATGTCTACGATAGAGTCCGGTTTAGCCGCAGATCGATCTTCCTGATTTACTGGCAAATTTTGCACCTGCGGTTCGAGTTCACAATTCTGGTTTTGAATATCTTTTGGAAGCGGTTTTGATATTTTGAAGAAATAAAATAAATTATGTTTAATATTTGTTTAATGAAACATGTACTTTGATAATTTGTTATTGCAATTTGAAGGATGTGTGTGCATTTTTAATGGAAAGTTTCAAAGAAATACTCATTATGAAATCATAGTGTGAAGGGAATAATTTTTTCTTTTGAAGCTCATATGCAGTCCGGTAGCTAGTTTGGGTGATGATTTTTTTCATTAGATCTATGGAGTTTATTGGAAATATTAGGTTTAATTATGAATTAATTTCTTATAAACTTGCACTTTGATAGTTAGTTTGGTTGATGCAGTTCTTCAGATTTATGTAGTTCTCAATTTTTTGGGTTATTAATATTTGAACTCTTATGAATGTCTTTTGACAATAAGTTTATTTGGCTGTAATTCGATCTGAAATTATGAATATTTTTTGACAATGAGTAGACTCGAATATAATTTGATTTGGAGTTACTGTAAATGCTTTCGTTTGTTTGTTAGACCTTTGGTAGTTCAGTTAGCTCAAATTAATTTTACTTTCATTTTTGTCCATTTTCTGGTGTGTAGTCTGTGACCTATGACATGCATGCCAACTCTCCCAATTTGACCAAATTAAAGATCTGATCTTCTTATTTTCAGTGGGCCTTTACTTGGGAGGTTCTTGGTAAGCTCGGTCAACCTTGAACGTGTTACTTTGACACGGGTAAGTTATATGTATAATTGTGTACTCATCTTCGATTGATATTTGTTGTATCCATACTCACACTTACTGGAATAAATATTTGTTTCAAACAATAGGACAAAGTGGAAGAAACATTCACACTTTTATATTGGATATGATATGATAGGATATTAAGTTCTTATTTGTTAATAGTAAAATTTAGTACTGATCACAAAATACTGTTCGTTGATCATAAAATATTATTCAAGTAGTCATTTCAGTTACATCTCAAATAAATTAAAATCTAACATGATATCATAACAAATTAACACAAACTAATAGAACCACTTCTTCGTGCATTCTTCAAAACAAACTCATCTATTATCTCCTCATAATTGAGTGTATCCATATACTCGTTTTCAGTTGAAAAAATAGTCAATCCACTTAACTCTCCTGTGACATAGTGGAAAGGAAAAGAAATTAAAAGCGCAAATTACCACTGCCACTATGCTAACAACCAAAAATAATAGACAAACTTCAAGAACCTGTAACGCCCAAAAAGCCATTGAAACCGGAAAGCCAAGGAAAGCCAAAAAACTCAGTCAGTATTGAATTGGTATAATATTGATTCTCTGATTCAAGGTTTGGTTTATAAATAGTATTGCAAACAACCAAACAAGCAAGAAGACACTCGATAACCTAACTAATAACAGAAGGAATTAAATGCTGGACTACTATTGAAGTGCCCTCCGCTATCAACTCTTCTACCCATGAGTTAGAGCAAAAATAATGCCACTGTGATTTTAGTACGAACATAAGCAAACATAAAGTGTTCTTGCTTGAATATAGCATCCTAAAATGACATTAAATTCTATAACTACATGAAAACAAAAAATAGTGTTTCATAACAACATACACTATCATGGATTTGTAGCACTCAGTGCCATTCATCAAATCATACAAATAGCCTACAACACGCGTTGAGGGAATCTGCAAAGGTTTACTACCTTTATTCTGGTTAAAATTTCAATGCCTGTTAAAAATTTATGCCTTTATGACTACTAACTAAAAAAAAGATTATGCACTGTTTTAACTACAAAATCAGTTTAATTATTCCTAAAGTAAACTAACTACAAAATCAAAACTAACTACATAGTTAAAAAATAAAAACTAACTACAAAATCAGTTGCGAATTTATTCCAATATGACAATTCGTGCCTTAAATTTCAGTTACAATGCAATTCGTACCTTAAACTCGCTACAAAATCACTGTTTGGACCTGAGCTATGATTTGGGCTGCAACACTGAATTTGATGAAACACGGTGGCCGACACTCACGATGGAGTTTGGAGTCTGGCAGCGACTCGCGATGCAGCACCGAAATTGAAGAATTGCGATGCGGAATGGAGAAGCTGAACTCGAAGAAGCGAAGCCTGAAGCTCAAAAATTAATTAGTAGTTGTGTCTAGGGTTTGTTTTTAGTTTCTTCATAAACTAGTTGATCATCTTTCATCTGTAATGACTCGTAAATTTTCAATAATTAAGTTTGGTTATTTTAATAAAAATTGAGTAATTAAATTTAGACGAAAACCAAAAATTTATAATTTATAATGAAGAAAACGTTAAAAAGGTAAAGTAGCAATGGTAAATTAAATAAGACTTTGTGATTTAGTATTTGGAGAAATAAATTTGCGTAACTTATTAATGAAATAATAAGTAAATTAAAACGTAACAATGCTAATTATGGTCAATAATTAATAGTGACTGAAATGACAATTAATGAATTTATTTAAAATTGTAAAGTTATAATGTAAAATGGTAATTGGTTGGGAAGAATGAACATTCCAACTTAATAAAATAATTCAAATGTTATGACTTAGTTTTAAATAGAATATAACAAAAACAAATGCAATCAATATATTAATATGTGAAATAATATATGGATTAATTGTAACTGAATGTAAATTAATGCGATTATGTTAATGTAGGTTAATAAATAATTAATTTAGTGCTATCCCAAATAATTAAAAACAATGTAAGGTTGTCATTGATTGTATTTGATAAATTTGAAATAAATTTCAATAAATATAATTAAATAGCATGTTAATAATGATTGAATGAAATTTGGGTTATGTAAACAACTGTAACAAGTGTTTGGGAATAGTAATTTATAAGTTATTCAGCCTGATTATTTAAATATGGGAAAAATTTGCAATAAATCTAAGGAAATTATTACGTTAATGTTAACTAAGGTAATTTTTAATAAATTGAATGAAATGCAAATCAATGGAATTAATGAAGACGTATACTTAGCTATAAATTGAATATATAAAAAATGTAGGCATTGATTTAAATTAAGGAATTTAATTTTTAGTAAATGGTCACTGAATAAAATAAATGTTCAGTAAGTGAAGTTATTGGGAATATTAAATGTAATTGGATGTAGTTTTATGTAATAATGTTAATGCAAACTAAATTAGCGCAATCCCAATTAATGGAAACCAATTGCAATAAATGAATTAAATATTACATTATTGTGGATATAAGGTAATATTTGGTAATAAGGTGTGGTTAGTGTTTTATGAATGAATGGATGATTAAAATTAAGGGTAGTGATGTTAATATAAGTTGACTATAAACAAGTGAATGAAATCCCAATAAAGGAGGAAATGCAAATGCTATATTTGGCAAAAATTTCAATACTAACGGAAATTATAGTTAATACACAATAAAGAAAGTACGTTGAATTTATTTATGTAATAGTGTAAAAAAACCCAGCCTTAACTATGTTATTTGAAATCAGTGGATGGGTTATAAAGATTGAAATCAAATAAAAACAATTTATTTGGAATTTAAATTATAATAATAGGATTAATTGAAATTAAAGGTAATTTAATTTGTACGTTAATTTGGAATTAAGTTAAAATGGGATAATATTAAGGACCAAGATTTAAAAGCAATGTTAGCTATATTCTTATTGTAATAAGACTCAAATAACAAGGGTTAAGAATTTATTAAATAGAATTATTTAAAATTTAATTTATAACTTTGAATATAATGGAATTGAAAATTTAGCACTGCAATTGATCGATGAATACACTTTAAATTGACATCTAAACTTGTTTAAATTTTTGTAGATGATTGAAAATATAAAAGTGATAAAATTGGTCAAATTTAGGATTGAAATTAAAAATTGGATGTTATTAATCAATTATTAACTTATTTAATTTACTGTAGAAATAGTCATTTTGGCCACCGACTCGGATTTCGACGAAACCAGTTTCATCGGATCCGTAACGGTAAATTATTATAGGATTTCAAGTTTCATATCGATCGGACTTGTCGTTTGATCGTACGGACTCGAAACGCCCAGAAATCAATTAAATTGAAATCAATAGAAATCAATTTTAAATATTAATTTTAGCATAACTTCTTCATACGATGGAAATTGGACTTGAAACCTTTTCCATTGCGTTTAAAATATTTTAAAACATCTATTTTGATATATGGGTTGACCCAATTTCATTCCGGAGTTGAAACGGGTTTTTCGGGCCATATACGTTCAACACGTTTTAAATCGGGTCCATCTAGTCTATTTCAACTTTACCTATATAAACCCTGTTATAAACCGTAACAGCCCTCTTTTCCTCATTTCTGTGCGTAAAATTCATTCTATTCCTCCTTTTCCTCAATGGTAGACAAATACCTAATATCAAATACAATTCCAAATCAAATCAAAAGCTAAAATTTCAAACTCCACAATATATGCCAAATTTTATATCAACTCGAAGCTCTCGAAGAGTGTAACTCAGATCTGCAATTCGTTTTTCAATTTGAGTTTCGATGTGGCCAGAAATCGAGGAAGTATTCTTGGCCGTTCATTGCTCGACGATGAACTTCGTCTGATCGGAAAATCCTTTTTGGGTTTTGTAGAGAGGATCGAGGGAGTCGCATTGATGTGTGTTTCATGCCAAGTTAACGGTCAGATTTGTCGCAACAATTTGATTAGGGTTAAGCAATGAGGGGCAGCGATTGCTTAAAATTCGAGCATGGCATGGAGCCGGAGCTTGGGGGACGGCGGTTTTGGAGGCGATGGGTTCTGTTGAGGTGGCGCGGCGCGCATGCGATGGGGCGGCGGCCTGTATGTGGTCACGTTCGAGCTTCTGTGCTAGGGTTTCGGTTCCTGGGTTTGTTTTTGCTGTGCGTACAGAACGATGATGACGTGGCATATAGAAGAGGTGAGTTTTGTTTATTTTATTTTAATTTTTTTTTGTTTTCAGTCGTTCAAACATTCATAACTTTCTCATACGATGTCCATTTTCCCTGCAATTTTTTTGTTAGGATCGTATTTAAATTCCGGACATTTTGGTGCTGGTTTGGACGGATTCTAAGACTGTCAAATTTTTGGGTATAAATTGGATTTAAATTCAAAAGGTGAGTGTTTTAACCCACTCACAACTTCTAAAATTTCTTTTGTTTGTTAAATTAATTTTATGGTGTGATTAGAAATTTATTTATGACTGTTTGGCATATTTTTAATCATCATCTCAGTTAAATTGCATTTATTTGTTTAAATTATTATTTAATTATTCATTTCATATAAACTTCCAGTTAAATTGTTATTTGTTTATTATTGCATATAAACTGCCAGTAAACAATTTATTATTGAATATAAACTGCTAGTTAATACCTGTTATTTATCTGTTCTATGTTGATGCTATTGTTGAATTAGTTGATGATTGTGATAAATGGTTGATGGTTGATATTGGATGAATGGATGCTGTATTTTATATTGTTATAAACTGCAAGTTATTATGCATTTTCATCTCATTCGGGATTGCGGTTCGAAATGATATATAACCTAATTTTTATTTTAAATTACGGATTGAATTGATAAATATTTGTATCACTTGACCATAGGATAGAAAATTATATACAGGCACCGCGATCTATATATACAAAAATATTTTGAAATGATTTTCTAAGGTTTTGGAAGGAATATACGGTTTAATAAATATTAATTTTTGATGTTATATAAATATTATTATATATATATATATATGGTTATATTCTTGAATTTAAGCTATGTATAAAATTGATTAATAAAAATGAGTTTAATAATGGGGTTTGATTGTTTTATATTATTTGGTTAAGTCATATGTAAGATATTGTATATATAGAGTTTTCAAATGACTTAAATGAAATTTAAGTTGGAAGATAAATATGAAATTGGTTTAAATTGAATTATTTAAGAATTGTACTTGAATAAATTTGATTTGAAATTTAAATAAAAATGGAGATTTTAAAGGGTAGGATTCTTATAACTTAATTTGGTTTGAAGTAATTTAAATGAGTATAAAGTTGAGATAAATCAATTTATCAAGTTAAATAAATTAAAAGAATATCCAGTTGTTTGAAGTTAAAAGTTCTACTTAAATTATATTGGATTTATTAAGTAAACATTTCAAATCTAAATAATAGCTTTTGAATTTGATATATATGGAATTATCAAAGAATTAGTTTTGAAATGGTGGAATACTAAAAGCTTTGAAATATACGGAAATTTGAAATGGTTTATTTGAGGTTCAAACCGAAATTTGGAATTTATTTATGGAAATAAAGAAGCTATTTTATTATATAAAGTAATTTAATATTTAAACCATTTAAGTCTTAGAAGTTATGTTTCAAAGCTATGGGTTTCAAGGTATATAGATTTGAAAGTGATATGATTTTGAAAATGGATATATTTGAAACAAAAATGATATCATATTGGTTTAGGTTTAAAATAGAAATGGTATCGTAAATTTTATGGTTTTGAAATGGATATTATATTCTGGTTTTAAAAGTATAAACTATTTTGAAAATGGCCGCGGTGTTATAATAACGTTTGGTTGTTGAAGAGACCGGGATCGGAAGTTGTCATACTCTCTGCCAACTCCGAAAACCACTTTAACAACCGTGTACAGAATGAAGTAGGATGGTGGTGACGTTCTATTAAGGTATATTTGTGGACCCGACTCTCGTGAGTTGGCATAAGGTGGCTAAAACAGGAGCGATTCTCGGGCCAAGGAGGTAGCCCCTCTTATCGGAACATCCCTTCGATATTATACTCTGACTTTTGGATTAACTCGGTGGCCACTTTTGATTTTTGATTTGGGGGTGTGGCTCGAGGTGGGCAGTAGCTGCGGCTATGCGTTACCACCAGCCTGTATGCGTAATTGGTATATCTACTCTAGCATTGCCTAGTTGTGCCGTGTCACCTACCCTAGCGCACCTTATACGATTTTGTTTTGTACCATACCTATGGAGTGCCCTTTGACGAGCCCAGTACGGGGAGATTACGGTACTGTATAGACTATGGGAATATAAAAGTGTATTAAGGTGGAAAATGCAAAGCCTTAATGCTATTTTCAGTATATTATACTTTACTTTAGACACTATTATAATAACGTATATTACTACATAATAGATAGTTTAACGGATCCTTAGGAGATGTGAATGTCGAGCATCTCTTGAGTTACTGCACTCACGTTAGACACTGGATAGGAGATGTCAAATCCCGTAAACATCTCTGACGCCGTTGCACTCATATTATTTATTGTTGATTTAACTCACATAAGATATTTTAGCTCCGACTCGAGTGTTTTGTCCTTTCAATTCGCTCGGGTCAGTCCGAGCGTTTCAGGATTTGAAGATTTTATTCTGGAGGACGAAGACGAAGATTTGTAGTACTATTATCTACTATATTACTCCACTACACCATTTAATTCCGCTGCATTAATTATTATTCTCTGGTATGTGTAACTTTGATATGTATTGTATAAGTATAATCAAATGTTCTGTAAAACAGCTTCATAAACTGTATATTTGATCATTATATTTTATCGTTCCGCTACAAGATTCTATTTTTTTTCTTTCTCTGCTTTTTTCTTATTTACCCCAGAACAATCCACCCTTCCATATGGTTTGAATTGACACGTGTGTCGATTTAAAGCATGCGAAAAGGCGGGATGTTACATCATCATTAATTGTTATTCGAGTTTATTTAAAATACAAACTAATGTGTATGCATACACACATACAACAACCCATTGTTTGGTTCATGATATACCAATACATCGGAATAATGTATCTTATTTTTATTTTATTAAAACTAAGTTCAAATAACCTCAGAACTGTAGCAAATATATATGGGATCAATTTCAAAATATGATTATTAGTTATTATTATTATTATTATTTTAATCAAGGGTTATTTTTTAGATTTGAAAATGAATACTTTAAGATTTGAAAATTGATTTGATTCATGATGTCCATTGTTTATTTTAGTTTTTCATATTTACATGATCAGCTAATTTAGTTGTATAGTGGATTTTTTTTATTTATCAAGAGATACAATTATTCAGGGCAAAGGAAAATGAGGAAAATGTACGCAATTGAATTAGATTTGAAAAATATGATTATTAACTTTAGGAAATTAATAGGGGAGAAATTTACCTTTTCAACCTAAAAAAATATTCTAATATTTCATATAGCAATTTTGTAAAAGAAGAAACAAATTTTATAATAAAATGTTTTCTTAAATGTGAATAATATCCTTAAATATAAAAAACTTGTTTCTTAAAAGATTCTACCTTTATTTTTTTTATAATTTCCATACTTTACTTATATTTTTTGCAAAAATTGAAAGATTGTTTATGTTAAATGTAAACCCAATGTATAGTCGGTCATTGAAGTTCAAGTATCTAAAGTTAGTTAAGTCAAGGCTTTATTGCAAGTGCTGATTATGTTAATACAAATAAAGCATTGAAGTTGTTTATATACAATATATATCTTTATCTTTAATAATATTTGTAATTGATTTGATGTCATACTTTTTTGATATTAACGTGGACTACCAAAAACGCCTATATATATTATCAAACCTTAATCACTTAGAAATAAGATCTAACATTAAACTTTTATAAATTCGAACGTCCTTAAAAGTAGGATTTAACAATTAAACATGCTTTACAAATTCAAAACGTTTCTAAAAATAGGATTTAAAATTAAACTTCGTTTACAAATTTAAAATATTTCTTTACAAATATACAAATCTTAATATTACTTGAAAATAAAAAATATTTTTTTGAATGATTTAAATTTATACAATTTATAAGGAAAACAATTCACGCGAGAAGCGCGTGTCACAACACTCTTATATGTGTGTTGTATGTAGTGGCATGCAGAGCAAGTGTGATATTGGAATACATATCTAGGCCCGTCAAACGGGTTGGGTTGGGTCAAAATGGATTTGGTCGAGTTTGACCCAACCCATTTATGATCCATTCTTTTTTACCCACTTATGACTCAACCTGTTTAATAAGAGGATTACACATTTAAAGATTTAAAATTGATTTGAACAATAAAAAACAAATAAATATAAAATAATTCCAATTTTAATTTTTACGTTTTGAATTTCGATAAAAATTTAAAATTTTAATTCTAATTTTTATCAAAATTCAAATATACGAATGTGGTAGCCTGTTATTTTCTAAGTACAACTGTCAGTCCCCTTGGAGAACTATAGTGTGCATTTACAAGGTAAAGTATCCAAGTATTACATATTTTTCGTAATTTAGGTGGGAGTTAATCGGTCAAAGTCTCGCCTGATTCCGGGTCAATATGAAGAAATTATTGCAGTCTGAACAAAAAAATAGCGGCTTCTGCACTAGGCGGAGTTTAAATATGAGGATGTGGTAGCATATTATTTTTCAGGTACAACTGTTAGTCCCCTTGAAGAACTATAGTGTGCATTCACACGATGAAGTATCCGAGCGTCACATAATGTCCATAATTTTGGTGGGAGTCAATCGGTCAAAGTCTAGCCTGATTTCGAGTCAACCTTAAGAAGTTATTTGTCAGGACCCGATTCTTCGTCTTCCGAAGATTCAACATCGATACTCACTTTATCGACTACCGAGCAATCGAACGACGGAAAACCAAACACTGAGGGTTTAAGAAGAAGAAAAGAAAGAAGAAGAGATAAGAAGATAGAAAATAGAGAGAAGAAAATAGAAAATAGAACGGAACAGAACACAACACAACAATATCAGAATCTCACAATTCGCAGTGGAACAACATATAATAATAAATGAATAATCTTTAAACAAAGAACTATATCAGTTATTACATTTTATACATTTCATTACATTACATCATATCATCAGAATGTACAACAACAACAAACAGCGAAAAAGAAATACTATATACTAGTAATACGCCATGCCATCCAGCTTGCTTCCAGCAACTCCAGAATATCCTGATAAACCTAACTCTTGACTGCCCGTGTGGAAATTGGTGGGCACCCAGAGTTTAGGAAGGAAAACAATAAACTCCGAGTCAGTCATGTGACTGGTGTGAGAACTCAAAACAGTTTATTTATCTTTGAAAACAAAATAGATGAATATTTTTTAAAGTCAATTCGCATTGCTTTTAAAAATGAGACTACCATAAGGCCTCCCACACAAACACACAATGCAAACGCAGAATCGGAGGAGATTTCTCCTTATGATAGTCAAAGATGCTTGATACGCATTAAAAAGAACATTTGATACTATTACTAGTGCATAGTGTAGAGAAAATTCATTTCGAAAGTAAAGATATAAATCTTAGCCAACATAGACATTTCGAACTATGCCTACTATAGCTACCATGTTCAATAGCGGGTTACCGCCATATTCCATAGCAGGTTATACAACTAAAACCGTACAAGGCTCGTATTTGAAGAATGGATTTTCCAACAAATGGTCAGGCCAAGGAACTTCCCATTGCCACATGGAAACGCCTCTGGAAGGACGCCCCAAAAACCAACCGTTCTCCGCTAAACAAAGCCGAGAATCCCTTTTCCCAAGGGATATTACAAACCCTCAGATATACCACCCCCGGTCCTTTGGAACCTTTAAACGAGCGCTCGTCACCATCATCACACAATCATAAAGTGTTTTCAACATGAGTACGTATCTGGGCTCCATACCATGATACTACCCTTTTCCAGAAGGAATGGTCATACCCTAGGGAAGCGATCCCTGAAAACCTTGCCGCACAATTCCTGTTTCGACCATTACCGGTTTGTGAGGCTCGACGAAGTCACGTCCACAAAACATACTTTATACAAAAGCCATGCTTTGGGTCAACAAATGATCATAGAAATGATCACCAAGATAGACGATCAAACAAATGATCCTATCACAAATAATCAACACAATGATCATTTACAGCAACACTCAGCATGTCACATTACCAAATTGGGAATATATCGCTGATAACATTCAACTACATAACCTCTGAGCTCGCACGTCTCAGAGAAGGGTGTTAAGCTAAAAGAATAAATTCTCCGCCACCAACAGAAATATATTTGAATGAAATCGGCTTTATATCTCAATTTGTAATGTCAGACATACAATCCATACAAGTCTGTTCCGGGCTCGAACAAAACCGAAGGCACTTACAAAGAAGTCCTTGCAATCCGGATAATCTCTAATCACGTCCGGACTTCCCATCACATATGGAGTCTCTATACCATAGCTACTCGGTGCAAAGACAATCGACGAGTTGTCCTTTCGCTTTCAAAAAGATCCGGTCTTCAACACCGGTCTTCAAATGCAATTCATAACAACGTATCACATATTCGGAATGGGTTATACGACCCCATGGTCCTTTCTCGGTTAACCCGAATAGTGAGCGCTTATTCAAAATAAGTGTGGCATTCAAATTCAAACAAATCACATCAAATACCCATTCAAAGGGAAATATTGATAGTCGGTTATTGAACTATCAATGGATATGCACAACATCACCAGATTCCAAATAATTTTCCAAATTATTTATTTTTCAAAATATCTTTACAAGATATATAATTTTCAATACTTCAAAAATAAATCAATATTTATTTTTAAACAAATTCCACTTCCTTTTATAAATTCAATAGTGAATTTACATTCCAAAATATTCATGAATATACGACTTCAATTCGATTTCAAATACTCATTTTCAATTTATCTTCAAAAAGATAAATTCTCAAAATATTCACTTTATATCGGAAAACAATTCCATACTTATTAAAAATAAGTAATTCACAAATCTTTTATTTTCTAAACTTGGAAAATATTCAATATACTCAAATCGAAATTAAGTATATATTTCATTCTTTAAGGAAATCATTCTCTTAAACATATTATTTGGGCCAAAACGAATGTTACGTAAAACATCGTTACGACAACCCAAAATCACTAATATAGGGATTCGAATTAAAATAGATATATAAATCCCAATACTATACAAAACATTTCCTTTCGGAAATCATTTACTATAACAACAGTGTTATAGTCCACCATTTCCTTCTATTTCTCGAAAACGTCTATTTCAACAATAAATGTTGAAATCTATGATTTCGAATCTCAACACATTTAAAAACGTCGTTAGATCGTTTTAATTTTATTTAAAACATCACATTCTAAACATTTTATTTAACATATTATTCACTATTCAAAAACGTGAATATACTACGTTAACAAATTTCATCCTTTTATACATTTTATTTTAAAGGATTATTCACAGTTAAAAATGTGAATATAACTCCATTAATAGGTTTCAACAATTTACTTATCAAAATAAGTCGTTGCGAATTTATAAAACAAGGTTTATAAATTCCTTTATTAACCTATTCAATTTATATCTCAATGATATACTAAAAGTTCATATTATAAGTGAAATACTTATAATTTATTTGTTTGAAAAATCATTCCTTTGAACTTCATAATTATAAATCTTATAACTTATAAGATTCAATTATTTATCCAAACCTATTCTTTTAACAACTTTATAAATTTTATAAACCTACTGCTTATAAAATTCCATTTATAACTTCACCGTTTATAATTCTATAAATTTCATTCATTTATGAAATTCATTCACAATTCATTCTAACACTTATAAAAACTCGTTTTATAACTCAAATATTTTTATTTATAAATTATCAATTTATAAATCCTTTATAAAATCAATTTATACTATTATTTTAAAACGTCTTTAAACTCCTTTATAATTTCATCATTTTGTTTTATAAAATAATCAAATTTTATAAATCCTATATTTTCAACTTTTTATAATAAATTCAAAAATCCCGTTTTAACTATTTTATAAAATCATTAACCCCATATTTTCAAAAATCAACCTTTAACTATATTTCTCAAAAATCATAATTTTTATAACATTAAAAATTATATCGTTTATTTATTTAAAATGAATCAATTTCCAAACATATAGTATATTTTCAAAAATCACTTTAAAAATCATTTTAAAATTCCAAAATTTGGTTCAATGATGCTACACACCAAATAGTCAATCACGACAACAATGATATCATATATCGATATGATAATCCATCAAATATCAAAATATCTGAATTCAAATAAATACTGTTGAGGAATCCAGTTGGATCCCTCCAACCTGTTTTCCTGCATCCAAAAACATTAGCACAATACCAATTCCGCTCCAGTACGGAATTATCGCGGTATATAGGATTTAAATTATTATCCGCTTAATAGACGGCGCAATAGGGTCTCATCCGCTATACAAATGCGGGAACTCAATAACTCCAATATATACATATGCCAATATATATATATTGCTATTATATATAATACCAATTTCACTGTTTATGAAATATTCGCGGTATATGTTTTTAATAAATAACATCCGCTTACTAACGGCGCATAATGTCTATTTTAACAATCAATAGATAACAATCATCATTCAAACATACATTCAAATATTTTAAATCTAACTATTTAAAATAAAATCGAAACCGATTCGATTGAGTGAGAAGTTCTCACCTTGATTTTAATTTCGTTTTAGCGATTTATTTCGAATAAAATTAAACGGACGTTTAATTTTACCCAAAATTTTCACTAACTCCAAACGACTCCAATCCAACTCCATCGCGTAGTGCTCGTCCATACGATTCCAACGCAACTGGTTTCGCGCGTTTTCGACCTCGTATGAAAAAGATATGCATTATACAAGTTTACTCGAATTTTATAATTAAAATTACAGCAATTTATTTTCTTTTATAACCTATTCAAGATCGTGGCCGTAGATTTCAAATCCCCCGCCATCTGGACCGTGCGCACCCCCCTTCTCCCTCTCGTTCTCCATCTACAGGTAAACACGACGCACGCAACCCACTCCATCAAATTAGGGTTTCATATTGCAACCACCACGTCGATATCTAGCATGATCAGCAACTTCCATTCGAAAGCCCCTGGCCACCTCCACACTCGCCGTGAATAGCTCAGAGCTCGGCCCCCCCATCTCATCAAAACACGCGCGCGAAGTCGAGGCAAACGCTGGCCAAAATCACCCCCATCATCACGTGATTCTAGATCATAACCGTACAGATTGGAAGCCCTCACAATGCTCTTCCTTTCATTAGTTGAACACTTCTCCTAATTGTCTACGGATTTAGAGAAATTGAGGAAAGAAGTTTAATAAATTTCGGCCATCCAATTGATGGTGGCGGCTGAGACGTTTTAGGTTTAGGTTTTATTTTTATTTTTGAGGGAGGTGGTCTATTTATAGGATTTTCTCAAACACTATTCAATCCGGAAATTCCGAACTCCGATTCACGTGCCGTAACCAGCGTTTCTAGGGTTTACCCCGCGTTCCGGACACAATGGAACAGGTTTCGAAAGCTAATTCTGACATCTGTGCGAGTTATGGCTATAAACGTTCAATTTAAATTAAACCGATTTAAACGATTTTCTAGGCGTTTTAATTTGTATCGGACAAACGGTAAATCCAATTGACACGAAATTTGAAACTTTACAATAATATCACATTACGGATCCGATGAAACTGGTTTCGTCGAAATCCGAGACTGTTTGAAAAATGCCTATTTTTACACGCCAAATTAAAATTAAAAATAATTCGATGCGTTTCGAGCTGCCACGATCAAACGATAACTCCGATTGCTACGAAAATTGAAATCCGGTAATAACTAACTATTATGGATCCAATGGAATAGGTCTCGTTCAATTCTGAGACTGTTCAAAAATTGACTATTTTCACTAGTCGATTTAAATATTAAAATATTCAATTTTCACAAATTAACTTTTAATTCGATTTTAAAAGTTCTAAAATATCATTCTAACTTCAATATGATAAAATAAAATTTTACAAATCATTTTCAATCATATTTAACCCATTTTTCAATTATTTCCATAATTTAACATATTAAATTATTGATTTAATTATCCAATTAAATCCAATTATTCAAAATAAAATTTATTCGACTTATAAATTCACTTATTAATATTTAAAATTAATTAAATATTCAAATTTTAATTATTAAAAATCCTGGGTCATTACAATATTCCCCCCTTAAAAGAATTTCGTCCTCGAAATTAACAAGTAAGGAAAGTTACAGAATCTATTAATTTTCCAAAATCCATAGTTAAACTTCTTACAATACTTTACTAAGTTTTCCATATCATACTTAGTTATCTTTCCAAACCAACTACTATTGTTTAACTTTCAATTCCAAATCAAAGTTATAGTTTTCAAAAAATTTCCCAATTTTCTCAAATTTTTCTAACGCCTTAAATTTCCGGAAAAATTCGCCATAGTCTCCTTTGCGCGGCTCGATCCGAAAAAAAAATGACAGTATATATATCACAAATATACATCTCATCAAGTAATGAGGCATCCCGAAGGGAAAAAGTATAAAAGTACGATATGTAATCCGAGATATGTACCTTATATTTGATTAGCGAGCATATACGGCTAATATAGCGCGAAAGCGAGCTCCAAATGCGAAGCAAACGCGATCCGCACCTACTAATCACTCAACAAACAACATGAGAATCATGCATGTAGACAATAGTATCAATATACAACATATAGCAACATAATAACTACATATGTCAACATAGCAATTGAAGTAAAAGCAACAAATGCAAACATATTCAACCATCAACCAACTAGCATTCATAACCAATAAATATTCATTCATATTCTCATTAATATTCAATGAATTGGTTTTCAGTTTAATCACATTTGATTCATTAACAGTGGATGTTTTTACTAACATTCATTTTCAATTAGTTTATGTTCACTAATTCATATTCAAGTTGGTTCACTTCCAAATCAAATTCAATTCCATTTAAGATTCACTTAACTTCCAATTGGATTTCAATTACTTTAGCTTCCAATTTCATTAACACTTAATGAATTATATACAATCAATCAACTAACAACCATATAACAATCAATGTATATTAATTACAACCAAATTTCTTTGCTTTCAATTGGTTCAATTAAATTGAGTTTCATTCAATCTTTCACTTCCAATAACATTAGATTTTAATGAATTAACTCTTACATTCATTATTCCATATCAACTTTATTCACATTCAATTGATTAATATTCAATCCATTAATTCAATTCAATTTCTAGAGTTGAATTTCATTTACATAACTTAAATTCCCACTTATCAGTAAATTCAAATTCCAATTCTAAGTAAATTTCCATTTAACTTTAAATTCATTTTTATTTACAACTCATATTCATAAATATATTCATATAGTTTCACTTCTTATATATATAAAAGTTTATTTCACAATTATAATACACTTTAATTATAATTCAATTCTTATAATTCTTTTGCTTATACAATTTATTCTTTTATTTAGATTATTCAAACAACTAAACAATCAACTTATATACACTTTAATAATTATGAAAAATTATTCCTTTATATATATAAAATATACTCAAGGTAAAATTATTTCATTTACCCAATTTAAAAACAATATCGTGTCGGTTTATCTTGTTTAAGAGTTTAGAAACCCCTTTCTACGATAGTTAGCTAGACTACATCGACCGAAATCTATAAACAATCAACCGATAAGTCAACACAATACAAAACAATTTTATATTCACTAACAAATACGCTCTCATATCTATTATTACACTCAAACTCATTCTAGAGTACTACTGACTCTATCTCTAATGAGTAATACCCAACAGAACCATGGTTGTCGCTTAACCATAAGCTCTGATACCACATTGTCAGGACTCGATTCTTCGTCTTCCGAAGATTCAACATCGATACTCACTTTATCGACTGCCGAGCAATAGAACGACGGAAAACCGAACACTGAGGGTTTAAGAAGAAGAAAAGAAAGAAGAAGAGATAAGAAGATAGAAAATAGAGAGAAGAAAATAGAAAATAGAACGGAACAGAACACAACACAACAATATCAGAATCTCACAATTCGCAGTGGAACAACATATAATAATAAATGAATAATCTTTAAACAAAGAACTATATCAGTTATTACATTTTATACATTTCATTACATTACATCATATCATCAGAGTGTACAACAACAACAAACAGCGGAAAAGAAATACTATATACTAGTAATACGCCATGCCATCCAGCTTGCTTCCAGCAACTCCAGAATATCCTGATAAACCTAACTCTTGACTGCCCGTGTGGAAATTGGTGGGCACCTAGAGTTTAGGAAGGAAAACAATAAACTCCGAGTCAGTCATGTGACTGGTGTGAGAACTCAAAACAGTTTATTTATCTTTGAAAACAAAATAGATGAATATTTTTTAAAGTCAATTCGCAATGCTTTTAAAAATGAGACTACCATAAGGCCTCCCGCACACACACACAATGCAAACGCAGAATCGGAGGAGATTTCTCCTTATGATAGTCAAAGATGCTTGATACGCATTAAAAAGAACATTTGATACTATTACTGGTGCATAGTGTAGAGAAAATTCATTTCGAAAGTAAAGATATAAGTCTTAGCCAACATAGACATTTCGAACTATGCCTACTATAGCTACCATGTTCAATAGCGGGTTACCGCCATATTCCATAGCAAGTTATACAACTAAAACCGTACAAGGCTCGTATTTGAAGAATGAATTTTCCAACAAATGGTCAGGCCAAGGAACTTCCCATTGCCACATGGAAACGCCTCTGGAAGGACGCCCCGAGAACCAACCGTTCTCCGCTAAACAAAACCGGGAATCCCTTTTCCCAAGGGATATTACAAACCCTCAGATATACCACCCCCGGTCCTTTGGAACCTTTAAACGAGCGCTCGTCACCATCATCACACAATCATAAAGTGTTTTCAACATGAGTAAGTATCTGGGCTCCATACCACGATACTACCCTTTTCCAGAAGGAATGGTCATACCCTAGGGAAGCGATTCCTGAAAACCTTGCCACACAATTCCTGTTTCGACCATTACCGGTTTGTGAGGCTCGACGAAGTCACGTCCACAAAAACATAGTTTATACAAAAGCCATGCTTTGGGTCAACAAATGATCATAGAAATGATCACCAAGATAGACGATCAAACAAATGATCCTATCACAAATAATCAACACAATGATCATTTACAGCAACACTCAGCATGTCACATTACCAAATTGGGAATATATCGCTAATAACATTCAACTACATAACCTCTGAGCTCGTACGTCTCAGAGAAGGGTGTTAAGCTAAAAGAATAAATTCTCCGCCACCAACAGAAATATATTTGAATGAAATCGGCTTTATATCTCAATTTGTAATGTCAGACATACAATCCATACAAGTCTGTTCCGGGCTCGAACAAAACCGAAGGCACTTACAAAGAAGTCCTTGCAATCCGGATAATCTCTAATCACGTCCGGACTTCCCATCACATATGGAGTCTCTATACCGTAGCTACTCGGTGCAAAGACAATCAACGAGTTGTCCTTTCGCTTTCAAAAAGATCCGGTCTTTAACACCGGTCTTCAAATGCAATTCAAAACGACGTATCACATATTCGGAATGGGTTATACGACCCCATGGTCCTTTCCCGGTTAACCTGAATAGTGAGCGCTTATTCAAAATAAGTGTGGCATTCAAATTCAAACAAATCACATCAAATACCCATTCAAAGGGAAATATTGATAGTCGGTTATTGAACTATCAATGGATATGCACAACATCACCAGATTCCAAATAATTTTCCAAATTATTTATTTTCCAAAATATCTTTACAAGATATATAATTTTCAATACTTCAAAAATAATTCAATATTTATTTTTAAACAAATTCCACTTCCTTTTATAAATTCAATAGTGAATTTACATTCCAAAATATTCATGAATATACGACTTCAATTCGATTTCAAATATTCATTTTCAATTTATCTTCAAAAAGATAAATTCTCAAAATATTCACTTTATATCGGAAAACAATTCCATACTTATTAAAAATAAGTAATTCACAAATCTTTTATTTTCTACACTTGGAAAATATTCAATATACTCAAATTGAAATTAAGTATATATTTCATTCTTTAAGGAAATCATTCTCTTAAACATATTATTTGGGCCAAAACGAATGTTACGTAAAACATCGTTACGACAACCCAAAATCACTAATATAGGGATTCGAATTAAAATAGATATATAAATCCCAATACTATACAAAACATTTCCTTTCGGAAATCATTTACTATAACAACAGTGTTATAGTCCACCATTTCCTTCTATTTCTCGAAAACGTCTATTTCAACAATAAATGTTGAAATCTATGATTTCGAATCTCAACACATTTAAAAACGTCGTTAGATCGTTTTAATTTTATTTAAAACATCACATTCTAAACATTTTATTTAACATATTATTCACTATTCAAAAACGTGAATATACTACGTTAACAAATTTCATCCTTTTATACATTTTATTTTAAAGGATTATTCACAGTTAAAAATGTGAATATAACTCCATTAATAGGTTTCAACAATTTACTTATCAAAATAAGTCATTGCGAATTTATAAAACAAGGTTTATAAATTCCTTTATTAACCTATTCAATTTATATCTCAATGATATACTAAAAGTTCATATTATAAGTGAAATACCTATAATTTATTTGTTTGAAAAATCGTTCCTTTGAACTTCATAATTATAAATCTTATAACTTATAAGATTCAATTATTTATCCAAACCTATTCTTTTAACAACTTTATAAATTTTATAAACCTATTGCTTATAAAATTCCATTTATAACTTCACCGTTTATAATTCTATAAATTTCATTCATTTATGAAATTCATTCACAATTCATTCTAACACTTATAAAAACTCGTGTTATAACTCAAATATTTTTATTTATAAATTATCAATTTATAAATCCTTTATAAAATCAATTTATACTATTATTTTAAAACGTCTTTAAACTCCTTTATAATTTCATCATTTTGTTTTATAAAATAATCAAATTTTATAAATCCTATATTTTCAACTTTTTATAATAAATTCAAAAATCCCGTTTTAACTATTTTATAAAATCATTAACCCCATATTTTCAAAAATCAACCTTTAACTATATTTCTCAAAAATCATAATTTTTATAACATTAAAAATTATATCGTTTATTTATTTAAAATGAATCAATTTCCAAACATATAGTATATTTTCAAAAATCACTTTAAAAATCATTTTAAAATTCCAAAATTTGGTTCAATGATGCTACACACCAAATAGTCAATCACGACAACAATGATATCATATATCGATATGATAATCCATCAAATATCAAAATATCTGAATTCAAATAAATACTGTTGAGGAATCCAGTTGGATCCCTCCAACCTGTTTTCCTGCATCCAAAAACATTAGCACAATACCAATTCCGCTCCAGTACGGAATTATCGCGGTATATAGGATTTAAATTATTATCCGCTTAATAGACGGCGCAATAGGGTCTCATCCGCTATACAAATGCGGGAACTCAATAACTCCAATATATACATATGCCAATATATATATATATTGCTATTATATATAATACCAATTTCACTGTTTATGAAATATTCGCGGTATATGTTTTTAATAAATAACATCCGCTTACTAACGGCGCATAATGTCTATTTTAACAATCAATAGATAACAATCATCATTCAAACATACATTCAAATATTTTAAATCTAACTATTTAAAATAAAATCGAAACCGATTCGATTGAGTGAGAAGTTCTCACCTTGATTTTAATTTCGTTTTAGCGATTTATTTCGAATAAAATTAAACGGACGTTTAATTTTACCCAAAATTTTCACTAACTCCAAACGACTCCAATCCATCTCCATCGCGTAGTGCTCGTCCATACGATTCCAACGCAACTGGTTTCGCGCGTTTTCGACCTCGTATGAAAAAGATATGCATTATACAAGTTTACTCGAATTTTATAATTAAAATTACAACAATTTATTTTCTTTTATAACCTATTCAAGATCGTGGCCGTAGATTTCAAATCCCCCGCCATCTGGACCGTGCGCACCCCCCCTTCTCCCTCTCGTTCTCCATCTACAGGTAAACACGACGCACGCAACCCACTCCATCAAATTAGGGTTTCATATTGCAACCACCACGTCGATATCTAGCATGATCAGCAACTTCCATTCGAAAGCCCCTGGCCACCTCCACACTCGCCGTGAATAGCTCAGAGCTCGGCCCCCCCATCTCATCAAAACACGCGCGCGAAGTCGAGGCAAACGCTGGCCAAAATCACCCCCATCATCACGTGATTCTAGATCATAACCGTACAGATTGGAAGCCCTCACAATGCTCTTCCTTTCATTAGTTGAACACTTCTCCTAATTGTCTACGGATTTAGAGAAATTGAGGAAAGAAGTTTAATAAATTTCGGCCATCCAATTGATGGTGGCGGCTGAGACGTTTTAGGTTTAGGTTTTATTTATTTTTTGAGGGAGGTGGTCTATTTATAGGATTTTCTCAAACACTATTCAATCCGGAAATTCCGAACTCCGATTCACGCGCCGTAACCAGCGTTTCTAGGGTTTACCCCGCGTTCCGGACACAATGGAATAGGTTTCGAAAGCTAATTTGGACATCTGTGCGAGTTATGGCTATAAACGTTCAATTTAAATTAAACCGATTTAAACGATTTTCTAGGCGTTTTAATTTGTATCGGACAAACGGTAAATCCAATTGACACGAAATTTGAAACCTTACAATAATATCACATTACGGATCCGATGAAACTGGTTTCGTCGAAATCCGAGACTGTTTGAAAAATGCCTATTTTAACACGCCAAATTAAAATTAAAAATAATTCGATGCGTTTCGAGCTGCCACGATCAAACGATAACTCCGATTGCTATGAAAATTGAAATCCGGTAATAACTAACTATTACGAATCCAATGGAACTAGTCTCGTTCAATTCTGAGACTGTTCAAAAATTGACTATTTTCACTAGTCGATTTTAATATTAAAATATTCAATTTTCACAAATTAACTTTTAATTCGATTTTAAAAGTTCTAAAATATCATTCTAACTTCAATATGATAAAATAAAATTTTACAAATCATTTTCAATCATATTTAACCCAATTTTCAATTATTTCCATAATTTAACATATTAAATTATTGATTTAATTATCCAATTAAATCCAATTATTCAAAATAAAATTTATTCGACTTATAAATTCACTTATTAATATTTAAAATCAATTAAATATTCAAATTTTAATTAATAAAAATCCTGGGTCGTTACAATCTTCCCCCCTTAAAAGAATTTCGTCCTCGAAATTAACAAGTAAGAAAAGTTACAGAATCTATTAATTTTCCAAAATCCATAGTTAAACTTCTTACAATACTTTACGAAGTTTTTCATATCATACTTAGTTATCTTTCCAAACCAACTACTATTGTTTAACTTTCAATTCCAAATCAAAGTTATAGTTTTCAAAAAAATTCCAATTTTCTCAAATTTTTCTAACGCCTTAAATTTCCGGAAAAATTCGCCATAGTCTCCTTTGCGCGGCTCGATCCGAAAAAAAAATGACAGTATATATATCACAAATATACATCTCATCAAGTAATGAGGCATCCCGAAGGGAAAAAGTATAAAAGTACGATATGTAATCCGAGATATGTACCTTATATTTTATTAGCGAGCATATACGGCTAAATAGCGCGAAAGCGAGCTCCAAATGCGAAGCAAACGCGATCCGCACCTACTAATCACTCAACAAACAACATGAGAATCATGCATGTAGACAATAGTATCAATATACAACATATAGCAACATAATAACTACATATGTCAACATAGCAATTGAAGTAAAAGCAACAAATGCAAACATATTCAACCATCAACCAACTAGCATTCATAACCAATAAATATTCATTCATATTCTCATTAATATTCAATGAATTGGTTTTCAGTTTAATCACATTTGATTCATTAACAGTGGGTGTTTTTACTAACATTCATTTTCAATTAGTTTATGTTCACTAATTCATATTCAAGTTGGTTCACTTCCAAATCAAATTCAATTCCATTTAAGATTCACTTAACTTCCAATTGGATTTCAATTACTTTAGCTTCCAATTTCATTAACACTTAATGAATTATATACAATCAATCAACTAACAACCATATAACAATCAATGTATATTAATTACAACCAAATTTCTTTGCTTTCAATTGGTTCAATTAAATTGAGTTTCATTCAATCTTTCACTTCCAATAACATTAGATTTTAATGAATTAACTCTTACATTCATTATTCCATATCAACTTTATTCACATTCAATTGATTAATATTCAATCCATTAATTCAATTCAATTTCTAGAGTTGAATTTCATTTACATAACTTAAATTCCCACTTATCAGTAAATTCAAATTACAATTCTAAGTAAATTTCCATTTAACTTTAAATTCATTTTTATTTACAACTCATATTCATAAATATATTCATATAGTTTCACTTCTTATATATATAAAAGTTTATTTCACAATTATAATTCACTTTAATTATAATTCAATTCTTATAATTCTTTTGCTTATACAATTTATTCTTTTATTTAGATTATTCAAACAACTAAACACTCAACTTATATACACTTTAATAATTCTGAAAAATTATTCCTTTATATATATAAAATATACTCAAGGTAAAATTATTTCATTTACCCAATTTAAAAACAATATCGTGTCGGTTTATCTTGTTTAAGAGTTTAGAAACCCCTTTCTACGATAGTTAGCTAGACTACATCGACCGAAATCTATAGCTGAAGAGGCTGCTGAATTTTGTGCTGAACGTATGCTTTACAATCCTAGTACTGTTGGAGTTCCACAACGTTGTAGACCAGACATCCATCATGCCACCAAAGGAAAATCAGGAGTGTCATACTTAGCCGTTTATGGAAAGGCATTTGATTAAGTACATCTCTGTACATTGCATATATGGAGGATGCAAGGCCCTACTCTGCGTAAGTTTTATGTTACTTAATTATATACTACTTTTTGAACATGTGGATTATATTATAATTATTTTTTATATGGCTAACTTGTTTGAATTTATTTTAATCCAATGAACATTTAGAGATACCGAGGTTGGGAAATGCTAGCAGACCCTCTGAAACAGAGAGATAGCTAAAGGATAGACAGAATAAGACATTTGCGACATGGTGAAAGAAAATTTAAGTCGTCGATTTATTGATGACTTAATAAAGTGCTTCCATCTTGTAATTTATTTTTGAATTGAAAGCTACTACATAATGTGTATATCGTTCTTGCAGGTATCGCATGTACTTAACATTCCTGAAAACAAAGTTTCAAAAGAATTGAGTTGGATTTCAAGAGGTCCAAACCATCAAGTGCCTATCTTTAGTGCATACATGATTGATGTAATTTATTCTACTACCAAGGAGCATGATGACATTCGATCAGTTCAGAATAGTGGAGTATTTCTACAAGCAGATGTAATGCTAGTATCTAGTGCTAAGGATAAAACCCCACAACAAAGGATATTGACTTTTACAGTGTGATTAAATAGATTTGGGAGATGGACTACTACAACTGCAGTGTACTTATATTCAAATGTGATTGGGTTGAGAATGTTAGGGGCATCAAAGTAGATGAACTTGGGTTTACTTTGGTCAATCCGAATAGGAAAGAGCACTTAAATGATTGTCTTGGGTGCACACATGCAGCAATTTTTTTTTACATACATGTCTTCCTAGATCCTCTACGGTCAGTGGTTGTACGATGGCTTGACAGAAACTATCTAGGGGTAGATGAAAATGAGGAACTAGAAGATATTGAAATGGAGCAGCGACCATTTAATGCCGCAATGCCATCGGTGGAGACTTTTGATGACTGATGAACATAGCAATTATAAGCGACCCAGAGACGAGGAAATAAATGTTTATGAGGATGAACCTTAGAAAAGACTAGGGTTGATTATTTTGTCAAATTTCTTTGAGCTTGTGTTCTTCGATATGCTTGAAAATATATGAAGACTTCTTTGGATTACTTCAAGTTTGTGTTCTTTGTTGCTTTAAAATATATGGTTGTGTTCATTGATTTGTTTGAGTTTAAATCAAATTACTTTGAACTTTTCATATACTTATGGGGATTACTTTTGTCTATTAATTATTTCCATGTTTATTTCACTTACTATGGTTTTCTAGCTTCTTTATTTTCAGGTAATGGCTCCGAAAAAATGTTCACAAGTTCAAACAAGTGAAGGTTCACTTTCGCGCCGTAAAGTTCAAACAATTGAAGGTTTACCTTCATGCTCATCTTTGTGCCATAAAGTTCAAACAAGTGAAGCTTCACCTTCACGCTGTAAAGTTCCAAGCCCAAAAAACCTAAAAAGACAGTAAAGGAGAAGGTTGTCAGTTCCACATCAAAGAACACTGTGGCAACATCCAAGAGTGCTGTTGCAACATCCAAGAATGCTATGGCAACGATATCTAAGATAGTTTCAAGTGGTAACAATCATGGAAAGAAATTGCCCGAGCATGAAGCTAAGAATGTAATTGACGGATTGCAATTGCTGAAGCTAGGAATGGTGACGATGAACCGCATTAGCAAGCGAGTTACTAAGGGAAAGAGATGGAAGATTGACTTTAGTGGAAAAAGGGAACCAATTGGAAATGTTGTGACGTGGATGCGGTCCTATATTGGCGTGCAAGCACGAACAATGATCTCAATAGCTATTTCTTATTGGAGACTTGTTCCTCCACACAAGAAGGACAATATTTTTACTTGTGTAGGGCTAAATGAACTATCCACCGATTACTTATATAATCTTAGCAAATAGTTAAAAATACTATTATGTTAATTTGTTCATATACATGTAGAAAGCATTAGTGGTGCCTAAAGAATGCAAGAAACTGATTATGACATTAGCGGAGAATAAATGGAGAGAGTTCAAGAGTAGACTAGTCACTAAGTACGTGTTTGCCGATTTGGACTCCCCCGAGACGTTGGAGTTCCCTCCAGATGATTATCGGTTCTTTCAAAAGGGCGACTGGGATGTTTTTGTTGCTAAATGGATTACACAAGGATTTGAATTACTTATGGCTTTTTATTTTATAGTTGGTTCCATAGTAGTTAAAACTTAAAAAGGCACAAGGTTGCATAGTAAAATTAACTTCTAAAATTTAAAACTTTAAATTAGCTTTAAGATTAACTTTAAATTAATTTTAAGATTAACTTCAAATTAACTTTAATATTAAATTTAAACTAACTTTAATATTAACTTTATATTAATTTATTAACTTTGATTTTACTTTAAACTAACTCTAATTTTAAATTAACTTTAATTTAAATTTACTTTAATATAAATATAAATTAACTTTTAATCAACTTTAATACTAACTTTAAATTAATTATAAATTTACTTTAATATAAATTAATTTTAAATTTACTTTAATATAAATTTAAATTAACTTTAACGTTAACTTTAAGTTAACTTTAAAATACTTTAATTTTAAATTAGCTTTAAATTAACTTTAATACCAACTTCAAATTAACTTTAATTTTAAATTAAATTTAATATTAACTTCAAATTAACATTAATATTAACATTAAATTAACTTTTATATAACTTTAATGTTAAATTAACTTTAATATAACTTTAATGTTAAATTAACTTTAAATTAACTTTAATATTAAATTTAATATTAACTTTAAAATCAATTTAATGTTAAATTAACTTTAATATTAACTTTAAATTAACTTTAGTATTAACTTCAAACTTAAAAATTAAATTAACATTTAAAAACTGCACCTTGATAACTATGGTTGGATCGATGATGCCATGACATTCTATAATGTATACTTGTGTATAATTTGTAGGAAATTCACGAGGCTCAAAGAGAAAAATGGAAAGGAAATGTGTACCCTCATCGGATGGCATGCGAATAATATGCTTATACGATGCAAAAACCGGTTAGTGTTGTTTGCACAACTATGTGGTATCTACAACTAAGTGGTTTTGGTTTTGTTAGAATGGACTGAAAAATGTTCACATTATATATACATATATATATATATAAAGTTGCAAACCTTTCCTAAGAAAGAATTGTTACATGGTATTCTATGGTTAAAGGCACATCAAGAGAAGAATGGAAACTTCAAGGCCTAGAAACACACGCCGTTGCTGGTAGAATTGTCTATGTAATTAATTTGTTTTTTAATCTAATTTTTAGTTTGTATTTATTGAAATAAAAGTAGTTGAATCCAATATATTTGATTTTGTTGTCAAGAGGCGTTGACTAAAGATGTTGAAGTACGATCCGTCGAGGTAAATGGACCTAATGATGTTTTGACAATGCCTTTGGGGACCCCCGAGTATCCCGGCAGGGTACGAGGTGTTGGTGGCTTTGTCAAGCCTGAGGCTTACTTCAATTTTCCAACAAAGCACCGAAAGGAATGATCATCGGTGGATATAAATATGACTCCATCAAGTATTCGAAAGATTATAGAAGAGGAAAAAGCTAAGTGGGAGCTTGAGAAGAAGGCAGAAATGAGTAAGAAATAGGCTTGGTTTGAAGAAAAGTTAAAGCAGATAGAATCGAAGATTAGAGGGGTAGGGGAATTTGCTAATTCACCCAAACTATCTACACAAGGTAGCTGTTTCCAGGAGCATTTGGGGAAGGCAGCTAATGACATTGAGCATGCAATGAAACAAGTTATGAAGAAAGGGATGGCAAATAAACAAAATGCGAAGAAAGGGTTGCTAGTGGTTATTGAGGAGCAGGGTAAGTCCCCAAAAAGAAAATTGACTGAAGACTTGGAAGTTTGTGAAGAAACTTTGTTAAATACTCGATACCCTAATTTCATTGTTGATGTTAACTTGATTAGCTGTGATAAACCTTGTATGATACATAATTTTTTTGGTGCGGATGAAAGAACCTATGTTTTGCAACACCAATGTCGAGTTCGCACTCGCAGTTGATTCTATGGATAATATCGTTGCGTTTGGAACCGTCACTGAAATCAATGTCGACGCCACAGACCAAAAGAACCGTGGCGTTTTAGATGCACAATATGGTTCTCTATATTGATCAATCAAATGGTATGGTTCTCTATATTGATGCACAGATGTGGAAATTCAGCTAAAATAGCTTCTGATTTAACCAAACGATATGAACAAGGGAAGCCTGATCATATTTTCTTGGTGTCGTATAACTCATGGTATGCACAGTATGGCTCTCTATGTTGATCAATCGAATTTTATACTTGATTCATGCCCTATATACTTTGTTATGAATGCTGAGTGGAATTTTCAATGTTAGTAACCATTGGTCTTTGACTGTCGTGAATCCCACCGAAAAAGTGTGCATTTGATGGATCCATTGAGAGGACGATTATGCGGTGAAGAATGGATGAATATTATGAATAGGTATGTGCAATTGCTATTTTATATTCTGACTTTTCGAGTGGTTTGGTGGTTTATATTTGTTTACTTTGCAGCTCCATTGCAATTTACAATCAGGACAAAGTGAAAGGCAAAAAGAAAGTTCGATGAACGCCTTGTTTGGTGTGTACTCCATATTTCTCAAGTCTGATGACTTTTCTTCCTCAACATGAATGATTAAATTATATGTTTACTTAACATCTGTGCATGCTTCAGAGAGCTCCGAAACAGAGAGGTCGATTGACATGTGGATTGTGGGTTATGCGCTACGTGGAAGACATCGTGGGGGACAAGAATCAACTGTGGGCTGCTAAGGTAATAATGTCAATGTTGTATTTTAGTTAGGCATATATCGAGATCCATTCCAAGTAAAGTTAACCTCTACATTTCCTATTTGTTGCACTGGGAGGAGGATCTAAACAATACCTTTTCCCAAAAGTATATTGATATCGTTCAGGTGGAGTGGGCTATGATGTCTCAAGTTTGCCGAATCATAGTTTCTGAATTCTATATATACCTGCTATTATATTATGTAAATATATGCACCCTGCATTTGAACCCTGGTTACTTAGCTTTGCCAATATTGGTTTTGTTGTATTTGGTGTATCAATGGGTCAGTCGCATAGTTTATTTAGTTGGTGTTGAATTGTTGCTTGTGTAATATGTATTTGAATTTGGTGTCGATGTTGGTTTTTTTTAATATTGTATTTAGTAGAAATGTGAACTGCTTTGTGTTATCTGAACTGCTTTGTGTCATTTCATTTAAGAAAGAACAACACATACAAAAATTGATTTGTGATATCTTAACTACTTTTAAACAAAATTTATCTGTTGTAAGAAGCCAATTGTAATAATTAGTAGAAATGTGGATTTCATTATGATTATAAAAAATTGTTATTTTATTAACCTTAAGATAACATATAATATTCATCTCTACTATTTGTAAAATAAAAACAACACATTAGAAAATATACGACTTTGTTTTTATCAGTTGTGTTAGCTATTATAAGATGACGAGGCATATTTGTGGTCTGATGTGCAATGAGCAGATGTGATTTAATGATGGATATATATGCGATCAGACAATGGAGCATATCCGTTGTGTGGTTCGGTTTTTTCGATATTGTACATTTTTTATTTCTGACCAATTGTAATTTATTTATTGCGTTGTTATCGTAGTTTGTCCGCTTTCTTATGCTAAAGTTGAGAATAATGTAAGTACAATTAGTGATGTGTATCCTTTGCTTCTAACTTTGGAATTTTTATGTATCTAGTAAAATTCCACTATTTATAGCGTACTAATCAATTAATATATAAAGGAAATGAAAAGGGTTGGTTGAAATCCAAAGTTCATATGGGATTGCCATAAAGCTTTGAGGGTACAAGCCTATTTCTTAGTAAAATGAGCGATTCTCTATAGAAAAAGAAAATCCATAGAATAGAAGACCGTATATGATAATGTTATATGGTTATTTCTGATTCTATAGCATATATAAGTGAAAAAACTTGAATAACTATATTCTAGCGTTTATAAATTCAGGCATAACCCTCTATTCTCTTCTCATATTTTTTCTGAAAGCAGTAGCGAAGCTCTGCCATTTTCTCTTCTCCACTATTTTCTAAATTATAAAATAAAATATTATATTTGTATATATACAGATTGGAGAAGAATAAAAATCAAATAAGAGAAGAAGAAGAGGGAATCAACACTACGCGGTAATGAGAATATATATATATATATGTATGTATGTATGTATGTATGTATGTATTTTTCTCCCAATCCCAATTTCTTTTCTCAAATCCATAATTCTATTGTATGTATGTACCCCTTTTATACATATTTCTCAGATTACAAAGGATTTGGAGATGAATTTAAGGTTCTACTTTAGATATGGAGATTTGGACCGCTTTTTTAAAAGGTGAGTGAGAAATTTTATATATTGTTTATGATTTTAAAACTATTCTGTTAACATACGTTTGACTTTATGCCCAAATCTATTTTATTTTTGGATTGTAGGCTTAAGTTAATGTAGAAAACTATTGCTTACATGTTTTTTTTTAAGATCTACTTTGAAATGTGTCTACACCTAGTTCTGGAAATCAGTCCCAAAGATTTTAGAATTTGAATATTGTATATTTTATCCTAGATCTGTACTTGGGTGTAAAATAAGATTTCTAGATTATTGTCCAATTTGTGATATGTTGTGGATTTTTCATAGTTTAATTTATGGGAAGAACATCCGTTTAATTTTTATAAATTTATTTACTTTTCCCACTTTCCATTCAAAAGGGTGATGTTTGATTTAGCAAGGAGTAACCACAAACAAAAACGGAAGAGATGTTAAAGTACAGATTTATTCTCCATAGTTTACTATCTATTCCAATAATAATTTTTTTATCCATTCCTTGTAATTTCAAATGGATTTAACCTTCTCCTTTTGTGTTAAACCAATTTATGAAAATCATAGCGAAAAATCTTCCTAAGGAATTTAATTCTAGTAAATTAAATATGGAAAGTATTTTATAGTTACATATTTATGACTAGAATATATTTGGTTAAGAATATGTAGCTTTATTAGGTAGTTTATTAGTATTTATCACATTAATAAAGAAGAACGACATTTATTCGTGCGTTATGTATGCGTAACATTCATTAGTTATTATTATACTTAGGAAAGTAAATAGTTATGATTAGGAAATGTAGTAATTCCTATTAATGGGCAATAAAATATGAACTACTAATAATTAATAGGAAATGAAAGATTATAACCCCAATTAGTGGGAAATTATTGGGAAATAATGATAGATTTAGATTAGGGGATACAATTGGTTAGTACGAGAATTAATGATTATAACTCCAATTAATGCGCAACTAATGAAAATGAATTTAGGAGTCACAATTAATAGGGATAAATGGATTGATGAAACCGATAAAAATGGAATAGATATAAAATGATTACTAATTTGAAATTAGTAATTATACATAAATTTCATAGGAAATGTCCACTAGGATTTTATGGACAAATTGATATTTATGAGCATTAAAATGGGATTTATGAGAAGATAAGTATTTAAGGTAAATCTTATTGCCTTAAGTAAAAAGGGGAATTAGTAAGCTAAGACTAGTGTCTACCTAAGATAATATAAGTAAAGACTTAGAATGGTTAATTAGGCTTAGTAGGTTAGTGATGCGAGGTTAGTAAAGTCACTCGATGGAGGACTGCCCTTCCTTTTGAGGCTATCAGCAGTCGGGTGCACTTACTACCAATGTGAGATATCACTAATCCTAGAACCCATGACGGTATGAGAGATTGGACCTACTTTTTTAATTGAAAAGTATTAAATGGTCCAAAATTAGAATTATGAGTGGTGAGGGATATCTCCATAGAGGTTTGCTTTTGGTTTGAGGTATTAAGTGACCATAGGGTCTGCCTCTCTCCTAAAAGGAAGTGTTAAGTAACCTAGTGAGATTCCAAATAAATATGGATGCCTCTAAAAAGGTTTACTTTAGTGTTGAGATATTAAGTGGCTATTGCAAGGCCTGTCTTCCTACCGAAATAAGTAACTTAACAAGAGTGATGATGGATATCTCATGAAGGGTTCACTTCAGGTTTGAAGTACTAAGTGATTGGTTTACGGTTACCCACTCTTCTATAAAAGAAGTATTAAGTATCCCAGCAAGATTTCCATGCAATGTCAGGTAGACATGATTAGTGAGGAGGCTGTCTTGAGGTTAGGTATTAAATGTCAAAGGTCTACCTATAAATAGGTACTAAATGGTTGGAGGTCTGCCTAGTCCTTGTCAACGATGTATTAAGTAGCTTGCGTACAGTCTCTCACATTGCTAAGACTTTAATAAAAAAAGATGCGCTAGAAGTATACTGTTATAAATTACAAAGCCATATATAGTGGTCAAAGGTCTCTGTAGCTAGGACCAATAGGCCAATAATGACGACGGTAGAAGTACACCTTGGGAATACTTTTTAAATGACGGGATCTACGTTGATTGAGGTCTTAAATGGTAGAGGATGCCTATTTCTCTTTTAAAAGTTTTATGTAGTAATAGTAGACGCCCGCTTCAAATAAAATGTATTAAATAGCAAATGGCTATGGAAGTATTGGGTGGCTGATAATGCTTCGTTAGTATTTTGTACATTGGGAATGGGTAGGTAAATAATCATGTGTGCAACGGAAGTTTAGATTAGAATTTCTAACTTTAATAGACATAACAATTAAACGGAAACCAATCAGTATAATTTATGTTAGGGATAGTTTGTAGATTTTCCCATCACTAGAACATTGTTCTGAACGCCTCCTCATTACAATCCATAGGATAAATTTAAAAGAATAGGTCATTAGAGCTGGATGAGTTTAATTGTGGAGAAGTATCCTTTTCTCTCATGCTCGATGCTGATATGATAATCTGCTATCCAAGGAATGCCATTCATTCTAAGGTAGTAGTCATAATCAATATTCTTATCCTATTATTGTTTCCGCTTTGAATTTAGATTTAAATCAATCTCTTATAATGTTGCTTATTTGCTGGTACCAAATCTAAAAACCAGTGCTTTGATGGACTTGGGTTTCATTTTTTTTCAAAATATAAGCCCATTAAGGTTTAGGTTGTTACATTTGGAACTAGAGCTCAGTTTAATAGACTAGATGAATTAAGATAAATTAAGAGAACATATTTGTACTTTCCTATCTAGTATTACTATATTTTTACCTTAGATTCTAAGAATTCCGACTATAGAAGTAGTTGTAGTTCCATTCCGAAGGAATGGGCAAAGCAACCATGGGTTGGAAATTTCTTAGAGTTAAGATTTTCACACTAACTCCAAAGTACCCAACGGAGTGTTGGCGATGTGTAAGGCGGTGTTGATAAAGAGCATGAGTATGACAAATAGCCGAATCCTGGAGAAGGGAGGTGTTCGATTTGTTGGTTGAGATTATAGCTATCATATTATTTTGGATTTTGATCAAGAGTTCCAATCGGAGACACACATTTATTCCAGATGGGCAGAAAATTAGAGTATGTAAGTCGCAATTGTCTGAATGCAAGTTTTTGCTAGGGGGCATTCACTGATCACCTCTTTGATTGCAAATCAGATTTTTATTTGAATAATTAATGTCCAAAGATGGAATCAAACCCAGGTGGCAAAGGAAGAAATACAATGTTCCAACCATCACAATACAAGCGGTTACTAGAGTTTTGCCACCAAGGTTAGTTGAGATATCAAAGAAGTGAAAAATTGAAAAGAAAAAGAAAAAAAGAAAACTAAAATAACATGTAGCAACGGGACTCGAACACAACATAGCAAACTTGGAGCGCACGTCCTTCACCATCCTACTACCACCACTATTGCTTATAACTTAGTTTGTCATGTTACACTACACGCAGGAAACAAAATAGTTAAAAATAATGTGCGCTAGGATTCGAAACCAGGTTGCAAGGGAGATTTCTGCACGTTAATACTAGTGCGCCACACCAACTTTTGAATAAATGGAAGTTATCCATTATATGTATACAGGTTTCCCAGAAGTTGCTTTCATCCCTCCACTTCGATAGTTGCTTCTCTTCAACAATGGTGAATCCAAAAGATTGCACCCATATATTAGCATCCTTATAATATCTATAAATACTCCTAATCATTCCAAAACATATACATAATCCTATACTCTCAAATTACTTCCATATTGCTTTCTGAAAGTCATAAATTCTATATTCTTTCCAAAAGAAAACTTAGATCGATGCTCTTTCACTCCATAACATTTGGATATGGTCCTAATTCACTTCCTAGCCTTTGCACACTAATTCTGTATCATTTTTAAAGGTTATAAAAGCTGTGCTCTAGTTCGGCTACTCAGTGTATTGAAGACACAATATATATTCAAGTTATATCTTTATAAAAGAAAAGATTGAAGTTATGTTTGGTTGTTTAGGTGGAGTCTATAAACCTATTCCTCCGGATGTAGGGAGGGTGTTGATAATGAAATTCCTAAGAGGTGCTTAGGTACTAGAAGTAGGATGGGGGGTCTGAACCAGTATAAAATCGACTGTGTTATCCACTATTTATTTCCGCTGCATTTACATTGTTTACAGCTGTTGGCCATCTTTGATCATGTGCATAGCGACCAACATAAAGGTGCATATACTTAGCTCAGTGATTCTTCGGTTTATAAAATTGAGGTTTTTAAATTCTTCTCTCCTTAAGGTACAGACAGAATATGAATGACATTAAATTTCGTTGGGGCATGTAGTTTGAAGTGTTGCTGTACCACCAACTATTTGAAGAAATATTTCTATTCGAAGTAGGCAGGAAATAACAGCTAGAATATTTTTTGGGTTTTTGAAATTGTTGTTGGTCATAGCAGTTTTATTGGGACTACTATGAATTACGGGAGCATGGTTTGGGACTAGGCGGTAGGCTTTGACACCGCCGTGATGAGGATAGGAATTTTTCGGATCGTGTCGAATCGAAGGAGATGACATGAAACGATTATTATTATTTAATCCTACCCTAACTGGGTCAAGGTTCAATTAGCGCCCAAAGCCCGTCTAATAGTTGACCACCTAGTGGTAAACCTAGAGTTTAACGAGTTTTGGCACAACTTGAACTTGGAACGGGACTATAAAAGTCGCAACTGAATTCCCCAGTTGACTTCTTTCATTCCTCCTTCCTCAATAAGCCGAACCCAATCTCCATCCTTATCCTCTTCTAAGTATCAGCCTCTCACTTACGTTCCTCCATTAGGCGACGCCGTTTTCCCTTAGGACCAGCAACCTTGCCACCCCATCATGCTGGTTTTGCACGTTAGATCTCACCCCATCACCACTCTAGATCTAAATCCTATTTCCTCCCTCATACCACTTCTTAGACCAAGGCACCTTTCTGCACTATCGGTTTTTCCTCACACCATAATGGTCTTAACCCACAAGAGGCCACATGGCTGGACCGAAATGAGTAGAACGTTTCACCGCTTTTCGGATGGAAGAGCTATTCATCGCTGTAAGATTTAGACTGATGCTCTGCTTTGAGACCTTTGAGCAGGAATGTTACTCAAGATGCATCTGCCTTTTCAATTTTCTGTTGGCGTCGAATCTCGATGAGGGCAACATTTTGATTCGTTCTATTTGACAAGTAATCGATTATGATTAACACTAATAAATCGATGAAGTAATCTTATCTATTTGTCAGAGTTAAGATTGATGTCGAGTAAGGACGGAGCAATAGAGCTCTAACCTATCGGTCTTCCCTCTTAATCAAGAAATAGGTAAGTGGAAAACATCGAAAAAATGTTAATTGATTTGATTCCATATTGTTTATGGAAATCATTAACACTATACTTAACAGTAAAAGCCAATGAAATAGACTTATCTATTTATGAGATTCAAGACTGAAGTGTCCAAGCAAGGCTTAGAGCAACCTGTGCCCAAACTTACCTGGCTACGCTCTTAGGCAAGGAATAGTTAAGTTGGAATGTCACAAACGAGTTAAGCGTATGAATCATGATTTGTATAAGCAATCATTTTTTGAATTTTATTGTTAACTAGTCTATACTAAACTTAACTGAATACGAACTTAGAATCTAAAGGGGTGTTTTAAAGTAAATCGGAAGCATAAAAGTGATTTTAGGTTTATAGTATCGATGTTTGTGCAACATCTATTTTAATCCATTTAACCATACTTTTGAAAAATAATTGGATCTTTAAAATGGAGTTGTAAAGATAACAGGATAGTAAAGTGGTTTTGAGTTTGTCATAAATAATGTTTTAGTGACATTTGTTTTTAAATCCTTGGATAACATTTTAAAAGTGTTAAAGTACAGTTAAATAGTTTGAAAAATACTTGGATCTTTAAAATAAAAGTTTGTAAAGATAGTAATAAGTAGGGAAATGGTTTGGGTTTGTTGTGACAATGTGTTATTCACATTCAACATTAACCTTTTTTTGATTATACATAGAAATGTAAATAGATCTTGAAAAGAACATTTTAAAGATAAGCACAAGAAAAATGGTTTTGGGTTTGTGGTGACAATGCTTAAGTAACATTCTTCTTGAACCTTTTTGAATGGATTTGTGAAAGTACTTAGATCCTTAAAATGGATATTTTATCGAAAGTAACAAGTAATGGAATCTTCTAGGAAGATATAGAAAAAGTAGAAGTTTATTTGGTAAATGAAGTTTACTAATAAAGGAGTTTTAATGAACGAAAGGAATGATTAAATGAAAGGGATTAGGAGTTGCTTAAGTAACTTAATCATAGTTTGTGTGGCTTGATTGTGTTTTGGATGATGATTGTGTTTTGTGTGTTTATTTTATTAAAGGTAACCTATACTTTATTTCCATTTACAAACGTCCATCTTATACTGAATAATTGATTAGTCGACTATCGAACTTGACCTAGTATTGACTTAGGAAGTTATCGAAAGGCTTTAAGATTTCGTATTAATGAGAACCCCTAGGGAGGAGAACTGGTAAGAAACGTCTCTAGCTTTCACTTACTTCTAAAAGAAGCGGAATTGATTTTACCAAAAATCCATTGATTGGTTATGAAGAGTCCAGAATCGGCAAGTGTTCTACTTAACAAATAACAATTCAAAACTAGTATGAGAGTTCTGTGTTTTGGAAGCGATCGAAGAAAGGGGACCTATATGGAGATTCGAGATCTGTTTAAGATGCTCGAACACATGTAAATGTTTGTGATCTATTCAGGATGTGGGAGCCATGTGTGATTCCAAAATCTGTTGAGATATGGGAATCTATGTATGATTTCGACATCTATTCGAGATGTGAGGAATCCACTTAGGAATTCGTATGTTGATCGAGTGATAATGACTTGTATGAAAGATGTTGAGTAGCCGCGACCTCGAAAATGACTAAAACTAGAGTAGGGTGCATAATCATGGGTTTAGCTTACCCACGAGGGTATATCAACTCCAGATCTAGAGTATGCTTACCAATATGTTGCGCGTGGGGTTTTTTGAAATTTGGTGCAAGAATTTCATCATTGGGCCAGTTATGTTTGTCTTAGAGTGTATCCTAACTAGAGATATACGATGCTCGGAAGGAATTTTTTGATCCTAATCATGGAGTTTGGATTCGGCTAGATTCAAGGAGAGATCCATCGAAATCCTTACACCTATGCGAACATGCCTTAGCCTTATTGATTGTATACCTTTTATTATAGTGGCATTCGCATAGTAGCTATTTGATATGATTTATGTGCTACACTCAAGGAATTATATATCATATCAGTATATATTAAACCTAATGAATGGTTGGATTCTTTGAGGGAAAAACTGTTGTGGGAATCCGTATGGCCTCGATGGTTATTGTTACTTGTCACTCATATTTCTTATGTTTCTCAAGCTGATCTACCAAACTGATCGGGGTGTTATTTTCTTAATCTCGAGTCAGCCCATATATGTTTCTAGACTTAGCCGTGGATACTTTGGAGCTTATGGAGAAGAGTTGGAGTTATATCTATCGGGTTATTTATTTCCGCTGCATTACTTTGTGTGTATCATTAGCATTTGTAAGGACATGTTATTGTAACTGTCCAAGCCGATTATAGTAACTCAAAAAAGCATTGTATCTTAGGAATGACAGTTTATATTGTCTTTTGATATTACATATGACCGTTCTATTGTGGGATGATATTGTGTTCCTTATTTCTTATTTTATATTGTTTTCTTTTATTTTACCCTAACAATTCGTCTTTTCAAAACTTGAGTGCTCCGCACATGTATATCGTGGATGTATTAGTATCGACATTCGAGGGTCCTAAAGGCGGGTCATTGCATCATTCATTCAAGTGTCAGAAAAATTAATTGTTAAGGGCAAAAGAAAATAAAGATAGAACAAAGTCTCACATGAATGGAATAATTTAAAATATCAATAATCTTTACGACACAAATTTGAAATACATATATCAGAGTCTGACCTAAGCTCAGCCCGGACAGTTATAAACACTTGTCCTTACAGATGCTAAAAAACAACAAATAATGAAACAAATGCGGTGTGAATATAACATACGTCCATACGTTGATGAAGATCTCTAACTCTTCTCTGGAAACTCCAAGTGTAACAACCCGATATTTTCAACCATTCGCATCCGCACATGTCGGACTTGAATTGCTCAAAATACCCTGTTGTAAATAAAATTCGACAAATCTCAGAATATACAGTAAATAAATAATCACAGATCATAGACAAGGAGTGAAATAATAATGCAGTGGAATTGAAAGAGATAGTAATTCACGAAGCTACTATATAAAAATAAGATAGATCAGAGTTAAACAAGATACAACAGAAGAGTAACAAGATACATCAGGTATAAATCAGAATACATCAGTGAAATCACTGGATACTGGAAGCAAAATAGATGACCGGATCTTCAAGGAAAACTCCAACTCTAAAGGCGAGTCTTGAATGTTGAATCACTCAGTCTGACTCAAGTATTAAGCAAAACAAAAAACACTCGAGTCAGGACATAAATACTTATTAACTGTAAATCAACTCAAGTGAACAGTAACAAAATGCATCAGTAACTTAAAGGATGCTGGGGACCGTCCATCCTTTAAGGATCCGTGAAACTATTTACTATGTAGTAATATTGCGCTATTACAATAATGTCTACAATAAAATAAAATTACTCTAAAATAACGTTAAGGGGTTACCCATATAGCCCTTAACATGTAATAATGCCAGTAGTCTATACAGTACCTGCATATCTCCTGATCGGGAGACTATGAGAAGATACTCCATAGGTATGACACAAATAGAAACTCGAAGTAAGGCTTGCTATGGTAGGTGACATGCCACACGAGGCAATGTCAGGGTAGATATACCAATTATGCACACGGGCTGGTGGTAACGTAGTAGCCACATATGCCCACCTTGGAACACTCTCCCAAATCAAAATCGAAGGATGGCCATCAAATCAAACAAAAGTAAGAGTATAGTATCGAAGAAGTGTGTCCGACCAGAGGAGCTACCCCTTTTGGCCCGAGATCGCTCCTGTTTTAGCCACCTTATGCCAACTCATGGGAGTGGGTCCACGTAATATACCTCAAGAACGTCACCACCATCCTACTTCATTCAGAAATCTCCACCACGTACACGGTTGTTAAAGTGGTTTTTGGAGTTGGTAGAGAGTATGACAACTTCCAATCCCGGTCTCTTTTAACAACCAAACGTTATTGTAATGCCGTGGTCATTTCAAAATAGTTTATAATTCAAAAATCAAATCATTTCATTTCCAAACTATACTCCTTTCAAAAATCATAATACTTTGAAAGTTATAACTCTTTCGAAACCAAAATACTTGAAATCATTACACTTTGATAATCATAACCTTTCGAAAACAAATTTCCAATTTAACTCAATTCAAACCATCAGTTCAATTCAATTCAGCTTCTCAACAAAACATTTCAAATCTTATCAGCTTCAAACAAAGATTTAATCCACAAAATAAACTATTCAATTTTTAATATATTTTAAAGCTTTAATATACCATATTTCAAAAATAATTTTATAATTTCATATATATCAAATTTAACTTCATTATTACTTAGTTTAGAAATATTCATTTCATAAATCCAATATTATTTAAATAAACTCAATTTACAAATAAACTCAATATCCTTTCATACTAATATAAACCTCAATTATTCATTTATCAAAATCAAATATCATTTCAAATTCACATTCTTTATCAAAATAAAGGTTAAATCATTTCCAAACCATTTCAATCATCAAAATATCATATTCTTTCAAAACCTCATTATCAAATCATTATTTGAATTCAAATTCAAATATTCAATTTAAAAATATCATTTTTATATTAAATAAGCATTCATTTATTATTTCAAGTATCATTACAAAACACATTTCAAAATTCCATTCAAAAATTCATTCATCTCATTATATTTCATTCCATTTAAAACATAACCAAGTAAACCTTATTTAAATTCAAATTCAATTTAAATTCCTTAAAATTCAAATATTAAGTCATATTCAAAACTCCTTAAATTTCACAAATAATCAATTTCCAAAATTTAAATCATTATCACTTTAAAATATAACTCAATTAGTGTTAAAATCTATAACATTTCAAACATTGTTAAATTTAGCAACGATAGCATTTAAAAAGTGCTACCGTAGCTTATAGTTTCCAAAATAGTTTAGTTCAAGAATAACGGCATTATAAAATGCCATAATAGATATTTAGTTATTTCAAACATAGTTAAGTTCAAAACAACAGCATTTTAAAGTGCTGTCATAAAACTACAACATTTTTGGGAAATGCTGTAAACAAAATTCCAGATTTTATTATAACTTTCAGAAACATTTAAAACTTCAATTTTTGTTATTTTAAATTTATAAGTCATATTTCTAGACTTCAAAATTTTACATTTAAATAAATTTAACACATGATTTATCGCAATAGATAACTGGATCTTCAAGGAAAACTCCAATTCTAAAGGTGAGTCTTGAATGTTGAATCACTCAGTCTGACTCAAGCATAAAGCAAAACAAAAAACACTCGAGTCAGGACATAAATACTTATTTACTATAAATCAACTCAAGTGAACATTAACAAAATGCATCAGTAACTTAAAAGATGCTTGGGACCGCCTATCTTTTAAGGATCCGTTAAACTATTTACTATGTAGTAGTATTGCGCTATTATAAAAATGTCAACAGTAATAGAAACTTACTTTAAAATAGCATTAATGGGTGACCCATATAGCCCTTAACACGTAATAATGCCAGTAGTCTATACAGCACCTGCATATCTCCTGATCGGGAGACTATGAGAAGATACTCCATAGGAACGACACAAATAGAAACGCGTAGTAAGGCTCGCTATGGTAGGTGACACGGCACACGAGGAAATGCCAGGGTAGATATACTAATTACGCACACGGGCTGGTGGTAACGTAGCAGCCGCATACGCCTACCTCGGAACACACTCCCAAATCAAAATCGAAGGATGACCATCAAATCAACCATAAGTAAGAGTATAGATCGAAGAAGTGTGTCCGACCAGAGGGTAGCCCTTTTGGCCCGAGATTGCTCCTGTTTTAGCCACCTTATGCCAACTCACGGGAGTTGGTTCCACGTAATATACCTCAAGAACGTCGCCACCATCCTACTTCATTCTGGAATCTCCACCGCGTACACGGTTGTTAAAGTGGTTTTCGGAGTTGGCAGAGAGTATGACATCTTCCAATCCCGGTCTCAACGTTATTGTAATGCCGTAGTCATTTTAAAATAGTTTATACTTCAAAAATCAAATCATTTCATTTCCAAACTATATTCCTTTTAGAAATCCTAATACTTTAAAAAGTATAACTCTTTCAAAACCAAAATACTTAAAATCATTACACTTTGAAAATCATAACGTTTCGAAAACAAATTTTCAATTTAACTCAATTCAAACCATCAGTTCAATTCAATTCAGTTTCCCAACAAAACATTTCAAATCTTATCAATTTCAAATATAGATTTGATCCATAAAATAAACTATTCAATTTTTAATACATTTTAAAGCTTTAATATACCATATTTCAAAACCAAATTTTATAACTTCATATATATCAAATTTAACTTCATTATTACTTAGTTTAGAAATATTCATTTCATAAATCCAATATTATTTAAATAAACTCAATTTACAAATAAACTCAATATCTTTTCATACTAATATAAACTTCAATTATTCATTTATCAAAATCAAATATCATTTCAAATTCACATTCTTTATCAAAATAAAGTTTAAATCATTTCCAAACCATTTCAATCATCAAAATATCATATTCTTTCAAAACCTCATTATCAAATCATTATTTGAATTCAAATTCAAATATTCAATTTAAAAATATCATTTTTATATTAAACAAGTCATTTATTTATTATTTCAAGTACCATTACAAAACACATTTCAAAATTCCATTCATAAATTCACTCATCTCGTTACATTTTATTCTATTTAACACATAACCAAGTAAACCTTATTTAAATTCAAATTCAATTTAAATTCCTTAAAATTCAAATTTAAATATTAAATTATATTCAAAACTCCTTAAATTTCACAAATACTCAATTTCCAAAAGTTAAATCATTATCACTTTAAAATATAACTCAATGAGTGTTAAAATCTATAACATTTCAAACATTGTCAAATTTAGCAACGATAGCATTTAAAAAGTGCTATCGTAGCTTATAGTTTCCAAAATAGTTTAGTTCAAGAATAACGGCACTATAAAATTCCGTAATAGATATTTAGTTATTTGAAACATAGTTAAGTTCAAAATAACAGCATTTTAAAGTGCTGCCAAAAAACTACAGCATTTTTGGGAAATGCTGTAAATAAATTCCACATTTTATTATAACTTTCAATAACATTTAAAACTTCAATTTTTGTTATTTTAAATTTATAAATCATATTTCTAGACTTCAAAATTTCACATTTAAATAAATTTGACATATGATTTATCACAATAAAATTTTAAAAATCAAACATCTAATTAAAAATTCATTTGTTAAGTCAAAATTTCACTGTTTATTTACTTATAAAATTTAAACAAAAACTTAACATTTTACTTCAAATATCATTTCAAAACTTTAAATTAAATTTCCATTATTTACTTACATTTTAAAATTAAAATTTAAAGTCAAAATTCACATTTACTTCAAATTTACATACTTCAATTCACAAATTTAAAACTAAATATTTAGCCTTCTCAAAACCATATAATTTTAAATCAAATTTCATACTTTTAAAAAATACATATCTTAATAAAAAATCATTTATAAATATACCACGGAGTCTGTATATAATTTTCTAACCTAGGTCAAGTGATACAGATATATATCATTTCAATCCGCGATTTAAAAAGAAAAACCGGGTTCTATCATTTCAAACCCACAATCCCAAATAAATAAAAATACATAAAAATCGCTCAGGCCTATCATTTCAGCCCATAACAATTTTTCCCTATTCTAAAGTCCGTTCGGGTATGTATCATTTCAACCCATAGTGATTCTATTCTGACATGGAACTTGCAGAGTGAATATATGCATAAACAATATAAACAATTATACTAACATGTCAATGTCAAAATATAATGTCATATATCAGATGTTAGGTGATAATTAACAAAGTAAACATGGAAATAACATGGCATAGCATATCATATAATCATCATTTACTTGCGTAAGCATTTTAAATTACTAAACACTTGTCATCGATTCACTAATTCATAAGTAAAATGCCAGAGTGAGAAAGACTCACCTTTTCAAGCTGAAGACCAAAACAACACACAGGCACGATTCCAAGGGTACGACACGCACGATTTGATTTGAATGAATGGAGATCCTAGATGATTATCTTGTATAAAACAATTAAAACAAGACATTATAAACATATATATACAATGCAAAGATTTTAAATTGAAACGATGTTGAAATTGGAATCAACAAAAGACATTACCAAGCCTTGAAATCAAAATTGCTTGACCTACTCTCAACATGGGCTCGGCCATACATGCCATAGGCTCGGCCATGATCAGGTCTAGACCTGAAATGCTTGGCTATGGTCAGGTTAGAGGAAGACAAAGCAAGGTAGGTGAAAAGGTAGAAGTTATAACATGGACTACAAGGGTCTAAGGCATAAAGGAGGAGTTTTTTTGTACATGATAGTCTCGGCCTTTGTCATGTTTGGCTCAGCCGTGGTCAGGTAAAGGTCAGGTTAGAGGAAAGGGGACGGCCAGAGGTGGTGGCAGCAGGTGGTGGTGGTTCTAGGGTGGTGGTCGTGGCAACAAATGAAGGGAATGGTGAAGATAGGCTTGGCTGTAGTTTTTAAGGAGTTTGTGCAAATTTTATGGAGCTATCATCATCAAGTGGTCATGCCTTGACTTTTTTTTAGAGGAGGATCTGACGGCTGTTGTAGATGAAGGAGGTGATGGTGGAGCTGATGGTGGAGAGGCTAGGCCAAGCAAAGCTAGGAGAAGAGGCAAGACAAAATCATTTAAAAGAGGAGAAAAGGGTAAAGCCATTAGCATTTTCTTTGTTTTTTTTCTTTGGATAAAGTGGCCGTGAGTTTTAGGAAACGAGAAAAGGATTTCACGTGAAAAGTAAAGAAAAGATGCAGGACAATGCTTAGGAGAATTTGCGGTCAAAGCATGAAAAGGTAAATTGAAAAATGAATAGACAAAAGAAATGAAAAGACATAGAATATAAAAGGACTTTGACCATTTGAATTTATTTTTCTTTTAAATCAAAATAAAATAAATAAAAAGTAAGTAAAATAAAACTGAACAAAATAAAGTAGAAAAGAAAATTAATAAATATTTTTAGTAAATATAAAATAATTAAGAAAATAGCATAATAATTGAAACTAAGATTTAAAAATTGTAAATAAATACAATAATCTTTGAAAAATTATAACATCACTTTAAAAATGTTTTAAAAATAAAATATATGCGTAACATGACATATTACACAAACTAGAACAAGAATTTACAAACAAAATATTATTTATATAAATTAAAATAAACAATTTTGTTAACTAAAACAATTTACATACAATATTGTAAAAAGCATAACTTTCACAATATTAATCGGATTTCAACGAAACGAAAAACAGTATTCTTGAAATTTTATTTATTTTCATAATAAAATATAAAATTAAAAAAATTCAAATATTTAAATTTTAAATTTAAAAGTCAAAGTTTGACCAGATTGACCAAAAATTCACATTTTCTAGAAATATTCAATTATTTCATGTTTGAAATTCTAATTCACATAAAAATCAAAATTTATATTTAAAATAACAAAATTTTATTCATTTTAATAAATAAAATAAAGTTTTTTAAATAAGGAATTCAAATAAAATAATTAAAATATATAATTATAATAATCACAAAATACATAGTTGTTACACTCTCCCCACTCAATACTTTTCATCCCCGAAAAGGAATAAGGTACGGGAAAGCACAAAAAAATAGAATGAAATAGGATTAAGACAAGATGACAAGAAGATTGAAATTATACCTGATAACAATTGTTATAGGTAAGTTTATCAAGGTGGAGATGATCTTCCCAAGATCCTCCAAAATCAAGACACAAGCATGAAAAAGATCTTCTAGAATCTGATTCTCCCTTTCCACTTGACCGACGGTCTATGGATGGCAAGCAATGCTTAGATTCAAAAATGAGTATCGAAGATTATAGAAAGGTTTTCAAACAGATTGGTATAAGTAATAGCCTTCCCATTCTGTAGCAAGATAAGCGAAATAAGGACAACCAAAAGATAGTTTGAAAAACAAAATAAGATAATAAATTTGAAACCATGAAAATTTCAACTTAAATTCAAAATTAATTTTACATAAGTTAAATGAATCTTTACTATCACAAATTTCATTATCTTATCATCCAGTTATCTTAAATTAACAATCTCTAAAATCATGGATTTGAAAATTTGTAACAACCCTAGATTATTGCCTATATATTTTAAATTTCACTTTATTTTATTTTATTTTTAATTTTTTTTTCAAATATTTCATTTTGAAATATAAATGCTGATTATTAAGTGATCTATAGTTCAAAATAGTATAAATTGGACATTTTACTAAAAAGGTGAATTTCTACTCAAACTGTTCAAACTTTGACTTTTAAACTTCAAATTTAAATTATTTGAAATCTTAAATTTTATCTTTTATTTTAAAAATAGATGAAATGACTTGAAGACTGCTTTTTGTTTCGTTGGAAATAGACTTAAATTGTGAAAGTTATGTATATTTCAATATTGAGTGCAATTTGTTTATTCTGCAATTTTGTTATTTTAAATTCTATAAATTATATTTTCTTTGCCATATTTTATTTTAATATGTATTAATATGTTATTTTATGTATAGTTTTGTCTTTTAATATTTTAAAGTGAGGTAGGAATTTTTCTAGAGTTAGTAGTATTTTCCTTGTAATTTCCATGCCCTGTTTTCAATTTTTAAACATTTTCTTTAGTTCTTTTTCTATTTTTCTCCAATTTAATTATTTATTTTGTTTTGAAAATGATAAATAAATTATTTTATTTCAAATTTTCACTTCATAATATTTTTAAAATGAAGTGGATATTTTTCCAAGACTAGTAGTGATTTATTTGTAATTTCTGGACACTATTTTGTATTTTTAAGTAATTTCTTTCATTTTTTATATTTTATTTAAAATTAATTTTTTATTTTCTTATATTTTCACTTGGTTTCGGTTTTTAAAAGTATTCGCTGATTTATTTTTGTTTTTATTTGATCTTTAGAAAACGGAAATGTGATGAGTTTAAGGCGTTTCATTTCTAGACGTTTCATTGTCCAAAAACGTTTCAAATGCCATAACCATCTCATTTATTCATTTTGGCTGCCCATTTTCAGTTTTCTAGCCGTGACTTTCATCCTATTTCTCACTCAAGAAACCATTCTTTCATTTTATTCATGGCTTCAAACATTTTGGGTAATGTCTTCCTCTTATTTTCTTCCTTTTCTTCCTATTTTCTTATGTATTTTTGCCTTGTTCTCTCCACTCTTTTGCTCGGCCTCCACTCCATAGCCATGGCCACCACCTCCTACACCTCTTCCCTGTCATCATCACCACCTACTCCACAGATCTAAACCATGGTCGAACCCACCATGATGCTAAAATCCAAAAAAATACAACCTATGCCTTGAAAACATGCTAGATTGAGCCTTGTTGCTTCACCGCCTCTTTTTCCACCACCACCACCACCTCTAGCCGCCGCCACCACCTCTGAACAGACCACCACACACCACTACAACATCTATCCAGACATGAACTTGAATGTCCAAGCCAAACCCCTATATGGCCGAGCCTTTTGTTGACCAAAAACCCACCTATTTTGCCTAAACCCCTTCACATTCCTACCTTGTAACTTCCTCCGCATGTCTAGCCTTCATGCCATGCATTTCCTATGTTCAAACCTGAGCCAAAGCATGTCCATACCTGAGCCAAAAAAATCCCCTAGGCCGTGCAATCAAATGTAGAAAGCAAGGCAAAAGACTGTGTATTCGTATCTCCTTTTATTTCAAAGTTGTTTCAATTTAATGTTGTGTTAAAGTGTTAATTTATTTTGGTTTTGTTTTGGGTTGCAACAAAAGTTCTAAGCTTGGATCTCTTTCCTCTTGAGCCTATTGTTGTGTCATCGTGCCTTCTGGAATCCGTTGTGTCATTTGAATTACAATCTCCAGCCATAAATGTGAGTAAATCTCACCAGACTAATATGTACTTATATAACTGATAAACTGACACCATTTGAATCTGTAACTGTTTATCATCGTTCTATATCTGCTATATTATTATCATATGATGTTCACACATGTTATTACACTTGTTATATCATATGTTATTGTTATTTCATGCTATTCTGTCGTTTATATCAGTTATCACCATTGCAAGTTCCCTGTAGACTAGAATCACTATGGGTTGAAATGATACAAACCCGAACGGACTTTAGAATAGGGGAAAAACGTTATGGGATGAAATGATAGGCCTGAGCGGTTTTCAAAATCATTCATTTTACTTGGGACTGCGGGTTTGAAATGATAGAACCCGGTTTTTCTTTGTAAACTGCGGATTGAAATGATATATAACCGTATCACTTGACCTAGGCTAGAAAACTATATACAAACCCGTGGTTTATGTAATATTTTTGAAAATGTTTTAAAATATTTTAAAATATAAAATTTATAATATTTTGATAATATTTTGATTTAAATTTAATTAAAAATGATTTTGTAGAAATATTAGTGATTTTCTATAAATTAAATAATGAATTAAGTAAACGGTAAAGTAGAATTTGAACTATAAGTAGATTTTGGAATTTATGTTTTGTTTTAAAAGGGAAATTATGTAAAGTGAGAAAAATATAATATTTTGCTTTAGAAATGTATTTTAAATGATTTTATGAAAATAATAATGATTTTTGAATAATTTAAAATGATAAACAAATGAATGTTTAAGTAAATTTTGAAATATAACTTAAATGTGAAATTTTAAATTTTGTTTTAAAAAGTGAAATTTTAATTAAGAGAAATTTATGGAAATAAGTTATATTTTTTAATTTAAACCTAATTGTTAAGTTAATAATTTAATTAAAGAAATGGAATTTAATATTTGAATTTGAATAAGAAATTATGTTAAAATTTGATTTTGGATGAGATTTAACTTTATAAAAATCATAAAAATAAGAGTATTGAAATTATGATTTTAAAATGTGAAATTATATGATGTTTATAAGTTAAATGATTTAAATTAAAGATTAACTGTTGGTGAAATTTGTATTTAAACCCTGAATTTGATTTAACAGCATTTTTGAAGTGTAATGTAAAGGATATTACAGCATTTTGTAAATGCTGTAGTTATTTAAATGAACTAAAAAATTAATTTGAAATAAAGGCTATTATAGCACATTGTAAGTGCTATACTGGTTAAAATTAACATTTAAAGTTTATTTGAAATTTAAAGAAAATCTATTACAACACTTAAATGCTGTATGAACTGTTTTAAACTATAACTTTACGTAGCGTTTTTAAGTGCTACGGAAAGTGAATTTTATTATTTTATTAAATTTTAATGAGATTAATCTTTGGAATAAGATTTAAATTTTTGAAAATTAAATATTTAACTATTAAATATAAGGAATTGATTTTTTTATGAAAAGATTTAATCTTTAAATATAAACTCCTTTGAAATGTAAGTTTGAAATGGTGATTAATTTCTAAATAAAATGAATGGTTTTAAATGGTATTTAAATGAATTAAAAATGAATGATGTTTTGAATAGTACTTTGATATTTTGAAAGATATGATATTTTGATATTAAAATGATTTAAAAATGAAGTTTTGGAAGATATGATAGTTTGATAATAAAGTGATTTGAAAGGAAGTTTTGAAAAGATATGATATTTTAATATATTAAATTGATTTGAAAGGAGTTTTTGAAAGGACATGATAATTTAATATATTGAAATGGTTAGAAATGACTTGATATTTATTTTGATAAATATTTGAATTTGAAAGATATGGTATGCTGATATATTGAAATGGTTTTGGAAATGATTTAATCTTTATTTTGATAAAGATTTGGATTGAAAAGGATATTTTATTTTGAAGTATAAAATATTGTTTTAAAGTTATAACCACGGGTTATAATAATGATTGGTTGGCAAAGAGACCGGGATCGGATATCTGGCATACTCTCTGTCGATACCGAAAACCACTTTGACAACGGTGTACGCGGTGGAGATTTCAGAACGAAGTAGGTTGGTTGGCGAACGCTACTGGAATGAAGTAAGAGAATGCTGATGGATGGCCTAATTATGACTAAAACAGGAGTCATACCGGGCTACACAAAAGGTCGCACCCTTTCATCGAGCATGCTTCTTCGGAAACCATTATATTACTTTTGTGATTCGATATGGTGGCGCCACTTTGATTCGGGGTATTGCTCGAGGTGGGCGGAAGCTGCTGGCTTGCCGTCACCACCGGTCTGGGAGTGCAAACGGTGTATCCACCCTGGCATTGCCTCGCGTGCCTTGTCATATGTTCCTTATATCGAGCCCACTACGATTTTGGTTTAAAGATCCGACCGCGTTAAGGTTCACCATCCCCTTAACGCTATTTTCTATATGATTATACTTTACTGATTAGACACTACTGTATATAGCGCAATATACTACATAGTAAATAGTTTAACGGATCCTTAGAGGATGGGCGGTCCCGAGCTTCTTCTAAGTTACATGTACTTTTACTACAGTTCACTTGAGTTGGTTTACATTGTATAAGTGTGCATGTCCTGACTCGAGTGTTGGTATTTTTATTTATGCTCGGGTCAGCCTGAGTTATTCACAGATTTGGATTCCACTTACTAGAGATTGGAATCGCTGGAGATTATCTGCTTTTGTAGTCTTATCTATTTCAGTTCGGTTGTTCCATTCAGCTTGTACTTGGTTATCATATTGAAACTTCTGTTGTACTTTATTTCTTCTGTTGTATCTTGTTTAACTTTGATATATTTATATAGTAGCTTCATGAACTACTATCTCTTTTACTTCCGCTGCATTATTAGATACTCTATGTCTGTGATCTGTGATTTTTATTTACTGTATATTTTGAGATTTGCCAATTTTTTATTTACAACGCGGTATTTTGAGCAATTCAATTCCGGCATGAGTGTCTACCTATACACTTATAAGGGATGCGAATGGTTGAAAATACCGGGTCTTTATAAAAATCATTTATTATACTAAAATTATACTCAATAAATTAATTCTTCTTTATTCTTAATTATAATTAAATTTTATTCTTCTCAATATTTTTTTTACCTATGTTAAATATATTTACACTTATTATAACTGCTTTAAATTTATTCTTAGTTTCTTTAACATCATTTTATATTGTAAATTATTCCATTACCCTTTCCTCTATGTTTATCTTTTTATAACCAAAATTTAAGTGTATAACATTTACTATAACCACTCAAATTTTATTTATAAAATCCTTTTTATATTGTATATTATCCAATTACATATTCAACCTTTGAAAATTAAGGTAAGTTATATTAGAATGAAATTGTGTATTATACAAATAAAACTTTCCAATTCAATCATTTCATGCTTGAATATTTATCCAAATCTTGAAATTATACTTGAAAATTATCTTTCAAGATAAAATTTAGGAATTAAATTTGCGATACATTCCAAACAATTTAGAGATAAATAAATGCACATATACTATATGTATATATCCATTCAAATTTTAACCATATATCAGCATATGCTATAAATCCAGTCTTATTTTAGAAATTCAAATCAATTAAATTCCCAAAAACAAAACTGTAGCAAGACTACAGAATGGTCTCTTCACTTCGAAACTCGAAAATGAATGTTGATGGTGCTGCAGTCATCACCGAAATTATTTTCCAACGATAAAGAAAACAGCACTAATTTTAAACCATAAAATTCTTTGAAAACAAATTTCTATTCGTAAATGCTTTAAATAATATATCCTTTAAGACTTTAAACATAAGGTTTGAAACCATCGGAAATTAAATTCTCAAATTCTTATTTTAAATTCATTTTAAATTTCCAAATAAATTTATAACCATGTTTTTATAGTTCAATTATTTATATATGAAACAAGAGATAAAATCAAATATTATTTCTTAACAACCAATTCAATAAAATCCAGAAAAAGATTTATCATATAATTAAAAAAATTATTTCATTGCTAAATTTGAGAAAAAAATATTATGTCAGTTTGCTCTGTTCAAGTATTTTGGAAATCTTATCGATAGCACTGATCAGACGAATCAATCAGAAACCCAAATCAACGTCAACAACTCAAACAACACATTATATAAAACATTTAATATAAATTTACAAGTACAATTCAAAATATTTTAGAGATAGATTGGAAACAAAAGACAAGATGATTAAATAATAGAATATGTAGATGGATAAACTTAAATAAATCGCGGGCAACCTTAACCATGTCATCCGTGACTTAAAGAATAAGATCAATGTGAATTTCTGGGGTAAATCAACATTCGATCTTAAGAGATAGATTTGGGATAATAAGAGATACTAGCATCTAAACCGAGAATATAAAATCTTTGGTGAATCGATGCTATTGTAAAGGAGTTTTACCCCTTTACAAATCAATTTGAGATTGGCGGGACCGCCGACTCATTATAAAGATCATTCGAGGTGGAGTTATGGGATACTCCAGAATCAAAAGAAGCCGAATAATGAGGGACAAGAATGGATTTTGGAACCACAGGGTACGTTCCAAAATTCAAAGGAACCGAGTAAAAGACGAAGATACAACAGAACAGTAACAAGATACATCAGGTACAAATCAGAATACATCAATGAAATCACTGGATACTGGAAGCAAAATAGATGGCTGGATCTTCAAGGAAAACTCTAACTCTGAAGGTGAGTCTTGAATGATGAATCACTCAGTCTGACTCGAGCGTAAAGAAAAACACAAAACACTCGAGTCAGGACATAAATACTTATGGACTGTAAATCAACTCAAGTGAATAGTAACAAAATGCATCAGTAACTTAAAGGATGCTTGGGACCGCCCATCCTTTAAGGATCCGTTAAACTATTTACTATGTAGTAATATTGCGCTATTGTAATAATGTCTAAAGTAATAGAAACTTACTTTAAAATAGCATTAATGGGTTACCCATATAGCCCTTAACACGTAATAATGCCAGTAGTCTATACAGCACCTGCATATCTCCTGATCGGGAGACTATGAGAAGATACTCCATAGGTACGACACAAATAGAAACTCGTAGTAAGACTCGCTATGGTAGGTGACACGGCACACGAGGAAATGCCAGGGTAGATATACTAATTACGCACACGGGCTGGTGGTAACGTAGCAGCCACATACGCCCACCTCGAAACACACTCCCAAATCAAAATCGAAGGATGACCATCAAATCAACCACAAGTAAGAGTATAGATCGAAGAAGTGTGTCCGACCAGAGGAGCTACCCCTTTTGGCCCGAGATTGCTCCTGTTTTAGCCACCTTATGCCAACTCACGGGAGTTGGTTCCACGTAATATACCTCAAGAACGTCGCCACCTTCCTACTTCATTCTGGAACCTCCACCATGTACACGGTTGTTAAAGTGGTTTTCGGAGTTGGCAGAGAGTATGACAGCTTCCAATCCCGGTCTCTTTAACAACCAAACGTTATTGTAATGCCGTAGTCATTTTAAAATAGTTTATACTTCAAAAATCAAATCATTTAATTTCGAAACTATATTCTTTTCAAAAATCATAATACTTTAAAAGGTATAACTCTTTCGAAACCAAAATACTTGAAATCGTTACACTTTGAAAATCACAACCTTTCGAAAACAAATTTTCAATTTAACTCAATTCAAACCATCAGTTCAATTGAATTCAGTTTCCCAACAAAACATTTCAAATCTTGTCAATTTCAAATATAGATTTGATCCATAAAATAAACTATTCAATTTTAGTATATTTTAAAGCTTTAATATACCATATTTCAAAACCAAATTTTATAACTTCATATATATCAAATTTAGCTTCATTATTACTTAGTTTAGAAATATTCATTTCATAAATCCAATACTATTTAAATAAACTCAATTTACAAATAAACTCAATATCCTTTCATACTAATATAAACTTCAATTATTCATTTATCAAAATCAAATATCATTTCAAATTCACATTCTTTATCAAAATAAAGTTTAAATCATTTCCATACCATTTCAATCATCAAAATATCATATTCTTTCAAAACCTCATTATCAAATCATTATTTGAACTCAAATTCAAATATTAAATTTCAAAATATCATTTTTATATTAAATAAGTCATTCATTTATTATTTCAAGTATCATTACAAAACACATTTCAAAATTCCATTCAAAAATTCACTCATCTCATTACATTTTATTCCATTTAACACATAACCAAGTAAATCTTATTTAAATTCAAATTCAATTTAAATTCCTCAAAATTCAAATTTAAATATTGAATCATATTCAAAACTCCTTAAATTTAACAAATAATCAATTTCCAAAAGTTAAATCATTATCACGTTAAAATATAACTCAATCAGTGTTAAAATATATAACATTTCAAACATTGTCAAAATTAGCAACGACGACATTTAAAAAGTGCTATCGTAGCGTATAGTTTCCAAAATAGTTTAGTTCAAGAATAACAGAATTATAAAATGCCGTAATAGATATTTATTTATTTATTTCAAACATAGTTAAGTTCAAAACAACAGCATTTTAAAGTGCTGCCAAAAAACTACAGCATTTTTGGGAAATGCTGTAAATAAATTCCACATTTTATTATAACTTTCGATAACATTTAAAACTTCGATTTTTGTAATTTTAAATTTATAAATCATATTTCTAGACTTTAAAATTTCACATTTAAATAAATTTGACATATGATTTATCACAATAAAATTTTAAAAATCAAACATCCAATTAAAAATTCAATTCATTCGTTAAGTCAAAATTTCACTATTTATTTACTTATAAAATTTAAACAAAAACTTAACATTTTACTTCAAATATCATTTCAAAACTTTAAATTAAATTTCCATTATTTACTTATATTTTAAAATTAAAATTTAAAGTCAAAATTCACATTTACTTTAAATTTACATACTTAAATTCATAAATTTAAAACTAAATATTTAGCCTTCTCAAAACCATATAATTTTAAATCAAATTTCGTACTTTTAAAAAATACATATCTTAATAAAAATCATTTATAAAAATACCATGGGGTCTGTATGTAATTTTCTAACCTAGGTCAAGTGATACATATATATATATTATTTCAAGCCGCAATTTAAAAAGAAAAACCGGGTTCTATAATTTCAAACCCGCAATTCCAAGTAAATAAAAATAAATAAAAATCGCTCAGGCGGGTATGTATCATTTCAATCCATAATCACTCTATTCTAACAGGGAACTTGCAGTGTGAATATATGCATAAACAATATAAACAATTATACTAACATGTCAATGTCAAAATATAATGTCATATATCAGATGTCAGGTGATAATTAACAAAGTAAACATGGTAAAAACATGGCATAGCATATCATATAATCATCATTTACTTGCATAAACATTTTAAATTACTAAACACTTGTCACTGATTCACTAATTCATAAGTAAAATGACAGAGTGAGAAAGACTCACTTTTTCAAGATGGAGACCAAAACAACACACAAGCACGATTCCAATGGCACGACAAGCACGATTTGATTTGAATGAATGGAGAGCCTAGATGATTATCTTGTATACAACAATTAAAACAAGACATTATAAACATATATATATATATATATATATATATATATATATATATATACATACAATACAAAGATTTTAAATTGAAACGATATTGAAATTGGAATCAACAAAAGACATTACCAAGCCTTGAAATCAAAATTTCTTGACCTACTCTCAACATGGGCTCGGCCATACATGCCATAGGCTCAGTCATGATCTGGTCTAGACTTGAAATGCTCGGCTATGGTCAGGTTAGAGGAAGACAAAGCAAGGTAGGTGAAAAGGTAGAAGTTATAACATGGACTACAAGGGTCTAAGGCATAAAAGAGGAGTTTTTTGTACATGATAGTCTCGGCCTTGGTCATGTTTGGCTCAACCATGGTCAGGTACAGGTCAGGTCAGAGGAGAGGGGATGACCAGAGGTGGTGGTAGAAGGTGGTGGTGGTTCTAGGGTGGTGGTCGTGGCTACAAATGAAGGAAGATAGGCTTGGCTATGTAGTTTTCAAGGAGTTTGTGCAAACTTTGTGGAGCTATCATCATCAAGTGGTCATGGCTTGACTTTTTTTTCAGAGGAGGGGTTGAAGGCTGCTGTAGATGGAGGAGGTGATGGTGGAGCTGATTGTGGAGAGGCTAGGCCAAGCAAAGCTAGGAGAAGAGGCAAGGCAAAATCATTGAAAAGAGGAGAAAAAGGTAAAGCCATTAGCATTTTCTTTGTTTTTTTTTCTTTGGATGAAGTGGCCGTTAGTTTTAGGACATGAGAAAAGGATTTCACGTGAAAAATGAAGAAGGGATGCACGACAATGCTTAGGAAAATGGATGGTCAAAGCATGAAAAAGTAAATTGAAAAATGAATAGACAAAAGAAATGAAAAGACATAGAATATAAAAGGACTTTGACCCTTTGAATTTCTTTTTCTTTTAAATTAAAATAAACTAAATAAAAAGTAAGTAAAATAAAAATAAAAACTGAAAAAAATAAAGTAGAAAAGAAAATAAATAAATATTTTTTTAGAAAATATAAAATAATTAAGAAAATGGCACAATAATTGAAACTAAGATTTAAAAATTGTAAATAAATACAATAAGCTTTGGAAAATTATAAAATCACTTTAAAAATGTTTTAAAAATAAAATATATGCATAACATGACATATTACACAAAGTAGAACAAGATTTTACAAACAAAATATTTTTTATATAAATTAAAATAAACAATTTTGTTAAATAAAACAATTTACATACAATATTGTAAAAAGCATAACTTTCACAATATTAATCGGATTTCAACAAAACAAAAGGCAGTATTCTTGAAATTTTATTTATTTTCATAGTAAAAGATATAATTCAAAAATTCAAATATTTAAATTTTAAATTTAAAAGTCAAAGTTTGACCAAAAATTCACATTTTATGGAAAAATTCAATTATTTCATGTTTGAAATTCTAATTCACATAAAAATCAAAATTTATATTTAAAATAACAAAATTTATTCATTTTAATAAATGAAATAAAGTTTTTTTAAATCCAGAATTCAGATAAAATAATTAAAATATACAATTATACTAATCACAAAATACAGGGTTGTTACACCAAGCTTCTTCAACTAATCCTGAATCTACTTGGATGTGACTTGAGTATTAGAAATACCCGAATCAAGCTTGACAAACCAGCATAATAAACACGAATTATAAATATATATAGTGGTGTCATATGTCAGATTGATGTCAAACAGAACATTTGAAAAGAAAGGTATCTCGTAAGACCATGCCACACATAAAAATGGACGGGGTATTATCGTATGATAACCAAAATACTTTATATCAAAACATTTGGAAATTATCCCTAATGACATTGGTTTGAAGATGCTTTCTAAATAAATACATAAAGAAGGTAGGTATCAATACCCGAATAATGGTGTATATGATACCAAAGGGTAGCTGAAATGCTTACAAGCATTACAGGTATTTTGAGAATACAACCAAAATTGTAAAGCTCGTATTGGAATTGGATTTCCAATATGATAAGAAACCGGTGGCATTTTCCTCCGATGCAAAATTCACACATAACAATCCTAGTCCATTATGACTATTCACTTGTCTTAAGAAAGCCTCCGTACTACATTGTTACACTACCATGGAACATCGTATCTTGGTGGCTTTACTTTGTCTCAGTCGAGCTTCCAATACCTATCCATTTAAACCATTGAGGGTCCAGATACTGGGCTCCTCTATCCGCAATAAAACTAATAGCCCAAAATATGTCCTGTAGACCACATAACTACCCGTATCATCTCCCAGGTGTGAGGATCGTGAGGCTACAATCTATTTTCTACAAAGCCATGCTTTGCTTTCCATAAAGTCATGCTTTGCTTTTCACAAAGCAAATTCCACTTACAATGCCACCATGCCGTTTCTAACAACACACTATTCGTTTCACAAAGTACAACCCCGGAGTTCATACGCCTTAGGAAAGGGTGTTAAGTATAAGAGGAGTTCCACTTTTTATTATACATTTATATAATATAAGTGAATTCTTATATAACATTTTATAATTTAATTAACATAAATAATAATTTATGTATAATTTTACATTAATTTTATTAGCTGAATTTTAATTAATTAACATTTTTAATTAATTTAGTTTTATTCATTTTAAAAACTAAATTGAGTGTGTGCACTATGACATTTATAGTTATAAAAGCAAGTATCTTATATATATGTTTTATACTATTAGTTAATTAACATCTAATCAAAACAATTTAATCAATTTTGAAAATGATATACACACACACACACACACACACACATATATATATATATATATATATATATATATATTACCTGGAACTCTCTTGTAGAGAGGAACTCCTCAATAATAGTGGAAAGAATGGGACTTTCAATCTTTGGGTTCCTAGGCTTTAATGGTTTGCACCATGATTATGAGTGTGATGGGGCTTGAAATATCAATGAAAATGGTAGCGAAATCAAGTTGTCGTCTCTGGAACTATATTGCGATTGGGAAACGTTCTCTTCCACTATCAACGGTAGCAAAGCAGATCTAAGTGAATAACAAAAACATGGATCGGGGAATGGATCAGAGAGGGTTTGAAGTGCAAGTCGTTGAGAATGACATCGAGATGTCCTCTGTCAAAATTGTAAACCACGAATCCAGGTTTACATTAGACCTCAATTTCAGTTCCAAAGACGTATTGGAATTCTCTATATGATGTCAATGAAATCGGGCTAATCAACTTTTTACCAAGGCGTCTATCATTCTGCCAAAAGCAAGAGGTTAAGAACTTAGAAGATAATTGGCATGCATGTAAAAATGTATATTTTTAATCTTATAGTTAATCTTCTATTATAAAAATAAATACATAGTATGGTATTTGTACATGTTTTTACCAAAATTAAAAAGTGTTTTCAAATCATCATTTACTCATTTACATTTGAGAAAAATGATAATTTTATGTATGAATTAATTAGGAGAGAATTTATTCTCACATTTTTATTTTATGTTGTAAGAAATTGAGTGCAAATTAAAAGTGGCTTCATGGACAAGTAGTGGAAGCAAAAAAATATAAAAAAGTAAGAAGTCATGCAACATGGAGGAGTCCATCTACCCACTAACTAATGGACCAACATAAAAAGCAAAAGCACATGCTAGTGGAGATTAATTAATTTCTTAATGATTACTAAGAGACTACATAAAGTAAAGGAAAATTTTGGTAGTTTATTGAAAGATATTAGGGTTTTAGAACATGTATAAATAACCCTTTTATGTTCATGTAATGGATCTTCTTTATTAGAACCTTCGGTCTATGTTTCAACGACAACAACTATACAATCATATATATACACACATTTTATCTAGATTATAGGTATATACTACAAGAAAACATCATGCCCGAAGATATTGAGACTCAAAGACAAATGAAGATCTATCGACCATATTATAGCTAGTAAGGTTATCCTACTACAAAAGAGTCTTAGAATAAATGTTGTCAAGGTCTCCTTGAGTATATATGCACACATGATCATACGTAAATTGAAACATTTCACAATATTATAGAAAACTACATTTACTAACCACAGACATCTGAGGTAAAACCACAGATGTTTGAGGAAATACTCGAGAAAATAAATTTTTGAAGCCACACACATCTGAGGTTTTACCACAGACGACGGTCATCTAAAAAACTGCATATTTCTGAATAGACACTTTTGTTGAACAAAAATAAATTACCTCTTCATCAAAAGGTTGTAGCCATTAAAATGAATAGACATTATCTAATAGTAATAACTTTTCATCTACATCCTTTTGAATCTATAAATACAACCATGATTGAGATTTAGAGATTAAACAGAATTGAATTAATTAAATCTGTTCTCTCTTGATTTCTTATAACTCTTTTGTGCATACATTGCTTACATACTCTCAATATATTATAACCAAAATATAATTTTGGTTAAAAAACTTTCTACAACTCAGAGCATTCACATTCACACACTCAAAGGAGATCACAGGAAGATTTGTACTATTGGTCAAAAACTGTGTTATTTGAAACACAAGGTTGTCAAAGATATACTTTTGTATTCATCTATTCCTTCGGATGAAGCGATGGTTGGTTGGTTAAAGAAAATAACGAATGAGAGCTTCGGGACTGGACGTAGGATGGGAGGTCTGAACCAATATAAAATATCTGGTGTGATCTTTTCTATTTTTTACTTATATTCAATTATTTTTCTCTGTCTAACATAGTTAGTAAGACACACTCACACACACATGTGTGTGTGTGTGTATAAGTTGCATTATTTATAAAGATCCTATTACATTCGCTCTTTTATTTCATGTTAGTAGATTAGATTTATTTTCATGCAAGTAGCTTAGTTTTATTTTATGCAATTTAGTTAGCTGTTGTTCTCTTTACTTAATTTCCCTTTTCTTTTTTGTTTATGATGAAACCAACGTATGTTAATATGTATTCAAATATAGGAAGCTAAACCCCATCACCTCCTCCCCTCACCAAAACCAGCAACCTCCTCACAGACAATCGGGGCCACCTAATCCTCCACCAACATCTCTTCATTACTCCTTAATCAACCAACCTTCCAAAAACTGCCCATCTCCATACACAAACCAACCTCTTCCAACTCTTCGATTCCACAATCACCTACATCTCCCTAACCAATAACCTACACACCATACAAATCAGCCAAATCATCATCACCTTACAAACATCCCTCTGCCAAACACACACCTCAAACACCAAAAATCATTACCTTCTGCCAATATCAAGCTCGCCCATTCACATCACCCAAACCTGACCACTATCAATCACCTCGTTACTGTTGCGTAAACATCCCTGCGTTATTTCCTATACAATGCTGAACCCTCCACCAACCAGAATCCGACCAAAAATTCCTCCCTCACTCACCAACACAAACGTCACCTGACAACCATAATTCACACATTGCAAACCCACCACTACACCAACCACCTCCGAACAATCATGATTCTCACATCACCATCAATTGATCAATCACGAACCAACCACTCCACTGTTGCATGCATGACCCAAATCATGAACTCTGATACTTAGTAACTCTACACAGCCAACCTTTACAAGAAAGATTGACAACCACGAACCAAAACCACAATCCGAACGCTAGCAACTCCACACTGCAACTTCACCCGAGCCTTCAACTACGATCGAAACTTCCAGAACTACCAATCACGAACATCAACCACGACCATATCAAATTTCAACCTATCGCCTCATCCAAACCTCTCTCTATTAAATTGGGTTTCGATTAAATTGGAATTGTGGACTTTTGAGTTTGAAATATTGATTTGGGGATTTCGTTTTGTTTCAGAGGCTGTGAAATCTATTTTAGGTTGAGTGTTTTTGAAATTAGGTTTTTTCTTGTGGGGTTTTGGGCATTTGAGTTTTTTAAAGGTTTTTTTGTTTTTGCGTTAAAGTTTTCTTCTGTTTTGGTTAACTTTTAGTGGTGATGTTGTTTCCTTTTAAAGTTTAGAAGTAAAATCAACACATAACATACTTCTTTTAAAGTTTCTTTTGTTTAACTTTCAATTTGGAAAAAAAAATTGTTTTTGGTTTTCGTTCCATCCTTCAAAAATTCGTTTTCAACCCTTTTTGAGGTTGTAAATAGAAGAAAAGTGGACAATAATTACTTGCTAGAAACTGTTCAGTTTTGCTTGTCCAAAAAAATCGATGCTTTTAAATAAATTGCTAGTAATTTTTGCATGCTCTAGTATTGTGTACTTATCTTCTATTTTTTTTATTACATTATTGGTTGCGTGCATTTAAAAACAAAAAACAAAACAAAATAAAAGTTCATTTTTAGTTTCATTGCTAATGCACATTTAATTTATGTTTTTGCATTATTTCTTCTTGTTTTTATTTTCTAAGGAAACATCCAAGTTCACATACGGTGGGGATTTCATCACCCTTTCTTAGGCCTACAAATTATATTTCATTACAGAAAATTTGAGCAAGTAATAAAGATTAGACGTTGAACTTAAGGATGTCACAGGCTCATTTAGGGCTAATTTATATTTTGACAATTTATAATTATTACGGTGATTTGTAAAAATTATATTGATTATTTCTTTGAATGTACTAAAACCTTTAGCTGCTTTGCTACGATGATTCATGGTGCACTAATAACCTCTGTCCTTGATCTATCTAAGAACTATTTTTTTGAATTAAGTCAAAGTGTGATTATACAATTTTTGGTTACGGGGCACTAAGGACATAAATTTTTAATTAAGTCCTTGCATTCATTTAGTTCATGAAATATAAATAAAAAATAAATATCCAAAATCAAAAACAAAAAAACAAACATTTTCTTTTAAACGTGTTTTTTAATAAAAAAAAATCCATTGAAAACAACTATTTTCCTTGTTTAAAAATAAAAAAATAAAAAAAATTCACTTCATTCTTACTCTCTAATCCTTGTTTTTCACCTCTTTCTTTTCTTAATCTTTTCCCTTGTGCATGAGTGTTTGGCCTCGTGACGCGTCAATGAACCATTTAACTCAAACAAACAATCCCTTTAGAATAGCAAATGAAAATCCTCCTCGAACTCTCATAGACGGTATTTTCCCCGATCGAGTTTCTGTCCCTTCTTGCACTACATTACTGGCCCCAACAGGTAATCACTTTAAAATCCATTCAAGTCACATTAACACGCTTCCAAAATTTTGAAAATTTGAAAGTGATGATCCCTGTATGTAACAGACCGCAAATCCGTACCCCTTGAGTTGACACAGTTCTCCATCATTCAACTCAAGATGAACGGAAATATGAACCATTTGGGTTAAAGAAGAAGAGGTAGAAAAAGAAAATAGAAAACAACATCAGAATCTAAACATCGCAGCGGAATAAAGTATAATAGATAATAAATGATCTTTAAACAAAAGAAAATATGTTTATACATTACATCATCAGAATACAACATCAGAATTTAATACAATCAACAACACACTCAAGACGGTTATAATATCCCATCCTTCCAAATCTGAATACACAACGGAATAATAATCAAGTACGGATGTACGTATTGCCATCCAACTTGTCTCCTGAGCTCCATAGCATCCTTTCCTTTATCTTATAATACTCGGTCTGACCCGAGCATTATAGTTAAATAACACCCGAGTCAGTCTGGAATACCAGCGTCAGAAAACCACACTCATATTGATTATTAAAGTTCCAAAATTATTTTGAAAACAAAAGCATCTCGTAAGACCACGCCACAAATAAACATGTCGGGTTTTTACCTTACGTTAGCCAAAACACTTTTTATTAAAATTCTCAGATATTATAATAGGGTCTATTTACAGATACTTATTAAAATAGCCGAAATTGTTAAATGATTAAATTCCAGCTACTAGCCACAATCGTGGGTAATATAAACAAAACCGTAAAAGGTACGTAGGGAGAATGGATTCCAACCAATGACTAGGCACTGGGGTACCACTTGTCACAGTACGTGGCCTAGATCACCGTACCGAGGATTACTCTCAATCCCCTGGAACACAAGACCAGGACTACCCCTTACTGGATAATCCCGAGTAAGATCACCCCACGGTTGGGATCAGCAACCGCACCACTAAGTCGAATAAAAAGGGACATCTAGACAGGGATGACCTCACCCTAATGGGCGCTATCCACCCAGCCTGCTGCATAACTCCTGATTTTCAGTCATTCTCGGTTGATGAGGCTTCAGGCTAAGCATTACCTTTTTAGAATATACCACTAAGAATGCTCATCGCATACCTGACGATGTTCTGAAAGCATTCATCCATACAAGTCCGTTCCGGGTTCGAACGGAACCGAAGGCACTACTCCTACTACATCCAGAATCACCTCAGGATTTGCAGCGACTTGTCCTTGCACTTCACTGCTCCATCTTCGAATCCAAACTCGTCTTCCTCACGAAAACGTACAAACCGGATCGAAGTGGTTTCAGGAAATAAATCCCGATCCCGGTCTTTTCGAAACGTCAGCGCATTGGCCAATATTGATAGTCGGTTATTTAACTATCAACTAACATTCATAAACAACCATCAATCATAAATAATTTCACCAAATTATTTATTAACCTCAAAATATCTTCGCAAGATATATTTCCATTTTCAAACCCTTTGAAAACAGTTTTCAAACCACACTCTTCTCATGGAATAAATTTCCAACCATTTATTCCCACTGAAAGCACCAAGTACAAAGCTTTAGATTCTAAAATAATTTAAAAACACTTTATTATAAATATACCTTAAAACATTTAAGTTGAAAACTACTTCAATACTTTATTAAAAATATATATACTTTAGGAATATTTAAAATGAGGTTACTTTACAAAATTTAAAACTAGATTTTCTTCTTTAAAACAAAATACTAAGTCACATTTAAATAATTACTACGATAATATATTTGAAAAATACTTACTTTAGAATTTAAAATTTTAGAAATAATAAATTTTCTAAAACATACCTCTAAAATAACTTAAACTTTTTACTTATACTTAAAATTTGCTTTGAAAACGTGCTTGGCTATTCAGGGAAATACACTTCCCTTCCACATCTTTAAAAATAAATCATTATTTATTTTTTAAAAAAATTTACCCATTCCTTTATAAATTCCCACCGTGAATTTATTCTTCCAAATATTCACTGATATATTACTTCACTTTTATAAACCAGGTTTATAAGTTTCATAAACTCAACTTCCTTTAAAATTCTGATTCTAAACACTTAGATCAATTTCCAAATTGATTTCCAATTTACTCCATTTTGAAATAAATTTCTTTACTTACTCAATTTATTTCAAAATCCATTAACTTCAGATTTTATTCCTTAATTATGATTTAAAATCCTTTTTAACTAAAAACACTAATTTTAGATTCCAAATTCCTTCTTTATCCTTTTCACTAAATTTAAACCTTGAATTGTTTAAAATAAATTCTTCATTCCTTTACATAATATCACTTAAGTTTTAAAATTCATTGTTATTCTGTTTATTGAAAATCCCCTTTTCATACTTGGAACTTAATTACTGGAATTTTAAAATCACTTTTATTCCTTCCCAATATTTATTCAAATTCTCTATAATTATTTTACTTAAAAATTCACTCTTTTATTTCCATTTGAAAAATCCAATTCTATATATTTTGATAATTCAGTGTTTCGAAATATATTCAAGCAAACCATAGCATTTAATATTCCAATTATCAATATAATTCGTCATAGAATTTCAAATATTCATAACACAGAATATTAAACAATCTAAATAATTTTGAGGGATCTAGTTGGATCCCTCCAACCTGTTTTCTTGCATCCACAGATGTTAGCACAATACCAATTCCACTTCAGGTGGAATATCGTGGTATATGGGATTAATATAATATCATCCGCTATTATGCGGCGCATAGAGTCTCATCCGCTATATAATGCGGGAAATCAAACACTCTAATATATACTATATACTACTATATATAATATAGCACATCAAGTCTCAATCTCCAACCTATTATTTAAATTTTACCAATTAAATTTAAATTAAACCCAGATGAGTGAGATTAACTCAACTTTGATTTAGTTTTGCAAACTGATCCAACCTTGACTTGTTTCTCCATGATTTATAGACCTTGTATAACATTAACACGGTTTATTAACATTCGAAATAAAATACTAAATTTAAATGACCTATGATTTAATTTAACAAAAAAATTGGTTTTAAACCAAAAATTAAATTTCAACCAACCTTCTTATAATAAAATATTTTTCTTAGTGCCTAGAATAATTAGATAAGTAAATTACAAATTAATTATCTACTCCATTATTTCTTAAAATAAATCTAGTAAATTAAAAAATGTATATTTATTTCTAATTTTTTTCCCAAACTGCACATGCTAAAAAAAATCTATATAAGCTTTAAACATTTAAAATCCTATTTCTCCTAAATCTTATTGTTTTATAAAATTATCCAAAACTAAAATTACAGAAATTAAGGTCAACAGACTCACCAAAATAGGCTACAAACATTGACTGCCGACATGCCTCACCGATGAACGCGACCCAATCCTGCGGCCTCCTTCCGACATCAGTGAATCCAAACGCAGCAGCCCACCTCGCTTAGGCCACCAATGCAAACCTGCGACCTAACTCTCCCCTTAATGTTTGTCAACGACGCCACCCTCGATTGCTCCACCATGGTCACGCCCCCCTCAAGAGATGCTCTCTCTCCCACTACTCTTTGGCTGATGAGATATTGGTTTGAAATCTCATCCAAAGCCTCGGCCCGCAAGCTTTTGAATCGAAATCGATTCGCAGCCATAAAACGACGCGAAGCCCCCCTGCGATCATCAGCGTGAATCGATAAGCATAGCAAAATGCCACAGTTGATTTGCTTAGAAAATGTGGGTTTAGGGATTTGAAGAGCTCGACAACTAAAAGAGAAAATAGAAAAACGCGATCTGGATTAATCTTCCATTTTTCTCTTCGAAGTGTTAATTTCATTCGACGAAATAAGATCAAATTTAAAATTGAGACGGCTCGGCTGAAAGAAAGAAGGGAACGAGATATAAGTGATTATAAAAAGACAAAAAGGGGAAAAGAAATGACAGAAGCGTGTTTGAATTAGCTAGCGTGATCATAAAGGAATAGGCAGTAGGGTGGCTGAGAGAAGACATAAAGAAAACCTGATGTGAATAGCATTTTTGACCAGTCAACAATGTATACAATATTATTTAAATTTAAATTTAAATTTTGAATCGTCTCGAAATCACCACTTAAAATTTTGACCTCCTATCGAGACGTGCCGCTAGGCATTTATAATGTTATACTCATATTCCGAACGCAATGGAAAAGGTTTCGAGCCCTAATTCGATCGTATAGAGGAGATAGGTTTTTGGATTGACTATTAAAATTTATTCAATTAATTATTTTTCAGGTGTTTATATCTCGTACGATCACATGATAATTCCGAAAGCTACGAAATTTGAAACCCGTTAATAATAATACGATATTACGGATCCAATGGAACTGGTTTCGTCAAATTCCGAGACTGTGCCTCGGAAGGCTATTTTAAATTTCGATTTAAACGATATATTTTCAAAACTGAACAAATCACCTTTAAATTTAATTTTAACACTTTACTATCTTCAGTATTATCAATATAAATTTTACAAGCCTTCAAATTATTTTTAACAGGCTTAAAACCGAAGATTCAATAATTTACCCAATTTCAGTTTGTTAAATTAAATAGTTATATCATCCAACAAGCCGCTGTATTAAATTCTAAATCTATTTTATTGAATAAAAAACCAAACTTTTCATATTCAAAATCAATTTATAATCCAAATTAAATATTTAAACCCATTTAAATATTCCAAACTCAACGATAAAAAATTCGGGTTGTTACATTCCTCCCCCCTTAAAAAAATTTCGTCCCCGAAATTGCTAGTTAAGAGGAATGGTCTAATACCCGTTTACGATTTTCCCAAAACCAAACAGTTTTTAACAACTCTCAAAACAATCTTTTTATTAAAGACACACTAATCCTTTTTCTAGCCTTCCCAAAAGAAAACAAAACGTCAAGTGGCTAGATCAAAAACCCAATCAAATTTCATAAAGAAATTTAAACACATACTTTTTTATCGAGCAATTCAATTTATCTTTTGAAATCAAAAATCCAAAATTTTCTTTTATAATCCCTGTATATCTTACTTAGCAATAATATCCAACTACAACATTCAAAATCATTTTATACACTTCTTTACAAAATTTTAATGTTCATTCATCCAAGCCCGTACGATGTACCTATATCATTCGTACGCAATATCAAATCCGATCGCTCACTCGATCACACAATTTCACTTTCGAACGAGCATCGTCCACCCGACTTTCTAGTGCGGACTCAAATCTGGTTTCTTGATCAGAAACCGTCATTCTCCTTGCATAGTCATAACTATGATAGAGAATTTCCAGAATCAATCAAAATCCATATCCAGGGTTCGCCGTCAAAAATTGAATAAAAAATCCTAACTCGGATCGATATAACTATCTCGAAATTCTTTGCTCGAATCTGGATCAAATTGCTATGCGAATAAAATAATATACGTACATCCTACGTATTTATCTCAATTTATTATCAACTATATCAATTCTCTTTTTATTCACATTCATCTGATTTCTATTCACTTATCAACGCTTCATATATTTATTTTCACGCTACCACTTTAGTTTATATCTACTTCTATTCAAATTGGTTCTTCCATTTCCATATGAATTCAATTTATCTTCAACTCTGAATATTGAATTTTATCTTACGTTTATGACTGATTCATATCATTATTTTAAATTAGTTTCATTCACTAATTTATTTTAATTTCCAATTTGAAATCGTTTTGTCGTTAACAAAATTTTCCTAAAAAATTTCAAAATATTTTCCAGCTCCCAAAATTTTCGAATTTTTTTTGGCAGAGTCTCCTTTGCACGGAGGAGCTTTTGCAATTTGACAAGAGATATAAATATATATACATCGACCCACATGGTCGGAAAAACAAAAACAGTTCATATTTCCTAGCGTACCTTTATTTAGCATTTTTAAGCAAGCGGCTTATTATTTTAGCAATTAGCGCAACCAAAATCCTGCCAAACGGCCTTCAGGTACTTGTACTTACTCAGTTTAAACATATAAGCGCTATATGTAAGAAGTTTATAGCATTTCACTTATATTTAAATAGCTAAAACATGGATTCTATAACAATGCATGTTATATACTTTCATAAGAACATATGTAAGGTTTCATTTAAATCCATTCCATTAAGCTTGACAACATTCCATGCTAATATTAATAACCATTTCCAAAATTAATTTAACCCAAACTTTTATTTAATGGGCTTTCATCCTTACTCAAAGCTAAGCTTCTATAAATTTTAAACTTAAGTAAATTTGCTTTTATTTATTCCAACTTCAAACTTAAGTTCACTTCTATTTGATTCTCATCTAATCAAATTCCATTTAGTTCAGTTAGCCCATCCATTTTATTTTAATTCACCTTCTCAATTTATCAAAATAATATCCAAGCAATACTTAACTCATTTATACTCGAATTGGATTTTATTTGTAACTCAAATCATTTCTATTATAATCCAATTCCATTTTATTTTTACAACCTCTCCACTTATTTTAATCCATTATCAATCCAAGTCGAATTCTATTTATAATTCGAGTTTATTTCCAAACTTCAGTATTAACTTACAATCCATTTTATTTAACCGAGTTAAATTTTATTAACATACTCTATCAAATAATTTATTTAGCTTATTAGCTTACTTCCAACTTTTAAATAATATTCGGTTTTATTACAAAAATCACGTCATTAAATTTTTATAATTTTAGTTTGGATCTTCTTTCATTTCCCAAAATTCCAACATTTTTTATTTCGGCTTATTTATTTCCTTTTTTTTCATTTTTACAAGCTACTCACTTAATAATATTCATACTTCCCCATCCATTTACAGTCCATCACATTTCCACTTTACTTTTAACTTGGGATTACATTTTTATTCCAATGCTTTTCAATTCTTTTATAAGCTTCCAAAGCCTATTTATCCCAATTCAATACTTACTTAGTTTACGCTTATTTATTTAAGTAAGAATTTTATTCCATCCAATATTATCTATAACTCGACTGAATTTATTTCAATTCAATTTTATTTAACTTCAGTTAAATCTAGCATCATACCATTCTCTTTAATCCACTCAATCCACTTGAATTTAAATTAAGTAAGAACTTACTTTCGCTTAATATCATCTACATCTCAATTTATTTCATTACAATTCAATTTCAACTTACTTCAAATCCAACTCATTATTATTATTAACAACTTTTCTTAAGTTAATGTAATTCTAATTAATTTTATTTCTCAATCCAAATTTAATTTTAATGTTTCCATTTCAATCACATTCAAAATTTACTAATTATTTCTTCCAATCATCCATTAAATTTTCCACAATTGAATTTTTCCAAATTAAATTTATTTAACCTTTTCACTTTAAATTTTAATTACAACATTCAAAGCTCATATTTTCTATTTAAAAATCATCTCAACTTTACAAGTTTATAGCTTACCTCATCAAGATTTTCAATTCAAATAAGGATTCAGGGTTTTAAACACTCGGCTTTTGGTTTCAAATCATTTTCAAATCAGCAATATCTCAAAATCACACTTCTTAAAATTTTAAACCAATCCTGGTTTTTATCCCCCACAAATTTCCTTTGAAATTTCCAAAGAAAAAGCGAGCTCTTCTGAACAAATCAATTTGGCAGCAATCTGTCACTTAGAAACTCGAAGATGAACATCAATGATGTTGCAGTCATCACCGAAATTATTTTCCAATGACTGAAGTGAGTTCAATACTAAATCCCTTCCCAAAATTTATTTGAAATAATTTCCTTTCAGAAATACTTCAAAAAACAATAATGCTATTATGTATCTTCAAAACACTTCGAAAAACACTTCCAAAATCTCTGGGGTTTTAAATTTTCAGATTTGATTTAAGTCAAATTTTAACTATAATTCATTTGTATAATTAATGCTCATACAAATTCCCATTCGATTATCCAAGTCATTCCAATTTTTATAATCGTATTTGTTAATCTTATATGTTTAAAATATTATCATCCAAACATCTAAGTTATATAACAATTTAAGAAAATATTTCTTTTACATCAAAATATATTTTGGGTAAAATTATTTCATTCACCCACTTTTAAAACAATACTGTGCCAATTGTTCTATTCAAATGTTTAGAAACCCCTTCGATACAGTTGTCCGGACTGTGCCGACGAAGGTTCATATGCCACTCAATAAATCGATCAACACAATATAAAACCATTTTCATACCCACTGACAAATACGCGCTCATATCTATTAATACACTCAAACTCATTCTAGAGTACTACAGACTCTATTTTCAATGAGTAATCCGCACCAGAGCCAAGATTATCAAAACCTAAGCTCCGATACCAATTGTAACAGCTTGCAAATCCGACCCCATGAATCGACACTATTCTCCATCATTCAACTCAAGATGAACGGAAATACGAACCATTGGGTTAAAGAAGAAGAGGTAGAAGAAGAAAATAGAAAACAACATTAGAATCTAACCACCGCAGTGGAATAAAATATAATAGATAATAAATGATCTTTACACAAAAGCAAATCTGTTTATACATTACATCATTAGAATACAACATCAGAATTCAATACAATCAACAACACACTGAGGACGGTTATAATATCCCATCCTTCGAAATATGAATACACAGCGGAATAATAATCAAGTACGGAAGTACGTATTGCCATCCAACTTGTCTCCTGAGCTCCACAGTATCCTTTCCTGTATCCTATAATACTCGGTCTGACCCGAGCATTATAGTTAAATAACACTCGAGTCAGTCTGGAATACCAAAGTGAGAAAACCACAATCATATTGATTATTAAAGTTCCAAAATTCTTTTGAAAACAAAAGCATCTCGTAAGACCACGCCACAAATAAACATGTTGGGTTTTTACCTTATGATAGCCAAAACACTTTTTATTAAAATCCTCTGATATTATAATAGAGCCTATTTACAAATACTTATTAAAATAGCTGAAATTGTTACATGATTAAATTCCAGCTACTAGCCACAGTCGTGGGTAATACAAACAAAACCGTAAAAGGCACGTAGGGAGAATGGATTTCCAACTAATGACTAGGCACTGGGGTACCACCTGTCACAGTACGTGGCCTAGATCACCATACCGAGGATTACTCCCTATCCCCTGCAACATAAGACCGGGACTACCCCTTACTGGATAATCCCGAGTAAGATCACCCCACGGTTAGGATCAGCAATCGCACCACTAAGCCAAATAAAAAGGGACATCTAGACAGGGATGACCTCACCTTAATGAGCGCTACCCACCTAGCCATGCTGCATAACCTCTGATTTTCAGTCATTCTCGGTTGATGAGGCTTAAGGCTAAGCGTTACCTTTTTAGAACATATCACTTAGAATGCTCATCGCTCCCCTGACGATGTTCTGAAAGCATTCATCCATACAAGTCCGTCCCGGGTTCGAACGGAACCAAAGGCACTACTCCTATTACATCCATTTTGGAATCACCTCAGGATTAGTGGCGACTAGCCCTTGCACTTCACTCTCCATCTTCGTATCCAAACTCGTCTTCCTCACGAAAACGAACAAACCGGATCGAAGTGGTTTTCAAGAAATAAATCCCGATCCCTGTCTCTTCGAAAGATCAGCGCATTGGCCAATATTGATAGTCGGTTATTTAACTATCAATTAACATTCATAAACAACCATCAACCATAAATAATTTCACCAAATTATTTATTAACCTCAAAATATCTTCGCAAGATATATTTCCGTTTTCAACCCCTTTGAAAACAGTTTTAAAACCACACTCTTCTCATGGAATAATTTTCCAACCATTTATTCCCACTGAAAGCACCAAGTACAAGCTTTATATTTTTAAAATAATTTAAAAACACTTTATTATAAATATACCTTAAAACATTTAAATTGAAAACTACTTCAATACTTTATTAAAAATATATATACTTTAGGAATATTTAAAATGAGTTTACTTTATAAAATTTAAAACTAGATTTTCATCTTTAAAACAAAATACCAAGTCACCTTTAAATAATTACTGCGATAATAGATTTGAAAAATACTTACTTTAGAATTTAAACAATTAGAAATAATAAATTTTCTAAAACATACCTTTAAAATGACTTAAACTTTTTACTTATACTTAAAATTTGTTTTGAAAATGTTCTTGGCTATTCAGGGAAATACACTTCCCTTCCACATCTTTAAAAATAAATCACTATTTATTTTTAAACAAATTTACCTATTCCTTTAATAAATTCCCACCATGAATTTATTCTTCCAAATATTCACTAATATATTACTTCACTTTTATAAACCAAGTTTATAAGTTTCATAAACTCAACTTCCTTTAAAATTTTGATTCCAAACACTTAGATCAATTTGCAAATTGATTTCCAATTTACTCCATTTTGAAATAAATTTCTCTACTTGCTCAATTTATTTCAAATCCATTAACTTTAGATTTTATTGCTTAATTTTGATTTAAAATCCTTTTTAACTGAAAACACATATTTCAGATTTCCAAATTCCTTCTTTATCCTTTTCACTAAATTTAGACCTTGAATTGTTTAAAACAAATTCTTCATTCCTTTACATAATATCACTTAAGTTTTAAAATTCATTATTATTCTGTTTATTCAAAATCCCCTTTCCATACTTGGAACTTAATTATTAGAATTTTAAAATCACTTTTATTCCTTCCCAATATTTATTCAAATTCTCTATAATTATTTTACTTAAAAATTCACTCTTTTATTTCCTTTTCAAAAATCCAATTCTATATATTTTGATAATTTAGTGTTCCGAAATATATTCAAGTAAACCATAGCATTCAATATTCCAATTATCAATATAATTCATCACAAAATATCAAATATTCACAATGCAAAATATTTAACAATCTAAATAATTTTGAGGGATCCAGTTGGATCCCTCCAACATATTTCCCTGCATCCACAGATGTTAGCACAATACCAATTCCACTTCGATGTGGAATATCGCGGTATATGAGATTAATATAATATCATCCGCTATTATGCGGCGCATAGGGTCTCATCCGCTATATAATGCGGGAAATCAAACATTACAATATATACTATATACTAGTATATATAATATAGCACATCAAGTCAATTCAATCATCCAACCAATTATTTAAATTTTACCATTTAAATTTAAATTAAAACCAGATGAGTGATATTAACTCAACTTTGATTTAGTTTTGCAAACCAATCCAACCTTGACTTGTTTCTCCATGATTTATAGACCTTGTATAACATTAACACGGTTTATTAACATTTGAAATAAAATACTAAATTTAAATGACAAATGATTTAATTTAACTAAAAATTTGGTTTTAAACCAAAAAATAAATTTCAACTAATCTTCTTATAATAAAATATTTTTCTTAGTGCCTAGAATAATTAGATATGTAAATTACAAATTAATTATCTACTCCATTATTTCTTAAAATAAATCTAGTAAATTAAAACATGTATATTTATTTCTATTTTTCTTTTTTTTCCAAACTGCATATGCTAAAAAAAATCTGTATAAGCTTTAAACATTTAGAATCCTATTTCTCCTAAATCTTATTGTTTTATAAAATTATCCAAAACTAAAATTACAAAAATTAAGATCAACAGATTCGCCAAAATAGGCTACAAACATCGACAGTCGACATGCCTCACCAATGAACGCGACCCAGTCCTGCGGCCTTCTTCCGATATCAGTGAATCCAAATGCAACAACCCACCTCGCTTAGGCCACCAATGCGAACCTGCGACCTGGCTCTCCCTTTACTGTTTGTCGACGACGCCACCCTCGGTTGCTCCACCATGGTCACGCTCCCCTCAAGCGATGCTCTCTCTCCTACTACTCTTCGGTTGATGAGATATTGGTTTGAAATCTCATCCAAAGCCTCGACCCTCAAGCTTTTGAATCGAAATCGATTCGCGGCCATAGAACGACGCGAAGCCCCCCCTCCGATCATCAGCGTGAATCGATAAGCATAGCATAATGCCACAGTTGATTTGCTTAGAAAATGAGGGTTTAGGGTTTGAAGAGATCGGCAACTAAAAGAGAAAATAGAAAAACGCGATCTAGATTAATCTGCCATTTTTCTCTTCGAAGTGTTGATTTCATTCGACGAAATAAGATCAAATGTAAAATTGAAAGGGCTTGGCTGAAAGTAACAAGGGAATGAGATAGAAGTGATTATAAAAAGACGAGAAGGAGAAAAGAAATGACAGAAGCGTGTTTGAATTAGCTAGCATGATCAGAAAGGAATAGGCAGTAGGGTGGCTGAGAGAAGACATAAAGAAAACCTGATGTAAATAGCATTTTTGACCTGTCAACAATGTATATAATATTATTTAAATTTAAATTTAAATTTTGAATCGTCTCGAAATCACCATTTAAAATTTTAACCTCCTATCGAGACGTGCCGCTAGGCGTTTACAATGTTATACATATATTCCGAACGCAATGGAAAAGGTTTCGAGCCCCAATTCGATCGTATGGAGAAGATAGGTTTTTGGATTGACTATAAAAATTTATTCAATTAATTATTTTCCAGGAGTTTATGTCTCGTACGATCACGCGATAATTTCGAAAGCTACGAAATTTGAAACCCGGTAATAATACAATATTACGGATCCAATGGAACTGGTTTTGTCAAATTCCGAGACTGTGCCTCGAAAGGCTATTTTAAATATCGATTTAAACGATATATTTTCAAAACTAAATAAATCACCTTCAAATTCAATTTTAACACTTTTACTATCTTCAGTATTATCAATATAAATTTTACAAGCCTTCAAATTATTTTTAACAGGCTTAAAACTGAAGATTCAATAATTTACCCAATTTTAGTTTATTAAATTAAATAGTTATATCATCCAACAAATCGCTATATTAATTTCTGAATCTATTTTATTGAATAAAAAATCAAACTTTTCATATTCAAAATCAATTTATAATCCAAATTAAATATTTGAACCCATTTAAATATTCCAAACTCAACGATAAAAAATCCGGGTTGTTACACTGTATCTATTTAATGAAATTTGAACAAGTTTTCACAACCAAAAATCTTCAACAATTATGTGACGATTGAATAAAACTTAGGATAATTCCATTCGCACTTACCGATTACATCGAGAAATGATTGTATAGCTTGCCTTCGTATTAGATTAAAACTTGGGACGAATTTAAAAAAAAACTTTTAAAGAAATTTTACCCCTTGGAAAAAATAACCAAAATTTGAAATCAAATTGTAAACTTCCATCAATTTGGGGGTGAATCCTTCAGAAATTTTTTGAAAGATTCAAGCAATTTTTGATAAAATGTCCACATCACAGTTTCGATGGACTCTTTGCTAAATTTTATATGATGGACTTGAAAATAACTCTCGAACAATGCTTGAATCAATGTGCCAAGGAAACTTTGTAGCACAACACCACGGTGCCGCTTGACAATTTTTTGAAAACTTAGCCGAAAAATCATCTCAATGGGAACAATGTAATGAGAAATCAATTTATTCAAGATCGAACACACATTTAATAGGATCTTCATTAGCCTAAGATGTGAAAATCGATGCGATTATAAGCAAATTTGATAACGTTTTTTCATCCAATCAAATGAAACAAGCTTCTTAATCTCGTATTATAAATGAAATGATCCAAATCATATTGCCAATCATTGTCCTCGATTGTTAGGACAAATCAATGTTTTTAACAAAGTTAGGAACGATCCTTTCTCTCCAACGTGCAACCCCAGTTGGAGAATTAATCCTAATTTCGCTTGGAATTAAGACAATTCAAACATGAATTTGTTCAACCATCTTTTCAAGCATTTCCAAACAATGCTTCAAATCCTTCTTTTCTGTCAAATCAATTTCAACAAAACTTTGTGCTACCTTCTTAAAACCAAGCACAACAATCTTTTATTCCCCAAGATGACAAATGAATGACTTCACTTTAGAAAATTTTGGAAACGTTGGCTAAAGCGACCACACAAAACTTTAATCAAATAACAATTTGCAAAATATGTTAACCTCATACATGCAAAACATGAGTCAATCGATCGCTAAGCTTGAAACGCAAACGAGTCAATTAGCCACTTCTATGAGTGAATGTGAAAAAGGTGCGTTCCCTAGTCAACCTATTCCAAACCCTAGAAATCAAAACACAAATTCAAACCAAGATCATGTCATTCAAGATAGAAATTTGAATCAAATGAACGCTATAACCACTTTGCGATCCAGTAAGCAAATCAATAACCAAATTGTTGATCCTAATGACTTGTAGGAAATTTCTTCCAAATCTCCAATACCTTCATCTGAGTCCAATCCGAACATTGGATCCAATTTTGATTCTACTCCTTCACCAACTCAAGTAGACTTACATACTGAGTTGCTAGGTCCATTTCCCCGTACACTACATGCTAAGAAGCATTAAGAACAAATGGAAAAAGTGTTAGAAATTTTTAAGTAAATCATGGTCAAAATTCCTCATTTAGACATAATTCAACAAATCCCGACTTACGCTAAATTTTTGAAAGACTTATGCACTCAAAAACAACACACGCAAAGGCGGAAAAAGGTCTTTTTAGTGACTGGTCTACACGAAGTCTTATCTCAATCCATTCCTATGAAATACAAAGATCTTGGCTGCCCCACAATCTCATATACGATAGGAGACAAGAAAAATCAACAAATATTTGTTAGTCTTAAGTGTTAGCATAAACTTGCTTCCATATTCAGTTTACCGACAACTAGGTTTAGGTGATCTTAAATTTGACGAAGGTCACCCATCAACTGGCCGATCGTTCTGTAAAGAAATCAATAGGAGAAATCAAGGACGTACTCATTAAAGTGAGAGAATCCATATTTCTAGTCGATTTCATCGTCCTTGAAACCCAACCTGTAAACAATCTCACTAGCCAAATCCCTTTGATTTTAGGACGACACTTCTTGGCCACATCGAATACTTTAATCAATTGTCGAAATGGTTCAATGGGAATTTCTTTTGGTAACATGACTATAGATGTCAACATCTTCAACTAGAAAATCAATCAAATGAACCATTTGAACAGAATTTGGAAGTTAGTGTTGTTCATGAAAATTTTGAAAACGAAACAAATGACCTTAATAATAAACACGAGGTGGAATTTGAACAATTGTTTCAAGATGTTCCAAATGAGATCGAAGACATGCTTCCCTTCGAACCTCTCACGATTGAGTCTAAAACTCACACAATTTCTTTGATTGAGCAACCTCCTAGGTTAGAGCTCAAACCTCTTCCTTCTCACCTTAAGTACGCATACGTAAGTGAAAATGACACTCTTCTCGTCATTATTTCTACCGAGCTTTCTCTTGACCAAGAAGCATCTCTTCTTTTAATTCTTTCGAAAAAAAAGAAACAATTGGGTGGTCCATAATTAACATTAAGGTAATTAGCCCTACAATTATTCAACATCACACTCATTTAATCAACGAAGCTAAACCCACTCAAGATGCGCAACAAAGACTTAACCCTAAAATAAAAGATGTGGTTTGGGAATAAATTCTTATTCTCCTTGATAATGGTATCATATATCCCATCTTCAATAGTTCGTGGGTTAGCCCAATTCATATCGTGCCTAAAAAGTCCGGTTTCACCGTTATCATGAATGATGCTAGCAAACCCATTCCAACTCGTACTCAGATGGGTTGGCATGTTTGCATTGATTATCAAAAATAAAATGTTGCAACACGTAAAGGTCATTTCCCTCTTCCTTTCATCGACCAAATGATTAAACGATTAGCGGGCCACGAATTCTATTGTTTTCTTGATGGTTATTACGGTTATAATCAAGTTCCAATCGCTCCCGAAGATCAAGAAATTACGACTTTCACATGTCATTTTGGAACCTTTGCTTATCGACGTATGCCATTCGATCTTTGTAATGCTCCCGCGGCTTTCCAATGATGCATGGTTGGCATCTTTTCTGAGATGACTGAACGTTTTCTAGAAGTTTTTATGGATGATCTCTCTATCTTTGGAGATTCTTTTTCCGAATGCTTACATTATTTCAAGTTGGTTCTAAATCACTGTAAAGAGAAGCATTTGACTTCGAATTGGAAAAAATTCCACTTTTTGGTCAAACAGGGCATTGAGGTAGATAAAGCAAAAGTCGATGTTATATCATGAAACAACCCGCATTTTTCCAATAATTAAAATATTGAATTTAATAAGATTTTGTAACTTAATATTGGAGAAAATTAAAATTTAAGATTTAATAATGAAAATAATAACTAGAATGTAATGTTAATAATGTTAATTCAAGGCAATTGATAACTATTTTAATACAAGTCCAATTAATTGAAAAGATTGTAAAGCCATAATAGGTTGTAGATTGTAAATCAAGAAATAAAATTTAATATTGGAGTCAATGTTGAAGTTATATGTAATAAATTGGAATTGGCTAATATTGAAAATGAAATCAGTGACGTGTAAGTAGTTATAACATTTGTGTGTAGATAATAAACTTATAAATGTAAGTATATTAATTAAAAGGTGACAACTGTTAACTGTTACACATTTATTTAATCTGTTGAATTAAATTGGAAATCAACTGCAATTAAAAGTAATTGAATATTACGTTAATAAGAATTAAGAAGATAATAGTAGAATATTAGTGAATATAAACCAATGTTAATCATATCCATAAGATGATAATTGGTTGAAAAATGAGATGTAAAATCAAATAAATGGATTTATTGGAATTTAAAATATAATTTAATGAATTTATTTCAATTGAAATTTCACATTGTAAATTGTGTAATATTTAATATTAAATTTAACATGGGGAAATGGTTTGAAAAGATTGTTAATTTCTGTGTAATTAGAAATGATGAAATTAGTTAATTATAAAATTGAAACTGACAAAGTAATTAAATTAATTTAATAATGATTTATTTGATTAATGTGGAAATAGCCATTTTGGCCACTATCTCGGATTTTGATGAAACCAGTTTCATCGGATCCATAATGGTGAATCATTGTAGGATTCCAAGTTTCGCAGTGATCGGACTTGTCGTTTGATCGTACGGACTCGAAACACGCATAAATCAATTTGGAATAAGCTGATTTTAAGTCTAACTTCTCCATACGATGGAATTAGGACTTGAAACCTGTTCCATTGAATTTAAAATTATCGAAAATGTCTATTTTAATATATGGGATGACCAAATTTCATTTCGAAAACAAAGCGGACTTTTTTGGTAGTTATTGGCGTTCGTACAAATCCAATTCGTGTTCATTTTTATTATCGGGCTTTGTTTATATAAATAGCTCTTTCTAAGCCCTAGCAACTTTTTTTATTTCTTATCCCAGTACGTAAAATTTCATCTATCTGCTTCTCCTTCTTAATGGTAGAAACTCTATTTCATAGATTCAAATCGCAAATCAAAATCAAATCGAAAAATTAAAACTCCTCAAACTATATCGAATTATATATCGTTGGAAAGATCTCAATGAATGGTTAACGACCCGCTATTTTGGACTATTCGCATCCGAACATGTCGGACTTAAATAATTCAAAATACCGAATTGTTAATTTAGATTTGGCAAAACTGAACGTATACAGTAAATAAATAATCACAGAATCACAGACACAGAGTAATAATATGCAGCGGAAGCAAAAGATAGTAGTTCATGAAGCTACTATATATATATCAGAGTTAAATAAGTTACAACAGAAGTCTCGAATACAATAGTCAAATACAAGAATCAGAATACATCACTGGAATCAACTGAATACTGAAAGCTGGAAAGATAGCTCGATCTCCAGGCGAAGCTCCAACTCCAAAGATGAGTCTCAAAAGCCGAACCACTCAGTCTGACCCAAGCGTAAAGCAAAACATAAAACACTCGAGTCAGGGTTAACATTCTTATATCAATAAATCTAACTCAAGTGAATTAAAAATTGAAATATAGTAACTCAAGGCATGTTGGAATAACCATCCTCTAAGGATCCGTTAAACTACCTACTATGTAGTAGTGTACGCTAAATAGATAATGTCTATCAGTGATATGAAATATCAAAATAGTGTTAAGGCGTTACCATTATCCCCCTTAACACATTTTATATAAGTATCGTAGTCTATACAGTACTGTAAAATCCACCGTAAACTGGTGGGATATCAGAGAGTACTCCATAGGTATAACACAAAACAAATTCGTAGTAGTCGCGTATATAGGGATGCAAGTATGACAAGGCACATGAGTCAATACCCAAGGTAGTGAAACTACCGTTTGCCTGATCCGGACTGGTGAAAACGCATCGCCGCAACGATCGCAACACTGCGAAACAACACTCCCAAGATTATGAGGGTGCACCAATCAATAACAAGTAATGAGTAGTTTAGGAAGAAGCGTGTTCACTCGAGGTGGCTAACCCCATTTGGCTCGGCACGGCTCATGTTTTAGCCATTTCCATTTTGACACAAGTATCAAGGCTATCCATTATCGTTCTCTTTCTCCAGTCACCACGTACATCATTCCAACCACTTCATTCTGGATCACACTCCGCGTATAGTTATTAAAGTGGTTTTTGGTTTGGACAGAGAGTATGTCCCTAACCGATTCTGGTTTCTTTAATAACTTTCATAATTATTGCACCGATTGGTCGTTTAATAAATTTCAAAAACCAAATCAAATTCAATTTCAATTAGAGTTTATAAATCAACCTTTCATTTGTCTTCCTAAATCAATTTCCATAATTTACTTTTCAAAACTTCCAAATTGCTGTTTCAAAATCTTATAATTCAATTTCAAATTTTTATTTAAAAAATTCAAATATTGACTCAAGTTCGTATATATGTTTCATCCCGTAATCATTTAAATAAATTAAATTTAACATTCAAATCAATTTTAAATTCATTTATCGATTTCATTCAATATTCGTTAAGTTAATTCATCATTCAAAACGACTTCTATTAAATTTCCAATTCATTAAATCAATTACTTAAGTACAACTCCATTATATCAAAACTTTCAAATTTAATTAAATTAGGTTCGTCAAATCAAATCCTTAATTTACAAGTCTTATATCATAAATAATATTTTATTTCTTGTTAAAGAAAACAATCTCACTTATTTACTACTTTAAATAATTTTCCCAAAACTCAATATTAAAGAAACTCAATTTCATTTATTAACGAAGTTCAAATTCACTTATTCGGATGTACAATTTCTCTTATCAAAGAATTCAAATTTTATTTTATTATCAAATAATTCAATCTTATTCAATTATTAATAATTTCAAACTTAATTATTAATAATTTCAAAATTAATAATTTCAAACTTAATTATAAATTCAAACTTAATTATTAAATCATTTCAAACTTAATTCAATGAATAATTCTAAATTTACTGTCAAATAATTTATTTTAAAACAACGTTCTTTCAATAACCATTATGTTCATATTTTTTTGTTTCAGATTTTTAAATATTAAATTTTCCTTTCATTAAATTCAAATTCCAACTTCATTTCAAATCTTATTATTTATTTAAATAAAATATTTATTTTTATTTTTAAATCAAATTATTGACCAATTGGATTTATTTAATTCTCTATCCTAAGTCAAGTTCATTTGGGTATTTATCATTTCAACCCGATTCCATTTTAATTCAAATATCAAAGTATAGCAAAGGGAACTTGCAGTGTGATAACTGGGATGGTGTCAAAGTAAATAAACAAATAAAAATCAACAATCAATTACAATCTAATAATTAATTCTAATAATCCCGGAACAATCTTATTAATTTACATTGTTGTTTGTGCAAATTAATATAATAATTTCTAGAATCTACACTATCATTTCATGTAGATTAAAGTTTATTACACTATTATTTTATGCGGTTCCACAGTTGACATTTATTATTCGATTTCATACTATATCAATTTAAACAACATACAATTAAATGGTTCAAGGTGCAAATAATCATATTTCTACATGTCAATTTATTTAAACATTTAAGGGGTCATATTATGCAAACGTCATCTAATCAAATTTAACACATATATCAAATCTAACTATCCTACGTCAATTTTAATTCAAATTATACATCACTTGCGACATTAACAATTTAACGTCCAATGTCAACATCAAACAATCAATCAATTATCATCCAAACTGGATTATTATCGTATAAATAACAGATAATAGTGTCATATGTCACAAGTGAACTGATACAGGTAAGAATATATTTAACAGTGTAAATAACTAGCAGCAGCATATTTCAATTTTCGTTTCAATTGAAATCAAATTTAATAAATAAAAGAACATTAATCGTGAGTGATTGCTCACCTTTCGAGGCTAGAGAGGATTTGACGATGAAATCGAGTTACGAATCGAAGTACGAATTCCAAATCAAAGCTAGATTGGCACGAATCTCGGACAAGCTGATAAATAGGAAACCGATGAAAATTAATAAAACCAATTTAATATAAACCGAGTGTACACACATTATTACTATAATATATATAAATTTAGCATTTTAGTTTAAGGCAAAGTTTGAAATAAAATCAAATTTCAAAATCATTGTTTTATAATTTGAACCCATACACCAAAATCAAAGTCATATACATAATAAGATTTGAAATAATACCTATATCTAAATACATATATATATAGCCTTAAAACAAATGTAAAATGCTTTACATTTAACAACGGACTAGCAAAATAATTCCTTCAAAAACCACTATAACTTACTTATTAAAAATCTGAATAGACAATTACATCCATCACTATAAAACTTTCTTCCTCCCTTTTAAATAAAATATATGTATCATTACTTTGGGATCCATATTACTGAAAACTATTTCTAAGCAAAATTTTAACATATGTATTTTGACTTATATAAACAACTGACACACATAACAAAAATGATCGACATATTATAACAACAATATAAATGCAATGGTCCATGCGAGATCAATATTCTATATAAACTCTTGTTTTAAAACAATTTAAATAGATTTTTGTAAACTGAACCATCATATGCACGTACTTATACAAATTTATATCTAACCGACTTATAAAAACTTAAATTATTTATAAACTAAAACATGAGATAACTACATATTACCTGATACACACATGAAAGCAAATATATAAGCAAAATCAAGTATATCCTTGACTCAGGTCAAAAATAAAATATGTAACTATAGATAATAACTTACTTATACTATAAATATGTTATAACTCATATATGCAGACCAAACTTTAAAATATAATATGTTTATACAAATGTAGCTTACACAACAGATAAGAGACAGCGAGGAGACAAGGTGGTGATTGGATTCTGGCTTGTAGCAGTCAGTGGTTCACGGCCATGGAGGAATGACGGCTGCTATGGCAATGAGAAGTCGGAGTGGAGATGTTCGGGTTGGCCTGCGGGGAAGATAGGCGTGGCCATGGTCGGAGGTTAACTAGGGCGAGGTGGTTCAAGTCTTCGGTGGAAGGAGAGAATGGTGGAAAAGAGAAAGCGAGAGTGGAGAAGAGGGTGTCACAGGTTCAGAGCATGGGAAGGTCAACTGTTGTGGTGGCGAAACGAGCGGAGCAGGGTTGGTTTCTTGGTGGAAGCGGGTCCGGTTTTGGCCTGGAGGTGGAGGAAAGGTGATGAAATGGCGGTCTTGGAGGGTAGGAAGTCTCGGCTATTGGTGGTGATGATGTTAGGCTAAAGGCGGAAGAGGCAATATCAAGGGGAGTTGCTCGTGCTTGGAGGGAGGTGGCTACAACAGCCTCGGCCATGAAAAAAAAGGAAGAAGATGAGAATGCATATATTATTATTTCCTTCTATTCAAATAAAAGGAAGATACAATTGTTAAATAACTTGTATATATATTATTTCTTTCTTTCTATTTAAGTTAGAGAAGTGTAATGGTCAGATTATTAATGAAACCGAAAGGCTGGCAATGGAACAAGTTTCCATGCAAAGAAGATGGAGTAGCTTTTATTTGTATATATATTATTTTCACTTTCATAAGCAATGGACATGAATGGGTTAAACAAAAATATGAGTAAGTTATGTAATGAAAGTAACAAAGCCAAATGAACAAAAGGAAGAGAAATGGAAAACCAAAGGCTCGAATACGATCCGATACGATTAACCATACCGTGGTTCGCCGCGTATCGGGGTTCAAAACACAGAACTGAATATACCGTAGAGATCAGCATGACGAGACGATCAAAACGGTATAAAGATATCGGTGGTACGGTTGAATTATGAAAATTTCGAATTTTCTACTAGTAGAAAATGCAGTAAAATCGCAGAAAAATAAGATCGACGGAGCTAAAAAAATCCGAATTTGAAAAAACGAAAAATGACGTCTTGTTCAGAAGATGATTTAGAATTTTTCTATGTAAAAATATTTATGTTTCGAAAATATTTTATTTTCATCAATTCTTAACTGATTAAATTGAAATAAATTTACGCACGAAAATAAACTTCATATTTTCGGTCGAAAATTTACGAGCTGCTATATTTAACTAGACGTATTTCAAACATCAAATTTATATTTCAAAAATTTTTTATTTAAAATTTCACAAAATTTCAATTAAATATATTAATAAAACAAATAAAAATTATCGAAAATTTACGGGTCGTTACACTCTCCCCTGCTCAAAACTTTTCGTCCCCGAAAAGGGAGGAGGTAGGAGAATAGAAACAGCCAGAAGAAAATAGACTTGAATTCCAAAATAAACAATCAATTTAGAGTATATAAATTTCAACTGAATTAATCAATATTCAATAATTAATTTTAAACTCAAGGAATTTCATTAACTTGGGTTATTTTCAATTTATCATTGTTTGTTACAAAATTTATTTCAAACGATAATTTATTTTATTAATCCATTTATTATTCAACTAACGTAGTATTCTATTAATCTCTATTAACCATTTTATAATTAAACTTTAAGTGTATAACATTTTTATACGCACTTAAATTTTATTTATAAAGACAATTTATATTATATATTATCTAATTATCTTAAATTAACAATTTCAAAGATCATAAATTTGAATAGTCATTTATTATAATCATACTTTATTCGAGAAATTTAATTCCTCTTTATTCCAAATTATTATTAAATTTATTCTACTTAATATATCTTATCACATACATATTAAGTATATTTACATTTATTATAACTACTCAAATTTATTTAAAAATCCCTTTGATATCATTTTCTACTATATAATATTCAATTACATAGTTAACTTTTGAAAATTTAGGTAAGCTATATATAATGCAATTGAGCATTATACAATTAAAATTTCTAATTCAATTCTCTCCAGTTTAAATATTAATTCAAAATTTTGATTCATTTATAATCGAAATCATCCTTTACCGAAATTTTAAGAATTAAATTTCCAATTAACTTCAAACCATTAAGAGATAATTGTGCATATACTATATATATCAAATCAAATTAAATTTAAAATAATATACCTATATATATAAATCAAATCATACTTAAGAAATTTAAATCGATTTAATTTTCAAAACAAAACTGTAGCAAAGCTACGAATTGGTCTCTTCCACTTCAAAACTCGAAAATGAATGTCGATGATGTGACCGCCATCACCGAAATTATTTTCCAGTGACAAAAGAGAAGAGCTCTAATTTAATCAAAAATTCTTTGAAAACCATTTCTATTTGAAAATATTTTAAATAACATACATTTTAAACTTAAAAACCATAGTTCAAAATTATCGAAAATTAAATTCTCAAATTCTAATTTAAATTCACTTCAAATTCTAATCAAATTATACCCAAGTTTTATAAATTCATTTATTTATATTATGAAATAGTCAATGGTTTATAAAACAATAAATGAAAATTAAATATTATCATTTCGGACAACAGTTTCATTAACGATTTAATTTCTGAAAAATTTATACTTATATATAATATAATCATACAAAATTATTTCTAAATTTGAAACAATATTGTGTCAGTTTGCTCTATTCGAGTGTTAGAAATTCTATCGATAACGTTGATCAGACGAATCGATCGAAAACCCAAATCAACATCAATAACACAAACAACACAATATATATATTTATATAACTTTTAGTATAAATACAAATATACTTCCTCGCTCGACGATATAATAATGGATTTCAAAACAAGGATAGAGATTCAAATTTTTGATGGACTCAAATCAAAGAAGATTTTGAGTCGAAGATAGATTCGAAACAGGGATAAGATGATTAAATAACAAAATAGGAAGATTGATAAGTTTATTAAATCACAGGCAACCTTAACCGGGTCGACCGTGACTTCAAGAATAAGATCGACGCGGAATTCAGATACAAATCGACATTCGATCTCAAGAGATAGAATTCAAGCATAGCAGGAGATAGATAGCATCGTTAAACTGAGGATACATAAATCTCCGGTAAATTGATGCTATTGTAAAGGAGTTTCACTCCTTTACAAATCAATTTGAGATTGGCGAGATCGCCGACTCATTATAATGATCATTCGAAGTGGAGTTACGGGATGCTCCAGAATCGAAAGGAGACGAATAGTGAGGGATACGAATGAATTTTGGAACCGCAGGGAATGTTTCAAAATTCTAAGGAATCGAGTCAAGAAGGACGAGATTCAAACTCGAATGAAAGTGTTTCTGTAAATACATTTACCCTATATGCTGAGTTTTGCCTAGAGCTACCAAAGCTCTGATACCAACTGTAACGACCTGCTATTTTGGACTATTCGCATCCGCATATGTCGGACTTGAATAATTTAAAATACCGAATTGTTAATTTAAATTTGGCAAAACTGATTATATACAGTAAATAAATAATCACAGAATCATTGACACAGAGCAATAATATGCCGCGGAAGCAAAGATAGTAGTTCATGAAGCTACTATATATATATATATATATAAATAAGTTACAACAGAAATCTCGAATACAATAGTCAAATACAAGAATCAGAATACATCATTGGAATTAACTGAATATCTGAAAGCTGAATAGATAGCTGGATATCCATGCGAAGCTCCAACTCCAAAGGTGAGTCTCAAAAGCTGAACCACTCAGTTTGACCCAAGCGTAAAGCAAAACACAAAACACTCGAGTAACGATTAACATTCTTATATCAATAAGATAATGAAATTAGAAATGCTTAAGATTTATTTAACTTATGTAAAAATCTAATTTTCAATTTAAGTTGAAATTTTCATGGTTCCAAACTTATGATCTTATTTTATTTTTCAAACTATCTTCTGATTGTCCTTATTTTCCTTATCTTGCTACAGAATGGGGAGGCTACTGCTTATACCTGTCTGTTTAGAAATCTTTCATAATCTTTGGTACTCATCTAAATCTGAGCACTGCTTGCCATCCACAGACCGTCGGTCAAGCGGAAAGGGTGAATCAGATTCTAGAAGATCTTTCTCATGCTTGTGTTCCTGATTCTGGAGGATCCAGGGAAGATCATCTCCGCTTGTTAAACTTACCTATAACAATAGTTATCAGGTATAATTTTAATCATCTCATCATCTTGTCTTATTCCTATTTCATTCTATCTATTTCTGTGCTTTTTCGTACCACATTCCTTTTCGGGGCGAAAAGTTTTGAGTAGGGGAGAGTGTAACAACCCTATATTTGCTTATTATTTTAATTGTATATTTTAATTATTTTAATTGAAATTCCTGATTTAAAAAATTTATTTTATTTATGGATAAAACTCATTTTATTTATCAAAATGAATAATTTTTTTATTTTAAATATTAATTTTGATTTGTATGTGGATTATAATTTCAAACAAGTATAAATTGAATATTTTCCAAAAAAGTGAATTTTGGTCAAAATGGTCAAATTTTGACTTTTAAATTTAAATTTTAAATATTTTAAAATTTTAATTTTGTATTTTATTATGAAAATAAATAAAATTTCAAGAACACCATTTTTCGTTTCGTTGAAATCCGATTAATATTGTGAAAGTTATGCTTTTTACAATATTTGTGTAAATTGTTTTATTTAATAAAATTATTTATTTTAATTTTTATAAATAATATTTTTGTTTTTCTATAATTTGTGTATATATATGTATATATGACATGTTATGTATTTATTTTTATTTTTGAAACATTTTAAAAGTGTTGTTAAATTTCCAAATGTTTATGGTACATTGTTTACAATTTTTAATTTTCTAGTTTCAATTTAATAGCTATTTTCTTCATTTACCTTTTATTTTCCTAAGAATTATTATTTTTTTCCCTTTTTACTTTATTTTTTCAGATTTATATTTTATTTACTGAAATATATATGGTTTATTTTTAGTTTAAAAGAAATGGAAAACAAAGAGTCAAAACATTTTCACATGGCATAACTTTTCACCTTTGTTTTTTCATTTTCATTTGCCTCTTTATTTTCTGGCATAGCCGACCTTTTATTTTTGCATTGCCGTGAGTTGTGTTTCTCATTCACGTGAGAAACCTTCTTCTCCTCAAAAAAATCACGGCCATGAGAAAATTTTGAAAGGCAATGGTCTCTCTCCTTCCTTCTTTTCCACTTTTCTCTTCTTCTTTTCTATGTTTAGCCTTCCTCTTCCTCTTGCTCGCTCGGCCCCACTTCTCCTCCATCACCACAGACCATCACCCCTCCATCTATAGCAGCCAACACTCCCCTCCCTCTGACCAAGACAAGCCATGACCTTCCACTTGAAGCCATCACAAAAATTTTCCAAAAACTTCACTAAAATTGCCTTAGCCGACCAATACTTCAACACCACTTTCATAGTTTGCCTTTGGCCACCCCTTAGCCACCACCACCATCATCTACTTCACCTCCGGCCTCCCCTTTCACTAATGTCCAGGTCTGACCTGGCATGAAGACCCCAGGGCCGAGCCTATATGTGGTCATAGCCGAGCCAAAATGCACCAAAAATTGCACCTATTTTGCCTTGTCCATCGATATTCTTCATGTTGCATCTACTACCACTTCATGTTGCCATGCATAGGTGTGCTAAACCTGACCTATATGATGCTAACCTGAGCCCAAACACATCAATGGCCGAGCATATGTTCTTTTGGTCGAGCTTTTGGATGGTCAAAAGCAAGGTCTAATCATTTCATTCTTTATTGCTTTTTATTTCCATTTGTTTCTACGTTATTTGGTGTTGAATCAAAATATATTCATGTATATGTTGTTTGTGTTATTGGTTGTTTACAAGATCATATATTGGCTCTCTCCACTCATTAAATCTGTAGTCGTGCGGTATCGTGCTTATCGTGCTTTTGGAATCGTTTTGTGTCATAGTGGTCTTCAGCTTGAAAAGACGAGTCTTTCTCACTCTAACAATATACTTATGAAATTGTGAATTGATGGCAAGTGTTTAGTAATTAAAAATGTTTATACAAGTTAATGATGATTATATGTTATGTTATTCCATGTTATTACCATGTTTACTCTGATAATTATCACCTGACATTTGATATTAGACATTATATTGTGATATTGACTTGTTTATGTTGTATATGCATATATTCACACTGCAAGTTCTCTGTTAGAATAGAATCACTATGGGTTGAAATGATACATACACGAATGGACATTAGAATAGGTGAAAATCATTATGGGCTGAAATGATAGGCCTGAGTGATTTTTACTTATTTTTATTTACTTGGGATTGCGGGTTTGAAATGATAGAACCCGAGTTTTCTTTTTAAATTGCGGATTGAAATGATATATATCTGTATCACATGACCTAGGTTAGAAAATTATATACAGACCCCGTGGTATATTTTTAAATGATTTTTATTAAAATATGTGTTTTTAAAAGTATGAACTTTGATTTAAAAATATATATTTTATGGTTTTAAGAAAGTTAAATACTAAGTCTTGATTTGTGAATTTAAGTATGTAAATTTGAAGTATATGTGAATTTTGACTTTAAATTTATTTTAAAAAAATGTAAGTAAATAATGGAAACTAAATTTAAAGTTTTCAAAGATATTGGAAATAAAATGTTAAGTTTTTGTTTAAATTTAATAAGTAATTAAAAGTGAAAATTTTAACTTAACTAATGAATTGGATTTTTAATTGAATATTTGATTTTATATGTTATTGTGATAAATCATATGTTAAAAGTATTTAAATGAGAAATTTTGAAGTCTAGATATATGATTTATAAATGTAAATAGAATGTTTTTTGAAGTTCTTTTGTTTTTGAAAAGTTAAATAAAATATGGAATTTATTAATAGCATTGTCAAAATGCTATGGTTTTATGACAGCATTTTTAAATGCTGTTGTTTTGAACGTAACTATGTTTGAAATAACTAAATATCTATTACAACATTTTATAAATGCTGTTATTCTTGAACTAACTATTTTGGAAACTATAAGCTACGACAGCACTTTATAAATGTTGTCGTTGCTATATTCTATCAATTTTTTGAAATATTATAGGTTTTAACACTGTTTGAGTTATATTTTAAAGTGTTAAATGATTTAACTATTGGAATTGATTATTTGTGAAATTTAAGGAGTTTCGAATATAATTTAATACTTAAATTTGAAATTTAAGGAATTTAAATTGTGTTTGAATTTAAATAATGATTACTTTGTTATGTGTTAAATGAAATGTAATGAGTTGAATGAACTTTTGAATGGAATTTTGAAACGTATTTTGAAATGATATTTGAAATAATAAATGGAAGACATATTTGATTTTTAAAATGATATTTAAAATTTGAATATTTGAAATTGAATTCAAATAATTATTTGATAATGAGGTTTTGAAGGATATGATATTTTAATGATTTTGAAATGGATTTTTTATGACATAATCTTTATTTGATAAAGAATGTGAATTTGGAATGGTATTGAATTTTGATAAATGGATATTTGAAGTTATATTTGTATGAATAATATTGGATTTATTAAATGAATATATCAAAACTAAGTAATAATAAAGTTAAATTTGGGATATATGAAATTATAGAATTTAGTTTTGAAATGCGGGGTATTAAAGCTTTGAAATATATTAAAAATTGAATTGTTTAATTTTGTAGATCAAATCTATATTTGAAATTGATAAGATTTGAAATGTTTTGTAAGGAAACTGAATTGAATTGAAACTGATGGTTTGATTTGAATTAAATTGGAAATTTGAAATTTGAAATTTTGGTTTAATTGAATAAATTTGTAAAATGTAAAGAATTAAACGAATGTTCCATGATTTCAAATGTATGATTTCGAAATGTTATGATTTTCAAAATGTAATGATTTCAAGTATTTTTGTTTCGAAAAAGTTATAACTTTGAAAGTATTATAATTTTTGAAAGGAGAATATATGTTTGAAATGGAAATGATAAACTATTTTGATTTGAATATAGTTTTGAAATAAAAACGATTTTGGTTTCGAATATAAACTATTTTGATTAAATAAATTGTTTTGAAATAAAAATGGTTTTAGTTTCGAAGTATAAACTATTTCGGAAGGAAATAGTTTTGAAATGAAATGATTTGATCTTTTTGAATTAAAAACTATTTTGAAATGACTACAGCGTTATAATAACGTTTGGTTGTTAAAGAGACCGGGATCAGAAGTTGTCATACTCGCTGCCAACTCCGAAAACCACTTTAACAACCATGTACGTGGTGGAGATTCCAGAATGAAGTAGGATGGTGGCGACGTTCTTGAGGAATATTACGTGAACCCAACTCCCGTGAATTGGCATAAGGTGGCTAAAACAGGAGCGATCTCCGGCCAAAAGGGGTAGCTCTTCTAGTCGGACATACTTCTTCGATATTATACTCTCGCTTGTGGTTGATTTGATGGCCATCCTCCGATTTTGATATGGGAGTGTGTTCGGAGGTGGGCGTATGTGGCTGCTGCGTTACGACCAGCCCGTGTGTGTAATTGGTATATCTACCTTGGCATTGCCTTGTGTGTCATGTCACCTACCATACCGAGCCTTTCCTACGAGTTTGTTTTTCTTCCGTATCCCGTGTGGTATCCTCTGATAGTTTCCCGATCTGGAGATATAATGATATTGGACGGACTGGTGGGACTATTATGTGTGAGGGGTGATATGGGTAATCCCGGATCGCTATTTTAAAGTAAGTTTATTTTACTGTAGACATTGTTATAATAGCGCAATATTACTACATAGTAAATAGTTTGACGGATCCTTAGAGGATGGGCGATCCCAAGCATCCTTTAAGTTACTGATGCATTTTGTTGCTGTTCACTTGAGTTGATTTACAGTTCATTAGTGTTTATGCCTGACTCGAGTGTTTTGTGTTTTGCTTTACGCTCGAGACAGATTGAGTGATTCAGCATTCAACACTCACCTTTGGAGTTGGAGCTTTTCTTGAAGATCCAGCCTTATATTCTGCTTTCAGTATTCAGCGATTTCAGCGATCTATTCTGATTTGCACCTGATGTATCTTGTTACTCTTCTGTTGTATTTTTTTTAACTCTTATGTATCTTATTATTATATAGTAGCTTCATAAACTACTATCCCTTTTACTTCCGCTGCATTATTATTTACTTTGTGTCTGTGATCTATGACTATTTATTTACTGTATATTCTGAGATTTGCCAAATTTTATTTACAACGCGGTATTTTGAGTAATTCAAGTCCGACATATGCGGATGTGAATGGTTGAAAATATCGGGTCGTTACAAGTTGGATCCCTCCAACCTATCACCTGCAACAAATATACATATTAGAATATGTGTACAATGTCCGCTTTGAGGCAGACGCGTGTACAAAGGGTCATCCGCTCGTACACAGGAACGTATAAGGTCATCTGCTCCACTAGGCAGGTATATATCCAAATACCAATCAGTATATCATATATCATCCAAATAATCATCAATCATCATATAATAAATTATTTCTCACTTATATAAAAATATCAATGAGTCGGAAAGAGTGAGTTGTACTCGCATTGCTTGCAATAGCGGTTTCAGCGTTTTATTCCGAATAAAATTAAATGACCGTTTAATTTTACCCAAAATTCACACTAGCTCCAATCAATCCCAATCCAGCACCATCGCATAGTATTCGACAATATGAATCCAATGCAATTCATTTCGTGCGAAATGGACCTCGTATGACAATGATACAACGTTTTAAAGTTTATACGAATTATAAGATAATTAATTTGCTATTTCTTTTAAGTTTTAAACCTACTTTCAATCCTAGCCACATGATTTTAGCCCTAGATCTCGGTCGTGCGATTTCTTCTGTCTTCTTCTAGGTTACATCGCTCAAAACCGAACCCATGCCGCGCCAACATCGATCATCGGGGAGATGATTAGATACCCCCACATGCACGCCGTCTTCAGCCTCCACCTACGCCCGCAATTACGGCGATCTCTATCCCCCTATGCATCGAAGAATGCAATTGAACTTTGAACATTCAAACGAGTCGTCGATTTACTCGACTATAAACGATCACGACCGTTCATATCGAAGCTCTCATCGAGCTCGATAATTTGTTAGTTGAAAGTTTTCGCTACCTCTCACTGGATTGGAAGAAAAATGAGGAAGAGTGAGACGATTTTACGGCCGTGTAAACGTTAATGGCGGTAGCTGAAGACAAATTAGGGTTAGGAGTTGATTTGTGTTGTAAATAGAAAATTATGAAGTCCTTATGTAGCAAATTGCAAAACGCTATTCATCTCGAAAATTTTTGAACTCGAAACAAAGCATGCCGCCTTGCATTTATAAAGTATTACCCCTATTCCAAATGCAATGGAATATATATCGGGAGCCAATTCGATCGTATTTGGAAGATAGGTTTTCGAATCGACTATTTAAATTTAAAATTCACTTAAACCGATTTCCATGCGTTTTAGCTTGCTCCGGACAAACCGCAAATCCAATTGACACGAAATTTGAAATCTTACAATAATATAACATTATGGATCCGATGAAACTAATTTCATCGAAATCCGAGACTGTTTGAAAATGACTATTTTTACTCGTCAATTAAACATTAAAATATTCAATTTCTTCAATTTAACTTTTAATTCAATTTCAAAAGTTCTATAACATCATTCTAATTCAAATAGAATTAAATTCAACTTTATATAAAAAAAATATTCATATTAAATCCAACTTACAATTATTTCAGCAATTTCAAATATTAAATTAACAATTTAATTATCCAATTAAATCACTATATCTGAAATAAAATTTATTCAGCTTATAAACTTTACTTTGGAATATTAAAAATCAATTAAATATACGAATTTCAAATAAATGAAATTCTGGATCATTACATTCTCCCCTACTTAAAAGAATTAGTCCCCAAAATTACCAAGTAAGAAAAATTTACAAAATCCATTAACTTTTCAAAACAATTCATTCAAATTAGATATCCAACATTATTTAACCTTTTAACTTTTTTCCAAAATCCAATAGTTAAACATACAAAAACTTTTCTAAGTTTTCAAATCCATTTTTTGTTATCTTTTCAAAACCAACTAATATCGTTTAACTTTCAACTCAAAAACCAAAATTTTAGTTTTCACAAATTTTTCCAATTTTTTTCTAACGCCTCAAATTTTAAAAAAAATTCATCAGCGTCTCCTTTGCGCGGTTCGATCCGAAAAAAGTAACAATGTATATATCACAAATATACATCTCATCATCAAGGATGAGGCATCCAGAAGGGAAAAAAGTGTAAAAGTACGATATGTAATCCGATGCAATCCGAGATATGTACCTTATATATTATTAGCGAGCATATACGGCTAATATAGCGTGAAAGCGAGTTCCAAATGCGAAGCAAGTGCCATCCGCACCTACTAAACACTCAACAAATAAATGAGAAACATGTATATATTAAAATTATATGGATATACAACATATACCAACAACTATATATGTCAATATAGCGATTGCCATCAATAAACAACAAATCCAACCATCAAACAACTATCATCCAACAAACCAAAATCTACATCCAATCAATCCATAACCAAATCAATATAAATTCACTTCTCATTAATATTTACTGAATTGGTTTTCAATTTAAATCACATTTGATTCATTTTCAATTAGTTTACCTTCACTAATTCATATTCAAGTTTGTTCACTTTCAAATTAAATCAGATTCAATTCTATTCAAATTTACTTCACTTCTAGTTTGGATTCAATTATTTATCTTTCAGTTTCTTTAATTCAATTCCATATGAATTTCTATTCAATCAACTAACAACCATCTAACAACCAATGTCTAACCAACATAACCAAATCAATTTACTTCACTTACATTCAATTTGGTTTGACACATTTTATCCCAATTGGTTTAATATTCAATTTCTAATTCATTTAACTATTCAATTTCGTTAGCTTTTAATGAATTAACACCTACATCCACTGTTGCATATCAATTCATATTTCATTATTTCAATTGATAATTCAATCTACAAATAAAGTTGAATTTCTTTATATGACTCAAGTTCATATTCATTTAATTCACTTTATTAATTTACTTCGATACCAAAATCAACTTCATTTAACCTTACTTAAGTTATCTTTCATTTCAACTCTATTTTATTTAACTTTTACTTAAGTCCAATTTCTTATCACTTATTCAAATTCAGATTTTGTTTTGCTGAACAAAATTGTCTAACCACTTTAGCTACAGGTTTTACTTACCCTTTCCCATTTTATAAATTATACAACTTTTTTTTATTTAAACTTCCATAAACATTTACCTAAGTATATTTCCATTCACACTTTTATAATTTCAAATCATGGCTATATAATCATTTTACACTTAGGTTTAATTTCATTTCAATAGCATATCCAATCTAGTTCAATCCAATTCAATTTATTTAACCTTCCTTTAGTTAAATTTCAAATCATATATTTCACTTACTAACTCAATTTTCTTTCAACTTTACTAAAGTAAATTCTTACATCATATTATAAGTCCAAAACTCGTTTCACTTATTTTTATCAATTTTAACTTGGATTTTAAATCAAATTTGTTTATCAAAACAAAACTTCAATTTTCAATTTACTATTGGTAGCAAATCCATCACACAGAAACTCGAAAATGATACCGATGATGCTGCAGTCATCACCCTTATAAGTTTCCAGCAACAGTAGTGAATTCAGTGCTTTTTATTCTTTCAAAAAAAATTATTCATAAATCACATTTATAAATCTTTTTACTTATATAATTTCAATTCACTTATATAAGATTCATTTCAATACTTATATTAATAATAATATAATTTTCTTTAACGTTGAAAAACAAATTTCAAATTTAACGGTTTTCAAATTCTTAGTTCAAATACCTTTTTATTTACAACTCATATTTATAAATATACTCGTATAGTTTCATTTCTTATATATAAGATTATTTCACAATTGTAAATCATATTAATTATAATTCCATAGTTATAATTCTTTGCTTATATAATTTATCCTTTTACAATTTTTTATTTCATTTAGATTATTCAAACAGCTTTTAATAACTTATATATATTTCATTTTCAAACAACCAAACAATTCATTTATATACACTTTAATAATTCTGAAATTTTTTTTTATATATAAAATATGATTGAGGTAAAATTATTTCATTTACCCAATTTAAAATAATACTATGTCGACTTGCCTCGTTTAAGTGTTTAGAAATCTCTATCGATAACATGGCGTCCCACATACCGACCAGAATTCACAAACACCTCAACGGATAAGCAAACACAATATAAATCATTTTATATCCACTAACAAATACGCGCTTATATATATAATACACTCAAACTCAATCTAGGGTGCTACTGTCCCTATCTATACTGAGTACACATCAAAACTTAGGAATACACAAAATCTAAGCTCTGATACTAGCTGTGACGACCCGCAAATCCCTACCCTTTGAATCGACAATAATCCACACATGTCCGATCCAAAAAGCACAGACTGAAGGAAAGTCAAGAGAAAGAAAAGGAGAAAGAATAAGAGAAGAAAGAGAGAAGATAGAACCAAACAGAACAATACAGAATCTCACACCGCAGCGGAAAATATATAATATCACATCAATGATCTTTACAAAATAGAAACTGTGTATATATACACATCAATCACAGTTCAACAATCAATCAATAGTTATCAGCTTGAAAGTTATAATAACCTATCCTCATAATTGCCGATAATATACAACAACAAACAAAGCACAGTGGATAATCAAAGCAAGTACGTGTATACGAAAATGAAGATCTCTAGCTCTCATATTGAAGCTCCAAAAGCATCAAATCTAGACCTGTAAATATACTCGGTCTGACCCGAGCATTGAAAGAGAAGAACGCCCGGATCAGTCTTGTAAACCAACGTGAGAAACACACTCAACTTAATTTATTAAATTACCAAACTTTTCCTTTATCAAAACAAAAGTATCTCGTAAGACAAGTCCACGCATAAACATGGACATTTTTTTACCTTACGATAACTAAATCATATCATACCAAATCCACTTATATTATAGTAGTGTATACTATATACAAATAATATTAATCATAGCCGAAATTGTTACATTGATTAGATTCCAGCATATAGCCCAATTGGGTAATACAATCAAAATGGTAGACACGTAGTGGAGTTTGGATTTCCATCCAAATGACTAGGTGAAGGGACTACCTTCCGGCAGTACATCTCTAGAAAAATGTACCGAGGACCATCACTAAGGATCCTCTACCAACACAAGACCGGCCCACCTCTATAACTAGATGGTACCAAATATATCAGTCTTCGGTCGTTACCGACCTTTACCGAGGGCCCTCTAGCATACAAATCACAATAATCGGATACACGATGTCATAGCGTGCAAAGATATATCTAGAAGAGGATGATCATATCCTACTTGGGAATGACCCACTTAGCCTTGCCGCATCTAACCCTGTTTTGGTCATTTCTGGTTGATGAGGCTAGAGGTAACGATTACCTTTCACAAAGCACAATCACATCATTTAGAATGCCACATGGCCATTTCCGTTAACTACTAATTGTCTTCCATAAAAATACAACCCTTAAGCTCATACGTTTCAAGGAGGGAGTTAAGTAAGAGAAGTTGCCTTATCCGCCACCACTGATGTACGTTTGTAAAAACCAACGTACGTAATCTTTATAAATGCAATGTCAGATAAACATCCATACAAGTTGTCCAGGAACAGGACAAACCGAAGGTACTTTTCTATCATATCCTGTCGGGAAATCTCTAGGATTAGTAGCGAATAGTCCTTGCATTGGATATTTCATAATGAAGAGACCACTGCTACTGGATGTATATTGGGATTTTAACCCCAAACGATCAACAAGCAGTCCCCCACTATGAAAATACAGAATAACAATATCGTCATAAGCAACCTGCACAATCGTCGCATATACGTTGGTCCGAAGTGGTTTTCAGATAAATCTGATCCCAGTCTCTTCGCACCAACAACGCAAAAGCGTTTCTCAACCTCACACAGAAACTAAGTCTCATAGACTTATCATGTTTCCAACTTTCAACTTGCTATCCTTCGAGTCAAGAAGGAAGCTCGATAGATTGGAGTAATACTCCACACTATACGAATCAACATCCTTAACTCAAACGATAATCAAGCCTACACAGAAGGCTATGTACTAAGCGTACGACAAAATAGTTCCCGCATTAAGTCGAGGAACTAAAACTTTGGCCAAGTTTGATAGTCGGTTATTTAACTATAAAACAAACAAACATATATTCAGCACCATAACAGTCACTAGGCCCTTTTAATTAATCTTCTATTAATTAAATCATTTTCCAAATATTCATTTCTAATTATCTTTAAAAAGATATATTCTCAAAATCATTTCAACATTGGAAAACATTTCCAAATACTTATTTAATAATAAGTAATTCACAATTCTATTTATTTTCAACACTTGGAAAATATTTCATACAATTAAATCACAATTAAGTATATATTTATTCATTATGGAAAACATTCACTTAAACACATTTATTTAGGTCAAAACGAATGTTGCGTAAAGCATCGTTACGACAACCCAAAATCACTAGTATAGGGATTCGAAAATAAGATAGATATATAAATCCCAATACTATATGAAATATATAAATCCCAATACTATATGAAACATTTCCTTTCGAAAATCATTTACTATAACAATAGTGTTATAGTCCATCATTTCCTTACTTCTCGAAAATGTCTATTTCAACAATGAAGGTTGAAATCTATGGTTTCGATCCTTAACACATTTCAAAACATCTTTTAAGCATTTTATTCCATTTAAAATATCACTTCCCAAAACATTTATTTATTTTTAAAAGATAATTCACTGTTCAAAATCGTGAATATACTTCTCTAACGCAAATTCATTATTTCTACACATTTTATTTTAAAGGATAAACCACTGTACAAAATCGTGGATATATCTTCTTTACCTAATTCATTACTATATTTAACTTATCAAAATAAGTTGATTTCACATTTATAAAACAACGTTTATAAATTCCATTTATAAAATCAAATTCCATTTATTATTTTAACTTCATAATTATAAATGTTATTCACTTATAAACTCCATTTATAACTTCATTTTTGTTTGTCCGTGAGATGATGGTTTTGATGACAACAACCTTAGAATGGATTATAAAATATAAATACTAACATTATAAGTATAGATATATATGTGCGTATGCAGGATCTAACCATGCAGGTACCAAGAATGAAGATTGTACAGTATAGAGATTCAAGATATCAAGATAGAAGACTCATGAGAATCAAGATTATCAAGAGTTCAAGATTTCAAGGATAAGTATTTTTAATTAGGAATTTTTGTTAAAACTCGTAGAAAAGCACTGGCATCTTAAAATCCAATTTATTCGTGGAATGGAATCCACTTCGAGCCCGTTAAAGGTATGGAACCCTAAGTAGGATGAAACCTATGAAAATCTAGTGGGACGTTGTTTTTGTATCCACTAATTTTAATTCAAATAATTTTTCAAAATTATCTTGTTTTTAAAATGATTTTAAAAACTTTCCTTTTAAAAGATTCAAAACCCTCGATTCCGATTTTAAATAATTTTAGCCTAAAAAACATCTTTAATTTCAGAGTCAAATTACTCATGATTTTAAACTATTTTTCCAAATAATATATTTAACTTTTAAATATTTATACTTTGATTTAAATATAAATTATAGTTAAATTATATATATATTGTTCTTTATATTTACTTATGAATTTCAACTATATTCAAGTATATTTGTAAAGTTTAAAATAGTTTTAATATAATATAAAGGTTATTTTCGAAGAAACACAAGACATCAAAATTTGCTTTGGGATGTCGACATACCTAGGGGTACCACGTCGACATGGTGGCAGTTTGAATTCAAAATTCAAATTTCAAAAGAAGTGTCTATTCGCCATAACTCTTCATGAATGGTCATGGCTGTTGTTCTTCTATAAATAGGGGTCAGTTTCAACGAATTTTTATTCGTATTTTTCTGGTTTTTACTCCTCTTCTTCTTCCACATTTCTTAATACAAATTCATACCCTTACTCTGCCGAAATCAACATCGAATCGTACTCAATTACTTCTAATTTGATTCTCCATCACTATCTCTACAAGATTCTTGGTGCTATTCAGAGTTATAGACTTCTTTGTAATCTATTAGCGAGAAAAGGTGTGATTGTAGCCTTGGAAATCAACCAAAAGGGAAAAGGTGTGATTGTAGCCTTGGTAAATCAATTGGGTAAACTTGTAGCCCGAAAATCAAGTATCCCTACCCAGAGGATCGAAATTCTGGAGGGTGTACCTCGTAGCCTTGAAACCGAGGGTGTAATTGTACAATTGCTTTTGAAAGGAAATCTGTACTTGTGTTGCAGGACTGGATGTAGGGTAACTCCGAACCAGTATAAAATCCGGTGTGTTCTTTCCTTTACTGCTTTTATTTTATTTCTGCATCTGTGTTTGTTTCTGTGATCATTCCCGTTTCTGTATATTGCATAATTTTGTGTCTAAATTAACATAAAATCAAAAGATTTAGTAATTCTTCATTAACACTATTCACCGCCCCCCTCTAGTGTTAATCTTAGCCTTAAGATCCATAATCCTCATTTCTCACAATTGGTATCAGAGCAAGGTTTTCAAAAGTTTCATAATCTGTTTTTTGAAAAAGTTTTTCATAAATGGCTATTTTTTTAATACTAATTTAGAAGTATTCAAATCATCATTGTTTCATGAGTCTGCATATAATCAATATTCAAATTCAAGTTGTCTACCAAGATTGTTTGATGTGCAGGAATCATGCTTTGTGGTTGTTGAGGAATCAATTCACAACGGACAAATTGTGCAGATCAGAAAGAACAAATGGATACTTGATAGTGGATGTTCTATACACATGACTGGCAATCTAGATTTACTGAGTGATATAATATACAAAGACGGAGGACTGGTTAACTTTGGAGACAATTCAAAGGGATATGTGATTGACATCGGCAAAGTCGGTAATTCTAAAACTCTTACTATTTCTAATGTTTTACTAGTTAAGAATCTTAAACATAACTTGCTAAGTATAAGTCAACTATATGATAAAGGATATAAAATTAAATTTGAAAAAGATAAGTGTAATATTGAAGATAATAATTCAACCATTATATCTGAGGGAGTTGGGAAAAAGAATATTTATATTCTTAGTATGAAAGTTTCAAATGATCACCTGTGTCTGTTGGTAAATACAAGTAACCCTTGGATTTAGCATAAAAGATTCAGACATTTGAATTTCAAACTCTTATCTACACTGTCAAAACATGATCTAGTAAGAGGCCTTCCTAAAATGACTTTTAAAGTAGATAGTTTATGTGATGCTTGTCAATTAGGAAAGCTTAAAAAAAGTTCTTTTAAATTAAAAGATATAATTTCAACCTTAAAACCTCTTGAATTACTTCATCTTTATTTATTCGGTCCATCTCAAATTCTATCAATAACCATAGTAAATATGTTTTTGTAATTGTAGATGACTATTCTAGATTTACATAGACAACATTTTTGAAACATAAAAGTGATACTTTTGAATGTTTTAAGACCTTTCCAAAAAGAATTCAAAATCAATTTTCTTTAAAAATTATAACTATTCGAAGTGATCACGGTGGTGAATTTGAAAATTAAAAGTTTGAGGAATTCTGCAATAAAAAGGGAATAACTCACAATTTGTCATTTTCGAAAACTCCACAACAAAATGGAGTAGTAGAACATAAAAATAGGACGATTCAAGAGTGTGCGAGAACTATGCTTACAGATAGTAATTTACCAAAGAATTTTTGGGCAGAAGCTGTTGTACCACCTGTTATATTTTAAATAGAATTTTAATTAGACCTTTAACTGATAAGACATCTTATGAACTTCTTTATTCAAAGAAACCTAAGGTATCTTATTTCAGAATTTTTTGAAGTAAATGTTTTACTTTAAACACAAAAGATAATTTAGATAAATTTGATCCTAAATCCGACAAAGGTATCTTTATCAAATATTCTAATAGAAGTAAAGCGTACAGAGTGTTTAACTTAAAAACTAATACCATTGAAGAAACAATGCATGTTTCATTCGATGAAAATTTCAAATTTTTTGAAGATACAAATGACGAAGAGGATTTAATTAATCAAAATCAAGAATCAATTGAAACTAATAATGAAATTAATCATCCTAATAAGAGAACTAAACTTTTAAAAGATCATCATATAGAAAATATATTAGGTGATATGCAATCTGTTGTTAAAACTAGAAATCAACTAAGTCAAATGAGTAATATATTTTTTATATCAACTATTGAACCCAAAAATCCAAAAGAAGCATCAACTGATGATTCATGGATTTTGGCTATGCCAGAAGAATTAAACCAATTTACTAGAAATGATGTTTGGGAACTTGTTCCTAGACCAGAAAATAAAACTATAATTGGAACTAAATGGGTTTATAAAAATAAAATGAATGAACAAGGAGAGGTAGTTAGAAATAAAGCTCGATTAGTCGCTCAAGGTTATTGTCAAGAAGAAGGAATAGATTTTGATGAAACCTTTGCTCCTGTAGTAAGATTAGAAGCCATTAGGATTCTACTTGCTTTCGCAAATCATAATAATTTCAAATTATTTCAAATGGATGTTAAAAGTGCATTTTTAAATGGATTTGTAAAAGAAGAAGTATATGTTGAACAACCACCACTTTTTGAAAATGATAAATTACCAAATCATGTTTACAAACTTAAAGAAAGCATTATATGGTCTAAAACAAGCTCCAAGAGCCTGGTATGATAGACTAAGATCTTATTTATTGCAATCTAATTTTGAAATTGGTAAAGTAGATAATACTCTTTTTATTAAAAGAAATAAAAATGATATTCAACTAGTACAAGTTTACGTAGATGATATTATTTTTGGTTCAACTAATTTTGAAATGAATAAAGAATTTTCTGAAATAATGACAAAAGAGTTTGAGATGAGTCATATGGGTGAATTAAATTTCTTTTTAGGATTACAAATAAAACAATTAGATAATGGTATCTTTATTAGTCAAGAAAAATATGCTAAAGACCTAATTAGTAAGTTTGGTTTGTCTACTGCAAGTGGAAAACCCACTCCCATGCCAACAATGAGTACCTTAGTAAAGAAGCTCTCTCGAAAGATGTAGATCAAAAATTATATAGAGGAATGATTGGCTCATTACTCTATATTACTGCTAGTAGACCTGATATCATGCATAGTGTCCGTCTCTGTGCCAGATATCAATCCCAACCTAAAGAGACCCACTTAAAAGCCGTAAAACGTATTATAAGATATGTTAAATACACATCTGATTATGGCTTATTTTACCCTAAAAATGATTCTTTTGATTTAATATCTTACTATGATGCTGATTATGCTGGTTGTAAATCAGACCGAAAAAGTACAAGTGGAACTTGTCACTTTTTAGGACATTATCTGGTTTCCTGGTTTAGTAAAAAGCAAAACACAGTTTCTTTATCAACAACTAAAGCAGAGTATATTTCTGCGGCTTTGGCTTGTTCTCAAGTAATAAATATGCAACAAACTTTAAAAGATTATGGTTTAAATATCTCAAAATCACCAATTTATTGTGATAATACTAGTGCAATAAATTTATCCAAAAATACTACTCAACATGCTCGAACTAAACATATTGATATCAGACATCATTTTCTCAGAGTTAATATAAGTAAGGAAGTAATTACTCTCGATTATATTAATTCTGAGAATCAAATTGCTGATATCTTAACAAAACCTTTAAATGTATCAATATTTACTAAGATAAGAAGAGAATTAGGTATTTGTTCTATAACTGAAATATAAAATATAAATAAATAAGTATAATTACTAATTAATATTAAAATAAATCAAAGAGTTAAAATTTTAAAGGACCATGTCGACATCCTCAAGGTACACATGTCGACATGTAACGTTTTTATTTTTTTTAAATTTTCCCACCAAAATTCAAAAATTTAGTTATATATTCTTCTCAAATTCGAATTTTTATTCATTCTCTTTGTTTTCTCTTCATTCTCTCTTCTGAAATAAATAAAATCATGGTTCATCTTCAAAATCAAACATAAAATCAACTTTCTCATTCCCCTCTCCTACTTCTGGTACATTCCAATGCACTACTCTCGCTCGTGTAACGAAATTGGAGGAGTCTATGAAGGATACTCTTCAGATGTTGACTAAAATTCAAGTGACTCAACTTCGTATGGTGAAAGAGCAAGAAAGGCAAGATTCTTAGGAATTTACAAAATTTCCTAATGGATAACCAGGTCAACCCTATCTTGATCGATGAAGACTCTTCACACAATCAAGAACAAGAGGGCAGTGAAGACGAAGAAGAAGAAGAACCAATGGAAGAAGCACACGAGGAGGATGATGACCAAGTAGTGTGCGTTGGAGAAGTGTGTTTCGATAAAAATAGGAATCTTGTCGAACAACGTGGAAATTTCTGTTTCCACTATCCAAACTGTTCGATTCATAGATCTCCTATGTTCAGAAACACACATTAGTTTCTTCTCTTTATTTCCGTTGTTGTTTGTGTTTTTATGTTTTCCAAATGCAAATGTAAATACAACCATATTCGTAATAAATAAACTCATGTTCTTATATGTGTTTTAATTATTAGTATTTTTGTGAATTCTTAATTAAGATAGATAATAGTTTAGGACTATGATTTAGTATTAGATTTAAGTGTTGATTATTTATGATAACACTATCATTATAATCACATGTCATAGAGTGATAAGTTTTCGGGGGAGTTATATAGTTTGGAGTTATCTAGTTTAGAGTAAGTTTTTGTTGATGACAAAGGGGGAGAAATATAAAATAGGGTAGTTAGACATAGATTAAGGGGGAGTTGTTAGTTTTAGGGGGAGTTATTTGAATAGAAGTAATATTTTATAAACAAAGGTTGTCATCGTCAAAAAGGGGGAGATTGTTAGTCCGTGAGATGATGGTTTTGTTGACAACAACCTTAGAATGATTATAAAATATAAATACTAACATTATAAGTATAGATATATATGTGTGTGCAGTATCTAACCATGCAGGTACCAAGAATGAAGACTGTACAGTATAGAGATTCAAGTTATCAAGATAGAAGACTCATGAGAATCAAGATTATCAAGAGTTCAAGATTTCAACGATAAGTATTTTTAATTAGGATTTTTTGTTAAAACTCGTAGAAAAGCACTGGCATCTTAAAATCCGATTTATTCGTGGAATGGAATACACTCGAGCCCGTCAAAGGGATGGAACCCTAAGTAAGATGGAACCTACGAAAATCTAGTGGGGCATTTTTTTTATATCCACTAATTTTAATTCAAATGATTTTTCAAAATTATCTTGTTTTCAAAATGATTTTCAAAACTTTCCTTTCAAAAGATTCAAAACCTCGATTCCGATTTTAAATGATTTTAGCCTCAAAAACATCTTTAATTTCAGAGTCAAATTACTCATGATTTTAAACTATCTTTTCAAATAATATATTTAACTTTTAAATATTTATACTTTGATTTAAATATAAATTATAGTTAAATTATGTATATATTTTTCTTTATATTTACTTATGAATTTCAACTATATTCAAGTATATTTGTAAAGTTTAAAATAGTTTTAATATAATGTAAAGGTTATTTTCAAAGAAAAACAAGACATCAAAATTTGCTTTGGGATGTCGACATGCCTAGGGGTACCATGTCGACATGGTGGCAGTTTGAATTCAAAATTCAAATTTTAAAAGAAGTGTCTATTCGCCATAACTCTTCATGAATGGTCATGGCTGTTGTTCTTCTATAAATAGGGGTCAGTTTCAACAAATTTTTATTCATATTTTTCTGGTTTTTACTCCTCTTCTTCTTCCACATTTCTTAATACAGATTCATACCCTCACTCTACCGAAATCAACATCGAATCATACTCGATTACTTCTAGTTTGATTCTCCATCACTATCTCTACAAGATTCTCGGTGCTATTTAGAGTTATAGACTTCTTTGTAATCTATTAGCGAGAAAAGGTGTAATTGTAGTCTTGGAAATAATCAAAAGGGAAAAGGTGTGGTTGTGGCCTCTGTAAATCAATTGGGTAAACTTGTGGCCCGAAAATCAAGTATCCCTACCCAGAAGATCGAAATTATGGAGGGTGTACCTCGTAGCCTTGAAACCGAGGGTGTAATTATACAATTGCTTTTGAAAGCAAATCCGTACTTATGTTGCGGGACTGGATGTAGGGTAACTCCGAACCAATATAAAATCCGGTATGTTCTTTCCTTTACTGCTTTTATTTTATTTCTGCATCTGTGTTTTTTCTGTGATTATTCCTGTTTCTATATATTGCATAATTTTGTGTCTAAATTAACATAAAATCAAAAGATTTAGTAATTCTTTATTAACACTATTCACCCCCCTCTAGTGTTAATCTTAGCCTTAAGATCCATAATCCGCATTTCTCACAATTTTAACACTTATAAAATTCGTTTTAAAATTCTAATATTTTAATTTATAAAATATCAATTTTATAAATCTTCTATACAAACCATTTTACAAAATAGTTAACTTCGCATTCCAAACATCATATTCTGGTTTTATTTCACAAAAATTGTAATTTCAATTATATTTCCCAAAACATCATAATTTTTATAACATAAAAATTATCACATTTATTTATTCAAAATCAATTCTTAACGATTCAAAAATTCAATAAAACATTTATTTTCAGAATCTCTTTTAAAATTCTTTTAAATTGGAAGTCGTTACTTTAACATTTTTAAAATTCCAAAAATAGATCCTATGCTGCAACAGCACCAAATACATCAATCATGGCATCCAAAACATCATATAGCATATGATAATAGAATACATATCAATATCTGTAAATAAATCAATACTGGTGAGGAATCCAATTGGATCCCTCCAACCTATCACCTGCAACAAATATACATATTAGAATATGTGTACAATGTCCGCTTCGAGGCAGACACGATCCACTCATACACGGGAACGTATAGGGCCATCTGCTCCACTAGGCAGGTATATATCCAAATACCAATCAATATATCATATATCATCCAAATAATCATCGTATAATAAATTATCTATCACTTATATAAAAATATCAGCAAGTTAGAAAGAGTGAATTGTACTCACATTGCTTGCAATAGCGGTTTCAGCGTTTTATTTCGAATAAAATTAAATGACCGTTTAATTTTACCCAAAATTTACACTAGCTCCAATCAATCCTAATCCAGCTCCATCGTGTAGTATTTGACAATATGAATCCAACGCAATTCGTTTCGTGCAAAACGGACCTCGTATGACAAAGATACACTGTTTTAAAGTTTATACGAATTATAAGATAATTAATTTACTATTTCTTTTTAATTTTAAACCTACTTTCAATCCTAGCCGCATGATATTACACCCTAGATCTCGGCCATGTGATTTCTTTTTTCTACTTCCAGGTTACATCGTTCAAAACTGAACCCATGCCGCCTTCTTTCCATCGATTGACGCGCCAAGATTGATCATCGAGGAGATGATCAGACCCCCTCCCCCCACGCACGCCACCTTCAGCCTCCACCTACGACGATCTCGGTCCCCCTTATGCATTGAAAAACGCAATTGAACTTCGAACATTCAAATGAAGATTGTCGTCGATTTACTCGACTATAAACGATCACGACCGTTCATATCGAAGCTCTCATCGAGCTCTATAATTTGTTAGTTGAAAGTTTTCGCTACCTCTCACTGGATTAGAAGAAAAATAAGGAAGAGTGAGACGATTTTTCGGCCGTGCAAACGTTAATGGCGGCTGCTGAAGACAAATTAGGGTTTGATTTGTGTTGCAAATAGAAAATTATGAAGTCCTTATATAGAAAATTTCAAAACACTATCCATCTCGAAAATTTGCGAACTCGAAACGAAGCATGTCGTCTGGCATTTATAATGTATTACCCCTATTCCAATTGCAATGGAATATATATCGGGAGCCAATTTGATCGTATTTGGAAGATAGGTTTTCGAATCGGCTATTTAAATTTAAAATTCACTTAAACCGATTTCCACGCGTTTTAGCTTGCCCTGGACAAACCGTAAATCCGATTGACACAAAATTTTGAAATCTTACAATAATATAACATTATGGATCTGTTGAACTAGTTTCATCGAAATCCGAGACTGTTTGAAAAATCACTATTTTTACTCGTTAATTAAATATTAAAATATTCAATTTCTAAATTTAACTTTTAATTCAATTTCAAAAGTTCTATAATATCATTCTAATTCAAATAAAATTAAATTCAACTTTATACAACATTTTTATTCATATTAAATCCAATTTACAATTATTTCAGCAATTTCAAATATTAAATTAATAATTTAATTATCCAATTAAATCACTATATCTGAAATAAAATTTATTCAGCTTATATACTTTACTTGGGAATATTTAAAATCAATTAAATATACGAATTTCAAATGATTGAAATTCTGGGTCGTTACAGTCTTTCTACTTTTAATATTGATGAACATGATCGTGAGACATTTTATCACATTTTCGAAGGAGATGACAACTTTGAATTTAAAAATCGTAATTTTCGTATGAAAGCATGTATTGTTAATCTTCTTTTGCAACATACTATCACTCCTCGATCGGGAAATTTCAATAACCTGACTTTGAAAGTTTGTAAAGCTCTTTTTGCTATTTTTGTTCATTATGACATTAATTGGGCGTAAATGATTATGGATGAACTTCGTCCTAAGAATTTGGAAATGGGTGAGAATACTTTGTATCATGGAATCTTTCTCACTCAGATTTTTAATTATTTTGGTGTTGAGTATAAATGGGAAGAATTTGTTTCAGGAAAAGTATTTAATCATGCCACTATTTCTCTTATGAATTTTTTTTTTCATATTTCAACAATATGAATCTCTTGCCGAAATGGATGAAAGGTTGGCACATGAAGAGATGAAAGAAGAAAATGAGGAAGAATAAGAAGAAGAAAAGGTGGAGGAAATGGAAATTGAAGAAGAGAATGAAGAAACCTCCTTAGAAAGTATTGAATATCCTATCAATACTAACAATCCTTCCAATAAAACTCTCCTCAAAAATCAAAAGATCATAGTGGAAAATCAATGGATTCTCAAAAGATCCGTTAGTGAGAAATTGGATAAAATGTCCACTAATATGAATAAGTTCTTTGCTAAAGTTGGTCGGAAACTTGGCCTATCATCTTCCTCCTCATCCTCTAGCACATTCTAATGTGATGTACTAATTTATTTTGTATGAACTTGATTTATCTTTTATCTTGTTATGAAGTATCTCTTGTAATAGCTCATCTATCTATAAATTTATCTATTTTTTTTCTACCTTATCATGTCTCTGGCATAAATGATAGTATAGTATATAAGTTAATATATATACATACTTATGTATAAAACAAAGAAGACACTCGGATCAACACACCCATGTCGACATACCCAACACCCTATGTTGACATATAACTGTCTGATTAAGTTTTTTATTAATTTTGAATTTAAAATAATTAACTTGTGTCTATTAATTTCAAACGAATTCCTGCCTATTTAAACACCTGTTTCTTCCAAAAATTCGTAAACTCTTTATTTCTACTCATCTCTATTTGCATCTTTTAACTATTTATCAAAAATGGCATTGTAATGGCCCATTTTTCCATACCCTTTGAATCGATAATAAGCCACACATGTCTAACTCAAATTGCATGAATAAGCGGATCATTAAGGGTAGAAAGAAAATAAAGACAGAACATGATCTCACACGAATGGAATAACATATATTATTTCAATAATAATCTTTACAGTGGAAAATTTTAAATAAATATCAGAGTCTAACCTAAATTCAGCCTGGACTGTCATAAACCCCTGTCCTTACAATTACTGATAAACATCAAACAAAACACACTAAGTTCAGTGGATAATAGAATACGTCCATACGATGATGAAGATCTCCAGCTCTCCTCTTGAAACTCCAACCTTCTTCAACCTCAACCTGAAACTACTCGGATCTGACCCGAGTATTGAAAATACCCGGATCAGGCTTGATAAACCAGCATGAGATACTCGAAATTTAAAATGACTATGTTATCAAAACCTTTGAGAAGAAGGGTGTCACATAAGACCGCGTCCACACATACACACTGACGGGTTTTTACGTTGTGATAACTAAAACACTTTTATATAGCAAAATGGTTGATATTATTTTTAATGACATTCTTTTGAAAACACTTTTCAAATAAACTTATTCAAATAAGATATCAATATCTGGACTAAGTCTAAGGTAATATATCCGGACTGGGCCAACAAAATATACCGGACGGATTATATGATACCAAAAGGGGTAGACGAAATGTTTGCAAGTCATTGCAGCTATTTTGGGAATACAATCAAAACCATAAATCTCATATTAGGATTGGATTTCCAACATGATAGGGAACTAGTGGAAAGATCAATCTGTATCCATGGTTTACGTCCATGACTCAGACGTTGTTATACAATAACACAAATGGCTAAAAGTGGATATAATCTGCGAATAACATCCAAGAACTCGGACTTCACGCATCCCTTCCATGAAGCCCAGACGTATCTGGTACCTGGGGATCAGAACATCTGATAACCCAAATCATTACTATCCGAATTGCGAGCATGCATCTGACCACATAGAATCCCATCGTAACCGTGGTGTGAGGCTCGCGAGGCTACGATCAATTTCTTCAAAACAACGTTTTTCATACAAAGCCATGCTTTGATCATAACAGATTCCACTTTGAATGCCACACTACCATTTCTTTGATGACTATTTAACTCCCACAAAAAAATACAACCCTTGAGCTCGTACGTCTCAAGGAGGGTGTTAAGCTAAGAGAAGTTGCCTTCTCCGCCACCACTGATGTACATTTGTAAAAGACAAACGTTTTGTCTTATAAATTCAATGTCGGACATTCATCGATACAAGTTCGTTCTACGACTGAACGAAACCGAAGGCACTTTCCTCGGCCATTAGCAGGCGAGAAGCCTTTGCAATCCGAAAAATCTCCATCACGAGGAGACCACTGGTATAAATAACTCTATAATGGGGGCCAACCAGAGCTTGTTCAACAAGAAGTCTTCATGCTATGAAGATCCACGGTCTTCAATAATCAACATCTTCAACATGTCTTCACTTTCGAACGTATACATTGGTTCGAAGTGGTTTTCAGATGAGAATCAACCAAATTCGACTCCGATTCATTCAAAGCCAATCATCGCTTAAAAAGATGTTAAGTTTATAAGTGGATATCAATCATCAATCAATTACTTCATCTTTTAAATCAAATATCTTTCTTAGGTATAATCTTTTCAAGTTATTCCATTTTCTTTTCAAATGTATATGGAATCATTAAGCCTCATTTATCAAATCATTTGGTTTATTTAAGCCTTTCTTAAATCCTGGAATAATTCCAAATCATTTTCTCTTTTACTTAGAAAAACCTTTCCAAATCATTCTTTTAAACCTTAATCAAAGATATCTTATATTCAATTTATAACTTTTAACTTAGGGAAAATATTCCCAAATCATTCATTAAACCTTAATCAAAGATTTCTTTTTTACTTCAAATCATATTCTTGCAAATCGAAGATTTTTATAATAGAGCATTACTGCCATCTTGGATATGGTAAATTTCACCTCCAGAGACTAATGGCAAGTTTCTCCTCCAGGGACTAATGGCAAGTTTCACCTCTAGGGACTAATGGAAAGTTTCACCTCCAGGGACTAATGGCAAGTAATCCTTCATTATGAATATCTTTGTCTTTTAACGATCTTTGTCTTCAATATGTTTTATTTCAAAAACTAGTTTGAAGTGATTTTCGGATAGGAATCACTCAAATCCGATCTTGGTTCCTTTGTAGTAATCATCGATAAAAAATGTTGAGTCATCAATTAACATTAAAAGAATTTGTTTTTTCCTTTTATTTTAGAAAAACTTAAATATGATCTTTTTAGAGCATCCGAGATTTCTTTTCGATCTATTCCACCCTTCGTCTAAAAAGAGAAAACATAGGCCAGGTAAGTTCAGAGCACTGGTCGCTCCATCCCTAATCATAGTTAAACACCTTGTTTTTATCTTCTCGGATCTCATAGGCGAGACAAATGTACTAGTCGTTTCCGCATATTCAGTTTTTTATTATATTCAATCTTCTTCACTTTTTTGTTTAAGTCGTATAAACAATTCATCTTAACAATTTATTCAAATTCTTATTAGAACTTCCAAATCATCTTTACACTACTTAATTATTCCTTTAATGTCATTCACAAAATATTTAGAAAATAATTGTTAAGTTTAAACTCATATTCAAAAGTTTATAGAATTCGTAGCATAAAAGTGCTGCGGAAAGTTGTATATAAGCTTATTTGATTTAAACAACTTTTAAAGATTTGAAAATTCAAATTTTCCATTTCTAATCTCTTTTAAACCATTTTAATATATTTATCAAATTTATTTCATATTTTTAATCATTAAAAAATATCACTTATAAATATATCCCACTTTGGATTCCGAATTGCAAAACCGCGATGTTTTCAGAAAATTGTTTTGGACATATTTCAAAATCTACTTAACGAAATCTTGATTTTCTTTCTTCATTTGGAAACTATGGATATAATAGACGGAAAATTCTTATATCAAAGAATTCCGAGCTATCTTTCACTTTGTACACACATTTATCTTTTATGGCGCGAAATCGCGAACTACTGGTACGTGATGCGCATAGTTTTGACTTGTTTCTCAATTTCTTTTCAAACTTCTTTAAAACACTTTTAAATGTTTAAAAAACATTTCTAAATCATTTTAAACTCATTTTAAACAATATTTCCACCATTTCAACTTATATTCATTAAGAGGCTAAATAATTTCCATACATATATTTGTATGATTTAATTCTCATTTAATTAACTTTGGTTAATTACTAATCATTTCTCTTATCTTTATCAAACAAGTTATCATCCATATAATCAATCACATAATCAACCAATTTGCAACCAAGTTATCAAACATTCATTCAACATATTTAAACATTCTAATCTTTATACTTGAAATAATTTATTGATTAATTAGTAAATATGAGTACTCACCTTTTAACCAAATCGTTCACTTTCTACCAACATTACTATTATCCAACACTTCACTAAATCCCCTTATCTTTACCAAATCTTTTCCATAGACTTTCCTTTTGATTCCAGCAGCACTTCCTTCTTTTTTTCTCGCTCCGAAGCTTCACAAAATTGCTTCTCCTTCTTGATAGTTCGGCCTCACCCTATTCCATCACTTTCTCCATCATTTCTTCATTTCTTAGATGCTAAACCATGTTCTAATGGTATTCTAAGGTCTTTGGCAAAGTTTGGTGGTGTTTGGAGTTGATTTGATATGGTTTTGAAAAAGTTAGTAAGCATTTGAAAGAGAAGAAGAAGCCATAAAGAGAGCTTCAAGGAAGAAGAAGAAGAAGGTAGAAATAGTGTGAAATTTGCGAAAGAAGTGGCAGGTATTTATAGAAAAAGAAATGAAGTGGTAAGTTACCAAAATATCCCTTTACCAAATTACCAAAATAACCTTACTTACTTATAAAGTAATCTTATTTTTTTTCAACACTTAACATCACATTTCAAATTATTACTTTATGTCATTTTCACTTAGATATTAAGTAAAGTAAGTAATAATTATGTTTCTTTGATTTGATGTTTTACCTTTTGCTTTGAAATGACAATTTTGTATTTACTTTTTCTTAATTGTTTTCTAGAAGTTTCTAACCTTGTTTAGTAAAAGTAAACTTGATTAGTGAATTAATAAATATTTATACTATTTGAATATATGTTTCTATATAAGAAAATAAAGGTGGGACGACGTCGCGACAACTTTTAATCGAAAAAACATCGTTTTTCGACAAAATATTTTACGGTCACCTTTTGACGTTTTAGTTAAACAATTTATCATTTTAAATAAACATTTGAACCTATTTATTTAAGCATTTATTTTTCACAAAACTTAATTTTTGTTGATTTGTTCTAAAATCCAAATTTATACTTTTTAAATTATCAACTACAAGAATAAATAATTTCTCAATTATTATCTATTATATATAACTGTTTATTTAAGTTTTAAGCCTTTCTAAATTTAAAACAAACAAAATCTCTCATTTTCGAAGTAGCGAAATTAAGGGTCGTAACATTCCCCCCTACTTAAAAAAATTTCGTCCTTGGAATTACCCAAAACACAAGTTTGCCTAAATCATTTATATTTAAACTTAATTCCATATGATATACACAAATCATCCGTATGAAATATCTTATTCGAATACACAACTTTATTTCCGAACTAGTATCGATCCCGCGATTCTCTAGTGTGGACTTTAATCAGGCTCTTTGCTCAGAAACCTTTGCTTTCCTTGAATAGCTGTCAACTATGATAGAAAACTCAAGTACCCAACCATAAACCATAATCAATGTTCACCGTCAAGAATCGAGCGATAAATCCCTTTTCGGACCAGTGTAAACACCTCAAAGTTCCGAACTCGAATATTAGATCAACATTTGTGTGATGAAATGATCTACATATAATATATGTATTTATTAACTCTCAAAATGTTTCATGAACTTTTATCTTAAGCTCTCTATTATTTTTTTCTCTTTGCTAATACATCTTATTATAGATTTTATTTCCAAAATTATCTTAAGTTTAAATAACTTTCGTGTATTTCTTTAAACTTTTTCAAAATACTATGATAAAATTTCCATAGTTTCATTCTTTTCTTTATTTTATTCAATATATTCTTACAAGATATATTTTTAAATAATTTTCTAAACTTTAAACACTTTTTTTTATAAAGCTGTTTCTTTCTAATATTCCTTTGAACTTTTTATTTTTAAATATCTTATTAGATTTGATCGGATATAAGAATGAAGAAGTGCATCGAGAGAACAATCAAATGGAACTTCATTAATTAACATCATATTCATACATCTATTTCAATCTCTAACTGGCATTACAAAATTTTAGAGATAACTTCACTAAGGAATATAGCTTATCACTTACTACCATTATATAGATACTCGGACTACTATTTACTATTCTTGAATTCCTTTTGAGGTAGACGATGCTCTATCTTTGGGGCTTAAGTCATCTGACCTTTCCCTTGGACAGTCCTTCTCCGAATGTCCATATTTACAACATGACCTGCAAGGCCATGAAATCGAGGCTATCTGAATGGTATGTGCCTTAGCCGACTTTTCTCCTTTCTTTAAATTGCAATCTTTGACTATATGTCCTAATTCTTTGCACCGATAACAACACTTTTCCTTCCCGTTTGGGGCTTTGGGTTTCTTCTTTGTTCTAGGGCAATCATGTAGAAAATGTCCTAGCTTCTTATACTTAAAACAGCATATATCTTTTCGAACGGGTTTTTCTTCCTTCTATTTCTTTATTTTCCTATCACAACAAACTGCATAATGCCCTACTTGAAAACACCTAAAGCAGTAGATGCCAAAATACACTCCTAGTTTTCGTTTCTTTTTTGCTTCTCTTTCTGCATGTGCTCTTCGTTCCTGCTTTAGAGTCATCCAAAACTCATTACTTGACATATAATAAGCCATTCTGCTCCTAATTGATATTTCAAGATAAGATTAGAAATGTTTATACTATTTCCATTTCATCTTATTCAAATATCTTTATCCAAATACTTAATTCAACTTGTTTGGATTCGAACTTGCCTTCATCCCCCAATAATAAGAAGAATAATTTACCAAGTGATCAATACCGTTTGCCCAAGCCAACATATGATTGATACTTAGAAAATTATTTTAATCATCATTAGATGGATCAAGACCCTATCCATGGGACTTCCCTAAGGGAATGTATCTTATAAATTTCCCTAGCCACACAAAATTTTATATCTTTTGAAATACATTCCTTTATATGCAAAATATAATCTTTTCAAAACAATGTGTCGATATGCCTTGTTAAGAGTTCAGAAATACCTATCGATACAGTTGTACTTCCCATATCGACCAGAATTTATAAACCACTCGACTTATAAATCTACACAAAACATTTTTAATAGTCACTAACAAATACGCGATCATATATAATACACTCAAACTCATTTTAGGGTGTTACTAACCCTATATCTAGTGAGTTACTCATCCTAGGATATTACTAACCCTATCTATGATGAGTCTTTACCCCAACAAAGCCAAGGTTCTCGCTTAACCTTCAGCTCTGATACCAAATGTAATGATCTAGGCTTTTCAACCATCGACATCGGCCACTTTCTGCTGCAGCTGACACCGATACCTCACGCTTTGCTTTTACGGCCAGCCTCTCGACTAAAACCAACCCTTCGATACTCGATCTCATGGACATGTAGGAGCAAGAGTCATCTGTTTTCTACCTAACAAGAAGCGAGAACCCCTATCATGCACGAACCTCAACAAACAAAGTGGATAATAGATTATGTCCATACGGTGATGAAGATCTTCAGCTCTCCTATGGAAACTCCAACCATCTTCAATCTCAACCTGAAACTACTCGGATCTGACCCGAGTATTGAAAATACCCGGATCAGGCTTGATAAACCAGCGTGAGATACTCGAAATTTAAAATTATTATGTTATCGGAACCTTTGAGAAGAAGGGTATCTCATAAGACCACGCCTACACATAAACACGGACAGGTTTTTACCTTATGATAACTAAAACACTTTTATATATCAAAAAGGTTGATATTATTTTTAATGACATTCTTTTGAAAATACTTTTCAAATATACTTATTCAAATAAGATATCAATATCTGGACTAAGTCTAAGGTAATATATCCGGACTGGGTCAATGGAATATACCGAACGGAATATATGATACCAAAAGGGGTAGCCGAAATGTTTGCAAGTCATTACAGCTATTTTGAAAATACAATCAAAACCATAAATCTCGTATTGGGATTGGATTTCCAACATGATAGGGAACTAGTGGAAAGATTAATCTATATCCACGGCTTACGTCCATGACTTAGACGCCGTTATACAACAACACAAATGGCTAAAAGTGGATACAATCTGCGAATAAAATCCAAGGACTCGGACTTCGTGCATCCCTACAATGAGCCTCAAACGTATCTGGTACCTAGGGCTCAGAACATCTAATAACCCAAATCACTACTATCCGAAATGCGAGCATACATATGACAACATAGAATCCCATCATAACCGGGGTGTGAGGCTCGTGAGGCTACGATCAATTTCTTCAAAGCAACGTTTTTCATACAAAGCCATGCTTTGATTATAACAGATTCCACTTTGAATGCCACACTACCATTCCTTTGATCACTATTTGACTCCCACAAAAATACAACCCTTGAGCTCGTACGTCTCAAGGAGGGTGTTAAGCTAAGAGAAGTTGCTTTCTCCGCCACCACTGATGTACACTTGTAAAAGACAAACGTTGTGTCTTAGAAATGCAATGTCGGACATTCGTCCATACAAGTTCGTTTTAGGACTGAACGAAACCGAAGGCACTTTCCTCGGCCATTACTAGGTGAGAAGGCTTTGCACTCTGAAAAATCTCCATCACGAGGAGACCATTGGTATAAATAACTCTATAATGGGGGCCAACCAGAGCATGTTCAACAAGCAATCTTCATGTTATGAAGATCCACGGTCTTCAATAATCATCATCTTCAACATGTCTTCACTTTCAAACGTATACATTGGTTCGAAGTGGTTTTCGGATAGGAATCAACCAAATCCGACTTCGGTTCCTTCGAAGCCAATCATCACTTAAAAAGATGTTAAGTTTATAAGTGGATATCAATCATCAATCAATTACTTCATCTTTCAAATCAAATATCTTTCTTAGGTATAATCTTTTCAAGTTATTCCACTTTCTTTTCAAATGTATATGGAATCATTAAGCCTCATTTATCAAATCATTTGGTTTATTTAAACCTTTCTTAAATCCTGGAATAATTCCAAATCATTTTCTCTTTTACTTAGGACAACCTTTCCAAATCATCCTTTTAAATCTTAATCAAAGATATATTATATTCAAGTTATAACTTTTAACTTAGGGAAAATATTCCCAAATACTCATTAAACATTAATCAAAGATTTCTTTTTTAACTTCAAATCATATTCTTGCAAATCGAAAATTTTCATAGTAAAGCACTACTGCCATCTTACATATGGTAAATTTCACCTCCAGGGACTAATGGAAAGTTTCACCTCCAGAGACTATTGGCAAGTTTCACCTCTAGGGACTAATGGAAAGTAATCCTTCATTGTGAATATCTTTGTCTTTTAACGATCTTTGTCTTCAATATGTTTTATTTCAAAAACTAGTTCGAAGTGATTTACGGATAGGAATCACTCAAATCCGATCCTGGTTCCTTTGTACTAATCATCGATAAAAAGATGTTAAGTGGTCAATTAACATTCAAAGAATTTATTTCTTTCCTTTTATTTTAGAAAAACTTAAATATGATCTTTTTAGAGCATCCGGGCTTTCTTTTCGATCTATTACACCCCTCGCCTAAAAAGAGAAAACATATGCCAGGTAAGTTCAGGGCACTGGTTGCTCCATCCCTAACCTTAGTTAAACACATTGTTTTTACCTTCTCAGATCTCACAGGCGGGAAAAATATACTAGTCGTTTTCGCATACTCAGTTTTTTATTATATTCAATCTTCTTCACTTTTTTGTTTAAGTCGTATAAACAATTCATCTCAACAATTTATTCAAATTCTTATTAAAAATTCCAAATCATCGTTACACTACTTAATTATTCCTTTAAATTCATTCACAAAAGATTAAGGAAATAATTGTTAAGTTTAAACTCATATTCAAAAGTTTATAGAATTCGTAGCATAAAAATGCTGCGGAAAGTGCTATATAAGCTTACTTGATTCAAACAAATTTTTAATATTTGAAAATTCATATTTTCCATTTCAAATCTCTTTTAAACCATTTTAACAGTTTTATCAAATTTATTTCATATTTTTAATCATTTAAAAATATCGTTTATAAAGAAATCCCGTTTTGATTCCGAACTGCAAAACCGCGATGTTTTTAGAAAATTGTTTTGGACATATTTCAAAATCTACTTAGCGAAATCTTGATTTTCTTTCTTAGTTTGGAAACTATGGATATAATAGACCGGAAAATTCTTATCTCGAAGAATTCCGAGCTATCTTTCATTTTGTACACACATTTAACTTTTATGGCGCGAAATCGTTAACTACCGTTACGCGACGTGCATAATTTTGACTTGTTTCTCAATTTCTTTCAAACTTCTTTAAAACACTTTTAAATGTTTAAAAAACATTTCTAAATCATTTTAAACTCATTTTAAACAATATTTCCATCATTTCAACTTATATTCATTAAGAGGCTAAATAATTTCGATACACATATTTGTATGAATTTAATTCTCATTTAATTAACTTTGGTTAATTACCAATCATTTCTCTTATCTTTATCAAACAATTTATCATCCATATAATCGATCACATAATCAACCAATTCGCAACCAAGTTATCAAACATTCATTCATCATATTTAAACTTTCAAATCTTTATGCTTGAAATAATTTATGGATTAATTAGTAAATATGAGTACTCACTTTTTAACCAAATCGTTCACTTCCTACCAACATTCATACTATCCAACACTTCACTAAATCCTATTATCTTCACCAAATCTTTTCCGTAGACTTTCCTTTTGATTTCGATAGAACTTCCTTCTGTTTTTCTTGCTCCGAAGCTTCACAAACTTGCTCCTCCTTCTTGATGAGCCCTTAATGCCGTTAATGCGGAGCGAGTTTTATTCCACATAAACAATAACCAAACATAAGAATGGAAAAGCACAATAGGAAGTAGATCCAAACATAGATGATCGGCAAAAATAGTATAAAGATCCAAAGTTGAACGAATGGAAATAGTATGAATAAAATTCAAACTGGACAAAATGGATAAAACAAGAGAATAATCCAAACTTGACAGAATGGACGTGGCCTATAATTAAATATCGTGAAAAGTGTTTGACTCTTCCCATTCCAATTACAGAAAAACAATCCGAATGTTTGAATCAAATAAGGAATGGAGAATTTCCAAAAAATGGTTAGGAAGGTGCACCACCCTTGAAGTATACCTCTAGTAATATACTTCTGAGAAGCTCATATACTCCATGATATTTCTCATACAGTACCAAGCCGAACCCTGCCAAATCTTATCGAGAATCTAAATATTTCCATATCTAAGTGCACAACCGAATCCAACCTAGATGAGATGTGGAACTATCCTAATTGGACCAACCCCACATAGCTTGGCTTCCTATCAATGCTTTGGGTTTAGTCATTTTTTACAAAGAATAACAAAGCTTAAAGAGTAGCAAATCGTTTTTATGGTGACGATACACCATTAAGAAAGCTAAATTCGATAATTAATAAATCAACTATCAGGGATAATTAAAAAGATCGTATATGGAAATTAAATATCATATATTTACCACAACTCGTTGATTCCAAACAAGTATTGTCTCTCGATTGAAGATGAAGCCAGGCAAGTTGAGATAGGTTCACCTCTAAGTATCGCCTTGACGACATTTTTAACCTCTAAGACAGAAATGAATCCAAGACTCAACGTTTGGCATTAAAAGTATGACTAGATCTTTTCGATATAAGCTATATCATTTATGGAATTACTTTTCCATAACCGAAATCGAACTTTACTCTTTAAATGCAAACTTGTGCTTAATTTCCATATTACAATATTAGTAAAAACACTTTGGGAATACTCTTTAAAAAGGTTCCTTTATAGGACAAAATTTATAATGCTAAGTGTATTAAAACAAGGGTCAAAAACAAATGTCATGAAAGCATTGTTTACTATGAACCTAAAACAATTTACACTTAGCTTTATTTATAAATAATTCCATTTTTAAAGGATTTTCTCATTTAAAACCATCATTTGTAAATTTAAAACAATATTTATTATCGTGAAGAAAATAAAACAATTTAAATACCATTATAACTTTAAAACAATATTGATTATCCCGAAAGATAATTAATCACATTTAATCACTTTTAAATAAACTAATATGTTATCTTTAATAAAATAGTTAATTATTTCCAAACACTGTTATTATATTAGTTAATGTGCTTTGATCACTTTTATTAAATCAATTAATTAACTTTAAATATCATTAATTAAAAAGATTTATTAAATTCAAAGAATCATTAATTAGTGAATGATTAATCTCAAACATCATTAATTAAAATGATTAAATAATTTTTAAATGCCATAAATTTAAAACAATCAATTAAGTTCAAATAATCATTAATTGATTGGATTAATTAAATTTAAACATCATTAGTTAAAATGGTAAATTATAACATCATTTGTTAAAGTGATTGATTAATTATAAACCATAATTAATTAAAACGATTAAATAAATTTTCAAAAATCATCGGTTAAAACAATTAATTAAATTTTAAAATATTCATTAATTAAAATGATTAATTAAGGCTCAAATCATTGATCAAAATAGTTTCATCAATTAAATAGATTAATAAATTTCAAATATCATTAGTTTAAATGATTAATTACATTCAAATGTCAGAAATAGGATGATTAACTAAAATAAAAAATTCTTAATTAAAACAATTAATCAAATTCAGATATCATTATTCAAAATGATTAATGACTTTTAAATATCATTAGTTAAAATGATTGTTAATTTCAAATGTCGGTAGTTAATAATTAAACTCCATTATCGTTAATTAAAATAATTAATTAAACTCAAATAATCATTAGTTAAAATGATTAATTAAATTAAGTCTCATTTAAATCAAATGATAAACTAATTTTAAACATCATTAACTAAATTGGTTAATTAATTTCAACATCATTAGTTAAAATGATTAATTAATTTAAATTATCATTAGTCAAAATGATTAATGAATTTTAAAATTATATTTAATGAAAACACAAGCTCAAGTTCAAAACACACTAGATAGGGTTTTGAGGATGATAATTAATAAATGACATTATAGTGAAATTGCTATAATGACACTTAACAGATTATATTGAATATCAAGATTTATTTCAATTAAATATCAATATAACAGCATAAGGATGAATTATTGAAGAGAAACCCCTTAGGATTTCTCCACAAATATTCCTTACAAAATAGTTGTTAAGGACATTATATATAATCATATGAGTTCATAACAATTAAGTTAACACATCAGTCATTTTTCAAAAAAAATTCTACCAAATAATCAATCAAATAATTTAACTAACATTCAAGCAATCAATAATAGTTTATAGCATCATAGATATATATATATATATATATATAATACAGTAAAATTAAATTTGAGTTAAACTCACATTGATTCTAATTTCTGCCGAAGCATTCCGGTTTGGACTAAAATTTAAGGGGCGTTCGATTTTAGCCAAAAATTACACTAGCTCCAGTTCCAACCAAGCTAACTCTAATGCGTAGCCATCCCGCCACGAGTCCAATGCAAAAGACAGCATTTGAATCCAACCTCGTATGCAAAAGTTATTCAACTTATAAGTTTTCTAATTAAATAATGTAATTATTTTACACTAATTACAAATACAAAGTTAATACCCTTTCTAATTCCTTTCTTCTTTAAACACATATATAATCTAAATACGCACAAAAATAGTGCACGCCCAAACCACCTACACTCTCTCTCCTCCATACTACCCTTATTCTCCATGAAAATGTATATCGACTTCACCGATCGATTCCACTACAAGATCTCCATCTACACGACACCTCGAAAACAAAGCCGCACCTCCACTTGATGTCGCGACCTGATGGACCACAAGCAGCCCCTAAAAAATTCGCACCACTCCATGTTGCTACGAAAACTCCCAAACTCCATTGAAACGAGCTCCTTGACACGAGTAACACGAATCCAGCCTTGCCTTAACCTTTTGTCGACCGTAGCCTTGCTCCACTTAAACCCTAGCTCCATTGCCCCAAAACGACTACTACCCAAATGACGATGCAACCACTATCGAGCATATGGAAAGATAGCTCTCGAGCGTATGAGCTCAACGAATCCAAAATCAGGATTTTTAATCAACTAAATAGTTTTATTTCGAATTTTGAAGTTTTGATTTCAAAGGGTACATTCTTTTATGGTTATAGGCATGTTTATAAGAGGAGGGTATGGGCTTGGACATGGTAAGGTATGGTGTGGGTGTGGGTTTTAAATATTTTATTTTAAAATATCCAACATTAGATACCCAAAACTCTCGAACTCCAATCGAAGCTTGCCAATGACATTTTATACTAAATACCTCAATTCCAAACTCAATGGAACTATATTCAAGACCTAATTCCAAAGTATATAGAAGTTATCTTTCTAAATCAAATTATATTTAAAATTAATCGCTACGTGTTTTGAGCTCGCACGACCACATCGTATGTCCAATCATTATGAAACTCGATGGCGTTCATTAATTTATTATTCTACATCTAATAGCACCGGTTTCGTTAAAATCCAAGAAAGTGTCTCGAAATGATTATTTCACATATTTAAATATCATTTTATATTTTTAATACAATTGTCGATATTTATCCGATCTATTTATCTTTGTAAATAAATTTACAAATTGAATTCATCAATATAACTTATTAATAAAAAGGAGTTGAACAAAATTATTTAATCCGATTAATTAGTATTTAATTCATAATTCAAATTTTTAAATGATCAACGTATTTGAATTTAACTTATTAAATTTCAAAATATAATTATTTTAAATATTTAAAATTAATTAAATATCTAAATTTAAATGACTAAAACCTAAAGTTGTTACATTCTCTCCCCTTTAAAAGAATTTCATCCCTAAAATTCCGAAGATAGGAAAAAATGCTTCAAAACCCTTCCATATTTCAAAGAATCGGTTAGTTGAAATTTGTTATCAAATTTTCTAACTCCTTAAGATTATGAAAAATTTCAGCACTGTCTCATTTGTGTGGCTCGATCAGTACAACTAGAAATTGCCCCCATGGCCTCCAAACCAACAAACGAAAAAAAGCCAAGTGGCTTTCCATAACTGGGGCATAAAATCATCAACCAATTTAAATTTCTAAATCTATTACGTACCTTTTTTTGTGTGTTATATACATTTTTGCAAGTAATTTATTATCTCTATTTAAATGTAGGTGCACAAGAATCAAATAGCAATCTTTTGCATACATGTACTTGCGAAATCCAAAAGAGAATCAGGCAGACAAAAGCAATGTGATGTAACTCTACATGCAAAAACTTGCATGGTATAAATCCACATTTAATTCTGATATAAAATAAAGTTACATGCAACTAACAAAAACATCACAATCATAGGCGACAAAATACCGAGAAAATTCTGTAATAAATGTTGCGCATCCAGTAATTTCAAATGATAAATTTAGATCCAAATGCCGGGTTTTTTAATTCAAAAAATTTATTTTCAAATTTCTTAGATGGGAGTTAAATCAAAGATCAAAAATCAAAATGATAAGGAGAGGGTTCCTCCTAATAACATATAGTGAAACTCTAGAATCAAAACGAGATGGAGCATCCAGTGGTATTCCGGTTCCTCCAAAAATATCAACAATAGTGAATAAATATTATTTCTTTCCCAAAATCTACAAAATCTCTTTTTTCTTTCAAAATCACTAAGATTTAGGCCCTAATAATAATTCAAAAGCCTTGGTTTATAAGTTTTAACTTTATAAACTATGGTATATAAAATCACACAAATCAACCAATCAAATTCAGTCAAATCAAATTCCATATAGGAATAAACCAACACTATCAGTCAATCAATCAAATTCCATAGAGAAAATCTAACACTTAACATTATTTAAAATGCCAAATTATTAATAAAAAATTTTAGCTTAGGTTTAAAATTTTCTTGATTGTCCAGAAATATAAATAATTATCTAAGCGTATTGTTTTGCTCATTAGCCTTTGGTTATTACTTAGAAGATTATCCAAACTCACTCGGATAAAGTGGAAAGTTATACTCTAAATTTGTTAGTTTCTTATCTCCATCAATTTTTCTGAAGCACTTAGATTTGCATTTAGTATTTTATTCAGTACTAAAATTATTTATGAATTATTTCATAAATTTTCTCCTAAGTCTAAAAATATTTTATAAAGTCCTTTCTTTATAAAATGTCAAATAATAACTTATTCCACTTTATTTGCTTCTATAATACTCTTCTATATCCTAAGAGTACAAACACATTTTATTTTACTTTTCACAACTTAGGTGAAGATATAATCAAAAATTGAGTGTTTTAAAACCGAGTCAACCTCACGACCTTTAAAAATGTTCTATTATAAGACAAAATTAGTAAAAGCACTTTGGGAATACTCTTTAAAAATGTTTTATTATAAGACAAAGTCGTACCTTCCCTTAAAGTCACAACCAAATGGTTCCCTAAAAGCCCCCAAAAAATATCGCACTACTCAACGCTCCCAAACTCCATCGAAATGAGCTGCTTGACCTGAGAAACATGAATCCTACCTCACTTAACATATCATCAACCGTATCCTTGCTCCCCCTAAGCCCTAGCTTTGCTACCCCAAAATGGCTACCACCCAAATGACGACAAAACCACTATCGAGCACATGGAAAGATAGCTTTCGAGCATACGAGCTCAACGAACCCAAATTCACTATTTTTAATTAACTAGATAATTTTATTTTGAATTTTGAAGTTTTGATTTCAAGGGGAAACTCTTTTATGGTTATAGGCATGTTTTATAAGAGAAGGAAGGTATGGACTTGGACGTGGGAAGGTATGGTGAGGATATGAGCTTTAAAAAGTAGGGTATGTTATTATTTTGTTTTAAAATATCCGACATTACATACCCAAAATTCTCAGACTTCAATCGAAGCTTGCCGACTAGCGTTCTATACTAGATACCTCTGTTCTGAACTCAATGGAATTCGAGACCTAATTCCAAAGTATATGGAAGTTAGCTTTTTAAATCAAATTATATTTAAAATGAACCACTACGCGTTTCGAGCTCGCACGACCACACCTTATGTCCAATCGTTATGAAGCGCAACGACGTTCAATAATTTATTATTCCGGACCTAATGGCGTTAGTTTTTTCAAAATCCGAGACAGTGTCCTAAAATGGTTATTTAACATATTTAAATATGTTTTATATTTTTGATCCAATTATCGATATTTATCTTATCTATTTATTTTTGTAAATAAAATTACAAATTGAATTCATCAATATAACTTATTAAGAAAAAGGAGTTAAATAAAATTATTTAATCTGTATTTAATTCACAATTCAAATATTTAAATGGTCAACATATTTAAACTTAACTTATGAAATTCCAAAATCTAATTATTTTAAATATTTAAAATTAATTAAACATATAAAATTAAATGATCAAAATTTTAGGTTGTTCTATTTATTTATACTTTTAAAATCAAACTTGTTTAAAAAATTATTAGATAATTACTTTAAAAAAATCAGAATAGACAAAATTGAATTTCTTTACATATATTCATTGTCGATTGATAGATGGATATATATATATATATATATATATATCTGTGTATGTGTGTGTTTGTGTGTGTATACACATATAGAATCAACGCACATATAACATATATAGATTCTATCCATATTGACTATAATCAAAGTGGAGTTTCCATACTATTGCTCGACAATATTCTCAATTCGAGGGAATTGTATAATGTTGACACATCAATATTTTCTGTTTGACCTTAGTTAGATTAACCAACAGAAAACTATCGCATGAGTCATTCCATAGTTGTCTAATAACTATTTATACGTAATCCTTTGTTGTCTCCAACATCCATGAGTAATACACTGTATAACATTTGGAGAGCGTTACGTACTCAAGTCTCCATAGATGTGTCGATATCCTATCTCGATCTATGCAGTTAAACCATTTACGGTTCTATAGCGGTGGGGCGCAAAAAGTTATATCGGGGATAAAGCGGGATACAACGAAAATAGCAGAGGTGCAAAAAGCTTCATTGGATATAAACATACACATTTGAAGTTGATTCGTTCTCATTCTAGCATCATTTTATAGGAAAAGGAAATATTTTTAACCTTATACAAAAAACCGCAGAATATCATGATTTGTGTAGACTAGATTTTGTGACTATAATATATTTCTAACTTACATTAAGCATTTATGCCTTAAAAGTAGGTATTTACCCTAACTTTGTTGATTTAATTTAAAAGATAACTAGTCAAATCAACCTTTGTATATTAATGTTGCTAAAGCGATGCTAAAAGCCTTGATTTAGCATATGTAGCGGAAAATAGCGGGCTTAAAGCGGATCTACATTTTAGTAGCGCTAAATTGAAATAACGTAGTGGTTGAAGCTATGCGCAATAGCGGGGATCTTTTTGTAGCTTTAGCGGGTCTTTAACTACATAGACCACGATACATCTTGATTAGAAATATTTATAAGGATATGTTTATTTTATTGTGATAAATTACTCATGACTACAATACATGTAACTACTACCACAAAACATATCATTTACGGATTTTCTATACGCTTTTAATTAAATTAATTAATTAATTAATATAACACATATATAATAGAAAGAAAACACTTTTTATTTCGAATAATATTGGCTATCGAATTAGATATACGTAATAATTACATAGTTGCCCTTGGGCATACCCCTAACTCTATCGGTGAGGACTTATCAAAGTGGTATTGGAGAGATGAACATGTCCGAATCAAGGTGGGTCCAACAGTGGAAAGCCACAAAGCCTACATGGAGGCTTTTGGATATTATAACTAATTCTAATTTATTGATGATATAGTGTATAATTGTGGGCATGCATAATTAAGTGGTTTGGACGATAGTTAAGTTTTATTTTAGGGATGAGGACATTTATTTCCATGGTGGTATTGGAGATTGCTTAGAGCTCGAGGTTGTAGGTGGAGTTTGGTTGACATTTACTAAATATAGTATTAAGGTGGACATTGTTGGAGTTGGTGATACAATATTTCTAAAGTCGAAGTAGAAAGGCATAGTATGAAGATGTAGAGAACGAAGCAGATAAGAGACAAATGGAGAAGATGGACAAAAGTCTATAGCGGTAGCTACAGACTTCAGCAGACTAGTAGAATCTACCAATCAACTAAAACTCCTTCCAATTGACTGGCGGACCAACTGGTTGACTGAATTTTATGTCGTTTTGGACTAGAGGAGAGCGCTGATTTTTAGTCAACTGGAAATCCATACTAGTCAAGTAGCACCAATTAATTGGTGGAATTTCCAATCATTGGATCACCTTCTGTTGGGGCAACTAGGCCAAAAATTTTAGGGACAGATTCATTTGTTTAGGATGTTTTGAAGTTACAATCATAGATCTCGGCATATCTTTGATCCAATGATTGGGATTATATTAGACTACGGTAAATAAACCTGTATATAGTTCATTGTAATGTGTAAGGAGTGGGCTTACCGTATTAGGGCTCTATGGATAGAGATTTATTCTCAACTTCTAGGGGTTTCTTTATAACCTTTTGGTGGAAAAAGTAAAGTTTTGTTTAAAGGAAATTGATTGACTATTGTTATTCTTCACTTGCTATCTCTTCTAAAATCTAGTTATGTAAGGATCCTTGTGACAACTCTAACATGAAACTTAAGCCAACATTTTATATTCAATAAAACCTATCACAAGAACAAAATGACGTGGCTCTTTTTTCTCTCAAGAAAAATGTCAAAGAACTAACGTTGTGAACTACATTACATGTGAAATCAAAATAAAATTGTAAAAAGTATTCAGATGTCAAATTATCTAGTATTCAAGCTTCATTGGTAAAATTCAATAACTGGCGGCGAAACCAACTAGTGTAGCTGTGTAATTTATCAATCTTGGTGCGTTGATGTGAAACATCATTGTTATACTACTTACAACCTTGTTACCTACTTTTCATATTCATTATTTTGATCAAACCTGTTGTAGCCATGCCACTTTCATCCTTGTATTCTTTAAATCATTTTTATAACTACTACTTAAAACCTTGTTACCTGTTGTGCATGTTCATCCCTTCAAATGACCTTTTGACAAGCATGTCACTTTTATCATTGTATTCTATTTTTAGTAAAGAATGAAGATAAGATCCACCAAAGGAATATTTTGTAATATTTTGTAACATCTCCTATCTTGAGGCTAAATGATAAGTGCTATAGATGTTGTAGTCTTATGTAGTATTAACTTCTGGTGACAAAACACATTAAATGTTAATGGTATCCATAATATCAGAGTCACAAGAATATGAAATAAAATAATCACAGATTATAACAACTTCTCCAATTATATTTCAAAATAATATTTCATATAAATTACATAATCCCGTAACCGTTTTCCAGGTTTCGACCAAATATAATTATTGCAAAATACACCAAGAGCGACATATGAAGATGTCCGCTCGAATGACCAGAGACAAAATAGACGAAAACTATCATAATACATCACAGCGGAAATAAAGAACGTAACAACTCCTAAATAGCTAACATCAGCCTCCTACTCATCTCTGGATGCGTTATTCGTCCACTTACTAAACCTATAAACACATCAACTCTCAATCTACTCAAATTAATTTTCAGCACCCGAGAGGTTGAGGGTAAAATATAAACTTCGAGTAAGACATAAAGTCTGGTGTGAATAATACTATACATCTCGGTTATCTGATATTTAGTGAGACTACACCGCTTAGTAGAATGGTTTCCCCTCACTAATATCCCTTTTCAAAACATATCTTTTGCAAATCAAAATCCTGCAATCAAACTGATTAAAGTAGTAAAAGCAACATCATATATGCATATAAATCAGGTAATAAATGGACCATCTGTCCGAAAAAAAATGTAGTTTTGTTTGGCTAACTACTAAACTTTGGCCGACTCGGGCCTACTAGACGAAATAATGGATAATCTAACACCTGTTAGACATACTTCTGGATGGTCTATCCGTAACTTACTTCTCCAAGGGTTACCCGATCCTAATGGTTTTGTGGGCTCACCAATAACCTATCCTTCTTCTTTGTATATATTACTTTTTATGTGTAACCATCATTTAAGTCTTACCTGTGACTAAGCCCTACACAATGGAATTTTGGACTAAATTAGTTAGGGACCATAGCTAATGAGTAGGGCGCGACCCTACAGCGACCCTACACCAGTCTCATGTGGTCTTCTAATATTTGAGTCATTTTCTTAGGGTTAACTGCCTTTTAAATTTTCCTTGAAAAACTTTAAAATTGATTTAACCCTTTAAATCAAACTTAAACAAGGAAAACATACTATTGTTTTACTTAAAACTCTTTGCCATGTTATATATACACACACACACATACTTTACTTGAAACATTGTTGATGAAAACCTTTCAAAACCTTTTTTAAACCTTTAAACAGTCCCTTTCAAAACCTCTAAAAATACTCCTTTCGAAACCATTGAAAGTACCACTTTCGATACAAGTAAACTACTTTACTTTATAACCATAGGCCGAAAGGCCAAAATATACCTTTCGAAACCATTTACTATAGTCCTTTCGAAAACATTGAAAACCTATCTTTTGAAAGCTTTATAGACCATATACATCCCCTTTTAAAATACTTTAAACATGCCTTTTGAAAAGATTGGAAACCTTCCATTTAAACACTAAGATAAACCTTTCGAAAACGTTAGGGAATCACCCCTTCGAAACCTTTATCATATACCTTTTAAAAATACTGGGGAACTTCCTCTTTGAAACCTTTATTAGTTACCTTTCGAAAGCATTAAAGTACACTACATAAAACAAATATTTCAAAAGCATTGGGTTCATGTTAAAATATGTGGAACAATATTTCGAAATCATCTAAAACCATTCCTTTCGAAACCTTTGTGTTTAAATTTTTAAATATATAACTGGTCTTAAAACAATTAAGTCGAAAGAAACTCTTTTGAAAGCAATTTCCTCAGTAAAAGAAGTGGATGGTGTCGAAACCCATATCTTCGAAAGCATTGAAGAAGCGGCTTTTTAGTTAAAAACAAAAGCACCATTTCAAAACCAATCCGAGTCAAAAGGTAAGAGGCAGCAACATAGGTTTCGATCCCTTCAAAAGCATTTACTTAAAACAAAGGCGCAATCTCTTTTGAAACCTTTCTTTAAACATTTTACTAAGTTGAAAGCCATCTTATTTGAAACCATTCTTTTCGAAAGCAAAGCAAGTGCATTTCCTTTTAAAAGAAAAACAAGGTGTCGACCCCTTTCGAAAGCCCAATTTCAACCCTATACCTTTCAGCTATCTCCAATCCATTACGTACTAAGTCTATATTGGTTTTGAACTGGTTGGAAGCTGAGGTATGAAGTAGAAAGGTACCTTCCGAAAGTAGCGAAACAGTAAAACCTTATAAAAAATGATTTTTAACTTTAAAAGGTAATTTCTTTTCAACTTACCTGCTTTGTTCGTCAACATGTGATTAGTTGCTAATTTCTTTTTCAAGATATTTTAAAAAATTGTTGAATTTCAGAAATAACAATTTAAAACATTTGCAAATTGCCCATTCTATTTTTATAAACATATAAAACATTTAAGTCTCATACCTTAAATAATTTTATGTACTTACTAAAACAATTAGGAAAATTCTACAAAAAATTCCATTAAATCGCTTTTAATATGTTTTCCAACATATACAAATTTATGACCCAAAGCTAATATAAATTAGCAGAATTAATTTTTAACCCATTAACCATTTTCTTCAGTAGAATATTAATAATAAATCTACATTAATTCATAAAATTATGAAACTTAAACCCATCTCTAAATTAATATTTTTGACCATATCTAAAAATTGCAAGGCATTTTGATGTCATTTGATAGGTTTTTCAAATCAAAACTTGTCATAAAATCATCATAAATAAGAATAATTCATCAACAAGCATATATATATATATATATCTAATATTTAAAACATGGCAATATATTCTGCAAAAATATTCGGATCTGATCTAGAAACCGAAAAAATTAAAAATATGAGATGTAACATATTATTCGGCGTTAGCTTTGTTGTAAAGGATTTGAGATTTGGTCTTGAATGAATTTGATTGAGCTTCCTCTTCATTCTTGCTTATCTTCCCCTTGCTTCTTCTTAATGGTGACTGGCCTCTATATTTTTATTATTATGAACGTGTAGAATGAATGTTCATGAGGGTTTAGGGTATAAGAGTATTATTTATTCCTATTTTCCCCTTTTCTATCTCCCTTATTTTAATTCCCTTATGTCATTAGTTTAAATTGGTATGGCTACCCTTTGTTATAAAAATATCAATCCCTTAGCCATTTACATTATTTAATTTAATTTAATTAATTTAATTTTTTAAATAATGTTAACTAAAATTAGGATCGTCACATATTTCTATCATACCACAAACATTTAGGCATGAAAATTTAAATTATTATCCACCAGCAAATGTGAATAAAAAAACTAACAAAATATTTTTTTTAAATTGCAATTTATAAGTTGCATTCATATATGTAGTAAAGAAAAACTACATAAATAGAGAAAACATATAGCAATATTCGCAGTTTCAAAGAAATAAAAAATGAATGCTCTTAAATACTCTATGTGATAACCCGGATTTTTGAACAACTATTAATTGGATAATTAATTGATTTTAAACTATTGGGATACTGATTTTTATTTAGATTAAACAGATAAAATTGATAATTAAAGATGTCTTGATGTATATAAGTGAATTTGAAACTATAATAGTTGAATTAAAATAATGAATCTAAAAGTAAATCATTAAATATATATAAACTTGTGTAAACTCTATTATTTTTGAAAATTTTAAAATGTGTCCATATACATATATACAAGTGTACGTATATATATAAATGGTGATTAGAAAGCTATTGGTTGAGTTCAACATGATAATTTGCAAAAGCTATTTAAAAAATAAACTCTATATTTTCAAAACATAAGGAAGAAATGTATTTATGGATATATATATATATATATAAATATAAAGCACTAATGATAAATTAAGTTAAATTATAAACATAAATAAATAAAGACATAATTCATATATTAATAAAAGAAAGCATAAGTAAAATAAAATAAAGGTTAAACATTTGTAAGCTAAATAATTCATGTATTGACATTTGTAGCTTAAGTTCCATTCAAATTTTACAAGTGGCCTAAAAAAATTTCAATTAAATTATAAATAAAATGTGTAGAGAAACCTGGCCATTTGATTTTAATTCAAAGTTTTTACAATCCTCAATTCTTTCTTCTTTTTATCTTCCAAACTAAAAACCAAAACCGAGAATAAAATCAAGCAACAGTTTCCAAATTCTAATCAGAGCTTAAGTACAAGATCAAGCAAGGAATGCAACTTAACGTCAAGTACATATCAAAGTCAGTTGCTGCTTTAAAGAAGAAGAAAAAGAAGTTTCCAGTTCAAGTCAAGAACAGTTTTCAATCTTCAAAACAGTGGTCTCTGTTCCAAGTTATAGGTGAGTTAACTTGGAAAATCTGATAAATTTTGGAACAGTATGCAATGATCTTATAAGAATGATCTGAATTATGATGTGCATGATGTTTTAAAATGGTTTTAAGTATATACATGTGCGTGTTAGCAATTATACATGACTGGAATATGAAAAGTAACTCGCTGTTCAAACTAAAAACAGAGGGTAAACATCACCATCTACCATACTAATCTCTGATTTATCTTGATGCTGGAGATAAGATTTTGAGTAACGCTGTAGGTATGAGAATATGGATAGATTAAAGTTCTTGGATATATATATATATAATTTTAAATTATTATGAATGTCTAAGCTATGTATATAACCTGTACTGTTGAGAAACAGGCTTCAGAATTTATGATATAAATTCATATCTCTTCATATGAATGATTGTAAATTTTGATTTTTGAAGATAAATTGTTAGTAATAACTAAATTAGATCTTTAAAAATATTTTTTGGGATTAACTGGTAAGTAAAGTTGTAGAAAGCAAGAAAACACGGTGAAGTTTATTTCTAGACAAAAATCGAACATTAAAATTTCTAGTTTTGATCGTAGGGTTGAATTCGATAATCAAAAACATGATTTTTGGTATAAATCCCATTATTTTTTTGTTCGTGGTTGTTGAGAAATCGAGAAATTACTGGAATTGGGTTTATCAACAAATTCCGACAAACGAATTGATCAGTGATCTTGTGATTATGGCCAAAGGAAGTTTGTAGGCCGGGGGTTAAGAGAAAAATGGTATCTCATTTTTCTGAGCATCATGGTTGATGGTGCGACTTAATTTAGGGTTTAAGGCCGTTGGATTTCGTCTTCGTTCTCGAATCAATGGCTCCGTCTAGGTTATTTTGGATTTAATCGCGAGTAGGGGATTAGGAGTATGGGCAAGTGACGAAGTTGAGAGCGTGTGGGCGAAGTCTCATATGAACGTGGACGATGATAAAGTGGTGATTTGTTAATCGGGTTTGGTGTTACAGTGGGATCGAGTGTCTGAAATTCATGTTTTTGGCGAAGTCACGATATAGGATGATCGAGTGGATTGTCGAGGTTGTCGATGACTTGCGGGTGATCTCGGCGACGTCCAGTGGTGACCGGAGTAGTCGTGCATGTGTACGCATGCACAATCATGGCTGGGTTGATGTTTGTTTTTGGGGAAGACGATGTCTTCTTGGGCCTGGTTCGTGTAGAATTGAAAGTTCCCTCAAAGTAGAGGTATGCGCGAAATTTCACGGGGTAGTCTCGGAAATTTTATGGGTTGGCTTCGGGTTTGTGTGTATTGTAAGGATCGTATTATAAGCTTATCAAAATAGGTAAGTTTCAAAGTATATGTAAACCAAGTTTTAAACAAGGTATTAGCAAATTTTGAAACAAATTTCCAAAGTTAAAATGTTTTCAAATTGTTGTATTAAATTAATAGATTAAATCCTATATGTTTTAAGGTGAACTAAATTGTAATTGAAAGTACAAATTATTTAATGTTTTAGAATGGTTAATTGAATTATTTGTTAAAGTTTAATGAATTTGTGAAATCAATTTTAAAGATTGATTTATTAATACGAATAATTAATTAAGCTATTAATTAAAAGATGATTAATTAAGGTCTAATCACTTAATGTAATTAATTGATGATAATTACTGTAATTTAAAGATAAGTGCTTAATGTCATTAATTAATGTGGATAATTAATGGTTTATTACTAAAGGTGATTTATTAAACGATGATTACTTAATGTAAGTAATTAAAAGGTTAATTAATTTAATTAATAATTAAAGATTAAATTAATAATCAAAGGTTAATTAATTAAGGATAATTAACAATGGGATAATTACTTGACAAAAGTAATTAAAGATTGATTACTTGAGGAAAGAAATTAAATATTTAATCACTTAGTGTAATTAATCAAGGATTATTTAATTAAAAGAATTAACTAAGGATTAGTTAATTAATGAGTATGATTAATTAAAGAATAATTAATCAATAGTGATTATAAGATAATTAATTTGAGTAATTAATTAAGGATCAATGTAAGTAATATGGATGGGTAAGGGTAAATTAATTTAGGTAATTAATTAAGAGTTAATTACTTATTGTTATTAAAGGATAATTAGTCAAGGGTGATTAATTATAATGGGTTAATTAAAAGAAGATTAATTAATTAATTTGTAATCAATTAATGTTAACTAATGGTAATCTAAGTAATTAGAGATTTGTAATTAATTTGATTAGAGATGAATTAAATTAATTTTGAAGTGATCAACCTTGCTTATGAATGATTGGTTGATATTTCTGGTAAGAAATGTTTGTGATATGATATGTTTGTCTTGTATAGTGTGTGGTTATCTGTCGTTGATGAATTGCTGTATTAAATATTAAAGGTTGAATTGTGCTTCACTTAAATAATAAGGGTTAAGATGGAAATTGAGTTCGAAGAGACCGGAGTCGGGCATTAGTAAATACCCGAAACCACTTCGATTTGTAATCTATAATGATTCTGTACAGATTTGGTATGTGAAATAAATAGACCGGAATAGAATGCCTTAAGTGAACTGGACCATTTAATCTAGGTATGATACCTAGAAAATGATGGGTGTAATAAGAGTTGTCTATACCAAACCCGTGAATTTGTAAAATTGTTACGAGTTACCCCGGGTTTTAAATATGTTATTGTTTTGGTGCATTTCATGTTAGATGGGTTTACTCACGCTGGTTTCTAGCCTGACCCGGGTGTTACTATGATGTAATGCTCGGGTCAGACCGAGTATTACAGAGTTTCAGGTAAGGACGTTCTGGAGCTCAGGAGGCGAGCTAGATGGCAGGAACGTATGGAGAGTATTCCGCTATGATATTGTTATTTATCTGGGATAGGTTATTTTAACTGTCCAGTTTATTTGAAATGTTGTAACTCTGATGTAATAAAATGTAATTAACTGATACAGTTTTTTCTTTGTGTAAAGTATTAGTTGATATTATATTTTATCCGCTGCGAATGTAAGATTCTGAGTTTGGTTTTCTGTTACTTCTTCTTCTTCTCTTTCTTCTTTCCTTAACTATCTGGAATTTTCGGGATCGAAATTTTCGAGTCGTTACACTCTAACTTCCATTTCAAATCAATATGTTAATAAATTAATACCAAAAGTAAGCAATCTCTTACGACCCATTTTGATGGACTTAAATAAGTTACGTTTTGGCCTTTTGAAAGCCAAAATGAATTGGTTTTGGCTTTTATAAAGGAAAAAGTAGCTAATTTAAGTCCATTCAAACGAGTCATTAATGGTTACTAAAAATTGAAGGAAAACAAAATAAAGTGAAACTAATATGGATCATACATTGAGGAGTTGATAAAATTCACCATAATATAGTGTAAAAGACCTCAACAGTATTAGCAAACTAATTAATCAAATAATGAAATGAGTAACATTCATTTAGCTAAAAAAAGAGAAGGATATAAATCTAGCTTAGAATAGAAAAGCACTCAAAATTTTGTAAATATATGGAACATATTATATTAATTATCAAGAAATGTAGAATGTTATTTTGTTTAATCATAGCTAAATATTCCAACCAAAAGAAGGGAAAATACAGTGTCCTATAAGTATATTTGCAAAGTATGTTTAGGAAAAATATTTAACAACTTGTTAGTGGCCTTTGTATTTAACTACTGCAAGTAGAAAGGGAAAAAACATTCAATAAACTCCCATTTGGATGATATGTCATACCTTCATTTTCTTTCCTTTAATGTCGACATTCCATTCAATGATTGAAAATGCTCGGCAACTATGCCTGCTAAAATTCATCCAAAATCTCTAGAAATCTTGAGTAAATAAATGAAATGTAAATTATCTTCTGATTATAGTAGGGATTAAGCAAAGAAATACAATGTTTCACAAATTTTCAAAAATATAACATGTAAGGATGGAACATTTTCAAGTAACCAAAACCAACAAAAACCTTACATATTGCTTCATCAAATTCAGACGGATATTAATAATCTTAGAGAAAACATCAAATTTGAAAACATTTGACAAACAATAATTAGAAAACACTTCTCTATATGTTTCCACAATTGAATTATCAAAAATGATAATATTTTTGTGTGATTGTGGTCAGGCCAAGCTCCCCGTCTCCATCACATGGTATACGCATATGAGTTAACACATACTTATTGTAATAAAAGGAATCCATAATGCTATGCGCCCAACAACTCATATTATACACCATGTCTCCATCAAATTTAGTGACCTGAGGCTATTCCAATTCCAAATCATCATTCATATTTCCACACGCGAGACAACCGTAATAAATATATATTATTGCTATAAATCAATAAAAGTATTTTATTAGATGTTTAAATGGAAAATTCATGTGCATAACAATTAATGTCCACTAAGTAGTAAGGGATTTAGTAAACAACTATAAGATCAAGAAATCAATATTGGGTGGAGAGGGAAAAAACACTACCTGAAAATTGGATCTCTAGCACGTTCGATTTGGTTAGGGCGGGTGAAAGGCAACCAACCGTAAGTTGGAGGCTGTGTAGTTAATGCCCCACTATTACCCCGCTATAACCCCGCAATATTTCATGGCGTATTTCTACCGCTACGATTTTTCCATATAGCCCCAAAATATAGCCTTTCCGCTTTAATCCCCGCTATATCCCGTTATTCCTGCTATATTTTGTTATTTCCGCTATATCTTCTTTAATAAAATGAATTAAAAAATAACAATTATACATTATAAAAATTATGAAACTAATTTATTTTATTTATTTTTTAATATATTTTCAGAAATGAAAATACTCTAATATTCTACTAAATCCAGTTATGTTATATAACAGTTTTATTTAAAGTATATTCGCACATGTTTTTTGTTTAATATCATTTATGTATTAATTATAATTTAATCGAATGATAATTTTTCATTTAATTACCATTTATGTATTTGTAAAAATATTAAGTACGAGTTTTATATGCTATTTTAGAGCTATCTGCTATATCCAGCTATATCCTCGCTGTATCCCCGCGATGACTTTTTGCACCTCTACCGCTTTGAATCTGTCGAACGCTTTAACTGCAAAGTTGGAGGCAATGAACTAATTTAGAGAAGAAGATATTTTCCAATCAATCGGGACAGATAAATCATTCCCAGTTTTCAAATATAATTGACAAAACTAAATTGAATTTTATGGAGAAATCATAGAGGGATTTAGAGCTGAATAAGCTTTACATAATATTAATAGCATAAAATAAATGCTTAATGTGATAATGGGTAACACCCCGAAAATTTAAGAGATAATTTGATAAAAGAATTAAATTTAAAATATAAAAAGGGCAAAAATAGAACTTTTACAAACATCCAAATTTGGCTACAAAAAATTACTTAGTTGCATTCATATACATTTTTTGGACAATTTTCATATATAACACTTTGGAATCAAAGCTAGTATAGAGAAGATGCAAATGTTTCAAAATTTGAAAATGAAATAAATTAAAAAAATAAACTTTCCTTAATTAAACAACCCTACTGGTCGGCACCATAGGGTTCACCGGTCAATAGGTAGCGGCCGACCTGTTGATGTTAAATATCGAAGATTTCTAAAGCGATGAACAGGGTGGATACAACGGAATATTTTTTCTAAGCCATGAAGTAATCGTTTGGCATTCTGGATGAAACCTATTATTCTTTAGAATTGATCTAATGGTTAGAATTAATCAAATGGTTAGGACTAATCTAAAACCCTTATAAATACAAAGCTAACCTAAACCCTAATTCTTTAGAAATTATTAGTAAACCGAAACTCTATCCAAAATAATTAAAAATAAAATTAAAAAAACTTAAGAAGGTCGGATCAAAGAAGGGGCAAGCAAACGAGGGCAGATTTTCGAGCGAAGGTTAGGAGCGAAGCTTGGATCCGAGGTAAGTGGGAATATTTTAATAAGACGGTTATTTGTAATTAATTTTAATTTACACTATCTGATCTAGAATGTTAGTAACTAAATTGTAAATCATATGGTTTAGAACCGAGGTTTGATAATAAATTAAATTTGTGCAAACCTGTTAAATAGAAATTAACCTAGATTAAACCCTTTTTTCAATCAAGTATAAATCCTTATAACTGTTAACTTAACAAGATATTTTGAGGTTAAAACTAAATACTGTATACACAAATTGATTAGGAATTGGATAAATATCCTGGAGTTCACAAAAACTGTTAAACTCGAAACTGGAATTTTACTAATGTTCCAAAATGGTCAACAGTAAACAATAATTAATAAAAACGACTAACTAAACTAAATGCTAAAAAAAATTACATAACAAACTATCGACAGTACTACCTGAGTGTTCGATAATAAGCAGTCGACCGCTTAGGATGTAGCGGTCGACCAGTAGGCATTCTGAAGCATAGGTCGAACCTCGGCCTAAGGCACAGGTTTCAAATTATAGTTATATATATATATATATATATATATATATATATATATATATATGGGTGTTAGGAGTAGTAGGAAAGCTGGTTCCCTAGAGATGACACAAGGACGTTGCGGGGTTGGCTATGATATTTACCTAATAGAGGTCGATTATTCGACTGGGGACGATTCTATCGCAAATGGATCTCACAGGAGGTTCTATAGTAGACGCACAGCACTGACTAGTAGCCGATGAAGTGTTTGGGCCCAGCATAATAGAAGTTCCTTAGCATTCATGGATACCTAATGTGATGTGATGCTATGTTGTTGTTGGATCCCAACATATGCAATAATAGGCATAAATTACTATTGAGAGGTGGACATGGATGTAGATGATGATACACTTTGGAGAGTTAGCATTACGAGCTCCTCCACAACGTGTGGTAGGGGTACATGTAGTTATGGAGGCGGAAAATTTATTCCATGCGGAAATTGTAAGGAAACTTGTGTGAGATGGTTACACATAGTCATACTGTGTGAGATGTAGTCTTATACAAGAAAGTTGTAGGATGATCCTATGTTGGAGAAGCTCTAATAGCTATTAGCCGATCGTTGGTTATTAAGGTTCGATCCATAGTTCGTTTCTTGTAGAAGCCTGCACAAGTAGTTAGTGTAGGTGTGTACAATGTAAAAACCCTCAAGTAAAGAACCATAGTAATACACGGACACTTGTAGAACACCCGAGGTTACATAAGGTAGAATTAAAGTCAATTGCACATGATCACCATATATTAAACATGTATCTATCCTTTAGATTTTTGTCTTACCCACCCTTTTTCCTTTGTTTTTCCTCCACCACAGAAGGACAAAGCAATAGTGATAGGCTCGAGTTTAGTATGTGGAAAGGTGAGCTCGCTACTGGAGTTGCTTATCATTTTATTTTACTCTCCATGTAACGTTTTTGGGTTAGAATTATTTTAGAAACCCTGATAGCTCATATTTCTTGGCACCGACAAGAGCCTAAAAGTCACCCTAGGCTTTGGATCGGTGTGTCAAGAGGTGCTGGTTTCCACATTTGTATCAGAGCACTAGGTTCAAAAATTCCTTAGAGATAGGGGCGTATTAAGAGAACTACATGAAAATATTTTGAAGAAAAAAGGTATTTCAAAATATTTTTCAAAAAGTTTTTAAAATGGGCTTTCATAGTGCGTGCATGTATATAGAACTTCTCCAAAGATTTTATGTAAGCCTAATATCTATCTTATTCTTGCCTATTCTATCTATGGAAAATTGCTAATAAATTCATAAATCATAGAAAGAAGATAAGGAATCACGTAGGTTCAGGCTCAGGCAATGCAGCCAAGATTCCAGGCATGAATGTCCTAACCTGATTCCATCGGTATCTTCTAGCAAGGGGACAAGCCGAGCTTAATCCATTAGAGGACCACAAGGACAGTGCCAGGTGCAGTTCCTTCCCACCCACCTGTCATTGATTTTGCTAAACTATGTAATGATTTTCAAGCCTTGGAGGAAAGTCGTACGTGGGACTAAATCATATGCAGATTCGAGGACATAGATCCATACTTGTAAGAGGATTTTTGGGTTAATTGGTCTTTCTGATGAGGTGAGGAGAGGTATGGCTACTTGGCATTTACAAGGGAGGCCCTGAGTTGGTGGGAGGCAGTTGATGCTGAGGCTGTTGAAGGAGAGATCACTTGGGTGAAGTTTCGAACACGTTTTGAGATAAAGTTTCTTTCCAGAGCAGTGGAAGGAGAGCGGTTGGAGATGTTTATTCACCTGAAGTAAGGAGACCTATCGATAAAAGAGTATGTCAATCAATTAAACAGGTTGGATAGGTTTGGGATGGAGTTAATCAATACCCCACATAAATAGGCTTTGAAGTTTGCTAGAGGGCTGAACCGGCCCCTTCAAGGTTTATCTCTAAGTCATTTTCCCATAAGAGCTTCATATGAGGGTTGAGTGGAGATGGTCTTGCTAGAAGGAAGAGCCCAATAAGACTAAAGGAAAGGTGCTGTAGCAGAATTAGAGCAAGGGAGGCATAGTGTCTAAGTGTGCAAGAAGGGAAATTTCGCGAAGAAGTGCATGATAGATGGTTGAAGGTCAAGTGTTACTATTGCAATCAGTTTGGGCACAAGAGGTAGGAGTAGTCCAGCATCTCAGAAGACCTCCACCTAGGTGGTCCTAGCTTATGTACTGGACGCAGTACCTAGTTCTAGTATGCCACTAGTTGTAGATAAGGGGAAGAAGGTCATGATTGAAGGCGTGTTAACTCTATCTAGTTTATTCATTCGTACTTTATTTGACATAGGGGCGTCACATTCTATCATTTCTAGATAACTTATAGATGAGTTACACTTAGACACTGGCATCGTTATGGACCATGCAGTTGTGTCAAACCCTGTAGGAAGATCGGCTTATTTGTCTATGGTATATAGGAATTTGAAATTATTCATTTCAGGGGTCGATTTCGATTGCGATGCTTTTATCTTAGGAATTTCTTGGTTTGGGTTGATATTGGGCATGGATTGGATGATGTGTATTGGGATTTCCTAGATTGTGACAGGAAGGTTGTTAGGTTGACTACGTGCAGTGAATGTAGCTTGGAGGTTTATTGCAATCCCCAAGATCGGTTATGTTGAGCTACTTATATTCATTAGATCTATCACATGACAAGCTAGACTCGATACATGTGGTTAGAGACTACCCAAATGTCTTTTTTGAGGTTACCAGTTTCCCACCCTAGCGAAAGATCAACTTTCGAATTTATCTTGTAGAGAACGCCTGACTCATTGTCTTACCCTCAAGGAATATGGCTCCGAAGGAGAGATGTGAGTTGAACAAGCAGGTGAATGAGCTGTTGGAGAAGGAGTTATTAGGAGGAGTATTTCTGAGTGGGGAGAACCAATCAACTTCGCCACCAAGGCGGATAGTTCTCTATGGCTTTGTGCAGATTATAGGGAGATAAATAAGTTGACAAAGAAGAATCAGCATCCACTGCCCCATACAGACGATCTCTTAGATCAGTTGGTTGGAGCGAAAGTGTTTTCATAGCTTGATTTGGCTACTGGATTCTATTAGTTACATGTGGTTGAGGATAGTATCCAGAAGACTACTTTTCGTACATCCGACGGACTTTATGAGTGGCGAGTCATGCCCTTCAGACAAAACAATGCACCTGCATATTTTATCGTTCTGACGAGTCGAGTTTTAGAAGGTTGCTTAAAAGGTTCATTGTGGTATTTATGGATGATATTTTGATCTATTCGAAGAGTGAGGAGGACTACATGTTGAATTTAGAAGAAGTGCTCAATACACTCTGTGGGCATAAGTTATGTAACGACCCCGAATTTTTACTAAATTAAAATTGATAATTAAATCAATTTTTGAATTAAAATGGTTTTGAAATAAATATAAGAATATAAACCTTGGACACAAGAAAGAAAATAAATAAATTGGTTTAAATTTAGAATTGATAGAAGTAGAATAAAAACAAAGATATTGATAAATGCAAGATAATGAATATTAAAGTAAGATAATAGTAATAAGTTAAACTAGAAATAGAAATCAATATATAAAAGATAACTATATATATGTATAAAGTAAACAAATAATTGTTAAAATGTGAACAACAAAATCAAGAATGGAAATTCATCTACATTGTAAAATAAATAAATTTTATGGCTCATAAAATATAGAGTAAATCTTAATATCATAATACAAAATAATACAAATAGAATGAGACAAACAAAAAAAAAACATGTACACTTGCAAATGAAAATAAATGAAACAAAAAAAATACACGTATAGAAAGATTATAAGAGGAGCCACATCAAACTATCTCAAATTTGTACGGATGAAAAGAAAAAAATATGAATTTGTACAAGCTAATTAATGCTAGCACATTAAAAAATTCACATCAGCCAACACAAGAAGATATCCCTGCTAAAAATTTGTACAAATCAGGCATAATCAAACCTCATTTCAGCTTAAACAAATCAACTTATCATCCTGTAAACTTCTCTCATCTTCATTCCACTTTGTTCATCTATTTAAACTGAGTAAAAGAAAACTGAACTGAACATCATCCTATACTTAAACCAAACATCAACTTAAACATCTCAGTAAAAATATCAAGGCAATCAGAGGAAAAATCTGAGATCAAGAAAAAGACTTCCAGTAGCAAACTCAAATAAGATTTCTACCTTGCAAATTTCAAAAAGGCTTCAACTTCCATTTGAAAGCTCTGAAACCATGATCTGGAAGGTGAGTAACAGTTAGTAATTTAAACTTAAATATATGTTTCCATTGTTCTATATATATATATATATATATATATATATATATGGTATCAGTGTGAACATCTTCTTCTCTGTTTCTTTACAGGGTATAGAACAAAAAAATTCAAAATTCAATTTCTTGTTATCTAATCCATATCAGACTTTGGATCCTAAACGAAATAGGTGTATTTAGGCATAGATGATAATTTAAAAATAGTTTCATGGAATAAAAATGTATATAGAATGAAAAATCCAATTTTTACAATAAAAACTTTGTTTTCTGGAAATTTCGAATTTCATAAAATACTGATTCAAGTACATGGCTCGAATACTTATTGAAAGTTATGATTTTTAACGTAGGTTTGGCGATTTTTAGTGATGGGAGTTAGGAGCAGTTTGTTTTTGTTTAAAAAGTGGATTTTTACCAATTACTGGCGATCGATTGATTCGTGGATGTTGGGGTTGTTCGTGGAGATGGAGAAGCCTACGGGGATGCTTGGAAAAATGGTCGGAGGTGGCCTCGATCTCGGTGGCGAAAGCGGTGTTCAATTTTCTATAGTAAACCTAATTTTTCGAGGGGTTGAACATTTGGTCGCCGCGCCTCCTCTCGTGCATCGAGCTGCACGAATTTCCGAAAGGAGTTAGATGAGAGTGTGTAGAGTTCGTGGCCGGAGTCGTTGATTTTCTGGTGGTCGGCATTGGGTATACGTGATGTTTTCTAGGTTTGTAGTGTGGTCCATGCTTGTTCCAGGTTCTAATTTGAACTCGAATTCGATTCGAGCTATTGAGTGACGATCTGTTGATCGTGTTTAGATGTAGGGGTGATCGTTGTCTTGAGAAGATCATCGTGGATGATCTGAAGTGGCGGCAGCGTTGGTGTAGGTGCACAATGATGAGGGTGTGTCAGCAATTGTTTGGGTTTTGTATACTTGAGTTTCTCGAGTAATTCGAGTCTTAGACTCGAGGTAATTAGTTTTGGGCTCGAAGTCATCTGGTAGATGTCTCGGGTAAGTTAACTACAGGTTTTAAAACATGCAAGTTTTAAAAAAATTTAAACCTGGGTTTTAAATTGTGAAACAGATAATTAAACTAAGTTTGAAACAAAATTTAGTTTGGGTTCAAATAAAGTTTGAATCTCAGTTTTAAAATATAATATAAAGTTTTAAAATTTAAATTATTTGTAACAACTTTAAAAAGAGGTTTAAATAGTTTTAATTTAAAAAAGACAAAGCTTCAAATAAAATAGAGATTCAAACCTAAGTTTAAATCTGGGCTTAAAGCTAAATTTGAAATCTTAGGTTTGAAATAAAAGAAAATTTTGAATTGTTTTAAACAATTTTAAATGATGAAGTGAATTTTTAAATTGATTTAAATCTAAAATGAAATTGGGATTTTAAATCTTTTAAAGCTTGATTTCTTTTAAGGAAATTAAGTTTGAACTTTTTCTTATATAAGTATCTTATATAAGTAATGAATGTTCTTTACATTTGTTTTAAGATTTATAAATTTATTTAAATTTGGATAAATGTTTAAATGGTTAATCATTTTGAAACTTAAATTCAAAATGGAAATTAAATTTAAATTTAAAAGTGTAATGTTTTAAATATACACTTAAATGTTAATTAAACCATAAGTAAAGGAAATGAATTATATTAGGGATAATTAAGGTTTTAAGTGATTTAATTAATAAGGTAATTAAAGAATGATTTATTTAATTTATAAATAAATAAATTAGATTAATTTATAATTAGAAATGATTAATAATGAATTAATCTAAGATAATTTTCTTAAGAAAGTAATTAAGGAAATGTTATTAGTTAATGAAGATAATTAACTAGAGATTATTAAGTAATTAAATTAATGTGATTAATTTTGATAATTTATTTGATTTATTAATTAAGATAATCAATTGTAAATTGTAATTACTTAATGAAAGTAATTAAGGGGTTAATTACTAATTGTAATTTAAATTGGATATTTTAATTAATTTATTGATAAAGATTAATTGGTAATTAATGATTTATTGGTATGAGATGATTGCTTAATGGTAAGAAATCAAAGATTTAATTTCTTAAAATAATTAATTAAGGGGTTAATTAATTATGTAATTGGTCTAAAGGTTGATTTAATTAATATGATTAATTAAGAATAATTTAATTAATTAAGGCGATTGATAAATTAATTTATATCGAATGATTTGTAATTAATTAATCAGGATTGGATAATTAATTCATAAGTAAATAATTTACTTGGAAATAAATTCGAACGTCTTTGCATCGACTGGTCCTCGGTATAGAGACTCCATATGTGATGGGAAGTCCGGACGTGATTAGAGATTATCTGAATTTGCAAGGGCTTCTTCGAAAGTGCCTTTGGTTCTGTTCGAACCCAGAACAGACTTGTATGGATTGTATGTCTGACATTACATTTGAGATATAAAGCAGATTTCTTTCAAATACATTTCTGTTGGTGGTAGAGAATTTATTCTCTTAGTTTAACACCCTTCTCTGAGACGTACGAGCTCAGAGGTTATGTAGTTGAAGGTTATCAATAATATAGTCCCAACTTGGTAATGTGGCATACTGAGTGCTACTGATCATTTGTGATCAAAGCATGGCTTTTGTGGAAAGCGTAGCTTTGTGGACGAGACTTCGTCGGACCTCACATCCCGGAAATGGTCAAAACAGGAAAGATGGGGCAAGATTATTTGAGGGTAGCGCCCTCTAAGGGTATGTCATTTCCTTCTGGATAGAAGTGGTATCATGGTATGGAGCCCAGATACTTAACTTATATGGATATCGCAGATATATATATATATATATATATATATTACTTTGTGATTTGTTGCTGGGGCCCCGGATAAAGGTTGGTTACGACCCGGGGATGGCATACTCGTGTCAGTAGTTACCCAGTTAGGGGTAACCCGGCCTTGTGTTGGCAGAGATCCGGTTAGGTTCTCCGGGCGTCCTTCCAGAGGCGTACCCATGTGGCAATGGGAAGTTCCTTGGCCTGACCATTCGTTGGAAATCCAAATAAACAATACGAGTCTTGTACGGTTTTAGTTGTATAACCTGCCATGGAATATAGCGGTAACCTATTATTGAACATGGTAGCTATAGTAGGCATACGATAATGGTCGTATGTTGGCTAAGATTTATATTATACTTTCGAAATGTTTTCTGCACTTTGCACTTATAAAAATAATATTGAAAAGAATCTGCGTATCAAGCATGTTTGACTATCATAAGAAGAAATCTCCTCCAATTCTGCGTTTGCGTTGTGTGTGTGGCGGGAGGTCTTATGGTAGTCTCATTTTCCAAAAGCATACCGGAATTCTTTTAGAAATCTAGTTTCTTTAAAAGCAACTGTTTTTGTTCCTCATACCAGTCCCACGACTGACCTGGAGTTTATTGTTTCTTTCCTAAACTCTGGGTGCTCACTATTTTCCACACGGGTAGTCTAGAGTTGGGTTTTTCAGATAGTCAAATTAGTAGGTTATCTGGAGCTAGTTCAGTCTTTGGACACGGACTGCATTTGCTTATCTTTGTGCATCGTTATTGGGAGTTCGAGCTACTGCTGGCGTTCTCTCTTGAAGACTATCTTAGAGTTATTTGTTCCGCTGTTGGTGTTATCTATTTTCTTCCGTTGCTATTTTCTTGTATCATATCTCTGACGTATATTGATGTTCATTGTATCACTCTGTTGTATCAGATATTGTATATCAATGTATTATTCTTTTTTTTCTGCTGTGTTGTTATACTTAATTGTGTTATAAGCTCCAGCGACTCGGATTCGAACGACCGAATCTACGGCATTCGAGTACGATGTAAAGTATGGATGTCGATTTTCGAACGCGAAAAATCTATATCGTTACATTTGGTATCAGAGCTAAGGTTGAACTTTAGCTCAGGAGTATAACACGTTAAGTAGCTCATTAGAGATAGGGTGAAGTATATCCTAGAATGAGTATATCCATAAGATATCTGTTTGAATGTCTCTGTAAATTCTCTTACTATCTACTGATAGTGAGTATGAGTGCAAGAAGAGAATGAGATAAGGGAGAGGAGAATACGACTATAAATGTTCAATACTCTGTAACAACAAGGAAACAATCTTTTCTATATCAATCTCTTTTGTTCAGCATCTTTTCTCAATTTTTTGATAATTCCTGGCAGCTCCATGAAGGAAATTCGATATATTAATATGGGACATAAACTTCAAATAGGTCAGAATTGTTTGTTTGGATGTATTGGTTGCTATGGTTGATAGGTATACTTTGATTTTTAAACTGAAAAAAAATTGAAATCTAGGATACTAGGAATTTAAAACGGGTAGAATAAATTTTGCAATATAAACTTTGATGTATTTCTTAGCCTATAAAATTCTAAAACCTTAGAATCTTATTTTTGGATTTTGGTTTTGATTGTAGAGAACCCGTAGTATAAGTAGGGGAGGAACACTTTCCAAAGCCAGAAGAGTCAGTGAGTATGGTTCATCTAGTAGGGTTCGAGATGATTTGGGTGAACCGTCAGTACATGAGGAGGTGCCAGAGGAGCCGATGAAGCAGCCACAACTGCAGGTAGAAGAACCCAAGGAGGAGTCTGAAGAGGAACCCGAAGAAGAATTCGAAGATGAAGAAGAGTTTAAGGAGGAAGAAGAGTTTGAAGACGAGGAAGAGGTGGTGTCGGAAAATGACGATGCGGTCGTTTGGGATTTGGATAATACAGCGGAAGAACCAGACGATGTAGGGTATATTCTGGTAGAATCTGACCCAGAGGATGTTTCTAAGACAGACAATGAGGCGGAGGTTAGAGAACTGTCAGGGCCTGAGAGAGGGAGCTCTGATAGTGAAGATCTGTAGTTGGTTGGGTTGACTTCTTTTGGATAGGGCGTGTTTATGTACGTGTTTTGGATTTAGAACCATAGTGAATGTTGGATGTTAATTGGGTAATGTATGACTATAACATATGTACGAATATTATGAGTAGTACTTAATGTAAGATATATATTGTGAATTACCCGTAAGAATCCATGTGTTTACTAGTATAGTTGAGTTGTCGTTGGTCTATTCTCTGTGTGTGTGTAATTCATGAAACGAGCTATGCAATTTCAGGGATGAAATTCTTTTAAGGGGGGAAGTCTGTAACGACCCCGAATTTTTACTAAATTTAGATTGATAATTAAATCAATTTTCGAATTATAATGGTTTTGAAATAAATATAAGAATATAAACCTTGGACACAAGAAAGAAAATAAATAATTGATTTAAATTTAGAATTGATAGAAGTAGAATAAAAACAAAGATATAGATAAATGCAAGATAATGAATATTAAAGTAAGATAATAGTAATAAGTTGAACTAGAAATAGAAATCAATATATAAAAGATAACTATATATATATATGTATAAAGTAAACAAATAATTGCTAAAATGTTAACAACAAAATCAAGAATGGAAATTCATCTACATTGTAAAATAAATAAATTTTATGGTTCATAAAATATAGAGTAAATCTTAATATCATAATACAAAATAATACAAATAGAATGAGACAAACAAAAAAATAATAAAAGAAAACAAAAACATGTACACTTGCAAATGAAAATAAATGAAACAAAAAAAAGACATGTATAGAAAGATTGTAAGAGGAGTCACATCAAACTATCTCAAATTTGTACAGCTGAAAAGAAAAAAATATGAATTTGTACAAGCTAATTAATGCTAGCACACTAAAAATATTCACATCAGCTAACACATGAAGATATCCCTGCTAAAAATTTATACAAACCAGGCATAATCAAACCTCATTTCATCTTAAACAAATCAACTTATCATCCTGTAACTTCTCTCAGCTTCATTCCAGTTCGTTCATCTATTTAAACTGAGTAAAAGAAAACTGAAGTGAATATCATCCTATACTTAAACCAAACATCAACTTAAACATCTCAGTAAAAATATCAAGGCAATCAAAGTAAAAATCTGAGATCAAGAAAAAGACTTCCAGTAGCAAACTCAAACAAGATTTCTACCTTACAAATTTCAAAAAGGCTTCAACTTCCATTTGAATGCTCTGAAACCAATATCTGGAAGGTGAGTATTAAACTTAAATATAGGTTGCCATTGTTCTGTATATATATATGGTATCAGTGTGAACATCTTCTTCTCTGTTTCTTTACAGGGTATAGAACAAAAACAAATTCAAAATTCAATTTCTTGTTTTCTAATCCATATCAGACTTTGGATCCTAAACGAAATAGGTGTATTTAGGCATAGGTGATAATTTAAAAATAGTTTCATGGAATAAAAATGTATATAGAATGAAAAATCCAATTTTTACAATAAAAACTTTGCTTTCTGGAAATTTCGAATTTCATAAAATACTGATTCAAGTACGTGGCTCGAATACTTATTGAAAGTTATGATTTTTAACGTAGGTTTGGCGATTTTTAGTGATGGGAGTTAGGAGCAGTTTGTTTTTGTTTAAAAAGTGGATTTTTACCAATTACTGGTGATCGATTGATTCGTGGATGTTGGGGTTGTTCGTGGAGATGGAGAAGCCTACGGGGATGCTTGGAAAAATGGTCGGAGGTTGCCTCGATCTTGGTGGCGAAAGCGGCGTTCGATTTTCTTTATAAACCTAATTTTTCGAGGGGTTGAACATTTGGTCGCCTTGCCTCCTCCCGTGCATCGAGATGCATGAATTTCCGGGAGGAGTTAGGTGAGAGTGTGTCGAGTTTGTGGCTGGAGTCGTTGATTTTCTAGTGGTCAGCATTGGGTATACGTGACGTTTCCCAGGTTTGTGGTGTGGTTCCATGCTTGTTCCAGGTTTTTATTTGAACTCGAATTCGATTCGAGCTTTGGAGTGACGATCTGTTGATCGTATTTAGATGTGAGGGTGATCGTTGCCTTGAGAAGATCATCGTGGATGATCTGAAGTGGCGGCAGTGTTGGTGCAGGTGCACAATGATGAGGGTGTGTCAGCAGTTGTTTGGGTTTTGTATACTTGAGTTTCTCGAGTAAATCGAGTCTTAGACTTGAAGTAATTAGTTTTGGGCTCAAAGTCATCTAGTAGATGTCTCGGGTAAGTTAATTACAGGTTTTAAAACCTGAAAGTTTTAAAAAAATTTAAACTTGGGTTTTAAATTGTGAAACAGATAATTAAACTAAGTTTGAAACAAAATTTAGTTTGGGTTCAAATGAAGTTTGAATCTCAGTTTTAAAATATAATATAAAGTTTAAATTTTAAATTATTTGTAACAACTTTAAAAAGAGGTTTAAATAGTTTAAATTTAAAAAAGGTAAAGCTTTAAATAAAACAGAGATTCAAACCTAAGTTTAAATCTGGGCTTAAAGCTAAATTTGAAATCTTAGTTTTGAAATAAAAGAAGATTTTGAATTGTTTTAAACCATTTTAAATGATGAAGTGAATTTTTAAATTGATTTAAATCTAAAATGAAATTGGGATTTTAAATTCTTTTAAAGCTTGATTTCTTTTAAGGAAATTAAGTTTGAACTTTTTCTTATATAAGCATCTTATATAAGTAATGAATGTTCTTTACATTTGTTTTGAGGTTTATAAATTTATTTAAATTTGGATAAATGTTTAAATGGTTAATCATTTTGAATCTTAAATTCAAAATGGAAATTAAATTTAAATTTAAAAGTGTAATGTTTTAAATATATACTTAAATGTTAATTAAATCATAAGTAAAGGAAATGAATTATATTAGGGATAATTAAGGTTTAAGTGATTTAATTAATAAGGTAATTAAAGAATGATTTATTTAATTTATAAATAAATAAATTATATTAACTTATAATTAGAAATGATTAATAATGAATTAATCTAAGATAATTTTCTTAATAAAGTAATTAAGGAAATGTTATTAGTTAATGAAGATAATTAACTAGAGATTATTAAGTAATTAAATTAATGTGATTAATTTTGATAATTTATTTGATTTATTAATTAAGATAATCAATTGTAAATTGTTAATTACTTAATGAAAGTAAGTAAGGGGTTAATTACTAATTGTAATTTAAATTGGATATTTTGATTAATTTATTGATAAAGATTAATTGGTAATTAATGATTTATTGGTATGAGATGACTGCGTAATGGTAAGAAATTAAAGATTTAATTTCTTTTAATTAAGGGGTTAATTAATTATGTAATTGGTCTAAAGGTTGATTTAATTAATATGATTAATTAAGAATGATTGATAAATTAATTTATATCAAATGATTTGTAATTAATTAATCAGGATTGGATAATTAATTCATAAGTAATTAATTTACTTGGAAATAAATTAAATTAGTTAGGATTAAGCAATTAAATTAATCCTGCTTATAAATGATTATTGAATGCTTGACCTTACTTATGAATGATTGTATTGTATGAGATGCCTTGAATTGATTGTCCTATCTAATCTATGATATTTTGTTCTGTGGATTGAGCTGTGTATTTTATTCATTTATTGATTATACATCTGTATATTATCGGTGAATCTGTGAATGTGCAATAAGCGTTATAATTTATACCGCTTATCAACTATATTTCTGTGTTTTGATCTGTGATGATGATGTTGTTGCACCATTGTGTTAAACCCCTGGACCACACCATACACACACAAATATGGATTTCACGAGGAAATCGATTAAGTCACATATTTTTGAAATGATTTTTAAATAGACAATATTTAAATCCAAATGGTTTTGGAAATGGATTGGGTTTAAAGTGCAAAGCCTTAAAAAATGGAATTTCAAAGATGAAATTTATTTTGAATAACTTGATTGAGTTTTGAAATTTAAATATTTTGATTTAAATTTGAATTCAATATTTGAAGTTGAATTCTATGTTTGGAAACTAGGGATTAGAGATGTTATACTAATTTTATATGGGTCAAACCATTTTTAATGTATTGATTTGGGAATTTGAATTTAATTCAAGGGCTTTAACTCGTGCAAATATAATTGGATTTTTCTGAAACGAAAACTATTTGTTTTCAAATAATAAAAGCTGTCACATAAGTAATGAACTTCCAATTTGTGTTGATAGGTTTCAAGTTTGAAATAAAATTGAAATGTTTTGAAAGGCTACGAATGAATCTTTGAAAACGAGGTTGAAAGTTATAAATTAAATCTTAATTAAAAGATTTAATGAGTTAATCAAATTGAAATGGAGATTGTTTTGAAATCTATGAATGGATCTTTATAAAACGGGGTGAACTTTGTGAAATGAATCTTTTTGTTTAAAAGATTAGAAATGGTAATTTGTTTTAAACCATTTGAAAGAAAAGTTTTGGGTAATAAGTTATGACTTAACTCAGACCCCAATGTCCATATGTTTCTTGTAAATATTGCGCTCACTATTCGGTTTAGCCGGGAGAGGACCTTTGTGTCATATAGCCCATTCCGAATATGTGATACGATGTTATGGATAGCATTTGAAGACCGGTGGTGAAGACCGGATATTTTCAAAGGCGAAAGGATAACTCGTCGAACGTCTTTGCATCGACTGGTCCCCGGTATAGAGACTGACCTGGAGTTTATTGTTTCTTTCCTAAACTCTGGGTGCTTACTATTTTCCAGAGGGACAGTATAGAGTTGGGTTTTTCAGATAGTCAAATTAGTAGGTTATCTGGAGCTAGTTCAGTCTTTGGACGGACTGCACTTGCTTATCTTTGTGCATCGTTATTGGGAGTTCGAGCTACTGCTGGAGTTCCCTCTTGAAGACTATCTTAGAGTTATTTGTTCCGCTGTTGGTGTTATCTATTTTCTTTTGTTGCTATTTTCTTTGTATCATATCTCTGATGTATATTGATGTTCATTGTATCACTCTGTTGTATCAGATATTGTATATCAATATATTATTCTTTTTTTCTGCTGTGTTGTTGTACTTAATTATGTTATAAGCTCCGGCGACTCGGATTCGAACGATCGAATCTACGGTGTTCGAGTATGATGTAAAGTATGGATGTCGATTTTCGAACGTGAAAAATCCGTATCGTTACAAGTTATGTTGGAACTGGGCTAGCCCACAACTGAATTTATGGGTGAATTTCAACAAAAATTACCCTACTGGATCTTTATTGAGCCTATGAAGTCTAATTTATTTAGAAATTTTCTAAATTTAATTTAAATAAAATCATATATTTCATTTAAATTTACAAATTGTTGACAGAAATTTGTTTAATTTATTTTCAATTTATATACAAGTATACATATGTATTATATACATATGTGTGTGTGCATGTGTAACATGATATTCCGTGCAAGGTATAACATGTTTGTATATGGATGCTGGGATTTACATCGCAATGGCATGTTAGCTCATCCTATATGTATTGCATGTTATCCAAATATGTGTGTGTATATATATATACTTAATATATATAAAACCCAAATGTGTGTGTATTATAGTGTTAAGTATTGAATAAACACACACACACACATATATAATATAAGGTTAACTTTTATTTTTTTTAATATGTGCACATATATGTATTAAAGTAACATAATTTCATATATATATATATATAACAATATGTGTGTATATAAATATAAATATAATTATTGATGTAAATATGAGTTAAAATAGTTTTTATAAATATATATAAATTAAAATAATTTTTTTTTGCATTTCAGATCGAACACACAGCAGCTCTAAATTTAATTATATATATATATATATATTGTGAATTAGTTAGTTGAATAAGAATAAATAAATGATAGAAAATATTTAAATAATAAATATTTCATATTTTAATTTTTTTTAAATCAAGAATCATATTTTATAGCTTACGAAAAGAATTCAAAAATTTCTAAGTTAAAATTTTATTTTTTTATTAGTTAAATACTTTCGGTCAAATTTTAAAATGATTTTCTAATAATATAAAAATTGATTTAAAAATCTAATTTTTTGGCTAAGAGCTTCATGGTGACAATTTAATTTTAGAAAATTTAAAACTGATTTTCAAAACATATTTTATTCTACATTAATTTATTAATTCATATAATGATTAAATGTTAACAAAAAATATATTAAATAATTACTAAAAAATTATTTTCGGTCATTAAAAATCATAATAAATGTAAATATATAATTGAAAAATATTAATTCAATTATTTATGTGAAATAGTTATATAGTTTAATATTAAAAAATAATTATCTTATTAATAGATGTATAAATTTATTAATAAAATATAATGATTTTAGCTGCGTGTATCAGATCCTTAATGAAAAAATTGATTTTTATAAACGTATACACATAACTAATCGATAGGTGATAACATCAATACCTGTAGAAATCTCACCTAACTAACAATACAATAATCACAATATATATATGTATGTATATTTATGGAAAATATACAGCTATACAAAGATTATGTATTATATGTGTAGAGCCGAACACTTACGTAAAACTAATGCACTTAAGTCCACCTTACAATGATGAGTTGTCCACTTTTGAAAACTTCTCGATTCTACAAATTGTTGGTTCTGAATCGCAGACCCTTTTGCTATTAAATATATGTTAATTTGAATTAATTTGATTTGAGTTTTGTTCGAGCTTTTGAAAGGTGTAATTTGGCCAAGATGAAGGAGAGAGGAGGCAGCAAAAATCATTTATTAAAGTTAGGGTTAGGGTTCCTTTTATAATGGTTGAATCAGAGAGAAAAGTGGATCACATCATATATCTTTTCTCACTAAATCTCTATTATCCGTCACAAACCCTTTTACCCTATTTTGACTGCCCCCTGTATCTGATGTTTGCTGCGGAAACTTTGCCTCTAATTTCATGGGCTAATCGCCCATTTAAGCCTAAGTAAATACATTTGATTAAATCCAATTTAGTTCCTTATCGATGTCTCATATCGATCGGTATATTTATAAACTATTATAAATAGGTATACCATAATATTTATTCCTCTAATAAAATTCAAATTTTATATTAAATATTCATATATATTAATTAATTTATAACAATTATAAACTAATTAAATCATATGGTCTAAAGAGAATTCATCATTTCCGTTGTGTGACTCATGGGTGTAAATATGGTCAGCGATTAACATTAAACTATTCGAATGTTAATGTTAACACATCACTTAGCAGGTAGTATGACATTTTAGCCAACTTTATCGCTTATGTAGTTTTCGTAAAATCCAATTTTACTTTATTAAGTATTATGTGACAATTATTTATACTAATTCTCTTCGTCAAAACTATATCACTTTGGACTTACAAAATTTGGTATTGGTCAAAATTCCAATACATCCATATTGAACTCCACAAAGTCCTTGGTTCAATAATAACAATTATTATTAACCGAAACGCTTTGGTCGAAGACTTTGAATTTGAATTTGACTTGAGTTGACTATGATACTAACCCCGTATAAGTGAGCAGATAAATCCACTCTTGAATAATGATTCACTTTCAATACTTCCACTCAACCCAACTATAGCCGCTCGATGGAATGCCATGCCATGATTAGACAATAATCAAAGCAGAGCTTTAATATTAAAAATCCACAGTATTCTCAAGTCGAGAGAACTGTGTTAATAAGTCATATCGATATTTTCTATTTTTCATTAGTTAATGATAGAAAACTATCGAGTGATTCGTTCCATAATCATCCAATAATCATCAGTACATAACCCCTTGGTGCCCCCAACAGCCATGAGTAATACACTGTACAACATTTGGAGAGTGTTACGTACTCTAGTCTCAATGGATACATCCAATCTTGATGCATCTTGACTATGAACATTTAAAATTTATATTTGTTTTTCATTGTGATAAATCACTCTCGGTTACATAGTTTCGTAACTACTAACACAGATCATACCATTTATGGATTTTCTATTAAATATACTTTAAATTAAATTAATTAATTAATATAACCGCATTATACCAAGTATATAATAGAAAGAATATACCTTTGATTTCGAACGAGATTGGTTATTGAGTTAGATATATATAACAACATAATTGCCTCTGGGGCATACCCCTAGCTCTATCAATCTCCCACTTTCATTTGGATAAATCATGGAATCTTATTCCAACTTCTCCAATTTGTTTTCTCGAAACCAATTTGTTCAGTCCCTTGGTGAAAAGCTATGCTATTATGTTTTAACTATCTACTAAGTCAACCAACTCCCTCCGATGCTAATAAAATACCTTTATCACGTGGAACAATTCAAAGTATGTCTCTCAACTTCCATTGGGCTATAAGTTCTGTTATGAACTATATAGTGATATTGTTATCATATAACAATGTTAATGGATTCGCAACATTTGTAATTGCCCTGGCTTAGTTATAAATTTTTGCATTTATATTTATATACATTGTTTTATTGCTGCATTATTCAAGGCAATATACTTAGCCTTTTCCATTGAATCAACTATAGTCTTTCATGACATTTCCAACTAAAAGATTCTAAACTTGAATTTATTCTCTATTTCACTTATGAAACATTGAGTCCGGATACTTCTTCACAAGGAGTTCGTTGTTTCTGTAAACAATTCTCTAGTATTTCATAAATACACAAGAACATTCTAAACTATCATCATTCAATGGTATCTGTTTGGATTTAATATTTTCTTCATGTATCAAATACATGAACAAATCATGATATCATAGACAACATAAAATATATGATAATTTCGATTGCCATGCATAAGGAATCCATCCTAATTATTCCCTATTAAACATATTAATAGGGTATCCTTGTATATCATTTGGGACGTTCCCTAAATCTTTTATATTTACTGTAAAAGACATCATTTACAAATCCAACATCGAGTATTAAAACAAATAAGGCTGATTTTAATGCAATACATTGCTAAAATCAACAATGCAATGTTTAATTACAGTTTAGAAATATTAATGTACCTTTTAACGTTCTTTCTTATGAGCACACACTTCCTCTGCATTTTGATCGGCAATCAAACTATTTGATATTTCTTTCAAAAAAACATGCTCAATTTTGATGCTTGTTGAATGATACTTTCATATCTATTCTTGGATCATATCCAAACGCTCACAAACCTAAATATCACTCCCACTGACATCAAGACACTTTGGATGTTATGTGCAAACAGTCTATCCTAAATCATTATTTATAATTTCTATTTCAATACATATGTACCAAATTACAAAGTCTTACAAAGCAATAATTTTGTGAGTAAATCTGAATTAACTTGTGCATGTTGAATATCGAGTCTATTGTGCTAATTTCAACAATTGAAATTCGCGATGTAATTTTTATCAATGTTGCTTATTATATTCCAACTGTATTTGCCTTGCTCTCGAAGACACATTCACAGCTGATGGATCATATCTCTTTTCCTTATTTTGATAATGTACTTGGAATCCATTTTGGATTTGTACATCACACCATATCATAGAGTCAACACTCTTAATGGTTTAATTAAACAACTGAGGATTATATATTTTTGACATTGATAAGACACTCATAATTTCTCTTCAATATGTGAGATTACTTATTAGACACTCTAATGTGATGTGTTCGTTTAGGTAAGGTAATTCCATTTCATCTCATATAATCAGTTTAATCTTTGGATCGTATCCAATTCCATTTCACTACCAATAATTTCTTAAAGAAATTCCATCGCTATGAAGTTAGTATTTCTTGAAACAATAATTGTTTCTCAATGCAATAGAACATGTATTCATAAACACTTTATGAATTGCCTTTAAATTAAAACTGATTTATTTTTAATTTACAAAATTTATGTTGAAAACATAAATATGTCATTCAATGACAGTCCTTCCCAAACTCCTTTTGAGGAGATTCATAAAAGATCCTTAACAAACAATTATTACGTGTTGACTTTCGTCTCATACAACCTGCCAACTCCTTGACCTAGGATATGTTGGGGTTTCTTATAAATCCTTATCTTGTATGATTATGTAAATTATTATTTACATGAAATAATACTAACCTTGTGTACTACTCTTAAGTACATGACCTTTAGAAAGAAATTACCTCAACTTCATCCATAGTTAATCATATTTTGTCCAACAAAGCTCGATTACTCCTTATCAACACATCATTGTGTACCACAAAGAGGAGTGATTTGAGATTGAATATTTATTCATAGGAGGTACATATGGAACTTCTTCCAATATACTCACATATTCGATCAAATCGAATCATTTATATTGCATGCTATATTATTTGCATTCTTTTTATACTCTATGAATCTATCTAAGATATACTGCATATGTATCAAATACAATGTCCATGTTGGTGATAACTCTTCGGTAAATATGATGAAGTACGTGGAACCGTTTTGGTATTAATAGACTTACATTTGCATACATCTATCTGTATCAACCTGAAGAGTTCATCAACTCTTATAATGCTCCCACTAAATGACTGCATAACCCTAAATTATTTGAGATATAATTAGCCAATATCATATGATTCATAATCATATAATAAAATTATTTCTTAAAACTACGGCTTAGTCTATAGTTCCAAAATAATTATAAAAGATTTTTGGTACTTTTGTATTTTCTGATGCATTGCTTTTGTCATGAAAATAAATGCCAGATTGTAGTTGTATTTCGTTATGAAAATTCATCATATTCATATTGAAATATAACTATATCTATTTTTCAATTGACACCGAAAAATAGTCATTATTTCATAAATAATGATCGGTGTGTTTTACGAAAACATTTTTCATAACTTGATGCAATCAATAAGTGATACATGACATGCTCCCACTATTTATGCTATTACTATAATAGTGTACTAAATTCAGAGATCCACCATTCACTTAATATACATATTTATTTCATATACCCAACTAGTTTATAGCGGAGAGTTCTTCGATTAAATATCTTGAACTCAGAGAAATAAATCTCATAAAAACTATTTTTATACAAAAATACATCTCGGAATTGAAATCATATTTCTTATTCCAATGTTAAGTATCAATTATTATTATTTCAATTCTCGTCTCCGATATTTCTTTAAAGCAGAAGTGACTATTCACTTTCTTTATCCCAAATGTACCTTAAATTATGTCTACTCTTTACATTCATTTTTCTTTCCAAATGGTCGAACCATTTAAAAGAATTCTCTAACAACAACATCATAACAAACTCCTTACAAAAGAAAACTTGATCATCTTTAACCTTTAAGGACATCAAATATGTTGCACTTTGCGTAAACTGATCAAACTGACATTTAAGGGATCATGTTCCTATAACTATTTTGTAGTTTTGGTCTAATCAGTACGATCTTTATTGTAATCAATCAAATTTGAATACTCGATCTCACACTACTATTTATTGGCTTCTTTCGAATGAACTAGCTTCATCGAAGTATGGTACATTACAAAATGTGATTGTTCCCCATATAACACTTATATGTGATAGTATATGTATCAAATACCATAGTCTTGTCATACTTTTAGAGTTTGAAATTTATAGAATGCAATATAAGGTCTCTACCAAATAAACATATAAGCGACCGAATTACGAATGTATTTAGCAGTTGTAAAATAAGATGCTTGCATGGCTATTAAAACGATAACATGCAATAAGCATTTATTCTAGCAAGTATATTTTATATTTATATTTGTCAATTTTCAATTAAGTTTAGTTATATATCTTAATTGATAAATGTTTTATCGACAATGTCAAATGCATAAATTTGTCATTGTAGATTATAATAATATTATATAGCATATGTTCTTACAATATTATAAAGGTTAAATGTTATCATTTCATTTTTCTAATAAGGCTTCCATTAGTCTGTTATGTTTCACCAAACCCTAAGGGAAACATAGGAAGTATTTCAACTTTACTAATGGGTGTTAAGACTCGTATATCTTAAGATTCTAACCTTGAGGAAAGCTCAACAAATCATACTCCCATATACGATGGGTAACCCTTATCGGTTGTATTGCATACAACTCCTAACCCACAGTTCCTAGTCCTACTTCTGCCTTTATCTTGAGGAAAGCTCAGCATGTAAAGTGGGATTGTTCACTCAGACTTATCATTTCGCAACAGCCTAAATATAATGCACATACCTTGAGGAAAGTTCAACAAATTTGAGTAGTTATCTTACCTCGTCTATTCAATATATTAATAGCACTACATGTAGCATCCTTAACTTGAGGAAAGTTCAACAACTTAAGAGTATGCAAGCAATATATTAATATATAAATGTAAGGGGCAATTTATATTAAAGATTCATAATCGTCAATATATTATATCGAATGATATCAAGTAATGGAATAATCTATTTCTTACGAGATGCCTTCATGATTAAAATGTCGGACACATCTGAAATGTACATACAATATGCATGTACTTATCCCTTAAGTCTGTTTAAAAATTTTGTAATGTTCCATATTTAGTTTATATATTCATATTACATAAGTTTATTATTATATAACTTTTATACCTCATGCTACTTATATAATATTCTTATGCATAATATTATACTAATTAAATCTTATTTAATTAATTAACATTTTAATTGATTTTATGTTATTTTACTATAACATTTATATTAAATATTTATTGCTTACTATAACCTTTATAGTATTACATATATGTGTGTGCGTATGTGTTAATTTAATTAGTTAACCTTTAATTAATTAACCTTTGATTAATTTACTCAATTAATTAACCTTCAATTAATTTATATAATTAATTAAGTTCTAATTAATTTATTTAACTAAACAATTTTAATTATATTATATTAATTTTAAAATTCAATTTATATACATAGATGTATACTTATGTTGTTTTAAATATTTTAAAATATCATAACATAGATCATAATATAAATATATGCATATATATTTTTAAAAATTAAATTAAATTATTTTATTAATTTATTTTATTAATCCAATTAATAAAAATTAAAATTTCAAAATTAATATATATTTTTTCAAACATTTTGAAATTTTATTATATTATAAATATTATAATATTTTTATATCTTATTTTAAATTTAAATTTAAAATGTTATATTTTAATTTTCAAATAATTTTAAAAAAATTAAATTATAACATTTATAATATATTTTTATTTTAAATTTAACTTTTAAAATCTAAAATTTATATTTTTAATTTCAAAACAAGTTTGAAATTATCCCAAGGCTCGATTTAAATTGGGCCTCCTCTATTAGAGGCAACCTTTTGGGCTCATATATTTGTTCAGGTCAGGCTGGTAGTAAGGTATGGCAGAGTAATAGATTATCCAAATCCAATCCTATATACTACCTTTCTAGGCACCCTACTATCTGAGGTATGAGCTTAATTAGTTAACCATAACATGAATAATTAGACCGCGTAGGCTATTGAGCTCTGATATCATTGTTGAAACTGGGCCAGCCCACAACGGAATTAATGGATGAATTTCAAAACAATTTACCCTGTTGGATCTTTGTTGGACCTATAAAGTGTTGAATATGATAGTATATGATTTTTGTTTGACGTTAATATATATATATATATATATATATTCATTAAAATGTATTTGTTAAACTATTTTATTTCTCACATAATTAAATAAATATTTTTTGAATAAAATAAATAACACAGAATTTAAATTCAAACAAATATTTATTACAATTTTGAATAGTATGAATTTGAGCTCTCACTATATATACTTTTTCAACTATAATGCAATTTTGATTACATCTCAAATTTCACTTTACATTGTACAACTCATTACATATTACTCGTTCACTCAAAATTGTTCTTCAATTGTATTCCAATTTGTATCCAACATCTGAATTATCTACAAAATAAACACTGACGGGGTAAAATTGAAAAAGAAATATTCGTGCAGTGTAAAATAAAATGTGCATTTTAAAAATGTTATTTTCCTCGGTTATTTGGGTTGTCCGTCATCATTTATTTTGAATTCGTCTTACACGAACAGCTTATGACGTACACGGTGTATCGCTGTATAGGCCATAAGGCCGTACGCACCGATGTACGCTTGATAAAATTGCAGGGATAGGTGAGCACAAGGTCAAACCCAATCAAAAGCTAGGTTCAACTCAAGTGCAATAAAAACAAAGTCACGACATGAGCACAAGGTCAAACCCGAGCCAAAGCTAGGTTTAACTCAGACTTGTCGAAGAAACCAAAATGCATGTGTCAATAGTGGTGACTTCAAGAACAAATAAAACCTCAAATGGTCAGACTCACAAGTCCAATGACAACATGCATGAATGCCAAAAACCTCAGACATGTCAGCTTCTAAAAGAACCCAACTGTATGCAACCAAGACGGCAACCCACCACACAATGCAACACATATCGGGAAATGAAATAACTCAAAGAAAATGTAAACTAACCAAGGTCAGTCCAGAAGCAAGAACCACACAGCAAGACAGTGAGTTACTTAACTACAAATGAAAATAAAGCATACAAAATGAAACCAATCAACATAACATGAATGCAAAACTTCCACCAGACCAGACTTAAGAATTCAGACATGTGTGTGTCCACACGCACACACGCACACACACGCACACACACACACACACACACACATATATATATATATATATGCAAACTAGCTCGAGGCTACAACTCAATGCAAGACAAATTCCAAAACTACAATGAACCAGTACAAAAAGAGGTGGACAACACACAAAGTAGCAACACTGACATATATATGTTATGCATAAAAAAATTCATGTGGAACCAGACCTGGTAAAAATAGAAAGCAATTTGAGTTCATATGAAAAAATAGTAAACAATGGAATGCAACTGAGGTGAACATACACACATATATATACATACATTTATGTATGTATACAAGGGGAGATGAACATCAACACAGCAGTTTGAAAAATGAAAAGCACACATGAATCACCATGCAGTGAACAAAGATAAAAACAAGTATATATGATGGTCAAAGAAAACAATGAGGCATGGTCAGATATGGAACCAGATACAAATGATCGAGTACAAGTTTCAATGAACTGTACTCAGACTCAAGGAAATGTGCAATAGCAAAATGGTCAAACCATCAAATGAATGCAAATACAAGGCAGTTTTTTCAAATCAATGTACATCAAGCCAGAGAACACTACACAATGACCACATAAATATATATATATATATATATGCACATATATATGTATACACATATATAAGTTCAAAGGCAACAACCATATGCAAGCATTCACGCTGCATTAGAGATATGCATAACAACAACAAAAGTTTTATAAGCAATGTAAATGAACACACATGAAAAAATGTATCAAAACCTGACACTAAATAGTACAAGTGCAGAGTTCAAATTTTAACATTTCAGTGGAAACCGGACCAGACTCCGCAAAGTATACAGGAACCAGCACACATGCACCAGAGATAACAAGACCACATGCTACTACGAGTACTAGAGTCCATCAAGCAACAAAAAAGTGTATAGATAAACCAGAGAATTCAACACAAAGGAGTCAAGGCCGAAATCAATCAGAGTTTATCAAGTCCAGTATACACATGATGTAACAAACACATACACACACACACACACACATGCGTTCACACATGTATACATATATCCAGACAGTTTTCTTACGCAAAATTAAGCTGCAACAGTAAAAAGAGGACCAAAATTCGAATGTAGTCAAGGTCACATTCAAATGCAGATTTTAAGAAAACTTCAGAGAAGTGTTAATTGACAGCAAAGAAAATTCATGAAGTTGAAGTCAATTATCACAAATTCAAAGTGGTCAACAAACCAGAAAAGAAGGGAGCAAAATCTGAAGCAAACTCGTGAAGCCATGATGACTAAGCAACAATAATAGAAAATATACGAAATTGAACCGGTCAGGATCAATCACAAGCAACCAAGCAAAATTGAACGGCAGAGAAAAAAGTGTTGAATATGCGCTTACATGATTTTTGTTTGATGATAATAAACATATATACATTCGTTTAAATGTATTTATTAATGTACTATTTTATTTTTCATAGATTAAATAAATATTTGCTGAATAAAATTAAATAACACAGAATTTGAATTCAAACAGAAATTTTATTCAAACAAATATTTATTACAATTTTGAATAGTACAAATTCAAGCTCTCACTATTCACTATACAACTTTGATTACAATTACATCATAATTTAATTTACATAAATTCCTCACTACATATCACTCACACTCGTATTTTATCTTCAACTTCATTCCAGTTAGAATCCAGCATCTGAGCAATCTGCAAAAATATTCACTAACGCGGTAAAATTGAAAAAGAAATATTTTTGCAATATAAAATAAAATATGGATTTTGAAAATATTATTTGCCTCGGATATTTGGGTTGTTCGTCATCATTTACATTTGAATTCATCACACACGAACTATGCGACATGCACAGTGTATCACTGTACATGCCACAAGGTCGTGCACACCGATATACACTTGATAATGTTACAGGGACAGGTGAGCACAGGTCAAACCCAAATAAAAAGCCGGGTTCAACTCACGTGCAATATATTTAAAATCACGACACGAGCACAAGGTCAAATCCGAGTTTTTGAAACTGGATTCAACTCAAGTGAAATTTCAAAAATCAACATGAAATGATCAAGAACCAAACAGCAATGCATGCAAGTGCAAACCAAAGTGCAACAGGAAATTAGTGAACCCGAAGTCAAGACAACATGAAGCATGCAAGCTATTGCACAAGATATAGAGCCACAACAACTCCAACAGTGACATACACATCAACCAAAGTCAAGGCCGCAAATGAAGACTACAGGTCTTAATATCAATAGAATGCAAATTGTCTCGAAGAATAGAGCCAAGACTACAAGTACAAGGGACAGTGCACTACTGACCATGAAGCAAAACCAAAGCCAAGACTACAGTGATACAAGTACAGGAAGCAATTCAGTACTCAAGACAACATGAAGTGGACAGCACTAACACAAGTACACAAACAACAACAAGCAGTATGCAAGTGCATGCACAAAGAGGCAACAAAGGTCAAGGACCAAGTAAAGCATGTACAAGTGTATGAAAACCAAAGTCAACAGCACAGTGAAGTACAAAGCAACTGCAACAGATGCAGTAAAGCAAAAATATAGCAGCAATGTACATGAATACAACTACAGGTACAAGGCCAGAAGTTCAAGCAGGTGAACAGAGACCAGTAGTGAATTCAACAAACCAACATACATGAAGACTACAATACATGAGTCAATCAAGTGATACATGGAAGTGTTAATGACAACAAACAACTCTGTGCACATTGATACATGATCAGACATAGGACAACAAGGCTCAAACCAAAGTATAGTGAAGCAACTCGACTACAATAATTCAAGCATTGACTTCAGTGAGCGGGGAAAGGAAAACATGCATGCACAATGTGATACAAGGCAAACTGGCAACAACAACAGAGAATCAACAATGCATGCAACAGGATTAAGGCGACAATGTGCACAGGTCAGAGACAATACAGCATGTACAAGGATAAATGAAAAGACATGATATCGCAGCAAACATGACAGCAAACAAATGCAAGTGACTCGAGCAACATGTCCAGTTACAAAAAAGACCAAATGCACAGTGAAAAGTATTCAATAATATAAAGCAATGCTTTGTGTACAACATACATATGAACCAAGTTAATATGTACAACAAACAAAGCTAACAACACTCAGATGAACACATGGCCGAGTGAAGCCAAAGCAAATAGAAGGGATGTCTATGTGCAAAATTTTCCACGAGGAAGTTATCTCTGCAATCAATAATTATTTACCCAGAGATTATGACAGTCTTCTTTGCAGTGAAGTCGAAGTTGACAAAAGATTAAAAGTGCAGGGATGACCAAGTCAAGAAATTCAAGTGCGTACCATTGAAAAAGTCCAAAATCAAATTCAAGTAAAAGAGGAAAGTTTCTGCCGTATGACTCAAGGCAATCAAACGTTTCATAATCAAAGCCGTGCGCATCAAGTCGCAAATTTCAAGCAACCGAGAATTAGGAAAGTAAAAAATCAGACGAACGTATTAAAGGAAATCGAAATCCATATATAAACCCACAATCATCATTGGCAATAACCATCGATCGAGTTCAAGCATTAAAATCCCAATCGTCATCATCGGAAATTTAAAAAGCATCAGAGTTCAAACAAGCATAAAACCAGAAAACAAAAGGAGAAAAGCACATACCGAAATCGTATACGAACTCGATTCAATTGAAGTGTCGTGAGCTAATCAAAGAAATAAGTGATCGACAAGGCAAACTACCAGCAATCAAAAGCGGCGGTTTCAATTGAAGAGCCCTAATTTCCACAAGGGAACGAAACCCTAACCCAGATCGAACAAAGAAAGCACCGGCCGCCATTTTCTCAAAGGAACGAATAAAAAAGGATCGGGTCTAAATAATAAAAGGGGCGGCCTTTAAGAATTAGGGTTTTTTGTTTTAGGGCTTTAGTTTTTTAAATAAGGGCTTTAGTTTTGAAAATAAGGGCTTTATCTTATTTTTTGTTTTAAATTTATTTTTAATTTTAAAACTCTTTTCAAACCGTTGTATTTGCTAGTTGTGTGACTAGGGGACAAGCTACGTGGCGTAGCTTGAGAATTCGCAACTCAGTGGCTGAGTTGTGGCAGGGTTTTGAGCGTAGAGTTAGGTTAGTCAGTAGCGGGTGTGTAACAACCCGCATATTTATCGAGTTTATATTTAAATATTTTATTTAAATATTAAATCGTTAATCGGATTTTGGTCCGAAAAGCTACTTTTTGCAAACGGTCAAATTAGGACTCGAGACCACTTCCATTGAGTTCGAAATGCCGTTTGCAACTTTTTTAAGTATAAACATCGATAGGTTTGGAGTTAGTGAAATTTCACTAACTTTTCCCGCTTTGGACTTTGGGTTAGTTTAGCCTATTAAGCCCTAGTTCCAACCCCCTTCTCCTCACTCTTCATAAATTTCCTAACTAACCCAAGCTTTGGCATTAATGGTGAAGAGAATGGGAAATTAAAACTCCAAGCTCAAATTCAATTGCAACTCCAACATTCAACTCCAAATTCAAGTAGAAGATATTGGATTCAAGCTTTGGATTGCTTCTCCTTGCTTTCAAGCTTCATCTTCATAAATTTTAGTGCAAAGGTGAGATTTTTATCTCACAAATCTAGTCTATAACTATATTGGACTGTTGGGAATGATTCCCTATCACTTTTGCATGCACATTTGCATTTGGTTTGGATTGGATTGGCGAAAAACTCCAATTTTTAGTGTTTTTGTGAATTTTCTGCATTTAGGTCGTTCTGGCCATTTTCGTGAGTTCGGAATTAGGTCGCTCGCGAGCTAACTCTTAAGTCGCTCGCGTGTTATCGCGCTAGGTCGCCCTGCACGTATTGTCATCTTGGAATTAGGTCGTTTGGCTTTAGGTCGTAGGTTGTTGGGCCTATAGGTCGTTAGGTCGCTAACACTTAGGTCGTTTCTGGCCTTAAACCCCCCTCTGCAGCGTTAGATCGCTCGGTTTCCCCCAATCCACTAGGTCGTTAGCTCGTTATCGAGCTTAGGTCGTAGGTCGCTCGGCCTTCATTCCTTAGGTCGTCCAACGTGCAACTCGGAATCCATTCCTTAAGTCGCTGCAGGATAGCTCGTGCGCCTCGGAGCTAAGTCGTTTTCCCCTAGGTTGCTGGACCATTGGGTCGTTCAACCTTTAAGTCGCTCGCGTGTTAAAACCCTTAGGTCGCTCGCGTGTGAGACTTGTTAGGTCGCGGGATCATTAGGTCGTTCAGCCCCAAATTACTAGGTCGCTCGCTTAAGTCGCTCATCCCACTAGGTTGCACGACCATTAGGTCGCGTCCTCCTAGGTCGCACGCTAACCTCGTTAGGTCGCTTGGCCATTTCAGTTAGGTCGCATGACCATAGGGTTGCTCCAGTTAGGTCGCTCGACCCTATCCCCCTTAGGTCGTTAGGCCTCATTTTGTCTTCACTAGGTCGTACCGTTTTGGACGGGGCGCTACCCCCTGGACCCCCGCGACCTGACCGGGCAGATCGAACCCCGTAGCGGTGGCGTTTCCCCCGCACCCCCACCTAGGGGGGTTGCCACCCCCCTGGACCCCCCCTCCGTAAAGGATCTTAGATGAAAGGTGCATTTTGAGCTGATTTCCTTGGATTTCATTCACGTCTTTGAACGCGAAGTTTTTGTGATTTGTCACTTTAATAAAATAAAGGTTTCAATACTAGTAGTAAATATCAAAACTCTTTCATCAAAACAATTTTAACTCTATTATCAATACCAAAGCTCTTTTCTTAACCCGTTTTCCAATCTACTAGTATATACAAATCTTTACCTCACTCGGATGAGAAATCTAATTAAACGGCTTAGTAAAACAAGTGGTATGAAACGCTTGCGTTTGCTTCATCGGTTAATTCTTGGACTTGTTCGATTGAACCTCTTGTGACAATTTTCTAGTGAAGATTTACAGTTTGTTCGTAAATATTTAAGTTAAGCAAGTGGTTATGGGACATGAAGCTAAACTTTTATATTTACTAGCTTAGTGTAATTGACACTTCTCGTTGATCATGATGATCATTCTTATGATTTAGACTAGCAATTGTGCGATGTCTCTTGTTTGCTTGGTTAGACTAGACACCACTTGTGTGATTTCATTCACACATACCTTTTTACCTTCTTGGTTAGTCTAGACACCACTTGTGTGATTTCACTCACACATACGTTTTTGTTTGCGAGGTTAGACTAGACACCACTTGTGTGATTTCACTCACACATACCTTTTTGATTTTTGGTTAGTCTAGACCTCATCTGTGTGATTTCGACTCACACATATGGGGTAGCTCCCCATGGTCTTCGGACCGTCATGTGATAGGCCTCTTTCCCTTTTTCTGTGATTTCTGGATTTCTTGTGTTGATTTCTGGAATTTATGTCATTGACTTGTTATGAGTACAAGTTTAGGGTATGAAGCCCTCTTTGGATCTTTGAGAAGATTCTTGTGATATCGATTTATCTCTTTTTGATTGATCTTCTGTTGATCATCATTTGCATACTTATAGTAGTATGTCAGTATGGATATTTTGTGTTTATGCCATATCTTTTAATTTATATCATGTCATCTGATATTTATAGCTAGACTGATCCGTTTATTATTTTCTTAAATAATACTCGGGTCAGATCGAGGTGTTACAGGTGCTTCTGCTTGACTTCTTCCCGGGATTTGCTACTCTGACTTTTGGCTAACTATTTAGATTAGCAGTTTTTTGTTGTATACACATGAGATATAGACTCATAGTTGTATTCTTTTGTATAGCACGTGTTGCTATTCTTTTGTATTATTGTGGGTCTTTTTGACCACTACTCTGATGTACACTTTCATGTGTTAGTTATATATTCATATCTTCTTCCGCCTTTGTGATATGGATGTCTGTGACTGATTTGTGTTATTTTTATTTCTATGTTTGTTTCCAAAGCTTATTTATAGCCACCGTGTGATAAGCAATTACATGGATGGTCGCTCCTCAACAGCCTTATTCTCCGTGCTAGTTGACAGCACTACACGTAGTGTTCTTGGCTAGCGTGGGTATAGTGGTGGGGCATCACAGGGTGTCGCGAGTTTATGTGTGTAAGCGTGTGACTATCTAATTTCTAGTAGAAACCTTGGGGCAGCACGTAGGAAGGTTTTTGCCGAAGCTGGGTAAATTCTGTGTCGTTCTATTTCTGCATTTATTATTCTGCTTTTATCTGTGTTGCTACTATTCTATGATCTGTGTTGAAATTATTTTATAAGCTTCCGCAATTAATTTTCATAATTAATACTATCACCCTATTCACCCCCACTCTAGGGTGAAATCGATCATACAAGTGGTATCAGAGCTAGGAATAGAAGTCAATTTTTGTTTTAAAAATTCTTTTTTCAAAAATCAATTTTTGTTTAAAAGGTTGAATTTTTAAAATGGCTTCTTTTAATAATGCTTTTGCTGAGGGTCGGTCTATAGTTAGACCACCAATGTTCAACGGTGAATATGCTTATTGGAAAAATAGAATGAAAATTTTTCTGAAAACCATTAACGCTTGGAACATTGTTGAGACAGGTTATAGAGCACCAACTATAATTACATATAATCAGGAAATAGATAAACCGATGGATCAATGGACAGAACTAGAAAATAAATTACAAAATGCTAATGCTAGAGCTATGAATTCTATTATCTGTTCATTGGATCAATTTGAATTTAATCATGTTTCACATTGTCTAACTGCGCAGGAAATATGGCACACACTAGAAGTGACTTACGAAGGAACATCTCAAGTCAAAGAATCTCACCTTGCCATGCTAAGCAGCGAATACGAGAATTTCACAATGGCAAAAGAAGAAAATGTCAAAGATATGCATGGACGACTTTCCAATATCGTATACAAATCAAAAGCTCTTGGAAAATCATATACAGAGCTGGAGATAGTCCGAAAAATCCTCAGAGTCCTTCCACGAAGTTTTGAAGCCAAAGTCACTGCCATTCAAGAATCAAAAGATTTGAAACAAATGAAAGTTGAAGAACTCATCGGAAATATCACCGCTTATGAGCTAGAAATCAAATTCAAGGAAGAACGTGAAGGAGGTGATACTCGAAAGAAATCAATAGCTCTTAAAGGAACAACAGAAAGTGATAGTGATGATGATGACGGAGCAGCAGAATTGGAGCTGATAATCAAGAAAGTCAAAAGGTGGAATTACAAATATGGAAATCCAGCTCTAAATCGAAGATTGAAAAGCAGAATAAATAAAATATTAGACAATCCAGAAGAACCAAAGATCATCTGTCATAAGTGCAACCAACCCGGACACATCAAGCCCAATTGTCCTCAAACACGACGTCACTTTGAAAAGAAATCAAAAACGAGAAGTTCTGCTGCCACGTGGAATACAAGTGATGAAGATAATCAAAGTGCTAACAGTGAGAATGAAAAAGCATACTTGTGTCTTCATGGTGAAATAACTGACAGTGATGATGACGAGCCAAGTGAGGTATCAAAACTTTCTCATTCGGAATTACTTATATATTTCCACGAAGTGAATGGTTGTTTTGAACGACTTAGGGAGAAGTATGCCAAACTTGAATCACAAAAAGATACTTTGATAAATTTAAATAAACAACTTGACCAATTAGTTAAAACCTATCAAAGTAGGATCCTTAAGTGTGATAAGTGTCCAACATTCGAAGAAGAAATTAAAAAATCAGAAGTTAATATAAAATCACTTGGAAATGAAATTCTGATTTTGAAAGATAACGAAAATACTAGGAGAGAAAATTCTGTCAAAAAGTGCACACAGTTATTGAACGAAAATGAATCTCTCAAAATACAAGTCCAACAATTGTCAATAACTTTAGATAAATTTTCAAAAAGTGAGAAATCGTTGAATCTGCTATTAGGGAAGCAAACTGTTAATACAGCTAAACAAGGACTTGGATATAATCAATCTGAAAATGTTGAAAGCGATATTAATCAAGAAAATTCCATGTGCACAATTTGTAGAAAATATGGACACGATCACAATAATTGTTGGTATAGACCCAAACATGTGAAAATCATACTAATTTGGGTTCCAAAAGGCACAAATATAAAATCTCTCAAAGTTGAACAAATTTGGGTGCCAAAAGGAACATATATAAACAGTTTTGGGTCTCCACAAAATTATTTTTCTAAATCTTCTGCCACTAACAACCATGGACCTATAAAAACAAATAGGTCACATAAATCTTTTCGCGTGTAGGTGTGGTGGCAGGCTAAGGAACAACAACAGTGTTTTCTGGATTTTTGGCTGTTCCAGAAACACAACGGGCGACAAAGCAAAGTTCCTTAGCCTATTATAAAGGTGACAGAATCACAATGGATAAACAACGAAAAATATCGTAAAGGTAAAATAGGTAATGGTATATTTATTTGAACGATATATTAAATGTGATGATCCGCACCATGGTCTGAATTAAAATCAGCCAATATTGAGATGGTGAAGAGATGATGATTTTGATTCTGACTTGTTCAGCATAGTTGGCCGATTATATTTATGCCAAAAACACTATAAAATTCTCTAAATTTTTTGATTATATTAGGTTGGATCAAAAATAGTGTTTTGTTGGATATTAATACATTTGGCTATAATTTGGCTAACTCTATGTTCATGGTTCTTGGATTATTTACACGGCTTCATTTCAAATTCAAGAGAATGTCATTTGAAAAGCTGTTAAATTTTATTTTGAGATATTTTGTTGCATACTTCATGGTCTGGTCAATCAAATTCAATTAATGATAATTTTAAGTGAAAAAGAAATTCAAATGCAGATTACACTGGTAATCTAGTTGATAGAAAAATTACTAGTTGAACGTGATTTTTGAGATATTTAGTTACTGCATCGTTTTTCAAAGAAAATATCTGCATATTTTTCATTTCAAATAATTTTCAAATAGCAGAAAATTTTCTTATAAAACCCCCTCGAGAAAATCATTTTTGACCATATTTTCAGATTAGTCATTTTGAAAAATTGGTTTCATAATTATGTTTCAATTTGATTTTAAATGGCTATTTTGACTAATCTGACTCCCTATGATTATCAAAAAGATGAATAGTGATTGAAAGAGTGATGAGTGCTAATATTGATCATATATTATGACTCGAGACGGTATAATTAGTAAATTTCTTTAGAAATTCAAACAAGAGTTATAAAAAAATTTGTTGGTTAAAGATTCCGTAACCATTTCTACGTCTATCATATTTCTATCAACCATTGCTCATCAAAAATTCAATATAGTTTGTCGATTTGTGGTACTTTAAACAGGAATCATTCGTTTTTCATTTTATAAAACAAAATAAAATCCAAAGTATTCACTCTCATTTAAAACTCCTCACGGTTATGCATGGGTGAAAAACTTGGAATTTGTTATGTGCTTCCATGCTCATTTAAAAGTCCTCACGGTTATGCATGTATGGATCGCATATCAAAATTGATTTATTAGATAAACAAGTTGATTCTAATCCCATTTAAAAGTCCTCATGGTTATGCGTGATTAGAAGATACTTGAATTCATTTTTGAAAATTAAATTGGAATACTGCTAATCTCATTTAAAAGTCTAACGGTTATGCATGATTAGTGGATATTCAAATTCCTGATATAAATGTACCACAAATAGATACAACTGTATGGTTTTATATGATGACGTCATTTCCATTACTTCTAAAAGTGGAATATGCGCCTAACGAGGGTACTTATGATTTTTGTTTGATTTTTTTATTGAAATTTAATATTTATATTCAATTGAGTTTTAATGTTGAATTAATATCGATCACTTTATCTCTATTTTCTCTAACACTATCATTCTTTTGCTGATAACAAAAGGAGGAGAGAAAAGTTAAGATTTTGTCAAATAAAATCAAGCAAAGGTCAAATATTTTCCATTTGCATCTAGGCGCATTTGCATATTATTTAATTGTATGCATATTTGTAGGGGGAGCTTTGTGTAGAGAGGAAACATTTAAATAGGGGGAGCAATTAGGATATATCTAGAGCAAATACATTTAACACACTCAAAATCTTAAATATATGTTTGTTATCATCAAAAGGGGGAGATTGTTGAATATGCGCTTATATGATTTTTGTTTGATGATAATAAACATATATACATTCGTTTAAATGTATTTGTTAATGTACTATTTTATTTTTCATAGATTAAATAAATATTTGCTGAATAAAATTAAATAACACAGAATTTGAATTCAAACAGAAATTTTATTCAAACAAATATTTATTACAATTTTGAATAGTACAAATTTAAGCTCTCACTATTCACTATACAACTTTGATTACAATTACATCAGAATTTAATTTACATAAATTCCTCACTACATATCACTCACACTCGTATTTTATCTTCAACTTCATTCCAGTTAGAATCCAACATCTGAGCAATTTGCAAAAATATTCACTAACGCAGTAAAATTGAAAAATAAATATTTTTGCAATATAAAATAAAATATGGATTTTGAAATATTATTTGCCTTAGTTATTTGGGTTGTTCGTCATCATTTACATTTGAATTCATCACATACGAACAATGTGACATGCACAGTGTATCACTGTACATGCCACAAGGCTGTGCACACCGATATACACTTGATAATGTTACAGGGACATGTGAGCACAGGTCAAACCCAAATAAAAAGCCGGGTTCAACTCACGTGCAATATATTTAAAATCACGACACGAGCACAAGGTCAAACCCGAGTTTTTGAAACTGGATTCAACTCAAGTGAAATTTCAAAAATCAACATGAAATGATCAAGAACCAAACAGCAATGCATGCAAGCGCAGACCAAAGTGCAACAGAAAATCAGTGCAACCCGAAGTCAAGACAACATGAAGCATGCAAGCTATTGCACAAGATATAGAGCCACAACAACTCCAACAGTGACATACACATCAACCAAAGTCAAGGCCGCAAATAAAGACTACAGGTCTCAATATCAATAGAATGCAAATTGTCTCGAAGAATAGAGCCAAGACTACAAGTACAAGGGACAATGCACTACTGACCATGAAGCAAAACCAAAGCCAAGACTACAATGATACAAGTAAAGGAAGCAGTTCATTACTCAAGACAACATGAAGTGGACAGCACTAACTCAAGTACACAAACAACAAGCAGCAGTATGCAAGTGCATACACAAAGAGGCAACAAAGGTCAAGGACCAAGTAAAGCATGTACAGTGTATGAAAACCAAAGTCGACAGCATAGTGAAGTACAAAGAAACTGCAACAGATGCAGTAAAGCAAAAATATAGCAGCAATGTACATGAATACAACTACAGGTACAAGGCCAGAAGTTCAAGCAGGTGAACAGAGACCAGTAGTGAATTCAACAAACCAACATACCTGAAGACTACAATACATGAGTCAATCAAGTGATACATGGAAGTGTTAATGACAGCAAACAACTCCGTGCACATTGATACATGATCAGACACAAGACAACAAGGCTCAAACCAAAGTATAGTGAAGCAACTCGACTACAATAATTCAAGCATTGACTTCAGTGAGTAGGCAAAGGAAAACATGCATGCACAATGTGATATAAGGCAAACTGGCAACAACAACAGAGAATCAACAATGCATGCAACGGGACTAAGGCGACAATGTGCACAGATCATAGACAATACAGCATGTACAAGGATAAATGAAAAGACATGATATCACGGCAAACATGACAGCAAACAAATGCAAGTGACTTGAGCAACATGTCCAGTTACAACAAAGACCAAGTGCACAGTGAAAAGTATTCAATAATATAAAGCAATGCTTTGTGTACAACATACATATGAACCAAGTTAATATGTACAACAAACAAAGCTAACAACACTTAGATGAACACATGGCCGAGTGAAGCCAAAGCAAACAGAAGGGATGTCTATGTGCAAAATTTTCCACGAGGAAGTTATCTCTGCGATCAACAATTATTTACCCAGAGATTATGAAAGTTTTCTTTGCAGTGAAGTCGAAGTTGACAAAAGATTAAAAGTGCAGGGATGACCAAGTCAAGAAATTCAAGTGCATACAATTGAAAAAGTCCAAAATCAAATTCAAGTAAAAGAGGAAAGTTTCTGCCGTATGACTCAAGGTAATCAAACGTTTCATAATCAAAGCCGTGCGCATCAAGTCGCAAATTTCAAGCAACCGAGAATTAGGAAAGTAACAAATCAGATGAACATATTAAAGGAAATCGAAATCCATATATAAACCCACAATCATCATTGGCAATAACCATCGATCGAGTTCAAGCATTAAAATCCCAATCGTCATCATCGGCAATTTAAAAAGCATCAGAGTTCAAACAAGCATAAAACCAGAAAGCAAAGGGAGAAAAGTACATACTGAAATCGTGTACGAACTCGATTCAATTGAAGTGCCGTGAGCTAATCAAAGAAATAAGTGATCGACAAGGCAAACTACCAGAAATCAAAAGCGGCGGTTTCAATTGAAGAGCCCTAATTTCCACAAGGGAACGAAACCCTAACCCAGATCGAACAAAGAGAGCAACGGCCTCCATTTTCTCAAAGGAACGAATAAAAAAGTATCGGGTCTAAATAATAAAAGGGGCCGGCCTTTAAGAATTAGGGTTTTTGTTTTTTAAGGGCTTTATTTTTTAAATAAGGGCTTTAGTTTTTTAAATAAGGGCTTTATCTTATTTTTTGTTTTAAATTTGATTTTAATTTTAAAACTCTTTTCAAACCGTTGTATTTGCTAGTCGTGTGACTAGGGGACAAGCTACATGGCGTAGCTTGAGAATTCGCAACTCCGTGGCTGAGTTGTGGCAGGGTTTTGAGCGTAGAGTTAGGTTAGTCAGTAGCGGGTGTCGCGAGTTTACGTTTGTAAGCGTGTGACTATCTAATTTCTAGTAGAAACCTTGGGGGCAGCACGTAGGCAGGTTTTTGCCGAAGCTGGGTAAATTCTGTGTCGTTTTATTTCTGCATTTATTATTCTGCTTTTATCTGTGTTGCTACTATTCTGTGATCTGTGTTGAAATTATTTTATAAGCTTCCGCAATTTATTTTTATAATTAATACTATCACCCTATTCACCCCCCTTCTAGGGTGAAATCGATCCTACAAAAAGTAACGGACGAATTTAAAAATATATTCGAATGATAATTAAGGGAATTGAACCCTATTTAAAACCCAATCATCATCGGCAGTATCGATAATCGAGTTCAAAGCATATCAACGAGAGTAATAAAGAAAATCACATACTAGATTTATCCATTTCGAACTTGACGAATTGAAGTAGCCATGTGCAAATCAAAGAGACGATCGATCGACAAAGCAAGGAACGCTAAAACATCTGCTCGATCGATCAACGAAGTCGGCATCATCAAATTTACAAAAGCCCTAGTTTTCTCAAGAGGAACGAAGCAGCCATTTTCAAAGCAACGAAGGACGGCCAAAATTTTTACACGAAGATAAAAAGAAAAAAGGCGGATTCCTTTTATTTTAATTTAGGCCGGCCTTTATAAATATTATTTGGGCTCAAATTATATTTAGGGTTTTGTATTTTTTTCTTATTCTGTAATTTACTTTTTAAACTTTTGTAAATTCTAGTTATGTAACTAGAGGACAAACTACGATGGTGTAGTTCGAGAATTCGCAACGTAGTGGTTGAGTTGTGGTAAGGTTTTGAGCGTAGAGTTAGGTTAGTTGATAGCGGGTGTTGCGAGTTTACGTGTGTAGGCGTTTGACTACTTAATTTCTAGGAGAAACCTTGGGGGCAGCACGTAGGCAGGGTTTTGCCGAGGTTGGGTAAATCTGTGTTGTACTATTTCTGCTTTTAATATTCTGCTATTATCTGTGCTGCTATTATTTTGCTATTATCAGTGTTGCAATTACTTTCTATATTTCAGCATTAAATTTTTATAATTAATAGTATCATCCTATTCACCCCCCTCTAGGGTGAAATCGATCCTACATAAAGTGTATTTTTTTTTAGAATATATCTAAATTTAATTTAAATCAAATTATTATTTCATTTAAATGCATAAATTGACGATAGAAATTTATTTAATTTATTTTCAATTTATATATAAGAATACATAGTATCATATACATATGTCTATGTATGTGCATGTGTAACATGATATTTCGTGCAAGGTATAACATGCCCGTGTATAGATGCTAGGATTTACATTGCAACGAATATGTTAGATCATACTATATGTACAGTATGTATACTTATTGTATATAAAAACCCAAGTGTGTGTTTGTATGTATATGTGTATTATGAGAAAATATTATAAATATATTTATAAAATATTATAGTGTTGAATATTAAATAAACATATTTATGCGCAAAATATAAGTTTAGTTTTAACACTTTTTTAATATGTGCATATATATTTATATATTTGTATGTATTAAAGTAACATAATTTCATATATATATATATATAATATGTATATATATATAACAATTAATGTAAATATGAGTTAGAATAGTTTATATAAATATATGTAAATTATATAATTTAAAAATTATATATTTTTTTGCATTCTAGACTGAATACATAGCAGCTCTAAATTTAATCGTAATTTTGTTACATATTATGAATTAATTAGTTAAATAACAATAAATAAATGAGAGAAAATATTTAAACAATAAATATTTTGAATTTAAATTTCAAAAAATAAGGAATGGTACCTTATATCTTATGAAAAAATTTGAAAATTTTCTAAGTCAAAATTTTATTTTTTATTTGTTAAATCCTTTCGGTCGAATTTAAAAATAATTTTTTAAAAATAAAAGATTGATTTAAAAAATCTTATTTTTTGATCGGGAGCTTCCATGTTGACAATTTAAATTTAAAAATTTTAAATTGAATTTTTGAAATATGATCTATTTTATATTAATTTATTAATTTGTATAAAGATCAAATAATAATAAAATATATTAAATAAACAATAAAAAATTATTTTTTGTCATTAGAAATCATAATCAATGTAAATATACAATTGAAAAATATTAATTTAGTTATTAATGTGAAATAGTTATATAGTTTAATACAAATTATATAAATAAATGATTAACTTATTATACCCGTATAAATTAATTAATAAAATATTAATTAATAAAATATAATGAGTTTAGCTATGTGTTTCAGATCCTTAATGAAAAACATTATTTTTTGTAAACATATACACATAACCAATGAATATGTGGCAACATCAATACTATAGGAATCTCTCCTAACTAATAATACAGTTATCGCAATATAACTGAACATTTAACTAAATCCAGTGCTCTTAAGTCCACTTGTAATGATGAGTTCTCCTTTTTCAAAAACTTTACGATTTTACAAATTGCTAGTCCAGAATCACAGACCCTTTTGCTACCAAATAGCTGTTAATTTAAATTAATTTGATTTTAGTTTTGTTGGAGCTTTTGGAAGGTGTAATTTGGCCAAAATGAAGGAGATAGAAGGCAACAAAAAGCTTTTATTAAAATTAGGGTTAGTGTTCCTTTATAATGGTTGAATCAAAGAGAAAAGTTAATCGCGTCACATACCTTTTCTCACTAAATATCTTTCATCTATCACAAACCCTTTTACCCTATTTTGGCCCCCCTATATCTAATGTTTGCTGCTAAAATTTTTCCTCCAATTTCATGGGCTAATAGCCTATTTAAGCTCAAATAAATATATTAATTAAATCCATTTTAATTCCTTATCGATATCTCATATCGATCAATATATTTATAATTATCGTAAATATATATATAACAATATTTATTCCTCAAATAAAATTCAAATTTTATAGTTAATATTTCACAAATATTAATTAATTAAATTAATTTAACAATTATAAACTAATTAAATTATTTGGTCTAAAGAGAATTCATCATTTCAGTTGTGTGACCTGCAATTGTAAATTTGGTCAGTGATTAACATCGAACTATTTGAATGTTAATGATCAGGCGTCACTTAGTAGGTGGTGTGACATTTTAGCCAAATTTATCGATCACTTAGTTTTGGTAAAATCTAATTTCACTTTATTAAGCATTACCCGGTTGTGACATTTATTTACACCAATTCTCTACATCAAAATCATATCATTTTGGACTTATGGAATTTGGTAATGGTCAAAATTCCAATATCATCCATATTCAACTCATAAGTCCACTTGTAATGATATTAGAATCTCTCCTAACTAATAATACAGTTATCGCAATATAACTGAACATTTAACTAAATCTAATGCTCTTAAGTCCACTTGTAATGATGAGTTCTCCTTTTTCAAAAACTTTACCGTTACCAAATAATATTATCAGTTCTTAGAAAGGAAATTTGCTCATGGTTATAAGCGTGACAAAACTAATTTGTCACGGTTATAACCGTGAAAATAGGTACCGTGGGCAAATTCAGTCACACTTTTGCTCACGGTTATAACCGTGATAAAAATAGTAATTTCTCACGCTTATAACCGTTATAAATTTAGATATTATCACACTTATAACCATGATAGAACAGTATTTACTCACGGTTATAATCGTGATAAAATGGTTATTACTAACGCTTATAACCGTAGGAAATTTAGACAGTATCACACTTATAACCGTGACAGAACAATAGTTTCTAACATTTACAACCATTACCAAAAAGGAAACTCTAACACTTATAACCATGACAAATGCAAATTATATCATAGTTATAACCATTACGAAAGATTATTTTCTAACACTTATAACCGCGATAACTAAAACAATATCAAACAAACTATATAGCACCAATATACAAGAAAATCATCAATACGAAGATGTCAATGAAATAAACAAAATTCATATAATCTGAACATAAATGTTTAAATGATATCAACAAAAATATAAGTAATATTCTCTTACAATGAAGCTAGTGAGTTTACACAAAATACACGAATTTACCAAAATTTTTTTTACGGTGTTATAGTAATTATAATAGTACAAAACCTACTTTGACTATCTGCAAGCTTACAATGTTACTGATAATATACTGATAATATTTCTCATCTCATCCATGATAGTTAATTATGGTGAAGCTGCAAGAACTGTACAACATAAGACTTTGAACGGTACAACATTACCTCGAACGTGGACATGGAAGGCGGCAAAAGAAGCTGAGGAGGTGGCTGCTATAAACTGTTCTGGGCATGGATGAGCTTATTTAGATGGAATGGTAGTTGATGGTACTGCTCCAGCCTGCGACTGTAATACTTGCTACAGTGGCTTCGACTGCTCTACATTGCTTCCAAATTGCTCTGCAGATGTCATAAGGTATAAATCTAAATTATATTTCTTTCCATAATATATACACACCTACATAGAATATAGAATCAAATCCTATTGCAAATTAACTTACAAAACAAATCCTTCCATCTAACATATACTTGTTGCCAGAATATAATTATATGTTATATGAACCTGTCTTAACTACTAAATTTCCTTATAACACATGTTTTTAGTTCGCATAATAAGTCAAATTGATTAATAATTAGTTTAGTTTTTACTAATAAATTCTAATTTGTACACAGTGGGTAAGATTTGTTTCTAGAAGAATATTGGATGCAGCACAAAGAAAATTCAGCAGTGTTACAATCAGGATGGCATCGAATGAGCTACTACTTTGCTCCAGGCAGCTTCATATCCACCCTGCTTAAAAAGTATATTAAACTGTTACATGAGGCAGTTGGTAACCCTAAAACTGATGATAAATACATCGTGTTTGGGACTGAGGTGACTCAACTTCCCAATGTATTGGTCATTTCACTTTCACCAAAAGTTCCCGATGATCCATCTGCTCCTACAAAACATGTTGTTGCTAACATTCCTTATTACCCGGTAAGTGATGTAGGGTATCAAAGGAAAGAAGTAGGAAATCTCACCTGTAGGTCGTTCGCCGACCTTCTGCCTCTCCGCGACCTTCATCAAACCCACGACTCAACTCCAGCATTGCTCGGCAACTCAACGACCTACCCTATGTCGCTACGCGACCTAGTACCATCGGCCTGTCTCCAGTTCCCTCCCGCGAATTTGTTCAACTCGCGAAGCCCTAAATCGCTCCAGCCAAGTCTCGAACGACCTTCCTATGACGCAAATGTAGCAAGCCCTAAGTCGTTTCAGCTTGAGTTACCTCCAGTAAGTCGCGGACCAAACCTAGGTCGCGAAATCATAGGTCGCTCCTCCTCCTCCTTCTCCGAGTGTCGCACACGAGCTACGAACGATTTCCTAAGTCGCGATCGGCAATAGGTCACGTGATCGAGCTTCGGTAGATCGCGTGAAAAAGCTTCTTTCCCTTATGTCGCATGACGCCTCCCATAAGTCGCTGCCGAGTTTTATTAAATCGCGAACGAACTTTCTTAAGTCGCGAAGCGACATAGCTTAGCTCACGTGACAATTTTAAGTCGCGTGCTGTCTTTTTTTTTAGGTCGCAAACGAGACTGTTGAGTTGTTTGTATTGTGTAGCTTTATGTCGTGTACATATTATATTGTAATTCATGTTGCATTCGTGTACTGAGTCGTGTTTGTGATGTAAGTGTGTAGTGTGAGTGTAACCCTATAAATAGGGATGTGTTGGTCATTTGTAAGGTTGTTGAATTTTGAATAAAATTTGGTTTGTGCTTTGTGCCTCCATTTAAATTGGTAGTTGAGTGTTATCTCCTATCTCCACTTTCGGATATTCGAGTGCGCTCGAATCAACGATTGTTGAAGCCAATTCACGGAATCAAGTGCGCTTGATCAACGTTCGAAGAATTGAAAATCTTCTCTCACGGTATCGTGCGCGATCAATGTGTCGTAGATTGCTAAAGTCCGGTATCTTCGTGATCAACGGATTTGGGCCTTACGGTATTCTTAAGTTCATCGATTTATCAACAATTCACCGATTATTTCCGCTAATCATGTGAGATCCTGGACGAATTCGATTTACATCGTCGAATTCGCTTCCTACACTGCGTCAGTTTGGTAGTAGAGCTAGATCGCAAGGAGTTTGCGTCATTTGAAGTTTGGAGATCGGATTTGCAATTGTTGAGAAGTTTGGTGTTCATCGTGTTCATTGTGAAGCTGCAACAAATTTGGGGCTTTCGATCCATATCATTGTGGATCAAAGTCCGGAAAGTGTTTGAAGTTGAGTCGTGCATCACTTTGAAGTGTTCAAGGCCGAGTGCCAAGTGTTGGAGTAAGCCGTGACTTGTTTGTTCAAGTTTGAGTTGAAGTTTTTGAAGATTGTTTGATTTGTTGAAGTTCAATCATGCCGCCGAGACGAGCTCAACATCATCGCAATATTAATGCTTTGTATGGAAGAGAAGAGGCCGATGAAATGGAGCAACGAATCAACGAGAGTTTCACTGAGAAGTTGAATGAAGGGATTGGTCGATTAGAGAGAATGATGCTTGAAATGAATCAAAGTAGAAGAAGGGTTTCACCTGAATCGAGTATTGGGGAAAATTGAGTTTCACCACATTCAGATAGGGAGAGAAGAGAAGATCATGATCGTAGAAATGTGGACGATCGTGATAGAAATGTTGATGAACGAAATCGGAGAGATGTGGATTATCGTGATCGGAGGAATGTAGATCGAAGAAATGTTTGTGGTAGAAATGGTGGTAGAGATATTGTGGTCATGAACGACATCGATATGCATCAGATTTTGATGAGGAGTTAATGGTGGTAGTGTTCATAGTCGAAATCGAAGCCAAGGAAGAAATCATTCAGAGTATGATCACAAATGGGAGTCCGGAATGAAAATTGAAATTCCAGAGTTTAAGGGTGGTATGCAGGCTGAAGAATTTCTAGATTGGTTATCTAATGTTGAAGAGATCTTTGATTTCAAGGAGGTTCCGGAAGATCGTAGAGTGAAGTTGATTGCTACTCGTTTAAGAGGGAGAGCAATGGCGTGGTGGCAACAGACAAAACTTACACGAGAACGGATGGAGAAGACAAAGATTGTTTCATGGGGGAAGATGAAGAAGTTAATGAAAGCTACTTTCTTACCTTACAATTATCAATCTCTTACGTATCAACGCTTTCAAAATCTAAGGCAGGGAACAAGACTGTTAATGGTTATGCTAATGAGTTTTATCAACTGATTGCTCGAAATGACATTATGGAGACAGAGGAACAGTTGACTGCTAGGTTTGTTGGAGCTTTGCGAATGCAGATCCAAGATATGGTTAATATGTTTGACCCGAGATCTATGGCTGAAGCGCACCAGAAAGCGTTGGCTTGGGAGAAGCAGGGAAGACGAGGAGGTGGTGTGTTTACAAATTCCAACAATCAAGTGAAGGGTGCCAGTGGGAGTTCCAATGTTTCTAAAGTTGTCAGTAAACCAGTTGTGAATGAGGCTGCGAAGGCAAAGGTCAACAACAGTTTCAAATGTTATAATTGCCAGGAAGTGGGTCATAAAAGTAACGAACGTCCAAAACCAAAGAAGAGAACGATGATTACTGAAGTTGAAGGCGAGGATGTTGGTGAAGGTGATTCTAGTCCAGTGGAGGAAGATAAACAGGATATCGCGTCAGGAGATGAAGGATGTCATCTAATGATGAGGAGGTCTTGTTTAACACCGAAGCAAGAGGATGAGGCTAGTTGGTTGAGGAGTAACATCTTTCAGTCGACATGCACTATACTGGGAAAAGTTTGCAAGTTTGTAATTGACGCAGGGAGTTGTGACAATATCATTTCTACCGAAGCTGTGAGAAAGTTGAAGTTGAAAACGGAGGAACATCCTAATCCTTACAAGTTAGCGTGGCTAAGAAAAGAAGGAGAGGTGAAGGTGGACAGGCGAGTTCGATTTCCATTTTCTATTGGGAAGAAATATAAAGACGAGATCTGGTGTGATGTAGTTGAGATGGATGTTTGTCATTTGCTTTTGGAAAGACCGTGGCAGTATGATCGAGCAGTGCAGCATGAGGGTCGAACCAATAGCTACAGTTTTATGTTTGAAGGCGTTAAGTTTATTTTAGTTCCAAAGAAGAGGCAGCAGGGAGAGAGCAAATCAGAAGAGATTGAGGAGCTTAAAACTTTGTTGACTTTGAAGAAATTTGTTGAAGAAGTAGAGGAGAATCCAGAGGTGTTTTTGTTGATTGGACATGAAGCTACTGAATCCATTGAAGTTCCAAAGGAAGTAAAACCGATATTGGAAGAATTCAGTGATGTGTTTCCAGAAGAGTTACCAAAGGAGCTACCGCCTTTGAGGGATATTCAACATCAGATTGATCTTGTGCCAGGGTCAATTTTACCTCACAGGCCACATTACAGGATGAGTCCTAAAGAGCATGAAGAACTAAGAAGTCAGGTGGAGAAGTTGTTAGAACAAGGGCGTGTTCAGGAGAGTTTGAGTCCATGTGCTGTGCCAGCCTTATTGGTACCGAAGAAGGATGGGACGTGGAGGATGTGTACGGACAGTCGGGCTTTAAATAAGATCACTGTGAGATACAGGTTTCCTATGCCAAGGTTTGATGATTTAATTGATCAGTTGAGTGGAGCAGTTGTGTTTTCCAAGATTGACTTGAAGAGTGGATACCATCAAATTCGTATTAGACCGGGTGATGAGTGGAAGACTGCTTTTAAAACCAGGGAGGGTTTATACGAATGGTTGGTTATGTCGTTTGGCTTCTCAAACGCTCCTAGTACTTTTATGAGAGTGATGAACCAGATTTTCAGACCATTTGTTGGGAAGTTCGTGGTTGTTTACTTTGATGATATTTTAATCTATAGTGGGAGTATGGAAGAGCACATCCAGCATCTGCGAGAAGTACTGTTGATTCTACGACAAGAGCGGTTCTATGCAGCAGCAAAGAAGTGCGTATTTATAACGGATAGTGTTTTGTTTTTGGGGTATGTTCTGTCGAAGGAAGGTATTCAAGTGGATGAGAATAAAGTAGAAGCTGTCAGAAGTTGGCCACAACCGAAGACAATTACTGAAGTGCGAAGTTTTCATGGGTTGGTGTCTTTTTATCGAAGATTCATTCCACACTTTAGCAGTGTGATGACACCTGTAACTGATTGCATGAAAGGAAAGAAGTTTGCATGGTCAGAGGAAGCAGGGGTTGCTTTTGAAAAGATCAAATCACTATTGACGACAGCACCAATTCTGGTACTGCCGAATTTTCAGTTGTTGTTTGAGCTGCATACTGATGCTTCGAAGGTTGGAATTGGTGGAGTTTTGAGTCAGAATGGAAGACCAGTTGCTTATTTCAGTGAAAAATTATCTGGAGCCAAGATGAGATATAGTACAGATGATGTAGAGTTTTACGCGATTGCTCAAGCTGTGAAGCACTGGCGACATTACTTGTTTCAGAAGGAGTTTGTTCTTTACACTGATCATGAGGCGTTGTGTAACGTTTCGAATTTTCGTTGCCGAAAAACCGAATAGTTAGGGTTTTTAAAAAGAATTTTAAGTAAAGAAAAGAAAGAAGAGATTAAGAAAAGAGAAGAGAAGAAGATAGAAAATAGGGAGGAGAGAAAACAGAAGATAGAAAATTTTAAAATAGAAGAGAAGAAAGATAGAACGGAACAGAAAGGAAACAACAGAACAACAACAGAATCTCACAATTCGCAGCGGAACAACGTATAATAATAAATGAATAATCTTTAAACAAAGAACTATATCAGTTATTTCATTACATTACATCATATCATCAGAGTGTACAACATCATACAACAACAAACAATTTTAAACAGCGGAAAAGAAATACTATATACTAGTAATACGCCATGCCATCCACCTTGCCTCCAGCAACTCCTGAATATCCAGAATATCATGATAAACCTAACTCTTAACTGCCCGTGTGGAAATTGGTGGGCACCCAGAGTTTAGGAAGGAAAACAATAAACTCCGAGTCAGTCATGTGACTGGTGTGAGAACTCAAAACAGTTTATTTATCTTTAAAATCAAAATAGAGAGATATCTTTAAAGTCAATTCGCAATGCTTTTAAAAATGAGACTACCATAAGGCCTCCCGCACACACACACATGCAAACGCAGAATCGGAGGAGATTTCTCCTTATGATAGTCAAAGATGCTTGATACGCATTTAAAATAACATTTGATATTATTACTAGTGTATAGTGTAGAAAAAATTCATTTCGAAAGTAGAATATAAATCTTAGCCAGCATAGACATTTCGAACTATGCCTACTATAGCTAACTATGTTCAATAGCAGGTTACCGCCACATTCCATAGCAGGTTATACAACTAAAACCGTACAAGTCACGTATTGTTTCTTGGGATTTCCAACGAATGATCAGGCCAAGGAACTTCCCATTGCCACATGAGAATGCCTCTGGATGGACATCCCCGAGAACCAAACCAGATCTCTACCAACACAAGGCCGGGTTACCCCTAACTGAGTAACAACTGACCGAATATGCCATCCCCCGGTCCTTTGGGACCTTTCACCGAGCGCTCGTAATCAATTCACACAATCATAACAAAGTGTTTTCAACATGAGTGAGTATCTGGGCTCCATACCATGATACCACCCTTTTCCAGAAGGAAATGCACACATCCTAAAGGGCGTTACCCCTCATAACCTTGCCGCATCTTTCCTGTTTTGACCATTCACGGGATGTGAGGCTCGACGAAGTCACGTCCACAAAAACATACTTTATACAAAAGCCATGCTTTGGGGTCACAAATGATCAACACAATGATCACAAGGATAGACGATCAAATAAACGATCCTATCACAAATAATCAACACAATGATCATTTCAGCATCACTCAGCATGTCACATTACCAAATTGGGAATATATCGCTGATAACATTCAACTACATAACCTCTGAGCTCGTACGTCTCAGAGAAAGGTGTTAAGCTAAAAGAATAAATTCTCCGCCACCAACAGAAATATATTTGAAAGAAATCTGCTTTATATCTCAACTTGTAATGTCAGACATACAATCCATACAAGTCTGTTCCGGGCTCGAACAGAACCGAAGGCACTTACAAAGAAGTCCTTGCAATCCGAATAATCTCTAATCACATTCGGATTTCCCATCACATATGGAGATCTCTATACCGGGGATCAGCCAGTGCGGAGACAATCAACAAGAAACCCTTACGTTTTCGAAAATATCCGGTCTTCAACACCGGTCTTCGAATGCAATTCATAACGACGTATCACATATTCGGAATGGGTTATACGACCCCAAGGTCCTTTCCCGGTTAACCCGAATAGTGAGCGCTTATTTTAAAAAATAAGTGTGGCATTCAATTTCAAACAAATTCACAACAAATACCTATTCAAAGGTAAATATCGATAGTCGATTATTGAACTATCAATAGATATGCGCAACATCACCAGAATCCAAATAATTTTCCAAATTATTTATTTCCAAAAATATATTTTGAAGATATAAACTTTCCATACTTCAAAAATAAATCAATATTTATTTTTAAACCCATTTCCCAATTTCATTTATAAATTCCATATTGAATTTATATTTCCAAAATATTTATGAATATATGATTTCAAATATTCATTTTCAATTTATCTTCAAAAAGATAAATTCTCAACATATTCACTTTATATTGGAAAACATTTCCATACTTATTAAATAAGTAATTCACAAGTCTTTTTATTTTGTACGCTTAGAAAATATTTAATATACTCTAATCGAAATTAAGTATATATTTCATTCTTTAAGGAAATCATTCGCTTAACCATATTTATTTGGGCCAAAACGAATGTTGCGTAAAACATCGTTACGACAACCCAAAATCACTAGTATAGGGATTCGAAATTAAAATAGATATATAAATCCCAATACTATACAAAAACATTTCCTTTCGGAAATCATCTATTATAACAACAGTGTTATAATCTATTATTTCCTTCTATTTCTCGAAAACATCTATTTCAACAATAAATGTTGAAATCTATGGTTTCGAATCTCAACATATTTTAAAACATCGTTAGATCGTTTTAATTCTATTTAAAACATCACATTCTAAATAATTTCTTTAACTTATTATTCACCATTAAAAAACGTGAATATACTACGTTAACAAATTTCATCACTTCTATTCATTTTATTTTAAGAATTATTCACTGTCTAAAACATGAATATAACTCCATTAAAAATTTCAACAATTTACTTATCAAGATAAGTCTTTGCGGATTTATAAAACAACGTTTATAAATTCTATTTCTATTTCTTTTATAACAACTTCTTTTTTTTTATAAATTCTATTTCTATTTCTTTTATGACAACTTCTTTTTTTTTAAATTCCTTTGTTAACCTATCTCAATTCATATCACAATGATATATTAAAAATTCATATTATAAGTCAAATACTTATAATTTATTTATTTACAAAATCGTTCCTTTAAACTTCATAAATTTTATAAATCTTATAACTTATAAGATTCATTCATTTATCCAAATCCATTCCTTTAATAACATTATAAATTTTATAAACCTACTGCTTACAAAATTTCATTTATAACTTCACTGTTTATAATTCTATAAATTTCATTCATTTATGAAATTCATTTACAATTCATTCTAACACTTATAAAAGCTCGTTTTATAATTCCAATATTTTAATTTACAAATATCAATTTATAAATCTTTTAATACAAATGAATTTGTATTATTATTTTAAAACATCTTTTAAACTCTTTTAGAATTCCATCATTTTGATTTATAAAATAAACCAATCTTATAAATCCTATTTTAAACTTTTCTTATGATAAATTTAGAAATCCCAATTTAACTATTTTATAAAGTCATAAATCCCATATTTTCTAAAATCAACCTTTAACTATATTTCTCAAAAATATAATTTTTATAACATTAAGATTATAGCGTTTATTTATTTATAATGGATCAATTTCAAAAATATTTTATAAACGTATATTTCCAAAAATCTCTTTAGAAATTAAATCGTTGTTTTTAAACTTCAAAATTGGATCCGATGATGTAACACATCAAATAGTCAATCACGACTTTCAAACATCATATATCATCCACGATAAACAATCAAATATCACAATATATGAAATCAAATAAATATTTGTGAGGAATCCAGTTGGATCCCTCCAACCTGTTTCCCTGCATCCACAGACATTAGCACAATACCTATTCCGTTTCAAGACGGAATATCGCGGTATATGGGATTTTATAAATATATATCCGCTTACTAACGGCGCATAGGGTCTCATCCGCTAAAAGAAAATGCGGGAAATCAATCAACTGCAATATATACATATGCCAATATATATATTGCTATATATATAATATAATACCAATTCCACTTCAAGGTGGAATATCGCGGTATATGTGTGTAATAAATAACCTCCGCTTACTAACGGTGTATATGGTCTATTCACATCCAATATATATATACTACAATCATCATTCAAGCATTCAATCAACACAGTCAATCAATTTTAAATTTAACTATTTAAAATTTAAATAAACAACAGAAATTCCTTTTGAGTGAGAAGTTCTCACCTTTATTCCCGTTTGCCATCCGCTTCCAATTTAACTTGTTTTCTTCATTTATACCTTGTATAAATATTTACACAATTTATTAATATTCGAATAAATCGAATAATAAATTTTCCATTTTATAATTTTAATTCATCGGTTTTGTTCTAAACCAATTCCTTTAAATAATTTTATTCAACTAATTATTTCATCTCAAGTTAATGATTTTTATTTTAAGCTAAAAATTAAAGATTCAAACTGATTTTCTTTTTAAAATAATTCTAACATCTTGCTTATATAAATTTTCTTAAATCTTTTAAAATTCCTTTGTTTAATAATTTATTTTAACTAAAATTTTAATTTAATTAACCAAACTCACTTTCAATAAAATTATCTAATTGAAGATTTAAATCCTAAACCAGAATTCCTTTAATTTATTTATCCAATAAATTAAATTCTTATTAGGTAAATTAAATTAGCCAATAATTTTATTAATATTCGAATTAAATCGAACTATTCAATTTTCGTTCTTGATTGTTTAATTAATCAATTGTTTTATTTAAACCAGTTTCTTCTTTAAATAAATTTATTAAAACTAAATTTCCTTTAAAAATAATTCTAACTAGAAATTTCCAATTAAACTAATAAATTCAAATCAACTAATTTTTCTTTAAACAAATTTATTTAACTACAATTTAATTTTTAAAACTAAATTTTCTTCTTTTAATAAATTATTCTTAACCCATTTTTCCAAAAATAATAATATTTCTTTTGATAAGTCATTTTATTAAATAAATTAAATCTCTAACACATTTTCTTTTACAAAATATTTTCCATTTGAAACTAAAATTTCTATTCCTTTAATAACATTATAAATTTTTAAACAAAAACCCTTTTATAAAACAAGTTTTCCTTTTTATAACTTATTTAACTAAAATTTAATTTAAACAATTAAACTTCCAAAAAAAAATTTTTTTTTAGTAACTTAAACGAATCAAATAAATATTTGTTAACGAGTTAATCACTTTAATGTAACTAGTAAATATTCTTTCTAGGTTTAAACATGATAACAATATTTAATTTCAATTTATTTTTAAAACTAACTTTTCCTTTATTAAATTATTTTTAATACCTATATGTAAGTATATATTTTATTTTCTTTCTTCTGCATACAATCTAAATTAAAAAAAAAAATTATTACCTTACTGTCGATACCCAGATCCATGTTTGCTCTGCCTCGAGTCGCGACTGCTACGCCCTCTGCATCGACTCGTGCGCGCACTTCGTCGCCGCGAGCTTGAAGCCGTCGCCGCCCACGATCCACTGCCACCCTCGCCTCCTTGCGCGTACACACATGCTACTCGACGACGCCATCACCTCGCGCTCGAAATCCCCAAATTCGCGACATCGCGATTGCCGCCGACCTCCCACGCGCGCGTGCGCCTCGCCTTTGCCTTCGCCCCCCCCCCCCTTGCCATCACGAACGCTGCCGTGCGCCAATTCCCCTTTTTTTTCTTTTTCTTTTTTTTTTTTATGAATCGGTTTGGCTGTTGATTTGGGGGGGAAAGAAAGGAAATAGGAGAGGGAGAGTCGTTAGTTTCTGAAGAGGAGATAGCGGCTTCGATTTCACGTACCAAGCTTCGGCCATTATTATTTTTTTCCTCCTTTGTTTTGGAACTGAGAGGAGAAGGAGATGATATTTAAAATTGAACGAAGTATGGTTTGCACGACTTCGTGATTTCCTGCGTGATGCTCGGCGTGAGTTTAGGGAAGACGTGTATTTGTTTGACTAAGTTTATATTTAAATTTAAATTTAAATCGTTGAAAATTTTGACGCGTTTACGTGTCGTGTGCTCACATATTAACTCCAAAAAATACGAAATTTGAAATCCGGCAATAATTTAATATTACAGACCCAATGGAACTGGTTTCGTCGAATTTCGAGACTGTGCCTCGGACGGCTATTTTAAATATCGATTCAAACGATTTAATTCAAAACTGAACAAATCACTTTCTAATTAAATTCTGAAGCTTCGATTATCTTCAATATTATCAATATGAATTTTACAAGCCTTTGAAATATTTTTAATTGGCTTAAAATTGAAGATTCAAATTTTTATTCAACTTTCAATAGATTAAATTCTATAATTTAATCGTCAAATTCAAAGTTATATTGAAAATTCAATTCAAACCATCATTCAAATATTTAAAATAAATTAAATATTCTCAATTTAAATTGTTAAAAATTCTGGGTCGTTACACGTTGAAACATCTACAAGGGCAGGACAAGATTTCAGCGAGACATGCTTCGTGGATAGCATATCTACAACAATTTACTTTCGTTGCGAAACACAAATCAGGGGTGACAAATCGTGTAGCGGATGCTTTGAGCAGGAGGAATCACTTGTTGACAACGTTGAAGGTTGAAGTGACAGGACGATTATTGCCAGAGTTGTTTGAGGAGGATCCTTACTTTGCAAAGTTTTTTGAGAAAGTTAAGGATGAGAGTACTGATGAATTTGTGTTGGTTGATGGATTCTTGTTCAAAGGGAATCGATTGTGCATACCAGACTGTAGCTTGAGAATAAAGATTGTTAAAGAGTTACATGAAGAAGGCCATGTAGGCAGAGATCGTACATTGCAGTTGATTTCTCAATCTTATTTTTGGCCGTCAATGAGAAAAGAGGTAGAGAGATTTGTGGAGAGATGTCATATCTGCCAGGTTTCGAAGGGAACAGCGACGAATGCGGGATTATACATGCCATTACCCGTGCCAACTAAACCATGGGTTGATATTAGCATGGATTTTGTGTTGGGTTTGCCGAGAACTCAGAGGCGAAATGATTCTATATATGTTGTAGTGGACAGGTTTTCGAAGATGGCGCATTTCATAGCCTGTAAGTAGACAGCTGATGCCGTCCGAGTGGCTCAATTATTCTTTAAAGAGGTGTATCGATTGCATGGTTTACCAGAATCTATTGTTTCTGATCGAGATACTAGATTTCTAAGCCATTTTTGGTTGAGTTTGTGGAAGATGGTCGGAACGAAGCTGAATTTTAGCAGCGCTTAACATCCGCAAACTGATGGGCAGACGGAGGTGGTTAACAGGTCATTGGGAAACTTGTTGAGATGTCTTGTGAAAGATAAATTGAAGAGTTGGGATTTGAAGTTGTGTCAAGCTGAGTTCGCACACAATCACGCAGTTAACCGGAGTACAGGTTTCAGTCCATTTCAAATTGTATATTCTAACTTACCAAAGGGGCCGTTGGATTTAACAATAGTACCACAACCGAAGGGGACAGTTAAGCGGGCTGTTGATTTTGTTGATGGATTTACAGAATGCCATAGAATCGTTCAGGAACGACTGGAGAAGGCGAATGAGAAGTATAAACGAGCTGCACACAAAAAGAGAAGAAGTGTGGAATTCAACGAGGGTGATTGGGTGTATGCTGTGTTAACGAAGGATCGTTTCCCAATGGGTTCTTATAACAAGTTGAAAGCTCGAAAGATTGGACCAGTAGAAATTATAAGACGGATTGATAAAAATGCTTATAAGTTGAAGCTACCAAAGGATGTTTACACTTCTGATGTGTTTGATGTGAAGCACTTGATTCCGTATTATGCCGATGATCAAGAAAATGCGAATTCGAGGACAAATTCTTTCGTACCCAGGGAGGATGATGTAGGGTATCAAAGGAAAGAAGTAGAAAATCTCACCTGTAGGTCGTTCGCCGACTTAACTCTGCTTCTCCGCGACCTTCATCAAACCCACGACTCAACTCTAGCATTGCTCGGCAATTCAACGACCTACCCTACGTCGCTACGTGACCTAGTACCATCGGCCTGTCTCCAGTTCCCTCCCGCGACTTTGTTCAACTCACGAAGCCCTAAATCGCTCCAGCTAAGTCTCGAACGACCTTCCTATGATGAAAATGTCGCAAGCCCTAAGTCGTTTCAGCTTGAGTCACCTCCAGTAAGTCGCGGACCAAATCTAGGTCGCGAAATCATAAGTCGCTCCTCCTCCTCCTTCTCCGAGTGTCGCGCATGAGCTAAGAACGATTTCCTAATTCGCGATCGGCAATAGGTCGCGTGATCGAGCTTTAGTAGATCACGTGAAAAAGCTTCTTTCCCTTATGTCGCGTGCCGCCTCCCATAAGTCGCTGCCGAGTTTTATTAAATCGCGAACGAACTTTCTTAAGTCGTGAAGCGACATAGCTTAGCTCGCGTGACAATTTTAAGTCGCGTGCTGTCTTTTTTTTTTAGGTCGCAAACGAGACTGTTGAGTTGTTTGCATTGTGTAGCTTTATGTCGTGTACATATTATACTGTAATTCATGTTGCATTCGTGTACTGAGTCGTGTTTGTGATGTAAGTGTGTAGTGTGAGTGTAACCCTATAAATAGGGATGTGTTGGTCATTTGTAAGGTTGTTGAATTTTGAATAAAATTTGGTTTGTGCTTTGTGCCTCCATTTAAATTGGTAGTTGAGTGTTATCTCCTATATCCACTTTCGGATATTCGAGTGCGCTCGAATCAACGATGGTTGAAGCCAATTCACGGAATCAAGTGCGCTTGATCAACGTTCGAAAAATTGAAAATCTTCTCTCACGGTATCGTGCGCGATCAACGTGTCGAAGATTGCTAAAGTCCGGTATCTTCGTGATCAACGGATTAGGGCCTTACAGTATTCTTAAGTTCATCGATTTATCAACGATTCACCGATTATTTCCGCTAATCGTGTGAGATCCTGGACGAATTCGATTTACATCGTCGAATTCGCTTCCTACACTGCGTCAGTAAGAATATAGCTAACCTTGGTTACTGCATGCAATTTAAAAGTAAATTAGAGTATGTAACATGAACTCACTTACCTAGGGATTATAAACATTATTTCGATTCTACCTACAGTTTGCACATGTGTATACCACTTAGTTATTGTATGCCCACCAAACATTATATTGGAATTCATACAATAGAACTAATAGGCTATCTCTAAAACTAGTTTACTATTGGCCTCAATATAAGTGTATTAGCTTCAGAGATGTTATGTGATTTTCCCTCAAATGTGGAAATAGAAATATGCCAATAACATATGATTATCAATCATCTATATGTAAATATTGTGAAGTGTTTAGAGATAGTGAAGGTAAAAGCACAGACAAACCTTATTATCAAGGCCTTCAAGCAATCATTTAAAAGTACTTAAAGAAGACCCAACTAAACCCAACAATAGGATTCTGCAGCAATATTTTCCATTCTTCCATGATACCAAATACATGTCATTCAGTTTTTACTTTTCACCATTGGTCAAAATGACAAAGTTACTTGTCATCAACATATAGCATTCTAAAACTGATCATCAAACCGTTCTTCACCAAGCCAAGGACTTTCAGTTTCGTACTTCCATTCATATATAAATTATGCAAACATAAAAGCCTTGCTGCCTTTTCCTGCAACATTGAATGAAATCATAAAAGTCGGATTGTTGTTCTAAACAAGAGTACACCATAATTTCATCGCTTAGCAATACAGAAATGATATCTTGTTAAATAAGCAATGGCTAATCATGAAAAATATCAATAAGTTATTCAGTCTCAACTACTTGGCAAATTTAGTGTTGAATCCAGTACAGTCAATTGCTGATTATTCTACATTTTTTTCAAATATATTTACAGTCTCCGTTCCATTTTCAGTTTACTCCAACCCACACAAATAGAAGATGGAAACAAGATAGTGGGTTTCAAGACGGTGATGGTTTTTTCAAAATGGGAAAGGTATCTTTTTTATTAATGAATTCATAAATCACATGAAACTATGGTGAGCTATAAGTAGAGATCGTCACAATAAGCAAGTATGAAAAATACTCTTGTTAAAAGAAGCAGTATAACTTTTTGTACAGTGAGGTATATGATAATTCGTGGCTAAGCTAAAATTATGGTTTAATTCCTCTTGAAATTTCAATCGCATGTGTAGCGTGCAATTTAATGCAAGTTACGTTTCTTTTTGTGCTTTTGTAGTGGTCAAGCAACAGTTGATTCGATCTTTGCTAAAGCAGATTTTGCCAAGTAGATGGATAATGCTCAGTAAATGCAGTGATCTATCCTCAAAATGCATAATGCCCGTATATCAACTTCATTAAACTTTTCATACGGAAATAATATGTTATATTGATATATCTTGTTAGCATGTACAATGAAACAAAAATGTGTACCATAAGGTCTTCTAGAATCAAAGAAAGTATCGAATATCTTGTACATGTGTATAGCTCAAAACTGGCGTTGCTTTTCCTAATTTTAGAGCCTTTGTCTTCTAACAGTTTTCTGTAACACAAGATTATGTATAAGCCTTCATATTAATTTATATAATACAAGATCATTACCCATACCACCAACAACGATTCTACGACACATAATTTAATATACTGGGCTGCATATAAATATTCGTAGAGGACAAAAATAAAACCCAAATAGTCCGAACTTGTAACTCTACTTCATTATTAATACAACAGGCAATATAAAATATGAAACAACAATAGGTTGCAATGGGAAATATAACAGTATGTAAGTTATGTTATTTTATTAATACTTTGATCAAAATACTGCATATGAACAATTGATAAGGATATATTCATTAATCCTAATATACATCACAATATTTACATTTATATGTAGGCGAGTGCCGATCAAGGATGAGAAAGTGTACAATAAATTAACAGATTACGTAACACGTAATTCCGAGGTAACATCCCACGACACACAACTACGAACTCTAAAACTCATAAAGGAAGTATCATCAATGAATTTGGTTACCAGACTTTGAGAAAAAGATGGATTAAACAGTTAAACTAAATAATCTGGTATCATCTTCTGACCGATTCAGCCTACAAAGATGGACACCGACCAACGACCTATTATCGACCTATCACGTTTCAAAGACTGTCTAAATCATTTTTTTACTTGACATTTATTATGCTGGAAAGGGCAACAATATAATTTAGCAGGGATATACATTTAACCACATAATGATCTTTTTTGATCATTCTCTAAGACTGATGCAAACGAGTTTTTGTTCATTTCATATGATTCTTACCTATCTCGCTCGCTTTCTTTTCAAGGATTTTGCTTTTATCTAATCCAATATGAACATGATAACTTTTTTGAGTGTAGCTTTTCCTCCTTCATTAAAATTCCACAACTCTGAAACAACATACCTACCACTAGGATTGTACATATTAATCTTCAGTAAAGCAGTTATTACTGCATTGTATGCCTCAACACCTAGTTCACTTTAAGAGCTGTTAATTTTTCATCATCTTCATTCAATACCTCCTGCATGATACCAAATTTCACGTAATTAAGAATTCAGGGTTATGCTTATGCTGACAATTTTACTTATATCAGCGTTATTGATTCCTCGACTAATCAAATTCCAATATGCTTGCACTGTATAATAAAGATATACAGTGTGTGCACTGAATGATATGCGTGCATTGCATGATATGTGCATTGTATGATATGTTCCATAAATGCATCATATGGTTGAAGTCAAATGAATCACTGAAGAAGAAGAAACATATTGAAATAAAAACTTGAGAAATTTTGAACAGAACGAAAGCTAAGTGGAAATGTTCCATTACGTATGGGCCTCGCAATGGATTGAATTCTTAATCGAATCGACCTCAGTTTGAGACCTTTATCTCTATCTATTTCTATATTGAAAAATTCCATTTGTATATGTCCCATTTCTTAGCCGGAATATGTTGTGTATCGATAGATTGTCATTATGAGTTCCTTGCTCATCTCAAATGCTTCAAACGAGAGCGCTGCAGATAAAGTTAATTCATGGATAGCCTACAATTGTAAAGAGATATTATGGTGAGTTATTTGTATCCAATTTTGAAAGAAATAGATTAGTAGAACAAATCAGCTAAAATTTGGCAATTAGACAGAAAAGTTGTATGAAGTAATATATAGTCAGTCCTAGAAGTAAGATCTTCTGTAACAGAATGTTCATTTCATCTTAATGAACTTATTAACATATATAACAAAATCAACACTCCTTACAGAAAGCAACTAATATAAAGATATATCAGCAAGTTATCTATAACAAACGTGAAATTATTAGCATATGTAACGCCACAAAAAGTTATATATATAACAGGATCAAGGTAATATACATATCTTACTGACCTGAATTTGTAATGTTATGTACATATTGTTTTGCATGTGTTTCAGTTTTATAACACTTTGTAAACGACAATACCTAAAATATGTTGCATGAGTGTGAAAATATTTCTAGCACTAGCTACCAATGTTTTAAAATACAGTACTCGCTACTCACTAGGAAAGAAGCAAAATAGTCCATTAATTAAACAGTCTTCACGCTGCCATATAAGATTTCTAAATAGTTATGGTGATTGGTGGGTATAATATCAGTCTGATAGGTCATCGTGTCAAGGTTGAATTTCTTACTTCTTAAAACTTCGGTAAAATATCAAGAAGCACATTATTACGGTATTATTTTTAACACAAATATTTAGATTGCTTGTTTGGACTTGTATTTACACAAATATTTACCGAAAACGTTTTGAGATTTGCATTGTGACGCTTGTTTATTACATCAATTAAAAATGAGCTGAGATATGGATTGAAATATTCTGCAATTTTGTAAACTGAACTCATATCTTTAAATCTGTTCTTAAAAAAATATCACAAACAATCCTCGATTACATAGAATCTATTAGAATAACATTAACTCCAACGCAAATTTATCAATTAAATATTGTCTGAAGTATTAAATATTTTGGAATGTTTTGATGTCATCTGGGCCTGTAGATAAATTTTCAAACTGTAATATATTAAGCTAAAGGTCAGTGCAGATTGATCCCGGAACAGTCATCTGAACATGGGTTATTTTTGTTGCCATGTTTTTTATTTTTGCGGTCCTTTTTCTTACCTTGAAAGTAACTTCTCAACCATGCTAATAGCTGAAATAAAATAAGTGGAGACAGAGCGCATATTATCTGTTTCTTCTATCGGCACTCTGTTTTTCACTTCCTCGTAAAATCATAGTAATTTATCATGTGATTCTGGTTTTAAATTAGTGTTTCATTATGTGCAGTTTTGATTCTAAATCTATTCTATTTAAAACTTTCATGTTCTGCAATATGGATATCTAATCTCTGCACTTGCTGATTTAAATAATGAGCTCATTTAGATGGTATTATGCATTCTGAAGTAAAACTCCTTTAATTTTCTACAATGGATACTTTACGTTAGAATGTTATCCAAATTTTATTGTTTAATTTTGCATCAAATTAACAAGGGAAGAAAAAAAAGCCTATCCATTAGTAGAAGCACCCTATCAACTAAAACCGAGGGTAAGTTTATTATTGTTTACACCATCACTATGAAAATGCACTCTGTTAATCAAAACATGGAGTAAATTCATTGTAGTTTACATCATTACTATAAAAAAACTTTAGCAAATAATAGAAATAAAATATCTCAAGGGAACACTGATTACAAATATACAAGGTAGCATAGCCTTGGAAGCTTAAATATATCAACCACGCCTTGGAATATGAAAAACGTATCATAAGCGAAATTTAACATACAGGAGAGCAATACTTTGCTTGCCTTGGAAGCTCAAATGCATCAACCACCTTGGAATATAAAAAACGTATCATAGGTGAAATTTGACATAGTATCGAATCCACCTATGTTTGAAATCTGAATCTCAATAGAAGCATATTTTATTTGGATGTATTTCACTAAGGCTTACTTCCAAACTATTGATATATATGAATCCTATTGATCCAACTTTGAAATTTTAGTTTTTTGGTAGAGCATTCGAGTGAGCACATTCATTTTGATCGAGATTTTTATGTAATTAAGGTTAGTTCATCATTCCGACGACGACAATATCCTTGTTTGTAGAGATAGATTTATATGTGATATGTTGTTGCGAAATATCATATGGAAAATCTCAAACGGTCTAGTTCATCAAACAACAATCAAATGATAAATAACCAAAATAGCACAAAACTCAAAATAAAATACCACGTAAGATCCACCCAACTTCAATTAATGTGATTTCTAACTTATTATCTTTTAATCTCATATCTTATGTATCCAATGTATTTCCATAGTTGAATAACATTTTGTTCTTCTGTCATCATGCACTGTGTAGATTTTCATATAAATGATATAAGTCGTTTATTATATTGTCTCTGTTACAGGTAGGATTTCACCCAGAATTTTAAGAATAGTTCATTTTATGTAATTGAGGATTGTTTATGAAATGACTGCCTATTCATGTCCATGTCCGTTCATGCATAGTACACTATATTGAATATGATAGTTTACATCTTCCATTCAGTGAGCAAAGGTTAAAAATAAACAGAATAATTGTACCAACCAATCTCAATATTATTCAAATTTAAGAAAATAAATTTTTACTTCTAATCATCTAATAGAGAAGATGTATATGGAACATGTTAACAATAAGCTTTAATCATACAAATCAATCTTTTGGCCTGATTCCTACCCGCTTTGGACCAACGCAGCCTTTAAATTTATACATAGTTAAAAATAACACACTCGACAACTTTCCTATATCCATAGAATATTACAATTTTAGACTCCTGAATAGAACATTGGTACGTCAGCTGATCATAGATTTTGCAGCTTAAAAAGAAAGATTAATAAAAATTTGACGACTGAGGTTTCAAACCATGATAAATTAGATCCATGACTAAAATTGAATAAATGAAAAAATTAATACAAACAAAAATGTGAAATACAAATTGAAAGACTGACCTATGTCTTAGCTTTATTTCCTAATGAATCTTCGTTCAGCGAAAATGTGATTGGGGGAAAATTAGAAGCGTAGAAAATTAGAAGCGCAAAAAATTAGACGCACGAAAATTAGAAGCATGAAAATTATCACCTGACTTTGAAGAAGGGCGAAGGCAGTGAAAGAGATAGGCAGATTTGGTGAAAGAAATGGACGGAGGCTTTGAAATAGATGGGCGGACGACAAACCATTCCGCTGCTGTGCGCACATACAAATCATCTACAGTACACTTCGACACCTCTACCTGCATCTCCACAAACCACCCTTGCTGCCAAAAAAAATTCAACAGCAAAAACCACTTCACATTTGTCAAATAACTCCTACCATCCTCCTCAACACCACTGTACAAGCTTCTAGCATACAAGCTTCCTCTAATCCATATTCCTACCTCAAACGAGAACAATCAATCATGCAACAACCACAATCTCCACCGAGAACCAGTCAATCATAGCAGCTCCTCTTTCCAAAATAACCTTCCGTTCTCCTCCACCCAAGTCGAACCTCAATTAGCCAAGTCGAAAAATCAACCAACTCGATCAACCACAGTTCGACAAATCAAACATCGCTCTACCCCCTGCAAATCAGTGACCAACCATCATTATCCAATTTCTCTTCACATGAAAAAAAGCGAGCAGGAAAGAGTGTAGAATAACCTCAATCGAACAACTTCCAATTGCCTCTGCCATCAGTTATCGTCGACCTCACCTCCGAACAGCCATAACCGCAACTCTAAGAAACACAATCGCCTGCGCTTCCTAATACCAGAAATCCTGAACAATCCATAAACCCAATTGTGAGCATCGACCGGCCTCAACCCAAAAATCGTGTCCTTGCTAATTGCCTCAAGACTGACTATATCTGCATGAATCCGAAACCACCACATATTGATTAAATTTGGTTTTGGAATTTTCCGAATTCAAATTGGATCGAAGAAAGCCTGGCAGTGACAACTTAAACCTAATTTGATTTAGGGAAGAATGGTAAAAACCTTAAGCGTGACAAAAAACTGAAGTAACAATTGAAACATAAATTACGACTCTATCCCACGTCTTTGACTTATTTACAAAAAGCCCAAATTTTGTCACGGAAATAACTGTGATAATACAATGTAATAATAATAACCGTTATAAATTTCTAACAATAATAACCGTGACAAAATGAAACGAAAAAAGTGTGACAAAATTATCTGTTTGGTGTAGTGCGAAATGCTCTGGCCAAAGACTTTGAATTGACTTGAGTTAGCCGTGATATCAACCCTATATATCTAAGGAGACGAATCCTCTATTGAATAGTACTTCACTTCCAATACTTACACTCAACCTAACTATAGTAATGCCATGCCATGATTTGACTATAATCAAGTTGAGCTTTCATATTAAAGATCCATGGTGTTCTTAAGTTGAGAGAATTGTGTAAATCAGTTACATCAATATTTTCTCTATGACCTTAGTTATATTAACCAACAGAAAACTATCGAGTGAGTTGTTCCATGGTTATCCAATAACTCTCAATACGTAACCTCTTGATGCCCTCAACATCCATAAGTAATACGCTGTCCAATATCTAGAAAGTATTACGTACTCTAGTCTTAACGGATACATCGATATCCAGTCTCGATGCATCTTGAGTAGGAACATTTAAAATGGTATATTTATTTTTCATTGTGATAAATTACTCATGGTTATAATACTTTGTAACTACTATCAGAAACATATCAGTTATGGATTTTCTATTAAATGTACTTTTAATTGAATTAATTTATCAATATAACCACATTATATCAAGTATATAATAGAAAAAAATACCTTTGATTCCGAACAAGATTGGTTATTGAGTTAGATTTATGTAACAAATTATACAATTGCGCCTAAGGCATACCCCTAACTCTTTCAAGTTGAAGGCAAAGTTTCCTAAGTGTCACTCTTGGCATGAGGAGGTACGCCCTTTGGGACATGTTGTCTCAAAAAGTGGACTAGCAGTTGATCCTAATAAAGTTACTATAATACATGATTAGGATGTGCCGAAGAATACCACAGAAATGAGGAGTTTCCTCGGTATGGCTGGCTACTATAGAAAGTTCATTAAGGACTTTGCGATCTCTACCCTTCTAACCCACCTTAAAGAAGAGTTTAGTTTTCTCATAAGATGCGAAGTGTGAGGATGCTTTTATTAAGCTAAAGGACGCATTGACCGGTGCATCTATTTTGGTACTACCTAATGGTACGAAGGCATTCACAATATATACCAATCCTTGTGGTACGAGGTTGGATGTGGTCTTAATGCAGGAAGGGATAGTGGTGAGCTACGCTAGTCTATAGTTGGATGTCCACGAGAGAAACTACCCTACCCATGATCTTGAATTAGCGGCCACTGCCTTCGCGCTGAAGTCATGGAGGCGTCATCTATTAGGAAAGTGTTTTAAGCTGTATGTGGATCATAAGTCTTTAAAGTATTTGTTCTTTCAAAAGGACTTAAATATAAGGCAACAAAGATAGATAGAGTTTTTAGCCACGTACGATTTCAATATCTTATATACTCAATGCAAGGTCAATGTAGTGGCCGATGCCTTGAGTAGACAACATGCAGCTTTGAGTCCTTTGTTCGTGAAGTGGAAGCATTTGGAGTTCATTTCTACATTTGATTTTCGACCGTCATCAGATAGTACTTGGGGATTACTAGCAGCTTTAGATGTGCATTCTATACTTATGGAACTTATTGGATCCATCAGAAGCAAAATAAGGACCTGGTCGATATTTTTGAGAAGCTTGGTAGGGAGAGAAATTGAGTCATTTGAGGCGTTATGCCATTGACTCGAAGAGATGGTTATGGAGGGATGAAAAATGATGTGTTCCCCTCATTATGGATTTGACTGACATGGTACTAGTCGAGTCTCATTATTGTAGGATAAATATTCATCTCGGTGGAGATTTAATTTACTGTGACATAAAGAGAGTCTTCTATTAGCCTGGAATGAAGAAACATGTAGCAAAGTATGTAACATAGTGTATGACTTGCCATAGGGTAAAGGTGGAGTAGAAGAAGCCAAGAGAATTGTTGCAGCTATTAAATATTCCTTAGTGGAGGTGAGAGTTCATCGATGGGTTACTAAGGAGTAAGAGTGGGAATGGGAGTATTTGAGTTATAGTTGATCGGTGTTAACCGACTTTTTGACCAAGCAAATTTTCAACCAGAAGTAGAAGGTCAAAACGAAGATGAAATGACTCACGAGCCTGGAGACTTGTCCAGATGGACAAAAGGAAGTAATTCGACAAGTTTCAAGCAAAATAGGGCTAAGTGGGCCACTCAATACCGAGAGGTATTTCTTCCACTTAGCACTCCTCGAGCTCCTTGTATTTGATGCATAATCTCTAGCAATCGTCATGAAGTACTTTCTCGATGAAAAGATAAGAAATTCTAAGGACTTTTGAGAAGGAAGCAAGGAAAGCATAATAAGATAAACAATATCAAAGGAATTATCAGAAGGAATTAGATCTTCATAGAAAAAAATTTGGAACACATCAGACCAGAGATAGGAGCCAAACCAAATAAAAATGATGGAATTTCACCCAACAAAAACTCTTAGTACCGAGAGGTCTTATTTGGCACTTGGGGTGGCAAGCTCTCTTCTGGACCTGTAGGCTAGCATCTGGACCTTATACGACTTTGGCTTATGGATCTGTAGAGCAGTTTTCCTTACAAATACAGACCCTATAGTAACTGGAAAAGGACTTTGGATTCTTCTTCTTCGCTTCTTACTTCTCCTCCATTGAAGTCACTTAGGAAGCTATCGTTTGCTGTTCTAGAACTTAGAACAGTAAATTCCTTGTATTATTGACTCTCGATCTAATAAAAAAATATAAAGTGGATATAGGCCAGAGATTACCGAACCATTATAAAAATTATTGTGTCTCTTTACTTTTTGCATAATTTTCTACTCGATCTCGATATTTCCATAGGTTTTCCGGTGCTGTGCCACTTTTAGCATCAACGTTTTGGTGCTTTTATTGAAAAATGGCTAAATTTCACAACCTAAAGCTTAGATTTGAAGTTTAGAGAAGAAAAAGAGGCCTTACACCATATTTAGGATTGGAGGAAGTCAACCAGATAATGGGGGAAACCAGGAGGTGTCCTCAAATTCTAATCATTCTATCCATATGACCAGAGAGAAGATGGAGAGAATGATGAAAGAAACGTGAGATGGAATAATGGCTCGATAACATGAGATGCTTGATCGATTTTCTAAAGGTTATGAAAACAAGGAATAGCTGGAGCTGTTGGAATTCAAGACCAAAGATCGGGAACTGATGTTGGAGCACCAGGAGTTGAAGCAGAGCAAACTGGAACAATGTCCCACGATTGGGACCATTCGGTGCTGAACTAATCCTCTTGGTGCCAAGAGGAATTCACTCAGGTGCAATGTTGGTTCGAGCTTAGGATGAGCTGGGATACCGAGAACGGATGATGCCGGGCTAGAAATGCAAATCGAAATACAAATGCACGGTGACAAAAGGAGTATGTACCCGATTTTCCCCTTAAGAACTGGGGAGATTAAAGCTAGAAGTGTGGATCAAAATGTAAGCGTGCAGCCAGAGGAGTATGTGTTGGAATTCCCCTATAGGAGCCAGGGGCAGAATGCAGCTATTGATCGAAGACCATAATTGGATGACAACAACCAAATAGTTGGGTTGGTAAGAAGGATAGTAAGAGGTGGTCCACCAGACTAGAGTTTGGAGAACATAAACAAAAATCCATATACCCTTAACATTCCAAATGCGAGGAATCCTACCGATTTTAAACCTCCGACGTTGGAAACATATGATGGGCAGACAGATCTAACAATTCATCTAATGAGATACGTCAGACATATGGAAGGGATGTGTGCATCCGAGGAGGTGATGGAGCAGTGTTTCCCGTTATATCTGACAAATTTAGCAACAATGTGGTTCTGACTGCTAGAGAATGGATTTATAAGCACGTGGACCGACTTAGTGAGTAGGCTACTGAGACAGTTTAGGGTTCATATTTCTTGACCAAAGAATGTGATGATGCTATTGAGTGTAAAGAAAAGTACTAAAGAGACCTTAAGAATCTATCCGATGAGATTTAATGCGACAGCTGCTGCAGTTGATATGTTGGACCCATTGATAATCCTAAAAGCGGCAATGTCTGGAGTCGCAAGCAAAAACGATTTCAAAATTGCATTAGAAAGGGATCCATTGATGGATCTTGCAGAATTTTACCATCAAGCTGAGAGATATCTGCATCAAGAGGATGCTAAAGCTGATAATGCTAATATTAATGTTGTGGATGATGGAGGACTGTCCAGAGCAGGATATGGAAAAGACAAGGGGAAGCGAAAACTGATGACGACTACAAAGGACCGAAATGGCATAAGAAAGAATCAAAGTTCTCTTCTTACACCGATCTAACGGAAACCTCGAAGAGGATATACCTAGATAATATGGGGTAGATCCCCTATGAGAGGCCATCTATGAGGTAACCCACGGATCAAGAGTGAAGGTATGGAATGTTTTTCCTATTCCACAAGCTAGACAAACACGAAAAGAACGAGTGTATACACGTTCGTGATTTTGATAGAAGAACTGGTTTAGGGCAACCAACTACAACAGTATGTATGAACCCAACCACGATCATGCAGCCGGAGCAGCCACCATCTACGACAAATGCATCAAGATATGAATAGGGATCTACATCAAGGATATTAATCCTATGATCGGGCTAGATATGAGCCGGGTTTGTTTCTCGCGCTTTTCTTTTTGTTTTAATACAATAATAACATCAGACTACTTACACATATATGGGACCTCGATTGGTCTCTAAACACACTTTGAGTCAGATGCCTGAGATGAATATTTAGGATGTTTGCTTGCTTTGATTTAAATGTTTGATTTTTAAAATCTACTGGAACATATTGGCTTATATTGATCGTGGGAATCGCGTCTGGAGAGATGCGGTAATGACCGTAAGATGTAGGTCTCCTTAGTAGAGAGTGAGTGGATGGACTTGCTTTTCATTAAGTCCCGTTGCCAAAGAGCAAGCGGATTAGGCTCAACAAGGATCTAGAGAGATCAAAAGTTAGTCCTCTCATCGGAGAGTGAGTGGATGGACTTACTTTTCATTGAATCCCCTTGTCGCAGAGCGAACAGATTGGACTCAGCAAGGATCCAAAGAGATTGAACCCTGGATTGGATGTTAGAAGACCCAGAGCTGTCGAGCCTTGGATTGGATGTTAAATGATCCAAAGAGATCGAACCCTAGATTGCATGTTAAACGATCTAGAGAGATCGAACCCTGGTATGGATGATAATATGATCCAGAGAGATCAAATCTTAGAACGGATGTTGACTTTGTATAAGGATTTGAACGCTTTATAATCAAAGTAGAATAGATAAATACCAGTGAACGTGGGATATACAATACCTCTGAATAAAGATGGGCTGACCATGATTTGGGCTTGACATTTAAGCAAGTTCTGGAATCCTTAACTATAATAGGTCTGGAACAACCTTTGATTTACAGGGAAAGCTAATGGAACTGGATGATTTACCACAACTTGGATCGATGGATAACTGGAAAGCTTGACCGCCAAAAGTTGACTACTGTTGAAACTTGTACTCGAGAAAAGCATACCTTAAATTCATATGACATACTTTGGAGTGCAAGTATTAACCGGCTTTTTGACCAAGCAAACTTTCAACCAAAAGTAGAAGGTCAAAAAGAAGATGAAATGACTCACAAGCTTGGAAACAAGTCTTGATGGATAAAAGAAAGAAATTCAAAAAGTTTCAAGTAAAATAGGGCTAAGTGGACTACAGGTACCAAGATAACCTCTCAGTACTGAGAGGTATTCCTTCCACTTAGCACCTCTCGAATCCTTATGCTCGATGCGCAACCTTTAGCAATCGTCGTGAAGTACTTTCCTCAATGAAAAGATGAGCAACTTTAAGGATTTTTGAGAAGGAAGCAAGGAAAGCAGAATAAGATAAACAATATCAAAGGAATTATTAGAAGGAAAGAATTATCAAAAGGAACCAGATCTTCATATAAAAGAGTTTGGAATGCAATAGATTGGGGATAAGAGACAAATCAAAGGAAAACGATGGGTTTTCACCAAAATAATCTCTTGATACGAAGAGGAATCTCTCGATACCAAGAGGTCTTCTTTGGCGCTTGGGGTGGCGAGCTCTCTTCTAGACCTGTGGGTTAGCATATGGACCTTGTACAACTCAGACCTATGGATCTATAGAGTGGTTTTTTCCCAAAAATATAAACCCTATAGCAATTGAAAAAGGACTTCGGATTCTTCTTCTTCACCTCTTACCTCTCCTCCATTGATGTCGCTTAGAGAGCTATTTTTGCTGTTCTAGGACTTAGATCAGTAAATTTCTTGTTCTAGTGACTACCAAATCTGTAAAAATAATAATAATATAAAGTTGACGTAGGCCAGAGATTGTCAAACCACTATAAAAATTATTGTGTCTCTTTACTTTTTACATACATTTTCTACTAAAACTTAATATTTTTACAGGTTTTTGGGTGTTGCGCGTTTGACGTCAACAATCGGCTGACTAAATGCGCTCATTATGTTCTGATAAGGAGTATAAGGACCACATCATCATTGGTGACATCATACACGAGAGAGATTTTTAGGTTACACGGAGTTCCTTCTAGTATCGTTAGCGACCAAGATCCGCCTTTCACCAGCGAGTTTTAGAGGAGTCTATTGGAGGCTTTGGGCACTGAGTTGAGCTTGAGTACCACTTATCGCCCACAGACGGACGGACGGAAGAAGAGTGTGAATAGGGTATTGGAGGACTTACTTTGGATGTGTAAAATGGATTTTGGAGGCTCTCGTGGGGATCACTTGCCACTAGTATAGTTTACTTATATTAACAGCTACCAAGCGAGTATTGGGATGACCCATTCGAGGCATTATCTGGCAGACCTTCTAGATCACCATCATGTTGGTGGAACACTAAGGATAGAATCATTCTTTGGTCGGACATGGTGAGGGAAGCATATGAGAAGGTAGATTAAGAGAATGAAAACCCCATAGGTAGGTAGAAGTCTTATGTTTACATGAAACATACCAAGTTAGAGTTTGCAGTGGGCGACATGGTGTTTGTGAATGTCTCACTGCTTAGGCACGTTATGAGATTTGGTAGTTTAGAAAAGCTAACATCGAGGTTTATAGGGCCTTTCCCGATTACTTTAGGGTAGGGAAATTAGCCTACAGAGCAAAGCTTCTTGAAAAGTTGGTAGGAGTACTTGATGTTTTCCATGTGTCGCACTTGTGAAAGTGCTTACATGATTAGCTACCATAGTCGAGCCAAGTCACCTAGAGGAGGTGGAAGTAGAGAGGGAGTCTCTTGTCTGTCATGCACCCACTTGTATTCTTGCACATGGTACAAAGCGACTCCGCAATAAGGTTATTAAGCCTATTATGGCCCAACGAGGAGACAATCCAACAGAGAGTAAATGGGAGCCTGAGGAGAAGATCCGAGCTACCTAATCCACAACTCTTTTTTGGTACATTTCCAATTTAATTAATTAAGCGTAGTAATATGTTAGGACTTAGCTTAATAGCATGCCCTTCAGGTAGAAACCATTGGATGGTATGAGTGGTTGTGAACGTGTCATTAGGATATATTATGGATGATGGATGCTAGTGGATGTATTGATTTTATTGGTTTTGCACACTTAGTTAAGTGTTTCCTCCAGATAGTACACACCTACACTACCACTTTCTTTATTTGTTTTATCTTATTGAGTTATGTGTATATGGTTGCTACATATGGATTGAATGGTTGTGCCTACATGAAGAATTGCAAGTATAATCACTTAAGATGTTGCATACATCTTGGATACATGGCATAAGCACTTGCATAATAGGAGGCCGACTGGATCAGGGGACCGCCTACTCTTTTCATTACTATAAGTTCACGTGTATTCCATAATTTTTTTATACATATTGCATTAGAAATTTTCTAAGAATAGATTACCAGTAGAGGATAAATGAGAAGATGATTGTTGCACGCACAAATTACATTTTTTCATCCTTTGAGATTTCTAGGATGAAATCCTTTTAAGGGAGAAAAATGTAACACCCTAAAAATTTAAGAGATAATTTAATAAAAGAAATAAATTTGAAATATAAAAAAAGGCAAAAACAGAATTTTTACAAACGTCCGAAATTATCTACGAAACACACGATTGAGTTTATAGCGAATTTTTGAACAATTTTCATATATAACACTCTGAAATCTTAAGCTAGTATGGAGAAGATATGAATGTCTCAAAATTTGAAAATGAAATAAATTAAATTTAAAAAACTTACTTAATTAAAAAACCCCACCGATTAACACCATAGGCATCACTTATTGACAAGTAGCGGTGGACCTGTTATCCCCAAAGGTCGATTGGTTGATGTTAAAAATAAGATATTTTTAAAGCAATAAACGGCGTGAATAGAACGAAATATTTTTTCTTGGCCATGAAGTAATCGTTTGACGTTCTGGATGAAACCTAATATTCTCTAGGGTTAATCTAATAGTTACGACTAATCTAAACCTCTTATAGATACAAAGCTAACATGAACTCTAATTCATTATAAATTATTAATATACCAAAAATCTATCAAAATTTCTTCTCCTTCACTTATAAATTCCATGAATAAAATAAAATAAAGCAAGAGAACTCAAGAAGATCAGATCAAGAAAGGGGCAAGCAAACGAGGGTAGATTTCTAAGCGAAGGTTAGGAGCGAAACTTAGATCCAAGGATGAGTGGGAACATTTAATAAAATGATTATTCGTAGTTAATTTTAATTTACAGTATTAATTTAGGATTTGGTAATTAAATTGTAAATCATAGGGTTTATAACTGAGATTTGATAATAAATAAAATTGATTCAAACCCGTTAAATAGAAATTAATCTAGATTAAACCCCTTCTTCAATCAAGTAGAATTACTTATAATTCGTCAATTTAACTTGATATTACTAACGTTAAAACTAATTACTATATACGTAAACTGATTTGGAGTTGAATAAATTCACTTGGAGTTCACCAAAAACCGTTAAACCCGAAGCCAGAATTTTAGCGATGTTTAAGAACGACTAATAGTAAACCGCAATTAATAAAAATCGATTAACTAATTAAAACGACCAAAAGCCCTAAATTTTACACAGCATCTGATCGACCGTGTTGTTTGAGTGGTCGACCGCCCAAGGTATAAAAATCGACTAGTAGACATTCTAAAGCGCAAGTGGAACCTCGGCCTAAGGCCCAAGTTTTAAATTATAGTTAATTGTTTATATATATTATATACAAATGGGTTTAGAATTAGTAAGGAAGCTAGTTCCCAATAAGACGACGTCGGGACATTGCAGGGTTGGGTAAATGCTCTTTACTCAATGGGGTCGATTATTCGACTGGTGCAGTTCTATCGCAAATGACATTAACAAGAGGTTCTATGGTGGATGCACAGCACTGGTTGATGCTTGGCGAAGTTTGTGGGCTCAACACAATGAAAGTTCTTGGCATTCATGGATACTTGACGTGATGTGATGTTGTATTGTTGATGGATCTCAGTGTGTGCAGTAAGAGGTGTAAACTTCTATTGAGAGGTGGATAAGAATGCAAACCATGAGACATTTCGACGAGTCGGCATTGCTGGCTCCTCCTCAATGCGTAGTTGAGATAAGTGTAGTCGTACTTGTTGGAAATTTATTCTTATGTGGAAGTTGTAGGGAGACCTGTACGAGATAGTTATGTGTAGTCGTAATGTGTGAAATGTAGTGCCACATAGGAAAGTTGTAAGATGATCCTATATTGGAGTAGCTTTAGTAGCTATTAGCCGATCGTTAGTTATTGAAGTTCGATCAATAATTTGATTCTTCTAGAAGCTTGCACAAGTGGCTAATGTAGGTATGCATAATATAAAACCCTCAAGTAAAAAACCATAGTAATACAGAGACACTTGTAGAACAACCTAGGTCACATATGGTAGAATTAAAGTCAACTGCACATGTGTAACACCCCTAATTTTAAATAACATTGTTCATGAGATTTAATTAGATAAATTAAATAGAATAATGTAGTGATAGGTGTAATAAGGGAATTAAGATCTGAAAACAATTTAGGGTTGTGTCTCAATTAAATGGATTTATAAAAATGGTTTATAAGTCAAATGCCTAAGAGAATAAGGCAAGGGTAATATGGGAATAGCCATATACCATAACCCATAAACCCTTACATAATTCTCATTCATGTTTTTCATAAAACGAAAACGATACTTGTCCTTGTTTTTAAAAGATTTCGAAGGGGGTTGAAGTCATTCTTATAATATTTCGAATACAATACTTGCCCTTGTTTTTAAAAGATGCTTTCGAAGGAGTTGAAGCTTTAAAATCATTGTCTTTGTTCAAAAAGAGGCTTTCGAACAAGTTGTCGCTTATCCTTGCTTTTAGAAAGGAGCTTTCAAAAGAGTTACAGCACTTTGTTTTTAAAGAAGCTTTCGAATAAGTTGCTAGGGTATTAACCATGTTTCATTAGAAAAATTATTACTAGGAAATTAAATCATGGATATTTATATTATTACGTTTTGATCAGTTATTATATATGTTCTGCAAACATATTCACTTTATAATTAACCCATAACTGCATTTTGGGGCGTTAAGGGTGGAATAACTAGCTAGGTTGATCTAGTAGTGAATATATATTGAGTTAACACCTGTGTGAGTAGAATTGCATCTAGGAGATCAGACATACCAGAATATAGGATGTCCAAAGACTCGTTGTTGGTTTAGACGGGATTTTAGTTATTCCGCGAAAACTATGTATGTAAATTGTTATTGGCAGAGGCCCATAGGTTTTTAGTGATCCCATAAAAACTATGTCCGGAATAAGTTATTGAAAGAGATCAATAGGTTCATAGTGAGCCCATGAAAACTATGACATGAGAGATGTTATTGGAAGATCTAATTGGTTCATAGTAAGCACATGAAAACTATGATTGGAGAAAGTCGTTGGTAGATACAATTATTCTTAGTGATCCCATGAAAACTATGAAATTGGACAGATAGTCCGTAAGCTTGATATAGGTTATTAGTCGGCCCATGAAAACTAATGGGTTAACAGTGGCCCTAGAAACTATAACTTCAGACAGATAGTTAGACAAGTGGGATGAGAAATCCAGAGCATATTGCATGTTTTCATATCATCATGATACATTTTACTATGTTATGTCTTAACCATTGTGGATGCAGGTGCACAATATATAGTTATTATAGATTTCTTTAAGATATTAATGAGGGGAGAACACATTTCGCTAAGCGGCGTGGTTTCACTTGTAGGATCTAGATTAACCCTAGAGGGGGGGTGAATAGGGTTATAGAAAATTTTCTCGATATAAACACAGAAACAAAACGCAGAAATAAATATGCTGAAAAAGTAAATCACACACAAAATTTACCCAGCTTCGGCAACCCCTGCGTACTGCTGCATTCCCAGATTTCTATTATAATTAAACAGTATCACGCTTACAAACACTCTACTAGACTCGCAGACATTTGCACCCGCTCAAAACACTCTACTAGACTCGCAAACATTTGCTCCCGCTCACAAACACTCTACTAGACTCGCACACCCTGCTCCCGCCTATAGAGTTTCGTTTACCCGCAAACTCTGCTCCCGCCTACAATAGAACTTTGCTTACTCGCAAACTCTGCTCCCGCCTATAGAGCTTTGCAAACTCGCACACCCTGCTCGCTGAACTAATTCTAACTAGACAATCTGACACGACCTAATCCCTAGATGGTGATTTACAAATTCTTCGATTCGAAAAATAAAAACAACAATTAAAAGACAAAAATTAATAACCCTAAATAAAACACTAAAGGCCTAAACAAAAAAAAAATTAATCCCTTTTTTTTTCTTTTAACAAGGCCGGCCCCTTTCGTTCACTCTTGCCCGTTCCTTTTTGCCTCGTTCCTTTGTGAAAAATGATGGCTCTGCAAATTAGGGCTTCGTTCCTCTTTAAGATAGTTGGCGGCTCTGTTCGATCTTAGGGCTTTGTTCCTTTTCGTGAATAATGGCGGCTTGTATTCGTCTGTGCAAATTAGGGCTTCTGCTCCTTCGATCCAATTTAGGGTTTTTGAAATTCGAAGCTTGCGACTGCGATCGAATTACTGATTCGGCGTTCTTTTGTCAATCGATGATTTCCTTTGTGCACTTCAACTGCTTCGAATTGATCGAATTCGAAAAGCTTCGGTATGTACTTTCTGCTCTTTTTGCTTTTCTGTTTGTATGCTTGAATTCGATGATTTGATTGCCGATGATGACTGGGATTTTATATGCGTTCGTATTCCTTGAATTACGTTCGTTTGAATTCGTCAATTTACTTGCTCTGGCCGCTTGATTTCACTTTGATGATTGAGATTGTATTGACTTGTTCATAAACGTATATACTTCGATTGCTTGACATTCACGGTTTTGAATTTCAACTCCTTTGTCATCACGTTGTTGACTATGGCTTTGACTTGATCGGCTTCTTGATTGCTACTGCTTCGGCCTTGACTTGTTCATCTTGAAATTGTTTTGATCACGGCTTTGACTTTGTGACTTGAGTCTTTACTGCATGCGCACTTGATTTTATTTCACATGACTTCTGTATATTTTCACGATTTCGACACTTCTTGGTTTTGATTCATTTCGTGATGATGTTGATTTCATGGTTCACCTTGCTTTGTTCACTGCGTACTGCCTGTTCATGTATGAGTTGATATATTTGTGTATGTCTGCATCTTGCTTGAGTTTCACTGCCATACTTGGTCGTGCATGTGTGTTGCATTTCATTTGCGGCCTTGACTTTTGTGATATTTGACAGCTCTGGCTCGATGTTGTTACTGCATTCATGACCACTGTCTTGCATGATTTTGATAAAGTGTGACTGATGCTGCACTTGGTCTTTGTTCTCCTGCATGTAGTTGGTAGTTTGCATTCTCTTATGGTTTCAAACATGTGAGTTGATCATGTTGCATTGAGTATATGTGTTCATTGTGATGACTGTGATGACATTCATGTTGCAGTTACATGTTTTGTTGAGTTGTTTGCTTATGTTGGTGGCAATCTTCAAGTCAGTTTGCATAAGTGAATTGAGTCTTGATAGCTTGCATGATTTACTTGCATTGTGGCATTGTGTTCATTTGAGTTGTCTCCACCTTCTGGTATGCTGCAGCTTGGTCTTTGTTGCATCTGCTTGAGTTTGTACAGTGTTGTACTTGTTGCCTTGTATCACTGGTTCATTCCACTGTTTCATGCATGCTCGACATTGCGACTTGTTTGTGTGCATTTGGCCCTGTTACTGTTGGTCTGGAGTTGTTTAACGAAGAGGTTGAACCTGTTAGTCGAGCTTGCATACTTCATGTAGCCTTGTGTTGAACCCAGTTTTACAGCTTGGGTTTGACCTTGTGCTCGTGTCGTGATTTTAAATATATTGCACGTGAGTTGAATCCTGTATTTGGGTTTGACCTGTGCTCACCTGTCCCTGTAAATCAATCAAGTATATATATCGGCGTGCACGGCCTTGTGGCATATACAGTAATACACTGTGTATGTCACAAGTTGTTCGTGTATGATGAATTCAAATTTAAATTATGACGAACAACCCAAATAACTGAGGCAAATCATATTTTCAAAAATTATTTTTTATTTTTGAATTGCAAAAATATTTCTTTTTCAATTTTACTGCGTTAGTTTATATTTTTGTAGATTGCTCAGATGCTGGATTCAAACTGGAATGCAGTTGAAGATAAATACGAGTGTGAGTGATATGTAGTTAGGTGAACTGTAAATATGAAATGTGATGTAGTTGTAATCAAAGTTGTATAGTTATAGTGAGAGCTTGAAATTGTACTATTCAAAAATGTAATAAATATTTATTTGAATAAAATATCTGTTTCAATTCAAATTCTGTGTAATTTATTTTATTCAACAAATATTTATTTAAACTGTGAAAAATAGAATAGTATATTAACAAATACATTTAAACGAATGTATATATGTTTATTATCATAAAAAAAAATCATATAAGCGCATATTGAACATCACTATATATCTATATGGTTCGAGATGGTAGGTTCTCTTCATATCAGACTTTCCGTGTGGCTCGAAGTTTATGTTTTCTCTTAAACTCTCGAGTGCACAATTAATTTTGAGTACTTTGAGAGTTAAGGTTTTCAGGTTCTACTTTAGATGAATAAACTTCAGGAGACGTGCATGGGGCAAGCTAGCTATTAGGAGTTCTTTCTATTTGATTTCGCCGTGTTTTGAATGCAATGGGGAAGTTGGTTAATTGTCTATATTTAGACTCTGATTATCCAAGAGGGCATCTTCATATATTGCTCTTGGCGTATTTTGTAATAATTATAATTCTCTGAACGTGGTTTACGAATTGAGATTTTGTGATGAATTTGAAATGTGATTTGAAGTGGAATGAGAAATTTATTTTATGATTTTAATTTTTTTTATATCCATGAGTTTTTTATATCAATGTATCAAACATTACCTCATTTGGTCACCAAGAATTAAAAACTATGGATAAATGTAGCATCCGTTAGCATTTTGTTTTGAGCCTCCAAATGGGGGATGTTACAACATGATCACCATATATTATACATTTACTCATCCACCATACATACCCAACCTTTTTTCTTTTATTTTTCTCCCATCACAAGGGGACATGGCAACATGTGATCGGCCCGAATTCGGTACGTGGAGAGGTGAGCTCATCATTGGAGTCGCTTGCCATTTTATTTTAGTCTCCATGCAACAGTTTATCTTATCAGTACTTAGTATTTTATCCGACTTTGAGTCGAATTTATATGTACTTTATATTTACTACGCACTGTATTCCAAAATCGTATTTTGAGATATTTTCTGAGACGATTATTTTTTATATTTATATTTTGTTTCCTTTCGCTATGATTTCTGAAAGTATAGCATACCTTAGATCATATATGTACATCTTTAGTCTCTGAATTGTTTTAAAAAATTCCAATAGCTCGTATTTTTTGGCACCAGCCCAAGTCTGAAAATTACCCTAGGTTTCTAGGCTTTGGACCAGTGCATCAAGTGATGCAGGTTGTCACATAAAACATGAGCCACTCTTCATTCCCACCGCCACTACTCAACGCCAAACATTTCATGCCGTTTCGGGATAGACAATCGAAATTCCCTGCTTTGAGAGAAGAAGCTACAAATTTCGATGTGTTCAAATAAATTATGGAATATTGCCTTAGAATTTGATTATGTATGTATGAGCATTGTGAGAAATATAAGTTTGCATTATTTTTTGTGAGTGAGCCACTATTAGCTTATCGTTTTATTTTGAAAAAAAGAAAATGAATTTTGATGCATGAAAGAGACGTGATGAATGTTTTTCGTTTGAATGTACATTTTCTAATGAAATATAACCTTTTTCTTTTCTTGAATGTACCGTCTTCATTCTTCAATTTTTTTTCTATGTACTTCGGCTTCAGGACGAAATGCATCCTATGTTCCACCCAATGCAGCCCGCCCTATATAATGTGGAACACTCCTGGTCATTCTACAGTCATTCTAACCCTAATCTTCACTGCTAAAGCCGCCGCTTCTTTTTCTCTGCTCTCATCTTTTCTCTGCTCACTCTCTGCTGCTTAATCTGCGATTATAATTTGTTCTATTTTATTTTTATAATCACTGCGATGCAAAGGAGTATCATAATTTCTTTTCCACATTCTATTCTTTTTATTTGATTTCTGCGAACACGTTATATGTGATGAATTGCCGATGATGGTTTTGAATAACTATAACTTTTGATCTATGTATATGCTTGTTTTTGCAAGCGTTTACATAGTATGAAAACGTTGATATCTGAGGCTTCTATCCCTGTAATCTTTAGTCAATTATAGCTACGTTGGTTTTGAAGTTTGTCTGTAACATAAATTCTAAAATGGAAGCACGAAATCATTGATTGGATCTCTCTGCTGTTTCATTTCTCCTTTATTGATATTTGATTATTTTATAATGTTTTGATGTAATTTGACTGTTGCTGTGATGGTTTTCTCGTTAATCCGAATCTCATTATATTGAGGAAAATTCAATTCCATTTATAAACTAACTGAGCAACCTGTTACATGTTCATTTTTTTATAAATATCATGATATTTTTGCATTTGATTTAAGAAATTTGCAAATATATGTTTATTCTGTCGTTATATGGATTTCTTTTTAAAATTTGTTTTCTGCTTGGGTTTAACTGAACAGAGCCCAAATATCCAGAATTAATTAATTTCGACGGATTAGCGAAGCTGTTATTTTTCCATAATAACATTTTGTACTTGTCCGGTGGAAGAAAAACGAATTTGAATCAAAACAACGACTTTGAAATTCAAATGGGTAGAAATATTACATTTGAATAGACGTGATTGATGTAATGAAAAGTTCTATGATCCTTATAGTTAATTAAACAATTTTATTGGAGACGGTAATTGTAGAAAAAGCTCCTGTTGAAAATCCTTTATGTAATGCATATATTTTATTCTGTATTTTTTACGTTCTTTTATGGTTAACTTATAAATATCGACTAAAATAAGTGTTTTGGATGATGTTCTACTAGCGATTCTGTATATCGGTAACTATTGAATGATTTATTTCATTGATTCTTTAATGGAGGTAGATTGTCGAATTTTCTTAAAAAAAATGCAATTGAGACTATAGCTGTATTTGCTATTTTATGGATTGAAATCATTTCAGTCACATATTAATCGTTAATCGTGAAGTGATTTAATTGTAAAGTGATTAATGTGGGTCCAACTGATTTTCATCAATAAAGGAACAAATAGAGCTCTAGTCTTCTTGTCTTGTGAGAATAAAGAGAATAATCATCTGAGTGTAGCTATATCTTCCTAGAGTAAAATCTAAAAATGTTGAATTTTCTTAAGGAAAAAGCTATCATCATTTTCCATAGTATAGCTATATTTGATATTACATCGAGTCTTTCATAATAATCACAAAATAAATGATAAGTGTGGATTCAATTGATTTTCAGCAACAGCAGAGCAAGTAGAGCAATGCTTTATTGAAAGAGAAGAGAATGATGCTAATAGTGCTCATTTCTTAAAATAGTGTCTTACTCATTTGTAATTTTTGGATGATGGATGGTATAGATCTTGCTAGTCGTCATGCTTAATTTGGGTTAGAATTCACCATTATTCAGAGATAATATTAAAACAGCGTCGTACGACTTTTAGAAATGTATGTATGGATTTGAAACGCGACAGTACTATGGTTCGCCACTCTTCAGATGGTAAATCGTAGATCAAATACGGGATTTTGTTTTACGGATAAAATCCACGTGATAAAAAAAGGAGGGAAAAAAACTTTCAAGACTCGAGTGAGGCTTGGATATGTTTTTTTTATGAAACTAACCAATGACGGCTTAAAGCTGTCATGGCCGTAAATTCACAGCGAGATTTGTTATGACTGTTATGACTTTCGTAATTCTAAATAAGTCAACAGTTACGGCCCTTCGAATAATTGTCCATAGGGTGCAACATCTACGGTGCGAGGTGCAATATTCGTTCAAAATGGCAAAACAGTACCGTACGACTTTTAGAAATGAGTCCGTGGATTTGAAACAGGGCAGTATCATGGTGCACCATTACGATTTACCATCGTTGGAAAGTGGTGCATCAAGATACTGCCCCGTTTCAAATTCATCCATCCATTTTTTAAATTTGTAAAGCACCGCAAATGTTGCACCATGTTAATATCGATTTTTTGAAAGACCATAACTGTTTGCTCGTTTAGAGTTATGGAAGCCAAAACTAGACAAAACGAAGCTCTATGTGAGTTCTACGGCTATGACGGCATTTTAGCGGTTAATGGTTAATTTTATAGCCAAAAAAGCTTATCTGAACCTCAATCGGGTCTTGAAAGTTTTTTACCCTTCGTTTTCTTGTCATGTGGAGTTTTTCTGTAAAACGGGATCATGTGGATGGTCTATGATTTACTGTCGTTGGAGAGTGGTGCACCATGGTACTGTCATGTTTCAAATCCATTCACCCATTTTTAAAAGTCGTAAAACACTGTTTCGACACTTTGGACGGATGTCGCACCTTACACCGTAGATGTTGCATCTTGTGGATATCGATTCTTCGGAGGACCATAATCGTTGGCTCATTTAGAACCACGGGAGGCATAACTTATCAAAACGAAGCTCTCTGTTTTTAATCCACCATGGTACTGCCCCGTTTCAAATCCACGGACCCATTTTTAAATTCATATGACATTGTTTCGGCATTTCGGATGGATGTTGCATTTTGCACCATAGAACTGTTGTCATTAGGTTGTTAGTGTTGTTAAGTCGTTCAGAATTTAAGTTGTTTGAAGCTTAAGTCGTTCAGAGATGAGTCGTTCAGGGTTAGGTCGTGTCGTAGCTTAAGTCGGTGGAGCGACTTAGAGGATGGAGCGACTTAAGGTAGGTGACCGACCTATAGGAGTGAGCGACTTAGGGGTTTGGCCGACCTAAGGGAACTAACTTAAGGGTTAACGGCTTAAGTTAGTAAGCGACTTAAGGAATTCTTGTGTTGAGGCTTAGGTCGTGTGTTGGATTAGGTCGTGAACGAGTTAAGGTTAGGATGGCTATGCCGTGTTATAGTTCTCGTTCGAGCGACTTAAGGCAATAGGTTGAGTCGTTGAGTCGTCTGCTGTGTTGAGTCGGTAGGTTGTTAAGTCGCCCAAACGGCTTAGGTAGGAACGCGCGTATGTGTTAAGTCGCTAAGTCGTATCCTGTTGGGTCGTTAGGCCGTGTTTGTGTTAGGCCACGTAGAGGCTTTAGTCGGTAGGCCATGGGGTTGATGCGTCGTAAGTCGTGGAGACTTGATGAGTCGTGACCGACTTAAGGGGGCGAACGACTCATAGGTTTGACCTATATATAGAAGTGCCTATCTTCATTTTTGGGATCCGGATTTTGGAAGCGACGAAGTGCTGCTATTTGAAGCTAAGTTCATTTCTACAGCTCAGAAATCCGTTCTGTTTAAGAAGTTTGTGGAACTCAAGCAAGGTGGAAGACCAGTTCTTGAGTATGTTTCGGAGTTTGAAGCCTTGTCCAAGTATGCTCGGTCATATATTGAATCTCCTTATCAGAAGAATGAGAAATTTGTGACAGGCTTGGACACTTATCTTGGGAGGTAGTCGGTGGATCATTTGGACGATCCGTTTGAGAAGCTTATGGAGAAGGCTCTCAGGCATGAGAATCTGTTTCCTAAGGAAGGATCTTTTGTTGTTGTGACTAAGGAAGATTCTAAACCACAGCAAGGTGGAAACAAGAAGAGGAAGCAGCAGCAACAGAAGGGTAAGGATGGCCAGAAGAAGCCGAAGGGCGAAGTGACCTGCTACAATTGCAAACAGAAGGGCCATTTCTCCAGAGATTGTAAGAATCCAGAGGTACCGTTGAAGTGTTACAACTGTGACAAGCTGGGGGCTATCACTGTAGAAAGAGGTGGAGTGGGAGGGTTGGATTCCTATTCCTTTTTACCCTTTATGCTCTTTTGGTATGTTTGATAGTTGATTTACCGCTCACTAGGACTTTTGTCTGACTCAAGGTTTTATGTTCAACTCTTATTACCTTGGGTTGTTCATCCGTTTTGGGATGGGCAGACTAGGTAGCAGGTGACAGGTGCTGTTCTCAGTGACCAACGCTGTTGATGACGAAGACGAGCTGGAGGCTTTTGCATATTATTTTCTTACTATATGTACTGGATGTTCCGCTGCTTGTATGATTCTCTGAGTGTTATGTAGTGAGGCTTGATGTATTGACTATTCAGATGTTTGTATCAAATTGTTTTGTAGTGTATTGATGAGGTTCTATTTGGTGAAGCTTCACTATGTATATTTCTCTATTCTATTTTATCCCTGCGCTGTGAGTAATACGATAGAGTTTATTGTTTTACTTTAACCCTGACGATCATCCATGGCGGCCTGGCACACTTTTCAGTGCACTATTTCCTTGTTTAGTGCAGGAGCCATTGGCGGTCGTCACAATATCGATTCTTCGGAGGGTCATAACTATTGGCTCGTTAAGAGTTATACGAGCCAAATCTAGTCAAAATGAAGCTCTTTGTGGATTCTATGGTTATGACGGCTTTGAACCGTCATTGATTAGTTTCATACCCGAAAAAGCCTATCCGAACCTCAATCGGGTCTTGAAAGTTTTTTACCATTCGTTTTTTCGTCACGTGGATTTTTTTTGTAAAACGAGATTCCCGTAACTGGTCAACGATTTACCATTGCTCGAGAGTGATGCACCATGATACTGCCCCGTTTCAAATCCACGGACCCATTTCTAAAGTCGTACGGCGCTGTTTCGGCATTTTGGACGGATGTTGCATCCCGCACCATAGATGTTGCATCCTGTGGATATCGATTATTCGAAGGGTCATAACTGTTGACTCGTTTAGAGTTACATGAGTCATAACCATTCAAAACAAACCTCTCTATGAGTTTTACTGCTATAAAAGCTTTAAGCCGTCACTGGTTAGTTTTATACCCAAAAAAGTCTATCCGAGCCTCAATCGGGCCTTGGAAGTTTTTTACCTTTTTTTGTCACGTGTAATTTATCCGTAAAATGGGATTTCCGTTGCTAGTCTACGATTTAGCATCGTTGGAGAGTGGTGCACCATGGTACTGCCACGTTTAAAATTCATGCATCCGTTTTTAAAAGTCGCACGACACTGTTTTAATTTGGGTTTGAATTCACTATTATCCATTTCTAAAATTAGATTTTTTTAATATATTTGTGGTGCGCTTTTTTTTCTTGATTGGGGTTAGGCTGGTAAATTTTGAACGGGGAGGAGTTTTGTTTGATGACCTCACGGGTTGGGAATGTTTTTATAGGTATGTGTTCTTTGTGTTTAATACTGTTTTGATATTTGTACGAATAAAACATGTGATAAAAAGTAATATTTTGTATGTTTGGTGTTTTATGAATTTAATGATGGTTTGATTTTATAATTATTGTAAGAGCTTGTTTTTAACGATATTGTTATTGGCTTTAGCTTGATTTGGAAAATTGGACAAATAAACTTAGTTGGCCTTAGTTTGATTTGGAAAATTGGATAAATGAACTTAACAAGAACGACTTGCTTAAAAATTAATTTGTAGTTGTGTCTAGGGTTTGTTTTTAGTTTCTTCACAAACTAGTTGATCATCTTTTATCATTAATTGTTATTCAAGTTTATTTAAAATACAAGCTAATGTGTTTGCATACACACATATAACAATCCACTGTTTGGTTCATGATATGCTAAAACATCGGAATAATGTATCAAAAAGCTTGTTTTCATAATTGAGTGTACTTAGATACTCGTTTTCAGTTGAAAAAATAATCAATCTGCTTAACCCTCGTGTGACATAGTGGAAAGGAAAAGAAATTAAAAGCGCATTACTGCTGCTACTATGCTAACAATCAAAAATAACAGATAAACATGAAGAACCTGCAACGCCCAAAAACCATGAAAACCAGAAACCAAGGAAAGCCAAAAAAACTCAATTAGTATTGAATTGGTATAATATTGATTCTCTGATTCAAGGTTTGGTTTATAAACAGTATTGCAAACAAACAAGAAACACTCGATAATCTAACTAATAACAAAAGGAATTAAATGCCAGACTACTGTTGAAGTGTCCTCCACTATCAACTCATCTACCCATGAGTTAAAGAAAAAATAATGCCAGTTTGATTTTAGTAGGAAGATAACCAAACATAAAGTGTTCTTGCTTGAATGTAGTATCCTAAAATGGCATTAAATTCTATTACTGCACGAAAACAAAAAATAGTGTTTCATAACAGCATACACTATCATGGACCTGTAGCACTCGGTGCCATTCATCAAATCATGCAAATAGCCTACAACACGTTTTGAAGGAATCTGCAAAGGTTTACTATCTTTATTCCGATTAAAATTTCAATACCTGTTAAAAATTTATGCCTTTATGATTACTAACTAAAAAAGAAGATTATGAACTGTTTTAACTACAAAATCAGCTTAATTATTCCTAAAGTAAACTAACTAATAACTATAAAATCAGTTGTGAATTTATGCCAATATGAAAATTCATGCCTTAAATTTCAGTTACAATGCAATTCGTACCTTAAACTAACTACAAAATTACTGTTTGGAGTAATATTAGATTTAGGGCTACCTGAGCTATGAATTAGGGCTGCAACACCGAATTTGAAGAAGCATGATGGCCGTCACTCGCGATGGAGTTTGGAGTCTGGCAGCAACTCGTGATGGAGCATCGAATTTGAAGAAGCGCGATGTGGAATGGAGAAGCCGAACTTGAAGAAGCGAAACCTGGAGCTGAAAATTAATTAGTAGTTGTGTTTTTAGTTTCTTCATAAAATAGTTGATCATATTTCATCATTAATGTTATTCAATTTTATTTAAAATAAAAACAAATGTGTATGCATACACACATAATAATCCATTGTTTGGTTCATGATATACCAAAACATCGGAATAATGTATCTTATTTTAATTTTATTAAAACTAAGTTCAAATAACCTCAAAACTGTAGCAAATATATTTGGGATCAATTTCAAAATATGATTATTGGTTGTTATTATTATTATTATTATTATTTTAATTAAGGGTTATTGTTTAGATTTGAAAATGAACAATTTAAGATTTGAAAATTGATTTGATTCATGTCGTCCATTGTTTATTTCTGTTTTTCATATTTATACGATCAGTTAATTTAATTGTATAGTGGATTTTATTTTAATTTATCAAGAGATACAATTATTCAGGATAAAGGAAAATGAGGAAAATGTTTGCAATTGAATTAGATTTGAAAAATATGATTATTAACTTAGTGAAATTAATAGGGGAGAAATTTACCTTTTCAACCTACAAAAAATATATTCTAATATTTCATATAGCAATTTTGTAAATAAAGAAATAAATTTTATAATAAAATGTTTTTTAATTGTGAATAATATCCTTAAATATAAAAAACTTGTTTCTTAAAAGATTCTATCTTTATTTTTTTTATAATTTCCATATTTCACTAGTATTTTGTGCAAAAATTGAAAAATTGTTTTTGTTAAATTTAAATCCAATGTATAGCTGGTCATCGAAGTTCAGGTATCTAAAGTTAGTTAAGTCAAGGTTTTATTGCAAGTGTTGATTATGTTAATATAAATAAAGTATAGAAATTGTTATATACAATATATATCTTTATTTTTAATAATATTTGTAATTGATTTGGTGTCATACTTTTTTGATATTAACGTGGACTATAAAAAACGTCTCTCTATATATTATCAAATCTTAATCACTTAGAAATAAGATATAACATTAAACTTTTATAAATTCGAACGTTCTTCAAGTAGGATTTAACAATTAGATATGCTTTACAAATTCAAAATGTTTCTTAAAATAGGATTAGAATTAAACTTCGTTTACAAATTTAAAATATTTCTTTGCAAATATACAAATCTCAATATTACTTGAAAATAAAAAATCATTTTTCTCATCGTAATGTCCTTATAAAAAATTTCTCATAGTATAGGTTCTTCTTATTATTTTTGATAACTGTTTGCGAACTGTGTTAATTTTTTTCCTTCTTGGTTTTAAAATTTTATGTTACTAAGAAGAGGAGGGTAATTAGTGTAGTTTACTTACTAGCTATATAAAATGAAATGGAGGAATAATAAGATTTTTTCTGTTATTTATATGGTTATAATCTGAAAAACCGTTCTTTAGAACACAAGTTTCTAGGACACAAGTGTAATTTAATTGTTTTTCCCGGCAAAAGTGTTCATTCATTACTTTTTCTCTCTATTACCTTTTCACTTCTCTCTTTGTCTTTTTCAAAACACATAAACAAAAACAATTTCTCAAAATTGAAAATTAGGGCTTTGCAATTTTTTAAAGAACAAACGATTTTTCAGATAAATTTTCAACCATTATTGAATTGAAAATAATTTCAGGCAATTATTGAATTGAATTATTTTATACCGTTGAATATAAAACAGGAAAGCAGTCTATTTATTGAATTGAATCGTTCTCATTTCAGCAGCTTCATGCTCACAAGAAGAAGGGACATGCATTCAAACAAGCAAGTACATAAAAGATATTCAAATATACAGTGCAAGTGCAAAGGCCTGAAAGATCAACAACACAAGACAAGCGTAAAGCAAAGACTTAGCATAAGGCAAGCACATAAGCAAGCATAAAAAAGATGCAACATGGTTCAAGCTAGTGCAGTGGTAAAGAAAATGCAAATAGATTCAAGTAGAGTTCAAAAGTACACAAACAACAAAGTACACACACTTGCAACACATATACACACAGGGAGCAAGATCACTTACGGCAGAACCAAATGATCTTGAAATACAGTTGACCTCAGAAACCAAAATATTTGAAGAAAGTACTTGCATCAATATTTTAAATTTAGCTATTTGGAAGAATTTATCTGAAACTGCAAAGTAAAAATAACCCCTAATAGGCACAGTTCTTCACTGTCCAACAGTTAGGTTTATCTGAAAGAATTTCATATGCAAGCTTTCCTCTTATCTCTTTCACTAAATCTTCACTTACGGCATCAGCTAAATCATATCTTTTAACTCTTCTTTCCACAGCAATCATTACAAAGACACCACAGTCAACCCTAAACGGTAAAAACATTTTAATATAATAAACAAGCAATGAAAAGTTTATAACATATTAAAAAATATACTAACAACGGCGACCGAATTCGCAAAGCATTTCAAGACGTGCTGCAATACACATGTTGATTTTGGTTTGATAGCTGCGCAACAATAATATTAAATTAGTACACATTAATATTACAGTAAGAAGGGTATATAACAGAGATTGAGGTTCAATCGTTAGTAACATAGCTTGATATTAAGTCCAACATAATAACTCATTCAAACTGCATAGGCATGGATACAAATTACAATTACATGCATTATAGAAATACGATGAAAGTTTGCACAAGCATAGATACAATTAAACTAAAATATTGTCTACTTTTTGTTTAAACAACTTGCATATGTTTATACTTTTTGGTTAACATTGTGAAAAAAATAAGTTTTAGCAACTTGCATATGTTTAAGCAACTTGCATATGTTTATACTTTTTATTGTTAGATATATCCGTTGTAGGTGTATTCACATTCACACAGTCATGCTATAAAGAAAATTAAATTTCCAAATAGGCAGAAACTGTCAATGAGTGTTTCTCATTTATGAACATATAGGAAAGCTTTTCCCTATTTATCTCATACAGTTACATATTAGTAAGCTTTTTCTTGTTTAACTGATAAGATACTAATTTTTTTTAATAAGAATATAAAAGATAACCTTTAAACTTTTAATGACATAAAATGATGAACATGTTATTGACAAGTAGTTATACTTATTTGAATTAATACTACATACTATAATATATAAACAACTTCAAAATAATTTGTGACATGTTTAAGAGGACTTAAGTTACCCATTTGACCGCTGTGCACATTTTTCAGCGGAAATCACTTTTTTCTTGTCCAATTTAACATGATAACCTTCTTCTTTCAATTTTGTAACTTCTTCTTCCACCATACTTTTATGTAATAAGTACTATTAATTAGTACTACAACATTAAAAACTTAGAATTATAAATTTAACATAAATTAGTACTTTTCAAAGAAATATTTAAGAATTTAATATAACTTAGTCTTAAAAAATCTTACAATTTTCAATGCGCTTGTCATATGCAAACTAGTCCTATTTGTACGTCGTGGCTTAGAATCATACAAAGTCCATATTGAATTTTCCAAATCAACATCTAGTAGGCACAGTTCTTCAAAAACCTATTCAAAAAATAATAGGGGACACATATTATATCAGTGAATGTCTAATCGAAAAGAATTATTTAAACAATTTATTATTACTAATGCAAAAAAATAATATCATACAAACTATTCATATTGCACTTATAAACTAAAAGATATATAACACAATCTCAGTTCAGTGGTTATGGAGTTTGAGCAGACACTAAAAACTTTGGTTCGATTTTTCTTAGGGATGATAATTTTTTTGTACTTTTGACTTCAGGCAAAACTGTGTATAGGCTTGGACATTCAGAACTTACGTAACCATTACATGTCATCTAACTCGACTTCCCAAGGTATAAATAATCTCAGAGTCTACTTTAACATCATTACTGGCTGTATATAAAGTATAAACCTCTTAGTTGCTAAATTTCTTTTTTATCACTCAAACATATTATTGAGATTCTTCAAAGTAATATTTTGTTCGCAAATATTGTTAAATTTTTTGAAACCTAAATATTTCTACATGTGCTACTGTTTTTTTATTTGCTTTTTCACGCTTAATTTCAAAGAACTGATTCATCCTTTATTACTTGCATTTCTGCAACCTCACAACCTTTCTAAACTTTATGCCCCATTGCTATTAGGATGCTGAAAATGCAGATAAGGCTGTGAGGTTGCAGAAATTTGAAGCCAAAATTGGTAGAATAGATACACATATAGTTGACATTGACTGATGTATTATTATGTAAACATACTGACTCTGTTTGTGTATCTTTACATATGTGTCTAAGTCAAATCTCCTGTGTTTTCATAATAAGATAAACTGAATATATATAACCTATGTCATTGAAATATTCAAATAAAAGGACAATTCAACAAGGAAATATTCTACATAATAAATGTCTAAAATATGAATACCTGATCTCCTTCAATTGAACATAGCCTTGTATACGTTAGTTGATTATTCAAGCAAGAAAGACTCCATTTCATAAATCTTGGATATGAGCTTACATTCTTCTTTGCTTGTACTAAATTTGTTCTCTCACAAATCCAATACTACAAAAAAAATATACAAATAAATTTAAACAGCATCTAATAATAATAAAAAATATATATAAACAAAAAACTTGCTAGCATTAGCATGGAACATCCTGGAATGTTTCGCCAATCTTCAGTGAATTTTTTCTTACTTCTTTCCAACGTATCAATGACAAATGTAGGCCATGAAGCAGAATCCATTTTTTTATATCAAGCAAGTATGGAATATAACCCTATGGTAAATATCCTTGATTATTAGGGTATAAGAAAGAAATTACCACCAACATAATAATCAAAACCATAATATCTTCACTTCCATAATTTTGTCCAATTAAAAGTATAATCCGATCCTCAATAATTTTATTTGTAAGCCTATTGTTATTATAAAAATGAGTATCTAAGAAACCATGGAATTTTTTAGGTAATGAACTTCTAGTAGTGTTTGGAAGAGGAAATATCTTTTTCCCAAGCAAAGGAAACCCAAATATCAAGCTTACATCCACTTCAGTTAGTTTCAATAATTTCTCTCCAATTTGAAATGAATTGCTCTCAGCATTGTAAGTGCGAATAACGTTGTCCAATGCTATTGCACTTTTCCTGAAATCACTTATTTTAATTTTATTCTCAACAAAAACTTATGAAAAATTCTGAAAAGGAGTCTTTTTCAGGTAGTCAATTGCTTCTTCGGTTAACGAATTTTTCTTTGTAATCTTTTCAAATATCTTATGCACTGCTTCCAAACTACACTTGTATGTTCCATTCATTTTTATTTCCCTCCTTTCTCCATCGCTAGAATCTTCATCAACATTATCTTTTATTCCTATTTCATTCTCTTCCTTAATGTCACCTAGTTTAACTGCACATTCATCATCATACTTTTTGATTTCTTCTCCTCATACTCTGAAATACTACTATTAAAAAACTTGGATTCTTCTTGCATGGCAGTAAAGGTTTCTTGTTGCTAAAATTAAATTGATTTACAATGTACACATTATAACTTATATAAGTTCAAATACAAAAATATTCACAAAAATATTTACTTACAGGAAAATATTTCAAAGAATTTGCCTCAGTTTCCTTTTTTGTTTCTTTTTGCACTACGAGTTAACATGATGTACCTGAAAATTAAAAAATACAGTGTAAACAAGTTATATAAATTTTTGAACTTTAAACATATCAAATACACTAATCAAATACATATTCAAATGTAATTAAAGCACCACGTTAATTATATCGACCAATGCAGTTGTCCAAATACATAAGATCAAATACACTAATTAAACAAGAAATTAGGACAAGTGCATTGTCATTCACTGAAATGATAACTTATTTTTCAACATAGTTCATTATATTGACAGAGACATGAAAGGCAATAATTAGAGCATCTCCAACAACATTCAAATATTCTGGGCATCCATTTAATGACGTCTAATGTCGAACTCAGACGCCTATTGACACCCATTGAATGGACACCTAATACTAGTTCTGATTCAGTTTCCTGAATCCTAAACCAGAAAGCTGAATTTTCTACAATGGATAAGCCTGTTGGAGTTGCTCACAGATATCCTGTTCAGTTTCATACATAGGATAGCTCTTCCTAAATTTGAAGTAGATTATGGCACTTTAGTTCCTCTATTTATCCTTTATTATATGAAAAAAGGATAATCAGATATTATCCACTCAGATTTCTATTGGGTAACAAACAAAAAAACTGATGGAAAACAAAAAAGTGAACCTAGACCTTGATAAGAATGCATGAATATAATACTCATGTAGTTGTTGAAGATGACATTGTTGGGTTACAATGAAACAAAAGTTTGCTATCATGTTGCATAATGAAAGCTATATAGATAGGTCTATCTCAACATAAATTTACGAGTTTTCTTTTTCTCGTCAAATATATATAATTTTTCAGTAAATGACAATGCACTTGTCCAAATTTGAGGTGCACTGGTTAGAATGTGACAAACAAAAGGATGAAGCAATTTTAATCATAATATACGACTATACTTTGATCAGATATGCTTTCATATCTTCGATTATATCGGTACGTGACCCAGTCTTTATAGAGATTCTTTTTTAACATATGTATGCTAAAAGTGGTTTGGGATCTTGATGAAGCAATTTTTGCACAAAGAAGTTTATTATTATTTAAAATAAAAGACGTTTATCTTTCGAAAGAAATATTTTCCAAGAAATACGTTGATAACTTTTGAAACAAATATTTATAAAAGTGTTTCACACTTATTTGGTATAAAAAGTATTTTTTTATTGAAATAAATATTGATTTTAAATGTTATGTGTAATGAAGAAATATGTTAGCTTGATCTTGTATCTAATTGCTCGCCCAATTAGATAAACGTACATAGGCAGTCACAAATGGTAGTGATGCAGCTGCTATAATAATAAAATATTTTTCGGTTCGGTATTTGCTGTTTCATCTCGTGCTTGCACAACTCTTGCTGTTATTTTATACCATACTAACATATTTATCGAGTTTACAGGATTAAATAGCGGTGTCCATCTCATCAGAGTTCCATAATGGTAGATTATGGTTTTTGTATTTAATTTGTATTCAATGATACCTGTGCCAGCTTATGTTACCTGTCACACACATGTTCCTGGCACTCATAATGTTTTCCATAAAGTTCAAATGTCATACTTGAGGTGAACAATAATCCAATAACCAAGTGTATAATCAAACTTAATTAATAGCGGACTTATAACAGAACTCATAATTGCATACAATCAAACATATAATCAAACACATAACCAAGCTCAGAACTGAGTCCATAACTGAGCTCTTAACCAAACACATAAACCGAACACTTGAATAAGCCCACAATTGAACTTATAAGCTAACCCATAGCAGAACCCATAATTGAACTCTTAACCAAGCCCATATTCGAAAAAATCCTTAACCAAGCCACACTGTTACTACATTAAACCAGTTGTCGACAAATAAAACCAACTCAGTTTGGTACATAATCAAGATAATAACTATATCCATAACCAACTTATTAACCTAGCTTATTACCAAAAATGTGACAATCAAATAAATAACCAACCGATTAATTGAGCACATTAGAGAACTCATAATCGAACCCATAACCAAGCTCATAACCGAGCCCATAACTATACCCATAACAAGGCCCACAACCGAACCAACAACCAAACTTGCACTTGTACCTGTAACCATACCCATTACCTAACTCATAATTGTACTCATAATCGATCCATAACTTAGCCTATTATCGAACATGGTCATAACCGTAACCATACATATATACAAGAATATAACCATAGCCATGACCATAACCAAGCCCATAAACGAGCCTATAACAGAACCCATAACCTTGCCCATAACAAAACATATATCCAAGGACATAACCAAACCTATAACCGAGCAAAAAAACTATGACATAAACATGGATATAGCCAAACATTAAATTGGTATCACAACCTAGATATATTATTTGTTGATTTAAATTTTAAGTAGCATGTTTTACGATTTATATTTTATGTTCTGTGTTTTATATTTTATATTTATTCTTTGTCTTTTATATTTTACAGTTTGATGTTTAGACTTTATAATTTATAGTTTAAATTTTACTGAAGCTATAGCTAATCCTAGAACCAAGCGTATAATCAAACTTAATTAATTGGATACAATCAAACTATAATAGAACTCGTAATTGGATACAATCAAACATATAATCAAACACATAACCAAGCTCACAACTGAGTCCTTAACCGAGCTCTTAACCAAACACATAAACCGAGCTCTTAACCCCACAATCGAACTTATAAGCTAATCCATAATAGAACCCATAGTTGAACTCTTAACCAGTCACACTATTACTACAAAAGATTACGACTCAAGACACGCCGTTACTACTTCCCCCGCTACTGCTGCTGCTACAATCATTATAATATTGTTTGCAAAACTAGTAAGATTAAAGTATTACATGATAAAAAATCAATTCGGATGAATATCATGGCCAAGAACAACTTACTCAGCCATTGGAAGATCAGCATAATCTCGAACAATGTTGTTCAAGGCAGTAATATAGTCTTGAGATAATTCTAAAGTTTTCCGTATTAGTTCATTCTTGGTAGGGGTTGGTGATGTGGCGGGGGGTAGTGATAAGTGGGGAGATGGATGTGCCTGGAAGGGTAACAATGAGTACCTTAAACCTACAAGCGCCCCTGTTTCGCTGCTCAAACACAAATTACTAAAACTAACCTCAAACAAATTGAAAAAAGAAAGCTACCTCGAACAGAAGAAAACTAAAAACACACCTGCATAGCACACACCCAATATTTTTTTGACGATTTGAACATTGTGCGACAATATCCTTGATTACAAGGACACATCTTAAGTTCATCAACAAATGAATAAAATCCATATATGTCCTATGGAATAATAACAACCAAGATAAATTTCAAATCTAAAATTTATAAGTGGTGACACAAAAAACTTACTTAAAAAATAAAAAAATTACATCAAGACATTTGATATACGCCCTTCCGTGATTTTTCCCCGGTTACTTTGGTACATAGAAGGCAAGTCTTTTACCACAAGGACACGGATAATTGTTCAAGTCCATGAATTAAATTTGAAAATATTGAATATCAACAATTTCAACACAATGACAGTCTGTATAATCTCAAATAAGCAACACAAGTTCAATAGAATATAAAATTATCTCAAATAACCTACCAATTGTAACGAATATAATGAATAATCTCAAATAGCCTAATTGAACTCAAAATCAATAATTGATCATCTAATCGTGTCCAATTTCAATACAAGATTATCAAACAAAGAACAACTTTAAGCAATTTTGATAAACCTTTAGGTTCTTCAGATTAAATATTACCAAATTACACACAATCCTAAATCTCAAACCTAACCCTCGGACTATCATTTCTTCTCATTTCCGCTACTATCACCCCACGCGCCATCGCCTAAATCATGTTTAAATAATAAATACAAGCCTAAGATTACCAAATTACATACCGTGAGAGGATCAAAATTGCTCACAAGGGAACAACAGTTAAACAATTTGCAATAGAGGGAGGGAAGCGGTGGTGGTGGTAACTGCAATGGTATCACCAGCGTGGGGGAGGGAAGCGGCGATGGTTTTTTTACTCTCCAAAATCTATCCGTTTAAAAGAGAAGGGGGGTGTTGTCTGGCTGAAAGTTTGAGAAAGGGACGGTGGAATAGAGTGAATATGGGGCCCGGTTTTGTTAGGACTATTTTGTCTGGCATGTCTACGATAGAGTCCAGTTTAGCCGCAGATCGATCTTCCTGATTTACTGGCAAATTTTGCACCTGCGGTTCGAGTTCACAATTCTGGTTTTGAATATCTTTTGGAAGCGGTTTTGATATTTTTAAGAAATAAAATAAATTATTTTTAATATTTGTTTAATGAAACATGTACTTTGATAATTTGTTATTGCAATTTGAAGGATGTGTGTGCATTTTTAATGGAAAGTTTCAAAGAAATACTCATTATGAAATCATAGTGTGAAGGGAATAATTTTTTCTTTTGAAGCTCATATGCAGTCCGGTAGCTAGTTTGGGTGATGATTTTTTTCATTAGATCTATGGAGTTTATTGGAAATATTAGGTTTAATTATGAATTAATTTCTTATAAACTTGCACTTTGATAGTTAGTTTGGTTGATGCAGTTCTTCAGATTTACGTAGTTCTCAATTTTTTGGGTTATTAATATTTGAACTCTTATGAATGTCTTTTGACAATAAGTTTATTTGGCTGTAATTCAATCTGAAATTATGAATATTTTTTGACAATGAGTAGACTCGAATATAATTTGATTTGGAGTTACTGTAAATGCTTTCGTTTGTTTGTTAGACCTTTGGTAGTTCAGTTAGCTCAACTTAATTTTACTTTCATTTTTGTCCATTTTCTGGTGTGTAGTCTGTGACCTATGACATGCATGCCAACTCTTCCAATTTGACCAAATTAAAGATCTGATCTTCTTATTTTCAGTGGGCCTTTACTTGGGAGGTTCTTGGTAAGCTCGGTCAACCTTGAACGTGTTACTTTGACACGGGTAAGTTATATGTATAATTGTGTACTCATCTTCGATTGATATTTGTTGTATCCATACTCACACTTACTGGAATAAATATTTGTTTCAAACAATAGGACAACGACTAGGAGAAACAAGTATTCTGGATTGATCCTCATAACGTGTCTCATTGTCTCCTATCATTGCTCAAAATAATATCCATCGAAGGATATTTCGAAATTATCACAAAATGGAAGAAACATTCACACTTTTATAGTATATATGATATGATAGGATATTAATTTCTTATTTGTTAACTGTAAAATTTAGTACTGATCACAAAATACTGTACGTTGATCATAAAATATCATTCAAGTAGTCATTTCAGTTACGTCTCAAATAAATTAAAATCTAACATGATATCATAACAAATTAACACAAACTAATAGAACCACTTCTTCGTGCATTCTTCAAAACAAACTCATCTATTATCTCCTCATAATTGAGTGTATCCATATACTCGTTTTCAGTTGAAAAAATAGTCAATCCACTTAACTCTCCTGTGACATAGTGGAAAGGAAAAGAAATTAAAAGCGCAAATTACCACTGCCACTATGCTAACAGCCAAAAATAATAGACAAACTTCAAGAACCTGTAACGCCCAAAAAGCCATTGAAACCGGAAAGCCAAAAAACTCAGTCAGTATTGAATTGGTATAATATTGATTCTCTAATTCAAGGTTTGGCTTATAAACAGTATTGCAAACAACTAAACAAGCAAGAAGACACTCGATAATCTAACTAATAACAGAAGGAATTAAATGCTGGACTACTATTGAAGTGCCCTCCGCTATCAACTCTTCTACCCATGAGTTAGAGCAAAAATAATGCTACTGTGATTTTAGTAGGAACATAAGCAAACATAAAGTGTTCTTGCTTGAATATAGCATCCTAAAATGACATTAAATTCTATAACTACATGAAAACAAAAAATAGTATTTCATAACAACATACACTATCATGGATTTGTAGCACTCGGTGCCATTCATCAAATCATACAAATAGCCTACAACACGCCTTGAGGGAATCTGCAAAGGTTTACTACCTTTATTCCGGTTAAAATTTCAATGCCTGTTAAAAATTTATGCCTTTATGACTACTAACTAAAAAAAAGATTATGCACTGTTTTAACTACAAAATCAGTTTAATTATTCCTAAAGTAAACTAACTACAAAATCAAAACTAACTACATAGTTAAAAAATAAAAACTAACTACAAAATCAGTTGCGAATTTATTCCAATATGAAAATTCGTGCCTTAAATTTCAGTTACAATGCAATTCGTACCTTAAACTCGCTACAAAATCACTGTTTGGACCTGAGCTATGATTTGGGCTGCAACACCGAATTTGATGAAACACGGTGGCCGTCACTCACGATGGAGTTTGGAGTCTGGCGGCGACTCGCGATGCAACACCGAAATTGAAGAATTGCGATACGGAATGGAGAAGCTGAACTTGAAGAAGCGAAGCTTGGAGCTCAAAAATTAATTAGTAGTTGTGTCTAGGGTTTGTTTTTAGTTTCTTCATAAACTAGTTGATCATCTTTCATCTGTAATGACCCGTAAATTTTCAATAATTAAGTTTGGTTATTTTAATAAAAATTGAGTAATTAAATTTAGAAGAAAACCAAAAATTTATAATTTATAATGAAGAAAACGTTAAAAAGGTAAAGTAGCAATGGTAAATTAAATAAGACTTTGTGATTTAGTATTTGGAGAAATAAGTTTGCGTAACTTATTAATGAAATAATAAGTAAATTAAAACGTAACAATGCTAATTATGGTCAATAATTAATAGGATGACTGAAATGACAATTAATGAATTTATTTAAAATTGTAAAGTTATAATGTAAAATGGTAATTGGTTGGGAAGAATGAAGAATGAACATTCCAACTTAATAAAATAATTCAAATGTTATGACTTAGTTTTAAATAGAATATAACAAAAATAAATGCAATCAATGTATTAATGTGTGAAATAATATATGGATTAATTGTAACTGAATGTAAATTAATGCGATTATGTTAATGTAGGTTAATAAATAATTAATTTAGTGCTATCCCAAATAATTAAAAACAATGTAAGGTTGTCATTGATTGTATTTGATAAATTTGAAATAAATTTCAATAAATATAATTAAATAGCATGTTAATAATGACTGAATGAAATTTGGGTTATGTAAACAACTGTAACAAGTGTTTGGGAATAGTAATTTATAAGTTATTTAGCCTGATTATTTAAATATGGGAAAAATTTGCAATAAATCTAAGGAAATTATTACGTTAATGTTAACTAAGGTAATTTTTAATAAATTGAATGAAATGCAAATCAATGGAATTAATGAAGACGTATACTTAGCTATAAATTGAATATATAAAAAATGTAGGCATTGATTTGAATTAAGGAATTTAATTTTTATTAAATGGTCATTGAATAAAATAAATGTTCAGTAAGTGAATTTATTGGGAATATTAAATGTAATTGGATGTAGTTTTATGTAATAATGTTAATGCAAACTAAATTGGCGCAATCCCAATTAATGGAAACCAATTGCAATAAATGAATTAAATATTACATTATTGTGGATATAAGGTAATATTTGGTAATAAGGTATGGTTAGTAGTTTATGAATGAATGGATAATTAAAATTAAGGGTAGTGATGTTAATATAAGTTGACTATAAACAAGTGAATGAAATCCCAATAAAGGAGGAAATGCAAATGCTATATTTGGCAAAGATTTCAATACTAACGGAAATTATAGTTAATACACAATAAAGAAAGTACGTTGAATTTATTTATGTAATAGTGTAAAAAAATCCAGCCTTAACTATGTTATTTGAAATCAGTAGATGGGTTATAAAGATTGAAATCAAATAAAAACAATTTATTTGGAATTTAAATCATAATAATAGGATTAATTGAAATTAAAGGTAATTTAATTTGTACGTTAATTTGGAATTAAGTTAAAATGGGATAATATTAAGGACCAAGATTTAAAATCAATGTTAGCTATATTCTTATTGTAATAAGACTCAAATAACAAGGGTTAAGAATTTATTAAATAGAATTATTGAAAATTTAATTTATAACTTTGAATATAATGGAATTGAAAATTTAACACTGCAATTGATCGATGAATCAACTTTAAATTGACATCTAAACTTGTTTAAATTTTTGTAGATGACTGAAAATATAAAAGTGATAAAATTGGTCAAATGTAGGATTGAAATTAAAATGGATGTTATTAATCAATTATTAACTTATTTAATTTACTGTAGAAATAGTCATTTTGGCCACTGACTTGGATTTCGATAAAACCAGTTTCATCGGATCCGTAACGTTAAATTATTATAGGATTTCAAGTTTCATATCGATCGGACTTGTCGTTTGATCGTACGGACTCGGAACGCCCAGAAATCAATTAAATTGAAATCAATTGAAATCAATTTTAAATATTAATTTTAGCATAACTTCTTCATACGATGGAAATTGGACTTGAAATCTTTTCCATTGCATTTAAAATATTTTAAAACATCTATTTTGATATATGGGTTGACCCAATTTCGTTCCGGAGTTGAAACGGGTTTTTCGGGCCATATATCGTTCAACACGTTTTAAATCGGGTCCATCTAGTCTATTTCAACCTTACCTATATAAACCCTGTTATAAACCGTAATAGCCCTCTTTTCCTCATTTCTGTACGTACAATTCATTCTATTCCTCCTCTTCCTCAATGGTAGACAAATACCTAATATCAAATACAATTCCAAATCAAATCAAAAGCTAAAATTTCAAACTCCACAATATATGCCAAATTTTATATCAACTCGAAGCTCTCGAAGAGCGTAACTCAGATCTGCAATTCGTTTTTCAATTTGAGTTTCGATGTGGCCAGAAATTGAGGAAGTATTCTTGGCCGTTCATTGCTCGACGATGAACTTCGTCTGATCGGAAAATCCCTTTTGGGTTTTGTAGAGAGGACCGAGGGAGTCGCATCCATGTGTGTTTCGTGCCAAGTTAACGGTCAAATTTGTCGCAACAATTTGATTAGGGTTAAGCAATAAGGGGCAGTGGCTGCTTAAAATTCGAGCATGGCATGGAGCCGGAGCTTGGGGGACGGCGGTTTTGGAGGCGATGGGTTCTTTTGAGGTGGCGCGGCGCGCATGCGATGGGGCGACGGCCTGTATGTGGTCACGTTCGAGCTTCTGTGCTAGGGTTTCGGTTCCTGGGTTTGTTTTTGCTGTGCGTACAGAACGATGATGACGTGGCATATAGAAGAGGTGAGTTTTGTTTATTTTATTTTAATTTTTTTTGTTTTCAGTCGTTCAAACATGCATAACTTTCTCATACGATGTCCATTTTCCCTGCGATTTTTTTGTTAGGATCGTATTTAAATTCCGGACATTTTGGTGCTGGTTTGGATGGATTCTAAGACTGTCAATTTTTTGGGTATAAATTGGATTTAAATTCAATTTAAATTCAAAAGGTGAGTATTTTAACCCACTCACAACTTCTAAAATTTCTTTTGTTTGTTAAATTAATTTTATGGTGTGATTAGAAATTTATTTATGACTGTTTGGCATATTTTTAATCATCATCTCAGTTAAATTGCATTTATTTGTTTAAATTATTATTTAATTATTCATTTCATATAAACTGCCAGTTAAATTGTTATTTGTTTATTATTGCATATAAACTGCCAGTAAACAATTTATTATTGAATATAAGCAGCTAGTTAATACCTGTTATTTATCTGTTCTATGTTGATGCTATTGTTGAATTAGATGATGATTGTGATAAATGGTTGATGGTTGATATTGGATGAATGGATGTTGTATTTTATATTGTTATAAATTGCAAGTTATTATGCATTTTCATCTCATTCGGGATTGCGGTTCGAAATGATATATAACCTAATTTTTATTTTAAATTACGGATTGAATTGATAAATATTTGTATCACTTGACCATAGGATAGAAAATTATATACAGGCACCGCGGTCTATATATACAAAAATATTTTGAAATGATTTTCTATGGTTTTAGAAGGAATATACGGTTTAATAAATATTAATTTTTGATGTTATATAAATATTATTTTATATATATATATATGGTTATATTCTTGAATTTAAGCTATGTATAAAATTGATTAATAAAAATGAGTTTAATAATGGGGTTTGATTGTTTTATATTATTTGGTTAAGTCCTATGTAAGATATTGTATATATAGAGTTTTCAAATGACTTAAATGAAATTTAAGTTGGAAGATAAATATGAAATTGGTTTAAATTGAATTATTTAAGAATTGTACTTGAATAAATTTGATTTGAAATTTAAATAAAAATGGAGATTTTAAAGGGTAGGATTCTTATAACTTGATTTGGTTTGAAGTAATTTAAATTAGCATAAAGTTGAGATAAATCAATTTATCAAGTTAAATAAATTAAAAGAATATCCAGTTGTTTGAAGTTAAAAGTTCTACTTAAATTATATTGGATTTATTAAGTTAACATTTCAAATCTAAATAATAGCTTTTGAATTTGATATATATGGAATTATCAAAGAATTAGTTTTGAAATGGTGGAATACTAAAAGCTTTGAAATATATGGAAATTTGAAATGGTTTATTTGAGGTTCAAACCGAAATTTGGAATTTATTTATGGAAATAAAGAAGCTATTTTATTATATAAAGTAATTTAATATTTAAACCATTTAAGTATTAGAAGTTATGTTTCAAAGCTATGGGTTTCAAGGTATATAGATTTGAAAGTGATATGATTTTGAAAATGGATATATTTGAAACAAAAATTATATCATATTGATTTAGGTTTAAAATAGAAATGGTATCGTAAATTTTATGGTTTTGAAATGGATATTATATTCTGGTTTTAAAAGTATAAACTATTCTGAAAATGGCCGCGGTGTTATAATAACGTTTAGTTGTTGAAGAGACCGGGATCGGAAGTTGTCATACTCTCTGCCAACTCCGAAAACCACTTTAACAACCGTGTACAGAATGAAGTAGGATGGTGGTGACGTTCTATTAAGGTATATTTGTAGACCCGACTCCCGTGAGTTGGCATAAGGTGGCTAAAACAGGAGCGATTCTCGGGCCAAGGAGGTAGCCCCTCTTATCGGAACATCCCTTCGATATTATACTCTGACTTTTGGATTAACTCGGTGGCCACTTTTGATTTTTGATTTGGGGGTGTGGCTCGAGGTGGGCGGTAGCTGCGGCTATGCGTTACCACCAGCCTGTACGCGTAATTGGTATATCTACCCTAGCATTGCCTAGTTGTGCCGTGTCACCTACCCTAGCGCACCTTATACGATTTTGTTTTGTACCATACTTATGGAGTGCCCTTTGACGAGCCTAGTACGGGGGAGATTACGGTACTGTATAGACTATGGGAATATAAAAGTGTATTAAGGTGGAAAATGTAAAGCCTTAATGCTATTTTCAGTATATTATACTTTACTTTAGACACTATTATAATAACGTATATTACTACATAATAGATAGTTTAACGGATCCTTAGGAGATGTGAATCCCGAGCATCTCTTGAGTTACTGCACTCACGTTAGACACTGGATAGGAGATGTCAAATCCCGTAAACATCTCTGACGCCGTTCCACTCATATTATTTATTGTTGATTTAACTCACATAAGATATTTTAGCTCTGACTCGAGTGTTTTGTCCTTTCAATTCGCTCGGGTCAGTCCGAGCGTTTCAGGATTTGAAGATTTTATTCTGGAGGACGAAGACGAAGATTTGTAGTACTATTATCTACTATATTACTCCACTACACCATTTAATTCCGCTGCATTAATTATTATTCTCTGGTATGTGTAACTTTGATATGTATTGTATAAGTATAATCAAATGTTCTGTAAAACAGCTTCATGAACTGTATATTTGATCATTATATTTTATCGTTCCGCTACAAGATTCTATTTTTTTCTTTCTCTGCTTTTTCTTATTTACCCCAGAACAATCCACCCTTCCATATGGTTTGAATTGACACGTGTGTCGATTTAAAGCATGCGAAAAGGCGGGATGTTACATCATCATTAATTGTTATTCGATTTTATTTAAAATACAAACTAATGTGTATGCATACACACATACAACAACCCATTGTTTGGTTCATGATATACCAATACATCGGAATAATGTATCTTATTTTTATTTTATTAAAACTAAGTTCAAATAACCTCAAAACTGTAGCAAATATATTTGGGATCAATTTCAAAATATGATTATTGGTTATTATTATTATTATTATTATTATTTTAATCAAGGGTTATTTTTTAGATTTGAAAATGAATACTTTAAGATTTGAAAATTGATTTGATTCATGATGTCCACTGTTTATTTTAGTTTTTCATATTTACATGATCAACTAATTTAATTGTATAGTGGATTTTTTTTAATTTATCAAGAGATACAATTATTCAGGGCAAAGGAAAATGAGGAAAATGTATGCAATTGAATTAGATTCAAAAAATATGATTATTAACTTTGGGAAATTAATAGGGGAGAAATTTACCTTTTCAACCTAAAAAAATATTCTAATATTTCATATAGCAATTTTGTAAAAGAAGAAATAAATTTTATAATAAGATGTTTTCTTAAATGTGAATAATATCCTTAAATATAAAAAACTTGTTTCTTAAAAGATTCTATCTTTATTTTTTTTTATAATTTCCATACTTTACTAATATTTTTTGCAAAAATTGAAAGATTGTTTATGTTAAATGTAAACCCAATGTATAGTCGGTCATTGAAGTTCAAGTATCTAAAGTTAGTTAAGTCAAGGCTTTATTGCAAGTGCTGATTATGTTAATACAAATAAAGCATCGAAGTTGTTTATATACAATATATATCTTTATCTTTAATAATATCTGTAATTGATTTGATGTCATACTTTTATGATATTAACGTGGACTACCAAAAACGCCTCTATATATATTATCAAATCTTAATCACTTAGAAATAAGATCTAACATTAAACTTTTATAAATTCGAACGTCCTTAAAAGTAGGATTTAACAATTAGACATGCTTTACAAATTCAAAACGTTTCTAAAAATAGGATTTAAAATCAAACTTCGTTTACAAATTTAAAATATTTCTTTACAAATATACAAATCTTAATATTACTTGAAAAAAAAAATATTTTTTTGAATGATTTAAATTTATACAATTTATAAGGAAAACAATTCACGCGAGAAGCGCGTGTCACAACACTCTTATGTGTGTGTGTGTGTGTGTGTGTGTGTGTGTGTGTGTGTGTGTGTGTGTGTGTATGTAGTGGCATGCAGAGCAAGTGTGATATTGGAATACATATCTAAGCCCGTCAAATGGGTTGGATTGGGTCAAAATGGATTTGGTCGAGTTTGACCCAACCCATTTATAATCCATTCTTTTTTACCCACTTATGACTCAACCTGTTTAATAAGAGGATTACCCATTTAAAGATCTAAAATTGATTTGAATAATAAAAAACAAATAAATATAAAATAATTCCAATTTTAATTTTTACGTTTTGAATTCCGATAAAAATTTAAAATTTTAATTCTAATTTTTATCAAAATTCAAATATACGAATATGGTAGCCCGTTATTTTCTAGGTACAACTGTCAGTCCCCTTGGAGAACTATAGTGTGATTTTACAAGGTAAAGTATCCGAGTATTACATATTTTTCATAATTTAGGTGGGAGTTAATCGGTCGAAGTGTCGCCTGATTCCGGGTCAATATGAAGAAATTATTGCAGTCTGAACAAAAAAATAGCGGCTTCTGCACTAGGCGGAGTTTAAATATGAGGATGTGGTAGCATGTTATTTTTCAGGTACAACTGTTAGTCCCCTTGAAGAACTACATTATGCATTCACACGATGAAGTGTCCGAGTGTCACATACTGTCCGTAATTTACGTGAGAGTTAATCGATCGAAGTCTCACCTAATTCTGAGTCAATATGAAGAACTTATTGCAGTCTGAAGAAAAAATAGCGGCTTATGCACTAGGCGGAGTTCATATATGAGGATGTAGTAGCCTCTAATTTTTTAAGCACATCTGTCAGTCCTCTTGGAGAATTACAATGTGCGTTCATACGATGAAGCATCCGAGTGTCACATATTGTCCGTAATTTAGGTGGGAGTTAATCGATCGAAATCTCACCTGATTCCGAGTCAATATGAAGAAGTTATTGTAGTCTGAACAAAAAAAAGCAGCTTCTGCACTAGGCGAAGGTCAAATATGGGGATGTGATAGCCTGCTATTTTCTAAGTACAACTGTCAGCCCCCTTGAAGAACTACAGTATGCGTTCATAAGATCAAGTATTCAAGTGTTTCGTACAGTCCATAATTTAGGTGGGAGTTAATCGGTCGAAGTCTCACCTGATTCCGAGTTAGTATAAAGAAGTTATTGCAGTTTGAATAAAAAAAATAACGGCTTCTGCACTTGGTGAAGTCCAAATATAAGGATGTAGTGGCCTGTTATTTTCTAAGTACAACTGTCAGTCTTCATGAAAAACTACATTGAATGTTCAAAAATTCTTATTTTTCAAATTTATATTAAAATTTAACGTTTTTAATAAATGGGATGAGTTACCCACTACCCTTTTAAAAATGGGTCAGCCCAACTCATAACCCATTTAATAAATTCATAAATGAGTTGACCTAACCCATTTAAAATTAGGGTAAAATGGTTGGGTTAATGTGTTAGGTCATATTTTGACAGGTCTATACATATCGTTCTTTCTTTGATTGATTAGGTTAGCTCGAGCGAAATGATTGGAGGGAAAAATGAGGGGATGGAATGTGTGTGATCGAACAAAATGTGTGAACGCGGAGACGAATTTGAAAGATGATTATCGAGTAGGTTTTTGGTTAAATAGATAATAGGTTCTAAAAGTTTTCTTTGAATTCCACCAAAATTAAATATCTATTATATATATATGTGTGTGTATGTGTGTACTAGTTTGTGTATAGACATGGATTGGCACAACTCAATTTGATTACGCCTTTACTTTCCATGATTTCTATCATAAATTCCGATTTAAATAAAAATGCTATACAGTGGAGTGGAAAGAGAGCGAAAGTATTATAATTTAAGTCAGAATTTGTAGTGGAATACAGAACAATCAAAGGTGTAGTCGATCTTTACCCCCTTCCCAAACCCCCACACACTCACACATACACATATCTGTAGGGTTGAATATTTTACACAAAATAAAACACAATTTGTGACACAATAGTTCTAGATCATTTCAATAGTTTTCCTTTATATAAAAGATGAAAATCAAGAAGAGATCTAATGGTTATGATCTTTTATGTCACCAGTCAGGTCTATAAATCTTTATTAATAGTTGGAATTAAAATGCGATCTTTTGATCCGACCGTTAACTTACCAAAATACCCTTTACTCATATATAATTTAATTATTATCCATTGTTCGCGACAAGTATCTAAAAGAATCGATAAAATCTTAATCAAATGAAGATGTTATTCCAATTATTTTTAGCCTATTATTTCTGTGCTAGACTGGAAAAATTCAAACCAAGTTAAAATAGTTAGATTTCTTTTCAAATTCAAACCATCTTTTATGCTTAAAAATGGGATCTAACAAATAAATATCTTTCAAACAAATAAACATCATTTACAAATTCATTGTTTATTAATTAATAATATAAATAAAATTAAAACTAACAAAAAATAAAATATTGAAATTAGAAATAAAAATTTAAATTAACTACGCATTATTTCATCGTAAAATCATGACTAAATATTTTTGCAAATTATTTTCTCCTGAATGTGTTAAACATATATAAATTGTAAAAGAACAGTTCACAAACGAAAAACATTCTATAATTACGTGTGAAGCGCGTGCCATAACGCTCATATATAATAGATGGAGTAACAAAGACAACACTGTCTTTGTATACTTCAAGCCATACAATAGTTAAAAATAAAAATTATTTTTAAGCAACTGATTTGCGTGAAAACCATTAATTATTAAATTTTAAAATATTTAGATCATATTAATAATCTACAAATAAAAATTTATAACATACAGTTAATAAAATTAAGGATGAAATGTCTAACTATATCGTTAAATATAAATATGACATCCCAAGGATTGAATCATATGTTGGTTTCATAATCTTCGTAGGTATTGGAGGTACGTATTTATTTGTTTTGCATGTTCTTTAGGTTAATTTTTATATATTTTAGTTTGATTTGGTAGGTTGAGGATAATTTTATTTATAACATAAGTAATAATTTATTCAAGCAGAGAATTCTTTTTTTGTCTCGGCGACTAAAACTCATTATCTTTAGGATCTCTGCTTAAAAGTTCACACCTCTAACCACTTGAGGTAGTGGTTCTTGACAACTGATGATAGGTTTTAATGAGAATTATTTGACTTTAGGATTTCTTTTGTATGTGGATGTATACATAAAAGAGAATTCATGAGTTTACATATGAGCTTCATACGTAGAACGTTTGTATTTTCTGTTATGTGTATTGTATAAATAAAAAAGTGTGTAAAGTAGATTTTATTATTCACATATGGAGGATATATATGTCTGTAATTTCTATGTTGGAAGCATGGAAGTGGTGGGTGGTTGATTTTAGTGATTGTGTGCCAATAGAGAAGCTAGTGATCATTTCTAACGGTGCTAGTGTCGCAAAAAACTATTTAATAATCTTTTACATACAACAATTACAACATTAATCATGCAACCGTGTTCTAATGGTTAGACGTTTCGGCTTCAGTTCGTGTTTATGGATTTGAATTTTGCATAGCATGATTCACGCCATTAAAAAAACTAGAATATTAACCAACAACACCACTGATTAATGAGATAAAAACATGAAATATATTTGTAGTATCAAGTGATTATCGTTCAAATTTAAAAATACATACTTTTAAATTTGATTTGTTGTGTGATGTTACATCTTGTTTATGTCATTTTAAGTGATTAACTATATTATATTTAAGATGATTTAATTTAATTTTTGATTATGAAAACAATTAACGTTAAAAATATAAAATGAGAAAAATGACAGCTATAATATTATATTATTTAAAGTAAACAATGTTTTTAACTATAACGTGTTTGGATTAAACACAATAAACTTGCTTAATCCCCATTCATCAAGTAAATCAATTAAATCAATTAAAACTATTTAAATTATATTTTCTTATTTTTATTTTTTATAAACTTAGAATCTAATTGAATGACGACAATGCAAGATATTTCTTTTTATAAAGAGTGGTTGGTTGATGATACCATTATGCCACAAAGTGAATCAAACAACAGTGATCACGCAACATAAGGTAGATTCTTTTTATTATTCCACTTTTTTTACACAACATATGGAAAAATCATCTGATGTCTAACATAGCCCTTGAAATATTATGTTATAGAGATTTCATGCATGTCATTCAGACAACATTTTATCTGTTGTTTGATTGTAATTATCAGAAAATTTAGATTTGGCTCCACAAATATGTTGCTTTCCCTCCGAATATAGTCAACGTATTTTCCATCTCATATTTTAGTTTTGTTTTCAGACCATACTTTTATTTTGTTTGATTATAGTTCTTAAAAAAATTATATTTCCACAAATATTTTGATATCCCTCCAAACTTGGCGAACACTTTATCTTTTCTCTCTCATATTTTAGTTTTGTTCTCATAACATACTTATCTGTTATTTGAAAAAGTTGTCAAAAAATTTAGTTTTTTGTGTCCACATTTTATGTTATGGTTTTGCTCTTCGTGTTTTACACTTTTCCGTTGTTTGTTCGAAATTGTAGAAAAAAATTAGTGTTCAGTCCATATTACTACTTTGGATTGTTTTATTTTTCCTCTTCTTATTGTTATTATTTTTCACTTTCTCTCTTCCGATATTCTCTCTATCTCAAAACCCTATCGAACCCTAATCTCGAGGATTTAACAACGAAACCCTAATCTCTGCGGTGGTAAGGTATATCCCAATTCTCTTTCTTCTGTTTGTGAAATAGTGACGAGAATTTGGTGATGTTATTGGTTTTTACCGGTTGTTTTATTGTTGGGAAATTTGGCTATTGTGCTTACTACTTATGTTCTTCTTCTTGTTGGTTAAGCTACTCCTTACTTCTTTTGGTTTGCATTCAATTGTTTTAGCTCTACTGTTTGTAGTGTCATTTAGTATCGAATACTAAATGGTTTCTACTCAAATATAATGGTTTGATTGGTTTCTACTATATTGTCTGTATGCATAATTATGGTTTTCAATTTCTTTGAAAACATGATAAACTTTCTTAATTTTGTTCAGTTATAGATGGATAATCTCAGTTACAGAATAACAATAAACTTTGTACATTTTGTTTAGTTATATATGGATAAGTCATGGATGCATGTTGATAAACGTTCACATAAATTTGAAAAGGGATCAGTAGCATTTTTTGAGTTTGCATCAGCTCATGTTAAGGATAAAAAGTATACTTTGTCCTTGTTAGAAATGTTGCAACATAGATGGATTCTCCATTTCATTTATTAGGGACCATATTTATTTGAATGGCATTGATGAGGAACATTGACATTTGAAGTGCCATGGAGAACCAAATATAGTTGGATTATAGCCTAATATTGGAGAAGAATCTGAAAGTGAAGAATGAAAATGTCATAGTGGTGTGGGAGGATGTGGTAGATGGGGAAGAATATGAGTATAAACATATGCTAGATGACTTAGTTGAGATTTTGAAGTATGTGGAGGATGGCGATAAGCCATGTACCCTGGTTGTACGAAGACAACTAAGTTGAACGCTTTGATTCAGATTTTTCAATATGAAAGCAAAGCATAACATGACAGATGGTTTTCTTATAGAAATGTTGTTATTGATTGGGGGTTTGCTTCCAAAAGATAATTTGGTACCACACTCCTTATATGAAGCTAGAAAGAGTCTTGATGCGTTAGGAATGAAATAAAAAATAATTCACACTTGTCCTAATGACTACATGCTGCATAGAGGGCAACATGCAGTTGATGTTCACTACCACATTTGTCGCATTCACGTTAAAATCCAGGAAGGCTGAATAATACTTAACATGTATTCCCGCTAAGGTTTTGTGGTGCTTTCCACTAATTCCAAGGTTAAAACGGATGTACTAATCGGCAAATACATCAAAGAATCGTACATAGCATGACCATGGAAGCAAGAAAGATGGAATGGTGCAACTGATTCTCCAACTTAGGATTCAATAGACAAAATATGACTGAAATTTGGTAGTTAGCCTAAGAACCTTAGACTAGCACTATCATCCGATGAATTTAATCCCTTTAGCTCCCAAAGTAGCAAGTATTCTTGTTGGCCTATTTTGCTTGTCATATTTAATCTTCCTCCATGGCTGTGTATGAAGAGGAAGTTTATGACGTTGACATTGTTAATTTCTAGACCGAAATAGCTGGGTAATGATATCGACATCTATCTTCAACCTTAATAGATGATCTTAAGTTATTTTCGGAGGGTGTTGATCGAATATACGATGCCCTATGAGGTGTATACTTCATGTTGAAAGCAGTACTTCTCTGGATTATTAATGACTTTCCCGCTTACCAGAACTTGTCTGGTAGCGTTGTGAAGGGTTACAATGCTTATCCAATATGCATCGATAAGACAAAACCAAGGAACATGAAGCATGGTAGGAAAATGTCGTTCATGAGGCATCAGAGGTTCCTACCATGTCATAAGCAGAAAAAACTTTTGAAAACACAGTATAGGAGTACATGACTCCTATTCCACTAACGGGTGAAGAAGTGTTAGCAAGAGTGTAAGGTTTGAACTGTGAGTTTGGCAAAAAGGTAGATCCTCCTTCAATGATGGATTGTGCAGACCGTATCAAACCTGTATGAAAGAAGAAGATGCTTTTTTCTAGCTAGAGTATTGGCCATATATTCCATTTCAACATATGCTTGATGTGATGCATACGCTGTGGTGAGGCCCTTCTTGGTACCTTGTTGAATGTTCCAGGGAAGACAAAATATAGGGCTCTTACTTATTTAGATATGTGGGCGATGGGCATTAGGAAGGATATGGTGGCTAAAGATGGTGCCAAAATTTTAAAGTTTCCTACGGCTACTTGGAACCTTCTTGTGAAAGAAAAAAAATTGTTTGCAACTTTTTCTTTAACATGACAGTGCCAATAAATTTTTCATCTAATGATAGAAATCTTGTCTCTATGCATGATCTAAGACTTGTTGGTCTTAAGTCGCATGATTGGCACACCATATTGCAATTTCTTCTCCCTGTTACATTGCTTTCCGTTCTAGAGAATCCGGTGAGGTATGCAATCATATCCTTTTGCCTATTCTTCAAAGAAATATGTGCCCAAGTGATTGATCCTTTGAAATTGCAAAAAATGCAAGCTGACCTAATAGATACAATCTGCATGCTTGAGAAAAACTTACCTCCTTCCTTCATTTTCCGGCACTATGATTCATTTAACTGTTCATCTTGTGGGAGAAGTAGAGCTATGTGGTCCTGTTCTTTTAGATGGATGTACCCCTTTAAAAGATATATGAAGGTATTTAAAGGATGGGTGAAAAGTCACAAACATCTGGAGGGATGCATAGCAGAACACTACATAGTTGAAGAGGCTGCTGAATTTTGTGCTGAACGTATGCTTTACAATCCTAGTACTGTTGGAGTTCCACAAAGTTGTATACCAAACATCCATCATGCCACCAAAGGAAAATCAGGAGTGTCATACTTAGAAGTTTATGGAAAGGCATTTGATTAAGTACATCTCTGTACATTGCATATATGGAGGATGCAAGGCCCTACTCTGCGTAAGTTTTATGTTACTTAATTACGTACTACCTTTTGAACATGTGGATTATATTATAATTATTTTTTATATGGCTAACTTGTTTGAATTTATTTTAATCCAATGAACATTTAGAGATACCGAGGTTGGGAAATGCTAGCAGACCCTCTGAAACAGAGAGATATCTAAAGGATAGACAGAATAAGACATTTGTGACATGGTGAAAGAAAATTTAAGTCGTCGATTTATTGATGACTTAATAAAGTGCTTCCATCTTGTAATTTATTTTTGAATTGAAAGCTACTACATAATGTGTATATCGTTCTTGCAGGTATCGCATGTACTTAACATTCCTGAAAACAAAGTTTCAGAAGAATTGAGTTGGATTTCAAGAGGTCCAAACCATCAAGTGCCTATCTTTAGTGCATACATGATTGATGTAATTTATTTTACTACCAAAGAGCATGATGACATTCGATCAGTTCAGAATAGTGGAGTATTTCTACAAGCAGATGTAATGCTAGTATCTAGTGCTAAGGATAAAACCCCACAACAAAGGATATTGACTTTTACAGTGTGATTAAATAGATTTGGGAGATGGACTACTACAACTGCAGTGTACTTATATTCAAATGTGATTGGGTTGAGAATGTTAGGGGCATCAAAGTAGATGAACTTGGGTTTACTTTGGTCAATCCGAATAGGAAAGGGCACTTAACTGATTGTCTTGGGTGCACACATGCAGCAAATTTTTTACATACATGTCTTCCTAGATCCTCTACGGTCAGTGGTTGTACGATGGCTTGACAGAAACTATCTAGGGGTAGATGAAGATGAGGAACTAGAAGATATTGAAATGGAGCAGCGACCATTTAATGCCACAATGCCATCGGTGGAGACTTTTGATGACTGATGAACATAGCAATTATAAGCGACCGGGAGACGAGGAAATAGATGTTTATGAGGATGAACCTTAGAAAAGACTAGGGTTGATTATTTTGTCAAATTTCTTTGAGCTTGTGTTCTTCGATATGCTTGAAAATATATGAAGACTTCTTTGGATTACTTCAAGTTTGTGTTCTTTGTTGCTTTAAAATATATGGTTGTGTTCATTGATTTGTTTGAGTTTAAATCAAATTACTTTGAACTTTTCATATACTTATGGGGATTACTTTTGTCTATTAATTATTTCCATGTTTATTTCACTTACTATGGTTTTCTAGCTTCTTTATTTTCAGGTAATGGCTCCGAAAAAATGTTCGCAAGTTCAAACAAGTGAAGGTTCACTTTCGCGCCATAAAGTTCAAACAATTGAAGGTTTACCTTCATGCTCATCTTTGCGCCATAAAGTTCAAACAAGTGAAGCTTCACCTTCACGCTGTAAAGTTCCAAGCCCAAAAAACCTAAAAAGACATAAAGGAGAAGGTTGTCAGTTCCACATCAAAGAACGCTGTGGCAACATCCAAGAGTGCTGCTGCAACATCCAAGAATGCTATGGCAACGATATCTAAGATAGTTTCAAGTGGTAACAATCATGGAAAGAAATTGCCCGAGCATGAAGCTAAGAATGTAATTGACGGATTGCAATTGCTGAAGCTAGGAATGGTGACGATGAACCGCATTAGCAAGCGAGTTACTAAGGGAAAGAGATGGAAGATTGACTTTAGTGGAAAAAGGGAACCAATTGGAAATGCTGTGACGTGGATGCGGTCCTATATTGGCGTGCAAGCACGAACAATGATCTCAATAGCTATTTCTTATTGGAGACTTGTTCCTCCACACAAGAAGGACAATATTTTTACTTGTGTAGGGCTAAATGAACTATCCACCGATTACTTATATAATCTTAGCAAATAGTTAAAAATACTATTATGTTAATTTGTTCATATACATGTAGAAAGCATTAGTGGTGCCTAAAGAATGCAAGAAACTGATTATGACATTAGCAAAGAATAAATGGAGAGAGTTCAAGAGTAGACTAGTTACTAAGTACGTGTTTGCCTATTTAGACTCCCCCGAGACGTTGGAGTTCCCTCCAGATGATTATCGGTTCTTTCAAAAGGGCGACTGGGATGTTTTGTTGCTAAATGGATTACACAAGGATTTGAATTACTTATGGCCTTTTATTTTATAGTTGGTTCCATAGTAGTTAAAACTTTAAAAGGCACAAGGTTGCATAGTAAAATTAACTTCTAAAATTTAAAACTTTAAATTAACTTTAAGATTAACTTTAAATTAATTTTAAGATTAACTTCAAATTAACTTTAATATTAAATTTAAACTAACTTTAATATTAACTTTATATTAATTTATTAACTTTGATTTTACTTTAAACTAACTCTAATTTTAAATTAACTTTAAATTAACTTTAATTTAAATTTACTTTAATATAAATATAAATTAACTTTAAATCAACTTTAATACTAACTTTAAATTAATTATAAATTTACTTTAATATAAATTAATTTTAAATTTACTTTAATATAAATTTAAATTAACTTTAACGTTAACTTTAAGTTAACTTCAAAATACTTTAATTTTAAATTAGCTTTAAATTAACTTTAATACCAACTTCAAATTAACTTTAATTTTAAATTAAATTTAATATTAACTTCAAATTAACATTAATATTAACATTAAATTAACTTTTATATAACTTTAATGTTAAATTAACTTTAAATTAACTTTAATATTAAATTTAATATTAACTTAAAATCAATTTAATGTTAAATTAACTTTAATATTAACTTTAAATTAACTTTAGTATTAACTTCAAACTTAAAAATTAAATTAACATTTAAAAACTGCACCTTGATAACTATGGTTGGATCGATGATGCCATGACATTCTATAATGTATACTTTTGTGTATAATTTGTAGGAAATTCACGAGGCTCAAAGAGAAAAATGGAAAGGAAATGTGTACCCTCATCGGATGGCATGCAAATAATATGCTTATACGATGCAAAAACCGGTTAGTGTTGTTTGCACAACTATGTGGTATCTACAACTAAGTGGTTTTGGTTTTGTTAGAATGGACTGAAAAATGTTCACATTATATATACATATATATATAAAGTTGCAAACCTTTCTTAAGAAAGAATTGTTACATGGTATTCTATGGTTAAAGGCACATCAAGAGAAGAATGGAAACTTCAAGGCCTAGAAACACACGCCGTTGCTGGTAGAATTGTCTATGTAATTAATTTGTTTTTTTATCTAATTTTTAGTTTGTATTTATTGAAATAAAAGTAGTTGAATCCAATATATTTGATTTTGTTGTCAAGAGGCGTTGATTAAAGATGTTGAAGTACGATCCGTCGAGGTAAATGGACCTAATGATGTTTTGACAATGCCTTTGGGGACCCCCGAGTATCCCGGCAGGGTATGAGGTGTTGGTGGCTTTGTCAAGCCTGAGGCTTACTTCAATTTTGCAACAAAGCACCGAAAGGAAAGATCATCGGTGGATATAAATATGACTCCATCAAGTATTCGAAAGATTATAGAAGAGGAAAAAGCTAAGTGGGAGCTTGAGAAGAAGGCAGAAATGAGTAAGAAATAGGCTTGGTTTGAGGAAAAGTTAAAGCAGATAGAATCGAAGATTAGAGGGGTAGGGGAATTTGCTAATTCACCCAAACTATCTACACAAGGTAGCTGTTTCCAGGAGCATTTGGGGAAGGCAGCTAATGACATTGAGCATGCAATGAAACAAGTTATGAAGAAAGGGATGGCAAATAAAAAAAATGCGAAGAAAGGGTTGCCAGTGGTTATTGAGGAGCAGGGTAAGTCCCCAAAAAGAAAATTGACTGAAGACTTGGAAGTTTGTGAAGAAACTTTGTTAAATACTTGCTACCCTAATTTCATTGATGATGTTAACTTGATTAGCTGTGATAAACCTTGTATGATACATAATTTTTTTGGTGCGGATGAAAGAACCTATGTTTTGCAACACCAATGTCGAGTTCGCACTCGCAGTTGATTCTGTGGATAATATCGTTGCGTTTGGAACCGTCACTGAAATCAATATCGACGCCACAGACCAAAAGAACCGTGGCGTTCTAGATGCACAATATGGTTCTGTATATTGATCAATCAAATGGTATGGTTTTCTATATTGATGCACAGATGTGGAAATTCAGCTAAAATAGCTTCTGATTTAACCAAACGATATGAACAAGGGAAGCCTGATCATATTTTCTTGGTGTCGTATAACTCAAGGTATGCACAGTATGGTTCTCTATATTGATCAATCGAATTTTATACTTGATTCATGCCCTATATACTTTGTTATGAATGCTGAGTGGAATTTTCAATGTGAGTAACCATTGGTCTTTGACGGTCGTGAATCCCACCAAAAAAGTGCGCATTTGATGGATCCATTGAGAGGACGATTATGCGATGAAGAATGGATGAATATTATGAATAGGTATGTGCAATTGCTATTTTATATTCTGACTTTTCGAGTGGTTTGGTGGTTTATATTTGTTTACTTTGCAGCTCCATTGCAATTTACAATCAGGACAAAGTGAAAGGCAAAAAGAAAGTTCGATGAACGCCTTGTTTGGTGTGTACTCCATATTTCTCAAGTCTGATGACTTTTCTTCCTCAACATGAATGATTAAATTATATGTTTACTTAACATCTGTGCATGCTTCAGAGAGCTCCGAAACAGAGAGGTCGATTGACATGTGGATTGTGGGTTATGCGCTACGTGAAAGACATCGTGGGGGACAAGAATCAACTGTGGGCTGCTAAGGTAATAATGTCAATGTTGTATTTTAGTTAGGCATATATCGAGATCCATTCCAAGTAAAGTTAACCTCTACATTTCCTATTTGTTGCACTGGGAGAAGGATCTAAACAATACCTTTTCCCAAAAGTATATTGATATCGTTCAGGTGGAGTGGGCTATGATGTCTCAAGTTTGCCGAATCATAGTTTCTGAATTCTATATATACCTGCTATTATATTATGTAAATATATGCACCTTGCATTTGAACCCTGGTTACTTAGCTTTGCCAATATTGGTTTTGTTGTATTTGGTGTATCAATGGGTTCAGTCGCATAGTTTATTTAGTTGGTGTTGAATTGTTGCTTGTGTAATATGTATTTGAATTTGGTGTCGATGTTGGTTTTGTTTAATATTGTATTTAGTAGAAATGTGAACTGCTTTGTGTTATCTGAACTGCTTTGTGTCGTTTCATTTAAGAAAGAACAACACATACAAAAATTGATTTGTGATATCTTAACTACTTTTAAACAAAATTTATCTGTTGTAAGAAGCCAACTGTAATAATTAGTAGAAATGTGGATTTCATTTTGATTATAAAAAATTGTTATTTTATTAACCTTAAGATAACATATAATATTCATCTCTACTATTTGTAAAATAAAAACAACACATTAGAAAATATACGACTTTGTTTTTATCAGTTGTGTTAGCTATTATAAGATGACGAGGCATATTTGTGGTCTGATGTGCAATGAGCAGCATGTGATTTAATGATGGATATATATGCGATCAAACAATGGAGCATATCTGTTGTGTGGTTCGTTTTTTCCGATATTTTACATTTTTTTATTAATGACCAATTGTAATTTATTTATTGCATTGTTATCGTAGTTTGTCCGCTTTCTTATGCTAAAGTTGAGAATAACGTAAGTACAATTAGTGATGTGTATCCTTTGCTTCTAACTTTGGAATTTTTATGTATCTAGTAAAATTCCACTATTTATAGCGTACTAATCAATTAATATATAAAGGAAATGAAAAGGTTTGGTTGAAATCCAAAGTTCATATGGGATTGCCATAAAACTTTGAGGGTACATGCCTATTTCTTTGCAAAATGAGCGATTCTCTATAGAAAAAGAAAATCCATAGAATAGAAGACCATATATGATAATGTTATATGGTTATTTCTGATTCTATAGCATATATAAGTGGAAAAACTTGAATAACTTGTAGGATCTAGATTAACCCTAGAGGGGGGGGGGAGGGTGAATAGGGTTATAGCAAATTTTCTCGAATTAAACACAGAAATATAATTGCAGAAATAAATATGCTGAAAAGTAAATCACACACAAAATTTACCCAGCTTCGGCAACCCCTGCCTACTCCTGAATTCCCAGATTTCTATTAGAATTAAACAGTATCACGCTTACAAACACTCTACTAGACTCGCAGACCCTTTTGCTCCCGCTCACAAACACTCTACTAGACTCGCACACCCTGCTCCCGCCTATAGAGTTTCGCTTACTCGCAAACACTACTCCCGCCTATAGAGCTTTGCAAACTCGCACACACTGCTCAGTGAACTAATTCTAAATAGACAATCTGACACTACCTAATCCCTAGGTGGTGATTTACAATTCTTCGACTCGAAAAGAAAAACAAACTACAAAATTAACCGCAGGAGCAAAAATTAAAATACGAACTTGAATGCATAATTTTTGCTCAAATAAAATAAGAAAACCCCTTTAATTTAAAACCCTAAATAACTAAATAATTAAATCTCCTTTGAAAATAAACAAGGCCGGCCCTTGTTATTTTTCACCCGATCCACTGTGAAGTAAAAATGCGGCCTCTCTTTGTCGAATTAGGGCTTCGGCTTCTTTCTCGAATTAGGGCTTCGTTCTGATGATCGATTCTCTGATTTGTGACCGATGGCTTGCGTCGCTTGTTCTCTGATAATTGATTCTTGTTGCTAGCTCGTTCTCTGATGATCGATTTGCGTTGACAGTTCGTTCTCTGATGATCGAGTTGTTGATGATTCGGTATGTTATTTCTTTTCGTTGCTGGTTTTAATGATTTGCTTGACTCCATGACTCGATTTTTAACTCGATAGTCGATGATGTTAATTGGGATTGCGATTGATAGTTCGATTGTGAATTGAAGCACTTGCCGATGATGATACCTTCGGGTTGAATTTATATGAATTCACGACTTCATCACTTTCCTAATTTTCTAATGCCTGTTGCGCACGTCTTTCCTGATTTTTTGTGACACCTTGATACACACGGCTTTAACTTTTACACGTTCGATTCTTCTTGTATAAAAAAACAGAAACTTTCCCTTTTTAATTTTGCTGACTATTTCAAAGATACGAATTTGATACTGTCATGAATTCGAATTCTCTGTACTGTTGAACTTTAGCATCCTATTTTCGAAAATTCTGACTTGACACTGCTTCGGCCATCTTGTGTTTGTCCCTGTCTTCATCTCTGGCCATCTTCACTAGTCTCCTTTTGAACATTGCACCATTGTTCACTGTTTACATCACTTGTGGTCTTCATTTTTGATTCAAAACTTCTGTACTGGCTGTAGTTGAGTTGATACATTTGTCAGTTCTACATTTGTTTCACTTGGTATTGCTGCATCCATTGTAGCCTGCTACTGTATCATTGAGTAGCTGTCGTCTGCACTTTTAGTCGAACTTGTATTCAATTCAATGCTGAGTTGTTTCTTTAATATTGAGACCTGTAGTTGTATACTTGTGTACATGCTTTGTTTCTGTTGGTCGTGGCTTGGTATATGTGAACCCATTTTTGTTGCATTGCATTGATGATTTTGTATGCTTGTAACTTTGGTTTTATACTGCTTCACCATGTCACTTGAGGTCTTGCAGTTTGGTTTATTGATGCATTCATGTACACTGCATATCTCATGCTCGAGCTCTTTGCATACTTTATGATTGTACTGTTCTTGTTGAGTTGATATATTTGTGGTACTTTGTCTCTGGCATTGATATTGACATTTGTATATATGACCTGGCCAGTTGAATCATTAACTGTTCATACTTGTGATCTTCATTTGGGTTATTGATCGTGATTTGCACTGCTACACTGTTGCATTATGGTCTTCTCATTCTATTGCACATTGGTTTAATTATGCATTTGTCCAACCATTCAAACTGATCTTGTACTTCTGGTTTTGATTCATATGTTCTTCAAATCAGTGGTGCACCGTGCCATTTGATCTGTTGCACTGTTGGTTGACTATCTCCTTGAGTTGCAGTGAGCTCGACATTGTTGTTTACTTCACCACTGACTTGTGCTTTTCACTATTGCATAATTGTAGTTGCTTCTGTGCATATATATTGGTCTTTTAATTTATGCTGCAGTCTGCAGTTGCACATTGCTGCTTGTAGCACTTGTATACTTGGTCGAGTCCATTTTCATTCTGCAGGCTTGTACTGTCCACTGCCCTGTAATCTTGAGTTTGTTTACTTGGTGGCATGCATTTTTTTGTGATCTGTCTTGTTGCTGTTGTAATGTGTGCACTTGCCCTTGATATTGTAGTCTTGTTCATTTGGGCTGCTGGACTTGTTGTACATTGCATAGTGCATTGCCTTGTTTGTTGAAGTTGTGCTTGGCTTGCTATTTTTGGCTGCGCACACGAGTTGGCGAGGCAGTGCACACGTGTATGAATGTACACGTGTGTATTGCAGCCACTTATGGTTACATGTCCCTGTAATATCTATATGCACGACTTTGTGATGAAAACAAGTGTGAATTATGACGAACAACCCAAATAACTGAGGCAAACCATATTTTCAAAAATCGTATTTTATTTTATATTGCAAAAATATTTCTTTTTCAATTTTACTGCGTTAGTGAATATTTTTGCAGATTGCTCAGATGCTGGATTCAAACTGGAATGCAGTTGAAGCCAAAATACGAGTGTGAGTGATATGTAGTGAGGTTATCAATGTAAAAATATTTGTGATGTAATTAAAAATGTATATGTATAGTGAGAGCATGAATTTGTACTATTCAAGATTGTAATAAATATTTGTTTGAATAAAATTTCTGTTTGAATTCAAAATTTGTGTAACTTGTTCTGTTTGAATTCAAATTCAAATTCTGTGTAATTTATTTTATTCAACAAACATTTATTTAATCTATGAAAAACAAAATAGTACATTACCAAATACATTTAAATGAATATATGTGTTTATTATCATCAAACAAAAACATATAAGCGCATATTCAACAATCTCCCCCTTTTGATGATAACAAACATATATTTAAGATTTTGACCGTGTTAAATGTATTTGACCAATTATATACTCTAATTGCTCTCCCTATTTAAATGCATCCTCTCTACATGATGCTCCCCCTACATATATGCATACAAATAGAAATATATTCAAATGAGCCTAGATGCATATGGGAAAATTATTTGACTTTGCTTGATTCTATTTGACAAAATCTTAACTTTTCTCTCCCCTTTTTGTTATCAGCAAAAGAATAATAGTGTTAGAGAAAATTAGAGTTAAAGTAATCGATATTAATCCAACATTAAACTCAAGTTGAATATAAATATTAAACTTCAATAAGAATCAAACAAAAACCATAACTACCCTTGTTAGGCGCATATTCCACTTTTAGAAATGATGGAAATTGATGTTCATATAAAATCATACAGTTGAATCTTCTTGTGGTACATTTCTATCAGGAATTTGAATATCTACTAATCATGCATAACCGTTAGGACTTTTAAATGAGATTAGTAGTATTCGAATTTAATTTTAAAAAAATGAAATCAAGTATCTTCTAACCACGCATGACCGTGAGGACTTTTAAATGGGATTAGAATCAACTTGTCTATTTAAGCAATTAATTTTGATATGCGTTCCATACATGCATAACCGTAAGGACTTTTAAATGAGCATGGAAGCACATAATCAAAAATCCAAGTAATTCACCCATGCATAACCGTGAGGACTTTTAAATGAGAGTGAATACTTTGGATATTTTTTTTATTTTATTTTTTAAAATATGACATGAAAAACAAATGATTCCTGATTATAGTACCACATATCGACAAACTATATTGAATATTTGATAAACCATGGTCGATAGAAATAATGATAGATATAGAAATGGTCATGGAATCTTTACCCAACAAAAAGTTTTATAATTCTTGTTTTAATTCCTAAAGAAATTTTCCAAATATACTCTCTTGAGTAATGTATGTTAAATATCAACACTCATCACCTTTTCAATCACTATTTATCTTTTCGATAATTAGTAGGGAGTCGGATTAGTCAAAATTTGTCATTTAAAATCAAAAGACTAATCTGAAAATATGGTCAAACAATTATTTTCTCGACAGGGGTATATGAAAAAAAATTCTGCTAAATGAAAGATTATTTCAAGTGAAAAATATGTAAATATTTTCTTTGAAAAACGATGCAGCAAATGAATGTTTCAAAAAATTAATCACGTTACACTAGTAATTTCTCTATCAACTATATTACCAGTGTAATCTGCATCTGAATTTAAATTTCACTCAATATTCACTCGTTGGATGTCAAAGACCAGATTGTGAAATTTCAACAAACTATTTCAGAATGAAATTTGAAATGAAGCCATGTTCACACTCAAACAAATATCATGGTGTTAATTTCAGAAACCATAGGATAAACAATTATATTCATGAGTAATCAACAGTCAATCAACATCATAATTATTTCAAAAACAATTTCTTGAAGTTTCAACAATTTCTTAAAAAACTTTTTAGCAACTTTCACATGAAATCGTGCAAATTTACAAGTAGTGACCAAAATGTCAAAATATATCTAAGTGTAGCATGAGTAATCAAGGATCAATAAAATACCATCATTTGACCAAACATATTAAGTTCAATGATGAAAGGATGGTTGGTCTACTTTTAAGCACAAATCAAAGTAGGAACAAGTCAAAGGAAAAATTATATCAATAAGTCAGAATTAAAGACATCACATCATTATCGCAATTTTGGCTGATTTAATTCAGAATATGGTGCAGATTATCACATTTAATATACCTTCACCTGTTTTACCTTTACGATAATTTCTCGTGATTGCCCATTGTGATTCTGTCACCTTTATACTAGGCTAAGGAACTTTGCTATGTTGCCCGTTGTGTTTCTGGAACAGCCAAAATCCAGAGAACACCGTTGTTGTTCCTTAGCCTGCCACCACACCTACACGATAAAAGATTTTTGTGACCTATTTCTAGGTCCATGATTGTTAGTGGCAGAAACATTATGAATAAACAAACCCTTTGGAACCCAAACTTGTTTAGTCCTTTTATTCTTGTTCCAATAGACATGAAATTTGTTTGTAGAATTCTTAGGAACCCAAACTTGTATAAATTTTGTGTTCTTGTTCCTATGACTACAATTTTCAACATGATGTCCAATTATTTCACATTTATCAAAGACACTTTTCCCTTTTGCATTATCCTCGGCTTGTGTTTTCCCAAAACCAAGTCCTTTTCTGTTGTTAGCAAAAATTTGATTTCCCAATAGCATGTTGAAAGATTTTTCGCCTCTTGAAAAGTTATTCAAAGATTTCTCAAGATTTTGGACTTTGGTTTTTAGTGTTGTATTTTCAGTGACAAGTGAGGTGCATCGATTTATAAAATCCTTTTTCCTAGTGTCGATGGTTTCCTTAAGATTCAAGTTTTCTTTTTCAAGATTCTCAGAGTTATTCTTAAGTCTTGTCAATTCTGAATCTAAAACTTTACATCTTTTACATTCTAGGTTTTGAATATTTTCAAGTTCAGTTTCTAACCTAAAATTTTTACGAGCAAGTTCTCTCCTATCAGTTTTCAGTTTTTCAATTTTAGATTCAAGAGAATCAACTACTTTAGTAAGATCAGAACACATAAAAACAAGATCTCTATAGGAATACTCACCTTCCTCACTAGATTCCTCTGAGCTTGAATCTGAATTTGATTTCGCCATAAGACACAAGTTAGCCTCCTCTGAGCTGCTATCCGAAGCCTCTTCTCCTTCTTCATCATCCCAAGTCGCTGCAAATACCTTCTTCGTCTTTTTCTTTCCTTTGTTGTTTTTGAGAAGTGGGCATTTTTGTATGAAGTGTCCGGGCTTCTTGCAGTTAAAGCACGTCGGTTCATTATCGGAATTGTCAGAATCTTTTGGCCTATTACGATTTGTTTTCTTCTTGCGTGGCTTGAATCTCGACCATTTTCTAAGATTATTGACAGCCATTGCAAGTTCTTCAATTGGATCTTCTCCTTCTTCATCGCTTTCTTCTTTGCTCTTTAAGGCAATCGTCTTCTTCTTTGGTTCGGAGTTGTTGCGCTCTTCCTTTGCTTTTAGTTCAAGCTCATATGTCATCAAGTTTCCAATCAACTCCTCCATGCTTAGCTTACTCAGATCTTTCGATTCTTGGATTGCCGTGACTTTTGCCTCAAAGTTCATTGGTAAGACTCGTAGTATCTTCCGCACAAGCTCTACCTAAGTGAATACCTTCCCAAGTGCTCTAGCGTTGTACACCAAAGTTGAAAAGCATCCAAACATGTCCTTTATGCTCTCGCCTTTGTCCATCACAAAGTTCTCGTATTCATTGCTGAATAGGGCTAGACGAGACTCCTTGACTTGAGAAGTTCCTTCGTGTGTCACCTCCAAAGTGTGCCAAATTTCCTGTGCTGTTGTACAATGAGAAATTCTATTAAATTCATTTTTATCAAGAGCACATATCAAAGCATTCATGGCTTTAGCATTTGTCGTTTTCAATCTCTTATCGTTAGCATCCCACCTATCCTTAGGTTTAGGAATCTCAGTACCACCAACGATTATAGTGGGAGGTTTATAGCCAGTTTCAATAATATCCCAAACATCATAATCAACGGAACTGAGATAAATACTCATCCTAACTTTCCAATAAGCATAATCGTTTCCGTTAAACATGGGTGGCCTAACAATAGATTGCCCCTCAGAAAAAGCATTATTTGACGGATTCATGACTCTAGAGTTAAATAAAAATATACCAGGCTCTGATACCACTTGTAGGATCTAGATTAACCCTAGAGGGGGGGTGAATAGGGTTATAGCAAATTTTCTCGAATTAAACACAGAAATATAATTGCAGAAATAAATATGCTGAAAAGTAAATCACACACAAAATTTACCCAGCTTCGGCAACCCCTGCCTACTGCTGCATTCCCAGATTTCTATTAGAATTAAACAGTATCACGCTTACAAACACTCTACTAGACTCGCAGACCCTTTTGCTCCCGCTCACAAACTCTCTACTAGACTCGCACACCCTGCTCCCGCCTATAGAGTTTCGCTTACTCGCAAACACTGCTCCCGCCTATAGAGCTTTGCAAACTCGCACACCCTGCTCACTGAACTAATTCTAAATAGACAATCTGACACTACCTAATCCCTAGGTGGTGATTTACAAATTCTTCGACTCGAAAAGAAAAACAAACTTCAAAATTAACCGCAGGAGCAAAAATTAAAATACGAACTTGAATGCATAATTTTTGCTCAAATAAAATAAGAAAACCCCTTTAATTTAAAACCCTAAATAACTAAATAATTAAATCTCCTTTGAAAATAAACAAGGCCGGCCCTTGTTATTTTTCACCCGATCCACTGTGAAGTAAAAATGCGGCCTCTCTTTGTCGAATTAGGGCTTCGGCTTCTTTCTCGAATTAGGGCTTCGTTCTGATGATCGATTCTCTGATTTGTGACCGATGGCTTGCGTCGCTTGTTCTCTGATAATTGATTCTTGTTGCTAGCTCGTTCTCTAAAGATCGATTTGCGTTGACAGTTCGTTCTCTGATGATCGAGTTGTTGATGATTCGGTATGTTATTTCTTTTCGTTGCTGGTTTTAATGATTTTCTTGACTCTATGACTCGATTTTTAACTCGATAGCCGATGATGTAAATTGGGATTGCGATTGATAGTTCGATTGTGAATTGAAGCACTTGCCGATGATGATACCTTCAGGTTGAATTTATATGAATTCACGACTTCATCACTTTCCTAATTTTCTAATGCCTGTTGCGCACGTCTTTCCTGATTTTTTGTGACACCTTGATACACACGGCTTTAACTTTTACACGTTCGATTCTTCTTGTATAAAAAAACAGAAACTTTCTCTTTTTAATTTTGCTGACTATTTCAAAGATACGAATTTGATACTGTCATGAATTCGAATTCTCTGTACTGTTGAACTTTAGCATCCTATTTTCGAAAATTCTGACTTGACACTGCTTCGGCCATCTTGTGTTTGTCCCTGTCTTCATCTCTGGCCATCTTCACTAGTCTCCTTTTGAACATTGCACCGTTGTTCACTGTTTACATCACTTGTGGTCTTCATTTTTGATTCAGAACTTCTGTACTGGCTGTAGTTGAGTTGATACATTTGTCAGTTCTACATTTGTTTCACTTGGTATTGCTGCATCCATTGTAGCTTACTACTGTATCATTGAGTAGCTGTCGTCTGCACTTTTAGTCGAACTTGTATTCAATTCAATGCTGAGTTGTTTCTTTAATATTGAGACCTGTAGTTGTATACTTGTGTACATGCTTTGTTTCTGTTGGTCGTGGCTTGGTATATATGAACCCATTTGTGTTGCATTGCATTGATGATTTTGTATGCTTGTAACTTTGGTTTTATACTGCTTCACCATGTCACTTGAGGTCTTGCAGTTTGGTTTATTGATGCATTCATGTACACTGCATATCTCATGCTCGAGCTCTTTGCATACTTTATGACTGTACTGTTCTTGTTGAGTTGATATATTTGTGGTACTTTGTCTCTGGCATTGATATTGACATTTGTATATATGACCTGGCCAGTTGAATCATTAACTGTTCATACTTGTGATCTTCATTTGGGTTATTGATCGTGATTTGCACTGCTACACTGTTGCATTATGGTCTTCTCATTCTATTGCACTTTGGTTTAATTGTGCATTTGTCCAACCATTCAAACTGATCTTGTACTTCTGGTTTTGATTCATATGTTCTTCAAATCAGTGGTGCACCGTGCCATTTGATCTGTTGCACTGTTGGTTGACTATCTCCTTGAGTTGTAGTGAGCTCGACATTGTTGTTTACTTCACCACTGACTTGTGCTTTTCACTATTGCATAATTGTAGTTGCTTCTGTGCATATATATTGGTCTTTTAATTTATGCTGCAGTCTGCAGTTGCACATTGCTGCTTGTAGCACTTGTATACTTGGTCGAGTCCATTTTCATTCTGCAGGCTTGTACTGTCCACTGCCCTGTAATCTTGAGTTTGTTTACTTGGTGGCATGCATTTTTTTGTGATCTGCCTTGTTGCTGTTGTAATGTGTGCACTTGCCCTTGATATTGTAGTCTTGTTCATTTGGGCTGCTGGACTTGTTGTACATTGCATAGTGCATTGCCTTGTTTGTTGAAGTTGTGCTTGCACGCTTGCTATTTTTGGCTGCGCACACGAGTTGGCGAGGCAGTGCACACGTGTATGAATGTACACGTGTGTATTGCAGCCACTTATGGTTACATGTCCCTGTAATATCTATATGCACGACTTTGTGATGAAAACAAGTGTGAATTATGACGAACAACCCAAATAACTGAGGCAAACCATATTTTCAAAAATCGTATTTTATTTTATATTGCAAAAATATTTCTTTTTCAATTTTACTGCGTTAGTGAATATTTTTGCAGATTGCTCAGATGCTGGATTCAAACTGGAATGCAGTTGAAGCCAAAATACGAGTGTGAGTGATATGTAGTGAGGTTATCAATGTAAAAATATTTGTGATGTAATTACAAATGTATATGTATAGTGAGAGCATGAATTTGTACTATTCAAGATTGTAATAAATATTTGTTTGAACAAAATTTCTGTTTGAATTCAAAATCTATGTAACTTGTTCTGTTTGAATTCAAATTCAAATTCTGTGTAATTTATTTTATTCAACAAATATTTATTTAATCTATGAAAAACAAAATAGTACATTACCAAATACATTTAAATGAATATATATGTTTATTATCATCAAACAAAAACATATAAGCGCATATTCAACATAACTATGTTCTAGCGTTTAAAAATTTAGGCCTAACCCTCTATTCTCTTCTCATATTTTTTCTGAAAGCAGCAGCGAAGCTCTGCCATTTTCTCTTCTCCACTATTTTCTAAATTATAAAATAAAATATTATATTTGTATATATACAGATTGGAGAAGAATAAAAATCAAATAAGAGAAGAAGAAGAGCGAATCAACACTATGCGGTAATGAGAATATATATATATATATATATATATATATATATATATATATATGTATGTATGTATTTTTCTCCCAATCCCTATTTCTTTTCTCAAATCCATAATTCTATTGTATGTATGTACCCCTTTTATACATATTTCTCAGATTACAAAGGATTTGGAGATGAATTTAAGGTTCTACTTTAGATATGGAGATTTGGATCGCTTTTTTAAAAGGTGAGTGAGAAATTTTATATATTGTTTATGATTTCAAAACTATTCTGTTAATATACGTTTGACTTTATGCCCAAATCTATTTTATTTTTGGATTGTAGGCTTAAGTTAATGTAGAAAACTATTGCTTACATGTTTTTGTTTAAGATCTACTTTGAAATGTGTTTACACCTAGTTCTGGAAATCAGTCCCAAAGATTTTAGAATTTGAATATTGTATATTTTATTCTGGATCTTTACTTGGGTGTAAAATAAGTTTTTTGGATTATTGTCCAATTTTTGATATGTTGTGGATTTTTCATAGTTTTTTTATGGGAAGAACATCCATTTAATTTTTATAAATTTATTTACCTTTTCCACTTTCCATTCAAAAGGGTGATGTTTGATTTAGCAAGGAGTAACCACAAACAAAAACGGAAGAGATGTGTAAAGTAAAGATTTATTCTCCATAGTTTACTATCTATTCCAATAATAAATTTTTTTATCCATTCCTTGTAATTTCAAATGGATTTAACCTTCTCCTTTTGTGTTAAACCAATTTTTGAAAATCATAGCGAAAAATCTTCCTAAGGAATTTAATTCTAGTAAATTAAATATGGAAAGTATTTTCTAGTTACATATTTATGACTAGAATATATTTGGTTAAGAATATGTAGCTTTATTAGGTAGTTTATTAGTATTTATCACATTAATAAAGAAGAACGACATTTATTCGTGCGTTATGTATGCGAAACATTCATTAGTTATTATTATACTTAGGAAAGTAAATAGTTATGATTAGGAAATGTAGTAATTCCTATTAATGGGCAATAAAATATGACCTACCAATAATTAATAGGAAATAAAAGATTATAACCCCAATTAGTGGGAAATTATTGGGAAATAATGATAGATTTAGATTAGGGAATACAATTGGTTAGTACGAGAATTAATGATTATAACTCCAATTAATGCGCAACTAATGAAAATGAATTTAGGAGTCACAATTAATAGGGATAAATGGATTGATGAAACCGATAAAAATGGAATAGATATAAAATGATTACTAATTTGAAATTAGTAATTATACATAAATTTCATAGGAAATGTCCACTAGGATTTTATGGACAAATTGATATTTATGAGCATTAAAATGGGATTTATGAGAAGATAAGTATTTAAGGTAAATCTTATTGCCTTAAGTAAAAAGGGGAATTAGTAAGCTAAGACTAGTGTCTACCTAAGATAATATAAGTAAAGACTTAGAATGGTTAATTAGGCTTAGTAGGTTAGTGATGCGAGGTTAGTAAAGTCACTCGATGGAGGACTGCACTTCCCTTTGAGGCTATCAGCAGTCGGGTGCACTTACCACCAATGTTAGATATCACTAATCCTAGAACCCATGACGGCATGAGAGATTGGACCTGCTTTTTTAATTGAAAAGTATTAAATGGTCCAAAATTAGAATTATGAGTGGTGAGGGATATCTCCATAGAGGTTTTCTTTTGGTTTGAGGTATTAAGTGACCATAGGGTCTGCCTCTCTCCTAAAAGGAAGTGTTAAGTAACCTAGTGAGATTCCAAATAAATATGGATGCCTCTAAAAAGGTTTACTTTAGTGTTGAGATATTAAGTGGCTATTGCAAGGCCTGTCTTCCTACCAAAATAAGTAACTTAACAAGAGTGATGATGGATATCTCATGAAGGGTTCACTTCAGGTTTGAAGTACTAAGTGATTGGTCTACGGTTAGCCTCTCTTCTATAAAAGAAGTATTAAGTAGCCCAGCAAGATTTCCATGCAATGCCAGGTAGACATGATTAGTGAGGAGTCTGTCTTGAGGTTAAGTATTAAATGTCAAAGGCCTACCTATAAATAGGTACTAAATGGTTGGAGGTCTGCCTAGTCCTTGTCAACGATGTATTAAGTAGCTTGCGTGCAGTCTCTCACATTGCTAAGACTTTAATAACGATAGATGCGCTAGAAGTATACTGTTATAAATTACAAAGCCATATATAGTGGTCAAAGGTCTCTGTAGCTAGGACCAATAGGCCAATAATGACGACGCTAGAAGTACACCTTGGGAATACTTTTTAAATGACGGGATCTACGTTGATTGAGGTCTTAAATGGTAGAGTATGCCTATTTCTCTTTTAAAAGTATTATGTAGTAATAGTAGACGCCCGCTTCAAATAAAATCTATTAAATGGCAAATGGCTATGGAAGTATTGGGTGGCTGATAATGCTTCGTTAATATTTTGTACATTGGGAATGGGTAGGTAAATAATCATGTGTGCAACGGAAGTTTAGATTAGAATTTCTAACTTTAATAGACATAACAATTAAACGGAAACCAATCAGTATAATTTATATTAGGGATAGTTTGTAGATTTTCCCATCACTAGAACATTGTTCTGAACGCCTCCTCGTTACAATCCATAGGATAAATTTAAAAGAATAGGTCATTAGAGCTGGATGAGTTTAATTGTGGAGAAGTATCCTTTTCTCTCATGCTCGATGCTGATATGATAATCTGCTATCCAAGGAATGTCATTCATTCTAAGGTAGTAGTCATAATCAATATTCTTATCCTATTACTGTTTTCGCTTTGAATTTAGATTTAAATCAATCTCAATGTTGCTTATTTGCTCGTACCAAATCTAACAACCAGTGCTTTGATGGACTTGGGTTTCAATTTTTTTCAAAATATAAGCCCATTAAGGTTTAGGCTGTTACATTTGGAATCAGAGCTAAGTTTAATAGACTAGATGAATTAAGATAAATTAAGAGAACATATTTGTACTTTCCTATCTAGTATTACTAAATTTTTACCTTAGATTCTAAGAATTCCGACTATAGAAGTAGTTGTAGTTCCATTCCGAAGGAATGGGCAAAGCAACCATGGGTTGAAAATTTCTTAGAGTTAAGATTTTCACACTAACTCCAAAGTACCCAACGGAGTGTTGGCGATGTGTAAGGCGGTGTTGATAAAGAGCATGAGTACGACAAATAGCCGAATCCTGGAGAAGGGAGGTGTTCGATTTGTTGGTTGAGATTATAGCTATCATATTATTTTGGATTTTGATCAAGAGTTCCAATCGGAGACACACATTTATTCCAGATGGGAAGAAAATTAGAGTATGTAAGTCGCAATTGTCTGAATGCAAGTTTTTGCTAGGGGGCATTCACTGATCACCTCTTTGATTGCAAATCAGATTTTTATTTGAATAATTAATGTCCAAAGGTGGAATCAAACCCAGGTGGCAAAGGAAGAAATACAATGTTCCGACCATCACAATACAAGCGTTTACTAGAGTTTTGCCACCAAGGTTAGTTGAGATATCAAAGAAGTGAAAAATTGAAAAGAAAAAGAAAAAAAGAAAACTAAAATAACATGTAGCAACGGGACTCGAACACAACATAGAAAACTTGGAGCGCACGTCCTTCACCATCCTACTACCACCACTATTGCTTATAACTTAGTTTGTCATGTTACACTACACGCAGGAAACAAAATAGTTAAAAATAATGTGCACTAGGATTCGAAACCAGATTGCAAGGGAGATTTCTGCACGTTAATACTAGTGCGCCACACCAACTTTTGAATAAATGGAAGCTATCCATTATACGTATACAGGTTTCCCAGAAGTTGCTTTCATCCCTCCACTTCGATAGTTGCTTCTCCTCAACAATGGTGAATCCAAAAGATTGCACCCATATATTAGCATCCTTATAATATCTATAAATACTCCTAATCATTCCAAAGCATATACATAATCCTATGCTCTCAAATTACTTCCATATTGCTTTTTGAAAGTCATAAATTCTATATTCTTTCCAAAAGAAAACTTAGATCGATGCTCTTTCACTCCATAACATTTGGATATGGTCCTAATTCACTTCCTAGCCTCTGCACACTAATTCTGTATCATTTTTAAAGGTTATAAAAGCTGTGCTCTAGTTTGCTACTCAGTGTATTGAAGACACAATATATATTCAAGTTATATCTTTATAAAAGAAAAGATTGAAGTTCTGTTTGGTTGTTTAGGTGGAGTCTATAAACCTATTCCTCCGGATGAAGGGAGGGTGTTGATAATGAAATTCCTAAGAGGTGCTTAGGTACTAGAAGTAGGATGGGGGGTCTGAACCAGTATAAAATCGACTGTGTTATCCACTATTTATTTCCGCTGCATTTACATTGTTTACAGCTGTTGGCCATCTTTGATCATGTGTGTAGCGACCAACATAAAGGTGCATATACTTAGCTCAGTGATTCTTCGGTTTATAAAATTGAGGTTCTTAAAATCTTCTCTCCTTAAGGTACAGACAGAATATGAATGACATTAAATTTCGTTGGGGCATGTAGTTTGAAGTGTTGCTGTACCACCAACTATTTGAAGAAATATTTCTATTCGAAGTAGGCAGGAAATAACAGCTAGAATATTTTTTGGGTTTTTGAAATTGTTGTTGGTCATAGCAGTTTTGTTTGGACTACTATGAATTACTGGAGCATGGTTTGGGACTAGGCGGTAGGCTTTGACACCGCCGTGATGAGGACATGAATTTTTCGGATCGTGTCGAATCGAAGGAGATGACATGAAACGATTATTATTATTTAATCCGACCCTAACTAGGTCAAGGTTCAATTAGCGCCCAAAGCCCGTCTAATAGTTGACCACCTAGTGGTAAACCTAGAGTTTAACGAGTTTTGGCACCACTTGAACTTGGAACGGGACTATAAAAGTCGCAACTGAATTCCTCAGTTGACTTCTTTCATTCCTCCTTCCTCAATAAGCCGAACCCAATCTCCATCCTTATCCTCTTCTAAGTATCAGCCTCTCACTTACGTTCCTCCATTAGGCGACGCTGTTTTCCCTTAGGACCAGCAACCTTGCCACCCCATCGTGCTGGTTTTGCACGTTAGATCTCACCCCATCACCACTCTAGATCTAAATCCTATTTCCTCCCTCGTACCACTTCTTAGACCAAGGAACCTTTCTGCACTATCGGTTTTTCCTCACACCATAATGGTCTTAACCCACAAGAGGCCACATGGCTGGACCGAAATGAGTAGAACGTTTCACCGCTTTTCGGATGGAAGAGATATTCATCGCTGTAAGATTTAGAATGATGCTCTGCTTTGAGACCTTTGAGCAGGAATGTTACTCAAGATGCATCTGCCTTTTCAATTTTCTGTTGGCGTCGAATCTCGATGAGGGCAACATTTTGATTCGTTCTATTTGTCAAGTAATCGATTATGCTTAACACTAATAAATCGATGAAGTAATCTTATCTATTTGTCAGAGTTAAGATTGATGTCGAGTAAGGACGGAGCAATAGAGCTCTAACCTACCGGTCTTCCCTCTTAATCAAGAAATAGGTAAGTGGAAAACATCGAAAAAATGTTAATTGATTTGATTCCATATTGTTTATGGAAATCATTGACACTATACTTAACAGTAAAAGCCAATGAAATAGACTTATCTATTTATGAGATTCAAGACTGAAGTGTCCAAGCAAGGCTTAGAGCAACCTATCCCTAAACTTACCTGGCTTCGCTCTTAGGCAAGGAATAGTTAAGTTGGAATGTCACAAACGAGTTAAGTGTATGAATCATGATTTGTATAAGCAATCATTTTTTAGAATTTTATTGTTAACTAGTCTATACTAAACTTAACTGAATACGAACTTAGAAATCTAAAGGGGTGTTTTAAAGTAAATCGGAAGCATAAAAGCGATTTTAGGTTTATAGTATCGATGTTTGTGCAACATCTATTTTAATCCATTTAACCATACTTTTGAAAAATAATTGGATCTTTAAAATGGAGTTGTAAAGATAACAGGATAGTAAAGTGGTTTTGAGTTTGTCATAAATAATGTTTTAGTGGCATTTATTTTTAAATCCTTAGATAACATTTTAAAAGTGTTAAAGTACGGTTAAATAGTTTGAAAAATACTTGGATCTTTAAAATAAAAGTTTGTAAAGATAGTAATAAGTAGGGAAATGGTTTGGGTTTGTTGTGACAATGTGTTATTCACATTCAACATTAACCTTTTTTTGATTATACATAGAAATGTAAATAGATCTTGAAAAGAACATTTTAAAGATAAGCACAAGAAAAATGGTTTTGGATTTGTAGTGACAATGCTTAAGTAACATTCTTCTTGAACCTTTTTGAATGGATTTGTGAAAGTACTTAGATCCTTAAAATGGATATTTTATCGAAAGTAACAAGTAATGGAATCTTCTAGGAAGATATAGAAAAAGCAGAAGTTTATTTGGTAAATGAAGTTTACTAATAAAGGAGTTTTAATGAACGAAAGGAATGATTAAATGAAATGGATTAGGAGTTGCTTAAGTAACTTAATCATAGTTTGTGTGGCTTGATTGTGTTTTTGATGATGATTGTGTTTTGTGTGTTTATTTTATTAAAGGTAACCTATACTTTATTTCCATTTACAAACGTCCATCTTATACTGAATAATTGATTAGTCGACTGTCGAACTTGACCTAGTACTGACTTAGGAAGTTATCGAAAGGCTTCAAGATTTCGTATTAATGAGAACCCCTACGGAGGAGAACTGGTAAGAAACGTCTCTAGCTTTCACTTACTTCTAAAAGAAGCGGAATTGATTTTACCAAAAATCCATTGATTGGTTATGAAGAGTCCAGAATCGGCAAGTGTTCTACTTAACAAATAACAATTCAAAACTAGTATGAGAGTTCTGTGTTTTGGAAGCGATCGAAGAAAGGGGACCTATATGGAGATTCGAGATCTGTTTAAGATGCTCGAACACATGTAAATGTTTGTGATCTATTCAGGATGTGGGAGCCATGTGTGATTCCAAAATCTGTTGAGATATGGGAATCTATGTATGATTTCGACATCTATTCGAGACGTGAGGAATCCACTTAGGAATTTGTATGTTGATCGAGTGATAATGACTTGTATGAAAGATGTTGAGTAGCCGCGACCTCGAAAATGACTAAAACTAGAGTAGGGTGCATAATCATGGGTTTAGCTTACCCACGAGGGTATATCAACTCCAGATCTAGAGTATGCTTATCAATATGTAGCGCGTGGGGTTTTTTGAAATTTGGTGCAAGAATTTCATCATTGGGCCAGTTATGTTTGTCTTAGAGTGTATCCTAACTAGAGATATACGATGCTCGGAAGGAATTTTCTGATCCTAATCATGGAGTTTGGATTCGGCTAGATTCAAGGAGAGATCCACCGAAATCCTTACACCTATGCGAACATGCCTTAGCCTTATTGATTGTATACCTTTTATTATAGTGGCATTCGCATAGTAGCTATTTGATATGATTTATGTGCTATACTCAAGGAATTATATATATCATATCAGTATATATTAAACCTAATGAATGGTTGGATTCTTTGAGGGAAAAACCATTGTGGGAATCCGTATGGCCTCGATGGTTATTGTTACTTGTCACTCATATTTCTTATGTTTCTCAAGCTGATCTACAAAACTGATCGGGGCGTTATTTTCTTAATCTCGAGTCAGCCCATATATGTTTCTAGACTTAGCCGTGGATACTTTGGAGCTTATGGAGAAGAGTTGGAGTTATACCTATCGGGTTATTTATTTCCGCTGCATTACTTTTTGTGTATCATTAGCATTTGTAAGGACATGTTATTATAACTGTCCAAGCCGATTATAGTAACTCAAAAAAACATTGTATCTTAGGAATGACAGTTTATATTGTCTTTTGATATTACATATAACCGTTCTATTGTGGGATGATATTGTGTTCCTTATTTCTTGTTTTATATTGTTTTCTTTTATTTTACCCTAACAATTCGTCTTTTCAAAACTTGAGTGCTCCGCACATGTATATCGTGGATGTATTAGTATCGACATTCGAGGGTCCTAAAGGCGGGTCATTGCATCATTCATTCAAGTGTCAGAAAAATTAATTGTTAAGGGCAAAAGAAAATAAAGATAGAACAAAGTCTCACATGAATGGAATAATTTAAAATATCAATAATCTTTACGACACAAATTTGAAATACATATATCAGAGTCTGACCTAAGCTCAGCCTGGACAGTTATAAACACTTGTCCTTACAGATGCTAAAAAACAACAAATAATGAATCAAATGCGGCGTGAATATAACATACGTCCATACGTTGATGAAGATCCCTAACTCTTCTCTGGAAACTCCAAGTGTAACGACCCGATATTTTCAACCATTCGCATCCGCATATTTCGGACTTGAATTGCTCAAAATACCACGTTGTAAATAAAATTCGGCAAATCTCAGAATATACAGTAAATAAATAATCACAGATCACAGACAAGGAGTGAAATAATAATGCAGTGGAATTGAAAGAGATAGTAGTTCACGAAGCTACTATATAAAAATAAGATAGATCAGAGTTAAACAAGATACAACAGAAGAGTAACAAGATACATCAGGTATAAATTAGAATACATCAGTGAAATCACTGGATACTGGAAGCAAAATAGATGACTGGATCTTCAAGGAAAACTCCAACTCTAAAGGTGAGTCTTGAATGTTGAATCACTCAGTCTGACTCGAGCATAAAGCAAAACAAAAAACACTCGAGTCAGGACATAAATACTTATTAACTGTAAATCAACTCAAGTGAACAGTAACAAAATGCATCAGTAACTTAAAGGATGCTGGGGACCACCCATCCTTTAAGGATCCGTGAAACTATTTACTATGTAGTAATATTGCGCTATTACAATAATGTCTACAATAAAATAAAATTACTCTAAAATAACGTTAAGGGGTTACCCATATAGCCCTTAACATGTAATAATGCCAGTAGTCTATACAGTACCTGCATATCTCCTGATCGGGAGACTATGAGAAGATACTCCATAGGTATGACACAAATAGAAACTCGAAGTAAGGCTTGCTATGGTAGGTGACATGCCACACGAGGCAATGCCAGGGTAGATATACCAATTATGCACACGGGCTAGTGGTAACGTAGTAGCCACATATGCCCACCTTGGAACACTCTCCCAAATCAAAATCGAAGGATGGCCATCAAATCAAACAAAAGTAAGAGTATAGTATCGAAGAAGTGTGTCCGACCAGAGGAGCTACCCCTTTTGGCCCGAGATCGCTCCTGTTTTAGCCACCTTATGCCAACTCATGGGAGTGGGTCTACGTAATATACCTCAAGAACGTCACCACCATCCTACTTCATTCAGAAATCTCCACCACGTACATGGTAGTTAAAGTGGTTTTTGGAGTTGGTAGAGAGTATGACAATTTCCGATCCCGGTCTCTTTTAACAACCAAACGTTATTGTAACGCCATGGTCATTTCAAAATAGTTTATAATTCAAAAATCAAATCATTTCATTTCCAAACTATACACCTTTCAAAAATCATAATACTTTGAAAGTTATAACTCTTTCGAAACCAAAATACTTGAAATCATTACACTTTGATAATCATAACCTTTCGAAAACAAATTTCCAATTTAACTCAATTCAAACCATCAGTTCAATTCAATTCAGCTTCTCAACAAAACATTTCAAATCTTATCAGCTTCAAACACAGATTTAATCCACAAAATAAACTATTCAATTTTTAATATATTTTAAAGCTTTAATATACCATATTTCAAAAATAATTTTATAATTTCATATATATCAAATTTAACTTCATTATTACTTAGTTTAGAAATATTCATTTCATAAATCCAATATTATTTAAATAAACTCAATTTACAAATAAACTCAATATCCTTTCATACTAATATAAACTTCAATTATTCATTTATCAAAATCAAATATCATTTCAAATTCACATTCTTTATCAAAATAAAGGTTAAATCATTTCCAAACCATTTCAATCATCAAAATATCATATTCTTTCAAAACCTCATTATCAAATCATTATTTGAATTCAAATTCAAATATTCAATTTAAAAATATCATTTTTATATTAAATAAGCCATTCATTTATTATTTCAAGTATCATTACAAAACACATTTCAAAATTCCATTCAAAAATTCATTCATCTCATTACATTTCATTCCATTTAAAACATAACCAAGTAAACCTTATTTAAATTCAAATTCAATTTAAATTCCTTAAAATTCAAATTTAAATATTAAGTCATATTCAAAACTCCTTACATTTCACAAATAATAAATTTCCAAAATTTAAATCATTATCACTTTAAAATATAACTCAATTAGTGTTAAAATCTATAACATTTCAAACATTGTCAAATTTAGCAACGATAGCATTTAAAAAGTGCTACCGAGCTTATAGTTTCCAAAATAATTTAGTTCAAGAATAACGGCATTATAAAATGCCGTAATAGATATTTAGTTATTTCAAACATAGTTAAGTTCAAAACAACAGCATTTTAAAGTGCTGTCATAAAACTACAGCATTTTTGGGAAATGCTGTAAACAAAATTCCAGATTTTATTATAACTTTCAGAAACATTTAAAACTTCAATTTTTGTTATTTTAAATTTATAAGTCATATTTCTAGACTTCAAAATTTTATATTTAAATAAATTTAACATATGATTTATCACAATAGATAACTAGATCTTCAAGGAAAACTCCAACTCTAAAGGTGAGTCTTGAATGTTGAATCACTCAGTCTGACTCGAGCATAAAGCAAAACAAAAAACACTCGAGTCAGGACATAAATACTTATTAACTGTAAATCAACTCAAGTGAACATTAAAAAAATGCATCAGTAACTTAAAGGATGCTTGGGACCGTCCATCTTTTACGGATCCGTTAAACTATTTACTATGTAGTAGTATTGCGCTATTATAATAATGTCTACAGTAATAGAAACTTACTTTAAAATAGCATTAATGGGTCACCCATATAGCCCTTAACACGTAATAATGCCAGTAGTCTATACAGCACCTGCATATCTCCTGATCGGGAGACTATGAGAAGATACTCCATAGGAACGACACAAATAGAAACTCATAGTAAGGCTCGCTATGGTAGGTGACACGGCACACGAGGAAATGCCAGGGTAGATATACTAATTACGCACACGGGCTGGTGGTAACGTAGCTGCCGCATACGCCTACCTCGGAACACACTCCCAAATCAAAATCGAAGGATGACCATCAAATCAACCATAAGTAAGAGTATTGATCGAAGAAGTGTGTCCGACTAGAGGAGCTACCCCTTTTGGCTCGAGATTGCTCCTGTTTTAGCCACCTTATGCCAACTCACGGGAGTTGGTTCCACGTAATATACCTCAAGAACGTCGCCACCATCCTACTTCATTCTGGAATCTCCACCATGTACACGGTTGTTAAAGTGGTTTTCGGAGTTGGCAGAGAGTATGACAGCTTCCAATCGCGGTCTCAACGTTATTTTAATGCTGTAGTCATTTTAAAATAGTTTATACTTCAAAAATCAAATCATTTCATTTCCAAACTATATTCCTTTCAAAAATCATAATACTTTAAAAGGCATAACTCTTTCAAAACCAAAATACTTAAAATCATTACACTTTGAAAATCATAACGTTTCGAAAACAAATTTTCAATTTAACTCAATTCAAACCATCAGTTCAATTCAATTCAGTTTCCCAACAAAACATTTCAAATCTTATCAATTTCAAATATAGATTTGATCCATAAAATAAACTATTCAATTTTTAATACATTTTAAAGCTTTAATATACCATATTTCAAAACCAAATTTTATAACTTCATATATATCAAATTTAACTTCATTATTACTTAGTTTAGAAATATTCATTTCATAAATCCAATATTATTTAAATAAACTCAATTTACAAATAAACTCAATATCCTTTCATACTAATATAAACTTCAATTATTCATTTATCAAAATCAAATATCATTTCAAATTCACATTCTTTATCAAAATAAAGTTTAAATCATTTCCAAACCATTTCAATCATCAAAATATCATATTCTTTCAAAACCTCATTATCAAATCACTATTTGAATTCAAATTCAAATATTCAATTTAAAAATATCATTTTTATATTAAATAAGCCATTTATTTATTATTTCAAGTATCATTACAAAACACATTTCAAAATTCCATTCAAAAATTCACTCATCTCGTTACATTTTATTCTATTTAACACATAACCAAGTAAACCTTATTTAAATTCAATTTCAATTTAAATTCCTTAAAATTCAAATTTAAATATTAAATCATATTCAAAACTCCTTAAATTTCACAAATACTCAATTTCCAAAAGTTAAATCATTATCACTTTAAAATATAACTCAATGAGTGTTAAAATCTATAACATTTCAAACATTATCAAATTTAGCAACGACAGCATTTAAAAAGTGCTATCGTAGCTTATAGTTTCCAAAATAGTTTAGTTCAAGAATAACGGCATTATAAAATTCCATAATAGATATTTAGTTATTTGAAACATAGTTAAGTTCAAAACAACAGCATTTTAAAGTGCTGCCAAAAAACTACAGCATTTTTGGGAATGCTGTAAATAAATTCCACATTTTATTATAACTTTCAATAACATATAAAACTTCAATTTTTGTTATTTTAAATTTATAAATCATATTTCTAGACTTCAAAATTTCACATTTAAATAAATTTGACATATGATTTATCACAATAAAATTTCAAAAATCAAACATCTAATTAAAAATTCAATTCATTTGTTAAGTCAAAATTTCACTGTTTATTTACTTATAAAATTTAAACAAAAACTTAACATTTTACTTCAAATATCATTTCAAAACTTTAAATTAAATTTCCATTATTTACTTACATTTTAAAATTAAAATTTAAAGTCAAAATTCACATTTACTTCAAATTTACATACTTAAATTCACAAATTTAAAACTAAATATTTAGCCTTCTCAAAACCATATAATTTTAAATCAAATTTCATACTTTCAAAAAATACATATCTTAATAAAAAATAATTTATAAATATATCACGGAGTCTGTATATAATTTTCTAACCTAGGTCAAGTGATATAGATATATATCATTTCAATCCGCGATTTAAAAAGAAAAACCGGGTTCTATCATTTCAAACCCACAATCCCAAGTAAATAAAAATGCATAAAAATCGTTCAGGCCTATCATTTCATCCCATAATAATTTTTCTCTATTCTAAAGTCCGTTCGGGTATGTATCATTTCAACCCATAGTGATTCTATTCTGACATGGAACTTGCAGAGTGAATATATGCATAAACAATATAAACAATTATACTAACATGTCAATGTCAAAATATAATGTCATATATCAGATGTTAGGTGATAATTAACAAAGTAAACATGGAAATAACATGGAATAGCATATCATATAATCATCATTTACTTGCATAAGCATTTTAAATTACTAAACACTTGTCATCGATTCACTAATTCATAAGTAAAATGCCAGAGTGAGAAAGACTCACTTTTTCAAGCTGAAGACCAAAACAACACACAAGCACGATTCCAAGGGCACGACACGCACGATTTGATTTGAATGAATGGAGAGCCTAGATGATTATCTTGTATAAAACAATTAAAACAAGACATTATAAACATATATATACAATGCAAAGATTTTAAATAGAAACGATGTTGAAATTGGAATCAACAAAAGACATTACCAAGCCTTGAAATCAAAATTGCTTGACCTACTCTCAACATGGGCTCGGCCATACATGCCATAGGCTCGGCCATGATCAGGTCTAGACCTGAAATGCTTGGCTATGGTCAGGTTAGAGGAAGACAAAGCAAGGTAGGTGAAAAGGTAGAAGTTATAACATGGACTACAAGGGTCTAAGGCATAAAGGAGGAGTTTTTTTGTACATGATAGTCTCGGCCTTTGTCATGTTTGGCTCAGCCGTGGTCAGGTAAAGGTCAGGTCAGAGGAAAGGGGACGACCAGTGGTGGTGGCAGCAGGTGGTGGTGGTTCTAGTGTGGTGGTCGTGGCAACAAATGAAGGGAATGGTGAAGATAGGCTTGGCTGTAGTTTTTAAGGAGTTTGTGCAAATTTTATGGAGCTATCATCATCAAGTGGTCATGCCTTGGCTTTTTTTTAGAGGAGGGTCCGACGGATGCTGTAGATGAAGGAGGTGATGGTGGAGCTGATGGTGGAGAGGCTAGGCCAAGCAAAGCTAGGAGAAGAGGCAAGACAAAATCATTGAAAAGAGGAGAAAAGGGTAAAGCCATTAGCATTTTCTTTGTTTTTTTTCTTTGGATAAAGTGGCCGTGAGTTTTAGGAAACGAGAAAAGGATTTCACGTGAAAAGTAAAGAAGAGATGCACGACAATGCTTAGGAGAATGTGCGGTCAAAGCATGAAAAGGTAAATTGAAAAATGAATAGACAAAAGAAATGAAAAGACATAGAATATAAAAGGACTTTGACCCTTTGAATTTATTTTTATTTTAAATCAAAATAAACTAAATAAAAGTAAGTAAAATAAAAATAAAACTGAACAAAATAAAGTAGAAAATAAAATTAATAAATATTTTTAGTAAATATAAAATAATTAAGAAAATAGCACAATAATTGAAACTAAGATTTAAAAATTGTAAATAAATACAATAATCTTTGAAAAATTATAACATCACTTTAAAAATGTTTTAAAAATAAAATATATGCGTAACATGACATATTACACAAACTAGAACAAGAATTGACAAACAAAATATTATTTATATAAATTAAAATAAACAATTTTGTTAAATAAAACAATTTACATACAATATTGTAAAAAGCATAACTTTCACAATATTAATCGGATTTCAACGAAACGAAAAACAGTATTCTTGAAATTTTATTTATTTTCATAATAAAATATAAAATTAAAGAATTCAAATATTTAAATTTTAAATTTAAAAGTCAAAGTTTGACCAGATTGACCAAAAATTCACTTTTTCTAGAAATATTCAATTATTTCATGTTTGAAATTCTAATTCACATAAAAATCAAAATTTATATTTAAAATAACAAAATTTTATTCATTTTAATAAATAAAATAAAGTTTTTTAAATAAGGAATTCAAATAAAATAATTAAAATATATAATTATAATAATCACAAAATACATAGTTGTTACACTCTCCCCACTCAATACTTTTCATCCCCGAAAAGGAATGAGATACGGGAAAGCACAAAAAAATAGAATGAAACAGGATTAAGACAAGATGACAAGAAGATTGAAATTATACCTGATAACTATTGTTATAGGTAAGTTTATTAAGGTGGAGATGATCTTCCCAAGATCCTCCAAAATCAAGACACAAGCATGAAAAAGATCTTCTAGAATCTGATTCTCCCTTTCCACTTGACCGATGGTCTGTGGATGGCAAGCAATGCTTAGATTCAAAAATGAGTATCGAAGATTATAGAAAGGTTTTCAAACAGATTGGTATAAGTAATAGCCTTCCCATTCTGTAGCAAGATATGCGAAATAAGGACAACCAAAAGATAGTTTGAAAAACAAAATAAGATAATAAATTTGAAACCATGAAAATTTCAACTTAAATTCAAAATTAATTTTACATAAGTTAAATGAATCTTTACTATCACAAATTTCATTATCTTATCATCCAGTTATCTTAAATTAACAATCTCTAAAATCATGGATTTGAAAAATTGTAACAACCCTAGATTATTGCCTATATATTTTAAATTTGACTTTATTTTATTTTATTTTTAAAATTTATTTTTTTCAAATATTTCATTTTGAAATATAAATGCTGATTATTAAGTGATCTATAGTTCAAAATAGTATAAATTGGACATTTTACTAAAAAGGTGAATTTCTACTCAAACTGTTCAAACTTTGACTTTTAAACTTCAAATTTAAATTATTTGAAATCTTAAATTTTATCTTTTATTTTAAAAATAGATGAAATAACTTGAAGACTGCTTTTCGTTTCGTTGGAAACAGACTTAAACTGTGAAAGTTATGTATATTTCAATATTGAGTGCAATTTGTTTATTCTGCAATTTTGTTATTTTAAATTCTATAAATTATATTTTCTTTGTCATATTTTATTTTAATATGTATTAATATGTTATTTTATGTATAGTTTTGTCTTTTAATATTTTAAAGCGAGGTAGGAATTTTTCAAGAATTAGTAGTATTTTTCTTGTAATTTCCATGCCCTGTTTTCAATTTTTAAACATTTTCTTTAGTTCTTTTTCTATTTTTCTCCAATTTAATTATTTATTTTGTTTTGAAAATGATAAATAAATTATTTTATTTCAAATTTTCACTTCATAATATTTTTAAAATGAAGTGGATATTTTTCCAAGACTAGTAGTGATTTATTTGTAATTTATGGACACTATTTTGTATTTTTAAGTAATTTCTTTCATTTTTTTATATTTTATTTAAAACTAATTTTTTATTTTCTTATATTTTCACTTGGTTTCGGTTTTTAAAAGTATTTTCTGATTTATTTTTGTTTTTATTTGATCTTTAGAAAACGGAAATGTGAAGAGTTTAAGGCGTTTCATTTCTAGACGTTTCATTGTCCAAAAACGTTTCAAATGCCATAACCATCTCATTTATTCATTTTGGCTGCCCGTTTTAAGTTTTCTAGCCGTGACTTTCATCCTATTTATCACTCAAGAAACCATTCTTTCATTTTATTCATGGCTTCAAACATTTTGGGTAATGTCTTCCTCTTATTTTCTTCCTTTTCTTCCTATTTTCTTATGTATTTTTGCCTTGTTCTCTCCACTCTTTTGCTCGGCCTCCACTCCATAGCCATGGCCACCACCTCCTACACCTCTTCCCTGTCATCATCACTACCTACTCCTCAGATCTGAACCATGGTCGAACCCACCATGATGCTAAAATCCAAAAAAATACAACCTATGCCTTGAAAACATGCTAGATTGAGCCTTGTTGCTTCACCACCTCTTTTTCCACCACCACCACCACCTCTAGCCGCCGCCACCACCTCTGAACAGACCACCACACACCACTACAACATCTATGCAGACATGAACTTGAATGGCCAAGCCAAACCCCTATATGGCCGAGCCTTTTGTTGACCAAAAACCCACCTATTTTGCCTAAACCCCTTCACATTCCTACCTTGTAACTTCCTCTGCATGTCTAGCCTTCATGCCATGCATTTCCTATGTTCAAACCTGAGCCAAAGCATGCCCATACCTGAGCCAAAAAATCCCCTAGGCCGTGCAATCAAATGTAGAAAGCAAGGAAAAAGACTGTGTATTCGTATCTCCTTTTATTTCAAAGTTGTTTCAATTTAATATTGTGTTAAAATGTTAATTTATTTTGGTTTTGTTTTGGGTTGCAACAAAAGTTCTAAGCTTGGATCTCTTTCCTCTTGAGCCTATTGTTGTGTCATCGTGCCTTCTGGAATCCGTTGTGTCATTTGAATTACAATCTCCAGCCATAAATGTGAGTAAATCTCACCAGACTAATATGTACTTATATAACTGATAAACTGACACCATTTGAATCTGTAACTATTTATCATCGTGCTATATCTGCTATATTATTATCATATGATGTTCACACATGTTATTACACTTGTTATATCATATGTTATTGTTATTTCATGCTATTCTGTCATTTATATCAGTTATCACCATTGCAAGTTCCCTGTAGACTAGAATCACTATGGGTTGAAATGATACAAACCCGAACGGACTTTAGAATAGGGGAAAAACGTTATGGGATGAAATGATAGGCCTGAGCTGTTTTCAAAATCATTCATTTTACTTGGGAATGTGGGTTTGAAATGATAGAACCCGGTTTTTCTTTGTAAACTGCTGATTGAAATGATATATACCCGTATCACTTGACCTAGGCTAGAAAACTATATACAGACCCGTGGTTTATGTAATATTTTTGAAAATGTTTTAAAATATTTTAAAATGTAAAATTTATAATATTTTGATAATATTTTGATTTAAATTTAATTAAAAATGATTTTGTAGAAATATTAGTGATTTTCTATAAATTAAATAATGAATTAAGTAAACGGTAAAGTAGAATTTGAACTATAAGTAGATTTTGGAATTTATGTTTTGTTTTAAAAGGGAAATTATGTAAAGTAAGAAAAATATAATATTTTGCTATAGAAATGTATTTTAAATGATTTTATGAAAATAATAATTATTTTTGAATAAGTTAAAATGATAAACAAATGAATGTTTATGTAAAATTTGAAATATAACTTAAATGTGAAATTTTAAATTTTGTTTTAAAAAGTGAAATTTTCATTAACTAAAATTTATGGAAATAAGTTATATTTTTTAAATTTAAACCTAATTGTTAATTTAATAATTTAATTAAAGAAATGGAATTTAATACTTGAATTTGAATAAGAAATTATGTTAAAATTTGATTTTGGATGAGATTTAACTTTATAAAAATCATAAAAATAAGAGTATTGAAATTATGATTTTAAAATGTGAAATTATATGATGTTTATAAGTTAAATGATTTAAATTAAAGATTAACTGTTGGTGAAATTTGTATTTAAACCCTGAATTTGATTTAACAGCATTTTTGAAGTGTAATGTAAAGGATATTACAGCATTTTGTAAATGCTGTAGTTGTTTTAAATGAACTAAAAAGTTAATTTGAAATAAAGGCTATTATAGCACATTGTAAGTGCTATACTGGTTAAAATTAACATTTAAAGTTTATTTGAAATTTAAAGAAAATCTATTACAGCACTTAAATGCTGTATGAACTGTTTTAAACTATAACTTTACGTAGCATTTTTAAGTGCTACGGAAAGTGAATTTTATTATTTTATTAAATTTTAATGAGATTAATCTTTGGAATAAGATTTAAATTTTTGAAAATTAAATATTTAACTATATATATAAGGAATTGATTTTTTTTATGAAAAGATTTAATCTTTAAATATAAACTCCTTTGAAATGTAAGTTTGAAATGGTGATTAATTTCTAAATAAAATGAATGGTTTTAAATGGTATTTAAATGAATTAAAAATGAATGATATTTTGAATAGTACTTTGATATTTTGAAAGATATGATATTTTGATATTAAAATGATTTAAAAATGAAGTTTTGGAAGATATGATATTTTGATAATAAAGTGATTTGAAAGGAAGTTTTGAAAAGATATGATATTTTAATATATTAAATTGATTTGAAAGGAGTTTTTGAAAGGACATGATAATTTAATATATTGAAATGGTTAGAAATGACTTGATATTTATTTTGATAAATATTTGAATTTGAAAGATATGGTATGTTGATATATTGAAATGGTTTTGGAAATGATTTAATCTTTATTTTGATAAAGATTTGGATTGAAAATGATATTTTATTTTGAAGTATAAAATATTGTTTTAAAGTTATAACCACGGGTTATAATAACGATTGGTTGGCAAAGAGACCGGGATCGGATATTTGGCATACTCTCTGTCGATACCGAAAATCACTTTGACAACGGTGTACGCGGTGGAGATTTCAGAACGAAGTAGGTTGGTTGGCGAACGCTACTGGAATGAAGTAAGAGAACGCTGATGGATGGCCTAATTATGACTAAAACAGGAGCCATACCGGGCTACACAAAAGGTCGCACCCTTTCATCGAGCATGCTTGTTCGGAAACCATTCTATTACTTTTGTGATTTGATATGGTGGCGCCACTTTGATTCGGGGTATTGCTCGAGGTGGGCGGTAGCTGCTGGCTTGCCGTCACCACCGGTCTGGGAGTGAAAATGGTGTATCCACCCTGGCATTGCCTCGCGTGCCTTGTCATATGTTCCTTATATCGAGCCCACTACGATTTTGGTTTAAAGATCCGACCGCGTTAAGGTTCACCATCCCCTTAACGCTATTTTCTATATGATTATACTTTACTGATTAGACACTACTGTATATAGCGCAATATACTACATAGTAAATAGTTTAACGGATCCTTAGAGGATGGGCGGTCCCGAGCATCTTCTAAGTTACATGTACTTTTACTACAGTTCACTTGAGTTGGTTTACATTGTATAAGTATGCATGTGCTGACTCGAGCGTTGGTATTTTTATTTACGCTCGGGTCAGCCTGAGTTATTCACAGATTTGGATTCCACTTACTGGAGGTTGGAATCGTTGGAGATTATCTGCTTATGTAGTCTTATCTATTTCAGTTCGGTTGTTCCATTCAGCTTGTACTTGGTTATCATATTGAAACTTCTGTTGTACTTTATTTCTTCTGTTGTATCTTGTTTAACTTTGATATATTTATATAGTAGCTTCATGAACTACTATCTCTTTTACTTCCGCTGCATTATTAAATACTCTGTGTCCGTGATCTGTGATTTTTATTTACTGTATATTTTGAGATTTGTCAATTTTTTATTTACAATGCGGTATTTTGAGCAATTCAATTCTGGCATGAGTGTCTACCTATACACTTATAAGGGATGCGAATGGTTGAAAATACCGGGTCTTTATAAAAATCATTTATTATACTAAAATTGTACTCAATAAATTAATTCTTCTTTATTCCTAATTATAATTAAATTTTATTCTTCTCAATATTTTTTTTACCTATGTTAAATATATTTACACTTATTATAACTGCTTTAAAATATATTCTTAGTTTCTTTAACATCATTTTATGTTGTAAATTATTCCATTACCCTTTTCTCTATGTTTATCTTTTTATAACCAAAATTTAAGTGTATAACATTTACTATAACCACTCAAATTTTATTTATAAAATCCATTTTATATTGTATATTATCCAATTACATATTCAATCTTTGAAAATTAAGGTAAGTTATATTAGAATGAAATTGTGTATTATACAAATAAAACTTTCCAATTCAATCATTTCATGCTTGAATATTTATCCAAATCTTGAAATTATACTTGAAAATTATCTTTCAAGATAAAATTTAGGAATTATATTTGCGATACATTCCAAACAATTTAGAGATAAATAAATGCACATATACTATATGTATATATCCATTCAAATTTTAACCATATATCAGCATATGCTATAAATCCAGTCTTATTTTAGAAATTCAAATCAATTAAATTCCCAAAAACAAAACTGTAGCAAGACTACAGAATGGTCTCTTCACTTCGAAACTCGAAAATGAATGTTGATGGTGCTGCAGTCATCACCGAAATTATTTTCCAATGATAAAGAAAAGAGCACTAATTTTAAACCATAAAATTCTTTGAAAACAAATTTCTATTCGTAAATGCTTTAAATAATATATCCTTTAAGACTTTAAACATAAGGTTTGAAACCATAGGAAATTAAATTCTCAAATTCTTATTTTAAATTCATTTTAAATTTCCAAATAAATTTATAACCATGTTTTTATAGTTCAATTATTTATATATGAAACAAGAGATAAAATAAAATATTATTTCTTAACAACCAATTCAATAAAATCCAAAAAAAGATTTATCATATAATTAAAAAAATTATTTCATTACTAAATTTGAGAAAAAAATATTATGTCAGTTTGCTCTGTTCAAGTATTTTGGAAATCTTATCGATAGCGCTGATCAGACGAATCAATCAGAAACCCAAATCAACGTCAACAACTCAAACAACACATTATATAAAACATTTAATATAAATTTACAAGTACAATTCAACATATTTTAGAGATAGATTGGAAATAAAAGACAAGATGATTAAATAATAGAATATGTAGATGGATAAACTTAAATAAATCGCGGGCAACCTTAACCGTGTCATCCGTGACTTAAAGAATAAGATCAATGTGAATTTCTGGGGTAAATCAACATTCGATCTTAAGAGATAGACTTGGGATAATAAGAGATACTAGCATCTAAACCGAGAATATAAAATCTTTGGTGAATCGATGCTATTGTAAAGGAGTTTTACCCCTTTACAAATCAATTTGAGATTGTGGGGACCGCCGACTCATTATAAAGATTATTCGAGGTGGAGTTATGGGATACTCCAGAATCAAAAGAAGCCGAATAATGAGGGACAAGAATGGATTTTGGAACCACAGGGTATGTTCCAAAATTCAAAGGAACCGAGTAAAAGAGGAAGATACAACAGAAGAGTAACAAGATACATCAGGTACAAATCAGAATACATCAATGAAATCACTGGATACTGGAAGCAAAATAGATGGCTGGATCTTCAAGGAAAACTCTAACACTGAAGGTGAGTCTTGAATGATGAATCACTTAGTCTGACTCGAGCGTAAAGAAAAACACAAAACACTCGAGTCAGGACATAAATACTTATGGACTGTAAATCAACTCAAGTGAACAGTAACAAAATGCATCAGTAACTCAAAGGATGCTTGGGACCGCCCATCCTTTAAGGATTCGTTAAACTATTTACTAGTAATATTGTGCTATTGTAATAATGTCTAAAGTAATAGAAACTTACTTTAAAATAGCATTAATGGGTTACCCATATAGCCCTTAACACGTAATAATGCCAATAGTCTATATAGCACCTGCATATCTCCTGATCGGGAGACTATGAGAAGATACTTCATAGGTACGACACAAATAGAAACTCATAGTAAGGCTCGCTATGGTAGGTGACACGGCACACGAGGAAATGCCAGGGTAGATATACTAATTACGCACACGGGCTGGTGGTAACGTAGCAGCCACATACGCCCACCTCGGAACACACTCCCAAATCAAAATCGAAGGATGACCATCAAATCAACCACAAGTAAGAGTATAGATCGAAGAAGTGTGTCCGACCAGAGGAGCTACCCCTTTTGGCCCGGGATTGCTCCTGTTTTAGCCACCTTATGCCAACTCACGGGAGTTGGTTCCACGTAATATACCTCAAGAACGTCGCCACCTCCTACTTCATTCTGGAACCTCCACCATGTACACGGTTGTTAAAGTTGTTTTCGGAGTTGGTAGAGAGTATGACAGCTTCCAATCTCGGTCTCTTTAACAACCAAACATTATTGTAACGCCGTAGTCATTTTAAAATAGTTTATACTTCAAAAATCAAATCATTTCATTTCCAAACTATATTCCTTTCAAAAATCATAATACTTTAAAAGGTATAACTCTTTCAAAACCAAAATACTTGAAATCGTTACACTTTGAAAATCATAACCTTTCGAAAACAAATTTTCAATTTAACTCAATTCAAACCATCAATTCAATTCAATTCAGTTTCCCAACAAAACATTTCAAATCTTATCAATTTCAAATATAGATTTGATCCATAAAATAAACTATTCAATTTTAGTATATTTTAAAGCTTTAATATACCATATTTCAAAACCAAATTTTATAACTTCATATATATCAAATTTAGCTTCATTATTACTTAGTTTAGAAATATTCATTTCATAAATCCAATACTATTTAAATAAACTCAATTTACAAATAAACTCAATATCCTTTCATACTAATATAAACTTCAATTATTCATTTATCAAAATCAAATATCATTTCAAATTCACATTCTTTATCAAAATAAAGTTTAAATCATTTCCAAACCATTTCAATCATCAAAATATCATATTCTTTCAAAACCTCATTATCAAATCATTATTTAAATTCAAATTCAAATATTAAATTTCAAAATATCATTTTTGTATTAAATAAGTCATTCATTTATTATTTCAAGTATCATTACAAAACACATTTCAAAATTCCATTCAAAAATTCACTCATCTCATTACATTTTATTCCATTTAACACATAACCAAGTAAATCTTATTTAAATTCAAATTCAATTTAAATTCCTCAAAATTCAAATTTAAATATTGAATCATATTCAAAACTCCTTAAATTTCACAAATAGTCAATTTCCAAAAGTTAAATCATTATCACGTTAAAATATAACTCAATCAGTGTTAAAATATATAACATTTCAAACATTGTCAAATTTAGCAACGACGACATTTAAAAAGTGCTATCGTAGCGTATAGTTTCCAAAATAGTTTAGTTCAGAATAATGGAATTATAAAATGCCGTAATAGATATTTATTTATTTCAAACATAGTTAAGTTCAAAACAACAGCATTTTAAAGTGTTGCCAAAAAACTACAGCATTTTTGGGAAATGCTGTAAATAAATTCCACATTTTATTATAACTTTCGATAACATTTAAAACTTCAATCTTTGTAATTTTAAATTTATAAATCATATTTCTAGACTTCAAAATTTCACATTTAAATAAATTTGACATATGATTTATCACAATAAAATTTTAAAAATCAAACATCCAATTAAAAATTCAATTCATTCGTTAAGTCAAAATTTCACTGTTTATTTACTTATAAAATTTAAACAAAAACTTAACATTTTACTTCAAATATCATTTCAAAACTTTAAATTAAATTTCCATTATTTACTTACATTTTAAAATTAAAATTTAAAGTCAAAATTCACATTTACTTTAAATTTACATACTCAAATTCATAAATTTAAAACTAAATATTTAGCCTTCTCAAAACCATATAATTTTAAATCAAATTTCATACTTTTAAAAAATACGTATCTTAATAAAAATCATTTATAAATATACCATGGGGTCTGTATGTAATTTTCCAACCTAGGTCAAGTGATACATACATATATATATATATATATATATATATATATATATATTATTTCAAGCCGCAATTTAAAAAGAAAAACCGGGTTCTATAATTTCAAACCCGCAATTCCGAGTAAATAAAAATAAATAAAAATCGCTCAGGCCTATAATTTCAGCCCATAATGATTTTTTCCTATTCTGAAGTCCGTTCGGGTATGTATCATTTCAATCCATAATCATTCTATTCTAACAGGGAACTTGCAGTGTGAATATATGCATAAACAATATAAACAATTATACTAACATGTCAATGTCAAAATATAATGTCATATATCAGATGTCAGGTGATAATTAACAAAGTAAACATGGTAAAAACATGGCATAGCATATCATATAATCATCATTTACTTGCATAAACATTTTAAATTACTAAACACTTGTCACTGATTCACTAATTCATAAGTAAAATGACAGAGTGAGAAAGACTCACTTTTTCAAGATGGAGACCAAAACAACACACAAGCACGATTCCAATGGCACGAAAAGCACGATTTGATTTGAATGAATGGAGAGCCTAGATGATTATCTTGTATACAACAATTAAAACAAGACATTATAAACATATATATGTACAATACAAAGATTTTAAATTGAAACGATATTGAAATTGGAATCAACAAAAGACATTACCAAGCCTTGAAATCAAAATTGCTCGACCTACTCTCAACATGGGCTCGGCCATACATGCCATAGGCTCAGTCATGATCTGGTATAGACCTGAAATGCTCGGCTATGGTCAGGTTAGAGGAAGACAAAGCAAGGTAGGTGAAAAGGTAGAAGTTATAACATGGACTACAAGGGTCTAAGGCATAAAAGAGGAGTTTTTTGTACATGATAGTCTCGGCCTTGGTCATGTTTGGCTCAACCATGGTCAGGTACAGGTCAGGTCAGAGGAGAGGGGATGACCAGAGGTGGTGGTAGAAGGTGGTGGTGGTTCTAGGGTGGTGGTCGTGGCTACAAATGAAGGAAGATAGGCTTGGCTATGTAGTTTTCAAGGAGTTTGTGCAAACTTTGTGGAGCTATCATCATCAAGTGGTCATGGCTTGACTTTTTTTTTCAAAGGAGGGGTTGAAGGCTGCTGTAGATGGAGGAGGTGACGGTGGAGCTGATTGTGGAGAGGCTAGGCCAAGCAAAGCTAGGAGAAGAGACAAGGCAAAATCATTGAAAAGAGGAGAAAAAGGTAAAGCCAGTAGCATTTTCTTTGTTTTTTTTTCTTTGGATGAAGTGGTCGTTAGTTTTAGGACATGAGAAAAGGATTTCACGTGAAAAATGAAGAAGGGATGCACGACAATGCTTAGGAAAATGGACGGTCAAAGCATGAAAAAGTAAATTGAAAAATGAATAGACAAAAGAAATGAAAAGACATAGAATATAAAAGGACTTTGACCCTTTGAACTTCTTTTTCTTTTAAATTAAAATAAACTAAATAAAAAGTAAGTAAAATAAAAATTAAAAATGAACAAAATAAAGTAGAAAAGAAAATAAATAAATATTTTTTTAGAAAATATAAAATAATTAAGAAAATGGCACAATAATTGAAACTAAGACTTAAAAATTGTAAATAAATACAATAAGCTTTGGAAAATTATAAAATCACTTTAAAAATGTTTTAAAAATAAAATATATGCATAACATGACATATTACACAAAGTAGAACAAGATTTTACAAACAAAATATTATTTATATAAATTAAAATAAACAATTTTGTTAAATAAAACAATTTACATACAATATTGTAAAAAGCATAACTTTCACAATATTAATCGGATTTCAACGAAACAAAAAGCATTATTCTTGAAATTTTATTTATTTTCATAGTAAAAGATATAATTCAAAAATTCAAAATTTTAAATTTTAAATTTAAAAATCAAAGTTTGACCAGATTGACCAAAAATTCACATTTTCTGGAAATATTCAATTATTTCATGTTTGAAATTCTAATTCACATAAAAATCAAAATTTATATTTAAAATAACAAAATTTATTCATTTTAATAAATGAAATAAAGTTTTTTTAAATCCGGAATTTAGATAAAATAATTAAAATATACAATTATAATAATCACAAAATACAGGGTTGTTACACCAAGCTTCTTCAACTAATCCTGAATCTACTTGGATGTGACTTGAGTATTAGAAATACCCCAATCAGGCTTGACAAACCAGCATAATAAACATGAATTATGAATATATAGTGGTGTCATATGTCAGATTGATGTCAAACAGAACATCTGAAAAGAAAGGTATCTCGTAAGACCATGCCACACATAAAAATGGACTGGGTATTACCGTACGATAACCAAAATACTTTATATCAAAACGTTTGGAAATTATCGCTAATGACATTGGTTTGAAGATGCTTTCTAAATAAATACATAAAGAAGGTAGGTATCAATACCCGAATAATGGTGTATATGATACCAAAGGGTAGCTGAAATGCTTACAAGCATTACAGATATTTTGAGAATACAACCAAAATTGTAAAGCTCGTATTGGAATTGGATTTCCAACATGATAAGAAACCAGTGGCATTTTCCTCCAATGCAAAATTCACACATAACAATCCTAGTCCATTATGACTATTCACTTGTCTTAAGAAAGCCTCCGTACTACATTGTTACACTACCATGGAACATCCTATCTTGGTGGCTTTACTTTGTCTCAGTCGAGCTTCCAATACCTATCCATTTAAACCATTGAGGGTCCAGATACTGGGCTCCTCTATCCGCAATAAAACTAATAGCCCAAAATATGTCCTGTAGACCACATAACTACCCGTATCATCTCCCAGGTGTGAGGATCGTGAGGCTACAATCTATTTTCTACAAAGCCATGCTTTGCTTTCCATAAAGTCATGCTTTGCTTTTCACAAAGCAAATTCCACTTAGAATGCCGCCATGCCGTTTCTAACAACACACTATTCACTACACCACAAAAGGCTTTTAACAGCGTTTGATAAACGTTGTAATACGATACAACTGCGTTAGTTCAAACGCTGTATAACGACATGCTGTCTTATATACAGAACTTACAACAGCTTTTCTATAAACGCTGTTGGAACATCTCTTTGACAGCGTTTCTTACAAGCTGTCAATAATGTTTTTACAGCGTTTTCAAACGTGCTGTATTATGTTTCAACAGCGTTAATAATTTAGTTGTCGAAGATGTTTTAATTCTACTTTAACTATTTACAAAAGCTTTTTCTGAACGCTGTTATTGAATCATCAACTATTTCGACAGCATGTAAAAAACGCTGTTATTGACTATTTCAAGATAATTACAGCACGAATTGAACGCTGTTGTTTCTTCATTGACAGCATTAATCAAACGCTGTCTTCTATTTATATAAAAGAATAAAAAAGAAAAGAAAGGTACTCCCAAGATTATAAATCTCCACTAAAATATTGATAGTACCAGAGCTACGTTAAATATAGATACTGAACCAAATTTAATAAAATATTACACTATTACAATTATACTTGGCCTTAACCAATTTATGACTTGAAAATCTACTTTCGAAACTCTACAACATCTTAGTACAGGTTCAGGTTTTCATAAAAAAAATGTAAAAACAACGGTAGCCTGTAAACAAGACAACCAACGTCAAGATACAAGAAATTGAATTACAAGAATAGTAATAGTACATACGGTCATCCAAGTTTGAACCCGTACAGAAAGTAGTCTTTTTTTGGGCCATCACCTTCTTAAGTCAAGCGACAACAGTGAAGAAGAGTAAGCAGCTACCTTTTCACGCAGGTTGAATTTCTTGGCAATTATTGGTCGAACATCTTCAACTCCTACCAAGCTTTCCAAAAATGGAAGTAATGAAAGCAGTTCTTTATCATTCCGGTCTTCAAACCAGCTCTTTTTTGGGATTCCATTTTCTAACTGAAACCCAAATGCCTGCAAGTTTAAGTACAATGCTCCGAGTTAGAGACTTGTGCTGGTTCATGCTATTTAAATAGGTAACTTTTAATGCCTACGTTGATCATTTAATGCATAGAAAAAGCATCACAACAACAATACATCCGACTACAATAATCATGTGTTAGTAGGATTCAAACTGTATCATGAAAGCGTAAAACTTCTAAATTAGGAAAGATGAGAAATTCAGTGGAAATATCAACATTAACCATATATCTGAGAGAGTTGACAAAGATGAATCGCTGTCATAATACAACACTACACATGCAGACACTGTGTTCACTCTCACCTAAGATGTCATCCACGTATTTGTAGCTACTTGCACGCAAAAGATTAAATCCTGCAAGCTTCTGCCTACACCATGAGACATGACAAATGAAGATACTAGCATAGATTCGGTATGAATATATTTTTCTAGTTTTTTCTTTGTAGTGATAGATTCTTTTTTTCCCGTCTAAAATCAACAGGTCTTCACTGGACTAGAAAGCTTATTGATCAACAGCTTATGCCCATACTCCGACCTGTACTCTTTGAACCAAATAGTTGCCGATCAAGCACAACAACAATAGAGGGCTCAGGCAAATGGATCTGGACATAAAATTAGTTTTTTTTCCCCCTCACTGAACAAATAATAATATTCTTCAATGACTGCATAAAACATTGGAAAAAATGGCAATGCAAATGAAACAAGCACGGAATAAATTAATGGCACAATAGCAACCACCCAACAAGAAACTAAGATATGAGGCAAGCAAAAGAGAATTTCAAAAAATAACTACGAGCAAGATAAGCAAGCTTACAACTGATGATGTTGCAGCCTTCAATATCAGCTCAATCATCAGAATTCTCTAAAGGTCAAATTAATAGTTCACAGAGGAGAATTCATAAATTTGGTAACATATACTGACATAAAATCACAGGGAAAGCATTTACCTGAGGGGAATTGTCAATGATGATAACCCGTGCCAAATCACAACCAAGAACCGACAAATCTTTCATATAATTACCATCCACAAAGACACATGATTCACGAAAAACACGATGTCGAATCAATCTCCTTTTAGGATCAAGAATATTAAGAAGCTTATCTACATAAATACTTTGGCTTGCAGTAAATATGGTGATCTCAAAGAGGCTAGCAACCTTTTCCATGAAATCTTTTAGATAGGGATGGCATCGTACATAGATTGTGTGTTCACTGAAATTAAAGTTTACTGGAAATGTGAAATCTGCATCTTGACATGGTTCAAGAGAGGAGTGCACTAATGTCTCTGTCAGTGGAAATGCATATTAGCAAACAATAAATAATAGAATATGACTCAAAAGAAAAAAGTAATTTGAATTTTTATTAGCTAATGGCTATAGACAAAAAGATTACAGTTCATAAATGCAAATTAAAATTACTACACAGAGTGTAAAAACATAATGGTCAAATCAAGTGAAGTTCTAAAAGTTAACAAACATATTATGTAACCACGACTATAGAACACCATATTTGGGGGCCTGCTACAGCATTTATAGAGCCCAGCTAAGGGCTTTAAATTTTCTAACAAAAGCAAAATGTTGGTTAAAGCCAACGAGGGGATATTAAAAAATGAATTCTAGAGGTGGTATTGGATCACATGAACCTTCCTTATTTTCTAAAGGTTGAGGACGAAATATTGTTTAGTGGTAATGGGAGAGAGATCGACCTGTCAATTTTATCTATATTTAATACCAGTATGCATGCACATCCAATAGACGTGTGCATAATTTTTTTTGACCATAGCTAGAAATAAGTTTAAAAATGGATTATTATTGCATACCTTTATGTTTAATTTTTTGAATTTAATTGAATTCAATGTAGATACATAAATTGTTTGTGATAGCTGCTTGCTCAAATGCAATGTATAAATATATAAATAATTTGTAAACATAGTTAATTTTTTTAAATATGTTTAATTTTATAAATGTATAATTTACAAAACTTGCTTTGCATTTTGTAAAAGTAAGTCAATTTTTGTAAAATTAGTTAATTTTTATATAAAAGTTTTATAGAATAGATTAATTTTCATAAATTTAGTTAATTTTTATAAAAATATAACTTAGTTAAAAATATTGTTAAAATTAATTAGTTATTATAAATTTATTTAATTTTTATAAAATTTTGATAGTATATAGAAATTTATTTAATTTTTATGAAACTTTAACTTAGTTAATTTTTTATAAAACATAGTTACATTTTATAAATTATTTATGTTTTATAAAACTTAGTTACCTTTTAGAAAATTATTTAATTATTAAACTTGGTTAACTTAGTTAAATTTTTATAAAACTTAATTGTTTCTTATAATTTAATTTTTTTTGTATAACTTAATTAACTTGTTATATTTTATGATCCAAATTATGAGACTTCTCTGATTGATTAGATTACAAATGCAAACAAGTTTGAAAAGCTGTTAAGCTATTGAGGTTGGCTATTATACCATGTTAGAATTTACTATGATGTGAATAATCTTTTGATTTGATGAAGAAGAAATGCAAACTGACTTTATTGATTGAATCAAAGCAAAGAATGATATGCTGCTTGAATGTACATTTAGTTTCTACATTCAGTTGTCTTAAATACAATGAAAATTGAAAAACATGTTTATGGGCCTGGAACCCGAAAGCCCAACATACAATATCAAGCGTTAAAAGATAAGCAGGCGATTCATTTTACTCTTCTCAACGTTTTGTAGCAAATACGTAGTTAAATTAACAGTGGAGTAAGTACTAGGTATGGGACCTAACTTTGCTATCAGTTGTCAAAACATACACCTCGGGAAGCATGTCAAAGAAATCTACACCTTTGCATATCACGGCTTGAATTCTCTAATTATTCAAGAAATAAGAAAACCTTATCCGATTGTTATAGTTATAAGCCTTCATTTCGAATATAACTCACTAATATATCGCAAGCAAAAGCTACAGTGCCAACCTGAATCAACCAACAAGTCGTTGGTCTGCCTAAAACGAGCATATCTAGCCTTTCCAGCTTGATATCTATGTATGGAAGCCCTCAACTATTGTAATCAAGAAAAAACTGAAATGAATATAGATAGTTTCTAAGTTGGAAATGAAGAATGTCAAGGATAACATCACACCATCTCACCAAATTCACAGTATGATCACTTGGTATTTCATCAAAATCAGACATTCTAATGTCAGGGATATCATCACACCCTCTAATTCAGTTTTCACATTGAATAGTGCAACCTAGTTGCCAATTCTATTCCTTATAATATTTTTAGCTGGAATAGCATATTTAGAAAATTCGTCAAAAACATAACAATGAATTACATTGATGTTGTATGTCAACGTTACCAAAATCTGAGTATAAATTTGGCTTGTGATGCAAGAATAATGCATCAATCACAGTGAAGGTAGAGTAAAGCAAAAGCATATCTGTCAAGCTTATGCAAGTAGGATGTGAGGCAGTGGTGCAGAGTGGTGAAAGTGATATAATGGAGAAGCAGCATTTGAATACCAAGTGGTACATTTGCAGTCAAAAGCCTAAAATGTAAATTAATCAGTCAGTCACCAACCTGATTGAATTCAGAATCTATGTCCTTTTCAATTTTATTCTAAAAAATACTCTTTATAGCCTGCTCTTTTATTCTTGCATTGGGTTGCAAATTCAAAAATGTTTTGCAGAGCACGATTCTGATAAAATGAAATGTTGAAATAATAGTTCAGAAACATACCTCCTACGACCTAGAGACTTGGAATCTTGATGCAGTAGGGAACAAGGAGTTAGCACATTCGAACCTTTGAAGCACAATTAAAACAAAGTAAGAATATTGGAACTAAAATTTTCAACATGTCCTATATAAAATGAAATTTACTCTATTGCATAGGATTGTATATCAGTGTCATAAAACAAAATTAACTCGGTTAAATTTTATAATATTAGGTCGTGGTTTTATTTTTTATATTTTATTATGTTAGCTGTAATTTGATGTATATATTATTAAAATGGACCGGTTATATATACATGTATATGTGTAGTTTAATAAGCAAACAAATAATAAAAATATGAGAGAAATAGTAATTGAGTAATGTTTAGTGCATGCAAAGTTGTGTTTCAATTATCAGGCCATAATATTAAATATAAAGTGCCACTATATTTGGCTACAGGATTCAACGATTAATAGAAGAAAAAAAAGCATAAAATGATCTCAAAAATAACATACATAACTTGTTACCTGTCCTTGGCGATGATGGTGAGCACAAGCTCTCAACATTTTCACGATAACATCCAAGGCAAGCTGAAATGGCATCTTTGGAGACAGTTTCTAGGACAGAAAGGAATTAGATGTGAATGAAATTTTACATATACACACACACAGTTGAATTACTTTTGCTATGGAATGTAGAATGCCTGTTTGAATTTGGAACAATGTCCATAGGTGCTGAAGTAGATGACTCATTCCCTTTCTAAAAGAGGTTCAGTTTAGTTATACCAACATGCTCATTCAAATTAGATGACGATGTGCAATGAACTGTAGTTGGTTTCCAATAGAAGTTGCATTGTTGATACTCATAGGAATAGGTGCAAGAAGTTCACGGTATGATTTACTAAAAAGGTTAATTTGCTCGATTTACGATCATTTCAGTTCACTTTTTCAAACCTTTGTCACAGTGGTAGAAAAAGCATGTTTTGTTTCGATTATACTTCAGCAAACAAGCCTTAATGATGAATTTTTCCTTCAGTTGATATTCTAACTAATTAGGGATGACCACTAGCCTTAAAACTAGATAAACAAAGTTATAAGGAACTTTTGAGATATTAACTACTTGCTATATGAATGGACTGCTAATATCAAATTTTGATAACAATTACAAACAATGTGACCAACCATCAATTTGAAAAGTATAACCATCATCAGTAAAAGCTAAAAGGTTGCCATTTTGAGCTTTGAAATGATTACCATTTTAGTTTTGTAATGGTTATCATGCATATTGTTACCATGATTTGAAAGTTGAATATATCAACTGTAACAGCCCTAAGTATACATACGTCAAAAATACTTGAATCAGTTATGCTCCACATCAATTTGCATATAAAATAAAAACATAAAGGTGCCAAAATTACTAACGTGTGTAAGAATTAAACATGAGTTCGTAAAGCATTTTTTTAAAGAAAACGTCTAAGAGTAATAAATTCATGCATGCATGTATGTATAAAACCCTCTGTTAGCAGAATCTCCTAAGCTTGAAAAAACTGGTGCTTCTCAATCAAACTTGGCAAGTAAAAAAGGCAAATAAGCTATAATTACCTCTAGAATAGTGTCAGCACCAAATTCGTACCTCCACCTGAGCATTTCGGCTCACATGATTATTGCTTTCTCAATATCAAATTTTCTTGCTTTCAAAAATCTGTATAAAATAAATAAAGGAATGAAGACATCAGAGAAAGTGCTTCAGCACAAAAACTAATTAAGAACGACTGGGTTTTTACTATATGAAATGCATGGATCTACATGGTATCTTGAAAGGTTTTACATGTAGAATTAGAATTAAGGTAAAATAAATATTAGTTAACATGATTGAGCTACTTGCGTAGACTTTAAGCAACATTTGGACATCTCCATGTGACTTAGTATAAACTTAAGATGATTATTCACGTCGTCATTATGTAAACAATTGGAGGTTGTATTTGAACTACTTCAGCAAATGCTGAAATAAACTGAACTTTTACTTTATGATGTTCAATTCACTAAGTATGTAGATCTATGACTACTTCAAATTAAATTTCAAATAGAGAAAATTTTACTGTAACTTTTTAAATTGTTGAATCAAGAAACAATACAGATATTGTTTTTTTCGAACTGTATAACATCAATTAATCAAAAGTAAAAACAAGAAAGGTTATGTAAAGTAGACAATTGGAAATATTTCATGAATCAGATTTCAAAGAGATCCAGAATCTACATCCTGTCTGCTAAATTAATATGTGATTTATCCAAATACTTCCCAAAAAGTAAATGATATGCAATGTCAAAGGCGAAAACATACCGTGAACAAGAGAAAAGAAACGGCAACTTGAAAAGCTTGTTGAATTAAAACACCTTTGGCCTCCCTAGTTGGAACACTACATCGTGCTGCAATCCAAAAAGAAATAAAAATGGAATGAGTGACAATAATAGGATAAATGTGAAATTAATCTAGAAAAATAAAAGCTGGACCAAGATACTACATAATAAATAGACAGCCTATTCAAATATTTAGCAGAGCGAAGAATGTAAATTCAAATGTACAGTTTAAGAATACAGAAGCATATCCTAGCAATCTCTAAATCAGTGGTTACCTGTTGTACGTGCAGAAAAAATTGACAAAGCATTTTTTAAAATCGTAAGTGCAACTGGTGGGGTTTAAATTCCATTTCCACCATCAACACCACCTAGCTTCTGCCAATCAACACTCCCCTCTGCAAAACTTGGAACTGCAAGTCTACCTCAATAACTTCTGCATCACCTTCCCCCCAAAATCTATCTCCTACATTTACTGCCAATAATCAAAAGTTCACAACCACTTCAATCACACTGCCGTATACCAGAGCAACACCACCACCATCATTCAACACAACATCTTCACTTCTGGTACCAAACTCAACCATTAAGCAAATCCTCCACCATTACCAATGCAATTATCTGTGACCCCGACCGTCAACAGCAGTAGTCCCGTTAACCAATGACAAACCAACTAAAGCGATTCCATCATCTCTCCCTTAGCACCACTTACCACTGCTTGCTCGCCTACGTACCACTATCCCAGATTCATCAATTTCCTATGAATATCGAGCGAACTCCTCCAATCACCCACCGCAACTTGCCACCTAACAGACCCCAAACTATCATCATCAACTTCACAAATTGCCTCACCGAAATCCCCTTATTCGAACCCACCAACCTTCAGCAATCTCCACCAATTCAACTTATTCAACTTGATCAACTTCGCCAACAAAACCAATCTTTATTTCCACCTCTTCGAGCACCGCCCAGCCAACTGCAACCTCATCAAGTTCCAAAGACCGATTCTCGCAGTTGCAATTTTCAGCAGTGAGGTTCTTAGGTGCGATTTCATTGAATTGAGACGCGAACGTGGATTGTGTGATTGTGATTTTAGTACCATCGCCTGGTTTGACTTTGATCCTGAATTGAGAAGTAACGTGGATTGTGTGAGTTATTTTTGGCTAGAAGAGGGAAGCAATTAAGATTTGGAGGCGTAGGTGATTTAGGTTTCTTATTTTGGCTAGAAGAGGGAAATTAATTTACGCGGTAATGAAATTTTTAGAGGGAACGACATTTCATAAATTGCTGAATAAAAATCTCAGCGTTTTACTGTGTTGTTTTTAGTTTTTCCTACATATAAAAGGTTCAACAACAACAATCAACTTTTAAACGTTGTTCCCCATTGCTGTTAAAAGCAATTTTTCTTGTAGTGATTCGTTTTCACAAAGTACAACCCCGGAGTTCATACGCCTTAGGAAAGGGTGTTAAGTATAAGAGGAGTTCCACTTTTTATTATACATTTATATAATATAAGTGAATTCTTATATAACATTTTATAATTTAATTAACATAAATAATAATTTATGTATAATCTTACATTAATTTTATTAGCTGAATTTTAATTAATTAACATTTTTAATTAATTTAGTTTTATTTATTTTAAAAACTAAATTGAGTGTGTGCACTATGACATTTATAGTTATAAAAGCATGTATCTTATATATATGTATTATAATATTAGTTAATTAACATTTAATCAAAACAATTTAATCAATTTTGAAAATGATATATATATATATATATACATATATATATTACCTGGAACTCTCTTGTAGAGAGGAACTCCTCAATAATTGTGGAAAGAATGGGACTTTCAATCTTTGGGTTCCTAGGCTTTAATGGTTTGCACCATGATTATGAGTGTGATGGGGCTTGAAATATCAATGAAAATGGTAGCGAAATCAAGTTGTCGTCTCTGGAACTATATTGCGATTGGGAAACGTTCTCTTCCACTATCAACATTAGCAAAGCAGATCTAAGCGAATAACAAAAACATGGATCAGAGAGGGTTTGAAGTGCAAGTCGTTGAGAATGACATCGAGATATCCGCTGTCAAAATTGTAAACCACGAATCCAGGTTTACATTAGACCTCAATTTCAGTTCCAAAGACGTATTGGAATTCTCTATATGATGTCAATGAAATCGGGCTAATCAACTTTTTACCTAGGAATCTATCATTCTGCCAAAAGCAAGAGGTTAAGAACTTAGAAGATAATTGGCGTGCATGTAAAAATGTATATTTTTAATCTTATAGTTAATCTTCTATTATAAAAATAAATTACATAGTATGGTATTTGTACATGTTTTTACCAAAATTAAAAAGTGTTTTCAAATCATCATTTACTCATTTACATTTGAGAAAAATGATAATTTTATGTATGAATTAATTAGGAGAGAATTTATTCTCACATTTGTATTTTATGTTGTAAGAAATTGAGTGCAAATTAAAAGTGGCTTCATGGACAAGTAGTGGAAGCAAAAAATTATAAAAAAGTAAGAAGTCATGCAACATGGAGGAGTCCATCTACCCACTAACTAATGGACCAACATAAAAAGCAAAAGCACATGCTAGTGGAGATTAATTAATTTCTTAATGATTACTAAGAGACTACATAAAGTAAAGGAAAATTTTGGTAGTTTATTGAAAGATATTAGGGTTTTAGAACATGTATAAATAACCCTTTTATGTTCATGTAATGGATCTTCTTTATTAGAGCCTTCGGTCTATGTTTCAATGACAACAACTATAAAATCATATATATACACACATTTTATCTAGATTATAGGTATATACTACAAGAAAACATCATGCCCGAAGATATTGAGACTCAAAGACAAATGAAGATCTATCGACCATATTATAGCTAGTAAGGTTATTCTACTACAAAAGAGTCTTAGAATAAATGTTGTCAAGGTCTCCTTGAGTATATATGCACACATGATCATACGTAAATTGAAACATTTCACAATATTATAGAAAACTACATTTACTAACCACAGACATCTGAGGTAAAACCACAAATGTTTGAGGAAATACTCGAGAAAATAAATTTTTGAAGCCACACACATCTGAGGTTTTACCACAGACGACGGTCATCTAAAAAACTGCATATTTCTAAATAGACACTTTTGTTGAACAAAAATAAATTACCTCTTCATAAAAAGGTTGTAGCCATTAAAATGAATAGACATTATCTAATAGTAATAACTTTTCATCTACATCCTTTTGAATCTATAAATACAACCATGATTGAGATTTAGAGATTAAACAGAACTGAATTAATTAAATCTGTTCTCTCTTGATTTCTTATAACTCTTTTGTGCATACATTGCTTACATACTCTCAATATATTATAACCAAAATATAATTTTGGTTAAAAAACTTTCTACAACTCAGAGCATTCACATTCACATACTCAAAGGAGATCACAGGAAGATTTGTACTATTGGTCAAAAACTGCGTTATTTGAAACACAAGGTTGTCAAAGATATACTTTTGTATTCATCTATTCCTTCGGATGAAGCGATGGTTAGTTGGTTAAAGAAAATAACGAATGAGAGCTTCGGGACTGGACGTAGGATGGGAGGTCTGAACCAATATAAAATATCTGGTGTGATCTTTTCTATTTTTTACTTATATTCAATTAGTTTTCTCTACCTAACATAGTTAGTAAGACACACTCACACACATGTGTGTGTGTGTGTGTGTATAAGTTGCATTATTTATAAAGATCCTATTACATTCGCTCTTTTATTTCATGTTAGTAGATTAGATTTATTTTCATGCAAGTAGCTTAGTTTTATTTTATGCAAGTTAGTTAGCTGTTGTTCTCTTTACTTAATTTTCCTTTTCTTTTTTGTTTATGATGAAACCAACGTATGTTAATATGTATTCAAATATAGGAAGCTAAACCCCATCACTTCCTCCCCTCACCAAAACCAGCAACCTCCTCACAAACAATTGGGGCCACCTAATCCTCCACCAACATCTCTTCATTACTCCTTAATCAACCACCCTTCCAAAAACTGCCCATCTCCATACACAAACCAACCTCTTCCAACTCTTCGATTCCACAATCACCTACATCTCCCTAACCAATAACCTACACACCAGACAAATCAGCCAAATCATCATCACCTTACAAACATCCCTCTGCCAAACACACACCTCAAACACCAAAAATCATTACCTTCTGCCAATATCAAGCTCGCCCATTCACATTACCCAAACCTGACCACTATCAATCACCTCGTTACTGTTGCGTAAACATCCCTGCCTTATTTCCTATACAATGATGAACCCTCCACCAACCAGAATCCGACCAAAAATTCCTCCCTCACTCACCAAAACAAACGTCACCTGACAACCATAATTCACACATTGCAAACCCACCACTACACCAACCACCTCCGAAAAATAATGATTCTCAAATCACCATCAATTGATCAATCACGAACCAACCACTCCACTGTTGCACTTTCAATTTGGAAAAAAAAAATTGTTTTTGGTTTTCGTTCCATCCTTCAAAAATTCGTTTTCAACCCTTTTTGAGGTTGTAAATAGAAGAAAAGTGGACAATGATTACTTGCTAGAAACTGTTCAGTTTTGCTTTTCCAAAAAAGTCGATGCTTTTAAATAAATTGCTAATAATTTTTGCATGCTCTAGCATTGTGTACTTATCTTCTATTTTTTTTACATTATTGGTTGCGTGCATTTAAAAACAAAAAACAAAACAAAATAAAAGTTCATTGTTAGTTTCATTGCTAATGCACATTTAATTTATGTTTTTGCATTATTTCTTCTTGTTTTTATTTTCTAAGGAACATCCAAGTTCACATACGGTGGGGATTTCATCACCCTTTCTTTGGCCTACAAATTATATTTCATCACAGAAAATTTGAGTAAGTAATAAAGATTAGACGTTGAACTTAAGGATGTCACAGGCTCATTTAGGGCTAATTTATATTTTGACAATTTATAATTATTACGGTGATTTGTAAAAATTATATTGATTATTTCTTTGAATGTACTAAAACCTTTACCTGCTTTGCTACGATGATTCATGGTGCACTAATAACCTCTTTCCTTGATCTAGCTAAGAACTATTTTTTTGAATTAAGTCAAAGTGTGATTATACAATTTTTGGTTACGGGGTACTAAGGACATAAATTTTTAATTAAGTCCTTGCATTCATTTAGTTCATGCATATATAAATAAAAAATAAATATCCAAAATCAAAAGCAAAAAAACAAACATTTTCTTTTAAACGTGTTTTTTAGTAAAAAAAATCCATTGAAAACAACTATTTTCCTTGTTTAAAAATAAAAAAATAAAAAAAATTCACTTCATTCCTACTCTCTAATCCTTGTTTTTCACCTCTTTCTTTCTTAATCTTTTCCCTTGTGCATGAGTGTTTGGCCTCGTGACGCGTCAACGAACCATTTAACTCAAACAAACAATCCCTTTAGAATAGCAAATGAAAATCCTCCTCAAACTCTCATAGACGGTATTTTCCCCGATCGAGTTTCTGTCCCTTCTTGCACTACATTACTGGCCCAAACAGGTAATCACTTTAAAATCCATTCAAGTCACTTTAACACGCTTCCAAAATTTTGAAATTTTGAAAGTGATGATCCCTGCATGTAACAGACCGCAAATCCGTACCCCTTGAGTTGACACAGTTCTCCATCATTCAACTCAAGATGAACGGAAATATGAACCATTTGGGTTAAAGAAGAAGAGTTAGAAAAAGAAAATAGAAAACAACATCAAAATCTAAACATCGCAACGGAATAAAGTATAATAGATAACAAATGATCTTTACACAAAAGAAAATATGTTTATACATTACATCATCAGAATACAACATCAGAATTCAATACAATCAACAACACACTCAAGACGGTTATAATATCCCATCCTTCCAAATCTGAATACACAACGGAATAATAATCAAGTACGGAAGTACATATTGCCATCCAACTTGTGTAACAACCCTGTATTTTGTAATTATTTTATCGTATATTTTAATTATTTTTAATGTAAGATTTTGATTTAAAAACTTATTTTACTTATTTGAAATGATTAAATTTATTATTTAAATATAATCTTGATTTTTATGAGTTATAATTCCAAACTTTTGTAAGTTGAATATTTGCCTGAAATGCTGATTTTGGTCAAAATAGTCAAACTGTGACTTTCAACTTAAAATTTTAAAATTTTAATTTTTTTCATTTATTTAAAGACTTTGGCTTTTGTTTTCTTAAAAATCTAATTTTGGAAATTTTCTTGAAATGATTTCTGATCATTTGTCCAAATAAAAATAAACAATGTCTGAAAATTTGATTTGGATAAAAAGTGTAACTTTAATAGAAATTCTAAATTTTATAATTCTAAAGGCAAAATTTTCATCTTGAACTGTATACAATTGTGTAACATTTGTTTCACTTTTGTTTTGGTCAGATTTGTTGTATACTTTTTTTTTAAAAAAAAGTTAGTAATAATTAGTGTGAAACGGGAAATAAACTTTACATTTCTTTTACATATGTTTACATCTGTTTCTTAACTTTATATTTAACAATCAATTGGATGAAGCTAAATCAAATGTTATTAATTATGGTATAATAGCTATTAAATTTTGGTTTAAAGTGATGGTTTATTTTTCGTAATAGAAACGTTAGTATTTAAATTTATTTAATAAGAAAAACAAAATAATTTGTACGTTACTTTGGGCATATATTTAATTGTTGCTCTTTCCTTTTCGTTATCTATTTGATTTTTTTCTTGCGTTAACAATGCAAAGTTTTCAGCCGTATATTCTCTTTTGAGAATCCAAAATCTTGCTCAAATCTTGCCTTAAATCATTTCCGTGTGTGAATTATTTCTTTCCCTCTTGCCTCCCATACGTTTCCACCTATTGGATAGAATTAAATTGCCTCTACCGTTCAAGCATTTTACTCTTGCCTGCCCTCTACATAAATTAGTGAGCAAATGTTAATATATATTTCACGTTCAAAATTTCCATACCACAAATTATTCATTTTGCTTCCATCAAAATTTGCGTGAGCATCTCCTGAAGGTATGAACCGGCGCATGCTTTTCCTTTCATTTTTTTTTCTCTTTTTTCTTTCTTTCTTCTTTTCACTCTTGTTTTATTTCATTTGTTCTCCTTTCATTGTTTTGCTTTATCCTATTGCCTGCCACCGTGCTTGGCCATTCACCATATTTTTCCGACCCTACCCATGCCAGACCACCGAGCCTTGTTTGAGCAAAAAAAAGGAATGAAAAAAATTCCATTTTTGTCGCCTTTGTATTTTGTTTTTGAAGTAATATTGCCATCGAGCCTTGTTTTGAAATAAAAAGGGAAATGAAAAAAAAAGTTGCTTTTGTCACTTTGTATTTTTGAAGTTATAATCTATTTTTCCACTGGCCCTTGTTCTGGAAAAAAGAAATGAGAAAAAAAAATTGTTTTGTCACCTCTGTAATTTGGCATTCTAGTCTATATTCCCTCTGCCCTTTTGTTTGAAAAAAAAATGAACAAAATTTGTTTTGTCACCTTTGTTTTGAAGTTATAGTCTATTTTAAAAGTGGTCTTGTATTTTTGAAGTCATAGTTTACTTTGTTTTTATAAAATTAAATAGAAAAGGAAATTTGAAAGGCCTTAAACTTTCTATCTTTCTATGGGCCTTTATAGTCCACCCTTTTACTTTTAACCTAACCTTTCACCAATTAACCCTAACACCTCCTCATGTCATCTCCTACCACTTCACATTTTTGTGCTTGCCATGCCTTTGTGATGCCAAACCAGATCCTTTTCCACCTGAAAACATGTGTGGCCTAGCTCTAAGCATGTATGGCCGAGCATACATGGAGTTGTGGTCAAGCAAAAGTGGTTGAAAAGCTTGGTAATGTCATTTGTTGCTTCTACTTTTCTATTGTTCAACAAATCTTTATATTGTATGCATATGTTTATATGGTCTTGTTTATTTGTTGTATACAAGATCATTATCAAGGCTTTCCATTCATTCAATTCAAATCGTGTTTGTCGTGCTTTTGGAATCGCTCTTATGTTTGTTGTTTTGGTCTCTAGCTTCGAAAAGGTGAGTCTTTCTCACTCTAACATATATACTTATGAAAAGTGGATTGATGACAAGTGTTTAGTAATGTAAAATGTTTATGCAAGTTAATGATGATCATATGATATGCTATGCTGTGTTATTACCATGTTAAAACTGTTAATTTTCACCTGACATCTGATACATGACTGTATATTGTGATATTGACATTGTTTGTATTATTTCTGTATATGATCACACTGCAAGTTCCCTGTTAGGATAAAAAATCATTATGGGCTGAAATGATAGGCCTGAGTTATTTTATTTATTTATTTAAACTTGGGATTGCGGGTTTGAAATGATAGAACCCGGATTTTTACCTTTTAAACTGCGGATTGAAATGATACATATCTGTATCACTTGACCTAGGTTAGAAAACTATATACAGACCCGTGGTTATTCTATAAAGTGCTTTGAATATTTTAAGTATTTTAAAAATATAAAATTATGAAATTTGATTTAAATAGATTTTGAAAGGTTTTAAAATAAATAAATTATGATTTTTCTATGTGTTAAAAATGTAATTTATGAATGGATTAACTGGATTTTGAAATATAACTTATGTTTGAAATTTGGAATTTTGACTAAAAATGATATTTAAGTTACATGAATAAAATGGATTTTAATTTTATTTGGAATTGGTAAATATGATAAATTGATTTATATTTGAATTTAAGTGATTTATTAAAGAATTGTTGATTTTCTATAAATTTAAGTGGTTGAATAAATGACTGTTGAAAATGAAATTTTAAAATATAACTTGACTTGAAAATGTGAAATTTGAGTTTTAACTAAAGATGTTAAATTAATCAAATAAACTGGAAGTTTAGTTAAATTTGTAAAATGGTAATATAAATCTGAAACGTATAGGTTTTAATTTATGAAAGAAACGTATAGGGTTTAATTTATGAAAGAAACGTATAGGTTTTAATTTATGAAAGAAATGTATAGGGTTTAATTTATGAAAGAAACGTATAGGGTTTAATTTATGAAAGAAACGTATAGGGTTTAATTTATGAAAGAAACATATAGGGTTTAATTTATGAAAGAAACGTATAGGGTTTAATTTATGAAAGGAACGTATAGGGTTTAATTTATGAAAGAAACGTATAGGGTTTAATTTATGAAAGGAACGTATAGGGTTTAATTTATGAAAGAAACGTATAGGTTTTAATTTATGAAAGAAACGTATAGGTTTTAATTAATGAAAGAACGTATGGTGTTCTAATTAATGATAGGAACATGTAAATTCCTAATTAATGAAAGAAGGTATAAGTTTTAATTAATGAAAGAAACGTATAAGTTTTTAATTAATGAAAGAAACGTGTAAAGTCCTAATTAATGAGAGAACATGGAAGTTTTAATTAATGCAAGAACATGTAAAGTTTTAATTAAGAAAGAAACATGTAAAGTTTTAAGTAGTGTGGTATTGATTTAATTAATAAATGTCCATTATTGTAATAGGAATATAAAATTTAAAACGTACATTTGACACGTAGATTTTAATCAATGTAATGGTGTATTTTAAATTGATTAAAATGATAAATGTTACTTATTGTAATAATAATGTAAGTTAATAAGGTGCTTTTAACTTAACATAAGAATTTCGGTTTAAATTGTATATTACAGTAAGAAAGTTTATTTAACTATAATGCTATGATAAATTGACATGTTAAAATTTTAAGCTTATCAATACTTTGATTATATACAATGTAAAGTGGAAAGTAGTACATTCCAAAAATGCTATGATTCCTTAAGGTAACATTTCCAAAATACTATGATAATTTAAAGGAATATTTCAAGTTTAATAAATTTAAAGAAATATTCAATGATTTGAAAATTTGGGTCTTATTTGAATGATATAATATTGAATTATTTTTGAAATGGAAATGATACAATTGTGATATTGTTTTGAAATGAGTATGATATTATGGTCTTGGAAGTATAAATTATTTGAAATAAATATCCATGGGTTATAATAACGATTGGTTGTTAAAGAGACCGGGATCAGATATTGTCTTATAGCCGGCCAATACCCAAAACCACTTTAACAACTGTGTACGTGGTGGAGATTCCAGAATGAAGTAGGATGGTGGCGACGTTCTCGAGGTATATTACGTGGACCCAACTCCCGTGAGTTGGCATATATGACTAAAACAGGAGCTATACCAGGCTACACAAAGGGTCGCACCCTTTCATCGAGCATGCTCCATCGGAAACTATTCTATTACTGTTGTGATTCGATTCGGTGGCGCCACTTTGATTCGGGGGTATTGTTCGAGGTGGGCGGAAGCTGCTGGCTTGCCGTCACCATCGATCCGGGAGTTCAAACGGTGTATCCACCCTGGCATTGCCTCGTGTGCCGTGTCATATCCTTATATCGAGCCCACTACGATTTTGGTTTTAAAGATCCGACCGCGTTAAGGTTCACCATCCCCTTAACGCTATTTTCTATATGATTATACTTTACTGATTAGACACTACCGTATATAGCGTATATTACTACATAGTAAATAGTTTAACGGATCCATAGAGGATGGGCGGTCCCAAGCATCCTTTAAGTTACTGATGCATTTTGTTACTGTTCACTTGAGTTGATTTACAGTTTATAAGTATTTATGTCCTGACTCAAGGGTTTTGTGTTTTGCTTTACGCTCGGGTTGGATTGATTGAGTTAGCATTCAAGATTCACCTTCGGCGTTGGAGCTTTCCTTGAAGATCCAGCCATCTATTTTGTTTCAGTATCCAGTGGTTCAGTGATGTATCTGATTGTACCTGATGTATCCAGTTATACTTCTGTTGTATCTTATTTAACTCTGATGTATCTTATATTTATATAGTAGCTTCATGAACTACTATCTCTTTTACTTTCGCTGCATTATTATTACTATGTGTCTGTGATCTGTGATTTTTATTTACTGTATATTCTGAGATTTGCCAAATTTTTAATTACAACGCGGTATTTTGAGCAATTCAATTCCGGCATGAGTGTCTACTTATACACTTATAATGGATGCGAATGGTTGAAAATACCGGGTCATTACAGTTGGTATCAGAGCTTTGGTTAGCTCTAGGCAAAACTCAGCATATGGAGTAGATGTATTTACAGAATCACTTTCATTCGAGTTGAATCTCTCTCTTTTGACTCGATTCCTTTGAATTTTGGAACGTTCCCTGCGGTTCCAAAAATCCATTCTTATTCCCCGCCACTCATCTTCACTTGATTCTGGAGTATCCCATAACTCCAATTCGAATGATCTTTATAGTGAATTGGCGGTCCTGCCAATCTCAAAAAATTTCTTGTAAAAGGAGTGAAACTCCTTTACAACAGCATCGATTCACCAAAAATTTTATATCCTCGGTTTAGATGCTAGTATCTCCTATTATCCCAAACTCTATCTCTTGAGGTCGAATGTAGATTTACCCCAGAAAATCCACTTCGATCTTATACTTTAAGTCACGGTTGACCCGATTAAGCTTGCCCGTGATTTATTTTAGCTTATCTGCCTCCCTACTCTGTATTTAATCATCTTGTCTTTTGTTTCCAACATATTTTCAAACATTTTGAATTGTATTTGTCAATCTATATTTTTTTATTGTGTTGTTGGAGTTGTTGATGTTGATTTGGGTTTCCGATCGATTCGTCTGATCAACGCTATCGATAGGATTTCTAAAACACTTTGACAGAACAAACTGACACGATATTATTTTAAATTTTGTTTTGGTTAATGAAATAAAATTTTGATATATATATTTATGGAACTTAATAAAATGATTCAAATTGATAATTTGAAATGATAATACTTGATTTATCATTTATTGTTCTATAAATGAATTTATAAATAATTGTTTATAAATTTATATGGGAACTTAAATGAATTTAGAAAAAGAAATTTGAGAATTTAATTTCCGATGGTTCCAAACCTTTTGTTTAAAAGTTTAAAGGGATATAATATTTAAAATATTTTCAAATAGAAATTTGTTTCCAAAGAATTTTAAGTTTAAAATTAGTACTCTTCTCTTTGTCGCTGGAAAATAACTCCGGTGATGACTGCAGCATCATCGACGTTCATTTTCGAGTTTCGAAGTGAAGAGACTGTTCTGTAGTCTTGCTACAGCTTTGTTTTGGAAAATTAAATTGATTTGAATTTCTAAAATATGACTTAATTTATAATATATATAGATATATGATTGAAATTTGATTTGACATATTATATATATATTATTACTTATCTCCAAATGGTTTGAATAAATCGGAAATTTAATTCTTAAATTTTATTTTTAACAATAATTTCAATTATAAGAAGAAAATCAAATTTTTTTTGGATAAATGATTAAACTTGAGATAATTGAATTGGAAAGTTTTATTTGTATGACACAATTCCATTCCAATGTAACTTACCTTAATTTCAGATGTTAACAATGTAATTGGGTAATATACAATATAAAAAGATTTTATAAATAAAATTTGAGTGGTTATAATAAATGTTATACACTTAAATTTTAATTATAAAATGATTAACAGAGGTAAATATAATAAAGGGTAATTGAATAACTTACAATGAAATGATGTTAAAAGAACTAAGAATAAAAGAAAGCAGTTATAATAAGTGTAAGTATATTGAACATGAGTGATAAATATATTGAGAGGAATAAATTTAATTTTTATTAGGAATAAAGAAGAATAAAATTTATTAAATACATTGTGAGTGTAATAAATGATTATTTTTCTAACCCATGGTTTTAAAAAAAAATTGTTAATTTAAGATGATTGGATAATAAGATAATGAAATTTGAGATAGTTAAGATTTATGTAACTTGTGTAAAATTTTATTTTCTATTTAAGTTGAAATCTCCATGCTTTCAAATTCATTTTCTTATTTTGTTTTTCAAACTATCTTTTGGTTGTTCTTATCGTCCTCATCTTGCTATAGACTGGTATATGCATCTTTCTATAATCTTTCTGTTTAGAAATCTTTCTATAATCTTTGATAATCTCCACCTTGTAAAACTTACCTATAACAACAGTTATCAGATATAACTTCAATCTTCTTGTCATCTTATCTTAATCCAATCTCACTCTATCTTTTCTGTGCCCTTCCATACCTCATTCCTTTTCGAGGACGAAAAGTTTTGAGTGGGGGAGAGTGTAACAACCCTGTATTTTGTAATTATTTTATTGTATATTTTAATTATTTTTAATGTAAGATTTTGATTTAAAAACTTATTTTACTTATTTGAAATGATTAAATTTATTATTTAAATATAATCTTGATTTTTATGAGTTATAGTTCCAAACTTGTGTAAGTTGAATATTTGCCTGAAATGCTGATTTTGGTCAAAATAGTCAAACTGTGACTTTCAACTTAAAATTTTAAAATTTTAATTTTTTTCATTTATTTAAAGACTTTGGCTTTTGTTTTCTTAAAAATCTAATTTTGGAAATTTTCTTGAAATGATTTCTGATCATTTGTCCAAATAAAAATAAACAATGTCTGAAAATTTGATTTGGATAAAAAGTGTAACTTTAATAGAAATTCTAAATTTTATAATTCTAAAGGCAAAATTTTCATCTTGAACTGTATACAATTGTGTAACATTTGTTTCACTTTTGTTTTGGTCAGATTTGTTGTATACTTTTTTTTAAAAAAAAAGTTAGTAATAATTAGTGTGAAACGGGAAATAAACTTTACATTTCTTTTACATATGTTTACATCTGTTTCTTAACTTTATATTTAACAATCAATTGGATGAAGCTAAATCAAATGTTATTAATTATGGTATAATAGCTATTAAATTTTGGTTTAAAGTGATGGTTTATTTTTCGTAATAGAAACGTTAGTATTTAAATTTATTTAATAAGAAAAACAAAATAATTTGTACGTTACTTTGGGCATATATTTAATTGTTGCTCTTGCCTTTTCGTTATCTATTTGATTTTTTTCTTGCGTTAACAATGCAAAGTTTTCAGCCGTATATTCTCTTTTGAGAATCCAAAATCTTGCTCAAATCTTGCCTTAAATCATTTCCGTGTGTGAATTATTTCTTTCCCTCTTGCCTCCCATACGTTTCCACCTATTGGATAGAATTAAATTGCCTCTACCGTTCAAGCATTTTACTCTTGCCTGCCCTCTACATAAATTAGTGAGCAAATGTTAATATATATTTCACGTTCAAAATTTCCATACCACAAATTATTCATTTTGCTTCCATCAAAATTTGCGTGAGCATCTCCTGAAGGTATGAACCGGCGCATGCTTTTCCTTTCATTTTTTTTTCTCTTTTTTCTTTCTTTCTTCTTTTCACTCTTGTTTTATTTCATTTGTTCTCCTTTCATTGTTTTGCTTTATCCTATTGCCTGCCACCGTGCTTGGCCATTCACCATATTTTTCCGACCCTACCCATGCCAGACCACCGAGCCTTGTTTGAGAAAAAAAAGGAATGAAAAAAATTCCATTTTTGTCGCCTTTGTATTTTGTTTTTGAAGTAATATTGCCACCGAGCCTTGTTTTGAAAAAAAAAGGGGAAATGAAAAAAAAAGTTGCTTTTGTCACTTTGTATTTTTGAAGTTATAATCTATTTTTCCACTGGCCCTTGTTCTGGAAAAAAGAAATGAGAAAACCAAAAATTGTTTTGTCACCTCTGTAATTTGGCATTCTAGTCTATATTCCCTCTGCCCATTTGTTTGAAAAAAAAATAAACAAATTTTTTTTTGTCACCTTTGTTTTGAAGTTATAGTCTATTTTAAAAGTGGTCTTGTATTTTTGAAGTCATAGTTTATTTTGTTTTTATAAAATTAAATAGAAAAGGAAATTTGGAAGGCCTTAAACTTTCTATCTTTCTATGGGCCTTTATAGTCCACCCTTTTACTTTTAACCTAACCTTTCACCAATTAACCCTAACACCTCCTCATATCATCTCCTACCACTTCACATTTTTGTGCTTGCCATGCCTTTGTGATGCTAAACCAGATCCTTTTCCACCTGAAAACATGTGTGGCCTAGCTCTAAGCATGTATGGCCGAGCATACATGGAGTTGTGGTCAAGCAAAAGTGGTTAAAAAGCTTGGTAATGTCATTTGTTGCTTCTACTTTTCTATTGTTCAACAAATCTTTATATTGTATGCATATGTTTATATGGTCTTGTTTATTTGTTGTATACAAGATCATTATCAAGGCTTTCCATTCATTCAATTCAAATCGTGTTTGTCGTGCTTTTGGAATCGCTCTTGTGTTTGTTGTTTTGGTCTCTAGCTTCGAAAAGGTGAGTCTTTCTCACTCTGACATATATACTTATGAAAAGTGGATTGATGACAAGTGTTAAGTAATGTAAAATGTTTATGCAAGTTAATGATGATCATATGATATGCTATGCCATGTTATTACCATGTTAAAACTGTTAATTTTCACCTGACATCTGATACATGACTGTATATTGTGATTTTGGCATTGTCTGTATTATTTCTGTATATGATCACACTGCAAGTTCCCTGTTAGGATAAAAAATCATTATGGGCTGAAATGATAGTCCTGAGTTATTTTATTTATTTATTTAAACTTGGGATTGCGGGTTTGAAATGATAGAACCCGGATTTTTACCTTTTAAACTGCGGATTGAAATGATACATATCTATATCACTTGACCTAGGTTAGAAAACTATATACAGACCCGTGGTTATTCTATAAAGTGCTTTGAATATTTTAAGTATTTTAAAAATATAAAATTATGAAATTTGATTTAAATAGATTTTGAAAGGTTTTAAAATAAATAAATTATGATTTTTCTATGTGTTAAAAATGTAATTTATGAATGGATTAACTGGATTTTGAAATATAACTTATGTTTGAAATTTGGAATTTTGACTAAAAATGATATTTAAGTTACATGAATAAAATGGACTTTAATTTTATTTGGAAATGGTAAATATGATAAATTGATTTATAATTGAATTTAAGTGATTTATTAAAGAATTGTTGATTTTCTATAAATTTAAGTGGTTGAATAAATGACTGTTGAAAATGAAATTTTAAAATATAACTTGACTTGAAAATGTGAAATTTGAGTTTTAACTAAAGATGTTAAACTAATCAAATAAACTGGAAGTTTAGTTAAATTTGTAAAATGGTAATATAAATCTGAAACGTATAGGTTTTAATTTATGAAAGAAACGTATAGGTTTTAATTTATGAAAGAAACGTATAGGTTTTAATTTATGAAAGAAACGTATAGGGTTTAATTTATGAAAGAAACGTATAGGTTTTAATTTATGAAAGGAACGTATAGGGTTTAATTTATGAAAGGAACGTATAGGGTTTAATTTATGAAAGGAACGTATAGGGTTTAATTTATGAAAGGAACATATAGGTTTTAATTTATGAAAGGAACGTATAGGTTTTAATTAATGAAAGAACGTATGGTGTTCTAATTAATGATATGAACATGTAAATTCCTAATTAATGAAAGAAGGTATAAGTTTTAATTAATGAAAGAAACGTATAAGTTTTTAATTAATGAAAGAAACGTGTAAAGTCCTAATTAATGAGAGAACATGAAAGTTTTAATTAATGCAAGAACATGTAAAGTTTTAATTAAGAAAGAAACATGTAAAGTTTTAAGTAGTGTGGTATTGATTTAATTAATAAATGTTCATTATTGTAATAGGAATATAAAATTTAAAACGTACATTTGACACGTAGATTTTAATCAATGTAATGGTGTATTTTAAATTGATTAAAATGATAAATGTTACTTATTGTAATAATAATGTAAGTTAATAAGGTGCTTTTAACTTAACATAAGAATTTCGGTTTAAATTGTATATTACAGTAAAAAAGTTTATTTAACTATAAGGCTATGATAAATTGACATGTTAAAATTTTAAGCTTATCAATACTTTGATTATATACAATGTAAAGTGGAAAGTAGTACATTCCAAAAATGCTATGATTCCTTAAGTTAACATTTCCAAAATGCTATGATAATTTAAAGGAATATTTCAAGTTTAATAAATTTAAAGAAATATTCAATTATTTGAAAATTTGGGTTTTATTTGAATGATATAATATTGAATTATTTTTGAAATGGAAATGATACAATTGTGATATTGTTTTGAAATGAGTATGATATTTTGGTCTTGGAAGTATAAATTATTTGAAATAAATATCCATGGGTTATAATAACGATTGGTTGTTAAAGAGACCAGGATCGGATATTGTCTTATAGCCGGCCAATACCGAAAACCACTTTAACAACTGTGTACGCGGTGGAGATTCCACAATGAAGTAGGATGGTGGCGACGTTCTCGAGCTATATTACGTGGTCCCAACTCCCGTGAGTTGACATATATGACTAAAACAGGAGCTATACCGGGCTACACAAAGGGTCGCACCCTTTCATCGAGCATGCTCCATCGAAAACTATTCTATTACTGTTGTGATTCGATACGGTGGCGCCACTTTGATTCGGGGGTATTGTTCGAGGTGGGCGGAAGCTGCTGGCTTGCCGTCACCACCGGTCTGGGAGTGCAAACAGTGTATCCACCCTGGCATTGCCTCGCGTGCCGTGTCATATCCTTATATCGAGCCCACTACGATTTTGGTTTTAAAGATCCGACCGCGTTAAGGTTCACCATCCCCTTAACGCTATTTTCTATATGATTATACTTTACTGATTAGACACTACCGTATATAGCGTATATTACTACATAGTAAATAGTTTAACGGATCCTTAGAGGATGGGCGGTCCCAAGCATCCTTTAAGTTACTGATGCATTTTGTTACTGTTCACTTGAGTTGATTTACAGTTTATAAGTATTTATGTCCTGACTCAAGGGTTTTGTGTTTTGCTTTACGCTCGGGTCGGATTGATTGAGTTAGCATTCAAGATTCACCTTCGGCGTTGGAGCTTTCCTTGAAGATCCAGCCATCTATTTTGTTTCAGTAGCCAGTGGTTCAGTGATGTATCTGATTTGTACCTGATGTATCCAGTTATACTTCTGTTGTATCTTATTTAACTCTGATGTATCTTATATTTATATAGTAGCTTCATGAACTACTATCTCTTTTACTTCCGCTGCATTATTATTACTCTGTGTCTGTGATCTGTGATTTTTATTTACTGTATATTCTGAGATTTGCCAAATTTTTAATTACAACGCGGTATTTTGAGCAATTCAATTCCGGCATGAGTGTCTACCTATGCGCTTATAATGGATGCGAATGGTTGAAAATACCGGGTCGTTACAACTTGTCTCCTGAGCTCCATAGCATCCTTTCCTGTATCCTATAATACTCGGTCTGACCCGAGCATTATAGTTAAATAACACCCGAGTCAGTCTGGAATACCAGCGTCAGAAAACCACACTCATATTGATTATTAAAGTTCCAAAACTATTTTGAAAACGAAAGCATCTCGTAAGACCACGCCACAAATAAACATGTCGGGTTTTTACCTTACGTTAGCCAAAACACTTTTTATTAAAATTCTCAGATATTATAATAGGGTCTATTTACAGATACTTATTAAAATAGCCGAAATTGTTACATGATTAAATTCCATCTACTAGCCACAATCGTGGGTAATATAAACAAAACCGTAAAAGGTACATAGGGAGAATGGATTCCAACCAATGCCTAGGCACTGGGGTACCACTTGTCACAGTACGTGGCCTAGATCACCGTACCGAGGATTACTCTCAATCCCCTGCAACACAAGACCAGGGCTACCCCTTACTGGATAATCCCAAGTAAGATCACCCCACGGTTGGGATCAGCAACCGCACCACTAAGTCGAATAAAAAGGGACATCTAGACAGGGATGACCTCACCCTAATGGGCGCTATCCACCCAGCCTTGCTGCATAACCCCTGATTTTCAGTCATTCCCAGTTGATGAGGCTTGAGGCTAAGCATTACCTTTTTAGAATATACCACTAAGAATGCTCATCGCATACCTGACGATGTTCTGAAAGCATTCATCCATACAAGTCTGTTCCAGGTTCGAATGGAACCGAAAGCACTACTCCTACTACATCCAGAATCACCTCAGGATTTGCATCGACTAGCCCTTGCACTTCACTGCACCATCTTCGAATCCAAACTCGTCTTCCTCACGAAAACGTATAAACTGGATCGAAGTAGTTTTCAGGAAATAAATCCCGATCCCGGTCTCTTCGAAACGTCAGCGCATAGGCCAATATTGATAGTCGGTTATTTAACTATCAACTAACATTCATAAACAACCATCAATCATAAATAATTTCACCAAATTATTTATTAACCTCAAAATATCTTCGCAAGATATATTTCCATTTTCAAACCCTTTGAAAACAGTTTTCAAACCACACTCTTCTCATGGAATAAATTTCCAACCATTTATTCCCACTGAAAGCACCAAGTACAAAGCTTTAGATTTCTAAAATAATTTAAAAACACTTTATTATAAATATACCTTAAAACATTTAAGTTGAAAACTACTTCAATAATTTATTAAAAATATATATACTTTAGGAATATTTAAAATGAGGTTACTTTACAAAATTTAAAACTAGATTTTCTTCTTTAAAACAAAATACTAAGTCACATTTAAATAATTACTACGATAATATATTTGAAAAATACTTACTTTAGAATTTAAAAATTTAGAAATAATAAATTTTCTAAAACATACCTTTAAAATAACTTAAACTTTTTACTTATACTTAAAATTTGCTTTGAAAACGTGCTTGGCTATTCAGGGAAATACACTTCCCTTCCACATCTTTAAAAATAAATCATTATTTATTTTTAAAAATTTTTACCCATTCCTTTATAAATTCCCACCGTGAATTTATTCTTCCAAATATTCACTGATATATTACTTCACTTTTATAAACCAGGTTTATAAGTTTCATAAACTCAACTTCCTTTAAAATTCTGATTCCAAACACTTAGATCAATTTCCAAATTGATTTCCAATTTACTCCATTTTGAAATAAATTTCTTTACTTACTCAATTTATTTCAAAATCCATTAACTTCAGATTTTATTCCTTAATTATGATTTAAAATCCTTTTTAACTAAAAACACTAATTTTAGACTCCAAATTCCTTCTTTATCCTTTTCACTAAATTTAAACCTTGAATTGTTTAAAATAAATTCTTCATTCCTTTACATAATATCACTTAAGTTTTAAAATTCATTATTATTCTGTTTATTCAAAATCCCCTTTTCATACTTGGAACTTAATTACTAGAATTTTAAAATCACTTTTATTCCTTCCCAATAATTATTCAAATTCTCTATAATTATTTTACATAAAAATTCACTCTTTTATTTCCATTTCAAAAATCCAATTCTATATATTTTGATAATTCAGTGTTTCGAAATATATTCAAGCAAACCATAGCATTCAATATTCCAATTATCAATATAATTCGTCATAGAATATCAAATATTCATAGCACGGAATATTAAACAATCTAAATAATTTTGAGGGATCTAGTTGGATCCCTCCAACCTGTTTTTTTGCATCCACAGATGTTAGCACAATACCAATTCTACTTCAGGTGGAATATCACGGTATATGGGATTAATATAATATCATCCGCTATTATGCGGCGCATAGAGTCTCATCCGCTATATAATGCGGGAAATCAAACACTCTAATATATACTATATACTACTATATATAATATAGCACATCAAGTCTCAATCTCCAACCTATTATTTAAATTTTACCAATTAAATTTAAATTAAACCCAGATGAGTGAGATTAACTCAACTTTGATTTAGTTTTGCAAACTGATCCAACCTTGACTTGTTTCTCCATGATTTATAGACCTTGTATAACATTAACACGGTTTATTAACATTCGAAATAAAATACTAAATTTAAGTGACCTATGATTTAATTTAACCAAAAAATTGGTTTTAAACCAAAAATTAAATTTCAACCAATCTTCTTATAATAAAATATTTTTCTTAGTGCCTATAATAATTAGATAAGTAAATTACAAATTAATTATCTACTCCATTATTTCTTAAAATAAATCTAGTAAATTAAAAAATGTATATTTATTTCTAATTTTTTTCCCAAACTGCACATGCTAAAAAAAATCTATATAAGCTTTAAACATTTAAAATCCTATTTCTCCTAAATCTTATTGTTTTGTAAAATTATCCAAAACTAAAATTACAGAAATTAAGGTCAACAGACTCACCAAAATAGGCTACAAACATTGACTACCGACATGCCTCACCGATGAACGCGACCCAATCCTGCGGCCTCCTTCCGACATCAGTGAATCCAAACGCAGCAGCCCACCTCGCTTAGGCCACCAATGCAAACCTGCGACCAAACTCTCCCCTTACTGTTTGTCAACGACGCCACCCTCGGTTGCTCCACCATGGTCACGCCCCCCTCAAGCGATGCTCTCTCTCCCACTACTCTTTGGCTGATGAGATATTGGTTTGAAATCTCATCCAAAGCCTCGGCCCGCAAGCTTTTGAATCGAAATCGATTCGCGGCCATAAAACGACGCGAAGCCCCCCTGCGATCATCAGCGTGAATCGATAAGCATAGCAAAATGCCACAGTTGATTTGCTTAGAAAATGTGGGTTTAGGGATTTGAAGAGCTCGGCAACTAAAAGAGAAAATAGAAAAACGCGATCTGGATTAATCTGCCATTTTTCTCTTCGAAGTGTTGATTTCATTCGACGAAATAAGATCAAATTTAAAATTGAGACGGCTCGGCTGAAAGAAAGAAGGGAACGAGATAGAAGTGATTATAAAAAGACAAAAGGGGGAAAAGAAATGACAGAAGCATGTTTGAATTAGCTAGCGTGATCATAAAGGAATAGGCAGTAGGGTGGCTGAGAGAAGACATAAAGAAAACCTGATGTGAATAGCATTTTTGACCAGTCAACAATGTATACAATATTATTTAAATTTAAATTTAAATTTTGAATCGTCTCGAAATCACCACTTAAAATTTTGACCTCCTATCGAGACGTGCCGCTAGGCATTTATAATGTTATACCCATATTCGGAACGCAATGAAAAAGGTTTCGAGCCCTAATTCGATCGTATAGAGAAGATAGGTTTTTGGATTGACTATTAAAATTTATTCAATTAATTATTTTTCAGGTGTTTATATCTCGTACGATCACATGATAATTCCGAAAGCTACGAAATTTGAAACCCGTTAATAATAATACGATATTACGGATCCAATGGAACTGGTTTCGTCAAATTCCGAGACTGTGCCTCGGAAGGCTATTTTAAATTTCGATTTAAACAATATATTTTCAAAACTGAACAAATCACCTTTAAATTCAATTTTAACACTTTTACTATCTTCAGTATTATCAATATAAATTTTACAAGCCTTCAAATTATTTTTAACAGGCTTAAAACCGAAGATTCAATAATTTACCCAATTTCAGTTTGTTAAATTAAATAGTTATATCATCCAACAAGCCGCTATATTAAATTCTAAATCTATTTTATTTAATAAAAAACCAAACTTTTCATATTCAAAATCAATTTATAATCCAAATTAAATATTTAAATCCATTTAAATATTCCAAACTCAACGATAAAAAATTCGGGTTGTTACATTCCTCCCCCCTTAAAAAAATTTCATCCCCGAAATTGCTAGTTAAGAGGAATGGTCTGATACCCGTTTACTATTTTCCCAAAACCAAACAGTTTTTAACAACTCTCAAAACAATCTTTTTATCAAAGACACACTAACCCTTTTTCTAGCCTTCCCAAAAGAAAACAAAACGTCAAGTGGCTAGATCAAAAACCCAATCAAATTTCATAAAGAAATTTAAACACATACTTTTTTGTCGAGCAATTCAATTTATCTTTTGAAATCAAAAATCCAAAATTTTCTTTTATAATACCTGTATATCTTACTTAGCAATAATATCCAATTACAACATTCAAAATCATTTTATACACTTCTTTACAAAATTTTAATGTTTATTCATCCAAGCCCGTACGATGTACCTATATCATTCGTATGCAATATCAAATCCGATCGCTCACTCGATCACACAATTTCACTTCCGAACGAGCATCGTCCACCCGACTTTCTAGTGCGGACTCAAATCTGGTTTCTTGATCATAAACCGTCATTCTCCTTGCATAGTCATAACTATGATAGAGAATTTCCAGAATCAATCAAAATCCATATCCGGGGTTCGCCGTCGAAAATTGAATAAAAAATCCTAACTCGGATCGATATAACTATCTCGAAATTCTTTGCTCGAATCTGGATCAAATTGCTATGCGAATAAAATAATAAACGTACATCCTACGTATTTATCTCAATTTATTATCAACTATATCAATTCTCTTTTTATTCACATTCATCTGATTTCTATTCACTTATCAACGCTTCATATATTTATTTTCACGTTACCACTTTAGTTTATATCTACTTCTATTCAAATTGGTTCTTCCATTTCCATATGAATTCAATTTATCTTCAATTCTGAATATTGAATTTTATCTTACATTTATGACTGATTCATATCATTATTTTAAATTAGTTTCATTCACTAATTTATTTCAATTTCCAATTTGAAATCGTTTTGTCGTTAACAAAATTTTCCTAAAAAATTTCAAAAATTTTTCCAGGTCCCAAAATTTTCAAATTTTTTTTGGCAGAGTCTCCTTTGCACGGAGGAGCTTTTGCAATTTGACAAGAGATATAAATATATATACATCGACCCACATGGTCGGAAAAACAAAAACTGTTCATATTTCCTATTTTTATTGCGTAGGCGTACCTTTATTTAGCATTTTTAAGCAAGCGGCTTATTATTTTAGCAATTAGCGCAACCAAAATCCTGCCAAACGGCCTTCAGGTACTTGTACTTACTCAGTTTAAACATATAAGCGCTATATGTAAGAAGTTTATAGCATTTCACTTATATTTAAATAGCTAAAACATGGATTCTATAACAATGCTATTATATACTTTCATAAGAACATATGTAAGGTTTCATTTAAATTCATTCCATTAAGCTTGACAACATTCCATGCTAATATTAATAACCATTTCCAAAATTAATTTAACCCAAACTTTTATTTAATGGGCTTTCATCCTTACTCAAAGCCAAGCTTCTATAAATTTTAAACTTAAGTTAATTTGCTTTAATTTATTCCAACTTCAAACTTAAGTTCACTTCTATTTGATTCTCATCTAATCAAATTCCATTTAGTTCAGTTAGCCCATCCATTTTATTTTAATTCACCTTCTCAATTTATCAAAATAATATCCAAGCACATACTTAACTCATTTATACTCGAATTGGATTTTATTTGTAACTCAAATTATTTCTATTATAATCCAATTCCATTTTATTTTTACAACCTCTCCACTTATTTTAATCCATTATCAATCCAAGTCGAATTCTATTTATAATTCGAGTTTATTTCCAAACTTCAGTATTAACTTACAATCCATTTTATTTAACCGAGTTAAATTTTATTAACATACTCTATCAAATAATTTATTTAGCTTATTAGCTTACTTCCAACTTTTAAATAATATTCGGTTTTATTACAAAAATCATGTCATTAAATTTTTATAATTTTAGTTTGGATCTTCTTTCATTTCCCAAAATTCCAACATTTTTTATTTCGGCTTATTTATTTCCTTTTTTTCATTTTTATAAGCTACTCCCTTAATAATATTCATACTTCCCCATCCATTTACAGTCCATCACATTTCCACTTTACTTTTAACTTGGGATTACATTTTTATTCCAATGCTTTTCAATTCTTTTATAAGCTTCCAAAGCCTATTTATCCCAATTCAATACTTTCTTAGTTTACGCTTATTTATTTAAGTAAGAATTTTATTCCATCCAATATTATCTATAACTCGACTGAATTTATTTCAATTCAATTTTATTTAACTTTAGTTAAATCTAGCATCATACCATTCTCTTTAATCTACTCAATCCACTTGAATTTAAATTAAGTAAGAACTTACTTTCGCTTAATATCATCTACATCTCAATTTATTTCATTACAATTCAATTTCAACTTACTTCAAATCCAACTCATTATTATTATTAACAACTTTTCTTAAGTTAATGTAATTCCAATTAATTTTATTTCTCAGTCCAAATTTAATTTTAATTTTCCATTTCATCACATTCAAAATTTACTAATTATTTCTTCCAATCATCCATTAAATTTTCCACAATTGAATTTTTCCAAATTAAATTTATTTAACCTTTTCACTTTAAATTTTAATTACAACATTCAAAGCTCATATTTTCTATTTAAAAATCATCTCAACTTTACAAGTTTATAGCTTACCTCATCAAGATTTTCAATTCAAATAAGGATTCAGGGTTTTAAACACTCGGCTTTTGGTTTCAAATCATTTTGAAATCAGCAATATCTCAAAATCACACTTCTTAAAATTTTAAACCAATCCTGGTTTTTATCCCCCACAAATTTCCTTTGAAATTTCCAAAGAAAAAACGAGCTCTTCTGAACAAATCAATTTGGCAGCAATCTGTCACTTAGAAACTCGAAGATGAACATCAATGATGCTGCAGTCATCACCGAAATTATTTTCCAATGATTGAAGTGAGTTCAATACTAAATCCCTTGCTAAAATTTATTTGAAACAATTTCCTTTCAGAAATACTTCAAAAAACAATAATGCTTTTATTTATCTTCAAAACACTTCGAAAAACACTTCCAAAATCTCTGGGGTTTTAAATTTTCAGATTTGATTTAAGTCAAATTTTAACTATAATTCATTTATATAATAATGCTCATACAAATTCCCATTCGATTATCCAAGTCATTCTAATTTTTATAATCGTATTTGTTAATCTTATATGTTTAAAATATTATCATCCAAACATCTAAGTTATATAACAATTTAAGAAAATATTTCTTTTACATCAAAATATATTTTGGGTAAAATTATTTCATTCACCCACTTTTAAAACAATACTGTGCCAATTGTTCTATTCAAATGTTTAGAAACCCCTTCGATACAGTTGTCCGGACTGTGCCGACGAAGGTTCATATGCCACTCAATAAATCGATCAACACAATATAAAACCATTTTCATTCCCACTGACAAATACGCGCTCATATCTATTAATACACTCAAACTCATTCTAGAGTACTACAGACTCTATTTTCAATGAGTAATCCGCACCAGAGCCAAGATTATCAAAAACCTAAGCTCTGATACCAATTGTAACAGCTTGCAAATCCGTACCCCATGAATCGACACTATTCTCCATCATTCAACTCAAGATGAACGGAAATACGAGCCATTTGGGTTAAAGAAGAAGAGGTAGAAGAAGAAAATAGAAAACAACATCAGAATCTAACCATCGCAGCGGAATAAAATATAATAGATAATAAATGATCTTTACACAAAAGCAAATCTGTTTATACATTACATCATTAGAATACAACATCAGAATTCAATACAATCAACAACACACTGAGGACGGTTATAATATCCCATCCTTCCAAATATGAACACACAGCGGAATAATAATCAAGTACAGAAGTACGTATTGCCATCCAACTTGTCTCCTGAGCTCCACAGTATCCTTTCCTGTATCCTATAATACTCGGTCTGACCCGAGCATTATAGTTAAATAACACTCGAGTCAGTCTGGAATACCAACGTGAGAAAACCACAATCATATTGATTATTAAAGTTCCAAAATTCTTTTGAAAACAAAAGCATCTCGTAAGACCACGCCACAAATAAACATGTTGGGTTTTTACCTTACGATAGCCAAAACACTTTTTATTAAAATCCTCTGATATTATAATAGAGCCTATTTACAAATACTTATTAAAATAGCCGAAATTGTTACATGATTAAATTCCAGCTACTAGCCACAGTCGTGGGTAATACAAACAAAACCGTAAAAGGCACGTAGGGAGAATGGATTTCCAACTAATGACTAGGCACTGGGGTACCACCTGTCACAGTACGTGGCCTAGATCACCATACCGAGGATTACTCCCAATCCCCTGCAACACAAGACCGGGACTACCACTTACTGGATAATCCCGAGTAAGATCACCCCATGGTTAGGATCAGCAACCGCACCACTAAGCCAAATAAAAAGGGACATCTAGACAGGGATGACCTCACCCTAATGAGCGCTACGCACCTAGCCATGCTGCATAACCCCTGATTTTCAGTCATTCTCGGTTGATGAGGCTTAAGGCTAAGCGTTACCTTTTTAGAACATATCACTTAGAATGCTCATCGCCCCCCTGATGATGTTCTGAAAGCATTCATCCATACAAGTTCGTCCCGGGTTCGAACGGAACTGAAGGCACTACTCCTATTACATCCATTTTGGAATCACCTCAGGATTAGTGGCGACTAGCCCTTGCAATTCACTCTCCATCTTCGTATCCAAACTCGTCTTCCTCACGAAAACGAACAAACGGATCGAAGTGGTTTTCAGGAAATAAATCCTGATCCCGGTCTCTTCGAAACGATCAGCGCATTGGCCATATTGATAGTCGGTTATTTAACTATCAATTAACATTCATGAACAACCATCAACCATAAATAATTTCACCAAATTATTTATTAACCTCAAAATATCTTCGCAAGATATATTTCCGTTTTCAACCCCTTTGAAAACAGTTTTCAAACCACACTCTTCTCATGGAATAATTTTCCAACCATTTATTCCCACTGAAAGCACCAAGTACAAAGCTTTATATTTTTAAAATAATTTAAAAACACTTTATTATAAATATACCTTAAAACATTTAAATTGAAAACTACTTCAATACTTTATTAAAAATATATGTACTTTAGGAATATTTAAAATGAGTTTACTTTATAAAATTTAAAACTAGATTTTCATCTTTAAAACAAAATACCAAGTCACCTTTAAATAATTACTACGATGATAGATTTGAAAAATACTTACTTTAGAATTTAAACAATTAGAAATAATAAATTTTCTAAAACATACCTTTAAAATAACTTAAACTTTTTACTTATACTTAAAATTTGTTTTGAAAATGTCCTTGGCTATTCAGGGAAATACATTTCCCTTCCACATCTTTAAAAATAAATCACTATTTATTTTTAAACAAATTTACCTATTCCTTTAATAAATTCCCACCATGAATTTATTCTTCCAAATATTCACTAATATATTATTTCACTTTTATAAACCAAGTATATAAGTTTCATAAACTCAACTTCCTTTAAAATTTTGATTCCAAACACTTACATCAATTTCCAAATTGATTTCCAATTTACTCCATTTTGAAATAAATTTCTTTACTTGCTCAATTTATTTCAAATCCATTAAATTTAGATTTTATTGCTTAATTTTGATTTAAAATCCTTTTTAACTGAAAACACATATTTCAGATTTCCAAATTCCTTCTTTATCCTTTTCACTAAATTTAAACCTTGAATTGTTTAAAAAAAATTCTTCATTCCTTTACATAATATCACTTAAGTTTTAAAATTCATTATTATTCTGTTTATTCAAAATCCCCTTTCCATACTTGGAACTTAATTATTAGAATTTTAAAATCACTTTTATTCCTTCCCAATATTTATTCAAATTCTCTATAATTATTTTACTTAAAAATTCACTCTTTTATTTCCTTTTCAAAAATCCAATTCTATATATTTTGATAATTTAGTGTTCCGAAATATATTCAAGTAAACCATAGCATTCAATATTCCAATTATCAATATAATTCATCACAAAATATCAAATATTCACAACGCAAAATATTTAACAATCTAAATAATTTTGAGGGATCCAGTTGGATCCCTCCAACATATTTCCCTGCATCCACAGATGTTAGCACAATACCAATTCCACTTCGATGTGGAATATCGCGGTATATGAGATTAATATAATATCATCCGCTATTATGCGGCGCATAGGGTCTCATCCGCTATATAATGCGGGAAATCAAACATTCCAATATATACTATATACTAGTATATATAATATAGCACATCAAGTCAATTCAATCATCCAACCAATTATTTAAATTTTACCATTTAAATTTAAATTAAAACCAGATGAGTGATATTAACTCAACTTTGATTTAGTTTTGCAAACCAATCCAATCTTGACTTGTTTCTCCATGATTTATAGACCTTGTATAACATTAACACGGTTTATTAACATTTGAAATAAAATACTAAATTTAAATGACAAATGATTTAATTTAACTAAAAATTTGGTTTTAAACCAAAAAATAAATTTCAACTAATCTTCTTATAATAAAATATTTTTCTTAGTGCCTAGAATAATTAGATATCCATTATTTCTTAAAATAAATCTAGTAAATTAAAACATGTATATTTATTTCTATTTTTCTTTTTTTCCCAAACTGCATATGCTAAAAAAATCTGTATAAGCTTTAAACATTTAGAATCCTATTTCTCCTAAATCTTATTGTTTTATAAAATTATCCAAAACTAAAATTACAGAAATTAAGATCAACAGATTCGCCAAAATAGGCTACAAACATCGACAGCCGACATGCCTCACCGATGAACGCGACCCAGTCCTGCGGCCTTCTTCCGATATCAGTGAATCCAAATGCAACAACCCACCTCGCTTAGGCCACTAATGCGAACCTGCGACCTGACTCTCCCCTTACTGTTTGTCGACGACGCCACCCTCGGTTGCTCCACCATGGTCACACTCCCCTCAAGCGATGCTCTCTCTCCTACTACTCTTCGGTTGATGAGATATTGGTTTGAAATCTCATCCAAAGCCTCGACCCTCAAGCTTTTGAATCGAAATCGATTCGCGGGCATAGAACGACGCGAAGCCCCCCTCCGATCATCAGCGTGAATCGATAAGCATAGCATAATGCCACAGTTGATTTGCTTAGAAAATGAGGGTTTAGGGATTTGAAGAGCTCGGCAACTAAAAGAGAAAATAGAAAAACGCGATCTGGATTAATCTGCCATTTTTCTCTTCGAAGTGTTGATTTCATTCGACGAAATAAGATCAAATTTAAAATTGAAAGGGCTCGGCTGAAAGTAACAAGGGAATGAGATAGAAGTGATTATAAAAAGACAAAAAGGGGAAAAGAAATGACAGAAGCGTGTTTGAATTAGCTAGCATGATCAGAAAGGAATAGGCAGTAGGGTGGCTGAGAGAAGACATAAAGAAAACCTGATGTAAATAGCATTTTTGACCTGTCAACAATGTATATAATATTATTTAAATTTAAATTTAAATTTTGAATCGTCTCGAAATCACCATTTAAAATTTTAACCTCCTATCGAGACGTGCCGCTAGGCGTTTACAATGTTATACATATATTCCGAACGCAATGGAAAAAGTTTCGAGCCCTAATTCGATCGTATGGAGAAGATAGGTTTTTGGATTGACTATAAAAATTTATTCAATTAATTATTTTCCAGGCGTTTATGTCTCGTACGATCACGCGATAATTTCGAAAGCTATGAAATTTGAAACCCGGTAATAATACAATATTACGGATCCAATGGAACTGGTTTCGTCAATTTCCGAGACTGTGCCTCGAAAGGCTATTTTAAATATCGATTTAAACGATATATTTTCAAAACTGAATAAATCACCTTTAAATTCAATTTTAATAGTAATATCATCCAACAAATCGCTATATTAATTTCTGAATCTATTTTATTGAATAAAAAACCAAACTTTTCATATTCAAAATCAATTTATAATCCAAATTAAATATTTGAACCCATTTAAATATTCCAAACTCAACGATAAAAAATCCGGGTCATTACACTGTATCTATTTAATGAAATTTGAACAAGTTTTCACAACCAAAAATCTTCAACAATTATGCGACGACTGACTAAAACTTAGGATAATTCCATTCGCACTTACCGATTACATCGAGAAATGATTGTATAGCTTGCCTTCGAATTAGATTAAAACTTGGGACGAATTTAAAAAAAAACTTTTAAAGAAATTTTACCCCTTGGAAAAAATAACCAAAATTTGAAATCAAATTGTAAACTTCCATCAATTTGGGGGTGAATCCTTCAGAATTTTTTTGAAAGATTCAAGCAATTTTTGATAAAATGTCCACGTCACAGTTTCGATGGACTCTTTGCTAAATTTTATATGATGGACTTGAAAATAACTCTCGAACAATGCTTGAATCAATGTGCCAAGGAAACTTTGTAGCACAACACCACGGTGCCGCTTGACAATTTTTTGAAAACTTAGCCGAAAAATCATCTCAATGGGAACAATCTAATGAGAAATCAATTTATTCAAGATCGAACGCACATTTAATAGGATCTTCGTTAGCCTAAGATGTGAAAATCGATGCGATTATAAGCAAATTTGATAACGTTTTTTCATCCAATCAAATGAAACAAGCTTCTTAATCTCGTATTATAAATGAAATGATACAAATCATATTGCCAATCATTGTCCTCGATCGTTAGGACAAATCAATGTTTTTAACAAAGTTAGGAACGATCCTTTCTCTCCAACGTGCAACCCCAGTTGGAGAATTAATCCTAATTTCGCTTGGAATTAAGACAATTCAAACATGAATTTGTTCAACCATCTTTTCAAGCATTTCCAAACAATGCTTCAAATCCTTCTTTTCTGTCAAATCAATTTCAACAAAACTTTGTGCTACCTTCTTAAAACCAAGCACAACAATCTTTTATTCCCCAAGATGACAAATGAATGACTTCACTTTAGAAAATTTTGGAAACGTTGGCTAAAGCGACCACACAAAACTTTAATCAAATAACAATTTGCAAAATTTGTTAACCTCATACATGCAAAATATGAGCCAATCGATCGCTAAGCTTGAAATGCAAACGAGTCAATTAGCCACTTCTATGAGTGAATGTGAAAAAGGTGCGTTCCCTAGTCAACCTATTCCAAACCCTAGAAATCAAAACACAAACTCAAACCAAGCTCATGTCATTCAAGATAGAAATTTGAATCAAATGAACGCTATAACCACTTTGCGATCCGGTAAGCAAATCAATAACCAAATTGTTGATCCTAATGACTTGCAGGAAATTTCTTCCAAATCTCCAATACCTTCATCTGAGTCCAATCCGAACATTGGATCCAATTTTGATTCTCCTCCTTCACCAACTCAAGTAGACTTACATACTGAGTTGCTAGGTCCATTTCCCCGTACACTACATGCTAAGAAGCATTAAGAAAAAATGGAAAAAGTGTTAGAAATTTTTAAGTAAATCATGGTCAAAATTCATCATTTAGACATAATTCAACAAATCCCGACTTACGCTAAATTTTTGAAAGACTTATGCACTCAAAAATGACACACGCAAATGCGGAAAAAGGTCTTTTTAGTGACTAGTCTACACGAAGTCTTATCTCAATCCATTCCTATGAAATACAAAGATCTTGGCTGCCCCGCAATCTCATATACGATAGGAGACAAGAAAATCAACAAATGTTTGTTAGTCTTAAGTGTTAGCATAAACTTGCTTCCACATTCAGTTTACCGACAACTAGGTTTAGGTGATCTTAAATTTGATGAAGGTCACACATCAACTGGCCGATCGTTCTGTAAAGAAATCAATAGGAGAAATCAAGGACGTACTCATTAAAGTGAGAGAATCCATATTTCTAGTCGATTTCATCGTCCTTGAAACCCAACCTGTAAACAATCTCACTAGCCAAATCCCTTTGATTTTAGGATGACACTTCTTGGCCACATCGAATACTTTAATCAATTGTCGAAATGGTTCAATGGGAATTTCTTTTGGTAACATGACTATAGATGTCAACATCTTCAATTAGAAAATCAATCAAATGAACCATTTGAACAGACTTTGGAAGTTAGTGTTGTTCATGAAAATTTTGAAAACGAAACAAATGACCACAATAATAAACACGAGGTGGAATTTGAACAATTGTTTCAAGATGTTCCAAATGAGATCGAAGACATGCTTCCCTTCGAACCTCTCACGATTGAGTCTAAAACTCACACAATTTCTTTGATTGAGCAACCTCCTAGGTTAGAGCTCAAACCTCTTCCTTCTCACCTTAAGTACGCATACGTAAGTGAAAATGACACTCTTCTCGTCATTATTTCTACCGAGCTTTCTCTTGACCAAGAAGCATCTCTTCTTTTAATTCTTTCGGAAAAAAAGAAACGATTGGGTGGTCCATAATTAACATTAAGGTAATTAGCCCTACAATTATTCAACATCACACTCATTTAATCAACGAAGCTAAACCCACTCATGATGCGCAACAAAGACTTAACCCTAAAATAAAAGATGTGGTTCGAGAATAAATTCTTATTCTCCGTGATAATGATATCATATATCCCATCTTCAATAGTTCGTGGGTTAGCCCAATTCATATCGTGCCTAAAAAGTCCGGTATCACCGTTATCATGAATGACTCTAGCAAACCCATTCCAAATCGTACTCAGATGGGTTGGCATGTTTGCATTGATTATCAAAAATAAAATGTTGCAACACGTAAAGGTCATTTCCCTCTTCCTTCATCGACCAAATGATTAAACGATTAGCGGGCCATGAATTCTATTGTTTTCTTGATGGTTATTCCGGTTATAATCAAGTTCCAATCGCTCCCGAAGATCAAGAAATTACGACTTTCACATGTCATTTTGGAACCTTTGCTTATCGATGTATGCCATTCGAGCTTTGTAATGCTCCCGCGACTTTCCAATGGTGCATGGTTGGCATCTTTTCTGAGATGACTGAATGTTTTCTAGAAGTTTTTATGGATGATCTCTCTATCTTTGGAGATTCTTTTTCCGAATGCTTACATTATTTCAAGTTGGTTCTAAATCACTGTAAAGAGAAACATTTGACTTCGAATTGGAAAAAATTCCACTTTTTGGTCAAACAGGGAATTGAGGTAGATAAAGCAAAAGTCGATGTTATATCATGAACAACCCACATTTTTCCAATAATTAAAATATTGAATTTAATAAGATTTTGTAACTTAATATTGGAGAAAATTAAAATTTAAGATTTAATAATGAAAATAATAACTAGAATGTAATGTTAATAATGTTAATTCAAGGCAATTGATAACTATTTTAATACAAGTCCAATTAATTGAAAAGATTGTAAAGCCATAATAGGTTGTAGATTGTAAATCAAGAAATAAAATTTAATATTGGAGTCAATGTTGAAGTTATATGTAATAAATTGGAATTGGCTAATATTGAAAATGAAATCAGTGACGTGTAAGTAGTTATAACATTTGTGTGTAGATAATAAACTTATAAATGTAAGTATATTAATTAAAAGGTGACAACTGTTACCTGTTACACATTTATTTAATCTGTTGAATTAAATTGGAAATCAACTGCAATTAAAAGTAATTGAATATTACGTTAATAAGAATTAAGAAGATAATTAAATATTAGTGTAATAAAATATAAACCAATGTTAATCATATCCATAAGATGACAATTGGTTGAAAAATGAGATGTAAAATCAAATAAATGGATTTATTGGAATTTAAAATATAATTTAATGAATTTATTTCAATTGAAATTGCACATTGTAAATTGTGTAATATTTAATATTAAATTTAACATGGGGAAATGGTTTGAAAAGATTGTTAATTTCTGTGTAATTAGAAATGATGAAATTAGTTAATTATAAAATTGAAACTGACAAAGTAATTAAATTAATTTAATAATAATTTATTTGATTAATGTGGAAATAGCCATTTTGGCCACTATCTCAGATTTTGATGAAACCAGTTTCATCGGATCCATAATGGTGAATCATTGTAGGATTCCAAGTTTCGCAGTGATCGGACTTGTCGTTTGATCGTACGGACTCGAAACACGCATAAATCAATTTGGAATAAGCTGATTTTAAGTCTAACTTCTCCATACGATGGAATTAGGACTTGAAACCTGTTCCATTGAATTTAAAATTATTGAAAATGTCTATTTTAATATATGGGATGACCAAAGTTCGTTCCGAAAACAAAGCAGACATTTTTGGTAGTTATTGGCGTTCGTACAAATCCAATTCGTGTTCATTTTTATTATCGGGCTTTGTTCATATTAATAGCTCTTTCTAAGCCCTAGACTTTTTTATTTCTTATCCCAGTACGTAAAATTTCATCTATCTGCTTCTCCTTCTTAATGGTAGAAACTCTATTTCCTAGATTCAAATTGCAAATCAAAATCAAATCGAAAAATTAAAACTCCTCAAACTATATCGAATTATATATCGTTGGAAAGATCTCAATGAATGTGTAACGACACGCTATTTTGGACTATTCGCATCCAAACATGTCGGACTTAAATAATTCAAAATACCGAATTGTTAATTTAGATTTGGCAAAACTGAACATATACAGTAAATAAATAATCACAGAATCACAGACACAGAGTAATAATATGCAGCGGAAGCAAAAGATAGTAGTTCATGAAGCTACTATATATATATATAAGAGTTAAATAAGTTACAACAGAAGTCTCGAATACAATAGTCAAGTACAAGAATCAGAATACATCACTGAAATCAACTGAATACTGAAAGCTGGATAGATAGCTGGATCTCCAGGCGAAGCTCCAACTCCAAAGATGAGTCTCAAAAGCCGGACCACTCAGTCTGACCCGAGCGTAAAGCAAAACATAAAACACTCGAGTCAGGATTAACATTCTTATATCAATAAATCCAACTCAAGTGAATTAACAATTGAAATACAGTAACTCAAGGGATGTTGGAATAACCATCCTCTAAGGATCCGTTAAACTATCTACTATGTAGTAGTGTACGCTAAATAGATAATGTCTATCAGTGATATGAAATATCAAAATAGTGTTAAGGCGTTACCATTATCCCCCTTAACACATTTTATATAAGTGTCGTAGTCTATACAGTACTGTAAAATCCACCGTAAACTGGTGGGATATCAGAGAGTACTTCATAGGTATAACACAAAACAAATTCGTAGTAGTCGCGTATATAGGGATGCAAGTATGACAAGGCACATCAGTCAATACCCAAGGTATTGAAACTACCGTTTGCCTGATCCGGACTGGTGAAAACGCATCGCCGCAACGATCGCAATACTGCGAAACAACACTCCCAAGATTATGAGGGTGCACCAATCAATAATAAGTAATGAGTAGTTTAAGAAGAAGTGTGTTCACTCGAGGTGGCTAACCCCATTTGGCTCGGCACGGCTCATGTTTTAGCCATTTCCATTTTGACACAAGTATCAAGGCTATCCATTATCGTTCTCTTTCTCCAGTCACCACGTACATCATTCCAACCACTTCATTCTGGATCACACTCCATGTATAGTTATTAAAGTGGTTTTTGGTTTAGACAGAGAGTATCTCCCTAACCGATTCTGGTTTCTTTAATAACTTTCATAATTATTGCACCGATTGGTCGTTTAATAAATTTCAAAAACCAAATCAAATTCAATTTCAATTAGAGTTTATAAATCAACCTTTCATTTGTCTTTGTAAATCAATTTCCATAATTTACTTTTCAAAAATTCCAAATTGTTGTTTCAAAATCTTATAATTCAATTTCAAATTTTTATTTAAACAATTCAAATATTGGCTCAAGTTCGTATATATGTTTCATCCCGTAATCATTTAAATAAATTAAATTTAACATTCAAATCAATTTTAAATTCATTTATCGATTTCATTCAATATTCGTTAAGTTAATTCATCATTCAAAACGACTTCTATTAAATTTCCAATTCATTAAATCAATTACTTAAGTACAACTCCATTATATCAAAACTTTCAAATTTAATTAAATTAGGTTCGTCAAATCAAATCCTTAATTTACAAGTATTATATTTATTCAACACATAAATCATATTTTATTTCTTGTTAAAGAAAACAATCTCACTTATTTACTACTTTAAATAATTTTCCCAAAACTCAATATTAAAGAAACTCAATTTCATTTATTAACGAAGTTCAAATTCACTTATTCGGAAGTTCAATTTCTCTTATCAAAGAATTCAATTTTATTTTATTATCAAATAATTCAATCTTATTCAATTATTAATAATTCCAAACCTAATTATTAATAATTTCAAAATTAATAATTTCAAACTTAATTATAAATTCAAACTTAATTATTAAATCATTTCAAACTTAATTCAATGAATAATTCTAAATTTACTGTCAAATAATTTATTTTAAAACAACGTTCTTTTAATAACTATTATGTTAATATTTTTTTGTTTCAGATTTTTAAATATTAACATTTTCCTTTCATTAAATTCAAATTCCAACTTCATTTCAAATCTTATTATTTATTTAAATAAAATATTTATTTTTATTTTTAAATCAAATTATTGACCAATTGGGTTTATTTAATTCTCTATCCTAAGTCAAGTTCATTTGGGTATTTATCATTTCAACCCGATTCCATTTCAATTCAAATATCAAAGCATAGCAAAGGGAACTTGCAGTGTGATAACTGGGATGGTGTCAAAGTAAATAAACAAACAAAAATCAAAAATCAATTACAATCTAATAATTAATTCAAATAATCCCGGAATATTCTTATTAATTTACATTGTTGTTTGTGCAAATTAATATAATTATTTCTAGAATCTACACTATCTGTAACGACCCGTAAATTTTCGATAATTAAAATAGCTAATTTAATAAGATTTCGTGATTTAGTGTTAGAAAAAAAAATTGTAAGTCGTTTGGAATAATAATAAATGTTGAATCTATTGGGATTATAATAGAGTTAATAAGATTTTAAAAACTGGAATTTATTGGATAAATTGAATAACGGGTTTAATATGATTAAAAATGATTTGTAAAATTTTATTTTATCATATTGGAGTTATAGTGATGTTATAGAACTTTTAAAACTGAATTTAAAATTTATTTGTGAAAATTGAATATTTTAATATTTAATTATCGACTGGAAAATAGCCAATTTTTGAACAGTCTCAGAATTGGACAAAACTAGTTCCATTGGATCCGTAATAGTTAGTTATTATCGGATTTCAATTTTCGTAGCAATCGGAGTTGTCGTTTGACCGTGGCAGCTCGAAACGCGTTGAAATTGTTTTAATATTAATTTGGCGAGTTAAAATAGTCATTTTTCAAACGGTCTCGGATTTCGACGAAACTAGTTTCATTGGATCCGTAATGTGATATTATTGTAAGGTTTCAAATTTCGTGTCAATCGGATTTACCGTTTGTCCGGGGCAAGCCAAAACGCATAGAAAATCGTTTAATCGGTTTAATTTAAAATTGATCGTTTATTTCCGTAACTCTCACATATGATCGAATTAGGCCTTGAAACTAGTTCCATTGCGTCCGGAATGGGGGTAAAACCTTATAAACGCCTGGCGGCACGTCTCGATTGGAGTTCGGATGATTTTGGACCTACCTATATAAATACGCACGCAAACCGAGGCAGTTTTATTATTATTTTAATCCAGAAACCCTAATTGACTTCAGCCCTAGCCGCCATTTCCTGAATCAATGGCCACGAAATTCGAAACTTCTTTCTTATTTTCCTCTCAATCCATCAACAATTAGCAAAAACTCTCAACTACAAAGTTGTAGAGCACGATGAAAGCTTCAAATCCATACGGAGATGATCGAAAACGGAGCTTCGAATCAACGGGAAATCGTGTAGGAAGGGGCTGCGTTTTTCACGTTTTTCGAGGTGATAGGGGAGGCCGAGTTCAACATGGTGGCAGCCGATGGTGGCTCTCGAGCGGGGCTTCGCAACGATGGTCTCTGATCAACTTCCCGACGCTTGTGGTGGTCGCAAAATGGAACCCTAGTTTGAAGCTTGATGGGTTCTCATGCGTGCGTTTCCTGTAGAAGTAACGTGAGGTAGGAGGAAGATCGCGCACGGCTTGGATTTGCAGGCTTTGAGATGGATGGCCCAGATCTGTTAGGGTTAGAAATAAAATAAAAGTTGTATATTATTTATATTTCAATTTGTGTAAACTTCTAAAATGCATAACTTTTTCATACGAGGTCGAAAACGCGCGAAACTTTTTGCGTTGGAATCGTATGGACGAGCTCTACGCGATGCAACTGGATTGGAATCATTTGGAGCTAGAGAAAATTTTGAGTTAAATCGAACGTCGTTCGATTTGATTTAAAATTGTAAAATCAAGGTGAGTGTTTTATAACGCTCACAACGTACTAAATATCTTTATGCTAGTTAAATTTGTCATTATGTAGTGTTATGATTTTATTTGTCGTTGTTTGATAAAAATTTAATGGCCATATAGATTGTCATTCGAATTAATCGTTGAAGTTTAAATTTGACAATTAAATTGAAATTGAAATTGAATTGCAATTTAATCACCCGACATCGATAACTATGAAATTGCCTTGAATTGTATTGCCTATTGGACGATGTATTTCGATGGATGTTATTGGTTGATGTTTGAATGTTTGGATGTTTATTTGTTTATATATATCATGCTATGCATACATATGACACTGTGATTGATTTAAATGATATATTCATCCCTGACATTTAATTATAATAACTAATCACTTGGCCATAGGTTAGAAAATTATATACGGACACCGAGTTGGTTAAATTAAATGATTTTAAAAGTTGTTTTGAAATTATTTAAATGAATTGATTTTAAGAATAAAATCCAATTTATGGAAATTGAATTATTTTGAATTGGAGCTCGAAATGTTAGAATTTAAACTTGGTAAACGAAATTATTAAATAAAATCGAAGTTTAGATTTAAATTGAAAATTGAAATACGGTGTAAATTTTTGAAAGTTGATTTGTTTTGAAAGATTGGACTTTTAATCGAACTCTGAATATTTCTAAGAAAATTGATATGAAATGATATTTCAAGTTTGAGTTTGGAATTGAAAATTTATTTGAAATTTAGATTTAAATTAATTTGGAATATATGATGATTTTGAAATGATTTGATTTTAAAGCGAATATGATATTTTGTTATCAATCATGAATCAATTTGAAATATAAAAGAGCCAACGGTGTAATAATACGTAGTTATTAAAGAGACCGGGATCGGATATGGACATACTCTCTGTCGATACCGAAAACCACTTTAATAACTATTATACGCAGAGTGTTGATCCAGAATGAAGTGGATGGTTTGGTGAACGCGTTGACTGAAGAAAGAGAACGATATTGGATGACCCCTGACATGACTAAAACAGGAGCCGCGCCGGGCCATTGAGGTTCGCCACCTCTAGCGGACACACTTCTTCGATACCATATCTATTACATTTGTGATGCGATTTGGGTGCACCCCTTGATTTGGGAGTGTTGTTTCGCGGTGTTGGGGTAGCTGCTGGCTATGCCCAACATCAGTCCGGATCACGCAACTACTAGTATCCTAGTTGGTATTGCCTCATGTACCTTGTCATACTGATTATCCTATTCGCGACCACTACGTTTTGATTTGTACCTTGAGTATATGGATTGCCCTCTGGTGACTTCCGGTTTTGGGGAAACTACGGTCTTGTATATGCTTTTAGGAATATAAAATGTGTTAAGGGGGATTATGGTAACGCCTTAACGCTATTTTGATACTTTATATTACTGATAGACATTATCTACTTAGCGTATATTACTACATAGTAGATAGTTTCACGGATCCTTGAGAGATGGAAAATCCCGTAACATCTCTTGAGTTATTGCACGCACGTTGACACTGGATATGAGATGTCAAACCCCGTAAACATCTCTGACGCCGTTACACTCATATTTATTTACGATTGATTTAACTTTCATAAGGATATTTTAGTCCTGACTCGAGTGTTTTGTCTTTTCATTACGCTCGGGTCAGTCCTGAGTTTTCAGTTTAGGTTGAAGATCATTTCCTTGGAGGACGGAGACGAAGATTTGGTATATTATCTACTACTATTATATTCATTCCATTCCGCTGCATTGTTGTATGATATTTGTTGTGTATGTAACTCTGATAAATGTTGTATAATAATAATCAAATGTATTCATTTCAAATGTATTCATTTAATTAACAGCTTCATGAACTGTTATTTTATTATTATACTTAGCCTTCCGCTGTGAGATTCTGTGTTGTTTCATTTCCTTTATTTCCCTTCCTTTTCTTTTCTTAATTACCCCAATAACTATCTGCCCTTTTAATGGTTTGGAATCGACATGTCTATTTGATCGTCGGTTTAAACTGTCCAAAAAGGCGGGTCGTTACACTATCATTTCATGTAGATTAAAGTTTATTACACTATTATTTTATGCGGTTCCACAGTTGACATTTATTATTCGATTTCATACTATATCAATTTAAACAACATACAATTAAATGGTTCAAGGTGCAAATAATCATATTTCTACACGTCAATTTATTTAAACATTTAAGGGGTCATATTATGCAAACGTCATCTAATCAAATTTAACACATATATAAAATCTAACTATACTACGTCAATTTTAATTCAAATTATATATCAATTGCGACATTAACAATTTAAGGTCCAATGTCAACATCAAACAATCAATCTGTAACGACCCGCTATTTTGGACTATTCGCATCCGCACATGTCGGACTTGAATAATTCAAAATACCGAATTGTTAATTTAAAATTTGGCAAAACTCAGATATACAGTAAATAAATAATCACAGAATCACAGACACAGAGTAATAATATGCAGCGGAATTAAAGGAGATAGTAGTTCATGAAGCTACTATATAAATATATAAGATACATCAGAGTTATATAAGTTACAACAGAAGTCTCGAATATAACAGTCAAATATAAGAATCAGAATACATGTAACGTTTCCGATTTTTCGTTGCCGAAACTGACGTACCTAGGGTTTATCCCGCGTTCCGGACACAATGGAACAGGTTTCGAAAGCTAATTCGGAAGTATGTGCGAGTTATGGCTATAAACGCTCAATTTAAATTAAACCGATTTAAACGATTTTCTAGGCGTTTTAATTTGTACCGGACAAACGGTAAATCCAATTGACTTGAAATTTGAAACCTTACAAAAATATCACATTACGGATCCGATGAAACTGGTTTCGTCAAAATCCGAGACTTTTTGAAAAATGGTTATTTTCACTCGCCAAATTAAAATTAAAAATAAATCGATGCGTTTCGAGCTGCCACGATTAAACGATAGCTCCGATTGACACGAAAATTGAAATCCGGTAATAACTAACTATTATGGATCCAATGGAACTGGTTTCGTTCAATTCTGAGACTGTTCAAAAATTGACTATTTTACAGTCGATAATTAAATATTAAAATATTCAATTTTCACAAATTAACTTTTAATTCGATTTTAAAAGTTCTAAAATATCGTTCTAACTTCCATATGATAAAATAAAATTTTACAAATCATTTTCAATCATATTTAACCCTATTTTCAATTATTTCCATAATTTAACATATTAAATTATCGATTTAATTATTCAATTAAATCCAAGAATTCAAAATAAAATTTATTTGACTTATAAATTCACTTATTAATATTTAAAATTAATTAAATATTCATATTTTAATTATCAAAAATTCTGGGTCGTTACAATCTTCCCCCCTTAAAAGAATTTCGTCCTCGAAATTACAAGTAAGAAAAGTTATGGAATTTATTAATTTTTTTCAAATTTATAATTAAACTTCTTACAATAACTTTACTAAGTTTTCAAATCATACTTGGTTATCTTTTCAAAAACAACTACTATTGTTTAACTTTCAATTCTATATCAAAGTTAAAGTTTTCAAAAATTTTCTAAATTTCTCAAATTTTTCTAACGCCTTAAATTTTCGGAAAAATTCGCCATAGTCTCCTTTGCGCGGCTCGATCCGAAAAAAAAATGACAGTATATATATCACAAATATACATCTCATCAAGTAATGAGGCATCCCACAGGGAAAAAAGTGTAAAAGTACGATATTTAATCCGAGATATGTACTTTATATTTTATTAGCGAGCATATACGGCTAATATAGCGCGAAAGCGAGCTCCAAATGCGAAGCAAACGCGATCCGCACCTACTAATTACTCAACAAACAACATGAGAATCATGCATATAGACAATAGTATCGATATACAACATATAGCAACATAATAACTATATATGTCAACATAGCAAATGCAACTAAAGCAACAAATGCAAACATCAACCAACTAACATTCAACAAATTCATAACCAATATATATTGATACCACATTGTCAGGACACGATTCTTCGTCTTCCGAAAATTCGACATCGACACTCACTTTATCGACTGCCGAGGAATCGAACGACGGAAAACCGAACACTGAGGGTTTTTAGAAAGAAAAATTTAGGAAAAGAAAAGAGAAAAAGATAGAAAATTTAGATAGGGAAAAGAAAATAGAAATTAGAGAGAATAGAAAACAGAAAAGAAAATAGAACGGGACAGAAAGAAAACAGAACAACATCAGAATCTCACAATTCGCAGCGGAACAACATATAATAATAAATGAATAATCTTTAAACAAAGAACTGTATCAGTTATTACATTACATCACATTTCATTACATCATATCATCAGAGTGTACAACAACATCAACAACAACAGTGCAGCGGAAAAAGAATACTATATACTAGTAATACGCCATGCCATCCAACTTGCCTCCAGCAACTCCTGATATCCAGAATATCCTGATAAATCTTAACTCTTGACTGCCCGTGTGGAAATTGGTGGGCACCCAGAGTTTAGGAAGGAAAACAATAAACTCCAAGTCAGTCATGAGACTGGTGTGAGAACTCAAAACAGTTTATTTATCTTTAAAATCAAAATAGAGGAATATTTTTAAATATATTCATTAGTTTCACTTCTTACATATATAAGTTTTATTTCACAATTGTAATCACTTTAATTATAATTCCATTCTTATAATTCTTTTACTTATACAATTAATTCTTTAATTTAGATTATTCAAACTAAACAATATACTTATATACACTTTTATAATTCTGATAAATTATTCCTTTATATATAAAATATACTCAAGGTAAAATTATTTCATTTACCCAATTTAAAACAATACTGTGCCGAATTGTTCTATTCAAGTGTTTAGAAACCCCTTCGGCATAGTTTGACAGACCGCGCTGACGAAAGTTCATATGCCACTCAATAAACCAATCATCACAATATAAAACAATTTTATATTCACTAAAAAATACGCTCTCATAGCTATTATTACTCTCAAACTCAATCTAGAGTACTACTGACTCTATCTCTAATGAGTAATACCCAACAGAACCATGGTTGTCGCTTAACCATATGCTCTGATACCAAATGTAACGTTTCCGATTTTTCGTTGCCGAAACTGACGTACCTAGGGTTTATCCCACGTTCCGGACACAATGGAACATGTTTCGAAAGCTAATTCGGAAGTATGTGCGAGTTATGGCTATAAACGCTCAATTTAAATTAAACCGATTTAAACGATTTTCTAGGCGTTTTAATTTGTACCGGACAAACGGTAAATCCAATTGACTTGAAATTTGAAACCTTACAAAAATATCACATTACGGATCCGATGAAACTGGTTTCGTCGAAATCCGAGACTTTTTGAAAAATGGCTATTTTCACTCGCCAAATTAAAATTAAAAATAAATCGATGCGTTTCGAGCTGCCACGATTAAACGATAGCTCCGATTGACACGAAAATTGAAATCCGGTAATAACTAACTATTACGGATCCAATGGAACTGGTTTCGTTCAATTCTGAGACTGTTCAAAAATTGACTATTTTACAGTCGATAATTAAATATTAAAATATTCAATTTTCACAAATTAACTTTTAATTCGATTTTAAAAGTTCTAAAATATCGTTCTAACTTCCATATGATAAAATAAAATTTTACAAATCATTTTCAATCATATTTAACTCTATTTTCAATTATTTCCATAATTTAACATATTAAATTATCGATTTAATTATTCAATTAAATCCAATAATTCAAAATAAAATTTATTTGACTTATAAATTCACTTATTAATATTTAAAATTAATTAAATATTCATATTTTAATTATCAAAAATTCTGGGTCGTTACAATACATCACTGGAATCATCGAGTATCTGAAAGCTGGATAGATAGTTGGATCTCTAGGCGAAGCTCCAACTTCAAAGGTGAGTCTCGAAAGCTGATCAACCACTCAGTCTGACCCGAGCGTAAAGCAAAACACAAAACACTCGAGTCAGGATTAATACTCTCATATCAATAAATCCAACTCAAGTGAAATAGCAATCGAAATACAAGTAACTCAAAGGATGTTGGAATCACCATCCTCTAAGGATCCGTTAAACTATCTACTATGTAGTAGTGTACGCTAAATAGATAATGTCTATCAGTAATATAAAATATCAAAATAGTGTTAAGGCGTTACCATTATCCCCCTTAACACATTTTATACAAATGTCATAGTCTATACAGCACTGTAAACTCCACCGTAAACTAGTGGGATATTAGGGAGTACTCCATAGGTATAACACAAAACAAATTCGTATTGGTCGCGTATATAGGGATACAAGTATGACAAGGCACATGAGGCAATACCCAAGGTAGTGAAACTACCGTTCGCCTGATCCGGACTGGTGAGAACGCATCGCCGCAGCGATCGCAACACCGCGAAACAACACTCCTGAAAAGTACGAGGGTGCACCAATCGATAACAAGTAATGAGTAATAGTTACGAAGAAGTGTGTCCGCTCGAGGTGGCTAACCCCATTTGGCCCGGCACGGCTCCTGATTTTAGTCATTTCCAATTTGACACAAGTGTCAAGGCTATCCATTATCGTTCTCTTTCTTCAGTCATCACGTACATCAATTCAACCACTTCATTCTGGATCATCACTCCACGTATAGTTATTAAAGTGGTTTTCGGTTTAGATAGATAGTATATCCATAACCGATTCTGGTCTCTTTAATAACTTCCGTAATTATTACACCGATTCGTCGTTTAGTAAATTTCAAACCAAATCAAATTCAATTTCAATTTCAATTCGTAAATTAACATTTCATTTGTCTTTCGAAATCGATTTCCATAATTTACGTTTCAAACTACCAAATAACCATTTCAAAATCTTACAATTCAATTTCAATTTTCATTTAAAAAATTCAAACAGTGGTTCAAATTCGTATATATAAACTTCATTCCGAAGTCATCTAAATTAATTTATTTTAACATTCAAATCAATTTAAATTCATTTATCGATTTCATTCAATATTCGTTAAATTAATTATCATTCAAACAATTCTATTCAAATTCCAATTCAATTAAATCAATTACTTAAGTTCAATTTCATTATAACAAAACTTACAAATTTACTTAAATTCGATTCGTCAAATCATATTCTTAAAATTATAAGTCTTACATTCATTTCAATAAACGCATTTTATTTCTTGTTAAAGAAATTCGATTTCACTTATTTCTTTACTTAGTTACAAATTTCTAAAACTCAATTAATAAAGAAACTAAATTTCACATATTCGAGAAGTTTACTTTCACTTGTTAACTTACTTAAATAATTTTTTCAAAACTTACTTAAGAAAGAAACCCAATTTCATTCATTAACGAAGTTCAAATTCACTTATTCAAAAGTTCAATTTCTCTTATCAAAGAATTCAATTTTATTCAATTATCAAATAATTCAATCTTATTCCATTATTGAATAATTTCAAACTTAATTATTAATAATTCCAAAACTTAATAATTTCAAACTTAATTATAAATCCAAACTTAATTGTTAAATCATTTCAACTTAATTCAATGAATAATTCCAAATTTAATTATTAAATAATTCATTTCAAACAACGTTCTTTCATCAGTTATTACATTAATATTTTGTTTCAGATTCCAATATTAACATTTTCCTTTCATCAAAATTTACGTTCCAATTTAATTTCAAAACCTTATTATTCAAATAAAATCTTTAATTTATTTCAAATCAAATTATTGACCAATCGGGTTTATTTAATTCTCTATCCTAAATCAAGTTCATTTTTGGTATTTATCATTTCAACCCGATTCCAATTCCAATTCAAAAATCAAAACATAACAAAGGGAACTTGCAGTGTATTAACTGGGATGGTGTCAAAATAAATAAATAAGCAATGATAACAATCAAAACAATCCAAAAATCAATTCAAATAATCCCGAAATAATCGTATTAATTCACATTGTTATTTGTGCGAATAAATATATTTATTTCTAGAATCTACACTATCATTTCATGTAGATTAAAGATTATTACAATATTATTTATACGGTTCTTTACTTGTCATTCATTATTCAATTTCAACTACATCGATTTACACAACATACATTTAAATGGTTTAAGGTGTCGTTAACACTATTTCTACGAGTCAATTTATTTAACATTAAAAGGGGTCATATTGTACAAATTAACTAATCAACTTCAACACAAATCAATTTCAAATTGTTATCTATTCTACGTCAATTTCAATTTCACTTTATTTATCACTTAATACATTAACAATTTTATGTCCAATTACAACACCAAACAATCAATCATTTATCAACCAAACTGAATTATCATTGCATAAATAACAGCTAATGGTGTCAGATGTCAAAGGTGAACTGATACATAAATAACAGTACAATAAATAACAGCAGCAAATTTCAATTGTCGTTTCAATTGAAATCAATTTTAATAAATAAAATAATATTAATCGTGAGTGATTGCTCACCTTTCGAGGCTAGAGAGAACAGGAGATGACAAGGATACGAACATAGATACGGACACTGAAACTGAGTTACGAATTCAAGCTCGAATCCAAAATCAAATCTAGATAGGCCCGAATCGACGAACACAGCTGATAAATCAGAGTTAATGAGAACAAGTCAGAACTAGATCGATGAAGGAAATTGATATAAGTGGGCTTATATATAACTATAGATAACTATATATATAAAGTCAAATATATATTAAAAATAAGACATATATTATATTTATTTACAAATCAATATTAGTTTAAACACATATTAAACTTAATATATATATATATATATATATATTCCACATTAGTGTATTTTAACTTTAATACCTATTAAGCGAAACCTATACATATATTTAAAACCAAATTTATCGATAACTTCGTATAAACAAATGTATATGATCCCACATATACCCTATATATCGACTATATACAATGGAATATGTAACCAAATACACATGCATGCAATTTAAAAAGGTACACAAAGTAATAAAAAAATGCATACCAACATGTAAATGAGACAGAACATATACAAGCGTATATCACCATATATATCTGCAGTGAACTATTATAAGCAGACCTTTTTTTTTACTACAACACGTATGATCTTAAATCAAAATATATATTTTTATATATACCTTACCTTAAAACCAATGCATGCTGACCTTCATATAAATCATACTGTATACATATACTCCTAACTGTATGTTACTAATACAACATATATAAAGTACTGCAAATGTATAGGCGGCTGTAAACGTACTTCTACTAAACAAATTTTCTTTCTTTCACAAACTGAGGCACAATAACTATGCAAACATATATGTGCATAACTTTATACGTATTCAAGTGATTACTAACATTATCACTGTGCTTCTTTCATGCATTAATCAGTAAGCCAATGTCTAAATGAAAGCTAGGCTAAAATAAATCATGTATGCAGACACACACTACCCTATAATAATATACATATTAGTTTTGAAAACTACTGAAAGAAAAAGAAGAAAATGCAACAAAAATAATATAAAGAAAATGTATACATTCATAAGAAATATATATTACCAAAATACAGTGGAAGTTACGGCCACATCAAAGCATGCTGACGTGGCAGAGCTCGGCCGAGTGTTCGCCAAGGCGGCACGAGGTGGGTGAACGCGTGGAGGGTGCTGAACGAAGAAGGCGATCGGCACAGGTAGGTGAGTAGTTCGGGTGGTCTGGGCTCGGCTGCACGCGTGTTGGAAGGGCTCAATTCATGCGGTGCTCGGAGGTGCCGTCAGTTGGCAGGCCGATGGGCGGTGGCGGATCCAGAGAAGGAGGTTGATGATGCGTGAAAGGGTGGAGGAGCTAGGGAATGAAAGGAGAGAGAGGGGAAGGGGACGGTTGCAAAAGGAAGTTGGAAACGGAAGGGGCACATCCAAATGCATGAAAGAGCATAAGCAGGGAGGGGAGAAGTTGGATTCACAAGGTTATAACGTGAACATTTATTTTAAAGGTGACAGAGAGCAAATATGCAAAACAAAATGGAGCTAATTGGTGAAAACAAAAGGTCACCTAGACTATTGAAACTAATGGAATAAAACACGCATCGAATTCTGCAATTATCAATGCCCATTGGTTTCAGTAGAATGATCACAAGGAACCCAAAAGACTCCGCAAAGGGTACCTATATGGAATTGTTTTCACAGATTCTATTCTGTACCGAACATCGAAATTGACAATCGAATATACCGTAGAGATCAGCACGATGAGATGATCAAAACGGTATACAGATATCAGTGGTACGATCGAATTATAAAAATTCGAAATTTCTACTAGCGGAAAATGCATAAAAATCGCAGAAAAATAAGATCGACGGAGCCAAAGATGTCCGAATTTGAAAAAACGACAAACTGACAACTTGCTCAAAAGATGGTTTAGAATTTTTCTATGTAAAAATATTTTGATTTTGAAAATGTTTTATTTTCATCGTTTTTTAACTGATTCTATTGAAGTAAATTTACGCGCGAAATAAACTTTCATATTTTCGGACGAAAATTTACCAGTTGCTATGTTTAAATAGGCGCATTCCAAATGTCAAATTTATATTTCAAAATTTTATCGTTTAAAATTTCATAAATTTCAATTAGTAACGTTATTAAAACCGGTTAAATTTACGGGTCGTTACACAATCAATTATCATCCAAACTGGATTATTATCGTATAAATAACAGATAATAATGTCATATGTCACAAGTGAACTGATACAGGTAAGAATATATTTAACAGTGTAAATAACTAGCAGCGGCATATTTCAATTTTCGTTTCAATTGAAATCAAATTTAATAAATAAAAGAACATTAATCGTGAGTGATTGCTCACCTTTCGAGGCTAGAGAGGATTTGACGATGAAATCGAGTTACGAATCGAAGTACGAATTCCAAATCAAAGCTAGATTGGCACGAATCTCGGACAAGCTGATAAATAGGAAAACGATGAAAATTAATAAAACCAATTTAATATAAACCGAGTGTACACACATTATTACTATAATATATATAAATTTAGCATTTTAGTTTAAGGCAAAGTTTGAAATAAAATCAAATTTCAAAATCATTGTTTTATAATTTGAACCCATACACCAAAATCAAAGTCATATACATAATAAGATTTGAAATAATACCTATATCTAAACATATATATAGCCTTAAAACAAATGTAAAATGCTTTACATTTAACAACGGACTAGCAAAATAATTCCTTCAAAAACCACTATAACTTACTTATTAAAAATCTGAATAGACAATTACATCCATCACTATAAAACTTTCTTCCTCCCTTTTAAATAAAATATATGTATCATTACTTTGGGATCCATATTACTGAAAACTATTTCTAAGCAAAATTTTAACATATGTATTTTGACTTATATAAACAACTGACACACATAACAAAAATGATCGACATATTATAACAACAATATAAATGCAATGGTCCATGCGAGATAATATTCTATATAAACTCTTGTTTTAAAACAATTTAAATAGATTTTTGTAAGCTGAACCATCATATGCACGTACTTATACAAATTTATATCTAACCGACTTATAAAAACTTAAATTATTTATAAACTAAAACATCAGATAACTACATATTACCTGATACACACATGAAAGCAAATATATAAGCAAAATCAAGTATATCCTTGACTCAGGTCAAAAATAAAATATGTAACTATAGATAATAACTTACTTATACTATAAATATGTTATAACTCATATATGCAGACCAAACTTTAAAATAAAATATGTTTATACAAATGTAGCTTACACAACAGAGAAGAGACAGCGAGGAGACAAGGTGGTGATTGGATTCTGGCTTGTAGCAGTCAGTGGTTCTCGGCCATGGAGGAATGACGGCTGCTATGGCAATGAGAAGTCGGAGTGGAGATGTTCAGGTTGGCCTGCGGGGAAGATAGGCGTGGCCATGGTCGGAGGTTAACTAGGGCGAGGTGGTTCAAGTCTTCGGTGGAAGGAGAGAATGGTGGAAAAGAGAAAGCGAGAGTGGAGAAGAGGGTGTCACAGGTTCAGAGCATGGGAAGGTCAACTGTTGTGGTGGCGATACGAGCGGAGCAGGGTTGGTTTCTTGGTGGAAGCGGGTCCGGGTTTTGGCCTGGAGGTGGAGGAAAGGTGATGAAATGGCGGTCTTGGAGGGTAGGAAGTCTCAGCTATTGGTGGTGATGATGTTAGGCTAAAGGTGGAAGAGGCAATATCAAGGGGAGTTGCTCGTGCTTGGAGGGAGGTGGCTACAACAGCCTCGACCATGAAAAAAAAAAGGAAGAAGGTGAGAACGCATATATTATTATTTCCTTCTATTCAAATAAAAGGAAGATACTATTGTTAAATAACTTGTATATATATTATTTCTTTCTTTCTATTTAAGTTAGAGAAGTGTAAGGGTCTGATTATTAATGAAACCGAAAGGCTGGCAATGGAACAAGTTTCCATGCAAAGAAGATGGAGTAGCTTTTATTTGTATATATATTATTTTCACTTTCATAAGCAATGGACATGAATGGGTTAAACAAAAATATGAGTAAGTTATGTAATGAAAGTAACAAAGCCAAATGAACAAAAGGAAGAGAAATGGAAAACCAAAGGCTCGAATACGATCCGATACGATTAACCATACCGTGGTTCGCCGCGTATCGGGGTTCAAAACACAGAACTGAATATACCGTAGAGATCAGCATGACGAGACGATCAAAACGGTATAAAGATATCGGTGGTACGGTTGAATTATGAAAATTTCGAATTTTCTACTAGTAGAAAATGCAGTAAAATCGCAGAAAAATAAGATCGACGGAGCTAAAGAAGTCCGAATTTGAAAAAACGAAAAATGACGTCTTGTTCAGAAGATGATTTAGAATTTTTCTATGTAAAAATATTTATGTTTCGAAAAAATTTTATTTTCATCAATTCTTAACTGATTAAATTGAAATAAATTTACGCACGAAAATAAACTTCATATTTTCGGTCGAAAATTTACGAGCTGCTATATTTAACTAGACGTATTTCAAACATCAAATTTATATTTCAAAATTTTTTTATTTAAAATTTCACAAAATTTCAATTAAATATATTAATAAAACAAATAAAAATTATCGAAAATTTACGGGTCGTTACACTCTCCCCTGCTTAAAACTTTTCGTCCCCGAAAAGGGAGGAGGTAGGAGAATAGAAACAGCCAGAAGAAAATAGACTTGAATTCCAAAATAAACAATCAATTTAGAGTATATAAATTTCAACTGAATTAATCAATATTCAATAATTGATTTTAAACTCAAGGAATTTCATTAACTTGGGTTATTTTCAATTTATCATTGTTTGTTACAAAATTTATTTCAAACGATAATTTATTTTATTAATCCATTTATTATTCAACTAACGTAGTATTCTATTTATCTCTATTAACCATTTTATAATTAAACTTTAAGTGTATAACATTTTTATACGCGCTTAAATTTTATTTATAAAGACAATTTATATTATATATTATCTAATTATCTTAAATTAACAATTTCAAAGATCATAAATTTGAATAGTCATTTATTATAATCATACTTTATTCGAGAAATTTAATTCCTCTTTATTCCAAATTATTATTAAATTTATTCTACTTAATATATCTTATACATACATATTAAGTATATTTACATTTATTATAACTACTCAAATTTATTTAAAAATCCCTTTGATATCATTTTCTACTACATAATATTCAATTACATAGTTAACTTTTGAAAATTTAGGTAAGCTATATATAATGCAATTGAGCATTATACAATTAAAATTTCTAATTCAATTCAAACCATTAAGAGATAATTGTGCATATACTATATATATCAAATCAAATTAAATTTAAAATAATATACCTATATATATATATATAAATCAAATCATACTTAAGAAATTTAAATTGATTTAATTTTCAAAACAAAACTGTAGCAAAGCTACGAATTGGTCTCTTCCACTTCAAAACTCGAAAATGAATGTCGATGATGCGACCGCCATCACCGAAATTATTTTCCAATGACAAAAGAGAAGAGCTCTAATTTAATCAAAAATTCTTCGAAAACCATTTCTATTTGAAAATATTTTAAATAACATACATTTTAAACTTAAAAACCATAGTTCAAAATTATCGAAAATTAAATTCTAAAATTCTAATTTAAATTCACTTCAAATTCTAATCAAATTATACCCAAGTTTTATAAATTCATTTATTTATATTATGAAATAGTCAATGGTTTATAAAACAATAAATGAAAATTAAATATTATCATTTCGGACAACAGATTCATTAACAATTTAATTTCTGAAAAATTTATATTTATATATAATATAATCATACAAAATTATTTCTAAATTTGAAACAATATTGTGCCAGTTTGCTCTATTCGAGTGTTAAAAATTCTATCGATAAGTTGATCAGACGAATCGATCGAAAACCCAAATCAACTTCAATAACTCAAACAACACAATATATATATTTATATAACTTTTAGTATAAATACAAATACACTTCCTCGCTCGACGATACAATAATGGATTTCAAAACAAGGATAGAGATTCAAATTTTTGATGGACTCAAATCAAAGAAGATTTTGAGTCGAAAATAGATTCGAAACAGGGATAAGATGATTAAATAACAAAATAGGAAGATTGATAAGTTTATTAAATCACATGCAACCTTAACCGGGTCGACCGTGACTTCAAGAATAAGATCGATGCGGAATTCAGATACAAATCGACATTCGATCTCAAGAGATAGAATTCAAGCATAGCAGGAGATAGATAGCATCGTTAAACTGAGGGTACATAAATCTCTGGTAAATTGATGCTATTGTAAAGGAGTTTCACTCCTTTACAAATCAATTTGAGATTGGCGAGATTGCCGACTCATTATAAAGATCATTCGAAGTGGAGTTACGGGATGCTCCAGAATCGAAAGGAGACGAATAGTGAGGGATACGAATGAATTTTGGAACCGCAGGGAATGTTTCAAAATTCTAAGGAATCGAGTCAAGAAGGACGAGATTCAAGCTCGAATGAAAGTGTTTCTGTAAATACATTTACCCTATATGCTGAGTTTTGCCTAGAGCTACCAAAGCTCTGATACCAACTGTAACGACCTGCTATTTTGGACTATTCGCATCCGCATATGTCGGACTTGAATAATTCAAAATACCGAATTGTTAATTTAAATTTGGCAAAACTGATTATATACAGTAAATAAATAATCACAGAATCATAGACACAGAGCAATAATATGCCGCGGAAGCAAAAGATAGTAGTTCATGAAGCTACTATATATATATATATATATAAATAAATAAATAAGTTACAACAGAAATCTCGAATACAATAGTCAAATACAAGAATCAGAATACATTATTGGAATTAACTGAATATCTGAAAGCTGAATAGATAGCTGGATCTCCATGCGAAGCTCCAACTCCAAAGTTGAGTCTCAAAAGCTGAACCACTCAGTCCGACCCAAGCGTAAAGCAAAACACAAAACACTCGAGTAACGATTAACATTCTTATATCAATAAGATAATGAAATTAGAAATGCTTAAGATTTATTTAACTTATGTAAAAATTTAATTTTCAATTTAAGTTGAAATTTTCATGGTTCCAAACTTATGATCTTATTTTATTTTTCAAACTATCTTCTGATTGTCCTTATTTTCCTTATCTTGCTACAGAATGGGGAGGCTACTGCTTATACCTGTCTGTTTAGAAATCTTTCATAATCTTTGGTACTCATCTAAATCTGAGCGCTGCTTTCCATCCACAGACCGTTGATCAAGCGGAAAGGGTGAATCAGATTCTAGAAGATCTTTCTCATGCTTGTGTTCTTGATTCTGGAGGATCCGGGAAAGATCATCTCCGCTTGTTAAACTTGCCTATAACAATAGTTATCAGGTATAATTTTAATCATCTCGTCATCTTGTCTTATTCCTATTTCATTCTATCTATTTCTGTGCTTTTTCGTACCTCATTCCTTTTCGGGGCGAAAAGTTTTGAGTGGGGGAGAGTGTAACAACCCTATATTTGCTTATTATTTTAATTGTATATTTTAATTATTTTAATTGAAATTCCTGATTTAAAAACTTTATTTTATTTATGGATAAAACTTCATTTTATTTATCAAAATGAATAATTTTTTTATTTTAAATATAATTTTGATTTGTATGTGGATTATAATTTCAAACAAGTATAAATTGAATATTTTCCAAAAAAGTGAATTTTGGTCAAAATGGTCAAATTTTGACTTTTAAATTTAAATTTTAAATATTTTAAAAATTGAATTTTGTCTTTTATTATGAAAATAAATAAAATTTCAAGAACACCATTTTTCGTTTCGTTGAAATCCGATTAATATTGTGAAAGTTATGCTTTTTACAATATTTGTGTAAATTGTTTTATTTAATAAAATTATTTATTTTAATTTTTATAAATAATATTTTTGTTTTCTCTAATTTGTGTATATATATGTATATATGACATGTAATTTATTTATTTTTATTTTTGAAACATTTTAAAAGTGTTGTTAAATTTCCAAATGTTTATTGTACTTTGTTTACAATTTTTAATTTTCTAGTTTCAATTTAATAGCTATTTTCTTCATTTAACTTTTATTTTCCTAAGAATTATTATTTGTTTTCCCTTTTTACTTTATTTTTTCAGATTTATATTTTATTTAATGAAATATATATGGTTTATTTTTTATTTAAAAGAAATGGAAAACAAAGAGTCAAAACATTTTCACATGCCATAACTTTTCACCTTTGTCTTTTCATTTTCATTTGCCTCTTTATTTTCTGGCATAGCCGACCTTTTATTTTTGCATTGCCGTGAGTTGTGTTTCTCATTCATGTGAGAAACCTTCTTCTCCTCAAAAAAATCACGGCCATGAGAAAAATTTGAAAGGCAATGGTCTCTCTCCTTCCTTCTTTTCCACTTTTCTCTTCTTCTTTTCTATGTTTAGCCTTCCTCTTCCTCTTGCTCGCTCGGCCCCACTTCTCCTCCATCACCACAGACCATCACCCCTCCATCTACAGCAGCAAACACTCCCCTCCCTCTGACCAAGACAGGCCATGACCTTCCACTTGAAGCCATCACAAAAATTTTCCAAAAACTTCACTAAAATTGCCTTAGCCGACCAATACTTCAACACCACTTTCATAGTTTGCCTTTGGCCACCCCTTAGCCACCACCACCATCATCTACTTCACCTCCGGCCTCCCCTTTCACTAATGTCCAGATCTGACCTGACATGAAGACCCTATGGCCGAGCCTATATGTGGTCATAGCCGAGCCAAAATGCACCAAAAATTGCACCTATTTTGCCTTGTCCATCGATATTCTTCATGTTGCATCTACTACCACTTCAAATTGCCATGCATAGGTGTGCTAAACCTGACCTATATGATGCTAACCTGAGCCCAAACACATCAATGACCGAGCATATGTTCTTTTGGTCTAGCTTTTGGATGGTCAAAAGCAAGGTCTGATCATTTCATTCTTTATTGCTTTTTATTTCCATTTGTTTCTACGTTATTTGGTGTTGAATCAAAATATATTCATGTATATGTTGTTTGTGTTATTGGTTGTTTACAAGATCATATATTGGCTCTCTCCACTCATTAAATCTGTAGTCGTGCGGTATCGTGCTTATCGTGCCTTTGGAATCGTTTTGTGTCATAGTGGTCTTCAGCTTGAAAAGGTGAGTCTTTCTCACTCTGACAATATACTTATGAAATTGTGAATTGATGGCAAGTGTTTAGTAATTAAAAATGTTTATACAAGTTAATGATGATTATATGTTATGTTATTCCATGTTATTACCATGTTTACTCTGATAATTATCACCTGACATTTGATATTAGACATTATATTGTGATATTGACTTGTTTATGTTGTATATGCATATATTCACACTGCAAGTTCTCTGTTAGAATAGAATCACTATGGGTTGAAATGATACATACACGAATGGACATTAGAATAGGGAAAAATCATTATGGGCTGAAATGATAGGCCTGAGTGATTTTTATTTATTTTTATTTACTTGGGACTGTGGGTTTGAAATGATAAAACCCGAGTTTTCTTTTTAAATTGCGGATTGAAATGATATATATCTGTATCACATGACCTAGGTTAGAAAATTATATACAGACCCCGTGGTATATTTTTAAATGATTTTTATTAAAATATGTGTTTTTAAAAGTATGAATTTTGATTTAAAAATATATATTTTATGGTTTTAAGAAAGTTAAATACTAAGTCTTGATTTGTGAATTTAAGTATGTAAATTTGAAGTATATGTGAATTTTGACTTTAAATTTATTTTAAAAAAATGTAAGTAAATAATGGAAACTAAATTTAAAGTTTTCAAAGATATTGGAAATAAAATGTTAAGTTTTTGTTTAAATTTAGTAAGTAATTAAAAGTGAAAATTTTAACTTAACTAATGAATTGGATTTTAAATTGGATATTTGATTTTATATTTTATTGTGATAAATCATATGTTAAAAGTATTTAAATGAGAAATTTTGAAGTCTAGATATATGATTTATACATGTAAATAGAATTTTTTTTGAAGTTTTTTTGTTTTTGAAAAGTTAAATAAAATCTGGAATTTATTAATAACATTTCCAAAATGCTATGGTTTTATGACAGCATTTTTAAATGTTGTTGTTTTGAACGTAACTATGTTTGAAATAACTAAATATCTATTACAACATTTTATAAATGCTGTTATTCTTGAACTAACTATTTTGGAAACTATAAGCTACGATAGCACTTTATAAATGTTGTCGTTGCTATATTCTATCAATATTTTGAAATATTATAGATTTTAACACTGTTTGAGTTATATTTTAAAGTGTTAAATGATTTAACTGTTGGAATTGATTATTTGTGAAATTTAAGGAGTTTCGAATATAATTTAATACTTAAATTTGAAATTTAAGGAATTTAAATTGTGTTTGAATTTAAATAATGATTACTTTGTTATGTGTTAAATGAAATGTAATGAGTTGAATGAACTTTTGAATGGAATTTTGAAATGTATTTTGAAATGATATTTGAAATAATAAATGGAAGACATATTTGATTTTTAAAATGATATTTAAAATTTGAATATTTGAAATTGAATTCAAATAATGATTTGATAATGAGGTTTTGAAGGATATGATATTTTAATGATTTTGAAATGGTTTTTTATGATATAATCTTTATTTGATAAAGAATGTGAATTTGGAATGGTATTGAATTTTGATAAATGGATATTTGAAGTTATATTTGTATGAATAATATTGGATTTATTAAATGAATATTTCAAAACTAAGTAATAATAAAGTTAAATTTGGGATATATGAAATTATAGAATTTAGTTTTGAAATGCGGGGTATTAAAGCTTTGAAATATATTAAAAATTGAATTGTTTAATTTTGTAGATCAAATCTATATTTGAAATTGATAAGATTTGAAATGTTTTGTAAGGAAACTGAATTGAATTGAAACTGATGGTTTGATTTGAATTAAATTGGAAATTTGAAATTTGAAATTTTGGTTTAATTGAATAAATTTGTAAAATGTAAAGAATTAAAGGAATGTTCCATGATTTCAAATGTATGATTTCGAAATGTTATGATTTTCAAAATGTAATGATTTCAAGTATTTTTGTTTCGAAAAAGTTATAACTTTGAAAGTATTATAATTTTTGAAAGGAGAATATATGTTTGAAATGGAAATGATAAACTATTTTGATTTGAAGATAGTTTTGAAATAAAAACGATTTTGGTTTCGAATATAAACTATTTTGATTATATAAATTGTTTTGAAATAAAAATGGTTTTTGTTTCGAAGTATAAACTATTTTAAAAGGAAATAGTTTTGAAATGAAATGATTTGATCTTTTTGAAGTAAAAACTATTTTGAAACGACTACGGCGTTATAATAACGTTTGGTTGTTAAAGAGACCGGGATCAGAAGTTGTCATACTCTCTGCCAACTCCGAAAACCACTTTAACAACCATGTACGTGGTGGAGATTCCAGAATGAAGTAGGATGGTGGCGACGTTCTTGAGGAATATTACGTGAACCCAACTCCCGTGAATTGGCATAAGGTGGCTAAAACAGGAGCGATCTCCGGCCAAAAGGGGTAGCTCTTCTAGTCGGACATACTTCTTCGATATTATACTCTCGCTTGTGGTTGATTTGATGGCCATCCTTCGATTTTGATATGGGAGTGTGTTCGGAGGTGGGCGTATGTGGCTGCTGCGTTACCACCAGCCCGTGTGTGTAATTGGTATATCTACCCTGGCATTGCCTTGTGTGCCATGTCACCTACCATACCAAGCCTTTCCTACGAGTTTGTTTTTCTCCCGTATCCCGTGTGGTATCCTCTGATAGTTTCCCGATCTGGAGATATCATGATATTGGATGGAGTGGTGGGACTATTATGTGTGAAGGGTGATATGGGTAATCCCGGAACGCTATTTTAAAGTAAGTTTATTTTACTGTAGACATTGTTATAATAGCGCAATATTACTACAAAGTAAATAGTTTGACGAAGCCTTAGAGGATGGGTGATCCCAAGCATCCTTTAAGTTACTGATGCATTTTGTTGCTGTTCACTTGAGTTGATTTACAGTTCATTAGTATTTATGCCTGACTCGAGTGTTTTGTGTTTTTCTTTACACTCGAGACAGATTGAGTGATTCAGCATTCAAGACTCGCCTTTGGAGTTGGAGCTTTTCTTGAAGATCCAGCCTTATATTCTGCTTTCAGTATTCAGCGATTTCAGCGATCTATTCTGATTTGCACCTGATGTATCTTGTTACTCTTATGTTGTATTTTTTTTAACTCTTATGTATCTTATTATTATATAGTAGCTTCATGAACTGCTGTCCCTTTTACTTCCGCTGCATTATTATTTACTCTGTGTCTGTGATCTATGACTATTTATTTACTGTATATTCTGAGATTTGCCAAATTTTATTTACAACGCGGTATTTTGAGTAATTCAAGTCCGACATATGCAGATGTGAATGGTTGAAAATATCGGGTCGTTACAATTTGGATCCCTCCAACCTATCACCTGCAACAAATATACATATTAGAATATGTGTACAATGTCCGCTTCGAGGCAGACGCGTGTACAAAAGGTCATCCGCTCGTACACAGGAACGTATAAGGTCATCTGCTCCACTAGGCAGGTATATATCCAAATACCAATCAATATATCATATATCATCCAAATAATCATCAATCATCATATAATAAATTATTTCTCACTTATATAAAATATCAATGAGTCGGAAAGAGTGAGTTGTACTCGCATTGCTTGCAATAGCGGTTTTAGCATTTTATTCCGAATAAAATTAAATGACCCTTTAATTTTACCCAAAATTCACACTAGCTCCAATCAATCCCAATCCAGCACCATCGCATAGTATTCGACAATATGAATCCAATGCAATTCGTTTCGTGCGAAACGGACCTCGTATGACAATGATACAACGTTTTAAAGTTTATACGAATTATAAGATAATTAATTTGCTATTTCTTTTAAATTTTAAACCTACTTTCAATCCTAGCCGCATGATTTTAGCCCTAGATCTCGGTCGTGCGATTTCTTCTTTCTTCTTCCAGGTTACATCGTTCAAAACCGAACCCATGCCGCGCCAACATCGATCAACGGGGAGATGATTAGATACCCCCACATGCACGCCGTCTTCAGCCTCCACCTACGGCCGCAATTACGGCGATCTCTGTCCCCCTATGCATCGAAGAATGCAATTGAACTTCGAACATTCAAACGAGTCGTCGATTTACTCGACTATAAACGATAACGACCGTTCATATCGAAGCTCTCATCGAGCTCGATAATTTGTTAGTTGAAAGTTTTCGCTACCTCTCACTGGATTGGAAGAAAAATGAGGAAGAGTGAGACGATTTTACGGCCGTGTAAACGTTAATGGCGGCAGCTGAAGACAAATTAGGGTTAGGAGTTGATTTGTATTGTAAATAGAAAATTATGAAGTCCTTATGTAGCAAATTGCAAAACACTATTCATCTCGAAAATTTTTGAACTCGAAACAAAGCGTGTCGCCTTGCATTTATAAAGTATTACCCCTATTCCAAATGCAATGGAATATATATCGGGAGCCAATTCGATCGTATTTGGAAGATAGATTTTCAAATCGACTATTTAAATTTAAAATTCACTTAAACCGATTTCCATGCGTTTTAGCTTGCCCCGGACAAACCGCAAATCCAATTGACACGAAATTTGAAATCTTACAATAATATAACATTATGGATCCGATGAAACCAATTTCATCGAAATCCGAGACTGTTTGAAAATGACTATTTTTACTCGTCAATTAAACATTAAAATATTCAATTTCTTTAATTTAACTTTTAATTCAATTTCAAAAGTTCTATAACATCATTCTAATTCAAATAGAATTAAATTCAACTTTATATAAAAAAATTATTCATGTTAAATCCAACTTACAATATTTCAGCAATTTCAAATATTAAATTAACAATTTAATTATCCAATTAAATCACTATATCTGAAATAAAATTTATTCAGCTTATAAACTTTACTTAGGAATATTTAAAATCAATTAAATTACGAATTTCAAATAAATGAAATTCTGGATCATTACATTCTCCCCTACTTAAAAGAATTTCGTCCCCAAATTTACCAAGTAAGAAAAATTTACAAAATCCATTAACTTTTCAAAACAATTCATTCAAATTAGATATCCAACATTATTTAACCTTTTAACTTTTTTCCAAAATCCAATAATTAAACATACAAAAACTTTTCTAAGTTTTCAAATCCATTTTTAGTTATCTTTTCAAAACCAACTAATATCGTTTAACTTTCAACTCAAAAACCAAAATTTTAGTTTTCACAATTTTTTCCAATTTTTTTCTAACGCCTCAAATTTTCAAAAAAATTCATCAGCGTCTCCTTTGCGCGGTTCGATCCGAAAAAAGCAACAATGTATATATCACAAATATACATCTCATCATCAAGGATGAGGCATCCCGAAGGGAAAAAAGTGTAAAAGTACGATATGTAATCCGATGCAATCCGAGATATGTACCTTATATATTATTAGCGAGCATATACGGCTAATATAGCGTGAAAGCGAGTTCCAAATGCGAAGCAAGCGCCATCCGCACCTACTAAACACTCAATAAATAAATGAGAAACATGTATATATTAAAATTATACGGATATGCAACATATACCAACAACTATATATGTCAATATAGCAATTGCCATCAATAAACAACAAATCCAACCATCAAACAACTATCATCCAACAAACCAAAATCTACATCCAATCAATCCATAACCAAATCAATATGAATTCACTTCTCATTAATATTTACTGAATTGGTTTTCAATTTAAATCACATTTGATTCATTTTCAATTAGTTTACCTTCACTAATTCATATTCAAGTTTGTTCACTTTCAAATTAAATCAGATTCAATTCTATTCAAATTTACTTCACTTCTAATTTGGATTCAATTATTTATCTTTCAATTTCATTAATTCAATTCCATATGAATTTCTATTCAATCAACTAACAACCATCTTACAACCAATGTCTAACCAACATAACCAAATCAATTTACTTCACTTACACTCAATTTGGTTTAACACATTTTTATCCCAATTGGTTTAATATTCAATTTCTAATTCATTTAACTATTCAATTTCGTTAGCTTTTAATGAATTAACACCTACATCCACTGTTGCATATCAATTCATATTTCATTATTTCAATTGATAATTCAATCTACAAATAAAGTTGAATTTCTTTATATGACTCAAGTTCATATTCATTTAATTCACTTTATTAATTTACTTCGATACCAAAATCAACTTCATTTAACCTTACTTAAGTTATCTTTCATTTCAACTCTATTTTATTTAACTTTTACTTAAGTCCAATTTCTTATCACTTATTCAAATTCAGATTTTGTTTTGCTGAACAAAATTGTCTAACCACTTTAGCTACTGGTTTTACTTACCCTTTCCCATTTTATAAATTATACAACTTTTTTTTATTTAAACTTCCATAAACATTTACCTAAGTATATTTCCATTCACACTTTTATAATTTCAAATCATGGCTATATAATCATTTTACACTTAGGTTTAATTTCATTTCAATAGCATATCCAATCTAGTTCAATCCAATTCAATTTATTTAACCTTCCTTTAGTTAAATTTCAAATCATATATTTCACTTACTAACTCAATTTTCTTTAAACTTTACTAAAGTAAATTCTTACTTCATATTATAAGTCCAAAACTCGTTTCACTTATTTTTATCAATTTTAACTTGGATTTTAAATCAAATTTGTTTATCAAAACAAAACTTCAATTTTCAATTTACTATTGGTAGCAAATCCATCACACAGAAACTCGAAAATGATACCGATGATGCTGCAGTCATCACCCTTATAAGTTTCCAGCAACAGTAGTGAATTCAGTGCTTTTTATTCTTTCAAAAAAAATTATTCATAAATCACATTTATAAATCTTTTTACTTATATAATTTCAATTCACTTATATAAGATTCATTTCAAATTTATTTATCTTACTTATATTAATAATAATATAATTTTCTTTAACGTTGAAAAACAAATTTCAAATTTAACGGGATTCAAATTTCAAATTCTTAGTTCAAATGCCTTTTTATTTACAACTCATATTTATAAATATACTCGTATAGTTTCATTTCTTATATATAAGATTATTTCACAATTGTAAATCATATTAATTATAATTCCATAGTTATAATTCTTTGCTTATATAATTTATCCTTTTACAATTTTTTGTTTCATTTAGATTATTCAAACAGCTTTTAATAACTTATATATATATTTCATTTTCAAACAACCAAACAATTCATTTATATACACTTTAATAATTCTGAATTTTTTTTTCTTTATATATAAAATATGATCGAGGTAAAATTATTTCATTTACCCAATTTAAAATAATACTATGTCGACGTGCCTCGTTTAAGTGTTTAGAAATCTCTATCGATAACATGGCGTCCCACATACCAACCAGAATTCACAAACAGCTCAACGGATAAGCAAACACAATATAAATCATTTTATATCCACTAACAAATACGCGCTCATATATATAATACACTCAAACTCAATCTAGGGTGCTACTGTCCCTATCTATACTGAGTACACATCAAAACTTAGGAATACACAAAATCTAAGCTCTGATACCAGCTGTGACGACCCGCAAATCCCTACCCTTTGAATCGACAATAATCCACACATGTCCGATCCAAAAAGCACAGACTGAAGGAAAGTCAAGAGAAAGAAAAGGAGAAAGAAGAAGAGAAGAAAGAGAGAAGATAGAACCAAACAGAACAATACAGAATCTCACACCGCAGCGGAAAATATATAATATCACATCAATGATTTTTACAAAACAGAAACTGTGTATATATACACATCAATCACAGTTCAACAATCAATCAATAGTTATCAGCTTGAATAGTTATAATAACCTATCCTCACAATTGTCGATAATATACAACAACAAACAAAGCACAGTGGATAACCAAAGCAAGTACGTGTATACGAAAATGAAGATCTCTAGCTCTCATGTTGAAGCTCCAAAAGCATCAAATCTAGACCTGTAAATATACTCGGTCTGACCCGAGCATTGAAAGAGAAGAACGCCCGGATCAGTCTTGTAAACCAACGTGAGAAACACACTCAACTTAATTTATTAAATTGCCAAACTTTTCCTTTATCAAAACAAAAGTATCTCGTAAGACAAGTCCACGCATAAACACGGACATTTTTTTACCTTACGATAACTAAATCATATCATACCAAATCCACTTATATTATAGTAGTGTATACTATATACAAATAATATTAATCATTGCCGAAATTGTTACATTGATTAGATTCCAGCATATAGCCCAATTGGGTAATACAATCAAAATGGTAGACTCGTAGTGGAGTTTGGATTTCCATCCAAATGACTAGGTGAAGGGACTACCTTACGGTAGTACATCTCTAGAAAAATGTACCGAGGACCATCACTAAGGATCCTCTACCAACACAAGACCGGCCCACCTCTATAACTAGATGGTACCAAATATATCAGTCTTCGGTTGTCACCGACCTTTACCGAGGGCCTTCTAGCATACAAATCACAATAATCGGATACACGATGTCATAGCGTGCAAAGATATATCTAGAAGAGGATGATCATATCCTACTTGGGAATGACCCACTTAGCCTTGCCGCATCTAACCCTGTTTTGGTCATTTCCGGTTGATGAGGCTAGAGGTAACGATTACCTTTCACAAAGCACAATCACATCATTCAGAATGCCACATGGCCATTTCCGTTAACTACTAATTGCCTTCCATAAAAATACAACCCTTAAGCTCATACGTCTCAAGGAGGGTGTTAAGTAAGAGAAGTTGCCTTATCCGCCACCACTGATGTACGTTTGTAAAAACCAACGTACGTAATCTTTAGAAATGCAATGTCAGATAAACATCCATACAAGTTGTCTAGGAACAGGACAAACCGAAGGTACTTTTCTATCATATCCTGTCGGGAAATCCCTAGGATTAGTAGCGAATAGTCCTTGCATTGGATATTTCATAATGAAGAGACCACTGCTACTGGATGTATATTGGGATTTTAACCCCAAACGATCAACAAGCAGTCCCCCACTATGAAAATCCAGAATAACAATATCATCATAAGCAACCTGCACAATCGTCGCATATACGTTGGTCCGAAGTGGTTTCCAGATAAATCTGATCCCAGTCTCTTCGCACCAACAACGCAAAAGCGTTTCTCAACCTCACACAGAAACTAAGTCTCATAGACTTATCATGTTTTCAACTTTCAACTTGCTATCCTTCGAGCCAAGAAGGAAGCTCGATAGATTGGAGTAATACTCCACACTATACGAATCAACATCCTTAACTCAAACGATAATCAAGCCTACACAGAAGGCTATGTACTAAGCGTACGACAAAATAGTTCCCACATTAAGTCGAGGAACTAAAACTTTGGCCAAGTTTGATAGTCGGTTATTTAACTATAAAAACAAACAAACAAATATTCAGCACCATAACAGTCACTAGGCCCTTTTAATTAATCTTCTATTAATTAAATCATTTTCCAAATATTTATTTCTAATTATCTTTAAAAAGATATATTCTCAAAATCATTTCAACATTGGAAAACATTTTCAAATACTTATTTAATAATAAGTAATTCACAATTCTATTTATTTTCAACACTTGGAAAATATTTCATACACTTAAATCACAATTAAGTATATATTTATTCATTAAGGAAAACATTCACTTAAACACATTTATTTAGGTCAAAATGAATGTTGCGTAAAACATCGTTACGACAACCCAAAATCACTAGTACAGGGATTCGAAAATAAGATAGATATATAAATCCCAATACTATATGAAATATATAAATCCCAGTACTATATGAAGCATTTCCCTTCGAAAATCATTTACTATAACAATACTGTTATAGTCCATCATTTCCTTACTTCTCGAAAGTGTCTATTTCAACAATGAAGGTTGAAATCTATGGTTTCAATCTTTAACACATTTTAAAACATCTTTTAAGCATTTTATTCCATTTAAAATATCACTTCCCAAAACATTTATTTATTTTTAAAAGATTATTCACTGTTCAAAATCGTGAATATACTTCTCTAACGCAAATTCATTATTTCTACACATTTTATTTTAAAGGATAAACCACTGTACAAAATCGTGGATATATCTTCTTTACCAAATTCATTACTATATTTAACTTATCAAAATAAGTTGATTTCACATTTATAAAACAACGTTTATAAATTCCATTTATAAAATCAAATTCCATTTATTATTTTAACTTCATAATTATAAATGTTATTCACTTATAAACTCCATTTATAACTTCATTTTTGTTTGTCTGTGAGATGATGGTTTTGATGACAACAACCTTAGAATGGATTATAAAATATAAATACTAACATTATAAGTATAGATATATATATGCGTATGCAGGATCTAACCATGCAGGTACCAAGAATGAAGATTGTACAGTATAGAGATTCAAGATATCAAGATAGAAGACTCATGAGAATCAAGATTATCAAGAGTTCAAGATTTCAAGGATAAGTATTTTTAATTAGGAATTTTTGTTAAAACTCATAGAAAAGCACTGGCATCTTAAAATCCAATTTATTCGTGGAATGGAATCCACTTCGAGCCCGTTAAAGGTATGGAACCCTAAGTAGGATGAAACCTACGAAAATCTAGTGGGACATTGTTTTTGTATCCACTAATTTAATTCAAATAATTTTTCAAAATTATCTTGTTTTCAAAATGATTTTAAAAACTTTCCTTTTAAAAGATTCAAAACCCTCGATTCCGATGTTAAATAATTTTAGCCTCAAAAACATCTTTAATTTCAGAGTCAAATTACTCATGATTTTAAACTATCTTTCCAAATAATATATTTAACTTTTAAATATTTATACTTTGATTTAAATATAAATTATAGTTAAATTATGTATATATTGTTCTTTATATTTACTTATGAATTTCAACTATATTCAAGTATATTTGTAAAGTTTAAAATAGTTTTAATATAATATAAAGGTTATTTTCAAAGAAACATAAGACATCAAAATTTGCTTTGGGATGTCGACATACCTAAGGGTACCACGTCGACATGGTGGCAGTTTGAATTCAAAATTCAAATTTCAAAAGAAGTGTCTATTCGCCATAACTCTTCATGAATGGTCATGGCTGTTGTTCTTCTATAAATAGGGGTCAGTTTCAACGAAATTTTATTCATATTTTTCTGGTTTTTACTCCTCTTCTTCTTCCACATTTCTTAATACAAATTCATACCCTTACTCTGCCGAAATCAACATCGAATCGTACTCGATTACTTCTAATTTGATTCTCCATCACTATCTCTACAAGATTCTCGGTGCTATTCAGAGTTATAGACTTCTTTGTAATCTATTAGCGAGAAAAGGTGTGATTGTAGCCTTGGAAATCAATCAAAAGGGAAAAGGTGTGATTGTAGGCTTGGTAAATCAATTGGGTAAACTTGTGGCCTGGAAATCAAGTATCCCTACCCAGAGTATCGAAATTCTGGAGGGTGTACCTCGTAGCCTTGAAACCGAGGGTGTAATTGTACAATTGCTTTTGAAAGGAAATCCGTACTTGTGTTGCAGGACTGGATGTAGGGTAACTCCGAACCAGTATAAAATCCGGTGTGTTCTTTCCATTACTGCTTTTATTTTATTTCTGCATCTGTGTTTGTTTCTGTGATCATTCATGTTTCTGTATATTGCATAATTTTGTGTCTAAATTAACATAAAATCAAAAGATTTAGTAATTCTTCATTAACACTATTCACCGCCCCCCTCTAGTGTTAATCTTAGCCTTAAGATCCATAATCCTCATTTCTCACAATTGGTATCAGAGCAAGGTTTTCAAAAGTTTCATAATCGGATTTTTGAAAAAGTTTTTCATAAATGGGTATTTTTTTAATACTAATTTAGAAGTATTCAAATCATCATTGTTTCACAAGTCTGCATATAACCAATATTCAAATTCAAGTTGTCTACCAAGATTGTTTGATGTGCAAGAATCATGCTTTGTGGTTGTTGAGGAATCAATTCACAACGGACAAATTGTGCAGAGCAGAAAGAACAAATGGATACTTGATAGTGGATGTTCTATACACATGACTGGCAATCTAGATATACTGAGTGATATAATATACAAAGACGGAGGACTGGTTAACTTTGGAGACAATTCAAAGGGATATGTGATTGGCATCGGCAAAGTCGGTAATTCTGAAACTCTTACTATTTCTAATGTTTTACTAGTTAAGAATCTTAAACATAACTTGCTAAGTATAAGTCAACTATATGATAAAGGATATAAAATTAAATTTGAAAAAGATAAGTGTTATATTGAAGATAATAATTCAACCATTATATTTGAGGGAGTTGGGAAAAAGAATATTTATATTCTTAGTATGAAAGTTTCAAATGATAACCTGTGTCTATTGGCAAATACAAGTAACCCTTGGATTTAGCATAAAAGATTCAGACATTTGAATTTCAAACTCTTATCTACACTGTCAAAACATGATCTAGTAAGAGGCCTTCCTAAAATGACTTTTAAAGTAGATAGTTTATGTGATGCTTGTCAATTAGGAAAGCTTAGAAAAAGTTCTTTTAAATTAAAAGATATAATTTCAACCTTAAAACCTCTTGAATTACTTCAACTTGATTTATTCGGTCCATCTCAAATTCTATCAATAAACATAGTAAATATGTTTTTGTAATTGTAGATGACTATTCTAGATTTACATGGACAACATTTTTGAAACATAAAAATGATACTTTTGAATGTTTTAAGACCTTTCCAAAAAGAATTCAAAATCAGTTTTCTTTAAAAATTATAACTATTCGAAGTGATCACGGTGGTGAATTTGAAAATTAAAAGTTTGAGGAATTCTGCAATAAAAAGGGCGTAACTCACAATTTTTCATTTTCGAAAACTCCATAACAAAATGGAGTAGTAGAACATAAAAATAGGACGATTCAAGAGTGTGCGAGAACTATGCTTACAGATAGTAATTTACCAAAGAATTTTTGGACAGAAGCTGTTGTACCACCTGTTATATTTTAAATGGAATTTTAATTAGACCTTTAACTGATAAGACATCTTATGTACTTATTTATTCAAAGAAACCTAAGGTATCTTATTTCAGAATTTTTTGAAGCAAATGTTTTATTTTAAACACAAAAGATAATTTAGATAAATTTGATCCTAAATCCGACAAAGGTATCTTTATCAGATATTCTAATAGAAGTAAAGCGTACAGAGTGTTTAATTTAAAAACTAATACCATTGAAGAAACAATGCATGTTTCCTTCGATGAAAATTTCAAATTTTTTGAAGATACAAATGATGAAGAGGATTTAATTAATCAAAATCTAGAATCAGTTGAAACTAATAATGAAATTAATCATCCTAATAAGAGAACTAAACTTTTAAAAGATCATCATATAGAAAATATATTAGGTGATATGCAATCTGTTGTTAAAACTAGAAATCAACTAAGTCAAATGAGTAATATAGTTTTTATATCAACTATTGAACCCAAAAATCCAAAAGAAGCATCAACTGATGATTCATGGATTTTGGCTATGCCAGAAGAATTAAACCAATTTACTAGAAATGATGTTTGGGAACTTGTTCCTAGACCAGAAAATAAAACTATAATTGGAACTAAATGGAATAAAATGAATGAACAAGGAGAGGTAGTTAGAAATAAAGCTCGATTAGTCGCTCAAGGTTATTGTCAAGAAGAAGGAATAGATTTGATGAAACCTTTGCTCCTGTAGCAAGATTAGAAGCCATTAGGATTCCACTTGCTTTCGCAAATCATAATAATTTCAAATTATTTCAAATGGATGTTAAAAGTGCATTTTTAAGTGGATTTGTAAAAGAAGAAGTATATGTTGAACAACCACCACTTTTTGAAAATGATAAATTACCAAATCATGTTTACAAACTTAAGAAAGCATTATATGGTCTAAAACAAGCTCCAAGAGCCTGGTATGATAGACTAAGATCTTATTTATTGCAATCTAATTTTGAAATTGGTAAAGTAGATAATACTCTTTTTATTAAAAGAAATAAAAATGATATTCAACTAGTACAAGTTTACGTAGATGATATTATTTTTGGTTCAACTAGTTTTGAAATGAATAAAGAATTTTCTGAAATAATGACAAAAGAGTTTGAGATGAGTCATATGGGTGAATTAAATTTCTTTTAGGATTACAAATAAAACAATTAGATAATGGTATCTTTATTAGTCAAGAAAAATATGCTAAAGACCTAATTAGTAAGTTTGGTTTGTCTACTGCAAGTGGAAAACCCACTCCCATGCCAACAATGAGTACCTTAGTAAAGAAGCTCTCTCGAAAGATGTAGATCAAAAATTATATAGAGGAATGATTGGCTCATTACTCTATATTACTGCTAGTAGACCTGATATCATGCATAATGTTTGTCTCTGTGCCAGATATCAATCCCAACCTAAAGAGACTCACTTAAAAGCCGTAAAACATATTATAAGATATGTTAAATACACATATGATTATGGCTTATTTTACCCTAAAAATGATTCTTTTGATTTAATATCTTACTGTGATGCTGATTATGCTGGTTGTAAATCAGACCGAAAAAGTACAAGTGGAACTTGTCACTTTTTAGGACATTATCTGGTTTCCTGGTTTAGTAAAAAGCAAAACACAGTTTCTTTATCAACAACTGAAGCAGAGTATATTTCTGCGGCTTTGGCTTGTTCTCAAGTAATATATATGCAACAAACTTTAAAAGATTATGGTTTAAATATCTCGAAATCACCAGTTTATTGTGATAATACTAGTGCAATAAATTTATCCAAAAATACTACTCAACATGCTCGAACTAAACATATTGATATCAGACATCATTTTCTCAGAGTTAATATAAGTAAGGAAGTAGTTACTCTCGATTATATCAATTCTGAGAATCAAATTGCTGATATCTTAACAAAACCTTTAAATGTATCAATATTTACTAAGATAAGAAGAGAATTAGGTATTTGTTCTATAACTGAAATATAAAATATAAATAAATAAGTATAATTACTAATTAATATTAAAATAAATCAAAGAGTAAAATTTTAAAGGACCATGTCGACATCCTCTAGGTACACAGTCGACATGTAACGTTTTTATTTTTTTTAAATTTTCCCACCAAAATTCAAAAATTTAGTTATATATTCATCTCAAATTCGAATTTTTATTCATTCTCTCTGTTTTCTCTTCATTCTCACTTCTGAAATAAATAAAATCATGGCTTCATCTTCAAAATCAAACATAAAATCAACTTTCTCATTCCCCTCTCCTACTTCTGGTCCATTCCAATGCACTACTCTCGCTCGTGTAACGAAATTGGAGGAGTCTATGAAGGATACTCTTCAGATGTTGACTGAAATTCAAGTGACTCAACTTCGTATGGTGAAAGAGCAAGAAAGGCAAGATTCTTAGGAATTTACAAAATTTCCTAATGGATAACCAGGCCAACCCTATCTTGATCGATGAAGACTCTTCACACAATCAAGAACAAGAGGGCAGTGAAGACGAAGAAGAAGAAGAACCAATGGAAGAAGCACACGAGGAGGATGATGACCAAGTAGTGTGCGTTGGAGAAGTGTGTTTCGATAAAAATAGGAATCTTGTCGAACAACGTGGAAATTTCTGTTTCCACTATCCAAACTGTTCGATTCATAGATCTCCTATGTTCAGAAACACACATTAGTTTCTTCTCTTTATTTCCGTTGTTGTTTGTGTTTTTATGTTTTCCAAACGCAAATGTAAATACAACCATATTCGTAATAAATAAACTCATGTTCTTATATGTGTTTTAATTATTAGTATTTTTGTGAATTCTTAATTAAGATAGATAATAGTTTAGGACTATGATTTAGTATTAGATTTAAGTGTTGATTATTTATGATAACACTATCATTATAGTCACATGTCATAGAGTGACAAGTTTTCGGGGGAGTTATATAGTTTGGAGTTATCTAGTATAGAGTAAGTTTTTGTTGTTGACAAAGGGGGAGAAATATAAAATAGGGTAGTTAGGCATAGATTAAGGGGGAGTTGTTAGTTTTAGGGGGAGTTATTTGAATAGAAGTAATATTTTATAAACAAAGGTTGTCATCGTCAAAAAGGGGGAGATTGTTAGTCCGTGAGATGATGGTTTTGTTGACAACAACCTTAGAATGGATTATAAAATATAAATACTAACATTATAAGTATAGATATATATGTGTGTGCAGGATCTAACCATGCAGGTACCAAGAATGAAGACTGTACAGTATAGAGATTCAAGTTATCAAGATAGAAGACTCATGAGAATCAAGATTATCAAGAGTTCAAGATTTCAACGATAAGTATTTTTAATTAGGATTTTTTGTATAAACTCGTAGAAAAGCACTGGCATCTTGAAATCCGATTTATTCGTGGAATGGAATCCACTCGAGCCCGTCAAAGGGATGGAACCCTAAGTAAGATGGAACCTACGAAAATCTAGTGGGACATTGTTTTTGTATCCACTAATTTTAATTCAAATGATTTTTCAAAATTATCTTGTTTTCAAAATGATTTCAAAAACTTTCCTTTTAAAAGATTCAAAACCCTCGATTCCGATTTTAAATGATTTTAGCCTCAAAAACATCTTTAAGTTCAGAGTCAAATTACTCATGATTTTAAACTATCTTTTCAAATAATATATTTAACTTTTAAATATTTATACTTTGATTTAAATATAAATTATAGTTAAATTATGTATATATTTTTCTTTATATTTACTTATGAATTTCAACTATATTCAAGTATATTTGTAAAGTTTAAAATAGTTTTAATATAATGTAAAGGTTATTTTCAAAGAAAAACAAGACATCAAAATTTGCTTTGGGATGTCGACATGCCTAGGGGTACCATGTCGATATGGTGGCAGTTTGAATTCAAAATTCAAATTTTAAAAGAAGTGTCTATTCGCCATAACTCTTCATGAATGGTCATGGTTGTTGTTCTTCTATAAATAGGGGTCAGTTTCAACGAATTTTTATTCATATTTTTCTGGTTTTTACTCCTCTTCTTCTTCCACATTTCTTAATACAAATTCATACCCTTACTCTACCGAAATCAACATCGAATCATACTCGATTACTTCTAGTTTGATTCTCCATCACTATCTCTACAAGATTCTCGGTGCTATTTAGAGTTATAGACTTCTTTGTAATCTATTAGCGAGAAAAGGTGTAATTGTAGCCTTGGAAATCAATCAAAAGGGAAAAGGTGGGGTTGTGGCCTCTGTAAATCAATTGGGTAAACTTGTGGCCCGAAAATCAAGTATCCCTACCCAGAGGATCGAAATTCTGGAGGGTGTACCTCGTAGCCTTGAAACCGAGGGTGTAATTATATAATTGCTTTTGAAAGGAAATCCGTACTTATGTTGCGGGACTGGATGTAGGGTAACTCCGAACCAGTATAAAATCCGGTGTGTTCTTTCCTTTACTGCTTTTATTTTATTTCTGCATCTGTGTTTTTTTCTGTGATTATTCCTGTTTCTGTATATTGCATAATTTTGTGTCTAAATTAACATAAAATCAAAAGATTTAGTAATTCTTCATTAACACTATTCACCCCCCCCCCCTCTAGTGTTAATCTTAGCCTTAAGATCCATAATCCGCATTTCTCACAATTTTAACACTTATAAAATTCGTTTTAAAATTCTAATATTTTAATTTATAAAATATCAATTTTATAAATCTCCTATACAAACCATTTTACAAAATAGTTAACTTCACATTCCAAACATCATATTCTGGTTTTATTTCACAAAAATTGTAATTTCAATTATATTTCCCAAAACATCATAATTTTTATAACACAAAAATTATCACATTTATTTATTCAAAATCAATTCTTAACGATTCAAAAATTCAATAAAACATTTATTTTCAGAATCACTTTTAAAATTCTTTTAAATTGGAAGTCGTTACTTTAACATTTTTAAAATTCCAAAAATAGATCATATGCTGCAACAGCACCAAATACATCAATCACGACATCCAAAACATCATATAGCATATGATAATAGAATACATATTAATATCTATAAATAAATCAATACTGGTGAGGAATCCAGTTGGATCCCTCAAACCTATCACCTGCAACAAATATACATATTAGAATATGTGTACAATGTCCGCTTCGAGGCAGACGCGCGTACAAAGGGTCATCCACACATACACGGGAACGTATAGGGCCATCTGCTCCACTAGGCTGGTATATATCCAAATACCAATCAATATATCATATATCATCCAAATAATCATCAATCATCGTATAATAAATTATTTCTCACTTATATAAAAATATCAGCAAGTCAGAAAGAGTGAATTGTACTCACATTGCTTGCAATAGCGGTTTCAGTGTTTTATTTTGAATAAAATTAAATGATCGTTTAATTTTACCCAAAATTTACACTAGCTCCAATCAATCCCAATCCAGCTCCATCGTGTAGTATTTGACAATATGAATCCAACGCAATTCGTTTCGTGCAAAACGGACCTCGTATGACAAAGATACACTGTTTTAAAGTTTATACGAATTATAAGATAATTAATTTACTATTTCTTTTTAATTTTAAACCTACTTTCAATCCTAGCCGCAAGATATTACACCCTAGATCTCGGCCATGTGATTACTTTTTTCTACTTCCAGGTTACATCGTTCAAAACTGAACCCATGCCGCCTTCTTTCCATCAATTGACGCGCCAACATTGATCATCGAGGAGATGATCAGACCCCCTCCCCCCACGCACGCCACCTTCAGCCTCCACCTACGACGATCTCGGTCCCCCTTATGCATTGAAAAACACAATTGAACTTCGAACATTCAAATGAAGATTGTCGTCGATTTACTCGACTATAAACGATCACGGCCGTTCATATCGAAGCTCTCATCGAGCTCTATAATTTGTTAGTTGAAAGTTTTTGCTACCTCTCACTGGATTAGAAGAAAAATAAGAAAGAGTGAGACGATTTTTCGGCCGTGCAAACGTTAATGGCGGCAGCTGAAGACAAATTAGGGTTTGATTTATGTTGCAAATAGAAAATTATGAAGTCCTTATATAGAAAATTTCAAAACACTATTCATCTCGAAAATTTGCGAACTCGAAACGAAGCATGTCGTCTGGCATTTATAATGTATTACCCCTATTCCAAATGCAATGGAATATATATCGGGAGCCAATTTGATCGTATTTGGAAGATAGGTTTTCGAATCGGCTATTTAAATTTAAAATTCACTTAAACCGATTTCCACGCATTTTAGCTTGCCCTGGACAAACCGTAAATCCGATTGACACAAAATTTTGAAATCTTACAATAATATAACATTACGGATCTGTTGAACTAGTTTCATCGAAATCCGAGACTGTTTGAAAAATCACTATTTTTACTCGTTAATTAAATATTAAAATATTCAATTTCTAAATTTAACTTTTAATTCAATTTCAAAAGTTCTATAATATCATTCTAATTCAAATAAAATTAAATTCAACTTTATACAACATTTTTATTCATATTAAATCCAATTTACAATTATTTCAGCAATTTCAAATATTAAATTAACAATTTAATTATCCAATTAAATCACTATATCTGAAATAAAATTTATTCAGCTTATATACTTTACTTGGGAATATTTAAAATCAATTAAATATACGAATTTCAAATAATTGAAATTCTGGGTCGTTACAGTCTTTCTACTTTTAATATTGATGAACATGATCGTGAGACATTTTATCACATTTTCGAAGGAGATGACAACTTTGAATTTAAAAATCGTAACTTTCGTATGAAAGCACGTATTGTTAATCTTCTTTTGCAACATACTATCACTCCTCGATCGGGAAATTTCAATAACCCGACTTTGAAAGTTTGTAAAGCTCATTTTGCTATTTTTGTTCATTATGACATTAATTGGGCGTAAATGATTATGGATGAACTTCGTCCTAAGAATTTGGAAATGGGTGAGAATACTTTGTATCATGGAATCTTTCTCACTCAGATTTTTAATTATTTTGGTGTTGAGTATAAATGGGAAGAATTTGTTTCAGGAAAAGTATTTAATCATGCCACTATTTCTCTTATGAATTTTTTTTCATATTTCAACAATATGAATCTCTTGCCGAAATGGATGAAAGGTTGGCACATGAAGAGATGAAAGAAGAAAATGAGGAAGAATAAGAAGAAGAAGAAGTGGAGGAAATGGAAATTGAAGAAGAGAATGAAGAAACCTCCTTGGAAAGTATTGAATATCCTATCAATACTAACAATCCTTCCAATAAAACTCTCCTCAAAAATCAAAAGATCATAGTGGAAAATCAATGGATTCTCAAAAGATCCGTTAGTAAGAAATTGGATAAAATGTCCATTAATATGAATAAGTTCTTTGCTAAAGTTGGTCGGAAACTTGGCCTATCATCTTCCTCCTCATCCTCTAGCACATTCTAATGTGATGTACTAATTTATTTTGTATGAACTTGATTTATCTCTTATCTTGTTATGAAGTATCTCTTGTAATAGCTCATCTATCTTTAAATTTATCTATTTTACGTTTTTCTACCTTATCGTGTCTCTGGCATAAATGATAGTATAGTATATAAGTTAATATATATACATACTTATGTATAAAACAAAGAAGACACTAGGATCAACACACCCATGTCGACATACCCAACACCTATGTTGACATATAACTGTCTGGTTTAGTTTTTTATTAATTTTGAATTTAAAATAACTAACTTGTGTCTATTAATTTCAAACGAATTCCTGCCTATTTAAACACCTGTTTCTTCCAAAATTTTGTAAACTCTTTATTTCTACTCATCTCTATTTGCATCTTTTAACTGTTTATCAAAAATGGCATTGTAATGGCCCGTTTTTCCATACCCTTTGAATCGATAATAAACCACACATGTCTAAATCAAATTGCATGAATAAGCGGATCATTAAGGGTAGAAAGAAAATAAAGACAGAACATGATCTCACATGAATGGAATAACATATATTATTTCAATAATAATCTTTACAGTGGAAAATTTTAAATAAATATCAGAGTCTAACCTAGATTCAGCCTGGACAGTCATAAACCCCTGTCCTTACAATTGCTGATAAACATCAAACAAAACACACTAAGTTCAGTGGATAATAGAATACGTCCATACGATGATGAAGATCTCCAGCTCTCCTCTTGAAACTCCGACCGTCTTCAACCTCAACCTGAAACTACTCGGATCTGACCCGAGTATTGAAAATACCCGGATCAGGCTTGATAAACCAGCATGAGATACTCGAAATTTAAAATGACTATGTTATCAAAACCTTTGAGAAGAAGGGTGTCACATAAGACCGCGTCCACACATACACGCTGACGGGTTTTACGTTGTGATAACTAAAACACTTTTATATATCAAAATGGTTGATATTATTTTTAATGACATTCTTTTGAAAACACTTTTCAAATAAACTTATTCAAATAAGATATCAATATCTGGACTAAGTCTAAGGTAATATATCCGGACTGGGCCAACGGAATATACCGGACGTAATATATGATACCAAAAGGGGTAGACGAAATGTTTGCAAGTCATTGCAGCTATTTTGGGAATACAATCAAAACCATAAATCTCGTATTAGGATTGGATTTCCAACATGATAGGGAACTAGTGGAAAGATCAATATGTATCCACGGTTTACGTCCATGACTCAGACGTTGTTATACAATAACACAAATGGGTAAAAGTGGATATAATCTGCGAATAACATCCAAGAACTCGGACTTCACGCATCCCTTCCATGAAGCCCAGACGTATCTGGTACCTGGGGATCAGAACATCTGATAACCCAAATCATTACTATTCGAATTGCGAGCATACATCTGACCACATAAAATCCCATCATAACCGTGGTGTGAGGCTCGCGAGGCTACGATCAATTTCTTCAAAACATCGTTTTTCATACAAAACCATGCTTTGATTATAACAGATTCCACTTTGAATGCCACACTACCATTTCTTTGATTACTATTTGACTCCCAAAAAAAATACAACCCTTGAGCTCGTACGTCTCAAGGAGGGTGTTAAGCTAAGAGAAGTTGCCTTCTCCGCCACCACTGATGTACATTTGTAAAAGACAAACGTTGTGTCTTATAAATTCAATGTCGGACATTCATCGTTACCAGTTCGTTCTAGGACTGAACGAAGCCGAAGACACTTTCCTCGGCCATTACTAGGCGAGAAGCCTTTGCAATCCGAAAAATCTCCATCACGAGGAGACCACTGGTATAAATAACTCTATAATGGGGGCCAACCAGAGCTTGTTCAACAAGCAGTCTTCATGCTATGAAGATCCACGGTCTTCAATAATCAGCATCTTCAACATGTCTTCACTTTCGAACGTATACATTGGTTCGAAGTGGTTTTCGGATAAGAATCAACCAAATCCGACTCCGGTTCCTTCAAAGCCAATCATCGCTTAAAAAGATGTTAAGTTTATAAGTGGATATCAATCATCAATCAATTACTTCATCTTTTAAATCAAATATCTTTCTTAGGTATAATCTTTTCAAGTTATTCCATTTTCTTTTCAAACGTATATGGAATCATTAAGCCTCATTTATCAAATCATTTGGTTTATTTAAAACTTTCTTAAATCCTGGAATAATTCCAAATCATTTTCTCTTTTACTTAGAAAAACCTTTCCAAATCATTCTTTTAAATCTTAATCAAAGATATCTTATATTCAATTTATAACTTTTAACTTAAGGAAAATATTCCCAAATCATTCATTAAACCTTAATCAAAGATTTCTTTTTTAACTTCAAATCATATTCTTGCAAATCGAAGATTTTTATAATAGAGCATTACTGCCATCTTGGATATGGTAAATTTCACCTCCAGAGACTAATGGCAAGTTTCTCCTCCAGGGACTAATGGCAAGTTTCACTTCTAGGGACTAATGGAAAGTTTCACCTCCAGGGACTAATGGCAAGTAATCCTTCATTATGAATATCTTTGTCTTTTAACGATCTTTGTCTTCAATATGTTTTATTTCAAAAACTAGTTTGAAGTGATTTTCGGATAGGAATCACTCAAATCCGATCTTGGTTCCTTTGTAGTAATCATCGATAAAAAAATGTTGAGTCGTCAATTAACATTCAAAGAATTTATTTTTTCCTTTTATTTTAGAAAAACTTAAATATGATCTTTTTAGAGCATCCGGGCTTTCTTTTCGATCTATTCCACCCTTCGCCTAAAAAGAGAAAACATAAGCCAGGTAAGTTCAGAGCACTGGTCGCTCCATCCCTAATCATAGTTAAACACCTTGTTTTTATCTTCTCGGATCTCATAGGCGAGACAAATGTACTAGTCGTTTCCGCATACTCAGTTTTTTATTATATTCAATCTTCTTCACTTTTTCGTTTAAGTCGTATAAACAATTCATCTTAACAATTTATTCAAATTCTTATTAGAACTTCCAAATCATCTTTACACTACTTAATTATTCCTTTAATGTCATTCACAAAATATTTAGAAAATAATTGTTAAGTTTAAACTCATATTCAAAAGTTTATAGAATTCGTAGCATAAAAGTGCTGCGGAAAGTTGTATATAAGCTTATTTGATTTAAACAACTTTTTAAGATTTGAAAATTCAAATTTTCCATTTCAAATCTCTTTTAAACCATTTTAATAGATTTATCAAATTTATTTCATATTTTTAATCATTTAAAAATATCACTTATTAATATATCCCACTTTGGATTCCGAATTGCAAAACCGCGATGTTTTCAGAAAATTGTTTTGGACATATTTCAAAATCTACTTAAAGAAATCTTGATTTTCTTTCTTCATTTGGAAACTATGGATATAATAGACGGAAAATTCTTATATCAAAGAATTCCGAGCTATCTTTCACTTTGTACACACATTTATCTTTTATGGCGCGAAATCGCGAACTACCGGTACGTGATGCGCATAGTTTTGACTTGTTTCTCAACTTCTTTTCAAACTTCTTTAAAACACTTTTAAATGTTTAAAAAACATTTCTAAATCATTTTAAACTCATTTTAAACAATATTTCCACCATTTCAACTTATATTCATTAAGAGGCTAAATAATTTCCATACATATATTTGTATGAATTTAATTCTCATTTAATTAACTTTGGTTAATTACTAATCATTTCTCTTATCTTTATCAAACAAGTTATCATCCATATAATCAATCACATAATCAACCAATTTGCAACCAAGTTATCAAACATTCATTCAACATATTTAAACATTCTAATCTTTATACTTGAAATAATTTATTGATTAATTAGTAAATATGAGTACTCACCTTTTAACCAAATCGTTCACTTCCTACCAACATTCCTATTATCCAACACTTCACTAAATCCCCTTATCTTTACCAGATCTTTTCCATAGACTTTCCTTTTGATTCCGGCAGCACTTCCTTCTTTTTTTCTCGCTCCGAAGCTTCACAAAATTGCTTCTCCTTCTCGATAGTTCGGCCTCACCCTATTCCATCACTTTCTCCATCATTTCTTCACTTCTTAGATGCTAAACCATGTTTTAATGGTATTCTAAGGTCTTTGGCAAAGTTTGGTGGTGTTTGGATTTGATTTGATATGGTTTTGAAAAAGTTAGTAAGCATTTGAAAGAGAAGAAGAAGCCATAAAGAGAGCTTCAAGGAAGAAGAAGAAGAAGGTAGAAATAGTGTGAAATTTGCGAAAGAAGTGGTAGCTATTTATAGAAAAAGAAATGAAGTGGTAAGTTACCAAAATATCCCTTTACCAAATTACCAAAATAACCTTACTTACTTATAAAGTAATCTTATTTTTTCAACACTTAACATCACATTTCAAATCATTACTTTATGTCATTTTCACTTAGATATTAAGTAAAGTAAGTAATAATTATGTTTCTTTGATTTGATGTTTTACTTTTTGCTTTGAAATGACAATTTTGTATTTACTTTTTCTTAATTGTTTTCTAGAAGTTTCTAACCTTGCTTAGTAAAAGTAAACTTGATTAGTGAATTAATTAATATCTATACTATTTGAATATATGTTTCTATATAAGAAAATAAAGGTGGGACGACGTTGCGACAACTTTTAATCGAAAAACATCGTTTTTCGACAAAATATTTTACGATCACCTTTTGACGTTTTGGTTAAACAATTTATTTATATAGACCAAATTTAAAAATGAACTTTTTTCTTCTTTGAATAAATTAAAACATGTCTCTTTATATTTAAAATCATATTTAAATAATATTAAAATCTCTAATTTTACAGTGTATGTAAAACTGACAAAATGCGACAAAATTTTGTTATTTTTGTAAAACGATTATTAACATACTTTTAAATATTTTAATATACTTTTATTATCTTTATTAGATGTTTTCAATATGATTTATCATTTTAAATAAAAATTTGAACCTATTTATTTAAGCATTTATTTTTAACAAAACTTAATTTTTGTCGATTTGTTCTAAAATCCAAATTTATACTTTTTAAATTATCAACTACAAGAATAAATAATTTCTCAATTATTATCTATTATATATAACTGTTTATTTAAGTTTTAAGCCTTTCTAAATTTAAAACAAACAAAATCTCTCGTTTTCGAAGTAGCGAAATTACGGGTCGTAACATTCCCCCCTACTTAAAAAAATTTCGTCTTCGGAATTACCCAAAACACAAGTTTGCCTAAATCATTTATATTTAAACTTAATTCCATATGATATACACAAATCATCCGTATGAAATATCTTATTCGAATACACAACTTTATTTCCGAACTAGTATCGATCCCGCGATTCTCTAGTGTGGACTTTAATCAGGCTCTTTGCTCAGAAACCTTTGCTTTCCTTGAATAGCTCTCAACTATGATAGAAAACTCAAGTACCCAACCATAAACCATAATCAATGTTCGCCGTCAAGAATCGAGTGATAAACCTCTTTTCGGACCAGTGTAAACACCTCAAAGTTTCGAACTCGAATATTAGATCAACATTTGTGTGATGAAATGATCTACATATAATATATGTATTTATTAACTCTCACAATGTTTCATAAACTTTTATCTTAAGCTCTCTATTATTTTTTTCTCTTTGCTAATACATCTTATTATAGATCTTATTTCCAAAATTATCTTAAGTTTAAATAACTTTCGTGTATTTCTTTAAACTTTTTCAAAAGACTATGATAAAATTTCCATACTTTCATTCTTTTCTTTATTTTATTCAATATATTCTTACAAGATATATTTTTAAATAATTTTCTAAACTTTAAACACTTTTTTTATAAAGCTGTTTCTTTCTAATATTCCTTTGAACTTTTTATTTTTAAATATTCTTATTAGATTTGATCGGATATAAGAATGAAGAAGTGCATCGAGAGAACAATCAAATGGAACTTCATTAATTAACATCATATTCATACATCTATTTCAATCTCTAACTGGCATTACAAAATTTTAGAGATAACTTCACTAAGGAATATAGCTTATCACTTACTACCATTATATAGATACTCAGACTACTATTTACTATTCTTGAATTCCTTTTGAGGTAGACAATGCTCTATCTTTGGGGCTTAAGTCATCTGACCTTTCCCTTGGACAGTCCTTCTCCGAATGTCCATATTTACAACATGACCTGCAAGGCCATGAAATCGAGGCTATCTGAATGGTATGTGCCTTAGCCGACTTTTCTCCTTTCTTTAAATTGCAATCTTTGACTATATGTCCTAATTCTTTGCACCGATAACAACACTTTTCCTTCCCGTTTGGGGCTTTGGGTTTCTTCTTTGTTCTAGGGCAATCATGTAGAAAATGTCCTAGCTTCTTATACTTAAAACAGCATATATCTTTTCGAACGGGTTTTTCTTCCTTCTGTTTCTTTATTTTCCTATCACAACAAACTACATAATGCCCTACTTGAAAACACCTAAAGCAGTAGATGCCAAAATACACTAATGGTTTTTGTTTCTTTTCTGCTTCTCTTTCTTCACGTGCTCTTAGTTCCTGCTTTAGAGTCATCCAAAACTCATTACTTGACATATAATAAGCCATTCTGCTCCTAATTGATATTTCAAGATAAGATTAGAAATGTTTATACTATTTCCATTTCATCTTATTCAAATATCTTTATCCAAATACTTAATTCAACTTGTTTGGATTCGAACTTGCCTTCATCCCCCAATGATAAGAAGAATAATTTACCAAGTGATCAATACCGTTTGCCCAAGCCAACATATGATTGATACTTAGAAAATTATTTTAATCATCACTAGACGGATCAAGACCCTATCCATGGGACTTCCCTAAGGGAATGTATCTTATAAATTTCCCTAGCCACACAAAATTTTATATCTTTTGAAATACATTCCTTTATATGCAAAATATAATCTTTTCAAAACAGTATGTCGATATGCCTTGTTAAGAGTTCAGAAATACCTATCGATACAGTTGTACTTCCCATATCGACCAGAATTTATAAACCACTCGACTTATAAATCAACACAAAACATTTTTAATAGTCACTAACAAATACGCGATCATATATAATACACTCAAACTCATTTTAGGGTGTTACTAACCCTATATCTAGTGAGTTACTCATCCTAGGATATTACTAACCCTATCTATGATGAGTCTTTACCCCAACAAAGCCAAGGTTCTCGCTTAACCTTCAGCTCTTGTACCAAATGTAATGATCTAGGCTTTTCAACCATCGACAGCGGCCACTTTCTACTGTAGCTGACACCGATACCTCACGCTTTGCTTTTACGGCCAGCCTCTCGACTAAAACCAACCCTTCGATACTCGATCTCATAGACATGTAGGAGCAAGAGTCGTCTGTTTTCTACCTAACAAGAAGCGAGAACCCCTATCATGCACGAACCTCAACAAACAAAGCGGATAATAGATTATGTCCATACGGTGATGAAGATCTTCAGCTCTCCTCTGGAAACTCCAACCATCTTCAATCTCACCCTGAAACTACTCGGATCTGACCCGAGTATTGAAAATACCCGGATCAGGCTTGATAAACCAGCGTGAGATACTCGAAATTTAAAATGATTATGTTATCGAAACCTTTGAGAAGAAAGGTATCTCATAAGACCACGCCTACACAGAAACACGGACAGGTTTTTACCTTATGATAACTAAAACACTTTTATATATCAAAAAGGTTGATATTATTTTTAATGACATTCTTTTGAAAATACTTTTCAAATATACTTATTCAAATAAGATATCAATATCTGGATTAAGTCTAAGGTAATATATCCGGACTGGGTCAATGTAATATACCGAACGGAATATATGATACCAAAAGGGGTAGCCGAAATGTTTGCAAGTCATTACAGCTATTTTGGAAATACAATCAAAACCATAAATCTCGTATTGGGATTGGATTTCCAACATGATAGGGAACTAGTGGAAAGATCAATCTGTATCCACGGCTTACGTCCATGACTTAGACGTCGTTATACAACAACACAAATGGCTAAAAGTGGATACAATCTGCGAATAAAATCCATGGACTCGGACTTCGTGCATCCCTACCATGAGCCTCAAACGTATCTGGTACCTGGGGCTCAGAACATCTGATAACCCAAATCACTACTATCCGAAATGCGAGCATACATATGACAACATAGAATCCCATCATAACCGGGGTGTGAGGCTCGTGAGGCTACGATCAATTTCTTCAAAGCAACGTTTTTCATACAAAGCCATGCTTTGATTATAACAGGTTCCACTTTGAATGCCACACTACCATTCCTTTGATCACTATTTGACTCCCACAAAAATACGACCCTTGAGCTCGTACGTCTCAAGGAGGGTGTTAAGCTAAGAGAAGTTGCTTTCTCCGCCACCACTGATGTACATTTGTAAAAGAAAAACGTTGTGTCTTAGAAATGCAATGTCGGACATTCGTCCATACAAGTTCGTTTTAGGACTGAACGAAACCGAAGGCACTTTCCTCGGCCATTACTAGGTGAGAAGGCTTTACACTCTGAAAAATCTCCATCACGAGGAGACCACTGGTATAAATAACTCTATAATGGGGGCCAACCAGAGCATGTTCAACAAGCAATCTTCATGTATGAAAATCCACGGTCTTCAATAATCATCATCTTCAACATGTCTTCACTTTCAAACGTATACATTGGTTCGAAGTGGTTTTCGGATAGGAATCAACCAAATCCGACTTCGGTTCCTTCGAAGCTAATCATCACTTAAAAAGATGTTAAGTTTATAAGTGGATATCAATCATCAATCAATTACTTCGTCTTTTAAATCAAATATCTTTCTTAGGTATAATCTTTTCAAGTTATTCCACTTTCTTTTCAAATGTATATGGAATCATTAAGCCTCATTTATCAAATCATTTGGTTTATTTAAACCTTTCTTAAATCTTGGAATAATTCCAAATCATTTTCTCTTTTACTTAGGAAAACCTTTCCAAATCATTCTTTTAAATCTTAATCAAAGATATATTATATTCAATTTATAACTTTTAACTTAGGGAAAATATTCCCAAATCATTCATTAAACATTAATCAAAGATTTCTTTTTTAACTTCAAATCATATTCTTGCAAATCGAAGATTTTCATAATAAAGCACTACTGCCATCTTACATATGGTAAATTTCACCTCCAGGGACTAATGGAAAGTTTCACCTCCAGAGACTATTGGCAAGTTTCACCTCTAGGGACTAATGGCAAGTAATCCTTCATTGTGAATATCTTTGTCTTTTAACAATCTTTGTCTTCAATATGTTTTATTTCAAAAACTAGTTCGAAGTGATTTACGGATAGGAATCACTCAAATCCGATCCTAGTTCCATTGTACTAATCATCGATAAAAAGATGTTAAGTGGTGAATTAACATTCAAATAATTTATTTCTTTCCTTTTATTTTAGAAAAACTTAAATATGATCTTTTTAGAGCATCCGGGCTTTTCTTTCGATTTATGCCACCCCTCGCCTAAAAAGAGAAAACACAAGCCAGGTAAGTTCAGGGCACTGGTTGCTCCATCCCTAACCTTAGTTAAATACCTTGTTTTTATCTTCTCAGATCTCACAGGCGGGAAAAATATACTAGCCGTTTCCGCATACTCAGTTTTTTATTATATTCAATCTTCTTCACTTTTTTGTTTAAGTCGTATAAACAATTCATCTCAACAATTTATTCAAATTCTTATTAAAAATTCCAAATCATCGTTACACTACTTAATTATTCCTTTCAATTCATTCACAAAATATTTAGGAAATAATTGTTAAGTTTAAACTCATATTCAAAAGTTTATAGAATTTGTAGCATAAAAATGCTGCGGAAAGTGCTATATAAGCTTACTTGATTTAAACAAATTTTTAATATTTGAAAATTCATATTTTCCATTTCAAATCTCTTTTAAACCATTTTAACAGTTTTATCAAATTTATTTCATATTTTTAATCATTTAAAAATATCATTTATAAAGAAATCTCGTTTTCATTCCGAACTGCAAAACCGTGATGTTTTTAGAAAATTGTTTTGGACATATTTCAAAATCTACTTAGCGAAATCTTGATTTTCTTTCTTAGTTTGGAAACTATGGATATAATAGACCGGAAAATTCTTATCTCGAAGAATTCCGAGCTATCTTTCATTTTGTACACACATTTAACTTTTATGGCGCGAAATCGTGAACTACCGTTACGCGACGTGCATAGTTTTGACTTGTTTCTCAATTTCTTTCAAACTTCTTTAAAACACTTTTAAATGTTTAAAAAACATTTCTAAATCATTTTAAACTCATTTTAAACAATATTTCCATCATTTCAACTTATATTCATTAAGAGTCTAAATAATTTCGATACACATATTTGTATGAATTTAATTCTCATTTAATTTACTTTGGTTAATTACCAATCATTTCTCTTATCTTTATCAAACAATTTATCATCCATATAATCGATCATATAATCAACTAATTCGCAACCAAGTTATCAAACATTCATTCAACATATTTAAACTTTCAAATCTTTATGCTTGAAATAATTTATGGATTAATTAGTAAATATGAGTACTCACTTTTTAACCAAATCGTTCACTTCCTACCAACATTCATACTATCCAACACTTCACTAAATCCCATTATCTTCACCAAGTCTTTTCTGTAGACTTTCCTTTTGATTCCGGTAGAACTTCCTTCTGTTTTTCTTGCTCCGAAGCTTCACAAACTTGCTCCTCCTTCTTGATAGTTCAGCCTCACCCTATTCCATCACTTTCTCCATCATTTCTTCACTTATTAGATGTTAAACCATATTCTAATGGTATTCTAATGTCTTTGGCAAAGTTTGGTGGTGTTTGGAGTTGATTTGATATGGTTTTGAAAAAGTTAGTATGCATTTGGAAGAGAAGAAGAAGCCATTAAAAAGAGCTTCAAAGAGGAAGAAGAAGAAGGTAGAAATAGTGTGAAATTTGTGCAAGAAGTGGTAGGTATTTATAGAAAAAGAAATGAAGTGGTAAGTTACCAAAATATCCCTTTACCAAATAACCAAAATAACCTTACTTATAAAGTAATCTTATTTTTTTCAACACTTAACATCACATTTCAAATCATTACTTTATGTCATTTTCACTTAGATATTAAGTAAAGTAATTATGTTTTTTTGATTTGATGTTTTACTTTTTTGCTTTCAAATGACATTTTTGTCTTTTTGTGCTTACTTTTTCTTAATTGTTTTCTAGAAGTTTCTAACTTTTTTAGTAAAAGTAACTTGATTATTGAATTAATTAATATTTATACTATTTGAATATATGTTTCTATATAAGAAAATAAAGGTGCGACGACGTTGCGATAATTTTTAATCGACAAAACGTCGTTTTTCGACAAAATGTTTTACGGTCACCTTTTGACGTTTTAGTTAAACTATTTATTTATGTAGACCAAATTTAAAAATGAACTTTTTCCTTCTTTAAATAAATTAAAACATGTCTCTTTATATTTAATATCATATTTAAATAAAATCAAAATCTCTAATTTTACAGTGTATGTAAAACTGACAAAATGCGACAAAATTTGGTTATTTTTGTAAAATGATTATTAACATACTTTTAAATATTTTAATATACTTTTTTTTATCTTTATTAGATGTTTTCAATAAGATTTATCATTTTAAATAAACATTTGAACCTATTTATTTAAGCATTCATTTTTAACGAAACTTAACTTTTGTTGATTTGTTCTAAAATCAAAATTTATACTTTTTAAATTATCAAGTACAAGAATAAATAATTTCTCTATTATTATCTATTATATATAACTTGTTTATTTAAGTTTTAAGTGTTTCTAAATTTAAAACAAACAAAATCTCTCATTTTCGAAGTAGCGAAATTACAGGTCGTTACAGGCATCCTCTTCTCAAACTCTAAGTGGAAATCTTGAAGAAACTCTCAAGTCATTCAAGAATATACTTAATTTTATTCTTCGCAATCAAAAGAACTTAGAACTAAGTCAAATGCAAATGATAAAAGAACAAGAGAAGCATTTCGATGCCGATGATTTCTGCCTTAAACAAAGATGATTTCAATGCAAATCCTGAAGGAACTTTGATTCAAGATAATGAAGATTGGGAAGATATTAAAATGGACCCTATTTTTATAGAAGAAGGATGGGTGGAGTTCCTAAAATTATTTGACCTCCTTATGGTTTGAATTGCTTGTTTTTTGAATTGTTTAATTCGAATTGTTTGATTTGATTTGAATTGTTTGATTTGCTTTGATTAGAATAAATTTGGTTGAATGTAATGTATAAAATTATATGAAACATAATGTATGGTTATCGGATTTAAACTTTTATATTAGTTATGTTTTCATTAAGTAACTCATGTTATTATATATATATATATATATATATATATATGTATGTATATATATATATTCCATCTTAATTTGTCACAGGTACTCCAATATTAGATTACGGGGGAGTTATATTAGTATAGGATTAGTTTTTGTTGATGACAAAGGGGAAGAATTATAAAATAGAGTAGTTAGAGCAGTTAGGCTTAGATTAAAGGGGAGTTATTAGTTTTAGGGGGAGTTAGAGTAAAGGTGAAGTACGTTTGATAAACATAGGTTGTCATCATTAAAAGGGAGAGATTGTTAGTCCTTGAGAAGGATGGTTTTGATGACAACAACCTTAGGATTTATCATAAAAATATAAATACTAACATTATAGTTTAGATATATATGTATATGCAGGATCTAAACATGCAGGTACCAAGAATGAAGACTGTACAGTATAGAGATACAAGACTGATGAACTTAAAGATCGAAGATATCAAGATTGAAGACTCATGAGTATCAAGATGTCAAGAGTTCAAGATTTCAAAGTACAAGATAAGTATTGAGTCTAGAATTTTGTTAAAACTTCTCAAAAGCACTTACATCTTTATTCGAAATTTATTCATGGAATGGAATCTAATTAGAGCATGTTAAAGGGATGGAACCCTAGTGGGATGGAACCCACGACAATATCTACTGGAACATATGGTGATCCTATTTTGATATCCACTAATTTTATGAAAATGTTTCAAAAATATATCTCTCATTTTAAAATGTTTTCAAAACCTTCTTTTCAAAAAGACACCTGACCTGTTTGAAATACTTTAGCCTCAAAATTATCTTTATCATTTTTAACATTTTTTATTTCAAAATTGTCCTTGATTTTAAACTATCTCTTGTTTTAATATTTAGCTATTCAGATTTTAAACCATTAAGATTATATATTAAAAATTACTTTCTAAACTCTTTTATATGTTTAAACTATATTTAAGTATATTTATAAAAGTTTAGAAATTGTTTTGAAAAATCATAAAAACCAATTTTAATAAGAAAATCAAAATCATCATTTTTGCCTATAGCATATCGACATGCTCCTACCCCCTATGTCAACATAGTGCCCGTTAATTTACAATTTTCAAATTTTCAAAAGAAGTGTCTATTCATCGTATCCTTTCACGAATAGATATGGATGTTAATCTTTATAAATACCAGTAAATTCTAAATGAATTTTTACCAGATTTTCATTCATTTTCTCTCCTCTTCATCTTCCACATTTATTCCAAAGAATCCCAAACCATACTCTACCGAAATACCAAGTGAATCGAACTTAATTATCTCTTGTTTGATTCTCTGCCACTCTCTCCATAAGATCTCAGTACTATTCAGAGTTATAGGATTATTTGTAAATCAAACCGTTGAGTAAAAGGTGCGATTGAGCCTTGAAATCAATTGGGTGTGATTGTTGCCTCGGAAATCGATTAGGTGATCTTGTCACCTGTAAAGTCAAGAGAGTTTTCCCTGGACTCGAATACAGAAGGGTGTACCTCATGGCCCTGAAATCGAGGGCGTAATCTGGGAGATTATTTTGAAAAGAAATCCGTACAATTGTGCGAGACTGGATGTAGGGTAACTCTGAACCAATATAAAGTCCTAATATGTTCTTTCCTTTACTGCTTTTATTTATTATTTGCATCTGTGTCTGATTCTATGATTATATATGTGTCTATGTATTGCATTTGTTGGTGATTAAATTACATAAGTTTGAAAAAGATTTATTAAATCCACAAAGCACTACGCACCCCCTTCTAGTGTTATTCTAGCCTTAAGATCCGAAATTCGCATTCCTAAAGTACTTTCCATATTAATTTAAATGGTTTTCGAACATTTTTGAAAAGGAAAATTTGTGAATATGCCAAATTCGATAAGATAAGTACACACTTTTGGATAAAGGGATTTAATTTATTTAAAATTTAAATTAAAAAGAGATTTAGTGCTTTTCAGTGGAAAAGGAAATATTTGGTTGAATGATTGTTATTTGATAGTTAAATAACCGACTATCAAATATGGACCCAAAATATAACTTTGGGAATATCTAAAAGAAACACGGGAATTATATAGTACAATTACCGTTCGAGGTGATATACTGTACGTATAAACTTGTTTCGTTCTACTAGGACGTTTATAAGGAAATCTGTCCACTAACTATTAGGAGGTAATTTCCGAACTTATTTTCGTCTGTTTATTCTCTAATGAATCGAGGTTGAGTTTACCAGAAATATCGAACGTTGTTTCAAAGAGATCGGGATATGATAAATTATCTGAAAACCACTTTGATCCAACGAGTATGTTTTCAAAGTGAAAACAAAAGCATGGAGTCGAAGCTGGAGCAGTGAAGTGTAAGGGTTAATCGCTATTAATCCTGAGGATGATTCCAAAATGGATGTAGTAGAAATAGTGCCTTTGGTTCCGTCCGGACCTAGAATGGATTTGTATGGACGAATGCTATCAATATATTTTCATTAGAGGGCAATGAGCATTATAAGTGAAAATTCCTTTAAAAGGTAATCGTAGCGTCTAGCCTCATCAACCGAGAATGACTGAAAAGCATGGGAGATGCGGCAAGTCTAAGTGGGTCGCACCCAGTTAGGGTATGTTTATCACCTTTCTAGATACCCGCAGATATTATTACTACGATACATGGAGGGAGCTCAGAAAGGGTGGGAACACCCATGGTGATAGCATATTCGGTCTATCCAGGTTAGGGATAGTCCGGTCTTGTGTTGCAGGGGATCCTGACATGGTCCTCGGTTCATTTTTCTAGATGTGTACTATGATAGGTGATACCCCAGTGCCTAGTCATTCGTATGGAATCCATTCTCCATACGTGCCTTTACGGTTTTGGATATACAATCTAGTATGTTGGAATTTAATTAATGTAACAATTTCGGCTATTTGAATTAGTATTTGTACTTAGACACTATTCTAATATTCGATGATTTTGATATAAAAATTTTTGGTTATCGTAAGGTAAAACCCTGTCATGTTTATGCGTGGCGCGGTCTTACGAGATACCTTTGATTTTCAAAGAATTTTGATAACTTTAATAATTCAAATTAAGTGTGTTTTCTTACGCTGGTCTTCCAGACTGACTAGGGTGTTATTTTATTATAATGCTCCGGTCAGACCAAGTATTACAAAAATAGGATAGGATGCTATTGAGCTCAGGAGACGAGCTTTATGGCGAAGACGTATTACACGTATCTGATTTATATTCCGCTGGGTATTATATGTTGTATATTCAGCACTTGTGAGGAAAAGTTATTATAACTGTCAAGTATTATGTTATTGATGTGTTGTGCTCTGATGATGTAATGTATAAAAATAGTTATAGTTTTTTGCATAAAGACCAGTAGTTATCTATTATATATTGTTCCGCTGCGATTGTGAGATTCTGTGCTATTATTTCTATTTTCTTCTCCTACCTCCTTTTCGTTTTCCATTACAATCTGGTATTTCCGGCAGTCAATTATTCGGTATATAATACAGTGGACATATTAATGTCGATTTTCGAGCGTCAAAAATCTGGGCCGTCACACTTGGTATCAAAGCTGAAGGTTAAGTGAGAACAATGGCACTAGTGGGGATTACTCATTAGAGATAGGATCAGTAGCACCCTTGAGTGTATTAATAGATATGAGTGCGTATTTGTTAGTGAATAGAATTTTTTTATATTGTGTTGATTGATCTATTGAGTGGTTATGGATTCTGGTCATTACGAGTAATTAACGTTATTGATAGGGATCTCTAAACACTTGTATATAGCAATTCGACATGATATTGTTCTGAAATGGGGTAAATGAAATAATTTTACCTAAATTATTTTTATATAAGAAAGGAATAATTTTCAGAAATTACTATAATCATATATGGTGTGTTTAGTTGTTAGGAAATGATAATATTAAATCATTATCATTTGTGTTATGGTAATCGAATAAAAGTTGGTATTATAACCAAAGTTAAGGAAATAATTCATATAACAATAGGGAATTTGTAAATGTGAGTTTATAAATGTGATTTATAATATGGAATGTAATTTCAGAGAAATATTTAAAAGTTGATACGGTTTATAAAAACAATTTATAAAGGATTTAAAAGTTGGAAATTTGGAAATTTAAATCGTGTTGGATTTGAAAATGATTTTCGAAGTCTTGGAAAATGATAGCGATGTTATTGGGAAATATCTGTGTATTGAAATATTTAAAATGGTTTTTAAAAGAGGAAAAAGCACTGAATCACTTCGGTCGTTGGAAAATAATTCCAATGATGATCACGACATCGTCGATGTTCATTTTCGAGTTTTCAAGGGATATTTTGGTCACTGGAAAATAAAGCACTTACATCTTTATTCAAAATTTATTCGTGGAATGGAATCCACTTCGAGCCTATTAAAGGGATGGAACCCTAGTTGGATGAAACCCACGAGAATATCCACTGGAACATATAGTGGTCCTATTTTGATATCCACTAATTTTATGAAAATGTTTTTCAAAAATATATCTCTCATTTAAAATGTTTTCAAAACCTTCTTTTCAAAAAGACACCTGACCTATTTGAAATACTTTAGCCATAAAATTATCTTTATCATTTTTAACATTTTTTATTTTAAAATTGTCCTTGATTTTAAACTATCTCTTGTTTTAATATTTAGCTACTCAGATTTTAAATCATTAAGATTATATATTAAAAATTTACTTTCTAAACTCTTTTATACGTTTAAACTATATTTAAGTATATTTATAAAAGTTTAGAAATTGTTTTGAAAAATCATAAAAACCAATTTTAATAAGAAAATCAAAATCATCATTTTTGCCTATAGCATGTCGACATACTCCTACCCCCCATGTCGACATGGTGCCCGTTAATTTTCAAATTTCAAATTTTCAAAAGAAGTGTCTATCGTCATATCCATACATGAATAGATATGGCTATTGATCTCTGTAAATACCAGTAAGTTCTAGACAAATTTTTACCAGTTCATTCATTTTCTCTCCTCTTCATCTTCCACATTTATTCTAAAGAATCCCAAACCATACTCTGCTGAAATACCAAGTGAGTCGAACTTGATTATCTCTTGTTTGATTCTCTGCCAATCTCTCCATAAGATCTTAGTGCTATTCAGAGTTATAGGATTATTTGTAAATCAAACTGCTGAGTAAAAGGTGCGATTGAGTCTTAAAATCAATTGGGTGTGATTGTTGCCTCGAAAATCGATTAGGTGATCTTGTGGCCTGGTAAATCAAGAGAGTTTCCTGGACTCGAACACAGGGGGTTGTACCTCATGGCCTTGAAATCGAGGGTGTAATCTGGGAGATTATTTTGAAAAGAAATCCATACAATTGTGCAGGACTAGATGTAGGGTAACTCCGAACCAGTATAAAATCCTAGTGTGTTCTTTCCTTTACGGCTTTTATTTATTATTTGCATCTGTGTCTAATTCTATGATTATATCTGTGTATGTGTATTGCATTTGTTGGTGATTAAATTTTATAAGTTTGAAAAAGATTTATTAAATCCATAAAACACTATTTACCCCCTTCGTGTGTTATTCTAGCCTTACGATCTGTAATCCGCATTCCTAACAGTACTTTCCATATAAATTTTGAATGGTTTCCAAATATTTTTGAAAAGGAATATAACAAATTCGATAAGATAAGTACACACTTTTGGATAAAGAGATTTAATTTATTTAAAATTTAAATTAAAAAGAGATTTAGTGTCTTTCAGTGGAAAAGGAAATATTTGGTTGAATGGTTGTTATTGATAGTTAAATAACCGACTATCAATTATGGACCCAAAATATAACTTTGGGAATATCTAGAAGAAACATGGGAATTATATGGTACAATTACCGTTCGAGGTGCTATACTATGCGTATAAAGTTGTGTCGTTCTTCTAGGACGTTTATAAGGAAATCTGTCCACTAATTGTTAGGAGGTGATCTCCAAACTTATTTTTGTCTGTTTACTCCCTAAAGAACCGGGGTTGAGTTTACCGAAAATATCGGACGTTGTTTCGAAGAGACCGGGATCGGATAATTTATCCGAAAACCACTTCGATCCAATGAGTACGTTTTCGAAGTGAAAACAAGAGCACGGAGTCAAAGCTAGAGCAGTGAAGTGCAAGGGCTAATCACTATTAATCCTAAGGATGATTCGAAAACGGTGTAGTAGAAATAGTGCCTTCGGTTCCGTCCGGACCCAAAACGGACTTGTATGGATGAATGCTATCAATATATTGTCATTAGAGGACAATGAGCATTCTAAGTGAAAATTCCTTTAAAAGGTAATCATGACCTCTAGCCTCTTCAACCGAGAATGACTGAAGAGCAAGGGAGATGCGGCAAGGCTAAGTGGGTCACATCCAATTAGGGTATGTTTATCACCTTTCTAGATACCCTCGGATATTATTACTACAATACATGGAAGGAGCTCGAAAAGGATGAGAACACCCGTGGTGATAGCATATTCGGTCTATCCTGGTTAGGGATAGTCTGGTCTTGTGTTGCAGGGGATCCCGACGTGGTCCTTGGTACATTTTTCTAGAAGTGTACTGTGACAGGTGATACCCCAATGCCAAGTCATTCGTATGGAATCCATTCTCCAATACGTGCCTTTACGGTTTTGGATGTAGAACCTAGTATGCTGAAATTTAATTAATGTAACAATTTCAGCTATTTGAATAAGTATTTGTACTTAGACACTATTAAAATATCAGATGTTTTTGATTTAAAATGTTTTGGTTATTGTGGTAAAAACCCATCATGTTTATGCATGGCGCAGTCTTACGAGATACCTTTGATTTTCAAAGGATTTTGATAACTTTAATAATTCAAACCAAGTGTGTTTTCTCACGCTGGTTTTCCAAACTGACTGGGGTGTTATTTTATTATAATGCTTCGGTCAGACCAAGTATTACATAAACAGGATAAGATGCTATGGAGCTCAGGAGACGAGCTTGATGGCGAAGACGTATTACATGTATCTGATTTATATTCCATTGGGTAGTGTAGGATGTATATTCAGCGTTTGTGAGGAAAAGTTATTAAAACTGTCTAGTATTGTATTGTTGATGTGTTGTGCTCTGATGATGTAATGTATAAAAATAGCTATAGTTTTTTTTGCATAAAGACCGGTTGTTATCTATTATATATTGTTCCGCTGCGATTGTGAGATTACGTGTTGTTATTTCTATTTTCTTCTCCTACCTCTTTTTCTTTTTCCATTACAATCTGGTATTTCCGGCATTCAGTTGTTCGGTATGTAATATAGTGGACGTATTAATGTCAATTTTTTAGCGTCGAAAATCCGGGCTGCCACACTTAGTATCAGAGCTGAAGGTTAAGTGAGAACATTGGCACTAGTGGGGATTACTCGTTAGAGATAAGGTCAGTAGCACCGTAGATTGAGTTTGAGTGTCTTAATAGATATGAGTGCGTATTTGTTAGTGAATATAATTTTTTTATATTATGTTGATTGATCTACTGAGTGGCTTATGGATTCTGGTCAATATGAGTAATTAACGTTATTGATAGGGATCTCTAAAAACTTGAACAGAGAAATTCGACATGATATTGTTTTGAAATGGGGTAAATGACATAATTTTACCTAAATTATTTTTATATAAGAAAGGAATAATTTTCAGAAATTATTATAATTATATATGGTATGTTTAGTTGTTAGGAAACGATAATATTAAGCCATTATATTTGTGTTATGGTAATTGAATAAAAGTTGATATTATAACCAAAGTTAAGGAAATAATTCATATAACAATAGGGAATTTGTAAATGTAAGTTTATAAATGTGATTTATAATATGGAATGTAATTCCAGAGGAATATTTAAAAATTGATATGGTTTATAAAAACAATTTATAAAGGATTTAAAAGTTGGAAATTTGGAAATTTAAATCGCATTGGATTTGAAAATGATTTTTGAAGTCTTGGAAAATGATAGCAATGTTATTTAAGAAATATCTATGAATTCAAATATTTAAAATGGTTTTTAAAAGAGGAAAAAGCACTGAATCACTTCGGTCGCAGGAAAATAATTGCAATGATCACGACATCATCGGTATTCATTTTCGAGTTTCCAAGGGAGGAATTGCTACCTAAATGATCTGCATTGGAGTTTTGTTTGGTAAAACTGATTTGATTCAGAATTCAAAGGGATGATTTGATATAACAAAGGATTTGGATTTGGATTTATATGATTTTAAAGATGATTCTGAACTATTTAAGTAATTGTTTAAACTCTGGAGTTTGATCTAAAATATTTAATTGGAAATATGAAGAAACTAGTGAATGGAATATCAATAAAATTGATAACTTAAGAAATTTTAGAATTTGATTTGGAATGGAAATTAACTTGAATTAAGTTAAATAAAGAGAATACTTGAAAATTTAGCCTAATTAGGCTAAATGGAATGGTTATTGAAATAAAATTTATTAAGATTGAAAATAGATTAGTGGGTGAACTAATTATTAATTAGTAAGTAAATGAAATTGAAATTGAATATTGGGATGATATTTAACTTGAATCATTTAAATAAAGTGAAATCGAAAATTTAGTTTGAGTTGGAGTAAATAAAATAAATTTTAGAAATAGAATTGATTCGCATAAAAATGGATATAAACTTAAGTGATGAAGTGAAAATAAACCTAAGAACATTTGCATAAAATGTTATAAATTGACTTAAGAAAATTGATGGGATAAATTCTTAAGTGAAATTAATATGGAAGGGAATATACTAAGTTAATCAGTGAATGTGAGGTTTAAATGGGTATGATTATTGTGAATGATGGAATGGAAAGGAAGTAAATGTGAACAAAAAGAATTTGATATAGCTAATAATAAATTGAAATAAATATGTAAGTTGTATATATATTATTTTATTCGCATAACGATTTGATCGAGTATTGTGTTATTGAAATAAATATGTAAATACATAATTGAATGGAAACGAAATTAATGTGAATAAATAAGAATTTGATCCAGTATTGTGTTATTGATGTGATGTCCTATGATGATGTAATGTATAAAAATAGCTATAGTTCTTTTCGTAAAGACCAGTTGTTATCTGTTATATATTGTTCCGCTATGATTGTGAGATTCTGTGTTGTTATTTATGTTTTCTTCTTCTACCTCTTTTTCTTTTTCCGTAACGATCTGGTATTTTCGGCAGTCGATTGTTCTACATGTAATACAGTGAACGTATTGATGTCGATTTTAAGCGTCGAAAATCCGGGCCGTTGCATATGGTCTATTTAAATTGGCATTCCTGTTTAATATGACTTTTATTTGCATTTAATCGTCATTTAATTTAATATTGAAGTTTAATTTCCAGTTTAGACCTGTTAGTGATAATCAGTTAATTGTTGATGTTTGTTGGTTAATTTGAATGGTGATTGTTGACATGACTAAAACAGGAGCCGCGCCGGGCCATTGAGGTTCGCCACCTCTAGCGGACACACTTCTTCGATACCATATCTATTACATTTGTGATGCGATTTGGGTGCACCCCTTGATTTGGGAGTGTTGTTTCGCGGTGTTGGGGTAGCTGCTGGCTACGCCCAACATCAGTCCGGATCACGCAACTACTAGTATCCTAGTTGGTATTGCCTCATGTACCTTGTCATACTGATTATCCTATTCGCGACCACTACGTTTTGATTTGTACCTTGAGTATATGGATTGCCCTCTGGTGACTTCCGGTTTTGGGGAAACTACGGTCTTGTATATGCTTTTAGGAATATAAAATGTGTTAAGGGGGATTATGGTAACGCCTTAACGCTATTTTGATACTTTATATTACTGATAGACATTATCTACTTAGCGTATATTACTACATAGTAGATAGTTTCACGGATCCTTGAGAGATGGAAAATCCCGTAACATCTCTTGAGTTATTGCACGCACGTTGACACTGGATATGAGATGTCAAACCCCGTAAACATCTCTGACGCCGTTACACTCATATTTATTTACGATTGATTTAACTTTCATAAGGATATTTTAGTCCTGACTCGAGTGTTTTGTCTTTTCATTACGCTCGGGTCAGTCCTGAGTTTTCAGTTTAGGTTGAAGATCATTTCCTTGGAGGACGGAGACGAAGATTTGGTATATTATCTACTACTATTATATTCATTCCATTCCGCTGCATTGTTGTATGATATTTGTTGTGTATGTAACTCTGATAAATGTTGTATAATAATAATCAAATGTATTCATTTCAAATGTATTCATTTAATTAACAGCTTCATGAACTGTTATTTTATTATTATACTTAGCCTTCCGCTGTGAGATTCTGTGTTGTTTCATTTCCTTTATTTCCCTTCCTTTTCTTTTCTTAATTACCCCAATAACTATCTGCCCTTTTAATGGTTTGGAATCGACATGTCTATTTGATCGTCGGTTTAAACTGTCCAAAAAGGCGGGTCGTTACACTATCATTTCATGTAGATTAAAGTTTATTACACTATTATTTTATGCGGTTCCACAGTTGACATTTATTATTCGATTTCATACTATATCAATTTAAACAACATACAATTAAATGGTTCAAGGTGCAAATAATCATATTTCTACACGTCAATTTATTTAAACATTTAAGGGGTCATATTATGCAAACGTCATCTAATCAAATTTAACACATATATAAAATCTAACTATACTACGTCAATTTTAATTCAAATTATATATCAATTGCGACATTAACAATTTAAGGTCCAATGTCAACATCAAACAATCAATCTGTAACGACCCGCTATTTTGGACTATTCGCATCCGCACATGTCGGACTTGAATAATTCAAAATACCGAATTGTTAATTTAAAATTTGGCAAAACTCAGATATACAGTAAATAAATAATCACAGAATCACAGACACAGAGTAATAATATGCAGCGGAATTAAAGGAGATAGTAGTTCATGAAGCTACTATATAAATATATAAGATACATCAGAGTTATATAAGTTACAACAGAAGTCTCGAATATAACAGTCAAATATAAGAATCAGAATACATGTAACGTTTCCGATTTTTCGTTGCCGAAACTGACGTACCTAGGGTTTATCCCGCGTTCCGGACACAATGGAACAGGTTTCGAAAGCTAATTCGGAAGTATGTGCGAGTTATGGCTATAAACGCTCAATTTAAATTAAACCGATTTAAACGATTTTCTAGGCGTTTTAATTTGTACCGGACAAACGGTAAATCCAATTGACTTGAAATTTGAAACCTTACAAAAATATCACATTACGGATCCGATGAAACTGGTTTCGTCAAAATCCGAGACTTTTTGAAAAATGGTTATTTTCACTCGCCAAATTAAAATTAAAAATAAATCGATGCGTTTCGAGCTGCCACGATTAAACGATAGCTCCGATTGACACGAAAATTGAAATCCGGTAATAACTAACTATTATGGATCCAATGGAACTGGTTTCGTTCAATTCTGAGACTGTTCAAAAATTGACTATTTTACAGTCGATAATTAAATATTAAAATATTCAATTTTCACAAATTAACTTTTAATTCGATTTTAAAAGTTCTAAAATATCGTTCTAACTTCCATATGATAAAATAAAATTTTACAAATCATTTTCAATCATATTTAACTCTATTTTCAATTATTTCCATAATTTAACATATTAAATTATCGATTTAATTATTCAATTAAATCCAATAATTCAAAATAAAATTTATTTGACTTATAAATTCACTTATTAATATTTAAAATTAATTAAATATTCATATTTTAATTATCAAAAATTCTGGGTCGTTACAATCTTCCCCCCTTAAAAGAATTTCGTCCTCGAAATTACAAGTAAGAAAAGTTATGGAATTTATTAATTTTTTTCAAATTTATAATTAAACTTCTTACAATAACTTTACTAAGTTTTCAAATCATACTTGGTTATCTTTTCAAAAATAACTACTATTGTTTAACTTTCAATTCTATATCAAAGTTAAAGTTTTCAAAAATTTTCTAAATTTCTCAAATTTTTCTAACGCCTTAAATTTTCGGAAAAATTCGCCATAGTCTCCTTTGCGCGGCTCGATCCGAAAAAAAAATGACAGTATATATATCACAAATATACATCTCATCAAGTAATGAGGCATCCCACAGGGAAAAAAGTGTAAAAGTACGATATTTAATCCGAGATATGTACTTTATATTTTATTAGCGAGCATATACGGCTAATATAGCGCGAAAGCGAGCTCCAAATGCGAAGCAAACGCGATCCGCACCTACTAATTACTCAACAAACAACATGAGAATCATGCATATAGACAATAGTATCGATATACAACATATAGCAACATAATAACTATATATGTCAACATAGCAAATGCAACTAAAGCAACAAATGCAAACATCAACCAACTAACATTCAACAAATTCATAACCAATATATATTGATACCACATTGTCAGGACACGATTCTTCGTCTTCCGAAAATTCGACATCGACACTCACTTTATCGACTGCCGAGGAATCGAACGACGGAAAACCGAACACTGAGGGTTTTTAGAAAGAAAAATTTAGGAAAAGAAAAGAGAAAAAGATAGAAAATTTAGATAGGGAAAAGAAAATAGAAATTAGAGAGAATAGAAAACAGAAAAGAAAATAGAACGGGACAGAAAGAAAACAGAACAACATCAGAATCTCACAATTCGCAGCGGAACAACATATAATAATAAATGAATAATCTTTAAACAAAGAACTGTATCAGTTATTACATTACATCACATTTCATTACATCATATCATCAGAGTGTACAACAACATCAACAACAACAGTGCAGCGGAAAAAGAATACTATATACTAGTAATACGCCATGCCATCCAACTTGCCTCCAGCAACTCCTGATATCCAGAATATCCTGATAAATCTTAACTCTTGACTGCCCGTGTGGAAATTGGTGGGCACCCAGAGTTTAGGAAGGAAAACAATAAACTCCAAGTCAGTCATGAGACTGGTGTGAGAACTCAAAACAGTTTATTTATCTTTAAAATCAAAATAGAGGAATATTTTTAAATATATTCATTAGTTTCACTTCTTACATATATAAGTTTTATTTCACAATTGTAATCACTTTAATTATAATTCCATTCTTATAATTCTTTTACTTATACAATTAATTCTTTAATTTAGATTATTCAAACTAAACAATATACTTATATACACTTTTATAATTCTGATAAATTATTCCTTTATATATAAAATATACTCAAGGTAAAATTATTTCATTTACCCAATTTAAAACAATACTGTGCCGAATTGTTCTATTCAAGTGTTTAGAAACCCCTTCGGCATAGTTTGACAGACCGCGCTGACGAAAGTTCATATGCCACTCAATAAACCAATCATCACAATATAAAACAATTTTATATTCACTAAAAAATACGCTCTCATAGCTATTATTACTCTCAAACTCAATCTAGAGTACTACTGACTCTATCTCTAATGAGTAATACCCAACAGAACCATGGTTGTCGCTTAACCATATGCTCTGATACCAAATGTAACGTTTCCGATTTTTCGTTGCCGAAACTGACGTACCTAGGGTTTATCCCACGTTCCGGACACAATGGAACATGTTTCGAAAGCTAATTCGGAAGTATGTGCGAGTTATGGCTATAAACGCTCAATTTAAATTAAACCGATTTAAACGATTTTCTAGGCGTTTTAATTTGTACCGGACAAACGGTAAATCCAATTGACTTGAAATTTGAAACCTTACAAAAATATCACATTACGGATCCGATGAAACTGGTTTCGTCGAAATCCGAGACTTTTTGAAAAATGGCTATTTTCACTCGCCAAATTAAAATTAAAAATAAATCGATGCGTTTCGAGCTGCCACGATTAAACGATAGCTCCGATTGACACGAAAATTGAAATCCGGTAATAACTAACTATTACGGATCCAATGGAACTGGTTTCGTTCAATTCTGAGACTGTTCAAAAATTGACTATTTTACAGTCGATAATTAAATATTAAAATATTCAATTTTCACAAATTAACTTTTAATTCGATTTTAAAAGTTCTAAAATATCGTTCTAACTTCCATATGATAAAATAAAATTTTACAAATCATTTTCAATCATATTTAACTCTATTTTCAATTATTTCCATAATTTAACATATTAAATTATCGATTTAATTATTCAATTAAATCCAATAATTCAAAATAAAATTTATTTGACTTATAAATTCACTTATTAATATTTAAAATTAATTAAATATTCATATTTTAATTATCAAAAATTCTGGGTCGTTACAATACATCACTGGAATCATCGAGTATCTGAAAGCTGGATAGATAGCTGGATCTCCAGGCGAAGCTCCAACTTCAAAGGTGAGTCTCGAAAGCTGATCAACCACTCAGTCTGACCCGAGCGTAAAGCAAAACACAAAACACTCGAGTCAGGATTAATACTCTCATATCAATAAATCCAACTCAAGTGAAATAGCAATCGAAATACAAGTAACTCAAAGGATGTTGGAATCACCATCCTCTAAGGATCCGTTAAACTATCTACTATGTAGTAGTGTACGCTAAATAGATAATGTCTATCAGTAATATAAAATATCAAAATAGTGTTAAGGCGTTACCATTATCCCCCTTAACACATTTTATACAAATGTCATAGTCTATACAGCACTGTAAACTCCACCGTAAACTAGTGGGATATTAGGGAGTACTCCATAGGTATAACACAAAACAAATTCGTATTGGTCGCGTATATAGGGATACAAGTATGACAAGGCACATGAGGCAATACCCAAGGTAGTGAAACTACCGTTCGCCTGATCCGGACTGGTGAGAACGCATCGCCGCAGCGATCGCAACACCGCGAAACAACACTCCTGAAAAGTACGAGGGTGCACCAATCGATAACAAGTAATGAGTAATAGTTACGAAGAAGTGTGTCCGCTCGAGATGGCTAACCCCATTTGGCCCGGCACGGCTCCTGATTTTAGTCATTTCCAATTTGACACAAGTGTCAAGGCTATCCATTATCGTTCTCTTTCTTCAGTCATCACGTACATCAATTCAACCACTTCATTCTGGATCATCACTCCATGTATAGTTATTAAAGTGGTTTTCGGTTTAGATAGATAGTATATCCATAACCGATTCTGGTCTCTTTAATAACTTCCGTAATTATTACACCGATTCGTCGTTTAGTAAATTTCAAACCAAATCAAATTCAATTTCAATTTCAATTCGTAAATTAACATTTCATTTGTCTTTCGAAATCGATTTCCATAATTTACGTTTCAAACTACCAAATAACCATTTCAAAATCTTACAATTCAATTTCAATTTTCATTTAAAAAATTCAAACAGTGGTTCAAATTCGTATATATAAACTTCATTCCGAAGTCATCTAAATTAATTTATTTTAACATTCAAATCAATTTAAATTCATTTATCGATTTCATTCAATATTCGTTAAATTAATTATCATTCAAACAATTCTATTCAAATTCCAATTCAATTAAATCAATTACTTAAGTTCAATTTCATTATAACAAAACTTACAAATTTACTTAAATTCGATTCGTCAAATCATATTCTTAAAATTATAAGTCTTACATTCATTTCAATAAACGCATTTTATTTCTTGTTAAAGAAATTCGATTTCACTTATTTCTTTACTTAGTTACAAATTTCTAAAACTCAATTAATAAAGAAACTAAATTTCACATATTCGAGAAGTTTACTTTCACTTGTTAACTTACTTAAATAATTTTTTCAAAACTTACTTAAGAAAGAAACCCAATTTCATTCATTAACGAAGTTCAAATTCACTTATTCAAAAGTTCAATTTCTCTTATCAAAGAATTCAATTTTATTCAATTATCAAATAATTCAATCTTATTCCATTATTGAATAATTTCAAACTTAATTATTAATAATTCCAAAACTTAATAATTTCAAACTTAATTATAAATCCAAACTTAATTGTTAAATCATTTCAACTTAATTCAATGAATAATTCCAAATTTAATTATTAAATAATTCATTTCAAACAACGTTCTTTCATCAGTTATTACATTAATATTTTGTTTCAGATTCCAATATTAACATTTTCCTTTCATCAAAATTTACGTTCCAATTTAATTTCAAAACCTTATTATTCAAATAAAATCTTTAATTTATTCCAAATCAAATTATTGACCAATCGGGTTTATTTAATTCTCTATCCTAAATCAAGTTCATTTTTGGTATTTATCATTTCAACCCGATTCCAATTCCAATTCAAAAATCAAAACATAACAAAGGGAACTTGCAGTGTATTAACTGGGATGGTGTCAAAATAAATAAATAAGCAATGATAACAATCAAAACAATCCAAAAATCAATTCAAATAATCCCGAAATAATCGTATTAATTCACATTGTTATTTGTGCGAATTAATATAATTATTTCTAGAATCTACACTATCATTTCATGTAGATTAAAGATTATTACAATATTATTTATACGGTTCTTTACTTGTCATTCATTATTCAATTTCAACTACATCGATTTACACAACATACATTTAAATGGTTTAAGGTGTCGTTAACACTATTTCTACGAGTCAATTTATTTAACATTAAAAGGGGTCATATTGTACAAATTAACTAATCAACTTCAACACAAATCAATTTCAAATTGTTATCTATTCTACGTCAATTTCAATTTCACTTTATTTATCACTTAATACATTAACAATTTTATGTCCAATTACAACACCAAACAATCAATCATTTATCAACCAAACTGAATTATCATTGCATAAATAACAGCTAATGGTGTCAGATGTCAAAGGTGAACTGATACATAAATAACAGTACAATAAATAACAGCAGCAAATTTCAATTGTCGTTTCAATTGAAATCAATTTTAATAAATAAAATAATATTAATCGTGAGTGATTGCTCACCTTTCGAGGCTAGAGAGAACAGGAGATGACAAGGATACGAACATAGATACGGACACTGAAACTGAGTTACGAATTCAAGCTCGAATCCAAAATCAAATCTAGATAGGCCCGAATCGACGAACACAGCTGATAAATCAGAGTTAATGAGAACAAGTCAGAACTAGATCGATGAAGGAAATTGATATAAGTGGGCTTATATATAACTATAGATAACTATATATATAAAGTCAAATATATATTAAAAATAAGACATATATTATATTTATTTACAAATCAATATTAGTTTAAACACATATTAAACTTAATATATATATATATATATATATATATATATATATATATATATTCCACATTAGTGTATTTTAACTTTAATACCTATTAAGCGAAACCTATACATATATTTAAAACCAAATTTATCGATAACTTCGTATAAACAAATGTATATGATCCCACATATACCCTATATATCGACTATATACAATGGAATATGTAACCAAATACACATGCATGCAATTTAAAAAGGTACACAAAGTAATAAAAAAATGCATACCAACATGTAAATGAGACAGAACATATACAAGCGTATATCACCATATATATCTGCAGTGAACTATTATAAGCAGACCTTTTTTTTTTACTACAACACGTATGATCTTAAATCAAAATATATATTTTTATATATACCTTACCTTAAAACCAATGCATGCTGACCTTCATATAAATCATACTGTATACATATACTCCTAACTGTATGTTACTAATACAACATATATAAAGTACTGCAAATGTATAGGCGGCTGTAAACGTACTTCTACTAAACAAATTTTCTTTCTTTCACAAACTGAGGCACAATAACTATGCAAACATATATGTGCATAACTTTATACGTATTCAAATGATTACTAACATTATCACTGTGCTTCTTTCATGCATTAATCAGTAAGCCAATGTCTAAATGAAAGCTAGGCTAAAATAAATCATGTATGCAGACACACACTACCCTATAATAATATACATATTAGTTTTGAAAACTACTGAAAGAAAAAGAAGAAAATGCAACAAAAATAATATAAAGAAAATGTATACATTCATAAGAAATATATATTACCAAAATACAGTGGAAGTTACGGCCACATCAAAGCATGCTGACGTGGCAGAGCTCGGCCGAGTGTTCGCCAAGGCGACACGAGGTGGGTGAACGCGTGGAGGGTGCTGAACGAAGAAGGCGATCGGCACAGGTAGGTGAGTAGTTCGGGTGGTCTGGGCTCGGCTGCACGCGTGTTGGAAGGGCTCAATTCATGCGGTGCTCGGAGGTGCCGTCAGTTGGCAGGCCGATGGGCGGTGGCGGATCCAGAGAAGGAGGTTGATGATGCGTGAAAGGGTGGAGGAGCTAGGGAATGAAAGGAGAGAGAGGGGAAGGGGACGGTTGCAAAAGGAAGTTGGAAACGGAAGGGGCACATCCAAATGCATGAAAGAGCATAAGCAGGGAGGGGAGAAGTTGGATTCACAAGGTTATAACGTGAACATTTATTTTAAAGGTGACAGAGAGCAAATATGCAAAACAAAATGGAGCTAATTGGTGAAAACAAAAGGTCACCTAGACTATTGAAACTAATGGAATAAAACACGCATCGAATTCTGCAATTATCAATGCCCATTGGTTTCAGTAGAATGATCACAAGGAACCCAAAAGACTCCGCAAAGGGTACCTATATGGAATTGTTTTCACAGATTCTATTCTGTACCGGACATCGAAATTGACAATCGAATATACCGTAGAGATCAGCACGATGAGATGATCAAAACGGTATACAGATATCAGTGGTACGATCGAATTATAAAAATTCGAAATTTCTACTAGCGGAAAATGCATAAAAATCGCAGAAAAATAAGATCGACGGAGCCAAAGATGTCCGAATTTGAAAAAACGACAAACTGACAACTTGCTCAAAAGATGGTTTAGAATTTTTCTATGTAAAAATATTTTGATTTTGAAAATGTTTTATTTTCATCGTTTTTTAACTGATTCTATTGAAGTAAATTTACGCGCGAAATAAACTTTCATATTTTCGGACGAAAATTTACCAGTTGCTATGTTTAAATAGGCGCATTCCAAATGTCAAATTTATATTTCAAAATTTTATCGTTTAAAATTTCATAAATTTCAATTAGTAACGTTATTAAAACCGGTTAAATTTACGGGTCGTTACACAATCAATTATCATCCAAACTGGATTATTATCGTATAAATAACAGATAATAATGTCATATGTCACAAGTGAACTGATACAGGTAAGAATATATTTAACAGTGTAAATAACTAGCAGCGGCATATTTCAATTTTCGTTTCAATTGAAATCAAATTTAATAAATAAAAGAACATTAATCGTGAGTGATTGCTCACCTTTCGAGGCTAGAGAGGATTTGACGATGAAATCGAGTTACGAATCGAAGTACGAATTCCAAATCAAAGCTAGATTGGCACGAATCTCGGACAAGCTGATAAATAGGAAAACGATGAAAATTAATAAAACCAATTTAATATAAACCGAGTGTACACACATTATTACTATAATATATATAAATTTAGCATTTTAGTTTAAGGCAAAGTTTGAAATAAAATCAAATTTCAAAATCATTGTTTTATAATTTGAACCCATACACCAGAATCAAAGTCATATACATAATAAGATTTGAAATAATACCTATATCTAAATATATATATAGCCTTAAAACAAATGTAAAATGCTTTACATTTAACAACGGACTAGCAAAATAATTCCTTCAAAAACCACTATAACTTACTTATTAAAAATCTGAATAGACAATTACATCCATCACTATAAAACTTTCTTCCTCCCTTTTAAATAAAATATATGTATCATTACTTTGGGATCCATATTACTGAAAACTATTTCTAAGCAAAATTTTAACATATGTATTTTGACTTATATAAACAACTGACACACATAACAAAAATGATCGACATATTATAACAACAATATAAATGCAATGGTCCATGCGAGATAATATTCTATATAAACTCTTGTTTTAAAACAATTTAAATAGATTTTTGTAAGCTGAACCATCATATGCACGTACTTATACAAATTTATATCTAACCGACTTATAAAAACTTAAATTATTTATAAACTAAAACATCAGATAACTACATATTACCTGATACACACATGAAAGCAAATATATAAGCAAAATCAAGTATATCCTTGACTCAGGTCAAAAATAAAATATGTAACTATAGATAATAACTTACTTATACTATAAATATGTTATAACTCATATATGCAGACCAAACTTTAAAATAAAATATGTTTATACAAATGTAGCTTACACAACAGAGAAGAGACAGCGAGGAGACAAGGTGGTGATTGGATTCTGGCTTGTAGCAGTCAGTGGTTCTCGGCCATGGAGGAATGACGGCTGCTATGGCAATGAGAAGTCGGAGTGGAGATGTTCAGGTTGGCCTGCGGGGAAGATAGGCGTGGCCATGGTCGGAGGTTAACTAGGGCGAGGTGGTTCAAGTCTTCGGTGGAAGGAGAGAATGGTGGAAAAGAGAAAGCGAGAGTGGAGAAGAGGGTGTCACAGGTTCAGAGCATGGGAAGGTCAACTGTTGTGGTGGCGATACGAGCGGAGCAGGGTTGGTTTCTTGGTGGAAGCGGGTCCGGGTTTTGGCCTGGAGGTGGAGGAAAGGTGATGAAATGGCGGTCTTGGAGGGTAGGAAGTCTCAGCTATTGGTGGTGATGATGTTAGGCTAAAGGTGGAAGAGGCAATATCAAGGGGAGTTGCTCGTGCTTGGAGGGAGGTGGCTACAACAGCCTCGACCATGAAAAAAAAAAGGAAGAAGGTGAGAACGCATATATTATTATTTCCTTCTATTCAAATAAAAGGAAGATACTATTGTTAAATAACTTGTATATATATTATTTCTTTCTTTCTATTTAAGTTAGAGAAGTGTAAGGGTCTGATTATTAATGAAACCGAAAGGCTGGCAATGGAACAAGTTTCCATGCAAAGAAGATGGAGTAGCTTTTATTTGTATATATATTATTTTCACTTTCATAAGCAATGGACATGAATGGGTTAAACAAAAATATGAGTAAGTTATGTAATGAAAGTAACAAAGCCAAATGAACAAAAGGAAGAGAAATGGAAAACCAAAGGCTCGAATACGATCCGATACGATTAACCATACCGTGGTTCGCCGCGTATCGGGGTTCAAAACACAGAACTGAATATACCGTAGAGATCAGCATGACGAGACGATCAAAACGGTATAAAGATATCGGTGGTACGGTTGAATTATGAAAATTTCGAATTTTCTACTAGTAGAAAATGCAGTAAAATCGCAGAAAAATAAGATCGACGGAGCTAAAGAAGTCCGAATTTGAAAAAACGAAAAATGACGTCTTGTTCAGAAGATGATTTAGAATTTTTCTATGTAAAAATATTTATGTTTCGAAAAAATTTTATTTTCATCAATTCTTAACTGATTAAATTGAAATAAATTTACGCACGAAAATAAACTTCATATTTTCGGTCGAAAATTTACGAGCTGCTATATTTAACTAGACGTATTTCAAACATCAAATTTATATTTCAAAATTTTTTTATTTAAAATTTCACAAAATTTCAATTAAATATATTAATAAAACAAATAAAAATTATCGAAAATTTACGGGTCGTTACACTCTCCCCTGCTTAAAACTTTTCGTCCCCGAAAAGGGAGGAGGTAGGAGAATAGAAACAGCCAGAAGAAAATAGACTTGAATTCCAAAATAAACAATCAATTTAGAGTATATAAATTTCAACTGAATTAATCAATATTCAATAATTGATTTTAAACTCAAGGAATTTCATTAACTTGGGTTATTTTCAATTTATCATTGTTTGTTACAAAATTTATTTCAAACGATAATTTATTTTATTAATCCATTTATTATTCAACTAACGTAGTATTCTATTTATCTCTATTAACCATTTTATAATTAAACTTTAAGTGTATAACATTTTTATACGCGCTTAAATTTTATTTATAAAGACAATTTATATTATATATTATCTAATTATCTTAAATTAACAATTTCAAAGATCATAAATTTGAATAGTCATTTATTATAATCATACTTTATTCGAGAAATTTAATTCCTCTTTATTCCAAATTATTATTAAATTTATTCTACTTAATATATCTTATCACATACATATTAAGTATATTTACATTTATTATAACTACTCAAATTTATTTAAAAATCCCTTTGATATCATTTTCTACTACATAATATTCAATTACATAGTTAACTTTTGAAAATTTAGGTAAGCTATATATAATGCAATTGAGCATTATACAATTAAAATTTCTAATTCAATTCAAACCATTAAGAGATAATTGTGCATATACTATATATATCAAATCAAATTAAATTTAAAATAATATACCTATATATATATATAAATCAAATCATACTTAAGAAATTTAAATTGATTTAATTTTCAAAACAAAACTGTAGCAAAGCTACGAATTGGTCTCTTCCACTTCAAAACTCGAAAATGAATGTCGATGATGCGACCGCCATCACCGAAATTATTTTCCAATGACAAAAGAGAAGAGCTCTAATTTAATCAAAAATTCTTCGAAAACCATTTCTATTTGAAAATATTTTAAATAACATACATTTTAAACTTAAAAACCATAGTTCAAAATTATCGAAAATTAAATTCTAAAATTCTAATTTAAATTCACTTCAAATTCTAATCAAATTATACCCAAGTTTTATAAATTCATTTATTTATATTATGAAATAGTCAATGGTTTATAAAACAATAAATGAAAATTAAATATTATCATTTCGGACAACAGATTCATTAACAATTTAATTTCTGAAAAATTTATATTTATATATAATATAATCATACAAAATTATTTCTAAATTTGAAACAATATTGTGCCAGTTTGCTCTATTCGAGTGTTAAAAATTCTATCGATAAGTTGATCAGACGAATCGATCGAAAACCCAAATCAACTTCAATAACTCAAACAACACAATATATATATTTATATAACTTTTAGTATAAATACAAATACACTTCCTCGCTCGACGATACAATAATGGATTTCAAAACAAGGATAGAGATTCAAATTTTTGATGGACTCAAATCAAAGAAGATTTTGAGTCGAAAATAGATTCGAAACAGGGATAAGATGATTAAATAACAAAATAGGAAGATTGATAAGTTTATTAAATCACATGCAACCTTAACCGGGTCGACCGTGACTTCAAGAATAAGATCGATGCGGAATTCAGATACAAATCGACATTCGATCTCAAGAGATAGAATTCAAGCATAGCAGGAGATAGATAGCATCGTTAAACTGAGGGTACATAAATCTCTGGTAAATTGATGCTATTGTAAAGGAGTTTCACTCCTTTACAAATCAATTTGAGATTGGCGAGATTGCCGACTCATTATAAAGATCATTCGAAGTGGAGTTACGGGATGCTCCAGAATCGAAAGGAGACGAATAGTGAGGGATACGAATGAATTTTGGAACCGCAGGGAATGTTTCAAAATTCTAAGGAATCGAGTCAAGAAGGACGAGATTCAAGCTCGAATGAAAGTGTTTCTGTAAATACATTTACCCTATATGCTGAGTTTTGCCTAGAGCTACCAAAGCTCTGATACCAACTGTAACGACCTGCTATTTTGGACTATTCGCATCCGCATATGTCGGACTTGAATAATTCAAAATACCGAATTGTTAATTTAAATTTGGCAAAACTGATTATATACAGTAAATAAATAATCACAGAATCATAGACACAGAGCAATAATATGCCGCGGAAGCAAAAGATAGTAGTTCATGAAGCTACTATATATATATATATAAATAAATAAATAAGTTACAACAGAAATCTCGAATACAATAGTCAAATACAAGAATCAGAATACATTATTGGAATTAACTGAATATCTGAAAGCTGAATAGATAGCTGGATCTCCATGCGAAGCTCCAACTCCAAAGTTGAGTCTCAAAAGCTGAACCACTCAGTCTGACCCAAGCGTAAAGCAAAACACAAAACACTCGAGTAACGATTAACATTCTTATATCAATAAGATAATGAAATTAGAAATGCTTAAGATTTATTTAACTTATGTAAAAATTTAATTTTCAATTTAAGTTGAAATTTTCATGGTTCCAAACTTATGATCTTATTTTATTTTTCAAACTATCTTCTGATTGTCCTTATTTTCCTTATCTTGCTACAGAATGGGGAGGCTACTGCTTATACCTGTCTGTTTAGAAATCTTTCATAATCTTTGGTACTCATCTAAATCTGAGCGCTGCTTTCCATCCACAGACCGTTGATCAAGCGGAAAGGGTGAATCAGATTCTAGAAGATCTTTCTCATGCTTGTGTTCTTGATTCTGGAGGATCCGGGAAAGATCATCTCCGCTTGTTAAACTTGCCTATAACAATAGTTATCAGGTATAATTTTAATCATCTCGTCATCTTGTCTTATTCCTATTTCATTCTATCTATTTCTGTGCTTTTTCGTACCTCATTCCTTTTCGGGGCGAAAAGTTTTGAGTGGGGGAGAGTGTAACAACCCTATATTTGCTTATTATTTTAATTGTATATTTTAATTATTTTAATTGAAATTCCTGATTTAAAAACTTTATTTTATTTATGGATAAAACTTCATTTTATTTATCAAAATGAATAAATTTTTTATTTTAAATATTAATTTTGATTTGTATGTGGATTATAATTTCAAACAAGTATAAATTGAATATTTTCCAAAAAAGTGAATTTTGGTCAAAATGGTCAAATTTTGACTTTTAAATTTAAATTTTAAATATTTTAAAAATTGAATTTTGTCTTTTATTATGAAAATAAATAAAATTTCAAGAACACCATTTTTCGTTTCGTTGAAATCCGATTAATATTGTGAAAGTTATGCTTTTTACAATATTTGTGTAAATTGTTTTATTTAATAAAATTATTTATTTTAATTTTTATAAATAATATTTTTGTTTTCTCTAATTTGTGTATATATATGTATATATGACATGTAATGTATTTATTTTTATTTTTGAAACATTTTAAAAGTGTTGTTAAATTTCCAAATGTTTATTGTACTTTGTTTACAATTTTTAATTTTCTAGTTTCAATTTAATAGCTATTTTCTTCATTTAACTTTTATTTTCCTAAGAATTATTATTTGTTTTCCCTTTTTACTTTATTTTTTCAGATTTATATTTTATTTAATGAAATATATATGGTTTATTTTTTATTTAAAAGAAATGGAAAACAAAGAGTCAAAACATTTTCACATGCCATAACTTTTCACCTTTGTCTTTTCATTTTCATTTGCCTCTTTATTTTCTGGCATAGCCGACCTTTTATTTTTGCATTGCCGTGAGTTGTGTTTCTCATTCATGTGAGAAACCTTCTTCTCCTCAAAAAAATCACGGCCATGAGAAAAATTTGAAAGGCAATGGTCTCTCTCCTTCCTTCTTTTCCACTTTTCTCTTCTTCTTTTCTATGTTTAGCCTTCCTCTTCCTCTTGCTCGCTCGGCCCCACTTCTCCTCCATCACCACAGACCATCACCCCTCCATCTACAGCAGCAAACACTCCCCTCCCTCTGACCAAGACAGGCCATGACCTTCCACTTGAAGCCATCACAAAAATTTTCCAAAAACTTCACTAAAATTGCCTTAGCCGACCAATACTTCAACACCACTTTCATAGTTTGCCTTTGGCCACCCCTTAGCCACCACCACCATCATCTACTTCACCTCCGGCCTCCCCTTTCACTAATGTCCAGATCTGACCTGACATGAAGACCCTATGGCCGAGCCTATATGTGGTCATAGCCGAGCCAAAATGCACCAAAAATTGCACCTATTTTGCCTTGTCCATCGATATTCTTCATGTTGCATCTACTACCACTTCAAATTGCCATGCATAGGTGTGCTAAACCTGACCTATATGATGCTAACCTGAGCCCAAACACATCAATGACCGAGCATATGTTCTTTTGGTCTAGCTTTTGGATGGTCAAAAGCAAGGTCTGATCATTTCATTCTTTATTGCTTTTTATTTCCATTTGTTTCTACGTTATTTGGTGTTGAATCAAAATATATTCATGTATATGTTGTTTGTGTTATTGGTTGTTTACAAGATCATATATTGGCTCTCTCCACTCATTAAATCTGTAGTCGTGCGGTATCGTGCTTATCGTGCCTTTGGAATCGTTTTGTGTCATAGTGGTCTTCAGCTTGAAAAGGTGAGTCTTTCTCACTCTGACAATATACTTATGAAATTGTGAATTGATGGCAAGTGTTTAGTAATTAAAAATGTTTATACAAGTTAATGATGATTATATGTTATGTTATTCCATGTTATTACCATGTTTACTCTGATAATTATCACCTGACATTTGATATTAGACATTATATTGTGATATTGACTTGTTTATGTTGTATATGCATATATTCACACTGCAAGTTCTCTGTTAGAATAGAATCACTATGGGTTGAAATGATACATACACGAATGGACATTAGAATAGGGAAAAATCATTATGGGCTGAAATGATAGGCCTGAGTGATTTTTATTTATTTTTATTTACTTGGGACTGTGGGTTTGAAATGATAAAACCCGAGTTTTCTTTTTAAATTGCGGATTGAAATGATATATATCTGTATCACATGACCTAGGTTAGAAAATTATATACAGACCCCGTGGTATATTTTTAAATGATTTTTATTAAAATATGTGTTTTTAAAAGTATGAATTTTGATTTAAAAATATATATTTTATGGTTTTAAGAAAGTTAAATACTAAGTCTTGATTTGTGAATTTAAGTATGTAAATTTGAAGTATATGTGAATTTTGACTTTAAATTTATTTTAAAAAAATGTAAGTAAATAATGGAAACTAAATTTAAAGTTTTCAAAGATATTGGAAATAAAATGTTAAGTTTTTGTTTAAATTTAGTAAGTAATTAAAAGTGAAAATTTTAACTTAACTAATGAATTGGATTTTAAATTGGATATTTGATTTTATATTTTATTGTGATAAATCATATGTTAAAAGTATTTAAATGAGAAATTTTGAAGTCTAGATATATGATTTATACATGTAAATAGAATTTTTTTTGAAGTTTTTTTGTTTTTGAAAAGTTAAATAAAATCTGGAATTTATTAATAACATTTCCAAAATGCTATGGTTTTATGACAGCATTTTTAAATGTTGTTGTTTTGAACGTAACTATGTTTGAAATAACTAAATATCTATTACAACATTTTATAAATGCTGTTATTCTTGAACTAACTATTTTGGAAACTATAAGCTACGATAGCACTTTATAAATGTTGTCGTTGCTATATTCTATCAATATTTTGAAATATTATAGATTTTAACACTGTTTGAGTTATATTTTAAAGTGTTAAATGATTTAACTGTTGGAATTGATTATTTGTGAAATTTAAGGAGTTTCGAATATAATTTAATACTTAAATTTGAAATTTAAGGAATTTAAATTGTGTTTGAATTTAAATAATGATTACTTTGTTATGTGTTAAATGAAATGTAATGAGTTGAATGAACTTTTGAATGGAATTTTGAAATGTATTTTGAAATGATATTTGAAATAATAAATGGAAGACATATTTGATTTTTAAAATGATATTTAAAATTTGAATATTTGAAATTGAATTCAAATAATGATTTGATAATGAGGTTTTGAAGGATATGATATTTTAATGATTTTGAAATGGTTTTTTATGATATAATCTTTATTTGATAAAGAATGTGAATTTGGAATGGTATTGAATTTTGATAAATGGATATTTGAAGTTATATTTGTATGAATAATATTGGATTTATTAAATGAATATTTCAAAACTAAGTAATAATAAAGTTAAATTTGGGATATATGAAATTATAGAATTTAGTTTTGAAATGCGGGGTATTAAAGCTTTGAAATATATTAAAAATTGAATTGTTTAATTTTGTAGATCAAATATATATTTGAAATTGATAAGATTTGAAATGTTTTGTAAGGAAACTGAATTGAATTGAAACTGATGGTTTGATTTGAATTAAATTGGAAATTTGAAATTTGAAATTTGAAATTTTGGTTTAATTGAATAAATTTGTAAAATGTAAAGAATTAAAGGAATGTTCCATGATTTCAAATGTATGATTTCGAAATGTTATGATTTTCAAAATGTAATGATTTCAAGTATTTTTGTTTCGAAAAAGTTATAACTTTGAAAGTATTATAATTTTTGAAAGGAGAATATATGTTTGAAATGGAAATGATAAACTATTTTGATTTGAAGATAGTTTTGAAATAAAAACGATTTTGGTTTCGAATATAAACTATTTTGATTATATAAATTGTTTTGAAATAAAAATGGTTTTTGTTTCGAAGTATAAACTATTTTAAAAGGAAATAGTTTTGAAATGAAATGATTTGATCTTTTTGAAGTAAAAACTATTTTGAAACGACTACGGCGTTATAATAACGTTTGGTTGTTAAAGAGACCGGGATCAGAAGTTGTCATACTCTCTGCCAACTCCGAAAACCACTTTAACAACCATGTACGTGGTGGAGATTCCAGAATGAAGTAGGATGGTGGCGACGTTCTTGAGGAATATTACGTGAACCCAACTCCCGTGAATTGGCATAAGGTGGCTAAAACAGGAGCGATCTCCGGCCAAAAGGGGTAGCTCTTCTAGTCGGACATACTTCTTCGATATTATACTCTCGCTTGTGGTTGATTTGATGGCCATCCTTCGATTTTGATATGGGAGTGTGTTCGGAGGTGGGCGTATGTGGCTGCTGAGTTACCACCAGCCCGTGTGTGTAATTGGTATATCTACCCTGGCATTGCCTTGTGTGCCATGTCACCTACCATACCAAGCCTTTCCTACGAGTTTGTTTTTCTCCCGTATCCCGTGTGGTATCCTCTGATAGTTTCCCGATCTGGAGATATCATGATATTGGATGGAGTGGTGGGACTATTATGTGTGAAGGGTGATATGGGTAATCCCGGAACGCTATTTTAAAGTAAGTTTATTTTACTGTAGACATTGTTATAATAGCGCAATATTACTACAAAGTAAATAGTTTGACGAAGCCTTAGAGGATGGGTGATCCCAAGCATCCTTTAAGTTACTGATGCATTTTGTTGCTGTTCACTTGAGTTGATTTACAGTTCATTAGTATTTATGCCTGACTCGAGTGTTTTGTGTTTTTCTTTACACTCGAGACAGATTGAGTGATTCAGCATTCAAGACTCGCCTTTGGAGTTGGAGCTTTTCTTGAAGATCCAGCCTTATATTCTGCTTTCAGTATTCAGCGATTTCAGCGATCTATTCTGATTTGCACCTGATGTATCTTGTTACTCTTATGTTGTATTTTTTTTAACTCTTATGTATCTTATTATTATATAGTAGCTTCATGAACTGCTGTCCCTTTTACTTCCGCTGCATTATTATTTACTCTGTGTCTGTGATCTATGACTATTTATTTACTGTATATTCTGAGATTTGCCAAATTTTATTTACAACGCGGTATTTTGAGTAATTCAAGTCCGACATATGCAGATGTGAATGGTTGAAAATATCGGGTCGTTACAATTTGGATCCCTCCAACCTATCACCTGCAACAAATATACATATTAGAATATGTGTACAATGTCCGCTTCGAGGCAGACGCGTGTACAAAAGGTCATCCGCTCGTACACAGGAACGTATAAGGTCATCTGCTCCACTAGGCAGGTATATATCCAAATACCAATCAATATATCATATATCATCCAAATAATCATCAATCATCATATAATAAATTATTTCTCACTTATATAAAATATCAATGAGTCGGAAAGAGTGAGTTGTACTCGCATTGCTTGCAATAGCGGTTTTAGCATTTTATTCCGAATAAAATTAAATGACCCTTTAATTTTACCCAAAATTCACACTAGCTCCAATCAATCCCAATCCAGCACCATCGCATAGTATTCGACAATATGAATCCAATGCAATTCGTTTCGTGCGAAACGGACCTCGTATGACAATGATACAACGTTTTAAAGTTTATACGAATTATAAGATAATTAATTTGCTATTTCTTTTAAATTTAAACCTACTTTCAATCCTAGCCGCATGATTTTAGCCCTAGATCTCGGTCGTGCGATTTCTTCTTTCTTCTTCTAGGTTACATCGTTCAAAACCGAACCCATGCCGCGCCAACATCGATCAACGGGGAGATGATTAGATACCCCCACATGCACGCCGTCTTCAGCCTCCACCTACGGCCGCAATTACGGCGATCTCTGTCCCCCTATGCATCGAAGAATGCAATTGAACTTCGAACATTCAAACGAGTCGTCGATTTACTCGACTATAAACGATAACGACCGTTCATATCGAAGCTCTCATCGAGCTCGATAATTTGTTAGTTGAAAGTTTTCGCTACCTCTCACTGGATTGGAAGAAAAATGAGGAAGAGTGAGACGATTTTACGGCCGTGTAAACGTTAATGGCGGCAGCTGAAGACAAATTAGGGTTAGGAGTTGATTTGTATTGTAAATAGAAAATTATGAAGTCCTTATGTAGCAAATTGCAAAACACTATTCATCTCGAAAATTTTTGAACTCGAAACAAAGCGTGTCGCCTTGCATTTATAAAGTATTACCCCTATTCCAAATGCAATGGAATATATATCGGGAGCCAATTCGATCGTATTTGGAAGATAGATTTTCAAATCGACTATTTAAATTTAAAATTCACTTAAACCGATTTCCATGCGTTTTAGCTTGCCCCGGACAAACCGCAAATCCAATTGACACGAAATTTGAAATCTTACAATAATATAACATTATGGATCCGATGAAACCAATTTCATCGAAATCCGAGACTGTTTGAAAATGACTATTTTTACTCGTCAATTAAACATTAAAATATTCAATTTCTTTAATTTAACTTTTAATTCAATTTCAAAAGTTCTATAACATCATTCTAATTCAAATAGAATTAAATTCAACTTTATATAAAAAAATTATTCATGTTAAATCCAACTTACAATATTTCAGCAATTTCAAATATTAAATTAACAATTTAATTATCCAATTAAATCACTATATCTGAAATAAAATTTATTCAGCTTATAAACTTTACTTAGGAATATTTAAAATCAATTAAATATACGAATTTCAAATAAATGAAATTCTGGATCATTACATTCTCCCCTACTTAAAAGAATTTCGTCCCCAAATTTACCAAGTAAGAAAAATTTACAAAATCCATTAACTTTTCAAAACAATTCATTCAAATTAGATATCCAACATTATTTAACCTTTTAACTTTTTTCCAAAATCCAATAATTAAACATACAAAAACTTTTCTAAGTTTTCAAATCCATTTTTAGTTATCTTTTCAAAACCAACTAATATCGTTTAACTTTCAACTCAAAAACCAAAATTTTAGTTTTCACAATTTTTTCCAATTTTTTTCTAACGCCTCAAATTTTCAAAAAAATTCATCAGCGTCTCCTTTGCGCGGTTCGATCCGAAAAAAGCAACAATGTATATATCACAAATATACATCTCATCATCAAGGATGAGGCATCCCGAAGGGAAAAAAGTGTAAAAGTACGATATGTAATCCGATGCAATCCGAGATATGTACCTTATATATTATTAGCGAGCATATACGGCTAATATAGCGTGAAAGCGAGTTCCAAATGCGAAGCAAGCGCCATCCGCACCTACTAAACACTCAATAAATAAATGAGAAACATGTATATATTAAAATTATACGGATATGCAACATATACCAACAACTATATATGTCAATATAGCAATTGCCATCAATAAACAACAAATCCAACCATCAAACAACTATCATCCAACAAACCAAAATCTACATCCAATCAATCCATAACCAAATCAATATGAATTCACTTCTCATTAATATTTACTGAATTGGTTTTCAATTTAAATCACATTTGATTCATTTTCAATTAGTTTACCTTCACTAATTCATATTCAAGTTTGTTCACTTTCAAATTAAATCAGATTCAATTCTATTCAAATTTACTTCACTTCTAATTTGGATTCAATTATTTATCTTTCAATTTCATTAATTCAATTCCATATGAATTTCTATTCAATCAACTAACAACCATCTTACAACCAATGTCTAACCAACATAACCAAATCAATTTACTTCACTTACACTCAATTTGGTTTAACACATTTTTATCCCAATTGGTTTAATATTCAATTTCTAATTCATTTAACTATTCAATTTCGTTAGCTTTTAATGAATTAACACCTACATCCACTGTTGCATATCAATTCATATTTCATTATTTCAATTGATAATTCAATCTACAAATAAAGTTGAATTTCTTTATATGACTCAAGTTCATATTCATTTAATTCACTTTATTAATTTACTTCGATACCAAAATCAACTTCATTTAACCTTACTTAAGTTATCTTTCATTTCAACTCTATTTTATTTAACTTTTACTTAAGTCCAATTTCTTATCACTTATTCAAATTCAGATTTTGTTTTGCTGAACAAAATTGTCTAACCACTTTAGCTACTGGTTTTACTTACCCTTTCCCATTTTATAAATTATACAACTTTTTTTTATTTAAACTTCCATAAACATTTACCTAAGTATATTTCCATTCACACTTTTATAATTTCAAATCATGGCTATATAATCATTTTACACTTAGGTTTAATTTCATTTCAATAGCATATCCAATCTAGTTCAATCCAATTCAATTTATTTAACCTTCCTTTAGTTAAATTTCAAATCATATATTTCACTTACTAACTCAATTTTCTTTAAACTTTACTAAAGTAAATTCTTACTTCATATTATAAGTCCAAAACTCGTTTCACTTATTTTTATCAATTTTAACTTGGATTTTAAATCAAATTTGTTTATCAAAACAAAACTTCAATTTTCAATTTACTATTGGTAGCAAATCCATCACACAGAAACTCGAAAATGATACCGATGATGCTGCAGTCATCACCCTTATAAGTTTCCAGCAACAGTAGTGAATTCAGTGCTTTTTATTCTTTCAAAAAAAATTATTCATAAATCACATTTATAAATCTTTTTACTTATATAATTTCAATTCACTTATATAAGATTCATTTCAAATTTATTTATCTTACTTATATTAATAATAATATAATTTTCTTTAACGTTGAAAAACAAATTTCAAATTTAACGGGATTCAAATTTCAAATTCTTAGTTCAAATGCCTTTTTATTTACAACTCATATTTATAAATATACTCGTATAGTTTCATTTCTTATATATAAGATTATTTCACAATTGTAAATCATATTAATTATAATTCCATAGTTATAATTCTTTGCTTATATAATTTATCCTTTTACAATTTTTTGTTTCATTTAGATTATTCAAACAGCTTTTAATAACTTATATATATTTCATTTTCAAACAACCAAACAATTCATTTATATACACTTTAATAATTCTGAATTTTTTTTTCTTTATATATAAAATATGATCGAGGTAAAATTATTTCATTTACCCAATTTAAAATAATACTATGTCGACGTGCCTCGTTTAAGTGTTTAGAAATCTCTATCGATAACATGGCGTCCCACATACCAACCAGAATTCACAAACAGCTCAACGGATAAGCAAACACAATATAAATCATTTTATATCCACTAACAAATACGCGCTCATATATATAATACACTCAAACTCAATCTAGGGTGCTACTGTCCCTATCTATACTGAGTACACATCAAAACTTAGGAATACACAAAATCTAAGCTCTGATACCAGCTGTGACGACCCGCAAATCCCTACCCTTTGAATCGACAATAATCCACACATGTCCGATCCAAAAAGCACAGACTGAAGGAAAGTCAAGAGAAAGAAAAGGAGAAAGAAGAAGAGAAGAAAGAGAGAAGATAGAACCAAACAGAACAATACAGAATCTCACACCGCAGCGGAAAATATATAATATCACATCAATGATTTTTACAAAACAGAAACTGTGTATATATACACATCAATCACAGTTCAACAATCAATCAATAGTTATCAGCTTGAATAGTTATAATAACCTATCCTCACAATTGTCGATAATATACAACAACAAACAAAGCACAGTGGATAACCAAAGCAAGTACGTGTATACGAAAATGAAGATCTCTAGCTCTCATGTTGAAGCTCCAAAAGCATCAAATCTAGACCTGTAAATATACTCGGTCTGACCCGAGCATTGAAAGAGAAGAACGCCCGGATCAGTCTTGTAAACCAACGTGAGAAACACACTCAACTTAATTTATTAAATTGCCAAACTTTTCCTTTATCAAAACAAAAGTATCTCGTAAGACAAGTCCACGCATAAACACGGACATTTTTTTACCTTACGATAACTAAATCATATCATACCAAATCCACTTATATTATAGTAGTGTATACTATATACAAATAATATTAATCATTGCCGAAATTGTTACATTGATTAGATTCCAGCATATAGCCCAATTGGGTAATACAATCAAAATGGTAGACTCGTAGTGGAGTTTGGATTTCCATCCAAATGACTAGGTGAAGGGACTACCTTACGGTAGTACATCTCTAGAAAAATGTACCGAGGACCATCACTAAGGATCCTCTACCAACACAAGACCGGCCCACCTCTATAACTAGATGGTACCAAATATATCAGTCTTCGGTTGTCACCGACCTTTACCGAGGGCCTTCTAGCATACAAATCACAATAATCGGATACACGATGTCATAGCGTGCAAAGATATATCTAGAAGAGGATGATCATATCCTACTTGGGAATGACCCACTTAGCCTTGCCGCATCTAACCCTGTTTTGGTCATTTCCGGTTGATGAGGCTAGAGGTAATGATTACCTTTCACAAAGCACAATCACATCATTCAGAATGCCACATGGCCATTTCCGTTAACTACTAATTGCCTTCCATAAAAATACAACCCTTAAGCTCATACGTCTCAAGGAGGGTGTTAAGTAAGAGAAGTTGCCTTATCCGCCACCACTGATGTACGTTTGTAAAAACCAACGTACGTAATCTTTAGAAATGCAATGTCAGATAAACATCCATACAAGTTGTCTAGGAACAGGACAAACCGAAGGTACTTTTCTATCATATCCTGTCGGGAAATCCCTAGGATTAGTAGCGAATAGTCCTTGCATTGGATATTTCATAATGAAGAGACCACTGCTACTGGATGTATATTGGGATTTTAACCCCAAACGATCAACAAGCAGTCCCCCACTATGAAAATCCAGAATAACAATATCATCATAAGCAACCTGCACAATCGTCGCATATACGTTGGTCCGAAGTGGTTTCCAGATAAATCTGATCCCAGTCTCTTCGCACCAACAACGCAAAAGCGTTTCTCAACCTCACACAGAAACTAAGTCTCATAGACTTATCATGTTTCCAACTTTCAACTTGCTATCCTTCGAGCCAAGAAGGAAGCTCGATAGATTGGAGTAATACTCCACACTATACGAATCAACATCCTTAACTCAAACAATAATCAAGCCTACACAGAAGGCTATGTACTAAGCGTACGACAAAATAGTTCCCGCATTAAGTCGAGGAACTAAAACTTTGGCCAAGTTTGATAGTCGGTTATTTAACTATAAAAACAAACAAACAAATATTCAGCACCATAACAGTCACTAGGCCCTTTTAATTAATCTTCTATTAATTAAATCATTTTCCAAATATTCATTTCTAATTATCTTTAAAAAGATATATTCTCAAAATCATTTCAACATTGGAAAACATTTTCAAATACTTATTTAATAATAAGTAATTCACAATTCTATTTATTTTCAACACTTGGAAAATATTTCATACACTTAAATCACAATTAAGTATATATTTATTCATTAAGGAAAACATTCACTTAAACACATTTATTTAGGTCAAAATGAATGTTGCGTAAAACATCGTTACGACAACCCAAAATCACTAATACAGGGATTCGAAAATAAGATAGATATATAAATCCCAATACTATATGAAATATATAAATCCCAGTACTATATGAAGCATTTCCCTTCGAAAATCATTTACTATAACAATACTGTTATAGTCCATCATTTCCTTACTTCTCGAAAGTGTCTATTTCAACAATGAAGGTTGAAATCTATGGTTTCAATCTTTAACACATTTTAAAACATCTTTTAAGCATTTTATTCCATTTAAAATATCACTTCCCAAAACATTTATTTATTTTTAAAAGATTATTCACTGTTCAAAATCGTGAATATACTTCTGTAACGCAAATTCATTATTTCTACACATTTTATTTTAAAGGATAAACCACTGTACAAAATCGTGGATATATCTTCTTTACCAAATTCATTACTATATTTAACTTATCAAAATAAGTTGATTTCACATTTATAAAACAACGTTTATAAATTCCATTTATAAAATCAAATTCCATTTATTATTTTAACTTCATAATTATAAATGTTATTCACTTATAAACTCCATTTATAACTTCATTTTTGTTTGTCTGTGAGATGATGGTTTTGATGACAACAACCTTAGAATGGATTATAAAATATAAATACTAACATTATAAGTATAGATATATATATGCGTATGCAGGATCTAACCATGCAGGTACCAAGAATGAAGATTGTACAGTATAGAGATTCAAGATATCAAGATAGAAGACTCATGAGAATCAAGATTATCAAGAGTTCAAGATTTCAAGGATAAGTATTTTTAATTAGGAATTTTTGTTAAAACTCATAGAAAAGCACTGGCATCTTAAAATCCAATTTATTCGTGGAATGGAATCCACTTCGAGCCCGTTAAAGGTATGGAACCCTAAGTAGGATGAAACCTACGAAAATCTAGTGGGACATTGTTTTTGTATCCACTAATTTAATTCAAATAATTTTTCAAAATTATCTTGTTTTCAAAATGATTTTAAAAACTTTCCTTTTAAAAGATTCAAAACCCTCGATTCCGATGTTAAATAATTTTAGCCTCAAAAACATCTTTAATTTCAGAGTCAAATTACTCATGATTTTAAACTATCTTTCCAAATAATATATTTAACTTTTAAATATTTATACTTTGATTTAAATATAAATTATAGTTAAATTATGTATATATTGTTCTTTATATTTACTTATGAATTTCAACTATATTCAAGTATATTTGTAAAGTTTAAAATAGTTTTAATATAATATAAAGGTTATTTTCAAAGAAACATAAGACATCAAAATTTGCTTTGGGATGTCGACATACCTAAGGGTACCACGTCGACATGGTGGCAGTTTGAATTCAAAATTCAAATTTCAAAAGAAGTGTCTATTCGCCATAACTCTTCATGAATGGTCATGGCTGTTGTTCTTCTATAAATAGGGGTCAGTTTCAACGAAATTTTATTCATATTTTTCTGGTTTTTACTCCTCTTCTTCTTCCACATTTCTTAATACAAATTCATACCCTTACTCTGCCGAAATCAACATCGAATCGTACTCGATTACTTCTAATTTGATTCTCCATCACTATCTCTACAAGATTCTCGGTGCTATTCAGAGTTATAGACTTCTTTGTAATCTATTAGCGAGAAAAGGTGTGATTGTAGCCTTGGAAATCAATCAAAAGGGAAAAGGTGTGATTGTAGGCTTGGTAAATCAATTGGGTAAACTTGTGGCCTGGAAATCAAGTATCCCTACCCAGAGTATCGAAATTCTGGAGGGTGTACCTCGTAGCCTTGAAACCGAGGGTGTAATTGTACAATTGCTTTTGAAAGGAAATCCGTACTTGTGTTGCAGGACTGGATGTAGGGTAACTCCGAACCAGTATAAAATCCGGTGTGTTCTTTCCATTACTGCTTTTATTTTATTTCTGCATCTGTGTTTGTTTCTGTGATCATTCATGTTTCTGTATATTGCATAATTTTGTGTCTAAATTAACATAAAATCAAAAGATTTAGTAATTCTTCATTAACACTATTCACCGCCCCCCTCTAGTGTTAATCTTAGCCTTAAGATCCATAATCCTCATTTCTCACAATTGGTATCAGAGCAAGGTTTTCAAAAGTTTCATAATCGGATTTTTGAAAAAGTTTTTCATAAATGGGTATTTTTTTAATACTAATTTAGAAGTATTCAAATCATCATTGTTTCACAAGTCTGCATATAACCAATATTCAAATTCAAGTTGTCTACCAAGATTGTTTGATGTGCAAGAATCATGCTTTGTGGTTGTTGAGGAATCAATTCACAACGGACAAATTGTGCAGAGCAGAAAGAACAAATGGATACTTGATAGTGGATGTTCTATACACATGACTGGCAATCTAGATATACTGAGTGATATAATATACAAAGACGGAGGACTGGTTAACTTTGGAGACAATTCAAAGGGATATGTGATTGGCATCGGCAAAGTCGGTAATTCTGAAACTCTTACTATTTCTAATGTTTTACTAGTTAAGAATCTTAAACATAACTTGCTAAGTATAAGTCAACTATATGATAAAGGATATAAAATTAAATTTGAAAAAGATAAGTGTTATATTGAAGATAATAATTCAACCATTATATTTGAGGGAGTTGGGAAAAAGAATATTTATATTCTTAGTATGAAAGTTTCAAATGATAACCTGTGTCTATTGGCAAATACAAGTAACCCTTGGATTTAGCATAAAAGATTCAGACATTTGAATTTCAAACTCTTATCTACACTGTCAAAACATGATCTAGTAAGAGGCCTTCCTAAAATGACTTTTAAAGTAGATAGTTTATGTGATGCTTGTCAATTAGGAAAGCTTAGAAAAAGTTCTTTTAAATTAAAAGATATAATTTCAACCTTAAAACCTCTTGAATTACTTCAACTTGATTTATTCGGTCCATCTCAAATTCTATCAATAAACATAGTAAATATGTTTTTGTAATTGTAGATGACTATTCTAGATTTACATGGACAACATTTTTGAAACATAAAAATGATACTTTTGAATGTTTTAAGACCTTTCCAAAAAGAATTCAAAATCAGTTTTCTTTAAAAATTATAACTATTCGAAGTGATCACGGTGGTGAATTTGAAAATTAAAAGTTTGAGGAATTCTGCAATAAAAAGGGCGTAACTCACAATTTTTCATTTTCGAAAACTCCATAACAAAATGGAGTAGTAGAACATAAAAATAGGACGATTCAAGAGTGTGCGAGAACTATGCTTACAGATAGTAATTTACCAAAGAATTTTTGGACAGAAGCTGTTGTACCACCTGTTATATTTTAAATGGAATTTTAATTAGACCTTTAACTGATAAGACATCTTATGTACTTATTTATTCAAAGAAACCTAAGGTATCTTATTTCAGAATTTTTTGAAGCAAATGTTTTATTTTAAACACAAAAGATAATTTAGATAAATTTGATCCTAAATCCGACAAAGGTATCTTTATCAGATATTCTAATAGAAGTAAAGCGTACAGAGTGTTTAATTTAAAAACTAATACCATTGAAGAAACAATGCATGTTTCCTTCGATGAAAATTTCAAATTTTTTGAAGATACAAATGATGAAGAGGATTTAATTAATCAAAATCTAGAATCAGTTGAAACTAATAATGAAATTAATCATCCTAATAAGAGAACTAAACTTTTAAAAGATCATCATATAGAAAATATATTAGGTGATATGCAATCTGTTGTTAAAACTAGAAATCAACTAAGTCAAATGAGTAATATAGTTTTTATATCAACTATTGAACCCAAAAATCCAAAAGAAGCATCAACTGATGATTCATGGATTTTGGCTATGCCAGAAGAATTAAACCAATTTACTAGAAATGATGTTTGGGAACTTGTTCCTAGACCAGAAAATAAAACTATAATTGGAACTAAATGGAATAAAATGAATGAACAAGGAGAGGTAGTTAGAAATAAAGCTCGATTAGTCGCTCAAGGTTATTGTCAAGAAGAAGGAATAGATTTGATGAAACCTTTGCTCCTGTAGCAAGATTAGAAGCCATTAGGATTCCACTTGCTTTCGCAAATCATAATAATTTCAAATTATTTCAAATGGATGTTAAAAGTGCATTTTTAAGTGGATTTGTAAAAGAAGAAGTATATGTTGAACAACCACCACTTTTTGAAAATGATAAATTACCAAATCATGTTTACAAACTTAAGAAAGCATTATATGGTCTAAAACAAGCTCCAAGAGCCTGGTATGATAGACTAAGATCTTATTTATTGCAATCTAATTTTGAAATTGGTAAAGTAGATAATACTCTTTTTATTAAAAGAAATAAAAATGATATTCAACTAGTACAAGTTTACGTAGATAATATTATTTTTGGTTCAACTAGTTTTGAAATGAATAAAGAATTTTCTGAAATAATGACAAAAGAGTTTGAGATGAGTCATATGGGTGAATTAAATTTCTTTTAGGATTACAAATAAAACAATTAGATAATGGTATCTTTATTAGTCAAGAAAAATATGCTAAAGACCTAATTAGTAAGTTTGGTTTGTCTACTGCAAGTGGAAAACCCACTCCCATGCCAACAATGAGTACCTTAGTAAAGAAGCTCTCTCGAAAGATGTAGATCAAAAATTATATAGAGGAATGATTGGCTCATTACTCTATATTACTGCTAGTAGACCTGATATCATGCATAATGTTTGTCTCTGTGCCAGATATCAATCCCAACCTAAAGAGACTCACTTAAAAGCCGTAAAACATATTATAAGATATGTTAAATACACATATGATTATGGCTTATTTTACCCTAAAAATGATTCTTTTGATTTAATATCTTACTGTGATGCTGATTATGCTGGTTGTAAATCAGACCGAAAAAGTACAAGTGGAACTTGTCACTTTTTAGGACATTATCTGGTTTCCTGGTTTAGTAAAAAGCAAAACACAGTTTCTTTATCAACAACTGAAGCAGAGTATATTTCTGCGGCTTTGGCTTGTTCTCAAGTAATATATATGCAACAAACTTTAAAAGATTATGGTTTAAATATCTCGAAATCACCAGTTTATTGTGATAATACTAGTGCAATAAATTTATCCAAAAATACTACTCAACATGCTCGAACTAAACATATTGATATCAGACATCATTTTCTCAGAGTTAATATAAGTAAGGAAGTAGTTACTCTCGATTATATCAATTCTGAGAATCAAATTGCTGATATCTTAACAAAACCTTTAAATGTATCAATATTTACTAAGATAAGAAGAGAATTAGGTATTTGTTCTATAACTGAAATATAAAATATAAATAAATAAGTATAATTACTAATTAATATTAAAATAAATCAAAGAGTAAAATTTTAAAGGACCATGTCGACATCCTCTAGGTACACAGTCGACATGTAACGTTTTTATTTTTTTTAAATTTTCCCACCAAAATTCAAAAATTTAGTTATATATTCATCTCAAATTCGAATTTTTACTCATTCTCTCTGTTTTCTCTTCATTCTCACTTCTGAAATAAATAAAATCATGGCTTCATCTTCAAAATCAAACATAAAATCAACTTTCTCATTCCCCTCTCCTACTTCTGGTCCATTCCAATGCACTACTCTCGCTCGTGTAACGAAATTGGAGGAGTCTATAAAGGATACTCTTCAGATGTTGACTGAAATTCAAGTGACTCAACTTCGTATGGTGAAAGAGCAAGAAAGGCAAGATTCTTAGGAATTTACAAAATTTCCTAATGGATAACCAGGCCAACCCTATCTTGATCGATGAAGACTCTTCACACAATCAAGAACAAGAGGGCAGTGAAGACGAAGAAGAAGAAGAACCAATGGAAGAAGCACACGAGGAGGATGATGACCAAGTAGTGTGCGTTGGAGAAGTGTGTTTCGATAAAAATAGGAATCTTGTCGAACAACGTGGAAATTTCTGTTTCCACTATCCAAACTGTTCGATTCATAGATCTCCTATGTTCAGAAACACACATTAGTTTCTTCTCTTTATTTCCGTTGTTGTTTGTGTTTTTATGTTTTCCAAACGCAAATGTAAATACAACCATATTCGTAATAAATAAACTCATGTTCTTATATGTGTTTTAATTATTAGTATTTTTGTGAATTCTTAATTAAGATAGATAATAGTTTAGGACTATGATTTAGTATTAGATTTAAGTGTTGATTATTTATGATAACACTATCATTATAGTCACATGTCATAGAGTGACAAGTTTTCGGGGGAGTTATATAGTTTGGAGTTATCTAGTATAGAGTAAGTTTTTGTTGTTGACAAAGGGGGAGAAATATAAAATAGGGTAGTTAGGCATAGATTAAGGGGGAGTTGTTAGTTTTAGGGGGAGTTATTTGAATAGAAGTAATATTTTATAAACAAAGGTTGTCATCGTCAAAAAGGGGGAGATTGTTAGTCCGTGAGATGATGGTTTTGTTGACAACAACCTTAGAATGGATTATAAAATATAAATACTAACATTATAAGTATAGATATATATGTGTGTGCAGGATCTAACCATGCAGGTACCAAGAATGAAGACTGTACAGTATAGAGATTCAAGTTATCAAGATAGAAGACTCATGAGAATCAAGATTATCAAGAGTTCAAGATTTCAACGATAAGTATTTTTAATTAGGATTTTTTGTATAAACTCGTAGAAAAGCACTGGCATCTTGAAATCCGATTTATTCGTGGAATGGAATCCACTCGAGCCCGTCAAAGGGATGGAACCCTAAGTAAGATGGAACCTACGAAAATCTAGTGGGACATTGTTTTTGTATCCACTAATTTTAATTCAAATGATTTTTCAAAATTATCTTGTTTTCAAAATGATTTCAAAAACTTTCCTTTTAAAAGATTCAAAACCCTCGATTCCGATTTTAAATGATTTTAGCCTCAAAAACATCTTTAATTTCAGAGTCAAATTACTCATGATTTTAAACTATCTTTTCAAATAATATATTTAACTTTTAAATATTTATACTTTGATTTAAATATAAATTATAGTTAAATTATGTATATATTTTTCTTTATATTTACTTATGAATTTCAACTATATTCAAGTATATTTGTAAAGTTTAAAATAGTTTTAATATAATGTAAAGGTTATTTTCAAAGAAAAACAAGACATCAAAATTTGCTTTGGGATGTCGACATGCCTAGGGGTACCATGTCGATATGGTGGCAGTTTGAATTCAAAATTCAAATTTTAAAAGAAGTGTCTATTCGCCATAACTCTTCATGAATGGTCATGGTTGTTGTTCTTCTATAAATAGGGGTCAGTTTCAACGAATTTTTATTCATATTTTTCTGGTTTTTACTCCTCTTCTTCTTCCACATTTCTTAATACAAATTCATACCCTTACTCTACCGAAATCAACATCGAATCATACTCGATTACTTCTAGTTTGATTCTCCATCACTATCTCTACAAGATTCTCGGTGCTATTTAGAGTTATAGACTTCTTTGTAATCTATTAGCGAGAAAAGGTGTAATTGTAGCCTTGGAAATCAATCAAAAGGGAAAAGGTGGGGTTGTGGCCTCTGTAAATCAATTGGGTAAACTTGTGGCCCGAAAATCAAGTATCCCTACCCAGAGGATCGAAATTCTGGAGGGTGTACCTCGTAGCCTTGAAACCGAGGGTGTAATTATATAATTGCTTTTGAAAGGAAATCCGTACTTATGTTGCGGGACTGGATGTAGGGTAACTCCGAACCAGTATAAAATCCGGTGTGTTCTTTCCTTTACTGCTTTTATTTTATTTCTGCATCTGTGTTTTTTTCTGTGATTATTCCTGTTTCTGTATATTGCATAATTTTGTGTCTAAATTAACATAAAATCAAAAGATTTAGTAATTCTTCATTAACACTATTCACCCCCCCCCTCTAGTGTTAATCTTAGCCTTAAGATCCATAATCCGCATTTCTCACAATTTTAACACTTATAAAATTCGTTTTAAAATTCTAATATTTTAATTTATAAAATATCAATTTTATAAATCTCCTATACAAACCATTTTACAAAATAGTTAACTTCACATTCCAAACATCATATTCTGGTTTTATTTCACAAAAATTGTAATTTCAATTATATTTCCCAAAACATCATAATTTTTATAACACAAAAATTATCACATTTATTTATTCAAAATCAATTCTTAACGATTCAAAAATTCAATAAAACATTTATTTTCAGAATCACTTTTAAAATTCTTTTAAATTGGAAGTCGTTACTTTAACATTTTTAAAATTCCAAAAATAGATCATATGCTGCAACAGCACCAAATACATCAATCACGACATCCAAAACATCATATAGCATATGATAATAGAATACATATTAATATCTATAAATAAATCAATACTGGTGAGGAATCCAGTTGGATCCCTCAAACCTATCACCTGCAACAAATATACATATTAGAATATGTGTACAATGTCCGCTTCGAGGCAGACGCGCGTACAAAGGGTCATCCACACATACACGGGAACGTATAGGGCCATCTGCTCCACTAGGCTGGTATATATCCAAATACCAATCAATATATCATATATCATCCAAATAATCATCAATCATCGTATAATAAATTATTTCTCACTTATATAAAAATATCAGCAAGTCAGAAAGAGTGAATTGTACTCACATTGCTTGCAATAGCGGTTTCAGTGTTTTATTTCGAATAAAATTAAATGATCGTTTAATTTTACCCAAAATTTACACTAGCTCCAATCAATCCCAATCCAGCTCCATCGTGTAGTATTTGACAATATGAATCCAACGCAATTCGTTTCGTGCAAAACGGACCTCGTATGACAAAGATACACTGTTTTAAAGTTTATACGAATTATAAGATAATTAATTTACTATTTCTTTTTAATTTTAAACCTACTTTCAATCCTAGCCGCAAGATATTACACCCTAGATCTCGGCCATGTGATTACTTTTTTCTACTTCCAGGTTACATCGTTCAAAACTGAACCCATGCCGCCTTCTTTCCATCAATTGACGCGCCAACATTGATCATCGAGGAGATGATCAGACCCCCTCCCCCCACGCACGCCACCTTCAGCCTCCACCTACGACGATCTCGGTCCCCCTTATGCATTGAAAAACACAATTGAACTTCGAACATTCAAATGAAGATTGTCGTCGATTTACTCGACTATAAACGATCACGGCCGTTCATATCGAAGCTCTCATCGAGCTCTATAATTTGTTAGTTGAAAGTTTTTGCTACCTCTCACTGGATTAGAAGAAAAATAAGAAAGAGTGAGACGATTTTTCGGCCGTGCAAACGTTAATGGCGGCAGCTGAAGACAAATTAGGGTTTGATTTATGTTGCAAATAGAAAATTATGAAGTCCTTATATAGAAAATTTCAAAACACTATTCATCTCGAAAATTTGCGAACTCGAAACGAAGCATGTCGTCTGGCATTTATAATGTATTACCCCTATTCCAAATGCAATGGAATATATATCGGGAGCCAATTTGATCGTATTTGGAAGATAGGTTTTCGAATCGGCTATTTAAATTTAAAATTCACTTAAACCGATTTCCACGCATTTTAGCTTGCCCTGGACAAACCGTAAATCCGATTGACACAAAATTTTGAAATCTTACAATAATATAACATTACGGATCTGTTGAACTAGTTTCATCGAAATCCGAGACTGTTTGAAAAATCACTATTTTTACTCGTTAATTAAATATTAAAATATTCAATTTCTAAATTTAACTTTTAATTCAATTTCAAAAGTTCTATAATATCATTCTAATTCAAATAAAATTAAATTCAACTTTATACAACATTTTTATTCATATTAAATCCAATTTACAATTATTTCAGCAATTTCAAATATTAAATTAACAATTTAATTATCCAATTAAATCACTATATCTGAAATAAAATTTATTCAGCTTATATACTTTACTTGGGAATATTTAAAATCAATTAAATATACGAATTTCAAATAATTGAAATTCTGGGTTGTTACAGTCTTTCTACTTTTAATATTGATGAACATGATCGTGAGACATTTTATCACATTTTCGAAGGAGATGACAACTTTGAATTTAAAAATCGTAACTTTCGTATGAAAGCACGTATTGTTAATCTTCTTTTGCAACATACTATCACTCCTCGATCGGGAAATTTCAATAACCCGACTTTGAAAGTTTGTAAAGCTCATTTTGCTATTTTTGTTCATTATGACATTAATTGGGCGTAAATGATTATGGATGAACTTCGTCCTAAGAATTTGGAAATGGGTGAGAATACTTTGTATCATGGAATCTTTCTCACTCAGATTTTTAATTATTTTGGTGTTGAGTATAAATGGGAAGAATTTGTTTCAGGAAAAGTATTTAATCATGCCACTATTTCTCTTATGAATTTTTTTTCATATTTCAACAATATGAATCTCTTGCCGAAATGGATGAAAGGTTGGCACATGAAGAGATGAAAGAAGAAAATGAGGAAGAATAAGAAGAAGAAGAAGTGGAGGAAATGGAAATTGAAGAAGAGAATGAAGAAACCTCCTTGGAAAGTATTGAATATCCTATCAATACCAACAATCCTTCCAATAAAACTCTCCTCAAATCAAAAGATCATAGTGGAAAATCAATGGATTCTCAAAAGATCCGTTAGTAAGAAATTGGATAAAATGTCCATTAATATGAATAAGTTCTTTGCTAAAGTTGGTCGGAAACTTGGCCTATCATCTTCCTCCTCATCCTCTAGCACATTCTAATGTGATGTACTAATTTATTTTGTATGAACTTGATTTATCTCTTATCTTGTTATGAAGTATCTCTTGTAATAGCTCATCTATCTTTAAATTTATCTATTTTACGTTTTTCTACCTTATCGTGTCTCTGGCATAAATGATAGTATAGTATATAAGTTAATATATATACATACTTATGTATAAAACAAAGAAGACACTAGGATCAACACACCCATGTCGACATACCCAACACCTATGTTGACATATAACTGTCTGGTTTAGTTTTTTATTAATTTTGAATTTAAAATAACTAACTTGTGTCTATTAATTTCAAACGAATTCCTGCCTATTTAAACACCTGTTTCTTCCAAAATTTTGTAAACTCTTTATTTCTACTCATCTCTATTTGCATCTTTTAACTGTTTATCAAAAATGGCATTGTAATGGCCCGTTTTTCCATACCCTTTGAATCGATAATAAACCACACATGTCTAAATCAAATTGCATGAATAAGCGGATCATTAAGGGTAGAAAGAAAATAAAGACAGAACATGATCTCACATGAATGGAATAACATATATTATTTCAATAATAATCTTTACAGTGGAAAATTTTAAATAAATATCAGAGTCTAACCTAGATTCAGCCTGGACAGTCATAAACCCCTGTCCTTACAATTGCTGATAAACATCAAACAAAACACACTAAGTTCAGTGGATAATAGAATACGTCCATACGATGATGAAGATCTCCAGCTCTCCTCTTGAAACTCCGACCGTCTTCAACCTCAACCTGAAACTACTCGGATCTGACCCGAGTATTGAAAATACCCGGATCAGGCTTGAAAACCAGCATGAGATACTCGAAATTTAAAATGACTATGTTATCAAAACCTTTGAGAAGAAGGGTGTCACATAAGACCGCGTCCACACATACACGCTGACGGGTTTTACGTTGTGATAACTAAAACACTTTTATATATCAAAATGGTTGATATTATTTTTAATGACATTCTTTTGAAAACACTTTTCAAATAAACTTATTCAAATAAGATATCAATATCTGGACTAAGTCTAAGGTAATATATCCGGACTGGGCCAACGGAATATACCGGACGTAATATATGATACCAAAAGGGGTAGACGAAATGTTTGCAAGTCATTGCAGCTATTTTGGGAATACAATCAAAACCATAAATCTCGTATTAGGATTGGATTTCCAACATGATAGGGAACTAGTGGAAAGATCAATATGTATCCACGGTTTACGTCCATGACTCAGACGTTGTTATACAATAACACAAATGGGTAAAAGTGGATATAATCTGCGAATAACATCCAAGAACTCGGACTTCACGCATCCCTTCCATGAAGCCCAGACGTATCTGGTACCTGGGGATCAGAACATCTGATAACCCAAATCATTACTATTCGAATTGCGAGCATACATCTGACCACATAGAATCCCATCATAACCGTGGTGTGAGGCTCGCGAGGCTACGATCAATTTCTTCAAAACATCGTTTTTCATACAAAACCATGCTTTGATTATAACAGATTCCACTTTGAATGCCACACTACCATTTCTTTGATTACTATTTGACTCCCAAAAAAAATACAACCCTTGAGCTCGTACGTCTCAAGGAGGGTGTTAAGCTAAGAGAAGTTGCCTTCTCCGCCACCACTGATGTACATTTGTAAAAGACAAACGTTGTGTCTTATAAATTCAATGTCGGACATTCATCGTTACAAGTTCGTTCTAGGACTGAACGAAGCCGAAGACACTTTCCTCGGCCATTACTAGGCGAGAAGCCTTTGCAATCCGAAAAATCTCCATCACGAGGAGACCACTGGTATAAATAACTCTATAATGGGGGCCAACCAGAGCTTGTTCAACAAGCAGTCTTCATGCTATGAAGATCCACGGTCTTCAATAATCAGCATCTTCAACATGTCTTCACTTTCGAACGTATACATTGGTTCGAAGTGGTTTTCGGATAAGAATCAACCAAATCCGACTCCGGTTCCTTCAAAGCCAATCATCGCTTAAAAAGATGTTAAGTTTATAAGTGGATATCAATCATCAATCAATTACTTCATCTTTTAAATCAAATATCTTTCTTAGGTATAATCTTTTCAAGTTATTCCATTTTCTTTTCAAACGTATATGGAATCATTAAGCCTCATTTATCAAATCATTTGGTTTATTTAAAACTTTCTTAAATCCTGGAATAATTCCAAATCATTTTCTCTTTTACTTAGAAAAACCTTTCCAAATCATTCTTTTAAATCTTAATCAAAGATATCTTATATTCAATTTATAACTTTTAACTTAAGGAAAATATTCCCAAATCATTCATTAAACCTTAATCAAAGATTTCTTTTTTAACTTCAAATCATATTCTTGCAAATCGAAGATTTTTATAATAGAGCATTACTGCCATCTTGGATATGGTAAATTTCACCTCCAGAGACTAATGGCAAGTTTCTCCTCCAGGGACTAATGGCAAGTTTCACTTCTAGGGACTAATGGAAAGTTTCACCTCCAGGGACTAATGGCAAGTAATCCTTCATTATGAATATCTTTGTCTTTTAACGATCTTTGTCTTCAATATGTTTTATTTCAAAAACTAGTTTGAAGTGATTTTCGGATAGGAATCACTCAAATCCGATCTTGGTTCCTTTGTAGTAATCATCGATAAAAAAATGTTGAGTCGTCAATTAACATTCAAAGAATTTATTTTTTCCTTTTATTTTAGAAAAACTTAAATATGATCTTTTTAGAGCATCCGGGCTTTCTTTTCGATCTATTCCACCCTTCGCCTAAAAAGAGAAAACATAAGCCAGGTAAGTTCAGAGCACTGGTCGCTCCATCCCTAATCATAGTTAAACACCTTGTTTTTATCTTCTCGGATCTCATAGGCGAGACAAATGTACTAGTCGTTTCCGCATACTCAGTTTTTTATTATATTCAATCTTCTTCACTTTTTCGTTTAAGTCGTATAAACAATTCATCTTAACAATTTATTCAAATTCTTATTAGAACTTCCAAATCATCTTTACACTACTTAATTATTCCTTTAATGTCATTCACAAAATATTTAGAAAATAATTGTTAAGTTTAAACTCATATTCAAAAGTTTATAGAATTCGTAGCATAAAAGTGCTGCGGAAAGTTGTATATAAGCTTATTTGATTTAAACAACTTTTTAAGATTTGAAAATTCAAATTTTCCATTTCAAATCTCTTTTAAACCATTTTAATAGATTTATCAAATTTATTTCATATTTTTAATCATTTAAAAATATCACTTATTAATATATCCCACTTTGGATTCCGAATTGCAAAACCGCGATGTTTTCAGAAAATTGTTTTGGACATATTTCAAAATCTACTTAAAGAAATCTTGATTTTCTTTCTTCATTTGGAAACTATGGATATAATAGACGGAAAATTCTTATATCAAAGAATTCCGAGCTATCTTTCACTTTGTACACACATTTATCTTTTATGGCGCGAAATCGCGAACTACCGGTACGTGATGCGCATAGTTTTGACTTGTTTCTCAACTTCTTTTCAAACTTCTTTAAAACACTTTTAAATGTTTAAAAAACATTTCTAAATCATTTTAAACTCATTTTAAACAATATTTCCACCATTTCAACTTATATTCATTAAGAGGCTAAATAATTTCCATACATATATTTGTATGAATTTAATTCTCATTTAATTAACTTTGGTTAATTACTAATCATTTCTCTTATCTTTATCAAACAAGTTATCATCCATATAATCAATCACATAATCAACCAATTTGCAACCAAGTTATCAAACATTCATTCAACATATTTAAACATTCTAATCTTTATACTTGAAATAATTTATTGATTAATTAGTAAATATGAGTACTCACCTTTTAACCAAATCGTTCACTTCCTACCAACATTCCTATTATCCAACACTTCACTAAATCCCCTTATCTTTACCAGATCTTTTCCATAGACTTTCCTTTTGATTCCGGCAGCACTTCCTTCTTTTTTTCTCGCTCCGAAGCTTCACAAAATTGCTTCTCCTTCTCGATAGTTCGGCCTCACCCTATTCCATCACTTTCTCCATCATTTCTTCACTTCTTAGATGCTAAACCATGTTTTAATGGTATTCTAAGGTCTTTGGCAAAGTTTGGTGGTGTTTGGATTTGATTTGATATGGTTTTGAAAAAGTTAGTAAGCATTTGAAAGAGAAGAAGAAGCCATAAAGAGAGCTTCAAGGAAGAAGAAGAAGAAGGTAGAAATAGTGTGAAATTTGCGAAAGAAGTGGTAGCTATTTATAGAAAAAGAAATGAAGTGGTAAGTTACCAAAATATCCCTTTACCAAATTACCAAAATAACCTTACTTACTTATAAAGTAATCTTATTTTTTTCAACACTTAGCATCACATTTCAAATCATTACTTTATGTCATTTTCACTTAGATATTAAGTAAAGTAAGTAATAATTATGTTTCTTTGATTTGATGTTTTACTTTTTGCTTTGAAATGACAATTTTGTATTTACTTTTTCTTAATTGTTTTCTAGAAGTTTCTAACCTTGCTTAGTAAAAGTAAACTTGATTAGTGAATTAATTAATATCTATACTATTTGAATATATGTTTCTATATAAGAAAATAAAGGTGGGACGACGTTGCGACAACTTTTAATCGAAAAACATCGTTTTTCGACAAAATATTTTACGATCACCTTTTGACGTTTTGGTTAAACAATTTATTTATATAGACCAAATTTAAAAATGAACTTTTTTCTTCTTTGAATAAATTAAAACATGTCTCTTTATATTTAAAATCATATTTAAATAATATTAAAATCTCTAATTTTACAGTGTATGTAAAACTGACAAAATGCGACAAAATTTTGTTATTTTTGTAAAACGATTATTAACATACTTTTAAATATTTTAATATACTTTTATTATCTTTATTAGATGTTTTCAATATGATTTATCATTTTAAATAAAAATTTGAACCTATTTATTTAAGCATTTATTTTTAACAAAACTTAATTTTTGTCGATTTGTTCTAAAATCCAAATTTATACTTTTTAAATTATCAACTACAAGAATAAATAATTTCTCAATTATTATCTATTATATATAACTGTTTATTTAAGTTTTAAGCCTTTCTAAATTTAAAACAAACAAAATCTCTCGTTTTCGAAGTAGCGAAATTACGGGTCGTAACATTCCCCCCTACTTAAAAAAATTTCGTCTTCGGAATTACCCAAAACACAAGTTTGCCTAAATCATTTATATTTAAACTTAATTCCATATGATATACACAAATCATCCGTATGAAATATCTTATTCGAATACACAACTTTATTTCCGAACTAGTATCGATCCCGCGATTCTCTAGTGTGGACTTTAATCAGGCTCTTTGCTCAGAAACCTTTGCTTTCCTTGAATAGCTCTCAACTATGATAGAAAACTCAAGTACCCAACCATAAACCATAATCAATGTTCGCCGTCAAGAATCGAGTGATAAACCTCTTTTCGGACCAGTGTAAACACCTCAAAGTTTCGAACTCGAATATTAGATCAACATTTGTGTGATGAAATGATCTACATATAATATATGTATTTATTAACTCTCACAATGTTTCATAAACTTTTATCTTAAGCTCTCTATTATTTTTTTCTCTTTGCTAATACATCTTATTATAGATCTTATTTCCAAAATTATCTTAAGTTTAAATAACTTTCGTGTATTTCTTTAAACTTTTTCAAAAGACTATGATAAAATTTCCATACTTTCATTCTTTTCTTTATTTTATTCAATATATTCTTACAAGATATATTTTTAAATAATTTTCTAAACTTTAAACACTTTTTTTTATAAAGCTGTTTCTTTCTAATATTCCTTTGAACTTTTTATTTTTAAATATTCTTATTAGATTTGATCGGATATAAGAATGAAGAAGTGCATCGAGAGAACAATCAAATGGAACTTCATTAATTAACATCATATTCATACATCTATTTCAATCTCTAACTGGCATTACAAAATTTTAGAGATAACTTCACTAAGGAATATAGCTTATCACTTACTACCATTATATAGATACTCAGACTACTATTTACTATTCTTGAATTCCTTTTGAGGTAGACAATGCTCTATCTTTGGGGCTTAAGTCATCTGACCTTTCCCTTGGACAGTCCTTCTCCGAATGTCCATATTTACAACATGACCTGCAAGGCCATGAAATCGAGGCTATCTGAATGGTATGTGCCTTAGCCGACTTTTCTCCTTTCTTTAAATTGCAATCTTTGACTATATGTCCTAATTCTTTGCACCGATAACAACACTTTTCCTTCCCGTTTGGGGCTTTGGGTTTCTTCTTTGTTCTAGGGCAATCATGTAGAAAATGTCCTAGCTTCTTATACTTAAAACAGCATATATCTTTTCGAACGGGTTTTTCTTCCTTCTGTTTCTTTATTTTCCTATCACAACAAACTACATAATGCCCTACTTGAAAACACCTAAAGCAGTAGATGCCAAAATACACTAATGGTTTTTGTTTCTTTTCTGCTTCTCTTTCTTCACGTGCTCTTAGTTCCTGCTTTAGAGTCATCCAAAACTCATTACTTGACATATAATAAGCCATTCTGCTCCTAATTGATATTTCAAGATAAGATTAGAAATGTTTATACTATTTCCATTTCATCTTATTCAAATATCTTTATCCAAATACTTAATTCAACTTGTTTGGATTCGAACTTGCCTTCATCCCCCAATGATAAGAAGAATAATTTACCAAGTGATCAATACCGTTTGCCCAAGCCAACATATGATTGATACTTAGAAAATTATTTTAATCATCACTAGACGGATCAAGACCCTATCCATGGGACTTCCCTAAGGGAATGTATCTTATAAATTTCCCTAGCCACACAAAATTTTATATCTTTTGAAATACATTCCTTTATATGCAAAATATAATCTTTTCAAAACAGTATGTCGATATGCCTTGTTAAGAGTTCAGAAATACCTATCGATACAGTTGTACTTCCCATATCGACCAGAATTTATAAACCACTCGACTTATAAATCAACACAAAACATTTTTAATAGTCACTAACAAATACGCGATCATATATAATACACTCAAACTCATTTTAG